>OU862888.1:20025000-25025000 GCA_917880725.1 Selenia dentaria | reverse complement strand
GAAGTTACAGGAAGAGGAAAAATACACTGAGGAGCAGAGACCAACTAAAAGAGGAAGAGAAGAAGGTGAAGACGAAGAATGGACCTTAGTTAAAAACCAGGAAAAGAAAATTAAGGCTCAAACTGGTGAAGAGAAGATAGAAATTTATATATCGTCAAACGAAAAACTGCCGAAGCAATTCGCACTGGCTAAGCTTTTTAGAAATGAAGGCATTGAAAATATTGAAAAGGTGAAATACATTAACCCCTATAAAATTCGAGTAGATTCGACGAACGAAAAATGTAGGGTACAGCTCGAAAACAGCAAAATTTTATTATGCATGGGATGGAGAATACAAAGAGCTATGGAGGTCAATTTATCATATGGCGTCATCAAAGATGTAGACATAGAGATGTCAGAAGAAGAAATCTTTCAGAGCATTACCTGCCCAGAACCAGGAGCTCTTATGTCCGTGAGCAGGTTGATGCGTCGAAGTCCAGAAGGGGAGGGATGGAAACCAGGTGAATCCGTCCGCCTCTGCTTTAAAGGATCGTTCCGTCCAGCTTATATATTTGTAGATGGTTTACGCATTAAGGTTGAACCCTATGTATTCCCGGTGTCCCAATGCTCCCGTTGTTGGAAGCTTGGTCATACAGCGAAAAGATGTCCGTCATCTAAAATTGTGTGCCCAAAATGTAGCAGCAACCACCCTAATTGTGACACTACGTCTTATAAATGTGTTAACTGTAGCGGTCAACATATGGCTTTATTGCGATCGTGTCCGGCATACATTAAGGAGAAGAAACTAAGGGACATAATGTCCGAATTCAACTGCACGTACCGACGTGCTCTAACGATTTACGTCCCACTTCGGTACTCAGAAGAAAAAGACGTAAGTACCAAGACGCAATATAATACTATCCCCGTTGTTGCGGCGCCCCACGCCTCCGCGCTCCCGGCGAAGCCGCGTGCTAACCGCTGTTTGACGGGCGGTAGTTGCGCTGAGCGAGATCAAGAGTGCGAGGGAGAGAGGTGATTGCTCCGTCTCTGTCTCGCCCTATGCGCGCGCTGGTGCACCCGTCTCGTGGTGTGCGTGTTGTAGTGTCGAAGAGTGATGCCTGGACTTGCGGGGTCCGAGGATGCCGGGGGGGTTAAATAATACGGCTGCCTTCTCTTCGAATTGAAGGGGCCCAGACCGTCCAAAGAAACAACGAAATTTCCCCGGCTCTTCCTATAATGCTTCCTAGTATTCCTAGCTTCCTAGCTTCCAAGTATTCCTGGCTTCTTAGCTTCCTAGTATTCCTTGAGTCTTGAGTTGAGAGAGAGCTTCCTATTTGCGAGTAGGTATCCGATTTTCACTGCATAAATCGCCTCGATCGACGTTATCTGCAACCCCTAGGGGCTGGAGGGGGTGTCGAGCCTAAGCTCCTTACCCCTGCTGAACCTCGGGTGGCCACTACCACCCGGTAACTCGTTTGTCTGCGTAGTGTGTCAATCATGACATCACTACGCAGATACTGTTATTACAGTTTTGTTGTGCGCACTATACCTCCCGTAGGTGGCATTGCCATCACAACTACGGGGTACAGTGCGCCTTTGCGTCGAGTCGTCTTTTCTATTTCCTTATACTTTTGTCTCCGTGTCCTTTAGAAGGTGTGCTTATTGCCTACTGTAGGCATTTTATTTTCTATTGTGTTTCTCACTCTTCCTATATTGCCGTCTCTTTTTAGTGTTATAGGCAATCTTTGCCTATTGTAGGTAATACTATCTTGCATTTTAACAACCGAACTTGACCCGAGCTAGCGCCGCAAGACCTCTTCCGGCTGCTTCTCTCAGGTCACCGCCTGCGGCTAAGGTCAACAGTAGGTCGGTCAGGATTCCCAAGATTGCTATCCAGGGATCCTCATGACCGACCACTGGTTCGGTTTGTTGGTTCTGTTGTCCGCGCCTAGGCACAGGTACTGTCGTAGTCACCGCCGGGTACTCGGGGTGACTTCTGATGTCTTGTTGTTGATGTTGCTGTTGATGGTTATGTTGATGTTGTTGATGGGCCGCTCGTCTTCTGTCGACTTGTAGGGGCACGAACGCGGGCGTATGATGCCCGCGCGCGCCCTCTGTCGGCTCTTTTTGTGTTACTGCTGGTTCCGCCCCGTTGGGCGGCATGGGTGTCGAGGCCGCCCTCGGGCCGCCCTCAGCTAGTTTTTTGGCGCGGTTTCGCCTACGCTTTCGCTTCTTCTTCTGCGGCAGCTGTTCGTCTCTACCTGTTGGGAGGTTGGCTGCCGGCACAAGGGATGTTGATGGGAGAGGTGGTGCGCTCTCAGTGCGGGCCGGTTCATTGACCGCACGAGGCGCTACCACCGTCTGTTTACGTTGTTGATGTTGTTTAGGTTGAAGCACTTGTTGAACGCGCACAACTCGCGCGCGTTGATTTTTATTTACGGGGCCTTGGGGGGCTACTCTAGGGTAGGGTCCCTGGACCTTTAGCCCCCTCCTCCGGGCCTCCCGTAAATAGTGTGGGCACGTACGACTGCAGGCGACATGCTTACCCCTGCAGTTAGCGCACTTAGGTGGTTGGTCGGGGTCGCGGTTACACTCTGCCGCGAAATGTTCCCCCGCGCACTTAACACAGCGCGGGGGGTGGTGGCATCCTCCCGATGCATGACCGAACGCCTGGCACCGGTGGCATTGTGGGACCGTTCCGGCTCTCGGTACCCAGCCTTCTACTCGGACGTTCGGTATGTTTAAGAGCTCGCTTATATTGTATAATCTGCTCTTTTCAATATTATCTAATTTGTCTAGGAGGACGAAATAGGTCGGTCCCCCTTTGCTGCCTTTTCTCGGCAGGATCTCTTTCGCGTACTTGGTTGTGAAGCCCTTGGCCTCAAGCTCCGCGACGATCACTGCCGGGTCAATGCCATACGGAAGGCCCTTTATGGCTATCTTAGTAGGAAGGTCGGCGGCCCCCGCGTAACAGTGCCACGCGACCTTCTTATCTGTATCTGATGCTTCAATTAGGGCGCGCTGCACCGCCCTAAACTCCTCTGTGGATTTACACGTGAAACGGAAACCCTTGCCCACGGGTTTCACGTTTAGTGGGTGTCCTAGCTTCTTTTTAAGTTGTTCAAATATGGATACCCATTCCGGCAGCGTTTCTACTATAATCGGTGGGTATCCTTTCATCGTCGGTAATGTTGTTGTTGCAGGTGCGGGGGCCTGTCTCACCGTGGGGGAGTTTGGCCTTGATTTTGTCGGCGATGCTAGCGCCGCTGCATAGGAGCGCGCCGCTTCAACCGGAGGGGTGGGTGGTGACGGCATAGGTGCCGCATCCATCGGTACCGACTCGATCGCCGCATACGAAGTCGAGTCGGTATTTGCATGTCTGTGTAGGTTCTGCTCCGCGATACTGTCGTCGTCGGAGTCTGCCGTAATGTTGGCCGGTCTGTCATCTGATGACGTCATCAATGATGTTTGTGAGGGTGGGGTGACGGAGGTTTTCATACGCAATCTCTTCTCGTCACCCCCCAAGTCCTCAATAGAGGAGTCGCGCCCTTTCTTAAAGGCGCCTCTGCCCGGAGGCCTCTGGTCGGTTTCAGCATCAGCCTCACACTCAGGTTCGACTGTGCTGAGTCCTGGGTCGGAGGCATCCGATCGGCTCATTTCAGTGACTACCCTAGTTTTCTTTCTTTTGGTGAAAAAGGAACGACCAGGTTCAGAAATATATTCTGTTGGTGATTTCGATGGTCTGGTTGTGGTTTCGCGCCGTCTAGTGGGCTCAGCCACTAGCGGAGCGAGTCCGTCTCCGTCATCATCTAATTCCCCTGCCTCATACCAGTCTAGGTATTCAGGCCTGATGTATATAATCTCTCCAGAGGGCCGCTGGAAGATCATATACCCATCGGGGAGGGTTTTTAATGGATCCTTGGATCTAGGTAATAGGTGATCGTACGGCCCGGGCCTTTTACGAGGCGACGGGCGGTCTTTCTCGGCCATGTATAGGCAGAGTTAAGTAGTGTCATAAAATAGGTGAGTAAAATAATCCCTTTTTAAATCGCCTAATTTCTTAATCGCTTAGCTACCTCGATGAATTACCTTACAGAGAGCCCCTAAGCGCGTCGTGAAACTTGATCGTTTTTCGCCTAACGTTTACTTTGGATTGTCTGGTTTTTACCCCATAACTTTATTATTCCTTCTTAGATTACAAAGTTTCTTACATAGTTAGATTCGGCGTGATGCGCCCTATCTTATAATATATAACTTAAGCAATATCCTGCCTAAATCGTAGAGATACAAGCCATTATCTCTTTAAAAACCTATTTTTTGGGTAATAAAACAATGGAAAACATTTCCCCCTGCCTATGTGATTGAGTCTATATGGAATGTTTTTATTTTATATTATTCCCTACCTAATTACCTATCTTTTGGCTATTTTTCCCTATATCTAGGTCTCGTATATTTCCCGTAAAAAATTAACATACATGAAAATTCTCAATAATCTTAAAAACGTCATACTATCGTTACTAAGAGACCTAGATTAACATAGTTTGGAGTTCTAAACTCCTCGTAACCTATACTATCGAATTGCACTTAAGATATTTCAAAATATAACAATTAAATTTCAAGTTAACATTTTCAAGGGGCGAACGAGGGCCATATCGCTATTTCACTCACTCGTAATGCTTTGTCTCGCTCGCGCCTTGCTTACAAGTTTTAAGTGTTTATTTCAGTAGAGGCGTCGCTGACATCCTCCCCCTCGTGCGCAGCACCGACTCCTGGCTTGGCGACGCCGTTGCTCGACGCTCCGTTGGCGGGTGACTCGTTGTCTCGTCCTCCATCGTCTCGAGCTGGAACCAGTAGCACCACCTTGGTGCTTGGGCGCCTCAGGACTCCTCCGGTAGTGCGAACGTCTATGACTCTCGTGTGGCCGTCCGGTCCAGGGTAGACACGGACGACTTCTCCTCGTGGCCATGTTCCTCGTGGTAGTGTGGAGTCCACTATGAGGACTGTGTCTCCACACTGCAGATCACGGGTGGTGATCTTCCCGTCGACTTTTCTCGGGATCAGAGTTGGTAGGTACTCTTTCACCCATCTTGCCCAGAAGTGGTCGATGAGCCTTTGAGCTACTTTCCAGTCTCGTCGTTCACCGAAGTCTTCGTTAGTGAATGCCCCCAGTCTTGGCATGCCACTTGATCTTCCAATGAGAAAATGGTTGGGCGTAATGGCTTCTTCATCTTGGTCTTCCGCCACGTCGACTAAAGGCCTGGAGTTGACGATGTGTTCGGCCTCCAGCAGTAAGGTGTGTAGAACCTCTTCCTTCGGGAACTTCTCCTTGAGCGTCACCCCAAGCGCCGTCTTGATCGACCTCACCAAGCGTTCCCAGGCCCCGCCCATGTTAGGTCCGCCTGGTGCCGTGAATTTCCAACGCACCCCCATCTTCTCCGCTTCCGTAACGACCTCTTCTTTCTTCAATTCTTCTAGGGCTTCTTTCAACTCTTTGTTGGCCCCCACGAAGTTTGTGCCGTTGTCGCTAAACATTGATTTCGGCATTCCTCTTCTTGCAGCCATTCTTCTCAACGCCAGGATCATCGAGCTCGAGGAAAGAGATGCAGCAAGTTCTATGTGGACAGCCCTGGTCGTTAGACACGTGAATAAGGCTCCCCACCTCTTCTCGTGACGTCGTCCTACCGTGACGATCATGGGACCGAAGTAGTCTACGGCGGAGCTTGTAAAGGCTGGCTCCCCGTAGCGTAGTCTTTCTTCCGGCAGGTCTCCCACTGGTGGTCGTTGTGGTGCACTCCTGTGTAACTTGCACCACTGGCATTGATGTGCTGTCGCTCGTACTGCAGATCGAAGCCCCAGGACCCAGTACCGCTGCCTCACTTCGTTCATGACCGTCGCGTGATTCCCGTGGTTGAAGACAGTGTGGTAGTGCGCGATGAGAAGTCTCGTAACCTGATGTTTGCTGTCTAGCACGACTGGACGTTTGAAAGTCGAGACCAGTCCTTTCACAGCGTCGATTCTTCCCCTGACGCGTATTAAACCGTCTTCCATGGTTACGTCGATTTTACTTAATTTGCTGGATCTGTTCATCGGTTTCATCTTCTCTAATGATGAAATTTCCTCCTTGAAGCTCTCCTCTTGGCTCCTTCTGAGCAGAATTTTCTCTGCCATCTTCATGTGGCTGTCTTCGATAGGTAGAAGTCTTCTTGTCTCTTTCACTTCGTATCGTATTGACTTCTCCTTTTCCTTTTTCTTATATTTTCCCCACGTCGGATCCGCCCTCTCGTGTCGTCTTGAAATGTTCACTCGTTGAGTTTTCCGTTTACACATGTCGATGAATTGAAGTACCCTCGCCGTGGCCCGCGGCAAACGATTCCAACTAGAATACCTCGTTGGATCTGGAGTGCTGAACCGGTTGACGACCTTCGTTACTGTGACGATTGACGTTTCTTTCTCTTCCCCTGTTGGTTCCGCCTTGAAATTGCGAGGTTTGGGCCAGGATCCTTCATCTTCCTTCAGGAACGCTGGACCAGTGAACCATCTATGTTTTCCATTGAACTCGTTAGGGACGTCTCTCGTCGCGTCGTCAGCAGGGTTGTCCTTCGTCGATATCCATCTCCATTCGTGTGGTTTGGAGGTATCTTCAATCTCGGCAAGTCGGTGGGCTACGAAAGGCTTGAATGTCCTTGGATCTGACTTGATCCATGACAATACTGTGCTCGAATCCGTCCAGTATGTCTTCTTAGTCACTTTGACATCCAATTCTTCCTCGATAGAGTGCGCCATCCGAGTCCCCAGTAGCGCGGCTTGGAGTTCTAGCCGCGGCATGGACACCGGCTTCAATGGAGTGACCCTCGCCTTTCCTGCTAGTAACGTGACGTCGTAGGGGCCTTCGTCGTTCCTTTGTCTCCAGTACACGGCACAGGAATAAGCCGTCTCGCTCGAATCCGTGAAGACGTGTATCTCCCCCTCGTGCCTGGAGTGTCCGATGCACCTTGGAATTCGAAGGTCCTTCAACAATTGCAGGTTCGTCAGGTATCTTCTCCATTGTTCTTCATTTTCTGGCGTAACTTCATCGTCCCATCCGACCCCGCTCCTCCATATATTTTGTAGAAGTCTTTTTCCCTGTATGAGCACGGGTGATGCCAGCCCCATAGGGTCAAAGGTTGACATCACGGCACTCGTGACTTCCCTCTTCGTTGGCGTTTTGCCTTGCTCAACTACTTCTTGAACATTTCTCAGAGTGGTGCGAAATCCCATTTCGTCCTCTTGAGTGAACCACCTTAGGCCCAATGTCTTTTCTTCTTTCGATCCTAGCTCAACTTCCTTGTTCATTTCATTTTCATGAGCTATTTTCTTCAGTACCGTCGATCGGTTGGATGCCCATCCTCTGAGCTCGAAGCCTGCTCTTCTATGGATGGTATCCACTTCGCTGGCGATTTTCGTGGCTTCTTTCTCCGTTTGAAAACTGTGTAAGTAGTCGTCCATATAATGGTTCCTTTCTATGGCTTGAACCGCTTCAGGGTGTTGCTCTCTGAAGTCTTCAGCGTTTCGGTTCTTCACGTAGATCGCAGCGCTTGGAGAACAAGCTGCACCAAATATCACTGACGTCATTCGATACTCTTTTGGTTTTCCTGTACGTCGATCTCCTCTCCATAGGAACCTTAGGCTGTCACGATCCTCTTCTCTTATTTTAACTTGGAGAAACATTTCTTTGATGTCCGCCACCAATGCCACGGGATGTTGCCGGAACCGTAGTAATACTCCAAACAGGGACTGAAGTAGGTCTGGCCCTGATAGGAGTGCGTCGTTCAAGCTCTTCCCCGCGAACTTTGCGGCTGCGTCGAACACCAATCTCCTCTTCTTCTTCGTAGGATGCGTGACGGCAAAGTGAGGCAGATACCATTTCCTCGACGACAGTGATTCTTGTGGCGCTTCCTCTGCGTAACCATTTTCCAACAAATTTTCGACTTGTTTCTTATATTCTTCTTTGAAGCCCACGTCTTTATCCAGCTTCTTTTCGATGCCCCTCAGTCGGCACTCTGCAGACTTGTAATTCTCTGGCATCGTTTCCTTTTCATTCTTCCAAAGTAGTCCAACCTCGAAGCGCCCGTTGTCCAGCCTTCGAGTGGTTTTCTTCAGTATTTCGATTGCTTTCCCCTCAGCATCCGTGCTTGGCCGGCGTGGTTGCACTCCCAATGATTCTACGGAAAAGTGTTCCCTGATGAGCTTGTCCAAGTCGTCTTCTCGGGTGGAGATGTGCGCGCAGGTAAGGAAGTTGACCGGTTTGTTTGCCCCCGAGTCGGATCCATGGAGTACCCACCCTAGGTACGTGAGTGATGCGACGGGCTGATTCTTCCTCCCTTTGCGTGTTCCTCGTGATACGATCAACTCCCAATTGTCTTGGCCAATCAAAAGCTCCGGCGATTCTTCTTCGTAATACAACTGGTCGGCCATTTTACTGAGATGTGGTAGCTCCTCGATCTTCCTTTTGTCCACCATCTGAGGCGTAAGGTGTAGATTGTCGATTGTGCGTGCCCCAGTGATGAGCCTCTTCCTGTCTTGATGGATCCCTTTAATCCTCAAATCCACTTTCATTGAATCCCTCGTTGTGATGGTTTTTCCTCCCACCGTTTCCAGAGTGAGGGCTTCCTTGGGTCCTTTTAATCCAATTTGGTCAGCCACTGACGAGTTCAGCATGGTGACCGTTGACCCTTCATCCAATAGCGCCAAGACCCTGGCACTTCCTTTCGGCCCGTATAATTCCACGGGTACCATTTTCAAATACGCCTTCTTGGCTCTCGTAGTGTTCACTTGAAGAACGTTATTTGTCACTTCACTTTCCATTTTAGATGACTGTTCTACGTGCTTCGTTTCGTGTAACAGGTGATGATGCCACCTCTTACATTCCTTGCAAGCTGGCTTCTTGCACTCTTCTTTCCTGTGACGACCTTGAAGACACTTGAAACACACTTTTGTTTTCAATGCGATATCCCACCGCTGCTTCGTCGATGCGTCCAGGAACTTCTTACATTCAATGAGTCTGTGACTCCCTTGACAGTGTGGGCAGGATCCTCTTTCCTGCTCACTCGCGGCGTGTGCGGTTTCCCTCCTCGTGTATTGTTTCTTAGTTGCACTTTCTTGCATTGCGTATGGTCCGCATCGGTCCGCTTCACGATTCAGAAATTTTCCCAGATGTATCAGATCCACGTCTTCCACCGCAGCAGTGTAGTCGAACCACCTGTATCGAAGTACTGCTGGCATTTTATCCACAATGATCTTCAACATTTCGGGCGACTGAAGATATTGCGGTTTCTTCAAACCCTTCACGGTTGCCACCACATTGTTTACTTGGCTAGCAAACACGCACACGTCCCGCGCACTTTCGCTCATTTTCGGCAGGCCCCTGAGCTTCTCCATTTCGGCCAACACCAATGCATCCGGTCTTCCAAAGCGTCGTCGAAGTGCTTCCATCACTTCCTCCGGCGCACACTCCGAATACAAGAGGCTCTTCACCGCCTCCCGTGCTGTTCCCTTAATGGATTTTCTCAGCCTCGCCATATTTTGCACTGAAGAGAAACTGGCTGCACTATCCTCGTACACCGTTTTGAAGGCGAGCCATTCACCGTTGCTTCCATCGTAGAAGGGTAGTTCACTCATATATCCCGGAACTGTTGCGCTTCTCGATGACGCACTTATTGCCTTCATGATAGCTTCGGCCAGTTCTCTCGTCCCTCCAGTGGTCGTATTCGAACGATCTTCGTGCTTGACTGTTTCACCCTTGGTAAGCCCCTCCCCGGACTTGCCTTCCGTTGGACGCCCCTCCCCGGACATCCTTTCCACGGTGTCAGCCACCCACTTCTGGACGTTCACTTCCCGATCCACTGGTTCCTGTATTACGGAATCATTGTCTTCCAGCTGCAGTAATTCCAGGCGGGTCCTCGCCAATGCAGCTGCTGCTCGTGCCTCCTTCAGTTCCAGTTCAGCCAACTCAGCACGAGCTTCCAATTCCTTCTTCCTGTTTCTGCTTTCAGAAACTATTGATGCAGGCCTATGCGGATCCTTTGACCTCCTCTCAATGCTCTTGTGCTTCGGGTCTTCCTTGTTCTCAGCAGGAGCGCCTTCCTTGATGACAGTACCGGTCGTCGTGGTCTCGTACGACGTCCCCGACGGATATGTTCCCTCCGTTGTGGTACCCGACGTTCCTCCCGATTCACCCGTAGCACCACTCGACTCTTCTGTTGTCGGCGTTGGTTCCCGCCGACCGCTTCCTTTGTTACTCCTTGTAACCGGCATACTTCCGATGTGTATGCGTCCTTTTCACTCTTCGAAACGCCGCGTAGTTCACGCACTGGTATATCCGGCTCGAAGGACCAGCTGTTGCGGCGCCCCACGCCTCCGCGCTCCCGGCGAAGCCGCGTGCTAACCGCTGTTTGACGGGCGGTAGTTGCGCTGAGCGAGATCAAGAGTGCGAGGGAGAGAGGTGATTGCTCCGTCTCTGTCTCGCCCTATGCGCGCGCTGGTGCACCCGTCTCGTGGTGTGCGTGTTGTAGTGTCGAAGAGTGATGCCTGGACTTGCGGGGTCCGAGGATGCCGGGGGGGTTAAATAATACGGCTGCCTTCTCTTCGAATTGAAGGGGCCCAGACCGTCCAAAGAAACAACGAAATTTCCCCGGCTCTTCCTATAATGCTTCCTAGTATTCCTAGCTTCCTAGCTTCCAAGTATTCCTGGCTTCTTAGCTTCCTAGTATTCCTTGAGTCTTGAGTTGAGAGAGAGCTTCCTATTTGCGAGTAGGTATCCGATTTTCACTGCATAAATCGCCTAATTTCTTAATCGCTTAGCTACCTCGATGAATTACCTTACAGAGAGCCCCTAAGCGCGTCGTGAAACTTGATCGTTTTTCGCCTAACGTTTACTTTGGATTGTCTGGTTTTTACCCCATAACTTTATTATTCCTTCTTAGATTACAAAGTTTCTTACATAGTTAGATTCGGCGTGATGCGCCCTATCTTATAATATATAACTTAAGCAATATCCTGCCTAAATCGTAGAGATACAAGCCATTATCTCTTTAAAAACCTATTTTTTGGGTAATAAAACAATGGAAAACATTTCCCCCTGCCTATGTGATTGAGTCTATATGGAATGTTTTTATTTTATATTATTCCCTACCTAATTACCTATCTTTTGGCTATTTTTCCCTATATCTAGGTCTCGTATATTTCCCGTAAAAAATTAACATACATGAAAATTCTCAATAATCTTAAAAACGTCATACTATCGTTACTAAGAGACCTAGATTAACATAGTTTGGAGTTCTAAACTCCTCGTAACCTATACTATCGAATTGCACTTAAGATATTTCAAAATATAACAATTAAATTTCAAGTTAACATTTTCAAGGGGCGAACGAGGGCCATATCGCTATTTCACTCACTCGTAATGCTTTGTCTCGCTCGCGCCTTGCTTACAAGTTTTAAGTGTTTATTTCAGTAGAGGCGTCGCTGACACCCGTCATAATACCTACTGTAGAACGTAGTCCGATAAGACCTTCGTATGCGGAAGCTGTAACCCAAGCGACTATACACAAGGACTGCAATACGAACCCTCGGACCTCGAAAAAACAAAGACGGGCCAAGGAGATAGAACCATATGAGTTCGAGTGGTCAGAGTCCCCTCATGTTGAAACGCCGAATAAGCACAAAGTTATGGATGAGGAAGAGAAGAAAATTAGGGATGTGAAATTTAGTGAGCTTTTAAGTAGGTTAAAAGACATTGTATTTTTAAGAGGAGTCACAATACCAGAAAAAGTACAAAGTGCGATAAAATGTTGTTTAGAATGGTTAATTTTAGTAGTTGTGGAAAATATTTCTGACTGGCCAGTATTGAAGACTTTACTGGATTATTTTGGGTTTGGTACATGATGGATTACAACCATAATAATAGTAAAGTCAATATCATTCAATGGAATGCGCAAAGTCTTCGGCCTAAGTTAATATCATTAGAGAATATATTATTATACCAAGAAAAGATTCACATTGCTGCCCTTAATGAGACGTGGCTGGAGCCGGGTAGTCCGCTTAAGGTAACTATAACAGATAGCTATAACACATATCGTAATGATAGGCAGGACTCGTATGGGGGTGTAGCGATTTTAGTACATAGTTCCGTTAAGGCCAGCTTACATAAAATTGGTTGTATAAACGGTATCGAATTAGTCATGATACAAATTTACAACTGCGATCATATCGAATTCTTAGCGTCTATATATTGTTCGCCGACTGCCCGCACCGGTCAAGTAGACTGGGAGCAGTTGTTCAGTATCATGGAAACAAAGTGTATAATACTGGGCGATTTCAACGGCCACCATACGAATTGGTCATATAAATCCGATGCACGAGGTACCCAAATATTGGATGCACTAACAGAAAGTAGATTTATTACTCTTAATAATAATAGCATACCTACGCGTATTAAATTAGTAAACAATGTGTTACAACAATCGTCGCCAGATATTTCTATAGTTTCGTCAGATGTAGCGATAAGGTTTAATTGGAGTACCTTGAATGAGACGTTAGGTAGTGATCATTTGATTATTAAGTTAACTACACATCTGCAGGCCTCTAACAAAACAGTTTGTCGACGTAATTATAGAAAGGCTGATTGGAGCTCATATAAGAAGTTATTAGAGAAAATGTTTGAAGATTTTAATTTTATCTCGGATACGCCGCAACAGTTGTATGATAATTTTATTAAACTTATTAACTTAGCAGCAGACCGATATATACCCCTTGGATTGTGACTAATATAAAAATTAGTCACAATCCGTGCAGCAAATTTAGACCTAAGCCCTACTGGCACTTATCTTTATCAAAAATAGTAGCTGAAAGACGTTTATTATTGGCCACGTTTCGACGAAACCCTACCCCGCGAAATTTAAATATATTACAAACAAAAATACGGGATTCTCAAACGTTGATCCGTCAAACACGTGATAAAGCATGGCATGATTTTTGCTCTGCCTTGGATGGCACAATAACACAAAGTGAAATGTGGCGCAGATAGAAGTGGTTAAAAGGCTATAATATACCGAGATCTCATGTAAGTAAAGAAAGTGCTCATCAACTTTTACACAGTTTAACGCCAGACTATGTAGTCCCCTGTGATCCAAACTTTGATAATTATAAAACATGTTTAGATGATCAAATTACTAGACAGGAACTAAACAGTTGCATGCATCATAGAGACACGTCCCCCGGAAGTGACGGTATATCATATTCAATGTTGACTAATCTGCCTGATAACGGAAAACGTGCACTTATTATACAAAAAATTTACACGTGCAGTTATGTACCTACACAGTGGCGAGAGATATCCATCGTACCGGTACCTAAACCAGGCCGTGATGTTCAAACGCCGGGTTCTCTGCGTCCTATTTCTATGATATCTTGCATCTGCAAAATTTTGCACTGTATCTTATTGAAGCGATTAGAGTGGCTTATTGAGAACAATAAACTTTTATCCTCAGACACTACAGGTTTTAGACGATTTCGCTCCACCTTAGACAATCTCTCAACATTAGTCTCAAGAATACAAACCGGTTTCTCACATAATCAGGTATCCTTAGCATGTTTCATAGATATTGATAATGCATATAATAACGTCGATGTCAAGAGTATGATTCAGATTATGCAACAATTAGGAGTCAGTCCACTAATGTGTAGGTACTTATGGACGTTTCTGAAAGAAAGACATCTCCAAATGCACGTTGATTCATACTCTGGTTGTAGAAATACTTGTCGTGGTCTAGCTCAAGGGGATCCTATCTCACCTTTGCTTTTTAACATAGCAACTGTTAACATATGTAAAAATATAAAGAATGTCTATATTTCACAATACGCGGACGACTTTGTACTTTATATCAATTGTGACACCGTAGAAGAAGGAAGATTCCAATTGCAATTAGCCTTAAATACATTATTAAAATTACTGTTTAACATTGGATTGAATAACTCGACGACAAAAAGTAAAATATGCATTTTTAAAAGAGGCTATCGGAACGAATCTGTCCAAGTTACCATAGGCAGTACGACCGTGCAAGTTGTGGACCACGTTAGGTATTTAGGATTATGGTTAGACAGATCATTACGGTGGGCGAAACATATCAATGAACTGAAAGGAAGAAGTTTAAAATTTATAAACATTTTCAAGGCACTGGCTGGGTCCAGTTGGGGCATTCACCCGAACAATCTAAGACGTATCTATATAAGTATGATACGTAGTAGGCTAGATTACGGTAGCGTATTGTATGGTAACAGCTGTAAAACTCATTTAGGTAAGCTAAATAAGATTCAGAACCAATGTATGCGCGTTATAAAGAGTACAGCCATACACGTTATGGAGTGCGAACTTCATCTTCAACCTCTTCACATCCGTAGGTACTACCTGGCCGGCAAGTTTTGGTTAAAATGTAAATCTTTTATTGATAATGAAATAATTATTATAGTGGATACTCTAAGTGCGCTTTGTCATAATGTATATTGGAGACGCAAAAATATACCTTTATTAGTTTTGATTCACGAACATTTTAAGAATACATCTGTTTATGCTAGTAGACAACTAGAGATGTTTGCAATGAGTACATGGGTCAGCAATGTGGATCTATCTTCTATACTGGAGCCAGAAATCAAGGCCGTTGATAAGCCAAAACAACGGTATCCGGCAAACGAATTAAAACAGATTTGTACAGATTTTATAAGTCAAAATTATGCTGATTTTTACCATATATACACTGATGGCTCTAAGGATGTACATAATAGTTGTAGTGGATTAGCCCTTTTTGACCCGCAAACTAATAGCTCTGTCCAACTATTAGTTAACACCAACATATCCATTATGTATACCGAATTGATTGCTATAGCAGAAGCTGTCGCATATATTGACTCACTTAGTCCAGGAAAATATGTAATACTGACAGATTCCAGAAGTGTCATCTACCATCTGGCTCGGTGCACCTCGACTGTTCGAGGCACTCCGATAGCCTACACAATTTTGGAATCGCTTCGTAAACTAGCTAATAGTAAAAAAGTCGTAAAGATTCAATGGGTCCCTTCTCATACGGGCATTGCGGGTAATGAAGAAGCTGATCAATTAGCCAAAGACGCTCTTACAAATGGTATACCATTCGCATGCCTCCCCTTGTTCACTGACTGCTTATACCTAATTAAAAATAAATGTAATGAGATGTGGAAGGAGTATTTTGACGAAAGGTCGTTGACGAAGGGAATATGGTATAAGACAATACAACCATGCCTAAGTCGTGCGCCGTGATTTGCTGGCTCCACCATATCCAGATCAGATATTGTTATTGCTTTAAGGCTTCGGTCCGGCCACATTCCCCTAAACAGTTTCGCATTTCTCGTGGGCAAGTCAAGATCACCTAATTGTACTGAGTGTAACACTGTAGAGGACGTTTATCATATATTGGTGGAATGTGCCCGGAACGACATAGAGAGGATAAAATTAAAATTAGAAACAGGGATTGATTTGCACGAGTTGGGCAAATGTAATAGCATTCTGGCTTTTCCTCAATCGAGGGAAGCCAGAATGCTATACTAAATTGTACAATTAGGTATTAAGCGTAGATTGTAAGATGCGAGTGGGCCAATGAGGGTGGTACTCTACCGAACACAAAGGAAGGAGAGCGCGGTTGTGCACAAGAGTGACTCCCAGAAGAAGAACTTCAAATAAGTTCGAAACTGGACGGAGACTATTTACGGTAAATATTACGGGAGTCCTAGCCAGTTTTAAAGCGTACCTAATTATGAACATAACTCGCAATAGTTTTCTATCACAAAAAGAATTATCAGTATCGGATTTCTTCGTAAAAAGTTATGCGTAATCATACATAAAAAATATATACGCGTCCACTTGAACCTCCTTAAAAAAACGATATTAAAAAATACGAGTATTTAGTGACACTTCCGCTGAAAAAAAAAACAATGATTTTTGAAATCAGCACCACCCTCCCTCCCGCATAAACTGCTAATAGGAAGAATACAAAATAAAAAACACACAAGAAAACCCAAATAAACCAAAAACGTATCGAAACGTGTTTCGCCTCTACACGAGGCATCCTCAGGAGATGTTGACTCGTCGAGCGCTTAGCTAGGTCTGTCGGTCTTTTGATAATGGATTTCCGCAAAGTAATCAATAAATTATTTGAACCTCCTTCTTTTTTGGAAGTCGGTTGAAAAGGCTTTGCAGTTATCAACGGTATTAAATTGAATTTAGTTACTTCTCAGTAGGTACATTAGGCAAAGTAGTACAAAAATTCCCGGGGTAAAGGAAAACAAGAAACCGTAGTTTCTATGTAGGGTGCTCGGAAAATGAAACGATGAAATACGGGTCGACGTCTGGCTCGTAGCAGTAGGATTAATGAAAATGTTGTTTTTGCTTAACTAAGAAGACTATATTATTATCGTGTTACTTTTGTTTAGAGGCAGACATTTGCCTTTATCCAGATTATCAAGTTTTTGTATTTTATATGTGTACCTAATGGTGTTTTTCAGTTTTACTTATTCACTCGTAAAAAAATAGACTATTATAATTTTATTATAGTAACGTAAAGTAGGTAAGTAAAGTCAGGTTCAGAATGAAGTATTCCACTGAAAGTTTATCAACTTAGTTTCGATTCGCCATATCTCAAGGCGCCAAGTTGGTTAGCCACAGGTAAGTTCCCAGGAAAAATACACCATTTCTTAAAAGCCTTCCAACGTTTCTTTTAAAATGTACCTCCTTGTAATGACGTAGGTAATGATACCTTTAAAGGTTTCAGTTATTTACATTATACGAAATAGAAGCTTTTTCAATCTCCTGGCAAAAGGTCACGTTGGTAAAAGCGTTTTAGCATTTGTATGAAATATATTGAGGTTCTAAGATAATACTCAAATTATATTGTATTTCTAGTACACGATTCTAAATGCGGATTTACTCGAGTGTCTGGGACCTATTGGAGTTCAAAATTTAGACAATAGAAAGAGAAACAGGTTATACGTTACGTTACCCCTTCACCGGTGTGGAGAAGCGTCAAATTGTTAAAAATTGTCGTATAGAAATACTCGAGCGTGTCAGTTATTAATAGTGTAGGTATATACCCCGCGTGTCTCTGATAACGGAGGAATGTTAATCTGCCGGTTTGTCTGGCGGGGGTGGCCGGATGGAGAGGTAGAAAAGGGGACAAAGATAATTATTTGACCGCGTTAAATATTCAGAGTGGATGTTAAGTTAACCCGAAAGAAACTTTTATTCAAATGACTGACGTTTCTGACTTAACTCATAATCTGACGATTATTGGAAGGGATTTTCTTAATATGGCATTTAGAAAAAATTAATTCTATAATTATATTTTCATTAAATAAATATGTCTAATAAATGCGAATAAACATCAGTTTTATACATTGTTATACATAATTATATTGATACTATCAAATTATTATTATTATTACTAACTAACTTGCTACAATCAACTATATTTCTTCTTTCCCATCTCCTGATTGACCTGTCTGTGATATTGAAAAGAGCATTCCTTCCATCTCTTCAAATGCAGGTGGTGGAGACAGAATCAGTCGAAACATGTTTGTACAATTATATTGGATGAAATTCGACCAATTTTATGCCATATACTGAACAATTCTGTTTCAAAGGGACTACCAGCTCTCGTCCTATATTTTTTCTCCCTTTCCTGTGACACCATGCTGGAAAGAAGCCCAAATTATTCCATTGCTAAAAAAGTCTAATCCTATTCTGAATATGGTCCTATATCTTTCTCCCTTTCCTGTCGACAGTCCTCGAACGCCTCCTAATCCATGGTCAACTAAGCTTTTTCCTCAACGAATATAATCTCCTTAATTTTTTACAGTCTGCGCCCTTATTGTCTAACTTGTATGAGAATGAAATGTCACTTCATTCTCATACCCATTGATCTTTCCAGCCAATAGCCTTGCAGGGTTTCGCCCAGAATGGGATTCAAATGTCACATTGAAGCCCATTCCCATTATCGGTAAAAATAGCAACGAACCAGGTCATTCTCAATTTTGCATTTACAATTGTCCATCCATCCATTTGTAATATATTAGTGATACTTATGTTGATGATGTTTGCATTGTGTGCATTCCTCAATAATAATTAAGTGCTGTAAATTCGACTGGCATGGTGGCCACTAACAAGCATCCGTAATAAGGTATATTAGACAATGAGTTTCGCGGAGTTGGGTCTACATGCTTCACTGCCGCTGCACGCAGTAAACTTTATTTTCGAGTTTTGTTGCTTTGGCTTGTGGAATTCGGCAGATTATATTTTTCTCGTTAACCTTGAATTATTTGCCAAAAAAATCAACCACGATCGAGAATGTCAAGAGCTACTTTTTTTGCAAGTTGTAGTGTTGCAGCCGTTCTGACCTACACTGCATTGCTAACCTATCAACAATAGTTCCTACACAAAATAAGAGAAATAAAAAGGGAACTTTAGAAATAAATATAGATAAAAGATAGATACACAAAAAGGCACCTGGCGAAGTCTCGAAATTCACTGTAAGTCCTGGAAGGCCAGTTCGTTCGGCATGTCACCTACGTAGAGGTTCCAGTCAGCTTCTGGCTTCGAGGATAGCTTTGGGTTTAAGATCGCGTAGGCTACCTTCAATGTCTTGTTCTTAATTAGGAGTCCATTGAACGCCTTACGCGCATTGATTGCGTCGTCAAGGTGAGAGTACTCTACTAGCCCATACCCTCGGTTTGCTATCAATATACAACTTTCCGGTATACCCATCGTTAAAGAAAAATGAAAACATATCCTGGGTCATGACTTCATAGGAATGTAATTAGCGATAAGTTTGATGGGCCATTCATCGGGACCAAATTCACTACCTACTCCATCCTTTTGTTAATTTTCACCACTCGCCATCAGCACCACTTTCGTTCGACATCCCCAATCGGAGTCCTCGCTTTTTCGTTTTATTCTCTAGACTTCCCTCCATCAATGTCTTCTTTTATAATTTTCAAATTTAAAACATCTGCTTGCCAATTAAAATAAGGTTTAATACGAAAATACATAAAGGTATATCAAAAAGGCTTTGATAGGCAAATGAAATGAATATATTACAAAGTATGGAACCCACCCTCACATTAATAAAGTGAAATACACAATTTTCAGCATGTTTGTAATCCACCTAACCTAAATCTAACGCACTCGAGTAGTTCTCATGATCTTATTTTTTACATTTCTTAACGGGATACTTAAATTCTTAACTTTTCTTTTCTAAACGCGCGCCCTGCATAGAAGGCTTATATGAGATGGAGGTACTCAACAAGGTGTAAAGTATCCTATGTTAGTCTTCCAAACTTGAGTGAATCCCAAAACTCCCTATTAGGCTCCCCTACTATTCATTTTTACAAGTGAGATTTTTGTTTTTCTGTTATTGAAGCTTTCAGACAAGAGGCTTAAGAGACTTTTAAATAGTGTTAATACAATAAATACCACTCAGATAGTTTTGCCAGAATATAAATTCTTATGTATGAGGCACCGGCCGATAATAATTATTTTAAAAATGTAATCATTTACAAGTAAAGATATCATCGTTCGAATTTTGAATTTCTCTCCATATTTTTGAGAACTAAATTAAATTATCGTAGTCTTAGAACACATTTTCAGACAAGCTACATTGGCAAGAAGTGGATAGTATAGAAGATAGATGGAAGATATCGTAGCCAACTGAGTTTTACGGACGACTTTGTTCTGTTGTCGGATACCCAGAACAGATAGTCTCTAAGTCATCAAAGCAAGAGCGCGGGCTTAGAAATCAATCAGATCAAAACTAACATCATGACAAACAAACACGAGACTCCCATAACTTTGAACTTCACAGATCTCAAATAAGTGGAGGATTATTATATACCTCGGACATCTAATTTCATTCACATTATGCACAGAGAAAGAAATTCAGAAAAGAATAACAAGAACATGGAGCAAATATTGGTCCATGAAAGAAATATTCAAAGGCAATCAATCTACCCATCAAAATTAAAACAAAGGCGATGAATATCTGCCTAACATCATGCCTTACATATATGCTTGCCAGAAATGGCCTCTAACATGAAAGCAAATGGAAGAGCTAAGAGTATGCAAGAGAGGTATAGAAAGAAGCTATGTGAATCTGAAACTACAAGATAGAGTTAGAAATAAGACGATCAGAAAGATAACCAGAGCAAGAGACATCATGGTACGACTTTCCATTAACGTCCGTCGAGTTGAAAGGGGGGGAGGGGAATGGGGGTGAGGGTACTACCCCCTTTTCAAAGGAAAAACTGCGGAGCAATTTCGAGATTTTTAATTTATTCATTCTGAGGAAGTTATATATCCTTATCGAGGTGTAGGTTAGCCTATACCGTCCCTTGAGGGGGAGAGGGGACCAACCCCCTCCCCCCTTTTCGAGGTTTTTAAATTTATAATTCTTAAAAAGTTATATATCCTTATTTAGGTGAAAGCCTAATTCTGGCGCTGTGGTCACCATTAAACCTAACGCTCCTCCTCGCTTCGCTCGTCGTCGCACTTATTGTGGCTTTGCTCTGACTAGATACTCCGCTACTGTCCGCTACTTTGAAATATATGTGTGCATGAAAACTATTGAAATTACTACAATATATAATCATTTACGTAAATGTATGTAAAATGCTACCAATCGTATGACAACTAAACCGTACGTAGAACGAAAAGTTCAATGGCGAGAATTCTATATGATCTGTGGTAGGTATTGACGTAAATATTGCAAAAATAATTGATTTTCTATAATGTTTTTCTTAAAAACTTCGCGTCTCTAGTTACCACGGTCCAACCATAGGAATCCCGCTGACGCTGCGCTGCGACCGACCATTGTCACGTCATAAAGTGCTTATTGTTAATTTTATGTTTATTGTTAATATTGTTTTGTAAGTTAGTCTTGCTTGTACTTTCCTGTAGTAAACAACTGCTTGTAATTAATAAATAAAGTATTTTTTATTCAATTCCTCGATCGCCGATACATAAGTGGCGCAGTCGGTATTTTCACGGCACTTAGGAGATCAGAATCAAGCTCTTCCAGACTCTATAAGTGGCAATTTTCAAGTTGCAAACCGTGTTCAAGAACCTACAGGCGGTCACCAGAGGAACAAAAGAAGTTTAAGAAGGACACCGTGAGGAGACCCGGAGCATTGGCTATCCCCACGAGGTACTCAGGACTCGACAAGAGATGCAGAAGCTGGTTTGGTGAGTACTCTCGCTATTTCCAAGTTTCCTGCTATATTTCCTGTCTTATTTTATATGTGATTAGTTTGTTAAGGAGTGTTTAAGTTTATAGCTAAAATCGCGATAAACATTGTCATAAGCTAGTACCTATTCGGTTATAAGGAAATAATTGATAATATAAAACAATAGAGTAACTTGATACGTGCATTATGTCGTTCAAAGAGTGCGATGCCGATATTAAATTTATTGCAGAATTATTACCGCGATTTGATGGTAACCCAAAGCTACTGAATCATTATATACGTGAGGTAGAGCACATAATTAAGTTAATGAACGAAACATCTAGTTCGCACCCGGCTTTCATATGCTTAATAAAAAGTAAATTAAGTGGAGCCGCTATTGACGCGATAGCGTATGAGGAGTCCCTCGCAACCTGGGATTTAATTAAAAACGCGTTGGTTAGACGTTTAGGAGAACCGCGAAATGAAATTCAAGTCATGCAAGAGCTCACTAGAACTCGCCGCAATAAAAATGAAGATGCTGAGTCGTTTGGACGGCGACTTCGAGAGACGCTCGACACCCTCTACTCAGTAGGGAAACACGCAAATCGGTCGTATTACGAGGAAATGGTTATTGAACAATATATCAATCAACTCGATTTCCATGTTTCCCTTGGAGTAAGGATAGCTAGGCCAGGTACACTGGAATCTGCGATTGTGGCTGCTAGACAGGAAGAGGCACGGCTTACTCATAACAGGCAAAATTATGTCGCGCCATCTACGTCCTTGGTTAAGCAAAAGGATATCTCTAGGGGTCCTCCGCAATCAAGTTTCCAATATAGGAACTTTAGAGGGTCGCAACCCTTAGCGTTTCAACCCCAAACTCAGGCCTTCCACCAGCGTCAACCAAATTTTGTACCACAACAAAATAACATGACACCAGAGCAGAGACAACAGTGGGTACAATCAATGCTACCCTGGAAGAATCGCACATCCAACAACGCACGTGCAGGTAATGCATCTATTTTACGTACTGGTAATTCAGGTAATTTTCGAGGAAGCAATAGCGGTAACTTTCGGCAGTTCAATGTACCTCAGCAGGTAAACCTACCGCAAAAGAGCTCGGACGTTACCATGAGGTCCGTGTCGAAACCAGAGAAACCGCAGTTTGCCGCCGAAGAGCTGTACTACTCGCAGAACCACACACAGGACCAGTCATCATTTAACGGTGAGCCCTATAATAGTTATTACCCACAGGAGGAATGCGATTTCGCACAGGAAGAAGACCAGCAACCTGAGGCGGATTTTCAACAGGATTTTTACATGGACAGGAACCAAGAAGATCAGAGCTAGTAAAAATCAACCTACAAGATAGAGACCATCTGCCGTATATCGAGTTGCCTGAACTAGGAGGTAAGTTCCTAGTTGATACTGGAGCTAGTAGGAGTGTTATTGCGTCAGACGTTATATATAATACTATTTTCGAGTATTGTGTGGAACACGAACCTTTTCAAATTGCCACCGCGCACAGTGTTTCGCGTCATAATAACGTAGTTTATCTCCCGCTACCACCAGCATTTAATACGGACAAAATACATAAATTTTTAATATTTGACTTTGACCCAAAATATAAAGGACTAATCGGTTTTGATTTATTGAGATGCCTTAAAAGTAATATTGACTTAAATAGCAACATATTACGTACAACTAATGCCAATATTCCGATCTACTTCAACTATCCATTGAAGAAAATTAAAGTTGATGCTAAATGCGAAAAGTTAATAACTGTCAAAACGCATTACATGGACGGACAATACATACAGGACAAACACTATTGGTCAGACGGATTAGAATCTCCCGCAGCTATCGTAACGGTTAAAAACGGCTCTTTTAAAACATCTATCATAAATTATAATGATCAAAATAAGTTTATCCCGGAAAAGAGTGCGATAGAGTTAGAGGTCTATTCTGAAACTACGGATGATGCTATTAAATTAAATTCATTGGATGCTAAAATAGACATTGACGCAGGACTTTGTGAGAATTTAAAAAAAATTCGAACAAGTCACATGAATGACGAAGAGAAGCGTCAAATCATAAAGTTGTGCTATCGTTACCGTGAAATATTCTATTCTGAAAATATACCGTTAACGTTTACGCATGCAGTCAAACATGAACTTAGATTAACAGACGAAACACCGATTTTTGTACGCAGTTACAGACAAGCCCCACAACAACGTATTGAAATCCGTAAACAAATTGACGACTTGATGAAACAAGGTATCGTTAGGGAAAGTATATCACCTTGGTCTTGTCCAGTACACATTGTACCAAAGAAACCAGACGCATCAGGTAAAGTTAAATGGAGGCTTGTTATAGACTATAGGAGACTGAATGATAGGATAGTTGAAGACAAGTACCCATTACCGAACATTCATGACATTTTAGACAGACTTGGACGCGCTCAATATTTTACTACCCTTGACCTCGCGAGTGGGTACCATCAGGTCGAAATGCACTCCAACGAAGTTGAGAAAACAGCATTTTCTACCGAACGCGGGCATTATGAGTTTTTGCGCATGCCTTTTGGTTTAAAAAACGCGCCAAGTACATTCCAACGCTTAATGGATCACATCCTTAGGGGCCTAACTAATGTTTATACGTATCTTGATGACGTCATTATAATTTCTACGTCATTGCAAGAACACATAGAGAGGCTACGCGAAGTGTTTGATCGGTTTAAAACACATAATCTCAAAGTTCAACTTGATAAGTCAGAGTTCCTTCAGAAACAAGTTAACTTTTTAGGTCATGAACTTACTGACGAAGGACTAAAGCCTAACAGAGACAAAATAAAGGCTGTCCTTGATTTCCCTTTACCCCAGAACCAAAAGGAAGTAAAGTCTTTTTTAGGACTCGTTGGTTACTACCGCAAATTTATTAGGGATTTCGCAAAGTTAACCAAGCCAATGACATTATGTTTAAAGAAGGGTGGTAAAGTCATACATAGCGTAGAGTTTCTAGAAGCTTTCAATAAATGCAAACAAATTCTCACGAACGACCCCATCTTACAGTACCCCGATTTTGACGAACCGTTCATCCTTACTACGGATGCATCTGATGTGGCACTAGGTGCGGTGCTTTCACAAGGCAAAGTAGGATCTGACAAGCCTGTTGCGTACGCATCACGTACATTATCAGACACTGAGTCCCGCTATTCTACCATAGAAAAAGAACTCTTGGCAATAGTGTGGTCAATAAAATACTTCAGGCCCTATCTTTATGGTCGCAAATTTACAATATATACAGACCATAGACCTCTCACGTGGCTCATGTCGCTTAAAGACCCGAATTCAAAACTAACTCGCTGGCGCTTAAAGCTAGCTGAGTATGATTATAAAGTTGTGTACAAGAAAGGACGTCAAAATACAAACGCGGACGCGTTATCTAGGGCAAAGATATACCATCATAGTATGGACTCTTTAGCGGTCAACTTCGAAGATAATAACGATGACGAAATGATAGGTAGAATATTCGAAAATGTACGCAGGGAAAGTCATGACGAAATCGAACCGGAACCGGTAACAGAAATTCAAGATAGACCAATAGCAAGTACTAGTGGTAGGAATAATAGAAACGAGACTGAAAATTTAGCAATGGATACAGAGACTATTCTACAACCTCCAGTCGATCAGGCGTCAGATAGTATGACAATAGTAACAATAGGCGAAGAACAATTAGTCAGCACTAATCACTCTCAACCAGATAATGAAAATAATGGTATCCCCATTCTATCAGATGCAATAGACAGACAACTAAAACAATTTCACATAAGATCTACCCCGGGCTCAGTATATAGAGTAGAAGATAGGTCAACAAACTCACGTACAGTTATCAAAGACGTGTTTATCCCAATCAACAACACTGAACAAGAAATAATAAAGTTTTTAAAGGAACATACCATAGCTGATCGTGTGTTTCACTGCTATTTCCACAATGACGAATTGTATTTAGCGTTTTCTAGAGTCTATACAACTATATTTAACGAAAGAGGTCCAAAACTCATAAGATGCACTACACGTGTTACTTTAGTCGAAAATAAGTCAGAACAACAAGAACTTATTAAGAAATACCACGAAGGCAAAACTACCCATCGTGGAATTCAAGAAACTCTTAAACAACTTCATAGAAATTATCATTGGCCTAATATGTTATTAAGTATTCAAAGGTACATTAATCAGTGCGACACTTGTCTAAAAGCCAAGTACGAAAGAAATCCTTTAAAACCTCCCTTAGCTCTCACAGAGACACCAAGAAAGCCTATGGAACATTTATTTATGGACATATACTCGACAGGTGGAGGCACGTTTTTGACAATTATAGACAACTTCTCAAAATTTGCGCAGGCGATTTCATTGAACGCATCTAGTAGCGTGCATGTAGCCGAAGCCTTACTGCACGTTATCTCTGTACTCGGACTTCCTCAGAAAATCACGACTGACTCAGACAGTAAATTTGACAATGACGTTATTAAGGAAATATGCGCTTTACATGATATAAATATCCATTTTACGACACCTTACAACCCTAACTCTAACTCCCCTGTAGAACGTTTGCATTCAACCCTAGCCGAAATAATAAGAATCCAACGTATGACTAATAAAGACGACCCCATACAGCTAGTAATGAAATATGCTATAATAGCTTATAATAACTCGATACATTCCGCGACTGGTTATACTCCGCACGAACTGTTATATGGACATACAGCGTCACGAAACCCTCTAGAGCTATATTTTCCCAAAGAATTTTATCAAGATTACGTCCTGAAACACAAGTCAAATGCAGAAGCAGTCCAGGAGTGTGTAGCAGCGTACATGTCTAAGAACAAAGAACAGGTGATAGCCAGGCGTAATAAAGAAGCAGAAGAAATAGCCTTCAAGGTAGGTGAGACAGTCTACAAACAGGTGGCGAAGACAGCAAGGAACGATAAAACGAAGCCAGTTTTCAAAGGTCCGTATAAAATTATTCACCTCCATCCTAATAACGTAGCCGAGATAGTAGGTAACCACCCGAACTCTAAATCTATTAGGGTTCATTTCAAACTCCTAAGAAGGCCTCACCTTGTTCCAGGGCCTTCACCGCCGGAGCCATCGTGCTCCACGCAGCAGCAGACGTGATTTTTAACCCAGTCAGTAACGAACAAGGAATCCTATTGCTTAAACAAGGACAGATCGTCAGACAAGTAGATAATTTTAACTTAGCTTGTGTCTATAATATAACATATCTACACCTAACAGCTATTAAGTTAATGGCAGTATTTGCAAGTACTAAATCATCTCAAAAGCCCACTTCGAAGTCAGGAGCCTTACAAAACTCTTATAAAGATCAGATTGAGCATAGCTTATCTTTAATATCTAAAAAGATCGGTTTCATAATTCCACATGTAAGGCAAAAACGTGGCCTTATTAACGGGTTAGGCTCGGTTGTGAAGTCCATCACTGGCAACCTAGACAATCAAGATGCTCTTAATTTCGAAGCTGAAATTTCAGGAATCAGAAGTCAAGTGAGTAGGATTCAAAATTCACAAAAGAAATCCTTAGTTATTGCAGAGAGAACGGTTAAAGAATTCACAACTCAGTTAGATAAAATTAATGATAATCAAAGAAAACTAGCATCATACATACAAAATGTAACAATAACGACGGATGAGTTATCTAACCAGTAACATTACTTAGATATATATGTACAGATAGATTTTAGTTTACAAATTATATTAGATAAGTTAATGATATTGGAAGATGCAATGACATTTTCCCAGTTAGGAGTTATGCACCCTAGTATTATAAGCGCACAAAATTTAATCGAAGAATTGACTCAATTAAAATTAAATTATGACTTTGTTCCGATAACCGAAATTAATCTTAATAATATTCACGAGCTAGAAAGATCGATTAAAGTCAAAGCGTATAGTACACAACACTCGTTAACATTCATATTACAAATCCCCACCATTGATCAAAATATATATGATCTAATACACCTCTACTCAATCCCTGATACCAACCACCTCACTATCATTCCTAAATCCAAATACCTTGCACTTGGAAGCTAAGAGTACGCCTACCTAGATGACAGCTGCAAACCCGTTGCCGACGGTGTGAACCTCTGCGAGACGCTTAACACAAAGCCGATCAAGACATCGGAAGACTGCGTAATATCTCTTATCCAACACAAGGATGCCAATTGTACCCGTGCGAAAATGATCCTATCAGAAAACAAACTTCAGAAGATACGAGATAACACCTGGCTGATAATACTGACTAGAGAAGAGGTCATTCGAGCACAATGCGGGACCAAGACTTCATACAGAAGAACATCAGGAATCCATCTTATTACACTGACTGAAGACTGCCGCGTTGAAGTTACGAAGAAGACCCTACAAACTCATACCATAACTACAGCTATCAACGAAATAATACCATTACCCCACAAACAAATCGTACCAGTGGAAGCTATAAAATATCAACTCAAGCTAGAAGACCTGGAACTGGACAACATCCACAAACTTTTGGACAGGGCTGAAGATTTAAAAGACGAAGAGATCATAGAATGGCCTGCGTTGATGGCGACTCCCAGCTGGACAACAATCATTTTGTGCATCCTACTGCTAGGCGCAACATCGTGGAAATTTTACAAATACATAACAACAAAGAAAGATACATCTCCCAGTGAGGACACTGGAGGAAGCTGTAAGATCAGCTTCTCTCTGAAGGATGGAGAAGTTACCACGGTCCAACCATAGGAATCCCGCTGACGCTGCGCTGCGACCGACCATTGTCACGTCATAAAGTGCTTATTGTTAATTTTATGTTTATTGTTAATATTGTTTTGTAAGTTAGTCTTGCTTGTACTTTCCTGTAGTAAACAACTGCTTGTAATTAATAAATAAAGTATTTTTTATTCAATTCCTCGATCGCCGATACATAAGTCTCTGCATGTTGAAATTTTACGTGTGTGCTTATAATAATGTCACCTATCTGTAAAAAAAATATCAACCCTCCACTCTACGGACGTGGTAGGTATAGACGTAAATATTTCAAAAATAATTGATTTTTAAAATAAAATCTCAAAATCTACGCGTCTCCGCAGGCTGAAACTTGGCGCGTATGCTTATAATAATGTAACCTTCCTTTCTGTAAAAAAAATATCAACCCCCAACTCGAGGGACGTTAAAGGAAAGTTTAGCCGACTTCATAAATGAAATTCTAAAACGGAAATGGGCAGGCCATTCACAAAGGCTAGACGCTAATTGATGGGCTCAAACAACAACTACTTAATTAGAGCCCCAGAGACAGGAAGCGCATGTAAGGCAGGCCACTCCAAAGATGGTGCAAAGATATTGTCAAAGTTGCGGGAGCTCTCTGGTCTAGGGCAGCCAAAAACAGAGAATGTGGAGACAACTGGACGGGAAAATGACTTTTTTCTGTTCGTACTCTTATGTTTGTTAGGTTGTATGCTGGTCTTCCTGACGAACGAAAAAACACGATCTATTGATCATATATTTTTTTACTATTTAATATAATTTTGCTCTCGCTCGTCGGCGATTATTGAGTGGAGGGGAGCCAGAAAGGGGGGGGGGGGGGGAAGTTTAATGCGGCGCTATTTAACGACCGAATGAGATAAAATTTGGTACATACACACATTTTTTTTTGGTAAAGTTAGGCAAGAACGTTTGGTATTAACAACATATAAAACTTTAGCAAAATTGATAAAGGGCTTGTCGAAATAAATATTTGATATTTTTTCTAAATTTCGTTGCCATGCAGATAGTTCAGACTTGTAGACGGAAAATTGCAGCTGATAAGACTGTGCTCACGAGGTATATTGTTCGCAGAGCTACTATTAGGCATTATATAAGGCACTTACCTCAGATCTATGTCCCCTCAGGTTGTAGTTCGTCCGTAGCGGCATCTCGTGCGGGCGCCGCGCGTGTGACGACGTGAACGTCACCCCTACTACCCCGCGCACATTGCCCGTCGCCAGCCATCCTTCTTGGTAGTAGTTGTTTCGGTTCAGTTTCCATCCTTCTTCCTGTTAACATAACTTATATTTGTTTCGGTTTTTTAACACATGGAACATAATAATAACGCACAATGTCTCCATCATTAACACTACTATAGAACTAATGGTGTCGTCTCCGTTGGGATCCCATTTATTCCCCTTTTTTTCCTATCATATGTTTTGGCATAACGAGTTACGCATTTTTTTTGTCATAATCATAGTTTGACATAATTAATTTTGGCATACTATTTTAGTAAGCATGAATATAGTTTAGGCTAACAGTTTTTGCCCTGATTGTAAGTTGCATAAGGTTATACTTAAGGCATATTTTTTATATTCGTCTAATATTTATTAGGCATAAAGATCCGCAGGGCTATTATGTATCTCAGTTGATAGAAATCTAAAAAAATGGCCACTATATGTAACTTTTGTCTGCTCCAGTCATGAACTTACTAAAATTTTTGCTTACTGGAGTTGCCAAAAGTGACATAGAGCCGCCATTTTTCAACTTTTGTTAGCAACTGAGATACATAATAGCCCTGCCGGTGTACTTCTGAATTTCGAAAATTTCAATACTTCGACAGTTGGTTACTTAGAAAAACCTTAGTTCGAGAAGTCATTGCTCGACATAACAAACATGCGACAAGAATTACTCCCACAGAACGTACGCAGAATATCTAGTCAGAGCAAAGTCACGATAGGTGCGACGACGAGCGAAGCGAGGAGGAGCGTTAGGTTGAACGGTGACCACACAATGCGCGAGCCGAGCGAGCGTTCGGCGAATCGCCAGAATTAGGCTATACCTCGATAAGTATATAACACATCACTTTTGGGTTAAAATATTTGACGAATACCTATATATGTCCTATCGAAGCAATGGCTCGTCGATATATATTTTTACGAAGCATGCGACTTGTCAAAATATAGAACTTGTCGAAATTCAGAGGAGATTCAATATACTCTACAAAATTTCCAATACCTTATTTTTCCCTTATTATGCTTAAATATCTAAGCGTAAGTAAATTAAGGCTTTAGAATAGTAGGTACCTATGCTTAAAATTATTATGGTTAAAGTAGTTATGCTTTAAAAATTGTGCCAAAAAAGTTATGCTAACTGAATATTGAGCGTAACTGTTATTAGGATAAGTGAATGTATACCACGTTAAATAATGACCAAAAAATAAAGGAAAAAATAGGGAACTGTCTCCGTTAGCTAAGTTAGTAGTGTAGTGACCCTACTTTCGAAGCTAGGTGGCCCAGGTTCAATCCTTGGCCAGGGCAATACTTGTATTATGTGTAGAAAATGTTTCTGGTCCGGTCTTGGATGTAGTGTTCATCAGGGCTTTAGGTTCTGTACTCTTTGTTGCTCACTGTGTTCTTTATATCGTAATTCTTACAGATTCATATAACTACCTATTTCCATACTATATAGGCATTTCTTATTAATTTTATATCTATTATTACCTAATATCCAAGTCAATATATGTAAGTATATGGTAAATATATATATAATTGACTTATTTATTTTTGTTAAAAACTTTTGTACCTACTTTGATATAATAATTAGGAACTCTTCTCTTAAATCTTTATTTTTAATTATATCGTGTATGTTTTCTTTAGTGACACTATCATTAATTTCCTGCTCTATATTGTAGCGTTCGAAACCAAACTTAGGTCATTCTGTTAAATATGTATGACATGTGTCAACGTCTCCTAGCTTATAGTCAAAGGGTACACTTGTAGAACTAATTGATTATTGGTTTAAAAACTGTATTTTGGTCACTGGATTCATAAGTTTAGATTAACGATCAGCAGGCCTACTATAAGGCCCTTATAGCAGTACAGATAAGAGTTTTATTGATCTGTCCTGCAAATTCGTACTATGGCGGACTCTAGCAGGCCAGCCAACTATTGCCTACGTGACCTAGCCGGCCTGCAAAGGGAGTCCTGCAATTGACCTGCTGTAAGCGTACCATGAGACTGCAGTCTGCAGTAGATATGTCGGACAACGGTAAACTCGATAGACGAATTTGGAAGTCCATGCGACACGACTTGCGTGCTTATAATACTGCGCGTATTACGGCAGCAATTGAGCGGAACCAGGGCTCTAAAGTGTTTGCAAAGGATTCGTCTATTGGGCAAAGCCAAATGACAAAACTGAAGACCGAAAATGGCAGTATCGTTTCATCCAAGCCTGAGATAATGAGAGAGATTGAGAGCTTCTATCGACAGTTATATACCTCGACGCGCGAACCCGTTACTGAAGCAGCTCAGGACACCCGAGCAATTACGACTGAACTTCTGAGAGCGGGTGGTAGACCGATACTTTAAGTCCTCCAGAAGTTATTCAATTCTGTCATCTTCGAAGGCAAAGCGCCGGAAACGTGGCACAAGAGCGTGGTGGTGCTGTTCTTCAAAAAAGGTGATAAAACCTTATTGAAGAATTATAGGCCCATATCGCTCTTGAGCTACGTGTACAAGCTGTTTTCGAGAGTCATCACGAACCGTCTCGCACGCAGGTTTGATGAGTTCCAGCCTCCCGAACAAACCGGTTTCCGAAGAGGCTTTAGCACCGTAGACCACATTCATACACTACGGCAGATTATACAGAAGACCGAAGAGTATAATCAGCCACAGTGTCTAGCGTTTGTGGATTACGAGAAAGCCTTCGATTCTATCGAGAAGTGGGCCATACTGCAGTCCTTGCAGCGATGCCAAATTGACTATAGGTATATCAAAGCGTTGAAGTGTTTATACAGCAAGGCCACTATGTCAGTCCGATTACAGGACCAGAGTACGGAACAAATTCCATTGCAGAGAGGTGTGAGACAGGGAGACGTCATCTCTCCCAAACTGTTCACTAACGCATTGGAGGATGTTTTCAAACTTTTGGACTGGAAAGGATCTGGCATCAACATTAATGGCGAATACATCACTAACCTTCGTTTTGCCGATGATATAGGTATAATGGCGGAGTCGCTCGAGGATATCGGCACCATGCTCAACGACCTCAGTAGAGTTTCCCAACAGGTTGGTCTTAAGATGAACATGGATAAGACGAAAATCATGTCCAATGTCCATGTTCCACCTATACCGGTAATTATTGGAAACGATACACTCGAAGTTGTAGACGAGTACGTCTACCTGGGACAGACTGTCCAATTAGGTAGGTCCAACTACAACAAGGAGGTCGCACGAAGAATCCAGCTCGGATGGGCAGCGTTCGGGAAGCTTCGATTCATCTTTTCGTCCCCAATACCTCAGAGCCTGAAAACCAAGGTTTTTCAACCAGTGTGTGTTGCCAGTGATGACTTATGGCACTGAGACGTGGTCCCTTACTGTGGGCCTCATTAACAAGCTTGAAGTCGCTCAACGAGCAATGGAGAGGGTTATGCTTGGGGTTTCCCTGCGTGATAAGATCCGAAATGAGGAGATCCGTAGGAGAACTAAGGTCACCGACATAGCTCTCAAAGTTAGCAAGTTGAAGTGGCAATGGGCAGGCCACATCGCTCGCAGAACTGATAACCGATAGGGAAGAAAGGTTCTCGAGTGGCGACGACGCACCGGCGTAGTGTAGGCCGGCCCCCCCGCTAGGTGGACCGACGACCTCATAAAAACCGCGGGGAATCGCTGGATGCAGGAAGCGAGTAGCCGGTCCAAATGGCGTTTTATGGAGGAGGCCTATGTTCAGCAGTGGACGTCTTCCGGCTGATAATGATGATGATGATGATGAAGCGTACCATGACGTGTTTTTTGACTTTAGATATCCATCAAAGTAACCTGCATATCTGTCACATAAAGCAGGCGAGCTAAAGCAACTTTTTGTGACCTATTAAACGTAAAAACTGTGAATTTCTATCAATTTGTGAAAAAAGTGTTTCTTTTACTATCGTAGAAGAATGTGGAACGCATACGAATTATTAGAGTTACTAGAAAAAGTACCTATATAAAAAAGTCGTCTCATATTTTCACGCACTTGAACGTCTAGCTCAAAAGCTTGCCTAAGTGTACATAATCGTATCGTTGAGTTATCTGTGTGTAGCACAAGATGAATTATTTAGTTTGACTGTATAGTGTGTAGGTCATTAAACCAAGTGTTGACACTCGGTAAGAAATCAAAACCTATAGGGATCCGTTGACATAGAATATTGAATTCTGGCAAGAAGCAATGTCACAGCACAACTAAAGAACAAAATCATTATATACCTTAAAGGAACAATATTGGCCTTAGTATCTGATTTTAATTTCAACTTGAATTATCTACGCGTTCTTAAGAAAATTGACAGTCACAAAAAAACAACGTGGTGATCCAATAAGGGTATCTTTTCCCTTGAGGTAAGAAGCCCTAAAAATATATCATACGAAATAAAGGTACAAGCCATTTTTAGGTACTTACCTACTTAATGAAACATCTTATTAAAGTTAGTATAAACTTGCATGCTAGCTATAAATCAAGTTCATCCGCAAACCCGAACATGCTACGATTAGGAAAGCCCACGCTACACCTGCAGCTGGCGCCTGAATAGTCTCTATGTGCTCTACATAGAAGCGAAACCTTGACTTATTACTAACGATACAACCAATTAAGGTTTAGAGAAATAGCAATTTCGCAGTTCAAAAAAGGTAGCTCTAACAAAGTTCTACGAAAATTGATTGCAATAACTCTGTAAAAGGCGTTACAAGAATGTATTCCACGAATAGCAATTTTTTTTGCATTGATTTCAATAGCGGCGAAGATTCCACTTTTTGCAGCTAAACAATATATTGGTATCATTTGTTTCATGTATAGAGTTGCGTACACACTGTCAAACACAAAGTTGATGATTTAAACATAAGAGATTCAGAAACGACGACAGTGCGAACGTTAATCGTGACAAATCTATAGAACAAGGAGTTTAAATGTAATGATTTTATTAAGTGTGACCATTGACAGCAATATTTCGAAAATCTTTTCAAAAACCTCGTTAAGTTTTCTGCGGTGGGAACGCAAACCTCAACAAAACAAGCTGTGAGATTAATTAAGCCAAACAAGTTTCAAAACATTGATATATTGTTTTTATTTTGTGCAAACCAGATGTTACACAATATACCTTTTAAGCATTTTATGTTTATTTTTTATTTTTAGCCCTATTTTACATATTAATTGTATCCATACACTACTTTGACTACCTATAAATAATCATGACTTAATATACCTTTTATTTAATCGCTATAGAGTTTTAAATAGAATTATTATCATAAATATTTGGATGTATGGATGTTATACTCATATATTTTATAAATTGTCTATCTACTTGTTCTGAGTTCTTTCTAAAATTGTGAACCCTTTGAAGGGCATGCTCGATTTTCAATTGTAGTCAAAGCTTGTCTTAAATTTCATTTCACTGAAATTATGAACAGTTGTTTGTGTTTTCATACTGAGTATAATTTGCTGTTTGTTCGCCAAACGTTTTCAATAATATATTACCTACTACTTTCAAATTGTTTATTCAACAAGTAAGTTATATATATCTACGCCTTGTGATCGAACTATAAAAATTTTTAAGTTCATTCTGTAATTTAGAGACTAATAAGTAAATTACTTAATACTAATTATTAGGGTATTTACTGCCGTGTAAGAACAATAAAGATTTATTATTATTATTCTCTGTATTTCAATTATATTACGGGTTTAACCCGGCCCTTTACATAGGCATAAGTGGGGCTGTAGCCAACACTTAGAGGCCTGTTTGGTATAAAAATACAATGTAGTATAAAAACAGAAACTTTTGGATGGATGGGACATGGTATATCAATTATAAAAATGGGTAAAATGGCAAGGCTATTGATATGATCTTATTAGTGATAAGAAGATAGTGGGCTATGGACGAGACTACGGCACCTGCCAATTTCAGTCTCATTATACATTTTTGGGCAGGTGGTGACTTGTCACTATTATTATTATTATCAATGTTTAGATGTTGTTGTATATGTTGCATTTAAAACTCATAACCAGGCATCAGTACTTTTGACTAGCAAAATCAGGTAAAAGTAATTTTGACCGAAGGCCTTCGACAATAATACTTTTAACGCAAAATCTTCTGTTAGAACTAGGTTTAACCAAGTTCTGGCTGTGTGGTCACCAATAAACCTAACGCTCCACTTAGCTTCACTCGTCGTCGCACCTATGACTGGACTTGACTTTGCTCTGACTAGATACTCCGCGTGAAGCGTGAACTTATGTTTCTAACCAGTAAGATGAAGGCTAAACCTAGTTCTATAATCGAAGATAAGCAGCTCCAGCCGGCTAAAACTAGGCGTTTACACACTGGCTTTTAGCCGTAACATGGTTTTCAGACAAAACTTCATTTGCCTGTTTTTTTTCAGGTAAAAATTCTTTGGACTCGTTAAAGTTTTGACTAAGTACAACATCTTTAACGTATATGGAGCAAAATCATAGATTCTACAACTTCAATGAGCAAAATATAGTTATTTATTTTATCCAGGAATAGTGCCGAAACAACATAATCATGCCTATTAAATATACGTTTAGACTTTAATCTAGGTTAGGTACTCTACAAAAGTAGGTTTTTTTGCCTAGTTCGCGAAATTAACTGAGAAACTGTTTAGTATTCAGCATAGATTTTTGGTGCATGCACTTTATCTATCGACAGCAGGCAGCCGCTCTTGGCATTCTAAACAGATAAGCTGACCCGCCTTCGGCTTCACTCACTGAATTTCCAAAAATAACATATTAGCCATGAATAGGAAAAACATTTAAAGTGTGTAGCCTCAACGGTATAAATCTGCGTGGACGAATCAGTCAGCCAGGACTAGTATTTAAGTAACTATATAATATACTAGACAAAAGCCTACAATTTCGTCCGCGTATAGAGTATTTTTTAAATTCCGATTAAAATAAAAAAATACACCAATAAGTTTAAAAACAAAGAATTTTCCGTGCAAAGTTTCCTCCTCCATTTCACACCTAAGTCATCCCTGTTAAAAAATATTAAATCCCAACATTTTTTTATTTCAAATAAACTATCTAAATTTTCACACCCATTTAAGTTCAAAAACATAGGACAACAGTTTTTACCCCTTAGGGGTTGAATTTCGATAAACTCTTTCTTAGTACACCTCTACCCATCTAGACTACCCAAAAACACCCTCCAAATTTAAGTCTCTACGACCAGCGGTTTAGGCTGCGCGTTGTCTGTCAGTCAGTCAGTCAGTCACCAATCAGGACTTAGATTCTTATTAATATTGATTTCTGATTGATGTATAAGCTCATCATTCATCTAAACTTCGAACATCGCTTCAATCTACACAAGATTAAAGGGAGATTAAAAATCCATGCAAATTGATTTCTAACTTATGGTCACGGCTGGACCGTTTAGAATCTATTTTTTGTGTACTTTTTAAACTTTCGCGAATTAAATTCATAATTTAAGAGAATATGGGGACTTTTTCGCGCACACATTAATATCAAAACAAAATATTTACTAACCTCGACGTTTCAATCGAGTTGCATCGACCGTGGTCACGAGTTTACTGGAGAAGCAGGTGACTGCATCTTGAGGGGCGAGTGTTTTATTCAACTACCCACATTTGATGTTAGTTATTCGATTAGAGGTTAGTCAAAATTATGTGTTGATATTAATCCTTTCAGTACCATTGACGTCCATTTTCGTTCGTTTCATTCATACATCTTTCGTTTTAATTATCACGTATATGAAGGGTTAATACGAGCGCGAAAAAGTTCCGATATTCTCTTAAATCATGAACTTGTTTCGTGAAAGTTTAAAAAGTACACAATAAGAAGATTCTGAAAGATCCAGCCACACATGTCGCAATTCCTGGAAAAGTAGTACCTACGATTTCTGAGAAAACGATTGTATTATTGGCCAAATATGGTGATTGACGAGCCTACGGTTTGAATATTGTGTACATGTAACATAAAAGAGCTCGGTAATAGGAAACGCAGCCAATTAACGAACACGTAATGGTGCATGTCCTGCCCTGCCGGCCGCCGCCGACTGCCCCGGCCGGAGATCGAAGGCGAAATTGTCAATTAGCGCGATATTACGACCTCGTACCTTTCATTAACTTCCACCATTTCGGGGCAGATTTCTTATTTGGGCACACTCGGTGTGTAGCCAATGTTTAATCAACAGGTCGGAAGCTTGACGGAAAAGGGGTCTACGAATTTAACATCAATTGGCTTAGGAAATTATCAACGGCACTATGGTACGCTACAACTTCCAAAGTCAAATAACGCTGTACATAGGTATAAGTAACGCTGAACTCTCCAAGCCCTAGGGGCTAAATTTAAATTACATTCGGGGTATGGATATGTACCTATTATAAAATTTACATAATATATATTACATACCTAATTCATTATTTAGCGGCTTCTTATATAATATAATAGCTGCGCCCCACGGTTTCACCCGCGTGGTGATGGATGATGATGATGATGATGAAAAATATCCCATGTCCTTCCCCGAGATATGACAAATCGAAACACAAAAATCATAAAAAAACCGGTTAGCTGCGCCCCGCGGTTTCACCCGCGTGGTGATGGATGATGATGATAATAAGAAGTATCCTATGTCCTTCCCCGAGATATGACAAAACGAAAAACACAAAAATCATAAAAAAAATTAACAGCTAGCGGTGAAACCGCGGGGTTTGTTGGGTGATGATGATGATGAAAAGTATCCTGTGTCCTAAAAACAGAAAAATCATAATAATTACCGTAAAACGGGGCTACTTTGCACACGTTTTGACAGTTTAGTGGATGTAACTTTTTTTTTAACAACCAAATTTATGTTTTTTTTCGCTTCAACGAACAATGTGTCCCGTGGCTATCAAACTCACACGAATATGAAGCCCCACAGAGTCCCCACAATTTTATATATTTTTTTCAAATATGTGTCAAAGTTACCCTGGAATGGGGTTTCTTTGACAAGGCATTAAAATGCAACTTATGTCAAAGATTTAAAACGTAAGGGTTACTTTAACATTATTTTGATAAAAAAAAACCTATTATACAGGAAAATTAATTATAAACAAGTTTGTTGAGATCAATATTCATTTTTATTATCACGTAGTTTACAAGTTACTCTACACGTGTACCGGTGTACACGTGTAGAGCGTATTTTGGCGCGCTGTTAAAGAAGCCCCCAAAACTGTCAAAATTACCCTTACTGTTAAGGCGAAATGAGTTCCAAATTTCGTAATTCGACTTCGCGAAAACTTAGTTTTTCGGCGCTTAAACCTAATAACCGAAGTACAAAAAAAAAACGTAGTGTAAATTGAATATACGTCCTTATGAAGTATGGGAGCCAATACACGATTGAGCAAACTTGGCTCGATAGAAAAATATCGGCAACATTCCCTAAATTTTGCAATTTTTCTTACGTGCTTCGTGGGAAAAAGCATTTTTATTCAATTATGGGCAAATAGATTTCAATGAATGTATCATATTCGAACTCCCAACGAAATTTACAAGTGAACTATGGACTCCTTTATGATTAAAATTTAATCATTTGATTGTACGAAATAAATATAAAAAGTGTTAGCATGTATTCAATTGAATTTTCGCATTAAATCGTCCATTCTGGTAAGCAATTCTCAACCTTATGTAAAGCACCGTAAATTGTTTTAAAATTAGGATTGGACCGCGCCTTAAAGTAACGCCAATGTACGGTAGTCGTTCTTGAGTTATAAATGGTGTAACTAACACGACCTTGTTTTATAAATACAGATACTTACAAGTGTTAGAATACCAAATACGTATTCTAGTACTAATTAGGTACATGTGTGATCCTATACTCATAATATTCCTATCTATACCAATATTATAAAGAGGAAAGATTTGTATGTATGTTTGTAGCAAATTGGCTCAAAAAGTACTAGACCGATTTCAAAAATTCTTTCTTTATTGGAAAGCTACATTCACCCTGAGTAACATAGGCTATATAAGATTCATCATCATCATACACCACCGCGCGAGTAAAACGCGGGGCGCAGCTAGTCTTTAATAAAATTCAAACATATTTGTAAATGTTTGTTACCACTGAGCGCTGAAACGGCTGAACGGGTTTTAATGTAGTACAAGAAAACCGAATGTCTACCGCAGGAACATTTTTTGGGTTTAAAATGATTCTATAAATAGTACGTGTTGCAATATCTTACTTAAGACATAATAAAATTACACTAAATACACGGAATAAATATTTCTAGATAAACATTTTTCAGGCGAGCCGAGCCGCGGGGCGCTACATTATTAGTAAGGTAGATATTAGGCAACATGTGGGAATCTTGACATGACTTCATAATTTGATCCTTTGGTCCTTTATTAAGGCGCGCTCGTACCCTGATTAAAGAAAAAGCTGAATTTTTAAACACCTAGTGTAACGAAACAGATCGATAGTATATTATGAAAAAAAAACACAAATTTTAGAAAAGGAATAGCAAAAGAGTAATAACCGAATATAATTCATAAATATAACTCGCATTTAGCAGAAAATAATCCTGAATAGGTCCACAAAAATAACCATTCACGTCCAAACTCTCAGAATTTTCAGCGATAACACTATATTTTTTTTACGTAATACTTAGCCAACGTATAGTACTAAAGTAATAACCAGCAGTTTTTTCAATTGTGTAAGTATATATCGATAAATATAAATAAAACGTACAAAATTTACGCATTTTCGCATTACATCGTCCAATCTAACAAGCGATTTTCAACCTTACGTAAAGCATCGTAAATTGTTTATAATTATTGAGGTTGGACCGCGTCTTAAATTCAATTCATTTAAAACTGAATGATAGCAGCCATACGTCCTAGAGTAAACAAGATAAAATTATTGACGTTAGCACATGAAGTTACTTAGAAACCATAGCAAAAAAAGATGTATACATTATTTAAATGAAGTGCTCGTAGTGAAACAAGTGACAAGCACCGAACGTGCCTATAGTTCGCAGTCACACTCCAACTGACTGTAACTAATGATAGTTGACTCGATCTACGGAAAACACAATTTGCTTGTCGACACACATCACCGACCTCGTCTACTTAACGCTATAGGGACGTTATGAGTACACGGAAATCGCGCATCAAATATTATGGGACAAGCGACGTCTCTACCTAATAGATCTCACTAAAGAAAACTATGACGCTGCTTGAGCTACACATCTATAAAAAAAAACTAACATATTTATAATATAAAATACAGTTAGTGCAAGGAAACTATATATAAACTTCATATTTACTTACTAATAGGTACTTATTATAAACTAGCTGCTCTCCGCGGTTTCACCCGCGCGGTGATGGATGATGATGATGATGAATCTTATATAGTCTATGTTACTCAGGGTGAATGTAGCTTTCCAATGGTGAAAGAATTTTTGAAACCGGTTCAGTACTTTTTGAGCCAATTCGTTACAAACATACTTACATACAAGTCTTTCCTCATTATAATATTAGTATAGATGTAGAAGTTAGTATATTATTAGCTGTATACCTATATGCTATTTTTCTTCAATTAACCGGTTGACTCGCGATTCGCCATATTTAGCCAATAAACAATAGATTTCGCAGAAATCAACCTACTTTTCCAGGAACTGCAACGTGTGTGTTTAAACGCTCAAGACCTACGTATGTGTTCATCCGCAGTTTGTTTCCCTTGTGAAATCGCAAAATATACGACATAAACGGTCATATCTTTTGATCGACGTTTGATTTTCTTTAAGCTGATAGAGAATGTAGATTCGAGGAGTCATCATTATCATCATCTCAGCCGTAGGACGTCCACTGCTGAACATATGCCTCACCCATAATTTTCCAACAAGGACCGGTGGGAAGGGGCCTGCATCCAACGTTGTCCCGCGACCTATATCAGTTCGTCTGTCCACCGTGTCGGTGGACGACCTACGCTGCGCTTGCCGGTCCGTGGTCTCCATTCCAGAACCTTCCGGCCCCATCGGCCAACTGTTCTGCGTGCTAAGTGCCCTGCCTTAACTTTAACTGGCTAATCTTATGGGCTATGTCGGTGACTTTTGTTCTTCTACGGATCTCCTCATTTCTGATTCGATCACGTAGAGAATCCCCGAGCATAGGCCTCTCCATAGCTCGTTGTGCGACTTTAGGAGTATTTGATAAGAAAAAGGGGTTTGACAGACAGACACACGGGCAACAAAGTGATCCTATAAAGGTACCTTTTTTCTTTTGTGGTACGGACCCCTAAAAAGACCAAAATTGCCTTTCCAAAATTAGCGAGGTTTTCCGGAGGTTATACTATTCTGTTTTTAGGGTTCCGTACCTCATGGATAAAAGAGGACCGTATTACTAAGACTCCGCTGTCCGTCCTGTCTGCATATCCATCTCTCACCAGGCACGAACCGTGTTAGTTAGACAGTTGACATTTTTACAGATGATGTGTTTTTGTTGCCGCTAGAACAAGAAATAAGTACTAAAAACAGAATAAAATAAATATTTAAGAGGGCTCCCATACATCAAACATGATTTTTTACGCATGAAATATTCACAGAATATTTAGTTATTAATTCACCTTAAAAATAAATAATTTAATTAAATAAAACAAATATATAAGGGGGCTTCCAGTTTTTGCTCGATATTGATAACGGCAACCGGTACACGGTTGAAATATTTACGGAATATTGTTTTATTACTCATTAATATATTATATTACGTTCTATTACTCACTTTAAAAATAAATAAATTAAATTAAATTAAGTAATATTTAAGCGGAGCTCTGACTCAACAAATGTGATTTATTGTCGGTCTTAAAAGCGTTAACAGGAAACTTGAAATATTTATTATACATAACGGTACGCAACCCTTCGTGCGCGAGTCAGACTCGCACTTGGCCGGTTTTTTAAAAGTCACGGTCACGAAGTCTCAGACAATAGCCGTTCCTGAAATAAAAGTGTATTTATCTACCTATATGTACCTACTTCTCTATTTCTATACATAATTATTACATACGAGTATATCTACTTTGTCTTGACTGACTGACTATGAATTATCAACGCAGAGCCTAAACCGCAGGGGCTACAAAGTTGAAATGTTGCCAGTTGAAGCATGTTATGTTGTGTGTGTTAGCATCCTCTAAGGACGGATTCTTAGAAGTTTCGCCCCTAAGGGAGTGAAGAGAGCGAAGGTACTGGCGGGTCAGCTAGTGGGTACATAATTTTACTCGTTTCTTGGTAAAATGTCCATGGCTTCTATCCAAGGGGATTTTACGAGTAGCGACAGGACAAAACTGCGGGTATTTTTAAACCATTTTGCACGTTTTTAACATAATTTGGTTGCATGCGCCGTCGTCGTGTCGTCAGGACGCGGCATTAACAATTCGTTTGTTTTCCAGATAAGGCCCGTTGGCGTGGAGGTAGAGTAGACCGCAAAAATTTGCATTTAACAAGAGAATCGGTCCAAAAGTAAGACGTTGAATAGAAATGGAATAAAATAGGTCAACTGCCGTGGTAGCGAGGGAAGGTTAATTGAATGGGACTTGGGAGGCTCGAGCCCTTAGCTCTCGGCTAGGCGGCTGTTGTTACGAAGATTACGAGAGCAAATGTGCTCGGCTCATATGGAGCCGCAGCGATAGCGTTGCGCCAAATGTTTTCAATCAACATCAGTGCTGAGAAATGTTGCAAACTCAAGTTTCATCAAGTTGGAATAATACATGCCAAATCATAAATAGCTGAATCAAAATCAAATCATTTATTCGTTATAGACCTGCAGAGGCACTTACAAATTGTCAATTTACATTTATTATTTTTTAAACCTACAACCGGATCGGAACGCGACCACGACTGTGAAGATCCAGCAAGAAACTCAGCGGGCTTGTCTTTTTACATATTTTTTATCGCCACTTACTTATATTTAACAAAATGTTCATTTATTTTTAGCTTCAGTGTGTTGCCATATAAAAGAGACCATAATAATTGTATCAGTAGGACAAGACACGCTACACTTTGACATCTTAGTACACGAATAGGTAGATCCTGGAGTGATCAGTCCCAAGCTGTCTTATCCTCCAAGTAATGCAATGATTTCTTAGACTTCACAGTAATTCTTCATTGAGGTTACTAACATATTATGTATCATTTTGATATCTACCCATGACCACGATAAAGTAAAGTGAAGTATCCGGCATAAATAATAATGGTACAAGGTACATAAATATCATTGATCAACTGAACAAACAAGCCTTTATAAGATGAATGGCGATAGTATTTTTATAGGTATGGCCTATTCATACATAGGGCCTTTATATAATGAAATAATAAGCAACATCCTTATTACGGTACCTAATGCTATTAGATGTTACAGTTTGGGAAATTACCTACCGGTCGATGTCAGCTGCTAATTCAGAGACCGATAATCGTAAATATAGGTAATTTCTTATATTGTACTCGTATAGTTAAAATATTTTTCAAAGGTACCTGTTGAAATCGACGATTATAAGTTTATTTCTCTTTACAAAATGAATCTAACAAATAGTGTGTACTTGGCAATATTTTAGAAGTATTTTTAAATTTTAATGTAAAGAAGAATTCTAAATTTAACGCTAACATTTTACTACACAATGAATTGAAGTCAAACAACGTTAAACAGTACTAATCGCGTTAATTTATATTATCTACTATTATCTTTGATGAAATGTACTATTATATTCGAAGACTTTAATGAACCTACATACATTATCTCCTATATAGATGTCTGATACAAATCATAACATTACCTATAGCAAAAACAAACAATGAAGGTCAATACAAAAAAAGAACACGCGCACTCGCACTTTACTAATACTAAACTTAGATAAATGTACCAGAACAATCATAAAATGTTTATAAAATAGACCTAGGTCTATTTTATAAACATTTTTGTACTAGTACAAGCAAAGGTTTTCCTTATGAAATCCAAAGCCCGAACCAACAAGAACAACAAACTACTTAGTCAGTTAGGTAACTAGTACGAGCTACCGTGATATCGATGCTAAAATTAAACACACTACCTATATACTCTACCAATGCGAATATTGGCAAACGAGTGGGGCTACGACTAAGTATACTGTGGGTTTTAACTCACCTCTGGCAGCTCATCGGGGACCTTTCCCATCCATGACAGCGACAATACGGTGCAGTCACATTTTGAGTTGACGTTCCTCTCGAAATGTAGATGCATTTTGTGGGAAACGAAATCAGGCGAGCACGATCACTGCGGTAACTCGCGGAACACTTTTGATATTTTTCTTGCACATTTTCCGTGAATGTTACGTTTGAGAATGGTATCGGAGCGACGACGGCGGCGGTGGCGGCGTGTTCGGTCCGCGTCGCTGACGTGACGAGGGTGACAAGCGAAGCGAGCCTCCGTGCGCAGGTATCGATTGCGAGGGGCGGGCGGCTCGCGACCGCCCTCTGCCGCTGCCAATCATCAACAAACCCCCGGGAAAATGGGGTAAAACGCGATATGATGGCGCTGAGATTTTCAAACATTACCCAGCTGGAATGTGCTATATTCTACACATATTTAGTAATATGTCTGAGACTACCCCAACATTATGATATGACATCGTGATGAATCTGTAATTTTCCAGTATCCTTCAAAATTACTGATTCGTTCTAATTTTAGGTAGTAATACCAAGGTAATACCTACGTGCTGTAAACAAATAAATAGAGGAAGTACTATGCTATTCAGCAGTGTGTTTTGGCATGGATGCAATGCGACACTTTTAACTTTTAATTCGGTCTATTTCCAACCTCGTAGGGGTGACCCAATAAAATAAGTAGATACTTTAAGGTTATTATTACGAGTACATATGAAATTGGCGTTGGCTAAGTATAAAATAAAACGAAAAAATATATGTAACCATATATTTAACCAATTGAAGTACATACTGTTATTATCTATGTACTTTCGCTATTTTATATAGGTACCTAGTTAATTGATTCCATTGCTGAAAAATTGTGGGACCCAGAATAAATAATATCTTTGAAGGCGGTTTAGACAGACCTATCGTAAGTAAATGTTTATCCTTGAAAAAAGTTGTAATCTGTTGGAGCAAGGTCTGGGGAGTATCCCCCCCGAAGGGTTCTCGCATTGACGTGGCGGGGGGGCTCAGTAGCCGTGGCTTGGATCACCACGGTGAAGCCAAGAGGAACCCAGGGGCCGCGCCGGCGTTGGGGTGCGCTGGCCGGCTCAGGCGGGGCCGCTCCTATGGGCTTTCGCCAAGTCCACATAGGAGTGGCGGGGTCCGGGAGCTTTGGCGCAGACTCGAGGAGGTGGGGTCCGGGCGCTCGGCGCAGACTCGAGGAGGTGGGGTCGCGGGGGGGCTATCCCCTGTGGCTGACGTAGCAGGCGGTGGGGCTACGTATCCGACCCACCGCAAGGAGACCACGGGCGTCCAGACACGGGGAAGTCTGGCGCCCATTGTTGGCGGGGTCGGTCTCCGAGGCAGTTGCGGCGCGCCATGTGTTCTGGCGCGCCGCGAAGAGAAGGGTCCGGCAACGGACAGCCGCGGCGGGTTCGCGGTCGTGTGCAAAAACTGTCCCGCGTTCCCGCCAAAAGCAGCACTTACGGAACACCCCGGGGTTTTGGTGGGTATACGGACTCCCACATAACCACCTACCTCCCCGTGGTAGGTGGTATCCATAAAGGATTTCCCCGGGACAAAAAAAAAAAAAAAAAAAAAAGGTCTGGGGAGTATGGGGGTGTCGGAGACATTGAAAATCGCAACTCCTCTAATTTAGCGACCGTCTGTCGAACAGTGTGAGGTCTAGCGTTGTCCTGAAGCAGCAGTGGGTTAGAGCAATCAACCGCAGTCTCGGTTGTTGAATAGTGAGCTTTTCTATCATTGTTTGCAATTGTTGACAGTACAGTACAGTTTCCCGGAGAGGTTAAAACTCTCCGTTGTTAAACCTGTACATAAGAAAGACTGCAAAACCGACATGAATAATTATCGACCTATAACCCTAATCCCAATATTTGCGAAAATTTTTGAGAAGGCTATGCATTGTCGTTTAACTGAATTTTTAAATAAGCATAACATTATAAAAGATGAACAAAATGGGTTTCAAAAGAAAAAATCGACAACACTAGCAACATTTAACCTTATAAAAATGGTTACTGAAAATATTGATAAACGTATTCCCGTCTGTGTGGTGTTCTTTGACATGAGCAAAGCGTTTGATTTTGTAGATCATGATATACTTATTAGAAAGTGCGAACGTTATGGAATACGAGGTATAGCTTTGCAGTGGCTCTGTAGCTATCTTAAAAATCGAAAACAATATGTAGAACTAAAAAATATTGATGATAATCTGGTTTATACCACTTACACATCAAATACTATATGCAATAACTACGGCGTGCCGCAAGGGAGTATCCTTGGGCCGCTGCTTTTTCTGCTCTATATCAATGATTTGCCCAATGTCACACAGCATAAATGTGTCCTATTTGCCGATGATATTTCTCTAGTTATAGCGAATGACGGTAACAACACTAATACTGACTATGAAAATAAAATTAACTTGCAAATTGACTCTATTATTCAATGGTTAGAACGTAATAATTTAAATGCTAATCTTTCTAAAACCAAATTCATACAATTTAGTAATTATAATAATAAAAATGCAATACATCTTAATCTGATATGCCGTAATGAAAATATTGAACAAGTTGACATTATTAAATTTCTGGGGTTAATGCTAGACGCACAGTGTAACTGGAAGGCACACTTAGACTATGTGTGTAATAAAATAAATCGTTTTGTTTTTGCTCTTAGAAGGTTAAGAAGACTGACGAACCAAAAGACTGCTCTTACTGCCTATTACGGTTTCGTCGCATCTGTGTTGAGATATGGACTTATTTTGTGGGGTAATTGTACAAACATTAATAAGGCTTTTATTGCTCAAAAGAAGTGTATTCGAGCTGTATGTAATGTCCGGCCACTGAGCTCCTGTAAACCTTTATTCAAGAAACTCAATGTATTGTCGCTACCAGGCATGTATATATTTCAAGTATGTACTTTTGTTAAAGAACATGGGGCGTTATTTGATTTTTTTAAAGACAAGCCCAATTCCAGGATAACAAAAAGAGATCCTAGCCGTATTGTTATGCCTATTAATAGATCTGCCTTATTTTCAAAAAACCTTTTTTTCAAAAAAAAATTGTCATATCATGTCAATTAGAATATTTAATAATATACCAAAAGTCATAAGAGAATTGCCAATGAGACAATTCAAAATAAAATTATTCCAGTGGCTTCATGATAAAAACCTCTACAGTTTATCCGAGTTCTTATGTAAACAATGGACATGATAATATCTTACTCTATATAATTATGAATTTTGACTTTAGATTTTAATTTGACAGCGCTATTTTAATTGGACATTATTTTTTTTTTATAATCCTATTGACATTGTATAATTTTTTAATTTTAAAATACGATTTTGCATGTCAGTCATGTTTCTGACAAAATATGTGATACCAATATGTAAATGAACCAACAACACCTGTAACACCATATATTAGGCAAATAAATACATTTCATTTCATTTCATTTACAGATCTGCCGTAATCTTAAGAAACTGTATTGTATAATACTAGTACTGGTCCACCTAATACTCACCAGTACCCTTTTCTGAGTCAACTTTCGCTTGGGACAGAAGTTAGCCGGTTCTCCTGGGTTCAACAACTGTGATGAACCATTCCGATTTTACGGGACCCAGTTTTCATCACAAGTAAAAATACGATTCAAAATGCCCTTGCTCAATTCATGCGCTAGGTACCTATTTCTCGAGTTTTTTCCCTATTCCAATTTATTTGAAACAATTTGAAATTGTTTTGTCACTCACACCGAAGTCTGCCGCTAACTCTGACGTGGTTTGCGATGGATCTGCTTCCACGATGAACTTTAATACTTTGTTGTGATTGTCAAGCAGGGTCTCCGGTAGTCCACGAGGTTTGTTCTGTAGGTCAACATTTTCAGAACGAACACCTTCAAAACGTACTATATTTTCTTTTTCCAGTAACTTCCTCATATAAGTACTTACATAATTAATCTTTCGAGCTGTTTCTGCAGCGTTGTGCCACTGTAGAACTCGTATTCATAAATAACGGGAATTAAGTTTTCTATATTGAGAATAGACGATGTCAAAGAAAACTCAAAAGGCGTGAAAGCAAATGAATCACTAAATTCGAAACAAAAATACACAATCCTTAATCTTCTATATATAAATACTGTATAATAAACACATCAACACTGTCTAGAGATATTTTTGGATTTACTCAATTTACTCAAATTTTATAAAAAATAACATAAACCATGTATATACGAGGATCATTTGAAAAGTATAAGATCTTAGCCTAACATGGTTAAAGTCATTGGTTTTTTTATAACTATCCTCATTTTGTAGTTACATTATTTAGCAACAAGTATGCACAGTTTAGTTTATTCACAGTAACTCATTGTTCGTTTACACGTGATACCGTAAATCAAGTCAGAGCTATTTTTGAAAATATATAAAATTGAACATCGTGCAGTGATAAAATACCTGAATTTGAAAGGTTTAACTCCAAAAGCTTCTCGCGACTGTTTAGAGTTTATATGAAGCTGACCCAATAGAATTTGTTGAAAGATTTATAACCATGGATGAAACCTGGGTTCACCACAATACACCCGAGACAAAAGAACAGTCGAAACAATGGACAAGAGCAGGATCGCCCACCTCAAAGAAGGCAAAGGTGGTTTTATCGGCGGGCAAAGTCATGGCATCCGTTTTTTGAGATGCAAAGGGTATAATTCTTGTGGATTATTTAAAAAAGGGTGAAACAATAAACTCCGATTACTATTGCAACCTGTTGCGACGTTTGAGAGAAGAAATCAAAGAAAAACGTCCAGGTTTATTGAGAAGAAAAGTCTTGTTTCATCAGGACAATGCGCGCGTTCACACCTCTGTGCAATCCATGGCAGAAATCTATCAATGTGGCTTCGAATTGTTACCGCATCCCCCATATTCACCGGATTTAGCACCGTCCGACTTTTATCTGTTTTAAATTTTTTTAGGTTGTAAACATTTTTTTACAAATGAAGAGGTCATAGCCGCCGTGGACGCTTATTTTGAGGAGTTAGACGAAGATTTTTTTAAAACGGGTATCGAAGCCTTACCGGGTCGATGGAAAAAGTGTTTTGAGCTCGGAGGAGAGTATGTTGAAAAATAAAAATAAACTCAAAATCGTGTGGTTTCATTAAGTATGTTGGGCTAAGAACTTTTCAAATGGCCCTCGTATTTTTATAAAGCCCATTTATTAGACTACACTCCAGAATAAAAGAAAACAATTGTGTTTGCGTAAACACATTTTTATTCAAATAAAGAAAAAACGCGAACTAATGGTAAAACTAACAATGAACGTGTTTCTCAAGCAAAAGTGAAAAATAAGGAAAAATTACTCTGTTTTTAACATTTAAATGATAAATCAGTAGTCAGTGAGACTGCCTATGATGTTAATAACGGTCCTGCAACGGTTTTTCGTGCTTTGGATTAAATTATCAAAGTCTTGCTGCGGTATATTGTCCCAGGTCCGCTAAGATGCAAAAAAGTTGCTCTTCCGTCGCAATGTTTGCAGAGAAATTCCTCAAAGCCCTTCTTTGGAGCATGTCCCAAGCGTGTTCTATGGGGTCGCGAACGAAGTCGCGGGCAGTCGCTAGTTTGAAATAAATTTGAATTTGGAATTTATAGTCAAACACCAGATATTTAAGATCAAAGTGGCTATTCAAATTATCAACAGGATAATTACCATGTACATTTTCTAAGAGTTTCCGATATTTCGGCACTGTTGCAAGCGCTATAATCACGGATGAACTGAGGAATTGCGGGTGGGTGAATGTTTTACGAGCAGACGAAACGGTCTACCCTCTTCCGTACTCGTTTGCTATGCGAGGGACCACTACTATTGTTTGCACTGTTAGTTTTTGTATTATCTCGACACACAACACTAACCGTATCAGCTCGAACCTTGGGACTATTACTGTTTTTGTTTTTACACAATCGTACCACTGGATTCCAGACGTTCGACAGTTGATAACCATCCTCACGATTGAAATTTTTAAACTTCGTGATTTCAATCGCTTCTCTGACGAGTATTGGTATGTAGTGGCGTTCTGTAGAAAGTATCTGGGGGTTATACAACTCGATCCAGTGGTTCGTACCTGACTCCAGGAGATGTTGAGCGATGGCAGATTTTTGCGAGTCATTATTTTTAACTGCTCTGATATGTTCCTATATGCGACAAGAAACAGTGCGTTTAGTTTGACCAATGTAGGAACTACCGCAGCTACAATCAACCTTATATACACCTGGTACTTCCAACGGAAACCTATCTTTTGGTGACCGTAGCCACTGTGAGATCTTCTTGAAAGGAGTGAAGATAGTATTGACAGAGTACTTGTGTAGGATATTAGCTACCTTGTCTGTCACTCCTTTAACATAAGGCAGATATGCAGGACATTGTTCAACTTTGTACTGTACGTGTTTCCGGTTTTGTCTAGGTAGGCGTAATTGTCCACTGTAACCATTTATTTTTAGGACCCCGCACAAATGGTGAAGTTAATTTTGTAAGTGTTTCTTGTCACACAGGTTATATGCCCGGTTGGTGAGTGACGTCACCACTGAGTTTAGATGACGGGGGTGGTGATGCGAGTCAGATGCGGTTGTATAACCCCCAGATACTTTCTACAGAACGCCACTACATACCAAGACTCGTCAGAGAAACGATTGAAATCACGAAGTTTAAAAATTTCAATCGTGACGATGGTTATCAACTGTCGAACGTCTGGAATCCAGTGGCACGATTGTGTAAAAACAAAAACAGTAATAGTCCCAAGGTTCGAGCTGATACGGTTAGTGTTGTGTGTCGAGATAATGCAAAAACTAACAGTGCGAACAATAGTAGTGGTCCCTCGCATAGCAAACGAGTACGGAAGAGGGTAGACCGTTTCGTCTGGTCGTAAAACATTCACAGACCCGCAATTCCTCAGTTCATCCGTGATCATGGCGCTTGCAACAGTGCCGAAATATCGGAAACTCTTAGAAAATGTACATGGTAATTATCCCGTTGATAATTTGAATACCTCTTATGTTTGTGACCATGATAGTTTAAAAACTTATATCAAAGTGGTTATTTCGACAAAACGCCAGTTTCATATGTATGAACCCAATATCACAAATATTTTAGCATTACAATTTTTATATATCATTGTGTGAAGAGGAGACTAGGTAAACTTCGCAATGTCTTTATGTTGTTTAAACCATTGACTGAAGAGGCGGGACTGAATTATTACGTTTGATGGTAACTATGGTAAGCGTTACGCTTGCCCGTGACGTTTACAGTGCGATTCTGATCTTCAACGGATTCAAAATACGGCGCGTTTCTACTTTATGATTCACCCACGGGTCTTAGATCCGTGGTCGGACCATAGCTGTTAGGTCCTTCCTCACCAGTTTCTACTACAGCTTCATTGCAAAATATCTGCATCCTGGTGTGGTGGTACACTTGTAGAAGAGTCCTACCACCTAGTGTGCCACCTAATGGCACCACGCGTCGCTGTCGGTTAAAAGGCTAATGGTGACTAGGCCACACATAAAAAATATGGTTTTCTACATCCTAATAAAATAATATTCATTCGCCACTTAAGCTATAAACAATTTTAAACTTTGAATGAAAAAATAGTTTAATAAATTCATTAAAAACCATTTTATGTTCCATGATTAATTAACTATTATCAGACTTACAAAATATCACAAAAGTTTCACTTCAACACAGTTCAAATATTGGGAGTCAAAGTGTGACTTCTTTTAAAGCACCCCATGTATGGCCACACTTGATCTTAACAGGCAAGGGTACTTTCAGTTGAATGGTCCCTTCCATGGCTTTCTTCAAAATTCTTATAAAGTTTTGTTGATAGCTATCTGGCACTTCGTATATAAGTTCGTCGTGCATTTGCAGTAAAAGACGAGGATTGCAGTTGGAAGTGTAGCTGTGTATGGCGCACATCGCAGCTTTAGCGATGTCTGCTGCCGTGCCTTGGATGGTCGTGTTCACAGCTTGTCTTTCTGCTGCACCTGTGTTTAATTCTTTCTTATTTCAAGCTGCATTATGCTATGAAGTACATACATGTTTCATAGATACGGACAAAGATAGATATAAAACTAGTATCTTTATATATGTGCAGGTGTTGCGACTAATTAATGGGACATCAAAAGGCTGGGTTCTTGCGAAGGTGTGGCAGTATACGTCGGCACAGTAGCTCTATCTGGCTGATTTTGTATGGCTTGCGACCCTTTAATATTGAAAAAAGATCCAAAAAGATTGTGAACGATAACGAGCTATTCGGCATAAGGCTTCAGAGCCTAAAGAATCGTGGTAAGGTCGCGATTCGGTCTGTCAGTTTTTAATAGGATACAATTTTGGGAGGGTGCCGCGGAATTGAATAATATACCATTATAAGTATGAGTTCTGTTGAGGTGTATTCAAGACAAGAGTGATTAGGGATATCCTATATGGGCAAATGTGCTGCAACTTTTTTTTTTACGCGATTAGGAGATGGCACACATGCTGACCTGGTGTTATGCGGTAAATTCTGCTTTCAACAGATGCAGTTTGTCACCAGTGATGAATTGCACTGCGTCCAGAAGCATTAAGTTGTTAAGTCTCATGTGTCTTTAATTATACCGGCACCCATACCCTTCAAACTGGAACACAGTAATGCCATCTGTACGTTCGAAATATGCGCTTATGTTCAACACTAATAGAGAAAAGACTCTATCGAACCGTGAACCCAACGTTACCATCCCATAAACATGAAAAAAAGTGTACAAAACTATGATTGTACACTACTTAAGTCGTAAACACTTACTTCTAGTTCCAACAATGTTGCTCTTGATCCCGGGCAGATATCTCCTCCTCTTCATCAGGGTTTCTACATATCCCTTCCTCCTGCATTCATCGATAACCACTTGGGTGTATTTCCTCACTTCTGGAAAAGTCTTGTAAAAGGAATCCATAAAGAAAGCTGCTTCCATTTCCGTGACATCCAGGTGTTGTGCTAATGTCTTGTTTCCCATCCCATACAGGATGCCATAACATAGTTGTTTTGCTTTATGGCGGAGGTCATCGTCTACCTAAAATATATCTTTATTTAAGTTCCTACTACTACTTCACTCTTGTTAGATTTTATAGGAGAACGGTAGGTGTCGAACGAAACAAGATTATACATTTTTTACTTAAAATAGAAACCAGTTTGTACAAAAACCATAACAGGTTTGCAATTTAGCTCGCCTACCAGCTCATGCTCATCACACATGATTATCTTCATAAATACTTAATTATTGTATTATGAAAATCCATCATAGTTCGTACACCTACTACCTCGGCATTTTCTTAGAAAATTATCCCAGTGCCGGTACGTGGGTAAAATGGGATAAGCACGTAACTAAGATGAACATTAAATACAACACCGATGCGTAGATTAAAAACTCAAGGTTATAAATGATTTATATTGTTTGCCGATGTTCTGTCAAATACGAGTAGCTATCTGACTGATGAACGTGCGTTCTAATGCAGAACTGACTCATAAAATTACGAAAAAATCCATGCACGAAATAACGAACGAAACTCTAAATAGAGTCCTGTAGGGATATTATGTATCTCAGTTGCTAACAAGTATTGATTTAAATCGAAAAAAAAAATGGCGGCTCCATGTCTCTTTTGCCAGCTCCAGTCATTAACTTACTAACATTTTTGCTTACTGGAGTTGTCCAAACTGACATAGAATAGAGCAGCCATATTTCAAGATTTCAATCAACTTTTGTTATCAACTAAGATACATAATAGGCCTGCTGATTTCAAAGCTCAAAGCACGACACATTTATATTAAGGATGATCCTTGTTTAAATCTACTGCAGTCATGTAATTATGACAAACATGACAATAAATACACTCGAGAGCAATGAATCCGGGTCACTTAAAGAATGTTAAAAATCTCGGAAACTAAAAATGATAGGTTAATGCAATAAATTGTATTTAATAGACAATGTAATACTCCTTAAATGAAAGTAAAAAAAATATGAGTCACCATACATTTTATTAACACAAAATTACATAAAGAAAAAAACTGCTGATCTCTCCTTAAAACAAAAATAGGAAACATGAAATTTTTGAACTTTATTACGATTTTCTTGAATTTTAATACTTCGTATTGCCTCCTCGTGCTTCCATTACTGCGTTTACGCGGTTTGGCATGCTGTACACCAAGTTCCTTATACGATTTTGGGGAATATTCTCCCATTCCTCTGTCAGAGCAATTTTGAGCTCACGAAGCGTGATTGGGGGAGGGTTTCGTTGTTTTACGCATCTGCCTAGCTCGTCCCAAGCATGCTCGATCGGGTTGATATCCGGGCTGCGCGCTGGCCACTCCATACGAGTAATGTTCATCTCTTGAAGGTAATCATTCACAATCCTACCTGTATGAGGTCGGGCATTGTCATGCATAAATATAGCATCCTCACCTAAATTGACCATAAATGGACCAACGTGATCATTGAGGATTTCTTCCACATATCTTTCGCTAGTTAAAGAGCCGTTTTCTATGATCACCAGCTCTGTGCGACTTTCAGAAGAAATTCCGGCCCACACAAGTACAGACCCACCACCGTAGGCTACTTTTTCTTCGATGCATGCTTGCTTGAATCTTTCCCCTGGTCTTCGATACACTCTGTGTCTTCCATCGTGCTTGTAGAGCATAAATTTTGATTCGTCGGAGAACATAACTTTTGACCAATCTTCAATACTCCAATTTACGTGGCTCTGGTCATATCTTAGTCTTGAAATACGATGCCCACGCTCCAGTTTAGGGCCGTTTGCAGGTCTAAGGGGTTTTAAGTTAGATTCAGCAAGCCGACGTCTTACTGTCCATGCACTTGGGTTACTTCCTCCGAGGCGTCGAAACTGATTTGTGAGTTCAGTTCCTGTGAGAAAGCGATTTCGAAGCATGGTGTTCACCAAGTATCGGTCTTCTCGTGCTGTGGTACACCTAGTTCTGCCCGTTCCTGGTCTGCGTAGGTTAGAACCAGTTTCTTCGTAACGTCGGAGAACTCTGTGTACTGTTGACAGTGACACACCGACAGTCCTGGCTGTATCGCGCTGACTCCGGCCGGTTTCCAGCATTGCAAGTATTCTGGTGCATTCTTCAGGCGTAAGCGACATAATTTCAGCTTGAATAATGAATATAGAGCACTATCAACATGGTTTATGTACCCACATAAATGACAGGTTACAAACAAAAGCAAAACCAAATGCTGTAATTTCGTAGTTCCATCTTCGAAAGTGGCCCTTTTTCAAATGTGATTTTTTTATGATATAACTTTACAATAACTAAGAAATTTTAATACCTTCATTTAAGGAGTATTACATTGTCTATTAAATACAATTTATTGCATTAACCTAGCATTTTTAGTTTCCGAGATTTTTAGGATTCTTTAAGTGACCCGGATTCATTGCTCTCGAGTGTACATTTAATTTAGTACACCATTATTTTTCTTGGACAGACTAGCTAATCCGTTAATAATTATACATTGTATGCTTATGAAAGTCTCCAACCCAAGGATTATTTCTATATTTGGCAAAAACAAAAGCAAATGAAAAGGTACATATACTACCGTTTTCGACACCTATCTACGCTACGGTTTCTACCTTTTCTCCTCGAAACTAGGGTTAATTTCGTCCGTAAACTTTATTGCATTCGTTGCCATAAACTATTATACAAAATACTAGCTGCTCTCCGCGGTTTCACCCGCGCGGTGATGGATGATGATGATGATGATGATGATTAATCTTATATAACCTATGTTACTCAGGGTGAATGTAGCTTTCCAAATGTGAAAAATTTTTTGAAATCGGTCCAGTACTTTTTGAGCTAATTCGTTACAAACATACATACAAATCTTTCCTCTTTGTAATATAAGTATAGATAAAACAGTGTTTTCTTGTAGTAATCAAATGTTTTGCAATAAGGCAAACAAACAAACTTTAAACTTGTGATCAAAACTCAAACCCCTTGTGACGTCAAGTACCAATATTAGAAAACATCGCTGAACTTCCTAATGGGCAATGTTTCAAAGAACGTTACGCCGATCGCCTGACCCGAGATATGAAGCATCAAAATCGCATCAGCCAACACAGAGGTCGAAAGAAAACGGGACAATATCACCCTAAACTTCGCCTATTTCAACCCTGCGTAAATATCCTTTCAACTATGCCGCTGTTTTTTGTTCCTTTTTGTACATTAGCAGTATTATTTTTCGACATATATATTTGTTCAAATAGGTATGTATTTGACCATACATTTTCTAAGCAATAATGATGCTAATTATAAAATAGAACACCAATACTTTGAACAACACCGTTTGGAATGCACCAACGTAATATAATGATGATAATTCAATCGAATATGGGCCTATACTCCTAAAAATAAACAAGTTTCGTTTGACAGACTTCTAGATTTCTACTGTGTGAAAGTGGAAAAGCACAAATACAATCAAGGTGATGAAATGTAATGACAGGTTTTTTTTAATAATGATTAATTGTATAGGTAGTGTGTTTTATTATATGCAGTTGCCGATTGACCTATTGATCTACCATGAACAATGTATTTACTCATATATTATGTATAGCAATTGTTATAGGTCAAGCATGTAAATATTCGCTTGTTACAATTATGTTGTAAATTTTCTATATAAGTATGTTTTGACATGAGTACAGTTTCTAAAAATTAATATTAACTTTTAACTTTAGAAAACGCAGCGGACATTGGTACACGAAATCATAATCATAATCAATTTATTAATAACTTTTGTTACACGTCACATATTTCTAATTTAGTACTATGCTATATTACATATAGTATTTGAATTTCCACTATAGAGTACATTTACATAATTAAAAATATAAAATCGTTCACAATGTCAAATTATAAAGAATTAAACTAAAAATAATTTCAAAAATATACAAAAAAAGAAGTCAAGTCAAGTATTGGAATACTATAGTACACAATACAAAAATAATAATAGTTAAGTACTTACATACTTATAATTTAAATTTAATAAATTCGTCATAGCTGTAGAACGTCTGCTCGACAAGCCAGCGTTTCAACCGTGACTGAAGTTCAATCATTATGAATTAAACGGGAATGCACTTAATTTTTACAAATATTATTATTTGAAGAGATTATATATTAAAGGCGATTTATGCACTACTTATACAAAATTAAACTTCAACAAATTACACATTATAACATTCACATATCATCACATAAAATACGGATCACTTTAATCTGTCAATGCCTTTCATCACCCTTGACTGTATTTGTGCTTTTTCACTTTCGTAATAGATTTTTTCTTTTTGGTAGTTGCCTACTGACTTATACCTATATAATTTTCCATTTCTAATCAAAACAAAAATAAGAAACTCACCTCTTCTTCCGGCAGATTGCTCCAGGACGCGGCAATTGATTTGAAAACGTCCACGCCACTTCTCATTATGTTCACAAGTACGGAATCTTCGCTGAAATGACTCAGTATTCTCATTTCGAGCTGGCAGTAATCAGCTGACACCATCACGTACCCGGGCGTCGCCTTGAAAATGTTCCTACAGTTGAACTCTATCACGTCTGTACTCGGCGCCTGTTTTGTGTCTTCCAGATATGTGCAGGGGATGGAGAAAGTTCGGGGCACGTTTTGCAAGTTGGGCTCGTGCATGCTTATCCGGCCGGTGCATGTGTGCATTGTGTACGTAGGGTTAATTCTGTAGAGTTCATTAGAAGTTCATCTATCTATCTATCTAACTAATACTTTTTGAGCAATTCTTGTATAATATAAGTTTTTAAACTATCCCGATCACTTTTGCATCTATAATAATTATTTCAAATTTCTACCTGTTATCGTTATAGTATACTAGCTGCGCCCCGCGGTTTCACCCGCGTGGTACTGGATGATAATGAGAATGAATCAAAAATAGCGTATGTTACTCAGGCATATTGTAACTTTATACTCGGTTTGAATCGTTTAAATAGTTTAACGTGTATCCATTACAAACAAACAAACATAATATGTGTCTCACCTCTTTATTATTCGAGTAGATAAGGATTCATACCAAGGAACCTACGAATTAATGTGGCCTGGTTTGAACCGCCGCTGCCGTTACTATTGCATATTTTAAAATGAAAAAGTATTTATTGAGATAGAACTGTAGTACCTAGTTAGACATTATGGTAATGTGGACTTCTTTGTGGATATTAACGTCTTCTACAAAACTGGCATGTAAGTTGAACCAAAATTGTGTTCGTCCGCGCAGGTACAGTTGTGGACAAATTTGATAGATGAATATTTACTCTGCGGTTATTAAAAATTAAACGCAAGTTAAATCAAATATCAGTTATCATAAAAATAAGATCGGATTTCCTTTCAATGCATTATATTTCTCGAACAAAGCGTTGTGAGAAGTAACCGTTAGGTATTATCAAATAGAACAATTATAAGAATACTAATCTTAATAACTATTATTCAAGGGCGTAACACGTTCTACAAAAATTTTAAGCAATATTGTAGAACTTGGGCATAGAGATTTCATCTTCTGTGTCAGTTGAAGAATCCAATTCAGAATCACTGCTATCAGAATCTTCGACTGGGTTATAAATTCTTCCGTTATAGTATCGATGGCGTGTTTCTTTTGACGTAAGATTTTCGATTGTATTGACGCTATAGTATAATTAGTATAATCATTTATAATGTTGTATGTAGTAAAGTTGGTCGTGGTCTCGTCGTTATCTTGAAATAAAATTTAATGATCACATATTTGACAGACACGAGGGTCATTTGAAAAGTTCTTAGCCTAACATACTTAATGAAACCACACGATTTTGAGTTTATTTTTATTTTTCAACATACTCTCGTCCGAGCTCAAAACACTTTTTCCATCGACCCGGTAAGGCTTCGTACCCGTTTTAAAAAAATCTTCGTCTAACTCCTCAAAATAAGCGTCCACGGCGGCTATGACCTCTTCATTTGTAAAAAAATGTTTACCACCTAAAAACTTTTCACCTTTGGGAACAGATTAAAGTCGGACGGTGCTAAATCCGGTGAATATGGGGGATGAGGTAACAATTCGAAGCCACATTGATGGATTTCTGCCATGGATTGCACAGAGGTGTGAACGCGCGCATTGTCCTGATGAAACAAGTCTTTTCTTCTCAATAAACCTGGACGTTTTTCTTTGATTTTTTCGCTCAAACGACGCAACGGGTTGCAATAGTAATCGGAGTTTATTGTTTCACCCTTTTTTTAAATAATCCACGAGAATTATACCCTTTGCATCCCAAAAAACGGATGCCATGACTTTGCCCGCCGATAAAACCACCTTTGCCTTCTTTGGGGTGGGCGATCCTGCTCTTTTCCATTGTTTCGACTGTTCTTTTGTCTCGGGTGTATTGTGGTGAACCGAGGTTTCATCCATGGTTATAAATCTTTCAACAAATTCTATTGGGTCAGCTTCATATAACTCTAAACAGTCGCGAGAAGTTGTGAGTCGGTTGCGTTTTTGTTCCACTGAAAGCAGTCGCGGTACCCACCGCGCAGACATCTTAGAGAATCCAAGTTCAGTAGTAATTATATGATGTGTTCGCTCAGATGAGATGCCTACAGTCTTAGCTATCTACTCGACAGTCAATCTTCGATCAGATAAAATTAAATCACAGATTTTTTCTTTGTTTTGATCAGTGGAAGCAGTCGAAGGCCGGCCACTACGGGGCTCATCTTGAATGGTCTCACGACCACGTTTAAACTCTGCAACCCAGTTTTTAACAGTCTCATACGAAGGAGCGGACTCACCCAAAGTAGCAAACATGTCTTCATGTATTGCTTTTGGAGTTAAATTTTCAAATTCAGGTATTTTATCACTGCAAGATGTTCAATTTTATCCATTTTCAAAAATAGCTCTGACTTGACTTACGGTATCACGTGTAAACAAACAATGAGTTACTGTGAATAAACTAAACTGTGCATACTTGTTGCTAAACAAAATGAGGGTAGTTATAAAAAAACCAATGACTTTAACCATGTTAGGCTAAGAACTTTTCAAGTGACCCTCGTATATAAATGTAGAAGAACTGAAATTATATTGCGCGATTGTACTCCAGGTTCACGCGGAGCGTACGCGGGCTGCGAGGTGCGAAGTGTGATTGTTTGGGATCAGGTTGCTATGGTTACACACGGCCTCTCGCACCGCACCTCATACCGCAGTTCGATTGAGACCCGAAAATGTGTTCTGCGTATAGTTCAACTTACCGTGCCGCGATCTGTACGTCACTTTGCTTTATTGTCAATAGCATAGACTAATGTTATATGGTCAATAGTTTCGGCAGCGTACGCGATATAAGGACTTGTTTGGTATTTTTCTACACCTTTGGTTACATTATCGAAGTTTTCATACGGATCCCTAACTTTTTTGAAAATATTATATAGCCTATGTGCATCAGGGAAAATGTAGGATTCTAATGGTGAAAGCATTTTCTAATCAGTCTAGTAAGTAGTTCCGGAACATATTCAATACAAACATACCAACAAACAAACAAATCTTTCCTCTTTATAATATTAGTTTTGATTGAGACCGAGAAAAAATCACGTTTGTTATATGGGAGCCTATTTAAATATTAATTTTATTATTTATATTTAAAGTCAATAATATAACTAAACATTCTGTGAATATTTCAAGCGTGTACTTGTGGCCGTTATCAATACCGAGCTAACACCAGCAAAAAATCACGTTTGTTGTATGGGAGCCCCCTTAAATATTATTTTATTCTGTTTTTTGTATTTGTTGTTATATCGGCAACAGCTTTAATACATCATCTTTGAAAATTGCACTTCTAAATATACAAACACAGTAGTGTAACTAACACATCATATCATGAGATTACAGCCTGGTGACAGACGGACGCACAGCGGAGTGTTAGAAATAGGATCCCGTTTTACCCTTTGGGTACGAAACCTTAAAAATGATATGTTTAACTTTCTTTTAGAAATGCTATTCACAAACAAAATATTAACGTTTTATAAAGTATAGTAAGTTGCTGGGCGGAGAGCTCTTATACATTCGTTAGTATCTTTTTTGTGAGAGTTACGCTGAAACTATTTAGTTGGTCTCTTATTAAGTGGACAGAGTAGGATCCGAACTGAAAGTTTGTGTTACATGAATGAAATGAGTAAATTGTTACCTGTCTCCTTCACTAAAAACATGGGCTTTCTCAGTCAAAGGGTACAAAGTCTTCGTTAATATGCAGTTAAGTTTCCGCCAATAAATGATTAAACTGGATACCACACTGTTATGACATGTCAGCACGCTTTTCTTGGTGCTCACTTTGCCACTTCTGTATATTCCCAAAACCTAAAAAAAAAGATTCCATTAATTTTATTTTTGAAGTGAAGTTTTTGAATGTGAGTATAGACGTTATGTTCCTATTAGGGTTATTTGCATATGCCCCTACTGGTCTGCCCCCAGCGGGGGTACATGGGATTTTTTCCAGTGTGCCCTACTACCATTTTGCTAGTTGTTCTCGCAAATATTCACTTCGAATACTACATACATAATCCGCGGCAGCAGCACAGTAAAAGGATTACAGTATAATACGAGTAGTTGCGAAAGTTCTTTCGTTGTTTTTTTGCGTGCGTGAGCACGTGCGTGGGAGAAGGTAGGCCAAGCCGTGGTATACGATTACTTAATATAGTTTTACTCTTTACTCGTCCTTCTTGCCAGACAGGCCGACTGTTTAGACAGCCAAAATTGTACATTCTTTGATCATAATAAATCAACAAATATTTTTCGTTATCGTCCCCAATGTTGGACCACCACAAAAGTAGTCGTTTTTTCGATAAAAAACGACAAAACTTTTGCTTTCACACGGTTCTGCGCATGAACTGCGCTCGTGAGCCTGAGACCTTAGTTATATTTGTCTAGAAATTTAGCTTTTGCTCTTCCCTTCTAAATAATAGGTACTACACTACGCTTTCGACACAGAATTACACTACAGAACAGGGGAAAATTTAAGAAATATTTTTATCTAAGTACCTTTTTGTATGTACCAACATTTTGTTTTCTTTGTATTGTTTTACTGTACTTTGCAAGCTGTAGTTCTATCTGACACATAACTTGCATGTCCAAAATTTTCGACTAGCCTAGTTAGAATTACTATTACGACAAAATGAAATAAACGGTGGTAATAACAAAACGTATTTTGCCTAAGAGGCCAAGTACTAAATTAGAGAATTCAAAGACAGGTCGAGGTGATATTGGATTTTTACAATATCGTCATACTTGATCTATTGTGCGAACTACTCAATCCAAAGCAGTTCAAAGGGGCACTCAAGATAATATTAACCAATTGCATCAGGGAGAAAAATTATGATATTGTAATTGTACTTTGACGTTCAGGGCCAATTGTTATTTTAGATAGCATTGTGTAGTCACTAAGCCAGTTAAGTAAACATAACGTCAAGATTACAGCACAAATACATTTTTCGTTTTCTAAATTCCGGATCTGCTAAAAACGTGTAGGTGGACTAAGTAATCTATAGAAAATGTTTATCCTTTTTCCTGTTTTGTACCCACCTTTGCGACAGCCTTGGAGGAATTCATATTAACATTACAACCAGTAATTTTGTTAGCTTTCTTTTGTAGTATATCTTGAGAACGTTTCACGTCCAACAGCATTTGGGAAGCCAATTGCCTGTCGACTGTGATTCCGTGGAACTCGCAGTTTCCTAGTATTGTCGCCACTTGCGTCTCGATATCTGTTTAGAATAAACATGGCCAAATGAAATATAATTACGTGAGTATAATATTAAGGGTATGTGGGTCTTTAAGGCGCATAGAGCAAATGACCTTTATAATATGGTTCTGACGGTAGTCGACAGTCGTCGCCTCGGGGGCTCGAGGCTTTTGAGGCCCTCTGCTGCAAATTCTCATCGATTTTAGTGAATGGTTAAAACCGATAACAAAGGTCTTTTGAACAAATTTTAAACGTCAATCCATTAGCGTACTATATATAAGCCTTTACAGTACAACCTACCAGACAATAAAAACTCAATTGTTATGAGGCGCGAGTGGACCTGTGAGGGTCCACAGGTCCACTGGTCCACTGGTCCACTTCCACAGAGTATTATATTATTATGTAACATGTCCGCTATAGGTTGGCCGATTATCTTAGCCGTCGCCTGCGCGGTACAGGGGCGCGGGGTATGACGACATAGGGGACTGAGAAAGATGCGGGCGGTGGGCACATTTATAGCTTATTTCCATCGCTACGCGGGCAGCGGAGTACCACAGGGGAGTTGTCTCTCCCCAATTCTCTATGCGTGGTACACCAACGACATACCGCTGGTGAGCCGCGCAAAGCTCGCCCTCTACGCCGACGACGCCGGATACTACGTCTCCTCGATTCGGACGGAAGCTGCCGTCAGGCAGGACAATCCAGGAGAACTTGGACGCCCTTCTTGAATGGTTGGCGAAGTGGAGGATGAAGATGAACGTCGGCAAGACTCAGGCCCTTGTCACGGACAGATCAAACCTCTCCACAAACATCAAGATTCAAGACCAAGAGATCCCATGGGCCCCGGTGGTGAAATACCTCGGGGTCGAAATCGACAGGAATTTGACCTTCGCCCAACACGTCAATTCGGTCGTAGGGCGAAAGGTGCCTGAGCACGCCTTATGCCGGTCCTAGCTCCAGGCTACCACTCCGGGTGAAACTGCTCGTCTACAAGACGTACATCCGGCCGATTATCACGTACGCCGCCGTATGGCAAGGCAGTTATGCAATTGTGCGTACGCCGCCCTGACGTGGCTTTTGATGACGAGCTTAGGAAGGAAGACTTATTAAAATTGATTAAAGAGACAGAAATTGAAGATATTTACAAAAGTGAGGAGTTATTGAAAATAAACGGACATGAAGTGTTGCGTTTGCCTCCATACCACCCAGACCTGAACCCTATTGAGTTGGTTTGGGATGATATTAATTGAAATCGAGGACTAGTACTACAAACTTACTACTGGAATTCGGGATGATTCTGTTGATTTTATTATTAACACTCTGATGATGGCTGCTTCGAAAGTGAAGAACCAAGTTCCACCGATAGTGATATGGACATAAGCGACTGATTTATAATTTTGATATATAGTTTATTAACAAATTTTTTTTTACTTGTATACCTATTAGCTTAAACATAGTTCATTCAAATATTTTATCATCATCAATTTATTTTCATTTAATAAATCGCTATTTCTTCACAGCTCACCACTACGACGTCACATATCTTAGGAACTATCTTGGCGCATTTCTTCTTGTGTGTATTACACTATACGCCCCTGCCACCCACACCTCTCTCAGTCGCCTTTGTCGTAATACCCTCGCGCCCCTGTACCGTACAGACAAGGACTAAGGCCTATCGTGCACTGCGTTGTGTTTTTATAACGCATATTCTGCGAAGTACGGAGAGTCATAGAAGTGAGCGCACTGCTGTGAAATAAATGCACGGACATGCGGTAAAGTCACCGCTGCTTTGCGGTGAGTCTCAAAATTTTGTATCGCATAGATGTAAGTAGAAGGGATGCACCCAATACCGTTTAAATTGCCTTTTTTTACTTTAATAATTATATGCAGATAGCGACTTTTGTATGGTAGTCTATAAGGATGTGGTATACCACTGTGAGCCGTGGGCCATATAGCCCACAGCTCTAACTTGAATGCCAAAACGTGCGGTTTATTCGCCGCAGTGGGCGGACCCGTGATTGCGTTTATTCTACCGAACGGTAGAATAAACTCACCGCAAGGCAGTGCGCGCTAGCCCTAAGATAAACGGCCAACCTATAGTATATAGTAGTTGCAATGTACACTAACGGATACTCGAATCATTGCCATCCCAAAACACGTAAAGACGTAAAAAGGTGTAGACCCTATGATGACAGCATCGATCACTGTCATGGGAAGGCCAGCGAGCACTTGATATTTGATACAAAGCGTTTAAGGGATGCGCTATAAATGTCCAGCAGTGTCCAGCTGTACAAATCATGCAGGAGCTGTCACGGAAAAAAAATTAAAATATTCTTTAAAACGTCGTCATAGTCATCATTATAAATTTAATTGCACTATCGCTACTGAATGCGTTTAGTTGGAGGAAATATAGCTACAGGGTAAACGTTCATTTACGTAAATCAATGGTTAATTAACAAGTACAATTTGAAAAAAAATATACCGACTTCCATTCTATTCTGAAATTTAAATGGGACCACACGGGAAGCACCAGCTTTCAAACAAAAAATATTTTTTCGAATCGATTCACCGTATCGAAAGTTATGAAGAAACAAACATAAAAAAATACAGTCGATTGAGTACCTCCTTCTTTTTGGAAGTCGGTAGAAAATCCTATATTAAGGCTAATTTTTTATCCTTCGATCTAGGACAAATGTGGCATCGAATTTGAAGCATAAACAAATAATAATAAAAAATACTTACCAGATAAATTCTACGAAGTCAATATTCACGTGGGGTCAATCTGACCCAAAATGCAGAGTGCATTCCTGCTACAACCGTTCGTTATAGGAACTTGTCCGTTACTAGTTTTGAAGCTCACTACAAATTAGTAAGCTACATGGGGTAGATTAAATATAAAACTACAGAAATGTGACCCCACGCGAGTAATTAAGGGTTAACGAGAAATATTAGTAAATGATACTCACCTATAACATTTTGAGAAACTTGATATTCTCTGTGTAAACAAGCTTCCTGTTTCTCAGCGATCCTCCATACGCACCAAGCGCGAATACATGCTACTATATTTGAATCTAAACTTTTAAATGCTTTCCGTTTATTTTCAATCTTTATTGAAGCAGTAGACAAGTCTACTCCACAATATCTCTTCATCTGTAAAATAAATAAATAGTAATAACCCTTCAACCGGCCAGCAACTTTAACGAATATTATTTTGTTTTTCGCATAGAGTGGTTAACATGAGAAGAGCAATCAATAATATGACAAAATAAGATATATACCTTGCTATAGCAAGGAGTGATAAAATAATTACCAAAAACTCAATATTAGGAATTCTTTCATCATTGTTTATCAACCACTCAGCTAATGAAACATCGGTCCATGAGTATGGCAAAGAAATATCTAACCATTTCTTCATATAAAAATAACATTGTTTTAAAGAGAACACTTTCAATAAGATTGAGTCATTTTCAATCCAGCATTTTAACATGTTCTTCACTAACATCACTTGGTTTTCTAAAGACGTAAGATCGATATATAGGCACGTATCATGGCCCAAGTATATCGCCATAGCTCCAGGTATGATCTGCACTAATGTTTCTGATGTTGGTATATTTAAAATATTTTGTCCTATGATTTCATTCATAGTGAATAATCTGTTGCTAACGTTTAAGTAAACAGATGCAGCTTGCATGTTTTCTATAATAGGCATATTTTTACCAATATCGTTGCCACTTAGCTGTATGCATTTAATGCAATAGTCATTGATTTGTATCGTAACCTTTGCTGAATCAATAAAATCTAACGTAGTCACATAGGTATAGTTTCTTTTTATTGCTACAGATACGTTAAGCTTATTCTTTTTGGCTCTAAGTTCTTCAATTGCTTTATCATGCATTCGCCGTTTGTAAGGGCTTTTGAAATCTTTGATTAGTGGAATAGTTTCCTGTGAACAAACAACTACACTTTCCTTCGATAGATTTACATCATCTGTCTGGCAATCACTTTTATTATCCTCATCGTAAACTAATTTAATATCTTCTTCCTCGTCCGTTTCAATTAGCGGAGATTTGAAACCATTCAAAATTGAATTTGAAACAGTGTAGGCAAAATCAGCTGTAGTTTCTTGTTTGGTTGTAGTTACAGGTGATTTTTTATTATCAAACAATTTGCTTGGTATAAGATCTAAAGGTAAACTTTCTTCAAAAAAGCTTGAATTTTGACCATCTGTCGAAAATAAACTTTCATCTTTAGCTGAGGTACATTTATTAGAATCGTTTTCATCTAGACCGTTCATCGAAGCAGAACTTTTGTCCGTATCTCCAAAACTTAAGTTTGGAGAGAATATTTTATCTGAAGTTCTTAATTTCGTTATATTTTGAATTCCAGCCTCTGTAAAGTTTAAAGAATCCCATTCAATATCATTTCGAGCCGTGCAATGTATACTTTCTGAAATAGGAGTAGATCTCATTTGAGACGGAAGTTCTTTAGTTACGTAATTTTTACTAAGTTCCAGTGCTTTTTTTTCTTTGTTGTCATCTGTATTTTCCTCTAACTCTGCTGGTTTAGTTTCATGCTCTGCTTTGCAAACATTAGCACTGAAGTAAATATCCTCGGAGCTGTTTTCTAAAAGATTTATCGATATTTTGCGTGATTTATTTTCTTCTACTTTGATAGTCGTTCGGTTTGGTTCTGGAACCAAATTGTCATTTGCTGTGTGGAATTCATCATGTGTTTTTTGTTTGCACTTCTGAACTAATTGAGGCGTGGTTTTTTCCGGGCTTTCGAGGCTATGGCTTTCTTTTGATACAGTGCTGGCAATGTGTGTACTCCATTTTATATCAGTCACACCAATTTCATTTTCTATGTACTTTCTAGCTTCATTGATCAGATTTTTAGCAGCTTCTTTAGCTGTCATTCCGCAACATCCAGTTATCCAAATAGATTTTATTTTATTGCGTTTTTTCAAATCGTCACTATCATCACCTTCTCTTATCTTTTCACTTTGAAATGGCACTGCTTTATGTAATATATTTTCTATTATGCTCCCATCAGCAGAAGCAATACTAGATACCGTTTCAAAGCCCGAATCAAACAAAGCTCGAGCCCGAACGCCATTTAGCGATGGCAGTTTCATTAGCTCTAGCAGTTCAGAATGTATGCCAAAATGCAATCGATCTTGAAACTGTGATATCAATATTTCCATGTTTTTCCAGCCAAGCTGATGGCAAAATGCTGTCACCATACCTAACATGAAAAGAGATTATAAATAGGGAAATATGACGATAATAATAATTATAGCAACACGAATAGACACTGGATAGACAAACCTGCAAATGTTGCTGCAGATTGTTGTAAGCTTTGCAGGAATCCGCGAGCGCATTGAAACTTCATTGCAACCTCTGATAGAGGTACTTCATTCACTAAGTCTTGCAGAGCCAGTGCTGTGTAGAACCTGAAATCCAGTACCTACGTAAGTAGTTTTCTAAATATTTCCTTAAAATACTTTAATAATCTATGATCACATACTTGTCCTGAGTCCTGACTGATTGATCAATGCAGAGTCTAAGCCGCTAGGGCTACAAACGAAATTTTAGCAGTTGATGCTTTTTATGTGGTAGGTGAGCATCAACCCATTAGGAATCGATTTTTAGAAATTTCAACTCTAAATATCCTTAGAGGCTTCCTTGATTGTTTAAAGGAATGGAATAGAAATTTATAAAATATTCTGAATTCGTATATCAATACATTCAATATACATATAAGGTCTTTGTTAATTAGTGCACAATATTGAACGCTGTGGTTTGGAATCGATAACTGGTCATGAAATTAAAAGAAAAAACTACATATTATTTATTATTATGATCCCATATTCACAACTCCGCTTAAGAGCCGTAGTGCCACTGAACGCACGAACTACGCGAGACATACCTACCCTCGAACTCGCGAATGCGACTAGTAGACGACGGCGGGCCCGGGCGGGGCAACGTCCGACTGCAATCTACTCACGAAGTATCTAAGTGGGTTAATATGTTTCGCGTAATTACTGTTCAATTGTGATGTAGCGGCCGTCGTCTTGCGTTCAGCCGCACTAAGGTTCTCTCGCGAAGCGGGGAATATGGAATCATAATAATGTAAAAATATGTATCCAAACCACCCCGTTCAATATTATGCACGGCCTTTACGATTAGACCTTTTAATATGAAAAACGGGATTCACTCACGTAAATAAGACAGATCTTTCCAACTATATAGTTTCAACCACATCCGGTGGTCTTTCTCAAGGAGAGTGCAGAACGCTCGCGGTTGCGTCTCTATAGTTGGAAAGATCAGACTTATTTACGTGAGTGATTCCCGTTTTTCATATTAAAATGTGTACCTACAAACCACGTTAGTTTTCATAATAAAATAACAAAGACCTTATATAAGAATCAAAGTCCTGATGATTACTGACTGACTGATAGAAAACGCACAGACTAAACAGCTGTTGCCGTAAACTTGAAATTTGGAGGGTGCTTTTGTCTTGGTGAGTAGAGGTGTATACTAAGAAAGGGTTTTTCAAAACTCAAACCGGGGGTAAAAATGAGTGAAAATATTTGTATGTAAGTACCTACATTGTTTTTGAACTTATATGTGTGAAAATTTGTATTTAGATAAGTAGTTCATTTACAATAAAACATGGCTTTTTTTAATACTTTTGACAGTGATTACTTAAGGGGGTGAAAAGAGCGGATGAAACTTTGTATGGAAAACTCTTTGTTTTTGAACTTATAGGTGTGAAATTTTGTATTTAGATAGTTCATCAAATTAAACATGGTGTTCCTTAATATTTTTGACAGGGATGGCATAGGGGGTGAAAAAGGGGATGAAAATTCTCTGGTTTTTGAAGTCGTAGGTAGTTGTGAAGATTTGTATTTAGATATTTCATTCCATTGAAGCCTATAATATTAACTGAGGAGAAACATTATTCGTGCCACACATACAAATAATTTTGCCCATTTAGATTAAATATAGCCCAATTAAAAAGTCCCAATTATGGTTTGTTTCGCGATGACTATTAATAAGTCACATGGACTCTGAAATTTGCCAGACTTATTTTGAACGTTTTTCAAATATCACATGTAGTGGCGGGCAATAGTCATGAATATACCTATATTATAGATTTATAAACGAGTACAATAATAATTCATATCTAGAGACGAATTGTGGGAATAAACTAGTATGTATAACTTAAGCAACATATGGAACCGGAGCTTTTTTATAGCTCTTAAAAATATTAGTGAAAGAAATACCTAAATAAGGTACCTACCTCTTATGAACATTAAGTTTGCTCTGAGCATTATTAATTTTATTGGTTCCTCTCAAACAACGTATTATGAAGCTCTCTTGTATACCTATCAGTTCTCCTACTCTTTTCATAGCTTTCGTGAGCGCCTCCCATAATGTTAACAAATGTAGCCAGTCAATATCACCCCACTGGCTGCTTACACTGTATGGAGTCACAAGGTAAATAAGATGTAAATCAGTTTCTAGTACTAAGCATTGACGTGCTTTTTGTAGCTCCACAAATAGAGATAGACCATCATTTGGAGCCATAGATGCTGATAGACAAGCTTTCCCTAAGGGTGTGGCAACATAATGGTGCTCCTCATCATCATCTTGCACTCTAATCAGCTCATAATTCTGCAACTCGCTCAAGGTATTGTCCATGAGTTTGTTTTGTGATTTGGAAAGATTCTGCTGAGTAGAAAGTAAAGTACACTTTGAATATAAGTCTAATTCTGCTTTAGTACAGAGGACCTGGCTTGCAATCATCTCCAATATTGCCCGCATGTATTTGTCCTCAGATTCAATGCAACTCTTCACAGGTTCTAAAGCACCCATCATCAAATCAAACCCAATCTTTTTCTCATTCTCTGTACATATTAGTATGCTTTCTCCTTTTGTGTCTTTACCCATTCTACCAGCTCTTCCGATCATTTGCTTATAAGTCATAATATTAATTGGTTGCCTTAAAAACACCGGTGACCTGATTATAACTTTCCTAGCAGGCAAATTTACTCCAGAACTCAATGTTGATGTTGCTACAAGAACTCTTATCGCCCCAGATTTGAATGCCCCTTCTATTATGTCTCTTTCATCAAATGTGAGCCCTGCATGGTGATATGCAACTCCAAAAGAAATTGTTCTCAATAACACTTGATCCAAACCAACTGGACAGCCCCTCAGTTGTTCCAAAACTTCTGATATACTATCTGTTTTCAATTGACTTCTCAAAATGGAACCAGGCTCACATTGTTGACATCCAAGACTGTAAAACGATGATGCCAATGACTGTGCCAAATTCTCACACCTACTTTTGGTCATACAAAAAATTAGAATGGAACAACCATCTTTTATTGTATCCAAGCAAATATTCAATACATTATCACTTTCATGGTTTGATAAATTTGGTACATTCAAGGTGTTTACACATGTTCCAGTCTTATCATAAAACTGTTTCCCTACTAAGCAGAACTCATCAAGTGGAATTGGCCTGAACTGAGTAATGAACAATTCAGCAGTTAGCCAATTAGCTAAAACTTCTAAATTGGGTAAAGTAGCAGACATACCAATGATTTGTATTTGTACATCTTCACATTTTGAGGACACATACTTAATTTTTGTTAGGAGTAGCTCCAAAATATATCCTCTGTGTGGATCCCCTAAGAGATGCAACTCATCAACAATGACAGCTCCCAGGTCAGATATGTTGCCATCATTTAGGAGTCTGTTTAGCAAGCTGTTAGCTTTTTCTATAGTACAGACAGCCACATGCACAGACTGTAGCCCCCCCGGAGGTGTCTGAGATCCCATGAACCCTTCCACTCTGATACCAGAACTTGATAATATATCTTGTAAATAAAACATTTTCTCTCTTACAATAGAAACAAAAGGTAAAATTATAATTACTTTCTTCTGCCGTTCAAGAATAGTCTTTATAGTCAGTATCTCTGCTACTAAAGTTTTTCCTGCAGATGTCGGGGCGGAATATACCAAATTGGAGCAATCTAAAAGAACTTTCGAGTTAGCTAAACAAGTTACTTGCCACTCAAACATTTCTGTTATACCTCTCTGTTTATATTTTATAGCTATTTCCTCTGGTAAGCCCCAGGCTTGTAAACTTCTATTCATAACATTTTTCTGTCGAGGTAGCAACAAGGCAGTACTTTTTATCACTTCTTCAGTGGTTGATTCAAGTGTGGTGGTCCTGTTGAGTATAGATGCGTTTATCTTCTTACAAAGTTGTTCCTGATTTTTCTTCAAATTTAGAGAGATATTGAATTCTTCGGCAACATACTCCTTCACAGCCGCAAGAGAACTCTGTAAGCTAAAAGAGTTGTCGAAACAGTTGTCCAGGAATCCGACTTGTTCCGCTATAATTTGAGAATCTATTACTTCATCACAAAATTCAGTCATTGCAAAATGTACCCTAAAAACTGTCGAATTGAGTTAAATTTTATACATTTAAAGAGCAGAAAAAACTATACGAAAATCACTAAATTTAGTAATTTATTGTTTATAAACAAACAAAAAGGTACATTTGACGTTGATTTGACGTAGGTACATGAGTGTAGGTAGAAAACACAGCTGATTTGATTTCTGTCAATGGTGTCAAAATAGGTTGCCGTCATGCGTTAATCCAATCACACACGATGAAGATACTATAAAATATATGCCGTGGTCCGTTTTGCGATAATTTTGCTCACAGTGCTATCGTCTACCAAAGCTGGTCCGAGATAAATATCGCGATTTTGACAGCTCGTGGCACTGTTAGCGTGTTGTTAATTCGGACCAAAGTTGTAGCAATAACGAACCATTTGCGCGCGAAAAACAAATATCATAAAAATATCGTGCATAGTGTGAAGGTTAACTATGTAGTGTGTGGATTAAAAAGAAATAATGGAATGGATGGACCGACTTTTAAAACTTTTACATCAAAAAGAAGGGACACCAGTAAATACATTGTAGAAATAAACAAACACCTGTCACTTTTGACAGAACGCTCACGACGATTATGGTGTAGAGCATGGTTCATGTAATCGTCAATATGGCGGCAGTTAAGACGTCATCGATGACGTAGCGTGGGCCATCGTAATCACGCTCACGGTGAAAGGGACCGACTTTTATCGCGCTAATATCGATTATAGCCAATTAGGACCGCAGTGATAAATTGTCTTAGAGCAGATTCGGACATATCGCTCACCATATAATTCAATGAGCGACCACACACGGTGAATATACTACAGGATGGACCAAAAGTCCGTTTATGATTGGAATGATGATTAAAAAAAAACTAATTACAGTAGATCAAAATTGTTTATTGTTTTCGATAGTAAACAAAAGGGGAATTTATTTCTTAAAAATCACATCATCCATATGCAATCCTTCATTATTCTGGCATTGCTGCAATCTAGAGCGAAAATTTTCGATAACAGCTTTACATGTTTCTGTTGAGATGTTTTGGATTTCTGTGCGAATACGATCCTTTAATTCGTCAAGAGTTACTGGGTTGGTGTCGTAAACTTTATCCTTAAGATATCCCCAAAGAAAAAATCCATTGGTGATAGATCCGGGCTACGAGGCAGCCAGTTAATGTCCCCTCTTTTCGATATCACTTTTGGGCCAAAACTGTCTCGAGCTGCCCTTAACGAGTCATTACATGTACCTATGACAAGTGGGTACGTCTTGCTGAAACCATGAGCGTTGATTGAAACCAACAAAATCCTGCAGCGCGGGAGCGAAAAAGTTTTGTAACATGGTGATATACCGCTCGGAATTCACTGTAACCGCACGTCCTCTTGAGTCTTCAAAAGAGTATGGACCAATAATGCCTCTTGCTGATAAAGCAGCCCATACTGTGACTTTGGGTGAATGCAGGGGTTTTTGATGCTTTAATTTCGGATTACTGTCACTCCAATAACGACAATTTTGTCTATTAACATGCCCATTTAGGTGGAAGTGTGCCTCGTCTGAGAAAAAAATGTTTGTAAAACTGGTGAACCGCTCTACCATTTCGTTCGCAAACTGCAACCTAGTGGCATGGTCCTGAGGCCTTAATTCCTGCACCATTTGGATTTTATGGGGATGTAGACTTAAATCTTTCTTGAGAATGCGGTTTAATGATGTTCTTGGCACGTTAAGGACAGCAGACCGCTTTCGAGTTGAAAGTCCAGGTTGGTCACGAACAGACGATTTTACTCGCTCCACGTTTTCGGGGTCCCTCGACGTTCTAGGCCGGCCAGATCGAAGTAAATCCATTGTTGAACCCGTCTTCTCAAACTTGAGCACCCATTTTTTAATTAACACACCTGATGGAGCTTGATTTTTGTGTCGTATCTTGTAATGATTGCAAAACTTTCGTTGAGCTAAGGTCGCAGAATCATTGTTTCGATAGTACTCGCGTACACAAAACGCACGTTGACTACTGCTGAACGACGCCATGGTACTTAATTCCCATTGGCCGCTCTTTCAATGTGTAACCCCTCCACCCCCCTCCGCCGCCGCTGCTAGACGCGGCAACTGATTCAAATGTTAACGGACTTTTGGTCCACCCTGTATAATATTTTACCTTAGAGTAGCTTAAGATGCCACCGATATTCGAACGGCATGTTAACATACGCTAAGACTACTGCAGATCATGAAGACATAAGATGTCTTCATGATCTGCAGTAGTCTCGTCAGTAGATCGTGTCGATACTGATCTTAAGATCAAATACAGGATGTTGACAAAACCGTTGCAGTAAATGGACGTCTGGTCTTCAGTTACCGAACAAATTTATATTTTCACAATAAAAACTAATAAAGCTTCACATTATATTATGTACCAATTTTTTTTTCGAATCTGTAGTAATATTTTTTGTAAATAAAAATGAACCTAACGTCTGACTAACGCGAATGTGTCAAACAAAGGAAATCATCGAAAAAGTGAGACTTTCTATCTACTAACCGAACTAGCGGTATGACAATTTTATCTTAGTAGAATTTAAAAAAAAATACTGTGTGCCTAAGCTCCATAGGTTTTTCTAGATTGTAGGTACTACGTATAGATCAATCAAACTAGGTAACTACTAAATCGATGTTAGTATTCTTGATGAAATAAGGCTATGTTATATTATAAGACTGGCTGCAGCCGCAACTTCGTTCGCGTGGCCCTTTAATTTTTATTTATTTATTTACAAAATCCACAGCCCTTAACTAATGTGTGACTAGATGTGTGAGTGTGCGTGTTGTATGTGTATTAATGCTTTCAGTATAACCCCATCAAAATTGGCCTTTTCAGAAATTACCCGGATTATAGAGGCAGACAGACAAACAATTAAAAAACTGGTGGGTATCGTGCAAATAACCATATGAAAGTGCAAGAAAAAGCTGTTTTTATTTCTAAAAGATCATTGTAAAGTTTAAATTCACTACTGTGTTTCCTGTGTTATATGTGATCTTCTATCCAGATTTTTCGTTTTTTACTTTTAGCTAGTATGACGGTTATATCATATTCACAGTCCCAATCATCATCTGAGGAACTGTCCAACAGGTCTAGCAACAAAATACAAATCATCGCAAAATAAAAAATATGAACACTCTGTATATTACAGTGTGAACGATCGAGACGTGCGGCTCCCGAGACGGACTCCGATAGAATGTACGCTTGCTATATATTATAGTATCTGCGCCGTGTGTGGTGGGTTAAGTTAATATAACTTTTATATTCGACGCTATAATATATATTATCTTAGTCGTGTGTGATTGGCTTTAGTTTATTAGTCTGTGGTAGGTGGTAATCGTGTCAATTACAGAAGTCAGAAAACCTACAGCCAGCGCTCTCAGCGGCGTGTTTTGAAACTTTTATGGCCAAAATTGTTCCATACGAAGTTGTATCGAGGCAGTAGGTACCTGTACTTAACCTGATGATTGTAACTTTAAGGTTGGCCTCATAAGCTTATTATTTAATATAAGCTTACTATTTAATAAACAAACAAATAAATAAATAAATAAATACATTCCGAATCGCTCTCTGGTTTTAGCATCTAAAAATCATAATCTAAATTCCGGCTCTTTGCCTCACATATATCTTAAAATTTCAGATTGATCAAATGAAACGAGAAATGCAAACGCATACACTGGATTATGGTATGATTAATGTTAGTATAATAATAAGTTAAAAATCTATACATTATTTCACAAACTACACTTTTCTAAACGTGGTTATCACCACATTTTAACTTTTACAAAACTTCTTTAGAAGAATGGCCAATGTCCGGACCCCTAGTTGTTTTTCTGGAAACAATATTTAAAGAAAAACTATTAACGATAAATATAATTTCATAAAAAATATATAATGCATAAACTTTTAATTTCAATGTACTTGGGTGTACTTGTATGAAATTAAATAATAAAAGTTATTAAACTACCAATTTGTCCGATTTTTTAAATTTGTTGTTTTATCTTCCTGTAAAGTTTTATTAACAGGATTCATATCATGAATATCAATGATGCCGATTGCGGACGCAACGGCGCCGAAATTGTGACTGGCGGGCGCTTGCCCGTTTAGCCTCTTGCTCGACGTTTGACGGCCACCGGACAGGGGGCGGCGGGGCGCGCGGGGGTCCGCATTCCTTGAAGTGACGTCGCGTTCAGGCGCGAACATTACTAATATTGATATTTATAATATAATTCCGGGGTGTGCCGCTCTATTGAAATGTATGGGAATACGGGCGTTATTAAATCATAATTGTTACGGACGCCGAACTAGCTTTAAGTTTAGTATAAGATTTGTAAATAAATAAATACATAACGATCTAGGTTAAGAAATGAACATGTATAGAATAAAGATATTAGTGTTAGCGACCTTACGAGAGAGCGAGATAGGCTAGGAAAGAGAATATGTAGGTGCTCTCCTTACAGTAAGGATCCATCTATAAAGGGTTTAATTAGAGAGAGACAGAAAAGTTAGTGCTGTCTCTTTTCCTATTGTCTACATTTTGTATAAAAACAGCGCCGATCGGGCAAAAATTGTCCCGGACGACCCCATCACGACAGCTCTGGCGTCGATCAGTCAGCCTCCTGGTAATATTGGCATTTCAGGTATTTCAGGGTCTACTCGCCGAGCCACGAGAGGTAATATGTCTGATTTTGGATTTCCAGTCTTCACAGTTAGACATCGAGGTCGTCGTAAGCGACTTCGAAATAATCCTAAATCAGACACAAGGTAATCTGTATTATATTTTGGTAATGTGTATTATGGTAAAAGTAACGTATTGATTTTTATTTATTTTTAGTTTATAAGTATCATCAATATTAACCTGTGTTTTATTTCATTAACCTGTGTTTTGTTTTCTTTCAGACAGTGCTGGCGGCTACCGGCACCTCTATTCCCTACTAGGCAAGGGTTCGCCCTTGTCGTTGTCTAGCGCTTTATGCGCCCTTGTTGTCCCTCGGTTGAGTGCTGCGTGCACTCACCAACAGTCCTTTTAAACTTTTTGACCAACCACCCGCATTCTTCAGTCTTCCAGTGAACATGGTGCATGTAACTGTGCCGAAATATCGGGAGCTCACTCCACAACCTTACCACGGTAAATATCCCGTTAACAATCATACAACTTTATATTTTTAACTTGTATATATTTTGTGCTATTTTTTTTGTAAATAATCGGTAAGAAGAGCGTAACTTTATATTTAGTTTCTTTTGTCCCACCTACCCTAAGTTAGGTAGTAAATTGTGAGGTCTTTATGAACTGTATTATCAATCTTCTGTAATGAAGAAGACGCAACCTCCCACATCAGGATTCTACATTCAGGATGACAGAGACGGATATGCCGTTTCAGTCTCCGAATCGTTTCCGAGTGAATTCGAATAACGGGCCTGATGTCTTTGTGAGGGACTGACTGATTCTCCATACACAGTGATGAAAAAGGCCTGTACTCCATCATCAGGATTTAAAGATTAGTACTGCCTTCTTTGTATTGCTTTCTTCTCCGTACATGTATGTAATATAAATTGCCCCTTTATGTCTTGTGTGTGTGACCTATAAGCAGCCCGCTTGACTAAATACATATTTCAACTATCCATAAACCAGTTCGCCCGTTCTCTTCTACAAACTGTAACATTCCGTGTTTGTTATTCTATATTAAATAGCTTGACCGTTATTTGAAAACATTATTAAACATGAGATATGCGACATCCGTTTCCGAGTCGTTCAAGCGAGTTCTTTCGTCCGTCCAATAATCGTTTTTACACTTTTTAGTTCCCACCGTCTGACCTCACGTCCTACGGCCATCATGGTAGTCGAATTGGTTATGTTCAGTTCGATTTTCCTTCATTAGCGTCCCGTTTCTTGGCTGGTGAAGTTGGTCCCTAGGACTGTCTCACCAATAGATCTAGCAAGCGAGAATCAGTAAATTATAAAGTTGAAACCTTATAATTCATACGAAGGTACGTATAACGATTTTTCTTTGTCTTAACGGTGATACCATTCGATTTAAAAAAATATTTTTAAGCTATTGAATAGCTTCTATCGCGGGCCTTGAGCGTGGAGACCGAATCCAGAAATTCCGTAACGAAAATAACGTAACACCCCCCACTACGACTCCATCTATCGATGAATAGCAGAATTTTTAATGACTTTTTGAAATACCACGCTTGTCTCTTTAGTTCAGCAACTCGCTTTTAGATGGCATTGGTTAAATAATTATAATTGCATAAGTTGATTTGGCATCTATCGATGAATATCAGAACTTTAATGACTTTTTGAAATATCACGCTTGTCTCTTTAGTTCAGCAACTCGCCTCTAGATGGCATTGGTTAAATAATTATAATTGCATAAGTTGATAAAAACAGCTATGCAATAGCTTTACCGCGGCAGTCTCCGAGTGCCACACGTCTTTTTAGTTTTCCGATTCCATTTTATCTAGATAAACCTGTGTAAAATGAATGACAATCCGTCCACATCTAGGACCGAAGAAGGATGCGCTGCGCCACTGTTGGATGGAAGGAAAAGAAAACCAGTGGCACGATCAAGCTCTTCATCGGGTGAAAATCGTAAGAAACGTCCCAAAGACAAAAAGCGCAAACGTCGCCACCATCGTAAAAACAGTAAGTTTGATGTACTTATCGCTGAAATAAGCAATCTAAAGCGAAAAATAGACTCGAAAAGTGTTGATAATTGTGACAAAGAAAAAGACGATTGCGTTAGCCTTGACGTGAGCGATGGCTGGTCCAGTTGTGCGCACGATCAAGCCAGCACATCAGGATCTCGACCACCGACTGTTCAAACAGATTGAGAGCCTGACATTGCCCCTGCATGTCCGAAATTACTCGAGCACTTGAAAGATTTACAGAGATTTGAAAGTTCCGAGTGGAATAACATTCGTTATTCAGACGCACAAAAAACGTATCTACAAAACCCGGGTTCACAAACCTAGAGGCCAATGAGGAGGTTAAAAGCTACGAGCGGTCGAAAACCAACGTCAATAAGGAGAAAGCTTTCGCAAGTCAAACATGTGCTCTGCTTAAATAGCGCAACGCGCTTCAGAGTGACCTCAATGCATTTCTAACCAAGATCCGACAAGGAAATACACTAAATTACGATGATGTGAATCAGGAATTAAACAATTCTTTATGAAACGGTGAGTACACTAAAATATTTAATGATGCTTTGCAAATTGTCTGCGGTCATAGAGCCGAGGCAGTGCAACATAGAAGAGAAACAATACTAGCAGCTGTAAAGGACCCCCTGTACAAAAACAGCCTTCGTAAAGTAGTTCCAAGCTGCTCCCATTTGTTTGAGCCCGAAAAGTTTTCAGCCGTGTTGGACAAATCAGGTGGGGTCCGAAATGTATTCTGGAATAAAGATAAGGAACGTTCACGACCCGCTCAACAACACAAGTCTTCAGCTCCGCCGGGGCACAAAAAAAATCGCATACAGACCAGCTCGCCAAAAACAGTTTGCGAACAAGAAAGAACACTTCTTTTGCGGGTACCCTGAAAAAGGTTAAAAAAAAGTGAAGAAAATAATTCTACCCGAAACAAGTCGCCTCCTCTTCCCACCGGGAAAGGAGATACAATCGCAGGTTCTGACTATATGAACAAAATCAGATTCCATGCTGGCCAGCTCCACATGTATCAACACAATTGGGAAAAGTTAAACGCTCCACCCTACATCCTAAAACTAATAAAAGGGTACCGCATTCCTTTCTTCAAAAAACCCCTCTTTCTTGTACCGGATGTGGAACCAGGAAACAGGGTAACCCCTCAATCCGAAAACATGACAAAAGCCATCTTAAAAATGATATCCCAAGGAGTGCTCGAAGAAGTACAAGCCTCGCCCAGTTTCGTGTCGCCAATGTTTCTTCGACCGAAACACGACGGCTCAATGAGGCTGATTTTCAATCTAGAAAACCTCAACTGCTATGTGGGTAATTCAAACTAATAAACATTCATCGAGTACCAGACTTTGTTCAAGAGAAAGTCTGGGCTTTCATCTACCAGTTGCAAAAGCTCACAGACGCTTTCTACGGCTACAATACAGCCTAAAAAACAAAACAAACCAAAAATATACGAGATGACGTGCCATTCGGGCTAAGTTCTGCTTCAAAAACGTTCGCCTCAATAACAAACTGGATTGCACGCTATCTGCGCGAGCACGGTGTTCGCCTATTAGTGTACCTAGATGATTTCTACCTAGTGCATCAGATTTAAAAAAAACTCGAAGAACATGTCACGTTCACTGTAACGACACTACAAAATTTGGGTTGGCATATAAACACAGACAAATCTGTACTCAAACCTCAAAAGTGCCTCGAATTCCTCGGAGTTTTATGGGATCCAGGGAAAAACGCAAAATACCTCCCCAAAAGGTTATTCGTCAAAATTCAATCCCTTGCATCGAAAATGATCACGGAAGAGAAAACTACCCTAAAATACTGCAAACAATTGTCGGCGTTCTCAACTTTGCGAGCTTTGTTATTCCAATGGGTCGATTAAACTACCGTCACTTACAGAGGCTTGCAAACTTTGCACTAACGGCCAAGCCTCCCTTTTTTCTAAATGTAGATGTATTCAAGAGCTGGCATGGTAGATAGAAGTAGAGTTCTAGAACATTGCAAGGACACTTCTCTGATACACACACCACTTCCGTCTCATTACCTCGTTACAGACGCAAGCGACCTGGGTTGGGGAGCCAAATTAGACAACAAGACCCTATCGGGGACTCGACAGCTACAGCATTCATATGTCGATATATAACATTCCAGGGACATACAACTGCGAAGCGGATCATCTGTCTCGACACAGATGTCTCCCAGAATGGCACCTTCTGCCAACAATCACCAAGATTGTATTCAAGAAGTGGGGCACTCCAACGATCGACCTCTTTGCATCCAACCAAGCCCACGGAGTACCGTCGTATTGCACGCTCGACAGGAACGACGGTCAGGCGAGTATATACGATGCACTAGCAAACCGTTCGCATTTCGATCTAGTGTGGGTTTTTCCACTACCGTTTATGATACCTCGAGTACTACATCACCTGAACAGCACTCAAGGGGTATATCTGATCATAGTCTCTCGTTGGAAACAAGTATATTGGAGACCAGACCTAAAATACCGAGCTCTATCACCCCCGTTCACGGTGAAAAACCCACGCCAGATCCTAGTAGACATGACAACCGGACTACCCCCACCTCAGGCGTCTCAAATGACTCTCGAGATATGGAGATGTGCGGGTGGAATGAATTCTTGACCGACTGGTCACAAGAACAAAAATCGCTTTTGAAAAGTAGCTGGCGATCTTCTACAATAAAAACGTACAAGCCAGCCTGGAAACGCTGGGTTTCGTGGGCACAGTCGGCAAACGTTGACCCTCAGAGACCGTCGGGTTCAGACCTGGCAAAATTTTTGAGTGACTTACATCTAAAAAAAGATCTATCTCTAGCTACAATACTAGTCTACAAATCTGTCGTTTCTACTTTTTGTGATCCTAGCCGCAGTAACAACTTGAGTGCCAATTTCCTTGTTACGAGTAAACAATTAATTAAAGCTATACCTATATTTGCGAGCAAAACTAAGTTAAAAACCAAACCCCATAGATCTCCAGATGCCTAATACGTCAAAATTAATGAAGCAAAAAAATTTAACTCTAACAGGGATACTTGGATTTCAGTTGTCAAATTTAAAATGAGTCTGCGAGTGTCACTCGCTGTGGATACTGAGTATAATCAAAAATAAAAAAATACCGTTTTGTGCGATTAGATTGCGTAAAATTTAGAGGATGTGTAAAATAAAGGAGACCACAGTTTTGTTTTCCTGACCTTTACCCTTCTGTGGTGTAAAAAAAATGTATGGTCACTTGAATGCCAAATTTAAAAAAAATTAGCCTATTTCATCGAGATTCCGAAATGGTATATTACGTGGTATTTCCACAAGTTGATTCAAAAGTAATTCCTATTAAAATGGGTAGAGCTAATTATTATAAAATTACAAATAGTACTAAAATTTACTTCATTACTTAAAATCACCTAAAAACGTTAGTTTAAAATTCGGTAATGAAATAAAACGAACCAATAAATTTTAAATGCATTTCATTTATCAAATTTACTATCACAAAAGGTGTTCGAAAAGGCCACCACGTGCTCTGATGCAAGCTCTGCACCTTTTGATAAAAGATCTTTTAATCCTGTTCGCAATTCTTTGCTCTGTGATTTTCTGAGCAGCTAATCGCACACGCTCCCGTAGCTGGTCCACTGTATTGATTGGGTCTTTATAAACCTTTTCTTTAAGGCATCCCCAGTAAAAAGAGTCCAATGGGTTGAGGTCTGGTGAACGAGGTGGCCACAAAATTGTCCCCAAACGACCGATCCATCGTCGACGATATGTTTCATCGAGGTATTGTCGAACATTTCGGGCGTAATGAGCGGGGCAACCATCGTGCTGCAGCCACATTCTTCTTCTATCTTCTAATGAAACATCTTCTAATAAAAGTGGAAGTTCGTGCCGTAAAAAATGTAAATACGTTTCTGCAGTCAATGTTCCAGACAATTCGAATGGCCCGATGATTTTGCCATTTAGAATTCCAGCCCATAAATTAATTTTGAACTGGTACTGGGACCTGTCTTCTCTGGCCAAATGAGGGTTTGTACGCTGCCAACTGTGCATGGTAGATGAGGTTCTCTATAAGAACCACGGAATTTTCGGATAGATTTCCATACAAAAGAAGGATGAACATTAGGGGAAATGGATGAGCAGAATTTTTTCCAACCATCTGCATTTCTTGAGAGAAGAATTTCTTTTGTATTAGACAAGATTGTTAAGAAGTTAACATAATTGTCAGTTGCCATGTCCTCAGAATAAATTTCGTCTGCACTATCCGCAACAGCAACTGAACACTCATGATCCCACCATTATTATTTTTTTTTTTTAATTCGAATTTGTTTTTTGGGGCTTTGGCCAACATTGGCATGTCAGTCCCATCGTACCTTAACCTAATGTTTATTCTTATATTGATGTAACAAATGCAGCCACAAACAGCCGGTCACAAGCTCGTGAACATGCCGTAAAGCATGCACGCGGCCTCGGATGCGGGAGCCGCTAGGTACGATGTGGGTGAACACACCCACATCGTACCGACTCAAGTTATACTTGGACAGAATTGATCTTCTAATGTTTGAATTCCGGACACATTCCATCAGCAAGTGATACACGTCCTCTCTGACGCCGCAAGTTTCACACAGCGGTGACTCGGCTCGCTTTATGAGGTGAGCATAACTCCTCGATGGAAAGTGTCCGGATCGTATCCTATTGCCTAACACAATCAATGATCGGCTAATTTTATGGGTAACAAACCAGGGTATCGGAGGGGGCTGACATTGTATCACCTTGTACCATATACCTTTTCCTCTACTCCTTTCGTCAAAATATTCTTTGTATGTTGATAAGCATTTTTTTTTAAAACGATACAACAGCTCAGTGAAATTAGGCTGTATTGTAAACTCCTGTCCTTCTGTCGCAGCTAAATTTGCTAACCTATCAGCCTCCTCGTTCCCGTAAATACCTATGTGTGAGGGAATCCATTGCAATCTCAACACTCGATCGTTCTTAATAAGGTTGCTAATCTTAATAAGGATGGAGTAGGCTACCGAGACTCCTCTAATACCAGAGGCGCATCGAGCCAAATGTTGCAGCGCACTTTTGCTATCAGTAAATATAACGATATACCGGTGGCTTGAATTCGCAACAGCGTCGAGAGCTGTTGAGATGGCAATGAGTTCCATAGACATAATAGATACGTCGGCTGTCGTTCGGTGCATAGCTGACACTCTGTCTTTGGGATTACAATATGCAGCACCGAGACCGTTCACATTCTTTGACCCATCTGTATAATATCTAGCATATCCTAAATACTGACTATTAATCTCCTTAATTATTTTATATCTAATTGATGATATCTCGTAGTTTCTTTTTGACATAGTCACACATTCTAAATTAGTTTTAATAATACCGCTAATATCTATATATGTGATCCACGTAGTAAGCGAATACATTTCCAGGGCACTCGATGAGTGAACATTGATTTGTTTACACTCATTGAATGCCGTCGTTAACATAGGCTTCTTTTTGTTCCACCAAAAGCGGTGTTCTATGTGATCACTTAGTTCACTCACAAGCTGTACAGTTACATTGTTGGACCATGTCATGCTCTTTAACAAATATTTGTAGGCTAAATATAGTCGCCTATGGTGCAGAGGTGTTACACATAATTCACTCTGCATTACATAAATAAATAATAAATAATAAATATTCCACAATTAACACACAACGCCATCTAGTCCCAAGCTAAGCAGAGCTTGTGTTATGGGTACTAGACAACTGATAAACATACTTATATATTTCTAAATACATACATATTATAGATAAATTACACCCATTACATGGATGGGTGTGCTCCTGATGTATCCGCCTATTATTCGCAATGCTTGATTCTGCACTTTTTCTAGCTTATTAGTATGAATTTTTGCACCGTTGTCGTACAAAAAGCATCCATAGTCCAGTCTGCTTCTAACTAGCGATATGTACAGTGTGCGTAGGTATTTGGGGTGAACACCCCACGACGCACCTGCAAGCACTTTTAAAATATTTAAATATCTGGTCGTGCGCTCGGCCAGTTCTCTAATATGCCTCCTCCAACGCAGCGATTGATCAAGCCATATTCCCAAATATTTGACGTTCGTAACTCTTTCTATAATCCTATTGTTTATTTTTAAATGTATAGTATTTCTTCTATGACCTCGGCTAAAAAGGCAAAATTTAGATTTTATTTCAGATAGTTCCAAGCCTATGTTGTTTAATCTGTCGACTAATAAATCTAAAGCATTTTGTAATTGAAATTCGCAAATATTTAAATGACTATTACGTATATATAAGACAAAATCATCCGCATATTGGGCAACAGATACAGTACCGACTATGTCACTGCACAGCTTGTGTGTTGCTATGTTGAATAGCAACGGGGCTATACTGTCCCCCTGAGCGAGCCCTCTGTTGGTCCACCTGCTGGACAAAACTTTACTTTTATCCGCACTTCTTATTTGAAGGCATCTCAAGCTTAAAAATTCCCATAAGTATGTGCACATCTTAGTGCCTACCTGAAGCTCGTCTAAAATTTTAACAATTTTATCTATTAATAAATTATTGTAGGCGTTTTCTACATCTAGGAAACAAGCCGCAGTCGGCGAGTTAAGAGAAAAGCCTATTTGTATACTCGTTATTATTTTGGAAAGGGAATCTAGGCACGATTGTCCCTTTCGGAAGCCCGTTGCATATGTAGGTATATAACATTTTTTTTCGACGAACCACTCTAGTCTCTTACCAATAAGATTATGGAATGTTTTACATACGCATGAGATCAACGATATTGGGCGAAGCTTTGATTCCTCGCCACAATTATTATTTGACTTAGGTATAGGAACTATAGTAATAATGCGCCACTGGCGCGGCACCTCGCCGCTTGCGTAGATAACATTGTATAGGTGCAGTAGGTATCGTTTGCCTGCACGCGGCAAGTGATACAACATTGAATATGAGATTTCGTCGCTGCCCGGGGCAGTGTCTTTTTTCTTAATACAATAATCTAGTTCATGTAAGGTAAAAGGTACTTCTAACAGGTCATTATGCGATATAAATATTGGTTTTTGGCTTATAACTGAATCTGGCGCTAAATTACGTAACAACTCATTTTGTTTATCTAATGATGGATATTGTGTACATTGCCGATGACCTTTGTACCTGCGCATTTTATTCCACATTTCTGAAACCGACGTGGTTTCGTCAATACTATTGCAAAACTTATGCCAATGGTTACTTCTTGCTTCATTAATTAGTTTTTGAGCATTAAGAGTTTTATCATCAAGTATACCTAAGTTGTTAGGTGTAGGGTTTCTACGGAATTTACTGAGCGCTAATCTACGTTCTGCTACCGCAGCGGACAGCGACGGATTCCAATATTCTTTAGGTTTAAAATTAACTTGAGGGTTCGTACAAATCTTGACAAGCGGGATGTGTTTATCCCTAGCTGTACATATTAGTTTTACAAAGTAGTCATATAGTACTTGAACATTGCTATTATTATTGAACTCTGTACTGGAGAACAGATCGGTTAACTCGTCACGATAAGCAGCCCAATTAGCTTTTGTAAAATTTCTTTTTTGAATAAATTGTAAATTATCCTTATACGATAATGTGGTCTTGATAATGAAGTGGTCACTTCTTAAGTTTTCATTGAGCACTTTCCATGTAAACATTGTAGCTATATCTGAAGACGCGAAGGTTATATCTGGACTTGATTGTCGTAATCTACTATTGACCAGCCTAGCTCGAGTTACCTGTCCGTTATTGAGTGAAATGAATCCGTTTTCCAGCGCAGAGTCCAGTATGTCGTTACCTCGCCGGTTGGTCCAGCGGGACCAATTGGTGTGGTGGCCATTAAAGTCCCCGGCTACAATAGTCTTTCTCTGGCATATAGTAAACAACGTGTCCCAGTCACTAGTACTAACTTGTTTTGTACTGTATACGGATATAATGTTGTTTATGTACTTACAATCCATTAATCGAATGTGTATAGCTTCTATATCAGGATTACTCATAGTGATGGGACATACGTGGGACCGAATAGACTTGTGGACTATGACTGCCACTCCTCCCCAGGAATCACTTCTATCTTTACGGTAAACGTTATAACCACTAATGTTCAAAGTGTCATTTTCATCTAGCCACGTCTCCGATAGGATAGCTATATGCACTTTTTCCTGTGTTAGTAGTGGCTCGAATCCGCATAGTTTCGGTTGAAAACTTTGTGCGTTCCACTGAATTATGTTGATTTCGAAGTCCTTTTCTGGTGTGTTATCCATCATAGATGTTAAAGAAAAACTTTTTTAACATCTCTCCCTCTAAAAATATGTGTATCAAAAATGATTTTACTTCGTCAAAAATAAATTTACCCACTAATGCAATCTTTTCTTCTATCTGTTTCTGTAAAAAAACTATTTCTTTTATTTTGTCAAAAATCTTCTTCCATTCAAATTTCCATTCGGCCTTGTTTGCTTTATTTTGGTCTTCTTTTAAGTGTCTGTTTTCATGTGGCCTGCCAGTTGGTGTGGGTTCAACGGCTGTATATTCATGAGAATTTCTTTTATTTTTTAAAATACTATTCTTTTTTTTGCTCACAAGGATTGGGGAGTTTCCTAATTCTTCTGTCTTCTTTTCCGTATTTGCACTTGGCCATATCACTGTAGATGATGCAGGTGTTGTCGATTCAGCTGGTGGGAAGCCCATAACACGAAGTGCTGGATACTCGTCTTCATGTATATTGTATGCGTGTAAATTATACTCTGTCTTTTCAATTTCAAGGGCTTTCTTGTAGGTCACATTCCGTTCGCTCATAACTAATCTTATATGTTTTTCTTTTAAAAAAAGTGGGCATTTTTTATCGAGAGCCATATGACGACCCTTGCAATTCAGGCACTTGAATATCTCGGTCTCGCAGTTCGTGTGATCATCTCCGCATTTTGGACAGAATGGTTTTGTTCTCGGGCAGAATTTACGAGGGTGACCAAAACGCCAGCAGTTAGAGCACTGAGTAACGGGAAACACATACTTCTCAACTGGGAATCGGCATCCATACGCATATAAAAACTCCGGGCCGGTTTGGTCTCGAAAGCACAGTCTCACCGTTTCGCTGGCCACCCATTGGCCAGCACTGCTCATCCGCATGAGTCTCCGGACGGAAACGATCGCCACCGGACAATCAAATGCTGCTAGAATGTCTTCTTCACTCATTTCCAGGTCGACACCTCTCACAAGGCCGTAGGAGAGGTTTCCTTCTTGCGCGAATTGTGCTCTTATATCAAGCTCTGCCAGTTTTGGACAAGAGATTAATTTGTCTGCTTCAGTTTTGTCGGTCAGCTCTATAAGAACACGGAATGGGCTTTTTATCTTTATTTTAGAGACGCTACTAATCACAGCATCCCGCAGCAATCGGGCTAAAGCCATTTGTTTAGGCAACGGTGACTTAGAGGTCAAAGTAACTTCATAAGAGCTACTTTCTTTGTCATTAAAAAAAGAGTTCTTCCTAGCTGACTTTCTCTGGTTACTAGTTTCCTCTTCATCAGACTCCGGCCTAGCCCGTTTGTCACTTTTTTTCCTGCCTGCCATCTCCCATTCTGTGTCAAGTTCGATCCATTCTATCTCACTATTAGTCACTTGGGGGGTCAAATGTTCATAGTTCACTCTGTTAATACTGCTCGATCGAGACAATGGTAGCCCCGCAAACGAGTTGTTTATATCGTTGGTTGCCATCGCGCCCGCGCGAGCGCGAACACGGCGGCGTCCGGCTATTTATAGACACACGTAGATAAGTTTTTGTAAGCGCGCGCGCAACGTGCACTTCAGACCAAGTCTGTCGCGCCACTGTGATCCCACCATGGAGGTGATCTATGTTGTAAAACTTGTACCTTAGCAGGAAATTATTGTTTGGCAGCAGAGTAAATACAAGATATAAATGAGTTATGGCAATTGTTCAATGAATGGGGAATAATTGGAGGAAGATCAAAACTCATTAGTTCTAGCAATGATGCAAATTTGGTCCATTCAACAGACTGAGTTTTATTGTTCAATTTATATTGTAATATAGGATTAAATGGGGCTGATTTATTTTTGAAAAAGGAAGGTCAAACAGAATAGGGAAGTGATCACTACCAAAAGAGAAAGGTAAAGTTTTTAGTTTAAAGCTAGACTAGCTGACACCATTGTCAGATCAACAGCAATAATCTGCTCAGAGGGTTTTGTACTCCGGGTAGGTAGGGTTCCCTGAGTTCAATAGGCACAACCCTATACTATTCATTATACTAAATAACTTATCTGCCAGAGGATCTGAGGCTTCACAACCCCAGGCTGGGTGATGGATATTCAAATCCTCCATTATTATATAGGGGTCTTTGATCTTGGAAAGAGTGCAATTCATTTTATTCAGAATTTTTTTAGGATGGCCTGGGTGTATATACAGAAATTAATGTTATGTTTTTTAGTCTGACAACAACTATAGAGAAGCTGTCAGACAATGATGATAATGGAATATTTACCAGAGTATACTCAGGATTTTATAAGAACGGCAGTACCAAATGCGTAATCAGTTTGTCATCCCTGAAACAGATAGTGTGGAACCTTAAAAAAGGAATCACATCTAAGCCATGTTTCAGAGAGGGCTACCACTAGGAGGTGGTACTTACAAATTAAATACAAAAGATCATGTTTTTTTATCATTTATGATTCTGCAGTTCTACTTGAGCCCGTGAGAGGCCATGATGAGAAGAACTTAAAACAGGAGATGAGTTAGCTTGGGCAACGTTGGTCGGTACATTATTAACAGACGAGTTGAGAAGTTGAGTTAATGCTTGAATTGATTCAAAGATGGCATTTGGAGTAGTGTTAGTGTCAGATTTAGGGTATGCAAGACCATTTTCACTAGAATTAGGAGGGTTGGCTATTATAGATTGAACAATGGCTCGGTCATTACCAAAACTTTGAGGAGGAGGGGGACGAGGTTTGAGTAAAACAGTTTTTTATATGATGATATTATAGATGATGAAGGAAGAGTCACATTAGCGATTGATGTTTTTGCTACATCGCTAAAGCTCCTATTTACAGGTGGGTGTAGTTTAAGCGCTTTAGCATAATATGATATGTTTTTATCAGACATTGATATTTTAATTAACTTTTGGCTATTGTATTCAGGGCAGCACTTATTTGTGGCAAAGTGGAGCCCAGAGAACAAAAGACATGTTTGAAAGAACATTCGCTCGTCCGTCCACACCGTGGCCGTACGTTCGTTCCATTTCTTTTTGATATACCGACAGACGCAGGGGCATGGCTGAAATCGAACGATCACCCTCGTTTGGCTTCGCTTGCTTACTGCATGACGTCCGGACTGATTCGTTTGCGCTCGCTCGTGACCCTTCGCTCGCTCTCGTTCGCTTGGTCTGTACGCGGCATAAGTGATGTGGATTTCAGTACATACTAAAAAATAATAAGAACGATCATAGTTTAGAGAATTTTAGTTTTGTGTACGCACAAGCGAATCAATACCGTTGTCTCTTACGTTGAAGAAACATCCTTCAATGCGTTTGGTCCTAAGCTCAACTGCTGTACATACGTTGAAGGTTGTTTCTTCGAAAACGTAGTTTGAGATTAATCTGCTTTCACATGCATTGATTGTGGTGTTAAATTCGTCACTATCACTTTATTTTCATGTCGGCCGCAGATGCTAAACTAGAGCAATCGAACCAAAAACGCACCGTTAGTCCACTTGCGGTAGGTACCAGAAAGTCGACCCTGTAAGCGCGGGTTTTCAAAGAATAGAGCTACGGTAACCACTAACCCCTGTCTCTCGTAAGAGCCGACTAAAAGGAAACTCTAAGAGCTCGAGTATAGTTGGAGGTAGGGCCCTACTCATCTAAACAACGAGCTCGAGGAAGACTGTCATTACGAGGCAATTGACGCCGTGCCATCTCCATGGCTTTAGAAAGAGATACGAAAAGCTGTCAGAGACAAGCCAAATGGCAATATGTCAGGATGGTCCCGGTGCGTTCCTTAGCTGATCCCGGAGCCATATGTAAGACAACCAAGAAGGCCACCGAGGGGATTTTAATGGAAAGTCCCACATCTTGAAATAATAGGTTGCTTAAATGAAAATACAATAAATTATTAACAAAGCGTTATAATCTGCAAAGGTAGTACTTATAATAATTGATCACAGTGTAAGCACCTGTCAAGAAAGGCCGAGTTACATATTTATTTACCTCAACTACCACACTTGTACTATCATAACGAGATCTTCTGAGCAGTTGTCTGTTTACCTTCTGTTAGAGCTCTTGATTCGTGAATAAATGATGCATATGAAACACCCTGCAAAAATCAGTAGGTACATTGTATTAACAAATAACGTAGAACTAGAACTCTTGAATTTGTTTTAGGTGTGATAGGATTATCACACGTAAAACAAACTCAAGTTATATATTTCATTCTGAAACTGCTGCACAGATTTGGGTCAAATTTAGAATGAAAATAACTTATACCCAGTACTAACACGCAGGCTACTTTTTATCCTGGTAGTAGGGGGTGGGTAGTTACTGAATGTTCACGGTAACCTTATCCACGTGAAAATTAATCGCGTACAGTAACTGAGATTACGACAAAATAATAGAATATTCTCTTCCAAACTATACAAACGGTGGAGTCTCTAGCCTAATGGTTCTTAACCGGTGGTCCGCGGACCACTGGTAGGCCCTGGAAGCACCTGAAGTGGTCCGCGAAGGCATCAAATTGAAAGATACATTCGAAACAGCAAGTTAGTTATGAGTATGCCTGTCACAAAATATCATTAGAATAATACACATATACAACACATATCTCTATAATATAACATTTTCGTCATATATTTAAATAGGCATGTTGGCTTTGAAAAAATTTATGCATGTTTTGTATAGAACAACTTTTCATTAGTTTACATTTTCTACGTTTACTGTATATTAACGTCCAAGCAGTTTGTGGTCCATGGCAAAACCCAAAAAAATGTGAAATGGTACTTTAACAGGATAAGAATCAGAGCTCTAACCGGTACAAGTTCTCTCGCTAAACACGTCTCACGAACTCTTTGAATATAGTCCAGTCAAATTAGGATAAAGTATGGACATAATTCTGATAGTTGTAGATTCTTCTGGAATACACTATAACACAGCTAGAAGTATCTCCCCGGTTTGCACTGTTTCTAGCACATACGGAACCATGTTAAATATTAGGTATAAAGTTTAACCGTCCGTTAATAAGAAAAAATCAAAGAAGTTGGATTAGTTTATTGTATTTATGAATAAAGGCTTCCATTATGTATAATGAATAATAATAAATGTCGTGCGGCGTACGGAAAATTTGTTTTTGTTTTTCTTTTGATTTGCGGCTCTAGGAAAATTCTGAATAATTAGGTATCTTTAAGCATCATAAACGTTCAGTTAAATTTGCACCAATGTACAAAGCTACGGATCCTTATTTTGGAATTCGGTAGAAAAGATATGACCTTTTCTACCGACTTCCAAAATAAGGACGATTTTCTCAAGTCGACGTTGATATTTTTTTATGTATAATTTACGCAAAACTTTTTGCAGAGTATTCTGATTTAAACATTATTTTTTGTTTGGTCGAGTATACGTTCAAGGTAGTCTGGACAATCGGTTTTTGAGTTTGACTCTAATAACTGAAAGGGTGTTTCGCATATCTCGATGATATCGTAATTTGATATCATAGAGATAGGCACTTTTCAGTTATTAAATTGTTACTCAAAAACCGATTGACAGAATTTGATAAAATTCATATGGGACTACCTCGGACGTATACTCTACTAAACAAAAAAATAATTATGAAATTCGGAAAACTATGCAGAAAGTTTTGAGTGTTTATACATAAAAAAATATACACGTCAACTTGAGAAAATTCTCCTGTTTTTTGGAAGTCGGTTGAAAAATAATTGGTAAGAAGGTAAATATTTATGGTATAAAAATATTGTGATCACCACTCTTTCCTGAATGGAGTTACGCAATTTCAAAGTTTTACTCGAAATATCTCTCTTCCGGAGGTTTACTTTCGTTGGGATTAAATTAGACGTTATTCTTAAATAGCATATTAAACCATAAGAAACAAAAAAATCCACATTTATTTATTTTGGGGTAACTCACGCGCAGTAGTAAGTTCAGTTCAGGGAAATTTAATTGAATCGCTTCACGGGAGAACAACGCTGAAACAGCAGTTTTACAAGAACAATGATTCTTACGTTACTGTTTGCGGCCTGTTTCGAGGTAAATACCAATTACATGATATAAATAAGTGCCCAAGTGTTAATTTAACCCTTTGCGTCCCAAAGACGTAAATATACGTATTCAGTACAAACTGTGAGTTATCTGTGCCACTATTGCACTAGATAAATGACAGTTTGTACTAAATACGCTAACGATGCAATTACGTTACACATAAATATGGCCTCCCCATAAACCCAGACCTTGGTCCGGCTGACTTCTTTCTATGGAGTCATCCTAAAAACAGAGTCTACGTGAATAAACCGAAAACAATACCCGTGTTAAAACATTCGTCAAGAAATGGTTACCTACCCAGCGCAAGAGATTTCGAAAATCCGAGGGCCAGATTTTAAGAGTACCAGCGGCGAGATCCGGTTATCTGGATGATATTATTCTCAAAAATTAAAATTTCCGAGTATTATCTTTTACTTAAATAAAGATTCATTTTAATTCAATGTATTGTTTATTTTCTATTGTACTTAATTTAAAAAGTGCAAAACCTTTTGACCCAGCCTGTATTATTGCTAACGGAGGAAACGGACAAATTGACGTACCTGCTGTGAAGCTGCCCTAACAAATCCTTCATTTGCAGATACGGTTAAAGCTTTTATTCTGTGGCCAAAGTTGAAAATTATTTTCGATCTTTGACGCACGTGACCTCGAACTGATAATGACTTCCTTACGTCATCGTCCTCACCTTAAACAAAAAACACATTAAATTCTATTAAGACTAACCCCGCCGTAATCAGAGTAGCAGGTTCAGTTTGCAACTTGCACAGACACGAGTGCCCGATCTGTTCATCAGTACTAAAATGTCTGCATCTGAGACTCTGGGTGGCACAGAACAATGCAGTCGTTTGCCCTGACCATCAAGCAAACGTTCCAATTTTGCTTGTCTAAGATGCTTTTGAAACGCATGCCAGTATTTAAGCCCGGACATTAAACTAATATTGCACCAAATCCATTAGTAACTAGGTAGGTATACCTGCATAATCATCTGGGTAAATGGTCACAATTTCTTTTAACTCCGCTGTTCTTTTAATTTCATTGACACCTCCTAAATTATGCACAATTTTTTCAAAGTCATCCCAAGCTGTTTTGCAGCATACCAATGACTTTCCTGTAATATAAAAACGTTATTATTAGAAACTAACTGTGCATTTACCACAAGTCCTTTTTTGGGCTACAGGCTTGTGCAAATGAACAATGGCAAATAAAAGATGTCATTTTAGGCTTCTAGAAATATCAGTTTTTGTTTTGACAAATTCTTACGCGTGACTGAATCTGTGGCTGTGGCGTAGGCTCGAAATTATCATCAAACTATAAGAACAAAGGGCCTACGTATTCTACGCTACGTAGGTCCAGGTGCGATGAGATACACGTACCTACGTTACATTGGTTGAAAAAAAGTAGAAACTGATAATTTAATTAAAAAAACGCGCAGGCATTGTGCAGATACGTAGTGACTTTGAGCAGGTTTGTCGATGTTTGTTTGTATAAACATAAATGTATTTAGTTGCTTCGCATGAAAACCGAATGCGTAGGGAATAAAACCCTAGAAATTCATTCATAAAATCAATAAAATTTATGTATGTGAAAAAGGCAGCTTTCACATACATAATAGGTATTTTCATAACATACTACTATTATAGTATAATAAGAATTTTTTTGATATAAACAATATTTAAACTAAAATAAGTTTTGGTTGAAAAGGTTTCAAAAGTTCGGTTAAAGTTTACTTAGATAATCTATAAAAGAAACTTCACTTAAACAAAGACTGTAGTTACATAAGAACCTATCTCAGAAATCCCTAGTATACCTACCTATTAATAGTTGTCATTTTATTCCTTTAGAATATTACCTATTTGCAAGCAATGTATTACTCTTATTGTGGCACTTAATTTTAAATTTTTCATTGTTGTGTAACAATTTTGTTTCTACAATAATATCTTATTTCTTTTTGTTATATATTTTGTACTGTGGTGTTGCAGTAAAGGGTACATTCCGGCAAGTCAACGCTCACAACTGTCGCGCCCCGAGTTGCCGTTCCCTTTGGTTGACAGTGACAGCTCGCAACAACCACGTAAACCTACCTTCGAACCGAGAGCGTTGGGGGTCGTTCCGTACCTCAGAGCGCGGTTGTTTAGTTGTTTTCTAACCTCAGACTTTGACAAACTCGACATTGACAGATCACTTGACTCTTACCTAATTTTCTTTGAGACGAGAGAAGAAGAAGGAGTTTGTTTTAGTCTGATTGGTCAAAGTTATGTCAGATTCGGGTTGCAACCTTTTAACGATCGATTTTAATGGTTAAAAAGTTGCGACGCTCCGAGGTTCGGAACGCTCTACGCTCTAGAACAACCGAGTGCTTTACCCTGAGGTTAGGAACGGCGTTAGTGAGGAAAGTTGCACTTTGAGTGCACTCCGAATGCGCTCTCACCCAGGTTCTGAACGCAGCCTTGTGGTCGCGGCGTGAGCGGTTTCGGTGACGTCATTGATGACGTATCGTGTTCGCTTAGTCGAAGCGTGCAAACGCCGAGAGTGATTTCGGCGCTTTCCAGAACGTAGCTAAAGAGTTTATCTATCTATCTATGACACATAAAAAATACTTATAGACTCGTAAATACTTTTTTATACCACTTAATTTTCGAATCTAATCTATATATATATATAAAAAATGATGTCCTGACTGACTGACTGACTGACAGACAACGCACTGCCTAAACCACTGATCGTAGAGACTTGAAATTTGGAGGGTGTACTGTCCTTGATGCGTAGAGGTGTACTAAGAATGGGAACTTATAGTTGTGAAAATTTGTATTTGGATAGGTCATTTAAAATAAAAAATGTTGGGACTAATTTTTTTTTGGATAGTGGTGGTTTAAGAGGGTGAAATGGAGGGGTGCAAGTTTGTATGGAAAGTTTTTTTGTTTTCGAACATACAGTGGTGAAAATTAGCATTTGGACAGTTTAAAGTGATGATTTCAATATTTATTTACAGGGATGACTTAAGCGGGTAAAACGGGGGATATTCTTTTTCAAAAGTTCTATGTTTTTTGAGCTAAAGTAATGAAAATTGATAACTGGATAGGTAATTTAAAATAAATAGTGATGCTTACAATATTTTTGTCAGGGATGACTGAAAGGGGTAAAACGAGAGATGTAAAAACTACTACATATTATAAACCGTAGAGGTCAAATTTCTGTACAATGAAAAATATGCTAAAAACCGAGTCAAGGGATATAAGGAGTGAAAAATAAGTTCAAATTGTTTGTTTCTCTGTATGTTTGTCTGTCTGTTTGTACGGGCTAATCTCCGAAACGACTGGACCGATTTAAATGAAATTTCGTATGATGGTAGCTTATATCCCTGATCAACATATATTATACTTTTGATCCCGGTAAATTAAAGAGTTCCCGTGGGGTAATTACAAATCTGTTATTACCGTATCCCGCGAGGCCACGCGAGCGAAGCCGCTGGCGGGTCAGCTAGTACTAAGGAATATTATACATTATTTAATTTATTATACCTTCAAATAACCTTTCTAGAACTGGTTTTACAGGTCTAGCCGCCTCCCATTCACACTGCTGAGTGAGAACTTTCTGTTTAAACACATAGTTACAATGTCCATTGGTCATGTTACTAATGTAAGCCATCATTGCGGTGACATCTAAGTTCAATGTGTTGATCTCTGGGTGTTCTTTTACAGATTCTACAGATGTTACATTATTTATAGAGTCCTGGCTGAAAGTAAATAAGCGCTTTATTCAGTTTTCTGCAATGAAAACTTGATCTAAGTCAATCACAATTGACTCTGAATTGTTGATAAAATTTGTTCATACTCCTATCTACGAAAACAAGTAGTAGGTAGTTAAAGATATCACATTGATCAAATTTAAATAATTTGTGCAATGTCCCTATAACACTAAGGGGAATGCAATCCCGAGATCGAGATCCCGTGAGGTCTCGTGTAATTTTTCGATATTAATCCCGCATTTATAATGACGATCTTGACACGATTAGAGGAACAGTAGTCACCAACGCGTCCACTCGGTGAGTGGGCAATAGATCTATAATACGAGTGTGGAGGAACAAGGGGTAGTTGTTTACAATTCGTTTATAATTGTTTACTCCAGTACATAGCTGAAAAAGATACAGTTTATCAGACAGCACTCTTAAAGCTTGTTTTAAAGAAGCTATTTGCAAAATCATCCCAAGAACTAGTAATTTTACGCATTTGACTGACATCACATGACAAATTTCCTTTATTGTTTTTGTAGGTTGTTTTCTTTCAACTCATATTTTGTTCCTCATAATCACAAGCAAGCAGATTACATAACATTTCAATCATTCGAATTTAACAACATTTTTCCGGAATTTATACGACATCTCGTATTTGCGATTTAAAGCTGAGATCGCATTCCCTACTTAGCACTCAGTGTATGTAATAGTTTCTCATAGAGAGCTAATAGGAGCTAATATGAAAGTTGGGTTGCATTTAACACTGACACTTCACATGGCTATTTGTGTTTGCGTATATATATTCGCTTTACTCGGAAAAATATTTGACGAACACCCCAATCCCAACCACTACGACGAATAGGACCATCCACATGGAACCGAATAGCAACATACACAAATACGATAGTAAACATGTCCACCCCTGCAGCAGTTTTTTTATTAGTACTCCTGTTACTACTATATGTCAGCCGTGAAATAGGTAGTACAAACTTTTTGATACCATGGCCAACAAGACGCTGGTGGATGTTGACTCATCATCATCATCATTATCATCATCTCAGCCGTAGGACGTCTGAAAATATGCCTCCCCCATAATTTTCCAAAAGGACTGGTTGGAAGCGGCCTACATCCAACGTCATCCTGCGACTTTTATCAGGTCGTCTGTCCTACGCCTACGCTGCGCTTGCCGGTCCGAGGTCTCCATTCCAGAACCGTCCGGCCCCATTGGCCATCTATTTTGCGTGCTATGTGCCCTGCCCACTGCCACTTTAACTGGCTAATCTTCTGGGCTATGTTGGTGACTTTCGATCTTCTACGGATCTCCTCATTTCTGATTCGATCACTTATAGAAATCCCGAGCATAGCCCTCTCCATAGCTCCATAGGATGTTGACTACTCACAGAAAAAGAAAAAGTAAGCGCTTGTGAATAAAGCCAATGTGTAGTTGCATATTTGTTTATTCGTATGGTCATATTCGTCATAGTGGTATTGCTTATTGACGTGTTCATCATATGTTTTTTGATTTGCACCAAAACCCGACAGCGGTAAGTAATGTTATTTGTATTAATTGTCAAATAAAGCAAATATTATGTCAAATATATTATCTACACGTCGCATTGCGCACAAATAGCCATTTGAAGTGCTAGCATAAGGTAATACTCAAATTTTAGCAGAGATAGTTGACACACAAAATAAGAGTATACCTATTGTACATGTCATCTTCACTTGATTCTGATTCACATGTTGATTCATCATAGCTCTCCTCCTTATAAGCATCTGGTAATATTTCCCCTTTCACAATTACACCAATATTTTTCAATTTATTAGCCAAGTGCTCTTCAATGCCACTCATAAGCTCGAAAATTACCTGTAGAAATCAAGTGAAAATGCTTTGGTTATTATTTTGAAGACATTCAAATGCAGTCAATATCTCTTATATTTTGAAGTTTGTTAATTAAATGATAAATTTTGATTAATCATTAATGGTGGCAATCAGTACTGAAAGATTATGGCAAAATTAATCAATGTTTTCACCAACCTGCAAGAGGAATGGTAAGGCTTATCAAGACAGAATTATTCTTTGTATGCGTGTTGTATTTCTATTCTTTGTGTAATAAATTACAATAATGACCTGTATTTATCTTTTTGTAGTAATAATCAGTACATAATTATGTACTGATTACATCAATTACATACTCCGGCAATATTTAGATAAATAGTGTTGACAGAGCCGTTTGTTATACATACTTTAGGTGTCTGGTACATGCAAGGAAATAGCTTAGCACATTCTATGTAATCTTCTGCTTGATCAAGGATGGAACGAGCACCATATGAAGCATTCCCGGAACTTAGAGCTGAGAGAGATCTTGGGTTCCGAGCAATCACTAGAAGATAAATATGATGATTAATACATTTGGTAGCTACATTTTGTTAAGCTGGAATTTTATAATTCTACCTTATTTATATGTAGATTTATATGAAGTAAGTAATAAATATGGTAGTATTCAGTTTAAATCTCATTACTGTGTTTGACACATTGCTGACCTAGCCTTCAGCCTTAAATATTAAAAAAAGACATTCTATGTTACATTGAAAATTTACCTAGAATCCAAGCCTTATATAAATCCTTGACCATGGATTAATTTATATAGTACATACTGTGTTTATAAATATCTATACTTCACCTGTATGGTGAGTAACATAAGCTATGTATCAAAATAAATAGCCTATGTTGTTACTTAGGATTAATGTAGCATTCTAATGGTAACTTTTTTTTAAATCGGTCCTGTAGTTATTGAGTTTATTCATATATTTTCTCTTTATAATATAATCCAGTGTAGGTCTAAAGTACTTTTAAAAACCAGCAAACTAATCAAAATTTCCATACTTGTGTTTTTCATAAGTTTCATTTCATGGTGGTTGCAACCCTCAGTCATGAGGAATCCATCAAGAAGAAGTTTTTCATAATATCAGAATATGTAAACATATTATGCAACCATGATGACATAAGCACTTGGCTTCAGATGACCGTTCTTCCCATATGGATGACTTACTTAATGATATACACCTAGGCATGAGATGGCAATAGACTTGACAAAGACATGAGACTGTTTCTCTCATATTGTGTAATGAGACCATGCCTGCGATGTGAAGATGAAGTGAACTGTATAACAAACTGTATATAAAGCCTACCTTTTGTCCATGTTTTTCCTTGGTCGCTGACTATATCAATGACTAATTTGGTAGCATCCAAGTGGAAAACTTTGCTAACAGCCACAACTCCTGGCCTTGTAGCACACTCTACCATTGCACCAAGATGTCTGAGATTGGAACATGATAGCTGTTCTGTCTTTACTTTCTTCGTTTTTTGAAGCTAGAATGTGTAAGCATTATTGGTTGAATATTTCGGTTTATAAGTAGGTAAACACCATGCATTTTATATTATCGTTCAATTAGCAATGAGGGCATTGGTGGCGTTTCCGTTGTTGGCTCTTTTGTTAAAGCGTTTGTAAAGCTCAAAAACATTATTTTTCCCACTTTTACCCTACTCGTACGCTAAACAGAGCATAAAATTAATAATCGCATGATTACGCTGTTAAATAGATATTTGTCAAAAAACGTACACAAACAACCATGCTCAGGAGTGGGTCAAAGTGGCACTTTTTGGTGGCATAACATAAATAACTATTTTTTAGCTTTGCGAACGGTGAACAAAAAGAGCCCTAAACAACATTTTCACCCACAGATTCCCAAATCGAACGCCCTTGTGAGCGTTTTTAGTGTTATTTTCGCCAATTTGGGGCTATTTGAACGCAACTATTTATAATATGTTATGCCTACCCTTTTTAAAAACTCGACCTCTTGATAAATCTTTCTTTGTAACTTCTTAACACCATCTATTTCCTCAAATGGTTCCAGCTGTTCAATCAATTCTTCGCCAAATAAAATTTTTTCATACAACACGACCAACAATTGTTCCAGTTCTTCCATTTTTAATAAGTTTAAACACTAACCCACCTCAATGAGAAATATATATTATCTAGGTAATCATTTGTAATTTTTAAAGTTTCGCGATTTGAACACATAGTTATATTATATTAACGGGGCTTAATCGCGTTAGTAATAGTATTTATTTACCTCGACGTTTCGATCAAGTTGCATTGATCGTGGTCACGAGCGGACTGAAGAGGCGGGTGTCACTGTCTTGAAGTATGGAGATACTTTTTAATATACCCCCAACAGTTGTTATAAAAAGTCATTGTCCCGACACACAACACTAACGATATCGACAGATTTTTCTGAGGATAAATCGCGACGGGAACACTTTTTAATCACTGGATTCCATGTTGCCGCCAGTTTGAAACCATCCTCCCGGTTGAAGTTACGGTGTTTTTTAATCTCAACCGCTTCACGTACCATTCTCGAGTAATAGTGACGCTCCGTAGAGAGGATTTTGGGGTCGTGAAGTTCAATCCAGTGATTAAGTCCTGACTCGAGCAGATGTTCAGCGATCGCAGATTTATTTATTTGGCGGTTCTTTACAGCTGCAATATGCTCTTTGACTCGTTCAGCAATGGTTCGCTTAGTTTGTCCAATATACGAACTACCGCAGCTGCAATCAATTCTGTACACACCCGGTGTTTGGAATGGTATCTTGTCCTTGGGTGACCTGACACATCCTGCCAACTTATATAAGGGTTTAAAAACAGTCTTTATGGAGAATTGCCGTAGTATTGCTCCAACCTTATCTGTTATCCCTTTCACATACGGTAAGAATGCCGGCTGTCTCTCGACTTCTACTCTGTTCCTTTTAAATCTGCCAGATGAACGCACTTCTCTACTTACTTTATAGCCGTTTCGTTTTAAAACCTCCTGAACATGCGTTATTTCAGAAGCTAGATGTTCAGGGTCACAGAGATCCTGAGCTCTGTTTAATAGGGACCTGGCTACTGACTGTAAGTGACGAGGGTGGTGATGAGATGCGGCGTTCAAATATCTGTCAGTGTGTGTGGGCTTCCTGAAAACAGAATGTCCTAACGAGCCATCTGGTTTTGCCATCACTTTCACGTCCAGGAAAGGCAAGCTTCTCTTCACCTCGAGTTCGTAAGTGAACTTTATGTTTGGATGGATGGAGTTCAAATGGTCCAAAAGTTGTTCTACGCTTAGTTCATTACCTCTCATGATGCAAAACACATCGTCCACGTATCGTTTCCACACCTTAACCGGCGCTGAATGTAGATCAGTGAGCTCTTCAATATGTTCCATCCAGATGTTAGCCATTACTGGTGCCACAGGACTGCCCATAGCAACACCATCCACCTGGAGGTAATGTTGGGTGCGGTATAAGAAGTAATTACCTTCTAAGCAGTTTTCAAGTAGCACTATGTAATTTTCTGAGAGGTGATTTTGCTTCAACTTGTCCCTTATAACTTCGATACACTCCTTTACTGGAACATTAGTGAAAAGCGACTCCACGTCAAAACTCACCATTATCTCGTCTGGTTCCAGTTTAAGGTTCTCGATGATTTGAACGAAATGGCGAGAATCTTTTACAAAAGACGATGTTTTCCCTACTAACGGCTGCAGCACTGAGGCAACGTGCTTAGCAAGATAATAAGTCGGAGAATCTACCTGACTTACGATAGGACGCAGGGGCACGTTGGTTTTATGTACCTTAGGTAAACCATAAAATTTCGGTGGTTGCACAACTTTAGGTTTATACAATCGTTCATATACGTCTTCTGAAAAAAGGTCTTTATAGTCTCTTATTACAGCTCGTATACGACGTGTCACTCTGGCTGTAGGGTTATAAGATACAGGTCTGTAGATGTTTCTATTATCAATGCAACTTGATCGAAACGTCGAGGTAAATAAATACTATTACTAACGCGATTAAGCCCCGTTAATATAATATAAATAGGTAATCATTTGGCGGATACTGGATTTATCATGGAATATTTATACTCCTCAGTTAAACTTCAATTATTTTCTTTGATTGAATACACGTAATGTGAACTAAGGTAAATTCCATAAATACAAAAAATAAAATAATTCTTCTTCTTCTTATTGGATGGCTTCTGGCGTCGCATGACATGTGCATTTTTTTTTTTCTTAAATGGCCATGACGCGACAAGCGTATTGTGCCAGTGCTTCGAGTTTCATTTTGCATTGGATTGATAAAACATGACGTAACTTGTATTTCTATATTTTATTACTTTTAAATAAAAGCGGGGAAACTTGGTATTTACAAAATAAAATTACACGGAATAAAACATGTGCATTTGCCAGCGTCTTGTTTTCTTCCAAGATCTTGTCTTCGGCTTCGTTTTCATTTTTAGATTTGACTTGGGAGCGGCAAGGTTTTGAGTAGGATTTATAGGAAGTAGGTATGTACAACTATGTGGTTTTTTCTTTTTTTCAAAACGGGGAAACGGATATGTAATTAATTTATAAAGAACAAGGAAAAATGATAAGGTCAGTGGAGTTATGTATAGGAAGGAAATACATCTATAAATAAGTCAGTTGTAACCTCAATGCTCTTTATCAGTGCTTTCTATAGAATACTTTTCTACTTTTATTAAACGATCTTTGCTGTATTGTCAGTTCTATTATGTCATTATAAACTTGTCACAAGAAATGTAGTTTATTTTATTGGCGACGAGATAAAAGTGATTTATTTAACATGAACGATGAACAATTTGCACAGTTCCTAAGTGCTCAACAGGAACAAGTTACACAAATTTTAAAATTGTTGGTACAAACAATGCATAAAGGTAAGGACACACAGATGAAAAGTGTGAACAGCACTCCATCAACATCGAGCGACAAGATGACGATTATAAAAAAATTCAATATGGAAAAATACCAACCGGAACATTGCAGAATTGAAGATTTTATAGATTTCTTTGGAAATAAATGTAAAATTCCCAACATAACTGACGAAAACTTACAGAAAGACATTTTGTTAAACACTTTAACACCGGACATATTCCGCGAGGTAAAAGTGGCACTCACGCCTAATTTTGACTCAAGTATGTACAAAGACATATGCTCCAAGCTGCTAGACTTATATAGAATTAAAAAAACAAGATACCGCGCATTAGTAGAGTTTTGGAGTTGCACAAGGGAATCCTTTGAATCAATGGAACAATACGCAAACAGACTTAAAAGTCTGAGTCGGGATTGCGGCTACAAAGACGAACTACTAGAACGACAACTGCGAGATCGTTTTGTACGGGTTGAAATCACACAGATTTAGAAACAGATCTGAAACAAAAGTGGCCTGACTTACAAGAGTCAGGAAGAGAGGTGACATTTCGAGAATTTTTTTCCATTGCACAATCACGGGAACAAGCAGAGCATGATATACCGGGCACAAATGTCAACAGGATCAAAAATAACCGAAAGCAGAAACCAAAATTAAATATGAAAATGCAACGGAAGTTACGTTCTGAACAATGTTTCAGATGTGGTAGAAACGACAAACATGACGTCTCTAAGTGTGCTGCGAAGGACCACATTTGGATGAATGTAATATCAAGGGACACTTTGAAAGCTGCTGTATTAAAACAGGACGGGCTTACATTTCACAAGATACGGGGAAACACAAATACAAACGAAAATTACACAGAATCAGCGATACTCAAGCTTCAACATCTAGCTCTACATATGACTCAACGGACAGTAGTGAAGATGATGACGAGTATGTCTGCAATACTATCGGCAATAGAAATAAAGATTGTTAACAAATCGACGGAGTTAAATGTACTATGGATTGGGACCCTGGTTCCATACACTCAATTATCAGCACCGAAGTCGGGAAGCGAATTGGATCCCCAGCTTTAACCAAGCGGCCAAAGCTCAAAGCTTACGGCAACAACAAATTAAAAACAAAAGGAATTACCGACGTAAAGGTAGAAGTTGAGGGCCGCCAAAAAAAATTTGCCTGTTGTGATGAAGAATGCAAACCCGATACTTTTAGGTCTAAAGTGGAGTGAAGAGTTTGGAATGGAATTTCCAAAACCAGTCTACACAGTCAAAATTCTAACCCCAACAACACTCAAAGAAGTACTTATACAATACAGCGAGCTTTTTAATGGTAAACTAGGTAAAGTTAACAACTACCAAGTCAACATTCATATCAAACCTGGTGCAGAGCCAATACACCAAGGAAATCTTAGGCTATTTGCACAGAGGGTATCCAGGCATATCTGCTATGAAAGCACTCGCACGGTTCTATGTGTGGTGTGTGGCCATCACTTGACGAGGATATTGAGAATTTTGTCAAAACTTGCAAAAGATGCCAGGAAAACAGGCCATCTAATACTGAATTACCAGTTTTTTCTTGGTCAATACCTGAACAAGTTTGGGAGAGAATTCATATAGACTTTGCAGGTCCATTCGAGGGTAAATACTGGTTAGTTTTGTGCGACGCTTTGTCGAAATGGTGTGAACTAAGGCCTATGAAAAACATGACATCAAAGAACTTATGTCACACATTGGATGACATATTCTGCACTTTTGGTCTCCCTCAAATGATAGTATCTGACAATGGACCCCAGTTCATATCACAAGATTTTAAAGACTACTGCCAAAATCAGGGCATCCTACATGTTACTTCATCACCCTATCATCCCCGTACAAATGGACTTGCTGAACGCTTCGTGAGAACTTTCAAGAGTAGAATGGCCTCCAGTGACGGAAGTCAACTTAATCGTCGATTACTGGAGTTCTTATTCAGTTACCGAAATACTCCACATACCACTACTGGCAAGTCACCAGCAGAAATGATGTTTGGAAGACAATTGAACTGCGTCTTGTCCAATATACGACCGAATAAAGGGAGAACATTACAGTATCAACAGGTGAAGGCTGACATCATTTCTTCGGCAACACCCACGTACCAACCAGGCGATGAAGTGTATATCAAGACACAACTAGAAAAAACGTGGCAACCTGCAGTAGTTGCAAGCCGTAAACATAAATACTCTTATGTGGTCACCAATTCTAATGGGGTGGAAAAAAGGAGACATGCTGATCATATAAGACCACGTCTCACTCCTCCTGTCACCTAGACGTGTTGCAACCTTACCAATGCCCATACTATCTCCTTGCACACCATCTTCACATTTACAATCCACACCAGTTCCGCCTGCATCCTCATCCCCTGCCACACCAGCCTCATCTACGTGCACATCCCCAGCATCTTCTTTTCCGTCTGGATCACCCACAGATTTGTCATCTATATCATCACCATCTTCATCACCCATTTTCGCAACACCAACAGAGACTATAGCAGCACCTCAGCCCCGTCGCAGCCAGCGCCAGGGACGACCCCCACGGCGCTTGATTGACGAAATTTAAATGGGGAGGAATGTTGTAACCTCATTGCTCTTTATCAGTGCTTTCTATAGAATACTTTTCTACTTTTATAAAACAATCTTTGCTGTATTGTCAGTTCTATTATGTCATTATAAACTTGTCACAAGAAATGTAGTTTATTTTAATCACAATAAATTTGATGCCATCCCTGCCAATTGTCAATAACTATTGAATTAAAATAATTATTTGCTAGAATATAACCCTTGTGAATTCCTAAGTTAAGGTTTAAGTTTGGTGGAAAAATTAGTGCTTGGTAGCACGACTCGAAAAGGGCTAGATTACGAGAACGATGTGTTGGTGCATTTACAATTTTAAATTTATTGTGAGACTAGATTAAGCAAGGTGGAGATTTGTGTTTCCAATATGAAGATGAAGTGATTTGGTCTGTGAGAAGAAGTTTAAAAAAAGCGGGTGTTCAGAAAACTGTAACATTCGGCAAAAGAATCAATCTGCCAAATATTGTCTTCGTATATAGAATGGAGGATCAACACATTCGACTTGTAATGCATTAATAGGGCTGTTTTTCATTGCTCCAGTTATAATCCGAAGGGCTTTGGCCTAAACGGCATCCAATTTCTTCATTCCAACTAGGCTAGAGGGCTCTAACAAGAAGGTCCCATAATCAAGAACACTTCTTATCAGAGCATTGTAGACCAACTTTAAAGAAAATGGATGCGCGCCCCACCAAACCCCTGAAAGACACCTAAGAATGTTTAGTGAGCTCTCACACTTGGCAGCAATATTTGAACAGTGAGAAAAACCGGAAAGTTTTGCATCTAAAATTATACCCAAAAATGTAGCTTCTGTTTTCGTAGGAATGCATTCTCTATTGTATTGCAGTGTAATAGGTGGAGGCATACGATGTCTAGTGAACAAGAGTGCACAACTCTTGGACACAGACAGTTCCAAATCATTCTTGTCCCACCAAGTTTTCAGTAGACATAAGGAGTTAGATATGTGAGAAGAAGCAGCATTGACGTATTTATTGAAGCTGTATAATACCACATCATCAGCGTATTGTAAAATATTACACGATCAATTTAAGGAACTTTCTAAATAATGTGTATAGATATTATACAAAATTGGGCTCAAAACAGAACCCTGTGGAAGTCCCCTTCAGATCGTCCTACAGAGCTTGTCTATTTTAATTGTACGACCTGACAATAATTTTATGATAAAGTTGGTAAGACTCATTGGAAAAGATAATGTTTCTAGTTTATTATTTAGTATTTTGAGGCTGTCATTATCATACGCTGATTGAATATCCAAAAAAACACCTACAACTGATTCGTTTTTAGAAAAAGCCTGTCAAAAAAAGTATGTCAGACATAAGGATACTGATACTGTCATAAGTACTTTTTCCTTTTCGAAATCCAAATTGTGACTTTGAAAGCAAGTTCCTATTTTCAATAAACCATTCTAATCTATTTTTAACTAACTGCTCGGCAATTTTAGCAACAACAGGAGACAAAGCTATTGGGCGGTATGATGACACTTCGGAAGGGTTTTTATTTGGTTTTAAAATTTGCAACACTATCTGTGATTTCCATGTCATTGGTACTTCACTGTCACTTGTCATAATTATTGAGTTTTTCAGCTGTAAATAATAATTTAGTGCATTTTCTCCAAGATTTGATACCATTATATTCTCCTTGATTTGATATTTTAAGGCTTCAGAATATGATATACAGGATTCAGTCATGGATCGCTTTATTCTCCTCTGTCTTTCATGTTCTGGACAACACTTGCTGGTTGCGAAGTGAGAACCAGAACAGAGACAACTAGCAGAGCTCATTTCATCTACATTGTAGCATTGAATAATCATTGAATAGTCGGATACGTATTAAGTTCCACTGGTAAAGATTTATAGCAGATCTATATTCGTTTTGGTAATACTTGACCATCAAAAGTAACTACCATTGTCTGTGATGGCTTCCATGTTGGAGTTCCTTCTACATAAGTTTTGTAATTTAATCTTCGAATTTTAAGTATTTTACCACAACCTACAGTACAGTGATGTTACGAGTATCTGTCACCTCTTCAGGGGACCACTCAGCTGGTACTCCTCTGACTAGGCCCATGTGTGTTAAATTGAATGTTCAAACTATCATGCACTAGGAATGTATAAGCATTATCAAAATGTGTGAATGCAAGGGAAATTCTGTTTCGACCTATTCTTTTCAGGCTGCCATTAACAATATGTGTGAAACATTGCTTCTGTAAAAAAATACCGAAGGCAATAGGATGTAGAGTAGTATTATCATTAGGACTGGTTTGTTCTCTTTGCACATGAACAATAAAGGGAGCTACATCCGTGGGCTCATACATTGTCTACCATGTCATTGTTGTCATTGTCCTACCAATTGTGGAGGACGAGGACGGGAGTAATTTTTATCAATAATCAAATTGTCCTGAGGGGGTGTCAAAACGGGTTTAGGGTTTGTAGAATTTACGCGAATAGTATTATTTTCGACAGTTTTTTGATCGGCAATTATTTCTACATGTTCACAAACGCAATCAATTTCTTCGGTTCAGAGGTAGAATTTCGTTTACGTCTGTTGTTGCAATGTCTGCACACCTTGCTCGGACGAATTCTCTTTAAAGATGGAGCAGATATCCATGACTATGATCCGTCAGTTTCGATACCTGATTGCCCGCGCCACAAAACTGCAAGGATTTTTGCGGTCTAAAGTGTCGGCGCAACAATTGTTGCAAGTAAGTGTCACGCGCGTTTTTCTTTTGTTTATTTTTTAAAGTCATCCCAATGTTTAACCATAGAGTTTAATTCTTTAGCGTAATATATTTTCTTTCTATGGCAACACTACAGACGGACATGTTCTATCTGTGAACTTTAAAAAAATATATAATCAATGTTTATATTTTGGCGGTGAGGTTATGTTTTGTGCTATAGTTTTTAGTGAATTAATAGAGTTAAACTCATGATTTTGATACAAATTATATGTGAATATGATCGTGAATGTGTAAGGAATACTGTAATTCTGTGATTTAAGTTCTGACATCAAAGTTTACACAAAAAAATTGTCACGAATCGACAACACTCGGTAAGCTTATTTCTCATTGTTATGATTGGTTATAATTTGCTTTATTTTGAATAGATTATACTTTTACATTGTAAAATATCACAGAAATAATGTTGTCAAGTAATTACACCCACTCAGAATATGATAAATACGCCATATCATGTCAGTATCGATAAAAAATCGAAGTCACGTGACAGTTAAATTCGCTTGTACTAAAAATTCAAAATTTGTAATTTTTTTAAAATATTTCTGATATATAATTATTCTTTGAAACCTAGTTTGGTTTGTAGAATTTCTAATAAGAATTCCAATAAAATAAAAAAACCAACAAGAAAATTTATATTTCATAAAAAAAAATGTTTTTGGAAATCACCATGTCTAAGTCTAGAAAATGGGCCCCCAAGTTAAAAAAAAAACCATTACTGGCCGAAATTTTAAAGTAACTCTTATTTTTTATGTAATTATTGATAATCTAAGCATATGTTACTAGGTAAAAATAATATTTCTGTTCTAGACATTCAAAATATTTATAAATATCAAATCAAAATCCTGTCTTGGTTAAGCATTATTTATTGATAAAACTTAATTTTTGTGGTCAGATTGCAAGTTTTTTTTATGATATTATTTCTTCTACGAATTCAAATATTTGAATGTAATTAGATAGATATGTGTTTTTACTATTTAATTACCGCAAAAAACCTATAGGTATTAATGTAAAATTTTTAAATTACAATTTTTTTCCACATCACTTCTGATTTTTTCGGCTACGTCAAGTTTGTCCTCGTGTAACATAACATTTTACTAATACATTTGACATTCATGTTTATGTATCAGATTTCTTGGTTATTCAACTATCTCTGACAAAAATTTCGTCTCTTAACTCGCTATAGGTATGGCACAAGAGCCATTTATTCCCAACTCGGCGCAAACTTTTGACGCGGGCGCAGGTCGTAACACTTGGGAGCAATCACGAGGGCGCCACAGAGCTCCTTAGGCAAGCTAGTCGTTAGAAATAGTTACGAAAGCTAAGGCTTTCGTAACTATTTCTAATGAACTAGGCTAATCTGATCCAGGGGGATCTGTTCCTCCAGCTAAGGCTGGAGGAACAGATCCCCCTGGATCAGAGCCAGAGAGCCAGGGGGCTCCTCCATTTCGAAAACAAAAAAAAATCACTTACCAGAAAAAGTATAGACTACACTATATACTAGAACTAAATATTATGTATATTATGTACAAAATAAGACATAAAATGATTATTTAAAATTTACAAAATTTTACGCGCCCGCCAAGTTTAACGTTTCCCGCCCTTTTTTCTGGGTTATTTGTGAAACAAGATTATAAAACATTTAATTCTTAAAAAGTGTTTAGTTAGAGATACAAAGTAGTTTTTGACAATAGTTTCCGGTGTATTACTGTTCTCTTTGATAGTTCAACACATACTAACTAATGCTAACGCATCATCAAACTTTAAGGCCGTGCGCGCACTGCCTTGTGTTGCGTTTTTTTTTCGGCAAACGGCATTGGGTACATCCCTTGACGGCCTTAAGACCTATGAAGGGCTTATTTTTCGTAAGATATAACGATCTACTTTCGTATTCAAAAAAAAATTTCGGATACTACAGAATGCTCTTTTGATAATTAGTTAAGAATCGTTGGTGCCAAAATTTACTAAAAAGACACAAATTGGAGTATTGTTAAAATGAAATTATAAAAAATTGTAATTGTAAAAAGTTTATTAAGGTTATCTAACAAAAGGTAAACATAACCCCTCAAATCATCAAATAATTCATCAATATTGACAATGAAGTCCGCAATACCACATTTCTAATTATTACGAGTACAGTTGTAGAACGAATTGGAATTCGAGGTAACCAGTTAGCCCTACTTAATGATTACCTAACTGGCAGATTCCAAAGTGTAAGGGTGGGTTCTCACATTAGTACCGATTTACCAATTACATACGGTATACCACAAGGTGGTATTCTAGGACCTACCCTCTTTTTAGTTTATATAAACGAGTTGTGTAAATTGCAACCTTTGAGTGGCAGACTTATATCATACGCTGATGACACAGCTCTTTTGTTTGCGTCAGAGACGTGGAGCGCGGTATTTGATGCTGCCCGAAATGGTTTTAATGCAGTCACACCTTGGCTTCATGACAATGTCTTGTCCCTTAATACGGTCAAAACAAAATATATATTGTTTTCAATACGAGAGTTTTCACCATACCCCGACCTTTCAATTTCTGCCCACAATAGACGGTGTATCGCATTAAAAAATAATGACTGCAACTGTGATAAATTGGAAAGAATGGAAAGTATTAAATATTTAGGAATCATTGTTGATAAAAACATTAATTTTAAAAATCATATAGAAGCCTTGAGTGGGAGGATGCGAAAGATTATGTTTATTTTTAAAAAACTTAGACATATCATAAGTTTACAATTGGTAAAACAAATATATTTGAGCATGTGCCAATCACTGCTAACTTACTGTTCGTCGTGGGGAGGTGCTCTCAAAACAAATTTAAGAAAGCTAGAGGTAGCCCAAAGATCCGTTTTGAAAGTTGCTACTGGGAAACCTATTTTATTCCCCACTACATCACTGTATCAGTATTGTGACGTGCTTACCGTGCGCCAACTTTTTATATATAGTATAATTTTGAAACAACACAGTTTTTTGGATTATGAGCCTACACATTTGACAAAAAGAAGAAAATACTTGGTGTGCAATCATCCTCATCATTTTAGTACCCGTTTTGCAAAGAGGTTTTATTTGTTTTTAGGGCCTTATTTATACAATAAGCTTAATAAAATTTTGAACATTTATCCGTTGGTTAAATCAGATGTCAAAATTGTAGTGACTAAATGGCTAAAAACGTTATCTTATGACGATACTGAAGAACTTCTTAAAGTAATCACCTAAATAGTTTACTTGGGATGTAAAACACATACATACACACACATACACTCACTCACACACACCAACATACACAAAAACACTAAGTATCATCATCTTTATATGTAATATTAGGACCTAAGAATAATTCTAAATTCATAAGATTAGTATTGTACCAAAACGGCTAGCAGTAGTCCAACGCTGGGGAAAGAGCGCTGTATGCTGAAACACGGGTGATGAACCTAGTTCAGCAGCAGATACTCTTGCACAAATTTGCTCATGTTTTCTAGCCCCATTATAATGTATGAAATAACATTGTACAATTGTTTGAATAAAGGTTTTATTATATTATTTTATTAGTTGTGTCACAATGACTGCTTTTTCATGTTAAAATAAGCAATAGTTACGCCCGTACAAACTAGGCTATATTATTCATATCTTGGTAATAACCGTATATACTATAATAATAAAGAGGAGGGATATGATTGTTTGTAATGGATAAACTCAAAAACTACTGAACCGATAGAATACATTCTTTTGCCAGAAGAAGCTACGTTATGCCCGAGTAACGAACTATATTTGATTCATCATCGTTATTATCGTCCTTCACCACACGGGCGAAGCCGCGGAGCGTAAATAGTATTAAATAAACTAATACATGAATATGATGTTTCTATGTATATGTAGGTATATATATTACATACACCTACATATACATATAAGAAAGTAGTAAAGTAGATATATATAATTATCTCACCTGTGTCTAAAAGTACTTACTTACATTACTTAAAAAGACCATATTGAAATACCATACGTACATTAAAAATGTCATTAAAGAAATATAAATCACATTAACGAGACTATTTTAATAAAAATGAAACGACGAAAATCAATAATATGTAGTCACGGTAATATTTTCTATCCAGTATTGTGACGACATATCGGTGTCACGTCCCAACAGCAACTGAACTGATGCCTCCGTGCGTTTATTTCAATGCAATGCGCGGTTCTCCATAGATCTCTTTACGATACAAAAATTTGTGCGTTAGACTCACCGCAAATTTGCAGCTATGACTTCACCGCATGCGTTTGTTTCACCGCAGTGCGCGCACTTTTATGACTCTCCATACTTCACAGAATATGCGTTATAAAAATACAACGCAGTGCGCGCACGGCCTAAAGGTACTTTTAGCTGGCAAGCAAGTGCTTGTTATTTTCCCGCCATCTTGTAATTGCGTGACGATATCAAATAAAAAAATCAACCAATCATAGTCCGCGTAGTGCTAAGGCCTAAGCCTGAATATGTAAGAATGAATGAATGAATGAACTATAATGTATTTTTAGTCTTACATCGATAATCCATTAGTGCGTTCTAATAGGCCCTTTGTGAGCATTTTTAGCGAAAATAACGCTAAAAACGCTCACAAGGTGCGTTCGAATTAGGAATCTGTGGGTGAAAATGTCGTTCATGTCTCTTTTTGTTCGGTGTTCGGAAAGCTAAAAAAGCGGAATTTTTGCCACCAAAAAGTGTAATTTTTGGTCCACGTCCGGAACATAGTTGTTTATGATCGTTTTTTTGACAGCTATGTATTTGACAGCATATCATGCGATTTTAGGTCTTATGCTCAGTTGAACGTTTGAATAGGGTGTGGTCAAAAGTCGCAAAATAAAGTTTTGAGCTCTACGAACGCTATAACAATAGAACCATCAATGACAACGCCACCAATGCCCTCATAAGCTAAACGAACGCACCTTAGGTAGTTATTTTTCTTTAGATATAGTCTGATTGATCTATGGTATGGTTATATTAAAATAATTTTTAGAAATGGCCGACGACAAAGAAGTCGAGAAAACGATCGCGGAGGACTTGGTAGTTACCAAGTACAAGTTAGCTGGACAAATTGTAAATCGTAAGTATAAGTAACACTTTTTATTAATATTAGTCGTGTAAAATTGTTGCCTTTATTTAATGCGTAGGTTGGGTTTTGGTGAATGGACGCGTGTCATCAACTCCTCACCATGCGGCCGATATGGGGCTACAGTTTTGAGTGTATCTCGTCTGTTTTCACTTTCTAACCTTAAAGTTTCATTTCTAACTTATATTTCATATAAAATGTTTCAGGTGTCCTAGAACAAGTCATCGCCAAATGCATCCCCGATGCATCAGCAAGAGAAATATGTGAATTCGGTGACCAACTTCTAATAGAAGAAACCTCAAAGGTGTTCAAAAAAGAGAAAGATTCCAAGAAAGGCATTGCATTCTCAACTTGCGTGTCAGTAAATAACTGCATCTGTCACTTCTCACCCATTCCTAGTGAAGCTGACTACATCCTGAAGGCAGGAGATTTAGCTAAGGTGTAAGTACAAACTCCTAATATTGAAATTAATGGCCCCCAATGTATCGTTATGTATGTTATCGTTTTATTGTTATGCTGTACTAAAACAGATTCTGTCACATAACCTCAAACTTAGATATTTATCACAATCTTAGTCTAATTTTTTTATCTCATAACTTTACTTCATGCTCTGATGCAGGTTCTGAGAGAATGCCAATAAATACCTAGGTACCTACATCTAAAACATTTTAATTGAAGAATGTCATGAGTGCATGCCTTTGTGTTGCATTCTGGACACACTCCACAAAAACATTATATATGTGATGACATATCTACCACTCCATGACTCACAAGTAGGTGATATTTCTTTCCTCATTAGTGGTTCCTACTTCTGCCTATGAGAGGAAGAACTATAATAGGAAAGTGTTTTAAATAACTATAATGTAATATAATATGTGTACATTATGATTTAGACAATATTAAGTCTACCAAAAATTGTTGGTATGGAAATACATAAAATGTGACAACCGAAGTTAAATAATGTCAATTAAGAACTATTTGTCATGGTATATGAAATGCCTACAGGGTGTATGTTCATTCTTAAATCTTTAACTGAATTAATACTCACCAAACACATATCCAAATCCATGTAGAATCTCCATATAATTTTATTATAAAAGAGTAATCCTAAGTCCACATCTTTAGCAGATTATTATAAACTATCCTAAAATAACTTATTGTAAAACAAAGGTTTTTTTTTAAATTTGTATCTTTCCTTTTCCTGGCCACTGGAATGGAATGGGAATCATAATAAAGAACTTGAATTGAGAAATTTTAAGTCTATATTAAAGCCCATCACACACGACTAAGATAACATATATTATAGCGGCGAATGTAAAAGTTATGTTAACTTAACCCATCACATATGGCACAGATACTATAATATATAGCAAGCATACATTCTATTGGAGTCCGTCTCAGGAGCCGCATGTCTCTATCGTTCACACTGTAATATACAGAGTGTTCATATTTTTTATTTTGAGATGATTCGTATTTTGTTGCTAGAACTGTTGGACAGTTCCTCAGATGATGATTGGGACTGTGAATATGATCTAACCGTCATACTAGCTAAAAGTAAAAAACAAAGAATCTGGATAGAAGATCACATAAAACACAAGAAACACCATAGTGAATTTAAACTACTATGATCTTTCAGAAAAATAAACTCCTTTTTCTTGCACTTTCATACGGTTATTTGCATGATACCTACCAGTTTTTTAATTGTTTGTCTGTTTGCCTCTATAATCGGGGTAATTTCTGAAAAGGCTGGACCAATTTTGATGGGGTTTATACTGAAAGCATTAATTAAAGGGCCACGCGAACGAAGTCTCGGCTGCAGCCAGTCTAATAATATAACATAGCCTTATTTCATCTATATGTAGTACCTACAATCTAGAAGAACCTATGGAGGTTAGGCCCTTAAAAAATTTTTAAAAATTCTACTAAGATAAAATTGTTATACTGCTAGTTCGGTTAGTAGATAGAAAGTCTCACTTTTACGATGATTTCCTTTTTTGACACATTTGCATTAGTCAGACGTTACTTTCATTTTTATTTACAAAAAATATTTCTACAGGTTTGAAACAAAATAGGTACATAAGATAATGTGAAGCTTTATTAGTTTTTATTGTGAAAATATAAATTTGTTTGGTAACTGAAGACCAGACATCCATTTACTGCAACGGTTTTCTCAACATCCTGTATTTGATCTTAAGATCAGTATCGGACACTATGTCTATCTTAAGATGTCTTCATGATCTGCAGTAGTCTTAGCGTAAGTTAACATGCCTTTCGAATATCAGTGGCATCTTAAGCTACTCTTAGGTAAAATATTATAGTATATTCACCGTGTGTGGTTGCTCATTGAATTATATGTTGAACAATATGTCCGAATCTGCTCTAAGATAATATATATTTTATAGTATCTTCATCGTGTGTGATGGACTTAACCTTTGGCATCCCAGTGAGGTTAATATATGTGAATTCATAAATCTTTGGCTTTAATTATCACAGTAAAGGAAGGATTACCTCATGAATGGAATCTACAAAGCAAACATCAGCCTTTATTTAGCTGGAAATTTTAAAGTATTGCGTTTCATAGAATCTGTGTGAGCTTAAACAGTTTGAACAATAAATTATCAGATCTTGTCCACCCACTAGTGTGGAACTGGCCTTACTTAGATAAGTTCATATAGCCAAAGGTCTTACTCAAATATCAAGATGAACACTATATTTTCACCTGCTGCCTTATTGTCTATCTTTACGGAGAATCGGAATGGGCTTCATTTTGACATTTGAATCCCATTCTCGGCATAACCCTGCAACCCTATTGGCTGGAACCATCAATGGGAATGAGAATGAAGTGACATTTCATTCTCATTCAAGTTAGACAATAAGGCGGCTGATCTGATCATGAGTTGTAAGATAAGAATGTGATTATAGTGATATTAGGATTTTCCTTCTGATTTCAACTATAGTGAAAGGTCCAAACACAAACCAACCAAGTATTACTGCATAACTTTTTACAATAAGGTCAATAAAATTTTTAGTGACTTGGGTGCACACATAGATGGCTTCATCGCGGTGGTGGCACACACAGTGTTTGTCGGCGGCGGCGAGGTCGCAGGCAGGGCGGCAGATGTTCTTCTGGCTGCACATTATGCAAGCGAAGCCGCCTTGAGACTGCTGCGACCCGGTAATGAGGTATAAAATTTGTTGTGAATATATTTAAAAAATGGGGGGCATAATTCATAAGAATAAGTGCCTTCATAACTACAAGCCAGAATAATTAGTAGTTAATCAAATAGTAGTAACAAGTCGCAGTAATTCATACCAACTCAAGTTCAAATAATATTTGTCATGTCATATACATTTAATTATATTTTATTCACCTCACTCAACAATTCTAAACATTTTCATGTGAAATCTTATTTGCATTTTTGTATGTTCTAGAACTATGTAATCACTGATGCAGTCCAGAAGATCAGTGCTGAGTTTGGTTGCAAGCCTGTTGAAGGCATGCTCTCACACCAACTGAAGCAGTTCCGCATTGATGGAGAGAAAAGTATTATACAGAATCCTTCAGAACTGCAACGCAAGGAACATGAGAAGGCTACCCTTGAGACTTACGAAGTTTATGCCATGGATGTTCTAATATCTACTGGAGAGGGTGTGGTAAGTGACTTTTTAAAATCTTTTTTACAAGCATTTGACACTAAGCATTCTTGTCTCTATTTGCTGGCTATAGAGTTTAGTTTAGACCTCGGATTAAATACATATTACTGTTAATCTTAAACCAGATGGTTTAAGCTGTTTATACATAACTTACCCCTGATTTCTTTCCAGTCAATGATGATCAGTTCATATTTCTGGCAGTACTCAGGGAAAATTATTTAGTAACTCTCTTATCCATAATGACAATTCATTTGCATTTTGGTTTTTAATTACTGACATTATAATATACTAACACCTACTTATTCAAATGAATCATTAAAATATTAATCTTAATATGTTTTTTCTCACCATGTTGCAGGGTAGAGAAATGGACACAAGGTGTACAATATATAAGAAGACAGAAGAAGTTTATCAACTTAAATTGAAAGCATCAAGAATGTTCTACAGTGAGGTATCTATAAAATTATTCTCTTGCTAACAAAATAACTTAGATTAAGCTGTGTTTGCTCATTAGAAAAATGTTATGTTTTCTTGTGCAGGTTCGCAACAAGCATGGGTCAATGCCATTCAACCTACGTAGCTTTGATAAGGAGACCAGCGCAAGGTTAGGGCTTGTTGAGTGTATCAATCACAAACTCATAGAGCCTTTCCAGGTTAGTACACAATAAATTTTACTGATAATTAACCTGTTGCTGGTTGTATGTTCCATTCTATTTGTGTTTAATAAAGACTTGCAAAGATGTAACAGCAAATTCCTCTTTCTATGCCAAGTCCCCCGAATTGACCTTGATCTTAACATCATTTCCCAATTCAGTCATATGACAATAAGTCTGATGTTGTGTCATAATATAGTCAATTCCTGTTTGCATTGTGCAATGTAATTTTGTGAGCTATGGTATGCACTTATATATTCCATCAAAGGTCACACGGCTAGACCCAATAGAAATTTCATTGTTAGGTATAATGACATTGACTCTTGAAGGGATATACTAACTTGCAGTGCATCAAGAGATAATAAACATTGATGATTTATGTGGATTTGATGCTATCAAGTGACAAGCGACACACTTAATCTGCAACCGATAAAAATCTGCATACATGCATTTTTATCGCGCCTTATGGCGCGATTCGATCGCACCCAAACGCTTCACTCTCTAGGTGGTAGGTTACGAATAATCATATCATTATACATATATGGCTTTGTAGAGTGATATCTAGGTAATTTAGTGTTACCTTCTAACCATGTTAAAGTCTAAGCATGTTAGGGGTAACGCAACCGACTCGATCAAGCATGTCAATCATCCGTCGCATATAATATGCGAGACTTTTGTAATCAGTGTCTTCATGTGAAGGTTCTAATAATGAGAGAGCAAACTTTGTTTGATTTAATAGGTACCTTGATCAAAAAAGTATCTGACTCAATGTGTGCTGTGCTGATCTCACCAATATCACTGATACAATTTATTGACAGCGGCATAATATTGGGTATCATTAGTAGCATGGATTATCATCACCACAATCCATAATTAATAAAACCAGCTCCGCTTTATTTGTATTGCTATTTCAAGTACTAAATACAAAACACTAATAAGTACTAATAAACTTGTCAGTAAGTTATAATAAAGTAGATAGTTTACAATAACAAAAAACAACAAAGAAAAATCAGCAGTCTAGAAGGCCAGCCTTCTCACAACAGCTACATCAGCTTCCTATAAAATAATAACTAGGAGTAGATACACGCGATGATCGTGTATAAAAAAGGATATACAGCGCTTTACAAAAAGGTGTATAGTAATACTAAAACCACACACGCAGAAGCTTGCCTACAAGTGAGACTTAAGTAGTAAACATTCCGAGTTATAAGTAACCAAAGTTTTTCTAATAATCAAGAGGGTTAATTTCCGAAAAACTAGGCTAAACATGGCAATGACCTCCAGAATGTAGACTAGGTAAACAAGGAGCTTTTGCTAAGTTTGCATTTTTGTGATTGTAAGTAAGTGAAAATAGGACCTGAGCTTGCATACGCTGAGAACAGGAGAATAATCGAATGTTCAGATATTGATTGACTATGGGTACTACTTCAAAGTCCTTTACCTAAATTTGATGCTCTGAAACATTATTAAGAATTATTTAGCGTGGGTAATTATTAACTCATCTACATACCTACAGTTATTCTACGTAACTTTAATTTAAAAATAAGATAATTCACAATGTTAATTTATTGTTACGTTATTCGTTACCTACTACTCATTCCATGTTAAGAGCTAATTTCACCATGCTTTGTTTGTTAGTTTAACGCTCTGTCATTCCGTTAACGGATTGTTATGGCTACCAAGTGTTTCACCATGCGCTAACATCTGTTTAATTTTCTAAATCAGGCGTTAATTTTAATTACTGCTCCAGGGGTCTGTTAAGTCGTTAACCGACGATTAGTTTACAATAAAGCTATAAAATTTGGAAACGACGGCGACGTAGGTATAACTATTATAACTAAATATAAGTATAACTATAAATCAGATTAAAATTTAGATAAGTATCAAACAATAAAATTAAAATACCACAACAAATATGCACACCAACATAACCTCATCAGTTCTCTTCTGTATTGTATTTACTTAGTTATTATACATTTCAATTATCCAGCAAAACAAAAAATACCTGACTGTGTTGGTATTCTACAGAATAAACGGTATTTAAATTTGGCCGCATTGCTTAACATGAGAATTGTTACACAACTATTGTGAATAGTACACTAATGTATAACATTGATATCGCAAAGTATGACATTTCGTTTGGATCGCTTAAAAATGTGAATGAACGTTTTTTTTCTATCATTCACTCAACCTACACAAACTTAGGATTTAGTAATGGTCTGTTATTTTTTCTACTTGGAACGTAAACTATTTTTACATCTCTGCTATTTTTAACGACGCATTAGTTAATGACTGATTTATAAGAGTATGGTGAAATTAGCCCTAAAGTTCCGTCACCAAAACACAAGCATGTGATGTTAGCTACTACCTACTAGTATTTGTACCAATGTACAAAATAATGACTGTGATTTCAATTTACATTTACAATAGCTTATTAGAAATACATACAGATAGGGAAAAAATAGTAAGAAAAAAGGATGTAATTCCTTACTATCTACGTCGCAATGAAAATTTAGTTATACCACAAACTAGGCTAGCCAAAGTCCGAAATCAGGGCCGTTGCTTTAAACTTTTGATGTATGATAAGTTGCCAATTAGTATCATCAAATTAAATTTTAATAAATTCAAGGAAACGGTTAAGACTTTTTTCCAACATAATCCATTTTATAGTGTAAATGAGTACATGTCAATGCACATCTTGGAAACGTCATTCCAGTGTCAGGAACCAGCACAATTATCAATTTAAGAATGTATTTAGTTAAGGTTTTTAATGTATGTGATGTAGATGATGATATGATCCTATTTATGTTAAGAATCAATTCCAAATTGTAAAAGTTGACCTGCCTGTAACGAATGTTATGTTATGGCCAATAAATGATTTTTATCTTTATCTTTATGTATTATCGAGTCCATAGGTACGCACATCTTGTAACGGTCTATATCAAATGATTTCAGAGAACATTTTCGGGCGCCCAAGATACAGGCCTAGCCTAGTTTGGGGCCCACGGGTAATGATAATTTCTCTACAATGGCCTAGGAATATAATTATAAAACAATATTGTAGATACCTATTAAAATAAATTCAATTGTATCCCTACCTACTTTAGTAGTTAAGTTTGTATTTAAGAACAGTAGGTACTTGTTAAATCTGTGTGCCACATAAATAAATTATTATTAAAAAAAAAGTGGGATCTGGGTAGGGGTGCGGCGCGGGGAGTAGGCGGGGGTGACAGGGGACGGAGGTGAATGAATAGGTGGGTGGGCATTTCAGAGCGCATTGACCCTAATAACATATTATAGCAGTATGTGTTTGTTCAGCACTAAAATGTATATGGAATTCAGCAGTGAGTTTGAAAAGTAACATTGTCTACAGGTGCTGTACGAGAGGCCTGGCGAGCTAGTAGCCCAATTCAAGTTCACAGTCCTATTGCTGCCGAGCGGCACTCACCGCATCACCGGCTTGCCTTTCGACAAAGCCACTTGCAAAAGTGAACGCTCGATCAAGGACCCTGAAATCAACGTAAGTATACATAACATTTATATACATTATTATATAAATTAGGTGTGTAAACTGTTTGTTCAACAGCCCGCCCCATCACAGATTAATTTGCGCTTTTCCTGCCTTGCACCATGCTTTTAAACATACGCGGTAAAGAATCTGTGGTCAGATTATGGACCTGTCCGCCCTCATAGTTCATATTTTATGTAGTACTAATATTGTACAGTATTGTATATTATAATCGATATAATCAAACACGTAAATACGAATCAAATTGTTATCACTTATAATGCTGTCCTGTCGCTAGTGTCGTTTGTGGCCAAAGAGCATTCTGCGACAGCTAATCTGCTTCCCTAATAAGATTCCCTAAGAAGATTCCAGACTTTGGACATTAAAATGTCCAAAGTTTTTGCACTTTTCACAATGTAATCCAACCGTATTTTTTTTAATTTGACACGCGTATTCAGTCTCGCCGTTATATGCCACATTAACTGCCGACTGCTACTATTCGATGTTGCTTTGCCTCTACTGGCACTACTTCCAAAGTCGTAGGCAATCAGCCCGCAGATATGCATCAAACTTCGTTATTTTGTGACCCATACACAATACGCCTTGCTGACACGCCTTGCTGACAAGATGTCTACTTTTTCAATAGACTACCAAAAGTAGGAGGTTCTCAATCGACGCGTATATTTGTTTTATATGTATGAACACAGAGTAGTCCGATTGTGGTATTTCTTTGTTTGTTTGGTATAATATACTTTCGAGGTATCCGAGGTCCTATTTCAACAAGTCAAGGTTTGTGAGTTACAATCCAATAACTGAAAAGTGTTGCCTATCTTGATGATATCGTAATTGACGGTGAATGATCCCGTATGTAGCAACAGTCACTAAAAATGGTGACAATTTTTATTTACCAAAAATTGAACAACCAATATGTGAGAAATAACTTGTCGAAGTCGGTATCATGCGCACAATATTGTGATAATAGGTACTTTTGAACTATCATGGTACCGACTTCAACAAGTTATTTTGCACTTATTAGTGTTGGAGACGAATACATATTTTATAAAAAAATTAATTAACAAGTAAATAGTGCATTGCTAGATACGTATTCTTTATGTATGGCATTATTCCCTGAAATCTTTCGTGTCACATTAGTTTCATTATGTGACTTGAACAAGCACAGGGTATATGAATGTGATGTTTTTGAGCCGATTTGTTTTATTTGAATATTTCGGTTTGAACCATCACAACAAACTAAGCAGGAATATAGAGATATCAAAGATGTCTTAGTGATAGGCACTTAAAAAGTTTTCGTAAATAATAAGGCGCTACGCAGACGACCGGGCGGGGCGGTCTTTTTGTCCGCGAAGCAATAAAGACCGCGTCTACCCGTCGATGCCCGCGGCTGCCCTCGCCGCTATGTAGCTACGGATATGCCGCGCCGCCCCACTGGGCGCCGGACACTTCTGGCGGGCACTGGCGGCGCGGTCTTTTTGCCCCTTGTGTGCGTTGGTAGTATAGGATTCCCTTTGTGCTATCGTTCGCGGTGATATTGACTGCCCAGGCCCGCCCAGTCGTCTATCTGCAAAGCGCCTAAAAATACTCACTATATTGTTAACTTTCCTTCCAGTCTCTCCTGAATTCATCTGCGAAAACTAACAAGAAGAAGAAAAAGAAAGCTGGCGCTGAAGAGCCAATGGAAGTAGAGGCTCCAGTTGCTTAGTCCTCGTGCGAAAAAATCAAATGACTACACCTTTCTTTATTTCCTTTCCTTTGGACATAAATCTTTAATTTAATTCAAAGGATTTTTAATCTGTTGTAAAACGGTGATGTCATTAGCTGGTACCCTGTATGGATGTACATGAACAATAAAACTACAAAATAATAATAAATTGTTAAAAGTTATATGATTGAAATATGTATAATTTAATGCCTTTTCAAATGGGATTATTGACATTATTATGCTTCAAATTTAATAACTGCTATGTATATTATTCTTAAGTTGGTTACTAACAAAAAGATTTCAGTTAAACCTGTTCTGGGTATGCATAGTTGGATTAGTTGGTTTATATAAATATATTCCGTTCCGTACACTAGTTGTAAATAATAATTATAACTGATACAATTTCCCATATTTTTGTGAGGCATTTTGACTTCTTTCGCCACATTATAATTAAAAAAAAGGTTTACAATTCCAGACCATTCCTTAGTGTCAAGTTTGTTATTGTGAAGTGCACAAAACTATTGGTTCTCTCACGTTTTCCTATTTTTTCTGTGCAATCTCGATCTGTATTTTGGTTGAAATTGCTCAGGTGTTCATGGTATGAAATTTAAATGTTGTTTGAGGTGTCTACTGTCAGAATCTGTTGGTGCATTAAGTGTAGTAACATTGTAAAATATGACCTTTCATATTTATTGTTTAAAGTTTTTTTTTTATCTAAGCTCCATATAATATGTTGACAAGACCAAGCTTCCTGAAATATTCTATATACAGTAACGCCGTAACTTGGTAAGCATCAAGCGCAAAACATTTTTTAATAACCTGAGTTAAAATGTTCTGTAGCACACATGTGCAGTACTTGGTAGTGCGTAGTATACGGCCAAGTTTAAACGGCGCTACTGTACATTAATCCGATTGTTTTATTCCTATGTGGATGTTTTTCAAGCTTGGAAATGTTTACACATGCATGTGGGAGCATTAGCTGGAGAATGTTAAATGTGTGACACTGAAATGGAAATAAATCAGACTGTGCCACAAGTGTGGGCTGTTTTTTCTAAAGTATACTTTTATTTGAACAAAGGAGATGGATTGAAACACTGCAACTCTGTGGTTTTTAGAAACCAAGGAGCATTTGATACATTTCTTAAGATACCGTTGATGCCATTTTGAGCCCTCTGTATTATTATTATTATATTACAATTGCATGCTGAACCCCACACTTGTATTCCGTAAGTTTAGATAGGTTTTAGTACAACTTTGTGAAGAGCTTATTATCTGTGCTTAGCGCCGTTTTTATTCCATATAACTAGTTTGGAAGTTTAATCATCACGACTTGCGTGCTTTTAATACTGCGCGTACTACGGCCTCAATTGAACGGAGCCGGGGCTCTAAAGTGTTTGCAAAGAATTTGTCTATTGGGCAAAGCCAAATGACAAAACTGAAGCCCGAAAATGGCAGTATCGTTTCGTCCAAGCTTGAGATTCTGATTGAAAGCTTTATGGACAGTTATATAATACCCGAGACGCAAACCTGCTACTGAAGCAGCATGGAACACAGAGCCAAGTTAGTACGACACTATACTGAAGACATCCCGGGTATCAGCCTGTATGAGATTAGAATGTCTCTCAAATACCGAGGCGCAAGGAGAGACGGAATTACAACTGAACTGAATGCGGGTGGTAGACCGACACTTTTAATCCTCGAGATTAAATTCCGCCATTTTCGAAGACATAACGCCTTAAGCGTGGCACAAGATCGTAGTCGTGCTTTACTTTAAAAGAAGTGATAAGTCCTTTGAATAATTATTATAGGCCCATATCGTATCGCTAATAAGCCACGTGTACAAACTGTTTTCGAGAGCCATTACGAACCGTCTCGCTAACAGGATTGATGAGCTCCAGCCTTCTGAAGAAGTCGGTTTCCGAAGAGGCTTTAGCACCGTAGACCACATACAGTTCAAGGCACGTAAGTTTAACCAAAATGGTGGTCGTCCGCCCAGATAAAGTCATGGACAAATGTGATAGACGAATACATACTCTGCAGTCTTTAAAAATGAAACTCAAGTCTAACCAAATATCAAATTTCATACAAATAATCTCGGATTTCCTTTCGAATCATTGTATTTCTCGAAGAAAGTGTTGTGGGAAGTGATCGTTAGATAGGTATTATTAAAAAGAAAAATTATAGCACTACTAAACATTATTCATGGGCATAAAACCCTCTACATCATTTTTAAGTGATATTCTAGAACTTGGGCAATTAGTTGCGGTTTCATCTTCTGTGTCAGTTGAAGAATCCAATTCAAGAATCACTGCTATCAGAATCTCGGACTGGGTTATAAATTATCCCGTCATATTATCGATGACGTGGTCTCTTTTGACGTAAGTTTCTTCGATTGTATTGACGCTATGGTTGTCCAATGTCCTTGTTCCACTTATACCCGTAATTGTTGGTAACTATACGCTCGATGTCGTGGACAACTACGTCTGTCTGGGACGGACTGTCCAACTAGGTAGGTACAACTTTGACAATGAGGTTGCAAGAAGAATCCAGCTTGGATGGGCGGGCAGCGTTAAGGAAGCTTCGATCCATCTTTTTATCCACAATACCTCAGAGCCTGAAAAACCAAGGTTTTATGTTTCTGACTATGCCCACGGTCCACCTATATAGTTCACCTGGCTGTACCAAGGGCAATTATTTCTACCCGTCGTCTACCTGTCTTATAGATATATACAAACTATTATGTAATTCAATTTCTATTTTTTTCTTTTTGTCTTACTGTTAATACCACACGTCCATCGTGGTAAACTTATTATCTTTTTATGCGGTATCTGTTTATAAAACAAATTTTATAAAACGTTTACCAAAAATGCAACCGACTTATATACTAAAAAGTGTGAATTAACTTGTTGAAGTCGGTGCCATGATAGTTCAAAAGTACCGATTATCAGAATATTGTGTGTTCTCTGACTTAGTAATTCTTTAAAGAATCCCGTTTAGATAGTGCAAATTTATCATAAGTTTTTGGGAGCTGGAAATCGCGATGCGGTCTTTTTAGTTTCCTTTGGTGTGTTTTAATTTTTTAGTTATGCATATAGAGTTGTTTTTTATATGTGACTTAATTAGAACTTTGAATTTGGAATACCTGTTTTTCACTTTCACACTCTTGTAGGTGGGACTACGGGCAGTGCATTCTGAAAACGAAATATCAAAATTTAGATAGATGAACCTCGGGAAAACAGAAAAGCCCTGGTACCACCAGTTATCTTGAGTTGAACTACGGGAAGAAATAATTGCCCTTGGTACACCCAGGTGAACTATGTACGTGGACCATGGGCGTAGACCGGTATCTTGCCAGTGATCACTTATGTCACTGAGACGTAGTCGTACTGTTGGCCTCATTAAAAAGCTCAGTCTCTCAACGAGCAATGGAGAAGGATACGCTTGGGGTTTCCCTGCGTGACAAGATTCGAAATGAGGAAATCCGTATTAGAACTAAGGTTACCGACTTAGCAAGTTGAAGTGGCAGTGGGCAGGCTACATCGCTCGCAGAACGGACACTAGATGGGGAAGAAAGGTTCTCGAGTGGCGACTATACGCACGGGAAGACGTTCTGTAGGCCGGTCCTCGTTTGGTGGACCGAAGACCTCGTCAAAACCGCGGGGAACCGCTGGATCCGGGAGCCAAGCAGTCTTGTTATAAGCTCTATGGGGGATGCCTATGTTTCGCAGTGGACGTCTTCCGGCTGATATGATGATGAACAGGTAGTAGGCCTCGGTATTGGAGGCTAAGTTAGTCTCTTTTTTCTGTAAGGTCAACCGGGGCTAATGCGTCACAATACTTTGAACTCCATGTTTATCTGAATATGGAAAATATATTATAGGTAGATCCTTATAAGCTATAACATATGATATAAGTTTGAAAATGTAATCTTATTTCATATTTTAATACCATTTAATGACATTTTAAATAAATTCTATGTGTAAATTACATTTCAACGAAAACTGGGATTTTTAGCCGCAATAACCCCAGGTGGGGCGAAAGCATCTTTCACTAGTATTATGCAATTGGAAGAGCTAATAACAATTATAATCAAGATAATTTATAAAACTACTAATGATATAGCTTGTTATTATCTTTTACCTCACATTCTAGGCTTAGTTTGGGGTACATAATTAGTTGAATAAAAATATTCGGGGCTATGTCGTCTAATTTTACTTGTTTCTTGTAGACGCATTCGCCCCATCTTAAATTTCAGAGACACTAAACATTTTTTTACTAATAGGTAATAGGTATTTCATTATTAAGACTGGAATCAAATCACATCTTATTATTACGTATAATTTATTAGAAGAAAAGAGTGTGACGGCGTTTTGCCCTTAAGTCACCCAAGCATTACAAAATATGACGCATTACAAAAAAAAACGCACGACATTTTTTAATTAAGTCACGTTGTTTCAACCTAAAACTTATCATTTATCTAGCATAATAGGTGTATGTTAACAATTAAAATAAAAAAGTTATTGACCAACAAATCAACGTTTTCTTTATAATATTAATCATTTAGTCTTATATTATTGCTTTACCAGGTAACACTTGCGTTGGTAACAAACTGTACTTAGCAAAATACTGTCATTACTTAAAATAGTTTATCAGTACTGTTTTCTTAATAAAACTAATTAAACATGAATATACGAATAAATCTTTATATATGTAGGTAACAATTTCGCTTTCAAACATCACTGAATATTATAATTTTTAAAATTTTCTTTAAACGTAACGTGGCCCCTGCGGGATATATCAGGCTTCTTAAGGAACATAACAATATCATCGTAATGTTTTACTTCCAATATATCTTCCACGTCTGGATAGCGAAAAGACATAAACCGACTGTTCTTTATTTTTCTCAAAAATTTCACTTTGGGTATATTATTTTCAGCAGCGTTCCGGAAACTTCGCGAAGTCTTCTCGTCAAAAATACCTCAGTGCCTCAAGACAAGAGTCTTCGACCAATGTGTGTTACCAGTGATGACTTATGGCACTGAAACGTGGTCTCTTACTATGGCCCTCATAGAAAAGCTCAAAGTCGCACAACGAGCTATGGAGAGGGCTATGCTCGGGGTTTCTCTACGTGATCGAATCAGAAATGAGGAGATCCGTAGAAGAACGAAAGTCACCGACATAGCCCAGAAGATTAGCCAGTTGAAGTGGCAGTGGGCAGGGCACATAGCACGCAGAACAGATGGCCGATGGGGCCGAAAGGTTCTGGAGTGGAGACCACGGACCGGCAAGCGCAGCGTAGGTCGTCCACCGACACGGTGGACAGACGACCTGAGGAAGGTCGCAGGACGACGTTGGATGCAGGCCGCTTCCAACCGGTCCTTTTGGAAAATCATGGGGGAGGCCTATGTTCAGCAGTGGACGTCCTACGGCTGAGATGATGATGATGATATTATTTTCATCAATAGATATGATGTTCCCTACGAAATACTTAACAAACTTTTTTGTTGTAAATCGCACTAGTATCCAGTCCTGAATTTCCGGTTTTTTTCTCCCGACATCCGGTTCGAATTCGTCATTTATTACTACTACTACTTTTGCATCATGATTTGAAAAACAATCATCATTTTTATCTTCTGTGTTCGGCAACAAATCATCAAAAAGGCAACAATCTTCCATTTCTGCGAAACATTGTTCAGGATAATGATCAAAATCTTCACAGCTTTTATCAGTATCTGCAAAACTAATATCTGTTTCATCTTCAGATTCTTCGTCGTAATCAAAACACTTTTTTTGTTTTTTGACCCTCTTTTTAGATTTTATTACAGTCCGTTTCTTCTTTGATAAGCTAACACGAGAATTTTCTGATGTTTTTTCGCTGTCTTCTGATGATTTGGTACATTTTGCTTGCTTTTTGCAGTGAGGATCTTTATTTTCTTTTTCTTTTTTCGTAGGTTTTTTTTATGTTCTGCTTCTTTAGTTGTTTTTTCTTTTTCTTCCTTTCTTTTTTTTTCTAAAAACTCTTCTCTTGTTATTACTTCACAGCCTTTTGAAACCTTTGTTTTTTTCAGTTTAACAGTAGAGTCACTTCGTTTTATCCTCTGTAATAGTAAAGTTTCGAAAGAAACTTTTTCTAGGGGAGTCAAAATTCGGTCCTCACTAATTTTGATCTTGTTTGTGTTATTCGAGTTATCAAATTGCATTATTTGAGTTTGCAAAGGCAATGTAGAAGACGCTGGTATTGAAATTAGTTGAGGCCTTGGCGTTTTATTGCTTTCAATGTGAACGGTTTTGTTTTCTTTCAATGTGATCTGTTGTGTATGCTCTTTAGGTTCCTGGCTAATGTTTATCCTGTGGAGTACCACTAGAAAACTTAGATTTTTCAAAGAAGGTATTTTCTTCCTTAATGTTTTAAATTCTTTGAATCTTTTTAATGATTCAGGGTCAAATCTTTCTTCTGGAATAGCATTTCTGTTGAATGGGTATATACCCCCTTTTTTAAAAACATTCCTTATAATTTTTGGATTCAGTTCACGCCACACTTCTCCGAGAATGCTGCTAAATTCATCTTTCGGCAACTTCTTACCTACATTTAATCGTTGCCATTGCACAAGTTTTTCGTCCCAAGTGTTTTTCATTGATTTGAAAACTGACAAATCTAACGGCTGCAACAAATGGCTTGCATGTGATGGTAACTTTATAATAGTTACTCCGCGTTTTTGTGCTTCTTCCAAAACTTTCAATTGGATGTGGGTAGAATGGCCGTCAAATATTAACAAAGCTGGTGGATCTTCGCTTAAATGCGGCAGCACAGTATTGAACATGTACTTTTCAAACACTTTCGAATCAATCCATCCGTTCTTAGTGGCAGCATACGACGTGTTTTCGTAACCTTTGTCCGACATCCATTGGTCCCAAGTATTTTTTCCTCGGTTTATAATTAATGGAGGTAATTTGTCACCAGCGGCGCTAGCTGTGAACAAGATCGTGACATTTTCTTTGCCAGATGACGCAATCGTTCGTGTCCAGGATAAAATCAGGTACTAATGGGAATTTAACGATATAAGATAAAATCAGAACAAAGGTTAGTTGCTGACTGAATGACGATTTATTTCTCACACATTTTACACGGTGGTTATGTCAAAACTTAACTAGAGGCTTGCTTTTATAAATTTTAAGGCGCTTAGTACTGAACATCCCGCCGGGCGTTGAAAGACTCTCTTTCAACAACTGACGTCTTCTGGCTCCGGGAGTGGACAAATCTTGACGAACGATCTTCTAATCGTGCCGTTGGAGGTTTTTATATCCGCAACTCTGACAACGCCGTCACTTCCGGGATATACTGCGACCACTCGACCTAACCTCCACTTCAATGGCGGCAAGTTATCATCCTTTACAAGAACGAGGGAGTTGAGCTTGAGGCTTGCACCCTTGCTTGAACGCCATTTGGTTCTGAGTTGAAGCTCTGACACATATTCTTTGCTCCAACGAGACCAGAAATGCTGGCGTAGTTGTTCTAGTCTTTGGAACCTCGTCAAGGAATGAGTGGAATGCTCCTGATAGTCTGGTGACGGCAAAGAGGTCAGTGGTCGTCCAATTATAAAGTGCCCCGGAGTTAACGGCAAGAAATCGTCAGGGTCTGAAGAAAGTGGAGTCAACGGCCTGGAGTTCAGGATAGCCTCAATTTGAACTAATAACGTATTCAGCTCTTCGTAGGTTAAGTGACAATTTCCCAACACTCTGACTAAGTGATGCTTGGTTGACTTCACAGCAGCTTCTGCAAGGCCATTGAAATGGGGAGAATATGCCGGAATAAAATGAAAATTAATTCCCTCGTTGGCCATCTTCTCGGATAATGAATCGCAGTTAGATTTAAGGAATTTCGATATATCATTGTATCCACCGACGAACGAGGTACCGTTATCTGAGAAAATATTCGTTGGTTTTCCTCTTCTCGATATAAATCTACGTAAAGCCATTAAAAAGGTATTACTGGTCAAATCACCTACGAGCTCTAAATGAATGGATTTCGTCGTGAAACACACGAAAATGGCGATATAGACCTTTACGATTTTACATCCACGACCTTGACGCGAAGCAGACTGAAGGGGGCCCGCGTAATCTAAACTGACGTTTTCATACGGAAACCCACCGAGAAAGCGATGCTGGGGTAAACTACCCATTATGGGAGTAACAGTCTGGCCCTTCATTCGACAACATTTTACGCATTGCCTATAGCAATGTCTAGCTAAGTTACGACCTCCTATAGGCCAATAGCTCTCTCTTATTGTAGCCAACATTAATTGAGGGCCACCATGCATAAGCCTTTTGTGTTCGTGAGTGAATAACAATTTGGCAAATCTATGAGTGGACTGTAACAGAATAGGATGCTTTTTTGCATAGGGAAAATCAGAGTTTTCCAATCTACCACCAAGGCGCATAATTTTGTGGTCATCTAGAAAAACGTTAAACTTGAGCAAAGGGCTCTTATTGGGCAAGGCTTGATTGACAAGTAAAAGTTGGTATTCAGTAAAAGATTCACTTTGAGACGTCCTGATTATTAAGTTTAAAGCAGCATGTAGCTCATCACGACGGAGGTGACCGGAAATCTGTTGTTTTTTACAAAGATTCACAAATCTTAACATAAATGCTACAGCGCGATTCAGTCTCAGAAAGTTAGAGAATCTCTCAAATTTAATAAAGCCTTCATTTTTTGTTTTGTTGTCAGTAACTTGAATGTGTAAGGTGGTATTGGGTTTTAGTTCTGGTAATAATTTTTCATCGTGAACATAGAGTTATTAGAAGGCCAACACGACATGTCTTGACTCAAGAAGGCAGGGCCTGACCACCATTTTTCCAGAGTGGAAATGGAGTTTATGTCTACACCACGCGATACGTAGTCCGCGGGGTTATCTTCCGTGCGAACATGTCTCCACTGAGAATTGCCGGTTCTTTCTAAAATATCTGCAACCCGATTGCGGACAAAGGGCTGTAGTTTACTCGGCAATGTTTTCAACCACCCTAATACAATTATTGAATCTGTCCAGAAGACAGTTCGTGTGACGTGAACTCTTAAAGATGCAATAGCCTTTTCATAAAGAAGAGATCCAGTTCGTGCACCGCACAATTCAAGGCGTGGTATTGTTATAGGCTTGAGTGGGGCCACTCGGCTCTTAGCCATCATCAACCGCACTAAGACCTTGCCTTTACTGCTGATGCTACGCACATATAAATTCGCTCCGAAAGCTAGCTCAGAAGCGTCCGAGAATATGTGAAATTCAACATGTTTGTGTGAATCACATATGACACGACGTGGGATACGAATCTCATTTAATATCAGTAGATTAGTTTTTACTTCAATCCATTTTTTATGAATGTCTTGAGGTAATGATTCATCCCAGGAAAGTTTGTGTAACCACAGACTTTGAAGCAGCATCTTCATTACTATGACACAAGGCGCTAGTAAGCCGAGTGGATCAAATATATGTGCGATCGTTGACAGTATGTCGCGTTTCGTATTACCTCTCTTGATAGAATCACTTACAGGGAAACACAGCTGATCAGATTGTGGCAGCCAGCCTAGGCCTAATGTCTTGCTAGACTCAAGAGCTCCAATGTTTAAATCCACTGACGTTTGAGGAGATTCAGGTTTAGGGAGTACTTGAGGCTCGTTTGACTTCCACGTCCGTAGGTTCATCTGAGCCGAAGCGAGTGTGGAAGTAACCTTTTCACGTAAATCAATTACCTCGTTTATCTCATCCCCACCAGAAAGCCAATCATCGACATAGAAATCATGTACGATTGTTTCTGCAACCTGCTTGTTTGTGCTCTTCATACCCAGTTGCTTTAAGCATCTTGTCGCTAAGAACGGAGCGCTGGCAGTGCCATAGACAACGGTATTCAGCCGGAAGCTATGAAGTGGATCTGATGGATTACTGCGCCAAACAATCTGTTGCAGATGTCGGTCATCTGGATGGACCAATATCTGTCGATACATTTTCTCGACATCTGCAGCCAGAACATATTTGTGCTGTCTGAAGCGGAGTAAGATTGAAATCAGATCATCTTGCACTACTGGACCCACCATCTGCAATTGGTTCAAAGTTACAGTCGTGGTGGTGGGGCTGCTAGCATTAAATACCACTCTTAATTTGGTGGTAGTGCTGCTTTCACGCAAAACCCCGTGATGCGGTATATAATGCGCACCTGGTATCGACTCAACAGAATGGATTCGTGACATGTGACCTAAAGATTCATAATCTGCCATAAATTCTTTATACATTTTGCATAAGTTCGAGTTAGTTTTAAGTCGCCGTTCTAAAGATAGAAAACACTGCTTTGCTCGTGGCAAAGAATCACCTAGTAAATCAGGTGTATGCTTCAAGGGTATCCGAACGCAGAAACGACCATCTACTAACCGAGAAGTGTTCTGTACAAAATGTTCCTCGCAGGTTTTTTCTTCTAAAGAGTATTGAGAACTTGAGCTCACCTCTTCGAGTTTCCAAAATCGACTTAACTGATTTTGGATATCGTCAAACGCATTAAAACCCTGATCAGAGATAACATTTGTAAAATTACATTTTATTTGATGCGACGATACATGGCCGCCTTTGATGGGGCCTGATACGAGCCACCCTAGCTTCGTATCACAGAGTATCGGTTGGCCGTCGCCTAATTTAAGCCTTTGCGATCCCAAAACGTCCCAAAAGACGTCAGCGCCGATTAATAAATCAACAGGGGCCGGCGCGTGAAAATGGGGATCAGCAAGACAAATATTGGATGGAAGTTCTAGGTTGGACAGATCCACATGTCTGCTAGGTACATGATTTGTTATTGCCGGCAAGACAAAACAATGAAGGTTTGTCGCAAAACTTTCATCCAACGATTTTATTTGCAAGTTACATATTTTATTTATATTCGATGCAACGTTATTTATACCCAAAACTGAGTTATTTACAACCCTAGCCGACAGTCCTAGCTTTTCATATAGAGATTCACTCATTAAGCACGATGTGCTACCACTATCCAGTAGCGCACGTACAATATGTTGTTGATTATATTTACCGTTAATTTTAACTAACGCAGTCGATAATAACACATCGCAGTGATCAGCGCTAGGCATAGATGCAACGCTAGCAGACAGTGATAAGCCAGCACTCGTGGCAGGCGGGCGCGATGATGGTTCCTGATGCATCGGCTGCGTATGCGCGTTAGAATTACTCGTATAATTGTTACTATCGGTACTCGGCGCGCTGATAGTTGAAACTGGTTTCTTATTACTATCGGAGACGTGCACCAGTGAGTTATGTTTACGACGACATATTTTACATCCCTGTTTTTTACAATGGTTTGCGTAATGACCGTGATTTAAGCAATTAAAACACACTTTATATCCGGGTAATAGTTTAAGACGTGATTCATTTGTGAGTGCTAGGAACTGAGGGCAATTATTTAAAGTGTGTTCACTGTTACACATAGGGCATCGCTTAGGAACTGAATTATTAATTTTGTTGTTATTATTTTCAGTAACTGAAACCATTGTTTTTATATTTGAGTTCGCCTTAGCCGAGTTACTTAAAGTCTTTTTATTTGTGGACATTTCTATGGTTTCCAGTAAGTCCGCACGGGTTTTGATGAAAGTGAGAAAAACTTCAATACTTATTTTCTGTTCCCTAGCTAGCATGCCTTTATATTGTTCCCACTCACGATATGTTTTAGTATCAAGCTTGTGACTGATTATGTAAATGAGAAGCGTATCCCAGTGTGTTGTGGGTTCTCCTAATGATTCCAGTGCTCGTAAGTTCTTGTTTGTTTGGTCTATAAGACGTTTTAAAGACGTAGACGACTCTTTAGTAAGTATATCTAAGTTAAATAATGCAGCGACGTGGTTCTGCGTTAAAAGCAGTTTGTTATCATACCTATCACATAGTAGCTTCCAGGCGATGAGGTAGTTAGTAGAAGAGAATTCTATCGACTGTATAACAACCGCAGCAGAACCCTCCAGCGAGGATCGTAAATAATGAAATTTATTTATATCGTCTATATCGTCATTTCGGTGAATCAGACTAGAGAATGTATCGTGAAACTCCAACCAATTATCGTAAGATCCACTAAATTTTGGTAGTTGTATCGTAGGCAGTTTGACAAAATTGTGACTGCGAGAAGCGCGACAACTTATGTCAGACTCTGCCTGGTCTGTTCTCTTACAATTGTCAAGTAACTTCTTTGCCTGAGAAAGTAGTTTATAATACATACTTTTGAAGTCGTTACGTTCAGACATCAACGCGCTCATATCTTCCGAATTACACTCTAGTGATAACTGTACCTCGTCATACTTATCATACATGGTCTCCATCCGACTGATTCGTAGTTGCAACTCATTTACTCCGGAAGGGTCCAACGAGGAAACGTCGAGAGACTGAACATAGGTGGAAAAGGTAGTTAACTGCCCTTTGTAACTCGCTCGTTTTCTAACAAGAGTTTCTAATTTCTCGTCAGGCATTTAAGAAGCTGTTGTAGTCAACCTGGAATGTATACAGTAACAAGTATCACTATTATTATTGTGATAACTTAATTATCAAAGGTACGCCTACAAAGTTATAATGTGTATCTATACAGCTGTAAGGAAAGTAATAAAATATTATAATAACTAGTAGGTACTTATTTAATAACAATTTTATGTTTTAACCAATTCAGTATAAGTAAGTACCTACCTACTTACTTTTAACCAAACATTTTCTGAACTTTGAACCTATTAAATATTATGCTAAACCCTAATAATAATACACTTTAACTATTTCTTAAGGCAACTGTAATAATAAAAGTATTTTTGTCAATAATTAACGCATTTTTGCAATGTTGATTTTAACAAGTATTAGCCGACCTAATGCAAAATTATGATTATGTCACCTCATCAGCGATATCTCTGTTACTACCGACATTAGTAGGGTAATAAAGGTGCAGTAATTGCAATAAACTTAAGGATTCTTATCCACCTTTATCGGTTTTATAAATGTAAATTAGACAATAACTCAGCTGATGTTTAGGTATACAATTAATGGCACATAATCTTTTAAGTCTAAAACTAAAGTTAATAATGACAAGATAATATGGTGGTTACTAACCTCGTTCACAAAGATTGATTAAATCCTAATTTATTCTTATCTCTAAAGTACCTGAATAGAGTGTTGGGTGGAAATCAATAGAAAACACTTCCTATAATGATAGTCCTTTTGTATTGGTGCTTCAATATCCAAAACGGGAATCTTCACCGTGCCACGATGTTTGACCTTCCACTGACCCAATCCAATCGAATTATCTAATTTCCACTTGTTAAACTCCAAATCCATATGTTTCACTGGTCCAATTTGATAAATATGTATAAATCCGGCCGATGTGGCCAATGTCCAGGATAAAATCAGGTACTAATGGGAATTTAACGATATAAGATAAAATCAGAACAAAGGTTAATTGCTGACTGAATGACGATTTATTTCTCACACATTTTACACGGTGGTTATGTCAAAACTTAACTAGAGGCTTGCTTTTATAAATTTTAAGGCGCTTAGTACTGAACATTCGTGTACTGGCAAATCCACGGGCGCCAACTACTTTTGTTTTATCAGGGTCAGAGCCAAAACTTGATTCGTCAAGATTCCAGATCTTTTCTGGTCTTCCTTTTAAACCAAGTTCATTTAAAGCCTCGTCAAGGATATCAAAGTACTCAGTAACTATAAAGGGATCACATGCCACTTTTCGTGACATCTCCACCGCTTGTGGCTTTTTTAAGGATAAATTGTTTCTTTTTTTAATGGGGTCGAGTAATTATTTTGACTCACGTGTATGCTAACTAAATCCAGTGTTTCCTTGGAAGTGAGCCCGAATCCGTATTTTTCCAAAACCCGTAGACCATTTGCAAGTTTCAGCTCATTTTCTCTATCAATCACCGTAGGTGGTCCACGACTCTCCTTTACTACACCTCTTTTGTTATTTACTCTATCAGATATTGTCATACGAGGAATATTGAATTTTTTTGCAGCTTGGTACGAGTTTATTTTACCAGTTCTAACTTCTTCTACAGCTTGTTTTAAAGTTTCTAGACTGTATGAAGTTGTAGTTTTTCTTTTGTAGTGCCGCACCATATTGGAAAACCTAAAATAAAATTTTCAAAGTTAACGCAAAATACTATCATATAGATTTATTCACCTTAAAAAGTTGGGATACAGATAATAAGTTAACATAATACTAAGTTTCGTCGACATCCATTTACTGGTTAACATTAACAAACCGTGGAACAGACACGAATTCTAAACAATGTAGTTTTGGGGTTTGTAGTATAACAATCAAACTTATTTATTTATTCTTATTTTTTAACAATATAAAATGTAGTACAGATATTTCATTTTTCCTTTATAATATGTATAGGTAGTGGTGGAACTTCAGAGAGGAAATTTAAAGAGGTGGAAAATGTGACTGACTCACCCGTGATTCTTCGATAGCCTTTAGGTATGGCGCTGGTCCGAGTGATTCGGTCTTCCTTCGCCTGAGGGTCCTCTATTCCTAGATGAGTTTCCGTTGAATGGGCACTGATATGCCGCTGAACGCGGTCGCGATCTCGAGCCCGTATCATGCAGCTGCACTGATGGCGAGTTAGGCGGCGACGCGCGGTTTACTTCCTTGTTAGACAAGATGTTGATGCGAGCAAAGTTCGCGGCGATACAATGGCACGACCGATAGATTGGCGCGGCTATGTAGATCGGCTAACTTTGGCTGCTGCTGTGCAAAATGGCGGATAATGCACACGGAACAAATATGACTTGTATCGTTGAAGTCTCGAAAGGTTCTCGTCAGTCACTTGACGTTTGGAAAGGTAGGGAGGTGTTTAGGAGTTACCAAAGTACCCACATTTTATGATTTTTGGCGTTATGGGTGCGTTCAATATTAACCATACCGCCTCCCAAAGAGCTTCTCGGCTCTTTCAAATATGAGATAAAGTTTTAGCTGAATCTAAGTGCTATGGTAATGAATTCGAATTGGAAATAAAGTTAAAAATTAAGATAAGTTAAGTGACAAAATTAAAGAAAAAAATAGGTTAAACTATGATAATCATTAAGGTTATTGTTCGGCACATGGCAGCAGAGGACACAGCTTCACCGCTGGTCTAAGCAAAGTGCCAGATGATGTCTTAAGTTCGACGACCCTCACCGTACCATCTGTGCCTGGGCAGATTCGAGCGACGCGACCCTTTCGCCATTGGAGTGGTGGCAAGTTTGGTTCCTTGATGAGAACTAGATCACCTAGCTGCAAATTTTGAGATTTGAGGAACCACTTCGGGCGCTGCTGAAGGGTGTGCAGATACTCAGTCTGCCAACGCTTCCAGAAATGTTGAGTGATTTGGCGAAGTAGTTGCCATCGCTTCAATGGGCTTATGACTTCGTCACACGAGTCCAGCTCAGGGAGAGCTAGGAGAGGTTGTCCTATGAGGAAGTGGCCGGGCGTTAAGCTCTCGAGGTCGTTGGGATCATTGCTAATGGGACACAACGGCCGAGAGTTCAACGCGGCTTCAACCTTCGAAAATATGGTTGCGAGTTCTTCGAAGACAAAAGAACGGTCGCCGATTAAACGGGATAACATGAGTTTCGCTGACCTGACCGCCGTCTCCCACAAGCCGCCCATGTGTGGGCTTGCTGGTGCCTGTAGGTGCCATATAACTTGATGACTAGTTATAGACTTCTGAATGTCTGACTGAGAGTCCCTAAGAAAATTGGTGATTTCCTTCAAATAGTTACGTGCGCCTACGAAATTTGTGCCGCAATCACTGTAGACATCGCTAGGGAGTCCTCTTCGTGATACAAAGCGGTCAAAGCATGCTAGAAAAGCGTCAGTAGATAATTCAGACACTATCTCTAAATGACAACACTTCGTGGAGAAACACACAAAAATGCACAAATAGGCCTTGACGATTTTGGCGTTGCGCACACGAGAAGTCTTCAACATGAAAGGCCCAGCGAAGTCAGTACCAACCCTTTGAAATGGTCGACAACGTGTCACACGGTTGGCCGGTAGATCAGCCATGAAAGGTTCAATAGATTTTGGTCGTAGACGGTAACATCTATGGCATTGAAAAATACGATTGCGTATGACTCTACGCGCAGACAGGATCCAAAACTTGCGTTGAAGTAAACTTAAAAGTGTATTCATACCAGGATGCAAGAACATCCGGTGGTAGTGATCGACTAAAAGATTAGTGACATGATGAGATTTAGGTAGCAAGAGCGGGTGTTTACTGTCGTAAGCTAGGCTAGATTTGAAAAGCCTACCGCCGACTCTCACTAGACCTTCAGAATCGAGAAAGAGATTCAAGCGCTTCAGACTGCCCTTGGGAGCCTTGCTGTTTTGCAATGACTTCAAGGCTTCGGAAAAGCACGTACACTGGACTAATTTAACAATGGTGCAAACACTATCATTGAGTTCAATAAGTGATAGAGGTCCAGTACGCCTTTCGTTTGGATGGCGTGCATTGTGAATAAACCGTTTGCACCAAGCTACGGTAGACCGTAACTTGCGAAACGAACTGAATTTGGTCAGGAGATTTTATGAAGATCTAGTACTCTCAGGATTTTTTCCTTCCGCAACTGGGAACGTTTCCGCCAGTTGGACGGTGTGAGAGCAAGAGCTGGAAGTCGCAGGTTTGAGTCCCGGTAAATCTGCATCGTCGATAATGTTAAAATCACCAGGCCATGACGAAGGATTGTCTTCGAGCCATGCTGGTGACCACCACAAGGAGTGGTTGACCAATTCTGATGGTGTTAAGCCACGACTGGCAGGGTCGCATGGGTTTAATGATGAAGGAACGTGCCGCCAAGTAGCATTTGGAACCAGTGATTGTACTTGAGACACCCGATTTCCCTCGTAAGTTTGTAATTTATGAGGTGAAGTTTTTAGCCATGACAGCACGATTGTGGAATCAGACCACGCAATCGTACTGTCCAACGAAAGTTTTCCGTTGAGCAGATTAGTGACGTGTTCCAACAAGCGAGCTAACAGTAAAGCTCCGTTTAACTCGAGCTTGGGAATAGTCAATTTTTGCTTGAGCGGCGCAACGCGTGATTTAGCCAGCAACAGCTGAACTAAAAACACGACCGCAAGCGCTTTGAACGCGCAGGTAGATGCATGCTGCAAACCCGCGCTCAGAAGCGTCACTGAAACCGAGCAAAATAATGGACACCGGTTGATCAGTGATCACATATCGTGGTATTGAAATTTTGTTCAAATTGTGAAAGTCTGACATAAAGTCAATCCACATTTTATGTATGTCCGAAGGGAGAGGATCATCCCATCCTGAATCGATAGACCAGAGTCGTTGCATAAAAAGTTTGGCAAAAAAAGTGACCGGAGATAAAAATCCGCACGGATCATAAAGCCTTGCAATGTTGGACAAAACACCGCGCTTTGTAAGAACGTTGCTCATTTCGGAGACGTGATAGACGAAGTAGTCATTATCAGCATTCCACTCGATGCCCAGGATTTTAAAAATATTTTCGCCACGCTCTTCTATAAACCGGTAAGGAGATTCACGATGATCGACAGGGAAACCCTCTAAAAATTCTTGGGAATTGCTGGACCATTTGCGCAAATGAAAACCTCCTTGAGCGAGAATATCAGCTGTAGTCTGAGCCAGTTTCTGGGCAGAGTCGATGTCGCGAGCCCCGCTTACAACGTCATCAACGAACGTGTCCTCTAATAAAGTTTTAGAAGCGGCGAGATGCTTGTCCGCATTGAGGTAAGCTAGCTCGTGCAGAACACGAATAGCCTGGAACGCCGAACTTGAAACACCATAGGTAACTGTGGTTAATTCGAAATGCTTCAGCGGAGCGTCAGGAGATTCGCGCCACAATACGGTTTGATATTTGCAGTCCTCATCACGCATACGCACCTGCCTATACATCTGCTTAATGTCGCAGGTGAAAACTATACCATGCAATCTGAAACGCAAAATTATGTCCTCAATATTTTGTTGAAGTTTTGGACCCGACATGAGTACTTGGTTCAGTGATACACCAGATGTGCTAGATGTCGAGGCATCGAAAACGACGCGAAGCTTGGTGCTGGTACTGTGTTCTTTCAGTACCCCATGATGGGGTATATAATAGCGTTCACTCGAAATCGGACATGGCACTTCACGCATGTGACCGGCTTCAATGTAGTCCCTCATGAAGGCTACATAAAGTTCACGCAGTTGAGGCTCCTTGAGAAGCTTGCGTTCCAAATTATGAAAGCGCTTTAAAGCAACAAGATGAGTATCACCTAAGGGCTTATGATTGACCTTGAAAGGTAATGAAGCTGCAAAGCGACCACCACTGTCACGGGTATAAGTTTCTGAGAAATGTTTTTCAGCTTGAATATCTTCTGGATCTTGAATGGGTGATTTAGGGGGTTCTTCAACCTCCCAAAACCTGGAGAGAGTACGATCGAGATCCATAGTGCAGGCCATTGATGCAGCAGGGTGTGCATACATAGATGCTGCGGGTGCTCTACCCATAATGATCCATCCAAATATGGATGAGTAGGCAGTGGGCATGTTGTCACCTAAACTGAACTTCCTCCCATCAAAAATCTGGTCGTAAAATTCAATACCTAAAAGCAGGTCAATTGGTCCAGGAATGGTGAAGTTATTATCAGCTAAAATTAAATTACTGCAAAGAGCTAAGACACTAGGATCAGCAGGAACGGAGGGCATATGACCCGTTATTCGCTTCAAAATAATAAAATCAGTTGATAAAATGTATGAATCATCCCGTACTGGCTTGACACTGCAATGAACCATGCCTCGAGTTTCTCGAACAGACACGGCACCTAGTCCACACAAACCACCTGACCTAGTGCGAGGTAGTTTTAAACGTTGAGCCATGTTTTCACTCAAAATGCATACTTGAGATCCAGAGTCAATTAAGGCACGAGCGGAATGAAACTGACCATCAACATCCTGCACGCGAACATACGCAGTGCCTAAAATCATGGTGGACGATGTATCAACACCATGTAATGTTTGAGGCTGGACTGTGGAGCTATGAGTCGACACAGCAGGCTCAAAAGACTTTGGTGCAGATGTTGAGTGTGATTGTTGATTTTCAACTAGTTGATTACCCATTGAATGTTTATTTTCCATTGCATTGTTTGAAATGTGAAGTTTGGTATGGTGCCGTCCACGACATACCTGACATACACTGGATGATGTACATTTTGAAACATGATGGTTGCGCAGGCAATTAAAACATAATTTATGTTGAACCACAAATCCTTTCCTTTGAGAAGGAATCATGTTGAGAAATTTAGAACAGCGATATATGGCATGATTCTCCTTGCAGCATGGACATGTGGCAACTAAACTTGATTTTTGACACGATTTGCCACTATCTAATATACTCAAAGTATTGCCTGCATTGGTCCTAGAAGTAGAACCAGAAACATTATCCAATATCCTGAGTTGCTTTTCTAAAAAGTTTATCAATTGCTTAAAAGATGGAATCATCATAGTATCAATTGATGACTCAAATTTGGTGCGTAACTCACTTGGCAATTTTTTTAGAATAATATGGAGTAGTAGAAAACTCCATGAATCAACATCAAATTTTAAGGCTTTTAGAGCGTTAGTATTTTCCTTCAATGTATTTAGAAACTTTGTCAAGCTTTTGGAATTTAGCTGCTGTAAGTGGGCCGATGATAGTATGTCACTGACATGACGATCTGCTATAATTCGCTTATTTTCATAGCGTTCAGTCAATAACCTGTAAGCTACATCATAGTTTTCACTAGATATGGGCAAATGTTTGACTAAAGATAGAGGTTCTTTGTCTAGAACGCTTATAAGAAAATGAAATTTTTGCACTGAGTCAAGACTTTCCCTGTCATGTATCAAACTATTGAAGATATTGATGAAGTTTGGCCATTCAACATGGACTCCAGTAAATCGTGCTAGTGAAATTTTCGGAAGGTGAAAGTCTAAACTTGGTTTGGATATCTGCTTTTGATTCACATCTAAGACATGCCCATGCAAAGATTTCAAGGAATATACCATATCTGAATATTGTGTAAACTTGCCTTCTATGTCTTTCCGTTGAACATCGTCATCCAAATTGGCCATAATAACAGTGAATGCTGTCTCTAACTTCTGCCAATGCCTATCCAAGTCACGAAACCTTGCGATAAATGTCGCTTTTTCTGAATGACTGATAACTTTAGGCTGAGATGCAAGACGTGTTGATAACGCGTATAACTCTTGTATAAAACGACCACAAAAGTCAAACTCTACACTGGATAATTTCGCGGCAGTCATTTTGAAACGTAATTTACTCAATTTTACTTGTAAGCACTCGAAAACCGTAGTAACATTGAAATTAACCTTGAAATGCAAAAGTAAACAAACTTGATTGCACAGATTAGAAAGTATCCTTGCTTGATTGGCGTTTGATAAAATTGGCCGGTGTTGCTATAGAATAAAAATAAAATAAGGTTCGCTATACACTCTGAAAAGTATACCGATTCGAATAAATCACCATAGACAACATGAATTAAGTAATCTTTGTATGCAGAGGTATGATCTTATTTGCTAATTTGAATCTTAGCGCCAAATGAATTTGCTTGTATTGGAAATGAAATGACAAATAATTGCATAATAGAATTAAGTATGGCGGAGATATGAAAATACAAAATATGAATTGTTAGATTGAAACTTAGCTTGAACGAAAAATTATATACGGATGAGAATTATACTTATCCGCGAATGCTTAGGTAGGTACTTATTTGGGTAGAAGGACCAAGGAAATGGTGGAACTTCAGAGAGGAAATTTAAAGAGGTGGAAAATGTGACTGACTCACCCGTGATTCTTCGATAGCCTTTAGGTATGGCGCTGGTCCGAGTGATTCGGTCTTCCTTCGCCTGAGGGTCCACTATTCCTAGATGAGTTTCCGTTGAATGGGCACTGATATGCCGCTGAACGCGGTCGCGATCTCGAGCCCGTATCATGCAGCTGCACTGATGGCGAGTTAGGCGGCGACGCGCGGTTTACTTCCTTGTTAGACAAGATGTTGATGCGAGCAAAGTTCGCGGCGATACAATGGCACGACCGATAGATTGGCGCGGCTATGTAGATCGGCTAACTTTGGCTGCTGCTGTGCAAAATGGCGGATAATGCACACGGAACAAATATGACTTGTATCGTTGAAGTCTCGAAAGGTTCTCGTCAGTCACTTGACGTTTGGAAAGGTAGGGAGGTGTTTAGGAGTTACCAAAGTACCCACATTTTATGATTTTTGGCGTTATGGGTGCGTTCAATATTAACCAGGTAGATTTATCAGTATTATCCTAAAATCAAAAGGTTTAGGACCTCCGACAACGGGGCTATTGCGTTACAATAGACGCAATCACCCCAACATGATGGACGCAATAACCCCAAAGCAAAAATATAACCTACTAATTTTAAATTGCATGTTGACTGCAAATCTTAAGCTAATTACATAAAATAATCAAAGCAACACGTTCAGTAATAAAACAATAAAAGTACTTACGGTTCAAAAACATCGATACTCTCAAAGGAACTGAGATTTCAGTAGATTCAAATTCACGTGTTGTCACAAAAAGAAATTCCAAACGAAATGACAGATTCAAGATGGCGGATTATTTAAAAAAAGACTTCTGTCATGTCATCTATTGATCATTTTTTGTACTTTTAGTGCCAAAAACATAGAAAAGGTGGAGTGAGTAGTTCTAAATTACGCGTTTCGTATGATAATTCAAGTAGACGCCTTAGCCCCGTAGACGACATAGCCCCGGTTGACCTTAGTTGTTCTCTACAGATAAGTTCAATTCAGATAACCTCATCAGTCTGAGATAGATTTAACTAATAAGGATTTATTATACTTATACTATATACTTAATATAATACTATAATTATACTTACAGTGGAATCTCTAACTCGAACGTCAAACGGGAAACTCAAAAAATTTTGCGAACAAATTTTCGACTTGACAAGAACTTCGAGATACATATGATTTAACTGCTGAAATTTCGACATACTCGTACCTACATAGGCGCGATTTCAAAGTATATTTATGGATTTTTAAAATTAAATTTGAATAATATGTATAACTAGATATTTAATTAATGTGGACGTATGCAGATGTTTTGAAACTGCTGTTTAAAGTTAGAGGGATAGACTACAACTATATTCAGATAATTTACAACAATTCGTTGCTAACCTTGGAAACAAGGCAGTATCTATGAAGCCCAAATACGTTTATGGGGATCGATCTCTTCTATTACATTTGGATGTGTACCTACGTGATCAAACGTTTCAGCGGCCATCCTAAACTTGAGTGGTGAGTGGTGACCATCTAACTAAACCATCTGAAATAGCTGAAGTCTGCATTGAGAAATTAAACAAGGCACACAGCATAGTCATTGGAACTCTACAGACCAAAATGGCTGTAAGAAGTCGTGATGACTATGATGATCGAGGCTAGGCTGAAATCAATAGAACGTGCATAACTACGAAGAAATAATGTCAGGAAGCATAACTCAGAATAAATTCCACACAAAAGTGGTCCTTCAAACCAAAACGACGTAATTAAAAAAACGTGATTCCTAATACGAATTACTTCCGAGGTTACAAATAGACATGTTCGGTGATTGGTTTAAATTTCAGAAGGAAAGCAGGGATTGGTCCACGCGCGTGCTGCAACGTCTAATATGACATCCGAGTCATAGCGGCGTGTGATTTTTATTGGTTCATTTTTTTTAAGACAGTTACTCTTCCTGATATAATTTCTTCGTAGGTGCACAATAAGGTATGCACCCGGGAAATCTCGTGACAAGAATTCCCGGGGTTTTCAATCTATACCAGAACCGGGAATTCGTAATCTAAATTTCGGGAATTTAGGGAATAATAATGGGTATAATTTTGTTTTCTACCAACATGTTCGTAGTCATTTGCATCAATTTTTTCAAATTATTATAAATTGTTTATTTTCAAGTAACTTAACTCATTAAAAATATTAAAATCAATCAATATATGTTATCATTATCAAATATACATAAAATTAACGTAAGAAATTATGTACTTAACAGCACAAAATAAACATACAAATAATAAATAAGTCTTATCAAACCAAATCACAACATAATTTTGTAATATGTTAATCTTACTGATATTGGACCCGAGACTTGCCTCCCGCAACGAACCCAGATACGGGCAGTCCAGTCGGTTGGCAATCATGGCCAAGACGACATTGGGACTGCTCCGCACCTTGCGCACCAGAAATGCCGAAAGCAGACAGTTTACGCCTCCGCTGATGTCCCTGTTGCGCTAAACAAACGAGGCAGCCCCAACCCCGCCCGGAACGCGTTGTTGTTCTAGACGTGGAAGGCACTGTAGGCTGTAGGCCTTTTCCGTATAGTCGACACACAAGCTGCACGTCTACAGTGGTGCAGTACACTTTAAAGAACTTGAATAGTACTCTGATTAGCTTCCCCGGTGTATTCGAGCTCTCCAGCTTTTTCCAGAGTATATCGTAGGACAGGAAATCAAGGAAGAGAACGTTATTGCAGTGTTTGGGTGGTGGTTCTTCACTATTCGTCACCAGCCTTCCTCGTGCACATAATCACGTGCCATTTAATGCTGCCTTAATGTGGTCGACTCTACGTAATGGCGGTCTACCACGTAGTCTTATCCCTATTTTACCCCCCACTACAAGTCATTCCACGGATGCTTTACCGTCCGTTCAATATTCGCGGGCCTGAACGATGGAGAATAGACACCAGGGCCGCGTTCAGAACCTCGGTGAGAGCGCACTCGGAGTGCAACTTTTCGCACTAACGCCGCCGTTCCGAACCTCAGGGTAAAGCACTCGGTTGTTCTAACTCGAGCGTCCCGAAGCTCGGAGCGTCGCAACTTTTTAACCATCAAAATCGATCGGTAAAAGGTTGCAACCCGAATCTGACATAAATTTTCCCAATCAGACTACAACAAACTTCTTCTTCTTCTCTCGTCTCAAAGAAAATTAGCATAGCGGCCCGTTTTGCGATATTTTTGCTCACAGTGCTAACTGCCAAAGCAGGTCCGAGACAAATATCGCGATTTTGACAGCTCGTGGCACTGTAAAGCCCATCACACACGACTAAGATAATATAAATTATAGCGTCGAATATAAAAGTTATGTTAACTTAACCCCACACGGCGCAGATACTATAATATATAGCAAGCGTACATTCTATCGGAGTTCGTCTCGGGAGCCGCACGTTTCGATCGTTCACACTGTAATATACAGAGTGTTTATATTTTTTATTTTGCGATGATTCGTATTTTGTTGCTACACCTGTTAGACAGTTCCTCAGATGATGATTGGGACTGTGAATATGATATAACCGTCATACTAGCTAAAAGTAAAAAACGAAAAATCTGTATAAAAGATCACAAAACACAGGAAACACCGTAGTGAATTTAAACTTTACAATGATCTTTCAGAAAAAAAAAACAGCTTTTTCTTGCGCTTTCATATGGTTATTGGCACGATACCTACCAGTTAACAATTGTTTGTCTGTCTGCCTCTATAATCCGGGTATTTTCTTAAAATGCTGGACCAATTTTGATGGGATTTATACTGAAAGGCTTAAAATACTTAATATGTTCAGCAGTGGACGTCCTACGGCTGAGATGATGATGATGATGATACATACTTCTGCAATGCACACAAGGGAGATTCTACAGTGTAAGTTTGACCAGCAAATGAAGAATTTGAACAATAATAGTATCAACTTAAAAATACAAAAACCGAGTTTTCTTCGGAAGCAAGTTTTTTACAGCCTCTGTTAACGGATTCAAATGAACATGAAAAAAATCAAACAAGAAAAGAAGAACTAAGCACAGAGTTTCAAAAGCTTCTGCTTGTGAAATAACAAGAATACAAACGCAGAGTGATCTTCATACGAATGTCCGATAGTCTTTACCTGTCACAGGCGTATCTAATCTTTTATCAATTACACAGACAAGTGTGGAACCTGAACGAATTATTCTTCTGCTGGGTTGCTTTGCAATAAAATAAAATATAATGAGTACTTAGTATTTACCGTAAAACGAGATAAATTGGTCCAATCTTCACTTTCAACTCGAATTTACACCTTCTTCCGTTACACATAGGGTATTTCAGGGTTTACTTAAGACTGTGTGGTAAGCTCTTATAGATGTTAAATAGCCTTACATTTCTCAATTATTGCCATATCTTGAGAAATTCAACAAAAACCTATTAAATTCCAATTTACCCCCAACGGGAATAATAGGCGCGAGAAAGAGGTTAATCAGAAATTTTGCTAGGGTTGTCTCTCTACCCATCCAAAGTACCTAAGTAGGTAACCTAAGTAATTTGTTAAAATATCTTTTGTACTTTAATGTGTTTTTAAATAAAATAATCCTGAGATCATATTTTTATTATGTCCAATACCTAATAACAAAAAGAAATCGCAATCAGGTTGAATAAATTTTCATCAATAAGTTTATTCCAATTTTTTATGGTAGGTATCATCTTTCAATTAACATATAACTAACTTTTATATCCTTAGCTTAATTATATTTGAATAAAATAATAATCTGGTAGGCAACAAAACAATAACAAAACTTAAATATTCTTCTTTCAAATCAACGACAAATTTGTTATATTTTTTATAATTAGTAGAAATAAAATTATTCATCTTCTAAAATTTTAAAATTTTACCTGTATCGTTGTAAAAATTCAGACTTCTTGTCCTCTTTAGACGTATTGAGTTACTTCTACTTCTTTGGTTAGTGCTTTTGGCCTTCCATGAGATTTCATTTCTCGGTTCTTATGGCGGCATAGTACAGATTTTGCTATGTCATACTTTTTAGCTACAGCACTTAAGCTATTATTGGTTGACGCTAATTCGTCCAGAGCTTGTTTAATTATCTGTATGTATATGTTCTGTCGTATTTTTTATAACGTTTATCACCTGGCTTGGGTACGTAGTTGCGAGGCATTCTGAAAAACATTGAAACATTACAATTGTACCCTATCAGAATGAAGAAAAAAACGAACGAAAAAAAGGAAGGCAAAAGTAATGACACAATTGGTAGTTGCCTACAGATTGAGAAATAACGATCTGTGGCCAAAATCAGTGCGATGTAGTTTTTTTTTTAATTTATAATATACTGCATGCTCCCTGCGGTGTAACCCGCGGTAAAAAGTAGCCTAAGCCTTATGTGTTAATCCAAGAATCGGATCAGAGTTCAATCTAAATCAAATTAGCGCGTTTAAACAAACAAACCAACAAACTTAGCAATTTTATAATATTACTATAGATAATTACTATAAATTACATTATTCAAAGGCATTAGGAGAGGCATATGTCCAGCAGTGCAAGGGCGTACCCAGGTAGGGGCAGGTAGCATTAAATAAATGTAATTTTTTTTGGCAAATAGAAATTAAAAACGTATTACCTACTCTGCGCAAAATGAAGTGTTGGAAACAAAATATCTTTTCAGCCAGATTTTTTTTTCTATAGTTAAATATTCTACAATATTCGATATAGAGTCTATGTATAGTGAGTCGTGTCGGTCGTGCCGCAACGTATTTATTAGAATATTTTATATAGTGACTTTCAGCCGCCGTCAAACGAAACGCAAAATGTTTTGATCAAGTTTTGATACACTTTATTTATTTCTTTATTTCGTTTTTATTATTTTTTAGTGATAATGAAAGTGACAGCAACGATTCATAGTCGAGAATTTAATTTCTGGAATCTGATTTTGATTACGCGACAGAATAAATAAAAACTAAGTAAGGTTTTGATGCAAGTTTGGTTTTATTTATTATATTAATTTGTTTTCAATGCTAAAATAAAATAATATTCAATATGTTGCATATTATTTTAAGTAGTATATATCTGTACAGATTTAGTTTAAGATTCTTAGTGTTTATAAAATAAAATAGTGAAAGTATCAAATTCAAATTTCATAGTATATTCAGTGTTTACAACTAAAAGATTTTTGCTGCGGTTTTATCTGTGCCGCGGCTCACTAGACAGACTCTAGTAATTCTAGTATACTGTTAGCGATGCAATATAATTTAAATCTCCCGCAAAACCGTCGCATCTCGTAGTTTCCGGTTCCGCCGAGACAATCAGAGAGCCATCTAGGATTAAAGCCGGATATAATTGGGAGAAAACAACATCTAGCGCCATCTAGTTTCGGACGGCAGTACTTTTTCCAGTAAAAAGAAATAGGATCAATTTATACGGTCAATAGCGACATCTTGTATTGAATAGCAATACCGCGAAGAACGTTCTAGCATGGACTATTCTGGAAAGAAAAGACAGTGATAGCAAGTATAAGACAAGGATGGAAATAGAGTCGAGTATTTTCTACATATTTCGGGAGCAAGAATATTTCAATATATAAGCGGAAGCGTGAGGCAGAGCACGTCAATTTAGTTCGAATACAATTCAGTTCGGAGTGTAATACGAGCGAATATTTCATACGACATAGTGTCTTATAGTTTCGTTGCGGCGACACGAGATTTACGTTTACTGTGCAACAACTGGAAATATTACTCCGTCAAATGGATATCAGGAAATTCTTTGAAAGAGGTGAGTCAAAACAAAACACTTAAGTAGGTACCTAATATGATTATTTGATTTAATGGGGGGCTTTGACTCTCTTGTAAGTGTATATCTTAAGCATTACTTACAATATTTAAATTTATTAATTACAAGACGTGGTTTTGTTATAATAGCTAAAATAACATTTGTGAATATTTTGTGATTAAAAAGTAAAAAAAAACATAAAAGAAAGATCGTTGCAATATTTTGGATTTATTAATAAGTCCATACCGACAACAAAGTCCCTTTTCTCTAACGTCACAACAAGTGTATTATTTCAAATTACCTAGTTATGCTTATTTGGCGTTCAAACCATATATATTAGAATGTGAAACTTGATCTTTATTTTCGTCTTATACAACCCGCCTAAACACTGTAAGAGTATTTTTGTGTATCCATTTTTTAGGGAGGACACGCGAAAAAAGAAAAAAAGGTCGGGAAAGTAGCAGTGGAAGCGATGAAAATGACAACCATGATAAAACCACTCATGTAATGCCAAGATCATTGCATGCTAACATTGGACAAGCGTCAAATTCTCCTGTAGAACCTGTTAATATATCTGTTGCCGACTATTCTTCTCCATCGACATCCCAACAAACTTATGACGTCAAAGTCGATCCTGAAATTATAGTGGACGATGGCTGTCATGAAAATGATCTGGGACGTTATGTTGGGTTGGCTACCCAGCTATCGACGGAAAAGAAGAGGGAGTTGTTACAAAATCCTTGGATCCCGCCCAGAAATTACGATTTTGAAAGTGATGCAAGCCATTTAAAAAGAAAATTTAACCATGCTTGGTTGGATCAATATTCACCATGGCTAGTATATTCCAAGCGACTAAAAGGTGCTCTTTGTAAGCATTGTGTTTTGTTCCCTCCGCCCATTAGCACTGTGAGAGGAATTTTGGAATCGTTTATGGTCAGGCCATATATAATGTTCAAAAATATGCATGAAGACTGCCGAAAGCATGCAACGACCAACCTTCACCAAACGGCGACAAATGCTGCAAAAATTTTTCTTGAAAATGTTCCTGTAGACATCCAACTGCAAAGTGGACACCAAAAAGAAATCGATGAAAACAGACAAATATTGTCATCAATTATTTCTTGTATAGTATTTTGCGGCACACATGATATGCCTCTTAGGGGCAAACAAGCAGATGAGGGTGTTTTATTAGATTTATTGAAGTTGAGAATCAATTCAGGGGACGACAGATTAAAGAGTCACCTGGAAAAGTGCCGTCGCAGTGCAGTTTACACATCACCAAAAATACAAAACGAATTGATAAATTTATGTGGCGAAGTTATTAAGGAGAATATAATTAGTGAGGTTCAGAAGACCATGGCTTACGCAGTCTTAGCTGATGAAACAGCAGACGTATCTGGGAAAGAACAGCTGTCAATAGGCGTGCGGTTCTACGACGAAAGCAAAAGGAAAATCAGAGAAGAATTTGTAGGGTTCGTTGAACTAAAAGCACAAAATGCTTCCGCAATTGCCGAAGCAATTGACAATTTCTTAATTAGTTCTAACCTCTCAACCGAAGATTGCGTAGGTTTTGGATTCGATGGCTGTTCTACAATGGCAGGGAAAGAGGGTGGCGTACAAGCCATTTTGAGAAAAAAATATCCTCGTGCTTTATATTTTCATTGTCACAAACTCAACCAGTGCCAGAAATTAGAAATACTGTCGCCACTGTAAAGGATGTTATAACGTTTTTCAGGGAATCGACTACACGTCGAAACTACGCTCCAAACCTATCACGATTATGTGAGACGAGATGGTCAGAAAAATATAAATCAATCAGAAAGTTTTCTCAACATTTTTCAGAGCTTGTGAAATCTCTAGAAACGTTATCCGTAGAAGGAAATTATGCCACCAGAAAATCTGCATATCAGTTGCATTCAGCAGTTACAAAACCAGTGTTTATTGTTACTCTACAAACAATAGCCAAATATTCAGCAGTTTTAGAACCAGTAGTTAACGCACTGCAAGCTAAATCAATCGACATGATCTCGGTAGGGGAACACATCAAAAATATCAAGGACATTCTCAGAAATGACCGCGAGTTTCCTGATAGAATAAGTAATGAAATACTTCAAAAAGCACGAGCTGTTGCAATGGATTTGAACATAAAAATTTCGGTTCCACGTCTTGCTCATAAGCAAACACATAGAAGTAATCCGCCATCAGACAATGATAACGAATATTGGCGGCGTTCCCTGATAATCCCATACATTGATTCACTCATTTCATCACTGAATATTCGATTCTCCCAAGAAAATACTCCGGCGTTTGCTTTAAGCAGGCTACATCCCTTGTATATGACAAAAACCAGCATTACAGACCTACACAAAAACGCAGAATCATTCCAAGAATTTTATAACCTGGATATCACCGGAGAACTGAACCTTTGGCATAATTTATGGGTGACGAAGGCTTTATCAGATGATCAATTAAGGGACATAGAAGTAATTGATCTGTTCAACGAAGCCAACATTTTTTACCCTGCTGTCAGAAAGGCATTAATTATTTTAAGCACTATCCCATGCACCACGGCGACCGTAGAACGGTCCTTCAGTACGCTGCGAAGAGTTAAAACGTGGCTTAGAAGCACCATGGGTGAAGAAAGGCTTACGGGTTTATGTCTGATGAGCGTACATCGCAACTATTTAAAAGACAACAGTGAGTTTATTGAAAAGACTGTCATAGACAAATTTGCGGCAAATCCGAGAAGATTACTGTTAAATTAATATATAAATACATAATATAATAATATATATTATACATAATGTATGGTATAATTATGTATAGTATTTTGTTTTGTGTCATCATCAAAATTAATGAATAAAAGTCAATTTTCATGATTTTTTGACGATCTTTTCGAAACAGGTATAAGCAGCCCCCTGCCCCCTCCTAGCTGAAATCCTGGGTACGCCCTTGCAGCAGTGTACTGATACTGGCTGATGATGATGTCATTATTCATAGAATACTCTACTTTTTAATATTGAAATGAATTGTTTATTAGTAATTAAAAATTGAATAAAATAATAATAATAACTATCTAATCTATAAGCCCCATGGTGGGGGGAATACTCTACTTAGGTATTGGTTTTGACAACCCTATTTCAGAATTCCAATTTAGGTACCTCTTAATCAAACTTGGTATCCTACAAACTTGCTTGTGAAACGTGTGGGTAACTGTAGAATCAAACTCTTGAATTAATATAAATTTTAATCTGAAAGTAAATTCCTGAAACTTATCTTGTTTTTGAATAATCACTACCCCCTAACCCCTTAATTAAGGCAAAGACAGTTAGGAAATATCTTGGATCCAGAGTAACGTATCCTGTAATTGACGTAGTACAGTTTTATAATATTTACCAGGTTTAGAAGTCTTTAGGCATAACTATTCACTATTATTGATATGTGCTCGTAGAAGGTCACGGTATAATAATATTTATGAAATATAAAATAGGTGTTGATTTCCTTTGAGTTAGAGAAGTTATGGTCACATACTTACATTTCATACCTAACGGACAATAAGCTAATTGAGATTAAATCTATTTGCTGTTATCAATTTATGTGATTTGTCCCTGTCATTATCTCGTGTAACAAAAGAGTCGAATGCCGTCTTATATGACGAAGGTGCGATCTCTGATTTTGTAGGTAATCATACAATATATTTATAACTAAAGATCAGTCAACATGTTCTGACAAATGTGAAAGGTCAGTCGATGTACTCCTGACAAATGATAATTGAATTGATGGTTTAATACTATCAAGTCAGTAGACAAGAGTCCTGACACACATGATAATTTTTAACGATCAGTTAACGAAGTCCTGACATTTTGCTAAAAGACTGGCTAACTCAGTTCCGGCTCAGAGAGGACACATACACTGCAGGTGACTGACAGGTCTGGTCTTGACCCGCAAGCAGAGTTGATTGCGTCAGCCGTTAGTCAATTTCCGGGATTGACTTATCAGGCAGACATCAGATAATCGTACTTAACTGAAAGGTCGACCTCTACAAATCCATATTTAAATTAATGTTAAACTCTTGTCTTTAACCTTTGGTTGATAAAATTCTGACAGCCAAATCAGTAAGAGATATTCTTAAGAACGACAATACGCAGGGTATCTTTGGTAAATGGTGAACAAAGATAAGACACGATTACTTCCGTGGACGAGTCCTTGATAGCTGAGATTTCAAGAATTTTGCAGCTGTGATAAGTATAAGGGAAGTATTAGTACTATATAAGAAATAGGTCACTTAGCACGTGCGGGTCTATTACAGTTGGTTGGTATAAGTTGTATATAAAAAGAATGGCCCCGAGTTTCTTGCCGCTTCTTCTCGGTTGGCTCTATATAGTAGGTACCTACGTCTTTTGCTTCGTCTTCTAACAAATATCTAGCATATGTAGTCTAGCCATGCAGTACATTGCTACTCAGATGTTTCCCGGGTTTTGCAGAATTGGGTTAGTCATCATCTTCTTCCCTTTTTAACAGACTTCAAAAAAGGAGAAGGTTATGATAAAACAGCTTGGGACTGATCACTCCAGGATCTATCTACTCGTGTACTAAGATGTCAAAGTGAAGCGTGTCTTGCCCTACTGATACCATTATTATGTTCTCTTTTGTAAGGCAACACACTGGAGCTAATATTTGTAGTACCTAAGTAAAAATATTGTAAAAACATCTACAGGGTTATTGGTAATTAGACCGGATCCTTTTAAGGGGTGGTAGGGAATGCCATTTGCAACAATATGACTGTACATTGTGATATCCGGAAATGAATCATTTCTGTGATATTCTTTTTTTTTTTTTTTTTTTTGAAAATCCAGATTTACTACTTTAAAATTTAATAAAAAAAAGTAATCAACCGATTTCAATTCTGTTCGCAGTTATAGCGAAACCTTGTTACAGCTCTTAATAATAAACAATAATATCGTACTAATGTAGATCCATCCAAAAACTATAGGCTTTTTCATAATTTTTATTTGATAATTTTTGTAAGATGCTTTACAAAAACCTTTATTTTCTCTACAAAAACGATAGTAAATTAAGTCTGCATTTTATTTAAAAAACATCTACAAGTCTTTAGCTATCCAACGAGGTAAAAAAATTAGCACTTTATTACACAGTTGCAGAAATAATGCGATTACAAAAGGCCGAGAAAGGAATGAGAATAGTCCATGAGAAGTAGCTATGGAAGAAATACTTTCTTAAGGTAACTTAATTTCTTTTAAAGAAATAAAAGAGTAGATGTAATTAGTCTGTATTTATTATTTTTACAGTTCGTTCTCAAAATGTGAGCCAGAATTTTAAATGCAGAGACGTGGTAAATCATGTTTCTGCGGGTTTCAAGGGGTACTTCACTGAGTAGCTCATAAAGTTCGTTTCTCAAAAAAAATTCATACGCTTCACCATTGAGGTTGTTGGGCAGAAAGAAAGGGCCGATCAATTCATTCTTAATAATGCCCATCCACACATTAACGGAAAACCTTCTTTGTGATCCTTGTAATCTTTTCTTGTTTGGGTTACCGTCATCTTTCGGGGCCCAATAATGAATATTATGATAATTTGATATTCCATCCTGATCAAATTTGGATTCGTCGGTCCATAAGATTTTTAATAAAAAATTGGCATCTTCCATATCGGTGTTCAACATGAATCTGCAAAATTCGACTCTACGTGCAGGATCTCCGTCTTGGATAACTTGTACCGGAGTCAAATGATACGGGTAGAGTCTTGAGCGGTGCACTGTGTTCCATACTTTCCATTGCGACATGCCAAGACGTCGTGCAATGATGTTTGTTGAAGTCGTAGGATCTTGCTCAAACATGCGAATTAACTGTTCCTCTTCATCCGAATGATAAATACGAGATCATCCAGCATCACTTTGTCGTCTTTGAACTTGACCAGTTTCTCGTAGTCGCCGGTACACTCCGTCAAATACACTCACATGGGGTAAACGGCGCTGTGGAAATCGAGACTGATACTCCGTTCGAGCATGTGTAGCGACGCCGTTGGCAAAACCATAGCAAAACAGTATGTCCGCATACTCTTCGTTTGTGAACTCTCGAAGCCGAGGTAGATGGTCGTGGGATTCCGCAGTCATGATCAGATCCTTTAGTACAAGCCAAGTCGTCGGGTAAGCAATCAATCAAAAAGTCCAGTTCACTAGCCGAATCACAGAAAAAGAAGTTACACAAGTCCAATAACGTTATCAAGGTCGAAATTTAATCGTAATAAAGGGTTGCCAAAGAGCGTCTGAACAGTACGATGCGCTTGAGCAAACTGGGTTCTCATTGCTCGTTCAACAAACATAAGCGAGAGGGAGACGGCGCATTCAACATGGATACCGTTGTCTAAAACCCTTTCTCGGAATGTCTCTACCTGAGTCTTTGTTATCGCATTATTTCTGCAATTGTGCAATAAAGTGCTAATTTTTTTACCTCGTTGGATAGCTAAAGACTTGTAGATGTTTTTTAAATAAAATGCAGACTTAATTGACTATCGTTTTTGTAGAGAAAATAAAGGTTTTTGTAAAGCATCTTACAAAAATTATCAAATAAAAATTATGAAAAAGCCTCTAGTTTTTGGATGGATCTACATTAGTACGATATTATTGTTTATTATTAAGAGCTGTAACAAGGTTTCTCTAAAACTGCGAACAGAATTGAAATCGGTTGATTACTTTTTTTTTTATTGAATTTTCAAGTAGTAAAACTGGATTTTCCAAAAAAAAATAAAAAAAAAGAATATCACAGAAATGATTCATTTCCGGATATCACAATGTACAGTCATATTGTTGCAAATGGCATTCCCTACCACCCCTTAAAAGGATCCGGTCTAATTACCAATACCCCTGTATAGTAGGTAAGACTTACCTACTATATAGATACCTAATGCAAATCAATATTAGGGTTAATAATTAAATTAGATATACATTTATCAGGTCATATATTTTCGGGATAAAATACTGGTCGAATATGTGCCCTGTCGATATAATATAAGGAGGATTTCCAGGGGTAATAGTGGAATAAGACGCTTGATCACTCTATGCTACACGGTCTCATGACAAAATCGTTGACTGGTCGGCGCCCATAACTTCTATAATATCTACGGCTAAAAACCGTAATAATTAAGAAAGTAACGTCTTATTTAAATTGATTTTTGCAAATATACCCATATAAGGTGTGCAGTACAGTTTTGAAATAATTGTTATAAGGAAAAAAATATTAGGTACGGCTGCAATTCACTCGAAACTTTGTAAATTAAACAATACACGTTATTTTTAGTGCAAGGTGCTTGTCAATATTAGTTTTGGCACTTACCCCCTATGTTTTTTAGTTATATCCTATTTTAGATATATATATATATATACCTATATAGTATATATATATATATAGGTACAGTATATATCCTCGAAAGCAGCGGAGTTTTAAACGCCTGCGTTTTACCGGCCATATATTTTTGGTCCCATGTAGGGGGGGGGGGGGGGGGGGGCGGCGCCTATTTCCATCTACGGGACACTGTTCCAGACTCCAGACTGCTAATGAGAATTACTTTCACAGAAAATCCCAATAGCTGTCCAATCCGGGAATAACAATAAATATACAATAACAATAGGGAATCGAACCCAGGACCCCGAGATTCCAAAACGCTTCCACCCTACTTACACCAAGAGAGCGAAGCAACTGGCGGATCAAGTTTACAAATTATTAAACTAGGTACTTACTTACTTTCTGTTACATAGCGGGTCATGGTCGAGCTGCGAAAATGGGCCCTTGATTGGTCCGCGCCTGCACGCCGACGAACTGAGGCCGTAGCACATACAATTTCCGAAAAAGTATTTTCGAATCGTAAGCGGCAACGCGTACAATCTACGAGTTGTCTGTGTCACAGTTGCCCCAGATAAATGAAAGTCTGTACTGTTTTTCGTGAACGACACTTTACGTTACACTTGCGCAGTTATTCGTGCTAGGCCCACTGAAGGAAATTTGAATGCGAAACGAAAGTATTATTTACGCGTAATCGTACAATGCCGGACCTGTCACTAGATATCAGATATTATCCGCTCAAAACTGAATTATATGAACCAACACAATTTGTATTGATCGGTTCATGAGCGCATGAGTGTGTACATGTTATTACAATATTATTTATAAGGTATTTAGTAATGATAATATATTTTTTATTTATAGCCTCACATGCTGATAATATTATATTTAAGAAATTGATAGATAATTAGATTACTATATAAAATAATGACTACAATAACATTGAAATTTATAGAGAGAAAAATTCCATCCTCGCACGGGATTCGAACCCGGCGTCTTCCGACTCTCCGTGTCAGACGCCATTGACCAACTAGGCCACCGAGGTTCGGGTCCGAGCATCGAATTTTAACTCTCTATTTGACTAACCGTCTTGCGGAGACGGAGCGACATCTATTGAACAGTACCATCCAACCGAAAGAAGCATTATTTAGAAATACTTAAACTTTCGTATTGACATCGCAGCTCTTGTAATTTTTATAGTATTACATTTTAAAGCACTAACGCCTGCTTTTAGCGATCTCAAACATTGAAACTCGGACCCGAACCTCGGTGGCCTAGTTGGTCAATGGCGTCTGACACGGAGAGTCAGAAGACGCTGGGTTCGAATCCCGTCCGAGGGTGGAATTTTTCTCTCTATAAATTTCAATGTTTGAGATCGCTAAACGCAGGCGTAAGTACTTTAAAACGTAATACTATAAAAACTTACAATAAATTATCAGATGACATCATGTCTGCCTGTTCTTGCTCATTACCTTGCCTTCCTGCATATGCCTCTTCCCAGGATTTCCAATACTTTTTTATGTCTTGAATAATACACACTACCAGATAATCACCTAAATGCAGAGACAATAATTTATTTAAATAAATTTATTTTTTCAACAATGCCTAATAAACATAAAATCATAATAAGTATTTCATTTCTCTTGAGCAGGACTAGTAGCTTGATTTGTATCTTCTAATGATGAGGATATGAAGTCATAAGTTTTGACCACTGCGTCGCTGGTGTATGTGGGAAGTTCTGTTAAAAAGGTGAACGTTGATTTAACGCCGCAGTTCCAGTAATACTTAAATAGATAGGATATTCTATCATTCGACGGAAGTGGAGGCAGCTGCAAATAAAATAAAAAAACATTGTTACACACTTCGGAGTATACTGGTGTAATTTGTTAAAAAAATATGAACATGTATGGTTCCGACAAATTAATAAACATAAAATGGATGATGAGAAGAGTAGTTAATATAAATAGTGTTTTCAAGTTGATACTAGCTCAATTTGGTGACCATGGTTGATGTTGGGATGTAAATATTAAGTTATAAAATATTTAATTATGTCAACTGATTTTTTGCGCAGAGGTAAAAAAATTGATATCACAGGGGGGCCTAGAGGGACGAAGGGTGCGCGTGTGTATTGACGGTTGGTCGCCAGTCGCCAGTCGTATTCCGTCCCCCGCCCCGATACGACAGTTACAACGCGGTCACATTAACTAGATGCTTGACCATGTGGCGTCATTTTGGCGCTCAAGTACGGTGTGCAAAAAAAACCGGCCAAGTGGCCTTTATTAAGATCGAGTAAAAATTGATTAAAATTAAGTTTGTTAAATGAATAAAAAATATGTATTTATTTTGAAAGGTAATATGCAACTACATATTCTGTGAAAATTTAAGGTGCCTACCTGTTACCGTTATTAATATTGAGCATACAAATAGGAAAAACACACATTTGTTGTATGGCTATCCAATTAATATTTATTAATTTGGCATCTTTCGACAGGAATGTAGTCGATTATCTTGTCTATTATCTATATTATGATACACATGCCATTTTAGCCTCTTTTTAATCCGAGTAAGAGTACTTTTTGATATTCCAGTTGCGACACAGGTATGTTTTCAACCTGATCCACCGGTATGGAAAAACGTTAATTTTTCTTCTTATTCTCGAAGAACTGTAGCACTTTTAACACGAGATTTCTCCCTTCACTGTGTATAACTTTCCCCATGTTATTCGGTTTGAACACAGTTCAACAGTTAATATTCAACAATCGACAGTAACAAAAAACTCAACAACACAATAATCAAAACAAAAACTATATAACAAAAACAGAAAACAAGCCAAATTTAGCAAGAAAATTAGCCAAATTATCAACGTGTGTATCGGTAACAAAGATGCTGACCGTACTGACACTTGCCGGGCGAGAAAAGGGAATGCGGGGAGAAGCGGGCGGGGACCCGCATTCCAGCGATACGTCGAGTTAATGTGACCGCGTTGTACAGTCGCGTTCTAAAGTGTATTGTTATGGCTGTTCTTTCTTAAGTTTGATTTCGTTTGTTATTTTTGGTTTTTATTAGAGTATTTTTGGTAGATAGGGGATATGCCTAGAAGAAATACGGTTTTGATAAAAAATGGTATATGTTGTGCATTGTTTTGTTAAAAGAGAAACCAATGAATTAATCGACTCTTATAAGCAAATTGAATAAAGATAGAAAAGCTCAGCTATTCAAATACCAGACATACACGATAAGACAAACTGCAGACATTATAAAGATGGGGAACATGAAAATAAACAAATAAATAGTTGCTTGGGTACAATACAAAACGGAACAGCAGAGGCCACACATATGTCTGTTTCAACGGTCGAAAACATCACTACTCAAGCCAATAGCTTCGATTTGATAACATATTTTCAAAACACCTGGCAAAAAACCGATCCAGAGCAAAAACTGTCTCAGAAATTGATAACTTTGACCAAGGCGTGATTAAGACTGCGGTCCGTATCGCGATATTTTTGCTCACAGTGCTATCGTCTACCAAAGCCGGTCCGAGACATACATCGCGATTTTGACAGCTCGTGGCACTGTAAGCGTGTTTATAAATCGGACCAGAAATGTAGCAATAACGAACCATTTGCGCGCGAAAAACATATTCATAAAAATAAAGTGCATAGTGTTAAGGTTAACTATGTGGTGTGTGGATTAAATAGAAATAATGGAATGGATGGATCAACTTTTACATTAAAAACAAGGGACACCAGTAAAGACGTTGTAGAAATAAACAAACACCTGTCACTTTTGACAGAACGCTCACGACGATTATGGTGTAGGTAGACCATGGTTCATGTAATCGTCAATATGGCGGCAGTTAAGACGTCATCGATGACGTAGCGTGGGCCATCGTAATCACGCTCACGGTGAAAGGGACCGACTGTGATCGCGCTAATATCGATTATGGCATTTATGGCTCAATTGGGACCGCACTATAAGAGGTGCATACATTAAATAATGAGCTTCCCCCCGTCGGCAAGCTGAAACAAACGCCTGAAGAAGACATAAACTTCAAAGGCTCAAAACGAAGTCTTCCACGAATAGTCAAGAGTTTGGGGCTTCAATGGAAAAACTGAAAACAATCAAAAAGTGCTGAATCAGACTTCAAATTTTCGTTTGCAAAGTATTGAATATTTAAAAAATATCGCCAAGAGGGATGAATCGTATGTAGATTCATCGCACTGTACACCAAAAGCTGGACCGACAGTAGTACAAAGGGCCTAAAACCCCATTTGAAAAGGACAGCTAGTTGTAATGGTCCACGCGGGGTCTGAGACTGGGTTTGTACCGAATGCGTTACTGACTTTTAAAGCGGGTACCAAATCAGGCGACTACCACGATAATATGAATTTTGAGAACTAGGAAAAATGCCTCAGATTAGAACTCAATTGATGCCCAATTTACCACTTAATTCCGTCTTGTTAGTCAATAACGCATCCTACCACAATAAACAGTGAGATATCGCACCAAGCTCAACTTAAAAAAAGCTGAAATGCAGGCTTGGCTTGTAACCTGTTAGTCTGGTTCAGTAATTAAAAATGAAAATATTAGAAAATAATTCTAGCCAAATCACAACAAGTATCGCCATCTAGGTGGAAGTATTACTAGCTCGAAGACACCTACGACACAGAGGGCGCTATTGCTAATAAAGCAAGTATATAGTCACCTGTGTCTAAGAAACAAATAGAGAGAAGTACTGTACTGTACTTTATGTCCAAAACTGGTTTTAATATAATTCTCCTTATCTAGAACAGCTTTTAAAATTACTTAATAAGGTTACGCGCGATCCAAAGGCGAAAAATGGGAGGAGTCAAGGATGAGTCACGAGCGTCATGCGAGGATCGCAGGCTGGTGACGAGCGATTGTACTTTCCGACGCCAGCCACCGACTAGAACAGACCTGTCCATCAGTGATTACCATGTGCTGTGACCCATTGGCAATTGTGGGACATTGTATCATCCTAGTAATTTAAACTTAAATTCAGTTTGGTCCCCATCTCGGGTGAGTTGAAACAAATGTCTATGATAATCTCCCAGCCGTCTAGGCAGGTAGGTTTCAGGCTCACCAAAAAAGGCATACATTACGACGAAACGCTACTGTAACCTTAGTTATACAATTTGATCAAGGCAACAAGAGAAGATTCAAAACAATTTTGATTAACCGAATTCAGCAAAAATATGAAATGGAATATTACTAAATGTATAGACCTAATTCAAGAAAAAAAAATACTGGTGGGTGCATGGGATTGGCAGCAAAAAGGTAAAGGATATAGAAAAGAAATATGCAAAGAGTGACCATGTCATGGATATGGTTACAGAAGAGTTCATTATTCCCCTTGATGCAGATAGCTCAGAGGATGACCTTGAAGAATCTGATGATGATAACGCTGCTAGGGATGATGACCTATTTTTTTTTTATTCTACTCCCTATGAACTTAATCGCTCTGTCACATGATGAACTTTGTATGTAAGTTGTTTTTTTCATTTACTGATTAAAATAAAAAAAGAGGTTAATCTTGAATACCTGTAAAACCACCTCTTACAAGCTATGAAAAACTTTAACATGTGTGCACGACTCTACCCATGCACAGCTATCCCCTCCACATTTTGCTCAGTGCTTTAGCACTGAGTCACATTCTGGTACAGGTAGCGGCAATATTAAGTTTACTTAATATTGCCGCTACCTGTACCAGAATGTGACTTAGACTGGACATTGTTTTACGACTTTGACTATGATGGACTTATTTATGTGACTAATTGAATGAAAATGTTTTTAGAAGCAACTTTATCTATAACAGTTTGAAACTCAAGGAATGGCAAAAGTACCAACATATAAATAATTGCCTAACTACCACTTAAATAATTAACAATCATGTATTAATTTGTTTGTCCATGTAGTTACATTTTACTATGAACAAAAACTTGAATGTCTGATTAATCTTTCCTATACCGTGATAATTAAAACAAAAGATTTATCAACGAAACTGACGCATATATATGTCTCTGGAATACAAAGGGTTAAACTTAAATAAGTGAGAGACATAAAAAAGTGCCAATAGTTCAAACAGTACAGTACAAAATATAGTACACAAGCTCATGTTTCTAATATTATTAAATTAATTTAAATATGTGAACACTGTTGTAAGAGGGCAACAAACACTTAATAGTAAATTAATTTTCAATTTAATTAATAACTATTTTATCAAACCTAATTAAATTCCAAATAAGTAAATTGTAAGTATCCAGATCTGAATTTTGTTATAAAACCTATAGTTTCTTTTTATATAATTTGTAGTGTAATATAACAATATATCATATCTGTATGACATCTTACTAAATATGTAATAGCAATAAACAAAATAAACTCATACTTTTATGTCTGTTTTTTTATATGTGCATTTAGAATAATGTCTTGGAAAATGTCTTAGTACTTCAGTTGTTGCTGAACCAGACAATGGAAAATCCACTAACAATTTATCCTGGTTAACAATAGCTGTGCCTTAATCAGCCAACTTCCTATTATATATTTATAACATATTCACCTCATATGGTATATTCTTCTTGAGTTCACCCACATAGGGTGATAGTCCCTTTTCCAGGTCTTCATATATGGCACTTGTAGTAGAGCTGTCCTTCCAAACACCTTTGTCAATTGTATAATAAACGGCAGAGCCTAGAACCGCTGATTTCACACCAAATCTGAAAGCACAAATCTATTATTTAACCACACATGTCGCAGTTCCTGGAAAAGTAGGTTGATTTCTGCGAAATCTATTGTATTATTGGCCAAATATGGCGAAACGCTAGTCAATGGGTTAATTCTTGAATACTAATTAAAGTAAGTAACTTAAAACTGTGTGGAGGTAGTTCCCCTACAATGGCAGAAGTAAAAGTCACACTATTATAAATCCAAAATATTGACTGACTGAGTATATGTTTATTATGTATACACTTACAGCAGTGGACTGATTATTTGAATATATTATATATAGAAACATATATATATATATATATATATATAATTTTTATTTTTGTTTAGTTGAATAAATCATAGCCACAATCTCTAGTACACCATGCAATGCTCCATCATATTTTGATAGTATATAGTTTAGTGACGCGATATTTTGGTGGCACATGCATAAAAGCCCCAAAGCAAGACTAATTAATTTCACCTTGGAATAGAGATAGCTCATCTCTAGAATTAGAGGCTCCTTTCAAGTTCGGACAGTTATGCCAAATTACTGTACGTTGTTCGGTAATATTATCTCAATCAGATCGACTTACTTGAGCATGGTGATATTTAGATAATCATTGACGGTTAGAATTTGTCTTTTCGATTGACTTAGTTGTGTTTATTCCAGTATTATGTAACGTTTCAATTTTTATACAAAGTATTCAGAGTAATGAAAGTAACTATTTATTTTTCTTAGCATCTGTTAGTCTGTGTTCTTCCGCCTATTCCATAGAATAACAAAATTTGTTATTCTATGGAATAGGCGGAAGAACACAGACTAACAGATGCTGGATTATTTAATAATCCAAGGCTAGGATCAACTCCAAGGAGAAGAACGACGACTCCATACACAAAATAAAAGGACAAAATGTGAATTTAACGCCATCTCATGAAGACCCCTGATAGTATTTGTTTAGCTGTAAAGTCTGTTCATCCTTACCTGACAAAACAGGTAAACAAACCACTCTCATCCACAAAATTGTTGAATCTCCACAGAAAAATCACAATTTAGACACACACGATAATTCCTAGATATAGTAGAAACATTAACATATTAAAATATTGACGAGGTAGTGTGATTATTATTTTTATGAAACCAATTTCACGGGTTTCACCCGGTCCTTTACAAAGGCATAAGTGGGCCTGTAGCCAACACTTAGAGGCCTGTTTGGTATAAAATATACTATGTAGTATAAAAAACAGACATTTTGGATGAAGGTTACCATGGTACTCAGATCTATTACAAATATGTGAAAAATGGTAAGGCTATTTATATAAACTTATTAGTGATTAGGGCTATAGTGGGCTGTGGACGAGACTACGGCACCTGCCAATTTCAGCTCATTTTAAAAGATTTAGACAGGTGGTGACTTGCCACCCACTAAACGGGCCCACCATAAGAGCCACCATCAATGGTGACATAAGGGACAACGTTGGTGTGGATGGCTGAAGGGTGTTGAGAGGTGTGCTGCGGTTTCACTAGAGTGCTACTACCGGCGTTATGCCCTTTAACACTTCCACCCTTGGAGCTTTTTGTTTCTTGCTCTTGCGTCTCCACCCCCAGACGGCGACATCTGATAGGTACTGACAATGATTTTGATGAAGATCTTCAATTTCTGCTATTGGCGACTCTTATTAATCCTATCTTAATCGCTTAAGAGAGACCAGAGGCGTATTTCACTATCTCGTTCAAGATTTACAAAGTTATGTCGAAAGATTCCATCTATATTTCAGATTTATAATTGTACAGTTTGAGCATGTACATTGTACATACTTTAATATAAAATAATATAAAAAAATACACACGCAGTTTCGCCGACCAATAGGATTTATATTTCTCCAATGCTCTTCTTACTCTCTTAGGTCATCAGAAAACTTACTTCTAACGACTCCTGAACATTGTACTATATTCTACAACTCTTCATTCACAGCATTCTATTAGAGCAAAGAGTTTGCGTAATCTCTTATTGTTGTCTAATCATCATTTGTTTGAGAGTTGTCATTGATTGACCGATGTATGTCAAAGGTGAAAATTACTTAACTATACGTATTGTTAGGCTGTGTTTGTGTTTCTGTTGTCTTGTGAAAATGTTTAAAAAATTCATATGAGTTTGAAATTAAAAGAACATGCTAAATAAACAAAAAATATATAAATAAAATACAATTTAGTCATGTTTCATTTATTTCAAAATCTCCTGTTCTTTCGTGCAGCACTTTCCATACATCTACTGGTTTTTTTAAGTAACGCCTCTTGAATTGAAAAAAAATTAAACTAAAGACATGAAGATGAATGGGAGAAAGAAGAACTAGGTATTCTACTCTTTGAAGAAGATTCACTGAAGAAAAGGCAGTGAAGTCGTCAAGACTATAGCCTGGCCAAAAAGACCGAAGGAAAAAAAAAAAGAGTATGTACCTATTTCTCTATGAGAGAATTAAAATTAACTCGGGTGCGAGGTGGAACGTCAAATCGTAAACACGCGAATTTTCTGGTATTTTGGTAAAATTTTTTTTTAGTTAATTAATCTCACCAGAATAGGTTTTTGTGTTCTATTTCATTAGTTTATAGACATCACTTGTTAGTAGGTTCATTTCATTAGCGTTTTTAGTATATTATTGCGTGATGAATGATCCCCCTGATCCTGGTGGAGGCATGGACTTTGTCCAGCCGCCTTCCCCTGCGGCGTTTACATCAATTTCATCATCTGTTGACGAAAAGGCTTTTGAAATAGTCAACAGAAAACGACGATTGGAAAAGCGTAACGTGATTAAAGATCCCCGTAGCGACCGTTCACGATCACGTCACAAAATCAATGGTTCACGATGAAACAACGTGTAAATTTACAGATGCGTCTGCGTTGTTCTCCAGGCTGGACAATGTACCCCTCCCAACTCCTTCTCCCCTAGTTCCTCTAGCCCCCTTCCTAGCGGACCCCATGCAGCTTCACAGAAAACTTCATTTAGGTACACCTATCGGTCGGCAATTATACGATTCAACAGATCGTGGCCCTTTTACGGTCCATGTTCAGAGGGAAGAGACTTCACCTACCGCTGGGACATCCCTTCACCCGGTGACATTTGGGAGATTCTCTTTAGCCGCGCCCGGGAATTTCAAGGAATCATCGATGGCTCAATAAAAAATGTTGGTCGCAATCGTATAGCTCTAAACTTTCATTCCGACATTTCAGCCAATAATTTCATCCAGTCCCCATCATTGCCAAACAACAAACTCAGAGCTTTCATTCCGTCGTTTAATATTACTCGGATGGGTATAATTCGCGGAATCCCAGTGGATATGACTCCAGAGGATGTTATGAGCGAGATGAAAGTTCCTGAAGAGTGTGGTCCAATTTTAAAAGTTCGCCGGCTCAATTTTAAAGTTTCGATTGACGGAGTTGTGACGTGGAAACCGTCGCAAACAGTGGTTTTGACTTTTGATGGTCAAATTTTGCCCTCTAGAGTTTATCTATGTTACAACTCTTTCCCTGTTGCGGCTTATGCCTTCTCGACTATTCAGTGCTTCCATTGCTGTAGATACGGACACACCATGACGCAGTGTCGGTCAAAACCTGCTTGTTTTAAATGCGGTTCTAACCACTTAGGAAAGTCATGCAACGTGGATGAAGTTGATGCGAAATGTTTGTGGTGTGGTGGCAATCACTTTGCTAATAGCAAGTAATGCCCTGAAATGCAAAGGCAAAATAACATTAAATCCCGTATGTCAGAATTATCTATTTCATATGCTGAAGCATCTCAGTTTTTCCCTGCATATAAAAAGTCCTTTGCTGAAGTTACTTCCACCTCTGTTGCAGCTCCTTTACCTAGTCCATCCAGGAATTTAACCACTGAACCGTCCAAAATTCATTACAGGGGAGGAAGAAAATCTATGAAATCCCATATATTGCCTTCATCTAGTGTTGGTTATGATCGTGAAGCGCACATGAGCATCATTCGAGAAGAATCCTCTGGAGCATCGCAAAAAGGTTGTGCTTTATTAAATACTCTGGCCCAAAAAAATGAGACTCCTTCTGTTCAAGCTATAATAGCTGAACTCCTCCAGCTCTTGAATCTATTATCCTCTCTCATGTCTAATTCCTCCTCTTCAAGTAATTCACCATCCAACGCTGCCTTCAACTTAAATTCGCTTATTTCCCTACTTCAAAATGGGTCCCTTTGACAGGATCCTTCAATGGAATAGTCATAGTATTTGCAACAAAAAGTCTGATTTTATATTTTTAACAAATAAACATGAACCAAGCGTCTTGGCCGTCCCAGAGACTTGGCTTAGACCTGATTCCTTTTTTAGGTTGTCAGGCTATGTTGACGTTTGAAGTGACCGCCAGGATGGCTTTGGTGGTGTTGCACTATTTATTAAAAATAATATTAACTTTTCCAGTATTTCTATCCCTTTTCATAATGATGGCTTTGATGCTGTTGCTGCACGCATCAACGATTTTACAATTGTCTCCATATACATTCCTCATCCTTCTAAATCTATTATTCGAAATTTAAGTTCAGTAATTATGTCTCTTTCTAAGCCCCTTCTTATTCTAGGTGATCTGAATTGTCATCATACGGTATGGGGGTGCGGTTTGTCGGATGCTAATGGTTTTTTTTTATTAGATTCATTAGATAGTCATAATCTCTGCATCCTTAACGATGGCTCCGCTACGAGAAGAACTCGTCCTAATGAGTTTACTAGTGCAGTGGATCTTTCTTCATGCTCTCCTGAGCTCGCGTCACTTATGTCTTGGTGTGTTCTCCCGTCTACTCATGGTAGTGACCATTTCCCAATTCTTTTACGAATCTTGCAAAAACATTCCCGTCCTGCTTCAATTAATTCTCCGCTTCTTAAATATATAATTGACAATAACAGTTCGATCTGGGATGTGTTCAATGATCGTACTGATTCCAAAGCCTTAACTTTACCTCTTATAAATTCCTCTAACATTATTACCTGTTCTGAGATGTTAGTACGATCTCTAGTAGAATGTGCTGATTTGACTTTCCCGGTTAAGAAATCTCATCCAGACAAAGTTCCTTCCCTCCATGGTGGGATAAGGATTGCTCTGAAGCAGTTAGATCTCGTAATGATGCAGAAGCTATCATATGTCTGTCTATGACCCGTGATAATTTTATTGAATTGAATAAAATGATTGCAAATCCAAGCGTCTCTTTCATGATAAAAAACGTAATGGTTGGAAGTCATTTTGCTCCAGCATAGGCCCCAATACTCCTTCATCTCTTATCTGGAAGAAAATACATAGGTATCGTCGGTCTCAATCTGTTCCTTATCGTAGTTGTTGCCCTTCCCAAGTTTGGGCTGATGAATTTATGGACAAATTGGCCCCTCATTATTGTCCCCATAATTCAGAATTACCATCTCTTTCTAATCCCTTTTCTAATGATCCCCTCGATCAACCGTTTACACTTAATGAGTTGAAAAACATTTTGAAATCCGTTAAAGATTCTGCTCCGGGTATTGACGGCATACCATATTCCTTTGTTTCTAAAGCTAATGTTCGCCTTCAGAACTATTATTTAACTTTGGTTAACACAATTTTTGCAACCGGATTTGTTCCAGTTTCTTGGAAGTCTCAATATATTATTCCTATTCTGAAACCTAATAAAGATCCGTTCGACCCTAACTCTTACCGTCCTATCGCTCTCTCTTCAGTCTGACTAAAATTGCGGAGCATTTGATTAAGAACCGCCTTGAGTGGTTTCTTGAGAGCAATGAATTACTCGCTAAGTCTCAATACTGTTTTAGAAAAGGCAAGAGCACTATGGACAGCCTTGCCATTTTTACAACTTTCATTTACGCGTAATGAATCTATTATAGCTGCGTTCCTAGATATTTCCGCAGCCTATGATAGTGTCCAACTTCCCCTTCTTAAAAATAAACTAAATCTATTGAGAATTCCAGCTAAATTAGGCAATTTTATTATGAATCTTTTTTCAGAGAGATATGTATATCTCCGTTGCAGTGATTCTTCTATTACTTCTAATAGGGTCATTTGGCGGGGCTTACCGCAGGGCTCTGTCCTAAGTCCACTTCTATATAATGTATACACGTATGATCTGGAATCCTCTGTTGGTCTAAGTCGTATCCTTCAATACCCTGATGACATACTTGTCTACAGCTCTCATCACAAAATTGATGTGGCTAGTAAGTGTATTTCCCATTCCCTTCAATGTTTAAATGACTAGCTTCAAAAAAATGGTCTAGATTTATCTCCTACAAAGAGTAATATCGTTCTGTTTTCTCGTAAAAGAAATCCTCCTGATTTAAGTATCTCTATTAGTGAGTGCAGAATTCCAGTAAAGGAGTCGGTTAAATTTTTAGGTCTCTGGTTGGACAGTAAACTATGTGGTCGTCAGCATTGTGAATACATTTCAAATAAGTGTGAGAGGAATATTAACATATTACGGTGTTTGTCTGGGGTGTGGTGGGGTGCCCACCCTTTTAATCTTAAATTACTATATAATGCCATTATCCGTAGTGTCTTGGATTATGGTTCCTTCTTGCTGGAACCTGCACGTAAGCGAGATCTTACCAAACTTGATCTAATTCAATCCAAATCACTCCGGATTATTACTGGTGCTATGAAATCATCTCCAATCAACGCTCTTCAGGTGGAGTGTGTGGACCCTCCTCTTCATCTTCGTCGTCAATTCCTAGCTAATAGATTCTTCTTCCGTTCTATTCATTTCTCTAATCACCCTCTCATTCCTAAACTCCAACTTCTCAAACAATATGTTTACACTTCCCGTTTTTGGACTTTTAAAAAACATCCGCTTCTTTTGAAAAGTTATTCAATCTTTAAATTGCTTAAGGATCCCACGTATCGGTCTACTAAACTATCGATTTATAATATTAATTACTTTGTTATAATATCGCAGCCGGAAATAATTTTGGACTTTGGTATCTGTAAGGGGGACCTCTACGCTGATAAGTATTTTCAAGAACTCTTGCTCAGGAATTGGCGTGGATGGCATACCGTTTTTACGGATGCCTCAAAATTGTCTCAGGTTGGATGTGTTGGTTGTGGTGTATTTCACTCCCAGTTTGATATTGTTCAAAAGATAAAATGCCCTCCTGAGTCCTCTGTTTTTACAGGTGAATGTCTAGCAACTCTTGAGGCGGTAAAATATATCCTTCTCTTCAAACTTCGTCAGACCATAATTTTTTCAGATTCTCGTAGCTCGCTTCAATCCCTTCTGTCTAACCCTTTTCACTCTAAATTTCACCCCATTGTACTCGAAATTAAAAAATCTTTATCTGATTGTATTGATAAAGGACTAGAAGTGGTTCTTGCTTGGATACCAGGACACCTTGGTCTTTCTGGTTATAAACGTGCTGATAAAGCGGCCAAAGAAACGGTTTCTTGTGGTGATAAGGTCCCGTTTATTAATTATAGCGTTGACCTTATCTGCCTCCCTAAAAGTTTTCTTTATAAGTCATGGTCTACATACTGGAGAACAACTAGCTTATCCAAAGGTTCTGGTTTTGCTAAGATCCAACCAGAAATACCAAGTAAACCTTGGTTTTCGCGGTGGTACTTCGGTAAGATTTATACGTCGACCTTAAATCGCATGAGGCTTGGTCATTTTTGCTCACCTTCACATTTAAAAAAGATTCATGTGAAAGATTCCTCTATATGTGAATGTGGCCTGGATGAGGGGGATCTCAACCATATATTCTTTTCCTGTCCATTGCATGATAATGTTTTTTTCTACAATTCTCTCATATCATTAAAAGTCTCATTTTCGACTCATATTCCTGAACTTTAATCATTTACTAATATTGATATATATAAAGTTTTCGTTCACTTCCTCACTATCAATAACATTCGTTTATAATTTTGTACATATTTATTTATTTTTAATGTTGTTTGTTTATGTTCGAATAAGTTTTCTTTAAGTTATTATTCTTTCTTATTGTTATGTGTGTATATTTTCATTTTTTCATACAAAATAAGCCTATTCTGGTTCATAGTTTGCTCAAATTCGTTTTAGGATGTTTTTTGTTTTTTTTTGACGTGAAACTGGCACAAATGTCATGTTGACGATTGCAAAAAAAAAAAGGGAAAAAAAAATTTACTCTTTGTATACAATCACAGACTAACAGATGTGTATACAATCAGCTTTCGATCTTCCAACAAAGAAGATATGAATGTATTTAATCTCCGTTAAGATACATTAATTCTATGATTTAATCTGCCCAAACTAACGAATAATCTGTACGAAAGAGTTCGGATGCAATGTCCAGTAAAATATAATGATATAATATTTACGATATAATTATTATCCAAAGTGAGCGCAATTAATTAAGAAAAATAGAGTTTATAGACATGGATCCTGCAGAAGAAATTGTAAAGCACGCCAGCTATTGCTTTTTACCGAAATTGTCGAGAAATGTTGAAGAAATTGACAATCATCCTGAATATTATGATCGTAAAAACAACTTTGATGCACACTATCCCCCGTTACTTGAAATAATCGCCAAAGGCGACCTTAGAAGCCATCCAGAGTTCGATAAAAGAATTATGCCAACACTATTAATGCTGTACCTAGAGCGTTCCTCCAGCACTAGTGCATGGAATGATGAGAAATGTTTAGAGTATTCCCGAAATTTAAAGAGTGTATTTCTTAGTGCGTACCGGATGTCGTTGGATACTGTGTTTCTCTACAGCAACTTCTGCAATATCCAAGAAGTGTTTGACAATTTGCTGAAGGATCTAAACATGAAGGCTAACTCACAGGACTTTAAAAAATACCCAGGCCGACTTAAGTCGTATTATTTATTGATGAATAATTTAAAAGTAAGTATGTAGGTACATTCAGCAAGATGAACTGGGTGCATGTGGTGGATTATGGTTTATACGAGTGAGTGTTGCAAAGGTGAACTGTTTGTTAGGACCATATTCAGTTCTATGATGATAGGGTTGTTTCTCAATACTAGTTAAAGCAGTCTTTGTCGATCAAACAGAGACTGGGTAACAAAGATAAGTATCCTTATTGCTACAGCATGAAGTCACACTATGAAGGTAAATAAATAAATAACAAATACTTGGATTCGGACTTTGAAAATAGAACTTAGATGTTTCGTTTTCCATTCATAAGCCTGTACTTGAATATTAAGCTTTTGCCTACTTGTTGAATTTGCAATGAACCGTAAATGCAGTCAAGGACTTAGTAGGTACTTTATAGTCTCAACAACAATTTGTAAAAAGGCTCATTATTAGTTTATTTCTTTTAGCATCAAAATCACTTGTGATTTTTTATGGATATAGGATTGATGTGTCCAATCACTTAGAGACACCTCTATCTTTAAGCTAGCAAAAGATAATGCATAAAATAATTATGTTTTTACCTAAGTACTTATACTTATATTTTATAGTAGGCTGCATAAATCAGGTTTTGTTATAACATACCAAAACTGAACTTGATGCAGTAATGTACTACACTGTAGTTACACTGTACTGTAGTTAATTTGAAAAAAATAAGTGCTGGTGTTTTGGCCAGAAAACTACATAATATTTAGCCACTATGCAGTTTTCAGGAATGTCTTTAAAAATTTAAACCTATTATCAGGTCTTGAATATTTATTTCCTCACTAAATGTTCAGTTTGTAATTTTGTGTGTTGATGCATTATTTCAAGTATAAAAAGTTTTATTTATTTGATAAATCAACTAAAAAGAAAAGATATTTATATGGAATTTAAATTTGTTATAAACACTGGCTAAGCAATACGAGTGTGGCTATTTCTGATGCAGCATAATCCATTTCAATTTATTTTCAGGATTTTAAAGTTGTTTATGATCCGGTAACAATATTTCCTGTCTGCCTCTTGCTAATGGAAGATTATGTACTAGCTAATAGGATAAGGGGACTGAGAATCTGTTTTGCCATATTGAATAGTTTGGTATGTATCACCCGCATTAAGAGAGTATTTGCAACATGTCATGCGAGTTTCTCTTTGGGCCTGGCCTAGATAATTGGATGTTTTCATTTGTTTCTAAAGGGGTTTGAACCTTTTTGTATGGAAGCTGCCATATAAACCCACCACCATTTTGATTGTTTTCTGAAATCGCAGCACACAATTCATGTGGTATGTAAGGATAGCGGGCACATAGACAAACAAAAAATGTCATGTAACATGGTACCCTACAAGTGTCTATATATTGTACATAGAATTGGAGGTAAATATAGACATATGTGTACAACAACAATAATTAAAAAAAGAGTTATTACGTGTCAATGATACTTACTGATGTATTAAGCATCAGTTAGTATCCATATAATCGTTCCTAGGCTAATTAATATTATTACTGCGTTTGTATTTAAATTCGCGTGAGTGTGACAAATATTAAACTATTACTACACACATCAACATGGTCTAGGGATATATAAAACTTTTTTAAATAACTTAAAAAGTACTGGCCTTACAAAAAAAACTATTGATGACAGATTACAAAAACATTATTAAGTTCCTTTTTTTAAATTCAAATTTGTACGAGGGTCATTTGAAAAGTTCTTAGCCTAACATGGTTAAAGTCATTGGTTTTTTTATAACTACCCTCATTTTGTAGTTACATTATTTAGTACATAACAAGTATGCACAGTTTAGTTTATTCACAGTAACTCATTGTTCGTTTACATGTGATACCGTAAGTCAAGTCAGAGCTATTTTTGAAAATGGTTAAAATTTAACATTATGCAGTGATAAAATACCTGAATTTGAAAGGTTTAACTCCAAAAGCTATACATGAAGACATGTCTGCTACTTTGGGTGAGTCCGCTCCTTCGTATGAGACTGTTAAAAACTGGGTGGCAGAGTTTAAACGTGGTCATGAGACCATTCAAGATGAGTCCTGTAGTGGCCGGCCTTTGACTTCTTCCACTGATCAAAACAAAGAAAAAATCTGTGATTTAATTTTATCTGATCGAAGATTGACTGTCGAAGAGATAGCTAAGACTGTAGGCATCTCATCTGAGCGAACACATCATATAATTACTACTGAACTTGGATTCTCTAAGGTGTCTGCGTGGTGGGTACCGCGACTGCTTTCAGTGGAACAAAAACGCAACCGACACAACTTCTCGCGACTGTTTAGAGTTATATGAAGCTGATGACCTAATGGAATTTGTTGAAAGATTTATAACCATGGATGAAACCTGGGTTCACCACAATACACCCGAGACAAAAGAACAGTCGAAACAATGGAAAAGAGCAGGATCGCCCACCCCAAAGAAGGCAAAGGTGGTTTTATCGGCGGGCAAAGTCATGGCATCCGTTTTTTGGGATGCAAAGGGTAATAATTCTCGTGGATTAATTAAAAAAGGGTGAAACAATAAACTCCGATTACTATTGCAACCTGTTGCGTCGTTTGAGAGAAGAAAGCAAAGAAAAACGTCCACGTTTATTTAGGAGTAAAGTCTTGTTTCATCAGGACAATGCGCGCGTTCACACCTCTGTGCAATCCATGGCAGAAATCCATCAATGTGGCTTCGAATTGTTACCTCATCCCCCATATTCACCGGATTTAGCACCGTCCGACTTTTATCTGTTCCTACTACTACTACTTTTATTGTTTAAAGCTGAAAAAATTTTTAGGTGGTAAACATTTTTTTACAAATGAAGAGGTCATAGCCGCCGTGGACGCTTATTTTGAGGAGTTAGACGAAGATTTTTTTAAAACAGTTATCGAAGCCTTACCGGGTCGATGGAAAAGTGTTTTGAGCTCGGATGAGAGTATGTTGAAAAATAAAAATAAACTCAAAATCGTGTGGTTTCATTAAGTATGTTCATTCATTCATTAAGGCTAAGAACTTTTCAAATGACCCTCGTATATAAAAGGTTTTGTTTTAAGATGAAATTTTGTATTCATTGAATTTCTTCCAAAGAAGTAAATCTTTACGAACTTCTTACTTAAATAAAACTCCATAAATTTCTATAAATCTTTGTCAAACGCATCTCCGGTGTTCATTTAATCATGCCACGTAAACACTTATCCAGGAACGAAATGTTAAGAGCAGTGGGCATGATTCAAGCTGGCGCTACCCAAATTGCGGTTTCTGAAGCCATGAGGACCAGTCAGAGCGTTATATCCAGGCTTTGGTCACGTTATCGTGTCACGGGGGAAGTGGTGGAACGGCACAGAGGACCTCAACGCATTACAACACGTGTACAGGACCGATTCATAGTAAATGCTGGACGAAGTCAATCAAATGTAACGGCGATGCAATTGGTTCAAAGGCTACAGAGAGAGTATGGTTTGCTGGTCAAACTTTGAGAAGACGACTGCATGAAGTCAACCTACGTGCTCGTAGGCCACTTCGGGTACCAGCGCTAAGGAGAGGCAATAGAGGAAGAAGATTACAATAGGCTATTGCACACGAAAACTGGAACCATTCTCAATGGTCAGTTGTGCTTTTCACTGATGAATCCAGGTTTGGATTTCATCCTGATTCGCGAAGAGTACGCGTTTAGAGACAACATGGACGTTGGAATCGACTGTAGCACCCACAACAAGTTCATGCATATCATGGTGGCACGATTATGGTTTGGGCATGAATTCGTCTCTGCGGTAGAACGGACCTCGTTTGGATACAAGGCAATATGACAGCTCTAAAATACCGAGATGAGATGCTAGAGCCTGTAATCTTGCCACACAGACAGCAAATGGGACATAATTTCCAGCTAATGGACGACAATGCCCGTCCACATACGGCGCGTATCGGTACAAGTTGGTTACAACAGCATGATATCCAAGCTTTACACTGGCCTGCACAATCCCCTGACTTAAATCCTATTATGCATGCCTGGGATATGCTTTAGAATAGAGCTCTTAGGAATTTCCCTGAAGATATTGTGCATGAAACCCAGCTTTTTATCTTGCTATGCTTGCATCTTAGCAGGACTTGGGACAGTATTCCACAACAGGATATTGACACCCTTGTTTTGAGTATGCAGAACCGCTGCAGATGTGTCATGAGAGTCCTAGGTGGATCCACGGATTATTAATTTTAAGTTACAATTTTTATAAAAAAAATAGTTGTTTTGTTTAGGTTTTGATGTTACAAAAATAAAGTTAGATTGAAATTTTGTCGGAGTTTTTCCTTTTCTTCTAATTTTTTTTTTAATTTAACTTTATCTAAAAGTTTATTATCAGATTAGATAGGCTATTAAACAAGGTTTATATTAATGTGTAGGTGTCTTAACAAAAAGTTAATAGAATTTTAGGTATTTAGGTTTAATTGAAATATCCCTAGACCATGTTGATGTGTGTATTAACCCGCAAAACACTTACGTTAGGGATCGACACGTTTCGCCGAGTTACGAGTATGTCAGATGCTCATTTTCAGGGCGAGTGCGCAGCAGCATCAGCAAGCTCTCGGCGGGAACTGTACTGCGGTTCACGTATTCGATCCGAGTGTTTTGCTGGTTAATAGTAATAGTTTGATAATATTACTGTTTGTTGAATGAGAGTAGGTATAGGTACCTACATCACATACTAAAAGGAGTATAATAAAACTACTACTATATTTAATTATTTATCTACTAAATAATTGCACTGCTATATATATGTGCTTGACTACATCCAGTGCAAGATTATGATTAATCTTCTGAATCCAGCCTAATAACATAATTTAAAAAATCCGGGTGGAGGCCGGAGGGTTTTTTGATAGCAAGCCCAAGCCATGTAGGTACTAAATAATGCACATGACATCGGCACAGCAACCAAGGGTTCGCATTCCAGTTGCAGTAGTGTCCAATGACTTTATTTTTGCCTTGTAAACTATTATCCAGCAAGATATAAACGAAATACTGCGGGTGGTTTGATGTCGCGAATGTATTTTAGGTCTTGCGAGCCAAGGATTGAGATATTATATATTATGATATAATTATTAATATAATTATATGTTATAATTATAATAATAATCAACCTGGGAACGATATATGGATGCTATCTGACGCTTATAAACACGTAATAACTCTAATTTTATTGTTTGTTGTTGTTCTCATAATATATCGATCTTTACCTCCAAATACCGCGGGACGGTAACGTGACACTTAAGGGGGATCTCAATAATCTATCTGTCCACGGTTTTCCTTACTACCGATAGAAATGTGACATAACGTCCATACAAATAGTGTCAAATATCTATCTCTCGTAAGGCAAACCGGCGATAGATAGATTAATGGAACTGTGGGCCTAGACAAAGTAACATTCTCCAAGCGCTACCGCTAAGAGAAAAGTTAAAAAATGTATGGGATTGACATAAGGAAGCGATATATCACGTGATCATCGAAAAGGAATAGACAATTGGTAGACAATGTACAACAGTTATCTCTTCGTTAAAACGAAACGCTACCGTTTCTATTCCGTCAGACGCTAGTTCATACAAATTCCTAGACAACACGCCATGTTGACAAGCGACAACGCCATCTATTCTATTCGTTTGATCGCTAGGTTAGCGGTTTCCGATACCCTGCAGATAACGCTACAAAATGGCGTCTTTTAGTCAGCTGACGAACGAAGTGGTGTTTTGTATCTATTATTTTTGCGATTTATTCAAGATGCATGCTTTAAAATTGATGTGGGCTGCGCATAATAAATAAATATGGCTTAGAAGGCAGGCGAGAACCAACAATACGAGCATATTATTTTAACTTACTTTTATCCGTCTCGCTATTACTAAACATTGAAACATATAGGTACTTACCTAGTATGTACACTAAAACCTTTTATATTTTATTTGAACTCTGTAAAACATTACAATACAAAAACTTTTTATTGCGTATCCAAATATACAGAAATTACAAGAAGACATTAAACTGTTATGTGACGCTTAACATAAGACGAGCGAGTTTCTCGTTTCGACACAAAGTCGAATGATGGTGTTTTGTTTGTTTTTGCCCGTTTTCTTCGTCCCTGCTGAGGTCACGGTGTGTGCGTTGAGTGTTGCGGTGATGGTTGGTACGAGTAGGTGGGTGTTTATGGTGAAGTTGGAGGCTCGCTTCGAGGACTATATACCTACTCTGCCGAAGCCGTCGCCCGTAGCGAAAGCAATTCGGCTTCTACTTGTGGCGGTGGTGGTAATGGTGCTGTTGTAAAAATATCTGTAAAAAAATTAAAAATGTATAATGTAGGTACATCTATGATAACAAATAAAGATTTTAACATTATTCAAAAATTCACGCATTTCATCCGGATTTTTACAAAGACATAAGTGGGACTGTAGCCAACATCTTAGATGCCTGTTTGGTATAAAAAATACAAAGTAGTTTAAGAAACAGAAACAATTTGGATAGATATTATCATTATTATTATTATTATTATTACATATTTCACCTATACCCTTTTTTACAAGTTGCCTTAAATTAAGGTACATGGTAAACGTTGTACTGAGTTAGGTTTTAGCAAAAATATACTTGTGTATATATAATGATTTTGTTCATAACTAATACAACATTATGAAAAAATGGTTTAATAATCAGTTTTCGTATTCTTATATTAAGATAAGAAAACAAATAGTTTGATTATCAAGGCCATCGGCACAACATCCGATTTAACAAAGCCGAGCTAACAAAGTTTGTATAATTTAATAACAATCAACTAATGTAGTGTGCTTAAAATGATTAGGTACGAAATTGTTTATATTATGTACGGCGGCTCATAGTAAGGACAAGAATGGTGCCTTTATAACATTTGTTATGCACTTTTCTAGTCTAATAATTACTTCTACATAACTTCTTGTGAACTTTAAATAACACAAACATCGTTAATTTCAAAAGTTATATTAAACAAAAGACATACCTCTCCATAAATTCAAGTGTTATCCTGAATTATTCCGCTTGGGTTCCATTGGCCAAAAGTAAACTGGAATTTAAAGCAACAATATTATTCTAAAGCTAGTATGTACTCGTAAGTACAAATTATTTTTTATATAACACAATTACTTACTTTTTGTCACAAAACACTTCACACAATACTTGAAGATAGTTCAAAACAGACACTTTTCGCGGGTCATGTTAGCAGCGGGAATGTCAGCTTGATATTTTGCTACGCTAACCATAGAGCATTATAAACTTTTAGCGCACGAACGAAGAGAAGGAGCGTTCGCCGCGAACGCGTGACGTTGTCTACCAATCTCCTAGCGCAAACGCTGAAGCGTTAGCGACTGGAGAAAGAGAATCGCTATGAAGCGATGGCATCTTGTCTAGGCCTACTGGCCTTTAAGGGTACCATGTTACTTGGCATTTTTTGTTTGTGTATTAGGGTGCCTTCCGAGTGGCGTCAAAATAACTTTTAGCGCTGTAACCACTATTCCAAATCAACCAAAGCGTGAAAACGTAGACCCATGTGACGTCATGGATTACGTCACCAAGGACGCCATTTTGCGATTTCAACTTCAACTCTTATAGCTTTTGCAGGGTGCCACTATAATTTCGCCAATGACACGTAGTACGATAGACCATCAAACAAAGGAGGATTGTTCGGTAAAATGAGATCTTAATGGTAACTTATTTATTTATCCAAGCAGAAGAGATAACATTAACATCTGGAACAAGGATAGTTATTATAGCTACAGGACATACGCAAATACAAACTCAACCAGAAAATACATATACTTTCATAAATTTAGTAAAGGAACAATTTCAATTTTTGCGATTTCAACGACCACGCTACGAACTGAAATCACCGTGAGCAGTCCGTCAAGAATGACTGTTGATATGTGCGTGATGCGATAGCTAGCATCTGTCTGTGTGTGCGTGTATTCTATGCCGTGAGCAACGTGAGCGTGATTTCAAACCATTTCGAATGACTGACAGATCTCACGTGTCAAAAGTGCGATATCGAATCGGAATGGAAAATAGTGATAATATCGCCAAAGTCAGTGTTGACGCCACTCGGAATGCAAGGTGTCCTCTCTATCCATACATACCACTTTAATCGTGCGCCGCGATTTAAAAAAAATGGCGGTGGTTAGATATGCCAGATCGGTTCAAAGACCTTTACATCTGTTATTTTACAGGATCAAACACATTTCCAAGTTGGTAATTACTATGAAGTCATATTCAGCAGCCTCAAAAAGATATTAACAGAGAAAAAACTTGATGTAACAAAATTGGTTCACAAATGTCTATTAGAATTCATAAGAATTGTACCATCTAATGCAAAGGTATGTAAATGTACTTAATTATCTAACTTTGGCTAGCTCTAACACTACAAAGAGCACCAGAAACGCCTCTAGTGCATGAACAAGTGTTTGTCTTGGAAGGTGTTACATATTGTCTGTACCCAAGTATTACTGGGGTTTGAAGACAATTAAGTGATATTCCTAGCAAATGAGTCACTCACTATGTCTTAGGGTTATGAGCACATCATAGAACTACACAAAACTTCAGCTAAGGCAGCTATAGTGCACTGCAGTTATACCTACTGGAAGGTACTGGTGCAATGGGTAGGCATGGTGCTTGCCATCAGGCATACAACTATTCTATGCTATTGATTTCATATACATTGAAATTAAACAACTTTAAACGGATTAAATCGCGTATAATTTTATCCCGACGTTTCCAACGCCTCCAGTTAATATGGTCACGGGTGGACTGGATGACAGTTGTCTGTATAGTTGTCTTAAGTATAAAGGGGTAGTAATTAAGAAAGGAGTGTTAAGTCGGCATACAATTATATGCGATTTAATCAGTTTAAAGTTGTTCGATTTAAATGGCCTTTGCTATGTTATCACGTAAAACGTGGTAACATTAAGTCTAGAATCACAGCTAAGTCGAGAAAAAGAGCAAAACGATATACTATGTACGAAGCACAAAAGCAGACTGACAACCAAAACAATATCTCGTGTTGTATTCCCAGGCCTAACCGGTCTCTACAGTATTTTTTCTTTCATTCGCACCTACATAAATCGTCACAAGTCTCGCTCGCACGATGCGTTTTAACTTGAAGGACAATAGGCGCGGGACCGTTAGAACTGCTACCTGGAGCGTCCCAACTACTTTTTATTATACAAATCCTAGATTGTTATACCTCGTTAGATAGCTGATGAAACGTAGATATTTTAAAACACATCTGCCGAACAACTGCCATATTTTTTTTTAGATATCCCTTAGAGAAAAATAAACTTTATAATATATTTTTTTAATTTCTTAACTTTCACTTGTCCACTACGGCCTATTCAATTAACTTATGCACTATTCTAATGATTGACGCCCTAAAGCATCTTATTACACATGTTAAATGCAATAATAATAAGACACACAAAATAAACAAAAATAAATTTAGTAGCCTAATAATCGGCAACATGTAATAAAAAAAATAAAAGTCGAATATCTCGAAAAGGGTTAAGTTTAGGGTAGGGTATTTTGTAGTGAATAAAGTCGGAAATGATGGGTACTCCACGCCCTTAACGGATCTAGCACGACTTTTCTGTAACCCTGTATATGACGGCGAATAGCATCAGCGTTGTCAACCGATGTGGACCGACTTGGTTGGCGTTTTTTCTTTGGCGTACGAAGCTTATTTTCCTGCATGCCGCTTGTACCGTAAGCTTCGGTAGTCATTTTTGAAACAGTAGGTCCACTAATTCCTAATGGGGCCGCAACACGCTTTTGCACTTGCGACAGTGGTAATAGCGGGCCACCATTTTGATACACTGCTTCAAAGTAATTACGAACGTTGATCACCAGTTCTCTCGCCTGCCTTTTCAGAGCATATCCTTTCGGTATTTTGATATTTGACAGCTGGGCAGCAATCAACACGAAGGAACACAAAATACACAACGTAACGTTTGGAGAATGTGAAAAAACTCAGCGAACAGAAATGTAGTGACTAGCACGACCGTCTTGTTGCGAGTGACAGATTAAAACAAACACAAAATGGCGATGGGTCATTGAGTGTATTGTATTTGTTTTTTCAAAATATAATAAATATATGCGATCGATATCATTACTTATTTGTTCACAACACTACAACTATCAAATTAGAACTGTCATCGAGAAAATAAAGAAATGGGAATAGTATAGTATAGCTTAAAATATTCTTTTCTATTTATCTTTATATACAGACATGTCCATGGTACAGTTTTATTACATGGACGCACCACAATGAATAAGCATTAACTTAATTGAATACCTTATGTAGCCTAAAGAATGACTAGTAATTTACTTAGACTTAAACGAAATAGAGTAATAAAAAAATGTACATATTCCACATTAACAAAATCCATATTATTTCCAGGAATCAACAACGGATGAAATATTCAGTATCATGTTGGAACAAATACATATGGAATCCAATTTGTACAGAAAGACTGAATGCTTTAGTTTTATAAGGAATATCCTTAGCATTCATAAAGTGAATTGTGTTAACAAAAAGTTGCTGAAAACTGTATTGTGTGAGAACATACATGTTTGCTGCAATGATGCTGTGGCCGATATCTTGTTGGTGGATGTTTTGCAGGTAAAAGTTTTGAATGTTTACATGTAGTGCTAGAAATAAGTATAGGGTAACTGTTTAACCTAGAAGAACCTAGTTTGGATAGTTAGGAGGTGGCTAAGGAATAGTAACCAGAAGGTGGTCAGCAACATCTAGGTAAAACATCCATAAACTGCGCTCGCCTGTCAAGCGTGGCGAGTATTGATCTGCCCCTCTATACATTGACCAAATAGAACAAAGCATCCGGCAGCCTCGGTATTATTAAAGCCCATGGAAACAGAGGGACAGGTGTAACTGTCCCTACCAAGTCAATAGGCCCTGGTAACACACAACAAAGGCGGACTAGAAGATTGATGAGCTGGAAGAAGAAATGAGCAGGGACACACGGGACATTTTGTAGTTGTCTGAAGGACGAGTGAGGACCAGCTATGAGGTTAACCAAACCATTAACAGCATAGCTCAACGACGCTCGTTGAAACTGCATTCTTCTGATGACGATGAAGCATATTTATAGGCTGCACTATACGTGGTACAACCAGGAAACTGTTTGGACCCGGTAACGCAGGTGTCCAACAGGCCGATCTTCTGCCGTCGTTGCGACTAAGTCGGTATGCCGAATGAACCAAAAGACCCGTCGGGAAAATTTAAAGGCCCTTTTCCAGGCTAGCCTACGGACCGGTCTGTGGACCTCCCAGAGGTCAAAGTCAAAGTCAAAGTCAAAATCATTTATTCAATTTAGGCATCAAAGACGCACTTATGAACGTCAATTTTTCATTATAATGTACTTTAAAGCCTACCGCCGCGTTCCAAAATACATAGAGCCAACCGAGAAAAAGCGGCAAGAAACTCGGGGCCATTCTTTTTATATAGATGTTTTTACAATGTTTTTACTTAGGTACTACAAATATTAGCTCCAGTGTTGCCTTACAAAAGAGAACATAATAATGGTATCAGTAGGGCAAGACACGCTACACTTTGACATCTTAGTACACGAGTAGATAGATCCTGGAGTGATCAGTCCCAAGCTGTTTTATCCTCCAAGTAATCCGAAATTTTGTAATAACCTTTTTGACAGAGTTTAATTTTAATAGTAATTTTAAACTTATTAATAGGCAAATCTCGGATAACATTGGGAACTTTATTATCGACTAGTTTGCCCGCGCAACAAAACTGCAAGGATTTTTGAGGTCCAAAGTGTCGGCGCAACAATTGTTGCAAGTAAGTGTCACGCGCGTTTTTCTTTTGTTTATTTTTTAAAGTCATCCCAATGTTTAACCATAGAGTTTAATTCTTTAGCGTAATATATTTTCTTTCTATGGCAACACTACACACGGACATGTTCTATCTGTGAACTTTAAAAAAAAAATATAATCAATGTTTATATTTTCATCTGTGTTTGGCGGCGAGGTTATGTTTTGTGCTATAGTTTTTAGTGAATTAATCGGGTTAAACTCATGATTTTGATACAAATTAAACATGAATATGATCGTGAATGTGTAAGGAATACTGTAAATATGTGATTTAAGTTCTGACATCAAAATTTTACGATATAAATTTGTCACGAACCGACAACACTCGGTAAGCTAATTTATCATTGTTATGATTGGTTATAATTTGCTTTATTTTGAATAGATTATACTTTTACATTGTAAAATATCACAGAAATAATGTTGTCAAGTAATTACACCCACTCAGAATATGATAAATACGCCATATCATGTCAGGATCGATAAAAAATCGAAGTCACGTGACAGTTAAATTCGCTTGTACTAAAAATTCTTTTAAATATTTCTGATATATAATTATTCTTTGAAACCTAGTTTGGTTTGTAGGATTTCTAATAAGAATTCCAATAAAATAAAAAAACCAACAAGAAAATTTATATTTCATATAAAAAAAAATTTTTGGAAATCACCATGTCTAAGTCTAGAAAATGGGCCCCTAAGTTGAAAAAAAAAATCATTATTGGCCGAAATTTCAAAGTAGCTCTTATTTTTTATGTAATTATTAATAACCTAAGCATATGTTACTAGGTAAAAATAATATTTCTGTTCTAGACATTCAAAATATTTATAAATATCAAATCAAAATCCTGTCTTGGGAAGCATTATTTATTGATAAAACTTAATTTTTGTGGTCAGATTGCAAGTTTTTTTTATGATATTATTTCTTCTACGAATTCAAATATTTGAATGTAATTAGATAGATATGTGTTTTTACTATTTAATTACCGCAAAAAACCTATAGGTATTAATGTAAAATTTTTAAATTACAATTTTTTTCCACTTCAATTCTGATTTTTTCGGCTACGTCAAGTTTGTCCTCGTGTAACATAACATTTTACTAATACATTTGACATGAATGTTTATGTATCAGATTTCTTGGTTATTCAACTATCTCTGACAAAAATTTCGTCTCTTAACTCGCTATAGGTATGGCACAAGAGCCATTTATTCCCAACTCGGCGCAAACTTTTGACGCGGGCGCAGGTCGTAACACTCAGGAGCAATCACGAGGGCGCCACAGGGCTCCTTAGGCAAGCTAGTCGTTATAGAATCGTATACATTGTCCCATAAAAGAATGACTTATTCTGTGAGACGCGTTACATGTACGGATAGCTTGTGCTTATTTCGCGTGTTGATGGAATGAGCATCACTCCTTTTATCAAAACTGCTAATGTTTTTCTTTACATACATTAGATTTTCATAGATAAACTGAGAGACTACAGTTAGAATGTTTATGTCTTTAAATTTCTGTCTAAGGGAAACTCTGGGAGCCAAACTGTAGATCGCTCGTATAGCCCTTTTTTGCAGTATAAAAATAGAATTAATATCTGCAGAACATCCCCAGAGCAGTATGCCATAAGTCATAACGCTATGGAAATAACTAAAATAAACTATTCTAGCTGTGTCTACATCAGTTAATAGTCTAATTTTTTTAACAGCATAAGCTGCTGAAATGAGCCTACTAGACAATTTTTTCATGTGGGGAGGTTTCAACCGACGACGTAGGGGCCGGACGTAAATTCTGTCTACGGAATGGTGTTGCGCAGTGGAGCGCAGAGTGCAGCCGTCGAAAGAGGCCGGCTTCTTCGCTCCTCGTGCCGGGGCATTTAACATAGGACACGGAGACCGAAGGGACGGCGGCAGCTAAGGTGGCAGAGCCCAGAAGGTAGAGCGGAAGGACCGCGAAAGCGGATCTTTCCAGAGAGTTCTTTCTCAAGCCTTCACCAGTGCAGTCGCCGGTGGCTTCGGATGGAGAGCTTGGGGAGCCAATAAGAAGCAGACATATATAGGAGGTCCTAAAAGTTACCTCGAACCTTTCTAAAAAGTTGAAAAGAGGACAGGCAAAGGTAAGGAGAAGTCTTCCCCTCCCTCCGCCATACCCGCTGCGACTGGTAACCCGGCCACAAAAAAAAACCCGAGTCGAAAACTGCCACTCTTCGTAAGACTGTGCGTAAGCATGTGAGACGCTCGAGAGAGCGTCTCTTATGCCTCTCTAGGAGAAGCTCGGAGGGGTTCTTTCTGAGGTAACCAGCGTCACTAGGCCCGTGAAATTCACCGATTTAAAGATTACGGGCCTGGATAATGCGAACACGAAAGAGAAAGATGAAGTGGCAGTCGCCGCAGCGGGTCGATGCGACGTGCGGCTAGTAAAGGCCGGGGAGATACGTCCCTGTTTTGGCGGTGCCAGGTCCATACTGCCCAATCTCAGCAGCCAAAGTGCTACTGGAGAGGCGCCGACTCTTGATAGGGTGGAGCTCGGTACTAGTGGTAGCACTGGTGCCCCATGTGCTATACAACGTATAACGCTATACTAACGTATACAGATTTGCCTCAGTTACAGTTTTATTATATGTATAGATTTCATATAACAGGTAACTTTCCAGACTGCCGAACAAACCTCTAAAATGCGAGGTAAGTACGAGGGTCATTTGAAAAGTTCTTAGCCTAACATAGTTAATGAAACCACACGGTTCTGAGTTTATTTTTCAACATACTCTCCTCCGAGCTCAAAACACTTTTTCCATCGACCCGGTAAGGCTTCGATACCCGTTTTAAAAAAATCTTCGTCTAACTCCTCAAAATAAGCGTCCACGGCGGCTATGACCTCTTCATTTGTAAAAAAATGTCTACCACCTAAAAATTTTTTCAGCTTTGGTAACAGATAAAAGTAGGATGGTGCTAAATCCGGTGAATATGGGGGATGGGGTAACAATTCGAAGCCACATAGATGGATTTCTGCCATGGATTGCACAGAGGTGTGAACGCGCGCATTGTCCTGATGAAACAAGACTTTTCTTCTCAATAAACCTGGACGTTTTTCTTTGATTTCTTCTCTCAAACGACGCAACAGGTTGCAATAGTAATCGGAGTTTATTGTTTCACCCTTTTTTAAATAATCCACGAGAATTATACCCTTTGCATCCCAAAAAACGGATGCCATGACTTTGCCCGCCGATAAAACCACCTTTGCCTTCTTTGGGGTGGGCGATCCTGCTCTTTTCCATTGTTTCGACTGTTCTGTTGTCTCGGGTGTATTGTGGTGAACCCAGGTTTCATCCATGGTTATAAATCTTTCAACAAATTCTATTGGGTCAGCTTCATATAACTCTAAACAGTCGCGAGAAGTTGTAGGTCGGTTGCGTTTTTGTTCCACTGAAAGCAGTCGCGGTAACCACCGCGCAGACACCTTAGAGAATCCAAGTTCAGTAGTAATTATATGATGTGTTCGCTCAGATGAGATGCCTACAGTCTTAGCTATCTCCTCGACAGTCAATCTTCGATCAGATAAAATTAAATCACAGATTTTTTCTTTGTTTTGATCAGTGGAAGCAGTCGAAGCCCGGCCACTACGGGGCTCATCTTGAATGGTCTCACGACCACGTTTAAACTCTGCCACCCAGTTTTTAACAGTCGCATACGAAGGAGCGGACTCACCCAAAGTAGCAGACATGTCTTCATGTATAGCTTTTGGAGTTAAACCTTTCAAATTCAGGTATTTTATCACTGCACGATGTTCAATTTTATCCATTTTCAAAAATAGCTCTGACTTGACTTACGGTATCACGTGTAAACGAACAATGAGTTACTGTGAATAAACCAAACTGTACATACTTGTTGCTCAATAATGTAGCTACAAAATGAGGGTAGTTATTTATAAAAAAAAACAATGACTTTAACCATGTTAGGCTAAGAACTTTTCAAATGACCCTCGTACTATATACCATATACACACGCTACGTCAACGTAGACAGAAGCTGACCGAAGGGCGTCTATGTTTAACGTTTGTTTACTATAAGAAGTGAGAACTGAGAAGGCCTTTGATTCCATAGTGCCAGTGCTCGAGTATTTCCAACGGTGCCGTATTTGTTTATCGGTATAACGAAGTGTTAAAATGCTTGTACAGTAATGCCAACATTTCAGTTGTGTACAAGAGTTCTTATGCAAAGAGGCGTAAGACAGGGAGACGAAAAACCTTCGAAACTGTTCACCTCTGCGTTGGAAGACGCATTCAAGCTTCTAAAATGGACATGACTCCGCATCAATATTTACGGCGACTGTATCACGCACCTTCGGTTTGCCGACGATATTATGGTTATGCCAGAATCCATGGAAGACCTCAGCACGGTCTTCGAAAGCCTCTTTCCCAACGGTATTAGACCTTAACATGAACATGGACAAGACAAAGATTATGCCAAATGTCCATGCCTACCACAGTATCAGTTAGGAACTCATTCTCGACGTCGTGGACTAATTATATCTTCTATACTAATTCTACCTTAATCTAATTATACCTTCGTAAACAGTTTAACTAGACAGATCCAACTTCGAGAAATCGTCAAATACAACTCGGCTGGGCTGTGTGCCGGAAACATCGCGAAGTTTTTGGGTCCAAAATATCTCAGTGCATCGTGACACTTCTTTGATCTGTGTGTATTACCGGTCATGACTTATAAAACTGAAACGTGAACTATTAGTATGGGCCTCATTAGTAATGTGGAGGTCGGTTGGGTGGATAGGTACTTAGGTACAGGTATGTAGTAGTAGTGTAGGTATCCACGTTGAAGCGCCTCCAATAGGAAAGTACTTCCCACTGAGCCAGGTGTTGTTGGCCCAGGGACAGCTGTCCGATTGTTCATCTTTGGAGGTTGTATATGGGTTGATGTGCCGTGTAAATTTCGTCATCGCGATTCAGGAATTTGTCTCTTTTTGCGTTGTAGATATTTTTGAGTTGTGCTTTATATTAGTGCAATCGGTTAGCTTCTTGACGTAGTACGGACGATGATTGTTATCAGTTACCTATGCTGCTGGCTGTGCGTCTGTGCTTGGTTAAGTATGTAGCGATGAGTTGTGAGTATTATGCAGCAGAGGTCGCTGCAGTAAGTTCAAAGTCACACAACGATCTATGGAGACTTTTATGCTCAAAGTTTATCTACGAGATCGTATCAGAATTGAGGAGATCTGTAGACAAACTAAAGTCACAAAAGTCAAGAAGTTCTGGAAGGAAAACCATGTACCGTCAAGCGCAGCGTAGGTTCTCCACAAGGTAGACAGATGACTTGAAAGCACCTGACCGCACGGGCGCTCCCATCGGTCCTTTTGTAATCTTTGGCGGTGAGCCAGTATTCAGTATTGGGCTTTCTACACCGGAAATGCTGATCATGATTACTGTAATTTTTTTAGCATCTTTGTAGCTAGGAGAATCCACTTCCAATCTAGATCTCTTTAATAAAAGTTGTGAAAAATTAAATGTGTTATTCAAATGTTTATTTTGGTAACACAGCTGTAGTGTCTAAAGTAAATAAACCCGTTGTCGACTGATGATGGGAGATTGATTGGTGACAAAAGTATATATAGTACATATATTCCGTTTTCGATGTCCATTGCTGCTTGTATACTGTTTGCAATATGTAGTATCGAGTATCGCGTTTATAATAATTAGTTCTCCTTGATCGGATCGTAGGTGGTTCTGCTGCTGCCTTCAGAAACTGCACCATGCTATGTTATTAAGAAACGGTACAAGCGCGAGGGCCACCTAATGTTAAGCGGTAACCTCTGCCTAGAACAGATGAATTTGTTCACAATTGACCACTGCATTGCGCCCGTAACCCCGAGACATTACGTTGTTTAAGTCTCATAAGCCAGTGATTTCGAGGGCAGCCGTACCTTCAAACCAAATCACAGTATTTCGAAAATTACTGCTTCACGGTAGAAAAAGGTATGATGGCAGTACATCCCCGGACGAATTCATTTACAATGAGTTCTACTCTTAAAAAGTATACTCTGTCGACAATAAATAGCATTGTTATAAGTATGTGCTCTCGATATTTTGTTCTTGTTGAATTTGATCCGGAACGTGCCAACTTTGATACATACCAGACACTATAGTTTTTAAAGCCTCGGTCGCCCAGTAATTTCACTTGTGACAATGCTATTTACATCCTAACACAATAAGGCTTGCGTTCTATGGCTTGCAGCAGAATATCTGGAACTGGACAGTGGAGTTGGGTCCCACATACCAAATTCGATCGATTGCCCATGTCTAGTGCTTTGGACGGTCTCTATTGTGTATAATACTCATCTCTATGAACTTCCTCTCATAACCCGTCCGCGAGATGTGGGAACGTCATTCATGTATTTTGTATATAATTTTATTTCAGGTTCTTCAAGTTTGGATCACACATTGTTGGTGTGTCTGGAGACTATCTTCGGATCACAAGCTGCTTTCTGCATTGATCAAACTTCTGTATGTATCAAGAAAAGAAAAAATTGCCTCTGAAATACAAGATTTGATAATATGTTTAATAACATTGTGCTCTAAAGATGAGCGTAAATTGATTCATAAAAATCTGCAGCAATCAAAAATTACTTCACCTGAATTTCAAGAGAAATTAGAAGAAATAAAGAAGGACATTTCATAATAATATATTTTTAATAATAATATTTATTTATATTACAATTTTAAAGAAAATAGAGAATTAGTTTGAATTCCAGAATTGAGTTGCACTTTTAAAAAAATATGTGCACTGTGTACCACTAGTATAAGTAAGCAATGCACAAGATATTGTCTCAATTAACATTTTTTTGAATATGTGTAAAAATTCGGAGAATATAAGAATCTCGTTAATATTTAATACTTTAAGCGGATGCGTTGTAAAAATTGAAAAAGTTAAAACAACTTACTATTTAGTTACGACTCCATAAACATTTATTATAAAGAGGAAAGATTTGTAGTTTGTATGTAACGAATAAACTTAACTACTGAACCGATTTTGAAAATTACCATGGCTTAAGATAGCTACATTATCACTGAGTACCATAGGCTTTATATATTTATATTATACTATAATATATTTACATAGGCAAAAAAGTTAAGCATCCGTATGAAAATGTAACCTAGGTGTGAAAAATTACCAAAACATATCCTATCGCGTACGCTGCGGAAACTATTGACAATAGAGCAAAGTGATGTACTGTAGTTTTATAGAGGACATCAATGTCTACAAATAAGTTATGTGTGAAGTCGGTTTGCGGACGATAACGTCATAAGACAAGCACAACGCTTAGGCCGATCGTGCCTCTATTGCTTGTTCCGCGCTCTCGCTTGCACCTCGGTAACAGTCAGGCGTAACGTGTCAACGTGACAATGAGTCTTGCTTATTCGTGCGTGCAGCCGGCGTTCGTCGATTTATAAGACGTTATCATGTCAAACAGTATGTAACCTAACCTAACTATTACAGTTATTTCACAATAACTACTTTTCCGTGTTTAAATATGCAATATTAAGTCTGCATCGAGTAAAATCAATAAAAACTGTAGTCATGGTTATGACGATACCAACAGTACTACTAAGATAGTTGACATAAAAAAAATAATACAAATACAACAAAGAATCGGTTTATCGTCTATACAAACTTGAATTAAAATTAATCTCTAATCTTGAAAGTTTTGCATATATTTTTTACATTTGCATAATAACGTCTGGTAATTTAACTATGAATTTCCAAAAACTCTTCTCAAATTCTCCATACATTATTTCTATGGACGCGCGATGTTGAATATATACGCGTCGTATTGTCGTATGCGCTCGGCAAATCAGTCGACCACCGGAGCTCAGAGAGAGGTCACGTCGATTTACGGAGCGACGCGCTGAGAACACTCTATCGCGATCTATTGTGTACGAATATTCCGCTGCAAACACGTAAATAAGGTAAGTTCAGTTTAGTGATTTTTTCTTTTTTCGTTTATATTTATATTTCTTGTGTTAAAATAATACTTATATTCTTGTTTATTTTATGTTTTAGCTATAATGGGCAAACGTAAGGAAAATTACAAAAAGAAAGGTGGCGTTTTTTTACGATATAAAAAATCTAAAATAAACTAAACTCGTGAGTATATGAATTTTGAGTCATACATTTATTTTACCTATTGTATTTAAAATGGACAGGGTTGAGTTTTTATAAATTTTGCAATGTAAGGCGCATGAAATTTATTGCCATAAATACGATATGAGTATGATTTCATAACAGCAAAATCGACGTAAGTTTATATTTTATACACATAATATGCGATGATTATGTAATATCGCATATTATGTTATATATATATATATATATGTACAATGCAATACAAAAACTCTTACCACGAAAGAAATATCTAGTAGAAGTTACATGTATGTATGGCCTAGTTAAATTTTGTTTAATGTTTAGTTGTAAGATATGCTGTAGTTTTGTTTATTAAGTTTTGTTCATTTTAATAATACATTTTAATTTATTTATAGATTGGCTTCTTCTGCAACTTCTAAGCAAATTGTAAGCAAAATGAAATCGAAAAAATCGATAGCGTACAAGTAAGTTATTATATCTGTATTTTGTGATTAATATTTGCTGAATAATTCAAATAATCAAAATTATTTTAAGTATGATATTTTCAATGTATTCTTTTTGTTAATAGGTATTGTCAAATAATGATGAACATAAAAAAAAAGGATGATGAAGATTCAGATTTTTTAATAGAGGAAGAAGCTCAAGACGAGGACGAACTTACAGTAGAAGGAAACAGAATAGTGGATTTTGTATATATTTTTGAACAACTCCGTGATATTGCGAGTCACAACTCGCCACTCGGTTGCAACTTGAAAAGTTTAAAAATGACTAAGGAAGTTAAAAAATGTTTTTTGTTAAAATTTTTCTTGCAGAATGTGTAAAATGAAATTACAATTAAATAATTGTAAAAAAAAACAGATGGACCTGCAGATCTCCATCTAAATGATTTGGTTGTAAGCAGTTTTATGTCGATAGGGGCTGGATTTTTTGGCTTAGAACAAGTTTCAGCTTCCGTTAATATTCCTAGTATGTCCGATAAATTATTCTCAAAGTGTCATACCAAGGTCTGTGAACTATCGGAATTAGCTAAAGAAAAGATCATGGAGGAGGCAGCGAAAGAAGAGAAATATTTAGCTATTCTCAATGGTGACGTCGATTCAAATGGAGTACCTACCGATGATAACTGTGGTTGCTGATGGTTGCTGGTCTAAGAGATCGTATAGGAAAAATTACAATGCTTTATCAGGTGCCGAAGTAATAATAGGCTACAGGACAAAGAAAGTTCTTTATATGGCGGTTAAAAATAAATATTGCATGGTTTGTGCACGAGCAGAAAATAACATCCCAAAAAATTCCCAACCCAGATCACGTCTGTTTTACAAATTATACAGGTTCTTCCAGCGCCATGGAATCAACGGCTTTAGTTGAAGGTTTCAAGACATCAAAAGAAACACACGGAATGTATGCAGGCCGATGTGCCGCATCAGTGGTCTCGTTTAATTCCAAACAACCAGTGATATATATATGCATCATCCATAAATCGTTTACTCCTGCAACTAAAAAACCCGACAAAGATTATGGTGAATCATGTGAACAAACCTGATATGAGTGAAGCCGACTATAATTTTGCTAAAATAGAACATATGGCAAATATAACTTTATCTAGAGAAGAATAGATAGAAAGTCAATAGAATGGCGTCAAGAACGAAAATTAAGACTTACAGCGTCTGTTTTCGGAAAAGTTTGCAAACGAGGACTTGAAAAATGCGGTCCTTTGGTTAAAAGTATCGTCACAGAAAAAAAATTAGGTCACGTCAAGTCTATTAAACATGGACAAAATAATGAACACATCGCGCGCGAACTGCGAAGCTGGAAATGTCCTATACAAAGATGTGGATTATTTATTGATCCAGATTTGCCATTCTTAGGTGCAAGCCCAGATGGAATTGTGGGAGAGAACACACCTACAAGGTGGATTAAGCATCAGAAAGGCAGCAAAGGAATGCGAAGTAGCTTACCCTACATTGCGTAGGTACGTAAAAAAGTTTACATGTAAAAATAATATTGTAGTAATATGTCGGCCAAAATGGAACCAAACTACGATGTTAATAGAATTTTTACCAAAGAACAAGAAACATATCTTAAAGAATATATAATAGAATGTGCTGACAATTTTTACGGTCTAAAAAAGAGGTATCAAGTCGCATATCAAACCGCGAAATATAATAATAATTCTCCAACTGGGGAAAGAGAGAAAACGGCGGGCAAACAGTGGTTGCGATCATTTAGACACCCAGTGCTAAGTAAAAAAACCCGAGGCGTGCAGCCTTGTCCGTGCTATTCAATCAGGTGAATGTCGATAATTTTTTTTAACATTTTAAAGACTGCTTATGAGCGGCATGAAAAATTCGGACACGGTAATAGGGTTTTCAATCTGGTTGCACTGCAAAACTACAGCCCTTGGAAGTAAGATTGAATGCGCCTTTTAAAGCTTATTATAATTCTACTTCAACATCCGGGGAAGCCACTATTTATGACATCGCACAATGCGTTGAACCGGAATATATGAAGGCTATGACGCCTATGAATATTACACAAGCCTTCAGAAAATGCGGGGTTATGCCATTCGAGGCTGACATTTTTTCCGATATAGACTTACCTAGCTCTGTAACAGACATGCCAGAAGTCCTAGTTGACGAAGATCAAACAGACGCCGAAGATACTATATCTTGCAATTCTCCATCTCTTATAGAAAATGACCAATTCTCACCACACTCTCAAGTTTTGGCAGCAGTTCCTGCGGTTAATAAAATCCAAGTGGAGTTAAATACTACCAAAGCAACAGATTTAGTCGTTGCGAGTCCAAACTCTGCTGAATTTTGCGCCTCGCCGTCACCTTAATAATGTCAAAAACTTACCTAAATTACAAACTACGGCAACAACTAAAATATCCGAGGAAAATGTGAAACCAAGCGCATCTCAAACAATAAACGAACTTATTGTAACACCTAATCCCTTTACTACTGGTTTCATATCACCGAAAATCTTCAGACAGCCCCTAAAAGCCGATCCTCGTAAGAGTAAGCCGAGAAAAATAGGTAAGAGTATGATAGCTACAGACACTCCTGGAAAGGAAGGTAAAAAAAGGTTCAAAAAAATTATTAAAGAGAAACATACAAAAAAAGATTTGTTTAACCTAAATAAAAAACCAGTCTACCACACCTGAGACATCTGATGAGGATGAATATTTTCAAGAAAGCGGTTCATCATCAGGGGGTAAAAATTTTGAAAGTTTTTCTGACGATTTTGACCCACTCTACAGAGGACCTTGTGCTGACGATTTTGACATAATTTTGTTTGTAAGTAAAAATATAAACGTATATTATGTGGCCAAGATCTTAGAACGGCTGGAAAACGATATCTACTGAATGCGATTTCTGTGTGTCTTACCTTAAACTGAAAAGCAAATTTAATCTCACCTTTTCCGAACTATTTGTTTTGTAACGTTATTTTGATACGGACAGACTGTGTCAAAAATGTCATAGTTTTTTTATTGTTAATTAATGTTTGTCTTAAAAAGGCAGTCTGTTTCTAATATTTTTAACTTGCTTAATCCTAGCAGATTTTCAATAAAACTATTTTGTAATGTTATTTTGATACGGACAGACTGTGCCAAAAATGTCTTTGTTTTTATTATTGATTAATGTTCGTCTTAAGAAGGGAGTTAGTTTCTAGTACTTTTTACTTGTGTAATCCTAGCAGATCAAGTGATAAAAGTAAAGTAGCTTCATTTTTCTATAATCTTTGATTAATGATTAATCTTACCAGATTTATGTGCCAAGTGAGTTTGTTTAAGATCCTCAATAATAGACTGATACTTTTGAAGATTGAGCTCAATATATTAATGACTTTATTTAAATTTGATTTAGGTTCTTGTTTTTATAACGATTTTTTGTTGATGTTTTTGATAATTATTAATACTAGCAGATTACTAGTATTAATAATTATCAAAAACATATAATAACGTGTTGATTAGTAATAGAATACTGAAGTATGGGAAATAAATATAATTGTGTCACAATTTTTGGTTTTTCTTCTTATACCCACAAAGTTGTACGTACATGTATTGAATTTATAAGGTTCACTGTTTAACTCTCGCTTCATTGTATAACTCACGTTCACTTGCCACTAATGTCAATAACACTAACAATGAGTGGTGGAAAGCAAAATAGATATCACATTAGTTTAAAAAAAACTATTCTTAATGAAGGTTAATATCAATATGAAAGTCAATTATCTGTATGGGGCATACAGATTAAACATCTGCATAAAATACTCTCTGCTCAGATTCATTTATTTTGTGTAAGCTGTCACATATGTGATCAATTGTGGGTCTCTTATTTTTATTTATTTTCATGCAATGCATGGCTAGATTGTAAATATTTTGAGCTTTGGGCCAATTTCCAATTTTAGGATCCACCACAGTTATGATGTCATCATCAGTGCATTTCTCCTCGACATACATTTTTATATTTAATGTTTCATTGTCTTCTGTTACTATTGGCTCCAAGCCAGTCAGTAATTCCAAAAGAACTATGCCATAGCTAAATATATCCCCTTTCTGAGTTATGGTCCCTGAAAATCTTTCAGGTGCCATGTAGGCTGATGTTCCTGTTATAGATTCAGTGTGAAACGTTGTTGCACATTGTTTTGATAGACCAAAGTCACATAGCTGAAACAGGAAAAAAGTTAATAGTATGAATTTAATTAGTTTTAATTTTTTATATCAGCTAAATAATTATTGGTCTTACCATTGGAACATAATCCTTATTTATCAGAATATTTGCACTTTTTACATCGCCATGCAATAAATATGCTTTCCTGGATGATGCCTTGGAACCAGAAACTAAAGACATAGGATTTTCAGTGTTGTGGATATATTTAAGCCCTTCAGCTGTTCCTATCATAATGTTCATTCTCTGACTCACATTCAAGACTTTTGCTGCTATATTTTCTAACAGAGAGCCACGTTCAATATATTTACAAACAATGCAGGGAGCAGGTCCATCTAAAGAGAATCCAATTATGGGAACTATGTTTTCGTGGCGAAGTATTGAAAGGGATTTTACTTCGCTGTTAAAAAACTTAATTATATCAGTGGATGATGATTTTAATTGCATACTTTGGCTTATATGCGCTCTTTTAATTGCAAGCAATCCAAATTTATCATGGTTACCCACAAATACATCGCCAAACCCACCGCTACCTACATGTGTGCCTGTAAAGTTCTTTGTAATTCTTTCAAGCTCTGCATAATTGAATTTGATCAATTTAGTGTCTTCGAGAATTTCGCTGTCAACTTGATGGTTTATATCTGGATCGAAACAATCGTGTTCAAATGCTATCACCGGTGATGATAATGTATGTAAGGATAGTGAGTGATCACTCTGACTAATGAACTCGCTTGCCGATTGTGAAGTTTCCGAATTGGATGCGGAGCCTCGTGAGTTGATCATAGAACTGTTATCAACATCTATTTGGGGAATTAATTCAGAAAATCTGGGAATGTATTCCGACGTTGGCACCGAGGCAGATTTTTCTTGTGAAAACTTCATTAGATCACTAACATTAGCAACATTTTTGTTTGGAATCATGGCTGTGGAATGAGGGCACATAGCATCAAAGTTTGGGATGTCATCCTCTGAGTTAGGAAATTCCATGAGGTTAATGGCACTCATGTGAGGCATATATTCTATAGTGGGACATTTAAGGCTCTCTGCGAAAGTGGGAGACCCTATCTTCTTTGTAGGAACATTACACAGGGCTTCATAAGTTTCATTTGTTCCATTACTGTTTTCATTGAACTGGCTGGGGTTTATAACTTGTTCAGAGGTCATAGAGTTGATAATGGATGTCACATCTGTGCATATATAGGCTGGGGGACCTTCCATTGGCCTTTGTGGAGGGTTTTCTGTAAGTATAAAACAGTAGAAGGGCATTAAAGAATATGATGAAGTTGTTTAATGTACCTGCTGTAAACCATCTACACTTGATGAATTATATGCAATATTTTTAGGAGGTATATGTAACAACTAGGTACTAACTAGGCCTAAGAGTAAAAAAATACTAGGCCGAAAAGTTCTTACTGCAGTATCGTTAATTATACCCACTGGCATACGTTAGCCACGACATTTGTCATATTTGTTGGCCACGACTTAAATGTCCATAGACATGGATAGATAGTATGGATGATGAACTCGGTTTGTTTTTTTTAGGCCTTTATTAATAATAGAAGTTAACAGCGTACTAACTAGACAGTGTTAGACTAATACAAGCTAACATCGCCTATTTAGTCTTTTTATAAACTTAACAGTTATGTAATTTAAAATATAATTTTGTGTATAAGGTAGGTAATAGGTATATATTATCTACATTAAACTAATAATAAATTACCTTTATGTGGCTTCTGTACCCATTTTTAATTTAGCTTGACTCTGTAATTTAGATGTATTTTTTTTTGCTTAACTCGATAATTTATAAATTTAGATGATAATTAAATTGGCTAATTTAGATGAACTCCGTGTACTTAGTACATTTAAAGTAGGTAATATTCAAAACTCTGTTTAGGCAAAAACCTGACTTGGCATGTATATTATATAAGAAACAAAATACTACGATACTATGTTTGTTACTGGGTTATACGTTACCATTTATCAGCTTAGCTAGACTGTCAGCGGCCCGAAACATGTGCGCTTTAATGAGAACATCCATAAGTGTGCGCAGTGTCGGTCTTTTTATGCCAGAGGTTCCCCACTCATCAAATAAGACGTTGGCGTATTTTAATTTATTTTCTTGTGCATGTTTTTCGATTAACCTGAAAACATCGAATATAGAATATAAAATACTAAATACTAGCTGACCCGCCAACGGCTTCGCTCGCTTCAACCCCTTAGGGCTGACATTTCCAGAAATCCTTTCAATGGATGCTCATAACTTGAAATACATTAATAATAATAATAATAATTTATTTTGAACAAATATTAAAGCACTGTTTACAAAAAATACAATATTTAGAATTAAGGTTATCATGGATATGTTATGTGCAGTAGGCACTATACATTCTATTAATTAAGTGTTAGAAATTGATGTTTATTGTGCTACCATGGTACATAATACTCGTAGTAGTAAAATAAGTTGATACAAATAAATAGGTAACCAAATGATCAATTACCAGCTTTACAGTGTGGACAATAGAGTGGCCACTAGCCCTCATACTAGGATTCCCTGTGTCATGAGGACTAGTTCACCCAATAATCTACTAATATTAAGATTACATACAGAGTGTCTTATTGTGCAACAATATTGAGGAAGTGACTTCACAATTAAGTTTTATCACGCGAGAGTATGTGTGTGTGTGTGTGTGTATTGGGGGGTGTGTGTATTATGTGTTTGTGAGGGTGCGAGGTGTGTATGAGTGTGTCTCGTGCATAAAGGCGTGCGTGTGGTGCGTACCAGGTGTATATGTAAGTGTTATTTACGAGTGCGAGCATGAATACGTTTGTGTCGGTACAAACAAAATAGCTAAAGTTAATTAACTTAGAGTGACTTACTACAGTATTTTGTTAATGTTACCATTACGGTTCGGGGAAATAGAGTACTTTATAATAATGATGTTGTGAGATTTGCCAGAGTAGTACTTTTTTCCAACGTTTGCATTAGGCTGAAATGGAAAGAAAGTTTTCTGTTTGTGTGTAGTCAAGACTTAGTAACCAGTTTGTTATTTTCCGTTTACATATATATCTCGTGCAATTAAAGATATCAAGAATTTTATTCATTTTTGAATATAATATGTATGGTGCTACGAACAAATAAAACTTTTGGGCAAATTTAGTGCGGAGCATCGGAGTATTCCATTTCATCTGCCTTTGTGACCTATTATCAACTTCGTTTGGTGCCTGTTTGTGGTGCCGAATAGCCGTAGGCAATAAGAAGAGTTGCCGGACTGTTAGAAATTTACATTCACTGAACAACTGTTTGGTTGGATATCTGAATGGCTTATTAAATGCAATTTTTAATATCGTCCTTTGGGCTCGTTCAGCCCTTAGCAGGAAAGTGCTACATGCTCCTCCCCAGGCCACAACACAGTAACTGAGGACAGATTGGCATAGCGAGGTATATACCAATTTAATGGTTTCTGTGTCTGCAACTTTCCGCTATCTAATAAAGATATTCTTGAGTTTACGTAACCGAGAGCAGACTAAATCTATGTGACCATGCCTTGAGAGACTGTCATCAATCAAGACACCTAAATATTTTATTTATTACATCAACTGCCAGAGTTTTAAGTTTTAAGTAAGTAAGTAAGAACTGAATTACACAAACTGTGAGAAGGTATTTTGTATTGCTCGCTGGGAAAAACAGTTTTTCCGTGCAAATTTTCCAAATCGGTTGGAACGAGTATGGAAGATGACTGACGGTTTATATGGTTGAAACTGATTGTCGAGCAGTATGAAGTCTTGTGTTATAATGAAGCAATAATGGTCAAGATCGATTGCCAAGTCGGGGCTGTTATTGACAGTTTCACCATCATTGTTCGGAGTTCTGCACAGTAGGCATCTGTTGTTTTTGCCTGACCAGCTATAGTGAATTACACCATGAAGTGACCACTAACCGTTACTATCACCTTTCTATAGGTACCTAAGCTTAGCTTTAGGTCATCGTTGTAGCAATTGTTGACCTGGGGTCAACTATTGCGTTGTACGTTTATGATTATCGTAAAGAATCCCCTTTTCTTCACTTGTCAGAATTCTGTCCGAAATCCCTTCATTTATATAGCGGTTTAACAAGGTAGCTGTATAATAAAAAGAAATAATAGTATTGAGCGCTCCCGTGCTTCGGAGGACCGTGGGTTTCGGTTGTCTAAAGATGGCAGTCGTTATAGAAGGGTGGGTGGTAGCCCAGCACGGGCTGGAGGCGTGCCCTGGAGAAGACGAACCGCGACAGGCTCTGGTCGCGGTCATTGGGACGGATCTCTCATTGCCGACCATCCTAGCCAGGATGGTCGCCGATGTATTAGATAGATTATTGTCTCGCGGAGGGAGGCGGCGTAGCGTGAGAGGGAGAGAGACCCTCTCTCTCTTCCGCTCCGGAGAGCGCGGACACGGGTGTTCCCATTGACACCCCTCACCGAGGAGGGCCCGCCACTTTACAGCGGGCAGCGGCGTCGACGGGGGCTGTGGTAGAATAATTCGGTCCCACGCCCCCCGTCATTAGTCGAAGACGCTGGAACACCGTGGGGTATTTAGACGGTATGGGCGCCTTTAGTCGAGTCTGTCATACACCGTATGCCCCCCCCCCCCCCCCGCATACGGCAATGCGTAACAGCATTTCCCCACGTCAAAAAATAAAAAAAGGGTGGGTGGTAGGCCATTTTTCGAATGCCCGCCCAACTACCTCTCTCAAGTGTATAATCCTGCAGGCAGTGCGATAAATCGGCAATTTAATATTTAAATTTAAAAACCCTATTATAAATACTTATAGATAAGGTTATTCATCAGTCTTCAAAAACGAGGTTCCTAACCTTTTTGTAATTTTCTTCCATAATAGTTACATACTGGCCAGATCAATTATTAACCTTTGTTTTATATATGTCAAATGTGTGACCATAAAAACGAAAAAAAAAACCACAAAAATACAAATGTACAGTGGAATGTGCCTCGTGTTATAGAGTTAGTATATATAGGTAGTAGAACGAAAAAGAAAATGCAATGGGACCTTGCGACTGGAAAAAGCTATGCGACAAGGTCAATAAATCGAAAAAACTTACATCAAAAGCGTCACGTCATTCATAAAATGACGGAAGAATTTATAAAATCGAGTTGGGGTTTTTGACAGCAGTGATTCTGAAATTGAATTCTTCAACTGACATAGAAGATGTAATCCAGTGACGTAGCTATAGCTATCATATGGCATAAATCATAACGGCATAATACTTTTTATAGCTATACTAGCGAATTCCCGCGACTTCGCGTAGTAGGCCGAAGGCCAAACCTAGACTACTGCCTAGGTTTGGCCTTCGGCCTCGCCATAACCTCCCATTTTTATTTAATTTTTTTTTTAATGTAAGGACCATCTGCGAAGTATTAGAAAACATAAAAAGAAGATTAATGAAATTGGATAATCCGTTATCAAGTTATAGCGTGACCAGGATCATTTATATATATATATATCACTATATTTATATAGATGAGGCAGCGTAACTTTCATCTAAAGTATAAGTGATGATAAGTATCTCTGCCAACAATTAGAACAAAGTAAGAGAGCCACCACATGTACCAGTCCCACCAATCAAAATCCCCGAGAATTGGTGATTATATATATATATATACTATGAACTTTTTCAGCGAACCTAGTACAAAAAGCCCTCACAAGTTTTAAAGATGACTCTGCCATAAATAGAATAGCTGCTATTCTATTAGAGATATGTAGTGCAGTTATGAGCAAGTAATAAGCTTTTTGACGTGATAACGTCATATATAGGGTGTTTGGTAGAAGGACCGACAAACCAAATGAGCGTGTTCGGGGGACCACTTGGAGAATACAAGTTGGCCAAAAAAAATCCCCGACCCCCCAATATGTTTAACTTTTTTTGTGATTTTTCCCTTTTTCTCCGAAATTGTACCTATTTACCACCATAACATTTGTAAAATTTGTAAAAACTAAAAACATCCGGTCTAAAACATACTTTACAAATGTTATGGTGGTAAATAGGTACAATATTAAAGAAAACGAGAAAATTCAAAAAAAAAAGTAAAAAAATTGGGGTGTCGGGGATTTTTTTTTGGCCAACTTGTATTCTCCAAGTGGGCCCCCGAACACGCTCATTTGGTTTGTCGGTCCCTCTACCAAGCACCCTGTCGACGATTTTAACTTGTCGGCTATTTCAACTGTAACAAAAATAAAATTGTATAGCTTAGCTAGTCGCATAAGAGGGGTTTCAGCATGGATATAGTTTGTTTTTCAACCTTTGTAAGTAAAAGTGTTAAATGTATTGTCGACTATAATATACTTAAGATACTAATGTATGAAATGTACCGATGTTAATGTATGTAACAAAGCTGTAGGCATTTATTACATAGCCTGGCGTAATTTACCTACGCAAATAAAATACATGTATACCCCATCCTTTTCCCGCATTGTATGCTGTCTCCCTCGCACACTATAAGAATAATGATAGTGGGTTATAAAAACGGCCGCGCATTGCGCAACGAGTCATTCTCTACCTGAACGCCGTCTTCGTAACACCACGCACCAACATACAGTCCAACGGAGTTTTATTTTATACCTATCAGGGTCCTCCTAGCACTCACACTAGGTAGTTCCACGATAGTAAATGGTCATTCGAGCGCCGGATGAATAAAGAAGAAAAATTACCAGCAGAAAATTGGTGGAAACGGGTGCACTACGAAGAAAAGAAAATTTGTGGAAGCGTTTGCTCGCAATACAGGCGGGTAAACTACGAAGAAAGAATAATTTGTGAAAGCATTTGCTCGCAATACAGGCGGGTGCACTACGAAGAAAGAAATATTGTGGAAGCGTTTTGCTCGCAACATAGGCGGGTGCACTACGAAGAAAGAAAACTTGTAGAAGCGGATGCTCGCAAATATTCAACGAGCACCAAGGAGAAAGAATCAAAAAGAAGCAGCTGACGGCGGAAACTATTCTACGGGCTCCTTACGTAATAAAATAAGGCAGCCATCTACGATAGAACGGGAAGCCGCTGGAACACGTTGCACGAAATAGCGGTGAAGCTGCTATATTAGCGAAGAGGCCAGAAGCGGCACAGCAAGAGGCCAGAAGAGGCTATTCGACGTGAACTCTTTAGTGAAGAGGCCAGAAGCGGCACAGCAAGAGGCCAGAAGAGGCTAACAGTGGTGGTTGGCGCGCTGCGAAGAAGAGGACGTCGAGTCGCCGGCTGACAAGGGTGCTGTCCTGCTGCGTCATCTGAACCCCTCAGGTAGTATTGTTAGGGTATTAGGGACCTTAGGGACGTTAGGGCCGATAGGGAGTTAGGATGGAAGACAGAAGATCCCCCCGGGCGAAGATGGGTACCGTGGAAACTCGAAGTCAGACGCAGGCCAGATTAAAGGGAAGAACTGGCAGTGAATGCGCACCAGGTTCGTCAAGGAAGACTGCTAGCACAGAGCCGAGTGAAAGTACGGAGTACACAGAGCACACGGCAAGTACGGAAAGCAGCGGTACTACCGAATATACATCGAACTCAGCACGGACAACGAGCACGGAACAAACCGAGAAGTCTAGGGGATCGGACAAAGGAAAGAAGGAGGGATCAAGAAGCATCAGGTCAAAAGAGGCACATTCATCGAGAGAAGGTACCGTGGTAAACCGACAGGTGTCCCGCATACAACGAGAGGGCTCGATCGCATCTGAAAATTCAAGTACGAGGCGAGCCGCATTAGAAGCGCGACTCGCATACGAACAGAGCGAAAGAGACAGAGCTAGAGCGGAGGCCGCCGTCGCGAAAACCAAGTTGGAACTTATTGAACTCGAAAATGAAGACTCGTCGGACTTGAGCGAGAGCGAAAATGAAGACTTGGTATCGGAATGGGTCGAACAATCGAGGAAAGATGAGCGTCGTCGACCGCAGAAACAGAGAACGAGCCACAGATGTGCGGAGCGAAAACCGGAGACATCTAGCCCCGGCGGCGAGATCGCCGCGCTCGCGTCTGCAATAGCGGACGCCATCAAGAGTGTTAAGAGCCCAGGACAATCGGCACCAAGGTACATAAACGAGTTACACCATTTTGATGGAAATCCGAGGGAGTGGATAGCTTTCAAAGCTACCTACACCGATACCGAGAGTTATTTCTCTGAAATAGAAAACGTAGCTAGATTGCGACGTGCGGTACTAGGACAAGCAAGAGAGTCTGTCAAGTCACTGCTATACACCAACAACCGACCGAACGAAATAATGGACGCACTGGAGAGAAGATTCGGCCGACCGACCCATCTTATAAAGAGTGAGATAGCAGCACTTGAAAAGCTACCAGCTATGTCAAACGACGTCAAAGGAATAGGAGCGTTCGCCAGCGCGGTATCGAACAGTGTAAACACCATCAAACAAATGAACCGCAAAGACTACTTATATTCAAGCGATGTATCGGAGAAAATTATAGAAAAAATTAATATGATGGTTAAGTTCAGATGGTACGAACACAGATCGACGCAGGAAGACGAGCCGATCCTCCTGTCACTGTCGATGTTTTTGAACCACATCGCCGATCAGTTCGAAGCGTATGACTCCTCAACGACGGAAACTTCAAGAGGAAAAAGAGAGCCGTTCAAGAGCCGTCCGTATAGAAATAAAGTAAACGTTACGAGACACGAAAGAAATGAAAGTGAGTTAGAAACATGCGACACCGAAAGCTATGATAGCAGCGACTCAGAGTGCGAGAGGGAGAGAGAGATCGCACTCGGCTGCGCGACAGAAAGAGACACCGACACAGTACTAGCTACAAACCATCACGATAGACAAATCACATGTCCGATGTGTAGCAAAGAGCACCACTTGATAAAGTGTCCACAATTTGACAAGGAAACCATAAAAGGACGTTGGGACGCCGTAAAGAAACTACGCGTCTGTTTCAAGTGTCTGAGGTCAAACCATAGGCAATCAACGTGCAAGGCCAAGCCTTGTGGCACGGATGGATGCAAGGGCAGACACAATGCACTGTTACACAACCCTGCGCCGAAGAAGGAGGGGCAAACAATCGTGTCAGTGAACCACATCAGTACATCAAGAGCTTATTTGAAAATAGCACCGGTAGAACTATCAGGACCACACGGCACTGAAACCGTAGCCGCCCTTCTAGATGAAGGATCCACGGTAACTCTACTGCTAGAAGAAGTCGCCGATAGATTGGGGGCACGCGGGCCCACCAGCGACCTAGCAATAGAAGGCGTGGGTGGTCACCAGATTAGAACCGCCAAGTCTCAAAAACTCGACTTACGGGTTAAAGGTCAGTTTGCACGAAGTTACGAAAAAATGAGTGCTCACACGATAAGTGATTTGAATCTAGCCTCTCAATCCGTACGCAAAGAAGATATTATGGAATGTACGCACTTGACGGATATTCAAGATCAGATCGTGTATGACAAGATGCGCCCGTCGTTACTCATCGGCCAAGATAACTGGCACCTGATCGTGACACGCGAATTGAAAACTGGGAAAAATCATGAGCCCGTGGCATCACTAACCAACCTCGGATGGATCCTACACGGATGCAAAAGCGACGCTCCGAAACAGGTTTTATTTGTGAACCACCTGCATAGAACACACGAAGACATAGAGGATTTAATAAAATCGCATTTCAGTCTCGACTCGCTTGGTATCACACAGAGAAAGCCAAACAGCGACCCCGAGCAAAGAGCGCTTACCCTCTTGGAAAACACTACGAAACGTCTGCCGGAAGGGAGATACGAGTGCGGCTTGTTATGGCGCTCGGACGATGAAACCATGCCTAACAACAGACATAGCGCGCTGCGGCGACTTAAAGGCATCGAGACGAAAATGGCAAAAAATAACGAGTTCAAGATAAAGTACACGGAACAAATAAAAAACCTATTGTCAAGTGGATATGCAGAACCAGTCACGAGGGAGTCTAGGTCACCTAGGACATGGTACCTACCACACTTCGCGGTCGTTCACCCACAGAAGAAGAAAATGCGTCTTGTGTTCGACGCAGCCGATAAAACGAGTCACAAGAGCCTTAACGACGCGCTACTATCAGGCCCCGACTTGCTTCATTCGTTATTTGGTGTCCTGATCAGATTTCGGCAAGGCCCGATAGCCGTAGCGGCCGATATTAAGGAAATGTTTTTGCGAATAACAATACGCGAGGAAGACAGAGACAGCCTACGTTTTCTATGGCGGGAGAACGAGACAGATTCCGAACCGCGAGAATATCGTATGAGGTCATTGATCTTTGGAGCTACGTCGTCACCTACGAGCGCGATATACGTTAAAGATAAAAACGCACAAGGATTTAAGGACGAATATCCCGTAGCAGTACGCGCTATTCAAAGATGCCACTACATGGACGATTACTTGCAAAGCTTTAAGACGGAAAACGAGGCGAAAACAACTGCGCTAGAAGTCGACCGCATACACAAAGCAGGCGGTTTCGAACTACGCGGCTGGGCATCTAACCGACCATCGGTCATCGAAAACTTCAAGGAGAGAACACATACCGAGCAAATATCGATCGGATGCGATAGCCAAACCGAAAAAACATTGGGGATGTTATGGAATACTAACGAAGACACACTAAAATATACGCTCAATTTACGAAACACCCCCCCCCCGAAGTGAAAAACTGCTCACGGCCACCTACGAAGCGGGAGGTGAGAAGCGCGGTCATGTCAGTTTTTGACCCCCTGGGATTAGCGACGCCAATCTTAATACAGGGTAAAAGGCTTATACAGCAGATGTGGAGGTCCGGCACTGAATGGGATGAACCCATACCCGACGCGCTCATCGACAGTTGGTCACAGTGGTTGGAAAGTCTAGAATCTCTACAAGACCTGGACCTACCTAGATGTACTAACTCGTGCGGCGAGGGGGAGCTCCACACGTTTGTAGATGCCAGCCAGGATGTCTACGCGGCCGCATGCTACTGGAGGACCGTACGCGATGACCTCGTAAGCGTAAAACTGTTAGCGGCAAAGGCTAGAGTCGCCCTGCTCAAACCGACGTCCATACCGCGGCTCGAACTACAAGCAGCCTTAATGGGATGCCGACTAGCACATAACGTGCAACAAGAACTAGACAGTAACGTGAAAAGGAAGTACTTTTGGTCGGACTCACGTACCGTCTTAGCATGGATAAAAACGGATCCCCGCTCTTTCAAACCGTTCGTGGCTCACAGACTAGCGGAAATAGAAGAGCTCACTAAACCAACCGAATGGAGATGGATCTCGACAAGTCAGAACGTAGTTGACGATGCCACTAGACAGGCACCACGTGACTTCGACACACATCATCGTTGGTTTAACGGCCCCGCCTTTCTTCAAAACGAACCCAACTTATGGCCGGAAGATAAGAGCGAGCGCGTGTTGACACCGACAGGAGAGGAAAAGGCTAAAACAACAGCCGCGCTGCGGCGCATCGAGACGCCTATGCCCGACCCTTCACGGATTTCCACATGGGCACGACAAGTACGCGCTACCGCGCGGTTCCTACAAAGCATAGACATCTTTAAGTCACATGTCAATAAGGTCGCAAATCAAGTCGTGGCCATATAACGCACTGTCAAAGATAAGACTTGGCGTAAATACAGCAAGCGAAAGCAACAAAAACAGCTGGCCGTAACCCCAATACCTACGGGTACGCGACCTCTAATACCACTGCCTTTGAAATACGTGCAGGACGCTGAAAAATTAATTATTAAAAGAATACAAGCGGAAAGCTTCAGCAGCGAGTTGAATGAACTTCGCTCCAAACGCATACCTAAAGACAAGGATTCACGACTGCGAAAACTGGCGTTGACAATAGTCGATGACGTCATACATTTAGAGACACGCCTGTCCGCGGCGGATTGTGTCACAGATACATACAAGAAACCCATAGTACTCGATGGAAAACATCCACTAGTCAAAATGCTCGTGCAACAATATCACCGCAACTATCACCATGGCAACCACGGTATGAACGAAATAAGACAGAAGTACTACGTGACGTCGCTTAGAAACTTAGTAAAGTCAATCGCACGTGAATGTATCTGGTGTAAAATTCGCAAGGCCAAACCGATATCGATCCCGGTCGGAGACCTACCATCGGAACGCCTGCAACAATATCAACCACCGTTTACGTGCGTCGGTTGCGACTACATGGGCCCCCTAACTATTACAGTAGGCAGAAGACAAGAAAAGCGATGGGTAGCGCTGTACACCTGCTTAACGACACGCGCAGTACACCTGGAATTGGTACCATCACTGACCGCTGATAGCATGATCTTATCGCTAAGAAGAATGATAGCGCGACGAGGAACCCCAACCGTGATATACAGCGACAACGGCACGAACTTCGTGGGCGCTGAAAAAGCGCTAAAAACGGAATTTCAAAACTTGTCAAACGACGCTGAGGCTAGAGGCATAACCTGGAAAAGAATAGCCGCTGGAAATCCTAGCGCCGGTGGCAGCTGGGAACGACTGGTAGGATCTACAAAGCGAGCTCTCTCGGCTACCCTAAACAGCCGACAGCCGCGCGAAGAAATCTTACATACTCTACTACTCGAGGCGGAACATTTAATTAACTCACGTCCGCTAACAGAGGTGTCACTGGATCCAGACGATGAAGAAAGCCTGACGCCTAACCATTTTTTAATAGGTGTGGTAACAACATAATGGGAAAATTCGACGATACTACCCTGGTCGGAACAGCTGATTGGAGAACGGTACAACGACTCGCCGATATGTTCTGGAACCGCTGGCTCAAAGAATATCTTTCTACTATAGCACCAAGACCGAACGATCACATGCAACATTTTAAAAATTTGAAAATAGGTGATACTGTGCTAATCATGGACTCCTCACTACCTAGGGGTACCTGGCCTCGAGGGGAAATACTGAAAACTTTCCCGGGCCCCGATGGCAAAGTGCGCGTTGTGACAGTGCGAACCACTGCCGGAGAACTCAGAAGGCCTGCGTCGCGTATTATTAAAATTGCCTAAATCGTCTTTATAAACCAATAAGGTGCTCGATGTACTCATCTTCGCACGAGGGGGAGACTGTCGACGATTTCAACTTGTCGGCTATTTCAACTGTAACAAAAATAAAATTGTATAGCTTAGCTAGTCGCATAAGAGGGGTTTCAGCATGGATATAGTTTGTTTTCAACCTTTGTAAGTAAAAGTGTTAAATGTATTGTCGACTATAATATACTTAAGATACTAATGTATGAAATGTACCGATGTTAATGTATGTAACAAAGCTGTAGGCATTTATTACATAGCCTGGCGTAATTTACCTACGCAAATAAAATACATGTATACCCCATCCTTTTCCCGCATTGTATGCTGTCTCCCTCGCACACTATAAGAATAAAGATAGTGGGTTATAAAAACGGCCGCGCATTGCGCAACGAGTCATTCTCTACCTGAACGCCGTCTTCGTAACACCACGCACCAACATACAGTCCAACGGAGTTTTATTTTATACCTATCAGGGTCCTCCTAGCACTCACACTAGGTAGTTCCACGATACACCCTGTATATCGATGAACGCCAGCTGCACACTCGAAAAAGTATGACTCATTATCACGTTCCGCCTGGGCCGAGCGTGCAAGCGAGACCGCGGTACAAGCGATAGATGGTACGATCGGCCTAAGTGTCCGGCTTGTCTTATGACGTTATCATTGCACGTAAATATCATATGAATCAATATATCTCTTGTCTTAACTCCCGCCCCATAAGCCATGCAAAGCAATGGAAAAAATATTGCCGACAAACTAAAGCGCGATTTACACTTCAAAATAAGTACCTACAGTAGCGAGTTAACTTGCGACATCTGCGAGTTAAGTTGTTCGTTTGAACGGCAAATGCGAGTTAAGTAGTAAGTTGTTGATTAAGTTGAGTTAAATAGATCGCGATTAAATTTTTTGGCAAATTCAGTGCGAAATAGGCCCCTCTCTCGCGTCTCCCGCACCCCGCCAACTTAACTGTCCAGCATGTACCTAGACAGGCGAGTTTAGTACCACAAAGAACATTGTATATAGTACAGTACATAAGTTTGTACACTGCGGACGCAGACACGTGTTATTTTTGTGTTCCTATATGCGTTTGGGTGTGTTCATTTCTATTAATATTTCATTTTCAATGTGCTGTAAGAGTATTGATACTATTTCTTTTGCACATAAAATGGTATTCAGTAATTCGACATCCATTTTCTGAATTAAAACAACTGTCTCGAAGGAACAAAACAACCGACGCGACTGGTCTTCTCGGAACAGTTACTTATGACTTAGTAGTCATAAGTTACTGTTATCGCTGTAAGACATATCTCGCGTACGTTTGGACGCTACTTACTACTTAACTGACCGACTGACCGGTTACTTAACTAACTGTACATATTGATGTGTAAATCGGGCTTAAGATCACTGTTGTCCAACCAAGGAAAGAGTACCTAATAATTTATGAACAACATGGCTTTAATTCAGGGCGATCATAAGAGGCCAAGTTATTTTCATGTGATATGTGGACAAAAATTGGGACTGTTCGGGCTAAAGCGCGACGTCACTTTAAGGAATACCTACCGCGCGCGCCGCCACCGACCCCCGGCAGCTGTCAAACTCCGAGCAGGGCGGCTGAACTGGGCAGCGGCAAGAGTCACGATTTTACAGTCGCCGCGAGCGAACGTATACCGCTCCGCCTCCGCGTCGCGACCGCATAAGAAACGCCGCCATTTTACCCGGCACCCGTGATTAGCATAAACCCTTCGCGTTACGCGTCAACCCAGAGTGACCTTTAGGGTGTGTTCGGCACGGCCACACACCATCACCACAAATCAGCCCGAGTTACCTACCTAATTTCGACGCGAGTGACCGCTAATCAGCCCGTGTTTACGCGTGAACCAGTGCACAAACAATAAATCTAAAGACTTTATACAAGTGAACAACAACCCTTCAGCACGACGTCCACAGCAGGACGCCTACCCAGAGGACTCTTAAGGTCATCAGCCCCCATCAGATCCAGAGTCACCCGACATCCTGTAAGTACATCCTAATCTTACCTAAACCCAATTCTCACCTTAAATATTACCTCTTATATATTCCCTAACAATCTTATGGTTGCAGAACTTGCTCAACCAGGGACAAACGATGTTATCTACCTAGATTATGAAAAAGCTTTTCATAATCTAGGTAGTGCTTATCAGAAGACTCGTTTCTATGTTGGTAGATTTTGGAATACGTGGCAAACTCCTAAAATTATATAAAAACGCTTTACGGATATTACATAGCAAAATTATGAGGTATATTATTCATAGCCAAAGCTTATCTATATACATACTTAATTGTCGTACTCATATTTAATAGCACAGATTATATTATCCGTCATCAATATTCCGCGATTTTAATGATGCCGTATGGTGATGGCCGTATTTGGACCGGATTTTGAGTTTATTTTTATTTTTCAACATACTCTCCTCCAAGCTCAAAACACTTTTTCCATCGAGGTTCGATGCTTCGATACCCGTTTTAAAAAAATCTTCGTCTAACTCTTCAAAATAAGCGTCCACGGCGGCTATGACCCCTTCATTTGTAAAAAAATGTTTACCACCGAAAATTTTTTTCAGCTTTGGGAACAGATAAAAGTTGGACGGTGCTAAATCCGGTGAATATGGGGGATGAGGTAACAATTCGAGGCCACATTGATGGATTTCTGCCATGGATTGCACAGAGGTGTGAACGCGCGCATTGTGCTGATGAAACAAGACTTTTCTTCTTAATAAACCTGGATGTTTTTCTTTGATTTCTTCTCTCAAACGATGCAACAGGTTGCAATAGTAATTGGAGTTTATTGTTTCACCCTTTTTTAAATAATACGAGAATTATACCCTTTGCATCCCAAAAAACGGATGCCATGCTTTGCCCGCCGATAAAACCACCTTTGCTTTCTTTGGGGTGGGCGATCCTGCTCTTTTCCATTGTTTTGACTGTTCTTTTGTCTCAGGTGTATTGTGGTGAACCCAGGTTTTATCCATGTTTATAAATCTTTCAACAAATTCTATTGGGTCAGCTTCATATAACTCTAAACAGTCGCGAGAAGTTGTGTCGGTTGCGTTTTTGTTCCACTGAAAGCAGTCGCGGTACCCACCACTCAGACCTTAGAGAATCCAAGTTCAGTAGTAATTATATGATGTGTTCGCTCGGATGAGATGCCTACAGTCTTAGCTATCTCCTCGATAGTCAATCTTCGATCAGATAAAATTAAATCACAGATTTTTTCTTTGTTTTGATCAGTGGAAGAAGTCGAAGGCCGGCCACTACAGGGCTCATCTTGAATGGTCTCATGACCACGTTTAAACTCTGCCACCCAGTTTTTAACAGTCGCATACGAAGGAGCGGACTCACCCAAAGTAGCAGACATGTCTTCATGTATAGCTTTTGGAGTTAAACCTTTCAAATTCAGGTATTTTATCACTGCATGATGTTCAATTTTATGCATTTTCAAAGATAGCTCTGACTTGACTTACGGTATCACATGTAAACGAACAATGAGTTACTGTAAATAAACTAAACTGTGCATACTTGTTACTAAATAATGTAAATACAATATGAGGGTAGTTATAAAAAAACTAATGACTTTAACCATGTTAGGCTAAGAACTTTTCAAATGACCCTCATACTAGGCAAGTATGCTAGCCACAGTCATGTGTATTCCTTTATGGAAATACAATGGGATAACTAAAAAGGGATGAATAAAAACAAAAGATTTATAAATGAAACTGACATATATACTTATATGTCTCTGGGACGCAAAGGGCTAACAAACTACTTTTGTTCATTTGTTGTTTGAGCTTAACCCTTTCCATCCCAGACATGTATATATATGTCAGTTTCATTCATAAATCTTTTAACATGGTATAGAAAGGATTAGGTAAACCATGTGTGTATTCCAGTTTTCTTGCTAAACTAAAGATTTGGTATTATTCCCTCTGCAAATGTCGTTTTTGGATGAAGGTAACATGGACCATTATCTTCTTTTGCTGTTCCAAAATAGGATTTTCCCCTTTATTTGTATTTTTGGTTCTGATATTATTCCTACTGATATTCTTTGTCCTACCTACTTCAAATTTCTTCTTTTACTTATTTTTTTTAAGTACTGGTTGCAGGTCAGTTAAACTAAAAAAATAACATTAAGTTATAATGTGATGTGTATTTGTCCAAGATCTTTTACCATTTTTTTTTAAATTTTGTATGTATTGTAGTTAGTGTAACCCTTCTTTGTTTTACCAGTGCATTGGATATATATTTTGTTTGGTTAAATCACACCCACTGGACCAATCTCTGTTCAGTGTACAATGCTTCTTCGCTTGATAGTATATCGTTTTATGTGACACTGGAGAAATTGTGGCAGCTCAACAACAAAATCTACAAAGCAAGACTAAGCTGTACTTAAACTTTTAAACCAAATTTGAATTCCAATGTTAAGCTTACCTCATATGCTCACTATTGTACTTCGGTTCAAAGTGGTCAATGTGATTGTCCAAATGTTTTGGTATTAGAGACATTACTTTTTTCCAGGCATCATCGTCATCCAAGATATCTGCAATAGGCTCTAAGAAAGCAGCAGGAACTTTTCGTAATTCTTTGTCCCCATGCATTTTAATCATTCCTACTGATCACTGAACTGAAATAGCTTAGCTTTGAAGACCAAGGAAACCTTGAGTTATTTCGTTATAGAAGAAATAGAAGTCTTACACCTGACTGACTCTTACACCTAGTATATATTTTGGTCTATGAAACACACTAAACCGATTAAAATAAACACATCATTAACACAAGTCAAAAAACCCAAAACATATATTTTTTCCCTTAACTCAACTCCGTTGAGGAATATGGCGTCGCACGACATGTCTATTTGCCAGCGTCTTGTTTTCTTCCAAGATTTTGTCTTCGGCTTCGTTTTCATTTTCAGATTTGACTTGGTAGCGGCAAGATTAGGAGTAGGATATATGGGAAGTATGTACAACTAAATGGTTTATTCCTTTGTTTAAAAACGGGGAAACGGATATGTAATTAATTTATACAGAATAAGGAAAAATGATAGGGTCAGAGGAGTTATGTATAGGAAGGAAATACATCTAAAAATAAGTCTACATACAATTAAATACTATTAAAAAAAAGGAAAAATATATCATTACTAGACTTTTACAAAGTTATGTCATTAGCCTCAATTAATGAAGCAATTACTATATATATAGGTATAGAGTTAGAAGATAATAAACATAATACATTAGTAGGAAGGGGAACATCAAGTTCTATCAGACTTTGGTATAGAAGAGAGTAATCGTATCGCGGACAGTTAAGAAAGATGTGGTTGGAATCACCCACATCCTGCCCACATTCACAACTATTTGAATCTAGTATACGTATCCGAGCAAGGTGTGATGGAGTGCACATGTGTGCCAGTCTCATTCGTATAATCACGGATGTAGCTCTTTTGTTCAACCTAGCCATATAAAACCAGGGTTTTACTGGAATGTTAGGTTGAACACGGAAGTAATGCTTTCCTTTTGATTGAGCGCTCTTTTTGCAAGCTTCACTCCAAGATTGTTGAAGAAAAGGTTTGGCAAGAGCAGCCAGGGCTGCACTATAATTTTTGTATGGGTGCATGTCACCACATTGTATAGCGCTATTAGCCAGTTGGTCAGCTTTTTCGTTGCCCTTTATACCGTTGTGACTTGGAATCCAAGCAAAAGAAACAGAAAGGCCCACACTTCAAAAGCATTTCTCGAGAAGCTATACTAATCGGGGAGTACGATTTTTTTTAAAATGAAAATCTTTCAATGGCCTGTAACGCACTTCTTAAGTCGGAAAATACTACAGTTTTCGAAAGTTTTAATAAATGTATGTATTCTAGAGCTTTATAAATACCAAAGCACTCAGCTGTAAAAATTGATGTTTGTGGAGGACATTTAATCATTTGTATAATTTTGTACTGTTGATGATATACTCCTACACCGACACAGTTATCATTTGAGTGTTTGGAGGCATCACAATAAATTTGATGCCATCCCTGCCAATTGTCATTAACTATTGAATTAATATAACTATTTGCTAGAAAATCACCTTTGTGAATTCTTAAATTAATGTTTACGTTTGGTGGAAAAATTTGCGCTTGGTAGCACGACTCGAAAAGGGTTAGATTACGAGAACGATGTATTGGCGCATTTACAATTTTAAATTTGTTGCGAGACTGGATTAAGCAAGTTTGAGATTTGTGTTTCCAATATGAAGATGAACATATTTTTTGGAGCTGTATAATACCACATCATCCGCGTATTGTAAAATATTACACGATCCATTTAACGAACTTTCTAGATCATGTGTATAGATATTTTACAAAATTGGGCTCAAAACAGAGCCCTGAGGAAGTCCCCTCCTTTGTTTGCTTTTAATTGCTTACAACTGCGCACCCCAAAGTTTCAACAATGGCCGTGGAAAAAAATAAATGCGCCACTTCCCATAGTGATTTGGTCATTGTCTTTTAATTATACCCTAGGATCAAGTATCACCTGGATTGGCTAAGCGAATAATGATACCGTGCATGAACGAAATAACAGCATACATTAACTGTTAGGAGTAATGAAGACGAAAACAATATTGTGTGTCTCTGTCAGAGTTTCTATTTTGTTTGCTGGTCACAACCTTCACTTGCGACCAACACGTAGGTTGTGATCGCAATTTATTGTAAGTTTTACGTGCATTAAACTAATTTAAGTGGTGAAGTTAAGTGGTAATTGAGTGTTATATATTACTTAAACATGGTGATATGTTATATATTAGGCTGCAAAAGCCGTACTGAGCGGAAATTAGAAAACATAACATTTCACACGTAAGTACGATTTTGAGTTAGAATAATTCTTTTTTTTTGTACAAACATTAGTAGAATGAGAGCAGTTGCATACTAATACGTGATAAATAATAACACAACATTAAAAATAATGTATATAAATGTTAATTATTATCACCACATTCAGAATATTATTCAACCAAATCAGTAGTAAGTTCAAATTATTATTCTCGGAACAAAGCCGCCATTTTCTACTGCTTTTTCATTTGTCCGGGTTATAGGAGTTTAGGGATACCAGCTGTGGTACTGAGTAAATATACCTTAATTGTGGGGTAATTATTTTTATGTAGGAAGAGAGAAAGAAAATAGATTTATACTTACATGACAAGACACAAGAAGACTGAAGACACACATTTAATGTTGTTTAACGCCTTAAATCGGTCCAATCTCAGCGTAAAACTTATAAACTTTAAATCAATGAATTTGTTGTTTCAGATTTCCAAAGGACTCTGCGATCCGTCAACTATGGATTCGAGCCACAGGGCGGCAAAACTGGGAACCCACCAAATATACCCGAATATGCTCTAAGCACTTTGAGCAAAAGTGCTTCAGAAAGACTGTTGCTAGGAATATGACCTATTTAAATGCAGTATCAATACCTACACTCTTTATTAATGAACAGGTTAATTACAATTGTGTTGTGTAATCGTACTCTAAATGAAAATTATGAGTTTATAATGTGTCATAAATGTCAAAATACTAAATTTCAGAGTCTGCTGACATGTGATGACTGCACCTCCATGGATTGTTCGGATTTGGAAACTCCTTTGGAGGCTCCATGCACTGAAGGAATGGATACAGAAGTATGTAAAGTGAGTATCATTATCACTGTGATGTATTATTTGAGCTTCTTGTGTTTAGGTACAGGTAACGTCACGTAAAAAGAACGCTGGCGGTTAGGGTGCGCAGTAGGCGATTTATCGGTCTGTTTGGTGGAATGAGTTGCGGCGCGGGGCGGGCATGTTACGCGCCGCATGCTTGCCGGAGCGCTATTATTATATTATTTTATAGATTCGCCAGTCGACCTTGGAGTGTACCCATGCGCAAACACATCCCCTCCACTTTCTTTCAGCGTTTTTTTCACATGACGTGACCTGTATCTGTCTCTGATGTCCAATCTCCACTCCATAGCCTAAAAACTCGATCAACTGGTATTCATAAATTGTATTATTTCATCATCATCATCATCAGCCTGTAGCAGTCCACTGCTGGACATAGGCCTCTCCAATTGTATTATTTATTTACTTAAATTATGTTTCACATCCAGGTACACATGGAAATCCCGTCCACATCCCAAGTGCCAGTGGAAATCGCGTCCACATCCCAAGTGCCAATGGAAATTGCTTCCACATCTATACAAGTCATGGATTTAAAAACTAATTCTGTAAGAATAAATAAAGATTACTTTATCTATAGCTTCAATGAATTGACATATATTAGTTTATATCTATTGTAATTTTAAATCCCTTTTTTTTTCATTTTAGGTAGAAAAATTTAAATCCACGGTAGTTGAGATAACACCAAAGAAACAAAAACTTATCAAACAATTAAATCGGCAAACGCTTTTAGCCCAGACACGAAAAAAGAAGTTGGCGATATTGCGATCTAAAAATCGGCGTCTCAAGAAGAAATCTGCTGATCTGTCCGCCATCATTGAAAAATTGCAAGAAAAAAATTTAATAGTTCAAGAGACAGCAGATTTACTATCCTCTGTAAATCCAGGCAATACGAACTTTTTAAAATCACAAAAAAGTAAATTCTCTCCCGAAGTGCGGAAGTTTGCATTAAATTTGCATTTTATTAGTCCGCGCGCATACAATTTTGTCAGAAATACGTTTGATACTTGTCTTCCGCACACTCGTACACTCGCACGCTGGTATCAAACTATAGAGGGTGAACCCGGTTTCTCATCAGAGGCGCTTGATGCTCTTAAACTATTAGGTACAAATTCGGCTCGGAAGTGGATATGCGGACTGTCTTTTGACGAAATGGCCATTCGGCAGAAGGTTGAATGGAATGGAAAAAATTACGTTGGTTTTGTTAACTGTGGTGACCAGCTAGAAACCGATATCGCCAAAGAAGTTTTAGTATTCATGCTGACGTCTCTAAATGGCAACTGGAAGCTTCCTGTAGGCTACTTCCTTATAAATCGGGTGACTGCTGAACAAAAGGCGTCCTTACTCAAAACTTGCATCGATTTGGTTAGCAAATGCGATCTCGTTGTTGCTTCAGTGACATTTGATGGATGCCCAGCAAACTTTTCCATGGCTAAGTTATTGGGATGTCAGATAGATGGTGATGTATTAAGTCCCGTATTTTTGCGCGATAACAAAAAAAATGTTATTTTCCCTGACCCATGCCATATGTTGAAGTTGGTGAGGAACACTTTGGGGGATAAGTTGTTTTTAAAGAACCCAGATGGCGCAATTGTTTCTTGGAATTATATAAAACTCTTGGTCGAACTTCAGGAACATGAAGGCTTTCATTTAGCTAACAAAGTTAGAAGTGCTCACGTAAATTTCAAAAAACAAATTATGAAAGTAAAATTGGCGGCGCAGTTCTTCAGCGAATCTGTAGCAGATGCCCTTCACTTCTGTAATGAGGTACTCAAACTTGAGCAATTCGTCAACTGTGATGCTACTGTAGACTTCATTAGAAAAATTAATTCATTATTCGACATTATGAACTCGCGCAATTTAAATGCATTTGGCTATAAAAAACCGTTAAGTCCCAGTAATTTTGAAAGTGCGAAATTTTTTTTGGAAAACATGTATGAATATATAAAGGGTTTAAAAATAGATACTTCAAATATATTGAACTCAAACAGAAAAACTGGATTTTTATGTTTCCTGCTTTGTATAAAAAGCACCTTATTTTTATACGAGGAATATGTAATCACAAAAAAATTAAACTTTCTATCCACATACAAACTCAGCCAAGATCACCTTGAAATTTTTTTTGGCGCAATCCGGGCAAAGGGAGGATTTAACAATAACCCCACCGCAAGTCAGTTCCAAGCAGCTTATAAACGTATGCTAGTTCACGGTCAATTAAAACATTAATTAACTACAGGTAATTGCATACCTTTGATGGAATTAAATATTTTAACATGTACAAAACCTGAAGTTGCAATTAATAACACAACGGACCGTAATAGATTGACTGAAGACGACGAGAATCTTCAGCAATTTCAGGAGTCAGATCTTGTTGTACCTAACGATCACGATTATTTAGCCGATCCAACAAGGCTGACGGAATTTTCTCGAAATGTAATAATATATATTGCAGGTTTTGTCATAAAAGCATTGGAAGGACAAATTAAATGTGAACAGTGTTTAATCTCATTGCAGTCTACCGAAAAAACGAAAGATACTCTTCAGTATGTAAAAGATAAGGGTGGTCTGCGGTATCCATCGAAATCAGTAGTAAAAATATGCGAAATAGCCGAGGAAGTTTTTAAAAAAAATAAAACTTCAAATAAAAAAGATCCATTACATTATCTGATACAGGAATGTTTAAAAAAATGTGTTGGGCTTAAATTATTTTTAGATGATCACGATTATTCTGATCGATCTATTTTCGAAAACCATTATTCTCTTTTAATTAAAGCCATATGTAAAAAGTATTTGAATGTACGTATTCACTATGCCACAAAATCGTTTACAAATAAGGGTGACAACATACGAAATATGTACAATAAATTAATATTATTCAAAGGCCAGTAAATACTTGTATTGTGAGCACCTTGTTTTATTTTTCCAAATTGCTGTACCAGAGGCCTTACTATCAGCTTCCTAAATACCATGCAATTTCCGTGCAGTTCTTAAGCCTGACATAAACAATTTTGAATGAAATCATACCATGACGCTCATTTAGGTGAACTGTTTGAATATTGTTTTTTAAAAGGTGAACGGTTAATATTGTCTCTGGCATTCTAACAATTTGGGAGATTCTTTAAAAAATATTTTGATATTGCCTTTTGTACCAAAAAAGAATAATGATTTATTTTCATTTCAGGCGGTATCAGTATTTTTTATGTATAAATAGATTTGTATTTGTAAAAAAGGCGATACACTGACAGTAACCATTTATTCATTCATATGTATCTTTTAATCATTTTGTTTTTCGTTTACTTTCTCTCTCCTCGTTCACTAACGCTTTCATTAGCGTACTCCATCAGTTACGTAGGTCTTGGACATTACACCCAACAGATTTAATTCTTCATTATAAACAGATATACTTAGGGATATTTAATAAACAAATTAGGGTAAATTTTGGTAGGGGGCAACACTGGCATCTTAAGTACTATGAGTTTGTCCCTTTCGGGTGTACGCGCATAGCGAATCCAGTTGATACTTGATCCTAGATTATACCCCACAAACTAGGTACTTGTTGCACAACAGGTAGCATAGATTTTATAGTCTGTGGCATAGAAATATAATAAAAATCTGTCCCATAGACGGTAAATGAAATAGACACTGCCACAACCCACTACTGCAGCGCACAAATAAAGCATACTTACTTCCTAAATTATAAGTAACTCCTATGGTAATTGTGTTAGACAGATTAATTTGTCGTCCGTTACCAATGTTGTAGCTTTTTTAATATTATACAAGTCTGAGATAAAAGCTAAAACTGTAGATAAAAAAATAGCTTAATAGCTAGATCGAATTTTGTAAATGATGAAGTTAATTTATAGCTAAATCTAGCTATAAAAACTCTGACTTGGCATCACTGGTCATGTCGTGTCCGCAATATTTTATATGATTTCTTATATAGGGTCGTGCCGTCATAGATAAATCAGATGCAGAATAATTTACTACAACCAAGACGTGTCTTGTCGGCACAGATTAGGAAGTATATGTTTAAATCTCAGAGTAAGTATCAAATAGAGTTGTCGTTAGTATCCCAGTAAGAGACAGAAACGCGACGCACCCAACCAACTTATACCTATTAAATTTTATAAACTTATATAATATATACCGATTTTTATTAAAGTATTCATGATGCCTAGGAAAAAAGTCACCTGCAGTGCGAGCATGGATCTATTAGATCTATAATTTTCCTGATTTTTGTTGTCAAATTTGACATTGTTCATAGATATTTAATAACGAATTCGGTAGCATGGAACGTTTTTAAAGATGTGTCGATAACTTCGATAAATATTATGGAATATACCGAATTTGCTAGCATGAATTTATATTTTCAATTTTATACTTTATTAATTTTTATCGGTGTTTCAAACTTGCTTGATAAGTAACTGTGTTAAAAAGATAATGTATTCTAACTTGCTTGCCAAGACTCGTAGACCATTTCAAACAATGTAACAGCTAACCCACCACCACTACTGCGCGTCAAAACTCGATGAGTCGCAACTCTAGGAAATTAAACAAAATTAAAACTCTAATTAGTCATTCTTGGTTTTATCCCGCCACGCCAACCAAATAGAAGTAATACACGTGAAATAAATGAATGACGAACGTTAGTTCTAACTAATCTGTCGACATCCCTGTTGCCATTTATTATTCGTAATGATTTCGATTAATTGTCGACCTCGACAGCAGTCTATAAACCTGTCAAGGTAAGAGGTCTACCTATAAGCTCTTAAAGCAGGACTTCTAGAAAACTACCCGGCTTAATCGTACCATGACAACGTTATTACAGGCCTGCTCAGGACTTCTAGAAAACTACCCGGCTTAATCGTACCATGACAACGTTATTACAGGCCTGCTCAGGCCTCGACCCTGTAAGCCAGGGTGTTTTTAAGAATAGGGTTACGGAACCTCTGCCTGTCGTAAGAGTAGACTAAAAGGGGACCATCTCATCAACGAGCTTGAGGAAGACGGCGTCATGATTGGCAATTTTCCCCTCGTAAACAAAAAAAAAGGGCCTGCTCAGGCCTTCTATTCAGGAACCGCAGAAAAACCGTTCACCTGTTTATTTGTATGGACTCTCGTTAACATGTCACTCTAAATCCGCTCAGTTTATCACCTTGCAAACGTCTAGGCGTCCTCAATGTTTGTTATAGTAAATTGTTAGAATGCCAGAGGTGACATTATTCGGTCACCTTTGAGAAAACAATGTTCAAACAGTTCACCTAAATGAGCGTCATGGTATGATTTTGTTCAAAACTGTTTATGCCAGGTTTAAGAATTGCACGGAACTTGCATGGTTTTTATAAAGCTGATAGTAAGGCCCAAGTCCATGCTACCGACTATTAATACGAATCGACATCTTAAACAACTTATCGATTCGGTACATTCAGATTGTCAATAACTAGTGCATTCGAACAGACCCAAGTTGGTAAAATTAACGCTAAAACGCTCACAAGGGCGTTCGAATTGGGAATATGTGTGTGAAAATGTTGTTTTGGATTCTTTTCGTTGCAATTTTTGACCCACGCCCGGAGCATGGTTGTTTGTTATCGTTTTTTGACAACTATGTATTTGTCAGCATAATCATGCGATATTAGGTCTTATGCTCGTTTGAGCGTTCAAATAGTGTGTGGGCAAAAGTGGCGAAAGTGGCACAATAACGTTTTTGAGCTTTACGAACGCTTTAAACGAAGAGCCATCAATGACAACGCCACCAATGCCTTCAAAGCTAAACGAACGCACCTAAGGTGTCACAATTCACGCTAGTATTTTTTGAGCATTGCCAGTCTGTAATGTAAGGTACGATTTGCGTACATATTATGGATGGCCCGACCGTGGCCATACCGCCCTTGCGTATATCGTAACGTAAGTATAAACTCACGTTATATATGTACTCACGTTATATACTCACGTTATATACTCACGTTATACGTTATATACTCAAGTTAAATACTTAAATACTCTTTATTGATAAACTAGTGGTACTACGGTGTAATATTCTGGGGTAACTCGATAGACAAAGAAGCGGTATTTAAGGCTCAGAAAAGGTGTGTGAGAGCGATTTGTAGACTTAGGCAAACTGACACTTGTAAATCTTCTTTCATTGGTTTGAAGCTACTAACGTTTCCATGCATTTATATATATGAGGTTTGTGTTTTTGTATATTCAAATAAAAATATGTTCGAACACCTAAATAGCCAACGGCATAATGTAAAAGTGTGTTTTCCGCCAAACAAGACTGCACAATTTAACAAAAGCATTTTATGTATGGCCCCTCGTATTTTTAATCATTTACCAATTACGATAATTATCTGTGAACATATTATTCAATTTAAATTTAAATTAAAACAGTTTTTGTTACACAAGGCGTATTATACTGTAAATGAATACTTTAATGACAACTTTTATCCACATTAATTATTTAATTTATAATTGCTTAATTTGCAGTGACTTTCATAATGTATATATATTTTATTACTTTGACATTGTATATTTAATTCATAACTGACATAGGGATCAAATTATAATTTATTTAAGTAGTTTTCGTATGCTAAGGCACGGTGTGGTGTTATTATTGTGTAACTTTATTTTGACAGTCTCGAGCATGTCTACCTTCACCAACTTTTATTATTATTGCATGCCGAAAGGCTGAATATAGCTGAGCATTTAAACTTGTAACAACTTATTAGGTTACCTATATTCGCAATAAATGATTTGAATTTGAATTTGAATTTGAATTTGAATTTGAATTTAGTTTACATGTCAGTTATGCGTTGAATAAAATGTACCTTACACTAGGAAATATCTAGTTAACTAAGTCTAGGTACGACTACGAAGAAATAATGTCAGGAAGCATAATTCAGAACAAAAAGTGTTCCTTCAAACCAAAACGACGAATGATTCTAAATACGAATTACTTCTGAAGTTACAACAAATAAACATGTTCGGTGATTAGTTTAAATTCAGACGGAAAGCAGGGATTTGTTCACGCGCGTGCTGCAACGTCTTCTATGACAGCTGAGTCATAGCAGCGTGAACGATTTTATTGGTTTAGCACGACTTTTGGGTAATTATTTAAGGCAGTTACTCATCCTCATAGATATATTAGATAATTATAGTCTCCAGATGCCTAATCCGTCAAAATTCATGAAGCAAAAATGTAACCCTAGCAGGGATACTTGGTTTTCACTTGTCAAATTCAAAATCAGTCGACAAGTGTCATTCTCAGTGAATACTGAGTATGATGAAAATTTAAAATACATATTTGTGCGATTAGATTGCGTAAAATTAGAGGATATGTAAAATAAAGGAGACCACGGTCGCCCTTCACGCAAAAGCAGTCTCCAACATCTCTTTTTGAGCGTTTTACTAGAGATTTTTCTAATAGTGTGATAACTCCATTAGTGTTACCACTCTACTCGTTTAGTTTCCCAATTGGGTGTCATTCAGGTTCCCAAAAGATCCAGTTAAAGAAACACTTTGGTACATATCAATATTTTTATAAGTTAAAACTTATACAAGTACAATTTGAAAAATTTATTAATGACTTCCATTCTATTCAGTTATTGGAGTATAACTCAAAAACTACTAGACCGAATTTGATAAAATTTAAATGGGACCACACGGGAAGCACCAGCTTTCAAACAAAAAAAAAGAATTTTGAGAATCGGTTCACCCTATCGAAAGTTAATGAGTTAACAAACATAAAAAAAAATACTGTCGGCTTGAGTACCTCCTCCTTTTTGGAAGTCGGTAGAAAAATGCCTTTGCTATGCTATTAGTTTAAAAAAACAAACAGGTTCTTTTAAGAACAAGTTATAATGTAGATTGGTAACTCTTAGAGACAATTTATTTTACATTAATAATATCCTAGATTGCCGTCTTTGTTTTTGTATTTTGGCTTACCTATTATTTGGTACGACTAGTTTTTTATTTTCACGTAGACACAATAAACATATGCCGTGGGGTACCGGCTTAGAATAATACCCCCCAACTCTACCCGTGGGTGCGTAAAAATCTGCTAAGGGATAACAATCGGAAGGTGGGTAGCAGCACCTTCCCAGTATTAAAACCCCAAAACTGCGCTCGCCAACCCGCCTGCCAAGCGTGGTGAGTATTGGCAAAATCCCCCCAATGACGGACACATTAGGAACCAGGCCCCCAGCCCCCGGCAGCCTCGCTATTCCTGGCTACGGTAGCGGCCACGGTAACGGTGGGGCAGGGGGTGCTAAGAATCCCCGGCAGACGCCCGGCTACCACCCCCAACGACGACGACTGGCCCTGGTGACACACAATATACGCACAATGAGGACAGACGAGAAGATATATGAGCTGGAAAAAGAAATGAGTAAGTTACACTGGGACATTGTGGGGTTATCTGAAGTCCGTAGAGCGGGTGAGGACACGATTGCCCTAAAATCAGGTAACCTACTCTACTACCGGGAGGGCGACCAACAGTCCCAAGGTGGTGTCGGGTTTCTCGTCCACAAGTCCCTTACTAACAACATAGTTAAGATCGATAGCGTTTCCAATAGGGTCGTATACCTAATACTCAGAGTATCCAAACGATATTCGCTGAAGGTCATTCAGGTATACGCACCGACGAAGTCACACCCGGATGATGAGGTGGAGGATATGTATGAAGACATTAGTCGGGCCATACATACCTCTGAAACGCACTTTCTAGTTGTTATGGGGGACTTCAACGCGAAGTTGGGTAAGAGAAGCGAGAATGAGTTGAAAGTGGGGCAATTTGGATATGGACAACGGAACCGTAGGGGACAGAGGTTGGCCGACTTCCTGGAGAAAGAGGGACTCTTTATGATGAACTCTTTCTTTCAGAAGCCACCTCACAGGAAATGGACCTGGCTGAGTCCCGATGGTTCCACGAGAAATGAGATTGACTTCATTATGACCACCAAAAGGCAAATATTCACTGATGTCTCCGTGATCAACAGGGTTAAAACCGGTAGTGATCACCGAATAGTAAGAGGCACGGTGAATATTAATGTCAAACTAGAGAGGTCTCGTCTGATGAAGTCTACGCTCCGACCCACTCGTGCACATATACAAGACCCCGAGAGCTTTCAACTTGAGCTATCCAATCGCTTCGACTGCCTTGAGAACATTCCACAACCATCTTTTTCATATAATTTTCTAGATTTTTCTGGCAAAAGATTGTGAGTTACTTTTGTTGCCAATTTTAGAATATCCGGAGGCGTACAAATATCATCGTCGCTATCCATTTTTAACTTTTAATTTGTATTTAAAAACAAAACAAACATTAAATTCACGCGTATTTATTATCACAGTGAACTTGCCGCCATTAAAATGCAGCTGCGCGCGCAGGGCCAATCAGGAGCGAGCGCGCGCTGTTCTTTTTTTATTTAATTGGCACAAGATCTTACCAAAGAGTTTTGTGTATGTAAGTTTAGTAGTTTCGACGAAGTTTTCACGTATAACCCCACTGTTTTCAAAAGCCAGCCTAATATCAAAGTTTTATACAACTTGTATGAGGATTTTGACATAAGGCTCGCCACGTTAATTGGTCGCGTTTTATTGATGTTATAATGAGATTTTACGATATCGATGTGGATATTATACCATCATGTGAAATTGCTTAAATTGAGTGTTTTGTTGTCTGTTCTATAACAGTAGTAATTATAAGTCAAGTATTGGAAACATAAGTAGAATGTTACAACATTAGTGTAGATAAAATCGTTAACGCTGCTATGACTCAGCTGTCATAGAAGACGTTGCAGCACGCGCGTGAACAAATCCCTGCTTTCCGTCTGAATTTAAACTAATCACCGAACATGTTTATTTGTTGTAACTTCGGAAGTAATTCGTATTTAGAATCATTCGTCGTTTTGGTTTGAAGGAACACTTTTTGTTCTGAATTATGCTTCCTGACATTATTTCTTCGTAGTCGTACCTAGACTTAGTTAACTAGATCTTTCCTAGTGTAAGGTGCATTTTATTAAACGCATAACTGACATGTAAACTAGTTTATCAATAAAGAGTATTTGAGTATTTAACTTGAGTATATAACGTGAGTATATACATAAGTAAATAATCACCGAACTACACCGAACTGACAGTTCATAACGACAGCCGAACGCAACTAGTTGTGTCCAATCGCACCGATAGTGGCATTACATACAGAATTCCATTTAACAAAAATTACACGAACGCACCGTACCGACTCGCGTTACTTGATAGCTAGCGAATAAGGGCCCAGTACATATTACACTATGCTGCGCACACTATCGGTTGCGTCCGCGGACGCGACCTTGAGCCGTCATTGAGCGTTCGGACGTCCGATTAGACATCTGGCTGGTGGCTGTCACATTGTGCACCTGAGAGTAAGTATCAAATAGAGTTGTCATTAGCTTAGAGTCAAAGCACTAGTTTGCGGCCTTTTAGTGGTCCTTTCAACTAAAAGCCATCAGAACAGATCGTTGAAATAAGTTTTTACCGAGAGTGTTTATGTTTAATTGTAGTCTACATATTCAAGTTATGATTTAAAATACCAAAACTGTGATATTTTTTATATTAATTTAAAATCGTAAAATCGTAAATCGTGTTATTTTAGTCTAACCTAGCTTCAAAGTGGTCAAAAAGCGAATGTATATAAATATGTGTTCTTATTTTCGGCCACTAACGTTAAGTGAATATTTTTATTAATTTACAGGAACATGAATTGGCGGCTGAAAACCAAGCAATAAAATCATCACATTAAGCACTTAATTGGTACAAAAAGAGATACATAGATGAATGCAAACAAACTAACAAAAGAGACAAAACTATCTAACAATGTATTAAGGCACATTTCGGCCATATGGCCGAAAACTCAACGTTTGAAGTTTTACTGGTATTCATTTCTCGCCGCCTAATATTATGGTATTTTTTACCAATTATTGCTAAAAGAACTACTTATATAAAAACAATATTCAGTAATTTCTAATGCTGATAACATAAGAATTCATCTAATTTACTTAGACAATGACTTAAAAACTTACCTTAGAAATGCACTTGCACCTTTATTTTTTGTGAATGTACGCACGTTACGACACCTCCTAGGCGAGCGGTAAATTTAATAATTTGCTAAGAAGTTTTTGCTAAGGTTGACAAGCTAAAATGTATTTACGGATGTAAGGAAACTTTAAGGAAATGGTAAGTGCATGATTGTGTTAGTTAGAGCAATATACGCTCTCTAAACATATTGTTGTAGTGGTACATGATCCTCAAAAGGCCGAAAATACATGCAGGTCGGGAAACTAGTGCACCTACCCTATGCCGGTAAGAGTCAGAAACGCAGCGCACCCAACCAATTTCAGAAGTACCTAAACAAAAATGTCACCTGGATTAATTTTACTTACCTACATAATTTGGGTGGTTAATGCTACAAAATTCAATAATTTTCTTAGGCCAGTTTACGTGTTATTATGTATTTTCTATACGTATTTGCAGCCATGCAAGTCTTATAAGATATAATCTATATTTATCTGTATCAACAAAGTAAAATTGTGGACTTACGAATGAAAGATTATGTTTTCGTTATTACGTTCACATTGGCTTTTGCAGCCTGAAACATAACAATGAATCATTGTTTATATGTTCTATACACAGTAACAAATATCACAATAACAATACAACACCGTTTTTTCATTATAAAGTCAGATTTCACTAGAATTACAAAAATATATTACAACTGTTTGGCACACTTGCGAGGTATGTCCAGCTAAAAAAATGTGAGACTACAGGCAGGACAATAAATTATTTTCCAGCCCTGTCATGCCTTTGGAATCGTCTATATGCTCATTTCGCACACTCATATTTTTATTACTACTGTGACAATTATTTTGGTACTTACTCTGAGGTGCGCACAGGCCTCGGACGCGCCCGTGCGCCAGTGTTACCGGTTTAGTGACTTTCTCGTTAAATCTGGAGGATTTACTAAGGCTTTATCGACAAATAAATAGCTAGCGAAATTTAGCGGACTTTTACGGACTATGATATCAAACATAAAATTCCTTTTGTAATGAAACGTAATATACTACTAACAGCAGTAATATCCACGTCAGGAATCAAAATTTTGCTTTTTGAAATTCTAATATGTGAGTACGTTGAACAATGGAAATACCTAAAAAGAAAAATATTTACGCCCTTAATATTTAAAATATAGACACGAGTGGGAATGTCATGAAGAGTTTAGACATTGGCATATACTGTTAGCAAATGATCCCCTAATAAAGAAACCTTCTCCTTTTTTGAAGTAATTAAGTTAAAAAATTTGTGCATACTGAGGAAATGATTTAAGCCGATGAAGCCATTTTTGAGTTTGAGTTATACTTATAAGAAATTGTATCAAAACGATTAATCATTTAAATATAGATAATAAATCCTACTAATATTATAAATGCGAAAGTTTGTGACTATGGTACATCCATGTATGGATGTGTAGATGTTTGTTACTCTTTAACGGCGGGGGCAATTTTGATGAAATTTGGTATGGAGGTAGATGAGGCTCTGGACTAACACATAGTCTACTTCCATCTTCATCATCTATCACCACACGGGTAAACAAATCGTAATATTCATGGGCACAGCATAGACAAAATAACAAGCTCTCCGCCTACGTCAAGACCGTAATGACGACTTATCTGACTTATCAATAGAGTTCTGTCAATGATGTGTCAGTTTCTGATAGCTTAGTCAAAAACACGCTATGATTTCGACAGATCGATACACTAGACGCGCTCGGTGGTAGAGTCAGCATGTCATCCAACCTTGTTCAGCCGACTGTAGTCGAGCGATTCCGATTCCACCGACAGACAAGTACACTGAAGGCCTACAAACAAATAATGAAGTTTCGTTTGACGGATTCCTGGTTGTCTACGAAAGTAAAAAGGCACAAATAAAGTCACTGGTTATTAAATGTCAGTTTTTTCTGAGGTGATTAAATTTATATTTGTATGTACGTACTGTTTTTTATTATTAGTTTTTACGGATCAATTTACTGGTTGGCTACTAAGAACAAAGTAGGTATTTTAAATTTACTCATAGATAAATAAAATTGTGTCTATTTGTAAATCCAAATTAACAGCTTTTCACTAAATGCATAATGAAAGTATTTACGGCACTTTTTTGTTTTTTGTTTTTTCTTTTTTGAAAGTATTTACACACAATTTACATAAAAAACCTATTTATAAAAAAAAAATCTGTTTGTTTCGGGTAATCACTGAAACGGCTGGACTGATTTTAACGGGACTTTCACTGGCAGTTAACTGATGTTAAAATGTGTAACTAAGGCTACTTTTATTTTAGAAAATAAATAATTAAAAACTCTGTCTCTACGTCTGTTTGTTACATTATCACGCCTAAACGGCTTAACGGATCGTGATGAATTTTGGCAAGGTTTTGGTTTTTATCATCACCATGACCAAGCGGGTAAAACCGCGGGGCGCAGTATATAAAATATAACTAAACTATCAAATATTTCTTTATTCTTCACTCTGCCATTTACTTCACTGTGATAGCAAAGAGAATTTAATGTGATAGCGACATTGTGATTTGTTTGACAGAATAGAGCGAGCCAAAATTCAAAGTAGGCATATCGACGACTATCCTACTTAACATATAAAAAATAGCCTTACGAAACATTTAGGTACAAAGTTATTGTAATATTCTGTTACCTTTTGATATAATCTAACAACCATATATCGCAATAATACCTTAAGTATCTATCCACGCAGGGCCATAATGTCCATACATTTGGTCATTGTCCTTTTTGAGTTAATATCGAAACCGGCGAATGTTGACTAATATAATACTTTTTTAGCTGTCTCATTTTATATTTGACTATCTGCCACTGGCAACACGTCCGAAGACGCCGTCCGAAGCCGCGCACACTGATCAGTCGCTGTCCGATAGTTTTGGCAGCTTTAATCGTGCGCCGCGATTTCGGAAAAAAAATGGCGGTGGGTCGATATGCCAGCTTCCATACAAAGAGGTTCAAACCACTTTCAACTGTGTAAGTACTATCACAGTAGGTAGTATAGATACCATATAAGTCAAAATCAGTCAAAGTAATTCAGTAACACAGTGGAATAGAGAAACTTACTCACAAAAATACAAATACACATATTGTATAACATATATGAGCCCTGAAAACAAAACTTACTTTTTTATGCAGTCGGATATTAAAACAAACAATATCATACCCAAAGAGAATATAACGCTATGTCATACCTAAGCAACGTTAAAAACGGGAATAATTTAATACACAGCTGGCAACATTCCGTCCGAACTAGAAGTGTGTAATTTGTATTGAATATTTTGTATTTTAGACGATTCAAGACATTAAATAAAATCAATGGCTTAGCTGTTAAATGTCACACCAGAATTCTTATGATGCTTTTCAGAAGTGGTGTGGCACAATTTCAACGCACAAATCGTCATTATGTTTTTTTTACCGAGCTGAATTCTCTGTCATCGGTATGAGAGCTCTGATCTGACAACGCGGGCACAGTAGATATATAGTATACTGTGACGCGGGTGTCGTGTGAAGCCATTTATGTCTTCAGTTAACGGCTTTCATTTTGCGCGCGAACTCGGTTTCTGTAGGTTATTCTTCTATGTTAAAATTATAAATATTATTTCCATTTTAGTTTCATTAGCTCAACAAAGCTATAGAACGTTTGCTCGATAAGCCAGCGTTTTAATCTTGATTTAAAGCTCTCTATACCTGGGGCTGCAATAATGTCAGTTAGGAGTCTATTGTAAACAGAGGGGCCCATCACGTGTCACATGTCACGAGACACTCGCACGATCGCTCTGATGGCTCGCTTGTGCATACGGAACGCGCGTTCCCACTCCGCACAGCGGCCCCACATCTCCGATCCGTACCTACTGCAGCAGCGAGTGCACCGTCGCGAAGTAGCATGTGCGTGCCACCGTTACGACATCCGGAAGATCGTTCAGAAGCAGGGAAAACAATATGTTTGCAACCGATGATCCTTGTGCAACTCCCGTCGTTGATGGAAGTGGGTCGGACTTAATAGTGCCGTCACCTGCTTCCACCACCTGTGTTCTGCCTCGCAATAAGTCAGTCAGTAGGTCATACGCTAAGTTCACAATCCCATAGTGTTTCAATTTGACCGCAAGCACTGCGTGATCAGCCACGTCGAAAGCTTTGCATTAATCGCAGCAGAGGACTGCAACTTGGTGCTTATTATCCCTAGCTGCCATCCCGTGACAAACCACTTCACGGACTAAGATGGTCGTAGAGCGCCCCTCTCGATAGGAGTATTGACGCTCAAGTTATATATACTCATGCTATATATACTCACGTTGTATACTAATGTTATATACTCATGTTATATACTCACGTTGTATACTAATGTTATATAATCAGGTTATTTACTCACGCTCGTGTTATACGCTCGTGTCATTTACTCACGTTATATACTCATGTTATACACTCACGTTATATACTCATATTCCTGGATGGAAGTCCTTGCGACACGACATCAGGATCTTTAATACAAATAGTATTAAAAAGACGATAGAGCAGAAAAAAGGCTCCAAAGTGTTTGCAAGAGACATGTCTATTGGGCAAAGCCAGTTGACGAAGCTGAAGAGAGAAGAAGGCAGTGTAGCGTCGACCCAAGCAGAAGTGCTAGGAGAGGCGAAAGTTTCTACGGACGTTTATACTTATCGGTTGCTAAACCTGTCAGCAGCTCGGCCAAAGACCCAAAAGCCAAGCTGAATCGATATTATACTAAAGATATCCCGGACACCAGCCTGTATGAGATTAGGATGGCCCTGAAACAGCTTAAGAACAACAAGGCGCCGGGTGATGACGGTATCACATCTGAGCTTCTGAAAGCGTGTGGAACACCAGTACTTAAAGTCCTTCAGAAGCTCTTTAATACCATCTTACTCGAATGATTAACGCCAGAAACATGGTACAAAAGCGTGGTGGTTCTATTCTTTCAGAAAGGTGACAGCAACTTACTTAAGAATTACAGACCCATCTCGCTTTTGAGCCATGTTTATAAGCTGTTTTTAAAGGTCATCACGAACCGTCTTAGTCGCAGGTTCGATGAATTCCAGCCTTCGGAACAAGCCGGTTCCCGAAAAGGCTATAGTACCATGACCACATCCACACGCTACGGCAAATTATACAGAAGACCGAAGAGTATAACTTGCCTCTTTGTTTAGCGTTTGTGGACTAGGAGAAGGCCTTTCATTCGATCGAGACGTGGGCAGTGCTTGAGTCTCTCTAGCGGTGATGTGTTGACTATCGGTATATTGAAGTGCTGAAGTGTTCGTACAAAAACGCCAACATGTCAGTCCGAGTACAGGAGCAGAGTTCGAAGGCAAAAATTCCATTGTAAAGAGGCGTGAGACACACTGAGAAAAATCTAATTCTGAGCTAAGGTGAATTCGTTCGTACACGGCTGAATTGTAATTACGTAAGGTGAGTTTGTAAGGCTTACGTTTAGTTTTGCTTTCTTAAGCGAAAACGTACAAACGGTTTATTAGATTTAACAGATACAAACTGTTGAATGTAACGTACCGTAAGGCACTTTCCGAAAAGACCCTACTCCGGTTAAATAAGCAGTCTATACTGTTAAAATCACCTTACATTACCATTGTGTAGGTACTACTCGGAATATTTTTCTTACATTATTCTTGTTTTCATTTTTGTGCATTGTAAGTATGGAGTAGAGTATACTCCCTGGAGTATATTCCAGGGAGGTATTGTTTGCTTTCAGGCCTAGAAGAATTACCTACAGAAATATAGAAACAGAGTTCGCGCGCAAAATGTAAGCCGTCAAGTAAAGCCATAAATGGCTTCACACGACACGCGCGCTGTCAGAGCTCTCATTCTGGTCACAGAGAATACAGCTCGGTAAAAATATAAAACAAAATGACAATTTGTACGTGCGGTGAAATTGTGCCACAACACTTCAGAAAAGCAGCATAAGAACTGCAGGGCTATTACGTATCTAAGTTGCTAACAAATGTCATGAAATCTTGAAAAATGGCCGCTCTATGTCAGTTTTGGCAATTCCAGTAAGCAAAAATGTTAGTAAATTGATGACTGGAGCTGACAAGTGACATAGAGCCGCCATTTTATTCGATTTCAATGAACATTTGTTAGTAGGTAACTGAGGTACATAATAGCCCTGCTGGTGTGACATTTCACAGCTAAACCATTGATTTCAATGCTTAAGAATAGTGAATACAAAATACCCACTCTTAGTTCGGAAGAAAATGTTGCCAGCTGTGTATTAAATTATTCCAGTCTTAAGGAATGCTTTATGATAAAATTAAAAAGGAGCTAATATCTTGGCAACATCACAGTTTCTACTAATTGAATGACTAAGTACTTACATAATGTGTAATTTATGTTGTATATATTTGAGTGTTGCATGTTGCATGATTATAAGATATTATAAGATTTTGCACGCTATTAAAGTGACGAAATGTGTCAGCACCTAATCTAATTTAAACAAGATAGTGCTTTTTAAAAATTATCCGCAAGATCTTTTACGTTTACCTGCTCGCGACTTGAAACATAGATGGCTGAAGAGATGGTCAATCAGTAGTAAATATAAAGGCTCTAATTTTTCAAAATACCAACCTGATATTGAAGCTAAACCCTGGTTTTCTAAATTTAAGTGCAATAGGATTTTTTTTCCCATTATATCTATGTTGAGATTTGGTCATTGTTGTTCTGCAGTTCATCTTAAGAAGCTTAGAATTAAGAATTCATCCATTTGTGAGTGTGGTTTAGATGATGAAAACCTTTACCATATTTTCTTTTCTTGTCCTCGGTTTAATCATGATGTTATGTATACTACACTTATTCATTATAAATTTCCATTACCTGTTCATATAGACAATATCCTGTGTAATATAAATCCTGTCACTATCAATGTATTATCATCCTTCATCTCTCAAAATGATATTTAACTTTAGTGGGTATTTTCAGTTGTCCCTAGGATTTTCTTTTACTAGTTTCATTCATTTTGTCATTAGTCCATTGTACCTAGATCTCATTTTAGATATGTAGTTAATAAGATACTTTCTTTTGTTCCAGATTATTTATTCTAAATTCTGCCGTTTATTTTTATACTTATATCTCATCTGACGTGTCGTTGGCAAGAGTGTTCTCAAACAGTTTGCCATTAAATAAATAAGATGGTGTGAGCCAAGTCTCCGTTAAGATTATTATGCTGTAAGAAAAAGAAAGTATATTCATATATAAAGTATGTAATTTCGTACGATAAATGGATAAGTTGTTATCCATAACTGAACTTTATATTAAATAAATACATATTACGAATATAGAATTTGGAAAAAGAGCATTTGACGTGCATAACTTGTGCTGCCAAACAGTATAATGGTAAATAAAATATTGTTATATTATAATTACTGTCTCGCAACAAAACTTAACAAAAACATTATATTTGTTTTTAAATACCAAACATTACCCGAACTAATCCTTATTGTTAATCCCCTCATCCCCGAAAACATCGCAATTTCAACCGGGAAGATGGATTTAGGTTAGCGGCGTCGTGGAATCCCGTAGTGAGCAAGTGTACAAACCGCGGTGTAGGTACTAGGACATTAGGACATTTACCGACACAGTCAGTGTTGTGTGTCGTAGTGACAACCCTGCAATTTTTCAAGTTCAAGATCAAGTGAGGGTAGGAGAACAAAACACCCGCTCTTCTCGCCGGACTCACCCGCAGTTTTCAGTCAGCTCGTGACCACGGCCATCGAGCGAAAGGTACATATATTTTTACCAATATTAAATAATACGTGATAAGTCCCGATAAACATTTAAAACATGTGTTCAAATCGCGAAAGTTTAACAATTACTAACACGTAGTAGAATTAGCACTAGAAGTTTTAACTTCACAATTATGTTGTATAACTATTATATTTATGAAACTGTGCGTAGACCGTATCAACGATTATCAAAATAAACTTTTTAAACCGTAACCAGGGTGAACACACGTCCGCACGCGCTGTGGTTGCGGCAGGTATGAATTTGCACCCCCCCGAAGGGTTCCCGCATTGACGTGGCGGGGGGGCTCAGTAGCCGTGGCTTGGATCACCACGGTGAAGCCAAGAGGAACCCAGGGGCCGCGCCGGCGTTGGGGTGCGCTGGCCGGCTCAGGCAGGGCCGCTCCTATAACTCTCAAGAGACTGCCCTGCTCCGTAGGGCTCAGAGGGTCATGGCGGTGAGAGTATGCAGGGGCTACCGCACCCTTTCACACGAGGTAGCAAGTGTCCTGGCTGGATCCCTCCCGTGGGACCTAGAGGCTGAGATTCTGTCCTCGGTCTTCTGGTTAAGAACGCGGGCGCGACAGGATGATCTTTGCCCGGCCCCACGGGAGGTGGCACAGTGGCGCACCGATGCGAGGGAGGCCGCCATGGCATCCTGGAGTAGTAGGCTAGCCGTGGACTCACGGAGGGGAGCTGGAGTTACAAGGTTTCTTGAGGCAGTCCGGCCCGTACTCGAAACGTGGGTCCATCGACGCCACGGGTCGCTTACCTTCCGGCTAACACAGGTCCTCTCAGGGCATGGATGCTTCGGGAGGTACTTGTGCAACGTGGCCCGGAGGGAGGTAACCCCAGTGTGCCACCAGTGCGGCTGCGTGGAAGAAACCGCACAACACGTACTGGAGGCGTGCCCGGGGGCGGCGGAATCAAGGCGATCCTTGATCGCAGTGGTGGGGGGAGACCTCTCCTTACCGACCATCTTAGCCAGGATGGTCGATGACGAGATGTCATGGGAGGCGATGGTCTCTTTCTGCGAGGACGTGATGTCGCAGAGGGAGACCGAAGAGCGCGAGAGAGAGATTAATCCTCTTTCTCTCCCGCTCCGGAGGGCGCGGACACGGAGGCGAGCTATTAGAGCTCGCACACCGTCTCCGCTAGGAGGGCCTGGGGCGTCGGACGTGGGGACGTCTGGCACCCCTCAACCATGAGCTCCTTCCGAGGCGGCGACGCGCTGGATGTCCCGTGCGTCGCTGGAGCCGTATGAGGAGGGCGTTCTGTCCCTCCTCCGAGGTGTGTCTGCCCTGAAACATCGATGGGCGGACGTCGGCAAGACAGGGCTGCGGAGAGTGCGCAAACGGACCCGTGGCCTTGTTTGCAGTCGTTGCCGAAGGACATCGTGGGGTTTTTAGTCGGTAGTGAGAGTCCGACATAACCCGCGCGCTTTCCCCAGCGAGCGGGTATGCGTAAAAGCATTTTCCCCACGCAAAAAAAAAAAAAAGCGCCGCTCCTATGGGCTTTGGCCGCCAAGTCCACAGGAGTGGCGGGGTCCGGGCGCTTTGGCGCAGACTCGAGGAGGTGGGGCCCGGGCGCTTTGGCGCAGACTCGAGGAGGTGGGGCCCGGGCGCTTTGGCGCAGGCTTGAGGAGGGGGGCCCGGGCACTTTGGTGCAGGCTCGAGGAGATGGGGTCCGGGCGCTCGGCGCAGACTCGAGGAGGTGGGGTCGCGGGGGGGTTATCCCCCGTGGCTGACGTATCAGGCGGTGGGGCTACGTATCCGACCCACCGCAGGGAGACCACGGGCGTCCAGACACGGGGAAGTCTGGCGCCCATTGTTGGCGGGTTTGGTCTCTGAGGCAGTTGCGGCGCGCCATGTGTTCTGGCGTGCCGCGAAGAGAAGGGTCCGGCAACGGACAGCCGCGGCTGGTTCGCGGTCGTGTGCAAAATCTGTCCCGCGTTCCCGCCAAAAGCGGCAGTGACGAAACATCCCGGGGTTTTGGTGGGTATACGGTCTCCCACATAACCACCTACCTCCCCGTGGTAGGTGGTATCCATAAAGGATTTCCCGGGGACAAAAAAAAAGGTATGAATTTGCACCACTATGCAAGTTACGGATCATATCTTTTCAACCAACTTCCAAAAAAAGAGGATGTTCTCAAGTCGACGTGTATATTTTTTTATGTGTGATATCGCATAACTTTTTACAGAGTAGTCCGATTTTAATAATATTTTTTTAGTTTGGTAAAAATTCACTTCCAAGATGGTCCCATTTAAGTTACATCAAATTCGGACAAAAACTGAAAAAAGTTTTGCTTATCTCAATGATACCGCCATAACATCTCAAAAGTGGGTGCGCCACTAAAGCAACACCTACGTGTATTTGCTCCATACATTTTTAATTGTAAAAGTGGTTTAAATCAACGAAACTTTAATGTGATGTACACTACCGTGCAGTGAATGCAATACCCTATCAAGTGATCGTCGAATATCTGAAATTGGTTCAGTGGTTTTGAAGTAAATAGAAGAAACATTTCAAAACATTTGTGTACCGACAACTCGCGGACAGCTCGCTTGCATCGTACCTACGTGTGCAGTCAGCGGTGAGTCACCACCGTCCGCCGTCGCGTCGCGCTGCTGCGAGCGTTGGGACCAGCGTTCATCGAGTACTGGTAGCTAAACTGTGCCGCGGCCTGTATCGCCTCGAAGCGTCGAATCACGCCGTTTTAAGCACTTGTTTCGACTATGGACATCAATAAAATATGCTCAGGATGCCGTTGTCAGATATCTGACGATAGATACTTGGCATGTTCTAGCTGTAATCTCTTGTACGACTTATTATGTGTCAATATTAGCTTGACAGATTTTGAAACACTTACTACCCAATATATAAAGTCTTGGGTTTGCATAGAATGTCGTAGCAAGTTACCGAAGGGTGATAATACGCACACACCAGTACGGGCCGGCAGAAATTCTTCGTCAACGTCTAATGAAGAAACCATGAAGGACGGTTCTATCAACGCTTCACTACGAATGAAAAGTCGGCTTCCCAGTGTACACCAACTCCTCCAGCTACCTGCGTAACACAGGGAAACATTTACATATCAACTTTGGAGTTCCATAATATTAGGTATAGAAGTGGAACTGCAGAAGAGCACAGATGTACTTCATGAACGCTTGAGAAATACATTTCGTAATATTGTGGAAGATCAGGTTTGTAAAAAGATGAATACCAATAACCTAATTTTGTTGAACACAGGTTGAATGAGCGTATAGTGTTTTTAGAAAAGTTTAGAGAAATTAAGTTCCAGTAAGCCGGTAGAAACACCATTATCTAATATAACTAAAACACAGCCTATACCTACTACTGAGCCTGCCAAGACAATTCCATTTGCACCAAACATGGTCAGTGTAGCCCCAAGCGGCTTAGTGAAGTCAACTTCTGAACCATCCTCTAAGCCTAGGAATCTACAAAAAGAATACAAGGGCACTTACTCTTACCCCTATCGGGCCAGATGCCCATACCCTACCCACACAACCATCAACATCAAAAACAGATGACGATGAATGGATTACGGTTCGCAAGAAAACAACCATTAAGGCCGGGACCTCGGTGATTGCCCCAGTAAATACCAAATCATCCGGAAACGGTACAAATTTTGGTGATGCTAACAAGTCAGTATCTTCAAGGTTATATGAGCGAAGAAAGAAAAAAAGCGGTAAGGAGAAAGAAAACCTACATCAAAAATTGTTAAGAAAGGCTTAAACAATAACAATATGGAAATCCAAGGAATGGAAGTAAAGAGATACCTTCATGTATGGCGATTAGCTGCAGAGACGTCAGTAGAAAGTATGTCATGTCACGTAAAGAAAATATGTGGTTCAGAAGTCCCAGTCAAAGTTGAAAAGATCAGGCATAAGGTCGAGCGGGATTATGCCTCTTTTATTATCACGGTGCCACCCAGAGAATATGTGGTACTAAGTCAGCCTGCAGTCTGGCCTGTAAACTCAGCGTTTGCGGAATGGTTTTGGTTTCGGAGACAGACAAATAAGCCAATTGAAGAAAAGTAATACCATTTATCTATAATATTTATGTATTTAGAAATATATAAGTATGTTTATCAGTTGTCTAGTACCCATAACACAAGCTCTGCTTAGCTTGGGACTCACAGATAACCCCCAATTGGGACTAGATGGCGTTGTGTGATAGTTGTGGAATATTTATTTATTTATTTATAGAGATTTACTATCAAAACGCTAGAGGATTGAGGACAAAGTTAGATAAAATTTACAACAACATTGAATCCTCAGGCGCTGATTTATTTGGCATCACAGAGACGGGTTGTACAAACTCCATAGAAGATGCAGAGATAGTACCTCCCGGTTATCAAGTATTAAGATGTGACCGAGCTGATGGACGGAAGCAAGGCGGTGCATTCTTAGCCGCATCGCATCGGCTTCAGTTGCGACGAGTGAAGAACCCAGATGGAGTTAACATTGACACTTGCGCTTTCGAATTGGTTGGTGCAACAGTGTTCTCAAAAGACAAGTTTTTATTTTTTTGTTGTGTAGTATATATTCCACCTAACAGTACAGAAAATGACTATATGATATTATTTCAAATTATCGATTACAAGTCAAGTATAGTTATAGGAGACTTTAATTTATATTCATGTAATGACAACGTCATTAACTATTTTGAATACTTTGTAGCCTTTTGCGAGTTCGCTCAGAAGAACGAAGTGAGAAATTGCAATGACAGGATTCTTGATTTAGTATTAGTTTCTTTGGACCTGGCTGAGGTGCAAGTATGCAAAGCCGACGAGGCGTTGGTGAAAATAGATAACCACCACCCGCCGCTCGCGGTGACGGTGCGCAATGCCATGCGGACAGAATCGGGCTTAGAACAGCCACCAGTACAGACTTCAGCCAGGCCGCATAGCTGGAATTTTTCTAAAGCTAATTACCACGCATTGTACTCGTCAATCGCGGCGGCTGATTGGAGTGCTCTATATCTGATCAAATAACCAGAAGAAGCATTAGATTATTTTTATTCAATCATAAATGAAATACTAAATTCGTGTGTACCTGAAAAGCGGACAGTTAGGGTAAACTCAAGATATAGCTATCCAAGGTGGTATACAGCTGACATCATTCGGGAGGTCGAACGCAAGGCGAAGGTGCATAAACTGTACAAGACAAGTGGGTCGGATGTAGACTACAAGTCTTTTTCAGAATGTAGGGCAAGTGTCAGGGTGATGATACGCACAGAGCATGATCGTCACCTGAAACAGGTGCAGAGCCGGCTAGCGGAAGACCCGAAATCGTTTTGGGATTACGTAAGAGCTAGACGGGGTGCAGTAAGCCGGATGAAAATTACTTCAAATTCAAATTCAAATTCAAATTCAAAAATTATTTATTCAGTTTAGGCATCATAGACACTCTTATGAACGTCAAAATTTTTAAATGATTCTACCGCTGTCTTCGGAAAAGAACCACCGCCGAGAAGAAGCAGCAAGAAACTCGTGGGCCATTATTTTTTCAAGTCTTTGTACATTGAGGTTACATATGAGTAGTATTAAAATAACAAATTTATTCAATAGTTGGCTACTAGGCAGAAGTGGAAAGCTTCCAGGCATCTTTGTCTTCTAAGTAGTGACTCAATTTATAATAGGCTTTTTTCATTAGTATATTTTTGACACGTAACTTGAATTTCCCTTCAGTGAGCTCAGTAATGTCTTTCGGGATTTTATTATAGAAACGTACACAGTTTCCTAAGAAGGACTTATTTTTAGTTTTCGTGAGTCTACATTTAGATACAGCTATCCTATCCTTATTTCTAGTATTAATATTATGCATATCACTATTTATTCTAAACTTCTTTATATTTTTACGAACGTACATTATATTTTCCAGGATATACAAAGATGGAAGAGTTAATATGTTAATTTCTTTGAACATTTGTCTTAAGGATTCGCGGGGACCCATTTCGTAGATGGCTCGAACTGCCCGCTTTTTTAATATAAAAACTGTCTCTATGTCCACCGCTGACCCCCACAGCAGGATACCATATGACATTATGCTGTGGAAGTAAGCAAAGTAGACCAGTCGAGCAGTAGCTATATCTGTCAATTGCCTAATTTTATGAACCGCATATGCAGCTGAGCTCAGTCTTCCAGATAGTGCATCAATATGAGGACCCCATTGTAATTTAGAGTCTATGCTAATACCTAGAAAGACTATTGCCTTGTCAATTTTCAATTTATTTCCGTCGAGTAATACGTTTGGCTCTATATGTCTTACATTAGGCATGGAAAATTTTAAACATTTCGTTTTCTTTGCGTTGAGAAGCAGGTTGTTTGCGGCGAACCAATTTGAAACAATAGTTAACGCGTTGTTGACTTGAACTAGTTCTCTATCTTTCCTATCTACTTTAAAAATCAGAGAAGTATCATCCGCAAAAAGAACTATGTCAGCAAGGCCCTCAACCATATGTGGTAAGTCATTGATATATGCTAAGAATAAGAACGGACCCAAGATCGACCCCTGTGGAACCCCCATTCTGACCAAAGATCCAGAAGATGTCACGCCATTAATGCCAACTTTTTGCTGCCTATCAGATAAGTATGATTCTACAAGATTCAGAGCAGCTCCACGAATTCCATAGTGGTGTAGCTTATAAATTAGAGTGCGGTGCTCTACACAGTCGAAAGCTTTGGAGAGATTACAAAATACGCCAATGGCATCCTGTGAGCTCTCCCAAGCCTCCAGCACATGCTTGACTAACTGGACTCCTGCATACTAAAGATGGTAATACACTTTCCGGCTCGGAATGTGTCGACGAATTTGCTGGGTTTTTTCATTCGATTTATGGCACCAATGCGGCGGTCCTTAACGTGCATGATGCCGAGGCGGCAAGCCATGCCAGCAGTGCGTGCGTCCACGTACCATGCCTCTCAAAGACAGAAGTGCGGGCAGCACTTATAAGGCTCAAGCCAAAACAATCAGCAGGCCCGGACGGTATTCCAGTGTTTGTGGTGAGGGACTGTCGTGAGGCTTTAGCTGAGCCGCTTGGACACTTGTTTAACTTATGCCTGGATGTGTCATATTTTCCTCAACGCTGGAGGGTTACGCGGGTGATCCCAATACCTAAAAGTGACTCAGGTACTGAAGTGAGTGGATTTAGACCGATAGCGATACTTTCAACGCCAGCAAAAGTGTTTGAGTCGGCAGTGCAGCGTAGCATGCAGCAGCAGATATCGCCTTTTCTCTCAGATTCTCAGCGTGGATTCCGACCGGCTCGCAGCACGACCAGCAACCTTTTGAACTCCATGACATATGCTTCCAAACATAGACGCAGGGGTTCAGGTCGACGTCGCCTACTTCGATTTTAAAAAGGCCTTTGACTTGGTTGATAATGACATCCTTTTGACGAAATTGGCGACGATTGGCTGCACTACCAAACTGCTACAGTTTTTTGCAAGCTACATGAAGGATAGGTCACAATATGTCGAGTACGCAGGATACAAATCGAAACCTTATTTCGCGAAGACGGGTGTAAGCCAAGGTAGTAATCTGGGACCATTAGAATTCATCGTAATGATCAACGGCCTGCCTGAAGTCGTTAAAGAGGCCCAATGCCTTTTGTTCGCGGACGACCTCAAGTTGATCTTACCGATTAAAGAGAGGGAGGATTGTGTACGATTGCAAAAAGACATTGATAGGGTAGTTGAGTGGGGCAGGAAGAACAAATTGCTGTTTAACGTGGACAAATGTTCTATAATAACTTTCAGTAGAGCAACTGCACCATTTAAATACGATTACAAGATTGATGACGCACAGTTGAAGCGAGTGGAATCGATGAGAGATCTAGGGGTTCGTCTAGACACGGAGATGAGGTTCAGAGTACATGTTGTCATTGTTTGTAAAAAGGCGTACAGAATTCTAGGATTCATTTTACGCCAAGCTAATGGTTTTACTAACAACAATGCTCTGACAGAAATGTATGATGCACTAGTTAGAAGCCAGTTGGAGAGCGCGGCGTCAGTATGGGCTCCTCATGAAGAAAAATATAGTCTGATGATAGAGCGCATTCAAAATAAGTTCGCTCGATACCTATACTGGAAAATATACGGCGTCTACCCGTTCTATCCTCTGATGTACCCAACCTTGTTCGTTTTGGGCATGGTTGGATACAACAAGTTGGAAACTAGAAGGGACGTGGCGCGCGCTGTGTATGTGTTGAAGGTGTACAGGGGAATAATTACCAATCCGATCATCTTACAAACGATGATGTTGTGTGTGCCAGACGGATATGTGGGACGGCGCAGGGGGCCACCACTATTCGTGGTGCCTCGCGGAAAAACCAACCTGCTCAACAAAGCACCACTAACAACGACAATACAAGCACTTAATCAGGTGGCGGCAAGGGCGTACCCAGGTAGGGGCAGGGGGGGGGGCAGCTACCCCCCCCTAGAAGATTAAATAAATGTAATTTTTTTTTGGCAAATAGAAATTAAAAACGTATTACCTACTCTGCGCAAAATGAAGTGTTGGAAACAAAATATCTTTTCAGCCAGATTTTTTTTTCTATAGTTAAATATTCTACAATATTCGATATAGAGTCTATGTATAGTGAGTCGTGTCGGTCGTGCCGCAACGTATTTATTAGAATATTTTATATAGTGACTTTCAGCCGCCGTCAAACGAAACGCAAAATGTTTTGATCAAGTTTTGATACACTTTATTTATTTCTTTATTTCGTTTTTATTATTTTTTAGTGATAATGAAAGTGACAGTAACGATTCATAGTCGAGAATTTAATTTCTGGAATCTGATTTTGATTACGCGACAGAATAAATAAAAACTAAGTAAGGTTTTGATGCAAGTTTGGTTTAATTTATTATATTAATTTGTTTTCAATGCTAAAATAAAATAATATTCACTATGTTGCATATTATTTTAAGTAGTATATATCTGTACAGATTTAGTTTAAGATTCTTAGTGTTTATAAAATAAAATAGTGAAAGTATCAAATTCAAATTTCATAGTATATTCAGTGTTTACAACTAAAAGATTTTTGCTGCGGTTTTATCTGTGCCGCGGCTCACTAGACAGACTCTAGTAATTCTAGTATACTGTTAGCGATGCAATATAATTTAAATCTCCCGCAAAACCGTCGCATCTCGTAGTTTCCGGTTCCGCCGAGACAATCAGAGAGCCATCTAGGATTAAAGCCGAATATAATTGGGAGAAAACAACATCTAGCGCCATCTAGTTTCGGACGGCAGTACTTTTTCCAGTAAAAAGAAATAGGATCAATTTATACGGTCAATAGCGACATCTTGTATTGAATAGCAATACCGCGAAGAACGTTCTAGCATGGACTATTCTGGAAAGAAAAGACAGTGATAGCAAGTATAAGACAAGGATGGAAATAGAGTCGAGTATTTTCTACATATTTCGGGAGGAAGAATATTTCAATATATAAGCGGAAGCGTGAGGCAGAGCACGTCAATTTAGTTCGAATACAATTCAGTTCGGAGTGTAATACGAGCGAATATTTCATACGACATAGTGTCTTATAGTTTCGTTGCGGCGACACGAGATTTACGTTTACTGTGCAACAACTGGAAATATTACTCCGTCAAATGGATATCAGGAAATTCTTTGAAAGAGGTGAGTCAAAACAAAACACTTAAGTAGGTACCTAATATGATTATTTGATTTAATGGGGGGCTTTGACTCTCTTGTAAGTGTATATCTTAAGCATTACTTACAATATTTAAATTTATTAATTACAAGACGTGGTTTTGTTATAATAGCTAAAATAACATTTGTGAATATTTTGTGATTAAAAAGTAAAAAAAAAACATAAAAGAAAGATCCTTGCAATATTTTGGATTTATTAATAAGTCCATACCGACAACAAAGCCCCTTTTCTCTAACGTCACAACAAGTGTATTATTTCAAATTACCTAGTTATGCTTATTTGGCGTTCAAACCATATATATTAGAATGTGAAACTTGATCTTTATTTTCGTCTTATACAACCCGCCTAAACACTGTAAGAGTATTTTTGTGTATCCATTTTTTAGGGAGGACACGCGAAAAAAGAAAAAAAGGTCGGGAAAGTAGCAGTGGAAGCGATGAAAATGACAACCATGATAAAACCACTCATGTAATGCCAAGATCATTGCATGCTAACATTGGACAAGCGTCAAATTCTCCTGTAGAACCTGTTAATATATCTGTTGCCGACTATTCTTCTCCATCGACATCCCAACAAACTTATGACGTCAACGTCGATCCTGAAATTATAGTGGACGATGGCTGTCATGAAAATGATCTGGGACGTTATGTTGGGTTGGCTACCCAGCTATCGACGGAAAAGAAGAGGGAGTTGTTACAAAATCCTTGGATCCCGCCCAGAAATTACGATTTTGAAAGTGATGCAAGCCATTTAAAAAGAAAATTTAACCATGCTTGGTTGGATCAATATTCACCATGGCTAGTATATTCCAAGCGACTAAAAGGTGCTCTTTGTAAGCATTGTGTTTTGTTCCCTCCGCCCATTAGCACTGTGAGAGGAATTTTGGGATCGTTTATGGTCAGGCCATATATAAAGTTCAAAAATATGCATGAAGACTGCCGAAAGCATGCAACGACCAACCTTCACCAAACGGCGACAAATGCTGCAAAAATTTTTCTTGAAAATGTTCCTGTAGACATCCAACTGCAAAGTGGACACCAAAAAGAAATCGATGAAAACAGACAAATATTGTCATCAATTATTTCTTGTATAGTATTTTGCGACACACATGATATGCCTCTTAGGGGCAAACAAGCAGATGAGGGTGTTTTATTAGATTTATTGAAGTTGAGAATCAATTCAGGGGACGACAGATTAAAGAGTCACCTGGAAAAGTGCCGTCGCAATGCAGTTTACACATCACCAAAAATACAAAACGAATTGATAAATTTATGTGGCGAAGTTATTAAGGAGAATATAATTAGTGAGGTTCAGAAGACCATGGCTTACGCAGTCTTAGCTGATGAAACAGCAGACGTATCTGGGAAAGAACAGCTGTCAATAGGCGTGCGGTTCTACGACGAAAGCAAAAGGAAAATCAGAGAAGAATTTGTAGGGTTCGTTGAACTAAAAGCACAAAATGCTTCCGCAATTGCCGAAGCAATTGACAATTTCTTAATTAGTTCTAACCTCTCAACCGAAGATTGCGTAGGTTTTGGATTCGATGGCTGTTCTACAATGGCAGGGAAAGAGGGTGGCGTACAAGCCATTTTGAGAAAAAATATTTATATTTTCATTGCTCAAGTCACAAACTCAACCTTGTTGTGAATGATGCGAACGCAGTGCCAGAAATTAGAAATACTGTCGCCACTGTAAAGGATGTTATAACGTTTTTCAGGGAATCGACTACACGTCGAAACTACGCTCCAAACCTATCACGATTATGTGAGACGAGATGGTCAGAAAAATATAAATCAATCAGAAAGTTTTCTCAACATTTTTCAGAGCTTGTGAAATCTCTAGAAACGTTATCCGTAGAAGGAAATTATGCCACCAGAAAATCTGCATATCAGTTGCATTCAGCCGTTACAAAACCAGTGTTTATTGTTACTCTACAAACAATAGCCAAATATTCAGCAGTTTTAGAACCAGTAGTTAACGCACTGCAAGCTAAATCGATCGACATGATCTCGGTAGGGGAACACATCAAAAATATCAAGGACATTCTCAGAAATGACCGCGAGTTTCCTGATAGAATAAGTAATGAAATACTTCAAAAAGCACGAGCTGTTGCAATGGATTTGAACATAGAAATTTCGGTTCCACGTCTTGCTCATAAGCAAACACATAGAAGTAATCCGCCATCAGACAATGATAACGCATATTGGCGGCGTTCCCTGATAATCCCATACATTGATTCACTCATTTCATCACTGAATATTCGATTCTCCCAAGAAAATACTCCGGCGTTTGCTTTAAGCAGGCTACATCCCTTGTATATGACAAAAACCAGCATTACAGACCTACACAAAAACGCAGAATCATTCCAAGAATTTTATAACCTGGATATCACCGGAGAACTGAACCTTTGGCATAATTTATGGGTGACGAAGGCTTTATCAGATGATCAATTAAGGGACATAGAAGTAATTGATCTGTTCAACGAAGCCAACATTTTTTACCCTGCTGTCAGAAAGGCATTAATTATTTTAAGCACTATCCCATGCACCACGGCGACCGTAGAACGGTCCTTCAGTACGCTGTGAAGAGTTAAAACGTGGCTTAGAAGCACCATGGGTGAAGAAAGGCTTACGGGTTTATGTCTGATGAGCGTACATCGCAACTATTTAAAAGACAACAGTGAGTTTATTGAAAAGACTGTCATAGACAAATTTGCGGCAAATCCGAGAAGATTACTGTTAAATTAATATATACATACATAATATAATAATATATATTATACATAATGTATGGTATAATTATGTATAATATTTTGTTTTGTGTCATCATCAAAATTAATGAATAAAAGTAAATTTTCATGATTTTTTATTTCAATATACCCGACAGACGATCTTTTCGAAACAGGTATAAGCAGCCCCCTGCCCCCTCCTAGCTGAAATCCTGGGTACGCCCTTGGGTGGCGGAGAAAATTGACATTTTCCATTGTTCACAGAGCGAGTTCGTAAGGGCTATTATATTCAATTTGTCATATTGTAAATATTAATTACTATTTTTCTACTACTCTATTGCATTAGGATACGCCTGGAATGATAGATGTATTGTTTTAATAATAATAAATAAATAAATAAATAAACATTCGCTTTGAGAATGACCTACCTAGATACATTCGTAATATTTTAAGTATAAGCAACATGACTTGATAATATGTATTTTTTTTAGAATTAGAAACTTTGACAACCATTCCAGAAACTGGAGGTAGGTACCCAAGTGTAATAAATAAAAGATCGCAATAGGTATTCAAGAGCATTTTATTCAACGGAGTTGGAGACATCAGCCAAAATAAGGTTTAGACAAACTGTTAGAAATCGAAAGTCTCATTATTGCAGTGTGGTGGGAGATGCGTGATGAGATCGCGGATCTGCGCAAGTTTCTGCAGCGCAGTGATTCGGCGCCAAAGCACGGGGCATTCGGTGTTCTCGCAACACGTGTACTCGTGTCCACAACACGTACTACAAATCTGTGGATAACAAGGATAGATATGTCGTGACCAGTTCAAACAGAAAAAATTGAACATTTAATTAAATAGTCTACAATTTCATGAAATGTTCGTATTCCATGAAATATTCATATCGTAAAATAGTTACATTTATTCACAACTAGCGGCGCTGATGGCGCATTGTTTTTGTTTAATAATAATAATACAATAATAAAACCTTTATTCAAACAATTGTACAATGTTATTTCATACATTATAATGGGGCTAGAAAACATGAGCAAATTTGTGCAAGAGTATCTGCTGCTGAACTAGGTTCATCACCCGTGTTTCAGCATACAGCGCTCTTTCCCCAGCGTTGGACTACTGCTAGCCATTTTGGTACAATACTAATCTTAAGAATTTAGAATTAATCTTAGGTCCTAATATTACATATAAAGATGATGATAGTGTTTGTGTGTGTGTTTATGTGTGTGTGTAGGTGTATGTGAGTGAGTGTATGTGTGTGTATGTATGTGTTTTACATCCCAAGTAAACTATTTAGGTGATTACTTTAAGAAGTTCTTCAGTATCGTAATAAGATAACGTTTTAAGCCATTTAGTTTACAATTTTGACATCTGATTTAACTAACGGGTAAATGTTCAAAATTTTATTAAGCTTATTGTATAAATAAGGCCCTAAAAACAAATAAAACCTCTTTGCAAAACGGGTACTAAAATGGTGAGGTTGATTGCACACCAAGTATTTTCTTCTTTTTGTTAAATGTGTAGGCTCATAATCCAAAAAACTGTGTTGTTTCAACATTATACTATATAAAAAGTTGGCGCACGGTAAGCACGTCACAATACGATACAGTGATGTAGTGGGGAATAAAATAGGTTTCCCAGTAGCAACTTTCAAAACGGATCTTTGGGCTACCTCTAGCATTTTGTTGTTTGTGCGATACATCATGGCGGCGCTAAATAAAAGTAAAAGTAAGGGATCAAAAAACATTTTTCTTCTTTTTTTTTCCTGACTAGTCTAGGGCAAAGCCATATACAGGTAAGATGACGAGCGAAGCGAGCCACACACTACCACAGTAGCGAGCGTGCCGCGGCAGCGGCCGGCGATGCGCCAGAACTGAATCGCCCGTTTTAATCTAGTTAGGTAGGTAGCTAGGAGGAAGTAGGTACTTGCGTCTTGTATTTTATAGAATACAAATCCTACCATTCTAAGCCCCGCCGGATCAGTATACCGTGGACTACTCATCCTGGTACGCAGAAATATCATCCACCAACTGCTGCCCATAGTGGAATATAGCTCTTTCCAAGCCATGGGTGTGCTGGTGAGCATAAAAGGAGTCAACCACAGAATATTCGCCATCTACAGACCACCTCTTTGCCACTTAGATGCCGCTGAAGTGACAAAACTGATGAATACAAGTGACCCAACAACAGTCGGTGGAGACTTAAATGCCAAGCACACCCATTGGCACTCCAACCACATAGATACGCCAGGAAAGAAGCTTTACGAAGAAGCTCTAGACCGCGGATATGATATCATAGGCCCGACCGAGCCTACCCACTATGATGACAGAGGAATGAAAATAATCATCGACCTCACCATCATTAAAGGCATACGAACGCCGCCAACTCAAACAGTTATGCCGGACTTGCCGTCGGACCACAGACCGGTCTTACTTACCTACAAGGATCTCCCAAGCAGAATTGCCGCCCCCGCGAGGAGACGGAAGATCTGCTGGGAATCCTTTGAAAAGGAAGCTCAAGACCGGGCAATTACGAGGCCAATCGAAACACCGGAAGAGGTTGACGAAGCCACCAACGCCATGACAACGGCCAACCGTGAATCCCTCCAAGCAGCATCGCACACCTCCGCGTCGGCGAAACGGCCCGATCCGCTCCCGACGTGGATACGGGACTTAATTAGCGAAAAGAGGGACACGAGAAAGCTATGGCAATCGACGCGATGCCCACGACTAAAGACCCGACTGAACAACCTCGTCGAAAGGGTACAAGACGCTCTAACCACACACGCGACTGAGACTTGGGATAAGCACGTGGAGGACATTGGCGAAGACATGCCGTCCTTGTATCGTCTCTGTCGTCAGCTCACCTCTACGAAGGAACCAGTGCGACCCCTGATTGGGCGCGATGGTCAGCTGAAATTCGTATCTACAGACCGGGCGGAGGCACACGCCGAGCACCTGGAAGAACAATTTCAGCCAAACCCAATCAGCGACCAGCAACACGCAGAGACGATACTGCAACACGTCAGAAGCTACTTGACACAACCTCTGCCACCCGACGAAGAACAAATCGTCTACTCGCCGGGAAGAGTGGCAAGGATGATCAAGCGCTTGCCCAACAAGAAGGCCCCAGGACTCGATGGAATCACCAATGAAGCCCTCAAGCATCTGCCCATAAAATCCGTGGCGGCCCTCACAAGGATTTTTAATGGCATTATGCGCAGTGGCCATTTCCCTAGCAGTTGGAAAATGGGAAAGGTAGTCGTCCTCCCTAAGCCCGGAAAAGACCCTAAGAAGCCAGCAAGCTATATACCAATAACTCTCTTAAGCTCCATCTCGAAACTCTTCGAAAGATTGTTATTGGTCAACCTGAAGCCGCACATCATCCCCAGAGCAGAACAGTACGGGTTTAGGGCGGAACACTCGACGACTCTGCAAGTCACCAAGATGGTTGGTGAAATGGCCGCCTGCGCAAACAAGAAGGAGTATGTCGCAGCAGTTATGCTGGACATGGAAAAAGCGTTCGACAGAGTGTGGCATGAGGGCCTCATCTACAAACTGTCGACGTCCACAGCACCCAAAAGAGTGGTTGAAGTCATCGCGTCCTTCCTACAAAACAGGAAAATTGTAGTATCCGTAGAAGACGCGATTTCTACAGAAAAACCCGTGAGGGCGGGGGTCCCCCAAGGAAGCTGCATCTCGCCAGTGTGCTACTCGTGGTATACCAATGACATACCGGTCATTGGGCACGCAAAGCTGGCACTATACGCGGACGATGCAGCCTACTACGCAACCTCGTTCAAGACTGAAAACGCAGTAAACCGCCTACAACCTACTCTGGACGCCCTACCAGAATGGTTACGAAAGTGGAGGCTGACGGTGAATGTCGCCAAGACCCAGGCAATGATCACAGGAAGAACCAACCTGCCCACTCAGCTGAAACTCATGGGTGAAAACCTTGAGTGGAGGACAGACGTTTTATACCTCGGAGTTACCATTGACAGGAACCTCAGCTTCCACCAACACGTACAGCGCACCATCGGGAAGGCGACAGCGGCCAGGATCAAATTGATGCCAGTTTTAAATTCAAAGCTACCACTCCGGACCAAGGTTCTGATATACAAAACGTATATCAGGCCTCGACTTACCTACGCGGCTCCGGCGTGGTACGCCTACGCATCCAAAACAAATCGAACGAGACTGCAGACCACTCAAAATAAATGCCTCAGGGCCATAGTGAATGCGCCCAGATATGTAAGAAACACTACCATCCACCGGGACCTCAACATGAACACCATTGAAGAGTTCGTGAAGACACTCGCCGCAAAAATGTTTGAACGAGCAGACGCATCAAACCATGAAACCCTTAGAGGAATCGCGCCCCTGCACGCAAGACCACCGGACGAGAAAGGAAGACGAAAGACGAAACCATTACCACGGGACTTGATTCCCATAGACACCGGAGAAGACAAAGAAGAGGAGAGTTCGGATGCCACGGCTATATCAGTGCTGCCCCAGTGGCCAGCGACTGTGTAGCTGATCGGTCCGCTGGGCTTCACCCGTGTAGGCGGGGGTTCCACCTGGCGCGGCCTTGATCGCCCAGTTACCTATTGGTCACTGGGGTGGCAGTATCGTGAGGCCGTGGTAATCCCAACCCAATGACTGGTCCATAGTAATGGGCTAAGACGTGCCAGAGAAGAGGGCAATGTGCCCTGGTACTCTTTCCCCGCTCAACCGCACTTGAGCGAGACGAGACCCGTGATGATCCTACCATTCTAATAATATGTTTAGATTTCCAATTTTTAGTATCAACAATTTTATGGATTAATGACATTATGGTCAAAAGTCGCTGACCAAATCGTTAAACGTTTAACATTTAATGATGTGGCCAGGGAGAGTTGACTTTTTCATGAAAAGTTCAATTCTATGATTTGGTCACGACAGATACTTTCAAGAGCCTTAAATTGAGTTTTTGTTGACGAATGAGTTTTTGTTTCTTATGTTCGTAAAGTTCTTGTTTTTATGCCTGGTGCAAGCGGAATAAACACTTCTTACCCACTGCTCAACTAGATTGCTCATCTGGTTGAGCATTTGAGCAGTAGGTAGTTTAGATTTTTTTGTTAAAGTTTTTAAATCATATTAAACCAGACTGAAATAAAAAAGACACTATCGCTAATTACTTCCACTCTTTTGCAAAATATCGCATAATTTGACTGGACTAAAGGTTGAGCAAGAGGTAATACCAATGCCTCAACTAATAATTGCTCAACTCAGAATAGTTGAACATTGCACAATATTTATAGACTAGAAATAAAAACACCTAACCTCAAAATTATTATACTTACCCGCTACTAATAAACTGCTAAAATTAAAGAAAAACCTATTTCATCTTTCTTCTTACAAGATAAGTATTAACGAAATTTAAAGTTAATGCACTTTAACTTCGGTAATACTAAGGCTTACTGCTCAATTAGTTGAGCAAAATAGTTGAGTAGTGGGTGAGAAGTGGCAGCTGAGCGATTTAATTGAGCGATAGAGGATGGAGTTGATCGCCGGGCATTACCCACTGCTCAGCTATTCATAGTTGGGCAATTACCAGTTGAGCCGTTGGTATTACTCGCTGCTAAGTGTTGAGCAATATGTTTGTGCAATGGGAAGAAGTGGGAATATAACTGTATTAATGCTCTAGTCCATAAAATCTTGTTTAAGAAACGTATTTATTTAGAGTGTACATAAAATTGTTTCAAGGTTCACTTTGTAATAAGAATATTCATGGGGAAAAGTTTGCCTGGGTCTTTCATAATACCCATAGATGTTTATTGTTCAAGACCCAGACATGACCATTGTCGAATTTCGCGTTAACTATATTATTAATTCATTTATATGAAAAAAGCCAGCTGCAACATACTGAAAATACAAACCTAGATACCGCAGGTATTCACAGATATTACAATAAACTTATAACTAAGAGCAGTAGAACTCTTTGTGAATAAGTGTGTCAGCATACCTTTTTTTACAGTGAATCGGTAGCGTTCGCAAACTGTGTTTTTGTTTGAAGGTGTGGTTACCGGCGAAATTACATTCACATAAGACTTCAACTTAATGTCCCAGGATTACGGGCGCAGTGGAGTTCGTCACTTGTGAGAAAATGCAGGCAATGCGAGCAATGTAGGCAGAGGTTACCACTTAACATAAGGTGAGTTTCTAAACCGTTTTCTAATACCATAAAAAGACCCTGATCTAGTACAACTGATTGCATATACTCATAGATAGACCGTTGCAAAAACAATATGTGAAAAAGTATTCGTATCGATAGCGTCAACATGTCACGCTTCGGCGTACAAACTATGAGTTAACCACACACGTTGCAGTTCCTGGAAAAGTAGGTCGACTTCTGCGAAATCTAGTGTATTATTGGCCAAATATGGCGAATGGCGAGTCAACATGTTATGTCACAGTTGCCCTAGACAGTTTGTACTGTTTCACGTAAACGACGCGTTAGGTCACACTTACACAGTTATTCGTGCCAGGCCAGATGGTGAGTATATGTTTTAAATACTACGTACGGTAGTGCGTGTATACCACGGATTTAGGAAGGGAAGGGAAATGGCGCGAGTCATTTATTCGACTGCTTCGTTTTTCGATTACGCATCCCCATTGTACTTCTCGCCTACAAAAGAAACAATAAAGTCATACACTAATACACTGAACGCATCGCTCTCATTAGCTACTTACACCAACTCATTATGCACACTGACACATCAACCTGGCATTTGTTTGTTGAGGTGTAAACAATTTCATAACACTACGAGCAATGGACGTCGATTAATATGCTACACACTGGCGCACCGATATTTACGAATTTAGCCAACAAGTTCTCCGGATCTTGTTGCTGCGACACGTGCCACGCCTTCTCAACACATCTCTTGCTAAATCCGTGGTGTATACGTACAGTGGGCCGAGCACGAAAATATGTACAGTAGTGCGTGTTTACGTACATTGGTGCGTGTATACGTACATTAGTGCGTGTATACGTACAGTAGTGCGTATATACGTACAGTGTTGCAGTAGAGGGTTTGTGATCTGGCCGCGGCGCCCCGGACCACAAGCGCTGCAGTGCGCTGAGTAGCGCAAGACGCACACAGCGCTGCGCCACGCGCGCCGCACAAGGCGCACCGCTCGCGCGACATGTAGCGCGCGATGCCGCCCGTCTGTACGACCTCCTTCAGCTGACACTCGCGCGTGTAGCCTAGCTCTGCCCACCTAACAAATTACGCAATATTATATACAGTGTGTAACTAGCCTCAACATTTTTTGATTCTCAAACGTTTTAGTTTTATTCTTAATAAATTTTAAAAACTGTATAGACTAAGGTACAGTTATAAAATTACTTAAGTATTTTTTGGTTCCTAGTTTTTTATACGAGTACTTCGTTTTACGAGGGTCATTTGAAAAGTTCTTAACCTAACATGGTTAAAGTCATTGGTTTTTTTTATAACTACCCTCATTTTGTAGTTACATTATTTAGCAACAAGTATGCACAGATTAGTTTATTCACAGTAACTCATTGTTCGTTTACACGTGATACCGTAAGACAAGTCAGAGCTATTTTTGAAAATGGATAAAATTGAACATCGTGCAGTGATAAAATACCTGAATTTGAAAGGTTTAACTCTAAAAGCTATACATGAAGACATGTCTGCTACTTTGGGTGAGTCCGCTCCATCGGATGCGACTGTTAAAAACTGGGTGGCAGAGTTTAAACGTGGTCGTGAGACCATTCAAGATGAGCCCCGTAGTGGCCGGCCTTCGACTGCTTCCACTAATGTGTGTGTGAAAAAAAAAGTGAAAAAAATCTGTGATTTAATTTTATCTGATCGAAGATTGACTGTCGAGGAGATAGCTAAGACTGTAGGCATCTCATCTGAGCGAACACATCATATAATTACTACTGAACTTGGATTCTCTAAGGTGTCTGCGCGGTGGTTACCGCGACTGCTTTCAGTGGAACAAAAACGCAACCGACTCGCAACTTCTCGCGACTGTTTAGAGTTATATGAAGCTGACCCAATAGAATTAGTTGAAAGATTTATAACCATGGATGAAACCTGGGTTCACCACAATACACCCGAGATAAAAGAACAATCGAAATAATGGCAAAGAGCAGGATCGCCCACCCCAAAGAAGGCAAAGGTGGTTTTATCGGCGGGCAAAGTCATGGCATTCGTTTTTTGGGATGCAAAGGGTATATAATTCTCGTGGATTATTTAAAAAAGGGTGAAACAATAAACTCCGATTACTATTGCAACCTGTTGCGTCGTTTGAGAGAAGAAATCAAAGAAAAACGTCCAGGTTTATTAAGAACAAAAGTCTTGTTTCATCAGGACAATGCGCGCGTTCACACCTCTGTGCAATCCATGGCAGAAATCCATCAATGTGGCTTCGAATTATTATCTCATCCCCCATATTCACCGGATTTAGCACCGTCCGACTTTTATCTGTTCCCAAAGCTGAAAAAAATTTTAGGTGGTAAACATTTTTTTACAAATGAAGAGGTCATAGCCGCCGTGGACGCTTATTTTGAGGAGTTAGACGAAATTTATTTTAAACGGGTATCGAAGCCTTACCGGGTTGATGGAAAAAGTGTTTTGAGCTCGGAGGAGAGTATGTTGAAAAATAAAAATAAAATCAAAATCATGTGGTTTCATTAAGCATGTTTTTTTTTATGATTGCTGTAATGTAGCTTCGTTTAAACCGGATGCTTTGCCACTACAGCAAATAAATATTATATTATATCTACTGGTGAAAACTTGTAATTGGTCCGGGTTATTAGTCTTTAGTTTATTTCTCGTTATATTAAGTTAGGTTGTGAATTCTCCTACGATAATAAAATAAAATAAACAAGAAGGTGCAGTAATATTGAAAGGTGTGCATATTTTCTTACTAAATTATAAAAATATTATCCTAAATTCCGACAGGCCCTATTTGACTTGTCTATTTATGGAGTTCTTTGAGGTCAATGCGTTCTACAATCTCCACGTCACCTATTCATTCACATCCGTCCCCCTACTCTGCATGCGCCCTCTCACCGCGCCGCACCCCAGTCAAGGCCCCGCTGAAACCATTGAACTTTCATGCCCTTTCAACCCTCTACCTAGTCTACGTTCTGGAGGTCATTGCCGTCATTGGTCTAGTTTTCAGGGATGAACCTGCTGAGTACTTTGAGCTTTTGTGTATGTGGTTTTAGTATTACTACACCTTTTTGTTACACGCTGTAAGAACACCAACGCTTAGTACTAATTGCAAGTCATTTGCTTACTCGATAAAGCAATATTTCCTTAAGTACAAATGTTGTATGTGTGTTGTTTCGGAAAAAATATTGTTCAACTTGCAATGATACTCCTTATTTATTTTAATATCTTCTAGTTAGGTGAAAATTTGGATGGGTCTCGCAAGTTTAGTGTCTTACTTATACATTCGGATTGCTTTGCTACGCTAACGATTTCAACTTGGAACTACTCGCTCTTGATTAAATTCAAGAATTGCTTGATTGATTTTAATTCAAACTCAGCACTAGCAACATAAACATAAAATAACTGAACAGAACTCAAAAACTTTTAAATTTCATGAAATTTCAATGAGTTCAATGTGGAAATCTAACCTATAGCTGTCATCATAAGAATTATCAGAATCGGACTGTCACATAAAAAAATTGCATGTTCACAAATAACAATAAAATAAGCTGCTGCTTTTTTGGAATTCAAGTTCCTTATAAACGAACTTTGATTATAGAAAAGCAACGACGGCAACAACACTAGCTGCTTTGTAAATCACGTGTGGAATGAGCCTCGAATCTCTAGCTATCTCTATTGGCATGCGAGCGAGACTCACAACAGAATGCAGGAGTGAGAGAGGCTTCCCTTTTCCTAGCGGCGGCAACAACACTCTGGCTGTGTAGTAACAACGTGAGGAACACGTGAGGAGTAAGCGATGGCTCTCGCGCCATCTCTCTCGGTATACGAGCGAGACGCACGACATCAGAATACATGAGTGAGTGAGAGAGGCTTACCATTTGAATACATCAGCTCCTAGCAGAGACATACAACGGTGCAGCGGCGGCAACAGCACTCTGGCTGCGTAGTAAGACACGTGCGGAGTGAGCGATGGGTCTCGCGCAATCTCTCTCGGTGTGCGAGCGAGACGCACGAGCGGCACGCCAGGCGCTCCCGCGGTCACAAGCCAAGATATACGTTCACCGGTACGAGGCGCGGCGCAACGATCGCGTTGCATTATTCGTCTGTGAAAGTAAAAACACTCACTATATACAGGAAGATGTTGGTGGTAAAAGCAGATTAACTAATTTGATTGTAATCAAATATTGTGTACCGAATATAATCAATTATTTTTGCACAGGCCTTAATCGAATCACGTGTAAAGTCCCGTAAATAATAGCTAGAGCCTGCATGTGACATACGAACGGACAGAAGTTCAGACGAACATGAAAAAAATATAGAGCTCCTAGGGACTCAGAAAACAAAACAATGGGCACAGTACAGATACAGATCTTAGTTCTTCTCTTAGATATCGAGCCTAGTTAGTTTACTAGCTTTACAGAGCTGTTTTCTTCTTCTGAAGTAGATTTTTTAATTATTTATTTATTGTTTATCCGGGCTTTGATGATTATTTGAATATGAATCGTAGGCTTGGGTGCTAATTAACCTCCGTAGAATTAATACGTATTCAGCAGAATTATAGCGTTTAGTTTGCAAAAAAGTGTATATAATTATAGTGATTTCATGACTGTGTATTATTCGTTACAAGTTGTGTAACCCGAAGCAACGACGACATTAACCAAAATTAGTGCAAAAATACAAGAACACAACACAGTCTAAAAATTAAATTATGAAATTAGGTAAGCAGTGGCCGGTTACATTCAGAGCATATTCACAGTTACGCGCTCTGCGGAACCACGAAAATCGCTTGCAAGTGGAGCAACCGCGTCACAGTTGTGATTTCGCCAAACATTACGATGAAGACAGATGAAGAACAGGTGTTAGGAGAACGGTTAGCAAACCAAATACTTTTAAAGATTAATAAATAGATCGAAGACGATCTTGTCTGTGCAGTTAACACTACGTGTTCGGCAACAAAATCGTTATTTATGACACCCACAGACCACGTGGAAGTTGAAGGATTAAATATGGGTTTTTTAAAGGACAAGGCTCCGGGTATAGACAGCCTGACAAACTCATTAATAAAATACATGAAGGATGAAATCGTTGCACCACTTATTGTGATCACAGCCTTGCTAGGGGAGTCTTTCCTGACATTTGGAAAGCTGCTTTAGTTAGTCAAATTCATAAGAGTGGTCTAAAACACTGTATCGAAAATTACATACAAATTTCGCTTTTGTGTGTGTTTTCAAAACTGCTGGAGTAGCTTGTAAAGAAAATGCTTACTAACTTCTTAAAATATCATAATATTTTTTCAGAACGACAATTTGCCATTAGGAAGGGAAAGAGCACAGAAGAAGCTGTTTGACTTCTTACTTCGTTTGTGCGATCAAGTCTCGATCAGAAACAAAGTTGTGTTGGTGTTTTTCTTGATTTGGCAAAGGCTTTCGATACTGCGTCCGTTTCCATACTTATAAAAAAATAAGAAAACATAGGAGTCAGAGGTGTTGCCTCTGATTGGTTTAAAAGTTACTTGACGGAACGGAGACAGTGTGTGAGGGTCGGCCAAACATCTAGCAGCTCTCAGACCATACGCTTTGGTGTACTGCAGGGCATATTGGGCCCTACTTTATTTACATTGTATCTAAATAGGGTTGTTGACCTTTTTTTATTGTACGTTAAATTAATCAGGACACCGAAATACACACCTAGCATATTTTTTAATAATATTTTAAAGAACTCTAAACTAAAATAACTATGTTTTTATTTAACCTTTTAAAATTGGCGCTGAAATATTATTCAATGGCGGCCGACAAGGCAAATACAAACAGTGTTGTGATTATAATTCATTTTGCTTGTTTGGAGGTTGCTTGCTTGAACATGCAGATGGCGGAAAAAACCAACAATGACTATTATAATTAATTTTCTTTTGTGTTTATTCTCAAATTTTGACGTGGTATAGTGGTGAATTATTAACTGTTGATGTTCACAATGGTGCACGATTGTCAGTTAAGCGTATAAAATCAAAAAATAATAATTTAGTTTTTTTCGTCAATCGTGTTAGCAAGTTTTAGTAATGCATCCACGTGACTTATACCACTTATACAAAACAGTAGTAAATAACTGACTTATTTCTTAGAGCAGACTCTACCAACTTAAAAAAAATATTTAAATCTGCAGTTAATTGTAACTTAGGATATCTCATAAATACCATACCATTAATGTTAATGACAAAATAGTTGGCGATGTACTTTTCAACGAATATAACGTTTCATTTATTTTTCTTTTAAAAGCCCCATTATGCTTTATTTTTCTCCATGATTATCATGCTCCATTTTTCGTATTGAATTTTAAGCTAAGCGACCGCGCGGTGATAAATAATGATGATGATGATGATGGTGAAAAGTAGCCTATGTGCTATTTCAGACTATAATCTATCTCTGTGCCAAATTTCAACCAGATCCGTTCAGCCGTTCTGCCGTGATTGAGTAACAAACATCCATATTATATCCATACATCCATCCATCCAAACTTTCACATTTATAATATTGGTGTGATTATGTTGATATTATACTGATGATTTATGGGGAATGTCGGTCAAAAAAGTAGAGCCAATTATAACTTATATAGGTCCAAGTTTGGCCCGCGTGATTATTGTTTGAGTTTAATCATTGTATAGATGTACCTTTCTTGATTTATTGAAATATAGTAGAATCACTCTGTTCACGCGAAAGCGTGACGTCACCTCACTCACAGTGCGTCCCCCGCCACCCACCGGTAAGGGGAAACGTCAAACGCGGCGGCTCTCGCACGCCACCACTGAGCGACACGCCTTCTGCTCGCGCGCACGCAAAACAAAGTGAAATCCGCTCTGCACCGCCGCCGTTTTTGCCACGAGTCGGAGACGCCCCCATAATTTTACCGACGTAAAATACGCGTACGCGAGTGCACAAACCAAAGGGACACTAACAGAACAAACATTATAACCAAGTGAACCAAGTTCAGCTCCTTCAGCACGCCGTCTACAGCAAGACAACTCCACCTAGGACTTACGGTCACCAGCACTCATCAGACCCAGAGCTCCTCGACACCTCCCACGTAAATAAGGTATTTATCCTCTCCATTCCTACAAGCGTATGGTGGCATATTGCGAAACTATAATTTCCTTCGAGCCGGATATATCCGGTTATCCGGATATAACCGGGTACCCGGATAAACCACATTTCCCACGAGCGCGGATATCCGGCAACATAATCTCTTTCGCTGCCGGATAAACCAGTGTATCACCCCCTACCCCTTTAATACAGTCCACAATCAATCAAATAAGCTATCAGCCCATATTAAGCTCAATTTAATCCCTTCATTCTTATTGATTTGATTTAAATCCCTTCCGTCATACAAATCACCTAATTAACTCAGGTATTTGCTTATCAAACAAAACCCGACTAGCGATTCGAAGCTTCTAGCAAAAAAATTCCACTCGTTAGGAACAAACATATTGCCAAGCGAAACTGACCCGTTGTTACTAATTGGAACGACATCGTTTGACATAAGCGCGGCTGCAGAGTTCTTTGCTTGACATTCCTGACTAATTAACGACTGCCGATACGATTGTTCACTAATTGTTTGCAGGAAAGTTTCGTAATTAAAATTCTTAAGGCTAGGTACAACTGCCTACGCCAGGTGCTTTGTTGATTTTAATTATAAAATTATACTAAGTACTGTTAGACGGGTTTGCTTGTGTTCTTGAGACTAAATAATCATAATTCGTCCATAGTCGAACGTTTAGAATTCAGCCCAATTTATTTTATTTCAAGAACTATATTCTTACCTAGGAGATTAGCCCAAACGTCTTAGGGTTCCGTACAGAACCTACGTAAATAACATAACGAGATTTACGGAATATAATTAAATAATTAAGTAATTGAACCATCAGCTCGCATAAGGTTTCGTACACACGTTATTAATTTAGGCGTTATTTTAACCGACCTCCGAAAAAGGAGGTGCGGAATTTCACCTACGATTAAATACTTTAATATTTTTATTTCCTTTTAATTTTGCTTGCGTCCTTGTGCCTGACTTCGCCTTCGACGATTAACGATGCCTTCTGAATCACAGGTAACCAGATTTAGAGAGGAACAGATCGCTATTATTAAGCTTAATTTGGAAGCGTTATCATTGAAGTCTAGCAAACCAAGGCGCTATAGCCCTGGATTCGCAGCCAGAGCAGCCGGCGTAAAATTAACCCGCGATAAATTTGACGCGGCATATTATATAATATTAGACTCCGTAGGTTTATCAGACGACGAGGAGGAATTATACAACGAGCAGTATGGAAGGACAATAGACGCCTATTACGTGATTCTCGTTGTAGTATTAGAACAAAAAACATGGTCATTAGCTACCAATGACGATGTAATAACTGCGCCCTCCGCGCCTATACCCGCGCGCTTCTCGTCATCTGCTCAGCAGGTATCGAACCTGCAGCCAAAGTGCAATACGCAGGATTCGAACCTGCACCCTCTCAGCTCAGCGCCTATACCCGCGCGCTTTTCAACATCAGCTCAGCAGGTATCGAACCTGCAGCCTCAGTGCTATGCGCAGGATTCGAACCTGCACCCAATCAGCTCCGCGCCTATACCCGCGCGCTTCTCGTCATCTGCTCAGCAGGTATCGAACCTGCAGCCTCAGTGCTATGCGCAGGATTCGAACCTGCAACCTCTCAGCTCCGCGCCTATACCCGCGCGCTTCTCGTCATCTGCTCAGCAGGATTCAAACCTGCAACCTATCAGCTCCGCGACTATACCCGCGCGCTTCTCGCCCCCACCTGCTAAGGTATCGAACCTGCAGCCTCCGCACTATGCGCAGGATTCTAACCCAAGGCCTTTCAGCTCAGCGCTTATACCCGCGCGCTTCTCACCGTCAGCTCAACAGGTATCGAACCCGCAACCTCCGCGCTATGGTGACAACCATTGCTACCCATGTAGTAATGTAAAGGGTCACAAGCCTCGGGTATGTACACGATACTACGCACTACCAGTGCGCTTATTGCCGGTACAACAGCGCGAGGTACCACGGCGCCGTCCCTCACCTGATACGGGCCAGATGGTGTACTCCCGTCGTACTCCACCGCGCACTACCTCGCGTCCTTCACCGCCGCCTAGGCAATGACTAGGACGGCACATCCAACAAATACCGACTCAGCCCACAAAGAATCAGCAAACACACACACAACACGACGACAAACTGTCATCGCAAACACCTTAAGTCAGTTAGGTGCTGACATTCTGCACTCACCCTTGCGCCAGCAATTCTGGACGTTATCAGTATACAAATGTATACAATGTTTACGTTTCCGCGTCCAAACTAAGGCTCCGTACATGGCCGACTCACCCGCCGACCGCGTAAACGTTCAGCCCGTATTTAGCAAAGTCACGACGGACTTTACTGGACCATTTTTGATAAAATTCAGTACACTGAGAAACGCCAGGCTATTAAAAGGCTACTTCTGTGTTGTAACATGCCTAGCCACGAAGGCGGTCCATCTCGAACCGGTATCTGAGTTATCCACGGAAGCGTTCCTTGCGGCATTACAGCGTTTTGTTTCTAGGCGCGGTGTACCGGCGTTAATTAGATATAATTGCGGTACAATTTATGTAGGCGCTAGAAATGAACTTAGGGAAATACAAGACTTTCTTGCAACCAATAATAACAATATCACACCTACACTTTCAGCTCTTTTAACGCGCATTGCAGCCATGCTCAATGCACGCCCTCTCAGCCCACTCTCTTTTGACCCCGCGGAATTTGAATTACTCACCGCGGGTCATGTCCTTTTAAAACGTCAGCTCAATGCCCTACCTGAGTATTCGGTAGGAGGACGAGCCATTTCGGCACACAAAAAGGTTCAAGCTCGTCCTACCCTTATCCCAACACCTTTGGCAATCCTGGTCCAAACCCTACCTGCACACCATCCAAACACGCTCCAAACGGACTCCCCGATCCAGCCCACCTCAAGTCGGGGAACTGGTACTGATGGTGGACGACCAGGTGCCGCCTCTACACTGGCGCATGAGCCACAAGACGAACCCATGAAGGGATGGCGTCACCCGAGTGGTGGAAATCAAGAACGACCACCTGACTGTCGATTGACCACCACACCACACCTTTGCCGAGTGGGGAATATGTTCACGCCAGAGCGTGACGTCACCTAAAGGCGCGCAACCGCGCCCCCGCGTTCCCCCGCCGCTGTCCTGCAGCTGTCAGGCGACAAGCAAGCAGCAAAAGGAAGCGGAAACAGTCACCCTTTTATACTCGCGACCGGCGGACGTGTACCGCTGCGTTCCGCGTAGCAACCGCATGGCACCGCCATTTTTCTATCAGCACGAGTCACCGCGAATGACTTCGCCGCGAGTGACCTTCAGGGTGTGTTCGGCCCGACCACACACCACTCCTAAATCAGCACGTGTGTACACACGCAATCAGCCCGCCGCGTAAACCAGTGCACAACCCAAAGGGACAATACAAACATTATAACCAAGTGAACCAAGTTCAGCTCCTTCAGCACGCCGTCGACAGCAAGACGCCTCCAACGACGCCTCTAACGAATGTGCCACGCTACAAAAGGGGACAAACCTTTAACATTCAAATGGACTTTTAATGGCGGAGATGTGAGTTCACTGCCTGGGTTGAACATCATGAATGTCGGGAACATGGGGTCTGCCCTTATAATACCATCGGTGACGGCTCAACATGCTGGAAATTACACGTGCACTGCCTCCAATGTTGTCGCCAGAGCTAGCCACCACGCCGCCGTCCCTCACCTGATACGGGCCGGATGGTGTCCTTCAGACGCACTCCAACGCGCACTACCTCGCGTTCACCACCGCCCCCTAGGCAATGACTAGGACGGCACAATAAACGCATACACACTCAGCACACACATACTCAGCACATATCAGCCCAGCTAACGGTTAATCATCAGCACACACATCAGCCCGAAGCTAATCAGCACACATCCCAGCGCGAAGATAATCAGCACACAGCTCAGCGCAACGTTAATCAGCACACATCGCAGCGCGCAGATTATCAGCCCACAACTACACACACAACACGACGACAAAATGTCGTCGCAAACACCTTAAGTCATACTACTGACATCTCAACGCCAAACAGTATGCATAATAGACCTGTCCTACTACCTACAGTCTCACTCGAGATAGCAGACTGCAAGGGCAATTTTCAACAAGCACGAGCGTTGTTGGACTGTGGCTCTATGATCACACTAATAGATGAAAACATAGTAAAGCGACTTTGTTTACCTACTCAGCGCACCCAATTAAAAATAAAAGGTATAGGTGATCAGCACTCAGAAAATTCTTCATCATATGTCGACATTACTTTTCGACCTGTACATACGGACAGGCCCGTAATAAGGACAAAGGCATATGTGCTCAAAAACGTAACGGGAGTTTTACCGCACACTAAACTGCCTAGTTTGGATGAAAGCACCAATTACGTTCCACTAGCAGATTTTTCTTTTAATATACCTGCACCGATTGACCTCTTATTAGGGTCAGACATATTATGTAGCATCTTAGACGGTACTTAAATTTCTCTAGGGCCCGGCAGACCCATAGCCTTCGGCACGATATTTAACTTCACGTTATTAGGCCCAGTATTACAAGATACGGGCACTCAGCCTCAAGTCAACTCAGCTCAAATTGACCATACTGACTTGGCACTACAGTCTAGCCAAGACATCCAGTCAGCTCTAGAGAGATTCTGGGAAGTAGAAGAAGTCAGTAATACCATTCCCGATGGTACATCAGCTCACGAAGAGTGCGAATAAATATACCAGTCCACCACCACGAGGGACCAGTCTGGTAAATATATAGTCGCGCTACCATTTGTTACGGATGCCCCCGAACTAGGGGCTACGCACGCTATAGCACTTCGGCTGTTTCTCAACCTCGAAAAGAAACTCCAACGAAACCCCGAACTCCGCTCAAAATATGTAGCGTTTATGCAGGAGTACCTAGATAAAGGTCACATGAACCCCTGTCATCCAAACACGTTCCGCGATCAGCCCCACTGCTACATACCGCACCATGGCATTTTCAAGGCCAATTCAGACAAGCTACGTACAGTCTTTGACGCTAGTTGTAAAAGCGCAAATGGCACTAGTCTCAACGACACCTTGCATACGGGACCGGCCCTGCAGCGAGATATCACGGATATCATTTTAAACTTCCGAACACACAAGGTCGTTTTCAGCACAGACATACAACAGATGTTCAGAAACATCATGATTCAGCCCGACCACAGACGGTTTCAGCTCATTCTCTGGCGTTCATCACCAGATCAGCCCTTATTAACATATGCATTGTCCACCGTGACTTACGGATTACGCTCCAGCCCATTCTTAGCGAACCGCACCATCCAGCAGCTGATCGCGGATGAAGGGCAACGCTATCCCAGAGCCGCTCAGGTGCTCTCTAGGTCAATATTTGTTGACGACGTGCTCACCGGACATGATACTGTCGGTGAAGCCATGAACTTGCAAACCGAGTTGATTAGTCTACTCGCACTGGGGGGTTTCCAACTGCGTAAGTGGACATCCAACTCACGCCAGCTCTTAGAAAGGTTCCCAGATGACCAGTGCGAGATGTCGAAAGATTTTGACGTCAGTCCAGACGATAACTCCATCTAAGTTCTTGGCATACAATGGATACCACAAACTGACGAATTTACCTACAGTGTCTCAGTACCTACGGTAGATGGATTCACCAAGAGGTCAATACTCAGCACTATAGCACGTCTGTACGACCCATGCGGTTGGATCAGCCCCGTCATCTTCCGCGCTAAAACCTTGATTCAAAGGTTGTGGACCTTAAAACTCGATTGGGACGAACGAGTACCCAGTGACGTCGCTCTTGAGTGTCAGAATATCTATCGTGACCTACCACGTCTCTCAGCGCTCAGGTTTCCAAGAAACTTCTGCTCAAACAAGGCATCCACACACACCCTTCAGGGATATGCGGATGCTTCAGAACTCGGCTACGCCGCGGTTATATACCTCCACGAAACTACACCTGACGGACAGGTACATGTGCACTTGCTCATGTCCAAATCAAAGGTAGCTCCTATTAAACACCGCCAAACCATTCCTAAACTGGAGCTCTCAGCCGCCCACTTGTTGGCTAAGCTCATGGCCCATGTTTCGGCCCAGTTATCAGCTCACATCACCGTTCGTCAGCACATATGTTGGTCAGACAGTACCATAGTACTGGCCTGGCTGAACACGCCTGTACAATCGCTTCAGACATTTGAAGCCAACAGAGTCTCCTCAATCAAGGCAAATACATGCAATCTCACGTGGAGACATGTACCCTCCGCCCTAAATCCTGCTGACTGTGCCAGCAGGGGCATGTCAGCTCAAGATCTCTTGAAGCATGACATGTGGTGGTCACCGTCCTGGCTCAAGGACCCGCCACAAACATGGCCAGCCCTACCGCCCGCGTTGGGCCATCACGCCCTACCAGGCCTCAAGCCAAAGAAGGCCGTCGCCCACATAGCGGTACCTGACCTCGACGAGACTCTGCTCACACGATTCAGCTCACTAGATAAACTGATAGGTGTAATGGCGTGTATAAAACGATTCATACACAATTGCAGACAGAGCCGCTCTGCGCGTGTCGCTGGGCCCATTACGGTTAGCGAACGAAAGGAAGCCCTTTTCCATTGGGTGCGCTCAGTACAACACAATTGCTTTGCTGAAGACATACATCGCTTAAAACACAACAAAGAATGTACGATACGTGTACAACGCCTGTCACCATTCTTAGAGAACGACTTACTGAAAGTGAGTGGTCGACTCACCCAGTCTGCTCTGCGTTACGACGCTCAGCACCCACTGATATTACCCAGCTCAAGTCCACTAGTTGATCTCATTATAGACTACTATCATACAATTTACTGTCATCCAGGGGCGGACACTCTGCACTCACTCTTACGCCAGCAATTCTGGATATTATCAGCCCGCCGCGTTATTCGCCATCGAGTATACAAATGTATACATTGTTTTCGTTTCCGCGCTAAAACTAAGGCCCCGTACATGGCCGACCTACCCGCCGACCGCGTAAACGTTCAGCCCGTATTTAGCAAAGTCACGACGGACTTTTATTTATTTATTTATTTATTTATTTATTTATTTATTTATTTATTTATTTATTTATTTAAGTTCACAAAATCCACAGATCTTAAGCATAATTAAATTAACTTATTAATAAGTCTCACATCCAATTATGGATTTACTTTATATAAAATAAAAACGTAATAGAGAGCAGAAAATTTAAAAGTGTTACATTTACAAATATATACATCTGTTGAGCAAAAAGTGGGTATCCGACATGTGTACAGGCGACAATAACTACAGTGTGCGTGCACTATGTGTGCGTGCAGTATGTGTGTTTGTTGCATGTGTGTATGAGGGTCAACAAATAGTATACATATAATAATATGTGTATAATAATATTATAAATAATAATTAAGTTAATCTTTAATTGAGTGTTAATATAATACAGTTAATAAGAATAAACAAGGATAAGGATATCTATCTTTCGTGTTAGCAGTCACAAAATTAAACCATCCCTTTATCCAGTTGTAGGTACGAGTAGGTTCTTATAAACATCCATTATTTAATATGTTAATAACAGAGTGTCTGAAGCTTTGTTTTTTACTATTAAACAAGTCAATTGAGCTAAAGTGTTTATTGAAGCTGCTGGAATCTTTGCTGGACCATTTTTGATAAAATCCAGTACACTTAGAAACGCCAAGCTATTAAAGGGCTACTTCTGTGTTATAACATGTCTAGCCACGAAGGCGGTCCATCTCGAACCGGTATCTGAGTTATCCACGGAAGCGTTCCTTGCGGCATTACAGCGTTTTGTTTCTAGGCGCGGTGTACCGACGTTAATTAGGTCTGATTGCGGTACAAATTATGTAGGCGCTAGGAATGAACTTAGGGAAATACAGGCCTTTCTTGCAACCAATAATGACAGTATCGCACATACGCTTTCTAAACAGCACATAACATGGTGGCTAAATCCACCAAAGGCACCCTGGTTCGGTGCACTTCATGAAACAGCGGTAAAGTCAGCTAAACAATTACTGTACCGTGTGGTCGGCGAACAACGCCTCACATTTGAAGAGTTTTCAACTCTATTAGCACGCATTGAAGCCGTGCTCAATTCACGCCCTCTCAGCCCACTCTCTTCTGACCCTGCGGATCTTGATGCTCTCACCGCAGGTCATTTCCTTATTGGCCGTCCGCTCACAGCCTTACCTGAATATTCGGTAGAAGGCCGAGCCATTTCTGCACTAAAAAGTTTCAAGCTCGTCCAATCCTCATCCCAACACTTTTGGCGATCCTGGTCCAAGTCCTACCTGCACACCCTCCAAACCCGCTCCAAATGGACTTCCCGATCCAGCCCACCTCAAGTCGGGGAACTGGTACTGATAGTGGACGACCAGGTGCCGCCTCTACACTGGCGCATGGGCCGCATCACCAAGACGCTCCCGGGGAGGGATGGCGTCACCCGAGTGGTGGAACTCAAGACGACTTTGGGCATACTGACGCGACCTGTCCTCAAGATCGCCCGCCTGCCTATCGATTGAGCACCACACCACACCTTTGCCGCGTGGGGAATATGTTCACGCGAAAGCGTGACGTCACCTCACTCACAGTGCGTCCCCCGCCACCCGCCGGTAAGGGGAAACGTCAAACGCGGCGGCTCTCGCACGCCACCACTGGGCGACACGCCTTCTGCTCGCGCGCACGCAAAACAAAGTGAAATCCGCTCTGCACCGCCGCCGTTTTTGCCACGAGTCGGAGACGCCCCCATAATTTTACCGACGTAAAATACGCGTACGCGAGTGCACAAACCAAAGGGACACTAACAGAACAAACATTATAACCAAGTGAACCAAGTTCAGCTCCTTCAGCACGCCGTCGACAGCAAGACAACTCCACCTAGGACTTACGGTCACCAGCACTCATCAGACCCAGAGCTCCTCGACACCTCCCACGTAAATAAGGTATTTATCCTCTCCATTCCTACAAGCGTATGGTGGCATATTGCCTCACCACACTCCAATTTTTAATGCTGGAGAGAAAAAAGCCCCATTAAATTATAGACCTGAAACTATCCTACCTAACTTTGAGTAAGATCTTTGAAAAAAAATATGCTTTAACGTTTTTGACACACTTCACCGAGCATTCAATACGGCACGAAAATAAGTTCGGCTTTACGAAAGCAAGATCAACTACGGATGCCGGTGTACAGTTTATTACGTATGTCTTAAAGGCTTGGGAGAGTTCACATGATGCTATTGGCGTTTTTGTGATCTCTTTAAGGCATTTGATTGTGTGGGACACCGTACACTGATTCAAAAGCTTTTCCATTGTGGTATTTGTGGAGCTGCGCTTGATGTCATTGATTCATATTTGTCTGACTGGATGCAAAAGTTGGTATAAATGGTGTATCATCTTCGGGATCTATAATTAGAATGGGAGTTCCACAAGGATCCATTTTAGGGTCTTTTTTGTTCTTAGTATACATTAACGACTTGCCACTTTTGGCTAAGGATCTTGTGGTATTGTGTTATTTGCGGATGACAAATCTCAGATTTTCAAAGTACGAGTAGATAGGAAAGATAGCACACTCATTCAAGTAAACAACGTCCTATCTAGTATCTCTAAATGATTCTCAACTAATAAGTTACTTCTTAATTCAAAAAGACAAAATGTTTGAAGTTTTCTTTGCCTACTGTTCCATATTTGGAGTCTAACGCTTGATGGAGTTGACCTAGAAATAGACAAAACAACAGTCTTCCTAATAATTAAAATTGACGCAAAATTACAATGGGGTCCTCATATGTGCATTTATATGAGGACCCCATTGTAATTTTGGATCTGGGAAGTCTGGGAGACTCAATCCTGCTGCATATGCGGTACGTAAAATAAGAGAACTAACAGACGTTTCTATGGCGCGGTTAGTATATTTTGCATATTTCCACAGCGTTATGTCATAAGGAATACTGCCATCAGCGGCTGATATAGAGACATTCTTTTCACCTACAAAAACGTGCTATATACGAAATGGGTCCCCGCAAATCTTTGAGAGATAGATTTATCTAAAGAAATCAATATATTAACTTTACCTTCCTTATATATTGCAAAAATGATGTATGTTCGTAAAAAAATACATATACAGGGTTTCCCAGAAATAGTGGATAATCCTGCACGTGCATGTGCGGGGGGGAAGGTGGGGCCCCACATCCTAAAACAAAAAATTCTATTTCCAACAGTTCGAGGTTTATGACATTTTTTGTAAAATTTAGAAATTTTCCAGTTTTTCTCATATTTGTGGTCATTACGCCCGCTACATGAGGCCTAATTTGGATTTTTTTATTTTGACGTGTTCCCTAATAGTGGTATTCCTAAATTACCTTTAAAAAAACTTACCTACTTAAAATAGTAGTTAACTAGTAGTCTCTAAACATAATTTTTATTTCTGGAATTTATTTTATAGCTAAGTTTGAACACCTGTGGTGTAAAAAAAATGTATTAGAGTTTTGTAGCCAATCAAATAAAAAACTTGCCTACATCATGACGATCACAAAACAGTAGAATACTATCCACTTTAATAGTAAAATTTCTGAACTACAGCTACTAATGTGTAATAAGTAGGCGTTTCATTACAAAATTACAAAAATATGTACAGGTATTTTTTTTAGTTTCTATCAGTTAGGTAGAGCTGTCGACCCTTTAGTAAGACTTTACTACCTGCTCGACACATTCCTCGAATTCTAAGCTGTGTGAGCGAGACAAACTGTGTGTGGGTGATAAAACTCTACATTTGACTCTACATTTACCGAGATTGCCGATCAGAAATACACAAGAGCACATGCGATGTCAAGAACGTTGAAATATGCACTAAACTAGTTTTAACTACTGAGTCAAAACAATAACCAAATACGAATTCAAGGATACAAAGGAGAATTGTTGACCCTTTCACTCGCAATAATCTAAAGCATAGTTTGTCTCGCTCACACAGCTTAGAATTCGAGGAATGTGTCGAGCAGGTAGTAAAGTCTTACTAAAGGGTCGACAGCTCTACTTAACTGATAGAAACTAAAAAAAAATACCTGTACATATTTTTGTAATTTTGTAATGAAACGCCTACTTATTACACATTAGTAGCTGTAGTTCAGAAATTTTACTATTAAAGTGGATAGTATTCTACTGTTTTGTGATCGTCATGATGTAGGCAAGTTTTTTATTTGATTGGCTACAAAACTCTAATACATTTTTTTTACACCACAGGTGTTCAAACTTAGCTATAAAATAAATTCCAGAAATAAAAATTATGTTTAGAGACTACTAGTTAACTACTGTTTTAAGTAGGTAAGTTTTTTTAAAGGTAATTTAGGAATACCACTATTAGGGAACACGTCAAAATAAAAAAATCCAAATTAGGCCTCATGTAGCGGGCGTAATGACCACAAATATGAGAAAAACTGGAAAATTTCTAAATTTTACAAAAAATGTCATAAACCTCGAACTGTTGGAAATAGAATTTTTTGTTTTAGGATGTGGGGCCCCACCTTCCCCTCCGCACATGCACGTGCAGGATTATCCACTATTTCTGGGAAACCCTGTATATAAGTTTAATAGTGTTCACCACCATTTTGATACTAGGAATACGAATAGGATAGCTGCACTAGTTTTAGGCTTGCGAAGACTAATAAGTCGTTCCTAGGAAATTGTGTGCGTTTTTACAATAAAATCCAAATACACATAACTGAGATTAACTAGCATAGATGGAAAATTCAAGTTGACTGTAAAAATCGTTTTAATCTGTCCGCATCAGGACAAAAAATAACAATAGATTTACGAATGAACCTTGCCTAGAGGCAAGGCTTGCTGCTATGAGGCTTGCTGATTCGGACATATTATAAAGTCCCACATTATATAGAAGACATGGATGCTTGGAATACTTCACTTCTGGCAAGTTGTAATCTGCCACCCATACAATGTAATAGTAGTAGTACCTAAGTAGAAACATTGTAAAATCGATATGAGAATAATCTACCCGAGTTTCTTGCCGCTTCTCGGTAGGCTCTATATATTTTGGAACGCGGCGCTAGTATAATAGTTAAATATATATAGTTAAAGTACATTATAATGAATAATTGACGTTCTTAAATGCGTCTTTGATGCCTAAATTGAATAAATGATTTTGACTTTGACTTTTGTCAATAACTAAAGATAAATTTCGAATATGAGCATAATTAATTAAGTGGTTGCCGAGATGAGATAATAGGTTGTGAAGTTTAAAAACTGGACGATTTAGGTAATATTCAGCATTATCCAACTTCAGTTACCTCACACCGCGAAAAATTGCCGCTGATAAGACTGCTCGTGAGTTCTACTGTTCGCAGAACTATTAGTAAACAATTATTTGTTAGTTGTATCCCTTACTTAGCAATCTCATTAGGCGGGGCTGTAGCGCCAGGCCGGTAGCCGGTGGGGCCGTGATATTCTCTCGTGAAGAACAACTCTTGAGGAGGTAACGTGCCGTTGGCGAGACGCGACAGCAAGCCGATGACGGAGCGTTTAACGCGAGACATGTCCCCGGTTTCAAACAGCTCGCATAAAGCACGTTGGAGAAGCTGAAACAAGGACACTAATGTGAGGTTATGCCGTACCGTAAAAAGGGGATAAACCCTCGATTACAAAAAAATTATGTAGTAGACGCAGCCTCTACTGATGCTCCTTTACTATTGTAAATGTCATCAGTAGAGTATATCTATATTAGCCTATAACGTGAAATGATTCGAGTTTCATGATTCGTTGTAACGTGTCAATACCCGAATTTTAATTATATTTCATTTGGGGTCATCTGTTACAGGTATTTTTATACCTACTAGAAAGTGCCCACCTGCCAGAGAAGTTAAATTTTGGCTACAAAAATAAAACATTTTTATTTTTCATTTTTCATTTCAGGTTTTTAGCGTATTCGCAAGGATTTCTATAAAATACAATATTTTATATATAATAAATTAAAGTTCTAAGTTGTATCCATATTGAAATTACGATACAATAAGTACAACGACATGGCGACCGTTTTTGATGCAATAGTGGTAGCTACCATTTCTATAAAGACATAGCTAATCTAAATAAACTTTAGCTCAATTTTGAAGATACAAAAAAGCTTAAAAGAAATCAAAAAAGAAATAAAAATTAATTAAAAAAATTAAACATCACACAAATACTTGCTCCGGCCAAGGATAGAACAGGAACCCCGCACTTCAAAAGCAGAACTACTATCAACGGCGCCGTCATGAATTTCTTGTCATTTTTCGTTTTTTTAGGGTTCCGTACCCAAAGGTTAAAAGGGACCCTTATTACTAAGCCTCCGCTGTCCGTCTGTCACCAGGCTGTATCTCATGAACCGTGATAGTTAGACAGTTAAATTTTCACAGATGATTTAGTTTTTAATTGCCGCTATAACAACAAATACTAAAAAACAATAAGATAAATATTTAAGGGGGCTCCAATACAACAACGTGATTGTTTTGCTCGTTTTTGCTCAATATTGATAACGGCAACAGGTAGACGCTTGAAATATTCACAGAATATTTAGTTATACGTTTACTTTTAAAATAAATCTATAATACATATATAAAATGAACCTTTATTTCTCCTGGTCACGCTATAACTTGAGAACGACTTTATCGATTTCATTCATCTTTTTTTATATGATTTCTAATACTTCCTAGAAGGTTCTTAGATTAAACAAAAAGAACGGGTGGGAGGTTATACTACTACTACGCGAACGAAGTAGCGGGCAGTCGCTAGTAATTAAATAAAATAAAACTAATATTTAAGGGGGGGGCTCCCATACAACAAACTGTTTTGCAATTTTTTTCTCAGGCCTAATAACGATAACCTTTGGTTGCAAACACCAAAACAATATTAGAATACAACCTCAAAATGGCCATCAAGGATCAAAACGAAGTGGTAATTGAGGCCCTGCTTCAGTGCAATACGGGAGCGTACCTAAGTGAATAAGTTAACATTAGTAGTTATTTAAGTTAAGCTATATTTGACAAAGAGTAGGTATGAACATACAGAGCAGGTACGCTCACAAAAAGGTGTAGGCGTCGTGTGTCGAGTCGCCATCTTCCCTCAAATATGGTTGAGGAAGGCGATGGCTGCCACACGCGTCAACTCGTGAACGGATGCTGTCTGCGGAGACCGGTCTGCCCTAAATACAGATGCTTTGAAATTATATATCCCTTAAGTAATTTAACATAAAAATCCTATGCCCCCTAATTAAATATGTATTGTTGTTTTCTTTTATAATTATATTTAGATGTAATAAATTTGCATAAAACTAATAAACTGCACGGACCCTGGAGTCACGTTAAAATATTAAAAAAAAACAATAACAGGTAGAAACTAGAAATATTTAAACAGATAATGGTACAGAACCATTTATATATATATTACCTTTACGCCCGCCGGGCAGCCATCCCTCCTAACAGTTTCAATGCCTTTGGCTTCGTATATCGGTTTTTCTTGGTTTGCACTCTCGTACATATAGCCGACGTAACGCTTTTTTGTTTGGAGTATACATGGTTGATATACCTGCAAATGCAACAGAATGTCTTGTATTACGAACTTTATAAACGATTTTTTTTGACAAATGTCAGGGCTTGTTACTTGAAGAGTCTAAGCAAATACCATAATACAATAATTATAAAACGAAATAAATTTAATAAATAGAGCTTAAACAGAGTAAGCTATTTTAAAAATATATTAAGGTACTATTATTTTGTACTCCTTATATTATATAGTATTTTTTTTGTAAATGAACATCTTGCACTTTTTAATCGAATAACGCCAATCGGTGTCTAAATTGATTCAACGTTTACTAGAGACGTAATAATATTGTTACGTCGTAAGGAACATTCTCGAGATCTACGGCAAAACATCTATCGTTGTTTACAACGGTCGGTACTTCCGAGAATGTCTAAATAGCTTCACAAAGAAACAACGACATTGTTTAAAATTTTAAAAACTATGTATAGAAATACTCGTATGGAGAGACGTCAAGCCAGGTGATAGAAGACGAAACTGAAATAAAATTATCTACACCAAATAAAAAGAGAAAGAAAGCGGCACCAGTTACAGAAATTGATGATTTTGATGCTGCTACTATTCGAAATTTTATTTATGCGTATTACACGAGCTATTTTTGCTTGATTGAGTAACAAACCTCCATATGTATAAAATCCACATTATTTTATAATTTTAGTAGGAAGTAAAGTGTAAACTTTGTTATCAACCAATACAAACTTTCGCGATTCTAATAAAGTCTTATAACTAATACTCACTCTGGATATTAGTTATACGACCCTATTATAAGATGTGATTTTTGATTTTACTGAACAATTTACACAGGCATGTGATTATTTGTGTTTACCGTATACATTTTTCTTGTTTTATTTCATAGCCGTGATTCAGAAGTACCTACAGGTATCAAAATAAATAAAAAACAATCTAGGGTTTCCTTGCAAATCTCATTCTCGTACAAAGTGTTTTGGGAAGTAATTGTTAGGTATCATTAAATAGAACAATAATAAGAATACTAATCATCAATTATTTTTCGTGGGCGTAACACCTTCTATATACTTTTTAAATGATATTCTAGAACTTTGGCAAAGAGTTGCGAATTCATCTTCTGTGTCAGTTGAAGGTATCTGTGACGAACCTATCTGTGAAATGGCCAAATAGTGCAACTATTTTGTTTTAGTACTTAATACGATTTTGTTTCAATATCTTTCAATAATGGACTTTTTTGTTCAGTACCCCAACCTTAGTAATGTCACTTTAGTGTATTAATGTCAATGTTCCGCATATCAACCTATACTTAACAGGCTGTAGAGACCGCTATTGTTTCGTGGCTAATTTCAAACATTCTGGACGTCTAATGACTGGGTATAAATACTGGGGAATTCGCCAACATTAGTTCCCCATCCGATGACACTGTAAATGACAGTAGAGGCAAACAGCAATTAGCCCGTTCGAAAAAAAACAACCATAGTTAGTTCAGTGTAAATTGCGATACAGTGCGGAACAAGTTCTCCAACGCGAACAAGTGAAGTGTTGTGTACTAGTGTAGTGATTATAAGTGCTAAGTGGAGTTTTTAATACTGTGAACTGTGAACATTGTGTATCAATGTGATGGTGAACTGAAGATACTATTAATAAAAGTGTCAATTTGCTGAAAACGTGAAGTTTTATTTATCGTGAACCCCAAGCTAGTAACAATATTATATAAAAATTTTTATGAACGTTATTTTCTCTGAACGTAAGTAGGGTGTTTAACCAGCTCTTTATAACCATGTACTACAATATATTATCATGTATTTTCAATGATATGTTACCTTCTCTAACTTTAGTGCGACGGGGGAAGGATTGTCTGCGGTGACTGCATCAGCTATCTGCTGTCCGATCTGAAATGCTTCCGCGCGAGTAGCACCGGGAACTAGGACAAACATAGAGTCGGTATCTCCATACACCACCTAGAATAATAATTTATTTGTTTTGTTGTCATTTTGATAGTGACATTACTACTCTACGGCCGATGCTGGCCGGTCTAAGATTTTAGAGTGCAGACCACAGACCGCCAAATACAGCTTAGGTGGTTCACCAACAAAGCGGACCTAAAAAGGGTCACAGGACGACGTTGGATGCAGGCTCCAATAGATTTTCTCTATATTTATACTAACCAGAGTATTATAGCTATAAGTATATGTAGGTATCATGTAACATGTAACACTACCCGCCGCTGGCGGGACAGCTGCTTAATTACATTTTTTTAACTATCCCACGGGAAATAATTTACCGGGATCAAAAGTATCCTATACGTTGACCAGGTATATAAGCTACCACCATACAAAATTTCATTCAAATCGGTCCAGTCGTTTCGGAGATTAGCCTGTACAAACAATCAGACAAACAGACAAAAACAAAAACAAACATTTTGAAAAAAAAAAACTAGTTCGAGTCCACTCCTTACATCCCCCCGATTCGGTTTTTATCATTTTTGTTCCTCTACCTCTACAGTTTTGTTATATGTAGTGATATATACTAGCTACGCCCCGCAGTTTCACCCGCGTGGTGATAGATGATGAAAAGTGTCATAATGTGTTTCTCCGGCATAACTATAACCTTACCAAATTTGACTACGATCCGTTCAGCCGTTTAGGCGTGATAAGGTAACAACAGACAGTGAGACACGGTTTTAGATATTTTTTTCTTCTAAAATAAAACTAGCATAAGTGACTCCTTTTAACATCAGCCATCTGCCAGTGAAAGTCTACAGACAAAAATTTTAAAATAGTTTTTTATGTAAGTACCGTATATACTCGTACTTTCATATGCGTTTAGTGAAAAGCTGAAATTACAAACAGACACTTCAATTTTATTTATCTGTATAGATGTATAGATATATTGCATTTGGTTAGTGTTTATACTATCTCATTTCATTATCAGTGATGATTCGTTCGAAGATCGTATCACACTAGACCTAGAATAGCGAAGTGACTGGCTTTCAAGGACAACTCACTTACCGTACCACCATGCTGTGGATTTCATCGCAATATTGATGAAATTCATTTCAAGGCAATAAGTAGTTCAATGAAAGATATAAATAATAATCAATTTATTATGCTATTATGTTAGTGAAAAGTAGTTTAATGAAATATATAAATAATAATTAGGTTCTTATGCTATTAAGTTACTAAAAAGTAGTTCAATTAAAAAGATTTAAAAATAATTAGGTTTTTATGCTATTAAGTTACTGAAAAGTAGTTCAATGAAATATATGAAGAATAATCAAGTTTTTAATACTCAAAAAGTAGTACTAGTAAAGCGATGGATGGCGATTCGATGGGCGACATCGACAAGGAAAACATAAACAAATTTTACTCTCGTGCACCATTCCGAACACTTAATGGTTAATAATCTAACACTATTTACACGTCAAACCTTGAAAAAACACAAATATAGATAAATTAAGAGTTAGCCACTAGAGTTTTTTCCCGCACTCCGTCAATTGTAGTAACCGTCCTTATCAAATTGAGTGTTACCTGCAGGGCTATTGGCTATGTATCTCAGTTGCTAACAAATGTTCATTAAATCTTGAAAAATGGCGGTTCTATGTCATTTTGGCCTACTCCAGGAAGTAAAATACGTTAGTTGATGACTGGAGCTGACAAAAGTTACATAGAGCCGCCATTTTTTTCAATTTCAATCAACAATTGTTAGCAACTGAGATACATAATAGACCTGCTGTACGTAACAGTTTATTACCTTGACATTCCACTGCGTGTTGTTCTTGACCAGCTTGATGGCGCGTTCCAAAGTCTCCCGCCCTTTAGCAACCACACTGTCGCCTACTTCGACGCACGGCATGCGTCCGCTGAAGTTAGCAGCCGTGTACCCGTAAGTTACGTTTGCAATTAACTTTAGACCTGGAATATAGTAAGTTATTTTATACAAACTTTAACAATCCGCGTCTGCTGTGCTGTACATCGACCGAGGACAAACGGTAGTAGCCTATTAATTCTATAGATAATGTCTACCAATTCTCCTGATCTTCACATATCAAAATTAATCGAAAACTTTTGCTTTTAATTTCAGGATTCTAAGTTTAAACAATCCTAAAGATAAAATTATATATAGTTTTTGAAAAGCAACGCAAATAACGAAATATCAAACATCATTCAGATAATTAATCTCTGCATACACAAATTAGAAAAGAAAAGTTGATTACCCAGTTGTCGAGAATGCATAGCCTTTTTCACATTCTCATCAGTTTGCATTTTCATACTTTTCTTCACGGCCTGTCTCGCAGCCAATATCCTCCTGAGCAAGGCCGGTAATACGCCCCTCCTTACCGAGGCTTTGACGAAACCAACGCCAACTGGCGACCAGTGCACTAGACCTTCTTTCACTAGTCCATCTATCTTTGATTTGGATATGCGGAGACGCCAGGCCCCGAATTCATAGGCCGAGTCGCTGGAAATTTTAGTTATATTTTTCACCTGACATGGTAAAAATAGAAGGTCGAAAATAGTAATGCAAGTACAAATGGCATTTACCTTAGAAAAGTCAAGATATGTTCCAATAATTGTGGATAGTTTTGAAGTCAGTAGAATTCTAAGACGAAGAAGTGCAATAACTATGTTATAGGCTAGGCTTACGGAATATCTCTTTTTTTCAAGGCATATACACACATCAACAAATATATATAGGATCAAATATATATGCATGGAGCCTGATCGCAGAGGACACCATAGATGACCTCATATTAAGCTATGAGAGACGACGCAGGGCAGTAACTAATGCCTTGGGCTTGGGAGGTTCAACGGGCTACTAAGGTTTTTAAAGTAATTTTGGTATTTGCTTTTTATTCAACAAAAAAGTTCAAATGTCGAAATGTTTTCTCAACTTATATTTTTGTCAAAATTTTCTTTTCTACATTATTTTTAAGTTTATGTATAATTTCAAACCTACCATAAAACTATGTATAAAATGATACACAGAAACTTGCAAAATAATATTAAGACTTTTTAAAAGATATAAAAATATACTTGATGTCTAGACTTTGTTGATGTGCGTACAAGTGTGCGCATAAATGTTAAATTAAACAACATCATAGTGGTTCTGCGTTGCGGTCACATAATTAAGCTGTATTTTTTTATTGCCAAATGTAGGCAGACAAGCAGGCGGCCCACCTGATGGAAAGTAGTCACCATCGACTCTAGATCTAGAGGTTTGGAACACAAAGGGCTTGCCAATGCGCTGCCGAACTCTAAGGACTTTTATGAAGCCCTTTTTAAACAACCCCACATCGTAGCGCAAAGGGAAAACCTCGGCGGGTTTGGGTATGCGGGTTAGTTATGGGTTAGTAGGTTCAATATACCCATTGACTTACCCATTAATGTTTTGGACTCGACCGATACACGTGGAGAAGCAGTAATTATAAGCAATCATCATAGACGGATAAAGACTTTGGAAGTCCAGAACAATCATGGGATCCGTGTAGAAGCGAGATTCTGTGAACGAAATAAAGCTTCTGTTGCTGTATTTGGTCACATTAAATGTTGTGGACCGATTTATAATTAACTAAGCGAAATAAATTACTAACAGCCGGTCCCAATAATCTATCTATCTTCGGTTAGAGATAGATATTTGACACTATTTGTATGGACGTTATGTCAAATTTCTATCGGCAGTAAGGAAAACTGTGTATAGATAAGCACTTTTTTAAACTTTCACGGTTGTTTTTAATAAACATATTGCTACTTACGGGATGAAAACCGTGGTAATTATTTAATTGAGCTCCCGATATTTCGACACTGTTGCAAGCGCCATGATTGCGGGAGGACTGGAGAATGCGGGTGGGTGGATGAAACATTAAGAGTAGACATATCTGTCTACCCTCTTTCTCTGTCTTTTGCTACGTGCACTATTGGAACTCGATCGTAATTCACGACAGAACGTTACGTTACGTGTTACGTTACATAGATATACACCAGAGTCTACCCACAACTGAACGACGCGGTCAGTACGTCTCCTGTTTGGGTACATCTATCGCTTGACCGCGTGACCGCTTTCTGTATGATAGCACCCTCAATACGTAATATCATGAGGCATTATATGTATATAATATGGTAATGGCTTAATGTGCTCATTACGAAAAAGTACTGATTTTCCCACTGAGGTGTCAAAGATTTGAAACTACGGAAGGAAAACTATAGAAGTTGCTTGGTTCTTAAAAAAAATATCATTGCAATCAAATATTACTGAAATATGTGCACACGCTCTCAAAACTGATACCAGGATCGTCTTAATAACTTTTGCCGGTGTTTTTATGTGCGTATCTGAAGCTTGTCGGCACTTCAATTTCCAAAATTCTACCTCGGTTGGGTAACTTCTGTTAAGTGCCCTATAATACCATTGAGACCAACTGATTATCTCCTCAAAGTAAGTTTTGAGATAGCGCATTCCAACTAGCATTATACCTGGTTCAAAGATAAGTGGCAAGCACTCCGGAGCTCGCATGGCCGCTCGTTGTTTCACCGTAGGAGATAAAGCTACCAAGTTTAGAGGCCTTGCTGCACGGAGCATAAGTGATTCTACTCGAAACTGCGATCCCCTAGATAAGACTTCCCACCACTGTAGACCAAAGAGCCTTGCCAACTCCGACGTACGATCTGAAAGCAATTAGGACTTTTCTAAGATAAACATTCATAAATGACGGAGAAGAATATGTAGAAAATACTCATAAATGTTAAATTATTATTATTTTTAAAATCTACAAGATATTTTACATGACTATGATGTACAGATCATACTTTGTTGAACCCTGCTTATTCATTTATTTACATTTGCATTCATGTACATCCATCATATTATTGTTATGTCACATATGAAGAAAAATGGACAAGTTAATAGGTAGTACATGTACCCTGCATTATATAGGTAGGTACTGTGCAACAGTCTACAGTCTGAGTAATTCAGCTTAACATAATCTAGGTAATTAACATTTATACATACTATTATTAAATTTAACATAAAGCATAAAATTATTTCAATTTCTAATGCCAATATTAAATATCAATATGTCAATATTACACTTATTTGTAACGTCGATAATCCCTTCAACTTATCAAAATTTTAGTTCAATTATTTATTGTTTGAATGAAGTCGCTTATAAGTGCCTGTCAGTCATAAACTCATAACTCATCTATGGAATAATAACATTTTTTAATGAGGTATTGTTGAAGTTGTTTGTAGAAAACGTTATATTTTGGTTCCTTTTTTAAACATTTTGGAATTTTATTGTAAATAGATATTATTCTAAAATTTGGGCTTTTTCCTACAAATTTTAGGTGTGTGTTTGGTAAAATGAGTTTATTTCTATTTCGTTTACTGTAGTTTTCGTCCTTTTCACTGTTCGATTTGAAGTAGTTTCGGTATTTTTTTACAAACATACATACCTGATGAATGTATAGGCATGGTAAACTTAGTATTTTTTTCTCTATGAAATGCGGTTTGCAGTTCTGAGGTTGTTTAATACATATTAACAAGGATACGGATGCATTTTTCTTGTATTTTGAAAAGATCATTAAAGTCCGTGCTATCACTCCAAAGTATTATTCCATAATTAAACCATGAATAAGCATAAGCATAATATGCAGATAACGCGGTTTTGAAGTTAGTGTTATATTTTAGTACGGTCAATCAATGCGTAGGTAAAACTGAATAGTTTAGATTTAATTTTCTCGGTGTGCTTTTTTTCAGTTTAAGTGAGTATCTAATGTGAGGCCATGAAGAGAAAATTCGTTTACCTCCTGTATGTTTAAGGTACCACTTAAAAGTTTTAAATCTAAAGGTTCCCGTTGGTAAGTCCGGAATTGGAGAAATTTTGTTTTTGTAATATTTATATATCTTTTAAATATGATTCAAACCAGTTAAACGCCAAACCCCTAATTATTGACGCGTATATTTTATTTAATAGTAATTTATGGGAGACTTTGTCATAGGCTTTCGTCATGTCTAAAAATAATCCGATAGCATACTTCTTATCATAAATATTATTGTAGATTTCATGGATATAATTGGAAACAGCTAGTGTTGTTGAACAATTTTGTCTAAATCCGTATTGGTTAGTGTCTAATATGTTAAATTTCTCTAAGAATTTATATATTCGATATAATTTTCCTTTCTCAAATACCTTTGAAATTGTAGCTAATAATGCAATCGGTCTGTAATTACAAGGGCTTTCAGGCTTGGTACCTCTTTTCAGTATTGGTCTTATTATTGCAAATTTCAACTGTTCTGGAAAACGTCCTTGTTCAATAGATTGATTTATTAATATCGTCAGAGGTTGAACAATTTCTGCTGCACACTTTTTTATCAGTACTGGGGGCAATTCATCCAGCCCAAAACTAAATGTATTATTCTATATATATATATATATATATATATTATTTATCTCATGTTCGGTAGCCGATTTATTTAGATGGAGTTAGTTGAGGATGCACAGGATCGGTGATCGGTTTGTGCCCTAGTGGCGCTAAGACTCTGTGTACCGTGCGAAATACCTGTTGAATGCGTCAGCTACTAAACTTGGTTCGGAAAGTGTATTGTATCCTACTTTTAAGATAATGTTTATAGGTTTTTTAATAAGCGGTTCGAGTTTGTGACCGATCGAATTAAGCTCCACATTGTTTTTGTTTTTTATTTGAATTGTTCAATTTGTTTTCTTACTTACTTACAAACAAAGTTGAACAATTCATACTTAGGTAGATTTTTTACTTTAGTTTACCTATTTATTATCCTATTACCTATATAGTTTTGATCATCTTTCCAGTAAGCTTTTCCTAGTTTTATTGCGTGGTAAAAAATATTGTTTTATATCTGTTGGATGCCAATGATAGAAACTATGGACATTATATAATTTCCTAGCTGCGCCCCGCAGTTTCACCCGCGTGGTGATGGATGATGCCCCGGGATATAATCTACCTGAATACCAATTTTAATTCCGATCCGTTCAGCCGTTTAGGCGTGATAAGATAACAAACAGAAAGAATGACAGACTTAGAAATGTTATTAAAATATTTAAGTATGGGTAAAACATATCTTAGTGTCTCTTTGCTGACTTGGTTTTTACAAGACAACCACATAGAATCATGAAATGTGAGTGTTATAAAACTAACATTAGATGTATAAGAGAAAACATACACTTACTTATAATATCAAGCTTTTCTAACATCCTAATAGTCCCCGAAAGCTTTGTAAGATAATGTTCAACTGGAATCCATCTGAGTATTCTTGATTCATCGGACCACCACTCTGCAAGCTGCCCAAAACTGTATTTCGGTACTCTCTCCTTCAATATCTCATACATACAGTTCTCAAAACTGTAACTTGACAGTGCTAATTCATGGCGGAATAGTCTCCAAACATTAAACACTACTCTTCCAATAATTCTCCCTTCAAAATCACTATTTTCACCTCGCCATCGTTTCTGACGATACTTTTCAGTTATTCTAGATAGTTCCTTCACCACATCTAAACCTAAGACTTGTGATCTTTCTAATACATATCCCCAAGAATTCATTTCTATTTCATATCCACACATTATATCTGGATCATGTTTCTTAACTAATTCTATGACCCTTTCTATTAAATCCGATTCATTGTTAACGTAATTCACATTTACGTTAAAAATACATCTATCTAAGTATTTAGGCGGAGTCATTTCGTCGACTACGATAATTTTTGTTAAAGATTTGGGCAGATGATGATCGGGAGGAATGTCGTTAGCAACTTTCACAAATACTGCTTGTATAGCGTCTTTTCTTGGATCTGGATTAAAATCTCCTCTTATTGCTGTGTGAACTTCTAGTACCATAACTGTAAGAAAGTTTACCTAAAAAAGGATTAAACACGTAACATAAATAAAATATTCAATATAGAACAGAAGGCAGTCAAGAAGTATAATATATATTACAAAATTTGTTTTATGTCCAAGGCAGAGAAACACACCTACATTGACCCAGTTTACATGGTATAATAGCGATATAATATTAACTGGCCGATTGGCGCAGTTAGTCGCAACCCTGCCTTCTGATTAACTGGTGCCGGGTTATTTCCCCGGACAGGTTAAACATTTGTGTACACAAACATTTCTGTTTAAGACGCGCTCGTACTCTGATAATAGTAAAAAGCAGATTTTTTAAGCACCTAGTGTAACGAAACGGATCGATTATTATCGAATATTATGAAAAAAATACTAAGGTTAGAAAAGGGATAGGAAAAAAGTAATAACCGAATAGAATTTATATATATAACTCTCTTTCTGCAAAATAAACTTTCACGTCGAAACTCTCAGAATTTTCAGCGATAACACTATGTTTTTTTTAGGTAATACATAGCCAACGTATAGTACTGAAGTTATAACCAGCAGTTTTTTCGATTGTGTTAGTATATATCGAAAATATAAAGAAAACGTATAAAATTAAAACATTACATCGTCCAATCTAACAAGCGACTTTCAACCTTACGTAAAGCATTGTAGATTATTTTAAAATTGGGGTTTGACCGCGTATTAACCTCTGTCTGGGTCTGTGTATATTTATCAGATACCATACCAAAGTACAGGCTTTGCCTCCTTTGGGACCTGAATACCTTATGTGGATGTTGTCCCATTTTTTTAAAGTCTTATCTTTCCATCGCAGGTACTTACGTCAACTACAGGAGCTTCAATATAATTAGTCTCTTTCTGATGACTGTTTCCACCAAAACAAAGAAAAGATCCATCTGGCTGCATCGACACTTGTAGTGTATTATCTAAATTAGTTTTATCCTGTAAAATTTGATTATTTCAATGACAATCGAAGTATTGGTTAATTCGTTGGTATTGCTCTTTTCTTAATCCATTTTATACGAATTATTATCTTACCTTATGATTACTTTCTAAACTAATACTATTATCGATTTCGTCTTCATGTAAACCTAGGACTTGGGAATTATCTAATTCTTCTATATTTTTACTTATATCATTGACTACTATATTTTTTTCTTGTTTGATTTCATTTCTTTTCTCAATCCATTTCATGATTTCGCTTTTTGTCGGAGGTTTCTTAATAGGTTCTAATATACAACTTTTATTCCCAGCTAGTAAAGTCTTTAGAGCTTCCGGTTTTGAAGATTCTTGAGACATTTCATTACTCTGTAAAAATAGTAATTGGCGCCAGTCTTCTATACTAATACAATCTAGAACTTTTTCGAAAGGCTTTTGGTCTTTAGCCAACTTACTATTTAATTTCAAAATGATTTGTCCTATTTCCACTTTATCACCAACATCTTTGTAATCAGAATAATAAGGGACAACTGGGTGGATCACTTGTGGGATCTTGTATTTTTGAAGATGTGTCTTGATGCAGTTTTTTGTTGGTGGTTTTATTTTCGGTGTTAATATTAATGTAATTGTATCTTTGAGGGAGTCTATAGAACTTTTTACTTTTAGTGGAAATAATCTTTTTTCAATATTTGTGTGTACATTTATGTTGTTGTTGTTTTCAATTTTGAGTTTCGGTACCACATCTTTATCATGGTTTTTTATTTGGTTATCATTATCAAGGTTTTCAAGACATGTGTCTTCGGTCAAAACTCGACTAGAATCAAGTTCCAAAGATGAATCAAATATTTTTGATGTGTAATAGCTCATAATGCCTTTATTTTCTTCTTGAGATGAGTCAGTATCAGTGACTGAATCATTCGCTGATTGATACATTGCGTTTGTACTATGATGAGTAGATGGTCCAGCTAAAGGTTTAAAATCGTTTTGTAAATCATAAGCTTCTGCAGCTTGTAACGGAAATTTGTCATCATTTTTTGTTACCACTCTGTTAACTAGATCTGTGACAGAGATACTACTTTTCATTATTTCATTTTGAGACTCATATTTAATCTCACTTGTCACCACATTTTCACCAAAGTATTTTAAGGTTTTGTTATGTTCCACTTTAAGAGCACATCTGAATTGTATGTCTGATATATCTTTTAAGGTGTCTTTTGAAGCGTTAATTTCATCTGTTTCATTTAAATTAATATTCGAATGTATGGGTTCTTGAGGTTCTTCAAGATGTTTTTTCTTAGCCTTAGGTCTGGAAAGACCGAGCTTAAGAGGTCTCATCTTTCTTTTTCTTACCTTTTTCACATCTACAAAGGAAGTCTTGTATAGCATTATTCAAAGTGAGATAGAAAATAGCGCAGAAAAATAAAGTCGTAAATTAGCTTCATATAACAAACGCCATTTAACGAAGAGGTAGTTAAGACATGGGATATTTTTTATTGGTCCACACCAAGGCACACGGCAATATTAATATAACGTAGTACTATTATAATTTTTTTTGTTAGCTTATGTGTTCGCCAAATAAGTAACGTACATTATTGTTGTACGATTAAGCTAACATAAAAGGTAGGTAAATTATGTAAGCAAGTTTTTAAAGTATTTCATACACATTTACATGCCAACGGTACCCTACATTGTGCTTATTCGTTCCTCAGCTCCCTTCATCTTTCACTGGGCTCTATTATTGAGAGGTATTAAGCCTAATAATCTTTGCAAATATTAAAAGAAAGTATGATTCGCGCACCGAGGGTTCCGTACCATCACACATTAAATGTAAGTACTCGTATGATATACAGGGTTATTGGTAATTAGACCGGATCCTTTTAAGGGGTGGTAGGGAATGCCATTTGCAACAATATGACTGTACATTGTGATATCCGGAAATGAATAATTTCTGTGATATTCTTTTTTTTTATTTTTTTTTGGAAAATCCAGTTTTACTACTTTAAAATTCAATAAAAAAAAAAGTCAATCAACCGATTTCAATTCTGTTCGCAGTTTTAGAGAAACCTTATTACAGCTATTAATAATAAACAATAATATCGTACTAATGTAGATCCATCCAAAAACTAGAGGCATTTTCATAATTTTTATTTGATAATTTTTGGAAGATGCTTTACAAAAACCTTTATTTTCTCTACAAAAACGATAGTAAATTAAGTCTGCATTTTATTTAAAAAACATCTACAAGTCTTTAGCTATCCAACGAGGTAAAAAAATTAGCACTTTATTGCACAATTGCAGAAATAATGCGATAACAAAGACTCAGGTAGAGACATTCCGAGAAAGGGTTTTAGACAACGGTATCCATGTTGAATGCGCGTCTCCCTCTCGCTTATGTTTGTTGAACGAGCAATGAGAACCCAGTTTGCTCAAGCGCATCGTACTGTTCAGACGCTCTTTGGCAACCCTTTATTACGATTAAATTTCGACCTTGATAACGTTATTGGACTTGTGTAACTTCTTTTCCTGTGATTCGGCTAGTGAACTGGACTTTTTGATTGATTGCTTACCCGACGACTTGGCTTGTACTAAAGGATCTGATCATGACTGCGGAATCCCACGACCATCTACCTCGGCTTCGAGAGTTCACAAACGAAGAGTATGCGGACATACTGTTTTGCTATGGTTTTGCCAACGGCGTCGCTACACATGCTCGAACGGAGTATCAGTCTCGATTTCCACAGCGCCGTTTACCCCATGTGAGTGTATTTGACGGAGTGTACCGGCGACTACGAGAAACTGGTCAAGTTCAAAGACGACAAAGTGATGCTGGACGATCTCGTATTTATCATTCGGATGAAGAGGAACAGATAATTCGCATGTTTGAGCAAGATCCTACGACTTCAACAAACATCATTGCACGACGTCTTGGCATGTCGCAATGGAAAGTATGGAACACAGTGCACCGCTCAAGACTCTACCCGTATCATTTGACTCCGGTACAAGTTATCCAAGACGGAGATCCTGCACGTAGAGTCGAATTTTGCAGATTCATGTTGAACACCGATATGGAAGATGCCAATTTTTTATTAAAAATCTTATGGACCGACGAATCCAAATTTGATCAGGATGGAATATCAAATTATCATAATATTCATTATTGGGCCCCAAAAGATGACAGTAACCCAAACAAGAAAAGATTACAAGGATCACAAAGAAGGTTTTCCGTTAATGTGTGGATGGGCATTATTAAGAATGAATTGATCGGCCCTTTCTTTCTGCCCAACAACCTCAATGGTGAAGCGTATGAATTTTTTTTGAGAAACGAACTTTATGAGCTACTCAGTGAAGTACCCCTTGAAACCCGCAGAAACATGATTTACCAACATGATGGTTGCCCCGCACATTTTAGTTTGAGCGTCCGTGAGTGGCTCAATCGTCAGTATCCCAATAAGTGGATTGGCAGAGGAGGACCCATTCCGTGGCCGGCCAGAAGTCCCGACTTGACTCCCGTCGACTATTACGTATGGGGTCACATGAAAAGCTTGGTGTACGACGATACTCTTGGACCTGTGGCAACCATCGAAGAACTGAAACAGCGCATAATAAATGCAGCAGAAAAAATGAAAATTAATTTAAATACAAGTGTTGTTAAAAGCAATTTACGCAGACGTATGCGTCTCTGCATTCAAAATACTGGCTCACATTTTGAGAACGAACTGTAAAAATAATAAATACAGACTAATTACATCTACTCTTTTATTTCTTTAAAAGAAATTAAGTTACCTTAAGAAAGTATTTCTTCCATAGCTACTTCTCATGGACTATTCTCATTCCTTTCTCGGCCTTTTGTAATCGCATTATTTCTGAAACTGTGTAATAAAGTGCTAATTTTTTTACCTCGTTGGATAGCTAAAGACTTGTAGATGTTTTTTAAATAAAATGCAGACTTAATTTACTATCGTTTTTGTAGAGAAAATAAAGGTTTTTGTAAAGCATCTTACAAAAATTATCAAATAAAAATTATGAAAAAGCCTCTAGTTTTTGGATGGATCTACATTAGTACGATATTATTGTTTATTATTAAGAGATGTAACAAGGTTTCTCTAAAACTGCGAACAGAATTGAAATCGGTTGATTACTTTTTTTTTTATTGAATTTTAAAGTAGTAAAACTGGATTTTCCAAAAAAAAATAAAAAAAAAGAATATCACAGAAATGATTCATTTCCGGATATCACAATGTACAGTCATATTGTTGCAAATGGCATTCCCTACCACCCCTTAAAAGGATCCGGTCTAATTACCAATATTACTGTATTTACAAAAAATACTTTTCAAGTTAGCTCTGTGATGATATAAAGCATAACGCTTATACGCGTATGTATGTTACAGTTTTTAAGGTAAATCAAAAATAACGGTGAAAAATCACATTTCTTGTATAGGGAGGGATCCTCTAATTGTATTTTAATGTGGTTTTACGATATCTTGTATTTAGTGAATTCTACCTCTCGCGGCTGCGTATTACTGTTCAAACAAAGCCAGTTCAAACAGTTAGGCAGGTATGGTAAGGCAGGCTTAAGGAAACATAAAATGGATAAAATTAAATACTAGCTGTGCTCCAGCGGTTCACCCACGAGGTAATGGCCGATGATAATGATGAATCATATGTAGCGAATGTCATTCAGGAATGATGTAGCATTCTACTGGTGAAAGAATTTTCAAGTTTTTAATTTATACATTACAAAATTTTCAAGTCTTTCCTCATTATATTAAGCTGCGCTCCGCGTTTTCCCCCGCGCGGTGATGGATGATGATGATGATGAATCAAATATAGCGTATGTTACTCGGGCACAATTTAGCTTTCAACACATTTTTGGACCGGTTATGTAATTTTTGCGTTTATCCGTTACAAACAAACTATCAAATCTTTCCTCTTTATTATTGAGTTTATAAGGATTAACACCAAGGTACGAATAATGTGGGCTATTTTCTACCGGCGTTAAATATGCATATTCTGACACGGAAAAATAGTAGTTGTGACATAACTCTAATAGTTAGACATATGGTATCGCATAGTTTTTTGTAGACATTGATGTTCTGTATAAAACAATAGTACATCACTTTGTTCTATTGTCAATAGTTTCCGCAGAGTACGCGATATAAGGAATTTTCAGCGTTATTACTGCATATTTTAAAATGAAAAAGTAGTTATTGTGACTTAACTGTAATAGTAAAACATATGGTATCGCGGACTTTACTGTAGATATTGATGTTTTCTATAAAAATGCAGTATATCACTTTGCTCTATTGTCAATAGTCCGAAGCGTACGTGATATAAGAATACTTTTTGGTATGTTTTTTCACACCTTGCGTTACATTATCGAAGTTTTCACACGGATTCCTTACTTTTTAGTAAAATATTATATTATACCCTATGTTACTCAGTGACAATGTAGCTTTCTAACGCCAAAAGAATTTTTGAAATCGGTCCATTAGTATTTATGTTTATTCGTTACATACAAAACTACAAATCTTTTCTCTGTATAATATTAGTGTAGATATGAAAATAGTTTTAATCCAGGAAAATGAATGGATACCTCTAGTTCTACAAATAGCTGTCCTATAATTCGCAAATATTTAATTGCATTCGTTCTAGCTGTATCTCAATAGATATAAGTATAATACAAAGATATATTTAAGAAGATATAATATACAAAATGATACACTGTGTGTTACACACACACAAGTACACAACGTACGTGTCTAACTGGCGTTTGGCTATTAATTTTACTTTTCAAAGGTTTACTGGTCAATCTATCTTTGTGAAACTGTTATTGTTATGCCGTACAACCCTAGCGCTATATCCAAAGTAGTTTTTGATTTCATCATCGATTCTCCTTTAAAAATATCCACTTTTATATTGCTTTGATGTTATCATAGATATATATTTGATTGGATTGATTATATATATTCTACTTACGATCGTCGTCAAATGTTCCATCAAGCTGTGGGATATTTGCGCCTTCCCAAAAAGAATCATTCCAAGAAGGAGAGCTCTCACTGACGTCATCTTTACTGAAACGATTTAAGTTAAACGTTTATGCTGTATTAATATAACGTTAGTTTACAAATTGTTTTAAATATTAATTGATTAGATATTTGTATATATTTCGTGCACCTTTCGTTAAGTTTCAAGTAAATTGTTTCGTCATCATATACTTGAGAATATTCAGCATCATCAGAATCAACTCCCACATTTTCTTCTGCATTGGCCGAAGCGCCCATAACACTATCATCTTCCACTGGTTTCTCATCCATGTCTTGCAACAAGTTGACTAGGTCTAGGTCTTCACTGTTTACTGTGAAACAATATGCAACGTTTCACTTGGTAGTTTTTAGACCTTATATTGATTTAACAAATGATTATAGATCTCCCAGCTTCCATATTAAAAAAAGTTACTTACACAAAACTTGACTGTGATGCAAACTGCAGTTCAAAGCCAAATTTTCATCTACAATGGTGTCATCCAGAAGGTCTGTAAGTGTTTCATCTAAATCATTTCTTGAACTTTCACTCATACTCGCACCAAGTGTAGAATCCGGCAAATGTACACTGTCGTCTACAGCATTGAACAGCTGTGAACCTTCTAAGCTTTCTGCCGGATAGTAGACTGCTTCAACAGCCTGTTTTGCATCTTGTCCTACGACAACAGGTTTATTAATTAGATTGGACGATTTTATCACAAACATCTGTTCGAATCTATAATGAGATTCAGTTTCTCCAGCTGTTATTCTTCCCTGCGACAACGACTTTGACGCTATTGACATGTTAAGCTGTTTTCGTCTTTCCATCTCTTGATTCCATACCTCTTCGAGCCCAGGGTTCTCGATACCATCACCTTTACCGATTCTTTGTCTATTTATTATGTGAGAAGCACAGCAATCCGCTTCGTAAAAACACGAGCTTTCCGGTTTGAGACCAGATTCACTAGAACTTTCAAAGGGCTGATTGCTGCTTTGTGAAAGGCCTGATTTTCGGAACTTTACAGTCTGCAAATCAATGTTGCTCATTCCAAATAGGTTGAAGTCTATAAAAAACTGCAGTGTGAAATTAAGATGAGCCTCATGAGGTTGTAGTACTTGACCTAATATAGCACCATTGCTGCAAAGCTCTACTGCTTGTTTTATTAGTCCAGGACTGTATAGAAACACCTTTAGATACAAGTGTTCTTTATCATGAAATCCATAAAAGGGCCTGAAATCAACATGATATAATATTTTTTTAAACTGTCATGAAAATCGACCTTATCGAATGTAACCATCAAAAAAATATTTTTTAAGGTAAGTACTAGTAGCGCACACGGACAATAACTAACTCATAGGAACATCCATCCAGGATAAAAGTATCTTATATCCTCATCCAGGACACATGCTATTGCTGTGTAGGCGTGAAAGAAACACAAACAAGGAACTGACACATTCGCCTTTGAAATATATTTTTTTGAAAATCATTCGAATATAACAAGTTATTACTCTAAGGAAAACAACCTGGATTTTGCATGACATCTACATGGTAAAGACTTACATTGAATAGTTACGGGGCGTGAAAAAGCATATCTTAGTTCATCATAGGGCTGGCGATTAATGCAGCTTACGGCTGCACTAATGGTCGTCGCTTCTCGAATTCATCTCCGCTTTCCATCAGGGAAGAGGGAGTCACTTACATGAACCATTATAAAAAAGAAAACATTAAGCAAACCCTACGCGACTAATTGAATGTTGCGTTAGCGCCATTTTTAACTTAGCTCTTCGTACGACACTTAAGAGGATTGCATAGCTAGTACTTTCCATGCTAAAAGAAAAAACTTAAGAGGTAGAAAAGAGTTTTCACTTAAATGCTATGCAATCCTCTTAAGCCGTCGGTCCCGGATGTTTGTCTAAGACAACAGTCGTTAGGGCATGTCGGATGCATACGGTCAGTCTGAAACACACAACAGAGTTGACCACTAGGTCGTCAAACAAGCAGCACTGTGCCCGCGTGATTGATACCTCTCTCTGAGAGGAACTATTTCATCGCACAATCCCTGCTTTTTTGACATATAATAAATTCATTTTTAATCATTAAACATTCGAATTTCTAATTCATGTTCTCACATCAAAATGAATTCAACACGCCACGGTCTGTCACGGTCTCTTTGAGTTCCTGTATTTTATAAGGAACTATCTGCGCCCCGCGGTGTGGTCCGCTTGTCTTAAACTTCAAAAAGTCTTAATTCAAAAAAAGTGTGATTTGCGAGCGTATATAGGATATTGATAATTATATCTTATAAATATATCTTCCACTTACAATCCTTTGACCAAAGATATCTTGTAAACATGCTGATTGGCTGAAGTAGCTTGCTTTAATGCTATATTTAGAGCCTTGTCTAAGCTTGCTGCTATCTGTAAATAAACATCAATATATTATAATAGGTATGTATAACTATATTATCATTAATAAAATGATGAGTTCTTTTTATTACATACATTTCCATATTTTGAGTTATGTACTTAAAATACTAAGTCATTAATTATGTTTTATTCACAACTGACACCCGCTCACACACATGCAATTACACTGTACACACGGAGACAAACATTTTCAACTATTTTTCAACATTTTTGGTATTTAATGTTCTAATCTATTTAAGTTTAGTTAACAGTACAGCTGTATAGATATGTACTTACATTTTTAATAATTAAGATTTAAGTTAAAACATTTAAGGGTATTAGCAATTAATATAAGAAAAATAGGGGGAGGGCGCTGTATGCTGAAACACAGGCGATGAGTCTAGTTCGGCAACAGACACTTCAAAAATTTTTTGTGTAACATTCTAGCCATATTATATAAGTTTCAAAACTATGTAAGTGTTAAAATTATGAAATAAATTATTATTATTATTATTATTACATATGTACAGCTTTTTATGTAAGTATTCATTTCTATGGATTTGTGTACACTTTAAAATTTATAAACTATGAAGAACTTACAAGAAAACTCAGAAGTCAGATGCATGTTTTTCTGACATATTATTTGCCATAATAAGTATCAACGTTCAACCAATTGTACAGCAGTGGGGTGTCTAAGGTTAGGTGTAGTTTTAGTACAGACATTTTGCAGCCATATTTAGAAGACTCTTATTTATATGTAAGAAAGGAAACAGTGTTATATTCGGAATATAATGTAAGAGTAGCCCAGTATCTTATACAATAGCTTATTTACGCATTGTAATAAATTACGATGAGTTTGCATCTACAATAGACACCTTATAATTGTGGTATCTTAAGGAAACACGTAGGTATGTCTATGTTAAGCAACCGTTTATTGCAGACCGACCTCGGGCCCGCAGGCGGCCGCCTATATACTTATCACTACAATTACATACAAGCAATGCGACGGTTTGCTACGCACACATCTATGGCTCGGTACGCTACAATAACTAGTACATTAAAAAGTATAACTAAGTTTTTGTTATTGTGTTGTGTTCAGAAACTACTTCTAACATCAGTAAATATTACCGAAAAGCAAGTGAAGAACTAATTAATAAAGAGTTTCACATATTATATCGTTTGCATCTTGCGAGCAGGCTCAAGGGGCTCAATTATGAAGCAAAATGTGATAGTTTTTTACTGTGACATACATTAAAACTAACGTAACTAGAACTATTCTCGATTAGCATCTAGATCAGCAGCAGGAAGGAAATTCGAATCGGAATTAGTGTTATCGAATATTTATCCGACTACGGCGAAGCTCAAAATGAGGGTTATGCGTTTGACCGCTCATATAATCAATAATATTCGTAGGTTTGATTTGATCTGTATGTTGTATGTCCGTATGTATGTCCGTTATATTAGCTCAAAACTAGTCAACGGTCTAGGAAATTGTGATAAATGATACGTCATGAGATTCATCTTGATGGGGCGAGTGCAATTAAGTACATGAAATCCTTTTTTATGCGCTTTAATGAGCGGGCTGATTGTTTCGGTAGTCAGCAGTTAAAGTTTTAGTTTGTATTCTTGTTTACAATTGGTATTTCTATGGAATCATAATAAGTGAAATTAGGTTTTTTTAATTTTATATTGTAGAATTGTAGACCATACGCCTATATGATATATAAGGTCATTGATTTTCTTATAATGAAAAGTTGACGTTCATAAGTGCGTCTTTGATGCCTAAATTGAATAAATGATTTTGACTTTGACTTTGACTTATTGTTAATTAGTGCATACTATCGAATGGGGTGGTTTGGAATCTATAACTGGACATTATAGTCTACGAAAAAAAAATTTTGTTTATTATTATGAACCCATATTCATTGCTCTGCAGCTAATAACCATTGTGCGACTGACACGCTGCTACATCATAGAACACACAAAAGTGGCTACGCGAGACATATCTACCCACTTAGAATAGGTACAACGACGTAAGATCCTATCTACTCGCGAATGTACACTCAGCTGATGTCTATGCCTAAACGACGGTTCATAATAAAAAAAAATATGTACTTTTTTTTTACGTACATTCTGTGTTATTAGAATTATCTTTGGAAAGAAAAATAAACTAAACATGTGTTACATACTTACTTGATATAAATATTGTGGTTCTGGATTTGGAGATGGACATGGAATGTAAAAATATGGGAAAACCCCGTGAATATGAACACATGCTTTACGGCCCCCTGGAGTAGGTCCAAATATTCGGAGCACAGGCACCTATAAAAAATAATCATCTATTGTACTTTTACTTATTCAAGAAACAATACGTCAAGTAAGCCGTACCCACTTCAAGTAAGCATGTATAACTTTTCACAGCCGTACGGACGTGAAAAGTTATACATGATTTTTTTTTCATGAGCATGATGTAAAGTTTTTTATTTTGAGTGTTATTCATAATTTACATTAAATTTTACTGAAAAGTAAGTCCAAACATCTTTATAAAAACTTAAAATATCATAAGTTAGGTAATATTTAATGCTAATAAAATATTTTTATTAAATTAATTTTAAATTATTAAATTGATTAAATTATTTTTAATACAAAAACATATGTCCCATGGCTATCAGGTAAAATTAAAATTAAAATATTTCATATTATTGGAGTCTTAACTGCAATTGTTAGTGCTGTTTGTTGAACTTTGATTTTATGTAGATTCCATGATACATTCGTGACTTGAAAGTCTAGTGTTTTGTTTTGTTAGAAATACGGGATTACCCACGTAATATTTATCGGATAGGTCCGACTATAGTTTCAGTGCTAAGCGAGACGTCATCGACGCGGGCGTCCCGAACACTCATTGAAAAAGACCACCGAATGTGGTCGAAACTATAGTAGGACTTATCCGATAAATATTACGTGAGTAATCCCGTATTTCTAAATAAAATCTAGTGTACATTGTTTAAGATTATTAGATCCACTTTAATTTCGGTTGAATATCAAAAAATCTTCCCGAAATTTAAAAATATGTGTTAATGTGACAATTGTAAAATATGGTACACTGTACCGTATCATACTGTACTCAGTACAGATACAGCAGCTATAGCTACTCACCTATTGCATAACAAATTAACATAATCTAAACATGGCATTAATAAAAATTAGATCATTGACGGAAATTACAATAAATTTGTAAGTATGTACCTGTTTTATATCAGATCCTCTAAAATCTGAGTAGATCACATCTATTCCTGGTACAGGCTTAGATAAATAGTGATCGCAAACTACAATCCTCACAGAAAACTCGGGATCATGCTGCTTGGATATATCTGAAACTATAAAATAATGTATATAATATTATATAAAATATTTCTCCCACTCCCCCGGTCACGCTATAGCTTGAGATTGGCTTGACCGATTTCATTCATCTTTTTTTTAATACTTTGTAGAAGGTACATTAAAAAAATAAGAAAAGATGGGAGGTAAAGGCCGAGTCGAAGGCCGAGCCTACTATACGCCTACTATACCTAATAAACGAAGTAGCGGGCAGTTTTGCTAGTAAATAAAGTTTATTTGTTACAGGCTTTAGACACCTGTCCATACAATAACCTAGACCACAGTAAAATGTAATAGGGTTAAGTACAAACAAATTAAACTAAATAAAAAACACTAATAGTGTTGTAGTAATTTTTAGGTCTCATCCATGTGACTAGAAGTTTAACATTAGAAGGACTACTAATATTCTTAGAAACAGCGTGGGGATTTTCCCATTCGTGTGACCAGAAGTTTAACATTTAATCAGTTCGAATCAGCAACCCTTCGGTTCATTCATAAATCTTGTGTAAGCTTGATGCGGACAGATTAAAGGACTTCTAATATTGTTAAAAAAAAAATTATATTAAAACATTGTTAGAAACAGCTGTGGGGAATTTCCAACCGGACCAGAAGTTTTAATGTTTGATCAATGAAGCATCCTACGATAGTTAAATTTACGAACCACTGTTCGCAAAAACCCCGCGAAAATCTGCCATTTAAAAAAATGGGAGTGGTCGCGGTAATTTAGTTGTAGTAAAATATCTGTTCAAGCTATTTTGTATATGTAAATGGCATAAAGTAACACTAAGTATAGGACTAGTTAGGAATGTTAAGCTTCTGGTCACACGGATGGGAAAATCCCCACGGCTGTTTGTAACAATATTAGTAGTCCTTTAAACATTAAACTTCTGGTCATGTGGATTGGAAAATCCCCACGGCTGTTTCTAACAATACTATCAGTCTTTAAAACATTAAACTGCTGGTCACATGGATGGGAAAATCCCCACAGCTGTTTCTAACAATATTCGTAGCCCTTTAAACAATAAACTTCTAGTCACATGGATGGGAAAATCCCAACAGCTGTTTCTAACAATTTTAGTAGTCCTTTAAACTTCTAGTCACATTAACAGAAGTTTAATGCTTAAAGGACTACTAATATTGTTACAAACAGCCATGTGGATTTTCCTGTCCATGTACTATATTGTTAGAAACAGCCGTAGCGAAAATGTATCATGCACATAAAATGTGAATGAACACATGAAATGATGTTTGTTTGTTAACAGTATGAATATGTAGTTTATACCTAGTAGGCAGTACTCCTCACCTAATAGGCGGTTCACTGCCACAAATTTAGCATTAGTCACACATAACACTACTATGACATGAAATTTGTAGGAATATGTAAATAAGAGTAAACTTGCTACTGTCTGGTGTAGTTAGATATTAAGGTTTTTACAATCCCTGAAGTACTACCTACAACTACAATATCATGCAAAAACAAACCACAAGATTTTAGATTTCAGATCTATTTCACTAATGAGTTTACTAGTACAATGTCAAATTGGATGATACTACTCAAGATTTTTATTAAGCAGATAATTATGTTACGTTCCGGGAAGGACCGAAATCACTTGCGGTCATCAATTACTTCACCGAATACGCTTACGCCGCGCTCACAACACTCGCGGATCTTAGGTGGGTCTACTCTATGTGATCATTGCGAGCTGTCACTGTCAACCAAAGGGAACGGCAAACCGGGGCGCGAGCATCGTGAGCAGTTGTGAGCGTTGACGGCGCGGGCGCTTCCCGGAACGCACCCTTAGAGTGACAATAGGTCACACCATAATTTTACATACATCATTTTATAATAACATATTTTATGCCATGACATAGATGAAATATAAATCTGCTGTTCATTTGCCACTGCAGCAGCACACTTGCCTGGCTCTCTACTTGCACTTTACATTCACCGCTTCATATTCATTTATTCTACATCAACCATAAGAGTGTTTTTGGTAAAATTATTCACATGGCTCACACATCAATATATTTATGTAACTTTAAAGTTTGTTGAAAACCTCAATCGAGTCAAGCCAGGGCTGTTTATATTGTCAAAGAGGCTTGTCATTTTTGATAAGCCTAACAAGTCAAGGTTCGTGCCGGATTTCAGGTTTTTGTTGTCATTCAAAAATATTCCTATAGGTATCGATAAGGTAAGATTCTACAAGTATCCATAACATAGTACTTACCACAAAAGTCACTCATGTTTTATATTACTGATGAAAACGTAGTCGTCCGTAGCGAATGTCTCCAGCTTGAAATCCAAAACATAACCTAAAGTTTCACATTTTTCTAGATTTAACCATGATCTATCTTTATAGCTCAAATCCAAGTAAAATGGCGAGCCAGAATCTGAATCATAAAACTCCAGTCCTGCTTAATTTCGTTGTATTCTAAGGATGCAATTTTGTTATTGTTCTTCTTCTTCTTATGTGGCTTTTTAACGTGGGAAGACGTTACTCTGCCAGTGTCATGTTTTTGCACTCCAAAAGTTTTGGCGGATATTTTGCCCTTGTACTCCCCCAACCCTGAAGGAGTGACCATTGTACGGTACGGAATCAAATGAAAGTAATATGAATATCAAAAGTATTAAAAACTGGTTTCGCTTTTATAAACGTATATTATTGGCTTTCCATGGTGGAGGCCAATGGTCATCATGCACTGAGTTGTCGTCGTTGCACAGGGAGGTTTCCACGACACCATGCTCTCAATGACATAGTCCGTAGAGCCCTTGTATCAGCAAACGTCCCTTGCGTGCTTGAGCCAGGTCTGAGCAGATCTGACGGTAAGCGGCCTGACGGGCTGACCTTGGTGCCGTGGAAGAACGGCAAGTGCCTGATTTGGGACGCTACTTGCGTCAGCACTGTTGCCCCCAGCCACCTGACTCGCACCGTCACCTCCCCGTCAGCAGCTGCGGAAGACGCCAGCATTAAGAAGAGGCTTAAGTACGCTGCCTTGGAGCTGCTTTACCATTTTGTGACCGTGGCTGTGGAGACCATGGGCAGTTGGGGGGCTGAGGCTAAGAGCTTTGTGGGAGAGTTAGGTCGAAGATTATGTGACATCACCGGTGACTCCCGCTCCGGTTCGTTCTTGGTGCAAAGTGCCATAGCTATTCAGCGCGGGAACGCAGCTAGTGTAATGGGCACCTTTCCACCGGGAGCGGACAGGGGCGGGTTATTTAATTTTGACTAGAAGGTTAATCTAATCTCCTTTGTAATTTATTTTATATTTTTATTTAGTTTGACTGTATATTATGATTTATATGTAATTTAACGTTTAATTACTATAAAATTACATAAACATATAAATAAATGGTGTGAAAACAAGCGATAATAGAGAGTTAATATCAGTACATAGGTCTAGCGATATCAGAATAAAGCTACGAATAATAATAAGTCTTATTACATATTCGTAGGAATAAAGATATACTTTACGAACTTCTTAACAAAAGAGCCATCAATGACAACGCCACCAATGCCCTCATAAGCTAAACGAACGCACCTTTTATAGTCTAATCTATGACTATACTATATCATAGATTAATCAGACTATATCTAAAGATGGATGGCAATCACTAAAGCAAACAACGGAACGTTAGCGGTAAGTTTACTTTTTTTAGTGCCATCCACTTTGACGGATCATAGTCACGCGCTCGTCTTCCATATTGTGTGACATTAGTGACGCGAAACGCATTAGTGACGTGAAGACGAGCGCGCGGGTATTGATATCGATAAATAGGGATGTGCTGTTTGATATCGAGGTAGCAATAAGCGTTCCTATCTAATCTACTAAAATATTGTTAAGTAAACCAGGGTTTATGAAATTAAAAATCAAGTTTAAGATAATTTAATCCATTTATTGACGAACACATTCTTAAATAACAAATATTATAATTTATTAAGAGTAATATATATTGATTACCTAACATACTGAAAACACTTATGTTTTGTGAGATGATGATTCAAAACATACATGATTACAATTTCTAAATAAACATTTTCGTTTTGTTATTTAGGTGAGTACCTAACTATAAATTAATAATGTATTAAATAACTGTAAATTCACTTTTGTGAGAGCCTGACTCCCACTACTCCTCCATCTTTAGTATGGAGACAAATTCGCAAATTTAGAGGCTATTGTCATTACCTAAATTTAACTTCGAACTACTCAGCATGGATTGATGAATTTGTTAATAAGCTTGCCTCCTTTTACTCACATAGCCTTCACATTCAATATTCCCATTCCTATCTGCTCCTCCAACAATATTGATAGTCTATTTACCTATGATGAATTACAAGTGGCTTTGGGTGGATCAGTGGATTCCTCACCTGGGGTAGATCCCATACTCCTTCATCACAAGAGCTACTGAAAAAACTAAGCTCTATTTTCTGAACCTTATTGACATGTTTTATGACCAAGGCCTTATTCCTGAAACATGGAACAAGCAAATTATCATACCAGTTTTGAAACCAGGTAAAACGCAACTGACTCTAACTCTTACCGCCCTATTGCATTATCTTGTGTGTTGGGCAAGATTACAGAGTTATTCATAAAGAATAGGCTGGAATGGTTACTTGAATCTTCATCGCTGCTCCCCTAATCTCAATTTGGCTTTAGAAAGGAAATGAATACTTTTGACAGCCTCAGCATTCTCACTACTGAAATACATCACTCCTTAAGGACCAAGGCATACCTCATTGGAGTATTCCTTGATATTTCATCAGCCTATGACAACGTTCTCCTCCCTGAGCTTAGAAACAAATTGTCACAGCTGAGTGTTCCCGTGAGGATAACTCGTTTCATTTGCTGCTTCCTGATGCAAAGAACTATTTTGATTAGATACCAACACACCTATATGTTACCCAGGACTGTATGGAAAGGCCTCCCACAAGGCTCAGTTCTTAGCTCTATCCTCTACAGCCTATATACTAGGGATCTGGCACTCACTGTGGATTTTTTCTGTCAAATATGCTGATGATCTAGCACTATATTTGTCAACAAAATGTATAACAGAAGCGGAAATTAAACTCAATTCAGCATTGGAGTATCTTGGGGTTTGACTATCTGACCATGGCCTCTCCATATCAACATCTAAGAGTAACTCTATAATCTTCACCAAAAAAGAGTCATTCCTAACATCAACGTAAGATGTGAAAATGAAACTATTCCACAACAAAGCTCTGTAAAATTTTTGGGGCTCTGGTTAGACTCCAGGCTGACGGGAAGTGTGAAAAAAACATCAACATTCTTCGAGCCCTATCTGGATCATGGTGGGTATCCCACCCATTCTATCAGAAATTTCTGTACAATGCAATTATTCCAGTCATTTGGACTATGGTACATTTCTTCTAGACCCGGGCAATAAACCAGCACTAGCAAAGCTGGACAAAATACAGTCCAAATGCCTTCGCATTATCCTTGGGACCATGAGATCCTCACCTATTAATGCTATGCAGGTTGAAAGTGTTGAGCCTCCACTTCACCTTCGCAGACAGTTTCTGTCTGACAGATTTTTTAAGCTGGTTCAGAACTCTTCTCATCCTCTTATAAGTAAAATTTAAAAGCTGTATACCTTTGCATTGCACAAGAAATCAGATCTGAGTCAAATCTTCCCTGTATTATCCGTAGTTTCATTAGATATTCAGGGTTCTTATACCCTGTAGTTAAATATCCCATTAATCCCCTATTCTCAATCAGTTAACAATCTATAATTTTCCAGCCATCCATTATCCTTAATTTCGGCATAGACAAGGATACAATAGATTCTTGCAAAACTTTTTATGAGACAATAGACTCCAGATGAAAAAACTCGCTTACAATATACTCAGATGCATCCAAATTATCACGAGACAGTCATGTAGATACTGCTGTCTGGATTCCTAAATATAAAATTATTTTGATAAATGCCCACCTTTAGCTGCTGTGTTCACCGGTGAAGCTATTGCTATTCTGGAGGCAGTTATGTATGTCAACTCGCATAAAGTATTCCAGGTAATTATTTTTACAAATTTAAAACGCAGCCTTCAGGCTATCCTCGCTAATCAGTTTAAATGTAAGTCAAAGTACCCTATTATCCTAAAAATAAAAGAAGCCCTTTATAAAAGTCACCAACTTGGGCTGAAGGTAGTCCATGCGTAGACCCCTGGACATGCAGGCAACCCATGAAATGAAAATGCAGACATGTGCGCCAGACACGCAACTCTTCATGGCAACAAAGACTACTACAAAATTTTCTCTCACGACCTTTTCTATGTGTCAGCCTCAAATGAGAAAAACCTAGGAAAAACTTTGGCAGGACTCAAAAGTAAGCAACGGAAAATTTTATGGTCAACTTCAGCACAACATACCCTTAAATTGGTTGCCTTGGTTTTTTTAGATATATCAAGTAAAAAAGGTTGCCAATATGCCATATGCCGCTTGCGGCTGGGACAATCATGCACTCCAGTGTTTCTGGCCAAGATAAGAATCCGTGACCACTCATTATGTGAATCTGGACTTGACAAAGGGACCACAGATCATATCTTTTTCAACTGCTCGAAGCTGCGCTGTTCTCTCTATGACATGCTTCCTGTTGATATTCCTCGTCCTACCAACCTCAGCTCCCTTCTCTCCCTTTCCTTTACTCCATTTGTATATATACTAAATAAATGTATTTTGGTTAACATAATAAAATGATGACTGTAGTTAACATAGATTTGTAGTACTAATATAATATATTTGTAACTGGATATGATAGTATGTGTAATTATATAATTGTGTTGTCCTGTTTACGTCTTATGTGTGTCTTTTCCTCAGGAAAATATGCCCAGGGATAAAATTTATGTAAGACTTACGATCGCTTATCATCCTTCCCGCCACCGATTAATCTCCTGCGTTTGTTTTCGCTCTACCCACGCAACATTAGCGAAATTGCGACAGTATCGCAAAGCCAGGAAAATAAAGAATAAGACTATGATCTGTCAAAGTGGATGGCACTTAAAAAATAAAGTTCCCGCTAACGTCCCGTTCTTTGCTTTAGTGATTTCCATCTTTAGATATAGTATATCTCTAAATAGTCTGTGGATATAGTCTGATAAATCTATGCTATGGTTTTGTTGTAGTAAAATTGGTCGTGGTTGCGTTTCAATACCTGTGATAATTTCAAATTACAAATTAAAAATTCTGCAACTACAAACATACATTTCTGTTCATGTGTACTAATACTAATAATAATATTTGTGAAATATTCAAAACCATGTGAAAATATGTAGGAAAGTGGCTGGACAGGACTAACATAAAAAAATTAAAATGTTATTTTATTTTTGTGTGTATAAAAAGACGAGTTTCTATAAAGAATTAGGCAATAATAGCAAGAGAGAAAACGAAGGATAAGCACAGAGTAATTATAAAAAAATAGAACAAGTGAGATGATGGATGATGAGGAAGCTGATTTGCGGGAGCAAATATTCCACAACAATGTCAGGGAGCAAATCGTAAGTGCAAATTCATGCTAGCCCTTAAATAAATCAACAAGATAAATACCTTTAGAACTTATTTTATGCATGGGAACTAAAATTTTATGGGTATATGCTAATATTCTATAACACTGCAAATACATTAAACAAAGGTTTGTGTGTAAATGTACTCCTGGCTACTGGCTCTAGCTATTGGTTTTGAGCTTGGGCTGCTCTATGTGAAACTTTACTGGAGATTGTTGGGAGAAACCTCAGAATTAAAACAACTTTATGCTTTAAACTTTTCTTGAAAGACTTGTGAAAAAAGAAAACTATAATTTTGTTAGTGTTGGCTTAGATAGAAGAGTTATCAAAAGAGAATTGGTTGGTGGCTAGGATAGGTGAGAATCATTGTTGTTTTGAATTATCTCTACAAATATTACAAATCCCGTTCAGAATTTGTCTGTCTGCACACTTAAAAACTAGTTACTATATGGATTTCTATTTTATTTTCACTAACATATAGATTAATTCAAGTCAGGTGTTTATTTTCATCATTTAGTAAGATGCAGATAAATTTCAGCTGTGCACACTACTAAATAACATCATATAAAGTAAAGTATGGCCACTGGTGTTGATCTTAATTATAAAGCAGAGTTCTGATAAGGATTTATTCTTACATTGTGAGCTAGTATACAAAGCCAATTAAAAAAAAATAGGATCCTGGGCAGATTTTAATCCTATATTCAGCTGGCCAATAGATACATTAAACCCTGTGCTAGACTAGTTAATACTATGTATGCAAAGTTAGGGCTGATTGATGGTATAAAATACATGTGCTTAAGTGATTCCTGACATGGCTTATCAGACAACTTAACTGATGAGAGTTTTTATATCTATGTACATACGAGCCGTTTTGATTAACTACTCATTACTTTTTGGGATTTTCCTCAATCAAAAATAAATGACCCTTTTCATAATTAATATTGGATAACAAATTCCCCATCGATCAGTAAGAGACGTTCTAATCCTCTTATCAATGTTTCATATATTGCAGCAAGTACATTACATGAAAGAACATTAAATATAATTTTTTTTGTGGTTTAACTGTGCCACCATAAGGAAAAACAAGTTTTTCTTCTAATAATTTACTAAGCTTTACTGTTTAATGGAGGATCCCAATTATTTTTTTTATATTAAATGTTGGTTTTGGCAGGATACTTTTAAAATCATAAAATGTGATTAAGGGATAAGATGGCAATAGAGTTTTAGAAGGAAAGTTATGTAGGTTACATTTGGAATATAAATTTATTAATATGTCATTTTATACATGAAAAAGGAATTACATTTTATGTAATATTATTTTGCTTTGTTTTTAGATCTTCCTGCTTCTATTTATCCTACTATACCTCATGTCATTCATGCTGATTGAGAAGTTCCGTCGTCGAGACAGTGAAGATTACTTTACAGCTGATGAGGATGAGGTTAAAGTATACCGCATCAGCCTGTGGCTGTGCACATTTGCACTGGCCGTATCACTGGGGTCAGCACTCTTGCTGCCGGTGTCTATAGTCAGCAATGAAGTGCTTATATTGTACCCTAACAGCTATTATGTGAAGTGGCTCAACAGCTCTTTGATACAGGGTAAGTAATAAATAAACTAACATTACAATGTCTGTTAATAGATTAGTTATAAAAAATAATTTATACAAAGTGCTGTAGTATATAAGTATTTTAACCCTTTTCATCCCAGAGACGTTAACCCCTTGACTCGCGATTCGCCATATTTGGCCAACAATACAATAGATTTTGCAGAAATCAACTTACTTTTATAGGAACTGCAATGTGTGTGGTTAATCTGTCTGCATCAGGTTAACACTATAACAAAAAAATTACGAACAAAGTGGAGGCTTGCTGATTCGGACCGATTAACCACTACCTGCACCCTGCAGTTTCACCCGATCCTAATGAAAAGTATACCATATTCATCCCAGAATATAATATCCTGGCAAAATATTATCAAATCAGTAGTTCAACTAATTACTTCCTACAAACACACAAAATTAGAAACTTTGCCCTTTATAAAATTTGTACAAAATCTATACTCTACCTACCCTATTTTTTACAAAGTCAAAGTCAAAATCATTTATTCAATTTAGACATCAAAGGCCCACTTACGAACGTCAATTTTTCATTACAATGTACTTTAAAGACTCTACCGCCGCGTTCCAAAATATATAGAGCCTACCTAGAAGAAGCGGCAAGAAACTTGGGGCCATTCTTTTTATATAGATGTTTACAATGTTTCTACTTAGGTACTACAAACGTTACACTTTATGGGCGGCAGAGTGACAGAGTGACTGTCCTATATCCAATATATTTTTATTTATAATAGCCAATCTGTACCTATCTGTACTTAGATGAATACTTTATTGCAAGGATCACAACAACAGCTATCCTGACGATACTACAGTAATTTCATTAATTTTAACTAAGTATTCATTTACTTAGTAATGTGTCATTGACTTTTGCTCTTTGGAAGTGCACTCTTTTTACTTCATGTTAGTATAAAATTATATATTTCTTTAAGCTTCCACAATACAGTACCTATTTAGAAATAATGTCCATTACAGTAACTATTTACAATTAAGGTGCAATAAATAGTACAATAATCATACTAAAAGCAATCCCTTCCTCTAAAAGTTGATATGTTTTTTTTACTTTCATGGGTTCAAGTTTCATTATATTCTGTTTAATATTAATTTTATCATCTAGCATAGATGACACATTTTTTTCCTAATTTATTTTTAGGGACTTTGAGTTTCACAGTGACTTTGAATGGTGCTATGATATATCGTGATATTTTTTATTATGCATTCAGCTTTGACCATTGCAGTTGAAGGCCTTATTTCTTAAGTTAAATATTGTTGATAGAAAGAATTGCTGATAATGTAAGCCTGAGTATAATATACAAATAATATGTGAAATAAAGCAGCTGATGTAAAAGCCTACTAGTATTGCACTGAAGGTTACTCTCCATTATATTATTTACTCAAAACAAAGTTTACTTAGCAGGCTGTGTTTATTTAGTTTTGTATTTAATCATACAATATGAGATATAAATTTACAAATAAGCAAGCATTGCCTAACTATAATGTATAATTTATGTTTGTAATTTGATTATAAAACAGATCTTACTATTATGTATATTAAGTACAACTTCGTTTAAACTTGATTGAGGTCCAATACAATACAAAATACACTTTATGGACACCCAAAGAAGAAAAAAAATACAAAGAAAACTATTTATCTGAAATAAGCATGTACAATAGGCAGTCTTATCGCTAAGAGTGGTCTCTACCAGACAGTCTTTGGATAGGATAAAAAAACTAAAAACTAAAAAAATGTTTTTACAGGGAGGGTGGTGTGTCTATAATAATATATATATACTAATATTATATAGAAAAAAAGATTTGTATTTTTGTATATGTAATGAATAAACATAAAAACTACTGGAACAATTAAAAAAATGCTTTTGCCGTTAGCAAGCTACATTATCACTGAGTAACATAGGCTATGTAATATTTACGAAAAGGTAAGGAATCCGTATGAAAACTTCGATAATGTGACCAAATAGAACCCAAGATAAAAACACCAAAAACATCCTTATATCGCATGCACTGCGGAAACTATTGACAATAGGGCAAAGTAATGTAACATACTTTTATAGAGGACACCCATGTCTACAAAAAAGTATGCATATAATGTCTAACTATCACAGTTACGTCACGATAACTACATTTCCGTGTTAAAATATGCAATATATTCGTACTTTGGTGTTAATCCACTACCTACTCTAATAATAAAGAGGAAAGATTTGATGGTTTGTTTGTAACAGAAAAACGCAAAAACTACATAACCGGTTCACAAATTCTTTTACCAGAAGAAAGCGATATTATGCCCGAGTAACATATCCTATAATTGATCATCATTATCCATCACCGCGCGGGTGATACCGCAGAGCGCAGCTTAAAATAAGTACAAAACTTACCGTTCCTTTAGTTAGTAAATACAGCTCTATATTTCTGGAAATATGTTTTTAATAATAGAGGAGCATCATTATAATAAATTGCTCATTTTGACCTTGCTTGTAATTTTAGCATTGTGTATGATTTGTTGGCTGGCTTTGATGATAGCATTTTCTAGTTTTTAGGTAAATTCAAATTTGTGCTTATCTTGTCGTCATTCTACAAAAGTGAAAACTGTGTATCGGGTACCCTTACTGCCAACAAGCCTAACAGTGCAACATGAGCACTACCTACAACTTGTACTATTAATTATTTGCCTTTCACCCTTCGTTTTGTTCTATAAGGTGCATCATTGCAGTCATGTAACCTTGATCAAAATGGTAAATGTGTATATGACACGAGTTTCATCTAATCCTGCTTGAGGAGTTGTTAACGCTGTTTCATTGATACTATGTAATGCCCCACTAAACCACAGATGCCATTATACAAATCATAAAAATCTAACACGTCTCTCTTTGTTACAGGCCTATGGAACCATGTGTTCCTCTTCTCAAATCTGTCAATGTTCGTGTTTCTACCGTTTGCCTACTTATTCTCCGAGTCGTCTGGCTTCCCCGGCACCAGGGGACTGCGGGGGCGGGTCTACGAGACTTTCATAGTCCTGGCGTTACTGGGAGTGGGCATGCTCGGACTGGCGTATGTAATATCGGCGTGGTTGGAGGGCGATCGGTCCAGTATTGACGCCTTATTGAGTAAGTTATATGTAATTTTTATGTTTATTTTATTCTGTGGGGTGCTTTGGTACCTGGGATCAGGATGGTCTATGAAATCTTCACGGTTCTGGCCTTTGCCGGGCGAGCGTGCATGCTTCGCTGAGTATGAGACATTAATGTGTGATTGAAGGTTGGACTGTCAATGGTCCCTACATATTATCTAAATCGTCCATGGGTACTGGCACGAAAGGAAGACGGCTCTAATCTACACAAAAAGCATCGATATGAAATGGCGTTATAGAGAGTTATAATTTTCAAACACTGTCATGTCTTGTCAGGGATTTCATCACTGAAGAGAAAAAAAAATACGAAAAGAGGGCTGAGTTTTAATTTTGTTTTAATATCGATAAATTCTAATCGGGTTGTTTTCAATGTAATTAAATTACATACACATGGTTAAATTTATCGTACAACGTTTGGACAAGTATATACTCGTATCGTTATTGCGATCGAAGCTAATAATGTAGGTACAACTGTTTGGCTCACAGGATACATATTCGTAATTTGATTTTGATATAGTTTTTTTTGTATGAAGCTTATAGTTTTTGTATTTTGCCTAGCGACTAAAGTCGTATCTTTTTCTTAAAATCGTTTCGGCAAAAAAAAAACACTTAAAAAGATTATGTCTGAGTACGCACGCAGCATCTCAAAAAAATCAGGAAACAATATCGGTTACACTCAACTGCTCACCAAATTACCTGATTCATATTACGAAATCAAATAACAACAATATGTAATTTGTTCAATTCGATCAGGCCCTCCCATCCCATCAAAGCCATAATCTATGAAATCAGTTACTGTTATCTATTCTGTAGCTAACGGTAAAAATATCCGCGTCTGTTGTTCCTGTGTAATTGACTGTGAAAAAGTAAACTGTATGTTTGGGGGTTTTATGCGGAGGTACTACAATACTATTATAGCATTTAAAGCGCTTGTCTTGTCGTTCTCAACTAATCAACAAGGTAAAGCAACGCTTGTCTGCGGTCACGACTTGGAAGGGTGACCGCTGATTTTCAACTGGGCGAGTGCTTCGGAGGGCACGTTATCTTCGTTGTTTCTTTTAAGAAAACAGTCGCTAGGCTTTATCTGAGGCATTCGTGCCGTCCAAAAACTTTCTAGATCCTAGGATTGGCCTCTCTTTCAGAGGGTTACATTTTTAAATCACTCAATGTGATGTCTTATTACAAACTTTTATTTAACTTGCTTCGTTATTCCGTTTTAAAATATGGATTTCATGTTTCAAGCGCTTTCTGTGTGCCTAGCACGATTACAACAACGAGTTATATGGACCACAGGTGTACTAGATAAATGATAGTTTGTACCGTATACGTCAACGATACGATTAAGTTACAATTACTCAAATTTTCGTGCTAGGGCTACTGGTATCCGATTGAGCTGATTGGTTTTTTGTTGGTTGATTGAGTTGGTCACAATATTATGGTACTATGCGCTGGATGATAAATTTGGACGGTTGTCAAATAAACTTTCGTACACAACATTGTTATTGTCTGTTCGGACTCATTCTGATCAGCTTACTATTTAGGAAGATTTCTATGTCTCGTAGTTTTCAGTACCAGCTTTTCAGTTTGGCAGTACCAACTACGTGCTAGATTTCAGTACCTGCTTTTCAGTTTGGCATTACCAGCTACGTTTTTTAGAGTAGCTTGCTCAGATACATTTTACTATAAATATTTTTTTCCACACAAACTTGTTTATTTAACCAAAAGCACAATAGGTTAGCGTGTCGTAAATTATATAGTACAGTGGCGTATAATTTATGTGCACTCCATGGTTAGGCTAAGGTGCAGAACAAATGATGGTAAACAAGACAATAATGACACCATTTTACTATTAAATTTTACTATTAAAACTAAACAGTTTAAATAGTAAAAACATCGTATCATAGCTAAACAGTTATGGTCCAAGTAGATGTTTTGAATAATAGATTGTGAGTTGATCCGCCCGTGAAATTGTTTGTTACAATGCACTTGAACTCTACAAAGAGAAATTCAATTGTTTGAAACTTATTTCGTAACGCCTTTGAATTTGTATACCACGGTAAAACACAGATCAATACCACGGTAATATTAAAGATAATTGCCGTGGTATTCGTCTATGTTTTTGTAGGTATACAATAATAACCTACGAATAATAATAAGTCAGGAACAGTAACTGCGTTAAAAAAATGACCCAACAAAAGTCGTGTTCAAGTAGGCGGGGCTTAAAAGTCGTGTTCAGTACGTCATCAGTCGGACATTTTTTTTGCAAGCGAGCACACGTGAAATCTTCGCATACATTTTAATTTTTATCATTGTGAACTACAGCTGTGAATCATCATGCCAGCATGTGTTGTGAAGTGGTGCAGGATCCATACAAGATTAAAATGTCCAGGAATCACTTTTATTAGTACGTAGTAGCAAAATTATATTTATATTCAAAGATGTTCAAATACGTATACAAACCGAGATTGTCAATACTATGCAAAATAAAGTCAGTCTATTTTTGTTTAATGTATATTTTTTTACAGAACTGAATATTGAAATGTAACAGCAATGTATTTTGCTTATTTTGTTTTATTTTCATTTCCTTGCCGATCCAATGCAGTAAAATAAATGCCTCTCTGCACTTAAGCTAGAAAGACAAGATTATGACTAGATGCCTGTGAAAACCAGCATTATATACTTACTCCGTTCATTTTGAAGAAAAAATAAATAAAAAAGACGTGTGGCACTCGGAGACTGCCGCGTTAAAGCTAATTGCATAGCTGTTTTTATCAACTTATGCAATTATAATTATTTAACCAATGCCATCTAGAGGCGAGTTGCTGAACTAAAGAGACAAGCGTGATATTTCAAAAAGTCATTAAATGTTCTGCTTTTCATCGATAGTTGCCAAATCAACTTATGCAATTATAATCATTTAACCAATGCCATCTAGAGGTAGTCTTGAGTGAATCGCCCGCAATACTTACATGTTATTTTTAAACACAACATAACAAATGGTTTCGCCTATATATCCTCGAAGGGGTAAGCAGCGGTGTTTTCAACGCCTACATTTAAGTTAAGTAAATAATTAAGTTTTTTTTTTTGTGCCTTAAGTTTGTGTCACTCGTATTTTGACAGCTCGATACACTAGACTCAAGGGGGATGAAATGTAACACAAATACCGTCAAGGGTGATGAAATGTTATAACAATTTTTTTAATGGTGATTAATTTTATATTTGTATGTACTCGTAATTCCTGTCTTTTATTACTAGTGTTTACTGATTGATACACTTAGTATTTTTTTTCTTGGATTTCTATTATAACAATGGCGTTTGACCATGTACATATTTTATGATATTTTGGTATTTTTAGATCGATGTCTGGTCAGGGTGAGGCCTTGAAGAAGATAATAAGCTACTCAAAGTACTAACCCTGCGCAGACGTAGTCGCGGGCACCAGCTAGTTAAATACATTTTTGGTTATTTAATCTCACTTTACTACATTGCGGAAAAAGAGTCTCTTCTAATTACTTCTAGACGAAAACTTAATATTTTGCGGGAAATAAAGTTCACTGAATTTTAAAAAGTAACCGATATAAAAAAAACAAATAAAAACATTGTTTATATTATTGACTTGGTCCAATCCACTTTTTGCATTACATCGTCCACGCCGCTACGACTCAGTTGTCATAGTAGACGTTGGAGCACGCGCGTGAGCCAATCCCTGCTTTCCTTCTGAATTTAAACCAATCACCGAACATGTCTATTTGTAACCTCGGAAGTAATTTGTATTTGGAATCATACGTCGTTTTGGTTTGAAGGGCCACTTTTTGTGTGGAATTTGTTCTGAATTATGCTTCCTGACTTATTATTATTCGTAGATAATAACGTTAGAAAAAAATGTGTATGTACTCGTAAATTGAGTTTTCATACATACATATGTATGAAAACTTCAATTGAAAAATAGACGTATCCATAATTTTGTTTCACTTTTTGTACACATAAACGCAAGGAATACGTAGATGAATTAAATTAAAAAAACACATTATACTACAATAAATTTTAATTTTAAAAGACAATATTGCGGGTACTAGCTGGATTTGAACTATTCAAAGTCAAAGTCAAAATCATTTATTCAATTTAGGCATCAAAGACGCACTTATGAACGTCAACTTTTCATTATAATGTACTTTAAAGACTCTACCGCCGCGTTCCAAAATATATAGAACCCACCGAGAAGAAGCGGCAAGAAACTCTTTCCACCATTCTTTTTATATGGATGTTTACAATGTTTCTACTTAGGTACTACAAATATTACATTTTATGGGTGGCAGAGAGACAGCTTACCAGAAGTGGAGTATTCCAAGCATCTTTATCTTCTATATAATGTCGAACTTTATAGTAAGCTTTTTTTATTAAAAGTTTTTTACAGTCAACTTGAATTTGCCCTCTGTGAGCTCAGTTATGTGCTTTGGGATTTTATTGTAAAAACGCACACAATTTCCTAGGAATGACTTATTAGTCTTCGCGAGTCTAAAACTAGGTACAGCTATCCTATTTGTATTTCTGGTATTAAAAGTGTGGTGATCACTATTTAACTTATATTTATGTAAATTTTTACGAACATACATTATATTTTCAAATACATATAAGGAAGGCAACGTTAATATATTGATTTCTTTAAATAAATCTCTCAAAGATTCACGGGGACCCATTTCGTATATAGCTCTAATAGCATATTATTTCTTATATCTTTCTTTTTTATTATGTACAAAATTCTAGCGGGGGTAGCTTTCTTTTGATAATCATTATGAATTTATAGTATCGTACTACATATATTTTACGCGGATATGCATGCTTTATAGCGTTAATGCAGTACAATGTATGTGTTGTAAATGATGGTATAATATCGAAAATACTGCAAATGAATCCAATTTATCATATGCAGAGCAAACATACTTTCGCATTTTATAATAATTAGTTGGTTCCGATCACTTGACTATCACAGGAAACTTTTTTGGGTACACAAATTAACCTATGTGTTAACCTCTGTTTAAAATTCCAGTGAAATCTCTGGAGCCGTTTAAGCGTGAAAAATGCATAACTATGTTTATAAAATTATTTTTATGTATTGTCGGTTGCTGTCACTAATATTTAAGACTCTTATCCAGGTACGATATAACAATTTGTATAGTATTGATTTAGTTCTAATAGAGCTTTGTTTATTTACAGATTTATGGACATATCTCCCTTTCCTGTACTCGTGTGTGTCGTTCGTCGGCGTTTTGATGTTGTTGGGTAAGTTGCACATTTTTTATGATATGAATATGATGACGTGTTTGTTCGAATAGATAAAGATATAGAATATATATTATAGTTAATTTTTCTTAAACTCAATGTAGGTAATTGTATCTATTGTTGCATTGACACGCGTATTAACGTCGTTATGTATGACAGTGTTCTTCTATCTACACTATTATTGTACACTACTTTTACACGAATTAACATTTATATTAGTCAATACTTTAAAAATATAATTAAATTATATCGACGTTTCAAGCGTCATTTTATAGCGTGAAAACATAATTTTATTACGTACTAGAGCGCTGTGCGCTTTTACCCGCGTGGTGATGGATGATGATGAGGATGAATCAAATATAGAGTATGTTACTCAGGCACAATGTAGCTTTATACTCGTGAATGAATTGTTTGATTCGGTTAAGTATTTTTACGTGTATCCATTACAAACAAACAATCATATACGTTTCCTTTTTATTATTAGAATAGATAAGGATTAGTACCAAGGGACAAATAATGTGGCTTGGTTTGTATCGGCGTTACTGTTGCATATGTATTTTAAAATGAAAAAGTATTCATCGTACCATAAGTATATTAGTTAGACATAGGATAATGTGGACTTCTTTGTAGATATTGACGTCTTCTATATAACTGTAGAACGTCACATTGCTCTATTGTCAATAGCACAGCCTTATATTATATGGTCAATACACAGACTATACGCGATATAAGGACTTTTTTGGCTTTTTTTCACAATATGAGGTGGAGTTGGACTGCTTAAAATTAAGTTAAAATGTAGACAGGATTAAGAATGAAATTGAAGTTATTTTAGTTTAGTTCCATAATATTGTTATGTTGAATGCTACAAGTAGTTTACAAAGTTGATTGATTTGTTTACTCGCGCTAGATGTGTGCACCAGACATTGACCCCGGAAATAGTCGGTCACTCTGATAGGTTTAAGACATGTGCATAGAACTCGATGGTAGGCGATTTTAGTTCCTAAATGCATGGATTCTGTTGCAAAAGTCTAGCTTAATAAGTATCAATGCCGGGCCTGCTTATTAGATTTTATTTAATACGAATAGCACTGCCATCTTTGTAAAAGCTCGAGGAGAAAATGTCAAAGGAGTATTTAATGAAGTAATTACCATTTCCCCGGATAAAATGTAACCTATGTCCTTTTCCGGGCTATAGACTATCTTTATGCCAAGCTTGATAAAAAAGCTGTTTAGTCATTTAAATGTGAATAAACGACAAAAACTCCATCACAGTAACATATAATGTTGATGGAATTTTTTTTTCTAATAATATCGGTTTTACGTATAATACGAGGGTCAAACTGAAAGTTCTTAGAAAATCAAAAACTGATTACATTAGCCAGTTATTAGTTTTATTATATCTTTTCAAAATATTGTCCATTCACGTCAATACATCGCTGCATGCGATGGAACCACTGGGAAAAGCACTTTGCCCACTCGTCCTTAGGGGTCTCTTCAATGGCATCGCGATACGCAGCCACCGCTTCTTCAGCATTCATAAACCGCTTTCCTTTAAGTTTTTCTTTAATTTTTGAAAATAAATAAAAATCACAAGGCGCGAGGTCGGGGCTATACGGCGGGTGACCCAGTAATTCAACGTTTGATGTCGCCAAATAGTCGATCGTTCGCTTGGCGGTGTGCGATGAGGCGTTGTCGTGGTGAAGGAGGATCCTACTGCGAGGTCGTTTCTCTCGAACTTTTTCCAAGACAAGTGGCAAACAATTGGTAGTGTACCATTCTGCAGAAACTGTTTTTTGATCCTCTAACACAATTGTTGCGAAATGACCTATCCTTCCAAAGAACGAGGCCACCATTTTTTTCCCCGCACTTCGATCTCTCTTCACTTTAGTTGGCAACTCCTCGAAAGGAAACACCCACTGAGCAGATTGTCTTTTGGTTTCAGGATCATAACAGTAAATCCAGCTTTCGTCACCTGTTAGTATGTCGAACACAGCATTTGAGTCACCTCCGTTAAATCTTTCAATCATTTTACGGCACCAATCCACACGATGGAGTTTTTGAGCCTCAGTCAAATTATGAGGTATCCACCGGGCGCAAAGCTTCCTGACCGCTAAATGTTCGTGTAGGATTTTGTGCACTTGACTCATACCGATGCCTAAGCTTGTCCGAATCTGCTGATAGGTCACTCTTTTGTCAGTCTCTATCATACGCCGCACAACACAGATGTTATCTTCAGTCGTCGCCGTAGAAGGCCGTCCCTCACGTAAATCATCAGTGAGATTAGTGCGACCACGTTTAAACTCATTAAACCAGTTGTAAACAGTCGCACGAGATGGGGCTTCATCGTGAAAGGCCAATCGTAGTCTATCATAACTTTCTTGTTGACTTAAATGACATCGAAAGTCATAAAAAATCATTGCACGAAAATTTTCTCGTGTTAAATTCATGTTGACGTGACACAGACAATTTTCAATTTGCCGCCAAATCGTAAAACAAATGACAAATGAATGAAGTATATACTCAGTAATATTGGCAAAGAGTTCTATTTTCAAATTATAGAATAATTTTTTTATTATATTGTTTATAAGTGGCCAGTTCTAAGAACTTTCAGTTTGACCCTCGTATAGTTACTGCGTACCGGTTATATATTCAAACGAAAACATTTCTCTTCTTTAACAAAAAACCTCCTTCTCACGTTCCCTCTGCTGAAACAAGAGTCCATTCAACGAGAAGGGTGCCATAATCCACCACGCGGACTCAGTACTGGTTAGCGAATAGGCCAGTGGCAAGCCCTAGTTTTGATTCAGAAACGGAGGCGTACGGTAATCCTCCGAAATAACTTAACCAAATACCTTGAACAGTTTAACACGAAAGGGCATGCTCTAGTAAGATAATTTCGTAACACAAAACCTTGCTTCGTACTATAAACCCCCGAAATATGTCGACTAATAGCATAGCAACGTTTTTATCTACACTCTTCTATCTGTTAATAAGAAATCCCTTTTTATAATCATCGACGACCGATACATATATAATACGGCACGTGTTTTTGTACGACCTTAATAGGGTTGTCAATAATGATAGACCTAGTATTTAATATTTCGTGCTAGTTTTGTATCCGTTGGTAATGTATTTATAATTAGTCTTTGGGTTTGAAAATATATTTTATATTTCACACATCACCTAATCATCACCAGGTGAAATACGTCCTCTGCTGAGTTTAAGAGGGAGGCTTGTAATGGAGTATATTCTCAAAATCTTCACGCTTAACAGGCGTCTTGGAGTAAAAGCACTCGGAGAAATGTTGCTGCATTTATATATTCCTCAACGATTCCCTCTACTGGTATTCAAGATACCCACCCAATCAAGATACCCAGGGATTTGATAACTACAATAATACGAAGAAATAGCTCGACAGATTATGTACCTACTTTATATGTTTGTGTGTATTGTATTTTGTTTTGTATTTTGTGTCTATTTTCTTCTGTTCTATTTGTCTGGTAGAGCTCGTTTGATGTTACCGAATATTATAATGATTGTGCTGGACACTTTATGACAATAACCTATGGCACAAAATTATCCAAAGAAAACCATCATCGTCCGACATTCATCCACTGCTGAAAATAGTCCATGGTGTCCAGTTCCCGCCTGCCAACTTCCGCAGGTCGTTTCAACTTACATTATGTTTACCTAGACGTGATTTTCATATAAGAAATCGTCTCTATTCCAGCAGCTATCGACGTACAAATATAACTGCATAAAACATTTTTATTTCAAACGGTAACCCTCACTTTGTTATTATTTATCACATTATTTTATAAATAATATCTGATTAATTATCACAATGTAAGTGTCGTATCATTTATAATCATATAATATAACATGATATGACTAAAGGCGGCATCACACTTGATCTAGGTTAAACTAATCAATCAGGTAACGCTGTTGCAACAGTCAAAATAACAATCATTAAAAAAATGTGCCCATTAAAATCCCACCGGAGTGGAAAAGTTACAATGCATCTTTTGTTAGATGTAAATTCTGATGTTTATTGTGTATGACAAAACGAACAATTACAATTTCAGAGAGACGCACGTTAATCTTAAAAAAACTCAAATACAGATAACTGTATAGTTTTTGTATATATACTTTAGGCCGTAGCACAAACAATTTGCGAAAAAGTATTCGTATCGCAAACGTCAACGCGTCACGCTTCGGCGTACAAACTATGAGTTATCTGTGTCACCGTTGCCCTAGATAAATGACAGTTTGTACTGTTTCACGTAAATGGCACGTTATTCATGACCTATTGTAATTCACGTGATGCAATAAATAAATAAAAATAAAATATGTAATATGATACGTCGTGGAATTTTGTTTTAATTTTTCCGCTAATAGATGGCTAACCATGTGCCATCTTTTTTACTTTTGTCGCCATATTATTGCCATTGCAAATAATATTACTAGAACAGTAAACATTTTATTTGTGTATTATGTACCTACTGTTGTCATTATGATTTGAGAATTGATTTTATAATAAACATTATTTGTGTAGTCTACCTCAGTTTACGTAGTCTTAAAGTGGTTGGGCATATATGGTCAGTGTAACAGATATCAGATGCTGTGTTGTCTCTGAAACAAAGGTTTACGGTAGCCAGCCTACATTGAGAAATCTGTATGGACAAATAATAATTTATAATTGTTAGGTCTTATATACACTGTCTACTTTGTTGTTTTTATGAAGTGTGTTCTAAAATACTATAAGTACACTTGTTTACTTTTAACACACGTCACGATTGATTTAGTAAGATAACAGATACTAAAACAATAAAAACAATCATCAGCTGGAACACAAAGACCTTTGTGCACCCCATTTTTCACATAATTATGTGGAGCTAGATGAAGCTTGTGGTTCGGCCGGAGCCGTTACAAACGTGCCTTTAGTATTGCGATGGAAATTTCGAAATACATTTCCAATAAAACATTTTGTAATCGAAAGCAATAAAAGTTTAATCCACACTTTTGATAGCAAAAGCCAAACTCAAGGACACGGTTACAGATTAAATTGTATAAGTCTGGCATGAGATATTATCATTGAAGTAATTTGGATCATTATAAAAAAGAACTAAAGACCGTAAGCTGCCAAATGCTGAAATTACTATGCTTCATAAAATTGCCCTCCTCTAATTCTCTATTCCTGTTACTACATCTGAAAAATAACTATCTATTTAAATAACATTGTAATAGGCGAAGTTATATAGCAATGATAACAATGAAATTACTCCATAAAAAATAAACAAATCGGGTAAGTTACAAGTAAATTTTCGGAGATTCAAGAACTGACGATGACAATGAAACATCAAGATATTGAACGACTTTAGTCCTCTTCTTCTTTTTCTTCTTCGACATCGTATTCTCGATCTTGCTTCTCCAAGAAATACGTAGTAAGATCCTCGTGCTTTGAAAAGTTCCCTCTCAGATCTTGTCTGCACTCTTCAAATTTGTCGGTTTCTTCTAGTTCTTTGTACGCTTTGGTTTTGTAGAGGCGAGCTTTGTAGCTGTTCTCATTAAGACGTAGAGCTAGATCGCAATCATCGATGATCTGAAAATATACAGTTACACGTTATTATAGTATAAAACGTCTATTTAAAATAGTACAGAGTTTTAACAATGGAGCTAATTTCACACACGTAATTCCTTTTAACCATGGTTTAATTAAACTCGGGACTAACATTCCACGTTCTTAAATTAAGGCGGATTATGTTTTATATGTTTTGGATGTAAGGGGCAAGCCAACATCTTTTGACCCAAGTCAACCTCACCTGCACGCGGTGCATCCTGCTGATCGACGAACGAGGCTCTGACAACCGACCGATGGCGGTATACCCATCCCAACAGGCGTCGCTAAATGCAACAGGCTGGTGACGGGCAGCAGCGTCACCGGTGCGAGAAGCTACGCCCTGCGATCGCCAACCCGCCTGCCCAGCGTGGCGATTACGGGCAAACTCCTCCAATGCAGGACAACAAAAAGTCACGGCCCCTAGTTCCCGGCGGCCCTGCTATTCCTGGTCATGGTGGCGACCATGGTAACGGCGGGGCGAGGGGTGCTAAGAATCTCCGGGCTACGGGAGGCCACCACAAACAACTGACCCTGGCGACGTATAACGGACGCACGTTAAGGCTTGACTCGCATCTGGCGCAACTAGAGGTGGAACTTGGGAAAATTAGGTGGCACATACTGGGGTTGAGTGAAGTCCGAAGAGAGGGGGAGGACACCTTAACCCTAGAATCGGGCCACCTTATGTACTTCCGAGAGGGAGACCAACAATCCCAAGGTGGCGTTGGGTTTCTGGTAAACAAGTCCCTTTCTGACAACGTTGTGGAAGTGTCCAGTGTGTCGAACAGGGTAGCGTACCTTATTGTAAAGCTCACCGAGAGGTATAGCCTCAAGGTGGTGCAAGTGTACGCACCGACCTCGACACACTCGGACGATGAAGTGGAGGATATGTTCGATGACATATCGAGGGCCCTCCACCTCACTACAAAGACCCAGTACACCGTTGTCATGGGGGACTTTAACGCTAAAGTGGGAGTACAGAATTTCTGCGAATCGGTAGTAGGATGCCATGGCTTTGGACGCAGAAATCATAGGGGGCAAATGCTCGTCAACTTCCTCGAACGGGAGGGGCTCTTCTTGATGAACTCCTTCTTTAAGAAACAGCCCCAAAGGAAGTGGACGTGGCTAAGCCCCGACACTAGGACTAAAAATGAGATTGACTTCATCATGACGAATAAAAGGCACATATTTAGAGATGTCTCCGTGATCAACAGGTTCAATACCGGTAGCGATCATCGACTTGTCCGAGGCTCTCTGAATATCAACTTCAAGGCGCAACGTGTCCGTCTGATGAAGTCCAGGCTCCGACCAACACTGCTCCAAACCATTGCAGGATCTGAAACATTCCAGCTAAACCTGGAGAACCAATTCGCTGCCGTGGAAACCACCACAGACGTAAACCAGAACCTCGAAAATGTGACTCGGGTCCTCAGGGAAGAAGGTACGAGATTTTGTTACATGCAGCGTAAGGGCAAGAAGTCCAAGCTTTCAGAAAAGACTTTGGGGCTAATGAAGGAACGACGTGAAAACCCACCCATCACTTCGTCAGAAAAGCGGACTCTAAACCGAGAGATCAACAAGAACGTACGACACGACCTCCGGTGCTTCAATACTCTTTCGATCGAAAGAGCGATCGAGCAGAATCGGGGGTCAAAGGTGTTCGTACAATCTCTTGGAAGAAGCCACCTGACGAAGTTGACCACAGCTAGTGGAGAAGTCGTTGCTTCGAAGCCGGCAGTCCTTTCGGAAGTGGAGGACTTTTATGGCCGATTATACGCATCGCATGCATCTCGACCTGACCCCGAAAATGATCCTAGAGCCACGTTAACACGCCATTTCACCGAAGACTTGCCAGAAGTCAGTATTGGCGAAATCGAGATCGCTCTTGGACAGCTTAAAAATGGAAAAGCCCCTGGAGAGGATGGCGTTACAACAGAGCTACTAAAAGCAGGAGGTAAACCCGTACTGAGGGAGCTCCAGAAGCTTTTTAACGCTGTCCTGTTCGAAGGGAGAACTCCAGAGGCGTGGAGTAGGAGTATGGTCGTCCTGTTCTTCAAAAAGGGAGATAAGACCCTGCTGAAGAACTATCGACCCATATCCCTTCTAAGCCACGTCTATAAGCTGTTTTCAAGAGTGATCACGAACCGTCTTGCGCGTAGACTCGACGAATTCCAACCACCGGAACAGGCTGGGTTTCGGAGCGGATACGGCACCATAGACCACATTCACACAGTGCGGCAGATTATACAGAAGACCGAAGAGTATAATCAGCCCCTGTGTCTAGCATTCGTGGACTATGAGAAGGCCTTTGACTCGGTTGAAATCTGGTCTGTTCTGGAGTCCCTGCAGCGTTGCCAGATAGATTGGCGATACATCCAAGTGATGAGATGTCTTTACGAAACCGCCACCATGTCCGTCCAAGTACAGAATCAGCAAACAAGTCCCATACCGTTGCATCGAGGAGTGAGACAAGGGGACGTTATTTCCCCGAAATTGTTTTCAAATGCAATGGAGGATATGTTCAAGACGCTGAACTGGAAAGGACGTGGCATTAATATCAACGGCGAATACATCTCTCACTTGCGATTTGCTGACGATATCGTCATCGTGGCAGAGACGCTGCAGGACCTGCAACAGATGCTGAATGACCTGGCTGACTCTTCTATACGCATCGGCCTACGGATGAACTTGGACAAAACCAAGGTCATGTTCAACGAACATGTTCTACCGGAACCGATTGCGATACATGGCGCCGTTCTCGAAGTTGTTCAAAAATATGTGTACCTCGGGCAGACATTGCAGTTGGGAAAAAACAACTTTGAGAACGAGGTGAATAGAAGAATTCGGCTGGGCTGGGCAGCGTTTGGGAAGCTACGTCGAGTCCTTACTTCGCCGATTCCACAGTGCCTGAAGACGAAAGTCTTCAATCAGTGCGTCCTACCCGTCATGACATACGGAGCCGAAACGTGGACACTGACGGCTCGAATGGTCCACAAGCTCAAGGTCGCTCAGCGGGCTATGGAAAGGGCTATGCTCGGTGTTTCTCTGAGGGATCGCATCAGAAATGAAGTGATCCGTCAGAGAACCAAGGTCATCGACATAGCCCACCGGATCAGCAAGCTGAAGTGGCAGTGGGCTGGCCATATTAGCCGTAGAACCGACAACCGTTGGGGTAAACGAGTTCTAGAGTGGAGACCGCGTCTCGGCAAACGTAGTGTAGGACGTCCTGAGGCACGGTGGAGTGACGATCTGCGCAAGACGGCTGGCAAAAACTGGATGCGAGAAGCCCAAGATAGACCTAAGTGGCGTGCAATTGGAGAGGCCTATGTCCAGCAGTGGACTGCTACAGGCTGATGATGATGATGATGTTTTATAACTAAATGTAAATGTGATTATAAAGCATAGGTATAAACGCCTAAAATAATTACGTCATTTAGTACAAAAAAAGTTTCGCTTTGCGCAATACTAATTACGCCATTTAAAGTTAAGCAGCGTTTCTAGGGAAGGCCGTAAATGGCTAAAAATTTACTAATGATCAAGGGTTTCCCCGTATCGTATTAGTGAATACTATACAAATCTTTGCTATAGTAACATAGAATAGCCACCCACCTGACAATCTATTTTTTATTTATTTATAAGGTAAGAGTTCCTAATTTACAGCAGGCCTAGCAAGAATAACTTGAGAAAAATAATCAGAATAGTTAACGTAAAATAAATAGATTCAGTACCAACAATAAATCTAGTACGATTAGGCACAGATAAGTGATAGTTTGAGCGAAATGCGGGACGTATCGCGAACGAGACCAAACCGTCATAATCGAAATTGTTTACGTCGATGATACAAAACTTTCTAGCAAGTCGTTCTATATAGGCCACTGAACGGGACAACACAAGTACAATCCAACTCACACACACTTTGGTTATTCTGGTATAAATACAGTTATATCAATTTGTTATATAAATAACCGATAACGATGTGTTTAGTCGCATTTAGAGACAAGACATTAAAGATTTGCAATTGCCGTGCAGTTCTCTTTCTATAGTTGGTCGCATTTCTAATTTCGATGCACATTTATGTCATACTTTCTTTTCTCACTAATACAAATTCACAGTAAAGCTCGATAGTATGTTTTTACCTTTTATCATTGTACTTGAAGGTATTCATTCCACAATCTACATCATTAAAAGCCTGAACACGAAGTCCCTAGTTAATGACTGCGATAATATTAGTACCTGCATTTATTATTAGCCCAGGGATCAAAATTTATTTATCTGTACATATCATAAAATGGAACGGATCGCTGTCTGTAGTCTGTATGTGGAATATATATGAGAAAAATATTATTGGGTCTTTTGTAAACGAAAATAGAATGAAAAATAATAATTATTGTCTGTTTCTCTGTGCGTTTGTGCACGCTAATCTCGGAAACTGAATATCCAATTTAGATGTGGTTTTTATTAGTAAACACCACATCTAAATTGAATGTCCTTTTGCCGATTGACTTGCCACAATATATAAGTATATTGTCGTTAATTAATTTAATATATTAGTAATTATTGGTAAGCTTCACTTAACATTTACACCTTTACTAATAAACGTTGCGTAAACTTTATTATACTAGGCGTAACATTCTTTGTCTTGCTCTCACGCGCGACTATTACTGTAAGCGAAAAATTGACAGATAGATACGAATAACTATTCCTGGTATAGCGAAGTTTATTAGTAAGGCCGTTATTAGTGTTTATTTCATGTCAACCGGATCATGAATAAAAAAGTTATTGAAATTTATAGAGTAACTCTCTCGCCGCTACACCAAGACCAAGCGAGCGAAGCCGCTGGCGGGTCAACTGGTCTGTAATTCTGAAATGAGTATTCATAAATTTTAAAGTTAAAATAACTCATCAAAACTATGACCTTTCTATCTGGTTTTGTTTTTATTTACTATCATTCTCTAGCGCGCATAATGCGTGCATACTCTTTATGTTTACTTGTTTATTGTAAACATTTAAATAAATAGCGCGCCACCTACACGCAACGTAATGAGTGTTAATTCTTGGCGAGCCAGTAATAGTTCATCCACGTGGCTATTGGCTCAAGTTCGGTACGAAACGGTCAGTGTATTGACGAACGATAACATTGACTGATAAAACTATTCATGAGACATGACTCATTTAGAAAGTGGCATCTAGAAGTTATACTTATCAATTGATTTATTAATGCTTACGTTATTCTGAAGCTAGCAGATAAGTAAATTGTATGTAATTAATTAAAGTCGTATATACTTTGAAATGTTACATTCAGACAATAAAATCGATTACGAATAGTTTAATTGCTTAATGTTGGTGTATAATTTTAGGTTGTGATGACGCGCGACGTTTTTATTAGTTTTCAGATATATGTATACAAAAACCGCTGGCTTATTTAAAAAAAAATATACCATCAGTTTCTTTGCCCCTTAGATATCGTAATAGCTTGGTGCTTAAACATTAATCTAAATTTCAATCGTTACTTAATTATATACCTTTTCATAGTTCCTCAATTTAATGTTCGTCAAGGCTCGATCACAGTAAAGCATTGAATTATCTCTGACTTGCTCTATGGCTCTGTTGTAGCAAGAGAGAGCTTTTTCGTATTCTTCTCGACGAAATGCTTTAATAGCTTGGGTCTTCAATGTATCAGCCTTTTCTCGACGGATCTTTTTGTCGAGTGCGCGCCTTTCTGCGTCCTTGCTCATCTCGCTCATCCACACATCTTTGTCCACTTCATCCTGTAATTGACCGTATAAACATTGTATCTTTATCAAGAAACTAACTGAAGCTTTCATGCCAGTAAGTTATGCAATTTCAATTTTAATCTGGCTCATGTAGGTAGTATTTTTACCAACACATACTAAATTAACAAATTGGTTTGCGTAGGGATTTAGAATACATATCTAATTATTATGCCCTTAGCGTTTCAAGGTACATTCCAGTGACATGTCTATTTAAATAAAATGTTATCTCTATTTTCCTAATATCTCAATGAACTTGCAATAATTGAACTTGAAATCACGGTTCTGTTATGGTTCCAAACCAAACCAACACGTGTTTAGCGTAGCTTATATAATCAGAGTTAGTCGTTGTTTGCTGTTTTGTAATGTAATGTGGAAAACCACAAATGCGTCTTCTTCCTATAAATGACTAACAGGATATGTGGCGCATTAGGTGTATTTTGGTCTTTCCCGAGTTTCATCTCCACCACACTGGGTGTTGTGGGTACAACACCCAGTGTGGTCGCACCCCCTCACATTTCCTGGTTCTCTAGATTTACTTAGATTCAGGAAATTGGAATATTTCCCAGATTTAAATGGGATGGTATTACAATCGAGATAGACCCGTTTTAAATTGGCACAATTGGTTTGGGAACTAACTTAATACGGTGTTTTGGTTTTGGTAGAACTTAAACTTCGAATTACTGAAATAGTATTTCATCCTGCATCGGAAACAAATGTTGATAGAATATAAACTATATTTTACGATACTTCCAATATGTGAACGAACTAATGACGAAGCACGGAGGTTAGTTGTTTTCGACCGTGAATTTTGATACGATCAGATAATGAACGTTTCCAGTTTGACCGAATCAATACGAAACAGAATCGATATGTATCAGGTGTAGCGGTACAGAATAAGCACATACACGGTTCACCGAAATCAAATGGTAAAAGTCGGTCAATAGATTGGACTCTGTTGAACTGTATTGTCCTCTTTGTACAAACGGCGTTTGTGCTGTCCCAATAGAATATGACATTGTAGGTTATCTAGCGCAGAGTATAAAGATGTGTATGTCCAGTTCGGACTGAACTTTTATACGAATATTTTATATATGTGTTGTATGAAACATCTATAATTATTGTTTATAGGAATCTGGAGAAAAAGTTACCAATGTTTATCTATTTTTGCTTAACATTTTATGATTCCGTATTTGTCCTATAATAACATGTGTTGATATTATTTAATGAAAAATATCTCTCCAGAACACCATACATTAATTTTAATTCATTAATATCGACTAGTAAATGTGTGCAGTAATGTGTAAAACAAACAAGAAAATGTTTGGTTTATAAGTGGCTCAAAATACATGCCTAGCGTGGAAGCCGATTAAATTCATTCATACAGTAATGAGGTAAATTATGTTTAACTAAGTTTACTATATCTGTCTGTACCTACTAGGTATTTTTATTGTATCTGTTTGAAAATTAATATTATTCACAATGGAAATATAGTATCGTTTACAAAATACGGCAGGTGCTCAGTCTTCTACTGCCCCATGGTCCCCACCCATGAGCCACAAGCACATGGTCGAATTTTCGTAGTCAATATGTGGTCAATTTTGTAGTGGTCGTCAGTGGTCTCGTCTAACAGATATACTTTTGCGAAAATGGATTCAAGTGGTGTAAATCGAATAAATCGTGATACACGAAAATGTAAATGACCGTTTTTCGATTACAGCACCATTGCGCGTAAACATTCTCCGAGAACATTTTCTAACCGGACTGCAAATAGAAAGAATAGCATCTACATGTGAGGTAGATGTTTATTTATAAAGAAACGCGGGCCAAATTGCTTTCACTGATAAAACACAATGGTCTATCGGCATGCGTAATGCCTGTTCTCTATGTAAGTAAATGTATGAAATTAATGGATTTATGACGTGATAGAAAACCCAAATTTGTACAACTGTTTTATAATACGTTAAACTGTTCTGCATTGTAACTTTGAGAACGTGCTTAATGTTTATCGAGTTTAACATTTTAATGAGCATATACAAATACTGGTAGCAGTATTGTCGTTGTACGTGGGGAGCTACTTGTTAATCTATAAGTATTTACGACAATTCACGCAAGCGATAACAGATAACCTACTTTTAACAGTCAATAAATGCGACCAATTAGGAACAGCGGTATAAAACTAGAAGTCACAACTACACCCTGGGCTAGCCATGTCACATGATATCATTAAGGTGGATTGCAATAATATATTGCTTACATCCCCAATGACATTGTAAAAGAGAAAGTTCACACCTTTTGACGGCACTGATATTAATTAAATTTGGTACATATAACTAGGGATACATAGGACATGGAAGCATAAAATATAGAGATAGTGGAGCTTTCATCATATTTTTCCGTTTTCCGTGGTGAAACCGCGAGGCTCCAGCTACGTATATTTTGAGACAAAATCATTTATACAATATACCTAAGGGGTACCTACACATGCTTCGTTAAAGTATTAAAACCGATAATATATAAATTACCGCATCTGTATTGCCAAGACTCTTAAAAGCTGCCTGGTTGATAACAGTGCGATTGTCCTTGACTTTCGTGTCAACATTTTCGTCCTCAATGACCTTGCCCTCCAGGTAGTTATCGGCCATCTTCTGAGCAGCATCAGCTTTGGTTTTGTCTCCACTTGCCATGTCCCTGACGAGAGATGACACTTGGCCAACTCTGGTCATGAAATTGGCCCATTCTTCGTTTAATTCGATTTCTTTCTTGTCCACAAAAGCTGGATTCTTTGTTATGTCTAACCTTGTTGTGGACTTCTTACTTATGATCTTCTTTGAGCTAGTTGTCATTGTAGAACTGATATAAATACGCGGAAAATATTGTTGCTGCCGTGCGTTCTCTGAGCTTTGTTTACGTGTTTCTATGCCACATTGACGTAACGGCTCACATAGCAACCGTCGTCAACCGAGGTTATTACATGGAGTTTCAATATTATTAAAGGAACTTCTTGGGATCTTTTACACATACCTACCTGATATTGTGGTAGCACAAAGCGCACAAAGCTGTGTACTTTCCTTCTACCATGGGGTGACGAAAGAGAGTATATGGGCCTCAGACCCACTAAAACCCCACAAAGTAGTTCTTCGCCAAGAAGGGGGAGATGGGGTCGCGCTAGCATTCCCTATCATGCCTGGATAGGCTCGGATTGCACTAACCTTACCTAACCAAAGTCCGGGCTATTATACAATTACGAACGAGCAATAATTAGGGCACGAGCTATCAGAGGCATCTTAACTATAATTGATTACGGAGGCGCAATGCCAACATTCAAATACCTATCCAAATGATTAATAGAGTCTCACATTTCCCATTATTCTGAGCGCCCGTGGCCTTGCCATCAAATATTTAGTGCTCGGTACCAAAAACCATTATGTATGTATTCACACTTCAAGTTGTGAACCTAAGAAAACCCATGTGATCATTTGTGTGCATCTGAATCGTGATGACTAGTAACTCAAGACAGTAGGTTAAGAATAATAATTGATACTATATACCGAGGACAAAAATATTTGCTGTAGATCATTTTACATCAAACTCACATAAGTATGTCTTGTATCTTTATCAATATTTTAATTTTAGCAATAGCTATTTGAACTTTGTCTGCCTCTAGAAATCGTCTGCCTGTATGTCCTCATAGTAATACAAGTTCTTAGAAGGTAACACTTTGCGCTACCGCTGACCATTGTATTCAGGCATGACTGATAAAAGTCAAACCCGCTTGATATATATGACCGATTACCTTGACATGCAACGTCCACTACTTAACATGTTAGCGACTTTAATAATAAACTTAAACTAAATTCCGTAATTAATCACCGTTTCGTCTACTGTGCCTTTAGTAACTAAGTTCATCCAACACTCTGTACAATCGAAACTTTTGAATCTTCATGATAGTATGATAACATAGATGTTGGGATTGGGAACTACAACGCGTTTTATTTTTATATATAATGGCGCCGAGTGTTCACATAGTTTAGTGTCAAGGCCGGGGTCGACAGCAATCATTGAATTTATTGAATTGGACCGACACCCTAGTTGAGTTGTCGAGAGGAGCAGGTGTGCAACCATCTGGGTCTCATTCATATCGGACACGCTCTTGCGAAATCGTTGCTGCTATGTGTATTATACTTTTATGTTATTTTTGTATATTAAGTGGTGTAACAATAAAGAATTATCTATCTATCTATCTATTATACAAATTTTGACAATATATTTAATTGAACCTTTAACACGAGCACTATTTCTCAACCGGTTTAGAATTACTCTAAAGTATTATATTCTCCACTAGCTGACCAGCCCGCGGCTTCGCTCGCGTGGCCTCGCGGTCGACTACTACTTTATACGAAGTACTCGGATACGGGGCGGCTTTAAAATAAAAGTAACCTCTATTATTTAGTAACTTTTTTTATTTATGAACTGATTGACATGAAACAAACACTAAATGTAAAGTGCTTCACTTTACATTTAGTAGTAGTTACATGATATATATGTGAAAACCATATCTAAATCGGATAAGCCGTTTCTGACATTAGCGTGTACTTTCGCACAGACAAACAGATAAGCAGACAAAAATTCTAATAATCAATTTGATCATTCTATTATCGTTTATAAAAGTTCCAATATTGTATTTCTCATATAGGTATCTTCCATGTACAGCCAGCGATCTGTTACATTTTTATTATATGTATAGAGCTCTAAAGGTACTAGGTGAACAGAAACATTAGTACGCTAACTAAAGCATGCGGCACAATGTTTTGGTAACGCAGATCCCTGGACAGAATATTGTTTACTTTCATATGATGAGGAACTACATCGTGAACCGATGATGCAGTACCATAATATTAAACAATAGCTACAGGCTAAGGTATGTCTGTGCATGGCCAGTGCACTGTGAAAGTAGAGTTTCTCGTTTTAAACACGTCGCAATTCTATGGATTTTGTTAATAAATATACCGATTAAAACAATATCTTGTTTGCTTATTGCTCATAGAACCGGTATTTCGACGAGATTCCTAGCGCTCTATCCAAATGCTTTTGCAGTGGGTAAATGTTGATTTGATAATTGATTTACTTGCGTGCATAGGTTTTCTGCAACCTATACAATTGGTAATTGCACTTGATTAGTGTTGGTGAGTTCGTGAAACATTATACGTTTTACATACATTATTATACGGCTTTCAGTTATAATAGTATCGGTATTACGGCCCAGGCTCTTTTGAGCTTCAACTCCAATAAAGTTGTAATGTAATAGATAGATAGATAACACTTTATTGAGACAATACATTAATCAGTTAATATTAACACTATTTAATAACATTAGCACTAATTAAAAAGAAAAATTCTAAAAACTAGATGTAACAATTTGCAGTCTTAAGACGCGTTCCAACCCCAATTTTGAAATAATTTACGATGCTTTACGTAAGGTTGAAAATCGCTTGTTAGATTGGACGATGTAATGCGTTAATTTTGTACGTTTTCTTTATATTTTTCGATATATACTAACACAATTGAAAAATCTGCTGGTTATTACTTTAGTACTATACGTTGGCTAAGTACTACCTAAAAAAATATAGTGTTACCGCTGAAAATTCTGAGAGTTTGGACTTGAAAGTTTATTTTTATGGACCTATTTAGGATTTTTTTCTGCTGAAAGCGAGTTATGTTTATAAATTCTATTCGGTTATTACTCTTTTCCTGTTCCTTTTTTAACCTTTGTATTTTTTTCATACAATATTATAGACCTATTTTGTTGTACACTAGGTGTTTAAAAATTCTGCTTTTTACTGTTATCAGGGTAAGAGCGCGCCTTAACGCTCAGAGCAATCTCTTCCAGACAACCCATAATGTACTCGTTATATTAATCACCAACCCATAAAATATCTTCCTTTCCGAAAATTACCTTTAATGTATATTCGTAAAAGTTCGTTCATAGTAATATTACTGAATTGCCAGATGGTCAATTGAATATCAAATGAACTGTACAAAATATTACTACACGACTTGGATCTATATGATCTATTAACCTCACGACGTTATTGCTACTTAGTCTCGAGTGTCTTGATTGTTGGCCTCCAGATATTATGACAGTATCGAGCGTAAAATAAATAACAAATGTACTGGTTGTGGGACTTGCCTAGTTGTTCAGTATGGATCAGTTTTCACGACATGGGTGGGTGAGCTTGTGACATTTTCAACTGAGCGCTTCCGTGCTTCAGAAGGAATCAAGCCGTCAATCCTGGCTGTTGTATGACGACAGTCGTAAGGTAATTGAAGGCCTGCTTCCCTGCAATGAGCTGACTATGCTTATCTGTTAACTAAGGATACTTACCTATCTTTACTTCACGCTCCATGACAACTCACCAGCCTCTGAAGGGCGACTAATGGTGGTGTAACCATCTGGAACATAATGTCTAATCCCAAAGGCTTATATATGGGCTGCAGCGTACCTGGTGCTAGTTGCTACCCCTCGAGAGCATATACCTGCACGTATAGCGTTGTGATTAGCGGCAAACCCTCCCATTTGAGAGGCATCAGTAGACTAAATTTTCAATAACTAATTAGGCAGTATGGACGATCTTATTAACTTTAACTATTGATGAACTGATAGATTATGTAGCAGAAACTGCTCTTGGATTTTAATAATAACCTACGTTAGGACGATTTGTTTGAGCTATACATATACATGTTGTACATTTGTACAATCCTTATAGGAACAACACTCCATTTTCCACCAAATAAACCTCTTCTTGATATAAATATCAGTCATTGAGCAGAGCGATCGCTTTGCGAGCTTGTCTGATAAATACTACGGACCTAGTACTGCGACAAACCTTTACGAGGTTTACAGGTGCTAGTTAGTAAACAAATGTATTTTTAATGTCATAATATAATAAATAAATAAAAAATAAAATAATACTGATGATATTTGTTAATTGGCCTTATTTTGTTGCAGTGTTCACTCCTTTGGGCTTCGTGCGTCTCTTCGGCGTTGTAGGCGGAGTGCTGGTGAAACCGCAGTTCCTCAGAGATCTTAACGAGGAGTACTACATGTACTCGTTTGAAGAGGACACTATCAGGCGGCGGATTAACAACGCAGTTTCTACAGGTAAGTTTACTTTTTATAACTGCGGCTATGTATAAGTATCAACGTTATATAGATTTATCGCCTCCGAAACCCCTGCATATTAATTTTTATAAGTTTTTTTTATTTTTAATTCCGAGATTCAGATTATATCATCATCATCATCATCTCAGCCGTAGGACGTCCACTGCTGAACATAGGCCTTCCCCATGATTTTCCAAAAGGACCGGTTGGAAGCTGCCTGCATCCAACGTCGTCCTGCGACCTTCGTCAGGTCGTCTGTCCACCGTGTCGGTGGACGACCTACGCTGCGCTGGCCGGTCCGTGGTCTCCACTCCAGAACCTTTCGGCCCCATCGGCCATCTGTTTTGCGTGCTATGTGCCCTGCTCACTGCCACTTCAACTGGCTAATCTTCTGGGCTATGTCGGTGACTTTCGTTCTTCTACGGATCTCCTCATTTCTGATTCGATCACGTAGAGAAACCCCGAGCATAGCCCTCAGATTATATAACATATGGGTATTCAAGAATCGAAAGATAGCACGTTTAAAGGTATTAAATTAGATTTTCATAAACATCGAATATAATAGATTGGAAGCCGGTTTAAGTTTTGTTAGAAAATTATATTATTTATTGATGGATCTCTACTCTGTTGTCGCATCTAAGTAAAATGTTCTACCCAAAACTCTAGCAAAGAATTTATTTAACTTCATTTCTATATATTTAAAAGTTATTTATTTATAATGTGCCGAGGTACTGAGTGTAGTGTTATTTCGATGCTACTTACTAAGCGACGACGAAGAAGTTTTACGCGTTGTCGATAAACTTTTAACATCTTTATAAAACCTACCGATGTGCCCCTGCCTCTCGACTCTCACTTTCAAATCACCTTGCATTCGGCTTTTGGGACATTTCACGTGAAGCGGACAGGGAAAAAAAAGTGAGGTTCTGAAAATCGACCACATTCGGCCCATTTGTACTTCTAGTAGGTATGAATGTGTACGCAAAATATTTTTTTTTGTATAGTGTATATTTACCAAGTTATAGGTTTCAAAAGAATTGTCGTTGATTGGTACTACAATTTTTCGAAAGTAATTTTTCGAATATAACAAATCTACTATAAAATATTTTACATAGCGATACATATTAAAAATATACTGTTCTTTTTGACAGTAAAAAAAATTAAAAAATTAAAAAAAAAATGGCCAAAACCGGAAGTAAACTTTTCAAACCAGAATTACAGTCACTTCGACCAATTTTTTTTTATTTTTTTTTCTTTCAAAATATAGCTTAAATGATAATGAAAGTACACTAGAAAAATTTAAAATGGGATCTCTATTAGTTTAGGAGATACGTTGAATAATATACACCCGCGTCGCAAGGGGCGTCATATGTAGCACTTGCTTAGATCGGTTGGTGTGCGTCAAATAAAATGGCTTGTATAAATTACTGTGATAAAATAGTTCAAACATAATAAAACAACATTGGTACAACACAAGAACTGTTTATTTTGTAATTTTAACAATTTTACAATGGGAATCTATGGCAGAACTGGTCCTCTTTACAAGAAGGCCTGTGGTTGTTGGAATGAAGCTGTGAAACTTTTTGGTTCCTGAAATGGTGACCGTAGACGCAAACCGGGGTTCCAAAAAAATTCTCTGACGCTCTATATCATCTTTAGAACAGAAATAAATGGCGGTTTGTTTTAAAGATGATTTTGCCCATTCATATAATCGCATTGGTGTTATAATTGCTTTACTTGGAGGTAACTGTAAACTTGCACGCGCAGCTAAACGTTTCAGATTCCCCCCTAGACCATCGCATGGCCATTTCCGTGAGATGTTGCATGAAAATGCAACTCTGCATCTGCATTAAAATCTTCTTTGTAATAAAACAGATTCACAAAGTTAAATCTATTTTTAAAATGTTGGGAAGCCCCGTCAGTTATGTATATAATTTTTGATTCAACTATCGATTTTTCTAAAAGATGCTTGTGTAGTAGCTTTTGGAAAGCATAAAAGGTGGCTGTGTCATGCTTCAGGTCGTCAGAAATCATAACAATGCTTCCGTGTTTTACTTCATTACCGTCTCTGTAGTAAAAAACTGACGTTAGAAGCGTTGCCTGTGCATTATTCCAATGAAAGGATTGAGCAGCATCTTGGACAATAAAACTATAGTTTTCTGCAAAATCACATTGTACGAGAATTTGACCTTCATCGATAGTCTCCTTAAGAGTTTTAAAATAAACCGCCTGTTGCTCTGCAATGTAAGCATGAGGTTTCAAAAGGTCCAAAGCGTCACATAACTCATCTACAAAACTATCGGAAGATAAAAGTCGAGTAGATATCGTGTAGCGGTCTGTGCCATCCCATTTTTCAAACTGCACTTCTGTGACTTGATTGTTATCAAATTGTATTTTTAAATGCTCTCGAATTGCACTTAAGCCTGGACAAGAATTACAGCGTTCATTTGGCGGTGTCTTAGTAGTCATTAAATGACACGTCAGTGTTGGATTGGGACACATCATCTGGCGAAGGCAATCCTTATAAGATGAAAGTTGCATAGCAGACCCAGCTGTAAGATTAGCAATGTCTCCTCCATTCAACATCAATTTCACGTTTTGATGGTAAGTACAAACACATACCATATGTGTTCCGGAGTCGCCTGCGAGGATACATTGTTTGGGTCTTAGTGTAAAAAACTTTGTTAAGCCTACCTTGATGTTAGGGTATTCATCTTTAAACCTCTGATAAAGTTCGTGAATGTTACAGAGAAGGAGCTGTTTCTGTATGTGCGTTCTTTTTCCATCGTCTAATTTAACAGATATAAAATCTTTTTTACCAGGCATTATGCGGCTAATGTCTTCTCGTAGATAAAAATCTTTAACCAAGTTCTCCGTCTCGGCTGGTAGTTTACGACCACCGCGTGGGTTCGGAGAGGATAAGATACCGAACTGATTGACAAGTTGTTTTGCTTTTCTTGCTTGTCGCCTGGACGTTCCAAATTCTTCTGCAAGTTTATTTTCACTCCATGACGTGGGTGCTATTGTTAATATCATAGTCTTCATAGAAGTAGAAGTAGAAGGATGATTGAATTTCTCCTTTAGCTGCTTTAAAATTTCTTCGTTTTCTATGGATGTGTCGGTTTGGGTGGAAATATGTTTAAACTTATCTTCGGGAATAAACGGTTCATCTTCAATGTTTTGCGAAGGTTCACTAGATGTTTGACTGCATTGCACAATGTCTTCATTAGCTACTGGAGGAGATTCAGTCAAAAGTCGTTTCCTGCAGGAGGCACATACGTAAAGATCTTGTGAAAAACTCCACTTTTGAGCTAAACATTTAGATATTTTCCTTAAATTTTTAAATTTTCGATGAAGTACCAAGTGAAATGGGTTAAAACATCGATCACCGTACGGCGCCATTAATAATAACAACTGTCACATATTAAAACGTGCACAAGTCGCTGAGCGGTTAAAGCAACACTAAACTTTAAGTTACGAAACCGCTAGGCGTCATATTTCTATCTCTTTCTTGTAGATAGGTTTGACCGTTTGACTCTATCTGAGACAAAAAAGTACTACACGTTACTAACAGATGGCGCTATTAGTCACGTTTCGCAAATAATAAAACTTTTCTACTGCTCCAAAAACGTTTTTTCTGTATAATATATTATTAACTTATAAATTTTGTATTATGTAGTTATATTTATATTATATTATATTAATAAAACTTATTTCATATCATTAAATGAGGTTAAATATACGCTAAAACGATATAAAATATTAATAAAGTTGCAATATCGCGCAAACTGCTCACAACCTTGCAAGCGCTACATATGACGCCCCTTGCGACGCGGGTGTATATTATTCAACGTATCTCCTAAACTAATAGAGATCCCATTTAAAATTTTCTAGTGTACTTTCATTATCATTTAAGCTATATTTTGAAAGAAAAAAAAAGAAAAAAAAATTGGTCGAAGTGACTGTAATTCTGGTTTGAAAAGTTTACTTTAGGTTTTGGCCATTTTTTTTTTAATTTTTTTATTTTTTTTACTGTCAAAAAGAACAGTATATTTTAAATATGTATCGCTATGTAAAATATTTTATAGTAGATTTGTTATATTCGAAAAATTACTTTCGAAAAATTGTAGTACCAATCAACGACAATTCTTTTGAAACCTATAACTTGGTAAATATACACTATACAAAAAAAATTTTTTGCGTACACATTCATACCTACTAGAAGTAACCTCACTTTTTTTTCCCTGTCCGATTCACGTGAAATGTCCCTTTTACTGGTCGTTTTGTCAACAGTCCTTAAAAGTACTACAATCTATCCGTTTCTATCGGAAACCGCATAGAAATTGTAGTAAATCAGATTTGATCTTGAATATTGAATAACAAAGTGCATGGATTGTTCTGCTTTCTCGTTTCTGGTAACTAGATCAATACTATTAAATTATAGATATACATCCATAATTAATTCTGACTGGAGAAAAGAGATAGCTGTATTTCTTTGTCTTATAGTTTTTCAAAATGAACCAAGTTTAATTTATAACTAGCTGCGCTCGCTGTTTTCACCCGGGACGAGATGAAAAATAACGATGATGATGATGAAAAGGGCCTAAGGCAAAAGTACTACTGTAATTATTATTATAACGTAATACAATTACTGTGCCTAAGCTACTTGTAATGAAAATGAACAAACCTACTAGAAGAGTAACTTTCGCATTTATAACATAGTGTGTAGGAGATGTTACTGTATTTATTACATAATAACAGTCATGCTATATGTGTATAGTATAAGTTTTTTCTTCTATACGACCTGCTGGGCTATTATTTATCTCAGTTGCTAACAAAAGTTGATTGAAATCTAAAAAAATGGCCACTCTATGTCACTTTTGTCAGCTCCAGTCATCAACTTACAAAATTTTTGTTTACTAGAGTTGCCAAAACTGACATAGAGCCGCCATTTTTCAAGATTTCAAACAACATTTGTTAGTAACTGAGATACATAATAGTTCTGCGGGTGCGCTTCCTGAACTGAGTGATTTAAAAAATGATTTTTTTATATCTATGAATGCAGTTTTTCTTGTCACTACTATCGATGGCATGGTTCCTAAGAAGAGATCTTTGTATTTTATTAGAGTGATAACGTCTTATAAATCGATGAACGCCGGCTGCACGCACGAAATCGTAAGACTCATTGTTATATTCCGCCTGAACAACCGGTAGAGAGGCACGATCGGCCTAAGCGTTCGGCTTATCTTATGACATTATCACGTAAAATCAGATTACCAGTTACATCAATTTAACACTAATAACAGTCACAGTATGTCTTATAGTTTCAGACTTGCCCATACTGACTATTTATCCATTAATATTCTCCATATGATATTGCCTGCAAAAGTCGCTGTTACATAGAAAAACTGATGTAACACAGCTTGTTACATAATTTTTTTTATGTGTATTTTTATACTTAGTTCAGAACCTTCGTGTCTATTTAATTTTAGTATTTTCGTTTCAATTAACTTATTATTCTATTAACTAATTTCGCTCTATCTCATTCTTTACTTATGTGTGTGGATGAAATGTTCATAGATTTTTAACGTCTATCAAATAAACGTCAAGTCAGACGTCGTCGTCTTATAATAAAATTAACGAGCTACATTGTGTTTTGGTGATTTACGGCCCGTGACAGTCTGAAGGTGAAACTAAAACTAAAAAAAAAAACTAAACTATCTAATAACTTCTTGGCGTACGCTCTCTGACTATTGTCATTTATTTTTACTTATGTATCTTTAGTACATAATATAGGTACTTCTAGTTTTTACCTGAATGCGGCTGCAAACCAAGGATGTTGTTTTTATTTATGCAATACTAACTTAACCCATTAGACCAGAGACCCCACCAGAGACGTAAATTTACGTGAGTTTCATTCATAAATCTTTTCTTTTGATTATCACGGTATAGTAAGGGTTAAGGTCCGATTTTAAACTAAATATACTGTTACTTTAAAAGCTACTAATTATAATATAGTTTATATATCTAAATAAACATAAATATGATAAAAATATTTATATTCTTTTCCGCTTTTATTCTTGTGAGAGTTTCACAGGATAATTATTTTTACGAGAATCACCAAATCCTTGTGAACATTTTCAACAGTTACTTAGTCTCGTTAGATCTGCGGAACCAAGTGAAAAATAAAACAAAACCGGCCAAGTGCGAGGTTCCGTACCAATATTTATTTATAAAGTTAATATATAACTAAATAGTCTGTAAATATTTGAAGCGCATTTTGCCGTTATCAATATCGAACAAAAACGAGAAAAAAAAATCAATTTTGTTGTATAGGAACCTCCTATATTTATTTGATTATGTTTTAAAGTATTTGTTGTTATAGCGTCAACAGAAATACATCATCTTTGAAAATTTAAACTGTCTAACTATCATGAGATATAACCTGGTGACAGACGGACGGACAGCGGAGTTTTAGTAATAGGGTCTAGTTTTACCCTTTGGTTACGGAACCCTAACAAGATAACGTGTACAAATGTATAGTCAATAATGTGCATATACATATACTTATAAAGTTTCCATGATGTACCGCAATTAATAACATTATCCTGTACAACGGCTCTCTGACTCGAATAATTCTGACCGTATAATGGTGTATAGTTATGGAAAAACAAAGTTTATTAAGGTTTATATTAAATTATAAAAAAGTTTGTAACTCTGTCACACTCTCTGTCTGTTTGGTACCTAATCACGCCTAAGCGGCTGAACGGATCGTAATGCAATTTGATAAGGAGAAATATTATATCTCGGGGAAAGACATAGGATACTTTTCATCATCACCACCGCCGATACGGAACCTGCAGTATATTGACAGTTTTAGATCTAAATTAAAAATGTATATTTGTCACCATCAAATTAAGCAGGAAACTTTGCGACATGACACAAGTGTGATATAATTAAACAACTAAGCATTTTTGTTTTTCTCCTTGATGTTCTTTGTTTTTATGGTGTATTTTGTATATTATGTGTTTTAATGTGTTTTAGGAGTAATATTTTTTTTTTGTGCAAATTGTTCTTGTCAGTATAAATTTAATGTTATATATTGTACTCTTTTGTGTTACGATCCGTGATGTCACCGGGCGACTTCTACGGAAGATCAGCGCTGGTTGCTTCAGCCGGCATTATGCTGAGTAGAGGCCATTTTGTGGCAATAACTATTTAGTTATTAATGTTTAGTTAAGTATTTGTTCATGTTTTTTTGCCACAATAAACTTATTTCATTCATTCATTCATCATTATCATCATCTAGCTATTCTCAGCACAAACATAATAATGACCTGAAATAACCCAAAAAATCGAATTGAAGTTTGAAATTTATTTTTTTTACTTACTTACTTTTGCTGCCAGTCTTCTTAATAGCGGATCATAGCAGATCTACCCATAACAAAAAAATTGGCTAATTAAAAAGTTTGACTTCTTTATCGAAATGTATGGGACAAGTTTTTCGCGATTTCTGGCACTTCTAGTACTAAACCTCAGTCGGTCCAGTAGAGACTTTTGATCCTTATAAGAAACAGGATCGATTGGCATCAAAATAGGTGTTTGTGTAAAATTACCATTTTCTTGCTGACTGTACATTTTATTGATAGTCTCCTAAAAACGTTTTCCTGTCACTATAACTGTTAAGGTTCCTTATACCCATATGTTACCCTTAGACCTGCCCTTACTGTCCCGTCTCAAAAATTCACCCTGTATACTGTTGATGAACTACAACACCATCTCTATATCATCGATACTTTCGAGATTGATAGAATTTTCTTATTATTCCCGGCATTAACAAGTAAAGTAATATTTACACACATTTATTGGGTAAGTGAACTAGTTTATATACATAGGGTTTTGAACACTTGCGGCCTTATTAATAAACTTGTAGTAAACCCGGAGTAGTTAAAACATCTATCTGTCAATTTTTCGCTTGCAGTAAATGTCACGCGTGAAAGCAAGACAAAGCATGTTACGCCTAATCTATGTTTACGCAACGTTTATTAATAAAGGCCTTGTAGTTTAACATTCTGATTGTCACTGAACTATAATATTATTTTCAACACACATAATAGAAATGGAATTCTTTTGAACGGTAATTAGAATCAAAATGCAGCGTATTTCGAACGCGTGCTTTTTACTTTTCATTCCTGCACGAGTGAATTGAAATGAGACAGATTTTGAGAAAAAGTGTGACCGATTTTTTCAAAACTATCAGAAAGGTAAAGTAAAGTAAAGTAAAAAATAATTTATTGATATAACTTATTGTACAATTATTTAGTGAATCCATAGGCTGCCGAACTAGTAAAAACTGTGTTTCAGCAGCCAGAAAGTAAATGTACAAGTCAATGCATTGGAATAAATAAATTTGGTGCCATGTCGAAAGAAATCGCAAAGTTTCTAGGTTTACCAGATGCAGAATCATACACAGGACATAGCTTTAGGCGAACGTCAGCCACATTTTTGGCTGATTCAGGAGCTGATTTGCTTACATTAAAGCGCCATGGTGGGTGCCAGGATAACCCAGGATATCAATTTTGTACGGAACCAAAACAAAAAAAAAATGTCCAGAACCGCTTCCTTCAACGTCCTTCGACGTCAAGACCGATTTACTCGTAGTATCTGCTACTTATAATAATGATGAAACACTTTTTCTTATTCCCTACAAGAACTATCCGCAATCTACAACATTTACTCAAGTCACCCAAGAGCAAAATAATGATGTTTTTAATAGCAAAGCGTTAACCTATAATTTTACCAATTGTACTTTCAATAATTGTTTTAATAAATAAAAAATACTATGCACTGAAGCTTTTTATATGCAAGTAAGTACGTTGAAAATCATCATATGAAACTCGTGCGCGTTGTTTATTACAATCTCTACTCCATTTACGCCTTCGATTTTCGATGTCAGGCCTAAACCCGTCCCAATTGTGATCAACAACTTCGCGCACTTGTTGCATATTGTACTATTATACAATAATAATGCCAATTAATTAAAAAAATGGACAAAGATTAAAAAGACACTTAAAATGTATTAAAATATTATGTATAGTATACTTACATAATTATAACGTTGGACGTGACTAGAGTGACATCGCCAATTTGTTGGCCATGGACTAGCGCGTCATGTTACTACGCGTATAGACAATTAGAGTCCGCCTCATAACCTAACAGTATCTTGTCTTACAGACAATACGAAATAAGTGTGCCGAACATAATCACGACTATTGACGTAAACTTGACTATTTGTGCTAACAAAATAGGTAGGTATATTTTGTTATAAAAACTAACCTGGTTACCTATCATTTGTACTGAGAAATACGGGATTACTCACGTAATATTTATCGGATAGATCCGACTATTCGGTGGTCTTTTTCAAGGAGTATTCGGGACGCCCGCGTCGATGATACTACGATAAGTATTGCATGAGTAATCCCGTATTTCTCAGTAAATAAAGCATATCTAAATAATAAAATACATACAATAAAACTGTAGAGGTCGAATTTCTGTACAATGAAAAAAGATAAAAACCGAGTTAGTGGGATGTAAGCAGTGAGATCGAACTAATTTAGTATTTTTTTTTCGAATTTTTTGTTTCTGTGTTTGTCAACGATAAAGGGGTACTATTACGAGTAATGTGGCCTGGTTTCGCCACTATTGCATAGTTCAAAATGAAAAAAGTATTTATTGTGACATACCTAACTGTAATAGTTAGACATAATATGGTAATGTGGACTTCTTTCTAGATATTCACATCTTCTATAAAAATTATTCTACTATTTCATAAATTTCAACAATACACCGCGATAATTACCCAAAATGCCATCCTACTATTTCTGTAGACAAATTGGAACGTAACGTCACGTAAACGTATCGTAAACGCTACTATATAATTGTTAAATATTCAACACTAATATGAGTTACCATAATATAAAATATATAGAAACGTAACTGCAGCTGGACTATTTTCTAATAGTAGAATAAGAATGTGTGTAAATCAGCTACGGTTCTATTGTCGTTGAAACAAATTAAGTTAGTGGAATCGGCCCCTTGTCATCACTTTGCTCTATTGTCAATAGCATATACTAATATTATATGGTCAAGTTTCCGCACCATACGCGATATACGGACTTTTTTTGGTGTTTTTCCACAATTTGGGTTACATTATCGAAGTTTTCATATGGAACCCTAACTTTTTTGAAAATATTATATAGTCTATGTTCATAAGGGAAAATCTAGGATTCTAATGGTGAAATATTTTTTCTAATCGGTCCAGTAGTTTTGTAGCCTATTCAAAACAAACAAACAAGTTTTTCCTCTATATAATAATAGTGTAAAAAATTAGTAATTAAAAAATTAAGTAACTTTATTGACGGGTAGGTAGTGATTATTTTCGTTTTTAAGATGAAAGGCTAATTTAAAATAGATTAACTTGTATCATCATCTCTGTACGACGAATAATAAAGGGTTTTAGGTTGCCTTACGAGGTTACGGTACCCTATTATTAAACCCAAGCTGTCAGTACGTACGTGCTGTCATAAAGGCTGCTGCGTTTGATAGAATTTTAAGTATAAGCATATTTTTCACCTATCATAAGGTGGTATCCCACTCGTCCAATATCTTTTACTAATGCACATTTGATCAAACAAATTCATCGAATTTATTAACAACTTTGCATTGAATCAAATATTTTGACATATCCGTCAGAAGGATGTAAATATGATCTCGTACATTCAATGATGATATTTTGGATAGATGCAATCAATTACGCAAGTTACAATACGATTATGGATTTGGATTAGAGATAGCTTTTACCAAGGCTTTTACTCAGGCTCATAATCCCATATAACTAGTAAATTTAAAAAAAGAGGTGGAGAAATCAATGCGATCTCTAACATTCGAACCTGCAAGGGTTGGGCTCTGTATCAACCAGGAAAAAACGGAACATAAAACGGTATAAAAACACTAGGCAAAAATGCGAAGACCTGCTCGTGGATGATATAAAATTTAAAGGGGCTGCAAAGTTTAGATATCTTGGATGCACTATATATATATATAACAGACACAAACACAAGGGAGGAGGAAATTGACACTCGGATCCACAATGCACACCGTTATAGTTCAGCGCTCCACATGGTGTTAGTGTCCAGGCTACTCAGCAGGAAAACCAAGATCCGGATATACAAAACTGTCATCAGACTGATATTGATGTACGGATGCGAGGCCTGGACACAGACTCTAAAAGAAGAAAACAATCATCTAGTGGCAGAGAGTAATATTATGTGCAAAATTCAGGGCCCGGTCCAAAGCGATGATGGTAGCTGGCGTTTGCGAAAGAACCAGGAGCTCGAAGAACTGATCATTGAGCCTAATATCATGGGAGACACCAAAGCCCAAAGACTCTGCTGGGTGGGTCACTTACAGAGAATGGGGGACGATCGCCAAGTCAAGAAAGCTTATCTTAGAGTTCCAAGTGGCCGCCGACCCGTCGGCAGACCCAGATATCGCTGGAGTGACGCTGGATGGAGTCGGACCTGCGAGCTCTAAGTTGTCGACTGGCAAGATGCAGCACGGGATCGAGACTGATGGCGTTCTATTGTATCGGAGAACAAGACCCACTTTGGATCTCTGCGCAAGAGGAGTAAGTATGTAAGTAACTGGTAATTCCCAAGGGATCGAGAAAACATTTGTGTCGGACTAAATCCTAATATAATACTCGTAACATGAATATATTATGTGAAGATGCGGAACTTCGATGCACAAGTCCAACTCGCACGTGGCCTGATTTCACGCTAAGTACATATTTATTAGTCATATACATTCCCGACACGGAACATGCATAGTTCCTTTCTGACCAGCGAATAAACACATTAAAAAAAATTGCACGTGCAAAACCGTACGTCTTTGTACTTATGAACACTAACTAGAGTGGTACAGTGACACAGTATTGGGCTTTCTGTTTTTGAGTTGCTGGTACAGCTATCTTATTTCACCGACTTCCACAAAAGCAAGCAGGAGGTTCTGAAGCTGACGCGATATATGTATGACATGACCACGCGTAACTTTCGCTGGATCATCCGATTTAGATGTTTTTTTTTTCTTTTGGCAATAGAATCAAAAATGAATTTTGTGAAGGGTCATTATTTATTTACTAAAATAAAAGTAACTCATTATAAACGTTAGCTGTCTGCCAGTGAATTGTTCTGTCAAAATCGCTTTAGCAGTTTTGGATATTAGCCGCAACAAACAAACAAAAAAATAAAAATTGTGTGTGTTTTTTTAAGTACCGTATAATACTTTCATATGCATTTATAAAAAATGATTTTAACATCACAAACATACACTTTAATTTAATATTTGTGTGCATTTTAGCGTGAATATTCTTGTGTCTGACCTCTATCACGTCTGATGAGCAACTCTAGACCTTTAAACTTTTGACATAGACACTCGTTTAACAACTATGCATTATTTACATTGAGCGCTGTATATACGGAAACAAAAAAGCTTTGTAGTCTTTAAATAGCTACATCACGTCTTCGACAGCACACTTGCCTAATGAGTCGTAAATGTTTGAATAATAATATATCGATAATGTACCTACGCAATGTCAGTTAACTATGATAATGCATCATTGCAATTCATGTATTCTAACTTCTAAGTACGACGAGACGCGGTGCTCGGGTGTACATGCAGAGACGAATTTCGCATAGCCAATTAACCGTCTATTTCTGAACACGTTGAAAATATTTGTTATGAATATTTTTAAAACGGGTTACGTTTACTTACGCCCGCGCATCGACCGACGATATACACGTGTTTGAGATAGTTCTTCTAGCACTACACCTGTGACTACACGTTATCAGTTACACACTTTATACTTTACGTTCACCCCTTTATATTCCTCAAGTGATTTGCGGAAACTTTCATAAAGTTAAACTTTGTACTATACCATTATTTAAATGATGTCAAGACCTGTAGGACAGGGGTGTCAAACTGGTTTTTCTAAGGGGCCTTTTAAAAAATGTAGGGTGTGTTAACGGACCAGACTCAAAATAACTAATAAGAATACTGAATTCAATTATGTATTAATCTTTATTTAATTAACATTTTTGGTACTTACATTAGGTAACATCGATATAAATATCTATTTATAATAAAATGGGTAACTCGATTATTTTGATGAGATTCATAGACATTCTCTTGCTATTAATAATCTCAAATATATATTTGTGGTAGTGATTTTCAAAATAGACTGAAGGCGTTCATCACTAAGCCTCGAGCTATATGTGTTTTTATTAATTTTCATAATAGAAAACATCTGCTCGCATAAGTAACGAATTACTGAACGTATAGAATGCGTGCTGCTTGTTTTTTAAGGTTTGGCATATTATGCAAATTCTTAATGTAATATATAAATGAACTCCTATTTCTCCTGTTCACGCTATAACTTGAGAACGGATAAAACAATCTCGCTAATTAATTTTTTTGTCGCATTAATTAATGTCCGAAGGTTTTTATGAAAGAAAACCCAAGAGGCCGAGCCTACTACGCGAACGAAGTCGCGGACAGTCGCTAGTAAAAAATATATATTCAACTGAAGTTTTGTTAACACAGATATAATACGCAATATGCAAAGAACAAGCATTTTAAAATCAACACGTTTCTTTATGACCCGTTTTTACTAATCGATAACAAGAATTAACAATTAATATAAAAATATTCAACTACAAAACATGTCTTTGTTATGAACTGAAGAGTAGCTTGTAGTAGTTGCTTTTTATTATCTTGTATTTATGTCCATACTAGTTTCTAGGCGTGTCTTCGTTCGCGTGGAATAAGGTTATCGCGATCCCCCGGGCTCTACTCGTAGAATCCGGGATAAAAAGTAGCCTTTGTGTGAATTCTGGGTATAAACCATCTCCAAATCCGTTCAAGCTTTTTTGCGTGATTGAGTGACAAATGTATAGATGATACATACAAACATTCAAATTTATAATGTTGTTAATACACATTTATTTATTCTACAGCGAATAACCTCAGCTGTATTGTCATTGTAGGTGCTTATGTTACGCGTCACCTATTGTTCTCACCTCACTATGCAAGTATACGACAACACCAACGATATATCATCATCATATAAGCAGCCCATTGTGTTCCCACTGCTGGGACTCGAGCCTTCCTCTCACAGCGAGGAGTTGGGCGGATTGGTGGATAGGTTAGTGGCCAACCCTATCGAAGTTTTCAGGCCGTCCGAAGGCCTTATCTTGATTTTTCTTTCATCCTTCTCCTGACAATAATTAACACAACAAAACGAAGGATTAGCACGATTGTTCCATCCGTTCTCAAGTTATAGCGTGACCAGGAGAAATAGGGGTTCATTTTTATATATAGATAGATTTGTACATCAAATAGAATAAGTCCGCTTTAAAATATTTTCTCAAAGTCACGATATGTACATTAAGCACTGTATACAAATTAAATTGGTTAAATACTTTTGTCGTGAGTACGTATATCGGTCAAGACTCAACGACGCGCGACGATGCAATATTGGGACGTTATCGAAGTGGTTATGTCGAGTGGAATAGCTCTCTCTGGAATCTGGTTTTTTTTATATCACTAAGTAACGGTACAAGCACGTGGCCCACCTGATGTGTAAGTGGTAACTTCTACCTAGAACAGATGCATTTTCTCACAAGTGACGAACTGCACTGCGCCCGTAACCCTCAGACCAGCCGTTAAGTCTTATGTGCCTGTAATTTCCCCGGCAACCATACCTTCAAACCAAAACACAGTATTGCGAACATTACTGCTGCACGGTAGAAAAAGGTATGGTGACAGTACTATCCCGGACGAACTTATTCGCAAAGAGTTCTACTGCTCATTTCTATCTGTGACTACGATAAACTGAAAAAGTTAATTAAAGAACAAGTATTATGGTTACTTCAAATAAATTCATCGTTTTACGAACTTAGTACAGAATAACCCCATACTGGCTGGCAATAAAGCACTCTTGGAAGTTGGTCGTACCGAGTTATCCACATACGTGGAAACGTCACACATCCTTCAGAAAATTCCTAAGGCGGTGACATACTACTAAATAGGTATACCTCTTCTACAAGGTCCGTTTTGGTGGGTACCGCTGCAGAAATTTGAGATGAGATTCCAGATAATTGCCCTGGATGCTGTAGTGTGAAAGTATTACTGTGGCAGAGTTTGCCTGCCCATACCAAGGTCCCTCACCTTGGTATGGGCAGGCCTGGCACTTACCATCAAGTATTAGTATTACTGCTGTATTTATATAAACAAGTAAAAGTAATTACTTAAGCAACGATTTTAATTCTATAGACTAGTATTTGCCTGAAGTTAAAACTATTAACCACACACGTTACAGTTCCTGGAAAAGTAGGTTGATTTCTGCGAAATCTATTGTATAATTGGCCAAATACGGCGAATCGCGAATCAACGGGTCAAAGGCTTCTTCGAGTCGCCAGTTCCTTTACTTATGCAATGAGAACACGTTAGTTTTTCGTTCTTATTGCAAAAGTGAAGTTGTGTAAAAATTACATTGTCACACTAGCCTGAACTGTGAAAGATCTATTATGCTGTAAAAATTAAAATCCCATGACAACAACCTAATACAAGTGTAAATAGCTACATCCAATTTTGATAGGGTTATGTCATTTCTTACTTAGCATTTACTTTAGTAAGTAACGTTCATTGCTCGACTATAAAATAAGATTTTATGTAGACGTATTCTATCGTCAAGTAATTACTTCATTCAGAACTTCTCATACTTGTTTATAAATACGAGTGTCAGAGTAGTGGTATTAGTATCTGTCCGCGTGAAATAAAATTATCATGATCTGGTGTAATTTGCTTATGAGATTTGAAACTCATTTATACATATGTCTCGGGGTGACGAGCGCAGAGCAGTGCCACACAAAACTTCATTTTAGAACACCAGACTGACACTGCGTCTGTCTTCGGAAGGCGTAGCGCTTACCATCACGCGCACGACTTGCCCGTCTCGTCACTTGTTGGTTATATTTAAAAAATAACACTCTTTAAATCTGAATAATAGCGTATGTGTTAATTCTGGATATAAGCTAGCTTTTCCGAATTTCATCCAAATCTCACTCAAAACCGTGACGAAGATCGTGAAGAAATAACAAACATACTCACTCACTCGAATTTATATTATTATACTTTAGGGTGATCTTTTTTTATAAATGTAACCGAACTGTTATACCGAATTGTACTTATCAGACAAAATGCATTTAGGTACATAACATACATGTTAGCAGTGTCATTGAAGGCTTACTTTACACGTGAGCACTTTCCGTTTTTTTGTATACAAAATGAGTACTATATATACTAAATTATTATAACTTTGAATATGTTGTTGATTACAGGAAGTGGCTACATATCTCCGGAACCAATGTACCCTGACCGAGGAGACATATCAGCCCCTCTAGACGCAGATATATCCATATCAAAGGAGAGCCAACACGCGTCGCTGACTCGAGGCAAAGATCCGCCTTTACTCAGGCTGAGAAACGGTGCTCTACAAGCGGGGCTAAAGGAGAGGCTGCAGAGAGTTGTCGCCTTGAGAAAGGTAAAACTATCCTTAACCCGCACACACGCCCATCGCCATTATGTGCACTGGCATTAGCAATTCGCTTGTGCAGTATGCCAAACTCAACTAGCGAACTAAAATCTACTTTTAATAAATTATGGTAGTTCTTATTCTGTTCACGCTTAAGTTCAAAGTCGTATAACGTTTGAGAATGACATTTCTTAAATTTGCCATTACTGTTTTGCCATTGTGGGTATGTTTGTTTCAGATTCGTCATGTAAATTCGTGCTCTCTAAACTAGTGGAAAGAACACAAATGAAAAGAATATTAATTAATAAAATTGGCATTCTAAGTTTTACACGAATTCGGATTTCAATATGAACAGAATAAGAACCATCATGGTTTAGAGAATTTTAGATTTAATTTCGCTAGTTTCGTTTAGTATTCTGCACATGAGAATTGTCGTATCTCTCGTCGTGTATCTCACAACCCATATCCTAGCTATTGGGGTTCCATGCTTTGTTAAAAGAATTGGCTGGTTTTTATGACCTCAACCCTGGGAATACCGTTAGTGTGACTGCCACCAGTCGATTGATACTGATACGACATGGTAGGAGTCTCTTTGTGCGCCTCATAGGCAGCAACAACCGATCATTAGAACTAATTCCTTTTTGGAGTAACATCCACATAAGACGTATAATCTCCTCCTAACCTCCCGTTCTTACTTACTACGTTTTTGAAAGCCTTGATTACTTGACCATCTAAATACTGAACGCTCATTGGTCAATGGTGTTCTACGACGCGATATATGACCAATCAGCGGTCAGTATTCCTCTGTTAGCTGATCAAACTTTGACGAACGTTCCAGAAACTGGAGGTAAGTATTGCTTCCTTTGCGTTTTTTTTTACTTCTACATCCAGTTCAGAGGATATGGAGGATAATTTGTCTTTGACGCTTTCAAGGTCAGGATTCATCGGTTGATCAAAGTTTGTTTGTAGAGATGCATATTAGTAGATTGCGGCTGTTCCCGCTTTTCTTCTCTGTATCACGTCTGCCTCACCCAGGCATGGCCATAATATATTGCGCATGGCGCGGCTCAGCATCTGCGGTCATACAATCAACGGCTTCAATATTGCTAGAATATATATATAATAGGCGAGCTTCAATAGAAAGACCATAATACATAATGTTTAAAATGAACTACTCGAAGACGTGTTTAAAACTAAAAGACGAATTAAATCTGCGTCCATAGGCAGAAAAACTGAGTCTGTTCTATTGGACTCTATTTATTGAAGCCACTTAATATTTAGCATAATAAAAACCTATGAATAGAGTTGCGCAAACCGAACCCTCTCGACCCTCATGAGCGTCATCTTTTTGCAAAACAAGTTTTGAATTCGCAGGCTTTACCAGAAACATAAATTTCACGACACGCGTCTTGTTTGCTTTAATTTAAATTTGTACCAATGTGTTTGCGCAAACAAATTTTATTGTTGTAGACTTGCTATAAAAATATATAACATAGTCACGACAATAACAAAACATCGTAGATTTCTTTGTGATATAAATAGCATTGTAAAATAAGCAGCGCTATAAAGTAAATAAGTACTTACAGGAAAGAGTATCCTTTTACTTATGGCTATTTATTATTTATATATTTATGTATAACTAATTTTATTATAAAATCTATCGTGGTTTGTACACATTTTAATACAAAAAACGGGATTCACTCACGTAAATAAGAGTGCGAGGTGAGACGCAACCGCGAGCGTTCTGCACTCTCCTTTAAAAATACCACCGGATGTGGTCGAAACTATAGTTGGAAGCCGACTTATTTACGTGAGTGAATCCCGTTTTTCATATTAAAATATAACCAATTCCTTAAAAAAGAGAAGGTTCTCGAATAGATGCGTATTATATTTTACATGTCTGATAAAATATTGAATTATGATTGAACTAGCTGATGCCCGCGACTACGTCTCCGCAGGATTAGTCTTTCGAGGAGCTTATTATCTTCTCCTAGGCCATATCTACCTTTGTAACAAAATGTCATAAATTATGTACATGGTCAAACGCAATTGCTATAATAGTAATAAATGAGTAAATTTCAATACTTAGTATATCAATCAGTAAACACTAATAATAAAATACAGGACATACGTACATACAAATAAAAAATTAATCACCATGGAAAAAAAACTGTCATTACATTTCATCACCTTGACGATATTTGTGTTACATTTCATCACCCTTGACGGTCGCCGAGCACGTCTAGTGTATCGAGCTGTCAAATTGACTAAGCTATCAGAAACTGACACAAACTTTCACAGAACTGTCATCATTACGATCTTGACGTCAGGGGGTTATGGATGATGATAATGATGAAAAGTAGCATATGTGTTAATTCAGCGCCTCATCTACCTCCATACCAAATTTCATCAAAATTGCCCCCGCCGTTTGAGCGTGAAAGAGTTGTTACTCTTTCATGGATGTGTGGATCTTTGTTAAAATCCACACATCCATACATTCATACTCACAAACTTTTGCGTTTATAATAATAATAATTCTTTATTTCAGACACCAGATCCATAGATTAAAAAAATCAATTAAACAATATTTGAAAAATTTAATACCGACTTCCATTCCATTAAATTACTTTGGTAAAAATCGTTTATTGGAGTGTAACTCAAAAACTACTGGACCGAATTTGATGAAATGAAGCACCAGCTTTCAAAAGAATTTTGAGAATCGGTTCACCCTATTGAAAGTTAGCAAACATAAAAAAAACAGTCGAATTGAGTACCTCCTCCATTTTTTGGAAGTCGGTAGAAAAATTAAGACATTTACAAGTCAAAAGACATTAAACATAAAAAAATATAATATTAGTAGGATAGGTTATACTTACAAGTTGGTCCCATATCAGTTTTTTTTAATGTAGGTTATAAGTTTTTGAGTTTTTACTCTAAACCTACCACTTATATGACAAATGCGACAGTTTGTGTGTTTGGTCTCACGCAAAAACGGTTGAACAGTTTTAAATGACACTTGGTGGTTGGTTATACCCGGCATTAACACATACTCATTTTTTTATTCCAAATCAACGGGTTATATTCCCGAGGCATAAACATGTTCCACGTGGACGAAGTGCGCATGTAGTAATCTATACATATAATAAAAATGTTACGGATCGCTGTACATGGAGGATATTTTATACTAGCTGCTCTCCGCGGTTTCACCCGCGCGGTGATGGATGATGATGATAATGATGATGTCAAAGTCAAAGTCAAAATCATTTATTCAATTTAGGCATCAAAGACGCACTTATGAACGTCAACTTTTCATTACTTTACAGACTCTACCGCCGCGTTCCAAAATATATAGAGCCTACCGAGAAGAAGCGCAAGAAACTCGGGGCCATTCTTTTTATAAAGATGTTTACAATGTTTCTACTTAGGTACTACAAATATTACATTTTATGGGTGGCAGAGAGACAGCTTGCCAGAAGTGGAGTACTCGTATTCCAAGCATCTTTATCTTCTATATAATGTCGAACTTTATAGTAAGCTTTTTTTATTAAAACGTTTTTTACAGTCAACTTGAATTTGCCCTCTGTGAGCTCAGTTGTGTTTTGGGATTTTATTGTAAAAACGCACACAATTTCCTAGGAATGACTTATTAGTCTTCGCAAGTCTAAAACTAGGTACAGCTATCCTATTTGTATTTCTAGTATTAAAAGTGTGGTGATCACTATTTAACTTATATTTATGTAAATTTTTACGAACATACATTGATGAATTGATGAATCTTATATAGCCTATGGAACTTAGAGTGAATGTAGCTTTCCAATGGTGACCGATTTTTTGAAATCGGTCCAGTACTTATTGTGCCAATTCGTTACAAACACATACAAATCTTTCCTCTTTATAATATTAGTATAGATGAGACGAAAACATTATTGGGACTTTTATAAACGAAAATACTCGTAATCAAAAAAAATATTGTTAGAATTTTTGTGTGTGTTATCTATGCGTCTGTACACGCTAATCTCTGAAACGGCTTATCCGATTAAGATGTGGTTTTCACTAATATATTGTGGTAAGCTTCACTTAACATTTAGTGTTTGTGTCATGTCATCGGTTTATAAATAAAAACAGTTATTCAAATTTAAAGAAGTAACTCTCTCGCCACTACACCAAGACCAAGCCAGCGAAGCCGCTGGCGGGCCAACTAGTCAATAAAAGAATCGATATCTATGTAGATGTCGTAATTATATTATGTCAAGCGTAAAATGTATTTACGGCCAAAATTTTAAGTAACCGGCTTAGGCTCTGAGTTTATAAATCAGTGAGTCAGATCCTACTAATATTATAATTGTTAAAGTTTAGATGGATGGATGGATGGATAGATGCATTTGGATGTTTGCTGCTCGGTCACGCTCAAACGGCTTGGCCAATTTTGATGAAAGTTGGTATGGAGGTAGATTAGGCTTTGGATTGACACACAGGATGCTTTTCATCATTATCATAATCATCATCATCCAACATCACGCTGGTGAAACCGCGGATTGCAGCTAGTGTAATATAGTGTAATATGACAGGCCGGTTGGCTCAGTTGGTAGATGCCCTGCCTTCTGAGCTGCTGGCCCCGAGTTCGAACCCCGGACAGGTCAAACATTTGTGTGCATGAACATGTCTGTTTGATCTGTGTCTGGGTGTGTATATGTATATAAGTATGTATAGCAGCCATATCAGGTTACCATAGTACAGGCTCTGCCTAGTTTGTGATCTGAAGGCCTTGTGTAGATGTTGCATAAAAAAAATAATTATATGTATAGATTCATAAAAGCAGTAAGTCCTTTGCCATTTCGCCATGTAGGTATATAGATGTAGGTAGTACGAGTAAAACAGCACGACGAATTGAATTCGTCACGGCTTACACAAATTGAGATAAGAGCCAATGCTTTGCATACATGCAAGAAATTAGATGCGCTCCATTAACTGTCGAATGTTTTAAATGGCTCTATAAATATCTACTTTCTTCCTTCAGAGGTAATTTTATTTTTTTCACAGTATAATGTATACACCCCAGACGAGTTAGTGTAAGATAATTATATACGAGTATCTTTGTGAACAGTGTTTCGCGATTATTGTACATACGTTTAAATTAAACTACTTTGAATGACGATTTAACTACTTTTATACTATTAAATCGCGATGCAGGATTAAAATTGTATTTAATTATAAATTGCCATAATATAAAGCCTTCATGAATAGGGTTTCGAGCGTTTCTCGAGCGGTCCTGATTGACCGCTAGAGAAAAGTCTTGGAAATTGTTAGAAAAAAAACAATGTCGAAAGAATAATGAACAGTTTAAGCAACAAAGGCTGTATCCATATCGTTCGCAGAACACTAAGTCTTGTGTCAAGACGATTTGTATGAGAAAAGTTTTTAGTGATCGTTAACAATAAACTTCTTAGTAATTATTGACAATCTACGAGTATTTGCAAGAAACTAGTCGCTGCCCGCAGCTTCATCTGGATGGTATGTTACACATTAAAGATGTTATGCGTTTACAATTGAAGGAATGCTTATCTATATGCGTTAGTCCTGGGTATAAGTTATCTCCAATTCAAATATATTCATAATCCGTTGAGCCGGTTCAACGAAGTAACATTGGCGAGTGAACATTAAAACATTGAAGTAACCAACATACAAACTTTAGCTTTTATGATATTATAGACTTATAGTGTTATGTAAATTAATAAGCTAGCTTTTACAATATGTCGGCTTGATGTGACGTGATGGTTGAGTTTTCTCCTGCAGGGCTAGCACGGGCAGTGGAAAAGGAAAGAAATCCTTTCCACCATGTTATTTTTATCGCCCTTACGAGCACGGCGACGCCAGAGTATAGTTTATCCACGTGGACGGCGGAAGTAGCGTTCTCTATGGTTTTGTACTTCATAGTTGCCATTTAAATGAAATTTAATAAAAATGCACTGACACATAAGTCTTCAATATTTTATCATTCTATCAAACATGCGTAGTATAAATCTCTAGTTTGTGCATCGAACTTTCAAACATAGATAAATCAGAATATATCCAAACCTCTGAGTAGCGTGTGATATACGTAGTATCCTATTTCGTTTATTAAGACTCATTATGCGTATGGAAGTGAGGACCTATTGTAGAGCTAAAACAAATAAATGTAGGTTATATAGCAATTATTAAACTCCGGTATTTTACAGAATGTAGATAGGAAAGTAATAGAATAAATAATAGTCTTGATATGCACCGGCAAAACCATCCGTATAGTTTCCAAGCTGGAATGCATTAATATGCACCTCGCATAAATACAATGAATTCATTGACTGACCGTTTGGCGCAGTTGGTAGCACCCCTGCCTTCTGAGGCGCTGGTCCCGGGTTCGATCCCCGGACAGGTCAAACATTTGTGTGCATCGAACATATATGTTTGACCTGTGTCTGGGTGTGTACTATGTATTGAAGTATGTATATCAGTCTACAGATTACAGTACAGGCTCTGCCTAGTTTGAGACCTGAAGACCTTAAGTGGATGTTAAAAAAAATCTGGGTAATAGAAGGAGTTCGTGGCATCTCGGATATACCTCCGGTGTAATTTTCTTTCCATTGTGTCCATATCCCGCGATAAAATATATAATTAATATGTGAAAAACATTTTTGGATAGAAAAGATAGATTTATCCACAACCTTCAAAAAAGATGATAACCTTTCTCCGTGTTATGTCAATCGGAGAGAATTATATCCACGTTTCTAGACGTCCGTGCTCTATAGTGGGACATACTGTCTACGAGAAACGTCGAAAGGAAACATTTTGTCTCTTTCCCCGGTTGCCATGGTAAGGTGAAGACAATTATTTCCACTGGCAGGTGGAAAGACTATCCGGCGCGTGCTAGACCTGTTGATGGTGAATAAGCGACATGACGGTTGCTATGCCACCCAGATCTGTAAGCTTCTAACTTCTGTACGGCACTGCACTGTGCTACTAACCCGGAGATACTATTCACTTGCTACAGTGCTCTTAAACTTAACACAGGTGTGCTTTTATTCTACTGCTTGGAGACATTATACTAGGCGATATGGAGCTATTCAAGGCAATTGCAGAAGATTCATTCGAAGGGTACCCTCACACTCACTTAAAAAATCAAATATGCATAGAATAACTACATATAGAAACCAAGTACATACCTACGTGCGATAAATGTGAGCCGTTTAATTGAAGCCATTTATGGCTCACTTTGCTTGTACCATCGGTAGGTACAGTAGTATACGACTTTTTAATAACTTTAATAAATACCGCTGTAGTTCTTTGTACATTTAAATAGTTTTGTGTACTTTTAAATCAATGCTTGTAACACATTTACCTGAGGATTGTTTGCGTCTGTGTGCGTGACGAGGCAAGTAAATACAGCACACATAGCGAATTTGTAGCGTGCGTTTTGGGAAGGTGTTTTAAGGGAAAGCTACCTTCTCTCAGCTGTCGTTAAGCAGTATAACAATGGTTTTTCTATTGTGTCACATTCCGCGACAGCTGAAGGAATAAGAATTCTAAGCAAATATGTTTTATAAACGTATTGTTTTAATTACGAGTATTTTAATTTTGCTTTTAGGAAGTGGAAAGCCAGCGCAAGTCTTCGTCTCTGCAGCGTAATGTTGTGTACCCTTTGGCAATGTTGTTGTTGCTGGCGCTGACTACGATCACCGTCCTGATGGTGCTGCAGAACATACTGGAATTGCTTATCGGAATAAAGGCACTGCCACTAAGCACTCGGGTAAGATTTTGAAAGCGATCTGAAATACGTTTTATTTTTAAGATAATATCTTTATTTGCCAGAAAACTTTACATCAGAAAAGTTAGTACACAGCCTGCGCGCAGGCATGCAACTTACACTAAAGAAGCTGTGTTTTAGAAACCATTTTGTCAACGTATAATTAAATAAATTGCGATTTATGAATTTTATGTCATCAAGAAGATTGTTACACTTATATTATACATACAGTTATACTCATATTCTATATATTTTCCCTATAAATGTATTTGGTTACATTGAGGTTGATAAAAATAAATTTTAATATTGTTTTCTTGTCTGTCGTGGTACAACGTTTACTCGTCTTTTCCAAAACTCAGGGTGAGACTGAACAAATACGCACAATTATTGGAGAAGTGAATGGGATGTTGGTTCAGTGGTTCTTGTTTCAAATTTTGCATTCATGTAGATGAAGCTGAAATTACGAGGCAAAGCAAGCAAAATAATACAAAGAATTGTCGATAAAACACAATTAGCTACACCGTACACAGCACACAGTGATTTCGTGAGGAGCAATAGGATTGTAAGTCTGAAATGGTGCCGGTGATAACGTGCGTAAAGTTTCAGTCATTTATATAGCACTAGTGAATGCCCGCGACTTTCACTACTGGCCATAACCTTCCGTCTTTTCTTGGTTTTAATTTCATAAGAACTTTCTCCTGACTATAATTAGACACAACAAAAAAAGATAGCGAGATTGTACCCGTTCTCAAGTTATAGCGTGACAAGGAGAAATAGGGGTTCATTTTTAAATAGTTAATTCATATCTAAGTAGATGGATAGATAAATATGGCACAGATAACTCATAGTGTGTACTGCGTACGTCAACGATACGATTACGTTACACTTATCCAAATTCCCATTGAACGTCTAAATAGTAATAATAAGTAAAGTTTGTATCACCGGTTCCGCTATAGCCAGAATAATGAATAGGCTTATACCTCAGTTGGTTTGGTAGTGACCCTACCTCCGCTGCGCGGCATCTCAAGTTCAATATCTGCCCGGTGGTAAAACTTGTGTGATGAGCAGAACTGATTTTCCTCTGGTCTTGAATGTTGTGATGTGTCATGTCTCCCACGACACTGAGTGTCAATATGTGTGTAAACGCTATTATGATTGCAGCAATTCACGCTCGGCATCGCGTCTCTATCGAAGCTAGGATGGGCGGGCGCGCTGCTTGAGGCGTTCCTGATTTTATACTTACACGCGGCGTCACTAACGGGGCTGAGCGCGCCGCTGCGAGCGCTGCACATCCTGCCACGCGCGCGCCGAACGCCGCTCGCGCGCATCCACGCGCTCTGCGCCGTGCTACTGGCGCACTCCACGGCGCAGCCGCTGCTCGCCAAGATACTAGGTACACCTGCACTATATTATAGCTAAACTGTCGACTACCAGGGCCCCAATTCTCTTAGCTATTGACCCGCGATATCGCAACACAATTGTATGAAAATTTACATTTTTGACAGTTCTCGTAGTCTGCTCGCTATTTAGGTTCGATCGCGATCCAGCGGCTTGCGATCGATAGTTTTTGACATACCTAAATGGTATTCTGTAAACTATTAAGTTGCGTTTCGTTGATACCTCTGTGTTGCTTCAGTGGCATACATCGGTAGTTGTAGACTTTTTTTAAGCAAAAAAAACGTGTATTATTTCGTGTGTATTCGATGTTTCATAAAAGTATTAAAAAGGTGGCGGAAAATGCCCAATAATGGTTATCGTTGATTTTATTTCATTTTCCTACTTATGTGGTTTTTTGTAGTTTTGGCTTGTAATTGTGATGGATTATAACCGTTAAATGTTCGTGATGGAGCGCGAATGTAGGCAACACTTTGCCTAAATTATTACTAGAATTGTGAAACGTTTGTGTGTTTTCCTCGTCATCCCATTAGAAAGTTTTGGTAATGGATCCACCTCGTTACTAGAACGTGACTTAGACAGGAAAGTGACTTGACGAAGGACTTATTTGTGTAACTGTGACTTGACTCTAGACTACTTTAATAAAGATGTCACTTGATGCAACATTATGTATTACCTAACTATTTAACTTGACGAATGGCAAATGTACAAACACGTGAGTCCAATTATAAAGTAAACAAAGAAGTATTAAAAACTCCGTTTCAGTGATATTTTGACAGTTTTTAGATGGCAAAATGAATATTTAATAATTTTTTTGCTTTAAAACCACTGTTTTGATGTTTAGAGTGATGTTTGATTGGTTTTAAACTGCATTTGATTGCTATACAACTGCAATTGAGAACAAGATATAACAGAATACCGAATTTGACAATAAAAGCTAAAATAAAAGTTCAATCGCAGAAGCGTTGCAATAGTGTAGCGATTGCTCAATAGCTAAGAGAATAGGGCGCATACAGTGTGACACTGATAATCACCGAGAGTTGAGAGACCGTAGACCTATAATCATGCAATAACCGACGCTTTCCCTTTCCCCTAGCTTATAGAAGTCATTTCAGTATTATGAAACCAACCAATTATGTAACAAATATCGGAGAGAAAGTAGAAAACCCATCCCCACCCCTTCTCACCTAACACCCGTCCCCCACACACAACCCCTAAGTAAGTAAATAGTAAGTTATCTTAGTGCGTCTCAATGTGATTGAAATCCTTCACTAAATAACTCTACAGTAGAGTTCCTCCGTTTTCCTCCCAGTCAAAAATTGGGATTGACTAGACAATTTAAATAAATCAAGAAACCTGTGTGCCATTTTTCTTCAAAATTATTTGTAAAATGCGACCTGTAGGCGCACACAGACGAATAAAAGCATTTTTAACCAATCTCGGAACTGAGACGCTTCGCTCGCTAGATCAATAACCTAAAAAAGACTTAAAATACTAATTATTTTTTCACTATAGTTATCTAAGTAAAAATATTTTGTCCCACCCTCAAGGTATAACAAACTTCGACTTGCTGGGCGAGTTCGGACGCATCGAATGGTTAGGCAACTTCAAGCTGGTCCTCCTGTACAACGCGATATTCGCGGCGACGGTCACGCTCTGCCTCGTCAACAAGTTCACGGCCAGCGTCCGCCGGGAGCTTTATAACAGGTTGGTGGAAAACGTCAACACGGTCGCTCATTGCGTCTCTTTCCTCAACAACTGACGCCTCACTCGCGGGCTTTGTCACTACCGCCGATCTGTCAAATAGATCTTGGATCTTCTACAGTTGTACTGGTAACTTTTTTCGGTAGCTAAATTAGATTTTATTCCATGTTACTGTTTGAAAATCAGTCTTAAAGGATTTGCCACACTGGATACGGTCTGCAGTCGGGTTAAATTGAACGCAGCCCGCATTATGTATGAACAGCATTGTCGGTTGTCGGTCTTTTTATTATGTATGCCCGGATCGCTGACCGGTTTCCCTACTCGGACCGCTGACCGACAATATTGTTCATACATAATGCGGGCTGCGTTCACTTTGACCTGACCGTAGACCGCATCCAGTCTGGCAAATCCTTAGAAGTCGTCAACCAGTATGATCTGGCGTTGTTGCAAGCTTACTCTATATTCAAACTGCCTATACCGTACCGCCGTTACGCTTATATTGGTAAATTGAATACAACCTGTACTGATTACTGTACAGTGACGTAAAGTTGTTTGTAGACACAGTATTTGAAGATGATTATCTTTAAGAAGATAGATTTTATTACTAATGCTAATTATGATAATGCCATTCTTGGTAAAAAGTCGTGTAGTTTATGACACGATATAAGGCATTGAGATGTGTTATCTAAGAATATTTGACAGATCTATGAAGGTTCTTAAATAGGAAGAAGTTTGGATATGTGCCTGGTAACTTGATAAGGTGTGAAGGTGTATGTTTAAAGAGTGAAATGCCATGTAGTTTAATCATGTATGTTTTACACCTATAGGGTATATGGAAATTAATATCAAGAATCGCCTAACAGCAGATTTCTATATCCTATAAGTCAATTTTTTACTACAATAAAGATAGAAAATTAGATTTAAGTTGAATGCTTCAAACTTCTGTTCTAATAGGGTAAATCATTGATAGATAGGATATAGATATGGGCCGTTGGTGTGTATATAGTGTGGTGTGGTACAGAGGGCCTAGATAAGTGGCATTATTACTGTAACATGAACAATAATAATATATCTTCGTATACCATAAAAATGTGTAACTTTAAAAATAGCATTATAAGTTTGTAATCTATAAATGCTACATAAAAATAGAAAAGCATAATTATTACCACACGAAAAATAATGTCATAATCTTATACAAATTGAATGCATTTATTGTCCTCTTTTTATTTTATGTTCCTATAAGTTTGTTTTTATGAATTTATTTTGAAATTATATGTATTTGATAGTGATTAGTGAAGTTTTTGAGGACAGACTCGTTAGAATAAATTAAATTATTTTATTACCAATGAGACTGAATTCGTTAAATTTATTATAATTAATGTCAGGAGATTATTTATTTTGTTTCATGATGGAAATTTCCCAGATTGTGAATTAAAATTGTGCTAAAATGGAACAAATGATTGTTTGAATTTGTGGATGTATGTATTTTAACTACCATGACTTAGTTTATATTATTCCCTGTCACATTTCGACTGGAATTGACCATATCTTGTGTTAACTGTCACCTTAATAGTGTTTTATAATAATTTCTATTTATATCAATGAATTATAAAAGACAATTTAAGACTGTTTTAACATATATGTATAGAATAATAATTTTAGTTCTTTTATTTCTATTTGCTCAAATAACATTACACTGTGTAACCTGCAATGGTGTCATTTTTGACTTTATAACTCGGTTCGTTTATGATACTGTTTAAGGAATCATTTTCATATGTTTGCAGTGGACTTGATGAACTGAGATATGTGTTTTTGTTATGCATATGTTAGTATAATTATTTAGAGGCTATACAATCTTGGAAACCATACAGTTTATTTTCTAGTATTGGCTCGTTCACTAATATGCTGCAAGAAAGCCCGTCAAATGCCTGTATTAATAAATAACCAAAGGCGCCAAGAGAGTGTTGCAGATTAAAATATTAATCCCTCTGTCGGCATTTCCAGGAATTCTTGAATGTGGGAAAGCTTGACTGCTGCATAAAGGTATTCTTGGAATCGGTGACTGATTGGTTAAGAAGCTTTCTTAATGAAATATTTAAAATTAACCCACAGTGTCAGGTCATCTGCTAACATTATTAACTCTCCAATCTTGCACAAATGGGGAGTTCTGCATACAAAGTGTCATTCAACTTGACTAAAGGCTAAAGTAGAATTCAGCATGTATAGTGTATTAAGAAAATATTTCACAATAATAAAATAATAACAAATTTTCTAAATTATGCACCCTTTAACAGTTGCAATATAGCCAACATACTCCTCTATATTATCATTAGTGGTGCTAAATGTATCACAATTTATTCTAAACAATGTACTTATTCGTTAGATCAATTTTACCAATATTATAATTTTAATGTGTGAATCTCTAATGTTTGTTAATATTATAATGATATTTTAGTGTGGTTTTATACATTTTTTGTATTACATGTACCAAACGTTGAGATTGCATTTGAATACACAAATAAAAATTGAAGGTTGTTGATTTTTATTTACATAATTCCCTTGATTCCGTGTGGTTATTAGTAGTCAGTGTTGTGTTGTATGTCATAGATACAAAGGAACTTGATTGCATGCGCACTCCCCATCTCAAAGCTTGCTAGTCATAATTTAGCACATTTTTTATTAGGTACATAATTAGCTAAAAACTTTATTAGTTTACAACTTACAAGTTCAGTCTCATTAGGTCTTGATTATTTTAGTATGAGTAGATTTTAAAACCTGATTGTTTTAATTAAGTATGTAGGTATTGTTTTTTATATAGAATGTAGGTAAAAATATATTTGCAATCAAGGTTAAAATTACACATCCTAAGTAGGCCAATATTGCTTTAAAAATAAAAAATATAAAGGGTATCAATACAAAAGTAAAGTATTTGTAAAAACCCTTTTCAGTCAAGCTATTCCATAGATGTTGCTCTGTCCTATACAACAGTTAATGCACCTTTGTGTGATTTGATAGTCTATCGTTTAATGACACTGCCGAAATTGTGGTGGGTCATCCACAAAAACCACAAAGCAAGACTCTTCATCATCATCCATAGAGAACCCATTGGTGAACATAGGCCTCCCGATGCCAAGCAAGACTAATTAATATGAAATGTGATCGCCTCGAACACAGGTCGGATTGTTACAAGAGGCGGATTCGAATGCCGTGCAGGGCGCTTGACATCAACGACTTTCCCATTCCCCCAGCAATAACACCTGTTACAGTGCTCTCCTAACTCTTACTGAAAACAGCACCTAATGCTTACACACAACAGCTTGGCACAATGCTGTCATCGAGTGTTCTCTTGTGAGATGTGGGGGACCAGTCTCCAAAATGACAGAAGCCGTAGCACAAACAATTTGCGAAAAAGTTTTCAGTATTGCAAGGATCAACATGCTTAGGCATACAAACTATAAGTTATGTGTGTCACAGTTACCCTAGATAAATGTCAGATGTACTGTTTCACGTGAAATACATTTTTCATTACACTTATGCAGTTATTTGTGCTAGGCCCACAGATGCACTAATGTATGGTTTCAGACTCATCCTGGGATTCCTGGAAAGTTCTTGCAAGCAATACGGAATGATTGTTTACATCATATCATATACAGGCTTTTCGTCATGTGTCTGTCTTTTTATTTATGTATATTTTTATTTTCAACTCAGGTTCAAATGGTTAACAGATGCATTCACATTGCCAGAAACTACGAGAGTACCAGCGAACAGTCCCCTTTCTACAACTGTGATAGCAGAAAAGACTTGCATTGATAAGAAACCTGATGAAGTTCAAAGCAAAGATGAAGAAAGCATAAATCACTACAAATCTGTGTAGTTAGGATAAGTTTACCATACAAATAGTGCTACTTTATCAATCACTATCTCAAACTGCATACAAGCTCTAATTTAATTTGGAGTGTAAAAATAGAGCCCCTCTTGGTGAATAAGCATTATGACCGAGGTTGATAAGCATAGCACTCTACTCAAAATACAATGCAATATGATATCTTTCTTGTTTTGCCACTTTTCCAACAAGTAAGAAATAAATGATTAATAAAGAAGGAACTCCTCCCATGATAATTAGTTTGACATGAACCTAAAAACAATAAACACACCTTTATGGAAATCACACTACTATATGTTAAATATGTTACGAAAGTTTATATAAACAAAATGAACTAAAAATATGTATTAAATATTTTAGAATTGTACACAAAAAAGTAACTATAACAACTATTATAGGTTTGTTGCTTCTGTTAAAGACAAATGAATACAGTGAATGTGTGGCATCTCTTTTATGACGGCAAGAGGTACTAATGTAGTGAGTCTAAGAACATTATCTGATAGCGTGATCCATATCCCATAATACAGAACTTGGTGATATTAAAGTTTCCCAATGAACTTATTTGTATTAACTCTCTGTGATGCTTGTTTTAAGTTTAATGGCTATGTGATTTTAAAATATTTTGGATTAAATGATACATTGTGATATTATTCAGATATTTTATTAGAACTTTCATCTATATGTTCTATAATCATGTAATGCTTTCCTAATTTTCTTCCTTCTGCTTTAATAATAAGTCGGCGAGCATTATTACGGACTACTTCCAAACTCTCATTGCTATTCAAGCCAAATATAAATCCGAGGTTGATAACATCATGAACATCTCGGACATGCATATGGCTTTCGGCTCCACTAGATATAATGATGTTTTTAGATTTTCCAACTGCATGGTATATATGAGAGTTGCTTATAATATTCTTTCTGGATGTTGAATCTCTTATAGCTGCAGAGTACATAAGCTCAAAGAAAATACCTCTCTCTATTGCTTGTCTGTACAGTTTTCTGTTTACTTTAAAAGGTATTCTGCCTTCAGACTCAAAACTGATAACATCTATGTCCATTGTACCACAGGCGTATTGAAATGCTTGCAGCGTTTTCGGTACTACAGCTATGATGTCGTAATTTTTAAGACTATCAGATTTATTCACTTTATGTGCTATTCCAGAGTCTGAAAATTCAATTGTAACTCTTTGAAGAATGTTAAGCTTACATGAGTCTTTTATAACCTTGGGGATTTCTAATAGTTCTGGTATGTAGTCTTTCTTTTCTTTGTTTTCACCTTTTTTCTTCTTCTTTTTTGGCTCTTCGCATGGTTCTTCGACGTAAGTGTTTATGGCTACGGTATTGTAACCCAATTTTTCAAGTAGATGTAATTTTTCGAGATCATATTTTCTACCTATTGATAGATCACAGAAACCCCAGTTTCTGGTGGACATTGCATAGAAACCGTTGCACGTAAACGCAATAAAAACGGTCGAACCAAAACCCGTATCCGTAAAAACGAAGGTTCTTGATTTGTTTAATCTAAGGTTACACAAGGGATATCCACCGACAGTTCTTACGATCCACGAGATAAAACTGAGCAGTGCTTGATTGACTTGACTACTTGGCTTTTACTGGACAATACTGGGAATTCGGGTTTATTTTTATCTTTTTGTTATTCAAATGGAAGGAAACGCCAGCAAAACAAATCCTGATTGGTTTCAAAGTTTGTTTGTCACTTCAATCACACATTAAGTAATAGTAGACTTCATACAATTTCATCGATGAAACTAAAATTAAAAAATAAAATACTAGTAATGTAAACAATAAACATGTTTTTTTGAGGTTATATTAGATTAGAATAGAGGTGCGTTCGTTTAGCTTGTAGGGCGTTGTCATTGATGTGCATTCGTAAAGCTCAAAAACGTTATTTTTGCCACTTTTGCCCACACCCTATTCGAACGCTCAATTAAGCATAACAAAGAGAATATAATAGGAGCATAAAGACCTAGACTAAAACTAAAATTTAAAATTCTAAACCTAAAATCGCATGAATATGCTGTCAAATACATAGCTGTCAAAAAAACGATCACAAACAACTATGCTCCGTATGTGAGTCGTAAAAACCTCTTTTTTAGCTTTCCGAACGCTGAACAAAAAAAGACATAACGACATTTTCACCCACAGATTCCCAATTCGAACGCAGAGCGAAATAACGCTAAAAACGCTCACAAGGGTGCTATTCGAACGCACTATAGAAGTGTAAAAACCAGTGTTTTTTTTATTTCGGCCATGGATTCTAGTCCTTTAGTCTAGTCTTAATTGAAAGTCATTCGTTACCCATGTTACTACCAGGGGCCTTACTATGAGCTCTTAAAGCAGGACTTTTAGACAACTGCCCGGTTTATTCGTACCATGACAACTTTAAAGCAGGCCTGCCTAGGCCTACTATTCAAGAACCGCAGAAAAACCGTTCACCTGTTTTTTTGTATGGACCTTGGTTAACATTTCGCTCAAAATCCACTCAGTTTTTTAGCTTAAAAACGTCTAGGCGTCTGCAATGTTGGTTATAGTAAATTTTTAGAATGCCAGAGACAATATTATCCGTTCACCTTTGAGAAAACAATATTTAAACAGTTCACCTAAATGAGCGTCATGGTATGATTTCATTCAAAACTGTTCATGTCAGATATAAGAACTGCACGGAACTTGCATGGTTTTTACGAAGCTGATAGTAAGGCCCCAGGGGCCTTACTATGAGCTCTTAAAGCAGGACTTCTAGAAAACTGTCCGGCTTATTCGTACCATGACAACGTTAAAGCAGGCCTGCTATTCAAGAACCGCTGAAAAACAGTTCACCTGTTTTTTTTTTGTTTGTACTCTCGTTAACACGACGATCTATATCCACTCAGTTTATCAACTTACAAACTTATAGGCATCTGCAATGTTGATTAAAGTGAATTGTTAAAATGCTAGAGACAATTTTATCCATTCACTTTTGAGAAAACAATATTCAAACAGTTCACCTAAACGAGCATCATGGTATGATTTCATTCAAAACTGTTTATGCCAGGTTTAAGAACTGCACGGAACTTGCATGGTTTTTATGAAGCTATAAAAATGAAGATAGTAAGGCCCCAGTAGTAAGACGGGTTTTTACCCATGTTACAAACTAACTGCTGTGGTAGTAACATAGGGGAATTTTCATTACCCATATCACTACTGGCCAATTTCAAATACAAAAAAAAATTATTTGTGACCAACATGTCAAATTTACATTACACTCGAAAATAACACCGATTTAGGTATAAGCTGTGACTGCTGTCAAAGTGACAGTTTCTATGATTTTGATTTCACACTTAGAATCTATTCAGTTTGACAATAATAGCCAATAATAGCGACACAGTCTTGATTATGACAGTTGACGTCCTATTTAAAGTTTTTGATTTCTCACTCAGACTGCATTCGAGTTGTAAATAGCTAGGATGAATATAGGTCTTAGCTGTGGCAGCTGTCAGTGACAGTTGATATCGTATTTTACGATTTTGATTTCACACGAAGACTATATACACTTTGAAAATAACAGAAGCGATACAGTTCTTAACTATGACAGCTGTCTAAATGCAGAATGGTGTAAATGGACCTAGGTTAACGTCGCTCACTGCCGGCCGCGATAGACATCATAGTGACTAGGAACTTAGACCATTGGAAATATTATTTCAAGCCTTGAAACAATTAATGGATATGTTTTTTATGATTTCCTAAAAAAGGCGTCTTGAAAGTTTGTGCACTTGAAAGACTTTGTATTTTAATTTCTTTGTTGCTAAGTGGGGAAAGCAATTACATTGATGGTCTAACCATTGGAAGTATTATTTCAAGCCTTGAAACAATTAATGGATATGTTTTTTTATGATTTCCTGAAAAAGGCGTCTTGAAAAGTTTGTGCACTCGAACGACTTTGTATTTTCATTTCTTTGTTGCTAAGTGGGGAAAGCAATAACACTGATGGCGTCTAGTAAACAGAAAGTTAGTTGTAACACGGGTAAAAATACCCTTATACTAATACTACTAGTAAGACAGGTAACATGGCATGGGTAACGAATCTAAAAAGTTACATTCCTATTGCTATTTGCTACTGACATTAATTAATTTCTTGACAGTTGAGGGTTTGCATTTACACACAGAGTGAGCTCCCAATCAAGCCATAATCAATATTAGCGCGATAACAGTCAGTCCCTTTCACCGTGAGCGTGATTTCGATGGCCCACGCTACGTCATCGATGAAGTCTTAACTGCCGCCATTTTGACGACTACTTGAACCATGCTCTACACCAAAATCGTCCTGAGCGTTCTGTCAAAAGTGACAGGTGTTTGTTTGTTTTGACAAGGTCTGTACTGTTTTGTCCCTTGTTATTTTATTCTTCTCATTATATAAAGATGGATTACCACTGACTGACTCACTCACTCATTGACCTCTTTGTTCTCATAGAAGGAGCAATGGGGGGTATAGAAGGTGTAGGGGAAAAGTGTAGGGGGGCTCAATTCGAGTGGGGGAAAAATCCTGAAAGTGCTGAATGTGGAAGTGTGATGGAACAGGTCAACGGCTCTCGGAAACTATAAAAGATGGGGGGTAGGTGCCAAAACTAAAAATGACCAAAACCCTGGGCAACTGCCAAAAATTAAAAAAAAAACATACCCCCCAAACAAAAGACGATCGCTCCCATACAAAATGTAAATGCTTATAATTCCTAAACCGTTTGAGATAAGTATAAAGTGTTTGACCAAATGTCATAGGGAATCGGAAGGGTAATTTGGTGAAAGTGTCAAAAATCCAAGATGGCGGATTCAAAATGGCGGCCGAATTGAAAGTTGGTCCGATCCGGCTCAAAATTGGTATCGGGGGGTTTTTGGGGCCCCACATTCGAAATATGAAAATCATTTTTTGATGACGTCATTTTTCAATATGGCCGCCATACATATGTTTTTTTGGAACTTCAATGGGTCATTTCTCCCAGTGGGCGTGATGGGGATTATAGTTTTGTAGGGTTATATGTGGGGTTACGATAGGTGACTTTAGAAGAAACTGAATGGAGCTGAACGTGGAATACCAGGTAGAACAGGTCAACGGTTCTCGGAAACTAAAGGAGATAGGGGGTAAGTGCCAGAACTAATGTTGACAAGCACCCTGGGCATTTTCTAAAAATTAAAAAAAAAACACACCTCCCAAACAAAAGACGATCGCGCCCATACAAAATGTAAATGCTTATAACGTCGAAACCGTTAAAGATAGGTACGGGGTGTTTGAACTAATAGTTAAGGGGACCAAAAATGAAATTTGGCGGAAAATATCAAAAATCCAAGATGGCGGATTCAAGATGGCGGCTACCTTAAATAATAGTCTGATCCGACTGAAAATCGATATCTAGGCGTTTTTCGACTCTACGATTATAAATATGAAAACCATTTTTTGATGACGTCATTTTTCAACATGGCCGCCATACAATGTTTTTTCTGAAAATTTTATCGTTATTTTTCGACATGTTGCCATGATGGAACGCTGAAGTTTTGTAGGTGAAAAGTGTAGACAGTGATCTTGTGACCTTAAAAGTCACCTAAAATGGGCTGAATCTGAACCTTCTGCTAGAACAGCTTGACGGCTCTCGGAAACTAAAAGAGATAGAGGGTAAGTGCTAAAACTAATATTGACAAAAACCCTGGGCAAATGCCAAAAATTAAAAAAAAAACACACCTCCCAAACAAAAGACGATCGCGCCCATACAAAATGTAAATGCTTATAACGCCGAAACCGTTAAAGATAGGTACGGAGGGTTTGAACTAATGTTTTAGGGGACCGGAAATGCAATTTGGCGGAAATGTCAAAAATCCAAGATGACGGATTCAAGATGGCGGCTACCTTGAATAATGGCCTGATCCGACTGAAAATCGATATCTAGGGGTTTCAAGAGTCCCCAATTAGAAAGATGAAACCCATTTTTTGATGACGGCGTTGGTCAAAATGGCGAGGCCGCAGGCCGAGCTATATGTACGTGGCCGAAGGTGAAGCGAGGCCGAAGGCCGAGCATCCTTCTAAGCGAAACGAGGCCGAAGGCCGAGTGTGCTCCTAAGTGAAGTGAGGCCGAAGGCCGAGCGTGCTTCTAAGTGGAACGAGGCCGAGGGCCGAGTGTGCTTCTAAGTGAAATGAAGCCAAAGGCCAAGCGTCCTTCTAAGCAAAGCGAGGCCAAGCCGAAGGCCGAGCATGCTTGTAAGGAAAGCGAGGCCAAAGGCCGAGCGAGCTTCTAAGCGAAGCGCGGTCGAGTTTTGTGCCCACGAGGAAATAGAAGCCTTTTATGGTGAGTTCGAAGGCCAAGCTTTCGCCGACTTTATTTCAAAATGTCAATGATCTTCAATGCCCATGTTAACATAGGTAATGTTAATCATCATGAACACTACTATTAGTAAAAGCACTACTGATATGACATGCTACAAATAAACGTTTTATTTCCTTCATCGACTTAAGTTTGTTATTATGAACTTGTCCAACAACATAGATATTTAGTAGTTTCCATAATCAAATAGTAATACATAAGTTCGTTCGTATAATAATCTTGACAGATATATATTAATCGAGGTATTGTTGCAATTGTAAAGTATTTATAAAAAAAAATTTAATACACTATCTGCAGAGAATATGAATGACACACTTATGTTATAAACGTGAATAACGATGTGAATTGATGCGTACAGTTGTTAATTCCTTACGTTTTAACGTTTCAACGGATCTAGATGAATTCCGGAATAACTTTTATAACGTTTACACACACATACCCCTGTACTAAGATCCCCGGGTCGCGTGGACATGGACTACCAGATTAATACATAACAAAAACCATGGCCCTAAAATAAACATTTCTGCTCATCCCACGTACTCCTACCTTTAAATCCAAAGTTTATCAACATTACCTTTCGATGCAAGATAATAAACTTTATTGAGCTATTTTAAGGCTTAAATGTATGTATGCTATTTATAAGTGTATATATGTATACGTAAAGTGTTAGTATATTATTTATTAATATTTTACCTTAAACATCTGTTCTATAGAAACTCTCAAGTTTTAAATAAAGCACTACCAAACACACTTCCATATAACACAAAGGTTAGCTGGAAGAAAATGCCAATTCGCATTAGCTCGCCTATGTACTTTTAGTTTTGTACAATAAAATTTTTTCTAATTATCTATTTATCTATTGTTTTAGACTGTTGTATATATATATGGATATAATGATATACTACTAAACTACTGTCTACCACATTTAGTTCAAAGAATATTAAGACTTAACCGAAATCCCACATTGAGCGTTATGTTTTAGTATTTATACCTAAGTTTTTTTATAATATGATTTTTAAGTGCTAATGCTTGCTTAGATTAACCAAATATTACAACACATCTCCATACATCGGTTAAAACCAACTAAAGAAATTTTAAATAGAAATAAATTTGATGCTTGAATAGGGGCCTATAGGTGGCCTGCCAGTCATGGCATTTGGCACGGATTGTTAGAAGATGCTGGTCCGAAACTTGTCCCTAGATACCTAACTATGTGTTTTCCACTCTGAAATCGCAATATATAAGTTCCTACTGTATAAACGCCTTGAAACATATGTTTAATTGAGGTATTACGGGAGACACAAAGTTTTTATATATCACGTTTACACACGTATACCCGTCTGCATTAAGGTTATAATAAGTAGAGTAACGGTAGAACGGATTTGGATAAAATTCGGAATAACGTTTATAAACATGTAGTCACTCATACCGCCGTACTATATAGGATCCCCAGTGTCGCGGAACAAAACACATACATTAAAACATCGAACAATTATAGCTGAAGAGCAAGCAAATAATGTCTGATACCTCTGCTACATTTCCTTGTTCAATTGGGCCGTTCCAAGGTTTCATAACTGTTTATTCCTATACATGTACTCACGAATCACATTTATTTAGACGTCTACTAAGGTAGAGACGCTGTCTGTAGGTATACTCTAGGTATATGTTATTACTTCAGTGTTTAGACTGGTACGATTAGGGTACGAGTAGATAGAATTGAAAAGGAAAAAGCTATGGTAAAGATACCTTTGAATTAAACAGTACCTACATTTATAAGAAACGCGTCATGTAATTTGAGTTAACTTTGTTGCAAAGACCCCTATATATATCAGTTTCTTCATCATGTTACTCTCGATGCCACCTCCATGTAATGGTAAAACTAATTAAATACATGTAAAGTCGTTTCCACTTCATATGTATAGCACGTACCTATATTCTTTAATGGCTGAAGTGGTATGCATTTTACAGAGTCCTATGGGGAATTGGCTACCACACTATTCTACCGCACTTTTGCCAGTTATTAAACCGCCAAGCAGAAGTGTGCAAACATTACGTTTTTTTGGTTTGAAATGTAATGATGATTCCAGTGAAATTACAGGGTAAGGGATTTAACAGCTTCTAAATCATGGTGACAAACTTAGTGCATCGCCATCCAGTTATTTGTACAGCTTTTGTTCTAAAAATTCTGAACGGACCTAAACTTTTATGGCAAAAGTGACGCTTAACATCAGGCGAACTTTTTCTTCTTGATATGTTCAAAAGAAAAACTAAGAGAGCTGAATTAGTATTGTAACATCTATGTATTACATAACATGTAATTACGTACGTTAGATTTATTAAACCTTGGCCTGCGTGGTTCAAATTTTATGAACTTGCTTTCACCCGTGGCCCTGCCCGCGTGCATAGTGAATCCAAGCTACAGGCTACCCATCTGCCAAGATTCGTCGACGTCAGTTCAATAGTTTAAGCGTGAAAGCAGAAAAAATATGAACTAACGATAATTACGTATATTTTGGAATCTCTAACGCCTGCTTAACAAAATGAATTTTTTAAAGCTGTTCCCGCATATGACAGTTTAAACTAATTACAGAAATAAACACTTAGATCAGTCATGAAATTATACAGAGGTCAGAAGACGCGTGTTCGGATAAATACAAGTATACCAATACCTATAGTATATACGTTTTAATATGTATTACTAGCGAAGACATCTGCGGCTTCGCTTGCGTTGTCTACAAGATTCAAAGCTACACAAATTGTATAAATATGAGTAAGAATGAGAAATAACGTTTGAAGATTTACTGCATCGTAGGTGTAGTTGTGTAAGCGCTATTTTGTTACTATTTCTGACAGAGAAATTCACATTAGAAGTCTGGCGTCTAAATAGTGCCCTGCAGATGACAAAAGACTCTTCATGTATTATATGGGACCAAAACGTATTTGGTATGGGTGTTTGATAAATAATTCTACCTACATTATAATAAGTACTCACGGGATTTACACTACGATTAGGCAGGTGTTGGAGTTCCAAATATTTTACTAATTAAGTACAATGTAGTTAATGACCTCTACCTACCTTTCAAATATATTATGTAAGTGTGAACATAATGGTATGTTTTGTTAAACATATGTATTTAATTATTTACGTTACATATAAGGAAAGCGCGCGGAGAATGTTTGGAAATAAAACTTGGGTTTATCAACCAGAATTTGAGTTCAACTAAGAGCAGACGCGTTAGCACACGTAAAGAAAATTGTTTGATGAAATCGTATAATAACACAAATTTCGATTGACACGTTTTTCAATTTCACGGTTGAGAGGGAGAGGTTAATGCATGTAGAAAACCATGCTTGAAACAGTTTATTTTTAAATATTAATAAGTAGTTTAAATATTTTGAAGTGCATTTGGTTAGCGGTTCCGACTGCGTGTAAATTGATTATCCAATAGTATTTTTTTTTCAGCGTAACAGTCTATTGCTGTGCAAAGATTCATTAAGATTTAGTAATTAATAAGTTTAAGAATGAAAGAACAAAGGAAAATGCAAATTCTGGTCCTTCCAACAGCTATGTATGTTACATAGTTGGATAGGTATTTTAAAAAAATGACTATTGCGCCAAATTCAAAATGTAATTCTTTCCAGATTAATTATCTATTAAACATGGTAGTTTCGGTAATAGCGAAGTATTGCTATTCATACGTAATGTATTGCATTTATGTGTTTTACATAGTAACCTTTAGTTAGTGGAAGTGGTTAACCACAGGTTCAAACGGGATTTTAAGTAACAGTTTCGCCAAAGATATATCAACAATGCGTTACCGCAATTATATTTTCTAAGCTGAGGATAGTTGCAGTTACTTAACAATTTCATAACGAAGACAGTCAGTATGCAGAAGCTGACACAGGTGTCATTCAGCACACTTTTGTCCTAGGTTTCTGCGTGCATGTCTATACTTTTTGTTAACTTTACCTATATCTTATAACAATTCTACAAATATTAATGTAAGTACTACATTCAAACAAACTTGGATAATTATTTACTTATACTTAACTAAGACCAGCTTGAGTAGTTCAAAAATATTCTGCATTCAGTTGCGTAAAAAGTCTAAAACTCTTATAGAAGTAAAAGTGTATACTTTGACCACATAAAACTATTTGGGTGGCGTTCCAATTCGGCTTCAAGTCATTTGTATACTCAAATATAGACATAATAACAAGGTACGAAGTACTTAACTGTTTAACGGTAAACCTATATAATAGCTAACATAAATCATCGTTATCAACACCAATGACTAATATGACTAATCAATATGCTACAAAATTAACAAACTGTCTGTGAAATATAATAATTGCATACCAAATTAAACATTCCTTTTGTGGATTATTTGGTATGAGCAAAGTATACGATACGTGCAACGACGAGCAAAGCAAGGAGGAGCGTTAGGTTCACGTATGTTGGTTAAAAGTATCCAGACAGTGAATGATTATTTGTCAAAGATTTGTTATTTACTGAGGCGGCTGCTGAATATTGGAGAGACTTTTTTCACAACACATACGATTAAGTTCATCGGCCCAATTTATTGGCAGTATAAGGTACACTTAGAGCAGATCTTATTTATAGCTCCCATTGGACAAAACACTAAGCATAATCATGTGATATAATTGTAATAATTAGACATATGGTAACGCAGACTTTTTTGTAAATATTGATTATGTCTATACAACTGTGGTATATTGTCAACAGTGTCCGCAGCGTACACAATATACAGATTTTTCAGCGTTACTATTGCATATTTTAACAAGGAAAAATACTATTAGTTATTGTGACAAAACTGTATAAGTTAAGTCATAGTCATCATTCCGGAGATTTTTGTAGATACTCGTATTGATGTCTACTACAAAACTGAAGTACATCACTATGCTCTATTTTTAATAAATCCCTCAGCGTATGGTTTATATGGATTTATTGGTTTTTTTTACACCTTGGGTTACATTATCGAAGTTTTCACAAGGATCCTACACTTTTATTTAATATTCTAGCGCCTTTGTTCATCAGAGATAACGTAGGGTTCTTATGGTGAAAGATTCTTCATATCGGTGGAGAAGTTTCGGAGCGTATTCAATTCAAACAAACAAACATATATTTCTTCTTTACTCAAACGTGAAAAAGTAAACTAGATGGAGAACATTGCGTATCTCTGTGATTTTAAGATCCTTACCAAGCAAAGAAAGTCAGTTAAAATAATTTTGAAAAATATGTCATGAATTAACGTGAACTCTGCCCTTGGAAACCGATCGACCGGAGTTCACAGACTGCCGTCTGTGAATATTCTCAGTATGCAAAGTAGAATATCACTTGAAGACGACCAGGCTGGTCTGTTTAACTGACATAAGAATGTATTTAAAAAAATGGAAATTATTTTGGAAGATGTCAACTAAAGTAAAGTAAACTAATATATTGGCATGACTAAGGTCAGCGCACAGTAAGTATCAAAAATTTTCACGCTGCCGCAAAAAACTGCAGTGCATTGAAGGTATCTGTGCGTTTTTGGATTTCTACAAGGATGGTTTACTAAATCTATTTATTACTGTAAATAAACTTGGGTTTATTATTTGAAACCTGAATCCATGTAAGGGCCGGTTTGCGTTACCATAAGTTCTTATTCAATACATCCATGTAGAAAACCATACGTAAAACAGCATTTTTACTAAGCAGTACTTCTTTTAATTAATCTAAAATAATTCTTTAATATAATGGTTCATCTAATTAAATGATAATTCTATAAATTTTCTTTAATTTACAATATCCTATAACTTCAGAAATATCACATTTAATAATGTATTGTTTGACATACTATTCTTTGTAACCGACTTCAAAAAAGGAGGAGGTTATATGTTCCATTACATGTTTTTTTTGGTATGTTGACCGTTTCTCCCCCATTTATGCACCGATTCTTAAAGTTTTTTTTTTTGGTTTGGTAGCGTATACTTCCGTGGTAGTCCCATTTAAATTTCATAAAATATTGTGAAACAGTTTTTGAGTTACACTCCAATTACTGGAAAGTGATACGCCTCTCTTAACGATGTCATCAGTGACGGTCATAAACAATATATCCCGTACGTAGCAAGGGCTCACTAACAAAAATTAACCGACTTCAACACCAAAAAGTGAGAATAACTTGTTAAAGTCGGTACCATGCGAACAGTATTCTCATAATAACTACTTTTGAACTATCATGGTACTGACTTCAACAAGTTATGTCACACTTTTAGGTGTTGAAGTCAGTTCCGTTTTTAGGTATTTCCTTTTATAATTACATTAGTTATCAAATGTTTGAAAACAACTTTTTACGCACTTTAAATTAATTATTTTTAATCACAAACCAGGAAGTAGTTAATACTTATTATATTTATGAAGGATTGTGGCTGCAACCTTAGGTTAGGTTAAGTTTGAATTGCGAAAAAGTACGTGCAAGCCGAGCGAGCGAAGTGAGCGTGCCGAACAGACATCACTGGTTATAATAAGCAAGCTGCGTGCGCTGAAAATTTTACTACAGTTTTTTCAGTTGTAAAAGTACAAGCGTTGTAAAAGACTACTTCTGTTCAAAATTTTACATGAATCAGTTCAGTTGCTTTTTCGTGTAGGAGTAGCAAACTTCCATTTATAAATCCATTTGAAGTCTCGAGTACTTTTACAATTTAATATTAGTTGATGATAGTGTATATATGTTTTATGTAGAGCATGGTAGGTAAGGTGGTAATCGCTTGCTATTTTATGAAAAGTTTTATAAAATACCTTACAACTAAGACTATGTTCATCATATGACAGTGACCATGTTCAATGACATAAATAAACACTGATCACACTGAACAAAGATAGGAGAGTCGAATGCTTCTGGTACTTGTGGCGGAAGGCAGCGCATGAAGGTTAGGGAAAATGAAGATAACTTTGTTTAAACATTTTGCGAGGCTGATTCTATAAGTCACGCAAAAATTTAGGAGATCTTTCTTTTGGTGTACCATTGTTTTGTTATTTTTTTGTTGTGCAGTATGTAAATATAATAAAAGCAAACTATATATTTGATTTATTGAGAGATAATAAATGTAATTACACTTGCGTGGCTAAGGCGAATCTAATGGTAGGTATGTTATTTTTCATAATGCATCAAGTCAAATGACTATAGGCTTAAGGGTAATTTAAAAAAATAGAAAATATATTAGGGTTTATTTTTGATGTGGTTGTTCTTATTCCTTTTGTATATTACGAGGTATTTAATAGTTAGAACGTTCCGTAAGATAGAGATAAGAAAACCGATTGAAAATTGTAGATGCAAGGCATAGCCTGAGAGTCGTGGAGTCGCTCATGGTCGAAAGTAAGCTTGCAGACGTCAACGACAAGCTTGAGTTGATAAAATGGATTCAGACGTTTTGGAGGCGTTCTTATTGATTAAATAGTTATTTTGTATAGACAAGGTTTGACAGTAAATAGTTTGTTTAGAAAATACCCATAATTTTTTGAAAGTATCCTACAAGATTTAATAAAAATAAGTACTGCCTATATCAAAATTAAAAATGCACAGCTCATGAGCAAATGATGTTATGTCAATAAATACTTACTTTATCAAATGACTTAAACCTTATGACTTAAAAGCTATAAAGCTATGCCCAAGTTCGTAAAGAATAAATATATTCATATATATTATGTTTTAAATGAGTTATCATTGGAATGGCCTGAATTGCTTCCTCAAAAGCTGGCAACTCAATTTCGAGATTTCTCGTATTGCGGATGCTCCTGGGCAACAGTGATCACTTACCATCAGGAGAGCCGCCCGTCCGTTTGCCAATAAAAACAAATTGCAAATTTATTATGAATATTGTTCACACAGTCAGACCCCCGTACTAAGATTACTAACAAGTAAGTATATAGGTTAGGGTTTTTTCTTTGTGTTATTAGGAGTCCGCATATGCACGAAGCCCACCTGGTATTAAGTGGCAACCTTTGCGGCTGGTACTGCGCCTGTAATTCTAAGACACAGAAAAAATAAGTCACCCATACCTTTCTTTCCAAACCACAGTATTGCGAATATTACTGCTTACATTACTACTGGTACGGTAAGTAGGTAGACATGAATAAAAAAAGGTATGTTTAAGGTCGATTTAATAAAAGAGTTGTCACTGATTACATATTGTATATTATTAGTGAGCAGATGTCATGAACACACCAGGTAACTTGAGTATACAGATGTATAAACTAGCTCACCAGCCAGCGGCCTTGCTCGCTTGGTCTAGAATTGGTGGAAGCGCTGTTTTGGAATCTCGGAGTCGTGGGATTTTCTGGCAAAGTAATTCTCAATAGCAGTCCGGAGTCTGGAACAGTGTCTCGTAGGTGGCAATAGGCTTGCCTCCTATTGCATGGGATCAAAAAAATATCCGACAAAACACAGGTGTTTCAAACACTGTTGCTCACCTCTTCGCGGATATCCTGTATATTTGACGATTTGTTATCTTTTGTTTAAAAATAACGAGTATATTTTTTTTTGGTAAAGTTTATTTTTACCAAGTTTTGAGTGATACTTTTTTACTACCACTTTAATTATAACGTAAATTATTACACGTAAATTTTCAAAATATAATATATATTATATAAATATAGGGTATATATAAAAAAGGAGCCGTGTTACATTCTTAATTAATACTGTTTTTACGGTACCACAGACTTTCACGAGAAAAAATACAGCGTGCTTAGGTGGATGTGTATAAAGTGCGTCTTTTTTTTTTTTTGCGTTTGGACGGACAGACGGGCAGACGGACACATGGAGAAAAAACGCGGAGTACCTATCCGGTCAGAGCAAAGTCATAATATAGTATAGTTTAGATGGACCCAAGACGAAACAGCATTAACTGACTGATGGATAGATACGGAAATGAAAGCTTAACTAATTAAATTTGTGAGCTATACATACATTTATTTGGTTGAGAATAATTATTTATATTTAGCAGTAGGACTTTGCCAGAGTCAGCATGGATAAGTTCCTTTGGCAGTTATTCAACCGTGAAGCAGCAGGGTGCAAATATTACAGTTTTGGTGAATGTTTCCAGCAAAATTACAGGGCAAGAGAGTTAACATTTGCATAAATCAGGATGCCGAGCGCAGTGCTTTGCCGTGCAGGGTTTTTAACTGTTGCAGTTTAAAATTATGTATTCTCCGCAACACAGTGGGCGGCTGAACTGCTGCAGGTCCTACGGCTCATCTTATTTCTGATTCAATCACGTACTGTGACTCAGAGCACAGACTTGTACGATTGTTGTAACGAATTGTACGATTTTAAGCTTACATATTATGAGGACCATAGTTAGATAACAGGGCCATAAGTCATTACTCGTAACCTACACTGATGTAAGATATGGCCAGCATGGTTCAAATATCATGGAGTTTGCGGCTCCGTCTGCGTGGATATTTAATATACCGAAGCACATTGTTTTGCGGTCTATTTCTGTGTGAACTTTCATCAACACCAGTTTAGCAGCTTACGCATAAAAGAATAACGAACAAACAATAAACTACGAAGCGACAAATACGCTTTCGCTTTATAAATATTTTAATAAGAATGCTGCATGCACCGCCTTGCTTTGAAAATATTATCCGACATCAGTTTAGTTTTCTATTAGAAGTACTACTTTACGGACATTACTACTTGTGTTAAAATTTTAAAATACATCGGTTCAAGAGAATTGTCACGTAGGAGTTCAATCCAAACACAGGTATTTTCACATTGTTATTGTTTATTGAAAATATATAGGTACTTAAAATTTATGTAATTGCTTACAATTATATGATTCAATATAATAACATGATTTTACGAGTATGATTCACCTATAAAATACGAGTATCTTCCAGACAAATTAATTAAAATTAGCTGTTGGTATGAATGGCTTGATAGATTTATTAATGACTAGCTGTGCTCCGCAGTAACAACCACGCGGTGAAGGACGATAATGATGATGAATATAGCGTAGTTACTCAGGCATAACATAGCTTTCCAATGGTGAAAGAATTTTTGGAACCGGTTAGTAGTTTTGCATTTATCCGTTATACATTATCAAATCTTTACTCTTTATTATTAGAGTAGATAAGGATTAACACCAAGTACACGTTAATATTGCATGTTTTATAAACACGGAAAAGTACGAGTAGTTATTGTGTCACAACTGTAATAGATAGACATGTCGTATTGCATCCGTTTTATGTAGACATTGATGTCTTCTATAATAATACTGCAGTAGGTACATCACTCTGCTGCATTGTCAATAGTTTCCAAATTTTAAAATATTGTGTGCTACTCAGTAATAATGTGGCTTTCTTACGGCAACCCACTGTTTGAATCGATCCAAAGATGTTATATACGAACAGAAAGGGAATGTCTGATACCCCTAAGAATGTGATTGTGGTGGGAAGTGTGGTGTGAGACGCTGCATATCTGTACTTACTTAATTACTGTTAATGAAGTTGTCTCATATTCTCTATGGTTCTATATTCCTTGGCCGAAGAAATAATATTGTGGTAAACCATGACATTAAAAACGTCACTATCGTAAAGTGTGTGTTTATACATCTCTCTCGCCTTCATCAAATGCCTTTACCTGCGCATGGAAGAGCGGACGGGTAAACTCGCCCCGCGCCCGAGTGATTGTAAGCGTTAGGTACTGTAAGGGTACTATAGCATGTGAAATCAGTAAGTGTTATGTCATGGTCAGTATTATTTCTGTTACAAATTTGACACAAAAGTTTGAGTAAATTTGTAGTGCAGGAGTTATGAAAAAATAATCTACTTATTAACAAAGTTGAAATCAAAAAAGTTGTGGGATGGAATGATACTTTTAATATTTATTCATTTTATGGTAAATAAAATTAAAACATACGTAATTAACAGCTTACCTATCACTGCAGTTCACAGATTATTCCTCTACATCTTATAGATGCCAAAGTACTCGTACCTACAGTATAAATATTTAAATATAATCTGTTTTAAATAAGGAAAATTTAAATATCAATGAAATAACAAAGTTATTATAAAATATAATGTTCACACACTCGTAGGTACCCAGTACTGTAGAGTCCCAGGTGTTAGGTGCTAATCTCTGCCTTTAGCAGACGTATGTCCTCACAACTGCATTGCGCACGTAAAAATGAGACATTGTTAAGTCTCAATGTGCCTGTAATTTTACCCGCACCATACCCTTCAAAACCAGAACACAATATTGCGAACGTTACTGCTTCGGGGTAGAAACAGTAACGTTCGCAATATTCTTCGAGTATTCCCCGGATGAACTCATTCAAGAAGAATTCTACTACAACTATGTAGGTAGGTAAATAGATAAATAGATTAGCTCTTTATTGCAACACCACATTATAAAATATCACTAACAAATAAATAGGATAATAAAATTGAATACTATTACTCAACTATAAAAAACTTAAAATTAAGTGTTACAATGGGCGGTCTTATCGGTCAGAAAGATCTCTTCCAGACAACCATGTTATTGAAAAGGAAGCTTGAATAAAAAAGGTCTCGAAGGAAGTTTCCTTGGATACCTGTGGATTTAGAAGTAGAGCCCCTATACAAAAACTGAAAAGAATTCTGGTATGTACCTACAATCTAACGACTACCACACTTTTTTGTCTTTTTAACTCCAGCTGACCGCTCTATCCTTGAGCCTAAATTGCACTAAGAGAAATGCTGGCTTTGCAACTTGTATGGGAGTTATGATTTTTTATGCAACTGAATGCAGATCATTTTTTGACCTCTCAAGCTGGCCTCCAAGACTACTGCTCACGTTATCAACTGCACTAAGGGGTTGGATCCCTTAACAAACATACACAAGGACTCTTTGTCCCTACTTAAACTGTAATTAAAGGCAAAATTTCTGCAATTGAACTCGTATGAACATTTTGACTTTTCTGTTCAAATGGTTAAAGTTTAGCAACAAAAACTAATGCACAAGGACAAACGCGGGCCACTCGTGGCCCGCGCACCGCCCAAAAAGTCTCATTATATAAAGATGGATTACCACTCACTGACTGACTGACTCATTGACCTCTTTGTTCTCCAAGAAGGAGCAATGGGGGGTATAAAAGATGTAGGGGAAAAGTGTAGGGGGGCTCAATTCGAGTGGGGGAAAAATCCTGAAAGTGCTGAATGTGGAAGTGTTATGGAACAGGTCAACGGCTCTCGGAAACTATAAAAGATGGGGGGTAGGTGTCAAAACTAAAAATGAATAAAAACCTGGGCAACTGCCAAAAATTAAAAAAAAAACATGCCTCCCGAACAAAAGACGATCGCTCCCATACAAAATGTAAATGCTTATAATTCCTAAACCGTTTGAGATAAGTATAAAGTGTTTAACCAAATGTCATAGGGAATCGGAAGGGTAATTTGGAGAATGTGTCAAAAATCCAAGATGGCGGATTCAAAATGGCGGCCGAATTGAAAGTTTGTCCGATCCGGCTCAAAATTGGTATCGGGGGGTTTTTGGGGCCCCACATTCTAAATATGAAAACCATTTTTTGATGACGTCATTTTTCAATATGGCCGCCATACATATGTTTTTTCGGATTTTCAATGGGTCATTTCTCCCAGTGGGCGTGATAGGGATTATGGTTTTGTAGGGTTATATGTGGGGTTACGATAGGTGATTTTAGAAGAAACTGAATTAAGGTGAACGTGGAATACCAGGTAGAACAGGTCAACGGCTCTCGGAAACTAAAGGATATAAGGGATAAGTGCCAGAACTAATATTGACAAGCACCCTGGGCATTTTTTAAAAATTAAAAAAAAAACACACCTCCCAAACAAAAGACGATCGCGCCCATACAAAATGTAAATGCTTATAACGCTGAAACCGTTAAAGATTGGTACAGGGTGTTTGAACTAATGTTTAATGGGACCAAAAATGCAATTTGGCGGAAATGTCAAATATCCAAGATGGCGGATTCAAGATGGCGGCTACCTTAAATATTAGTCCGATCCGACTGAAAATCGATATCTAAGGGTTTTTAGAGTCCCTGATTTGAAATATGAAATCCATTTTTTGATGACGTAATTTTTCAACATGGCCGCCATACAATTTTTTTCTCTGGAAATTTTATCGTAGTTTTTCGACATTTTGGCATGATGGAACGCTGAGGCTTTGTAAGTAAAAAATATAGGCAGTGGTCTTACGTCCTTAAGTGACACCTGAAATGAGCTGAATGTGTACCTTCTGATGGAACAGCTTGACGGGTCTCGGAAACTAAAAGAGATAGGGGGTAAGTGCTTAAACTAATATTGACAAGCGCCCTGGGCAAATACCAAAAATTAAAAAAAAAACACACCTCCCAAACAAAAGACGATCGGGCCCATACAAAATGTAAACGCTTATAACGCCGAAACTGTTAAAGATAGGTACGGAGGGTTTGAACTAATGTTTTAGGGGACCGTAAATACAATTTGGCGGAAATGTCAAAAATCCAAGATGGCGGATTCAAGATGGCGGCTACCTTTAATAATGGCCTGATCTGACTGAAAATCGATATTTAGGGGTTTTAAGAGTCCCCAATTAGAAAGATGAAACCAATTTTTGGATGACGGCGTCGGTCATAATGGCGAGGCCGCAGGCCGAGCTATATTGACGAGGCCGAAGGTTGAATGTGTTTCTAAGTGAAGCGAGGCCGAAGGCCGAGCGTCCTTCTAAGCGAAACGAGGCCGAAGGCTGAGCGTCCTTTTAAGCAAAGCGAGGCCGAAGGCCGAGCGTGCTTCTAAGCAAAACGAGGCCGAAGGCCGAGTATGCTTCTAAGCAAAGCGAGGCCGAAGGCCGAGCGTGCTTCTAAGCGAAACGAGGCCGAAGGCCGAGTGAGCTCCTAATCGAAATGAAGCCGAAGGCCGGGCGTCCTTCTTAGCAAAGCGAGGCCGAAGGCCGAGCGTACTTCTAAGCGAAGCGAAGCCGAAGGCCGGGCATGCTTCTAAGCAAAGCGAAGCCGTTTCCTAGGTCAAACTTAATAGGCAGGTTTATATTGTTTATATTGTGTGATACGTAATTTGGTTTTCTTTAAGTAAAGATGATGATGGAATAAGTATATTTATATGGTAGTGGGAGTTAGCCGAACAAAATTTAAAGCAGTTAATTGTCTTAGTACATACTAAATCCAATACGTACCGAACAATAAAGTGCAATCTAATTCCTTAGTAGGTTTTACGACATATATACATCCATGTGAAAAGATATACATGGAATAATAAAATTTTCAAACAAGGGTTACCTGCATTTATTATCACATGAGACGTAAAACTTTTACTGCTGAAGACATGCATACGGAAGGACCAGATGAAAGCTGTCGGTGGACGACATACCTGCTCTAGCAGACTCTCAGTCAGACGGACAGATGGACAATCGGATAAACAGCATCAACCTACGGTTGGATATAAATACGGATATAATGATATACTACCACACTATTGCCTTCCACATTTAGTTCAAAGAATTTTACCCTAAGACTTAACTGAAACCACACATTGAGCGTTATGTTTTAGTATTTATACCTTAGATTTATCGTAGTATTATGGTTTTTAAGTGCTAATGCTTGCTTAGATAAACCAAATGTTGCAATACATCCCCATACACCGGTTAAAATCAACTAAGAGAAAAAAAAATTGATGGTTGGATGGGTGCCTATAGAAAGTGTCTACGATATTCAAAGCCACACAAATGAATTAAATAAATATGAGCAATGATGAGAAATATCGTTTTAAGATTTATCGTTGGTGTAGTCGTGGCTTTGGAATGTTTGTAGGTTTGATTCCCGGTTAGGACAGTTGTTGGAATTTTCCGACAGAGAAATTGACACTGTCTGGAACACTGCCCTGTAGGTGATAAAAGGCCTTATACGAGTATGGTACCTATACGTACTTGGTATGGGTGTTTGATAAATACATGAACCTACCTGTCTAAGATATGTAAGCATGAACATAATGGTATGTTTTGTTTTAAATATGTATATCATTATTTACGTTACATATAAATTACTTTTACTAAAGTTAAACTCCAGGAATCCTTTGAAAACAAACTTATACTACATGTTTAAATATTTATTTTAAAGTTTACTTGTAATGAGTTTCGTGTGAATCAAAACAAGAAATACAAAAAAAATGATATATAATGTTTACACAGACCGTATTAACAAAATGGATGCCCAAGACTTAAAAGGCGTTACGATTTGTAAAAAGTTTATGAGATATTTATGGTAGAAACGCTGTTTGTACATACAATTGAATTGTAAAACATTCTCCACGTAATGAGAATGTACTTACTATATTTCGTTTAGCTCCATATATATACCTTTTAGTATAATACAATGACATACATACATATAAAAATATCATACTTATAGAATAAGAACTTAGCTGATTGAAAAATAGCAAACATTTTTAATTTTTCCTTATAAATATCAAGAGATGGACTTGATTTGAAAAAAAACGTTCAATTGACTACTTTTACAGTAAACAACTTTGAGAAGGTTCGATGGATTATTAATTATGTATGTAGGTGCGAACTGACCATTTCATATTTTTGATATTTATACTGACCAATATAAATGTATTATTTGTGGCTCCGCAACACAGCTGACGATTGAACTATTTGCAACCAGTCCACAATATACACAGGCTTCGACGGGGTCAAGAGACACGTACAAACACACACATGAGAGCTAATGCAATCTTATTGCTTAATCGATGTTACAACATCCAAGTATTTACGGATAAGGTTTAAATATTATAAACTACCTTTCAGCCGCGAACCTTCTTGCGTTTATAGTGACTTCCCGTTACGGGATACCTATGTGGCAAGATTTGTGAACATAGGTTCACTAATTTAAGCGTAGAGCAGAACAAACAAACTAATTAATTACGAACCGACAAATATTTTCGCATTTAAAATAATATTATTACTGATGTAATAGCTGAAAATATAATCTAAAACGTTCAGTTTTCAGGAGTAGGTAAAAGGAGTTTCAGTGTTAATTCTGATCATCAGTATTCATGTTAGTGATTTGACGCAGCTTTTTCTTGAAAGAGTTATCTATTCAAATAGAGAGTCTATTCCATATGCTTAGGTACTGTCACATTTTTTGTGTTACACGATGATATTTTAAATGTACCGATTATTATGTATTAGTGTATTGCTATAGGCTATAGGATATAAGGAGTCTACTTACAACATAGTTCAAAGTTTTTTTCTCTATATTAGTGTATGGATAGTTTTTTTATTTCACACATTATCAATAATTCAAAACACGTAGGGAACAAAATATTGAATGGAATAGAATATATAATAGGTAGTAGTAATGATTAGGTGGCGATCTCCATCCATCTTGTATACATTGGTGTCAGTACAAGTCTATCCGCTAGAATTCTGATACCAGTGTTGTTGCTTATGTCTACTCTGGACATGAAGGATGCTATGCGTTTCCTCTGGATGGAATGAAATGAGCCGACCCGGGGCTGCGAACATTTCAGAAGCGCTACAATGCCATAATATATTGTTAAAGGCGCCTCGCGTTCTATATTGGCGTCATCCTTCAAACTGGAAGTTACAATATGACTAAAGTACTGTAAATTATCTACAATTGTAATAAGTTGTCTAACATATGTATTAACGAAACAACTTTATTCAGACATATACTTAAGGTAGAGACGCTGTCTGTATACTCTATATATTATTACTTCAGTGTTTAGACTGGTACGATTAGGGTAGAAAGAATTGGAAGGCCAAAAGCTATGGAAAAGGAACCTTTGAATAAAATAGTTGTACCTACTTATTCGTACCTGATTATATAAGGAACGTCCCATGTAACCTGAGTTATCTTTGTTGCAAAGATTTCATACTCATGGATGTATCAGCTTCTTCATCAAGTTACTATCGATACCACCTCCATGTAATAGTGAAAACTTTATTGTATTGTAATATTACATGTAAAGTTGTTTCACAACAAACAAATTAACTAACGATGACTCGACAAACACGTATATTTTGAATCTCTAACGGCTGCATAGCGAAATGATATTTTGCAATCTGCCCAAAAAAATATATGATGGTTAAAATTAATTAGATTAGAGAGATGCTCGGATCAGTCATATGGAGTTGTACCGAACTCAGAAGACGCGTGTTCGAACCTCATCCTAGAATTTGTAATTTTCTCTCTTTTATTGCAATACATACAGGTCTATCTCTGTGCTAAGGACATATTAAGTAACAAAAAATGAATCCCTTGGACAGCGTTTCGGAGTAATGTCTCTATCATAAAAGCTGCAACAGAAACTTCCATAGTCCAAAGCCCTCGAAACGCAGAAGACCGCAATGGATAGCGCTGCAATATTTAAAGAAAATCATCGTCTTCAACCATGACTCCGATGTCAAGAGTGAACGACGAAGAAGGGGGAATTATAATAAGAAAGCTGTGCGCTCCATCCCGCACCGGAAAATGTATTATCCTACATAATCAGTTTTAGTTTGAAAATGTATGTAAAGATAATTGATGCTATCACTTTTTGCGTTTGAAGTTTAAATTTAATCCCTTCAGTTGTAGAAATAATCTCTTAAAATGTTATTCAAAAGTTTTATAAAATATTTTCTACCCCACTAACCAATCAAATTACTTTAAATTTGGCTGTACCAGGTATATGTATAGTGACGCCATACGATATACAGGCTACCTTTGTGCCAAAGTCCATCAATATTGTTTCAGTAGTTTGAATGTAAAAGCAGGCCAAACAAACAAGCAACGAACCGACAAACACTTTCGCATATGGCCAGTTTTGCGGTATAAAAGTAGTTTCAGTGTTATATATTACGTTGTATATGTGTCTGAATTTTCCAAGTTTTTATTATATGACTTTTGAAGCACTAACGCTTGGTTAAAAAAACCAAATTTTGCAATTTATCCCCTAATACGAGGATTAAAATCCATTAGGAAGATATATTCCAAGCTTGCCATGTAGCGCGTCTTTGGTATCGTCTCGGTGGCCTAGGATACGGTTTGTCAGAAGACGCGGGTTCAAAACCCTTTCCAGGATGGGTTATTTTTGTGATTAAATGGTAAATCGGACAACACTGATGTCTATTATGAGTTCGTTACTACTCCGACGGGTGTGCGAGCAGTAGGTACTGATACCCATCCTCAAAGCTCTTTTATTTTTGTCCTATAATTTGACAGTTTGGTCTCGCTAGGCAGGCGTCACGGCCTGAAAAATAAGATAATACGGTTTGATAAGTTACTGAATCATTTTTAGTTCAGTAAGTTATCAAACCGGCCTGAAGCTGGAGGTTGGCCGTAACTTACAGCGATATTTTTTCTAATAAACTGAATCAAAAACCCTAAAAAAAGCCCACCCTAAAATGCTTTATACTAAATAATAGGTACTATACCAAATCATTAAAAGTAACAACACGCATCTGTCCATTCAAACAGTCATAGGTAGTACATTTTTATTGTTTAGTGGTAGTATTCAAGAGCAATATAAAATACCTGAATACCGCTGGTATTCAATTCAGTAGGCTGGTACTTACACAATAATACATATTTTTGAGGTCAAATAATAAAAAAAAGTGCTATCCATCTAATTTGAAAACCAAAATTTTTCCTTTTGCATTTTGCCTTGCCTCTTATAAATTCATGGGATCCCCAGAAAGTTTTGAGAAACTGAAAAAACACCTAAAATGGATAGAATATTTTCAATAAATCTTTTCCGACGAGCACGTTACACTCCGATAACTGAAGAGTAGTACGCCTTTCTTGGTAATATCATCATTGGCGGTTAATGACAATCGATCAGTAAGTTGCAAGGGTCACTAAAATGGTAAAAAAATATTTACCCCAAAATGGAACCGATTTCAGCACCGAAAAGTGTAAAAGAACTTGTGGAAATTGTTACTTTTGTACTTTCATGGTACCGACTACCATTCTTTGTAACGGCAATGACCCGTTGACTTTGATATTGTTGCCAAACCGCTGGGTCCGATTCTACTAACCAAATGTTGCTCCAACTTTAACTGAACTGTAGCTGTACGATGACAATTATTCGTTTTTTATTGTGCTATTTAAGTTAGATTTCTATTGTTACAATAAACTTTAAATTAAAACCTTATATGCTATTAACTAAATAGATCATGTTTTAAATGTTTATCAGGACTTATCACGTATTATTTAAAATAGGTAAAAATATGTACCTTTCGCTCGACGTTTCGACCATGTTACCAGGTCAGGTGGCAGATGGCCAGGTCTCTGTTGGACAGAGCGGACGCCCTCTGTGACCCTGAACATGTAGAGGTTGAGAAAAAGCATGTTCAGGAGGTACTTAAAAGGAATGGCTATAGTGTGACTAAACGCGGGCAGGCGAGACGCAAATGTCACAAGAGAGGGACTGACGTCGAGCGGCAGCTGGCTTTCATGCCTTACGTTAAAGGAGTAACGGATAAGGTAGGGACTTTGCTGAAAGAGTACTCCATCAAGACGGTGTATACCCCCTTATCTAAGCTGGCGAGGCATGTGAGGACACCGAAAGACGTTATTCCTTTCCAGACCCCTGGTGTGTACAAGGTCGATTGTAGCTGCGGTAGTTCCTACATAGGTCAAACGAAGCATACCATAGCTGAAAGAATCAAAGAACATATCGCGGCCGTCAAAAATCGCCAGACACAGAAGTCGGCTATTGCAGAACATTTGCTTGAGGCGGGATCCGGTCACTGGATCGAGCTCCACGATCCGAAGGTCCTCTCCACTGAACGACATTATTTTTCAAGAATGGTTCGTGAAGCGGTTGAAATTAGAAAACATCGCAATTTCAACCGGGAAGATGGGTTTAAGTTAGCGGCGTCGTGGAATCCCGTAGTGAGCAAGTGTACAAACCGCGGTGTAAGTACTAGGACATTTACCGATACAGTCAGTGTTGTGTGTCGTAGTGACAACCCTGCGATTTTTCAAGATCAAGTGAGCCCTCAGGTAGGAGAACAAAACACACGCTCTTCTCGCCGGACTCACCCGCAGTTTTCAGTCAGCTCGTGACCACGGCCATTGTAACATAGTCGAAACGTCGAGCGAAAGGTACATATTTTTACCTATATTAAATAATACGTGATAAGTCCCGATAAACATTTAAAACATGTGTTCAAATCGCGAAAGTTTAAAAATTACTATATAGATCATGACCGCGTCGTTAACGCATATCCGTATATTATATTTATATATGGGTAGTAGCGTTTAAGATGACGTTACCTTTCAAGTTGTCATCATAGAAATAGTAGAACAGCTTTTTGGGTTAGTATCCAACGGAGTCGAACTGATGTTGCAACTGAATAGATAGTTGAACGTTTTGAAAAAATAGAATTGGTTTGCAGATGCCAAAGTTTCTGAATAAATTAATTAGAAAGTAATATTAAAGGATTAACTTTTTGCGTCAGAGACATACATATACGTCAGTTTCATTTATAAATCTTTTGAGTTTATAATCACGGTATAGGAAGGATTAATACATAAGGAAGTTGATTTAGGAAGTTATCGATTTGTCCTAAATAGGGAAGCTAATCCAATCTTAGATGTGACCACCATTTTATTAAAATACTCAAAATAACAATTTTATATCTTGGCAAAATTAAAAGCAAGTGTTGGTTTATTTGACATAACAGAAGGAAGAGTGTTCCACATGTTACAAGTCTCCACGAGTCCTACCTACTCTACCTACAACTACATGTCAAACTAAGAGTTTTTTTAGACACACAGTCAGCGTGGTGGTGCTGTTCTTCAAGAAAGATGACAACACTTTACTTAAAAATTACAGACCCATCTCGCTTTTGAGCCATGTTTATAAGCTGTTTTCGAAGGTCATAACGAACCGTCTCAGTCGCAGGTTTGATGAATTCCAGCCTCCAGAACAAGCCGGTTTCCGAAAAGGCTATAGTACCATAGACCACATCCACACGCTACGGCAAGTTATACAGAAGACCGAAGAGTATAACTTGCCTCTTTGTTTAGCGTTTGTGGACTATGAGAAAGCCTTTGATTCGATCGAGACGTGGGCAGTGCTTGAGTCTCTCCAGCGGTGCCGTATTGACTATCGGCATATTGAAGTGCTGAAGTGTTTGTACAAAAACGCCTACATGTCAGTCCGAGTACAGAAGCAGAGTTCGAAGGCCTCCAGGTCCTACGATTCATCTCCTCATTTCTGATTCAATCACGTACAGTGACTCAGCACAGTTTTCTCCATTTTTGATGTAACGAATTTTACGATTTTGAGCTTACATACTCGTATTATGAGGCTCATAGTCAGAGAGCAGTGCCACAAGTCATCACTGGTAACATTCACTGGTCTAAGATTTGGCCTGCATGCATATCATAGAGTACCTTTTGTTCGCGGCTCCGTCTGCGTGGATATATGATATACCGTAGCTGCTACGGTTTGCTACGGCGTAGCAAATTGTTTCCGGTCTATTTCTGTGTGAACTTTCATCAACAGCCGAGCATCATACACTATCAAATCTTTGCTTTTTATTATAAGAGTAGATAAAGATTAACACCAAGTACACATTATTATTGTGTCATAACTGTAATAATTAGACATATCTTATTGCACATAATTATACTGCAGTACATCACTCTGCTGCATTGTCAATAGTTTCCGATTTTTGAATATATTGTGTGTTACTCAGTGATAATGTGACTTTTTTACGGCAAAACAATGTTTTAATCGATCCAAAGATGTTATATACGAACTGTAAGGGAAAGGTCTGATACCCCTAAGAGTGTGATTGTGGTGGGAAGTGTGGTGTGAGACGCTGCATGTCTGTACTTACTTAATTACTGTTAATGAAGTTGTCTCATATTCTCTATGGTTCTATATTCCTTGGCCAGTGGCCGAAGAAATAATATTGTGGTAAACCATGAAATTAAAAACGTCACTATCGTAAAGTGTGTGTTTATACATCTCTCTCGCCTTCATCAAATGCCTTTACCTGCGTATGGAAGAGTGGACCAGTAAACTCGCCCCGCGCCCAATTAATTGTAAAATATTTTTTTGAAATTTGGCAGGTTATTTCCTACTACATACTTATTAAATGAAAGGCCAGAATAAAACAGTTTTCCCTTCGCCGTTAGAATGCGATTGAAATGCGAAACGTAAGAAGCAAGGGACTCTACTTACTGTGTCACTGTGTGTGCCGCGAATCATTAGTGCGCAAGTGTTAGGTACTGTAAGAGTACTATAGCATGTGAAATCATTATTATTTCTGTTACAAATATGACACAAAAGTTTGAGTAAATTTGTCGTGCAGGAGTTCATCTACTTATTAACAAAGTTGAAATCAAAAAAGTTGTGATTGCATGATATTTTATATGTTTATTTATTTCATGATAAAAGAAGTTTAAAAAATACGCAATTATCAGCTTACCTGCTACTTCAGTTTACAAATTGTTCCTGTACATCTTATAGATGCCAAAGTTCCTACAGTATAAATATCTTAATAAATATTCTGTTTTAAATAAGGATAATTGTAATAAATAGGTGCTAACCTCTGCCTTTATCAGACGTATGCCCTCACAACTGCATTGCGCACGTAAACATGAGACATTGTTAAGTCTCAATGTGCCTGTATTTTACCTGCACCCATACCCTTCAAAACCAGAACACAATATTGCGAAGGTTACTGCTTCAGGAAGAAAATGATATGGTGGCAGTCTTCCCCGGATGACCTCATTCACGAAGAGTTCTACTGCTACTATGTAGGTAGGTAAATAGATAGATAAACCCTTTATTGCAACACCACATTATATAATATAACTAACAAATACAAGTAAACAGGATAATATAATTGAAAACTATTACTCAGCATTATAAAAATAAAATTAAGTGTAACAATTGGCGGTCTTATCGGTCAAAGCGATCTCTTCCAGACAACCATGTTATTGAAAAGGAAGCTTGAATAAAAAAAGGTCTCGAAGGAAGTTTCTTTGGATACCTGTGGAGACTCTCGTGACACATTTACCACCGACCACAATAAGAAGTAGAGGCCCTAAACCAAAATTGAAAAGAATTCTGGTATGTACCTACAATCTAACGACTATACCACACTCTTTTGTCTTTTTAACTCCAGCTCTATCCTTGAGCCTCAATTGCACTAAGAGAAATGCTCGCTTTGTAACTTGTATGGGAGTTATGATTTTTTATGCAACTGAATGCAGATCATGTTTTGAGCTCTCAAGCTGGCCTCCAAGACTACTGCTCGCGTTATCCACTGCACTAAGGGGTTGGATCCCTTAACAAACATACACAAGGACTCTATGTCCCGACTTAAACTGTAATTAAAGGCAAAACTTCTGCAATTGAACTTGTATGAAAATGTTTACTTTTCTGTTTAAATGGTTACAAGTTTAGCAACAAAAACTAATGCACAAGGACAAACGCGGGCCACTCGTGGCCCGCGCACCGCCCAACACCTAGTCTCATTATATAAAGATGGATTACCACTGACTCACTGACTCACTGACCTCTTTGTTCTCATAGAAGGAGCAATGGGGGGTATAGAAGATGTAGGGTTAAAGTGTAGGGGGGCTCAATTCGAGTAGGGGAAAAATCCGAAAAGTGCTGAATGTGGAAATTTGATGGAACAGGTGAACGGCTCTCGGAAACTATAAAAGATGGGGGGTAGGTGCCAAAACTAAAAAAGGCCAAAACCCTGGGCAACTGCCAAAAATTAAAAAAAAAACATACCCCCCAAACAAAAGACGATCGCTCCCATACAAAATGTAAATGCTTAAAACTCCTAAACCGTTTGAGATAAGTATAAAGTGTTTGACCAAATGTCATAGGGAATCGGAAGGGTAATTTGGTAAAAGTGTCAAAAATCCAAGATGGCGGATTCAAAATGGCGGCCGAATTGAAAGTTGGTCCGATCCGGCTCAAAATTTGTATCGGGGGGTTTTTGGGGTCCCACATTCCAAATATGAAAACCATTTTTTGATGACGTCATTTTTCAATATGGCCGCCATACATATGTTTTTTTGGATCTTTAATGGATCGTTTCTCCCAGTGGGCGTGATGGGGATTATGGTTTTGTAAGGTTATATGTGGGGTTACGATAGGTGACTTTAGGAGAAACTGAATGGAGCTGAACGTGGAATACCAGGTAGAACAGGTGAACGGCTCTCGGAAACTATAAAAGATGGGGGGTAGGTGTCAAAACTAAAAATGAACAAAAACCTGGGCAACTGCCAAAAATTAAAAAAAAAACATGCCTCCCGAACAAAAGACGATCGCTCCCATACAAAATGTAAATGCTTATAATTCCTAAACCGTTTGAGATAAGTATAAAGTGTTTGACCAAATGTCATAGGCAATCGGAAGGGTAATTTGGTAAAAGTGTCAAAAATCCAAGATGGCGGATTCAAAATGGCGGCCGAATTGAAAGTTGGTCCGATCCGGCTCAAAATTGGTATCGGAGGGTTTTTGGGGTCCCACATTCGAAATATGAAAACCATTTTTTGATGACGTCATTTTTCAATATGGCCGCCATACAAATGTTTTTTCGGATCTTTAATGGATCATTTCTCCCAGTGGGCGTGAAGGGGCTGATGGTTTTGTAGGGTTATATGTGGAGTCAGGGTAGGTGACTTTAGTAGAAACTGAATGGAGCTGAACGTGGAATACCAGGTAGAACAGGTCAACGGTTCTCAGAAACTAAAAGAGATAGGGGGTAAGTGCCAAAACTAATATTGACAAGCACCCTGGGCATTTCCTAAAAAATAAAAAAAAAACACACCTCCCGAACAAAAGACGATCGCGCCCATACAAAATGTAAATGCTTATAACGCCGCAACCGTTAAAGATAGGTATAGGGTGTTTGAACTAATATTTAAGGGGACCGAAAATTCAATTTGGCGGAAATGTCAAAAATCCAAGATGGCGGATTCAAGATGGCGGCTACCTTAAATATTAGTCTGATCCGACTGAAAATCGATATCTAAGAGTTTTTAGAGTCCCCGATTCGAAATATGAAATCCATTTTTTGATGACGTCATTTTTCAACATGGCCGCCATACAATTTTTTTCTCTGGAATTCTCATCGTTGTTTTTCGACATGTTGGCATGATGGAACGCTGAGGCTTTGTAAGTGAAAAGTATAGGCAGTGGTCTAACGTCCTTAAATGACATCTGAAATAAGCTTAATCTGAACCTTCTGATGGAACAGCTTGACGGCTCTCAGAAACTAAAAGAGATAGGGGGTTAGTGCCAGAACTAATATTGACAAGCACCCTGGGCAATTGCCAAAAATTAAAAAAAAAACACACCTCCCAAACAAAAGACGATCGCGCCCATACAAAATGTAAATGCTTATAACGCCGAAACCTTTAAAGATAGGTACGGAGGGTTTGAACTAATGTTTTAGGGGACCGGAAATGCAATCTGGCGGAAATGTCAAAAATCCAAGATGGCGGATTCAAGATGGCGGCTACCTTGAATAATGGCCTGATCCGACTGAAAATCGATATCTAGGGGTTTCAAGAGTCCCCAATTAGTAAGATGAAACCCATTTTTTGATGACGGCGTTGGTCAAAGTGGCGAGGCCGCAGGTCGAGCTATATGTACGTGGCCGAAGGTGAAGCGAGGCCGAAGGCCGAGCATCCTTCTAAGCGAAACGAGGCCGAAGGCCGAGTGTGCTCCTAAGTGAAGCGAGGCCGAAGGCCGAGCGTGCTTCTAAGCGAAACGAGGCTTAAGGCCGAGCATGCTTCTAAGCAAAGTGAGGCCGAAGGCCGAGCGTCCTTCTAATCGAAACGAGGCCGATGGCCGAGTGCGCTTCTAAATGGAACGAGGCCGAAGGCCGAGTGTGCTTCTTAGTGAAATGAAGCCAAAGGCCGAGCGTCCTTCTAAGCAAAGCGAGGCCGAAGGCCGAGCGTACTTCTAAGCGAAGCGAAGCCGAAGGCCGAGCATGTTTGTAAGCAAAGCAAGGCCAAAGGCCGAGCGTGCTTCTAAGCGAAGCGCGGTCGAGTTTTTTGCCCACGAGGAAATAGAAGCCTTTCATGGCGAGTTCGAAGGCCAAGCTTTCGCCGACTTTATTTCAAAATGTCAATGATCTTCAATGCCCATGTTAACATAGGTAATGTGAATCATCATGAACACTACTATTAGTACGAGTACTACTGATATGACATGCTACAAATAACCGTTTGATTTCCTTCGTATACTTGGGTTTGTTCTTATAAATTTAAGTCCAGACAACCTCCACGCAGTGACATAAAAAGGGTGCAACGTCTTCTAAGAAGCTGAAGTGTCACAGTTAGCTGGAAAACTAATGAAGACATCTTAAGCTACTACTTACTTTTCAGCAATAAATATATATATAGTAGGCCTATAGGCCTTTCAAGGGGACACATACACAGATATAATACACAGATTTCGAAGGTCAAGATCTTAATGTAGTAGAGATGCTTGTTGCAATATATGTTATTAAAAAGAATACAAAGTGTGGTGTGGTGTTCACACTTAAAACAATTTTTTTTTAACTAGAACTAGACTAGAACTCAGCTTATTGAGAAATGTATAGCTCTTTTCATTCGTCCTTGAATATATTTACGTAGTATTGTATTCTCTTTGGAATATATCAAGAGAAACACTTGAGTTTACACAATTACAGATTTGACTGTTTTATAAAGTTAACAACTTAAAGTAGAAACTAAAAACATGAGTAGGCATTTTATGGTCAAGATGTTTTGTCGATTCTTAAAGTAGGGCAGAAAATGAAGATTGGGAACAATAGATTAAATAAAATGTTTCATATTAAAGTTGTGAAGCTGTCGTAAAGGTAGCCACTATAGCTGAAATACAAACTCTAATACATGGATGAACTTACGTACACCGTGAATAAAATGAATGCCAACGTTACGATTTGTAAAGTTCTTCAATCTTAATTTATATTAATGCCAAAGAATGGAAGTAAAAAGCACTGCGACCGTCCCCTAGGTCAAACTTGATAGACAGGTATATTTGATACGTAACTTGGTTTTCTTTAAGTGAAGATGATGATGTAATAAGATTATTTATATGGTAGTGGGAGTTAGCAGAACAAAATTAAAACCAGTTATTTGCCTTGGTACATACAAAATCTATACGTACCGAATAATGCAGCGCAATCTAATTCCTTATTAGGTTTTACGACATAATTATATACATCCACGTGAAAAGATATACATGGAATAATAAAATTTTCAAACAAGGGTTACCTACATTTATTATCATATGAGACGTAAAACTTTTAATGCTGAAGATATGCATACGGAAGGACCAGATTAATGCTGCATGCATCCAAGATATTCCTGCGACCTTGTTTAGTACGTCTTCCACATTGTCGGTGGACGACCTACCTTCTCTACCAGACTCTCAGTCAGACGGACAGATGGACAAACGGATAAACAGCATCAACCTACGGTTGGATATAGACACTATTGCCTACCACATTTAGTTCAAAGAATTTTATCCTAAGACTTAACTGAAACCACACATTGTAGTTTTAGTATTTATACCTTAGTTTTATTATAATATTATGATTTTTAAGTGCTAATGCTTGCTTCGATAAACCAAATGTTGCAATACATCCCCATACACCGGTTAAAATCACCTAATAGAAAAAAAATTATGCTTGGATGGGTGCCTATAGAAAGTGTCTACGAGATTCAAAGCCACACAAATGAATTGAATAAATATGAGCAATGATGAGAAATATCGTTTTAAAATGTATCGTTGGTGTAGTGGTGGCTTTGGAATGTTTGTAGGTTTGGATTTCCGGTTAGGATAGTTGTTGGAATTTTCCGACAGAGAAATTCACACTGTCCGGCGTCTGGAACACTGCCCTGTACGAGACAAAAGGCATTATATGGGACCAATACGTCTCTGGTATGGGTGTTTGATAAATACATCTACCTACCTGTTTAAAATATGTAAGCATGAACATAATGGTATGTTTTGTTGAAAATATGTATATCATTATTTACGTTACATATAAATTACTTTTACTAAAGTTAAACTCCAGGGATCCTTTGAAAACAAAGTTATACTACAGTTTAAATATGTACTTACTATATTTCGTTTAGCTCCACATATATACCTTTTAGTATAATACAATGACATACATACATATAAAAATATCATACTTATAGAATAAGAACTTAGCTTATTGAAAAAGGGCGAGCATTTTTAATTTTTCCTTAGGTATTCCTATAAATATCAAGAGAAGAACTTGACTTGAAAAAATCGTTAAATTGACTCCTTTTACAGTAAACAACTTTGAGAAGGTTCGGTGGATTATTAATTATGTATGTAGGTAGGTACGAACTGTCCATTTCATATTTTTGATATTTATACTGACCAATATAAATGTATTATTTGTGGCTCCGCAACACAGCTGATGATTGAACTATTTGCAACCAGTCCACAATATACACAGGCTTCGACGGGGTCAAGAGACGCGTACAAACACACACATGAGAGCTAATGCAATCTAATTCCTTAATCGATGTTACAACATCCAAGTATTTACGGATAAGGTTTAAATATTATAAACTACCTTTCACCTGCTGATCTTCTTGCGTTTATAGTGACTTCCCGTTACAGACTACCTATGTGGCAAGAATAGTGAACATAGGTTCTTTAATTTAAGCGTGAAGAGAACAAACAAACTAATTAATTACGAAACGACAAATATTTTTGCATTTAAAATAATATTATTATACGAGTATACTGATGTAATAGCTGAAAATAATATCTAAAACGTTCAGTTTTCAGTAGTAGGTAAAAGTAATTTTAGTGCTAATTCTGATCATCACTATTTATGTTAGTGATTTGACGCAGCTTTTTCTTGTAAGAGTTATCTATTCTAATAGAGTCTATTCCATATGCTTAGGTACTGTCACATTTTTTGTGTTACACGATGATATTTTAAATATACCGATTATTATGTATTAGTGTAATGCTATAGGGTATAGGATGTAAGGAGTCTACTTACAACATAGTTCAAAGTTTTTTTCCTCTATGTTAGTGTATGGATAGTTTTTTATTTCACACATTATCAATAATTCAATACACGTAGGGAACAAAATAATGAATGGAATAGAATATATAATAGGTAGTAGTAATGATTAGGTAGCGATCTTCATCCATCTTCTATAATACATTGGAGTCAGTATAAGTCTATCCGCTAGACTTCTGATGCCAGTGTTGTTGCTTATGTGTACTCTGGACATGAAGGATGCTATGCGTTTCCTCTGGATGGAATGAAATGAGCAGATCCGGGGCTGTGAACATTTCAGAAGCGCTACAATGCCATAATATATTGTTAAAGGCGCCTCGCGTTCTATATTGGCGTCATCCTTCAGACTGGAAGTTACAATATGACTAAGGTACTGAAAATTATCTACAATTTTAATAAGTTGTCTTACATATGTATTAACGAAACAACTTTATTCAGACATATACTTAAGGTAGAGATGCTGTCTGTATACTCTATATATTATTACTTCAGTGTTTAGACTGGTACGGATTACGTACCAGTACGACTTACGATAAGGGTAGAAAGTATTGGAATGCCAAAAGCTATGGAAAAGGAACCTTTGAATAAAAGAGTTGTACCTACTTATTCGTACCTAATTATATAAGGAACGCCCCGTGTAACCTGAGTTAACTTTGTTGCAAAGATTTCATACTCATGGATGTATCAGCTTCTTCATCAAGTTACTATCGATACCACCTCCATGTAATAGTGAAAACTTAATTACATGTAAAATTGTTTCACAACAAACAAATTAACTAACGATGACTCGACAAACACGTAGGTATATTTTTTAATCTAACGGCTGCATAGCGAAATATTTTGCAATCCGCTCCCAAAACAAATATGATGGTTAAAATTAAAAAGATAAATACTCGGATCAGTCATGGAGTTGTACCGAGCTCAGAAAACGCGTGTTCGAACCTCATCCTGGAATTTGTAATTTTCTCTCTTTTATTGCAATACATACAGGTCTATCTCTGTGCTAAGGACATATTAAGAAACAAAAAATGAACCTCTTGGACAGCGTGTCGGACTAATGTCTCTTTAAAAAAAAAACGATATTGAAAAATATTTAGTGACACTTCCGCTGAAAAGAAAACAATGATTTTGGCCTATTTGGGGGCGTGCACCACCCTCCCTCCCGCATAAATGCTAATAGGAGCATTTTATGTAGCAGTATAATGGATTTCCGCAAAGTAACGCCTGAATCAATAAATTTTCTAATGTCTCTTTCATAAAAGCTGTAAAAGAAACTTCCATAGTCCAAAGCACTCGAATCGCAGAAGACCGCAATGGATAGCGCTGCAATATTTAAAGAAAATCATCGTCTTCAACCACGACTCCGATGTCAAGAGTGAACGACGAAGAAGGAGGAATTATAATAAGAAAGCTGTGCGCTCCATCCCGCACTGGCCTGAAAATGTATTATCCTATATAATCAGTTTTAGTTTGAAAATGTATGTAAAGATCATTGATGCTATCACTTTTTGCGCCTGAAGTTTAAATTAAATCGCTTCAGTTGTAGAAGTAATCACTTAAAATGTTATTCAAAAGTTTTATAAAATGCTTTTCTACCCAGCTAACCAATCAAATTACTTTAAATTTGGCTGTACCAGGTATATGTATAGTGACTCCATACGATATACAGGCTACCTTTGTGCCAAAGTCCATCAATATTGTTTCAGTAGTTTGAATGTAAAAGCAGGCCAAACAAACAAGCAACGAACCGACAAACACTTTCGCATATGAAATATCGCTACCGATTTCTAAAGGTCTTATCGCATATGGCCAGTTTTGCAGAATAGTAGTTTCAGTGTTGTATATTACGTTATATCACATTGTATATGTGTCTGAACTTCCCAAGTTTTTATTATATGACTTTTGAAGCACTAACGCTTGGTTAAAGAAACCACATTTTGCAATTTATCCCCTAATACGAGGATTAAAATCCATTAGGAAGATATATTCCAAGCTTGCCATGTAGCGCGTCTTAAAGACCAAAGATGGACCAATACCGTTACCACATGGAAAGGCGACCATTTAAATGCTAACTCTAAAAAGATATATATTTATAGCAATGTTATTGTAATTGTAATTGTCGGAAATAAAAGACTGTTTATATGTATTTTTATTTATAATACCAAGCTTGAATGTATGCTTCGCTAACCTAGCAGTTAGGGCGGATAACATTAACACAGATTGTAAGATGACGATGGTTCAGTACCCGTCCATGTATTGTATTTTTATATTCCCTCGAGAGACATTGAAAATGATTTTAACTGCCGTGGTCTTTATAGTTTATAGCGAAAAAAATTCGTGACTGCAGAGAGGCGTATATAATATGGCATAAATAGTGGTAAATTAATAGAAAACTTAGTAAATAATTTTGCTTTTGGATTTAAAAACGCACTAAAGTTTATCGTTTTTTTAAATGTTTACTGCAAGCTTACTTCTTGATTCTAACTTGATTGATTGACACGGGATTGTTACATGTATCGTCTCGGTGGCCTAGGATACGGTTTGTCAGAAGACGCGGGTTCAAAACCCATTCCAGGATGGGTTATTTTTGTGATTAAATGGTATATCGGACAACACTGATGTCTGTTATGAGGTCGTTACTATTCCGACGGGTGTGCGGGCAGTACTGATACCCATCCTCAAAGCTCATTTATTTTTGTCCTATAATTTGACAGTTTGGTCTCGCTAGGCAGGCGTTACGACTTGAACAATAAGATAATACGGTTTAATAACTTACTGAATCATTTTTAGTTCAGTAAGTTATCAAACCGGCCTGAACCTGGAGGTTGGCCGTAACTTACAGCGATAATTTGTCTAATAAACTGAATCAAAAAAAAAACCCTAAAAAAAGCCCACCTTTAAATGCTTTATACTAAATAATACTATCCTAAATCATTAAAAGTAACAACACGCATCTGTCCATTCAAACAGTCATAGGTAGTTGTAAATTTTTATTGTTTAGTGGACGTATTCAAGAGCTAAAATACCTGAATACCGCTGGTATTCAATTCAGTAGGCTGGTACTTACACAATAGTACATATTTTTGAGGTCAAATAATAAAAAAAGTGCTATCCATCTAATTTGAATACCAAAATTTTCTCCACCAAAACCAAAGCTCTAGCGGTCGCCCTGAACATTGCTTCGCCGCATGAAGTCGAGTTGAGCGTAGCGAAACGACCTTCAGGACCTCCCTTGAGCTTCTGGCTCCCGCATTATTTATAAACAGTCTAGGGGTAGTAGCAACAAGAATAGGTGGAGTCGGGGTGCTCTGTGTCGGTTTTCTGACTACTTTCAACCTAACCGGTCTGAGTTGGTCTCTGGGTGGGTAAGGGAGGAAAATAATTTTCACAAAACTATGTAGGAGTATTTATTTTATTTTGTAAACATAGTTAATTACATTGATCAACTCGACACAGTTTTTCAGTAGATATCATATCCTTGTCTTCAGCAAATTGCACACACTGTTCAGTGGATCCCAAGCATCGAATAACCTTAGCCAAATTCCACATATTCACAACTTCGTCCGTGTAGAAATGCCGTCCAGCAGAGCGTCGGGATTCAGCTTCCGTCCCGGTAACCCGGGAACTTGTTGACGGCACGGGTTCTGTGCCTGAGGGCGCTTCTCTAGAAGCCATAGCTCGCCAAAAACGATCGGTGTCCAGTAAGCCAGCAAAAGTCGTCCAAAGTAGTGATCCAACGGTGTCCAGTGAGTAAGCCAAGGTTGTACGGGGAAGAAATCCAATCGGTGTCCAAGAGAGAAGCCAAGTCGTCGAAAAATCGTAGAAAAAAACAGAGGAGCACATTCACGAAAACTCGAAAGCAACGGAATAATGCGAATCGTGTATGTCAAATCAACGTCACATACGTCAAACACCACAAACCTCAAAAAAAGCGATCAAAACGTTTCGTTTCACGAACATAAACATAGCAGACGTTCAAATTTATGCAATATTTCCTGATATTGCGTTCCGTTTCACGCATCCGCATGTTTTTCGTGTGAAATTACAGAAACTTTAAATATTAATTTAAAATACTTTCGCGTAACTCCAGCAACCAAAATCGAATTGGGAGGGTCAAGACAAAGCCCCTTGACCATTCCACAGTAGCAGAATCCTCAAATTCAGGCGACTCGATTCAAGACCCGACCCCAAATCTTTTCCGACGAGCACGTTACACTCATAACTGTAGAGTAGTACGCCTTTCTTGGTAATATCATCATTGGCGGTTAATGACAATCGATCAGTAAGTTGCAAGGGTCACTAAAATGGTAAAAAAAATATTTACCCTAAAATGGAACCGATTTCAGCAGCAAAATGTGTAAAAGAACTTGTGGAAATTGGTACTTTTGTACTTTCATGGTACCGACTACCATTCTTTGTACCGGCAATGACCCGTTGACTTTGATATTGTTGCCAAACCGCTGGGTCCGATTCTACTAACCAAATGTTGCTCCAACCTTAACTGAACTGTAGCTGAACGATGACATTTATACTTTTATTGTGCTATTTAAGTTAGGTTTCTATTGTTACAATAGACTTTAAATTAAAACTTATATGCTGTTAACTATATAGATCATGACCGCGACGTTAACGCATATCCGTATATTATATATTTATATAGGTAGTAGCGTTTAAGATGACGTTACGTTTCAAGTTGTCATCATAGAAATAGTAGAACAGCTTTTTGGGTTAGTATCCAACGGAGTCGAACTGATGTTGCAACTGAATAGATAGTTGAACGTTGTGAAAAAATAGAGTTGGTTTGCAGATGCCAAACTTTCTGAATAAATTAATTAGAAAGTAACGTTAAAGGATTAACCTTTTGCGTCCCAGATACATAAATATACGTCATTTTCATTTATAAATCTTTTGTGTTTATTATCACGGTATAGGAAGGATAAATACATAAGGAAGTTGATTTAGGAAGTTATCGATTTGTCCTGAATAGGGAAGCTAATCCAATCTTAGATGTGACCACCATTTTATTAAAATACTCAAAATAAAAATTTTATATCTTGGCAAACTTAAAAGCAAGTGTTGGTTTATTTGACACAACAGAAGGAAGAGTGTTCCACATGTTACAAGTCTCCACGAGTCCTACCTACTCTACCTACAACTACATGTCAAACTAAGACTCTATTTTAGACACACAGTCAGACAGACATATGGACAAACGGACAAATAGCATCAACCAACGGTTGGATATGGATACGGACGTAATATGATGATATACAACCACAATACTGCCTACATTTATTTTAAAAAAATTTACCCTTAGACTTACCTGAAACTCACATTGAGCGTTATATTTTAGTATTTATACCTAAGTTTTATTATAGTATGATTTTTAGGTGCTAATGCTTGCTTAGATAAACCAAATCTTTTAACTCATCCTCATTAACCGGTTAAAATCAACTAAGAGAAATAAATTTGATGCTTGGATGCGTGCCTATAGATGGCCTACCATGGCGTCATGGCGTTTAGCACGGATTGTTAGAAGATGCGGGTTCAAATTCAAAACTCGTCGAAAGATAGGTAGGTATTTTTCCACTATAAAGTAGCAATACTTAAGTTCGTACAGTACAAAAATCTTGAGAGATATGTATAAATCGACGTATTATTGGAATCGTAAAGTTTTTATAAACACATTAACACACATGTTAACAACCAGTCTGCAAAGAGATTATAAATATCACACTTATGTCATAAACGTGAATAAGAACGTGAATATTTTCATTGTTTTAAACTAAATATAGATATAAATATATATTCAATATCGAATAAGAACTAAGCTTTTTAAGAAAGGTAGAGCTTATTTAATGTTTCGTTGAATATTTCAAGCGAGCGACTTAACTTTACTTGGCAAAATCCCTAATTTGACTGTATATACAAAGGGTAAAACTATTATAACTTTGTTTAGAAATTTACGAGACTGATCCTAAAACTATGTGTGACGCCGAACTACAAGCCTGCGCTGATAGCAGGGCAAGAGCACACTCCGAGAATGGAAAAATTTTAGGATACTTTTGTTTTGGTGCATCAATTGATAAATAATAATATGTTTGGAGTGTAAGACAAACCTAACAATATCGTTGTTTATAAAAATCTATTATTCCGTTTTAGCTGCAGAATGATCGTAATTATAGTTCATACGCGTACACACATCTTAAAATATTATAACCATCTTTCATGCCGTCGGATACTAAGTACCTAATGAACGTACACCGCCTAAAAGTACATACACACCCTTAAAACATAGGTAGGTAACCCTCCTTCAGGAAGTAAGTTTTAAAAGGCAAAGTAGGAAAGTTAATTACTACTTACTCAATGAAAGGACAGCATTCAAAAATTAAATCCTCGCGGTCGTGTTTGATAACACCTCTGCGCTAACCCTACTCGGATATGTAAGCGTGAAGATAACGTAAGTAATATGTTACCTACGTTATCTTTTAAATTTACTTTGAATTTATTTTTACTTAATTTTGAGTAAACCGGATTCATTTTATCCATAGATACATTTCAGAAATATGTTGCACTCCGTCAAGGGTTGCTAATGAAACGGCTCACTGCCCGCGACCTTCGCCCTCGCCATAACATCCCAGAGTTTCATTTATAAGAATCTTCTCCTGACAATAATTAACACAACAAAAAAAGAATTTTAAAGCGAGATTGTTTTATCCGTTCTCAAGTTATAGCGTTACCAGGAGAAATAGGGATTCATTTATATATAGAAGATATATATAGGTAGATTTCAAAGTTTAGTTGTACAGAGTTTTCAGTAAATCAAAACCAAAGAATAAAATAAATACATGTTTTATTATTTATGTCCATGTTTATCTTCACGAGTTTTGAGTCAAAAGAATAACATTTTCCATATAAACATTAGTCATAGTCATAGTAGTTTCATGGCACCCTGTTTAAACATCTCAGGCTTTGATTTTTAATACTTAAGCGTTTATGTGATTTCACAAACTAAACTATCTTTATTCTAAAGTTCATTTAAACTTTTTTAGTAGTTACCTACGGAGATACTTGGTGAAAAACATTCACGGACACAAACTTTCACATATTTAATTTTACTCACTGACCCTCTCGCGGTTTCGCTTGCCGTAGCGTGCGGGTTACAAAGCCACAGCATTCATTTGATAAATAATTATGGCATTTCTTAAGGTTCCCTACCTTAAGAAATGAAATGGTAAACGCAAGTTGGAAAAAGTAGATTAAATAAAATAACAAGTCCAATATGAAAAATTTAATATCGACTTCCATTCTATTCAGTTATTGGAGTGTATCTCAAAATATACTTAACCAAATTTGATGAAATTTAAATGGGACCACACGGGAAGCACCAGCTTTCAAACAAAAAAGAATTTTGAGAATCGGTGCATCCTATAGAAAACTATGAGGTATCAAACATTAAAAAAAACATACAGTCGAATTGAGTAGCTCCTCCTTTTTTTGGAAGTCGGTAGAAAACACAAAATACGATAGTCGAGACGCTTTCGGATATAAAGTGACTATAGCTGAAATACGAACTGGTACACGGTCGAGCTTACGCAGACTGTAATTAAGATTGATGCAAAAGTTTTAGAGGCGAACGTGTTATTTAATAGTTTTGACGACAAGGAAGCAAACATGACACAAGCACTGCGTCCTTCACCTAAAATACCGTAGATAAGTAATGTAGTCTGGTTTATGGTTAACTCGTCCGCATCAGGACAAAAAATAACAATAGATTTATGAATGAAACTTGCCTGGAATGAGAGTTGCTGATTCGGACGGGTTAAATAAGAGATCCATAAAATATCTTAAAATAAGAAAACGGAATATTTTAGTATGTGGTGACTGATATATACAACAACACACACTACAATTCCTGGAATCGTAGTATGTATTCTTAAAAACTATTACATTGTACTTATTATTTGCCAAATTATGGTTACTGGCGAGTCTACGGGTACGCTTCGTAAATTATGTTTTTAGCCTTTTAACGTACTGACGGCCAGATAGAGAGACAAACCGACATACGCACAGATAGAAAAAGTACACATTACATAGATAGATATACCTACAACGAAAATGTTCTATAACATATGATACATTTTTCGGAATGTACGTAGTAAGTCTCATTTCAGATCATCACTATTTAGGTTGTTAAAAATTCCACACAAACACAAATGGGATAATTAGTATCAAGTAGTAGGTATATAGCTATGAAGTGTCCAAGTTAGAAACATATGTCTATCTACGTCAACATAGTTACTTTCACATATTTATCGTTAACGTAATGTAATGATTAATTTAATTTTTTTATGTATTAATTTTATGATGTAAATGTTTTATTAAATACGTATTAGAATCCTACCTTCCACATATTTCAAAAATGTTTGCCTGTACGTTTTATTCTAATGTTTTGAGATTGAAGGTTATGTATATGTATATGGGTTATGCTTTGAGAGTACCTATATATATATACATACATTTATTTTTAATGTTTGATTTTTTATGCTCTAACGGCTGCTTAGCGAAACGAAACTTTGCAATCTGTCCCCTTATATTATTCCCGTTATAATAAATTACTGTAAGACGTTCACTGCTGAACATATGCATCCCCTGTAGATTCCCAAAAGGACAGAATTGGAAGCTATTAGCATAACAGGGTCAGTCTGTGGTTACCAGCCCCATCGGTCGTCAATTTATCTTCTTCTTATTAACAAAGTTGAAATCAAAAAAGTTGTGATTGCATGATATTTTATATGTTTATTCATTTCATGATAAAAGAAGTTTATAAAATACGCAATTATCAGCTTACCTGTTACTTCAATTAACAAATTGTTCCTGTACATCTTATACGAGTAGATGCCAAAGTTCCTACAGTATAAATATCTTAATAAATATTCTGTTTAAATTAAGGATCATTTAGATATCATTGAATAACAAAGTTACTCGTATTATAAAATATAATGTTCACACACTCGTACCCAGTACCGTAGAGGTACCAAGTAGTTTAAGTATTTTTTTTAAAGCCGGTACAAGCACGAGGTCTACCAGGTGTTAGGTGCTAACCTCTGCCTTTATCAGACGTATGTCCTCACAACTGCATTGCGCACGTAAACATGAGACATTGTTAAGTCTCAATGTGCCTGTATTTTACCTGCACCCATACCACCCATACTTGATGACCTCATTCACGAAGAGTTCTACTGCTACTATGTAGGTAGGTAAATAGATAGATAAACCCTTTATTGCAACACCACATTATATAATATAATTAACAAATACGAGTAAATAGGATAATATAATTGAAAACTATTACTCAACAATAAAAATTTGAAATTAAGTGTAACAATTGGCGGTCTTATCGGTCAAGCGATATCGTCAAAACAACCATGTTATTGAAAAGGAAGCTTGAATAAAAAAGGTCTCGAAGGAAGTTTCCTTGGATACCTGTGGATTTAGAAGTAGAGCCCCTATACAAAAACTGAAAAGAATTCTGGTATGTACCTACAATCTAACGACTACCACACTTTTTGTCTTTTTAACTCCAGCTGACCGCTCTATCCTTGAGCCTAAATTGCACTAAGAGAAATGCTGGCTTTGCAACTTGTATGGGAGTTATGATTTTTTATGCAACTGAATGCAGATCATTTTTTGACCTCTCAAGCTGGCCTCCAAGACTACTGCTCACGTTATCAACTGCACTAAGGGGTTGGATCCCTTAACAAACATACACAAGGACTCTTTGTCCCTACTTAAACTGTAATTAAAGGCAAAATTTCTGCAATTGAACTCGTATGAACATTTTGACTTTTCTGTTCAAATGGTTAAAGTTTAGCAACAAAAACTAATGCACAAGGACAAACGCGGGCCACTCGTGGCCCGCGCACCGCCCAAAAAGCTAGTTATTATCTTCTCATTATATAAAGATGGATTACCACTCACTGACTGACTGACATAAATGGTACGGTATGAAGGAGCAATGGGGGGTATAGAAGATGTAGGGGAAAAGTGTAGGGGGGGTTCTGAAACCAAAGGGAAAAGTCCGGGATGAGTTGAATGTGGTAGTGTGATGGAACAGGTGAACGGCTCTCGGAAACTATAAATCATAGGGGGTAGGTGTCAAAACTAAAAATGAATAAAAACCTGGGCAACTGCCAAAAATAAAAAAAAAATCATGCCTCCCGAACAAAAGACGATCGCTCCCATACAAAATGTAAATGCTTATAATTCCTAAACCGTTAGAGATAAGTATAAAGTGTTTGACCAAATGTCATAGGGAATCGAAAGGGTAATTGGGTAAAAGTGTCAAAAATCCAAGATGGCGGATTCAAAATGGCGGCCGAATTGAAAGTTGGTCCGATCCGGCTCAAAATTGGTATCGGAGGGTTTTTGGGGTCCCACATTCGAAATATGAAAACCATTTTTTGATGACGTCATTTTTCAATATGGCCGCCATACAAATGTTTTTTCGGATCTTTAATGGATCATTTCTCCCAGTGGGCGTGATGGGGCTGATGGTTTTGTAGGGTTATATGTGGGGTTAGGGTAAGTGACTTTTGAAGAAACTGAATGGAGCTGAATGTAGAATACCAGGTAGAACAGGTCAACGGCTCTCGGAAACTAAAAGAGATAGGGAGTAAGTACCAGAACTAATGTTGACAAGCAGCCTGGGCAACTGCCAAAAATTAAAAAAAAAATACACCTCCCGAACAAAAGACGATCGTTCCCATACAAAATGTAAATGCTTATTACGCCGTAACCGTTAAAGAAGTGTACGGGGTGCTTGAACTAATGTTTTAGGGGACCAAAAATGCAATTTGGCGGAAATGTCAAAAATCCAAGATGGCGGATTCAAGATGGCGGCTACCTTAAATATTAGTCCGATCCGACTGAAAATCGATATCTAAGGGTTTTTAGAGTCCCCGATTCGAAATATGAAATTCATTTTTTGATGACGTCATTTTTCAATATGGCCGCCATACAAATTTTTTTTCTGAAAATTTTATCGTTGTTTTTCGCCATGTTTTCATGATGGAATGCTGAGGTTTTGTAGGTGAAAAGTGTAGACAGTCGTCTTACGTCTTCAAGTGACACCTGAAATGTGCTGAATCTGAACCATCTGATGGAACAGCTTGACGGGTCTTGGAAACTAAAAGAGATAGGGGGTAAGTGATATAACTAATATTGACAAGCATACTGGGAATCTCCTAAAAATTAAAAAAAAACACACCTCCCAAACAAAAGACGATCGTACCCATACAAAATGTAAATGCTTTATAACGCCGCAACCGTTAAAGATAGGTACGGGGTTTTTAAACTAATGTTTTAGGGGACCGGAATTGCAATTTAGCTAAAATGTCAAAAATCCAAGATGGTGGATTCAAGATGGCGGCTACCTTAAATGTTAGTCTGATCCGACTGAAAATCGATATCTAGGGGTTTTAAGAGTCCCTAATTAGAAAGATGAAACCCGTTTTTTGATGATGGCATTGATCAAAATGGCGAGGCCGCAGGCCGAGCTATATTGACGAGGCCGAAGGCCGAATGTGCTTCTAAGTGAAGCAAGGCCTAAGGCCGAACGTACTTCTAAGCGAAACGAGGCCGAAGGCCGAGTGTGCTCCTAGGTGAAGTGAGGTCGAAGGCCGAGCGTTCTTCTAAGCGAAACGAGGCCGAAGGCCGAGTGAGCTCCCAAGTGAAATGAAGCTGAAGGTCAAGCGTCCTTCTAAGCAAAGCGAGGCCGAAGGCCGAGCGTGTTTTTAAGCGAAGCGAAGCCGAAGGTCGAGCATGCTTCTAAGCAAAGCGAGGCCGAAGGCCGAGCGTGCTTCTAAGCTAAACGAGGCCGAAGGCCGAGTAAGCTCCTAAGTGAAATGAAGCTTAAGCAAAGCGAGGCCGAAGGCCGAGCGTACTTCTAAGCGAAGCGAAGCCGAAGGCCGAGCATGCTTCTAAGCAAAGTGAGGCCGAAGGCCGAGCGTGCTTCTAAGCAAAGTGAGGCCGAAGGCCGAGCATGCTTCTAAGCGAAGCGCGGTCGTGTTTTGTGCCCACGAGGAAATAGAAGCCTTCCATGGCGAGTTCGAAGGCCAAGCTTTCGTCAACTTTATTTCAAGATGTCAATGATCTTCAATGCCCATGTTACCATAGGTAATGTTAATAACCATGAACACAACTATTAGTACGAGTACTACTGATATGACATGCTACAAATAACCGTTTAATTTCCTTCGTATACTTGGGTTTGTTTTTAAAAACTTGAGTCCAGACAACCTCCACGCAGTGACATAAAATGGGTGCAACGTCTTCCAAGAAGCTTAAGTGTCACAGTTAGCTGGAAAGCTAATGAAGATATCTTAAGCTAATATTTACTTTTAAGCAATAAATATATATAAATAATAGGCTTATAGGCCTTTCAAGCGGACATTAATACACAGATTTCGAAGGATAAGATCTTAATCATGGTAGAGATGCTTACTGCACAATGTATGTAAATAAAATAAATACAAAGTGTGGTGTGGTGTTCACACTTGGAACAGTATTTTTTTCAACTATATAGAATTACAACCCAGCTTATTGAGAAATGTATACTCTATTCTCTTTGGAATATATCAAGAGAAAGACTTGACTTTACACAATCACTAATTTGACTGTTTTTTAAAGTTAACAACTTACAGTAGCAACTAAAAACATGAGTAGGCATTTCATGGTCAAGATGTTTTGTGGTTCTGCATTGAATAGCTATCAAATTGTTCCTTAAGTTAGGGCGGAAAATGAAGATTGGAAACAATAGATTAAATAAAATGTTGCATATTAAAGTTGTGAAGCTGTCGTAAAGGTAGCCACTATAGTTGATATACAAACTCTAATACATGGTTGAACTTACGTACACCGTGAATAAAATGAATGCCAACGTATTTGTAAAGTTCTTCAATCTTAATTTATATTAATGCCAAAGAATGGAAGTAAAAAGCACTGCGACCGTCCCCTAGGTCAAACTTAATAGGCAGGTTTATATTGTTTATATTGTGTGATACGTAATTTGGTTTTCTTTAAGTGAAGATGTAGATGGAATAAGTATATTTATATGGTAGTGGGAGTTAGCCGAACAAAATTAAAAGCAGGTAATTGTCTTAGTACATACTAAATCCAATACGTACCGAACAATGAAGTGCAATCTAATTCCTTAGTAGGTTTTACGACATATATACATCCATGTGAAAAAATATACATGGAATAATAAAATTTTCAAACAAGGGTTACCTACATTTATTATCACATGAGACGTAAAACTTTTACTGCTGATAACATGCATACGAAAGGACCATTTGGAAGCTGCATGCATCCAAGATAGTCCTGCGACCTTATTTAGTACGTCTTCCACATTGGCGGTGGAAGATCTACCTGCTCTACCAGACTCTCAGTCAGACGGACAGATGGACAAACGGATAAACAGCATCAACCTACGGTTGGTTAAAGATAGAGATATAATGATATACTACCACACTATTGCCTACCACATTTAGTTCAAAGAATTTTACCCTAAGACTTAACTGAAACCACACATTGAGCGTTATGTTTTAGTATTTATACCTTAGTTTTATTATAATATTATGATTTTAAGTGCTAATGCTTGCTTAGATAAACCAAATGTTGCAATACATCCCCATACACCGGTTAAAATCAACTCAGAGAAAAAAATGGATGGTTGGATGGGTGCCTATAGAAAGTGTCTACGAGATTCAAAGCCACACAAATGAATTGAATAAATATGAGCAATGATGAGAAATATTGTTTTAAGATTTATCGTTGGTGTAGTGGTGGCTTTGGAATGTTTGTAGGTTTGATTCTCGGTTAGGACAGTTGTTGGAATTTTCCGACAGAGAAATTAACACTGTCTGGAACACTGCCCTGTAGGTGACAAAAGGCTTTATACGAGTATGGGACCAATACGTACCTGGTATGGGTGTTTGATAAATACATCTACCTACCTGTCTAAGATATGTAAGTATGAACATAATGGTATGTTTTGTTTAAAATATATATATCATTATTTACGTTACATATAAATTACTTTTACTAAAGTTAAACTCCAGGGATCCTTTGAAAACAAACTTATACTACATGTTTAAATATTTATTTTAAAGTTTACTTGTAATGAGTTTCGTGTGAATCAAAACAAGAAATACAAAAAATGATACATTATGTTTACACAGACCGTATTAACAAAATGGATGCCCAAGTCTTAAAAGGCGTTACGATTTGTAAAAAGCTTAAGAGATCTTTATGGTAGAGACGCTGTTTGTACATACTTGTACAATTGAATTGTAAAATATTCTCCATGTAATGAGAATGTACTTACTATATTATACCTTTTAGTATAATACAATGACATACATACATATAAAAAATCATACTTATAGAATAAGAACTTAGCTTATTGAAATAGGGCGAGCATTTCTTCATTTTTCCTTATAAATAGGACTTATATATACAAATATTTTCGCATTTAATATACTATATACTTATATATAGAATATAAGGACTTGACTTCAAAAAAACGTTAAATTGACTACTTTTACAGTAAACAACATTGAAAAAGTTCGATGGATTATTAATTATGTAGGTAGGTACGAACTGACCATTTCTTATTTTTGATATTTATACTGACCAATATAAACGTATTATTTGTGGCTCCGCAACACAGCTGATGATTGAACTATTTGCAACCAGTCCACAATATACACAGGCTTCGACGGGGTCATGAGACGCGTACAAACACACACATGAGAGCTAATGCAATCTAATTCCTTAATCGATGTTACAACATCCAAGTATTTACTGATAAGGTTTAAATATTATAAACTCCCTTTCACCCGCGGACCTTCTTGCGTTTATAGTGACTTCCCGTTACAGGATACCTATGTGGCAAGATTCGTGAACATCGGTTCACTAATTTAAGCGTAGAGCAGAACAAACAAACTAATTAATTACGAACCGACAAATATTTTCGCATTTAAAATAATAATATTATATACTGATGTAATAGCTGAAAATAATATCTAAAACGTTCAGTTTTCAGGAGTAGGTAAAAGTAGTTTCAGTGTTAATTCTGATCATCAGTATTCATGTTAGCGATTTGACGCAGCTTTTTCTTGTAAGAGTTCGATCTCCATCCATCTTCTATACATTGGAGTCAGTACAAGTCTATCCGCTAGACTTCTGATGCCAGTGTTGTTGCTTATGTCTACTCTGGACATGAAGGATGCTATGCGTTTCCTCTGGATGGAATGAAATGAGCCTACTCGGGGCTGTGAACATTTCAGAAGCGCTACAATGCAATAATATATTGTTATAGGCGCCTCGGGTTCTATATTGGCGTCATCCTTCAGATTGGAAATTACAATATGACTAAGGTACTGTAAATTATCTACAATTTTAATATGTTGTCTTACATATGTATTAACGAAACAACTTTATTTAGACATATACTTAAGGTTGAGATGCTGTCTGTATACTCTATATATTATTACTTCAGTGTTTAGACTGGTACGATTAGGGTAGAAAGAATTGGAATGCCAAAAGCTATGGAAAAGGAACCTTTGAATGAAAGAGTTGTACCTACTTATTCGTACCTAATTATATAAGGAACGCCCCATGTAACCTGAGTTAACTATGTTGTAAAGATTTCATACTCATGGATGTATCAGCTTCTTCATCAAGTTACTATCGATACCACCTCCATGTAATAGTGAAAACTTAATTACATGTAAAGTTGTTTCACAACAAACAAATTAACTAACGATGACTCGACAAACACGTATATTTTTGAATCTCTAACGGCTGCGTAGCGAAATGATATTTTGTAATCTGCCCCCAAAAATAAGATGGTTAAAATTAATTACAGAGATAAATGCTCGGATCAGTCATGGAGTTGTACCGAACTCAGAAGACGCGTGTTCGATTCTCATCCTAGAATTTGTAATTTTCTCTCTTTTATTGCAATACATACAGGTCTATCTCTGTGCTAAGGACATATTAAGAAACAAAAATGAATCCCTTGGACAGCGTTTTGGACTAATGTCTCTATCATAAAAGCTGCAACAGAAACTTCCATAGTCCAAAGCACTCTAAACGCAGAAGACCGCAATGGATAGCGCTGAAATATTTAAAGAAAATCATCGTCTTCAACCACGACTCCGATGTCAAGAGTGAACGAAGAAGAAGGGGGAATTATAATAAGAAAGCTGCGCGCTCCATCCCGCACCGGCCTGAAAATGTATTATCCTACATAATCAGTTTTAGTTAAAAATGTATGTAAACATCATTGATGCTATCACTTTTTGCGTTTGAAGTTTAAATTAAATCGCTTCAGTTGTAGAAGTAATCACTTAAAATGTTATTCAAAAGTTTTATAAAATGCTTTTCTACCCAGCTAACCAATCAAATTACTTTAAATTTGGCTGTACCAGGTTTATGTATAGTGACGCCATACGATATACAGGCTACCTTTGTGCCAAAGTCCATCAATATTGTTTCAGTAGTTTGAATGTAAAAGCAGGCCAAACAAACAAGCAACGAACCGACAAACACTTTCGCATATGAAATATCGCTACCGATCTCTAAAGGTCTTTTCGCCAAGTTTTTATTATATGACTTTTGAAGCACTAACGCTTGGTAAAAGAAACCAAATTTTGCAATTTATCCCTTAAAACGAGGATTAAAATCCATTAGGAAGATATATTCCAAGCTTGCCATGTAGCGCGTCTTTGGTATCGTCTCGGTGGCCTAGGATACGGTTTGTCAGAAGACGCGGGTTCAAAACCCATTCCAGGATGGGTTATTTTTGTGATTAAATGGTAAATCGGACAACACTGATGTCTATTATGAGGTCGTTACTATTCCGACAGGTGTGCGGGCAGTACTGGTACCCACCCTCAAAGCTCATTTATTTTTGTCCTATAATTTGACAGTTTGGTCTCGCTAGGCAGGCGTTATGGCCTGAACAATAAGATAATACGGTTTGATAACTTACTGAATCATTTTTAGTTCTGTAAGTTATCAAACCGGCCTGAACCTGGAGGTTGAATCAAAAACCCTAAAAAAAGCCCACCCTAAAATGCTTTATACTAAATAATAGGTACTATACCAAATCATTAAAAGTAACAACACGCATCTGTCCATTCAAACAGTCATAGGTAGTTGTACATTTTTATTGTTTAGTGGTAGTATTCAAGAGCAATATAAAATACCTGAATACCGCTGGTATTCAATTCAGTAGGCTGGTACTTACACAATAATACATATTTTTGAGGTCTAATAATAAAAAAAAGTGCTATCCATCTAATTTGAAAACCATAATTTTTCCTTTTGCATTTTGCCTTGCCTCTTATAAATTCATGGGATCCCCAGAAAGTTTTGAGAAACTGAAAAAACACCTAAAATGGATACAATATTTTCAATAAATCTTTTCCGACGAGCACGTTACACTCCAATAACTAAAGAGTAGTACGCCTTTCTTGGTAATATCATCATTGGCGGTTAGTGACAATCGATCAGTAAGTTGCAAGGTCACTAAAATAGTAAAAAAAATATTTACCCCAAAATGGAACCGATTTCAGCACCGAAAAGTGTAAAAGAACTTGTGGGAATTGGTACTTTTGTACTTTCATAGTACCGACTACCATTCTTTGTAACGGCAATGACCCGTTGACTTTGATATTGTTGCCAAACCGCTGGGTCCGATTCTACTAACCAAATGTTGCTCCAACTTTAACTGAACTGTAGCTGAACGATGACATTTATACGTTTTTTATTGTGCTATTTAAGTTAGATTTCTATTGTTACAATAAACTTTAAATTAAAACCTAATATGCTGTTAACTAAATAGATCATGTTTTAAATGTTTATCGGGACTTATCACGTATTATTTAATATAGGTAAAAATATGTACCTTTCGCTCGACGTTTCGACCATGTTACCAGGTCAGGTGGCAGGTGGCCAGGTCTCTGTTGGACAGAGCGGACGCCCTCTGTGACCCTGAACATGTAGAGGTTGAGAAAAGGCATGTTCAGGAGGTACTTAAAGGGTATAGCTATAGTGTGACTAAACGCGGGCAGGTGAGACGCAGATGTCACAAGAGAGGGACTGACGTCGAGCGGCAGCCGGCTTTCATGCCTTACGTTAAAGGAGTAACGGATAAGGTAGGGACTTTGCTGAAGGAGTACTCCATCAAGACGGTGTATACTCCCTTATCTAAGCTGGCGAGGCATATGAGGACACCGAAAGACGTAATTCCTTTCCAGACCCCTGGTGTGTACAAGGTCGATTGTAGCTGCGGTAGTTCCTACATAGGTCAAACGATGCGTACCATAGCTGAAAGAATCAAAGAACATATCGCAGCCGTCAAAAATCGCCAGACACAGAAGTCGGCTATTGCAAAACATTTGCTTGAGGCGGGATCCGGTCACTGGATCGAGCTCCACGATCCGAAGGTCCTCTCCACTGAACGACATTATTTTTCAAGAATGGTTCGTGAAGCGGTTGAAATTAGAAAACATCGCAATTTCAACTGGGAAGATGGATTTAAGTTAGCGGCGTCGTGGAATCCCGTAGTGAGCAAGTGTACAAACCGCGGTGTAAGTACTAGGACATTTACCGATACAGTCAGTGTTGTGTGTCGTAGTGACAACCCTGCGATTTTTCAAGATCAAGTGAGGGTAGGAGAACAAAACACACGCTCTTCTCGCCGGACTCACCCGCAGTTTTCAGTCAGCTCGTGACCACGGCCATTGTAACATGGTCGAAACGTCGAGCGAAAGGTACATAATTTTATATACCTATATTAAATAAAACGTGATAAGTCCCGATAAACATTTAAAACATGTGTTCAAATCACGAAAGTTTAAAAATTACTATATAGATCAGGACCGCGACTTTAACGCATATCCGTATATTATATTTATATATAAGTAGTAGCGTTTAAGATGACGTTACGTTTCAAGTTGTCATCATAGAAATAGTAGAACAGCTTTTTGGGTTAGTATCGGAGTCGAACTGATGTTGCAACTGAATAGATAGTTGAACGTTTTGAAAAAATAGAATTGGTTTGCAGATGCCCAACTTTATGAATAAATTAATTAGAAAGTAACGTTAAAGGATTAACCTTTTGCGTCTCAGAGACATAAATATACGTCAGTTTCATTTATAAATCTTTTGAGTTTATTATCACGGTATAGGAAGGATTAATACATAAGGAAGTTGATTTAGGAAGTTATCGATTTATCCTAAATAGGGAAGCTAATCCAATCTTAGATGTGACCACCATTTTATTACAATACTCAAAATAACAATTTTATATCTTGGCAAACTTAAAAGCAAGTGTTGGTTTATTTGACACAACAGAAGGAACAGTGTTCCACATGTTACAAGTCTCCACGAGTTCTACCTACTCTACTTATAACTACATGTCAAACTAAGAGCTATTTTAGACACACAGTCAGACAGACATATGGACAAACGGACAAATAGCATCAACGGACGGTTGGATATGGATACGCACATAATATGATGATATACAACCACAATACTAACTACATTTATTTTAAAGAAATTTACCCTTAGACTTAACTGAAACTCACATTGAACGTTATGTTTTAGTATTTATAGATAGGTATATATTAAAGATAGGTAGGTATTTTTCCACTAAAAAGTAGCAATACTTAAGTTCTTACAGTACAAAAATCTTGACAGATATGTATACATCGACGTATTATTGGAATCGTAAAGTTTTTATAAACACATTAACACACATGTTAACAACCAGTCTTCAAAGAGATTATAAATATCACACTTATATTATAAACGTGAATAAGGGCGTGAATATTTTCATTGTTATAAACTAAATATAGATATAAATATATATTCCATATCGAATAAGAACTGAGCTTATTAAAAAAAGTAGAGCTCTTTTGATGTTTCGTTGAATATTTCAAGCGTGCGACTTAACTTGACTTGGCAAAATCCCTAATTTGACTGTATATACAAAGGGTAAAACTATTATAACTTTGTTTAGAAATTTACGAGTCTGATCCTAAAACTCTGTGTGACGCCGAACTACAAGCCTGCGCTGATAGCAGGGCAAGAACAAGAGTCCGAGAATGGAAACATTTTAGGATACTTTTGTTTTGGTGCATCAATTGATAAATAATAATATGTTTTGAGTGTAAGACAAACCTAACAATATCGTTGTTGATAAAAATCTATTATACCGTTTTATCTGCAGAATGATCGTTATTATAAATCTTACGAGTACACACATCTTAATATATTATAACCGTCTTTCATGCCGTCGGATACTAAGTACCTAATGAACGTACACCGCCTAAAAGTACATACACACCCTTAAAACATAGGTAACCCTCCTTCAGGAAGTAAGTTTTAAAAGGCAAAGTAGGAAAGTTAATTACTACTTACTCAATGAAAGGACAGCATTCAAGAATTAAATCCTCGCGGTCGTGTTTGATAACACCTCTGCCTAACCCTACGCGGATATGTAAGCGTGAAGATAACGTAGGTAACATACGTTATCTTTTAAATTTACTTTTAATTTATTTTTACTTAATTTTGAGTAAACCGGATTAATTTTATCCATAGATACAGAAATGTAATGCACTCAGTCCAGGGTTGCTAATGAACGCCCCCCGAGTGTTCCCGCCTTGCCGTGGAGGGGGGGCTCAGTAGCCGTGGCTTGGGTCACCACGGTGAAGCTAAGAGGAACCAATGGGCCTGCCAGTGATAGCCGATAGCTGGCAGACCCGAAGTGGGACCGCTCCTATGGGCTTTGCCCTCCAGGTCCACACGGGAGCGGACACTGTAGGTAGCGGTGGTGTATGGGCGCCACTGCAACTGAGCCCGGCTGAGAGTTAGGGCCTGCGGCGGGAGAGGAGTGCCGGTGTTACGGTGAGCCTCTCTCCCTGCCTTCCGCGGCCTTGACGGGGCCGCCACCGTTAGATGGCAGACGCGGTAGGGTCGCAGGGGAAGAGGACTGTCGGTATTGAGAGGCGCCGCTGTCCCTATCCTCTGCGGCCGAAGTAGCAGGCGGTGGGGCTACTCACCTGACCCATCGTAGGGGGACTTAGCGCGCCCAGACTTGGGGGAGTCTGGGGTCCATTTGCGAGCTAGGTCCTCCGTGGCGGTTGCGGCACGCCAAGTGTTCTGGCGTGCTGCAAGAGAGAAGGGTCCGGCAACGGTCAGCCGCGGCGGGTTCGCGGTCGTGTGCGAAATCTGTGCCGCGTTCCCGCCAAAAGTGGCAGTGACGGAACACCGCAGAGGTTTGGTGGGTATGCTGCCCTTCTGGCAGAGACTCCAATATAACCACCGTGCTCCCCTCGGGGCCGGTGGTATCCATAAAGGATTACTCTTAAACCATTGTTTTAATCGGTCCAAAGATATTATATACGAACTGAAAGGGAATGTCTGATACCCCTAAGAGTGTGATTGTGGTAGGAAGTGTTGTGTGAGTTGCTGCATGTCTGTACTTACATAATTACTGTTAATGAAGTTGTCTCATATTCTCTATGGTTCTATATTCCTTGGCCAGTGGCGGAAGAAATGAAATTGTGGTAAATCATGATATTAAAAACGTCACTATCGAAAAGTGTGTGTTTATACATCTCTCTCGCCGTCACCAAATGCCTTTACCTGCGCATGGAATTAAGGACATGTAAACTCGCTCCGCGCCGGATTGATTGAAAAATTAATTTGTGAAATGTAGCATACCGAAATAAGTGAGCAGGTTATTTCCTACTACTTATTTAATGAAAAGCCAGAATTAAACAGTTTTCCCTTCGTTGTTTGAATGTTTTTAAAATGCGAAACGTAAGATGCAAGGGACTCTACTTACTGTGTTCTGCCGCGAATCATTAGTGCTCAAGCGTTAGGTACTGTACTGTAAGGGTACAGTAGCATGTGATATCAGTAAGTGTTATGTCATGGTCAGTATTATTTCTGTTACAAATTTGACACGAAAGTTTGAGTAAATTTGTAGTGCAGGATTTATGAAAAAATAATCTACTTATTAACAAAGTTGAAATCCAAAAAGTTGTGGGATGGAATGATACTTTTAATATTTATTCATTTTATGGTAAAAAAGAAATTTTAAACATACGTAATTAACAGCAAAACCTATCACTGCAGTTCACAGATTATTCCTCTACATCTTATAGATGCCAAAGTACTCGTACCTACAGTATAAATATCTATATAGATATTCTGTTTTAAATAAGGAAAATTTAAATATCAATGAAATAACAATGTTATTATAAAATATAATGTTCACACACTCGTAGGTACCCAGTACCGTAGAGTTCCAGGTGTTAGATGCTAATCTCTGCCTTTAGCAGATATATGTCCTCACAACTGCATTGCGCACGTAAAAATGAGACATTGTTAAGTCTCAATGTGCCTGTAATTTTACCCGCACCCATACCCTTCAAAACCAGAACACAATATTGCGAACGTTACTGCTTCGGGGTAGAAACAGGTATGGTGGCAGTATTCCCCGAATGAACTCATTCGAGAAGAATTCTACTGCAACTATGTAGTTAGGTAAATAGATAGATAGATTAACTCTTTATTGCAACACCACATTATAAAATATCACTAACAAATAAATAGGATAATGTAATTGAATACTATTACTCAACTATAAAAATCTTAAAATTAAGTGTTACGATTGGCGGTCTTATCGGTCAGAAAGATCTCTTCCAGACAACCATGTTATTGAAAAGGAAGTTTGAATAAAAAAGGTCTCGAAGGAAGTTTCCTTGGACACCTGTGGCGACTCTCGTGACACATTTACCACCGACCACACTTAGAAGTAGAACCCCTAAACAAAAATTGAACGGAATTCTTGTATGTACCTACAATATTACGACTATACCACACTTTTTTTTCTTTTTAACTCCAGCTGACCGCTCGATCCTTGAGCCTCAATTGCACTAAGAGAAATGCTTGCTTTATAACTTGTATGGGAGTTATGATTTTTTACGCAACTCAATGCAGATAACTTTTCAAACTCTCAAGCTGGTCTCCAAGACTACTGCTCACGATAACCACTGCACTAAGGGGTTGGATCCCTTAACAAGCATACACAAGAACCAGTTTTTTTTAAATTAAAATTCCGAATGACTTCTATGTCCCGACATAAACTGTAATTAAAGGCAATATTTCTGCAATTGAACTTGTATGAAAATTTTGACTTTTCTGTTCAAATGGTTAAAGTTTAGCAACAGAAACTAATGCACAAGGACAAACGCGGGCCACTCGTGGCCCGCGCACCGCCCAAAAAGCTAGTCTCATTATATAAAATTCGATTACCACTCACTCACTGATGTAAATGTTTGGGTATGTTGCAGACATGGGGGGTATAGAAGATGTATTGAGAAAGTGTAGGGGAGGTTCTGAAACCGAGAGGAAAAATACTGGATGAGCTGAATGTGGAAGTGTTATGGAACAGGTCAACGGCTCTCGGAAACTATAAAACATAGGGGGTAGGTGTCAAAACTAAAAATGACCGAAACCCTGGGCAACTGCCGAAAATTAAAAAAAAACATGCCTCCCGAACAAAAGACGATCGCTCCCATACAAAATGTAAATGCTTATTATTCCTAAACCGTTTGACATAAGTATAAAGTGTTTGACCAAATGTCATAGGGAATCGGAAGGGTAATTTGGTAAAAGTGTCAAAAATCCAAGATGGCGGATTCAAAATGGCGGCCGAATTGAAAGTTGGTCCGATCCGGCTCAAAATTCGTATCGGGGGGTTTTTGGGGTCGCACATTCTAAATATGAAAACAATTTTTTGATGACGTCATTTTTCAATATGGCCGCCATACATATGTTTTTTCGGATATTCAATGGGTCATTTCTCGCAGTGGGCGTGATGGGGCTGATGGTTTTGTAGGGTTATATGTGAATTTAGGGTAGATGACTTTAGAAGAAACTGAATGGAGCTGAACGTGGTATACCAGGTAGAACAGGTCAACGGCTCTCAAAAACTAAAAGAGATAGGCGGTAAGTGCCAAAACTAATGTTGACAAGCACCCTGGGCAACTGCCAAAAATTAAAAAAAAACACACCTCCCAAACAAAAGACGATCGCTCCCATACAAAATGTAAATGCTTATTATTCCTAAACCGTTTGAGATAAGTATAAAGTGTTTGACCAAATGTCATAGGGAATCGGAAGGGTAATTTGGTGAAAGTGTCAAAAATCCAAGATGGCGGATTCAAAATGGCGGCCGAATTGAAAGTTGGTCCGATCCGGCTCAAAATTGGTATCGGGGGGTTTTTGGAGTCCCACATTCGAAATATGAAAACCATTTTTTGATGACGTCATTTTTCAATATGGCCGCCATACATATGTTTTTTTGGATCTTTAATGGATCGTTTCTCCCAGTGGGCGTGATGGGGATTATGGTTTTGTAGGGTTATATGTGGGGTTACGATAGGTGACTTTAGGAGAAACTGAATGGAGCTGAACGTGGAATACCAGGTAGAACAGGTCAACGGCTCTCGGAAACTAAAGGAGATAGGGGGTAAGTGCCAAAACTAATGTTGACAAGCACCTTGGGCATTTTCTGAAAATTAAAAAAAAAACACACCTCCCAAACAAAAGACGATCGCGCCCATACAAAATGTAAATGCTTATAACGCCGAAACTGTTAAAGATAGGTACGGGGTGTTTGAACTAATAGTTAAGGGGACCGAAAATGCAATTTGGCGGAAATGTCAAAAATCCAAGATGGCGGATTCAAGATGGCGGCTACCTTAAATATTAGTCTGATCCGACTGAAAATCGATATCTAAGGGTTTTTGGAGTCCCCGATTCGAAATATGAAATCCATTTTTTGATGACGTCATTTTTCAACATGGCCGCCATACAATTTTTTTCTCTGGAAATTTTATCGTATTTTTTCGACATGTTGGCATGATGGAACGCTGAGGCTTTGTAAGTAAAAAGTATAGGCAGTGGTCTTACGTCCTTAAGTGACACCTGAAATGAGCTGAATGTGTACCTTCTGATGAAACAGCTTGACGGGTCTCGGAAACTAAAAGAGATAGGGGGTAAGTGCTTAAACTAATATTGACAAGCACCCTGGGCAACTACCAAAAATTAAAAAAAAAACATACCTCCCAAACAAAAGACGATCGCGCCCATACAAAATGTAAATGCTTATAACGCCGAAACCGTTAAAGATAGGTACGGAGGGTTTGAACTAATGTTTTAGGGGACCGTAAATGCAATTTGGCGGAAATGTTAAAAATCCAAGATGGCGGATTCAAGATGGCGGCTACCTTGAATAATGGCCTGATCTGAAAATCGATATTTAGGGGTTTTAAGAGTCCCCAATTAGAAAGATGAAACCTTTTTTTTGATGACGGCGTTGGTCATAATGGCGAGGCCGCAGGCCGAGCTATATTGACGAGGCCGAAGGCCGAATGTGCTTCTAAGTGAAGCGGGGCCTAAGGCCGAGCGTCCTTCTAAGCGAAACGAGGCCGAAGGCCGAGTGTGCTCCTAGGTGAAGTGAGGTCGAAGGCCGAGCGTTCTTCTAAGCGAAACGAGGCCGAAGGCCGAGTGAGCTCCCAAGTGAAATGAAGCCGAAGGTCAAGCGTCTTTCTAAGCAAAGCGAGGCCGAAGGCCGAGCGTGCTTCTAAGCGAAACGAGGCCGAAGGCCGAGTAAGCTCCTAAGTGAAATGAAGCCGAAGGCCGAGCGTCCTTGTAAGCAAAGCGAGGCCGAAGGCCGAGCGTACTTCTAAGCGAAGCGAAGCCGAAGGCCGAGCATGCTTCTAAGCAAAGTGAGGCCGAAGGCCGAGCGTGCTTCTAAGCAAAGTGAGGCCGAAGGCCGAGCGTGCTTCTAAGCGAAGCGCGGTCGTGTTTTGTGCCCACGAGGAAATAGAAGCCTTCCATGGCGAGTTCAAAGGCCAAGCTTTCGTCAACTTTATTTCAAAATGTCAATGATCTTCAATGCCCATGTTAACATAGGTAATGTTAATAACCATGAACACAACTATTAGTACGAGTACTACTGATATGACATGCTACAAATAACCGTTTAATTTCCTTCGTATACTTGGGTTTGTTCTTAAAAACTTGAGTCCAGACAACCTCCACGCAGTGACATAAAAAGGGTGCAACGTCTTCCAAGAAGCTTAAGTGTCACAGTTAGCTGGAAAACTAATGAAGATATCTTAAGCTACTACTTACTTTTAAGCAATAAATATATATATAATAGGCTTATAGGCCTTTCAAGCGGACATTAATACACAGATTTCGAATGATAAGATCTTAATCATGGTAGAGATGCTTGCTGCAATGTTTGTAATTAAAATAAATACAAAGTGTGGTGTGGTGTTCACACTTGGAACAGTATTTTTTTCAACTATATAGAATTACAACCCAGCTTATTGAGAAATGTATACTCTATTCTCTTTGGAATATATCAAGAGAAAGACTTGACTTTTACACAATCACCAATTTGACTGTTTTTTAAAGTTAACAACTTACAGTAGCAACTAAAAACATGAGTAGGCATTTTATGGTCAAGATGTTTTGTGGTTCTGCATTGAATAGCTATCAAATTGTTCCTTAAGTTAGGGCGGAAAATGAAGATTGGAAACAATAGATTAAATAAAATGTTGCATATTAAAGTTGTGAAGCTGTCGTAAAGGTAGCCACTATAGTTGAGATATCTCTAATACATGGTTGACCTTACGTACACCGTGAATAAAATGAATGCCAACGTATTTGTAAAGTTCTTCAATCTTAATTTATATTAATGCCAAAGAATGGAAGTAAAAAGCACTGCGACCGTCCCCTTGGTCAAACTTAATAGTCAGGTTTATATTGTGTGATACGTAATTTGGTTTTCTTTAAGTGAAGATGTAGATGGAATAAGTATATTTATATGGTAGTGGGAGTTAGCCGAACAAAATTAAAAGCAGGTAATTGTCTTAGTACATACTAAATCCAATACGTACCGAACAATGAAGTGCAATCTAATTCCTTAGTAGGTTTTACGACATATATACATCCATGTGAAAAAATATACATGGAATAATAAAATTTTCAAACAAGGGTTACCTACATTTATTATCACATGAGACGTAAAACTTTTACTGCTGCAGACATGCATACGAAAGGACCATTTGGAAGCTGCATGCATCCAAGATAGTCCTGCGACCTTATTTAGTACGTCTTCCACATTGGCGGTGGACGATCTACCTGCTCTACCAGACTCTCAGTCAGACGGACAGATGGACAAACGGATAAACAGCATCAACCTACGGTTGGTTATAGATAGGGATATAATGATATACTACCACACTATTGCCTACCACATTTAGTTCAAAGAATTTTACCCTAAGACTTAACTGAAACCACACATTGAGCGTTATGTTTTAGTATTTATACCTTAGTTTTATTATAATATTATGATTAAGTGCTAATGCTTGCTTAGATATACCAAATGTTGCAATACATCCCCATACACCGGTTAAAATCAACTAAGAGAAAAAAATTGATGGTTGGATGGGTGCCTATAGAAAGTGTCTACGAGATTCAAAGCCACACAAATGAATTAAATAAATATGAGCAATGATGAGAAATATTGTTTTAAGATTTATCGTTGGTGTAGTGGTGGCTTTGGAATGTTTGTAGGTTTGATTCCCGGTTAGGACAGTTGTTGGAATTTTCCGACAGAGAAATTAACACTGTCTGGAACACTGCGCTATAGGTGACAAAATGCCTTATACGAGTATGGGACCAATACGTACCTGGTATGGGTGTTCGATAAATACATGTACCTACCTGTCTAAGATATGTAAGCATGAACATTATGGTATGTTTTGTTTAAAATATGTATATCATTATTTACGTTACATATAAATTACTTTTACTAAAGTTAAACTCCAGGGATCCTTTGAAAACAAACTTATACTACATGTTTAAATATTTATTTTAAAGTTTACTTGTAATGAGTTTCGTGTGAATCAAAACAAGAAATAAAAAAAAGGATATATAATGTTTACACAGACCGTATTAACAAAATGGATGCCCAAGTCTTAAAAGGCGTTACGATTTGTAAAAAGCTTAAGAGATCTTTATGGTAGAGACGCTGTTTGTACATACAATTGAATTGTAAAATATTCTCCATGTAATGAGAATGTACTTACTATATTTCGTTTAGCTCCATATATATATACCTTTTAGTATAATACAATGACATACATACATATAAAAATATCATACTTATAGAATAAGAACTTAACTTATTGAAATAGGGCGAGCATTTCTTTATAAATATCAAGAGAAGGACTTGACTTAAAAAAAAAACGTTAAATTGACTACTTTTACAGTAAACAACTTTGAGAAAGTTCGATGGATTATTAATTATGTAGGTAGGTAGGTACGAACTTCTTATTTTTTCGAATTTCTTTTTTTTGATATTTATACTGACCAATATAAACGTATTATTTGTGGCTCCGCAACACAGCTGATGATTCAAAGTCAAAGTCAAAGTCAAAATCATTTATTCAATTTAGGCATCAAAGACGCACTTATGAACGTCAATTTTTCATTATAATGTAGATACTTTAAAGCCTACCGCCGCGTTCCAAAATACATAGAGCCAACCGAGAAGAAGCGGCAAGAAACTCGGGGCCATTCTTTTTATATAGATGTTTTTCAATGTTTTTACTTAGGTACTACAAATATTAGCTCCAGTGTGTTGCCTAGAAAAGAGAACATAATGATGGTATCAGTAGGGCAAGACACGCTACACTTTGACATCTTAGTACACGAGTAGATAGAACCTTTTTTTTTTTTGTTCCGGGGAATTCCTTTATGGATACCACCCACCACGGGGAGGGAGGTGGTTATGTGGGAGTCCGTATACCCACCAAAACCCCGGGGTGTTCCGTCACTGCTGCCCTCGGCGGGAACGCGGGACAGATTTTCCACACGACCGCGAACCCGCCGAGGCTGTCCGTTGCCGGACCCTTCTCTTCGCTGCACGCCAGAACACATGGCGCGCCGCAACTGCCTCGGAGACCAAACTCGCCAACAATGGGCGCCAGACTTCCCCGTGTCTGGTCGCCCGTGATCTCCCTGCGGTGGGTCGGATACGTAGCCCCACCGCCTGCTACGTCAGCCACAAGGGATAGCCCCCCCGCGACCCCACCTCCTCGAGTCTGCGCCGAGCGCCCGGACCCCACCTCCTCGAGCCTGCACCAAAGTGCCCGGGCCCCCCTCCTCGAGCCTGCGCCAAAGCGACCGGGCCCCACCTCCTCGAGCCTGCGCCAAAGCGCCCGGGCCCCACCTCCTCGATTCTGCGCCAAAGCGCCCGGACCCCGCCACTCCTATGTGGACTTGGCGGCCAAAGCCCCAACGCCGGCGCGGCCCCTGGGTTCCTCTTGGCTTCACCGTGGTGTACCTAGCCACGGTTACTGAGCCCCCCCGCCACGTCAATGCGAGAACCCTTCGGGGGGGAGTAGATAGATCCTGGAGTGATCAGTCCCAAGCTGTTTTATCCTCCAAGTAATCCGAAATTTTGTAATAACCTTTTTGACAGAGTTTAGTTTTAATAGTAATTTTAAACTTATTAATAGGCAAATCTCGGATAACATTGGGAACTTTATTATAGAATCGTTTACATTGTCCCATAAAAGAATGACTTAATCTGTGGAGACGCGTTACATGTACGGATAGCTTGTGCTTATTTCGCGTGTTGATGGAATGAGCATCACTCCTTTTATCAAAACTGCTAATGTTTTTCTTTACATACATTAGATTTTCATAGATAATCTGAGAGACAACAGTTAGAATGTTTATGATTGAACTATTTGCAACCAGTCCACAATATACACAGGCTTCGACGGGGTCAAGAGACGCGTACAAACACACACATGAGAGCTAATGCAATCTAATTCCTTAATCGATGTTACAACATCCAAGTATTTACGGATAAGGTTTAAATATTATAAACTACCTTTCACCCGCGGACCTTCTTGCGTTTATAGTGACTACCCGTTACAGAATACCTATGTGGCAAGATTCGTGAACATCGGCTCACTAATTTAAGCGTAGAGCAGAACAAACAAACTAATTAATTACGAACCGACAAATATTTTCGCATTTAAAATAATAATATTATATACTGATGTAATAGCTGAAAATAATATCTAAAACGTTCAGTTTCCAGGAGTAGGTAAAAGTAGTTTCAGTGTTAATTCTGATCATCAGTATTCATGTTAGCGAATTGCTTAGGTACTGTCACATTTTTTGTGTTACACGATGATATTTTAAATGTACCGATTATTATCTATTAGTGTAATGCTATAGGATATAGGATTTAAGGAGTCAACTTACAACATAGTTCAAAGGTTTTTTCCTCTATGTTAGTGTATGGATAGTTTTTTATTTCACACATTATCAATAATTCAATACACGTAGGGAACAAAATATTAAATGGAATAGAATATATAATAGGTAGTAGTAATGATTAGGTGGCGATCTCCATCCATCTTCTATACATTGGAGTCAGTACAAGTCTATCCGCTAGACTTCTGATGCCAGTGTTGTTGCTTATGTCTACTCTGGACATGAAGGATGCTATGCGTTTCCTCTGGATGGAATGAAATGAGCCGACTCGGGGCTGTGAACATTTCAGAAGCGCTACAATGCAATAATATATCGTTATAGGCGCCTCGGGTTCTATATTGGCGTCATCCTTCAGACTGGAAATTACAATATGACTAAGGTACTGTAAATTATTTACAATTTTAATATGTTGTCTTACATATGTATTAACGAAACAACTTTATTCAGACATATACTTAAGGTAGAGATGCTGTCTGTATACTCTATATATTATTACTTCAGTGTTTAGACTGGTACGATTAGGGTAGAAAGAATTGGAATGCCAGAAGCTATGGAAAAGGAACCTTTGAATAAAAGAGTTGTAAATACTTATTCGTACTTTATTATATAAGGAACGTCCCATGTAACCTGAGTTAACTTTGTTGCAAAGATCTCATACTCATGATTGTATCACCTTCTTCATCAAGTTACTATCGATACCACATCCATGTAATAGTGAAAACTTAATTACATGTAAAATTGTTTCACAACAAACAAATTAACTAACGATGACTCGACAAACACGTATATTTTTGAATCTTTAACGGCTGCATAGCGAAATGATATTTTGTAATCTGCCCCCAAAAAAATATGATGGTGAAAATTAATTACAGAGATAAATGCTCGGATCAGTCATGGAGTTGTACCGAGCTCAGAAGACGGGTGTTCGAATCTCATCATAGAATTTGTCATTTTCTCTCTTTTATTGCAATACATACAGGTCTATATCTGTGCTAAGGACATATTAAGAAACAAAAAATCATGAATCCCTTGGACAGCGTTTCGGACTAATGTCTCTATCATAAAAGCTGCAACAGAAACTTCCATAGTCCAAAGCACTCGAAACGCAGAAGACCGCAATGGATAGCGCTGCAATATTTAAAGAAAATCATCGTCTTCAACCACGACTCCGATGTCAAGAGTGAACGAAGAAGAAGGAGGAATTATAATAAGAAAGCTGCGCTCCATCCCGCACCGGTAATGAAAATGTATGATCCTATATAATCAGTTTTAGTTTGAAAATGTATGTAAAGATCATTGATGCTATCACTTTTTGCGTTTGAATTTTAAATTAAATCGCTTCAGTTGTAGAAGTAATCACTTAAAATGTTATTCAAAAGTTTTATAAAATACTTTTCTACCCAGCTAACCAATCAAATTACTTTAAATTTGACTGTACCAGGTATATGTATAGTGACTCCATACTATATACAGGCTACCTTTGTGCCAAAGTCCATCAATATTGTTTCAGTAGTTTGAATGTAAAAGCAGGCCAAACAAACAAGCAACGAACCGACAAACACTTTCGCATATGAAATATCGCTACCGATCTCTAAAGGTCTTTTCGCATATGGCCAGTTTTGCGGAATAAAAGTAGTTTCACTGTTATATATTACGTTATATCACGTTGTATATGTGTCTGAATTTCCCAAGTTTTTATTATATGGCTTTTGAAGCACTAACGCTTAGTTAAAGAAACCAAATTTTGCAATTTATCCCCTAATAAACCTAAAGTTAAGTTTGGTATACTATGTTTCCTGGTATTCTGTAATTTTACGATGACGATACACTATAAAAACTTTCGCTCTTTAATTAACATTAGTGGAAATTAAAAATTGACATTTTACAAAAATAATACATATAAAGACATGGTTCATCTAATTAAATGATAATTCTACAAATTTTATTTAATTTACAATCTCCAATCACTTCAGAAATATCACATTTAATAATGTATTGTTTGACATACTATTCTTTTTAACCGACTACACTAAAAAGGAGGAGGTTATATGTTCTATTGCATGTTTTTTTTGGTATGTTGACCGTTTCTCCCCCATTTTTGCATCGATTCTAAAAGTTTTTTTATTTTTTGGTTTGGTAGAGTATACTTCCGTGGTAGTCCCATTTAAATTTCATCAAATTGGGTGAAACAGTTTTTGTGTTACGCTTCAATGACTGGAAAGTGCCTATCTTAACGATGTCATCATTGACGGTGAAAAACAATATATCCCGTAAGTAGCAAGGGCTTACTAACAAAAATTAACCGACTTCAACACCAAAAAGTGTGAATAACTTGTTAAAGTCGGTACTATGCGCACACTATTCTGATAGTTACTACTTTTGAACTATCATGGTACTGACTTCAACAAGTTGTCACACTTTTAGGTGTTGAAGTCAGTTCCATTTTTAGGTATTTCCTTTTATAATTACATTAGTTATTAAATGTTTGAAAACAATTTTTTACTCACTTTAAATAAATTAATTTTTAATCACAAACAAGTAGTTAATACTTATTATATTTATGAATGATTGTGGCTGCAACCTTAGGTTAGGTTAAGTTTGAACTGCGAATAAGTACGTGCAAACCGAGCGAGCGAAGTGAGCGTGCCGAACAGACATCACTGATTATAATAAGCAAGCTGCGTGCCCTGAAAATTTTACTACTGTTTTTTCAGTTGTAAAAGTACTTGTACTTTTACAACTGAAAAAACTGTAGTAAGTAGTGTATAGTGTAGTAGTACTGTTCAAAATTGTGCATAAATCAGTTCAGTTGCTTTTTCGTGTAGGAGTAGCAAACTACCATTTATAAATCCATTTGAAGTCTCGAGTACTTTTACAATTTAATATTAGTTGATGATAGTGTATATATGTTTTATGTAGAGCATGGTAGGTAAGGTGGTAATCGCTTGCTATTTTATGAAAAGTTTTATAAAATACCTTACAACTAAGACTATGTTCACAATATGACAGTGACCATGTTCAGTGTCATAAATAAACTGATCACACTGAACAAAGATAGGAGAGCCGAAGGCTTCTGGTACTTAAGGCGGAAGGCAGCGCATGAAGGTTGGTGAAAATGAAGATAACTTTGTTTAAACATTTTGCGAGGCTGATTCTATAAGTCACGCAAAAATTTAGGAGATCTTTCTTTTGGTGCACCATTTCTTTTTTAATTTTTTTTGTTGTGCAGTATGTAAATATAATAATATCAAACTATATATTTGATTTATCAAGAGATAATAAATGTAATGACACTTGCGTGGCTAAGGCGAATCTTATGGTAGGTATGTTATTTTTCATAATGCATCAAGTCAAATGACTATAGGCTTAAGGGTATTTTTAAAAAATAGAAAATATACTCGTATTAGGGTTTATTTTTGATGTGGTTATTATTATTCCTTTTGTATATCACGAGGTATTAAATAGTTAGGTTAAATAGTTATTTTGTATAGACAAGGTATGACAGTAAATAGTTTGTTAAGAAAATACCCACAATTTTTTGAAAGTATCCATCAAGATTTAATATAAATTAATACTGCCTATACCAAAATTAAAAATGCACAGCTCATGAACAAATGTTATGTCAACAAATACTTACTTTATCAAATACCTTATGACTTAAAAGCTAAAGAAAGGCATTATATTTTTACAAAGCGATTAAATTACTTACTCCTAAAAAAATCCTACCGTAACTTGGAAGAACTCATGAACGATTCATGCATTTATTTTAAATGTTGATAAATAATTATTTTGATAAATGTTAATTAATTTAGAGTAACTTGAATGAGTCGGCCCGTTCTTAGTATTGTACCTCTAATGTTACTACACACGAATAGGGCCTTATGACTACCATAACCTTAAGATCTATACAAATATACATACGATTGCAATAAATAATAAGTATGAGTCTGAAAAGAGAGCCACAGTGTTACCTTAGTTTGAAGAGGTAAAAACATCATCATACGGGGATGTGGACTGGGCAAGCGTGATGCATGACGTCAGGCGAGCGACTTCTTCGTCTCTTCTCCGCAACACGGCGGGCAGCTGAACTGCTGCAGATCCTACGACTCATCTCATTTCTGATTCAATCACGTACAGTGACTCAGAGCACAGACTTTTACGATTGTTGTAACGAATTGGACGATTTTAAGAGAGCAGTGCCATAAGTCATCACTGGTAACATACACTGATATGGCTATATGCATATGGCCTGCATGCATATTATGGAGTACCTTTTGTTTGCGGCTCCGTCTGCGTGGATATTTGATATACCGTAGCTGCTACGGTTTGCTACGGCGTAGCAGATTTGTCAATTTCTGTGTGAACTTTCATCATACACTATCAAATGTTTCCTTTTTTTTATTATAAGAGTAGATATGGATTAACACCAAGTACACGTTAATATTGCATGTTATATTAACACGGAAAAGTAGTTATTGTTGTCATAACTGTAATAGTTAGACATATCGTATTGCACTTTTTTGTAGACATTGATGTGTGTGTGTATAATTATACTGCAGTACATCACTCTGCTGCATTGTCAATAGTTTCAAATTTTTCAATATATAGTGTGCTACTCAGTGATAATGTGACTGTCTAACGTGAAAACAAAGATATTATATACGAACAGTAAGGGAAAGGTCTGATACCCCTAAGAGTGTGATTGTGGTGGGAAGTGTGGTGTGAGACGCTGCATGTCTGTACTTACTTAATTACTGTTAATGAAGTTGTCTCATATTCTCTGTGGTTCTATATTCCTTGGCCAGTGGCCGAAGAAATAATATTGTGGTAAATCATGACATGAAAAACCGTCACTATCGTAAAGTGTGTGTTTATACATCTTCATCAAACGCCTTTACCTGCGTATGGATAAGATGACCTGTAAGCTCGCACCGCGCCCGATTGATTGGAAAATTAATTTTGTGAAACTTGGCATACCACCAAAATAAGTGAGCAGGTTATTTCCTGCCACATACTTATTTAATGAAAGGCCAGAAATAAACAGTTTTCCCTTCGCCGTTGGAATGCGATTGAAATGCGAAACGTAAGAAGCAAAGGACTCTACTTACTGTGTTACTGTGTGTGCCGCGAATCATTAGTGCGCAAACGTTAGGTACTTTATTGTAAGGGTACTAAAGCATGTGAAATCATTATTATTTCTGTCAGTATATTTTATATGTTTATTCATATAAAGAAGTTTAAAAAATACGTAATTAACAGCTTACTTGTTTAACAGTTACTTTAGTTCACAAATTGTTCCTGTACATCTTATAGATGCCAAAGTTCCTACAGTATAAATATCTTAAAAGATATTATGTTTTAAATAAGGATCATTTAAATATCATTGAAATGACAAAATTATTATAATATATAATGTTCACACACTTGTACCCAGTACCTTAGAGTCACTGCCAAGTAGTTCAGTATTTTTTAAAAGCCGGTACAAGCACGAGGTCTGCCAGGTATTAGGTGCTAATCTCTTCCTTTAGCAGACGTATGTCCTCACAACTGCATTGCGCACGTAAACATGAGGCGTTGATAAATCTCAATGTGCCTGTTATTTTACCTGCACCCATACCCTTCAAAACCAGAACAAAATATTGCGACCGTCATTGCTTCAGGGTTGAAAAAAATATGGTGGCAGTCTGTCTTCCCCGGATGACCTCATTCACGAAGAGTTATACTGCTACTATGTAGATAGGTAAATTGATAGATAAACCCTTTATTGCAACACCACATTATATAATATAACTGACAAATAAATAGGATAATATAATTGAAAACTATTAATCAACAATAAAAAAATTAAGTGTCACAATGGACGGTCTTATCGCTCAGAGCGATCTCTTCCAGACAACCATGGTAATGAAAAGGAAGCTTGAAAAAAGGTCTCGAAGGAAGTTTCCTTGGATACCTGTGAAGACTCTCGTGACACATTTACCACCGACCACACTTAGAAGTAGAGCCCCATAACAAAAATTGAAAATAATTCTGGTATGTACCCACAATCTTACGACCATACCACACTTTTTTATCTTTCTAATTCAAGGTGACCGCTGTATTCTTGAGCCTAAATTGCAGAGAAATGCTCGCTTTATAACTTGTATGGGAGTTATGATTTTTTACGCAACTGAATGCAGATAATTTTTCAAACTCTCAAGCTGGTCTCCAAGACTACTGCTCACGATAACCACTGCAATAAGGGGTTGGATCCCTTAACAAGCATACACAAGGAGCAGTTTTTTTTTAAATTAAAATTCCAAATGGCTTCTATGTCCCGACTTCAACTGTAATTAGAGGCAAAATTTCTGCAATTGAACTTGTATGAAAATTTTTACTTTTTTGTTCAAATGGTTACAAGTTTAAATTAAAAAAATACTGCACAAGGACAAACGCGGGCCACTCGTGGCCCGCGCACCGCCTAAACCATGACATTAAAAACGTCACTATCGTAAAGTGTGTGTTTATACATCTCTCTCGCCTTCATCAAATGCCTTTACCTGCGTATGGAAGAGCGGACCGGTAAACTCGCCCCGCGCCCGATTGATCGTAAAATATTTTTTTGTAATTTGGCATACCAAAATAGAAATAGAAAAAATATAGTGAGCAGGTTATTTATTACTACATACTTATTTAATGAAAGGCCAGAATTAAACAGTTTTCCCTTCGCCGTTGGAATGCGATTGAAATGCGAAACGTAAGAAGCAAGGGACTCTACTTACGGCCGGTCCCAATAATCTATCTATCGCCGGTTTACCTTACTAGAGTTACATATTTGACACTATTTGTATGGACGTTATGTCAAATTTCGATCGGTAGTAAGGAAAACCGTGGATAGATAGATTATTGGGATCCTCCATTACTGTGTCATTGTGTGTGCCGCGAATCATTAGTGCGCAAGCGTTAGGTACTGTAAGGGTACTATAGCATGTGAAATAATTATTATTTCTGTTACAAATATGACACAAAAGTTTGCGCGACGTTCATCTACTTATTAACAAAGTTGAAATCATAAAAGTTGTGATGGAATGATATTTTATATGTTTATTCATTTTATGATAAAAGAAGTTTAAAAAATACGTGATTAACAGCTTACCTGTTACTTCAGTTCACAAATTGTCCTGTACATCTTTTAGATGCAAAAGTTCCTACAGTATAAATATGTTAATAGGTATTCTGTTTTAAATAAAGATCATTTAAATATCATTGAAATAACAAACTTATTATAAAATATAATGTTCACACACTCGTACCCAGTACTGTAGAGGTACCAAGTAGTTTAAATATTTTTTAAAGCCGTTACAAGCACGAGGTCTACCAGGTGTTAGGTGCTAACCTCTTTTTTTTTTGACGCAGAGTAATCCTTTATGGATACCACCGGCCCCGGGGGGAGCACGGTGGTTATGTGGGAGTCTCTGCCAGAAGGGCAGCATACCCACCAAACCTCTGCGGTGTTCCGTCACTGCCGCTTTTGGCGGGAACGCGGGACAGATTTCGCACACGACCGCGAACCCGCCGCGGCTGTCCGTTGCCGGACCCTTCTCTCTTGCAGCACGCCAGAACACTTGGCGTGCCGCAACCGCCACGGGGGACCAAGCCCGCAAATGGACCCCAGACTCCCCGAGTCTGGGCGCCCTAAGTCCCCCTACGATGGGTCAGGTGAGTAGCCCCACCGCCTGCTACTTCGGCCGCAGAGGATAGGGACAGCGGCGCCTCTCAATACCGACAGTCATCTTCCCCTGCGACCCCACCGCGTCCGCCATCTAATGGTGGCGGCCCCGCCAAGGCCGTGGAAGGCAGGGAGAGCGGCTGACCGTAACACCAGCACTCCTCTCCCGCCGCGGCCTCTAACTCTCAGCCGCGGTGCCGCCCATACGACACCGCAGCCCGCCTCAGTTGCAGTGGCACCCATATACCACCGCTACCTACAGTGACCGCTCCCGTGTGGACTTGGAGGGCAAAGCTCATAGGAGCGGTCCCACATCGGGCCCGCCAGCTATCTGCTATCACTGGAAGGCCCATTGGTTCCTCTTAGCTTCACCGTGGTGACCCAAGCCACGGCGACTGAGCCCCCCCGCCACGGCAAGGCGGGGACACTCGGGGGGGTAGGTGCTAACCTCTGCCTTTATCAGACGTATGTCCTCACAACTGTATTGCGCAAGTGAACATGAGACATTGTTAAGTCTCAATGTGCCTGTATTTTACCTGCACCCATACCCTTTAAAACCAGAACACAATATTGCGAAGGTTACTGCTTCAGGAAAGAAACTGATATGGTGGCAGCCTTCCCCGGATGACCTCATTCACGAAGAGTTCTACTGCTATTATGTAGGTAGGAAAATTGATAGATAAACCCTTTATTGCAACACCACATTATATAATATAACTAACAAATAAATAGGATAATATAAATGAAAACTATTACTCAACAATAAAAATTTAAAATTAAGTGTAACAATTGGCGGTCTTATCAGTCAAAGCGATCTCTTCCAGACAACCATGTTATTGAAAAGGAAGCTTGAATAAAAAAAAGTCTCGAAAGAAGTTTCTTTGGATACCTGTGGAAACTCTCGTGACACATTTACCACCGACCACAATTAGAAGTTGAGCCCCAAAACAAAAAATAAAAAGAATTCTGGTATGTACCTACAATCTAACGACTATACCACACTCTTTTGTCTTTTTAACTCCATCTGACCGCTCTATCCTTGAGCCTCAATTGCACTAAGAGAAATGCTTGCTTTGTAACTTGTATGGGAGTTATGATTTTTATGCAACTGAATTCAGATCATTTTTGACCTCTCAAGCTGGCCTCCAAGACTACTGCTCACGTTATCCACTGCACTAAGGGGTTGGATCCCTTAACAAACATACACAAGGACTCTATGTCCCGACTTAAACTGTAATTAAAGGCAAAATTTATGCAATTGAACTTGTATGAAAATTTTTACTTTTCTGTTCAAATGGTTAAAAGTTTGATGACCAAAAACTAATGCACAAGGACAAACGCGGGCCACTCGTGGCCCGCGCACCGCCCAAAAAGCTAGTCTCATTATATAAAGTTGGATTACCACTGACTCACTCACTCATTGACCTCTATGTTCTCATAGAAGGAGCAATGGGGGGTATAGAAGATGTAGGGGAAAAGTGTAGGGGGGCTCAATTCGAGTGGGGGAAAAATGCTGAAAGTGCTGAATGTGGAAATCTGATGGAACAGGTGAACGGCTCTCGGAAACAATAAAAGATGGGGGGTAGGTGCCAAAACTAAAAATGACTAAAACCCTGGGCAACTGCCAAAAATTAAAAAAAAAACATACCCCCCAAACAAAAGACGATCGCTCCCATACAAAATGTAAATGCTTAAAACTCCTAAACCGTTTGAGATAAGTATAAAGTTTTTGACCAAATGTCATAGGGAATCGGAAGGGTAATTTGGTGAAAGTGTCAAAAATCCAATATGGCGGATTCAAAATGGCGGCCGAAATTGAAAGTTGGTCCGATCCGGCTCAAAATTTGTATCTGGGGGTTTTTAGGGTCCCACATTCCAAATATGAATACCATTTTTTGATGACGTCATTTTTCAATATGGCCGCCATACATATGTTTTTTCGGAACTTCAATGAATTGTTTCACCCAGTGGGCGTGATGGGGATTATGGTTTTGTAGCGTTAAATGTAGGGCTAGGCTTGGTGATTTCAAAGAAAATGGAATTGAGCTGAATGTGGAACACCAGGTAGAACAGGTCATCGGCTCTCGGAAACTAAAAGAGATAGGGGGTAAGTGCCAAAACTAATGTTGACAAGCACCCTGGGCATTTTCTAAAAATTAAAAAAAAAACACACCTCCCGAACAAAAGACGATCGCGCCCATACAAAATGTAAATGCTTATAACACCGCAACCGTTAAAGATAGGTACGGGTTGTTTAAACTAATGTTTAAGGGGACCGGAAGTGCAGTTTGGCGGAAATGTCAAAAATCCAAGATGGCGGATTCAAGATGGCGGCTACCTTAAATAATGGTCTGATCCGACTGAAAATCGATATCAAGGCGTTTTTCAACTCTACGATTATAAATATAAAAACCATTTTTTGATGACGTCATTTTTCAATATGGCCGCCATACAATATTTTTTCTGAAAATTTTATCGTTGTTTTTCGCCATGTTTCCATGATGGAACGCTGAGGCTTTGTAGGTAAAAAGTGTAGACAGTGGTCTTATAACCTTAAAAGTCACCTGAAATGGGCTGAATCTGAACCTTCTGCTAGAACAGCTTGACGGCTCTCGGAAACTAAAAGAGATAGGGGGTAAGTGCTAAAACTAATATTGACAAGCACCCTGGGCATCTTCTAAAAATTAAAAAAAAAACACACCTCCCAAACAAAAGACGATCGTACCCATACAAAATGTAAACGGTTATAACGCCCCAATTGTTAAAGATAGGTACGGGATGTTTGAACTAATGTTTTAGGGGACCGGAAATGCAATTTGGCGGAAATGTCAAAAATCCAAGATGGCGGATTCAAGATGGCGGCTACCTTGAATAATGGTCCGATCCGACTGAAAATCGATATCTAAGGGTTTTAAGAGTCCCCAATTAGAAAGATGAAACCCATTTTTTTATGACGGCAGGGGGCAAAATGGCGAGGCCGCAGGCCAAGCTATATTGTCGAGGCCGAAGGCCGAATGTGTTTCTAAGTGAAGCGAGGCCGAAGGCCGAGCGTCCCTCTAAGCGAAACGAGGCCGAAGGCTGAGCGTCCTTCTAAGCAAAGCGAGGCCGAAGGCCGAGCGTGCTTCTAAGCAAAACGAGGCCGAAGGCCGAGCATTCTTCTTAGCAAAGCGAGGCCGAAGGCCGAGCGTGCTTCTAAGCAAAGCGAGGCCGAAGGCCGAGCGTGCTTCTAAGCAAAACGAGGCCGAAGGCCGAGCATTCTTCTAAGCAAAGCGAGGCCGAAGGCCGAGCGTACTTCAAAGCGAAGCGAAGCCGAAGGCCGAGCATGCTTCTAAGCAAAGCGAGGCCAAAGGCCGAGCGTGCTTTTAAGCGAAGCGCGTTCGAGTTTTGTGCCCACGAGGAAATCGATAGATAGATAGATAGATAGATAGATAATTCTTTATTGTTACACCACTTAATATACAAAAATAACATAAAAGTAAAAGAAAGCTTAAAATAAAGTGTTACAATGGGTGGCCTTATCACTAATAGTGATATCTTTCAGGCAACCTTAGGATGAAGAGGAAATACAGGAATAACAAGACGGGGCGTAATATAAAGATAAAGGTAAGGTATAAAATTTTCAAACAAGGGTTACCTACATTTATTATCACATGAGACGTAAAACTTTTACTGCTGAAGACATGCATACGGAAGGACCAGATGGAAGCTGTCGGTGGACGACACACCTGCTCTACCAGACTCTCAGTCAGACGGACAGATGGACAAACGGATAAACAGCATCAACCTACGGTTGGATATAAATACGGATATAATGATATCCTACCATATTTAGTTCAAAGAATTTTACCCTAAGACTTAACTGAAACCACACATTGAGCGTTATGTTTTAGTATGTATATGTAAGCATGAACATAATGGTATGTTTTGTTTAAAATATGTATATCATTATTAACGTTACATAAAATTACTTTTACTAAAGTTAAACTCCAGGGATCCTTTGATAACAAACTTATACTACATGTTTAAATATTTATTTTAAAGTTTACTTGTAATGAGTTTCGTGTGAATCAAAACAAGAAATACAAAAAAATATATATATAATGTTTACACAGACCGTATTAACAAAATGGATGCCCAAGTCTTAAAAGGCGTTACGATTTGTAAAAAGTTTATGAGATATTTATGGTAGAAACGCTGTTTGTACATACAATTGAATTGTAAATCTGTCTCCACGTAATGAGAATGTACTTACTATATTTCGTTTAGCTCCATATATATACCTTTTAGTATAATACAATGACATACATACATATAAAAATATCATACTTATAGAATAAGAACTTAGCTGATTGTAAAAGAGCAAGCATTTTTAATTTTTCCTTATAAATATCAATAGAAGGACTTGATTTGAAAAAAACGTTCAATTGACTACTTTTACAGTAAACAACTTTGAAAAGGTTCGATGGATTATTAATTATGTATGTAGGTACGAACTGACCATTTCATATTTTTGATATTTATACTGACCAATATAAATGTATTATGTGTGGCTCCGCAACACAGCTGACGATTGAACTATTTGCAACCAGTCCACAATATACACAGGCTTCGACGGGGTCAAGAGACGCGTACAAACACACACATGAGAGCTAATGCAATCTAATTCCTTAATCGATGTTACAACATCCAAGTATTTACGGATAAGGTTTAAATATTATAAACTACCTTTCAGCCGCGGACCTTCTTGCGTTTATAGTGACTTCCCGTTACGGGATACCTATGTGGCAAGATTTGTGAACATCGGTTCACTAATTTAAGCGTAGAGCAGAACAAACAAACTAATTAATTACGAACCGACAAATATTTTCGCATTTAAAATACTATTATTATAATATACTGATGTAATAGCTAAAAATATAATCTAAAACGTTCAGTTTTCAGGAGTAGTTAAAAGTAGTTTCAGTGTTAATTCTGATCATCAGTATTCATGTTAGTGATTTGACGCAGCTTTTTCTTAAAAGAGTTATCTATTCTAATAGAGTCTATTCCATATGCTTAGGTACTGTCACATGTTTTTGTTACACGATGATATTTTAAATGTACCGATTATTATGTATAAGTGTAATGCTGGCTATAGGATGTAAGGAGTCTACTTACAACATAGTTCAAAGTTTTATTCCTCTATGTTAGTGTATGGATAGTTTTTCATTTCACACATTATCAATAATTCAGAACAAAATATTGAATGGAAAAGAATATATAATAGGTAGTAGTAATGATTAGGTGGCGATCTCCATCCACCTTCAATACATTGGAGTCAGTACAAGTCTATCCGCTAGACTTCTGATGCCAATGTTGTTGCTTATGTCTACTCTGGACATGAAGGATGCTATGCGTTTCCTCTGGATGGAATGAAATGAGCCGACCCGGGGCTGTGAACATTTCATAAGCGCTACAATGCCATAATATATTGTAATAGGCGCCTCGCGTTCTATATTGGCGTCATCCTTCAGACTGGAAGTTACAATATGACTAAGGTACTGTAAATTATCTACAATTTTAATAAGTTGTCTTACATATGTATTAACGAAACAACTTTATTCAGACATATACTTAAGGTAGAGATGCTGTCTGTGTATATATTATTACTTCAGTGTTTAGACTGGTACGATTAGGGTAGAAATAATTGGAATGCCAAAAGCTATGGAAAAGGAACCTTTGAATAAAAGAGTTGTACCTACTTATTCGTACCTAATTATATAAGGAACGCCCCATGTTATCTGAGTTAACTTTGTTGCAAAGATTTCATACTCATGGATGTATCAGCTTCTTCATCAAGTTACTATCGATACTACCTCCATGTAATAGTGAAAACTTAATTACATGTAAAATTGTTTCACAACAAACAAATTAACTAACGATGACTCGACAAACATGTATATTTTTGAATCTAACGGCTGCATAGCGAAATGATATTTTGCAATCTGCCCCTAAAAAAATATGATGGTTAAAATTAATTACAGAGATAAATGCTCGGATCAGCCATGGAGTTGTATCGAGCTCAGAAGACGCGTGTTTGAATATCATCCTAGAATTTGTAAATTTCTTTCTTTTATTGCAATACATACAGGTCTATCTCTGTGCTATGGACATATTAAGAAACAAAAAATCATGAATCCCTTGGACAGCGTGTCGGATTAATGTCTCTGTCATAAAAGCTGCAAAAGAAACTTCCATAGTCCAAAGCACTCAAAACGCAGAAGACCGCAATGGATAGCGCTGAAATATTTAAAGAAAATCATCGTCTTCAACCACGACTCCGATGTCAAGAGTGAACGACGAAGAAGGAGGAATTATAATAAGAAAGCAGTGCGCTCCATCCCGCACCGGCCTGAAAATGTATTATCCTACATAATCAGTTTTAGTTTGAAAATTTATGTAAAGATCATTGATGCTATCACTTTTTGCGTTTGAAGTTTAAATTAAATCGCCTCAGTTGTAGAAGTAATCACATAAAATGTTATTCAAAAGTTTTATAAAATATTTTTCTACCCAGCTAACCAATCAAATTTCTTTAAATTTGGCTGTACCAGGTATATGTATAGTGACTCCATACAATATACAGGCTATCTTTGTGCCAAAGTCCATCAATATTGTTTCGTTAGTTTGAATGTAAAAGCAGGCCAAACAAACAAGCAACGAACCGACAAACACTTTCGCATATGAAATATCGCTACCGATCTCTAAAGGTCTTTTCGCATATGGCCAGTTTTGCGGAATAAAAGTAGTTTCAGTGTTATGTATTACGTTTTATCACGTTGTATATGTGTCTGAATTTCCCAAGTTTTTATTATATGACTTTTGAAGCACTAACGCTTGGTTAAAGAAACCAAATTTTGCAATTTATTCCCTAATACGAGGATTAAAATCCATTAGGAAGATATATTCTAAGCTTGCCATGTAGCGCGTCTTAAAGACCAAAGATGGACCAATACCGTTACCACATGAAAAGGCGACCATTTAAATGCTAACTCTAAAAATATATATATTTATAGCAATTATTTATTGTAATTGTAAGTTGGAAATAAAATACTGTTTATTTTTATTTTTATTTATTATTCCAAGCTTGAATGTGTGCTTCGCTAACCTAGCAGTTAGGGCGGATAACATTAACACAGATTGAACACAGAAGATGACGATGGTTCAGTACCCGTCCATGTATTGTATTTTTATATTCCCTCGAGATACATTGAAAATGATTTTAACTGCCGTGGTCTGTTCTTTATAGTTTATAGCGAAAAAAATTCGCGGCTGCAGAGAGGCGTATATAATATGGCATGAATAGTGGTAAATTAATAGAAAACTTAGTAAATAATTTTGCTTTTAGATTTAAAACCGCACTAAAGTTTATCGTTTTTTAAATGTTTACTGCAAGCTTACTTTTTGATTGAACTTGATTGATTGACACGGGATTGTTACATGTAAGTAATGTTACATTAAATACGATAGATTTGGTATCGTCTCGGTGGCCTAGGATACGGTTTGTCAGAAGACGCGGGTTCAAAACCCATTCCAGGTTGGGTTATTTTTGTGATTAAATGGTAAATAAAAATAACACTGATGTATATTATGAGGTCGTTACTACTCCGACGGGTGTGCGGGCAGTACTGATACCCACCCTCAAAGCTCATTTATTTTTGTCCTATAATTTAACAGTTTGGTCTCGCTAGGCAGGCGTTACGACTTGAACAATAAGATAATACGGTTTAATAACTTACTGAATCATTTTTAGTTCAGTAAATTATCAAACCGGCCTGAACCTGGAGGTTGGCCGTACCTTACAGCGATAATTTTTCTTATAAACTGAATCAAAAACCTTAAAAAAGCCCATCCTAAAATGCTTTATACTAAATAATAGGTACTATCCCAAATCATTAAAATAAAAACACGCATTTGTCCATTCAAACAGTCATTGGTATACATTTTTATTGTTTAGGCGTAGTATTCAAGAGCAATATAAAATACCTGAATACCGCTGGTATTCAATTCAGTAGCCGGCTACTTACACAATAATACATATTTTTGAGGTCAAATACTCGTAATAAAAAAAAGTGCTAACCATCTAATTAAAAAACCAAAATTTTTCCTTTTGCATTTTGCCTTGCCTCTTATAAATTCATGGGATCCCCAGAAAGTTTTGAGAAACTGCAACAATAACTAAAATGGATTCCTACAATATTTTCAATAAATCTTTTCCGATGAGCACGTTACACTCCAATAACTGAAGAGTAGTACGCCTTTCTTGGTAATATCATCATTGGCGGTTAATGACAATCGACCAGTAAGTTGCAAGGGTCACTAAAATGGTAAAAAAAATATTTACCCCAAAATGGAACCGATTTCAGCACCGAAAAGTGTAAAAGAACTTGTTGAAATTGGTACTTTTGTACTTTCATGGTACCGACTACCATTCTTTGTAACGGCAATGACCCATTGACTGTGATATTGTTGCCAAACCCCTGGGTCCGATTCTACTAACCAAATGTTGCTCCAAATTTAACTGAACTGTAGCTGAACGATGACATTTATACTTTTTTTATTGTGCTATTTAAGTTAGGTTTCTATTGTAACAATAAACTTTAAATTAAAACCTAATATGCTGTTAACTATATAGATCATGACCGCGACGTTAACGCATATCCGTATATTAGATATTTATATAGGCAGTAGCGTTTACGATGACGTTACGTTTCAAGTTGTCATCATAGAAATAGTAGAACAGCTTTTTGGGTTAGTATCCAATGGAGTCGAACTGATGTTGCAACTGAATAGATAGTTGAACGTTGTGAAAAATAGAATTGGTTTGCAGATGACTTTTTGAATAAATTAATTAGAAAGTAACGTTAAAGGATTAACCTTTTGCGTCTCAGAGACATAAATATACGTCAGTTTCATTTATAAATCTTTTGAGTTTATTATCACGGTATAGGAAGGATTGATACATAAGGAAGTTGATTTAGGAAGTTATCGATTTGTCCTAAATAAGGAAGCTAATCTAATCTTAGATGTGACCACCATTTTATTAAAATACTCAAAATAAAAATTGTATATCTTGGCAAACTTAAAAGCAAGTGTTGGTTTATTTGACACAACAGAAGGAAGAGTGTTCCACATGTTACAAGTCTCCACGAGTCCTACCTACTCTACCTACAACTACATGTCAAACTAAGAGCTATTTTAGACACACAGTCAGACGTACAGATGGACAAACGGACAAATAGCATCAACGGACGGTTGGATATGAATACGGACATAATATGATGATATAAAACCACAATACTGCCTACATTTATTTTAAAGAAATTTACCCTTAGACTTATTTGAAACCCACATTAAGCGTTATGTTTAAGTATTTATAGATAGATATTAAAGATAGGTAGGTATTTTTCTACTATAAAATAGCAATAATTAAGTTCTTACAGTACAAAAATCTTGACAGATATGTATAAATCGACGTATTATTGGAATCGTAAAGTTTTTATAAACACATTAACACACATGTTATGTTAACAACCAGTCTGCAAAGAGAGTATAAATATCACACTAATGTTATAAACGTGAATAAAGTCGTGAATATTTTCATTGTTATAAACTAAATATAGATATAAATATATATCCCATATCGAATAAGAACTAAGCTTATTAAGAAAGGTAGAGCTCTTTTAATGTTTCGTTGAATATTTCAAGCGAGCGACTTAACTTGACTTGGCAAAATCCCTAATTTGACTGTATATACAAAGGGTAAAACTATTATTACTTTGTTTAGAAATTTACGAGACTGATCCTAAAACTCTGTGTGACGCCAAACTACAAGCCTGCGCTGATAGCAGGGCAAGAGCACAGTCCGAGAATGGAAACATTTTAGGATACTTTTGTTTTGGAGCATCAATTGATAAATAATGATATGTTTGGAGTGTAAGACAAACCTAACAATATCGTTGTTGATAAAAATCTATTATACCGTTTTATCTGCAGAATGATCGTAATTATAGATCTTACTTATTTATTTATTTGAAACAGCAAACAGCTACATTATAAAAGATACAATAATAGATTCTACACATAACATAGATTTTATAATAACATAGCCCACGACGCTATTCACAAATTACTTAAATAATATTTACTTTGCCACATAGGGCTACTAACCAACAAACAATAATCAGGAGAAGTAGTACAAACTACAAAAGAAATTGATAAACTGCCGTCTTAAATTTATTAGTAGTACAATTAAAAATATCGATTCCAGTGAAATTTTGATTGTAAGAGGCCACCATTCTACGAGAATTACTTATTATATAATTATTTTATATATTATTATATAATTACTTACGAGTACACACATGCTAAAATATTATAACCGTCTTTCATGCCGTCGGATACTAAGAACCTAATGAACGTACACCGCCTAAAAGTACATACACCCTTAAAACATTGGTAACCCTCCTTCAGGAAGTAAGTTTTAAAAGTCAAAGTAGGAAAGTTAATTACTACTTACTCAATGAAAGGACAGCATTCAATAATTAACACAACAAAAAATAATTAGCGAGATTGTTCTATCCATTCTCAAGTTATAGCGTTACCAGGAAAAATAGGGGTTCATTTTTATATATATGTATAGAAGATAAATAGGTAGATTTCAAAGTTTAGTTGTACAGAGTTTTCAGTAAACCAAAACCAAAGAATAAAATAAATACATGTTTTGTTTTTTATGTCCATGTTTATCTTCACGAGTTTTGAGTCAAAAGAATAACATTTTCCATATAAACATTAGTCATAGTCATAGTAGTTTCATGGCACCCTGTTTAAACATCTCAGGCTTTGATTTTTAATACTTAAGCGTTTATGTGATTTCACAAACTAAACTATCTTTATTCCATAGTTCATTTAAACTTTTTTATTAGTTACCTACGGAGATACTTGGTGACAAACATTCACGGACACAAACTTTCACATATTTAATTTTACTCACTGACCCTCTCGCGGCTTCGCTTGCCGTAGCGTGCCGGTTACAAAGCCACAGCATTCATTTGATAAATAATCAAAGCATTTCTTAAGGTTCCCTACCTTAAGAAATGAAGTGGTAAACGCAAGTTGGAAAAGGTAGATTAAATAAAATAACAAGTCCAATATGTAAATTTAATATCGACTTCCATTTTTTTGCGGCTCCGTCTGCGTGGATTATTGATATACCATAGGTGCTACGGTTTGCTACGGCGTAGCAAAATGATTACGGTCTATTTCTGTGTGAACTTTCATCAACAGCCGAGCATCATACACTATAATCTTTCCTTTTTATTATAAGAGTAGATAGAGATTAACCAAGTACACATTAATATTGCATGTTTTATAAACACGGAAAAGTAGTTATTGTTGTCATAACTGTAATAGTTAGACATATCGTATTGCACTTTTTGTAGACATTGATGTCTTCTATAATTATACTGCAGTACATCACTCTGCTGCATTGTCAATAATTCCGATTTTTGAATATTTTGTGTGTTACTCAGTGATAATGTAACTTTGTAACGGAAAAACAATGTTTTAATCGATCCAAAGATGTTATATACGAACTGTAAGGGAAAGGTCTGATACCCCTAAGAGTGTGATTGTGGTGGGAAGTGTGGTGTGAGACGCTGCATGTCTGTACTTACTTAATTACTGTTAATGAAGTTGTCTCATATTCTCTATGGTTCAATATTCCTTGGCCAGTGGCCGAAGAAATAATATTGTGGTAAACAATGACATTAAAAACGTCACTATGGTGAAGTGTGTGTTTATACATCTCTCTCGCCTTCATCAAATGACTTTACCTGCGAATGGAAGAGCGGACGGGTAAACTCGCCCCGCGCCCGATTGATTGTAAAATAAATTTTTGAAATTCTGCATACCAAAATAAGTGACCAGGTTATTTCCTACTACATACTTATTTAATGAAAGGCCAGAATTAAACAGTTTTCTCTTCGCCGTTGGAATGCGATTGAAATGCGAAACGTAAGAAGCAAGGAACTCTACTTCCTGTGTCACTGTGTGTGCCGCGAATCATTAGTGCGCAAGCGTTAGGTACTGTAAGGGTACTATAGCATGTGAAATCATTATTATTTCTGTTACAAATATGACACAAAAGTTTGAGTAAATTTGTCGTGCAGGTGTTCATCTACTTATTAACAAATTTGAAATCAAAAAAGTTGTGATTGCATGATATTTTATATGTTTATTCATTTCATGATAAAAGAAGTTTAAAAAATACGCAATTATCAGCTTACCTGTTACTTCAGTTTCCAAATTGTTCCTTTACATCTTATAGATGCCAAAGTTCCTACAGTATAAATATCTTAATATATATTCTGTTTTAAATAATGATCATTTAGATATCATTGAATAACAAAGTTACTCGTATTATAAAATATAATGCTCACACACTCGTACCCAGTACCGTAGAGGTACCAAGTAGTTTAAGTATTTTTTTAAAGCTGGTACAAGCACGAGGTCTACCAGGTGTTAGGTGCTAACCTCTGCCTTTATCAGACGTATGTCCTCGCAACTGAATTGCGCACGTAAACATAAGACATTGTTAAGTCTCAATGTGCCTGTATTTTACCTGCACCCATACCCTACAAAACCAGAACACAATATTGCGAAGGTTACTGCTTCAGGAAAGAAAATGATATGGTGGCAGCCTTCCCCGGATGACCTCATTCACGAAGAGTTCTACTGCTACTATGTAAGTAGGTAAATAGATAGATAAACCCTTTCTTGCAACACCACATAATATAATATAACTAACAAATAAATAGGATAATATAATTAAAACCAATTACTCAATAATAAAAATTTAAAATTAAGTGTTACAATGGGCGGTCTTATCGTTCAGAAAGATATCTTCCAGGCAATCATGTTATTGAAAAGGAAGCTTGAATAAAAAAGATCTTGAAGGAAGTTTCCTTGGACACCTGTGGAGACTCTTGTGACACATTTACCACCGACCACATTTAGAAGTAGAGCCCCTAAACAAAAATTTAAAAGAATTCTGGTATGTGTACCTACAATCTAACGACTATACCACACTTTTTTGTCTTTTTAACTCAAGCTGACCGCTATATCCTTGAGCCTAAATTGCACTAAGAGAAAAGCTCGCTTTATAACTTGTATGGGAGTTATGATTTTTTACGCAACTGAATGCAGATAATTTTTCAAACTCTCAAGCTGGCCTCCAAGACTACTGCTCACGATAACCACTGCACTAAGGGGTTGGATCCCTTAACAAACATACACAAGGACTCTATGTCCCGACTTAAACTGTAATTAAAGGCAAAATTTCTGCAATTGAACTTGTATGAAAATTTTTACTTTTCTGTTCAAATGGTTACAAGTTTAAATAAAAAAAAATACTGCACAAGGACAAACGCGGGCCACTCGTGGCCCGCGCACCGCCCAAAAAGCTAGTTCTCATTATATAAAGATGGATTACCACTCACTCACTGACTGACTGACCGAAATGTTTAGGTATGATGGAGCAATGGGGGGTATAGAAGAGGTAGGGGAAAAGTGTAAGGGGGGTTCTGAAACCGAGAGGAAAAATACTGGGTGAGCTGAATGTGGAAGTGTGGTGGAACAGGTCAACGGCTCTCGGAAACTATAAATCATAGGGGGTAGGTGTCAAAACTAAAAATGAACAAAAACCTGGGCAACTAACAAAAATTAAAAAAAACACATGCCTTCCAAACAAAAGACGATCGCTCCCATACAAAATGTAAATGCTTATAATTCCTAAACCGTTTGAGATAAGTACAAAGTGATTGAGCAAATGTCATAGAGAATCGGAAGGGTAATTTGGTAAAAGTGTCAAAAATCCAAGATGGCGGATTCAAAATGGCGGCCGATTTGAAAGTTGGTCCGATCCGGCTCAAAATTGGTATCGGGGGGTTTTTGGGGTCCCACATTCGAAATATGAAAACCATTTTTTGATGACGTCATTTTTCAATATGGCCGCCATACAAATGTTTTTTTGGAATTTCAATGGGTAATTTCTCCCAGTGGGCGTGATGGGGTTAATGTTTTAGTAAGGTTATATGTGCGGTTAGGGTAGGTGACTTTAGAAGAAACTAAATTGAGCTGAACGTGGAATACCAGGTAGAACTGGTCAACGGCTCTCGGAAACTAAAAGAAATAGGGGGTAAGTGCCAAAACTAATATTGACAAGCACCCTGGGCATTTTCTAAAAATTAAAAAAAAAACACACCTCCCTAACAAAAGACGATCGTTCCCATACAAAATGGAAATGCTTATAACGCCGCAACCGTTAAAGATAGGTAAGAGGTGTTTTAACTAATATGATAGGGGACCGGAAGGGCAATTTGGGTGATATGTCAAAAATCCAAGATGGCGGATTCAAGATGGCGGCTACCTTAAATATTAGTCCGATCCGACTGAAAATCGATATCTAAGGGTTTTTAAAGTCCCCCATTCGAAATATGAAATCCATTTTTTGATGACGTCATTTTTCAACATGGCCGCCATACAAATGTTTTGCCTGAAAATTTATTTGGTTTTTTTCTAGATGTTGGCATAATGGAACGCTGAGGTTTTGTAAGTAGAAAGTATAGGCAGTCGTCTTACGTCCTTAAGTGACATCTGAAATGAGCTAAATCTGAACCTTCTGATGGAACAGCTTGACGGGTCTTGGAAACTAAAAGAGATAGGGGGTAAGTGCTAAAACTAATATTGACAAGCACCCTGGGCATCTCCTAAAAAATTAAAAAAAAACACACCTCCCAAACAAAAGACGATCGTACCCATACAAAATGTAAATGCTTTATAACGCCGCAACCGTTAAAGATAGGTACGGGGTTTTTAAACTAATGTTTTAGGGGAACGGAATTGCAATTTGGCTGAAATGTCAAAAATCCAAGATGGCGGATTCAAAATGACGGCTACCTTAAATGTTAGTCTGATTTGACTGAAAATCGATATCTAGGGGTTTTAAGAGTCCCTAATTAGAAAGATGAAACCCATTTTTTGATGACGGCATTGGTCAAAATGGCGAGGCCGCAGGCCGAGCTATATTGACGAGGCCGAAGGCCGAATGTGCTTCTAAGTGAAGCGAGGCCGAAGGCCGAGCGTCCTTCTAAGCGAAACGAGGCCGAAGGCCGAGTGTGCTCCTAAGTGAAGTGAGGTCGAAGGCCGAGCGTTCTTCTAAGCGAAACGAGGCCGAAGGCCGAGTGAGCTCCTAAGTGAAATGAAGCCGAAGGTCAAGCGTCCTTCTAAGCAAAGCGAGGCCGAAGGCCGAGCGTGCTTCTAAGCGAAGCGAAACCGAAGGTCGAGTATGCTTCTAAGCAAAGCGAGGCCGAAGGCCGAGCGTGCTTCTAAGCGAAACGAGGCCGAAGGCCGAGTAAGCTCCTAAGTGAAATGAAGCCGAAGGCCGAGCGCCCTTCTAAGCAAAGCGAGGCCGAAGGCCGAGCGTACTTCTAAGCGAAGCGAAGTCAAAGGCCGAGCATGCTTCTAAGCAAAGCGAGGCCGAAGGCCGAGCGTGCTTCTAAGCGAAGCGCGGTCGTGTTTTGTGCCCACGAGGAAATAGAAGCCTTTCATGGCGAGTTCGAAGGCCAAGCTTTCGCCAAATTTTTTTCGAAATGTCAATGATCTTCAATCCATGTTAACATAGGTAATGTTAATAACCATGAACACAACTATTAGTACGAGTACTACTGATATGACATGCTACAAATAACCGTTTAATTTCCTTCGTATACTTGGGTTTGTTCTTAAAAACTTGAGTCCAGACAACCTCCACTCAGTGACATAAAAAGGGTGCAACGTCTTCCAAGAAGCTTAAGTGTCACAGTTAGCTGGAAAACTAATGAAGATATCTTAAGCTACTACTTACTTTTAAGCAATAAATATATATATAATAGGCTTAAAGGCCTTTCAAGCGGACAATAATACACAGATTTCGAAGGACAAGATCTTAATCATGGTAGAGATGCTTGCTGCAATGTATGTAATTAAAATAAATACAAAGTGTGGTGTGGTGTTCACACTTGGAACAGTATTTTTTTCAACTATATAGAATTACAACCTAGCTTATTGAGAAATGTATACTCTATTCTCTTTGGAATATATCAAGAGAAAGACTTGACTTTACACAATCACTAATTTGACTGTTTTTTAAAGTTAACAACTTACAGCAACTAAAAACATGAGTAGACATTTAATGGTCAAGATGTTTTGTGGTTCTGCATTGAATATCGCTATTAAATTGTTCCTTAAGTTAGGGCGGAAAATGAAGATTGGAAACAATAGATTAAATAAAATGTTGCATATTAAAGTTGTGAAGCTTTCGTAAAGGTAGCCACTATAGTTTAGATACAATCTCTAATACATGGTTGAACTTACGTACACCGTGAATAAAATGAATGCCAACGTATTTGTAAAGTTCTTCAATCTTAATTTATATTAATGCCAAAGAATGGAAGTAAAAAGCACTGCGACCCTCCTCTAGGTCAAACTTAATAGGCAGGTTTATATTGTTTATATTGTGTGATACGTAATTTGGTTTTCTTTAAGTGAAGATGTAGATGGAATAAGTATATTTATATGGTAGTGGGAGTTAGCCGAACAAAATTAAAACCAGTTAATTGCCTTGGTACATACTAAATCCAATACGTACCGAACAATGAAGTGCAATCTAATTCCTTAGTAGGTTTTACGACATATATACATCCATGTGAAAAAATATACATGGAATTATAAAATTTTCAAACAAGGGTTACCTACATTTATTATCACATGAGACGTAAAACGTTTACTGCTGAAGACATGCATACGGAACGACCATTTGGAAGCTGCATGCATCTAAGATAGTCCTGCGACCTTATTTAGTACGTCTTCCACATTGGCGGTGGACGATCTACCTGCTCTACCAGACTCTCAGTCAGACGGACAGATGGACAAACGGATAAACAGCATCAACCTACGGTTGGATATAGATAGGGATATAATGATATACTACCACACTATTGCCTACCACATTTAGTTCAAAGAATTTTCCCCTAAGACTTAACTGAAACCACACATTGAGTGTTATGTTTTAGTACTTATACCTTAGTTTTATTATAATATTATGATTATACATACATATAAAAAAATCATACTTATAGAATAAGAACTTAGCTTATTGAAATAGGGCGAGCATTTCTTCCTTTTTCCTAATAAATATCAAGAGAAGGACTTGACTTAAAAAAACTTTAAATTGACTACTTTTACAGTAAACAACTTTGAGAAAGTTCGATGGATTATTAATTATGTAGGTAGGTACGAACTGACCATTTTTTATTTTTGATATTTATACTGACCAATATAAACGTATTATTTGTGGCTCCGCAACACAGCTGATGATTGAACTATTTGCAACCAGTCCACAATATACACAGGCTTCGACGGGGTCAAGAGACGCGTACAAACACACACATGAGAGCTAATGCAATCTAATTCCTTAATCGATGTTACAACATCCAAGTATTTACGGATAAGGTTTAAATATTATAAACTGCCTTTCACCCGCAGACCTTCTTGCGTTTATAGTGACTTCCCGTTACAGGATACCTATGTGGCAAGATTCGTGAACATCGGCTCACTAATTTAAGCGTAAAGCAGAACAAACAAACTAATTAATTACGAACCGACAAATATTTTCGCATTTAAAATAATAATATTATATACTGATGTAATAGCTGAAAATAATATCTAAAACTAATAAAAATATAAAATACCTGAATACCGCTGGTATTCAATTCAGTAGGCTGGTATTTACACAATAATACATATTTTTGAGGTCTAATAATAAAAAAAGTGCTATCCATCTAATTTGAAAACCAAAATTTTTCCTATTGCATTTTGCCTTGCCTCTTATAAAATTCATGGGATCACCAGAAAGTTTTGAGAAACTGAAAAAACACCTAAAATGGATACAATATTTTCAATAAATCTTTTCCGACAAGCACGTTACACTCCAATAACTAAAGAGTAGTACGCCTTTCTTGGTAATATCATCATTGGCGGTTAATAACAATCGATCAGTAAGTTGCAAGGTCACTAAAATGGTAAAAAAAATATTTACCCCAAAATGGAACCGATTTCAGCACCGAAAAGTGTAAAAGAACTTGTGGAAATTGGTACTTTTGTACTTTCATGGTACCGACTACCATTCTTTGTAACGGCAATGACCCGTTGACTTTGATATTGGGTCCGTTTCTACTAACCAAATGTTGCTCCAACTTTAACTGAACTGTAGCTGAACGATGACATTTATACGTTTTTTATTGTGCTATTTAAGTTAGGTTTCTATTGTTACAATAAACTTTAAATTAAAACCTAATATGATGTTAACTATATAGATCATGACCGCGACGTTAACGCATATCCGTATTATATTTTTATATAGGTAGTAGCGTTTAAGATGACGTTACGTTTCAAGTTGTCATCATAGAAATAGTAGAACAGCTTTTTGGGTTAGTATCCAACGGAGTCGAACTGATGTTGCAACTGAATAGATAGTTGAACGTTTTGGAAAAATAGAATTGGTTTGCAGATGCCCAACTTTATGAATAAATTAATTAGAAAGTAAAGTTAAATGATTAACCTTTTGCGTCTCAGAGACATAAATATACGTAAGTTTCATATATAAATCTTTTGAGTTTATTATCACGGTATAGGAAGGATTAATACATAAGGAAGTTGATTTAGGAACTTATCGATTTGTCCTAAATAGGTAAGCTAATCCAATCTTAGATGTGACCACCATTTTATTAAAATACTCAAAATAACAATTTTATATCTTGGCAAACTTAAAAGCAAGTGTTGGTTTATTTGACACAACAGAAGGAACAGTGTTCCACATGTTACAAGTCTCCACGAGTTCTACCTACTCTACCTATAACTACATGTCAAACTAAGAGCAATTTTAGACACACAGTCAGACGTACAGATGGACAAACGGACAAATAGCATCAACGGACGGTTGGATATGGATACGCACATAATATGATGATATACAACCACAATAATGCCTACATTTATTTTAAAGAAATTTACCCTTAGACTTAACTGAAACTCACATTAAACGTTATGTTTTAGTATTTATAGATAGATATTAAAGATAGGTAGGTATTTTTTCACTAAAAAGTAGCAATACTTAAGTTCTTACAGTACAAAAATCTTGACAGATATGTATACATCGACGTATTATTGGAATCGTAAACTTTTTATAAACACATTAACACACATGTTAACAACCAGTCTGCAAAGAGATTATAAATATCACACTTATATTATAAACGTGAATAAGGGCGTGTATATTTTCATTGTTATAAACTAAATATAGATATAAATATATATATAATATTCCATATCGAATAAGAACTAAGCTTATTAAAAAAAGTAGAGCTCTATTGATGTTTCGTTGAATATTTCAAGCGAGCGACTTAACTAGACTTGGCAAAATCCCTAATTTGACTGTATATACAAAGAGTAAAACTATTATAACTTTGTTTAGAAATTTACGAGTCTGATCCTAAAATTCTGTGTGACGCCGAACTACAAGCCTGCGCTGATAGCAGGGCAAGAGCAAGAGTCCGAGAATGGAAACATTTTAGGATACTTTTGTTTTGGTGTATCAATTGATAAATAATAATATGTTTGGAGTGTAATACAAACCTAACAATATCGTTGTTGATAAAAATCTATTAAACCGTTTTATCTGCAGAATGATCGTAATTATAGATCTTACGAGTACACACATCTTAATATATTATAACTGTCTTTCATGCCGTCGGATACTAAGTACCTAATAAACGTACACTGCCTAAAAGTACATACACACCCTTAAAACATAGCTAACCCTCCTTTAGGAAGTAAGTTTTAAAAGGCAAAATAGGAAAGTTAATTACTACTTACTCAATGAAAGGACAACATTCAAGAATTAAATCCTCGCGGTCGTGTTTGATAACACCTCTGCCTAACCCTACGCGGATATGTAAGCGTGAAGATAACGTAGGTAACATACGTTATCTTTTAAATTTACTTTTAATTTATTTTTACTTAATTTTGAGTAAACCGGATTCATTTTATCCATAGATACAGAAATGTAATGCATTCAGTCCAGGGTTGCTAATGAACGCCCCCCGAGTGTTCCCGCCTTGCCGTGGAGGGGGGGCTCAGTAGCCGTGGCTTGGGTCACCACGGTGAAGCTAAGAGGAACCAATGGGCCTGCCAGTGATAGCCGATAGCTGGCAGGCCCGAAGTGGGACCGCTCCTATGGGCTTTGCCCTCCAGGTCCACACGGGAGCGGTCACTGTAGGTAGCGGTGGTGTATGGGCGCCACTGCAACTGAGGCGGGCTGCGGTGTCGTATGGGCGGCACCGCGGCTGAGAGTTAGGGGCTGCGGCGGGAGAGGAGTGCCGGTGTTACGGTGAGCCGCTCTCCCTGCCTTCCGCGGCCTTGACGGGGCCACCACCGTTAGATGGCAGACGCGGTAGGGTCGCAGGGGAAGAGGACTGTCGGTATTGAGAGGCGCCGCTGTCTCTATCCTCTGCGGCCGAAGTAGCAGGCGGTGGGGCTACTCACCTGACCCATCGTAGGGGGACTTAGGGCGCCCAGACTTGGGGGAGTCTGGGGTCCATTTGCGGGCTAGGTCCTCCGTGGCGGTTGCGGCACGCTAAGTGTTCTGGCGTGCTGCAAGAGAGAAGGGTCCGGCAACGGTCAGCCGCGGCGGGTTCGCGGTCGTGTGCGAAATCTGTCCCGCGTTCCCGCCAAAAGTGGCAGTGACGGAACACCGCAGAGGTTTGGTGGGTATGCTGCCCTTCTGGCAGAGACTCCAATATAACCACCGTACTCCCCCCGGGGCCGGTGGTATCCATAAAGGATTACTCTTAAACCATTGTTTTAATCGGTCCAAAGATATTATATACGAACTGAAAGGGAATGTCTGATACCCCTAAGAGTGTGATTGTGGTGGGAAGTGTTGTGTGAGTTGCTGCATGTCTGTACTTACATAATTACTGTTAATGAAGTTGTCTCATATTCTCTATGGTTCTATATTCCTTGGCCAGTGGCGAAAGAAATGAAATTGTGGTAAATCATGATATTAAAAACGTCACTATCGAAAAGTGTGTGTTTATACATCTCTCTCGCCGTCACCAAATGCCTTTACCTGCGCATGGAATTAAGGAAATGTAAACTCGCCCCGCGCCGGATTGATTGAAAAATTAATTTGTGAAATGTAGCATACCGAAATAAGTGAGCAGGTTATTTTCTACTACTTATTTAATGAAAAGCCAGAATTAAACAGTTTTCCCTTCGTTGTTTGAATGTTATTAAATTGCGAAACGTAAGATGCAAGGGACTCTACTTACTGTGTTCTGCCGCGAATCATTAGTGCGCAAGCGTTAGGTACTGTACTGTAAGGGTACAGTAGCATGTGAAATCAGTAATTGTTATGTCATGGTCAGTATTATTTCTGTTACAAATTTGAGACGAAAGTTTGAGTAAATTTGTAGTGCAGGAGTTATGAAAAAATAATCTACTTATTAACAAAGTTGAAATCCAAAAAGTAGTGGGATGGAATGATACTTTTAATATTTATTCATTTTATGGTAAAAAAGAAATTTTAAACATACGTAATTAACAGCTAACCTATCACTGCAGTTCACAGATTATTCCTCTACATCTTATAGATGCCAAAGTACTCGTACCTACAGTATAAATATCTAAATAGATATTCTGTTTTAAATAAGGAAAATTTAAATATCAATGAAATAACAATGTTATTATAAAATATAATGTTCACACACTCGTAGGTACCCAGTACCGTAGAGTTCCAGGTGTTAGATGCTAATCTCTGCCTTTAGCAGATATATGTCCTCACAACTGCATTGCGCACGTAAAAATTAGACATTGTTAAGTCTCAATGTGCCTGTAATTTTACCCGCACCCATACCCTTTAAAACCAGAACACAATATTGCGAACGTTACTGCTTCGGGGTAGAAACAGGTATGGTGGCAGTATTCCCCAGATGAACTCATTCGAGTAGAATTCTACTGCAACTATGTAGTTAGGTAAATAGATAGATAGATTAACTCTTTATTGCAACACCACATTATAAAATATCACTAACAAATAAATAGGATAATGTAATTGAATACTATTACTCAACTATAAAAATCTTAAAATTAAGTGTTACGATTGGCGGTCTTATCGGTCAGAAAGATCTCTTCCAGACAACCATGTTATTGAAAAGGAAGCTTGAATAAAAAAGGTCTCGAAGGATGTTTCCTTGGACACCTGTGGCGACTCTCGTGACACATTTACCACCGACCACACTTAGAAGTAGAACCCCTAAACAAAAATTGGACGGAATTCTGGTATGTACCTACAATATTACGACTATACCACACTTTTTTTTCTTTTTAACTCCAGCTGACCGCTCTATCCTTGAGCCTCAATTGCACTAAGAGAAATGCTCGCTTTATAACTTGTATGGGAGTTATGATTTTTTACGCAACTGAATGCAGATAACTTTTCAAACTCTCAAGCTGGTCTCCAAGACTACTGCTCACGATAACCACTGCACTGAGGGGTTAGATCCCTTAACAAGCATACACAAGAAGCAGTTTTTTTTAAATTAAAATTCCGAATGACTTCTATGTCCCGACTTAAACTGTAATTAAAGGCAATATTTCTGCAATTGAACTTGTATGAAAATTTTGACTTTTCTGTTCAAATGGTTAAAGTTTAGCAACAAAAACTAATGCACAAGGACAAACGCGGGCCACTCGTGGCCCGCGCACCGCCCAACACCTAGTCACATTATATAAAGTTCGATTACCACTCACTGACTGACTGACTGACTCATTGACCTCTTTGTTCTCATAGAAGGAGCAATGGGGGGTATAGAAGATGTAGGGGAAAAGTGCAGGGGGGCTCAATTCGAGTGGGGGAAAAATCCTGAAAGTGCTGAATGTAGAAATCTGATGGAACAGGTGAACGGCTCTCGGTAACTATAAAAGATGGGGGGTAGGTGCCAAAACTAAAAATGACCAAAACCCTGGGAAACTGCCAAAAATAAAAATAAAACATACCCCTCAAACAAAAGACGATCGCTCCCATACAAAATGTAAATGCTTAAAACTCCTAAACCGTTTGAGATAAGTATAAAGTGTTTGACCAAATGTCATAGGGAATCGGAAGCGTAATTTGGTAAAAGTGTCAAAAATCCAAGATGGCGGATTCAAAATGGCGGCCGAATTGAAAGTTGGTCCGATCCGGCTCAAAATTCGTATCGGGGGGTTTTTGGGGTCCCACGTTCCAAATATGAAAACCATTTTTTGATGACGTCATTTTTCAATATGGCCGCCATACATATGTTTTTTCGGATATTCAATGGGTCATTTCTCCCAGTGGGCGTGATGGAGATTTAGGTTTTGTAGGGTTATATGTGGGGTTACAATAGGTGATTTTAGAAGACACTGAATTGAGCTGAACGTGGAATACCAGGTAGAACAGGTCAACGGCTCTCGGAAACTAAAAGAGATAGGGGGTAAGTGCCAAAACTAATGTTGACAAGCACCCTGGGCATTTTCTAAAAATTAAAAAAAAAACACACCTCCCAAACAAAAGACGATCGCGCCCATACAAAATGTAAATGCTTATAACGCCGAAACCGTTAAAGATAGATACAGGGTGTTTGAACTAATGTTTAAGGGGACCGAAAATGCAATGTGGCGGAAATGTCAAATATCCAAGATGGCGGATTCAAGATGGCGGCTACCTTAAATATTAGTCCGATCCGACTGAAAATCGATATCTAAGGGTTTTTAGAGTCTCCAATTCTAAATATGAAATCAATTTTTTGATGACGTCATTTTTCAACATGGCCGCCATACAACTTTTTTCTCTGGAAATTTAATCGTAGTTTTTCGACATGTTGGCATGATGGAACGCTGAGGCTTTGTAAGTAAAAAGTATAGGCAGTGGTCTTACGTCCTTAAGTGACAACTGAAATGAGCTGAATGTGTACCTTCTGATGGAACAGCTTGACGGGTCTCGGAAACTAAAAGAGATAGGTAGTTAGTGCCAAAACTAATATTGGCAAGCACCCTGGGCATTTCCTAAAAATTAAAAAAAAACACACCTCCCGAACAAAAGACGATCGCGCCCATACAAAATGTAAATGCTTATAACGCCGAAACCGTTAAGGATAGGTACGGGGGGTTTGAACTAATATTTTACGGGACCGGAAATGCAATTTGGTGGAAATGTCAATAATTCAAGATGGTGGATTCAAGATGGCGGCTTCCTGGAATAATGGTCCGATTCGACTGAAAATCGATATCTAAGGGTTTTTAGAGTCCCCAATTAGAAATATGCAACCTATTTTTTGATGACGGCATTGTTCATAATTTTCACAATGGCCGTAGGTCGAAATTAGAGCCTGCGAGGCCGTAGGCCGAGCTATATAGGTCGAAGGCCAAGAGTGCTTCTAAGCGAAGCGAGGCCGAAGGCCGAGCGTACTTATAAGCGAAGCGAGGCCGAAGGCCGAGCATGCTTCTAAGCGAAGCGAGACCGAAGGCCGAGCGTCTTTCTAAGCGAAGTGAGGCCGAAGGCCGAGCGTGCTTCTAAGCGAAGCGAGTCCGAGTTTTGATTCGAGCCTACGAGGAAATAGAAGTCTTTCATAGCGAGTTTTTTCAAAATTTCAATGATCTTCAAGACATCTGCCCACGTTAACATAGGTAATGTCATGATATTGTGTAAATCATGAATACTACTATAAGTACTTGATTGATAATTATACAGATATGTAGATTAACTCTTTAGTGAAACACCACAATACAAATATATGTTACAAATAAATAAAATAGAATAAAATAAAATCACAATCAAAATATTTCACAATTAAATAGGTACTTTAAATTTAAAGTGTCAGAATGGGTGGTCTTATCGCTCAGAGCGATCTCTTTCAGACAACCATTCACGGAAAGAAATAGGCATAAACTTATAAGGACGGTGTGAATAAAACAAGTGTACTAAACACTACATAAAGCAAAACTCAAGATTATAAATATAAAAAATACTTATAATATACTCGTATACAAACTATACTTATATAATTATACTATACGTAATATACTACAAAATATATACATACTATACATATACCATTTAATTATTATAAAAAAGATAATAAGTAGGTTTGCAGTTAGTTATTTCGCGAAGCTAAATGCTTTGACACGTTTTTTGAAGATGCCTAAAGAAGGCGCGCATATAATTTCGTAGAGTAAAGTGTTCCATAGACGAACAGCTTCAACACAAAGTAGGAACCAAAAAAATTGGTGCGGGTTATCGGGGTACTTAACATTAAGTGCTCTGATGATCGTAGAGAAAAAGAGCTCCTAACATGTAAAAATTCAACATTTTACGTACTACTGATATGACATGCTACAAGTAAACGTTAAATTTCCTTCGTAGGCTTGGGTTTGTTATGAACTTGAGTCCAAACAACACTTCACGCAGTGGTATAAAAAGGGTGCAGCGTCTTCCAAGAAGCTTAAGGTGTCACAGTTAGCTGGAAAACTAATGGCGACATCTTAAGCCATTACTTACTTTTGAGCAATAAATATATCTATATAGGTATAATAGGCTTATAGGCCTTTCATGGGGACATTAATATACAGATTTTGAAGGTCACGATCTTAATGTCATGGTAGAGATGCTTACTTGTTGTCATTCGTTAGTCACTGGTACGACATACATCCATGTTAATAAAATAAATACAAAGTGTGGTGTGGTGTTCACGCTTGGGACAGTATTTTTTTTTCAACTATATTGAATAAGAACTCAGCTTATTGAGAAATGTATAGCTCTATTCATTTTCCCTTGAATATATCAAGAGAATAGCTTGATAAAATCATTAATTTGACTGCTTTTAAAGTAAACAACTTACCGTAGCAACTAGAAGCGAGCAGAGTAGGCATTTTATGGTAAAGATGTTTTGTGGTTCTGCATTGAATATCGCGATTAAATCATTCGAAAATGAAGATTAGAAACACTAGATTAAGTAAAATGTAACATATTAAAGTCGTGAAGTTGTCGGAAAAGTAGCCACTACAGATGAGATACAAACTCTAATACAGGTCAAACTTACGCACTACGTAAGTGAAATGAATACCAAAGTTTTAGAGGTGTTACGATTTGTAAAGTTCTTCAATCTAACATATTATGTTTTCTGAAAGTCAAGGAATGGAAGTAAAAAACACTGCGACCGACCCCTAGGTCAATCTTGATGTGCCAATATATGGTACGCAGGTTGGTTTATTTTTAAGTTAATCTTATAATGTAAAAATAGTATAATTATATCGTAGTGGGACTGTGGGAGTAAGCAGAACAAAAATAAAACCAGTTAATTGTCTTGGTACATAGAATAGAATAAAATAGAATAGAATTCATTTATTTCAGACTAATATCTGTCCATATTATTAGTAGAGGTACATACACTTAGTCTTACATCTTTTCACGCATTTCTTTGTTCAATTTGGCCGTTCTAAGGTTTTTAATTGTTTATTCCTATATATGTATTCACGAATCAAATTTATTTAGACATCTACTTAAGGTAGAGACGCTGTCTGTATACTCTAGGTATATGTTATTACTTCAGTGTTTAGACGGGTACGATTAGGGTAGATAGAAATGAAATGCATAAAGCTATGGAAAAGATACCTTTGAATTAAAGAATACCTAAATTTATAAGAAACGCGTCATGTAATTTGAGTAATACTATAACTGATATATCAGTTTCTTCATCAAGTTACTCTCGATGCCACCTCTATGTAATGGTAAAACTCTTTACATACATGTAAAGTCGTTTCCACTACATATGTATAGCACGTACCTACGTAAATTCCTAAATGGCTGAAGTGGTATGGATTTTCCAGAGTCCGCATGTGTGTGAAGTGGCTATTCTTATAAATTTGAGTCCAGACAACCTCCACGCAGTGACATAAAAAGGGTGCAACGTCATCTAAGAAGCTTAAGTGTCACAGTTAGCTGGAAAACTAATGACGACATCTTAAGCTACTACTTACTTTTCAGCAATAAATGTATATATAATAGGCTTATAGACCTTTCAAGGGGACACATATACAGATATAATACACTGATTTCGAAGGTCAATATCTTAATGTCATGGTAGAGATGCTTGCTGCAATGTATGTAATTAAAATACATACGAAGTGTGATGTGCTGTTCACACTTGGAACAATATTTTATTTTAACTATATAGAATTAGAACCCAGCTTATTGAGATATGTATAGCTCTTTTCATTCGTCCTTAAATATATATATACGTAGTATTGTATTCTCTTTGGAATATATCAAGAGAAAGACTTGACTTTACACAATTACTAATTTGACTGTTTTTAAAGTTATTTGACTGTTTTTAAAGTTAACAGCTTACAGTAGCAACTAAAAACATGAGTAGGCATTTTATGGTCAAGATGTTTTGTGGTTCTGCATTGAATATCGCTATCAAATCGTTCCTTAAGCTATGGCGGAAAATGAAATTGGAAACAATAGATTGAATAAAATGTTGCATATTAAAGTTGTGAAGCTTCGTGTGTGTAAATAAAATTAATGCCAATGTTACGATTTGTAAAGTTCTTCAATCTTAATTTATATTAATGCCAAAGAATGTAGGTAAAAAGCACTGCGACCGTCCCCTAGGTCAAACTTAAAAGGCAGGTATATTTGATACGTAACTTGGTTTTTTTAAGTGAAGATGATGATGGAATAAGTATATTTATATGGTAGTGGGAGTTAGCAGAACAAAATTAAAACCAGTTAATTGCCTTGGTACATACTAAATCCTATACATACCGAACAATGAAGTGCAATCTAATTCCTTAGTAGGTTTTACGACCTATATACATCCATGTGAAAACCTACACATGGAATAGTAAAATTTTCAAACAAGGGCTCCCTACATTTATTATTATATGAGACGTAAAACTTTTACTGCTGAAGATATGCATACGGAAGGACCAGATGAAAGCTGCATGCATCCAAGATAGTCCTGCGACCTTATTTAGTACGTCTTCCACATTGTCGGTGGACGACCTACCTGCTCTACCAGACTCTCAGTCAGACGGACAGATGGACAAACGGATAAACAGCATCAACCTACGGTTGGTTATAGATAGGGATATAATGATATACTACCACACTATTGCCTACCACATTTAGTTCAAAGAATTTTACCCTAAGACTTAACTGAAACCACACATTGAGCGTTATGTTTTAGTATTTATACCTTAGTTTTATTATAATATTATGATTTTTAAGTGCTAATGCTTGCTTAGATAAACCAAATGTTGCAATACATCCTAATACACCGGTTAAAATCAACTAAGAGAAAACAAATGATGGTTGGATGGGTCAGCCACACAAATGAATTGAATAAATATGAGCAATGATGAGAAAGATCTTTTAATGTATCGTTGGTGTAGTGGTGGCAGCGCTGCTTTGGAATGTAGAATTCTTGGTTTGGATTCCCGGTTAGGACAGTTGTTGGAATTTTCTGACAGAGAAATTCAAACTGTCCGGCGTCTGAAACACTGCCCTGTAGGTGACAATAGGCCTTATATGGGAGCAATACATATCTGGTATGGGTGTTTGATAAATACTCCTACCTACCTCTCTAAGATATGTACGCATGAACTTAATGTTATTTTTGTTTAAAATATGTATATCATTATTTACGTTACATATAAATTACTTTTACTAAGGTTAAACTCCAGGGATACTTTGAAAAAAAAATTGTTTTAATATTTATTTTAAAATTTACTTGTAACGAGTTTCGAGTCAATTAAAACAATTTTATAGAAAATTGCAGAGTTATTTAGTAAATTAAGTCGTTACTTACTTTTGAGTAATGAATATATATAAAGAATAGGCTCCTCACTTTTCATACATCGTGAAATATTTTTCGGGACTATCTCTGTCATCATCATCATCATCATCATCATCAGCCTGTAGCAGTCCACTGCTGGACATAGGCCTCTCCAATTGCACTATCTCTGTGCAAAGAACATATTAATAAACAAAAAATCATGAACCGACAAATACTTAGCTTTTCATGACAACTAATTATAATATATATCGATGCAAGAAAACGTTTTTGCTGTAAGTTTGCTGTAAGTTGTTTAGCCAAAACCCACCTTTCCCCAGAGCCAAAGAACATTAAAAATGTCTTCAAAAAATCTTTGACAGAAATATGATTTTTGTAACACAGTTTTGTTATAGTAATAATACTCATGAAGAGCAATGAAAATATTTTTGTTAAAGTTATTACCTGTAGGCTTTTTACTACTTACAGCAATTGACTTTTCATTTAAAGACCTGACGTCGTAAGTAGTTTGGTGACTTCTATGGAGATAAGTTTCGTATTTTCCACACATTTGAAATGCTTATACTTGAATAGGTATTTAATACATTACCTACTATATAACAGATGTAAGACTAACTCTAAAAATGCTGATATAATACATTACACTTTATTGGCATAGGAATGCTGTTAGTTATATCAGATGTTTTATAATAAACTGAACTTTTGCTGTTGTGTAGTGTTAAAACACTGTGTTTAAGTGACTTATTCCTAGCTAATTGAACAAGGAAACTTTTCAAAATTATACCTATTGTAAAAATCTTATAGTAGCGATATGAGACCCAGACCGTTCGACGCAGATTTTTTTTAAGAATATAGCTGTTTGCTCAGTAAACTTACGCCGTTCTTGATACTTACAGCTAATACTGTTTTCTTACGTCTCCACACACATATATACGGAGTAAGTATATCATGAGAATCGCTTTGGAACATTGGGACAAGGGTGTTTCAGTAGGAGGTCGGAAGATATCCAACTTATGATGAGATACGATGATACTACTCTTCTCGCTCAAATAAAAAAAGACATGGAACACCTGTTGACACGTTTAGAGACAACAAGCCTCTCCTACAGGCTTGTGATCAACAGAGACAAAACCAAGATGATAATCGTAGACCGAACTGAACTAAATCAACCTGACATTTCTGTGATTGGCAACTGTGAAATTGTTCAATCCTACGTGTACCTAGGATCCACGAGCACAAACACGAGGGGCTATGAGAACTAAATTCAAAAAAGATTTGCTAAGACAAGATCTGCCGTTGATAAGGTCAAAAGAGTCAGGTGCAACCGAAATATCACCAAATCCACGAAACTCTGCATGAAGAAAACTTTAATGTTGCCGATATTTCTCTATGGCGCAGAAACATGAACGGTTCACCTGAGAGACCGACGCAAAATCGATGCCCTTGAAATGTGGTGCTGGCGGCGACTGCTGCGGACGAACGAGAGATTATCTAAGACTGTGCAAATACGTGTCCTGAAATACTTCGGACACATTATTCGACATGAAAACTCCATAAAACGACTCGTAGTCCAGGGGCAAGTAGAAAGCAAGCAGTCGATCACACGCGTTGGGCAGAACTCACAAAAGCTGAAACAGAAACTTCCATAGTCTAAAGCACTTTTAAGTGTTATTTAAGATTTAGGTATATGTTTTTATTAAAATTCAAAATTAGCAGCCTTCCTATCACATATTTCAAAGATGTAGGGTTTACTCGAATGTTTTGAGATTGAGAGTTATGTTTTATTCTTTTAGAGTTTATTTATGCATACGTAAGTTTTTATCGTTTGCTTTTTATACTCTAACGGCTGCTTAGCGAAATGTAACTTTGCAATCTGTCCCCTAATATGCACGTTACAATAAATTAATGTAAGACGTCCACTGCTAAACATATGCGTCCCGATCGATTTACAAAAGACCGCATGGAAGCGACCTGTATAAAAGTTCGGTCTGTGGTTACCGGCCCCATCGGCCATTAGTTCAAGGCGTTATGTGTCATGTCCACTGCCACTTCAACTGGCTAATCCTCTGGGCTATGCATGACTTTCGTTCGTGTACTAAATCAGTCCTCATTTCCGATTTAATCACTACGGAATACACCGAGCATAGACCTTTCTAAAGTTCGTTGTATGACTTTGAGCTTACATATGAATCCCTTAGTCAGTGAACGTATAATTTGCCGGATAATATGAAGATAACACATTGTTGAATTAAAGAACTTAAAAATACTCTGAATAAAATACTTATTGAAAAATGCTACTATAGGTACAGTTGACGACTACTTGTGTGATAAATACAATTAGAGTAATTAGCAATTATGACATACTCTTTTATTTAATTACACTGATTTGATTCCTTGACATTATTCGTAATTAAAATCCACTCTAATTATATAAACAGCTATAACTCCGCAACCATAATAGATAGGTACGGGGTAATTGAAGTAATGTTATAGGGGACCGGAAGTGCATTTTGGGGAATGCGTTGAAAATCTGAGATGACGGATTCAAAATGGCGGCCAACTTAAACATAGTAGGTAAGTAAGTTAAATACTACTACTTCTTACTCAATGAAATGAGAGCATTAAATAATATTTTTTTGCTGTCAGGATGCGACGAAAATGTGTTGCCATATGGGTATCATGCCATACCGAAGTAATAACAAGAACATATTATCTTTTTTTTAATGAATATTAATATACTTACTTATATTTGGTACACCACTCGATACATTACATAAATTTGTGTTCGTAAAATGCAATGTGTTGAAAGACATCAGTTAAATATAGTTTATTGACGGATGATGCTGTTTTTTATACCATTAAGCCGTACATACGTACACCCTTAATACATAGGCACGCTATTCAGAAAGTAACTAAGTCTGGAGACAAAGTAGGTATGTAAGTTATTTGTAATTAGGTACTACTATTTTCTCAATGAAAGGGTAGCAATAAATAATAAAATCTTCGATGTCGGGATGCGAGTCATATTGAGCAAAAAAAAGAAAAACAGAAAACTAAAAAAAATAAGTCCTATGTTCTTGCTCTCTCTTATTGAGTGGTTATCTTATTAGTTACGATTGTATTGTCAAATGATCCGCCATTATCATTGGAATGGCCTGAATTGCTTCCTCAAAGGCTGGCAACTCAATCTCGAGACTTCTCGTATTGCGGATGTTCGTGGGCAACAGTGATCACTTACCATCAGAAGAGCCGCCCGTCCGTTTGTAATTATGTTCACACAGTCAAACCCCCGTACTAAAATTACTAACAAGTTAGGGTTTTTTCTTTGTGTTATTAGGAGTCGGCATATGCACGAAGCCCACCTGGTATTAAGTGGCAATCTTTACGGCTGGTACATAGTAAGGCCATAAGTCATTACTCGTAACATACACTGATGTAAGATATGGCCAGCATGGTTCAATCTCATGGAGTTTGCGGCTCCGTCTGCGTGGATATTTAATATACCGAAGCACATTGTTTTGCGGTCTATTTCTGTGTGAACTTTCATCAACACCAGTTTAGCAGCTTAAGCATAAAAGAAGAACGAACAAACAATAAACTACGAAGCGACAAATACGCTTTTGCTTTATAAATATTTTGATTTTAAGCATGCTGCGTGCACCGCTTTGCTTTGAAAATATTACCCGACATCAGTTTAGTTTTCTATTAGAAGTACTACTTTACGGACATAACTACTTGTGTTAAAATTTTAAATACATCGGTTCAAGAGAATTGTCACGTAGGAGTTCAATACAAACAGATATTTTCACATTGTTATTGTTTATTGAAAATATATAGGTACTTAAATTGTATGTAATTGCTTACAATAATATGATTCAATATAATAAAATAGTTTTACGAGTATAATTCATCTATAAAATATCTCCCAGACAAATTAATTAAAATTAGCTGTTGGTATGAATGGATTGATAGATTTATTAATGACTAGCTGTGCTCCGCAGTAACAACCACGCGGTGAAGGGCGGTAATGATGCTCAATGTAGCGTAGTTACTCAAGCATAACATAGCTTTCCAATGGTGAAAGATTTTTTGGAACCGGTTAGTAGTTTTGCGTTTATCCGTTATACGTTATCAAATCTTTACTCTTTATTATTAGAGTAGACATGGATTAACACCAAGTACACGTTAGTATTGCATGTTATATTAACACGGAAAAGTAGTTATTGTGTCATAACTGTAATAGTTAGATATGTCGTATTGCATCCGTTTTATGTAGACATTGATGTCTTCTATAATAATACTGCAGTAGGTACATCACTCTGCTCCATTGTCAATAGTTTCCAAATTTTGAAAATATTGTGTCCTACTCAGTAATAATGTGGCTTTCTAACGGCAAACCATTGTTTTAATCGGTCCAAAGATACTCGTATTATATACAAACTAAAAGGGAATGTCTGATACCCCTAAGAGTGTGATTGTGGTGGGAAGTGTGGTGTAAGTGCATGTCTGTACTTACCTACTTAATTATTGTTAATGAAGTTGTCTCATATTCTCTATGGTTCTATATTCCTTGGCCAGTGGCGGAAGAAATAATAATGTGGTAAATCATGATATTAAAAACGTCACTATCGAAAAGTGTGTGTTTATACATCTCTCTCGCCTTCATCAAATGCCTTTACCTGCGCATGGAATTAAGGACATGTAAACTCGCCCCGCGTCGGATTGATTGAAAAATTAATTTGTGAAATGTAGCTAAGTGAGCAGGTTATTTCCTACTACTTATTTAATGAAAAGCCAGAATTAAACAGTTTTCCCTTCGTTGTTTGAATGCGATTGAAATGCGAAACGTAAGATGCAAGGGACTCTACTTACTGTGTGTGCCGCGAATCATTAGTGCGCAAGCGTTAGGTACTGTACTGTAAGGGTACAGTAGCATGTGAAATCAGTAAGTGTTATATATAATATTGTTAGATAATTTATTGATTAAGGCGTTACTTTGCGGAAATGCTTTTTTCAGCGGAAGTGTCACTAAATATTTTTTAATATCGTTTTTTGATAATATTGTTATATAAAAGTGTATATGACTATGACGGTCAGTATTATTTTTGTTACAAATTTGACACAAAAGTTTAAGTAAATTTGTAGTGCAGGTGTTATGAAAAAATAATCTACTTATTAACAAAGTTGAAATCAAAAAAGTTGTGGGATGGAATGATACTTTTAATATTTATTCACTTTATGGTAAAAAAAATTAAAACATACGTAATTAACAGCTTACCTATCACTGCAGTTCACAGATTATTCCTCTACATCTTATAGATGCCAAAGTACTCGTACCTACAGTATAAATATCTAAATAGATATTCTGTTTTAAATAAGGAAAATTTAAATATCAATGAAATAACAAAGTTATTATAAAATATAATGTTCACACACTCGTAGGTACCCAGTACCGTAAAGCGCAGGTGTTAGGTGCTAATCTCTTTTTTTTTTTTTTTTTTTTTTTTTGTCCCGGGGAAATCCTTTATGGATACCACCCACCACGGGGAGGGAGGTGGTTATGTGGGAGTCCGTATACCCACCAAAACCCCGGGGTGTTCCGTCACTGCCGCCCTCGGCGGGAACGCGGGACAGATTTTCCACACGACCGCGAACCCGCCGTGGCTGTCCGTTGCCGGACCCTTCTCTTCGCGGCACGCCAGAACACATGGCGCGCCGCAACTGCCTCGGAGACCAAACTCGCCAACAATGGGCGCCAGACTTCCCCGTGTCGGGTCGCCCGTGGTCTCCCTGCGGTGGGTCGGATACGTAGCCCCACCGCCTGCTACGTCAGCCACAAGGGATAGCCCCCCCGCGACCCCACCTCCTCGAGTCTGCGCCGAGCGCCCGGACCCCACCTCCTCGAGCCTGCGCCAAAGCGCCCGGGCCCCACCTCCTCGAGCCTGCGCCAAAGCGCCCGGGCTCCACCTCCTCGAGCCTGCGCCAAAGCGCCCGGGCCCCACCTCCTCGAGTCTGCGCCAAAGCGCCCGGACCCCGCCACTCCTATGTGGACTTGGCGGCCAAAGCCCATAGGAGCGGCCCGCCTGAGCCGGCCAGCGCACCCCAACGCCGGCGCGGCCCCAGGGTTCCTCTTGGCTTCACCGTGGTGTACCTAGCCACGGTTACTGAGCCCCCCCGCCACGTCAATGCGAGAACCCTTCGGGGGGGAGGTGCTAATCTCTGCCTTTAGCAGACGTATGTCCTCACAATTGCATTGCGCACGTAAAAATGAGACATTGTAAGTCTCTATGTGCCTGTAATTTTACCCGCACCCATACCCTTCAAAACCAGAACACAATATTGCGAACGTTACTGCTTCGATAACAACAAATAAATAGGATAATATAATTGAATACTATTACTCAACTATAAAAAACTTAACATTAAGTGTTACAATTGAAAAGGAAGCTTGAATAAAAAAGGTCTCGAAGAAAGTTTCCTTGGACACCTGTGGAGACTCTTGTGACACAATTACCACCGACCACACTTAGAAGTAGAGCCCCTAAACAAAAATTGAAAAGAATTCTGGTATGTACCTACAATCTTACGACTATACCACACTTTTTTATCTTTCTTATTCAAAATGACCGCTGTATTCTTGAGCCTAAATTGCACTAAGAGAAATGCTCGCTTTATAACTTGTATAGGAGTTATGATTTTATACGCAACTGAATGCAGATAATTTTTCAAACTCTCAAGCTGGTCTCCAAGACTACTGCTCACGATAACCACTGCACTAAGGGGTGGATCCCTTAACAAACATACACAAGGACTCTATGTTCCGACTTAAACTGTAATTAAAGGCAAAATTTCTGCAATTGAACTTGTATGAAAATTTTTACTTTTCTGTTCAAATGGTTAAAGTTTAGCAACAAAAACTAATGCAAAAGGACAAACGCGGGCCACTCGTGGCCCGCGCACCGCCCAACACCTAGTTATTATTATTATTATTATTATTATTTTATTATCTCATTATATAAAGATGGATTACCACTCACTGACTGACTGACATAAATGGTACGGTATGAAGGAGCAATGGGGGGTATAGAAGATGTAGGGGAAAAGTGTAGGGGGGGTTCTGAAACCAAAGGGAAAAGTCCGGGATGAGTTGAATGTGGTAGTGTGATGGAACAGGTGAACGGCTCTCGGAAACTATAAATCATAGGGGGTAGGTGTCAAAACTAAAAATGAATAAAAACCTGGGCAACTGCCAAAAATAAAAAAAAAATCATGCCTCCCGAACAAAAGACGATCGCTCCCATACAAAATGTAAATGCTTATAATTCCTAAACCGTTAGAGATAAGTATAAAGTGTTTGACCAAATGTCATAGGGAATCGAAAGGGTAATTGGGTAAAAGTGTCAAAAATCCAAGATGGCGGATTCAAAATGGCGGCCGAATTGAAAGTTGGTCCGATCCGGCTCAAAATTGGTATCGGAGGGTTTTTGGGGTCCCACATTCGAAATATGAAAACCATTTTTTGATGACGTCATTTTTCAATATGGCCGCCATACAAATGTTTTTTCGGATCTTTAATGGATCATTTCTCCCAGTGGGCGTGATGGGGCTGATGGTTTTGTAGGGTTATATGTGGGGTTAGGGTAAGTGACTTTTGAAGAAACTGAATGGAGCTGAATGTAGAATACCAGGTAGAACAGGTCAACGGCTCTCGGAAACTAAAAGAGATAGGGAGTAAGTACCAGAACTAATGTTGACAAGCAGCCTGGGCAACTGCCAAAAATTAAAAAAAAAATACACCTCCCGAACAAAAGACGATCGTTCCCATACAAAATGTAAATGCTTATTACGCCGTAACCGTTAAAGAAGTGTACGGGGTGCTTGAACTAATGTTTTAGGGGACCAAAAATGCAATTTGGCGGAAATGTCAAAAATCCAAGATGGCGGATTCAAGATGGCGGCTACCTTAAATATTAGTCCGATCCGACTGAAAATCGATATCTAAGGGTTTTTAGAGTCCCCGATTCGAAATATGAAATTCATTTTTTGATGACGTCATTTTTCAATATGGCCGCCATACAAATTTTTTTTCTGAAACTTTTATCGTTGTTTTTCGCCATGTTTTCATGATGGAATGCTGAGGTTTTGTAGGTGAAAAGTGTAGACAGTCGTCTTACGTCTTCAAGTGACACCTGAAATGTGCTGAATCTGAACCATCTGATGGAACAGCTTGACGGGTCTTGGAAACTAAAAGAGATAGGGGGTAAGTGATATAACTAATATTGACAAGCATACTGGGAATCTCCTAAAAATTAAAAAAAAACACACCTCCCAAACAAAAGACGATCGTACCCATACAAAATGTAAATGCTTTATAACGCCGCAACCGTTAAAGATAGGTACGGGGTTTTTAAACTAATGTTTTAGGGGACCGGAATTGCAATTTAGCTAAAATGTCAAAAATCCAAGATGGTGGATTCAAGATGGCGGCTACCTTAAATGTTAGTCTGATCCGACTGAAAATCGATATCTAGGGGTTTTAAGAGTCCCTAATTAGAAAGATGAAACCCGTTTTTTGATGATGGCATTGATCAAAATGGCGAGGCCGCAGGCCGAGCTATATTGACGAGGCCGAAGGCCGAATGTGCTTCTAAGTGAAGCAAGGCCTAAGGCCGAACGTACTTCTAAGCGAAACGAGGCCGAAGGCCGAGTGTGCTCCTAGGTGAAGTGAGGTCGAAGGCCGAGCGTTCTTCTAAGCGAAACGAGGCCGAAGGCCGAGTGAGCTCCCAAGTGAAATGAAGCTGAAGGTCAAGCGTCCTTCTAAGCAAAGCGAGGCCGAAGGCCGAGCGTGTTTTTAAGCGAAGCGAAGCCGAAGGTCGAGCATGCTTCTAAGCAAAGCGAGGCCGAAGGCCGAGCGTGCTTCTAAGCTAAACGAGGCCGAAGGCCGAGTAAGCTCCTAAGTGAAATGAAGCTTAAGCAAAGCGAGGCCGAAGGCCGAGCGTACTTCTAAGCGAAGCGAAGCCGAAGGCCGAGCATGCTTCTAAGCAAAGTGAGGCCGAAGGCCGAGCGTGCTTCTAAGCAAAGTGAGGCCGAAGGCCGAGCATGCTTCTAAGCGAAGCGCGGTCGTGTTTTGTGCCCACGAGGAAATAGAAGCCTTCCATGGCGAGTTCGAAGGCCAAGCTTTCGTCAACTTTATTTCAAGATGTCAATGATCTTCAATGCCCATGTTACCATAGGTAATGTTAATAACCATGAACACAACTATTAGTACGAGTACTACTGATATGACATGCTACAAATAACCGTTTAATTTCCTTCGTATACTTGGGTTTGTTTTTAAAAACTTGAGTCCAGACAACCTCCACGCAGTGACATAAAATGGGTGCAACGTCTTCCAAGAAGCTTAAGTGTCACAGTTAGCTGGAAAGCTAATGAAGATATCTTAAGCTAATATTTACTTTTAAGCAATAAATATATATAAATAATAGGCTTATAGGCCTTTCAAGCGGACATTAATACACAGATTTCGAAGGATAAGATCTTAATCATGGTAGAGATGCTTACTGCACAATGTATGTAAATAAAATAAATACAAAGTGTGGTGTGGTGTTCACACTTGGAACAGTATTTTTTTCAACTATATAGAATTACAACCCAGCTTATTGAGAAATGTATACTCTATTCTCTTTGGAATATATCAAGAGAAAGACTTGACTTTACACAATCACTAATTTGACTGTTTTTTAAAGTTAACAACTTACAGTAGCAACTAAAAACATGAGTAGGCATTTCATGGTCAAGATGTTTTGTGGTTCTGCATTGAATAGCTATCAAATTGTTCCTTAAGTTAGGGCGGAAAATGAAGATTGGAAACAATAGATTAAATAAAATGTTGCATATTAAAGTTGTGAAGCTGTCGTAAAGGTAGCCACTATAGTTGAGATACAATCTCTAATACATGGTTGAACTTACGTACACCGTGAATAAAATGAATGCCAACGTATTTGTAAAGTTCTTCAATCTTAATTTATATTAATGCCAAAGAATGGAAGTAAAAAGCACTGCGACCGTCCCCTAGGTCAAACTTAATAGGCAGGTTTATATTGTTTATATTGTGTGATACGTAATTTGGTTTTCTTTAAGTGAAGATGTAGATGGAATAAGTATATTTATATGGTAGTGGGAGTTAGCCGAACAAAATTAAAAGCAGGTAATTGTCTTAGTACATACTAAATCCAATACGTACCGAACAATGAAGTGCAATCTAATTCCTTAGTAGGTTTTACGACATATATACATCCATGTGAAAAAATATACATGGAATAATAAAATTTTCAAACAAGGGTTACCTACATTTATTATCACATGAGACGTAAAACTTTTACTGCTGATAACATGCATACGAAAGGACCATTTGGAAGCTGCATGCATCCAAGATAGTCCTGCGACCTTATTTAGTACGTCTTCCACATTGGCGGTGGAAGATCTACCTGCTCTACCAGACTCTCAGTCAGACGGACAGATGGACAAACGGATAAACAGCATCAACCTACGGTTGGTTAAAGATAGAGATATAATGATATACTACCACACTATTGCCTACCACATTTAGTTCAAAGAATTTTACCCTAAGACTTAACTGAAACCACACATTGAGCGTTATGTTTTAGTATTTATACCTTAGTTTTATTATAATATTATGATTTTAAGTGCTAATGCTTGCTTAGATAAACCAAATGTTGCAATACATCCCCATACACCGGTTAAAATCAACTCAGAGAAAAAAATGGATGGTTGGATGGGTGCCTATAGAAAGTGTCTACGAGATTCAAAGCCACACAAATGAATTGAATAAATATGAGCAATGATGAGAAATATTGTTTTAAGATTTATCGTTGGTGTAGTGGTGGCTTTGGAATGTTTGTAGGTTTGATTCTCGGTTAGGACAGTTGTTGGAATTTTCCGACAGAGAAATTAACACTGTCTGGAACACTGCCCTGTAGGTGACAAAAGGCTTTATACGAGTATGGGACCAATACGTACCTGGTATGGGTGTTTGATAAATACATCTACCTACCTGTCTAAGATATGTAAGTATGAACATAATGGTATGTTTTGTTTAAAATATATATATCATTATTTACGTTACATATAAATTACTTTTACTAAAGTTAAACTCCAGGGATCCTTTGAAAACAAACTTATACTACATGTTTAAATATTTATTTTAAAGTTTACTTGTAATGAGTTTCGTGTGAATCAAAACAAGAAATACAAAAAATGATACATTATGTTTACACAGACCGTATTAACAAAATGGATGCCCAAGTCTTAAAAGGCGTTACGATTTGTAAAAAGCTTAAGAGATCTTTATGGTAGAGACGCTGTTTGTACATACTTGTACAATTGAATTGTAAAATATTCTCCATGTAATGAGAATGTACTTACTATATTATACCTTTTAGTATAATACAATGACATACATACATATAAAAAATCATACTTATAGAATAAGAACTTAGCTTATTGAAATAGGGCGAGCATTTCTTCATTTTTCCTTATAAATAGGACTTATATATACAAATATTTTCGCATTTAATATACTATATACTTATATATAGAATATAAGGACTTGACTTCAAAAAAACGTTAAATTGACTACTTTTACAGTAAACAACATTGAAAAAGTTCGATGGATTATTAATTATGTAGGTAGGTACGAACTGACCATTTCTTATTTTTGATATTTATACTGACCAATATAAACGTATTATTTGTGGCTCCGCAACACAGCTGATGATTGAACTATTTGCAACCAGTCCACAATATACACAGGCTTCGACGGGGTCATGAGACGCGTACAAACACACACATGAGAGCTAATGCAATCTAATTCCTTAATCGATGTTACAACATCCAAGTATTTACTGATAAGGTTTAAATATTATAAACTCCCTTTCACCCGCGGACCTTCTTGCGTTTATAGTGACTTCCCGTTACAGGATACCTATGTGGCAAGATTCGTGAACATCGGTTCACTAATTTAAGCGTAGAGCAGAACAAACAAACTAATTAATTACGAACCGACAAATATTTTCGCATTTAAAATAATAATATTATATACTGATGTAATAGCTGAAAATAATATCTAAAACGTTCAGTTTTCAGGAGTAGGTAAAAGTAGTTTCAGTGTTAATTCTGATCATCAGTATTCATGTTAGCGATTTGACGCAGCTTTTTCTTGTAAGAGTTCGATCTCCATCCATCTTCTATACATTGGAGTCAGTACAAGTCTATCCGCTAGACTTCTGATGCCAGTGTTGTTGCTTATGTCTACTCTGGACATGAAGGATGCTATGCGTTTCCTCTGGATGGAATGAAATGAGCCTACTCGGGGCTGTGAACATTTCAGAAGCGCTACAATGCAATAATATATTGTTATAGGCGCCTCGGGTTCTATATTGGCGTCATCCTTCAGATTGGAAATTACAATATGACTAAGGTACTGTAAATTATCTACAATTTTAATATGTTGTCTTACATATGTATTAACGAAACAACTTTATTTAGACATATACTTAAGGTTGAGATGCTGTCTGTATACTCTATATATTATTACTTCAGTGTTTAGACTGGTACGATTAGGGTAGAAAGAATTGGAATGCCAAAAGCTATGGAAAAGGAACCTTTGAATGAAAGAGTTGTACCTACTTATTCGTACCTAATTATATAAGGAACGCCCCATGTAACCTGAGTTAACTATGTTGTAAAGATTTCATACTCATGGATGTATCAGCTTCTTCATCAAGTTACTATCGATACCACCTCCATGTAATAGTGAAAACTTAATTACATGTAAAGTTGTTTCACAACAAACAAATTAACTAACGATGACTCGACAAACACGTATATTTTTGAATCTCTAACGGCTGCGTAGCGAAATGATATTTTGTAATCTGCCCCCAAAAATAAGATGGTTAAAATTAATTACAGAGATAAATGCTCGGATCAGTCATGGAGTTGTACCGAACTCAGAAGACGCGTGTTCGATTCTCATCCTAGAATTTGTAATTTTCTCTCTTTTATTGCAATACATACAGGTCTATCTCTGTGCTAAGGACATATTAAGAAACAAAAATGAATCCCTTGGACAGCGTTTTGGACTAATGTCTCTATCATAAAAGCTGCAACAGAAACTTCCATAGTCCAAAGCACTCTAAACGCAGAAGACCGCAATGGATAGCGCTGAAATATTTAAAGAAAATCATCGTCTTCAACCACGACTCCGATGTCAAGAGTGAACGAAGAAGAAGGGGGAATTATAATAAGAAAGCTGCGCGCTCCATCCCGCACCGGCCTGAAAATGTATTATCCTACATAATCAGTTTTAGTTAAAAATGTATGTAAACATCATTGATGCTATCACTTTTTGCGTTTGAAGTTTAAATTAAATCGCTTCAGTTGTAGAAGTAATCACTTAAAATGTTATTCAAAAGTTTTATAAAATGCTTTTCTACCCAGCTAACCAATCAAATTACTTTAAATTTGGCTGTACCAGGTTTATGTATAGTGACGCCATACGATATACAGGCTACCTTTGTGCCAAAGTCCATCAATATTGTTTCAGTAGTTTGAATGTAAAAGCAGGCCAAACAAACAAGCAACGAACCGACAAACACTTTCGCATATGAAATATCGCTACCGATCTCTAAAGGTCTTTTCGCCAAGTTTTTATTATATGACTTTTGAAGCACTAACGCTTGGTAAAAGAAACCAAATTTTGCAATTTATCCCTTAAAACGAGGATTAAAATCCATTAGGAAGATATATTCCAAGCTTGCCATGTAGCGCGTCTTTGGTATCGTCTCGGTGGCCTAGGATACGGTTTGTCAGAAGACGCGGGTTCAAAACCCATTCCAGGATGGGTTATTTTTGTGATTAAATGGTAAATCGGACAACACTGATGTCTATTATGAGGTCGTTACTATTCCGACAGGTGTGCGGGCAGTACTGGTACCCACCCTCAAAGCTCATTTATTTTTGTCCTATAATTTGACAGTTTGGTCTCGCTAGGCAGGCGTTATGGCCTGAACAATAAGATAATACGGTTTGATAACTTACTGAATCATTTTTAGTTCTGTAAGTTATCAAACCGGCCTGAACCTGGAGGTTGAATCAAAAACCCTAAAAAAAGCCCACCCTAAAATGCTTTATACTAAATAATAGGTACTATACCAAATCATTAAAAGTAACAACACGCATCTGTCCATTCAAACAGTCATAGGTAGTTGTACATTTTTATTGTTTAGTGGTAGTATTCAAGAGCAATATAAAATACCTGAATACCGCTGGTATTCAATTCAGTAGGCTGGTACTTACACAATAATACATATTTTTGAGGTCTAATAATAAAAAAAAGTGCTATCCATCTAATTTGAAAACCATAATTTTTCCTTTTGCATTTTGCCTTGCCTCTTATAAATTCATGGGATCCCCAGAAAGTTTTGAGAAACTGAAAAAACACCTAAAATGGATACAATATTTTCAATAAATCTTTTCCGACGAGCACGTTACACTCCAATAACTAAAGAGTAGTACGCCTTTCTTGGTAATATCATCATTGGCGGTTAGTGACAATCGATCAGTAAGTTGCAAGGTCACTAAAATAGTAAAAAAAATATTTACCCCAAAATGGAACCGATTTCAGCACCGAAAAGTGTAAAAGAACTTGTGGGAATTGGTACTTTTGTACTTTCATAGTACCGACTACCATTCTTTGTAACGGCAATGACCCGTTGACTTTGATATTGTTGCCAAACCGCTGGGTCCGATTCTACTAACCAAATGTTGCTCCAACTTTAACTGAACTGTAGCTGAACGATGACATTTATACGTTTTTTATTGTGCTATTTAAGTTAGATTTCTATTGTTACAATAAACTTTAAATTAAAACCTAATATGCTGTTAACTAAATAGATCATGTTTTAAATGTTTATCGGGACTTATCACGTATTATTTAATATAGGTAAAAATATGTACCTTTCGCTCGACGTTTCGACCATGTTACCAGGTCAGGTGGCAGGTGGCCAGGTCTCTGTTGGACAGAGCGGACGCCCTCTGTGACCCTGAACATGTAGAGGTTGAGAAAAGGCATGTTCAGGAGGTACTTAAAGGGTATAGCTATAGTGTGACTAAACGCGGGCAGGTGAGACGCAGATGTCACAAGAGAGGGACTGACGTCGAGCGGCAGCCGGCTTTCATGCCTTACGTTAAAGGAGTAACGGATAAGGTAGGGACTTTGCTGAAGGAGTACTCCATCAAGACGGTGTATACTCCCTTATCTAAGCTGGCGAGGCATATGAGGACACCGAAAGACGTAATTCCTTTCCAGACCCCTGGTGTGTACAAGGTCGATTGTAGCTGCGGTAGTTCCTACATAGGTCAAACGATGCGTACCATAGCTGAAAGAATCAAAGAACATATCGCAGCCGTCAAAAATCGCCAGACACAGAAGTCGGCTATTGCAAAACATTTGCTTGAGGCGGGATCCGGTCACTGGATCGAGCTCCACGATCCGAAGGTCCTCTCCACTGAACGACATTATTTTTCAAGAATGGTTCGTGAAGCGGTTGAAATTAGAAAACATCGCAATTTCAACTGGGAAGATGGATTTAAGTTAGCGGCGTCGTGGAATCCCGTAGTGAGCAAGTGTACAAACCGCGGTGTAAGTACTAGGACATTTACCGATACAGTCAGTGTTGTGTGTCGTAGTGACAACCCTGCGATTTTTCAAGATCAAGTGAGGGTAGGAGAACAAAACACACGCTCTTCTCGCCGGACTCACCCGCAGTTTTCAGTCAGCTCGTGACCACGGCCATTGTAACATGGTCGAAACGTCGAGCGAAAGGTACATAATTTTATATACCTATATTAAATAAAACGTGATAAGTCCCGATAAACATTTAAAACATGTGTTCAAATCACGAAAGTTTAAAAATTACTATATAGATCAGGACCGCGACTTTAACGCATATCCGTATATTATATTTATATATAAGTAGTAGCGTTTAAGATGACGTTACGTTTCAAGTTGTCATCATAGAAATAGTAGAACAGCTTTTTGGGTTAGTATCGGAGTCGAACTGATGTTGCAACTGAATAGATAGTTGAACGTTTTGAAAAAATAGAATTGGTTTGCAGATGCCCAACTTTATGAATAAATTAATTAGAAAGTAACGTTAAAGGATTAACCTTTTGCGTCTCAGAGACATAAATATACGTCAGTTTCATTTATAAATCTTTTGAGTTTATTATCACGGTATAGGAAGGATTAATACATAAGGAAGTTGATTTAGGAAGTTATCGATTTATCCTAAATAGGGAAGCTAATCCAATCTTAGATGTGACCACCATTTTATTACAATACTCAAAATAACAATTTTATATCTTGGCAAACTTAAAAGCAAGTGTTGGTTTATTTGACACAACAGAAGGAACAGTGTTCCACATGTTACAAGTCTCCACGAGTTCTACCTACTCTACTTATAACTACATGTCAAACTAAGAGCTATTTTAGACACACAGTCAGACAGACATATGGACAAACGGACAAATAGCATCAACGGACGGTTGGATATGGATACGCACATAATATGATGATATACAACCACAATACTAACTACATTTATTTTAAAGAAATTTACCCTTAGACTTAACTGAAACTCACATTGAACGTTATGTTTTAGTATTTATAGATAGGTATATATTAAAGATAGGTAGGTATTTTTCCACTAAAAAGTAGCAATACTTAAGTTCTTACAGTACAAAAATCTTGACAGATATGTATACATCGACGTATTATTGGAATCGTAAAGTTTTTATAAACACATTAACACACATGTTAACAACCAGTCTTCAAAGAGATTATAAATATCACACTTATATTATAAACGTGAATAAGGGCGTGAATATTTTCATTGTTATAAACTAAATATAGATATAAATATATATTCCATATCGAATAAGAACTGAGCTTATTAAAAAAAGTAGAGCTCTTTTGATGTTTCGTTGAATATTTCAAGCGTGCGACTTAACTTGACTTGGCAAAATCCCTAATTTGACTGTATATACAAAGGGTAAAACTATTATAACTTTGTTTAGAAATTTACGAGTCTGATCCTAAAACTCTGTGTGACGCCGAACTACAAGCCTGCGCTGATAGCAGGGCAAGAACAAGAGTCCGAGAATGGAAACATTTTAGGATACTTTTGTTTTGGTGCATCAATTGATAAATAATAATATGTTTTGAGTGTAAGACAAACCTAACAATATCGTTGTTGATAAAAATCTATTATACCGTTTTATCTGCAGAATGATCGTTATTATAAATCTTACGAGTACACACATCTTAATATATTATAACCGTCTTTCATGCCGTCGGATACTAAGTACCTAATGAACGTACACCGCCTAAAAGTACATACACACCCTTAAAACATAGGTAACCCTCCTTCAGGAAGTAAGTTTTAAAAGGCAAAGTAGGAAAGTTAATTACTACTTACTCAATGAAAGGACAGCATTCAAGAATTAAATCCTCGCGGTCGTGTTTGATAACACCTCTGCCTAACCCTACGCGGATATGTAAGCGTGAAGATAACGTAGGTAACATACGTTATCTTTTAAATTTACTTTTAATTTATTTTTACTTAATTTTGAGTAAACCGGATTAATTTTATCCATAGATACAGAAATGTAATGCACTCAGTCCAGGGTTGCTAATGAACGCCCCCCGAGTGTTCCCGCCTTGCCGTGGAGGGGGGGCTCAGTAGCCGTGGCTTGGGTCACCACGGTGAAGCTAAGAGGAACCAATGGGCCTGCCAGTGATAGCCGATAGCTGGCAGACCCGAAGTGGGACCGCTCCTATGGGCTTTGCCCTCCAGGTCCACACGGGAGCGGACACTGTAGGTAGCGGTGGTGTATGGGCGCCACTGCAACTGAGCCCGGCTGAGAGTTAGGGCCTGCGGCGGGAGAGGAGTGCCGGTGTTACGGTGAGCCTCTCTCCCTGCCTTCCGCGGCCTTGACGGGGCCGCCACCGTTAGATGGCAGACGCGGTAGGGTCGCAGGGGAAGAGGACTGTCGGTATTGAGAGGCGCCGCTGTCCCTATCCTCTGCGGCCGAAGTAGCAGGCGGTGGGGCTACTCACCTGACCCATCGTAGGGGGACTTAGCGCGCCCAGACTTGGGGGAGTCTGGGGTCCATTTGCGAGCTAGGTCCTCCGTGGCGGTTGCGGCACGCCAAGTGTTCTGGCGTGCTGCAAGAGAGAAGGGTCCGGCAACGGTCAGCCGCGGCGGGTTCGCGGTCGTGTGCGAAATCTGTGCCGCGTTCCCGCCAAAAGTGGCAGTGACGGAACACCGCAGAGGTTTGGTGGGTATGCTGCCCTTCTGGCAGAGACTCCAATATAACCACCGTGCTCCCCTCGGGGCCGGTGGTATCCATAAAGGATTACTCTTAAACCATTGTTTTAATCGGTCCAAAGATATTATATACGAACTGAAAGGGAATGTCTGATACCCCTAAGAGTGTGATTGTGGTAGGAAGTGTTGTGTGAGTTGCTGCATGTCTGTACTTACATAATTACTGTTAATGAAGTTGTCTCATATTCTCTATGGTTCTATATTCCTTGGCCAGTGGCGGAAGAAATGAAATTGTGGTAAATCATGATATTAAAAACGTCACTATCGAAAAGTGTGTGTTTATACATCTCTCTCGCCGTCACCAAATGCCTTTACCTGCGCATGGAATTAAGGACATGTAAACTCGCTCCGCGCCGGATTGATTGAAAAATTAATTTGTGAAATGTAGCATACCGAAATAAGTGAGCAGGTTATTTCCTACTACTTATTTAATGAAAAGCCAGAATTAAACAGTTTTCCCTTCGTTGTTTGAATGTTTTTAAAATGCGAAACGTAAGATGCAAGGGACTCTACTTACTGTGTTCTGCCGCGAATCATTAGTGCTCAAGCGTTAGGTACTGTACTGTAAGGGTACAGTAGCATGTGATATCAGTAAGTGTTATGTCATGGTCAGTATTATTTCTGTTACAAATTTGACACGAAAGTTTGAGTAAATTTGTAGTGCAGGATTTATGAAAAAATAATCTACTTATTAACAAAGTTGAAATCCAAAAAGTTGTGGGATGGAATGATACTTTTAATATTTATTCATTTTATGGTAAAAAAGAAATTTTAAACATACGTAATTAACAGCAAAACCTATCACTGCAGTTCACAGATTATTCCTCTACATCTTATAGATGCCAAAGTACTCGTACCTACAGTATAAATATCTATATAGATATTCTGTTTTAAATAAGGAAAATTTAAATATCAATGAAATAACAATGTTATTATAAAATATAATGTTCACACACTCGTAGGTACCCAGTACCGTAGAGTTCCAGGTGTTAGATGCTAATCTCTGCCTTTAGCAGATATATGTCCTCACAACTGCATTGCGCACGTAAAAATGAGACATTGTTAAGTCTCAATGTGCCTGTAATTTTACCCGCACCCATACCCTTCAAAACCAGAACACAATATTGCGAACGTTACTGCTTCGGGGTAGAAACAGGTATGGTGGCAGTATTCCCCGAATGAACTCATTCGAGAAGAATTCTACTGCAACTATGTAGTTAGGTAAATAGATAGATAGATTAACTCTTTATTGCAACACCACATTATAAAATATCACTAACAAATAAATAGGATAATGTAATTGAATACTATTACTCAACTATAAAAATCTTAAAATTAAGTGTTACGATTGGCGGTCTTATCGGTCAGAAAGATCTCTTCCAGACAACCATGTTATTGAAAAGGAAGTTTGAATAAAAAAGGTCTCGAAGGAAGTTTCCTTGGACACCTGTGGCGACTCTCGTGACACATTTACCACCGACCACACTTAGAAGTAGAACCCCTAAACAAAAATTGAACGGAATTCTTGTATGTACCTACAATATTACGACTATACCACACTTTTTTTTCTTTTTAACTCCAGCTGACCGCTCGATCCTTGAGCCTCAATTGCACTAAGAGAAATGCTTGCTTTATAACTTGTATGGGAGTTATGATTTTTTACGCAACTCAATGCAGATAACTTTTCAAACTCTCAAGCTGGTCTCCAAGACTACTGCTCACGATAACCACTGCACTAAGGGGTTGGATCCCTTAACAAGCATACACAAGAACCAGTTTTTTTTAAATTAAAATTCCGAATGACTTCTATGTCCCGACATAAACTGTAATTAAAGGCAATATTTCTGCAATTGAACTTGTATGAAAATTTTGACTTTTCTGTTCAAATGGTTAAAGTTTAGCAACAGAAACTAATGCACAAGGACAAACGCGGGCCACTCGTGGCCCGCGCACCGCCCAAAAAGCTAGTTCATTATATAAAGATGGATTACCACTGACTGACTGACTGACATAAATGGTACGGTATGAAGGAGCAATGGGGGGTATAGAAGATGTAGGGGAAAAGTGCAGGGGGGGTTCTGAAACCAAAGGGAAAAGTCCGGGATGAGCTGAATGTGGAAGTGTGATGGAACAGGTCAACGGCTCTCGGAAACTATAAAAGATAGGGGGTAGGTGTCAAAACTAAAAATGAACAAAAACCTGGGCAACTGCTAAAAATTAAAAAAAAAACACACCTCTTGAACAAAAGACGATCGCTCCCATACAAAATGTAAATGCTTATAATTCCTAAACCGTTTGACATAAGTATAAAGTGTTTTACCAAATGTCATAGGCAATCGGAAGGGTAATTTGGTAAAAGTGTCAAAAATCCAAGATGGCGGATTCAAAATGGCGGCCGAATTGAAAGTTGGTCCGATCCGGCTCAAAATTGGTATCGGAGGGTTTTTGGGGTCCCACATTCGAAATATGAAAACCATTTTTTGATGACGTCATTTTTCAATATGGCCGCCATACAAATGTTTTTTTGGAATTTCAATGGGTCATTTCTCCCAGTGGGCGTGATGGGGCTGATGGTTTTGTAGGGTTATATATGGGGTTAGGGTAGGTGACTTTTGAAGAAACTGAATTGAGCTGAAAGTGGAATACCAGGTAGAACAGGTCAACGGCTCTCGGAAACTAAAAACAATAGGGGGTAAGTGCCAAAACTAATATTGACAAGCACCCTGGGCATTTTCTAAAAATTAAAAAAAAAACACACCTCCCGAACAAAAGACGATCGTTCCCATACAAAATGGAAATGCTTATAACGCCGAAACCGTTAAAGATAGGTACAGGAGGTTTGAAATAATGTTTTAGGGGACCGGAAATGCAATTTGGCGGAAATGTCAAAAATCCAAGATGGCGGATTCAAGATGGCGGCTACCTTAAATATTAGTCCGATCCAACTGAAAATCGACATCTAACGGTTTTTAGAGTCCCCAATTCGAAATATGAAATCCATTTTTTGATGACGTCATTTTTCAACATGGCCGCCATACAATTTTTTTCTCTGGAAATTTTATCGTAGTTTTTCGACATGTTGGCATGATGGAACGCTAAGGCTTTGTAAGTGAAAAATATAGGCAGTGGTCTTACGTCCTTAATTGACACCTGAAATGAGCCGAATGTGTACCTTCTGATGGAACAGCTTGACGGGTCTCGGAAACTAAAAGAGATAGGGGGTAAGTGCTTAAACTAATATTGACAAGCACCCTGGGCAACTGCCAAAAATTTAAAAAAAAACACACCTCCCAAACAAAAGACGATCGCGCCCATACAAAATGTAAATGCTTATAACGCCGAAACCGTTAAAGATAGGTACGGAGGGTTTTAACTAATGTTTTAGGGGACCGGAAATGCAATTTGGCGGAAATGTCAAAAATCCAAGATGACGGATTCAAGATGGCGGCTACCTTGAATAATGGCCTGATCCGACTGAAAATCGATATCTAGGGGATTCAAGAGTCCCCAATTAGAAAGATGAAACCCATTTTTTGATGACGGCGTTGGTCAAAATGGCGAGGCCGCAGGCCGAGCTATATGTACGTGGCCGAAGGTGAAGCGAGGCCGAAGGCCGAGCATCCTTCTAAGCGAAACGAGGCCGAAGGCCGAGTGTGCTCCTAAGTGAAGTGAGGCCGAAGGCCGAGCGTGCTTCTAAGCGAAACGAGGCCGAAGGCCGAGCATGCTTCTAAGCAAAGTGAGGCCGAAGGCCGAGCGTCCTTCTAAGCGAAACGAGGCCGATGGCCGAGTGTGCTTCTAAGTGGAACGAGGCCGAAGGCCGAGTGTGCTTCTAAGTGAAATGAAGCCAAAGGCCGAGCGTCCTTCTAAGCAAAGCGAGGCCGAAGGCCGAGCGTACTTCTAAGCGAAGCGAAGCCGAAGGCCGAGCATGCTTGTAAGCAAAGCGAGGCCAAAGGCCGAGCGTGCTTCTAAGCGAAGCGCGGTCGAGTTTTGTCACTACCAAACACACTTCCATATAACACAAAGGTTAGCTGGAAGAAAATGCCAATTCGCATTAGCTCGCCTATGTACTTTTAGTTTTGTACAATAAAGAATTTTCTAACTATCTATTTATCTATTAGACATATATTAGACATATAGACTGTTGTATATATATATGGATATAATGATATACTACTAAACTACTGTCTACCACATTTAGTTCAAAGAATATTAAGACTTAACCGAAATCCCACATTGAGCGTTATGTTTTAGTATTTATACCTAAGTTTTTTTATAATATGATTTTTAAGTGCTAATGCTTGCTTAGATTAACCAAATATTGCAACACATCCCCATACATCGGTTAAAACCAACTAAAGAAATTAAAAAGAGAAATAAATTTGATGCTTGAATGGGGGCCTATAGGTGGCCTGCCAGTCATGGCATTTGGCACGGATTGTTAGAAGATGCTGGTCCGAAACTTGTCCCTAGATACCTAACTATGTGTTTTCCACTCTGAAATCGCAATATATAAGTTCCTACTGTATAAACGCCTTGAAACATATGTTTAATTAAGGTATTACGGGAGACACAAAGTTTTTATATATCACGTTTACACACGTATACCCGTCTGCATTAAGGTTATAATAAGTAGAGTAACGGTAGAACGGATTTGGATAAAATTCGGAATAACGTTTATAAACATGTACTCACTCATACCGCCGTACTATATAGGATCCCCAGTGTCGCGGAACAAAACACACACATTAACACATCGAACAATTATAGCTGAAGAGCAAGCAAATAATGTCTGATACCTCTGCTACATTTCTTTGTTCAATTGGGCCGTTCCAAGGTTTTATAATTGTTTATTCCTATACATGTACTCACGAATCACATTTATTTAGACGTCTAATAAGGTAGAGACGCTGTCTGTAGGTATACTCTAGGTATATGTTATTACTTCAGTGTTTAGACTGGTACGATTAGGGTACGAGTAGATAGAATTGAAATGGAAAAAGCTATGGTGAAGATACCTTTGAATTAAAGAGTACCTACATTTATAAGAAACGCGTCATGTAATTTGAGTTAACTTTGTTGCAAAGACCCCTAGATATATCAGTTTCTTCATCATGTTACTTTCGATGCCACCTCCATGTAATGGTAAAACTAATGACATACATGTAAAGTCGTTTCCACTTCGTATGTATAGCACGTACCTATATTCTTAAATGGCTGAAGTGGTATGCATTTTACAGAGTCCTATGGGGAATTGGCTACCACACTATTCTACCGCACTTTTGCCAGTTATTAAACCGCCAAGCAGAAGTGTGCAAACATTACGTTTTTTTGGTTTGAAATGTAATGATGATTCCAGTGAAATTACAGGGTAAGGGATTTAACATCTTATAAATCATGGTGACAAACTTAGTGCATCGCCATCCAGTTATTTGTACAGCTTTTGTTCTAAAAATTCTGAACGGCACTAAACTTTTATGGCAAAAGTGACTCTTAACATCAGGCGAGCTACTTCTTCTTGATATGTTCAAAGGAAAAACTAAGAGAGCTGAATTAGTATTGTAACATCTATGTATTACATAACATGTAATTACGTACGTTAGATTTATTAAACCTTGGCCTGCGTGGTTCAAATGTTATGAACTTGCTTTCACCCGTGGCCCTGCCCGCGTGCATAGTGAATCCAAGCTACAAGCTACCCATCTGCCAAGATTCGTCGACGTCAGTTCAATAGTTTAAGCGTGAAAGCAGAAAAAATATTAACTAACGATAACCACGTATATTTTGGAATCTCTAACGCCTGCTTAGCAAAATGAATTTTTTAAAGCTGTTCCCGCATATGACAGTTTAAACTAATTACAGAAATAAACACTTAGATCAGTCATGAAATTATACAGAGGTCAGAAGACGCGTGTTCGGATAAATACAAGTATACCAATACCTATAGTATATACGTTTTAATATGTATTACTAGCGAAGACATCTGCGGCTTCGCTTGCGTTGTCTACAAGATTCAAAGCTACACAAATTGTATAAATATGAGTAAGAATGAGAAATAACGTTTGAAGATTTACTGCATCGTAGGTGTAGTTGTGTAAGCGCTATTTTGTTACTATTTCTGACAGAGAAATTCACATTAGAAGTCTGGCGTCTAAATAGTGCCCTGCAGATGACAAAAGACTCTTCATGTATTATATGGGACCAAAACGTATTTGGTATGGGTGTTTGATAAATAATTCTACCTACATTATAATAAGTACTCACGGGATTTACACTACGATTAGGCAGGTGTTGGAGTTCCAAATATTTTACTAATTAAGTACAATGTAGTTAATGACCTCTACCTACCTTTCAAATATATTATGTAAGTGTGAACATAATGGTATGTTTTGTTAAACATATGTATTTAATTATTTACGTTACATATAAGGAAAGCGCGCGGAGAATGTTTGGAAATAAAACTTGGGTTTATCAACCAGAATTTCAGTTCAAGTAAGAGCAGATACGCGTTAGCACACGTAAAGAAAATTGTTTGATGAAATCGTATAATAACACAAATTTCGATTGACACGTTATCCAATTTCACGGTTGAGAGGGAGAGGTTATTGCATGTAGAAAACCATACTTGAAACAGTTTATTTTTAAATATTAATAAGTGGTTTAAATATTTTGAAGTGCATTTGGTTAGCGGTTCCGACTGCGTGTAAATTGATTATCCAATAGTAAAATTTTTTCAGCGTAACAGTCTATAATATTGCTGTGCAAAGATTAATTAAGATTTAGAAGTTTAAGCATGAAAGAACAAAGGATAATGCAAATCCTGGTCCTTCCAACAGCTATGTATGTTACATAGTTGGATAGGTATTTTTAAAAATGACTATGGCGCCAAATTCAAAATATAATTCTTTCCAGATTAATTATCTATTAAACATGGTAGTTTCGGTAATAGCCAAGTATTGCTATTAATACGTACCTAATGTATTGCATTTATGTGTTTTACATAGTAACCTTTAGTTAGTGGAAGTGGTTAACCACAGGTTCAAACGGGATTTTAAGCAGTTTCGCCAAAGATATATCAACAATGCGTTACCGCAATTATGTTTTCTAAGCTGAGGATAGTTGCCGTTACTTAAAAATTTCATATGTATCGAAGACAGTCAGTATGCAGAAGCTGAGTCAGGTGTCTTTCAGCACACTTTTGTCCTAGGTTTCTGCGTGCATGTCTATACTGTTTGTTAACAATACTTACCTATATCTTATAACAATTCTACAAATATTAATGTAAGTACTACATTTAAACAAACTTGGATACCTATTTACTTATACTTAACTAAGACCAGCTTGAGTAGTTCAAAAATATTCTGCATTCAGTTGCGTAAAAAGTCTAAAACTCTTATAGAAGTAAAAGTGTATACTTTGACCTATGTGGTTAACTGTTTAACGGTAAACCTATATAATAGCTAACATAAATCATCGTTATCAACACCAATGACTAATATGACTAATCACTACGCTACAAAATTAACAAACTGTCTGTGAAAAATAATAATTGCGTACCAAATTAAACATTCCTTTTGTGGATTATTTGGTCTGAGCAAAGTATACGATACGTGCAACGACGAGCAAAGCAAGGAGGAGCGTTAGGTTCACGTATGTTGGTTAAAAGTATCCAGACAGTGAATGATTATTTGTCAAAGATTTGTTATTGTCTGAGGCGGCTGCTGAATATTGGAGAGACTTTTTTTCACAACACATACGATTAAGTTCATCTGCCCAATTTTTTGGCAGTATAAGGTACACTTAGAGCAGATCTTATATTTATAGCTCCCATTTGGACGGAACACTAAGCATAATCATGTGATATAATTGTAATAATTAGACATATGGTAACGCAGACTTTTTTGTAAATATTGATTATGTCTATACAACTGTGGTATATTGTAAATAGTGTCCGCAGCGTACACAATATACAGATTTTTCAGCGTTAATATTGCATATTTTAACAAGGAAAATACTATTAGTTATTGTGACAAAACTGTTAGTCATAGTCATCATTCCGGAGATTTTTGTAGATACTCGTATTGATGTCTACTACAAAACTGAAGTACATCACTATGCTCTATTTTTAATAAATCCCTCAGCGTATGGTTTATATGGATTTATTTGTTTTTTTTTCACACCTTGGGTTACATTATCGAAGTTTTCACAAGGATCCTACACTTTTATTTAATATTCTAGCGCCTTTGTTCATCAGAGATAACGTAGGGTTCTTATGGTGAAAGATTCTTCATATCGGTGGAGAAGTTTCGGAGCGTATTCAATTCAAACAAACAAACATATATTTCTTCTTTACTCAAACGTGAAAAAGTAAACTAGATGGAGAACATTGCGTATTCTTGTGATTTTAAGATTCTTACCAAGCAAAGAAAGTCAGTTAAAATAATTTTGAAAAAGATGTCATCAATTAACGTGAACTCTGCCCTTGGAAACTGATTGACCGGAGTTCACAGACTGCCGTCTGTGAATATTCTCAGTATGCAAAGCAGAATATCACTTGAAGACCACCAGGCTGGTCTGTTTAACTGACATAAGAATGTATTTAAAAAATTTGAAATTATTTTGGAAGATGTCAACTAAAGTAAAGTAAACTAATATATTGGCATGACTAAGGTCAGCGCACAGTAAGTATCAAAAAATTTCACGCTGCCGCAAAAAACAGCAGTGCATTGAAGGTATCTGTGCGTTTTTGAATTTCCACCAGGATGGTTTACTAAATCTAATTATTACTGTAAATAAACTTGGGTTTATTACTTGAAACCTGAATCCATGTAAGGGCTGGTTCATGTTACCATAAGTTCTTATTCAATACATACATGTAAAAAACCATACGTAAAACAGCATTTTTATTAAGCAGTACTTCTTTTAATTAATCTAAAATAATTCTTTAATATACCTAATGGTTCATCTAATTACATGATAATTCTATAAATTTTCTTTAATTTACAATATCCTATAACTTCAGAAATATCACATTTAATAATGTATTGTTTGACATACTATTCTTTGTAACCGACTTCAAAAAAGGAGGAGGTTATATGTTCCATTACATGTTTTTTTTGGTATGTTGACCGTTTCTCCCCCATTTATGCACCGATTCTTAAAGTTTTTTTTTTGGTATTGTTAGCGTACCTATAGGTACTTCCGTGGTAGTCCCAATTAAATTTCATAAAATATTGTGAAACAGTTTTTGAGTTACACTCCAATTACTGCTACGCCTACGCTACTACAAAAGTGCTACGCCTATCTTAACGATGTCATCAGTGACGGTCAAAAACAATATAACCGTAAGTAGCAAGGGCTCACTAACAAAAATTAACCGACTTCAACACCAAAAAGTGAGAATAACTTGTTAAAGTCGGTACCATGCGAACAGTATTCTCATAATAACTACTTTTGAACTATCATGGTACTGACTTCAACAAGTTATGTCACACTTTTAGGTGTTGAAGTCAGTTCCGTTTTTAGGTATTTCCTTTTATAACTACATTAGTTATCAAATGTTTGAAAACAACTTTTTACTCACTTTAAATTAATTAATTTTTAATCACAAACAAGTAGTTAATACTTATTATATTTATGAAGGATTGTGGTTTGCATGAAGGATTGCACCGGTCTGGGTGGACGCTCTCAGTCGTGACAATAAAACTCTGCTGCAACCTTAGGTTAGGTTAAGTTTGAATTGCGAAAAAGTACGTGCAAGCCGAGCGAGCGAAATGAGCGTGCCGAACAGACATCACTGATTATAATAAGCAAGCTGCGTGCCCTGAAAATTTTACTACAGTTTTTTCAGTTGTAAAAGTACAAGCGTTGTAAAAGACTACTTCTGTTCAAAATTTTACATGAATCAGTTCAGTTGCTTTTTCGTGTAGGAGTAGCAAACTTCCATTTATAAATCCATTTGAAGTCTCGAGTACTTTTACAATTTAATATTAGTTGATGATAGTGTATATACGTTTTATGTAGAGCATGGTAGGTAGGGTGGTAATCGCTTGCTATTTTATGAAAAGTTTTATAAAATACCTTACAACTAAGACTATGTTCACTTATGACAGTGACCATGTTCAGTGTCATAAATAAACACTGATCACACTGAACAAAGATAGGAGAGCCGAAGGCTTCTGGTACGAGTACTTGAGGCGGAAGGCAGCGCATGAAGGTTGGGGAAAATGAAGATAACTTTGTTTAAACATTTTGCGAGGCTGATTCTATAAGTCACGCAAAAATTTAGGAGATTTTTCTTTTGGTGCACCATTGTTTTGTTATTTTTTTGTTGTGCAGTATGTAAATATAATAAAAGCAAACTATATATTTGATTTATTGAGAGATAATAAATGTAATTACAGTTGCGTGGCTAAGGCGAATCTAATGGTAGGTATGTTATTTTTCATAATGCATCAAGTCAAATGACTATAGGCTTAAGGGTAATTTAAAAAAATAGAAAATATATTAGGGTTTATTTTTAATGTGGTTGTTCTTATTCCTTTTGTATATCACGAGGTATTTAATAGTTAGAACGTTCCGTAAGATAGAGATAAGAAAACCGATTGAAAATTGTAGATGCAAGGCATAGCCTGAGAGTCGTGGAGTCGCTCATGGTCGAAAGTAAGCTTGCAGACGTCAACGACAAGCTTGAGTTGATAAAATGGATTCAGACGTTTTGGAGGCGTTCATATTGATTAAATAGTTATTTTGTATAGACAAGGTGTGTCAGTAAATAGTTTGTTTAGAAAATACCCACAATTTTTTGAAAGTATCCTACAAGATTTAATAAAAATAAGTACTGCCTATATCAAAATTAAAAATGCACAGCTAATGAGCAAATGATGTTATGTCAATAAATACTTACTTTATCAAATACCTTATGACTTAAAAGCTATAAAGCTATGCCCAAGTTCGTAAAGAATAAATATATTCATATATATTATGTTTTAAATGAGATATCATTGGAATGACCTGAATTGCTTCCTCAAAAGCTGGCAACTCAACTTCGAGATTTCTCGTATTGCGGATGCTCCTGGGCAACAGTGATCACTTACCATCAGGAGAGCCGCCCGTCCGTTTGCCAATAAAAACAAATTGCAAATTTATTATGAATATTGTTCACAGTCAGACCCACGGGGGTCTGACTTTGTGAACAATATTAACTAAGATTACTAACAAGTATATAGGTTAGGGTTTTTTCTTTGTGTTATTAGGAGTCCGCATATGCACTCAGTGCCTCAAGACAAGAGTCTTCGACCAATGTGTGTTACCAGTGATGACTTATGGCACTGAAACGTGGTCTCTTACTATGGGCCTCATAGACAAGCTCAAAGTCGCACAACGAGCTATGGAGAGGGCTATGCTCGGGGTTTCTCTACGTGATCAAATCAGAAATGAGGAGATCCGTAGAAGAACGAAAGTCACCGACATAGCCCAGAAGATTAGCCAGTTGAAGTGGCAGTGGGCAGGGCACATAGCACGCAGAACAGATGGCCGATGGGGCCGAAAGGTTCTGGAGTGGAGACCACGGACCGGCAAGCGCAGCGTAGGTCGTCCACCGACACGGTGGACAGACGACCTGATGAAGGTCGCAGGACGACGTTGGATGCAGGCCGCTTCCAACCGGTCCTTTTGGAAAATCATGGGGGAGGCCTATGTTCAGCAGTGGACGTCCTTCGGCTGGGATGATGATGATGATGATATGCACGAAGCCCACCTGGTATTAAGTGGCAACCTTTGCGGTTGGTACTGCGCCTGTAATTCTGAGACACAGAAAAGTTAAGTCACCCATACCTTTCTTTCCAAATTGCGAATATTACTGCTTACATTACTACTGGTACGGTAAGTAGGTAGACATGAATAAAAAAAGGTATGTTTAAGGTCGATTTAATAAAAGAGTTGTCACTGATTACATATTGTATATTATTAGTGAGCAGATGTCATGAACACACCACGTAACTTGAGTATACAGATGTATAAACTAGCTCGCCAGCCAGCGGCCTTGCTCGCTTGGTCTAGAATTGGTGGAAGCGCTGTTTTGGAATCTCGGAGTCGTGGGATTTTCTGGCAAAGTAATTCTCAATAGCAGTCCGGAGTCTGGAACAGTGTCTCGTAGGTGGCAATAGGCTCGCCTCCTATTGCATGGGATCAAAAAAATATCCGACAAAACACAGGTGTTTCAAACACTGTTGCTCACCTCTTCGCGGATATCCTGTATATTTGACGATGTGTTATCTTTTGTTTAAAAATAACGAGTATAATTTTTTTTGGTAAAGTTTATTTTTACCAAGTTTTGAGTGATACTTTTTACTACCACTTTAATTATAACGTAAATTATTACACGTAAATTTGCAAAATATATATTATATAAATATAGGGTATATATAAAAAAGGAGCCGTGTTACATTCTTAATTAATACTGTTTTTACGGTACCACAGACTTTCACGAGAAAAATACAGCGTGCTTAGGTGGATGTGAATACTGTGTATAAAGTGCGTTTTATTTTGTTTTTTTTTGCGTTTGGGCGGACAGACGGGCAGACGGACACATGGAAAAAAAAACGCGGAGTACCTATCCGGTCAGAGTAAAGTCATAATATAGTATAGTTTAGATGGACCCAAGACGAAACAGCATTAACTGACGGATGGATAGATACGGAAATGAAAGCTTAACTAATTAAATTTGTGAGCTATACATAAATTTATTTGGGTGATAATAATTATTTATATTTAGCAGTAGGACTTTGCCAGAGTCAGCATGGATAAGTTCCTTTGGCAGTTATTCAACCGTGAAGCAGTAGTGTGCAAATATTACTGTGTTTTGGTGAATGTTTCCAGCAAAATTACAGGGCAAGAGAGTTAACATTTGCATAAATCAGGATGCCGAGCGCAGTGCTCTGCCGTGCAGGGTTTTTAACTGTTGCAGTTTAAAATTATGTATTCTCCGCAACACGGTGGGCGGCTGAACTGCTGCAGGTCCTACGGCTCATCTTATTTCTGATTCAATCACGTACAGTGACTCAGAACACAGACTTGTACGATTGTTGTAACGAATTGTACGATTTTAAGCTTACATATTATGAGGACCATAGTTAGATAACAGGGCCATAAGTCATTACTCGTAAACTACACTGATGTAAGATATGGCCAGCATGGTTCAAATATCATGGAGTTTGCGGCTCCGTCTGCGTGGATATTTAATATACCGAAGCACATTGTTTTGCGGTCTATTTCTGTGTGAACTTTCATCAATACAGTTTAGCAGCTTACGCATAAAAGAAGAACGAACATACAATAAACTACGAAGCGACAAATACGCTTTCGCTTTATAATTTTTTTAATAAGAATGCCTTGCTTTGAAAATATTATCCGACATCAGTTTAGTTTTCTATTAGAAGTACTACTTTACGGACATTACTACTTGTGTTAAAATTTTAAAATACATCGGTTCAAGAGAATTGTCACGTAGGAGTTCAATCCAAACACAGGTAGTTTCACATTGTTATTGTTTATTGAAAATATATAGGTACTTAAAATTTATGTAATTGCTTACAATAATATGATTCAATATAATAACATGGTTTTACGAGTATGATTCACCTATAAAATACGAGTATTTTCCATACATATTAATTAAAATTAACTGTTGGTATGAATGGCTTGATAGATTTATTAATGACTAGCTGTGCTCCGCAGTAACAACCACGCGGTGAAGGACGATAATGATGATGAATATAGCGTAGTTACTCAGGCATAACATAGCTTTCCAATGGTGAAAGAATTTTTGGAACCGGTTAGTAGTTTTGCATTTATCCGTTATACGTTATCAAATCTTTACTCTTTATTATTAGAGTAGATAAGGATTAACACCAAGTACACGTTAATATTGCATGTTTTATAAACACGGAAAAGTACGAGTAGTTATTGTGTCATAACTGTAATAGTTAGACATGTCGTATTGCATCCGTTTTATGTAGACATTGATGTCTTCTATAATAATACTGCAGTAGGTACATCACTCTGCTCCATTGTCAATAGTTTCCAAATTTTAAAATATTGTGTGCTACTCATTAATAATGTGGCTTTCTTACGGCAACCCACTGTTTGAATCGATCCAAAGATGTTATATACGAACAGAAAGGGAATGTCTGATACCCCTAAGAATGTGATTGTGGTGGGAAGTGTGGTGTAAGACGCTGCATGTCTGTACTTACTTAATTACTGTTAATGAAGTTGTCTCATATTCTCTATGGTTCTATATTCCTTGGCCAGTGGCCAAAGAAATAATATTGTGATAAATCATGATATTAAAAACGTCACTATCGTAAAGTGTGTGTTTATACATCTCTCTCGCCTTCATCAAATGCCTGCGTATGGAAGAGCGGACGGGTAAACTCGCCCCGCGCCCGATTGATTGTAAGCGTTAGGTACTGTAAGGGTACTATAGCATGTGAAATCAGTAAGTGTTATGTCATGGTCAGTATTATTTCTGTTACAAATTTGACACAAAAGTTTGAATAAATTTGTAGTGCAGGGGTTATGAAAAAACAATCTACTTATTATCAAAGTTGAAATCAAAAAAATTTTGGGATGGAATGATACTTTTAATATTTATTAATTTTATGGTAAAAAAATTCAAACATACGTAATTAACAGCTTACCTATCACTGCAGTTCACAGATTATTCCTCTACATCTTATAGATGCCAAAGTACTCGTACCTACAGTATAAATATCTAAATAGAATCTGTTTTAAATAAGGAAAATTTAAATATCAATGAAATAACAAAGTTATTATAAAATATAATGTTCACACACTCGTAGGTACCCAGTACTGTAGAGTCCCAGGTGTTAGGTGCTAATCTCTGCCTTTAGCAGACGTATGTCCTCACAACTGCATTGCGCACGTAAAAATGTGACATTGTTAAGTCTCAATGTGCCTGTAATTTTACCCGCACCATACCCTTCAAAACCAGAACACAATATTGCGAACGTTACTGCTTCGGGGTAGAAACAGGTATGGTGGCAGTATTCCCCGGATGAACTCATTCAAGAAGAAATCTACTGCAACTATGTAGGTAGGTAAATAGATAAATAGATTAGCTCTTTATTGCAACACCACATTATAAAATATCACTAACAAATAAATAGGATAATAAAATTGAATATTATTACTCAACTATAAAAAACTTAAAATTAAGTGTTACAATGGGCGGTCTTATCGGTCAGAAAGATCTCTTCCAGACAACCATGTTATTGAAAAGGAAGCTTGAATAAAAAAGGTCTCGAAGGAAGTTTCCTTGGACACCTGTGGAGACTCTTGTGACACAATTACCACCGACCACACTTAGAAGTAGAGCCCCTAAACAAAAATTGAAAAGAATTCTGGTATGTACCTACCTACAATCTTACGACTATACCACACTTTTTTATCTTTCTAATTCAAAATGACCGCTGTGTTCTTGAGCCTAAATTGCACTAAGAGAAAAGCTCGCTTTATAACTTGTATGGGAGTTATGATTTTTTACGCAACTGAATGCAGATAATTTTTCAAACTCTCAATCTGGCCTGCAAGACTACTGCTCACGATAACCACTGCACTAAGGGGTTGGATCCCTTAACAAACATACATAAGGACTCTATGTCCCGACTTAAACTGTAATTAAAGGCAAAATTTCTGCAATTGAACTTGTATGAAAATTTTTACTTTTCTGTTCAAATGGTTAAAAGTTTGATGACCAAAATCTAATGCACAAGGACAAACGCGGGCCACTCGTGGCCCGCGCACCGCCCAAAAAGCTAGTTATACTATATAAAGCTCGATTACCATTCATGTACTGACTGACTGACTGATCCCTTTGTTCTCCTAGAAGGAGCAATGGGGGGTATAGAAGATGTAGGGGAAAAGTGTAGGGAGGCTCAATTCGAGTGGGGGAAAAATCCGAAAAGTGCTGATTGTTGAAGTCTGATGGAACTGGTCAACGGCTCTCGGAAACTATAAATCATAGGGGGTTAGTGCCAAAACTAAAAATGACCAAAACCCTGGGCAACTGCCAAAAATTAAAAAAAAAACATACCCCCCAAACAAAAGACGATCGCTCCCATACAAAATGTAAATGCTTATAATTCCTAAACCGTTTGAGATAAGTATAAAGTGTTTGACCAAATGTCATAGGGAATCGGAAGGGTAATTTGGTAAAAGTGTCAAAAATCCAAGATGGCGGATTCAAAATGGCGGTCGAATTGAAAGTTGGTCCGATCCGGCTCAAAATTGGTATCGGGGGGTTTTTGGGGCCTCACATTCGAAATATGAAAATCATTTTTTGATGACGTCATTTTTCAATATGGCCGCCATACATATGTTTTTTTGGAACTTTAATGGATCGTTTCTCCCAGTGGGCGTGATGGGGATGATGGTTTTGTAGAGTTATATGTGGAGTTAAGGTAGGTGACTTTAGAAGAAACTGAATTGAGCTGAACGTGGAATACCAGGTAGAACAGGTCAACGGTTCTCAGAAACTAAAGGAGATAGGGGGTAAGTGCCAGAACTAATGTTGACAAGCACCCTGGGCATTTTCTAAAAATTAAAAAAAAAACACACCTCCCAAACAAAAGACGATCGCGCCCATACAAAATGTAAATGCTTATAACGCCGAAATCGTTAAAGATAGGTACAGGGTGTTTGAACTAATGTTTAATGGGACCAAAAATGCAATTTGGCGGAAATGTCAAAAATCCAAGATGGCGGATTCAAGATGGCGGCTACCTTAAATATTAGTCCGATCCGACTGAAAATCGATATCTAAGGGTTTTTAGAGTCTCCAATTCGAAATATGAAATCCATTTTTTGATGACGTCATTTTTCAACATGGCCGCCATACAATTTTTTTCTCTGGAAATTTTATCGTAGTTTTTCGACATGTTGGCATGATGGAACGCTGAGGCTTTGTAAGTGAAAAATATAGGCAGTGGTCTTACGTCCTTAAGTGACACCTGAAATGGGCTGAATCTGAACCTTCTGATGGAACAGCTTGACGGCTCTCGGAAACTAAAAGAGATAGGGGGTAAGTGCTAAAACTAATATTGACAAGCACCTTGGGCATTTCCTAAAAATTAAAAAAAAAATACACCTCCCGAACAAAAGACGATCGCGCCCATACAAAATGTAAATGCTTATGACGCCGAAACCGTTAAGGATAGGTACGGGGGGTTTGAACTAATATTTTACGGGACCGGAAATGCAATTTGGCGGAAATGTCAATAATTCAAGATGGTGGACTCAAGATGGCGGCTTCCTGGAATAATGGTCCGATTCGGCTGAAAATCGATATCTAAGGGTTTTTAGAGTCCCCAATTAGAAATATGAAATCTATTTTTTGATGACGGCATTGTTCATAATTTTCACAATGGCCGTAGGTCGAAATTAGAGCCTGCGAGGCCGTAGGCCGAGCTATACTGGCGAGGCCGCAGACCGAGCTATATAGGTCGAAGGCCAAGAGTGCTTCTAAGCGAAGCGAGGCTGAAGGCCGAGCGTACTTCTAAGCGAAGCGAGGCCGAAGGCCGAGCATGCTTCTAAGCGAAGCGAGGCCGAAGGCCGAGCGTACTTCTAAGCGAAGCGAGGCCGAAGGCCGAGCATGCTTCTAAGCGAAGCGAGACCGAAGGCCGAGCGTCTTTCTAAGCGAAGTGAGGCCGAAGGCCGAGCGTGCTTCTAAGTGAAGCGAGTCCGAGTTTTGAGCCTACGAGGAAATAGAAGTCTTTCATAGCGAGTTTATTTCAAAATTTCAATGATCTTCAAGACATCTGCCCACGTTAACATAGGTAATGTCATGAAATTGTGTAAATCATGAATACTACTATAGGTACTTGATTGATAATTATACAGATATGTAGATTAACTCTTTAGTGAAACACCACAATACAAATATATGTTACAAATAAATAAAATAGAATAAAATAAAATCACAATCAAAATATTTCACAATTAAATAGGTACTTTAAATTTAAAGTGTCAGAATGGGTGGTCTTATCGCTCAGAGCGATCTCTTTCAGACAACCATTCACGGAAAGAAATAGGCATAAACTTATAAGGACGGTGTGAATAAAACAAGTGTACTAAACACTACATATAGCAAAACTCAAGATTATAAATATAAAAAATACTTATAATATACTCGTATACAAACTATACTTATATAATTATAATATACGTAATATACTACAAAATATATACATACTATACATATACCATTTAATTATTATAAAAAAGATAATAAGTAGTAGGTTTGCAGTTAGTTATTTCGCGAAGCTAAATGCTTTGATACGTTTTTTGAAGATGCCTAAAGAAGGCGCGCATCTAATTTCGTATAGTAAAGTGTTCCATAGACGAACAGCTTCAACACAAAGTAGGAACCAAAAAAATTGGTGCGGGTTATCGGGGTACTTAACATTAAGTGCTCTGATGATCGTAGAGAAAAAGAGCTCCTAACATGTAAAAATTCAACATTTTACGTACTACTGATATGACATGCTACAAGTAAACGTTAAATTTCCTTCGTAGGCTTGGGTTTGTTATGAACTTGAGTTCAAACAACACTTCACGCAGTGGTATAAAAAGGGTGCAGCGTCTTCCAAGAAGCTTAAGGTGTCATAGTTAGCTGGAAAACTAATGGCGACATCTTAAGCCATTACTTACTTTTGAGCAATAAATATATCTATATATAATAGGCTTATAGGCCTTTCATGGGGACATTAATATACAGATTTTGAAGGTCACGATCTTAATGACATGGTAGAGATGCTTACTTGTTGTCATTCGTTAGTCACTGGTACGACATACATCCATGTTAATAAAATAAATACAAAGTGTGGTGTGGTGTTCACGCTTGGGACAGTTTTTTTTTTTCAACTATATTGAATAAGAACTCAGCTTATTGAGAAATGTATAGCTCTATTCATTTTCCCTTGAATATATCAAGAGAATAGCTTGATAAAATCATTAATTTGACTGCTTTTAAAGTAAACAACTTATCGTAGCAACTAGAAGCGTGCAGAGTAGGCATTTTATGGTAAAGATGTTTTGTGGTTCTGCATTGAATATCGCGATTAAATCATTCGAAAATGAAGATTAGAAACACTAGATTAAGTAAAATGTAACACATTAAAGTCGCGAAGTTGTCGGAAAAGTAGCCACTACAGATGAGATACAAACTCTAATACAGGTCAAACTTACGCACAACGTAAGTGAAATGAATACCAAAGTTTTAGAGGTGTTACGATTTGTAAAGTTCTTCAATCTAACATATGTTTTCTGAAAGTCAAGGAATGGAAGTAAAAAACACTGCGACCGACCCCTAGGTCAATCTTGATGTGCCAATTTATGGTACGCAGGTTGGTTTATTTTTAAGTTAATCTTATAATGTAAATAGTATAATTATATCGTAGTGGGACTGTGGGAGTAAGCAGAACAAAAATAAAACCAGTTAATTGTCTTGTTACATAGAATAGAATAGAATTCATTTATTTCAGACTAATATCTGTCCATATTATTAGTAGAGGTACATACACTTAGTCTTACATCTTTTCACGCATTTCTTTGTTTAATTTGGCCGTTCTAAGGTATATCGCTATCAAATCGTTCCTTAAGCTATGGCGGAAAATGAAATTGGAAACAATAGATTGAATAAAATGTTGCATATTAAAGTTGTGAAGCTTCGTGTGTGTAAATAAAATTAATGCCAATGTTACGATTTAAAGTTCTTCAATCTTAATTTATATTAATGCCAAAGAATGTAGGTAAAAAGCACTGCGACCGTCCCCTAGGTCAAACTTAATAGGCAGGTATATTTGATACGTAACTTGGTTCTTTTTAAGTGATGATGGAATAAGTATATTTATATGGTAGTGGGAGTTAGCAGAACAAAATTAAAACCAGTTAATTGCCTTGGTACATACTAAATCCTATACATACCGAACAATGAAGTGCAATCTAATTCCTTAGTAGGTTTTACGACCTATATACATCCATGTGAAAACCTAAACATGGAATAGTAAAATTTTCAAACAAGGGCTCCCTACATTTATTATTATATGAGACGTAAAACTTTTACTGCTGGAGATATGCATACGGAAAGACCAGATGAAAGCTGTATGCATCCAAGATAGTCCTGCGACCTTATTTAGTACGTCTTCCACATTGTCGGTGGACGACCTACCTGCTCTACCAGACTCTCAGTCAGACGGACAGATGGACAAACGGATAAACAACATCAACCTACGGTTGGATATAGATAGGGATATAATGATATACTACCACACTATTGCCTACCACATTTAGTTCAAAGAATTTTACCCTAAGACTTAACTGAAACCACACATTGAGCGTTATGTTTTAGTATGTATACCTTAGATTTATTATAGTATTATGATTTTTAAGTGCTAATGCTTGCTTAGATAAACCAAATCTTGAAATACATCCCCATACACCGGTTAAAATCAACTAAGAGAAAAAAAAATATGGTTGGATGGGTGCCTATAGAAAGTGTCTACGAGATTCAAAGCCACACAAATGAATTGAATAAATATGAGCAATGGTGAGAAATATTGTTTTAAGATTTATCGTTGGTGTAGTGGTGGCTTTGGAATGTTTGTAGGTTTGATTCCCGGTTAGGACAGTTGTTGGAATTTTCCGACAGAGAAATTCACACTGTCTGGAACACTGTCCTGTAGGTGACAAAAGGCCTTATACGAGTATGGGACCAATACGTACCTGGTATGGGTGTTTGATAAATACATCTACCTACCTGTCTAAGATATGTAAGCATGAACATAATGGTATGTTTTGTTTAAAATATGTAATCATTATTTACGTTACATATAAATTACATTTACTAAAGTTAAACTCCAAGGATCCTTTGAAAACAAACTTATACTACATGTTTAAATATTTATTTTAAAGTTTACTTGTAATGAGTTTCGTGTGAATCCAAACAAGAAATACAAAAAATGATATACAATGTTTACACAGAGCGTTATAACAAAATGGATGCCCAAGTCTTAAAAGGCGTTACGATTTGTAAAAAGTTTAAGATATCTTTATGGTAGAGACGCTGTTTGTACATACTTGTACAATTGAATTGTAAAATATTCTCGCACGAAACGAGGCCGAAGGCCGAGTGAGCTCTTAAGTGAAATGAAGCCGAAGCCCGAGCGTCCTTCTAAGCAAAGCGAGGCCGGAGGCCGAGCGTACTTCTAAGCGAAGCGAAGCCGAAGGCCGAGCGTGCTTCTAAGCGAAGCGCGGTCGAGTTTTGTGCCCACGAGGAAATAGAAGCCTTTCATGGCGAGTTCAAAGGCCAAGCTTTCGCCAACTTTATTTCAAAATGTCAATGATCTTCAATGCCCATGTTAACATAGGTAATGTTAATCATCCTGAACACAACTATTAGTACGAGTACTACTGATATGACATGCTACAAATAAGCGTTTAATTTCCTTCGTAGACTTGGGTTTGTTATTACGAACTTGATTCCAAACAACACTCCACGCAGTGACATAAAAAGGGTGCAACGTCTTCCAAGAAGCTTAAGGTGTCACAGTTAGCTGGAACATCTTAAGTTATAACTTACTTTTAAGCAATAAATACATATGTAATAGGCTTATAGGCATTTCAAGGGGACATTAATACACAGATTTCGAAGGTCAATGTTATGTCATGGTAGAGATGCTTACTGCAATGTCATTCGTTAGTGAATAAAATGAATGCCAAAGTTTTATAGACGTTACTATGTGTTCTTCAATCTTATCTTATATTAATACCAAAGAATGGAAATACTGCACTGCGACCGTTTCCTAGGTCAAACTTAATAGGCAGGTTTATATTGTTTATATCGTGTGATACGTAATTTGGTTTTCTTTAAGTAAAGATGATGATGGAATAAGTATATTTATATGGTAGTGGGAGTTAGCCGAACAAAATTTAAAGCAGTTAATTGTCTTAGTACATACTAAATCCAATACGTACCGAACAATGAAGTGCAATCTAATTCCTTAGTAGGTTTTACGACATATATACATCCATGTGAAAAGATATACATGGAATAATAAAATTTTCAAACAAGGGTTACCTACATTTATTATCACATGAGACGTAAAACTTTTACTGCTGAAGACATGCATACGGAAGGACCAGATGAAAGCTGTCGGTGGACGACATACCTGCTCTAGCAGACTCTCAGTCAGACGGACAGATGGACAATCGGATAAACAGCATCAACCTACGGTTGGATATAAATACGGATATAATGATATACTACCACACTATTGCCTTCCACATTTAGTTCAAAGAATTTTACCCTAAGACTTAACTGAAACCACACATTGAGCGTTATGTTTTAGTATTTATACCTTAGATTTATCGTAGTATTATGGTTTTTAAGTGCTAATGCTTGCTTAGATAAACCAAATCTTGAAATACATCCTCATACACCAGTTAAAATCAACTAAGAGAAAAAAAAATTGATGGTTGGATGGGTGCCTATAGAAAGTGTCTACGATATTCAAAGCCACACAAATGAATTAAATAAATATGAGCAATGATGAGAAATATCGTTTTAAGATTTATCGTTGGTGTAGTCGTGGCTTTGGAATGTTTGTAGGTTTGATTCCCGGTTAGGACAGTTGTTGGAATTATCCGACAGAGAAATTCACACTGTCTGGAACACTGCCCTATAGGTGACAAAAGGCCTTATACGAGTATGGGACCAATACGTACCTGGTATGGGTGTTTGATAAATACATGTACCTACCTGTCTAACATATGTAAGCATGAACATTATGGTATGTTTTGTTTAAAATATGTATATCATTATTTACGTTACATATAAATTACTTTTACTAAAGTTAAACTCCTGGGATCCTTTGAAAACAAACTTATACTACATGTTTAAATATTTATTTTAAAGTTTACTTGTAATGAGTTTCGTGTGAATCAAAACAAGAAATACAAAAAATGATATATATGTTATATAATGTTTACACAGACCGTATTAACAAAATGGATGCCCAAGTCTTAAAAGGCGTTACGATTTGTAAAAAGCTTAAGAGATCTTTATGGTAGAGACGCTGCTGTTTGTACATACTTGTACAATTGGATTGTAAAATATTCTCCATGTAATGAGAATGTACTTACTATATTTCGTTTAGCTCCATATATATACCTTTTAGTATTATACAATGACATACATAGATATAAAAATATCATACTTATAGAATAAGAACTTAGCTTATTGAAATAGGGCGAGCATTTCTTTATTTTTCCTTATAAATATCAAGAGAAGGACTTGACTTAAAAAAAAAAAGTTAAATTGACTACTTTTTGAATAGAATAGAATATATAATAGGTAGTAGTAATGATTAGGTGGCGATCTCCATCCAAGTTTATTTCAAAATTTCAATGATCTTCCAGACATCTGCCCACGTTAACATAGGTAATGTCATGAAATTGTGTAAATCATTAATACTACTATAAGTACTTGATTGATAATTATACAGATAGGTATGTAGATTAACTCTTTAGTGAAACACCACAATACAAATATATGTTACAAATAAATAAAATAGAATAAAATAAAATCACAATCAAAATATTTCACAATTAAATAGGTACTTTAAATTTAAAGTGTCAGAATGGGTGGTCTTATCGCTCAGAGCGATCTCTTTCAGACAACCATTCACGGAAAGAAATAGGCATAAACTTATAAGGACGGTGTGAATAAAACAAGTGTACTAAACACTACATATAGCAAAACTCAAGATTATAAATATAAAAAATACTTATAATATACTCGTATACAAACTATACTTATATAATTATAATATACGTAATATACTACAAAATATATACATACTATACATATACCATTTAATTATTATAAAAAAGATAATAAGTAGGTTTGCAGTTAGTTATTTCGCGAAGCTAAATGCTTTGATACGTTTTTTGAAGATGCCTAAAGAAGGCGCGCATCTAATTTCGTATAGTAAAGTGTTCCATAGACGAACAGCTTCAACACAAAGTAGGAACCAAAAAAATTGGTGCGGGTTATCGGGGTACTTAACATTAAGTGCTCTGATGATCGTAGAGAAAAAGAGCTCCTAACATGTAAAAATTCAACATTTTACGTACTACTGATATGACATGCTACAAGTAAACGTTAAATTTCCTTCGTAGGCTTGGGTTTGTTATGAACTTGAGTTCAAACAACACTTCACGCAGTGGTATAAAAAGGGTGCAGCGTCTTCCAAGAAGCTTAAGGTGTCATAGTTAGCTGGAAAACTAATGGCGACATCTTAAGCCATTACTTACTTTTGAGCAATAAATATATCTATATATAATAGGCTTATAGGCCTTTCATGGGGACATTAATATACAGATTTTGAAGGTCACGATCTTAATGACATGGTAGAGATGCTTACTTGTTGTCATTCGTTAGTCACTGGTACGACATACATCCATGTTAATAAAATAAATACAAAGTGTGGTGTGGTGTTCACGCTTGGGACAGTTTTTTTTTTTCAACTATATTGAATAAGAACTCAGCTTATTGAGAAATGTATAGCTCTATTCATTTTCCCTTGAATATATCAAGAGAATAGCTTGATAAAATCATTAATTTGACTGCTTTTAAAGTAAACAACTTATCGTAGCAACTAGAAGCGTGCAGAGTAGGCATTTTATGGTAAAGATGTTTTGTGGTTCTGCATTGAATATCGCGATTAAATCATTCGAAAATGAAGATTAGAAACACTAGATTAAGTAAAATGTAACACATTAAAGTCGCGAAGTTGTCGGAAAAGTAGCCACTACAGATGAGATACAAACTCTAATACAGGTCAAACTTACGCACAACGTAAGTGAAATGAATACCAAAGTTTTAGAGGTGTTACGATTTGTAAAGTTCTTCAATCTAACATATGTTTTCTGAAAGTCAAGGAATGGAAGTAAAAAACACTGCGACCGACCCCTAGGTCAATCTTGATGTGCCAATTTATGGTACGCAGGTTGGTTTATTTTTAAGTTAATCTTATAATGTAAATAGTATAATTATATCGTAGTGGGACTGTGGGAGTAAGCAGAACAAAAATAAAACCAGTTAATTGTCTTGTTACATAGAATAGAATAGAATTCATTTATTTCAGACTAATATCTGTCCATATTATTAGTAGAGGTACATACACTTAGTCTTACATCTTTTCACGCATTTCTTTGTTTAATTTGGCCGTTCTAAGGTATATCGCTATCAAATCGTTCCTTAAGCTATGGCGGAAAATGAAATTGGAAACAATAGATTGAATAAAATGTTGCATATTAAAGTTGTGAAGCTTCGTGTGTGTAAATAAAATTAATGCCAATGTTACGATTTGTAAAGTTCTTCAATCTTAATTTATATTAATGCCAAAGAATGTAGGTAAAAAGCACTGCGACCGTCCCCTAGGTCAAACTTAATAGGCAGGTATATTTGATACGTAACTTGGTTCTTTTTAAGTGATGATGGAATAAGTATATTTATATGGTAGTGGGAGTTAGCAGAACAAAATTAAAACCAGTTAATTGCCTTGGTACATACTAAATCCTATACATACCGAACAATGAAGTGCAATCTAATTCCTTAGTAGGTTTTACGACCTATATACATCCATGTGAAAACCTAAACATGGAATAGTAAAATTTTCAAACAAGGGCTCCCTACATTTATTATTATATGAGACGTAAAACTTTTACTGCTGGAGATATGCATACGGAAAGACCAGATGAAAGCTGTATGCATCCAAGATAGTCCTGCGACCTTATTTAGTACGTCTTCCACATTGTCGGTGGACGACCTACCTGCTCTACCAGACTCTCAGTCAGACGGACAGATGGACAAACGGATAAACAACATCAACCTACGGTTGGATATAGATAGGGATATAATGATATACTACCACACTATTGCCTACCACATTTAGTTCAAAGAATTTTACCCTAAGACTTAACTGAAACCACACATTGAGCGTTATGTTTTAGTATGTATACCTTAGATTTATTATAGTATTATGATTTTTAAGTGCTAATGCTTGCTTAGATAAACCAAATCTTGAAATACATCCCCATACACCGGTTAAAATCAACTAAGAGAAAAAAAAATATGGTTGGATGGGTGCCTATAGAAAGTGTCTACGAGATTCAAAGCCACACAAATGAATTGAATAAATATGAGCAATGGTGAGAAATATTGTTTTAAGATTTATCGTTGGTGTAGTGGTGGCTTTGGAATGTTTGTAGGTTTGATTCCCGGTTAGGACAGTTGTTGGAATTTTCCGACAGAGAAATTCACACTGTCTGGAACACTGTCCTGTAGGTGACAAAAGGCCTTATACGAGTATGGGACCAATACGTACCTGGTATGGGTGTTTGATAAATACATCTACCTACCTGTCTAAGATATGTAAGCATGAACATAATGGTATGTTTTGTTTAAAATATGTAATCATTATTTACGTTACATATAAATTACATTTACTAAAGTTAAACTCCAAGGATCCTTTGAAAACAAACTTATACTACATGTTTAAATATTTATTTTAAAGTTTACTTGTAATGAGTTTCGTGTGAATCCAAACAAGAAATACAAAAAATGATATACAATGTTTACACAGAGCGTTATAACAAAATGGATGCCCAAGTCTTAAAAGGCGTTACGATTTGTAAAAAGTTTAAGATATCTTTATGGTAGAGACGCTGTTTGTACATACTTGTACAATTGAATTGTAAAATATTCTCGCACGAAACGAGGCCGAAGGCCGAGTGAGCTCTTAAGTGAAATGAAGCCGAAGCCCGAGCGTCCTTCTAAGCAAAGCGAGGCCGGAGGCCGAGCGTACTTCTAAGCGAAGCGAAGCCGAAGGCCGAGCGTGCTTCTAAGCGAAGCGCGGTCGAGTTTTGTGCCCACGAGGAAATAGAAGCCTTTCATGGCGAGTTCAAAGGCCAAGCTTTCGCCAACTTTATTTCAAAATGTCAATGATCTTCAATGCCCATGTTAACATAGGTAATGTTAATCATCCTGAACACAACTATTAGTACGAGTACTACTGATATGACATGCTACAAATAAGCGTTTAATTTCCTTCGTAGACTTGGGTTTGTTATTACGAACTTGATTCCAAACAACACTCCACGCAGTGACATAAAAAGGGTGCAACGTCTTCCAAGAAGCTTAAGGTGTCACAGTTAGCTGGAACATCTTAAGTTATAACTTACTTTTAAGCAATAAATACATATGTAATAGGCTTATAGGCATTTCAAGGGGACATTAATACACAGATTTCGAAGGTCAATGTTATGTCATGGTAGAGATGCTTACTGCAATGTCATTCGTTAGTGAATAAAATGAATGCCAAAGTTTTATAGACGTTACTATGTGTTCTTCAATCTTATCTTATATTAATACCAAAGAATGGAAATACTGCACTGCGACCGTTTCCTAGGTCAAACTTAATAGGCAGGTTTATATTGTTTATATCGTGTGATACGTAATTTGGTTTTCTTTAAGTAAAGATGATGATGGAATAAGTATATTTATATGGTAGTGGGAGTTAGCCGAACAAAATTTAAAGCAGTTAATTGTCTTAGTACATACTAAATCCAATACGTACCGAACAATGAAGTGCAATCTAATTCCTTAGTAGGTTTTACGACATATATACATCCATGTGAAAAGATATACATGGAATAATAAAATTTTCAAACAAGGGTTACCTACATTTATTATCACATGAGACGTAAAACTTTTACTGCTGAAGACATGCATACGGAAGGACCAGATGAAAGCTGTCGGTGGACGACATACCTGCTCTAGCAGACTCTCAGTCAGACGGACAGATGGACAATCGGATAAACAGCATCAACCTACGGTTGGATATAAATACGGATATAATGATATACTACCACACTATTGCCTTCCACATTTAGTTCAAAGAATTTTACCCTAAGACTTAACTGAAACCACACATTGAGCGTTATGTTTTAGTATTTATACCTTAGATTTATCGTAGTATTATGGTTTTTAAGTGCTAATGCTTGCTTAGATAAACCAAATCTTGAAATACATCCTCATACACCAGTTAAAATCAACTAAGAGAAAAAAAAATTGATGGTTGGATGGGTGCCTATAGAAAGTGTCTACGATATTCAAAGCCACACAAATGAATTAAATAAATATGAGCAATGATGAGAAATATCGTTTTAAGATTTATCGTTGGTGTAGTCGTGGCTTTGGAATGTTTGTAGGTTTGATTCCCGGTTAGGACAGTTGTTGGAATTATCCGACAGAGAAATTCACACTGTCTGGAACACTGCCCTATAGGTGACAAAAGGCCTTATACGAGTATGGGACCAATACGTACCTGGTATGGGTGTTTGATAAATACATGTACCTACCTGTCTAACATATGTAAGCATGAACATTATGGTATGTTTTGTTTAAAATATGTATATCATTATTTACGTTACATATAAATTACTTTTACTAAAGTTAAACTCCTGGGATCCTTTGAAAACAAACTTATACTACATGTTTAAATATTTATTTTAAAGTTTACTTGTAATGAGTTTCGTGTGAATCAAAACAAGAAATACAAAAAATGATATATATGTTATATAATGTTTACACAGACCGTATTAACAAAATGGATGCCCAAGTCTTAAAAGGCGTTACGATTTGTAAAAAGCTTAAGAGATCTTTATGGTAGAGACGCTGCTGTTTGTACATACTTGTACAATTGGATTGTAAAATATTCTCCATGTAATGAGAATGTACTTACTATATTTCGTTTAGCTCCATATATATACCTTTTAGTATTATACAATGACATACATAGATATAAAAATATCATACTTATAGAATAAGAACTTAGCTTATTGAAATAGGGCGAGCATTTCTTTATTTTTCCTTATAAATATCAAGAGAAGGACTTGACTTAAAAAAAAAAAGTTAAATTGACTACTTTTTGAATAGAATAGAATATATAATAGGTAGTAGTAATGATTAGGTGGCGATCTCCATCCAAGTTTATTTCAAAATTTCAATGATCTTCCAGACATCTGCCCACGTTAACATAGGTAATGTCATGAAATTGTGTAAATCATGAATACTACTATAAGTACTTGATTGATAATTATACAGATAGGTATGTAGATTAACTCTTTAGTGAAACACCACAATACAAATATATGTTACAAATAAATAAAATAGAATAAAATAAAATCACAATCAAAATATTTCACAATTAAATAGGTACTTTAAATTTAAAGTGTCAGAATGGGTGGTCTTATCGCTCAGAGCGATCTCTTTCAGACAACCATTCACGGAAAGAAATAGGCATAAACTTATAAGGACGGTGTGAATAAAACAAGTGTACTAAACACTACATATAGCAAAACTCAAGATTATAAATATAAAAAATACTTATAATATACTCGTATACAAACTATACTTATATAATTATAATATACGTAATATACTACAAAATATATACATACTATACATATACCATTTAATTATTATAAAAAAGATAATAAGTAGGTTTGCAGTTAGTTATTTCGCGAAGCTAAATGCTTTGATACGTTTTTTGAAGATGCCTAAAGAAGGCGCGCATCTAATTTCGTATAGTAAAGTGTTCCATAGACGAACAGCTTCAACACAAAGTAGGAACCAAAAAAATTGGTGCGGGTTATCGGGGTACTTAACATTAAGTGCTCTGATGATCGTAGAGAAAAAGAGCTCCTAACATGTAAAAATTCAACATTTTACGTACTACTGATATGACATGCTACAAGTAAACGTTAAATTTCCTTCGTAGGCTTGGGTTTGTTATGAACTTGAGTTCAAACAACACTTCACGCAGTGGTATAAAAAGGGTGCAGCGTCTTCCAAGAAGCTTAAGGTGTCATAGTTAGCTGGAAAACTAATGGCGACATCTTAAGCCATTACTTACTTTTGAGCAATAAATATATCTATATATAATAGGCTTATAGGCCTTTCATGGGGACATTAATATACAGATTTTGAAGGTCACGATCTTAATGACATGGTAGAGATGCTTACTTGTTGTCATTCGTTAGTCACTGGTACGACATACATCCATGTTAATAAAATAAATACAAAGTGTGGTGTGGTGTTCACGCTTGGGACAGTTTTTTTTTTTCAACTATATTGAATAAGAACTCAGCTTATTGAGAAATGTATAGCTCTATTCATTTTCCCTTGAATATATCAAGAGAATAGCTTGATAAAATCATTAATTTGACTGCTTTTAAAGTAAACAACTTATCGTAGCAACTAGAAGCGTGCAGAGTAGGCATTTTATGGTAAAGATGTTTTGTGGTTCTGCATTGAATATCGCGATTAAATCATTCGAAAATGAAGATTAGAAACACTAGATTAAGTAAAATGTAACACATTAAAGTCGCGAAGTTGTCGGAAAAGTAGCCACTACAGATGAGATACAAACTCTAATACAGGTCAAACTTACGCACAACGTAAGTGAAATCAATACCAAAGTTTTAGAGGTGTTACGATTTGTAAAGTTCTTCAATCTAACATATGTTTTCTGAAAGTCAAGGAATGGAAGTAAAAAACACTGCGACCGACCCCTAGGTCAATCTTGATGTGCCAATTTATGGTACGCAGGTTGGTTTATTTTTAAGTTAATCTTATAATGTAAATAGTATAATTATATCGTAGTGGGACTGTGGGAGTAAGCAGAACAAAAATAAAACCAGTTAATTGTCTTGTTACATAGAATAGAATAGAATTCATTTATTTCAGACTAATATCTGTCCATATTATTAGTAGAGGTACATACACTTAGTCTTACATCTTTTCACGCATTTCTTTGTTTAATTTGGCCGTTCTAAGGTTTTTTAATTGTTTATTCCTATATATGTATTCACGAATCAAATTTATTTAGACATCTACTTAAGGTAGAGACGCTGTCTGTATACTCTAGGTATATGTTATTACTTCAGTGTTTAGACGGGTACGATTAGGGTAGATAGAAATGAAATGCATAAAGCTATGGAAAAGATACCTTTGAATTAAAGAGTACCTAAATTTATAAGAAACGCGTTATGTAATTTGAGTTAACTTTGTTGCAAAGACCCCTAGATATATCAGTTTCTTCATCATGTTACTCTCGATGCCACCTACATATGTATAGCACGTACCTACGTAAATTCCTAAATGGCTGAAGTGGTATGGATTTTACAGAGTCCGCATGTGTGAAGTGGCTATTCTTATAAATTTGAGTCCAGACAACCTCCACGCAGTGACATAAAAAGGGTGCAACGTCATCTAAGAAGCTTAAGTGTCACAGTTAGCTGGAAAACTAATGAAGATATCTTAAGCTACTACTTACTTTTCAGCAATAAATGTATATATAATGGGCTTATAGATCTTTCAAGGGGACACATACACAGATATAATACACAGATTTCGAAGGTCAATATCTTAATGTCATGGTAGAGATGCTTGCTGCAATGTATGTAATTAAAATAAATACGAAGTGTGGTGTGGTGTTCACACTTGGAACAATATTTTTTTTAACTATATAGAATTAGAACCCAGCTTATTGAGATATGTATAGCTCTTTTCATTCGTCCTTAAATATATATATGTCGTAGGATAATTTGATACTTCGAATCTTCGCGGAAATCCTAGGGGTTTTGCGAAAACGCGGATAATTAGACATAGGCGAAAAATTATCAAATCTTACTGGACAAAGTCAGGATTTTTGCGAAAAGTGCGAAAAGTGCCTAATACCTAAAATTAACGTAAACCAGTCTAAGGCAAAGTCACAAATAGGTACGACGACGAGCGAAGCGAGGAGGAGTGTTAGGTTACTTGTGACCACAACGCGCGAGCCGAGCGAGCGCAGCGAGCGTGCGCTGTTCGCAAAAATCCTGACTTTGTCCAGTAATTAAGATAAGATAATTTTTCGCCTATGTCTAATTATCCGCGTTTTCGCAAAACCCCTAGGATTTTCGCGAAGATTCGAATTATCAAATTATCCTACGACATATATACGTAGTATTGTATTCTCTTTGGAATATATCAAGAGAAAGACTTGACTTTACACAATTACTAATTTGACTGTTTTTAAAGTTAACAGCTTACAGTAGCAACTAAAAACATGAGTAGGCATTTTATGGTCAAGATGTTTTGTGGTTCTGCATTGAATATCGCTATCAAATCGTTCCTTAAGCTATGGCGGAAAATGAAATTGGAAACAATAGATTGAATAAAATGTTGCATATTAAAGTTGTGAAGCTTCGTGTGTGTAAATTAAATTAATGCCAATGTTACGATTTGTAAAGTTCTTCAATCTTAATTTATATTAATGCCAAAGAATGTAGGTAAAAAGCACTGCGACCGTCCCCTAGGTCAAACTTAATAGGCAGGTATATTTGATACGTAACTTGGTTTTTTTTAAGTGAAGATGATGATTGAATAAGTATATTTATATGGTAGTGGGAGTTAGCAGAACAAAATTAAAACCAGTTAATTGCCTTGGTACATACTAAATCCTATACATACCGAACAATGAAGTGCAATCTAATTCCTTAGTAGGTTTTACGACCTATATACATCCATGTGAAAACCTACACATGAAATTTTCAAACAAGGGCTCCCTACATTTATTATTATATGAGACGTAAAACTTTTACTGCTGAAGATATGCATACGGAAGGACCAGATGAAAGCTGCATGCATCGAAGATAGTCCTGCGACCTTATTTAGTACGTCTTCCACATTGTCGGTGGGCGACCTACCTGCTCTACCAGACTCTCAGTCAGACGGACAGATGGACAATTGGATAAAGAACATCAACCTACGGTTGGATATAGATAGGGATATAATGATATACTACCACACTATTGCCTACCACATTTAGTTCAAAGAATTTTACCCTAAGACTTAACTGAAACCACACATTGAGCGTTATGTTTTAGTATTTATACCTTAGTTTTATTATAATATTATGATTTTTAAGTGCTAATGCTCGCTTAGATAAACCAAATGTTGCAATACATCCCCATACACTGGTTAAAATCAACTAAGAGAAAACAAATGATGGTTGGATGGGTGCCTATAGAAAGTGTCTACGAGATTCAAAGCCACACAAATGAATTGAATAAATATGAGCAATGATGAGAACTATCGTTTTAATGTATCGTTGGTGTAGTGGTGGCAGCGCTGCTTTGGAATGTCGAACTCTTGGTTTGGATTCCCGGTTAGAACAGTTGTTGGAATTTTCTGACAGAGAAATTCAAACTGTCCGGCGTCTGGAACACTGCCCTGTAGGTGACAATAGCTCTTATATGGGAGCAATACATATCTGGAAGTGTTTGATAAATACTCCTACCTACCTCTCTAAGATATGTACGCATGAACTTAATGTTATTTTTGTTTAAAATATGTGTATCATTATTTACGTTACATATAAATTACTTTTACTAAGGTTAAACTCCAGGGATACTTTGAAAAAAAAAACTGTTTTAATATTTATTTTAAAATTTACTTGTAACGAGTTTCGAGTCAATTAAATCAATTTTATAGCAAATTGCAGAGTTATTTAGTAAATTAAGTCATTACTTACTTTTGAGTAATGAATATATATAAAGAATAGGCTCCTCACTTTTCATACATCGTGAAATATTTTTCGGGACTATCTCTGTCATCATCATCATCATCATCATCAGCCTGTAGAGTCCACTGCTGGACATATGCCTCTCCAATTGCACTATCTCTGTGCAAAGAACATATTAATAAACAAAAAATCATGAACCGACAAATACTTAGCTTTTCATGACAACTAATTATAATATATATCGATGCAAGAAAATGTTTTTGTTGTAAGTTTGCTGTAAGTTGTTTAGCCAAAACCCAACTTTTCCCCAGAGCCAAAGAACATTAAAAATGTCTTCAAAAAATCTTTGACAGAAATATGATTTTTATAACACAGTTTTGTTATAGTAATAATACTCATGAAGAGCAATGAAAATATTTTTGTTAAAGTTATTACCTGTAGGCTTTTTACTACTTACAGCAATTGACTTTTCATTTAAAGACCTGACGTCGTAAGTAGTTTGGTGACTTCTATGGAGATAAGTTTCGTATTTTCCACACATTTGAAATGCTTATACTTGAATAGGTATTTAATACATTACCTACTATATAACAGATGTAAGACTAACTCTAAAAAATGCTGATATAACATTACATGATAAACATTACACTTTATTGGCATAGGAATGCTGTTAGTTATATCAGATGTTTATATAATAAACTGAACTTTTGCTGTAGTGTAGTGTTAAAACACTGTGTTTAAGTGACTTATTCCTAGCTAATTGAACAAGGAAACTTTTCAAAATTATACCTATTGTAAAAATCTTATAGTAGCGATATGAGACCCAGACCGTTCGACGCAGATTTTTTTTTAAGAATATAGCTGTGTGCTCAGTAAACTTACGCCGTTCTTGATACTTACAGCTAATACTGTTTTCTTACGTCTCCACACACATATATACGGAGTAAGTATATCATGAGAATCGCTTTGGAACATTGGGACAAGGGTGTTTCAGTAGGAGGTCGGAAGATATCCAACTTATGATGAGATACGATGATACTACTCTTCTCGCTCAAATAAAAAAAGACATGGAACACCTGTTGACACGTTTAGAGACAACAAGCCTCTCCTACAGGCTTGTGATCAACAGAGACAAAACCAAGATGATAATCGTAGACCGAACTGAACTAAATCAACCTGACATTTCTGTGATTGGCAACTGTGAAATTGTTCAATCCTACGTGTACCTAGGATCCACGAGCACAAACACGAGGGGCTATGAGAATGAAATTCAAAAAAGATTTGCTAAGACAAGATCTGCCGTTGATAAGGTCAAAAGAGTCAGGTGCAACCGAAATATAACCAAATCCACGAAACTCTGCATGAATAAAACTTTAGTGTTGCCGATATTTCTCTATGGCGCAGAAACATGAACGGTTCACCTGAGAGACCGACGCAAAATCGATGCCCTTGAAATGTGGTGCTGGCGGCGACTGCTGCGGACGAACGAGAGATTATCTAAGACTGTGCAAATACGTGTCCTGAAATACTTCGGATTAAAATCCGAGATGACGGATTCAAAATGCCGGCCAACTTAAACAAAGTTGGTAAGTAAGTCTAAACGGGCTGTTTTTCAAGATCGCGGAGTGAAATAGAAGGGTACAAGTGAGCTCATTAAGAGCTTGACAACAACAAAGTATCTATGAAGTATAATAATTGAATACACAACCATTTCCTTTGTGGATTATTTGGTCAGAGCTGAGTTATGATAGGTGCAGTGACGAGTAAAACGAGGAGGAGCGTTACTTTGCTGTTGAATACAATATCTGTAACACTGCAAATCGTAATGAGTTGCATTTTGTTTTAGGTACTGAATAAATGTTAACAGAATGAAACAGAATGTTAAAATTATGATAAGAAAATATTTACACAGACGAGCGAATGCCTGAACAGACTTTTCTTTCAGCACTTTTCTTCGAGTATAGAGAACTTTCGTATGAGTGGATATGTTTCTGCATGCACACCTATACTTTTTTGTTAATTATAATATTAACAGCTTCATATATATTTTATATATTAGTAAATCATAACTATCACGGGTACATTACAATGTTATTGTTATTTTTATGGTGCCCACTTAAAAAAAAAATATAAACTTCAGACTTTAAAAGAGTTCTGCTAAAAACGTTTTCACCAACCTACTTACTACCTACATTAGTTCAAAGAATATAAGTAAGTTATGTTTGGTATACTATGTTTCTTAATATTCTGTAACTTCACCGACACTTTTTTTTTGCTGCTGAAATTTTCGCTCTTTAATTAACATTAGTGGAAATTAAAAATTGTCATTTAAAAAAATAATACATATAAAGACATGGTTCATCTAATTGAATGATAATTCTACAAATTATATTTAATTACAATCTCCAATGACTTCAGAAATAGATATCACATTTAATAATGTATTGTTTGACATACTTTTCTTTTTAACCGACTTCAAAAAAAGGAGGAGTTTATATATTCTATTGCATGTTTTTTTGTATGTTGACCGTTTCTCCCCGATTTATGCACCGACTCTTAAAGTTATTTTTTTTTGGTTTTGGTAGAGTATACTTCCGTGGTAGTCCCATTTACATTTCATCAAATTGGGTGAAACAGTTTTTGAGTTACACTCCATTTACTGGAAAGTCTTCTGATGATGAAGATGAATCTTAACGATGTCATCATTAGGTTAGGTTTGAACTGCGAAAAAAGTTCGTGAAGCCGAGCGAGCGAAGTGAGCGTGCTGAACAGACATCACTGATTATAATAAGCAAGCTGCGTGCCCTAAAAATTTTACTACAGTTTTTTCAGTTGTAAAGGTACAAGCGTTGTAAAAGGCTACTTATGTTCAAAATTTTACATAAATCAGTTCAGTTGCTTTTTCGTGTAGGAGTAGCAAACTTCCATTTATAAATCCATTTGAAGTCTCGAGTACTTTTACAATTTAATATTAGTTGACGATAGTGTATATATGTTTTATGTAGAGCATGGTAGGTAAGGTGGTAATCGCTTGCTATTTTATGAAAAGTTATATAAAATACCTTACAACTAAGACTATGTTCACCGTATGACAGTGACCATGTTCAGTGTCATAAATAAACACTGATCACACTGAACAAAGATATGAGAGCCGAAGGTTTCTGGCTTGAATTGAGGCGGAAGGCAGCGCATGAATGTTGGGGAAAATGAAGATAACTTTGTTTAAACATTATGAGATTGCTGATTCTATAAGTCACGCAAAAATTTAGGAGATCTTTATTTTGGTGGACCATTTCCGTAGTACTTGTTATTTTTTTGTTGTGAAGTATGTAAATATAATTAAAGCAAACTATATATTTGATTTATTGAGAGATAATAAATGTAATGACACTTGCGTGGCTAAGGCGAATCTAATGATAGGTATGCTATTTTTTATAATGCATCAAATCAAATGACTATAGACTATAGTGGTTGTTCTTATTCCTTTTGTAAATAACGAGGTATTTAATAGTTAGAGCGTTCCGTAAGATAGAGATAAGAAAACCCATTGCAATTTGTAGATGCAAGGCATAGCATGAGAGTCGTGGAGTTGCTCATGGTCGAAAGTAAGCTTGCAGACAGTCGCTAAAATGGATTCAGACGTTTTGGAGCCGTTCTTATTTATTTAATAGTTATTTTGTATACACAAGGCATGACAGTAAATAGTTTGTTTAGAAAATACCCACAATTTTTTGAAGGTATCCAACAAGATTTAATATAAATTAGTACTGCCTATATCAAAATTAAAAATGCACAGCTCATGAGCAAATGTTATGTCAATAAATACTTACTTTATCAAATACCTTATGACTTACAAGCTATAAAGCTATAAAGAGAGGCATTATATTTTTACAAAGCGATTAAACAACTTACTACTAAAAAAATGCTACCGTAACTTGGAAGAACTCATGAACGATTCATGCATTTATTTTAAATGTTGATAAATAATAATTTTGATAATTGTTAATTAATTTAGAGTAACATGAATGAGTCGGCCCGTTCTTAGTATTGTTCCTCTAATATTGCTACACACGAATAGGGCCATTTATTACTACCATAACCTTAAGATCTATACAAAATATACATACGATTGCAATAAATAATTGAGTATGGGTCTGAAAAAAGAGCCACAGTGTTACCTTAGTTTGAAGAGGTAAAAACATTCGGAAATGTTGAAAAATTAACTGAAATAATTCATTATTTTGCTGCGGTGTTTGTATGAGTGCCTGCGCTATAACAGATGGTTTTCTAACATGCATGACTCATAAGTTATTAGAATATGGCATACGAAAGATATCCCTGCATTAAACCGACACTTAATTTATCATCCAACCCTAGGTTAGGTTAGGTTTGAACTGTAACAAAACTAAGCGCAAGCCGAGCGAGCAAAGCGAGCGTGCCGCGGCAGCGGCCGGCGAAGCGTTTGAAACTAAGTAATGAATGATTGTGGCTTGTGGTTCATGACTAACGATAGAGTAGTGCACAAATAATATTACACACTACTAGACGTACTTTTTATTTTTTGGTAATTAATTGTTGTGAGAGTGACATTTTACAAATGTGAATAATAAAAGAAACAGTGTGTGAAATAAAAGATGAACAAAACATAAATTTTAATGCAATCATTTTTACAAGATTTACGTTTGCGAGCTGAATTTGTTTATGTAATATATTTAGATATGAGGCTTGAACCGACATACATCCACGTGGAATGTCGATATATACATACAAAAAACAATTAAATTTTATACCAGGATCTCACTACTATCAGTTCTGCCGTAAGATGTTCATTGCCAAAGATGACCCTCTCCCATAGATTTATGAAAGGACGAGATGGAAGCGGCTCGTATCCAACGTCTTCTTGAGACGTTTATGAGGTCGTTTGATCTCCAATTTATCGGTGGACGACCTACGCTGCGCTTGCTGGTCTGTAATCTCCACTGCAAAAGCGAAGCGTTCAGTGCCATGCAGGGTTCCAAAACCGTCTGGCTCCATCAGCCATCAGTTTGGCGTGTTATGTACCCTGCTCACATTCACATTTAGGTTAGGGTTTTTCTTTGTGTTATTAGGTATATGGGCATATGCATGAAGCCCACCTGGTATTAAGTGGCAACCTTTGCGGCTGATACTGCGCCTGTAATTCTGAGACACAAAAATGTTAAGTCTCTTGCCCTATAATTTTGCTTGAAACAATCACCAAAACACAGTAATATTTACACTGTATATTGCATTTGCACAATGCAATATACCCTATATTTATATAATATATAATATATTTTGCAATTTTACGTGTATTAATTTACGTTATAATTAAAGTGTCACTCAAAACTTGGTAAAAATATCTTTAATGAAAAAAAATGTATACCCGTTATTTTTGAACAAAAGCTAACAAATCGTCAAATGACTTTCTAACGTGAAAACAAAGATATTATATACGAACGGTAAGGGAAAGGTCTGATAGCCCTTAGAGTGTGATTGTGGTGGGAAGTGTGGTGTGAGACGCTGCATGTCTGTACTTACTTAATTACTGTTAATGAAGTTGTCTCATATTCTCTATGGTTCTATATTCCTTGGCCAGTGGCGGAAGAAATGAAATTGTGGTAAATCATGATATTAAAAACCGTCACTATCGTAAAGTGTGTGTTTATACATCTTCATAAAATGCCTTTACCTGCGTATGGAAAAGAGGAACTGTAAACTCGCACCGCGACCGATTGATTGTAAAATTAATTTTGTGAAACATACCAAAATAAGTAAGCAGGTTATTTCCTGCTACATACTTATTTAATGAAAGGCCAGAATTGAACAGTTTTCCCTTCGCCGTTTTGAATGCGATTGAAATGCGAAACGTAAGAAGCAAAGGACTCTACTTACTGTGTTACTGTGTGTGCCGCGAATCATTATTGCGCAAACGTTAGGTACTTTATTGTAAGGGTACTATAGCATGTGACATCATTATTATTTCTGTTACAAATATGACACAAAAGTTTGAGTAAATTTCTCGTGCAGGAGTTCATCTACTTATTAACAAAGTCGAAATCAATAAAGTTGTGATGGAATGATATTTTATATGTTTATTCATATAAAGAAGTTTAAAAAATACGTAATTAACAGCTTACCTGTTTAACAGTTACTTCAGTTCACAAATTGATCCTGTACATCTTATAGATGCCAAAGTTCCTACAGTATAAATATCTTAATAGATATTATGTTTTAAATAAGGATCATTTAAATATCATTGAAATGACAAAATTATTATAATATATAATGTTCACACACTTGTTCCCAGTACCTTAGAGTCACTGCCAAGTAGTTTAAGTATTTTTTAAAAGCCGGTACATGCACGAGATCTACCAGGTGTTAGGTGCTAACCTCTACCTTTATCAGACGTATGTCCTCAGGACAGCATTGCGCACGTAAACATGAGACGTTGTTAAATCTCAATGTACCTGTAATTTTACCTGCACCCATACCCTTCAAAACCAGAACAAAATATTGCGACCGTTATTGCTTCAGGGTAGAAAAGATATAGTGGCAGTCTGTCGTCCCCGGATGACCTCATTCACGAAGAGTTATACTGCTACTATGTAGATAGGTAAATTGATAGATAAACCCTTTATTGCAACACCACATTATATAATATAACTGACAAATAAATAAGATAATATAATTGAAAACTATTAATATCAATTAAAAAAAAATTAAGTGTCACAATGGACGGTCTTATCGGTCAAAGCGATCTCTTCCAGACAACCATGTTACTGAAAAGGAAGCTTGAATAAAAAAAGGTCTCGAAGGAAGTTTCTTTGGATACCTGTGGAGACTCTCGTGACACATTTACCACCGACCACAATAAGAAGTAGAGCCCCTAAACAAAAATTTAAAAGACATCTGGTATGTACCTACAATCTAACGACTATACCACACTCTTTTGTCTTTTTAACTCCAGCTGACCGCTCTATCCTTGAGCCTCAATTGCACTAAGAGAAATGCTCGCTTTGTAACTTATATGGGAGTTATGATTTTTTACGCAACTGAATGCAGATCTTTTTTTGACCTCTCAAGCCGATCTCCAAGACTACTGCTCACGATAACCATTGCACTAAGGGGTTGGATCCCTTAACAAACACAAGGACTCTATGTCCCGACTTAAATTGTAATTAAAGGCAAAATTTCTGCAATTGAACTTGTATGAAAATTTTGACTTTTCTGTTCAAATGGTTACAAGTTTAAATAAAAAAAATACTGCACAAGGACAAACGCGGGCCACTCGTGGCCCGCGCACCGCCCAACACCTAGTTTTTGATATAAAAGTTGTGCATGTTGGTCCATCTATGGTTTCTTTTTAATCTACACACACCACACAGTTAACCTTCGCAGTACATTCTTTTTATGCACTTGTTTTTCGCGCGCGAATGGTTTCTAACAGTGATATTGCTACAACTCTGGACCGATTAATCTACACGCACGCAGTGCTACGAGCTTTCAAAGTCGATATATTTGTCTCGGACCGCTATGGTAGATGATAATATCACTGCAAAGACCATACACCTTACACTTACTAACTAGACTGTGTACCAATAATTTTTGTTTAGATAAATTGAGATCTATTTACTTACGATTAGGGCAGCTATTCCCTTAAAAGTGGTAGCTAGTTAAAAAACGGTCCTGGCGAGAGGGCTCCCGTTGATAGTGTGTCCTTGTCTAACGTCTTGCCAGTTTAACTAATCATTGGGTTAGGTAGAAATGGTTGAAAATTTAATATTTTGCTTCTTTTTTTATACGTAAACGAATGATTCATAAACTTTGAAACTGATTTAAATATTCTACAGTTTTTAAAATTCATTAGTTAATTCGTTGTAATTTAAAAAGTAATTGATTACAATACTGAGAGTAATAATAATTAATAGTAATAATTTCTTTTTGGGATTAAAAAGTTTGACAATACTTACGCGGCACAAAATTTACTCTAATTACGGATCATAAACATTTAATACATATATTAGGCTCAGTGCAATCTTCCTAAGTTGGCCAGTAACAGACTTGTAATATGGGCCTTGATAATTGGTAGTTACAATTATGATATACATTACCGGAAAAGGGAAAATAATATTTTGGCCGACTGTCTTTCTCGATTACCCAACATAGAGACAATTCCTTCTCAAACAGAATATCGTGTACACAGAATTGAAATACGCCTTTTACAAAATAAAACTTCTGATTTACATCTTACTGAAGACCTAATGAAAGAAAAAACAGCAAAGGATATTACACTAGCAAAAGTTTTACAATGTTTAGAAACAGGCTGGCGAGATTCAGAATATAGTGGTGAGAATGTTTTTCAGAAAACGCAACGAGATTTCGGTATATAACAAAAATATTTTGTGGCAAGGGAGAATGATTTGATATTGAATGCTTACGTCACAAAGTACACGTACGTCACACGTACCTTGACCGAGGCCATCCCGGAATATCAGCAATGAAAGCACACACTCGTTTTTACGTGTGGTGGCCATCCATAGATGAAGACATTGACAAATTTGTTCATATGTGCAATCGACGTCAGGCAAATCGTTCACACATCCCTGAACTTCCAGTTTTTTCTTGGTCTGTACCAGAACACGTGTGGGAAAGAATACACATTGACTTTGCAGGGCCTTTCCCAAATACCTATTGGTTAGTATTGTGTGATGCCCTGTCGAAATGGATTGACATAAGACCTATGAAGCGCATAAGAACTTGACATTTAAATTTAATTTTAGATGACATATTTAGCACATTTGGCACACCATGCATCTGATAACGGGCCTCAATTTACATCTACGGAATTTAAAGTGTATTGTACAAGTTAAGGCATTTTACATGTCACATCTTCACCTTACCATCCGTTTACTAATGATTAGCTGAGAGACTCGTAAGGACCTTGAAGTCAAGGATGGCATCTTGTGAAGGAAGTAAATTAAAACGGTCTCTTAGGGAGTTTCTTTTCACGTACCGGAACGCCCCCCATACTACAACAGGGAAATCACCTGCAGGAATGATATTTCGTCGACAACTTAATTGTCTCCTATCAAATATCAGACAAGAGAAGAGAGTTACAATATCAACAAATAAAAGATAATATTGAAGTAACTTCTAAACTACTCTAATTTTTGCACCAAGAGATAGCGTGTACGTCAGGACACAACAAGACAAAGAATGGCAAGCAGGGTCTGTGGTCGTACGAAAGGGCAAGTACTCGTACGTTCTTACAACGCCAAGAGGAAAAGAAGTACGCCGACATGCAGATCACATTCGCTCCCAAATACCTTCACCTTTGCTATATGCAGATAACATCCGCACATTGATGCCAACAGCGATCAAAGCCGCAGAAACGTCATTACCTCACAGCTCTGGAATTCTCGAAAACGTTGAGAAAACGGCTAGAGCCTCAGAGTCAATAAGTGAATCTCCTAGAATCTGTCATAACGCAATGTCATCTTCTAGAGAGTCACCTATCCTAGTTACGCAGCCAGGTGAAGTTTCTGGATCGTATTGACCATCATCAACTCCTATTGGCTCTACATTCAACACTCCCAACTCAGAGATGTCAACCTCAAGTCCTGTGATTGTACCACCGCGTCAGAGTCAGCGTGTGCCAAAACCCCCTCGACGACTTATTGAGGAATTGTAGTCTCTTCTTGAGGTGGGACGAATGTTACTACGTTATAATCTTTTTTTTTTATACCTCAAAATATGAAATGTCACACTTGACTGACTGATATAATCTAATATTGTTGTTCTTACAATTATAAATATTGCGTATTAAAAACATGTTTACTTTATAAAACTGAGTAAAAAGTAGTACTCAAATGTTTGGGCCTGGTAATACTAAATGCAAGATGGTGGTTTGTTGAATATTCTTTAGGGTAACCATGAATATTGTTGATCTAAGATTTATTGCAATTCCATAGTATCCGCATAGTACGTAGGTAGATACTTCTGTGCGACTGTCTTAAATTGGAGATGTACCGGTCACCGTCAGAGTGTACAAAAACGGCAAACCCAAATTTAAGATTTTTTTATTATAAATTTTTTCTGTAGTTTTATTGTGTCCTTCGACTTTGCACCAATGATGTTTGTTGTTATTAATTATATTTCTTGTAATGTACATTTCCGAATAATGAAAACCAGAAATTTAATTAGGAAAATGCACTGCCTGGAAAAATGTCAAAATCGTTTGCCGTTTACAGAGCGCATTTTAAATGTGACGATTTTATTTCTATTATTTATACTAGGAGAATGCTTAAACCTGATGCTGTTCCGTCAATATTTCCTAAGGTAAAGAAGAAATCATCAGAACGCGTACGTGCATTAACCTATTAATCTTGAAGATCTTGCAACGACTTTTTCACATAATTCTACTTCTACTGAACTGATTTTAATAAAATTCGCATGTCAATACATATATGTTGTACAACAAATATTTAAACGTTTTAAAATTTTGGTAATGAGGGTCCGGTGAAAAGGCAAAAGTAAAACTCTACAACGATTGCTAGTAGAAGCTTTGATCTCACAACTCTGCGCCAGTCTACTCGTGTATACCATGTATTAACTTTCTAAGCTTCTCGAGCTTCGTAAAAACCATGCAAGTTCCGTGCAGTTCTTAAACCTGACATAAACAGTTTTGAAAAAAATCATACCATGACGCTCATTTAGGTGAACTGTTTGAATATTCTTTTCTTAAAGGCGAACGGATAATATTGTCTTTGGCATTCTAACAATTTACAATAACCAACATTGCAGACGCCTAGACGTTTGTAAGCTAATAAACTGAGTGGATTTAGAGCGACATGTTAACGAGATTCCATACAAAAAAACAGGTGAACGGTTTTTCTGCGGTTCTTGAATAGTAGGCCTGGCTTAAAGGCCTGCTTTAAAGTAGTCATGGTACGAATAAACCGGGCAGTTGTCTAGAAGTCTTGCTTTAAGAGCTCATAGTAAGGCCCCTGATCGAGCCCTGCGAAAAAATAGTAATGTTTTAAGCAATATATGAATAGAAGAAATATAAACACCAAAAACGATAAAACTGCAAGAAAGTGGCAGAAATAAGATAATTACTACGGAAAGTGTTTGCACACAAACAGCATCTGCTGCAACTACTGCCTTATCATGTAAATTACGTCGAGATGTCCAAAGTCTCACAACAACGCCTGAAAAGACGTTACACAACTTTTATAATCTAAAATGTTTATTAAAAATAATGTAATATTTTTTCTGAAGTCGAATAGATGGTCCAACATAATTTCGAAAACATTCACACAAGATTAAATACGACAAAATCTAACACGTCCAATAAATAAATAATAATAATAATTAATTTAACCGTTTATTTATCATTATATGATTATTCGGGTAAAGCCTATTAATTTTTGAAGAATCGTATCCCTTTACCTCACCCTGAAACTCTGCGAAGGATATTGGCGACGTTTAAATGCAACCTGGATTTTATGGCAGAAATTATGGAATTCTTGATGAATAAGGCTGAAAAGGGAGGAATTAACGTCGCTTTAATTTTTGATTTAATGGCCATCTAAGCTGGCAAACAATATGATAAAGGGCCAGACAAGTATTGGCGTAGCGTTAATTTAGGCGGAATATTGACACGTGTTTCTGAAACATTCACGCAGTAAGCTAAATAAATATAAACTTTCTTTTGAGACACCTTGTACTTCAGAAGTTCAAACCCTTGACCCAGGTGTAGGGTAAGTGATGTAGATTCCAAAAAAATATACATACTATGTTTGGTTGTTTTTTATACTTACAAAAAATTTGGTATGTGTATGTAGAGTAGTTAGTTAGCATCAATATATCAGGGTACAATCGTTTTTACAAGCATTTTGTCCTGCATTCTGAAAAGTCATGGTCACTACATTAGATAGGGACACACTACCAGCGGGAGCCCTCTCACGCGGACCGGTATTTTCGCCATAGTGCACAGTCTAGTTAGTAAGTGTAAGGTCTTTGATTCACTGTGAGCAAAAATATCGCGAAACGTACCACAGTAACAGACTATTATGTACTACGTACGTTTCATTACACACTGTGGTAATAATAAACTCCTTGAAGAATAGACAGATACGTCAGGGTTGAGTATTGTCATAAACTATAGAATACTACGTTTATTATCATGTAGAATTTTGTGAAATAAAACCTAAGTTTACGGGTGTATTCTTTTACTACAATTTATTTCACAAAATGGATAAATATTTACGTCCTGAACGTTTCGACCCGTCCTCGAACCAAGATCTGTCCCCTCAGTGGACTCACTGGAAAACCACGTTCGAAAATTTTCTTTCGGCGATATCAAACAATGGAAAACCTATCGCAAAAGAATTGAAGCTTCAACTTTTGACCAATTATTTATCTCCAACAGTATTTGCTCATGTTCAAGAAAGTAGCGATTATGATAATGCTATAAATAAACTCGATAGATTGTTTTTGAAGCCACCAAACGAAATTTATTCCAGACATAAACTAGCGAAACGATTACAACAAGCAGGTGAGTCAATAGATCAGTATTTACAAGTATTGAAGCTGCTTGCAAAAGAATGTTCTTTTAAACAAGTAACTGCTGAACAAAATGAAAATGAGTTTATAAGAGACGCATTTATTGCCGGATAGACAACGCATACAAGCAGGCCCGTGCACTTGAGATGGCCCGTATACACAACGATAATTACCAGCAACCCAGTACTAGCTCTTTTGTGAATGCAATTCCTATTAATAATAAAAAAGCAAACAAGGAAGAATTATGTTATTTCTGTGGCAACAAAAGACATATACGACGTAATTGTCCAGCAGCTGGTACAACATGCCTCAAATGTGGGAAGAGAGGACACTTCGCTAAAGTATGCAAAAGTTCTTCGCAACAGCAGAGTGCTTTTAGTACCCAAACTGAAACTAGCGAAGACACCGAAACTGGAGATTCACCGCAATCACTATCATGTTCTTCTGCCACTACAAACAACCTAGACAGAGCAATGGTATCAGTCACATTGAACAGATCATATACAGTCAAAGCGTTGATTGACACTGGGAGTACCACAAGTTTTATAGATAGTCGCCTAATTCCACAGCTCAATCTGCATTTGCTTTCGTGCAATCAACATGTAAGTATGGCAGCTACGAATATGAAGGCAAAAGTAAACACGATGTGTTCAGTCACTATAGAGTTGCAAGGTCGTACTTTTCAAGCGAACTTATTAATCATTGAAAATGTATGTACGGATGTCATGATTGGCCATGATATTCTTATGAAACACAAGTCATTGGAAATGCATTTTGGCGGTCCAGAAGTACCATTGAAGTTATACGCTCTATCAAGGGCCAATATTGACCCTGTCAGCTTGTTTCCAAACATGCTGCCAAATTGTAAACCGATCGCAATTAAATCACGAAGGTACTCAGATACAGACATGCAATTTATTCGTGCTGAGATCAAGAAATTACTATCAGAAGGCATAATAGAACCCAGCTCATCACCATGGAGGGCACAAGTACTCGTAACGACAAATGAATATCATAAAAAAAGGATGTGTATAGACTACTCTCAGACAGTAAATAGATATACACAATTGGATGCTTACCCTCTTCCAAGCATTGAAGACGTAATTCCTAAAGTAGCCAAATACCGAGTTTATAGCAAAATTGATTTAAAGAGCGCTTACCATCAATTCAAAATTCTTGAAACTGAAAAACCTTATACCGGCTTTGAAGCAGACGGCAACTTGTACCAGTTTCGAAGAATTCCATTTGGAGTCACTAATGGAGTTGCAGCTTTCCAAAGAGCAATCAATAATATCATTTCTAAGGAGGATCTAAAAGGAGTCTATGCATATTTAGATGATATAACTATCTGTGGTACAGATCAAGCTGACCACGACCTTAAACTGCAGCGTTTTCTTGAGGTCGTCAAGCAGTATAATCTTACGTTGAATCACCTTAAGAGTAAATTTTCAATGAAAGCGATAAGTATTCTAGGTTATACGATATGCAATGGAGTAATTAAACCCGATGCGGATCGTCTTCGACCACTACTAGATTTGCCCCTGCCTTCGGACTCAGCGTCACTTCGCCGAGCTTTAGGGTTATTTGCCCATTACTCCAAATGGATACCAAGATTTTCTCATAAAATTCAGCCTCTTATATCGAAAGGAAAATTCCCTCTTGACCCGACTTCTGCTGACGCATTTAATGCCGTCAAGGAAGAAATAGCCAAGTCAGCGGTAAACGCAATAGATGACAATATACAATTCGTCGTTGAAACAGATGCATCAGACTTTGCTATTGCGGGAACTCTGTCACAAGAAGGCAGACCCGTAGCTTTTTTTTCGAGAAGCCTTTATAGTTGTGAACGTAACCATCCGGCTATAGAGAAAGAAGCCGCAGCTATAGTTGAATGTCTTCGAAAATGGAGACAATTTCTTATTGGACGACCCTTCAAACTGATTACAGACCAAAAATCAATCGCTTTCATGTTCAATCAGCAGCATACATCAAGAATTAAAAATGACAAAATACAACGGTGGCGACTGGAGCTTTCTGTGTACAATTTTGACATCGTATATCGCCCCGGAAAGGAAAATATAGCAGCTGATGCTCTATCCAGAGCTAAGGCAGAATTCGTTGCGTCTGCACAGACGACATCAGAAACAACTTTAAAAGAACTGCATACAACTTTGTGTCACCCTGGAGTAACCAGAATGCTCCATTGGGTCAGAAGCAAAAATTTAGCTTACTCTACTGATGAAGTTAAACGAACAATCTCAAATTGTCCAGTGTGTGCACAAGGAAAGCCCCGTTTTAAACAGAACATCGGAAAACTTATAAAAGCAATAGCCCCTTTTGAAAGAATATCAATAGATTTCAAAGGCCCTCTTCCAACAGATGGCACAGAGAAAAACAGATATATCCTGACAATTGTGGATGAGTACTCTTGATTCCCCTTCGCATATCCTTGTCCAGATTTAAGTACAAAGACGGACCAGATTTAAGTACGGACGGACGATAAATAAACTGACAGACTTATTTTCTATTTTTGGAATGCCAACTTACGTTCACTCTGATCGTGGTACTTCGTTCCTATCAAAGGAGATGAAAGATTTTCTTCACCAAAAAGGCATTGCAACAAGCTATACTACACCATATAACCCACAAGGAAATGGACAAACAGAGAGATATAATGGGATAATTTGGCGAACAATACAGTTGGCTCTAAAAAGCCGAAATCTGCCAGTTACACAATGGAAATCGGTTTTAACTCAAGCTCTACATTCTATAAGATCACTGCTTTGTACAGCTACCAATAGTACGCCTCACGAGCGGATGTTTTCCCATGCGAGGAGGTCCTCGACGGGACAATCGATGCCTTCATGGCTAAATGTACCAGGAAAAGTATTAATGCGTAACCACAATCGAACAAGCAAATACGATCCGTTGATCGAAGAAGTCGAGACACTAGAGAGTAATCCCCAGCATTCTCGTGTGCGGTTGAGCAGTGGCAGAGAAGTAGTTGTCTCCAACAGGCACTTAGCTCCTGCTGGAGAATATTCTCCAGAGTATTTTATCTCAAAAATACTGGACCGAGTTTGATGAAATGTAAATGTGACCACACGGGACCAGCACCAGCTTTCAAACAAAAAAAGAATTCTGAGAAACGGTTCACCCTATCGAAAGTTATGAGGTAACAAACAAAAAAAATACAGTCGAATTGAGTACCTACCTCCTCCTTTTTGGAAGTTCGGAGCTCCGGTCTGCAAGCGCAACTGTTTTATAGGCTACTGTGGTGGTGGGTGCCCTGTGACTCGCCCGCTTGTCCACTTGCCCGTTGCAAGTACTCCGTCACTACTGGGAGATATCAATCGATAAGTCAAATTACTTACTTCTTATGAGCCTTAAGGCCAAGCGAGCGAGCCATCGCACAAACAATTGCAAATCAATATAAATCATATACTTTTTATACTCGCGGGTTAATCTGAATTCTGTCACCATGGAAAAACGTTATGTGGAAATTTGAAACATTATTGAATAGATAAAAAGGTAAAATAATAATCTACCACATAAAAATAAATAATAGCCTGAATATTAAATAATGTACAGACGTAAAACTTAAAAAATGGAAACAATACAGCAAGTAAATCAACTCGTATATTCATGAATAAAATCGGACCCTCAACCGTTGGAATCGGCGTTGATTTAACGAAGCTGTTTAACGCTATTCCAACACAGTACCTATGCGCCAGTATAATACAATATTGGTCTATGGGCTCTAACTTCACAACACCATGGTGCAAGACTATAAATAATTGATTAAGTACATGTAACCCTTTTCCTACCAAGGACCTAGACGTTTGTCATTTTATGAATGAAATCTTTTGTTTTAATTAATTACGGGAGCGCCAGGAGTTTGTATCAATAGGGCCGTAGGAAGAGCCAGAGGGCCCTTTCTCGATAAACTTTTTCTATGCCTTAAGTTTTTAAATAAACGTCATCACCTAGGTATACTATTACCTTCCTATTAACCTACGTACCTACTAAGACCTTCTATTTATTTTATATATATTAGGTAGGCCTAATCTGTTATTAACTATCGTTACAATCAAACGCAAAAAACACTCCAAAAAACAGAAAAGTTTAAAAAAGAGTAAGGAATTGTGGCAATCACAAGATTCGGACATTTCTCTTGGCCAAGCATCTTCTTCTTCAAATTGAAATATGATTCATTCACCTGTTATCTCCCAAATTACGGACACGTTTGCATCTCCATCTGGTACTGAAAGCCAAACTCCAGGTATACCTGCCTATGTCCCATCTGGGAGACAGGTATACAAGTAATCAGACAAATGCCCATTTGTTATCCATGTACAAAGGGTTGATCACACACAGTCATCAGCAACTTTCTACCTTCCCCCATTAATTTTGGCCGTTTTTTAAATAAAAACAACTTTATGCATATAGTTGATGGGAGTATTATTAAAATAGGACGAAACCGCATATCATTGTCATTTTCAGACAGGATATCTGCTAACAACTTTATAACAAATGACATTTTGGTTAAAAATAATTACAAGGCCTTCATTCCAAAATTTAATACGACTCGACTAGGTTTAGTTAAGGGTATCCCACATGAGTGGACTGAAGATGAAGTTATAGAATATGCAAAAATTCCTATTGACAATATAACTATCATTAAAGTTAGACGGTTAAATTATAAAGTGTATGTGGATGGTTCAAATATTTATAAACCAACACAAACATGTGTTTTAACTTTTGACGGACAAATTCTCCCTGAGAGAATATATATATGTTATAACTCCCTTGTGGTTGAGCGTTACTCATCATCATCATCATCATCTCAGCCGTAGGACGTCCACTGCTGAACATAGACCTCCCCCATGATTTTCCAAAAGGACCAGTTGGAAGCGGCCTGCATCCAACGTCGTCCTGCGACCTTCATCAGGTCGTCTGTCCACCGTGTCGGTGGACGACCTACGCTGCGCTTGCCGGTCCGTGGTCTCCACTCCAGAACCTTTCGGCCCCATCGGCCATCTGTTCTGCGTGCTATGTGCCCTGCCCACTGCCACTTCAACTGGCTAATCTTCTGGGTATGTCGGTGACTTTCGTTCTTCTACGGATCTCCTCATTTCTGATTCGATCACGTAGAGAAACCCCGAGCATAGCCCTCTCCATAGCTCGTTGTGCGACTTTGAGCTTTTCTATGAGGCCCATAGTAAGAGACCACGTTTCAGTGCCATAAGTCATCACTGGTAACACACATTGGTCGAAGACTCTTGTCTTGAGGCACTGAGATATTTTTGACGAGAAGACTTCGCAAAGTTTCCGGAACGCTGCCCAGCCGAGTTGGATTCGACGATTGACCTCTTTCTCGAAGTTGGACCTGCCTAGTTTGACTGTCTGTCCCAGGCAGATGTACTCGTCAACAAGTTCGAGAACTGAGTTCCCAACTGATATTGGGGTAGGTACAACATGGGCATTAGACATAATTTTCGTCTTATCCATGTTCATCTTAAGACCTACCCGTTGGGAAACTCAATGGAGGCCTTCGAGCATTGTACTGAGGTCTTCCATGGACTCTGCCATGACTACAATATCGTCGGCAAATCGAAGGTGAGTGATGTATTCGCCGTTAATATTAATGCCAAGTCCTTGCCATTCCAGAAGCTTGAAGGCGTCTTCCAATGTAGCGGTGAACAGTTTCGGAGATATAACGTCTCCCTGTCTCACGCCTCTTTGCAATGGAATTGCCTTCGAACTCTGCTCCTGTACTCGGACTGACATGTAGGCGTTTTTGTACAAACACTTCAGCACTTCAATATACCGATAGTCAATACGGCACCTCTGGAGAGACTCAAGCACTGCCCACGTCTCGATCGAATCAAAGGCTTTCTCATAGTCCACAAACGCTAAACAAAGAGGCAAGTTATACTCTTCGGTCTTCTGTATAACTTGCCGTAGCGTGTGGATGTGGTCTATGGTACTATAGCCTTTTCGGAAACCGGATTGTTCCGTAGGCTGGAATTCATCAAACCTGCGACTGAGACGGTTCGTTATGACCTTCGAAAACAGCTTATAAACATGGCTCAAAAGCGAGATGGGTCTGTAATTTTTAAGTAAAGTGTTGTCACCTTTCTTGAAAAACAGCACCACCACACTTTTGTTCCATGCTTCTGGCGTTGAACCTTCGAGTAAGACGGTATTAAAGAGCTTCTGAAGGACTTTAAGTACCGGTGTTCCACCCGCTTTCAGAAGCTCAGATGTGTTACCGTCGTCACCAGGCGCCTTGTTGTTCTTAAGCTGTTTCAAGGCCATTCTAATCTCGTACAGGCTGATGTCCGGGATATCTTCGGTATAATGTCGGGTCAGCTTGGCTCTTGGGTCTTTGGCCGAGCTGCTAACAGGTTTAGCGACCGAGGTGTATAGCTGTCCGTAGAAACTCTCTACCTCTCCTAATACTTCTGCTTTGGTCGACGCTATACTGCCGTCTTCTCTCTTCAGCTTCGTCAACTGGCTTTGCCCAATAGACATGTCTCTTGCAAACACTTTGGAGCCTTTTTTCCGCTCTATCGTCTCTTTAATACGGTTTGTATTAAAGATCCGGATGTCGTGTCGCAAGGACTTCCATATTCGTCTATTGAGCAGCCTATATGCTTCAGCGTCATGCGAAGACTGCATTTTCAGTGAGCGTCGTTCAGCCATGAGGTTCAGGGTATCGTTGGAGAGTTTCTGTGGCCTATTTGTACGGTGGGGTTTAAAGTATTTGGAACCCACTGTATGGACAGTTTCTACTAATCTGTTATTGATCTCGTCCACTGAAGCGATGTTCTCAAGGCAATCGAAGCGATTGGATAGCTCAAGTTGAAAGCTCTCGGGGTCTTGTATATGGGCACGAGTGGGTCGGAGCGTAGACTTCATCAGACGAGACCTCTCCAGTTTGACATTAATATTCACCGTGCCTCTTACCATTCGGTGATCACTACCGGTTTTAACCCTGTTGATCACGGAGACATCAGTGAATATTTGCTTTTTGGTGGTCATAATGAAGTCAATCTCATTTCTCGTAGAACCATCGGGACTCAGCCAGGTCCATTTCCTGTGAGGTGGCTTCTGAAAGAAAGAGTTCATCATAAAGAGTCCCTCTTTCTCCAGGAAGTCGGCCAACCTCTGGCCCCTACGGTTCCGTTGTCCATATCCAAATTGCCCCACTTTCAACTCATCCTCGCTTCTCTTACCCAACTTCGCGTTGAAGTCCCCCATAACAACTATTAGGTATACGACCCTATTGGAAACGCTATCGATCTTAACTATGTTGTTAGTAAGGGACTTGTGGACGAGAAAACCGACACCACCTTGGGACTGTTGGTCGCCCTCCCGGTAGTAGAGTAAGTTACCTGATTTTAGGGTTATCGTGTCCTCACCCGCTCTACTGACTTCAGATAACCCCACAATGTCCCAGTGTAACTTACTCATTTCTTCTTCCAGCTCATATATCTTCTCGTCTGTCCTCATCGTGCGTATGTTGTGTGTCACCAGGGCCAGTCGTCGTCGTTGGGGGTGGTAGCCGGGCGTCTGCCGGGGATTCTTAGCACCCCCTGCCCCACCGTTACCGTGGCCGCTACCGTAGCCAGGAATAGCGGGGCTGCCGGGGACTGGGGGCCTGGTTCCTAATGTGTCTGTCATTTGGGGGGATTTTGCCAATACTCGCCACGCTTGGCAGGCGGGTTGGCGAGCGCAGTTTTGAGGTTCTAATACTGGGAAGGTGCTACTGCCCACCTTCCGATTGTTATCCCTTAGCAGATTTTTACGCACCCACGGGTAGAGTTGGGGGGGTACTATTCTAAGCCGGTACCCCACGGCTTTTACTATTATCCGACAATTCAATGCTTTAACTGCTGCCGCTTTGGCCACACCAAGGTGAATTGCCGCTCTGATCCTCGGTGTTTTAAGTGTGGGCAAGCTCAGTCTGGCGATACTTGTAATGCAGAGGAAGGTTTTTCATCATGTCTTTTGTGCTCTGGGCTCCACTTTGCCACAAATAAGTGCTGCCCTGAATACAATAGGCAAAATCATTATCAATGTCTGATAAAAACATATCATATGCTGAAGCGCTCAAACTACATCCACCTGTAAATAGGAGCTTTAGCGATGTAGCAAAAACATCAATCGCTAATGTGTCTCTTCCTTCATCATCTATAATTTCTTCACATAAAAAAACAGCTTTTCTCAAACCTCGTCCCCCTCCTCCTCAAAGGGTGGTTATGACCGAGCCGCTCATCAATCTATAATCGCCAACCCTCCTACTTCTAGCGTAAATGGTCTTGTATACCCTAATCTGACTCTAACACTACTCCAAATGCCATCCTTGAATTAATCCAAGCATTAACTCAACTTCTCAACTCGTCTGTTAATAATGTACCGTCCAACGTTGCCCAAGCTAACTCATCTCCTGTTTTAAGTTCTTCTCATCATGGCCTCTCTCGGGTTCCAGTGGAACTGCAGAAGCATAAATAATAAAAAAACATGATCTTTTGTATTTAATTAATAGGTACCAACCCGTAGTGGTAGCCCTCTCTGAAACATGGCTTAGATGTGATTCCTTTTTTAAGGTTTCGCACTACCTTTTGACTTCATATTTAAATGATAGAATTCAAAGGGTTGACAGAAGATTAGCCAGTTGAAGTGGCAGTGGGCTGGGCACATAGCACGCAGAACAGATGGCCGATGGGGCCGAAAGGTTCTAGAGTGAAGACCACGGACCAGCAAGCGCAGCGTAGGTTGTCCACCGACACGGTCGACAGACGACCTGAGGAAGGTCGCAGGACGACGTTGGATGCAGGCCGCTTCCAACCGGTCCTTTTGGTTAATCATGGGGGAGGCCTATGTTCAGCAGTGGACGTTCTACGGCTGAGATGATGATGATGATGAAAGGGTTGACATAAATGGTAAAAAATAGCCCGGCTCTATAATCTCAATGGGCGTTCCACAAAGTTCAATACTAGGGCCGTTCTTGTTTTTAATCTATATTAATGACTTACCTTATTATGTAGAGAAGAATCACGAGATTGTATTGTTTGTAGATGACTCTTCACTGTTATTTAAAATTAAAAGGCAGTTATTAAACTATGACGATGTTAACAATGCATTAGCTTAAGTTGTGAATTGGTTCAATACAAATAATCTTCTCCTCAATGAGAAGAAAACTAATTGTATAAAGTTCTCGACACCAAATGTGAGACAAGTAGAATCCAATATACAATTGAATGGAACAGGGTTGGACCTTGAGGAGTCAACGGTCTTTTTAGGAATTACTATAGACGCTAAATTGCAATGCAACACCCCACTAAAAAAAATTGTCTAGTAGGCTCAGTTCAGCGTTAAAAAAATTAGACTATTAACTGATGTTGACACAGCTAGAATAGTTTATTTTAGTTATTTCCATAGCGTTATGACTTATGGCATACTGCTCTGGGGATGTTCTGCAGATATTAATTCCATTTTTATACTGCAAAAAAGGGCTATACGAGCGATCTACAGTTTAGATCCCAGAGTTTCCCTTAGACAGAAGTTTAAAGACATAAACATTCTAACTGTTGTCTCTCAGTTTATCTATGAAAATCTAATGTATGTAAAGAAAAACATTAGCAGTTTTTATAAAATGCTCATTCCATCAACACGCGAAATAAGCACAAGCTATCCGTACATGTAACGCGTCTCCACAGAATAAGTCATTCTTTTATGGGACAATGTATACGATTCTATAATAAAGTTCCCAATGTTATCCGAGATTTGCCTATTAATAAGTTTAAAATTACTATTAAAACTAAACTCTGTCAAAAAGGTTATAACAAAATTTCGGATTACATGGAGGATAAAACAGCTTGGGACTGATCACTCCAGGATCTATCTACTCATCACCACGGTGAAGCCAAGAGGAACCCAGGGGCCGCGCCGGCGTTGGGGTGAGCTGGCCGGCTCAGGCGGGGCCGCTCCTATGGGCTTTGGCCGCCAAGTCCACATAGGAGTGGCGGGGTCCGGGCGCTTTAGCGCAGACTCGAGGAGGTGGGGCCCGGGCGCTTTGACGCAGGCTCGAGGAGGGGGGCCCGGGCACTTTGGTGCAGGCTCGAGGAGGTGGGGCCCGGGCGCTTTGGCGCAGGCTCGAGGAGGTGGAGTCCGGGAGCTCGGCGCAGACTCGAGGAGGTGGGGTCACTGGGGATTATCCCCTGTGGCTGACGTAGCAGGCAGTGGGGCTACGTATCCGACCCACCGCAGGGAGACCACGGGCGTCCAGACACGGGGAAGTCTGGCGCTCATTGTTGGCGGGTTTGGTCTCCGAGGTAGTTGCGGCGTGCCATGTGTTCTGGCGTGCCGCGAAGAGAGGGTCCAGCAAGTCAGCCACGGCGGGTTCGCGGTCGTGTGGAAAATCTGTCCCGCGTTCCCGCCGAGGGCGGCAGTGACGGAACACCCCGGGGTTTTGGTGGGTATACGGACTCCCACATAACCAAAGGATTTCCCCGGGACAAAAAAAAAGATCTATCTACTCGTGTACTAAGATGTCAGAGTGTAGCGTGTCTTGCCCTACTGATACCATTATTATGTTCTCTTTTGTAAGGCAACACACTGGAGCTAATATTTGTAGTACCTAAGTAAAAACATCTATATAAAAAGAATGGCCCCGAGTTTCTTGCTGCTTCTTCTCGGTAGGCTTTATATATTTTGGAACGCGGCGGTAGTCTTTAAAGTACATTATAATGAAAAATTGACGTTCATAAGTGCGTCTTTGATGCCTAAATTGAATAAATGATTTTGACTTTGACTTTGACTTTATCTTTGTTTCAGGGATGACAAACCAATTGCGGGTGGTACTGCCATTCTTATAAAATCCTTTGTAAATAGTACTCCTGTAAAAATTCCATTATCATCATTGTCTGATAGTTTCTCTATACTTGCTGTCAGACTAAAAAACATAACATTCATTTCTGTATATACACCCAGGCCATCTTTAAATATTCTGAACAAAATTAATTGCACTCTTTCCAAGATTTAAGGCCCCTATATAATAATGAGCGATTTTAATATCCATCACCCAGTCTGGGGTTGTGAAGCTTCAGCTCCTCTGGCAGATATTTTATTTAATATAATGGATAGTATAGGGTTGTGCCTATTGAACTCAGGGTCCCCTACCCGGCGTACAAAACCCTATGAGCAGATTAGTGCTGTTGACCTGACAATGGTGTCAGCTAGTCTAGCTCCATCAATGTCGTGGAAAACTTTACCTTTTTCTTTTGGTAGTGATCAGTTCCCTATTCTGCTTGACCTTCTTTTTTCAAAAATAATCCCAGTCCCATTTAATCCTCTTTTACAATATAAATTGAACAATAATACTCAGTCTGTTAAATGGACCAAATTTGCATCATTGTTAGAACTAATGAGTTCTGATCTTCCTCCCATTATTCCCCATTCATTGAACAATTGTCTTAACTCATTTATATCGTGTATTCACTCTGCTGCCAAACAATCATTTCCTGCTAAGGTATAAGTTCTAAAACATAGATCACCTCCGTGGTGGGATCATGAGTGTTCAGTTGCTGTTGCAGATAGGAAGAGTGCGGAAGAAATTTATTCTGAGGACATGCCAACTGACAATTATGTTAACTTAACTACAATCTTGTCCAGTACAAAAGAAATTCTTCACTCAAAAAAAGCAGATGGTTGGAAAAAATTCTTCTCAACTATTTCTCCTAATGTGCATCCTTCTTTTGTATGGAAGTCTATACGAAAATTCCGTGGTTCTTATAGAGAACCTTGTCCGCCATATCCTAGCGATAAAAACTGGATTGAATATTTTATGGATAGTTTAGCGCCTCCATTTGTTTGTTCCTTATTTTCTCAATGCCGTTACTCTAAGTTCTACCCATGATGCAAGTTTTTCTTATTTCTCTTTAAAGGAATTAAAATATGTTCTATCTTCTTTGAAAGATTCATCCCCTGGCCCTGATGGAATCCCTTATACTTTTTTGGTAAACTCTGGGTGTTCCACCTTAAGTTATTATCTTGGCATGATTAACTTGATGATAGATATGGGTATTGTTCCAGCCCCTTTGAAAACCCAAACTATCATACCAGTGTTAAAACCTGGTAAAGATCCAGAAAGTTATATAAATTATCGTCCTATAGCCATGTCTTCTGTATTGACTAAGATTGCAGAGCACCTCATTGAAAATCGTCTTAAATGGTTTATTGAAAACAGAAATCTTTTACCTAACTCACAATATGGATTTCGTAAAGGTAAAGGTTCTCTAGAATCTTTATCAATTCTAGTTACTGATATCAGGCTTTCTTTTTCAAGAAATGAGTCTGTTGTTGCTGCATTTCTGGATATCTGCTCAGCTTACGATAATGTAGTCCTTTCCTTCCTTAAATACAAAATGGAAAACATGACTATTCCGGGAAAGATCATTAATTTCATTATTAATCTTTTTACGGACCGCTCAGTCCAACTCAGAGTTGGTGGTGAAATTAAATCAACTAGATTTTTAAACAAAGGTCTACCACAAGGCTCTGTATTAAGTCCTCTTCTATTTAATATTTACACTTATGACTTAAGCCAGTCTGTTCTGCCATATTGTCGTATATTGCAGTATGCTGATGATTTGTGTCTATATGTGTCACATAGTGACGTAGAAAAATCTGCGCAGAAATTATCTCAAGCTCTCTATTCGTTAAGCATGTGGCTAAATAGTAATGGTTTAGATATAGCCCCTGCAAAAAGCTCTATTGTCATATTTTCCAGAAAACGTTTAAAACCTAGACTTAATATTCTGCTTAATAACACAAGAATTCCCGTAGAAAATGAGAAAAAGTTTTTAGGTCTAATTATAGACAGCAAATTGAGCTTTCCGTCCCACTTAAATTATATTTTAATAAAATGTGAAAAATACCTGAACATACTAAGATGCTTAGCTGGCGTTTGGTGGGGTTCTCACCCTTTTTACTTAAAGCTCCTATATAATGCTATAATTCGTAGTGTAATAGATTATGCTTCGTTCCTCTTAGATCCAGCTAATAAAAAGGCTCTAAATTCTTTAGATGTCATTCAAGCAAGAGTCTTATGCATCATATTAGGTGAAATTAAATCTACACCTAAAAACGCCATGCAAGTGGAGTGTGTCGACCCTCCTCTAGATTTAAGACGACAGTACCTTTCAGATATGTTTTTGTTCCGACTATTTCAGTTCTCTACGCATCCTATTTTTCCAAAATTACAATTGTTTTTCAGTTATATATCATTGCCTTATTGGAAACAAAAAAGTTCCCTTGTCTTGTTATGAGCTACACAAAAATAATAAACTTTAGGTTCCCAACTCTTAGAAACCCTAAAATCCCCTTATTTGAGTTTGATTTCGAAACTGTCTTGTTTGAACCCACTCTACATCTGAACCTAGATTTAGCTAAAGGAGATATTTCTGCTAATAAACGTTTTTTGTGTATTCAAGATGATCTTTGGCGTGGTTGGCACTATATTTTTACAGATGCTTCTAAAAAAAATGGACCAATCCAATCCACCAAAATTATAACATTGTTCAAAAAATAAAGTGCCCGTCTGAAACATCTGTCTTTACTGGTGAATTTAGAGGGATCATGGAGGCTGTTAACTACATACTTCTTTTCAAATTAAGTAAATCTGTTATTTTCTCAGACTCCTTGAGCGCTCTTCATTCTTTCCAAGCTAATCCGTTTATTCATGGGTCAAGAAACTGGATTATATTTCAAACTAAAAAAATATTGCTTAAATGTTCATCTCTCGGTTATACCGTCCATTTAGCATGGATCCCCAGCCACAGTAATATTTTAGGTAATGAAAAAGCAGATAAAATTGCGAAGGAATCAATTATTTGTGGTGATAAAGTCCCTTTTCAGAATTACCCGCAAGACCTATTACTTATTCCTAATCACTACCTACAATCAAGATGGTCAAAAAGGTGGTTATTTCTAGTAAAAGAACTGGTACTAACTTTGCTAAATATCAACGCGATATAAGTAGTAAGCCTTGGTTTTTTAAATATAAATGTGATAGGAGAACTAGTTCAATAATCTCTAGAATGAGATTTGGCCACTGCTGTTCTGATGTCCACCTTAAAAAACTGAGAATTAAAGATACATCAATATGTGAATGTGGAATGGATGAAGGCAACCTCAACCATATATTTTTTTCTTGTTCCAAATTTGACCATTGTGCATTATATTCATCTCTTGTTGATCATAAATTTCCACTACCTGTACATATAGATAATCTTTTGTGTGACATCAACCCCACCTCAGTTAACATAATAGCATCTTTCATACATTTAAATAACATAAAACTTTAGTTTGTATATTGCTTAAAACATTAGTTTCATCCTACTTCAACAAAGCATCCTGTAAGTAATAATATAATAGATGTATGTATAGCCTGTAGATATATGTATAAGTAAGTAGAAGTAGTATGTAGTTTCATAAAGATATTTTCTTTTGTTTCAGATTGCCCTAATTTCAAAAATCGTTATTTTATTTTTTTCAATAACTTTTTTGACGTGACACTGGCGATAATGTTCTAAACGTTTGCCATAACAAAAACAAACTAATCTGTGATGGTACATACTCATTTAGTTCCTCCTTGGAGTATTTATTATTCCATGTTTATTTCATAGACATACATAAAGGAAAAAAAATACTAGTAAACATAAATATGCATAAATATACAAAGTACTGTAATATATAAGAAAGCATAAATGTACTCTTTTCTATGAAGCAAATATATCCACTGTTATACGACTAATACAATTCTTTCATAATGGTAGTTCGTATCGTTATTGCGGGAGAGTCACAATGCGAAGTGTTTGCAGAAGTCTGTTTGGTAGCAGATTATCTTTCACAAAACCTTCCAAGTTTCTGTTGTGAACGTATAGAAAAACCTGTTATCGAATGGGAGGTAAGTATCTACCGAATTATCTTAAAAGAATAGTTAGTAAAATTTTAGATGCAAAACATTATTACATAGCTACCTATTTTAAGAAAATTACGACACAAATAAGAGTTGTTAATAAAACTTTAAATAAAGTTGGCAGTGTAAGTAAATTTTGTTCGTACTAGGCATAGAATTATTACCTATAGAAACCGAGTTCACGCGCAAAATGTAAGCCGTCAAGTGAAGCCAGAAATGGCTTAACACGACACCCGTGCTGTCAGAGCTCTCATTCCGATGCTGTCATCGGAGAATACAGCTCCGTAAAAAAAAACAAAATGACAAATGTGCCACAACATTTCAGAAAAGCTGCATAAGAGTTATGGTGTGACATTTCACAGTTAATCCATTGATTTAATGCTTAAATCGTCTAAAATACCCTAAAATAAGACGAGTATATACACATTATTCACTCTTAGTTCAGACGGAATGTTGCCAGCTATGTATTAAATTATTCCAATTTTAAAACGTTGCTTAGGTATGACAGCGTAATATTCTGTTAGGGTATGTAATTGTTTGTTTTACTAAACGACTGCATAAAAAAGAAAATTGTGTTTTCAGGGCTCATACCTATATATTATACAATGTGTGTACATATTTGTTTTTGTGTGAGTGAGGTTCTTTATTCCAGTGTTTCGAAATCACTTTGACCGATTTCGATGTATACGATATCGTTAGAATCCTTACATTATCTCTGCAAACATAGGATAAGATAAATCATGAAACTGTTAGTTAGTTCCCGGAGAGGAAAAAACTTAAAGGAGGTTATAACGATCAAAATTTTGATTGCTGCAGACTACAATCAAAACTAGATTCAAATAACCATATTTTTCTTCTTTTTCGTTAAATCACAGTCTTATCTTATGGTTGGTGGCGATACTGTTGATGGTGGAGTATGCTTGCCTAAATTATACCTTTTTTCACTCACGCATAAAAGAAATGTGAAAGCAAACATTTTTATCCGTAAAAGTTCATAGCTCTAAGCATAACTGGTTAGTCTAGGTTTCAACATAGTCTCCTAAGCCTCGGTGGCCCAAAAACGTGAGCTGCTCACACGCTATAAAAAGAGGTTATATAACTAGTCCAATCCAATATTAGATGACGATTATGAATAAACATTTATAATAATTAGATATTTGACACTCTTCCCTTGTTTATCCTGCAAAGTTCCGTACCAAAGGGTAAAACGGGACTCTATTACTATGACTATATATACTATGACTATGATCTTGGAGGAACTAAGAATCAAGGAAAGATTATCGTCGACTGTGCAAATACGAATCCTCAAATACTTCGGACACATTGTTCGAAATAAAGACTCCATGGAACGACTCGTGGTCCAGGGTCAAGTAGAAGGCAAGCGGTCACGCGGTCGATCACCTACGCGTTGGACAGACCTCATAAAAGCTGCAACACAAACGTCCGTAGTCCAAAGTACCCGTAACGCAGAAGACCGCAATGGATGGAGGCGCATCGCGAGGGCTGCATTATCTAAAGAAAGGGCATCGTCTTCAACCACGACCACTCTGTCAAGAGTGAACGACTAAGAAGAAGATTACTATGACTCCGCAGTCCGTCCTTCTGTCTGTCCGTCTATCACCAGGCTGTATCTCATGAACCGTGATAGTGAACACAACACAACAGTTGAAGGGGGTTTGTATAGAAGCTAGCATATCGACCCGCCGCCATTTTTTTTTGAAGTCACGACGCACGACGATACTGGTTATTATGGGTTGAGGACACGTAGACGAACCAAAAATGGCAAGTAGCATGATACCCTAGTCACGTTACCGAGATATTTGGAGTTAATGATTGACAATCATTAAAAATAGAGTTATTACGTGTCTATAAGCATCAGATTGTATCCAAATAATCGTTGCCAGGCTAATTAATATTATTAATATTTTTGTATTAAAATTCTCGTTAGTTGACAAACTATTACCTACTATTAACAGGCAAAACACTCATGTTAGGGATCGAATAATTCTCGCCAGGTTGCGAGCATGTCAGATGCTCATCTTCAGGGTGACGCGCAGCGGCGGCTGCAAGCTCCCGGCGGGCACTGTTATGCAGTTCACGTATTCGATCCCCAACGTGTGTGTTTTGCCGATTAATAGTAATAGTTTAATTGCACTACCTAATTACTGGTTAGAAATAAAAAAATGCATGTGATTGATGTTAACATTTATTTATTATTGTAAGTGTAGTAATTCACTTGTTCGGAACACCAAACTAAACTAGCGAACTAAAATCAATTTTTGGTAAGTTATGGTAGTTCTTATTCTGTTCATGCTTAAGTCTAAATTCGTATAACGCTTGTAAGTTACAATTCTTAAATTTGCCGTTTCTGTTTAATTGCGGGTATGTTTAGGAGTTTATTTCTGCCTTGTAAACTATTATCCAGCAAGATGTAAACGAAATATCGCCAGACGTGGCGATGTGGCCTGCGGGATATAATAAATAATGTGGGTGATTTGATGTCGCGGTTGTATTTTAGCTCTTGCGAGATTGAAGAGATAATGATTGAGAGCTATAATGCCGAATAGGGTAAGATTGTAATCAGTTTCTAAATCTGCTTACACTTTAATGATATGGTTATTTATAGTAGTAGTCTTCTAGTAGTATGTAATGTATCTACCTACTCTCATCCAATAAATAGTAAGAATAATAACCAACCTGGAAACGATTATTGGGATACAATCAGACGCTTAGAATCACATAATAGTTATTTTTAATGATTGTCGTTGTATTCCTAATATAGATCTTTACCTCTAAATATCTCGGTAACGTTGATGTTACATGACATTTTTTGTTCGTCTATATGGCCTCTGCCTATGCATACGATTTTAAACATGCGCCGCGGTTTAAAAAAAATACACTTTTATGCCAGATATGATCAAAGCACAGATGATGTTTCTGTTGCCGCTATAACAAAAAATACTAAAAACCAGCCAAATGCGAGTCAGACTCGGGCAAATGGAAAAATATCATGTTTGTTGGGAGATTTATAGATAATGGGACCCTTCGAGTCCGACTTGCACTTGGCCAGTTTTAGATAATGGTACGGAACCCTTCGTGCGCGAGTCCGACTCCCACTTGGCCGGTTTTGAATAAGATTTTATAAATAGCTATAATTAGTTCTTTGTAAGTAGGTACATAGACATATTATACATGAGACATAGATAAGGATGCATATAGAGTATGTGCATATCTTAACTTTTAAACCATATTTATTATAAAAAATATTGTTGAACATATTTTATAATAACATAGTTAGCTAATTGCAATTGAATGTAATAAATCCTGGCAATGTACTATAATACAATTGATATTAGTACCTAATATTGTGAACCGTGGAACAATCGATTTGTTACGTAAAGCCTTTTCATGTATATTGAAAAAAAAAGAAAAATATGTATAATAAATAAATTAATTATTAAATCTCAGACTACTAAAGTAAATATCGGATCTACGGCATTTGATACATTTAAGAAGGTCAACCATTATTATACGAGTATAATTATACGACTGGCATCGATCTATATAGCAAATCGTATTATACAACACTATATTTTGTTTTTGCCCTAGTGACGTCATAGGACGTATAAGTCGCCATTGTATAATGTTTTAGCGCAAAAAAGTTGATATATAAACATTTCCTTTTTTTTAGTTTAGAGATCTTTAAACTAATAATATTTTTTTTTGTGGTAGAGCTACGCTGCAACCCCACAGCCGAATGGGCCGCCACGACCGGAGAAGTACCACACTCCCACATAACACCAACGTGAAATAACATAGCTTGCTGTTGCGTTTCGACGCTTTGTGGGAGGCCTGATTCCCCGATTCACCCCTTCCCCGTTCTCCCTCTCCTTCCCCCTCCACTCTCACCCCTTTCTATTTCTTCCTTCTCATAGTCGAAATTTCTCAGTCAGGTACCTAATGTGTGTACCAAATTTTATCAAAAAGCTGTCGGTAAATAGTGCCGCAGCAAACTGTCCCTCTTTTTAGGAAAAGTACCCTCACTCAAAATCGCCGGCGACAATAAATTATATTTAATAGTAGAACATGCTTACCGAGTTTCGTCAAGATTGGTTGAAAAATGCGACCTGTAAGTTATATAATTCATTTGTTATGGAAGACGTACATACAACCTAACAAACATATGGACAAATGAAAGTCAATATGGCCAGTTGAAGCAGAGACGCTTTGCTCGCTAAGTCAATACTATTTACACTTGACCTTCATATCTATTCATCTAAACACAGAACTACCGCCTACATAACCCCATACTGCCTGGTAGATATACGAGTATGTATAATTTGTATATGTAATTACTTTGAAAGGAGGGAGAAAAGTAAAGAAGACTCTGTATCTGGCTCCACGTGACATAGGCACATATGCCTAGCTGGGAACTATGAAAAAAATTAGGTGAATTTGGACAGATGATAGCAAAATTATCTATTTGTTCTTATTAGCTCATTAAAGTACGAATAATAAATACTAAACTAATACGAAAACTACTAATACTTTTTCTCTTTCAAGGCGTGGTTATGTAAACTAAATCAAAAAAACAAATGGCACCATATTGGATCCCCTATTATATGGAAGGAAATGCTGTTGAAGGGTGGTAAGGCTCATTATATTGGAGGAGCACCTCAGTTTTTGGAGTATTGCCATTCGTACTACCAGTTCGATACCTTCCTGGCACCTGAAAAAATTGCGGGGCTTGCAGTAAATCTTATACAATATCAGCATAAGGTCAAGCAGGAGAATCGTGAGATACAGCACCGCGAAGCCACAGCTGAAATGGTTGTAAAACCCCAGAAAACGAGTTTTATAGTAACCATCTCTGGAGCTGGACATCCTTTGGCAATGCATTTGATATCTGGGCTTTTGGAGATGGCAGTTGGAAAGACTAATATTACCAAAATATACCTATACGATGAAGATTGTAGAGAAGAATTTCTAGATTTTGTTGAACTAGAATGTAGCTTTATTGAGTCTAACTTTGCTGGGAAAGTGGTTAAATACATTGACAAAATTGGCTTAGCCCTTACGAAAAGCGACCTTTTAATAGTTTTAGATCACGCCCCTTACGAGTAAGTGAAAATGTGTGAGAGAAAGTAGTAAATTACCACTATCATCATATTTTTTTTTTCTAAGCACTTTATTTTGTAATCTTGACAACTTCTCTAGAAAAACTCTCTAGAAAAAGTCTAGTTAAATCATAAATTAAGTAGTATATTGGTTTTATAACATTATGGTACACGTAAATTATGTGCTGCGAACCAAGGGATTAAGTACTAGGTACAACCCGGTCACAATATCTGTGCACCTGACCTCGTGACGTCATATCGGCGGTCTGGGTAGGGTGTGAAAAAAAGTTTTTTCGTGAAATGTGGAGGTAAAAAAAATTACTAACCTTTTCGGATATTTCGGGGGGGGGGGGGGCACCATACCACCATAAAACTGGTGGTATGGTGGTGGTGGAAATAGAAGAGGTGGCCTGGCCTGACATAGACGAAACAAAGAAGATTAATTCCACCTAATCTTATCGAGTTCCTATTTCACGTGGTAGTCTAACCGTTGTTCGTCCGTTGTACGTAGGCATGTTAGTGGTATTGGTAGAGTATGGTAGATCGGAGAGTTTTCGCATCTCTGCACGGCTATAATCATGACCACCAGTTTGTTTAGAATTGTAGAATGACCAGGAACTTAGGGGGCATTTTTTGCTTGATTTGTACTGCATGTCGATATCGAACTGCCACCCGTAAGCTATTCCAGTAGGCCAACCCCAAAATTTTGCGTAATTGTATCGTTGACTTATACTCGTATGTATATACTTTATAGCAAACTATAATTTATCTATGTATGTACAATTGAGGCACGGATAACTCATAGTTTATACTGTATACATCAACAATACGATTACGTTACACTTACGCGAATTATGCTAGGCCCACAGAGGCCTGTACAGTGTCTGGCAATTGGGCGAATGGGTTTGACTTATAGTAGGGTAGTGGTGGTTTCTCCCATAAACGTGACATCTAGCCATTATCATCCGTTATGCCTATGCCCTAATTAACATTAGGTACCTAATTAAATTAATGTTTCAGCGAGAATAAAGCCATTGGAGACTGGTTGCACGAAAACAAACAGATCATGTCAAACTTATCTTATATGATCAATGCTTCCGCATCTCGAAAAATGTACATCCTATTTCCGAATCTAGGACCGGCTTGTTATAATGCAACTGTTTTATCAGAATTAATAAATTTGAAAAGTAACAATGTTGTGGTGGCCACCTCTGACTTGGGATTAGAAATATCGTCAATTGCTGCAAATATTGCCGAAATCTCTCAAAGGAACATGTTTTGCCCACCAGTGTGGGGATTCGTTGGAATCAATCAGCTGGTAGATATCAGAACAACAGTACATAGATATGACAGCTTTGAACCATACGATCGCTACTTGAAAGTTAAGAATTCGTCTTTAGTTATTGGTTCCATTACACCAGAACTTAGAACATTGGAGTATTTAATGTATTATGATGAAACTCTTTGGCAGAAAGTTTCTGAATATAAGGTGAGATGCTCTACAGATTCGTACTGTTGAAGGTTGCAGTTGTTTAAATATTATATATAATAAATTAATTGTTTTAACAGAGTAAATTCGTCAAAGGACCAGAGGGATACAATAAAGCGCTGGCGGTTCTAAACGTTGTCAAGCTGTGGTTTTTTGATACAGATCCTAACCACATTGTTAATTTAGGAATTAAATGTAACGGTAAGTTACATAAATCAGTATTGGTACTAATAATGATGAATAGAATCTATAGAAATCTATAGTTATATATAAAACAAAGTCGTGTTAGTTACATTTACCTATATTTATAATTCATAACTCAAGAACGGCTGGACCAATTTTTATGATTATTGTGTTTTTCGATTTGTGATCTCGGGAAAAGACATAGGATACTTTTCATCATCATCATCATCCATCACCACTCGGGTGAAACCGCAGAGCGCAGGTAGTATATGTATAGATTAAAACATGCTAATAATATGATGACGTACCTACCTAGTCATAAGTAGGCATGGACATACCCACTACATACCTACCTACTACTTTAAAGAAAGATAACTTGTAACTTCAAATATTGAGTTGATTGAAAATATGAAGTAAGTAAGTAAGTAACTAATAACTAAATATTCCCTCCAAACTAGCTACCACCTATAAAGTAATATTGCACACCATGGGCAATGGTTACATTTATTTCCAGGCGCATTTGGGTTAACGTTTAAAGGCAAGTTTTCACAACCTTCTCGATTTGTTGATGGAGCATGGGAACCTGCAGAAGATTTTTTGCCACCCAAAGATCCTCAGATGACCCTTAAATATCTTCAAGAAATGGCCGAATTTACAATGAATTTACAAAAGGGTGAACTGCCCAAAATAGCGCCACACTATCCTTGTTGGTGTAAAAAGAAATATTACAAGAAGAAGCCTGTTTGTTGGTAAACTAAATTTGATATCGATTCTAACTAAAGCCTTACTCAACTCGATTATGCCGTTTCCGAACGAAAGCTACCTGCGCGCGGTTCTCTCTCTCGCAACGTCACGTCACAGCTCGCAGCATTAACGAACGAACGAAACGGAACGCAAGCCAGTGTTGAAAGAGACGTCGTTGTTGCGAGTCGGGTCGTTTTGTTTTTTCGCCGGAGGAGGAATGTTATGACGTGCAGCAACTGTCTTTGTTTCGATAACATACATCGGTTCTCTCCCGGCACAATTCTGCAATAATGTGATAGAATAGCACCGTCGTCCCGTCAATCTGCTACGCGGTTGCAATATGATTTTTTCCAAAGCATGATCGTGCCAATAGGAGTTTTTAGCATAGATAGATGTCCGTTTCGGTTAAGTTGTGTGATTGTTGTGCCAATAATGAGATAGTGTAGTGTTGTGATGTGGTTGTGGGACATGTGGGGCGTGCTGTGGTGCGTGGAGGCGGTGGCGCGGCTGGCGGCCGTGGCGGCGTCGCCGCTGGAGCCCGCGCCGATGCCGCAAGGTGAGAGGCCGCCTGGACCTTGCTGCTACCAACTACCTGCACGCCGCACACCGCACACCGCACTGCAATGCTACCGACCTGTATACACAACACTAACTTTGCATGCGCTTGTGCACTTTTAATAACGCTTTTATCATGCTTTACAAATAAAGCTGTTTTATTAATCAAACATTTTTATTCATTTTTTGTTTACCTTTTTAATTTTAGAACAAATGTTTGGTTTTGGCCATTACCCCTTTGATTGATACTACCTAGGTAGAGACCTATATAAATATGTTTCATGCAATAAAATGCTTTGATTTGTGTGACTAATTTCATTATTATGTTTTCAAGTATTTCAATCTATGTACCTACTTAAATAGTCTTAGTTTCGAACACTTCTAATGTGTTTTGTCGAGTTACCATGTTACCTATTGTATTTTTCTCCATTCCTCAGTTAAACAAAAATAATTCAAGAGTGATCATATTTGTAACCGAGCTAGTGCTGAAATATCGAAAATAGAATATATAATTAAAACTCGGCTACTTATCGGTTACATAAAGTTGGTTTACAATTTTAAATAGGCAATACATTTACGAACTTGTGATTTATCTTTCTGCGCGACTGTACTTTAGAAACGACGAAAAACCAAAGTTAAAAATATATTTAAAATTGCTTTGCACGGATATTTTTTATTAGAGGAACAAACCAACTTGTTACTAGGTACTGGAAAAGTTAGATCTAGAGTAGGTAGGTACTTTTTGTGTTGCCACTAGCCAATAATACGGGTTTAAAACAAGACGCTTCTAACAAAAAAACTTTAAAAAATGAATTTGGCAAATTCTCAAATCAGTTAATGTAGCAGGGGAATTTGGTCATAAATGCAAATTTTCATTGAACTGTGATTCCAAGATAATTTTTGAAAATATTTTTTTTCCATATATAAAATCTGCTGACCGTATTTTATACGATTCGATATTCACATCGGTGTTATATCAAACCCATAGTTATTTTTTCTAGTCTAAATATTATCGAGCCAGTTTTTTTTCTAATCTGATTTTAACAAAATGATTTTTAAGTTAAAAACATAAGTTATAGATGCACTTCAACATAGGTCAAACAACGAAGAAGAGTAACAATATGCAGATATGTACTAACGTCCAAGAATGAGACAAACGTAAATAACATAACATATACCTAAGTAACGTTATAGATTAATGGTACTAATGGTTACAACATGCCAAAAATACATGTACATTCACTTAACAGTTATAATAATCCTCAATAAATTCTGAAGTAAGTACTATAGTTAGTAGGTATATATATATAGGTAAGTTTAAATGATATACTAATCACGCGCAAAGAGTCCTATTGTATGACACCTCCCTCATTAAGATCAGGAGAAGGGATTCTGTGGACAGTATCATCGCTACGAACGTGTGCATAAGAAATTGCTACGAGTTATTCTCACGAATTACTCGTTATAGTAGACTAATTCCTAGACACCAAATTTCTGCTGACGGTTACCAGGGTCGTCTAAAGATGGACTATCCCTTATTTGATGCAGAGTTCGGTCGCAAATCCCTACAAATTGGTCTGAGAGACGATAATCTGGCGGCCATCGTAACGCCAACTCTCCAAGACGAGGGGAGACCACCCCTCGCCACGATCTAGCGCGCATTAGTTTCCGCCACGCGCTGGAATGTTCTCATTTTCTTTTAATAGAACCACATTGGGTATTTTCGGATTTCAATTTGTTCGGCTCTCGTTTAGGGAATCGTTTAGTTATTGCCGCCGGCTTACGAGAGGCTTTGCTCTATGCAATTTGTCTGGAGAGCATGAAACTCAATCTCCTTTGGGGAGTAAGATTCTCTTTGAGCGCCCTCCGCTCTTTTGGAATTTTGTAAGTTTGTACAGGCGTGGTACAGTGTACTGTTAGTGTGTACAGGACCATCCAAGTCTATATTATATCTGAGGTCTATTTCAAAGCCCAAGCGAAACCTGAAATCTTTCGTCTCTTCGCAGTAGGTTCAGTTAACCTAACTAACAACCGAACTTTACATTAGCACAATTAAGCCCGTGGGCGTATTAGTATAAGGCAGGTTCATGTTAGATTTTATCATCGCCTGATGAATAGATCAGCCGATGATAAAAGAATACTACCTTACGATACACTAACATATGCTATGTTACCTAGGTGTTCTTCGCTTTTAAATATTTGTATATAAGACTATGAGCAGAAATCAAAGAAAGTTGTAAATACCGGGTGCCAGGCCGGGGAAAAGTTTCTCCGTATTTTGTATACAAATTCAGGCATTATTTCTAAGTTTCATTACATTTAATATTAGCAGTTTTGTTCGATAACTTGTTGACATTTTGTAGGTAGTGACTTAATCCCGATGCTGTAGAAATCTGGTGATTTTCGATAAAAAAATGAGACAAAAAGTTTTGACAGTCCTCTTTTCTTTTCCAATGCTGGTGCAAGGTTAATACTATTTTGGTTTTGGTCGCGGCGTGAGCGTTTTCGGTGACGTCATCGATGACGTATCGAACGCCGCGAGTGATTTCGGCGCTTCCCGGAACGTAGCCTATATGGTGGATGTATTAACACTTCCCAACCAAGCTCTCTCAATTTTTGCTAAGTGGCCTAAGATGTGTGTGGTCTGGCGTTTTCATGATGAAACACCACTCCTTTTCTTTAATGATATATTCCGGCCGTTTTATATCAATTTCTTGCTTGAGTCTCATTAGTTGTTGGCAGTACAGATCTGAATCTGTACGAGCTTGACTACCCTTTCAGCATGATCTTTTTGCACGTTGTTATCGTAGGTAATACACTTTCATCAACTTATCATCCATTAATCTTAAAAAAATAATCGGGGTCATTTACGTTTCCATAGAGAATCGCAAATGAGTACACGATTCATTAGCGTTTTTTCAGTGAGTTCTTGAGGCACTCAAATATCGAGCTTTATTGTATAGCCAGACTTTTTCAAATGGGTCAAACCTGTTTCGTTCAATCCTCAATCAATCCTCAGTTTCTCGGCTATGTCATAACTACTTAATATATACTATTCGTGGTCCACTTTTTCCAAAAATTACATCGACGTATGACATCGACTTTATCCGTGTGAGAGTGAACAGAGCGAGCTGCATCTTTGACATCAAAATTCCCGGACTGAAAACGCTTGCACCAATTTCAATTCCACCGCCAAACTTAACATTTTTTTTTTTCATTTATATATGACAAACGGTTTGTCGTGCGCCTCATAGCTTAACTTACACTTGCCCATAACAAGTGTAATACCATAGCTTTATATTTCAAACTCCTGTAAGGCATATTGCACTCTTCATACAGAGACTCTTTTGGAATCCTGAAGATTTTTTATTTCCATCCTGTTACTTAGAACGCACATGTATTTAATTTAGTTAAGTTTTATTTTGTTCTAAGGTCACGCTAAAATTACATTAACATGACGTATACATCTATTCGTAGATTTTCTACAATATCCGTGTTCTCTCGTACATCCGTCGTGTCAAACTCTGAAAAGACTAATGAATGTTACATAAGAATGTGGGTCATGTGTTGTCCGGTAGGCGAGAATAGATGGCGGCACTGCCTTCATATAAATTTTACTCTAATCTCATTTATTCCTAGAGGAGAAAATTAAATTGAAAACGACTGCGCAAAACAAGAAGCGTTGTTTTAATTTAATTCTAGACGAAATTAAAGTTTCATTGTTTTGTGATGTTTTGCTATTTGCGTGGCTAAAGTAGAGTTAGGTTGTGCTGAAACATTGCACAATGAATATCTGTATAATTTATGTACTCTACTGTCGACCTTATTACAGCTAATAAATACTTAAGTCATTTATCCGTAGAAGACACCTGCTAATCGGTTACAAATATGTGTCATATTATGTAGGTACTTCTATCGTTGATGTGGTTATAATATAACAACAGGTAGATATTACAAAGTTAGCTCCAAAAATGGAACTTGTTTGCTTGATAAATGCTTTTATGTTAATCGCTCGTATACTTAATAGTCAAGGTCCAACATTATACCAACTCGATTCTGTTATGTACTGATGACTACAGCCACTGGAATGGAAAATAAATCAAATGCCTTCAAACGAATGTGTTACAAATCTAACTCAACGTCAGAAAAAATAAAGAATAGCAACTATCACACACCGGCAGCTGGAAAACCAGAACAAACAAACTAAAAACATTTAACGAGACGACCAAAACCAACACACCTCCCCCAAGCGGGCTGGTCCCCGTGGGTGATATTGACCAACCGTTTTCAGTTACATTTATGAGCAAATAAAAATAACAGCAGGAGCAAAAATCTAAAAACTCTATAAACTGCTTATTACTGAGAACACAAGAGAGTGACACCGAATTCAAGGTGGCATTCTGTCAAAAATTACATGGGACATTTTAGATAGAGATTAGATTTAGATTAGGTAAAAGCATTGAAAATAGTAAGGAATTTTTGTTTTTTATAAATTGTTACAAAAGGAAGTCATGATGTTGGCTTCATGGTTAAACAGTATCTAGAACTAACCATAGATGAATACAAGGGCATATGACATAGAGTGTATGTACGTAAAATATATCTGTATATATATATCAGTATATATAGATACATAAATATGCGATATGAATCGCAGGAAGAGTGAGTTAAAGGCGTTCTGAACGTAGCTGAACGGTGACTTGTATGCGTTTTCTTAGTCTGCTATTGAAAAACAGTCCCTCTGCAGTTACGTTTCTATTGACGCCAGCGATCGATCAAAACTTTATGTTGTGCTAACTCGACAGATCATGAACGCGTTGTTAACTCATATTCGTATATAGTAGTGTCAATTATATATATATGTATTAAAAAGGAGCGTTTATGTTATGTTTATGTGACGCTACAATCCAATTTATCTACAGAAATAGTAGAATGGTTTTTTGCCAAAGCATCGAACGATAACCGGAGTTGAACTGCAGTTGCAGCGGTATAGATTGTTGAGCGTTTTGAAATAACAGAATTGGCCTCCAGATCCCAAACTACGCAGAACCACTACAGTACTAAGGTAACCTGATTACTGATTTGCACAGTTAAGTATACATATACACACCCAGTAACATTTAGTTTTTGTACGCAAATGTTTGACCTGTTCGGGAATCGAACCCGGGACCAACGGTTCACAAGGCAGGGGTGTTACCAACTGCGCCAACCGGCTAGTCAAATATAATTTCGATTTAAATTTATGAGTTCGGTTCATTAGTTCAATCGTCCAACTAGTGCGTTCTTATTTGTTCGATTGTCGAACTTAATGACTGAAAATCTTGGGTTAGAACTAGATTAGGCCTAATTCTGGCGGTTCGGAAGCTGCTGACGTGGCACGCTCGTTTCGCTCGCGCGTTGTATGGTCACCACTAGACCTACGCTTCTTGCTTCGCTCATCGTCTCACCTATCGTGACTTTGCTCTGACCAGATACTCGATTAAAATAAGTTCGTCGGTCAAATGAAAAAAAATCTTAGTTGTTCGACGGTCGAATTAATAAGAAAATATCTTACTAGTTCGACGATCAAAGTAATGAATCGAACTGTTGGTAACTAGCCGAAGTTTTGCGTGACAACGCACTGCGCTCGTCATTCCGAGATATTGGTCTACTCTCATTTGTCTCGTAGTTTCTGCTTCAGCCCTATTCATACTTGCGCACTATTGCCGGACATTATTTGCCATTGCTGTGGTACCAACTAAGACGGCAGTATAGGGTGAATTTAAGATAATGCAAAGGTGCTGCAGGCGATGTTTAGAAACGTTCACTGACCCAGGTGTCACCTTTAATTAAACATCTGGCCACACGGGTGAATGATCCAGCTCGGCCGACCGGCCAATAGCTGCGGAACTGTGGGGACTGCGAGTGGACTGAGGATGGACTGCGAAGCGCGAAGCATTTGTATAGAAAGTTTCCATGGTATCACGGTGTAACAAGACAATAGTTTTAATTTAAAATTATATGACAGACTGTTGATAACTACAATATAATAGAACTAACATAGAATATATGCCATGCTCATTAGCTTCATAATGCCAATTCTCATACGTACATTTCATTTTTGTTTTCACATACTTACTGCTTCTAAACTTAAAAAAAGATTGATAAAAGCAGCTCAGGTATCTTTTTTTAAGTTTTCTAATACATTGTGATGTGAATTTTCTTGCGGAAAAATTAAGAAAGTTATGCAGAAAATTAGAAAATTGCTATTTCAATTCTTTTATGTGGTGATGTTTGTTTATAATATACACTCATTTGCAAAAAAAAACGGGCACTTTAGATTTTTTTCTTTACTTCAATGAATATTATAATATTACAAAAATCTTCTTGTCTTTTTTGCAGTAAATCGCGCCATTAGCTATAGGTAAAGCAATTTTACATTAATCTTTCTTTTTCTTTTTGTTAATTTCTAAATGTAAATTTGGAACGTAACAGAATCAAGCCTTTTTCGTTACTTCGTTTTTGGTAGTAGACCATTCCAATACATCGGCAAATGAATAAAACCTCTTTCTTGTAATATTCATTGAAGTAAAGAAAAGAGAAAAATCTAAAGTACCCGTTTTTTTGCAAAAGGATTTACATACATCTCCACGCGGGTGAAATCGAGGGGCGCAGTTAGTTTATTAGATATAGATCTATTTAAATAGAAATAGGTACGCAATTGAGGCATTTTTTACCTGGGTTTTATATGGTTTACTGTTTTTCGGCCGTTAGCCAAACGATGATAATATGACTGAAGTCCTTAGGTTAATGAAGAAGAAGACTAAATATAATGTCTATGGTAGTGCCTACACCTACCTGCAATTTTGAGAAACCAAGGAAATGGGAAGAAATTGGGTTATCCCTTAGATATACCAAGTAAGTATTATTATTTATGTGAATATACGTGCATACTATTTTGCGGGGATTTTCTGGATGTATATTCAATTTTATCCAATTCGCTATATTCAATTTTACATTATCTCTCTGGCGTACTCCTAACAACAAAGTTGGAGCTTTACGTGGCTCAACCGACCAAACTGAAAGTGCCTTACTTAAAATACCTCTATTTTGTAAATTGGCTACCTATGTGGGTATTTTCTGTGTTGCCTGCAGGTAGCTGATAACATTGTGGTTAACTTTTGCAGTAGTCTGAAATCCCGGAGTGAGTTACGAGACGGCATACATTTCACTGTATTTCCAAGCTATTTTTTATATTTTGTTTTTCCGCGCCCTGGGTCCGCGTTATGGCGAGTGACTATGTATATGTAATACGTATATGATTAAAAAGTAAAAAAAAACATGTTGTTTGATGCTTATTTCGAATTCTACTATTTCAAAGTTTGAAATAAAAGATTTGGTATGTTATTAGAAAGAAAGAAAGAAAGAAATAAGTTTTATTCCGGACAACGCACATCATCACAGCATACAATGATAATAGTACTAATTTACAGTATTTACCCGAAGGAAAACACTTTGGTAAACAATTCGCAATGCTGCGCGATGTCAAGAATGAGTCCCGTCTCAGCATAAAGCTGGGAACAAAAAGAATGACCCCAGCGCTGGTTTTCGGACAGAACTCAAGATTAACATCACGAACGTACAGTGAAATGAAACTACATACTACTTATATCACACGAAATTGAAAAAAAAACATACAAAATAAACTAAGTAACTGCTAAGACTCCTTACGTACGTACGTATGTATGCATTACAAAATAATTAAATATCTATGCCTACTGTATTGTACACAGAGAGAACAATATAATAAGAATATGTATTATTGTATATAATAATACATATATTAATAATATATGTATAATTATACAAATTATTACTTGCTTGCGTATACTAAAATGAAAATGAAGCAATGCCAAGTAACATTAACACATTGTCATGCTGCCATAAAAAGAAAAAGACCGTATGAATACAATATTTAAATTATATCTATCGAGTTACATACCTACAAAACCTACCGTTTGGGTAGGTTAGTCACAAAAGAAATAAAAAATATTTATAAAAATTCTTACAAAACGTGTTAGGCAAACCGTTACAAAATAATTAAATTTAAATGGTGTATAAATGTAATTTAATATTCATTTAGAATGATCATACAAGGTGATAATTTTATTGAATTAGATTAATTTACAGCACTGTGGTAGATTAGTACTAGTACCAAAGCCCATGTAAGAGCAAGCCCTTAGTAGTCACAGGCTGTTTTTTGAGCGTTCAATAGATGAGACTTTAAATGTTTACTGAAAGTTTTAACCGAATTCAGGGCTCGCAAAGGCGGGGGGAGATCATTCCAGCAACGGCTAGCGGCAAAACGAAAACTGCCCTTAAATGCTTGAGTCTTATGCTTTTGTATCAAAAGTCTAGCTATTAAATAAGTATGTTAATAAATTGCCACAAGGTTGGGAGGTTTCCCCGCGAGCCTTCGGGTGAAAAACAATTAATTTTTCGAACCCATATTAATTTCTGAAACCATAATTGAACACGAGAATCTGGGAAACCTGGAGGCTTACTCCAAAAAACGAACTACGAAGTTTCGTTTGACGGATTTCAAGATTTCTACTCTGAAAGTGAAAAAGCACAAGTACAGTAAAGGGTGATGAAATGTATTGACAGGTTAGAGTGATTATAATTAGTGTTTAATGTCAACTAAAGATGACATAATATGAAATCGTACCATCATAATGTGAAATTTGTAAAAAATATTTATCATCATCATCATCATCATCCCAGCCGTAGGACGTCCACTGCTGAACATAGGTCTCCCCATAAAAATATTTATTTAATATGTGTATAAATCGTCTTAAATATTCGTTTTAGAAATTGAATATAACTCACAATAAAAATATATACAGAGCATTATATACAAAATATAACATATACGTGTTATAAAATACTAACATGCTCAAACTATAGATAAAAAAATTGCTGCAGTCTTATTTATAACTACGAGTAAATGCTTTGTTCAATAGGGAATTTTAAATCAGTAAATACCTATGAATAATAAAACACAACACCTAAATACAAAAATCACCATGAAAAAACTTGTCATTACATTCCATCTCCCTTGACCGTTTTTGTGCTCTTTCACTTTCATAGTAGAAAATCCGAAATCCGTCAAACGAAACTTCGTACTTCGTTTTTGAGAGAAGCCCTCCTGTATCTTAATAGTCTCTACATTTTGCAGTACAACAGATTTCAACGTAATTAATTATAACAAGTGCAATTTGAAAAAATTAATACCGACTTCAATTCTATTATTGGATAAAATCAGTTATTGGAGGGTAACTCAAAAACTACTGGACCGAGTTTGATGAAATGTAAATGTGACCACACGGGAAGCACCAGCTTTCAAACAAAAAAAGAATTTTGAGAATCGGTTCACCCTATCGTAGAATATGAGGTAACAAACATAAAATAAAATAAAAAATACAGTCGAATTGAGTACCTCCTCCTTTTTTTGGAAGTTGGTAGAAAATTTAAATTACAACTTAGTTTAATTAGTGTTTGCTTAAAGTATAAGTATTTAAAGTACTTATGAAAAAAAAACTAATGTTTCTTATCTGGCAGTAGGTTTAGTATCGATATTATATTTCAATTTCAGTGCGAATATGCCTTCACTGCTAGACATTGCGATATGACGCGGTAGGCACCATATGAAATAACCTTTCTAATAAGTTGCATCAACTGTTGTGTTACGGAACAAAGCATTTCGTAGTGGCGCATGACCGCGTGCTCCGAGACCAGAGAACAGAGCACAGCGTGCGCGGAGGTAGACATCAGTTGCATAACAAGCGGGCGCTGCGCCATCGGCATCCGGCTAACGGGACAGTGGCGTGAGCAGGGGAGCCCCGCCTCGAGCACTAACCACCTCCGCATCTATACCTACTGCCATCTCGATACTTTCAGATTCGACAGTACAGCTATTCCGACCGGTCATTTGCATTGATACTTCGCCAATTTATCGCACCGTTACAAGACTGGCGGATTATAAAAATATCACGACACTTCCTTGTTTCATCACTTCTCATCACGAAATATGACTGTTTAAGCCAAGTCCGTTTGTGCTCGGACGTCGGTCGTGCGATCGTGAATGAGACCGTAACTGATCGGACACAAAGCCGCTGCGGATGCGATGATGCCGAGCAGCTTTTATAAATTTGAAATGGGGTCACTAAACGCACAGTGCGTTTACGAACTATGAACTCTGCGTGTTTTAGTGGTTGAAATTAAAAAAGTAGTTATAATGTTCCTTCGTAGGTACCTAAATTGATTTGTTATCTCGGAATGAGGAAGGCGCAAATCGCGATTCCTGTTTATAGGTATGCGTCCAACGAACTAGCCAGTTGAAGGCAATGAGAGTTATTACGCGCTATTTGACTGCATTTCTGCCCACTGCATTCTGGTTCGGTACCAACTACACTTTTAACCAGGAACTAGATATCCCGGCCGTTAAGGCGTCAATCGATAACAATAGAGAACCTCTGTCATTAGCAATAAGTGTGTGGCAAGTATATCTATAAATTAATTCATCAACTAACCTTTCAATGATTATTTTAATTAGGATAAGTATTTCTATAATGAGCAGAAATGTGATAAAAAACAAAAACGGAAATGGTACAGTTCCTCTTGTAACGCACACCGTTCCTTCTTGGTCATACAAATTTGTTATACCAGGATATGCATATCATGGTCATACTTTGACATCATACTTTACGAAAGATATTTTTCCTTCCTCGCATCTGTTACAGGCAGAAGTTACCACTTAACACCAGTGCTAGTTTCGTAACATTAACCACACACGCAGTTCATGCAGTTCCTGGAAAAGTAGGTTGATTTTTGCGAAATATGTTGTATTATTGGCCAAATATGGCGAATCGCGAGTCGCCAAGCGTAAGCGAAGGGTTAAAAATAAAAATGTTTTGGTTGTGTATGTTTAACTCTACTTTGATATGATATGATACTGAAAACCTTATGTAAATATTCATAAATATAATTATTTACAGTAATTTATAACAGTCGGAACGCTGCATTCGCTGCAGCTGATCGGACGCCAAATTCTTATTTACTATATTATTATTACTGACCGTTACAATAAGATGTTGCCTATTGCTTATATTGGGAACCCAAATAGCGCGAATAATGCGGACATACTTCTTATAAAAAAATATACAAAATAAAAATATTAACCTTATATACTTACTTATAAAAATACATTTCGCACGCCTGATGCGAAATGCAATCCTTTGCATGAAACGTGCGATGGTCTTACTTCACCAATCAGGTGAAATTAAAAAAAGTAGCTAATGCATGGTAGCAATAAGTACTAAGGTTAAGTAGTAAAGATTGTATTAGTATAGGTAAGGTTTAAATTAATCAATTAAGTAGGTGTGAATGGTACCCCAAAAGTAAAAAGGGGTAGTTAATGCGGCCGGGCCGACAGATCCCGGAAAACAACAAAAAAAAGACCATGTTTCCCGTTATAAGTGTGTAAGTGAACTTTTTTAATTATCAGTACTATCAATACATACATATCGCCGACAAACACATCTGTACCACAAAACAAACACGTGTCTATGATACAATGCCGTTAGCAATTATGTGAAACTAATCATTTACAAATAGTGTAATTACATTTTCAAGAATTAATCATACAAATGGAAGTGTGAAGCCGAATAAAGGCACTGTGCAAGTAGCAATTTATTTTAGTTAGCACGGCTGGCCAGCTTTACTTTACTGTCTGCAGTTGTAGCCGTGTGATTTGTATCTAGCGAGGTAATTAGCGAGAGAGCTTGGTGCCACGCAATCCTCTACAACTATTCACTGATGTGTAACAGCTTTGAACTATTCACTTTCAGGCTTTATATAAAAAGGAAAATGGTCGTTCACATCATATCAGACGTCATAGAACAAACAGAAATAGAAACAATTTATCGGTTCGTGAACGTTGTTAAAATGTCGCTAACAATAAAATGGGAAACCAATTGAGGGCCCGTTATTAAATGTCATCGCAGCGCAAAGAAATAGCTCTCGTTTGATGTACGTCGCCTTTGTTCCTTCTAACGAGGCGCCCAAGACGGCGCGGCCCGAGCTGCTATGAAACGAGTGCTAAAGGCCGCGCCGACAGCGTTTCGCTAAAAGGCACAGGTGAATTTCTTACCTAACTTTGATATTACGTATAGCACTCTAATAGGAAAAATACCTTTACTTTGTCAGGTACTGTTTTAAAGTGGTGTGAGAACACTAGGTCTCGCGAGCCCTTAAACCATGCAATACCGACACTTTCCCCTGTCTGATTGGTGTAGGTATAAATTTTGGAAAAAAAATTCTAAAATTGTATACCGTCCACATGTAACGCTATATGTAGTCCTTACTATGCCTCGCAAACTTAATTAAAATCCCTCGATAAATTCTGCTACATCAAACATCCCTGCCTCCTATTTTTACCCTAATCAAAAATCGAAAAAAAATATCTAAGATCTTGTGTGACTATTTTAGGCAAATTGGTTGAAAAATGCTACCTGTAGGCGAGAACTGACAGACGAAAAACATTTTTTGGCCAATCTCAAAACTGAGACCCTTCACTCGCTCGGCCAATAAAGATAACAACTAGACAGATCTATCTAACTTCGGTAATGTAACCGGTATATGCAGCGAGTCAAAAAAAGATATTGCGATCATCAGAAACAGGTGCGCAGTCAGATGTGTGTAAAGAATTTATCAATGCATAATAAACTTCTTACTGACAGTAATATATTTAAAGTATGTCTACATACCATGTAACAATAGCACTCATAATAACCTTTAAAATTAACAATACTTGTTCTCAGAAGCTTGAAGTATTCTTCAATCTTGATAGCTTTTGTGCTGTAAGCCTGTGGGTAAGCAACATAATAGGATTTCAACACAATTTTATCAATGATGCGATTATGTAGTTGTGTAAGGTACTGTCGCCTCGGCAGCCACAATGCCTCACGGACGATGTTTGAGCCGTAAGCTTCTGAACTAACGTAGGTCTAACTGGATTCTATGCTAATCACAGAAACCAGTTTATAAGTTAATAGATGTGTAGTAGCTATTCGTAAGTATATCCATAAGTTATATTATGATTTGCTGCTGTTAGCTTTTATAGACATCGATTGATAGTCATGGAACTAATAAACTAAACTACTTTGAAGAATGCACTTTATACATATACAATCATTAAGACATTTTCATTTCATTTTAAGGTTCCGAGTAAGTATTCCAAGATATCGTATAAGATCGTTCTATCCGTCCTAAGGATTTATTTAAAACTATTTAATTTATACATATTGATGCAATCGAAAACATTTCATTACTCTGTAACTACTTTTCTCGCTATTATTTCATTGTGTGTTGTCTGTATCTTGTTTCAAAACAGTTTTGGAGTGGGATCTGCGTTTGTTTTAAATCTTTTTACATTTTCATGATATTGACAAAATCAATCTTGAATTTTCACTAAATTTCGCTACATTTTTTCTCTTGTAACCATTTTGCTTCATCATTACCTATGGAAATAATATGAAACAGTAGCTCTACAATGGGGCATGTGTTGGCAACCGCCAACACATGGTAGAGGCAAATGTCATCTATAGTCGATACTCGATCTCGCCTATCTAAGCTTGTGGAACGTACTCGCTGTCAATTTTAGTTCCACAATTAACCGCAAGGTGGCTGTTCTGTTTCATCCATTTTTTCACGGCTGTCGATTCCTCGCATCGATTGGTGTCAATGTTGTAAACTCCTGGTAGACTTACAGATATGCTCCGTTAGGTTAGTTAGTAGTGAGCCACCCTCCGTAGCGCGGCTTCCCAGGGTCGATCCCTAGCCGGGGCAAATATTTTGTGTGATTAGCAGACCTTTTCGTTCTAGGGTTTTTATGTGTTATTGTATGTGTCATGGATATAGGGACCGCCTGCGACAAATCTCAGGGCATTGTAGAACGGTCATATGAGCGTGTACACTTTATTATATGATGCGCAAACTAATTTGAAATTACATGATTTGTTTCATATTCTATTCTTTTGTTTTAGTTTTTATTAATGCGGGTTCAACTCAGAAGCTTCACTACAACACGTTACAATAATTACTTTACCAGCATTCATTTATATTAACTTTTATTGCACTAAAAACCATAAGTCGTCGTTTTGGCTGTTTCTATCATTATTCCTGACACTCAAGAGTTTAAATCTCTCGAAGTTCCCATCTCGCCTAGTTGTGAGATACAGTGATATACCTGCACTTATACATTTTTATCATCTACTGTTTGGTAGTCGGACGCCAGTGAACTCGCTTTTGGCTCTTGGCTCAGTTCGGCTCTCTGACGTCCTATTGAAATGAAATAATAATTATATTCATATAATTATGTAATTGCAACGCAAAAATATGTAACCAAAACTTATACCCGTAATGCAATCAAGTCAAAATTGAACCAATTCCACGGCCAATTTTATGTGAGTGCTCACCAATAAAACTAAGAGTACTCGTACCTACACAGATTTGCTAATGAAACACTTGTCGTGTTTTAAGAACGTACAGCGCCATCTGGCCTTGTAGAAATGGAACATTATATTATAACCTAAATGCATATGATATTTCCTATCATAACTCGGCTCCCTGACTACATTTTATTGAAACATAATATCTTGTATTGAGTACGAACATTCGACAAAGAAACTATGGAAGCTCGCAAATTATGGAGTTTAAATATACTTAACGACATTTAGCTTTACTGACGTCATATTGAAATAGTTCATACTCGACGCCGTGCGCAAAATAACTGTTAAAACGCAATACAATTGTATGAATTAATTCTTTAGTGATAGGTAACAAACATCCAGATAAACAATAAAAACAATAAAGTAAATTTAAAAATGAAAAAAAAAAATACAATTTTGTAAATGTTGTTTTATTATTGTAAACTCGTAGAAAAGGGTAGTATAGAAGATGCCGGAACCGACCAAGAGCTATAAACGAGTACATTTACGCAAGTATCTAAGTTTTATTCTAAGTGATATAATTATGTAGGGGCTAATTTATCACCGTAGTCGGAAAAGAGACTTTAAACGGTTGAGCAGAAAGACATATTTCTAAGTAAAGTAGGCTACATATCACTTGAAGTAATTCTAACAGAAAAAGGAAGCCGGAAAGCACCGTTAGAAAAAGCTCGGGGAAACTGATAACACTACGACGGAGCTTTTTCCATAGCCCATGTTTGAGTGAATCCAGTCGTTTCATATTATTAGGTATTCTTAGGTCAGGGCAAGTTGCTCAACTGGAAACTGTAACTGGTTGGGCAATATGTATGCAGGAGCCGCAAAATGTCTAACCCGTTCTATGAATTGACCTTTTTAGTTATGGGTTCTTGAGGTTCATTACCTACTTAACATGTTCAATGGGTAGTTTTAATTACTCGGATATTTACTACATCAGACATTCCGAATATATTATGATTTTATGATTGTGGAACAAAAGCTGATTAGTCGAATTAAGTATATTTAGTGTTGAAGAAAGTTAGACGGTATGAAAATAATAAGAATATCATACATTTTTAACTCGGGTGTGCTTGCGTAGGTAATAAGTAACAAGTACAAACTGATTACAAGGACGTATCCAGATGCGCCTGTTAAGCAAGTCCCATATGTGTTCAATCGGATCGGTCAGGACTCATGGAAGGTCACTCCATTACATGGATTCCATGATGCCGTAAATAATCTGACGTGATAGCTGCACTAGCAGGCTGGCATTATCTTGCATTAATAAAATGTGGGCTGATACCACATGCTGCGGGCAGAACATGATCTTTGAGTACGTTTTCTATGTCTTGAGCATACAATCGGCCACCCTGGAATAACGACAACAGCTGTGCGCTCGTCCAAAATTACCCCGCCCCAAACCATCACAGGGCCACGTCCAAATTTGTCATATTCCGGGACTGCCGCTGCACTTTATCTATGGCCTGGGCGTCTGTAAATATAATATGGATACGATCATCGCAACGTGTTAAACGGAGTCGTGATTTGTCAGTAAAAAGCACTAGCCTCCAATGTCGAAATTGCCAATTAGTGTGATTGGGCGCGAACCGTCAGTGAGCTTGTCCTGTCTATGTTGAATAGTTATATGCACAGCCCAAGCTGTTCGGCGTGATCTCAAATAGGTTTCCATCGACCTACTTCACAAAGTCTGGTCGGAAATTTCTAGACCAGTAGCAGTCCTTAGTGCATTTTGAAGATCCTTTGCAGTTGTGGTGCGGTCACGCAAAACACAGTTGAAGATATAGCGATCTTGCAAACATGTAGTTTTTCTATTTCGACCTTGACCACGCCTTCGTGAATATTCTCCCGTCTCAAGGTATCGTTTCCAATGTCTGTAGATAACAGAAAGGGCTAGTCCTTTCCTACAGAACTCATAGTTCGACCCTCTTCAAGCAAAGCGATAGCTCGGGAGCAATGCAATTCTGTCAGATCTTGCATTATGACCAAAACTCATTCGCTTCAATAAACATACTCAAGACTCACTTTAATATCTAATAAAATAATATTCAAGACTTAACAACATGTAGGTACCTTCACTTCTTCGTATCCACTATTCCTTCAAAATAGATTATATTGAGTAGTAAGTTTAAACATATCATATTCTCTTAACGGCTGCATTTCAAACGTGTTTCAACATGCATACTTTGTAACAAATACATTATCGATAGTTGTTCGCACACCTGGCATGTCACAGACAGAGATTATACGTTAGGTCAATTTTTTCTGGAACCCAAGCAACAAAGTCTCAAGCAGGTAAACTATAAACCTTCCCGAGGCGTCGACACAAACATCATCCAACAATACCTTTGTCCTCCATATTTATTATTTCACGTCCGTCATCGAGCTCTTTTTGCCATAGTCAAGAGATTACACCTTAGCTAAATTGTAAGCCGGTAATTTAGTTACTCTACCTTCATAATTTCCGGCCACATGGTGCGTCGGTAGTTCTCCCGGATATTAGGTACTATTACCACTACGTGTCTATGTAATAACGAAGTAGTTAAATAATTAATATTAATCCGCTGGCAGCATCTGGTTTGTAAACATTAATAACGGTTTGAGGAAGTTAGTGATAGCGTTTGTTAATGTGTCTTATCTTAAGTGAAATTTACCCTTTACGCAAGTACTTTAGCACTTTAACCTTTACGCAAGCGTTGAATTGAACGATCTAAACAGAATATTTCTTTTGCACTTTAATTCTAATGTGTGTCATCACCTGATACATTGATGACTTAACATTTAATCGGCCTAAGTAGACCACATTGAATATTGAGTATAGCCGGCCAACCCTACCATCTTGACATTCGCCATCAGAGGCCGCAGCACAAACAATTTGCGAAATAGTTTTCGTATAGTAAGCGTCAACGAGTTACGTTTCGTCGTACGAACTATGAGTTATCTGTGACACAGTGTGCCTGCGTAAGTTTAACGTGACGTGTCGTTCACGTGAAACAGCATAAACTCTCACGTATCTAGCGTGAGAGTTTATGCTGTTTCACGTGAACGACACGTCACGTTAAACTTACGCAGTTTTTCGTGCTAGGCCCACTGAGGACTAGAACTAGTCTGTATATAACTATTCAACCGATCTAGCATTCGACAATGTCTCGTAGAAATAATGTTAAAAAGTCACAATGCCGGTAGGTATACAGTATATTATGTATTGATTGGTGGTACCACCAATGTGTTTTTGCTACCGTGGAGCAAAATGACAGCAACTCTGGGTTGCAAAGAAAAGTTTGAGCTGATATTAATAGTGCATGCGACTGTTATCGGCACTGTATGTACCTACGAAGAAATAATGAAACATAATTCAGAACAAATTTCACACAAAAAGTGACCCTTCAAACCAAAACGACGTATGATTCTAAATACGATTTACTTCCAAGGTTACAAATGGACATATTCAGTGATTGGTTTAAATTCAGAAGGAAAGCAGGGATTGGTCCACGCGCGTGTTGCAACGTCTACTATGACAGCTAAGTCATAGCGGCGTGAACGACGTTATTGATTTAGCACGACTTTTATTGGATCATTTTTTTTATGGCAGCTACTCTTCCTGATATTATTTCTTCGTAGGATATAATACACACCACACAAATATTCTTATTTGTGTGGTATTTCATATTGGAAGTAAGTATATCAACCACGTATGCTTGGTTTACATTCAAGTTACAAGGCTGTTTGGTCTAATATATAAATTCATCAAATAAACATAGCTTGTTCTTTAACTGTAAAGCAAGAAAGTGGATTACCAAACTACGTAAAGCTTAATAAATTGAACCAGCCAATTGAATGTCTATTTCTAGCATCAAACAATTACGTATAGCGTCACTGTCAACTGAAGACGGAAGGTAGTCGCAAGGTCGGAACTCCCTCCCTCTCTATTTATTTCGACACCACAAATGAATGAGTTCGTGCGTTGTGGGTATAGGCAGTAATTAAAATTTGATCAGTATCTGTTCGAACTCGCATTATGTCGACCGCTGTGAATTGTTGGCCGTTTCCAACGTTGTATATTCCCTTATCAAGATCTTAGCATGTGTTACCTTTCGTGTAGGTGCTGAATTTACGTAACCGCTGAATGTACAAGCCCCACTTAATTTGCCCGCTTGGCTTTGAATCTTATTATGGAATAAATTACGCTTACATTTGATATTTTCTGATGTGTAAGCTGTATTTCAAAAGGTATACTTAGGACTCTATAATCCCATAATATTGGGAGCTTGATAAAATAATATGTTTTATCTATTTCTATCGATATTTATTCTATCGATACTTTCAAAGCAATCCAACGTAAAAGGATAGCCTCATTCATGTTTAGAGTTGACAGGTGTAAAAACGGCATTGTAAGGAGTCTGGCAGACCGCCTGAAGCAGACTGCAACCTACCGACGTTGGTTGGCAATTGCCACCTGATATTTTAATATATTATTTTTTACAATTTTATTTTATTCTATTTTTATTGTTTTTTATGGATCATGAATCTGAAATAATGTCTTATTATTATTATTATTATTTCTCGCGTGAGTACGGATGCACTACGCGCTCTGTCTATTGATCTTGTTTTTATTATAATTAATATGCTATTCATCAGACATTCATATTATATGTGATCGAAGACTAAGCGTAAAATAAACGTTTCGTGTTACAATGTGACATGTTTAGTTTGCGATTGTGCGTAGAAGACTAGACACACTCAGGTTGATGATGCATTCACCTCGAGCTCACCTTTACCAATCTGTCAAGGATTTCTGCTAAAAATGTTAAAGTTCAAACGTGGAATGAAATTATTATAAGAGTCGTCAAAAACAAAGTGCTTTTAGGAGCTTCGGGTGATGTCATCGACGTTGTGTCATGTGCTGAAGCCGGATGCTCGCAAGGAGCTCCGACTAAAGTGAAGTAAGACATTCTATATCCTGAGACGTGCATTATATCCTGTACAAGCGCCAAGTCAATGTCATCAATATGTGAAAGTAATAATGCTTAGAATGGCGTCGTTAGGGAACTTTTTCGTACGTGGAGTGCATCATAAATGCATTTCAAACTATATATAAAGAGTAGAGTTCAAACACGTAGAACGGTTCTAGACAGACCGTAACCATCATTTCACATTAATAAATGCGTCTACAGTAAAATAATAAATGTCTAAAGAAATATGTACGTATAATTAAATGAATAATTTCTTGTGTGATCACACTCCATAACTTAAAAATGACTTTGCTTTTATTTTTAGAGTTTTCTTCTCTTGTGTAGTAGGATACATAAGAAAGTTGCGCAGAAAATCAGAAAGTTTAGGAAAACTTTACGACATACATAAACATCAGCACGCGCGTGACATCGCGGGGTACAGCTAGTAAATAATGTTTATATTACAACAGGTTATACAAATTAATATTAGGTAACTAGATCATTTTATAACGACTCATGAGCCATTTTGAAAATTAATTTTGTGTAAATAAGAGTGTAGGTAGTTGCACATACGAACACACAACAAAATTAGGTATGTATGTGATGTAATTTAAATCAATAGTTGTTGGAAACAAATGAATAATTAGTTCAAAAATCTGAGTTAGATAGTTATTAAAGTGAGAATATTTTTTTTGAGTCAGGCGTTATTTAAAAATGCTTATGGTAGAGATATAGGTAAATGCATGCAAGAAGTATACAGAATAAGCAACATATACAGCCACTCTCACAAATAAAAACTTTTGGACACGTGTCTCGCCTTTACACGAGGTAGGTATCCTCTGTCAGGATATGTTAACTCGTCGAGTGCTAGAACGAGAAGTTCTCTCGTCACGAGTAAGTTTCCTTTTATATTATTTATTTATTAATTGTGGAAATTAAACAGCGTTACAATGATATAATCTAAAGATTAGTCTAGTGTACAGCCTTTACAGAATTTCTCATTTAATACATTGCAAGATTACATGCTGAATTTACTTATAGATAAGTTTACATACACTTGAGATAAGTAAAAACGAGAAGAAGTGAAAACACAAGGTAAGCGTTACAGTTAACATTGCCAAGAGATTACGCAAATAAATTGTGAATAGCATATAAGTCCCGATCAAGTTTATTTTAAGTTACAGCGCCTATTATATCAAACTACAATTACAATTAACGTCTAGATAGATTTGTTTATTTTTTACACGTGATAGGCTAGTGTATGACCACTATGTGACTTGATGGTCAGTGATGATGCGGTCGAAGGTGATTTCACACTTTACCTACAATAGCGACTGGTTATCTAGGACAGCTGCTAGAACACCGTTAGGTGCTTAACGACATATTTTTAAATTTACAGGTGGTAGCTAGCCAGGCAAACAAGTGCCTTAGCACCATGTGAATTTCATTACGATATCATCTTAACCAAAAGCTGAAGTCTGAGGTGGGGATCTATCCCATGGTCGTCTCATTGACGGTCGACCCTTGTTGTAATTCACCTGTACATTATTTTAGTATTCTTAATTCACCTAGGTGAATTAACAACACTAATTAGTAGACTTAATTCACCTGTATATTATTTTAGTATTCTTTATTCACCTAGGTGAATTAACAACACTAATTAGTAGACTTAATTCACCTGCATATTATTTTAGTATTCTTTATTCACCTAGGTGAATTAACAATACTAATTAGTCGACTTAATTCACCTGTATATTATTTTACTATTCTTTATTCAACTAGGTGAATTAACAATACTAATTAGTCGACTTAATTCACCTGTACATTATTTTAGTATTCTTAATTCACCTAGGTGAATTAACAACACTAATTAGTAGACTTAATTCACCTGTATATTATTTTACTATTCTTTATTCAACTAGGTGAATTAACAACACTAATTAGTAGACTTAATTCACCTGTATATTATTTTACTATTCTTTATTCAACTAGGTGAATTAACAATACTAATTAGTCGACTTAATTCACCTGTACATTATTTTAGTATTCTTTATTCACCTAGGTGAATTAACAATACTTATTAGTAGACTTAATTCACCTGTATACTATTTTAGTATTCTTTATTCACCTAGGTGAATTAACAACACTAATTAGTAGACTTAATTCACCTGTATATTATTTTAGTATAGTTTATTATGTACACTACTTATTACATATTCTGAAATATAAAGAATGCAACTAGCCTATTAGTGTGCATACGCCTATCAAAACTAAAATCTTTACGGCCCACAAGGTTAGTTTATGCTGGTTATTTCAACCAAACTAGTCGTTCGCTCTATTTCATTACGTTCAGATAGTCTGATTTCGGAATCTACCTCGAATATAGAGACGAAGAGAGTACTCCACCGACGCCCGCGCCGTAGCGAGCATATAATATGGCCGATATTGTGTTTTACACATAACTGTCATAGACCTTTCTATCATAGTAGGGTCGGCTTTCTATCATACTCGTAGTTAAGTAAATAAACAAGATAATACACTGAAAACTTATTCTTTTACTAGCGACTGCCCGCGACTTCCTTCGCGTAGTAGGCTCGACCTTCGGCCTCGCCATAACCTCCCGTTTTTGTTAGTTAGTTTTTAATGTAAGAACCTTCTATGCCTTCTACGAAGTATTAGACAACATTTAGAAAGATGAATGAAATCGGTAAAGACGTTCTAAAATTATAGCGTGACCAGGAGAAATAGGGATTCATTTTTATATATTTAGATTTACAATTAATATTGTGCGTTATGGTTGGACCACCCTTTAGTTTATGTATAAATAACTGTAACATACACGACATTGAAAACAAAACGAATATGATTTACGCTCGGCGAGAAAGCAAGAAAGATTAATGACACCCGCCGAGCAACAAATGATTATGTAACAGTAAATTGAAAAAGAAAAAAATTACATGCTTGAGTTTTCGATTACTGTATGGATATGATTGGGAAGGAACAATTTATATATACGTACAGATAATCTTAGCCTAAAGCTCTAGTGGCTGCTTGACTAAGTTCTGAGCCGAACAAGCAAACCTTGACGCGGATTGCTTATTCAGCAAAAGCGGGAATATATAGAAATACGGGAATACTCACGTAATTGAACAATCCCGTATTTCTAATGAAAAATTAGTGAAAACCACGTTAGTATTTATAACAAAAGAGCGCGTATACATTTTATATTATTTTAATCCCGTTTCGAATACTTTTCAGTGGTCATGGTCAGAGGTAGACTAGGTCAATTCAAATCAAAGTCTGACAATTGTCTTCATGAACAACAACCTACGTCAACAAACACAACGATAGCCATTGTTGCTTAGACATTTTTTGTGGGGTAGGAAACGTTATAAGCACGAAGCCAACCTGATGTTAAGTGGTAGCCTCTGCCTAGAACAGATGCATTTCCTCACAAGTGACGAAGTGCACTACTCTTGTAACCCTGAGGCATTAGATTGTTAAATCTCATGTGTATGGCAACACTACCTTCAAACCAAAACGCAGTATTGCGAACATTACTGCTTCACGGTAGAAAAAAGTATGCTGGTAGTACTCCCCGCAGACGAACTCATTCACAAAGAGTTATACAGCTCTTAAACAGAATCTGGACATATCATTGATCTAAAGTGGCGTAGGATCGGTAAAAGATACAATAAGTAACCTACTAACTCTACGCTCAGTCATGTCTACAATGAGGTTATTCCACGTCTCATAGGTAAGTATATAATATAGGTATATCTCTGCGAGTATTTATAATTATTATGTATTATTACACCTGCTACCTCAAATTCCATAGATCACCTGTCTGACAGCATTAACAGAGGCTATATAGGATGGGCCATTTAGTTGGGTCAGTCAGTATAACTCTGAAACTATTAGATAGGAAGAGTCTTAGGAACCATATCAGCGATCGGGAATATGAAATACAACACATTTTAGTTATTTTATATATTTTCATAGCAATATTGACTGCTTATGACCTACACAATCGATAACGAAATAGAATTAATGTATGTTTTGTCTTCAATACGACCGGGTTCGATTCCTGAACTGAGTACATGTTTTTTTTAATCTATGAATGCAGTTTTTTTACTAAAATCGATGACATGGCACATAAGAGGAAATCTTTGCATGTCTTATAGTTTCAGACTTGCCCGTCAATTGACCCATCTAAATGGCCCACTCTGTATATCAAATACATGATATTGATTAGAGAACTATGACTGAATGTCAGTTTATGCCACGAAATGTTAGCTTCTGTGGCTCTAACACGAGTTGGCAACATAAATGTCATCTACAGTCGATACTTGATCTCGCCTACCTATTAAGCTTGTGATTGGCGTACTCGCTATCAATTTTAGTTCTACAATTGACCGCAAGGTGGCACTGTTCATTTTGTCACACATTTTTTAACGGCAGTCGATAGCAAGCATCGATTGGTGTGTACCATGAGTTTACAACATTGGTAAACTCATGGTAGGCCCTCAGTATACTAATATACAATAAAAGGTTTTCGAAAGTCTAAATGATGATGGCTCAGGGTGAAGGTGTTATGCCAGCCGATCACCGCTTCGAATACTTACTAACCACGTGATAAAAGTTAATAGAGAAAGGGTTATCGCGAGGAAATTCAATGAAGGTGGTGGAGCACTTCCTAGTGCTGATCAGCAGGGCTGTTATGGTCAGTTGCAATCAAATATTAATGAAATCTTAAAAAACGGCGGCTCTATGACAGTTTTGACAACTCCGGTAAGCATAAATGTTAGTAAGTTGATGATTGGAGTTGACAAAAGTGACATAAAGCCGCCACTTTTCATCATGAGTTGCAATCAACTTTTGATTGAGTTGCAATCAACTTTTGATTGCAACATTTAATATCCCTGCTAGTTAGTTGTTGGAGATTCCTTTGAATATCGGTCGCTAAGCACCATTATGTGCCAGAATTAAATCCGCGAGCGGTCCCTGAGAGCCAATCGCAATTATAGGTCCAGTATAACTTCGACCCTATCCTCCCTGACCATTAATTATATAGTGAAATAAAAACAACTATGAACAATTTGTGCCACAATTGTAGATAAAAAAAATACCAAAAAAAGAAAAAAAAACCATTTTAGTTTTGAAGCATAAAGATAGGCGAAACACTTTTCAGTTATTGGATTGTACCTCAAAAACAGCTTGACTGAATTTGAAAATTTAATTGGGAAGACTCTATCAAACGTCAAAAAAGAATTCTCAAAATCGGACTACTCCGTAAAAACTTATGTGTGATCATACATAAAAAAATTATACTCGTCGACTTGAGAACCTTCCCTTTCTTTTGGATGTCGGTTGATAAGTAAATGATAGTTTGTACTATAAGTATATGTTGGTTATCTGGCTCACTAAAATTCAATAAAACGTTTTGACCTAAGTATAAGATCGTCAGGTGCTAGGCTTTAGACATATAGGTACTATCAATATGTGTCCCCTGGGGATGGGGCTGGGAATCCAAGCAAGTTATTGGATCATGCATTGCTGAGGCTTCCACGAGACTGCACTAAGATATGGCGAAGGCCTAGTTGCCTAAGATCTTTTTTGATTTTCTTTACAAGATTAATATTTGGCTGTAATTGTAATGGGCTTAACTTTAATGTCTGTCTAGTGTAAAAATAAATATACCTACTTATAGATACTTGGGTACTACAGTATTTATATATCATTCGTTGAATACTTGACCTGGGGTCAAAGGGCAATGTAATTTTTTTTATTTAGTTTAATACTTATTTATGTAGGTAAATAAATTGGTGCTATAGTCACAAATTATTTACAAAAATACTCTGTTTAATATTGTATGCAATATCTTAATTTGTATTCTATAGTAAATTCTTAATTGACCTAAGTTTTATTTTATTTCAGGTACGTAAATCCAGTTCATTTGGGTAAATACAAGAATTGGACAAAGGATTCAGCTATTACAGATTCCAGTTACTTAATTGGTAGGTTATAAAAATATTATTCTTTTCTTCCTTCTATGATTCGTAAGTATCTACATTTGCTATTCCTTAAGTTAATTATGTTTATACTTATAGTTGCATCAGCGATTAGTTATTCAGCTAGTCAGAGTCAAGTCACAGTCACATCTAAGTCTGTCATTAAGGCACTGTTCTGTCTAAGTAACGTTCAAGTAATGCCGTAGATGCAGTACTAAAACTTTCTAAGACGATTGACGAAGAAAACACAAAAACAAAGTTTTAGGATTTTGTTTCCTTTGTCTACACTCTTGCACCATTACGACTGCTTAATGATCCACGTCATTACTACACTATTACACGTCTAAACTAGAAGAACACAAATGTAAGATAAATAAATAAAATTAAACCAATGAAATCCATCGTTGGGTTTTCCTATTATACTTGATACTGTTGCATTCAATATAATTCTATCACTCTGTATACCTGTAGACCGTATTTGCAATATTCGCATGCATTAAATACAGTAAAATAACAGCATTTTGCAGTGCAGCTACTGGACTATCGCCGGTCATTACGTTGGTCAATGAACGCAATGATTTGCGGTGATATTGACCATAGAATTATTAACGTTTACGGGACTCCGGAATCAAAACAATAATCGTTCCGTTACTCGTATTAGGTACCTGTATACACAGATGGTTATATATTGTACTAACTGTAGTTTGTTTTATGGTGTTCAGTATCAGCTTATTGAATAAGTCTGCGTTCTCAAACCAGCTGTGCAACTAATTCAGGTCACGAGACTTTATACACAACCCTCAACTGTTATTTAACTCCGTAACATCTTTCCTGAGTAAAATTCCATCGCCCGGTAGAGTGCGAGTTGTGTGACCTCGCTCGGGGCCTCGGTCATACTTTCCTAAATAAACTGCGAATTTTCCACCGCCCTCATTTCCGTGCCTGTCTAATTTCGGTCAACTCGCCGACTTCGACGTAGGTACTTCAGCGGAGTTTCGAAGGCACCCGTAATTACTCAATTTTCTCTATTAATTCTTCAGAGCTCTGTGCCTTGTGCGGTTTAGTTCGTGTTCATTGCATTGCATAACCGGTTATTACCTTGCTCTTGTTTACAGACAATGTTCTCACAGTTTTACAATATAGTTACGGGGGTCAGAGAAAAACGACTGTGGGAAATTCTGCTCTATACGGCACCATCGCACATGCCGCGTTCCTGTGATACTCGACGCAGTAAATAACTCAATGCGCTGTTATTAATTTACGTTCTCACAAAAAAATCACAGTGATTTACAGCCCATTCTTTATGTGGATTATCTGCCTTGAGTTGATTTATATCATTGTTGGTAAAGTGCCCCTTTGAGTAAAAATGTATTTTGAACGTTCTGTAAATATTTGTAAATGAGTAACACAATCATGTGATGTATATTCTGGATAAAATTTAAACAATACTATTTTAAACCTCTTAAATATATGATTGATCAATACTCAAGTCGTAAAATACAGGAATGGCTAGGTGGATCGCTTCTTGCCATAGAATTTATTCAGCCAATTGTACTGTGAAGTGCCTGTATGCGAGCATTTAGAGGGTACTATAGCAACTTTGTTAAAGTTCTGGGTGGCATTGTTACTGTTATGGGCAAGCGTGGTGATAGCCATTCAGACAAACAACTTGCCCTCTTTGCAACTTTAAAGTTTTATAAAATACTAAGTCAGTTCTAGCCTGACTTAGGTTATATAATGCCAAAGATATCTGTGTCTGAAGTCGGTCTACATTTGTGGGTGACCAAAACGAAACCAGTTAGACAAACATTTGAAAAGCCGCGAAGGTAGGGAACGTTATTTTCTACACAACACCAAGAGGTAAATCGTGGGTGACGTACGTCGCGAATTCGTAACTTGAAACGAAAACGTTCAACAAAAGTAATCATTGTTTCCAAATTGTTGTGGTGTGGTCGGGCAGGCTCGCTCGCCACGTCGCGAAAGTCTCACAGCTGATAACCTAATTGTTTAAGGGAAAAGCTTTGAATACTTCGATGTTCCTTGCCTGTTTAAAATCAACTCGAAAAACCTACAACCAACCTAAATTACGGCATCGGAGGGCAAAAGTACCCGAAAAGGGATAGAATAACGTCTGCTTGCGGTTCGCTGCCACGCTCCCGACGAATTGTGGCATTTTAATCCGCTCATTAAAGTTCTATTAATTTCTCTTTAATGTTATTCTAGCTTGGAACGTTTAGCGTGTTCTTCCGTTATGCAGTTATGTTATATATCATTTCGTAATACAGAATAGGATTTGTATACTAGATACTTTTTCTATTAAGAAACTTGTCGATGGTTGTTGAAGTTGGTATTGTATTAAAAACCATAACGCTTTCACGAGTGAGGTGTATAAAAAACCATATTTGAACCAGTTATGTATTCGGTTTCACGTGATAGGGAGGCGGACTAATTGTCATCCTATTTCTAGGGTTTTATGACATTAATTGGGAAGGAAGGATATTATAACCTGCGTATAAATGTCTGCCTATACTTTATTCAGAATATGTACAATACAATACAAAACAAAACCTCTTTATTCTTAGTAAATCACAAAATAAGGAAACAACTTAAATCATAGGTACAAATGGGCGGTCTTATCTCTAAATGCTACATCTTTCAGACAACCTTTTAGTTGTTCAGTTGTCGCGGGGTGATGAGCGCAGTGTAGAGCCACGCAGAACTTTGCAGAGCCGCATTGGGCGTGACACAAATCCATGCCGTCATGTGCACGATGTGACCATCTCTTTAACCCTTTGCGTCCCAGAGACGTATATATACGTCAGTTTCATTCATAAATCTTACAAGTCTAAAAGGAATCATTATATTCATGTGAATATAATATACTTACATACCAATTATAAAAAAAGTTTGTAACTCTGTCTCTCTGCCTGTTTCATACATTATCATGGGTACACACACGACTGAACCGACCGTTATGAAATTAGGCAAGGAGATAGATTATATCTCGGGGACATAGAATCACCACGGGGGTGAAACCGCCGGGCGGAGCTAGTATGTATTTACAATCTAAATAATAAGGGAATTACTTATAAATGCTGCTTAACTTTAAATAACGTTATTTAGTAGTGCGTACAGCCAAAATTGTTCTGCGTCGTACTAAATGACTTTATTTAGTAGTGCGTACAGCTAAAATTGTTCTGCGTCGTACTAAATGACGTTATTTAGTAGTGCGTACAGCTAAAATTGTTCTGCGTCATACTAAATGACGTTATATAGTAGTGCGTACAGCCAAAATTGTTTAGCGTCGTACTAAATGACTTTATTTAGTAGTGCGTACAGCCAAAAGGGTTCTGCGTCGTACTAAATGACGCTATGTTTATGCACCGTTTTCAAGTAAAACCGTAATATTTAAACAGTCGCATTATTATATATAGAAGTCTAGTAAATGGCATTGTTGATTCACGCTCAGAATCAAAAGTCTGAAACAAAAAATACGTAGGTACACCTCAGGCTAAAGTAATGATGAACTGAGGCTTTTCTTACTCGCTGATGTATAACCAAACATAATTCTGTGGAAGCTTTTTTTACGTGCATCGTCCCGGCGTTGCGTTCTTTGTGAATCACAGATCGTTAACCCATTTCCGCCCACGTGCAATTCAAACACCCATAAAAGGATGGTGCTCGAACGGGTAGCATCGTACTTTTCAATGCTCACTCGCCTGGACCATTTAAATAACAAAACCTGTAAGCGTGTCACCGACCTTTGACTACTGAGGACAATTCTGTTATTGCTAAAGTTAAATAATAGTGTTATAATAGCGTCGTGGTGATGGTTTCGACAATAATATTTTACTCTGATAAGGTATTGTTGTCGACTACGAATAATAATAAGTGTTGTCGATTAGTAGTAGGTACCATTCCTAAATCATACACTGAGCCGCAAAGAAAACGCGTCTGTTATAAAACTTTTAAAATATTTGGGCATTACCGTAACACCGTCTACCTGGGACAGACAGTCAAACTAGGCAGATCCTTATTCGAGAAAGAGGTTAATCGTCGAATCCAACTCGGCTCGGTCAGCGTTCCGGAAATTTCGCGAAGTCTTCTCGTCTAAAATACCTCAGTGCCTCAAGACAAGAGTCTTTGACCAATGTGTGTTACCAGTGATGACTTATGGTACTGAAACGTGGTCTCTTACTATAGGCCTCATAACTAAGCTCAAAGTCGCACAACGAGCTATGGACAGAGCTATGCTCGGGGTTTCTCTACGTGATCGAATCAGAAATGAGGAGATCCCTAGAAGACCGAGTCACCGACATAGCCCAGAAGATTAGCCAGTTAAAGTGGCAGTAGGCAGGGCACATAGCACGCAGAAGGGATGGCCGATGGGGCCGGAAGGTTCTGGAATGAAGACATAGGTCATCCACTGACACGGTGGACAGACGACCTGATAAAGGTTGCAGGACGACGTTGGATGCAGGCCGCTTCCAACCGGTCCTTTTGGAAAATTATGGGAGAAGCTTATGTTCAGCAGTGGACATCCTACGGCTGAGATGATGATGATGATGACCGTAACACATATTTTAATAATTTATAAATAATGTTTTCAACACAATTGCTCGTAAAGTGAGCCAGCCTTTAGGGCCATAAACGAAGCACACACGTGCATATTAAATATTGGATAATAATCCCTACAAAGTTCAATATTGCAGAGCATTGTCTGTTTATCCGGGTACCTAATACAGTTTATTGTAGCAACAAACCGGTTTCATGCCGCTGAAAATCCATATACATTTTGGAATAAACCAATGCCCATAATTACGTCGAAGAAAAAAATATGAATATTACAATATTGATATTAAACAATTGTTTGTTATAAAATATAAAAAAATGCATTTTATCACTTAAAATTATAATTTGAAGTAGGCTGTATGTTTTACCTTGAAGATAGAGCGTGAAATAAAACTTGCGTACCATTGCCTATAATTTTCATATTTTGTTTTATCGACTCGAGTCAGATCGGCAGTCGAATTAAGTAGGTAGTTCAAAAAAAGAGCAAACCCGGATAATTCTAAGTAGTAATTTTCTTGCGCAATTCGTTGGGGAAGGTCGCTGGTAGTCTAAATTTTGTTTTGCTTGGTAATCCATCCGTTGCGTCATACGCCATCTTCATCTTTAAGTATGAATTTTTGTCAATTGAATAACTCGCATGTCATATAAAATCATAAAATTTGGCTTTCGACACGACAGACAAGCGAAAACATATGGCAAAAGTCTATTAAAATATAACACAGTGACATCACTGCTTATTTTATAATGGTCTAAATTCCAGAATCAATGAACTCTGGCGTTACATACTCGCACACCATACCGTGTCTACAAGTAGGTAGGTACTTATACGAGCCGTTAAAATAATCGCCTACGTACACGAGTAAAATGAACCTACTTGATGTTTTCGCGGGTACGTTTGGTTAAGCAAATTATTTAAATGAACGTTGGCATAATGTTATTTCTATGTCGGCTTTGTCTAGTTTTTGCAGAGTAACTGTAAAAGTTAATGATCCGCAGTTCAGCCCACGCCTTTTGAGTTCTTTTAGGTGACTCACTGAAAGCGGTTAAGCATTTAAAATGATTAATGTGTTCTAGTTAGGTTTACCCACTTCGGTACCTATACAAATTTGTCAATAAGCTTGGCTCTATTCTGAATTCTGTAGACCGAAGGAGATTGACCTAAGCGCGAACATTAAACAATGCATCTTAATGAGTGTGCCAATTTCGTTAAACTTATGGAAAACACGTCTCTGCCCGTTCGGAGAAAAATTATCTCTTAAACGTAACAAAGTATTGTACAAATTCTGCTGCTTTATATTTGCGGCACTGCTATATTTTTTCTAATGCTTATATGAGTTCTCCTTTCACTATGCACTCTCGATGCACTATGTGGGATGTACTTAATGAGTATTAATTTATGCAAATGAAAATATGTATTTTTCTGCGATCAACGTTATTCAGCGCGTTTTTCAGGATTTAAGGTAGAAGGTGGTGGTAAGTGGTGAATGACAAACAGAGATTACATCAGGCTAGCGTATCCTTATGCAAAATTAGACATGCACCCTTCAATAGCGGCTAGCGCTTTATTATGAAATTATTGTTAGCCCATGATTGGATTGTATTTGTTTTAATTTTATCCTTCACACATTTTCATCTAATAATAAATAATCTACAAATATACTCTACTAATTACTACTCTAATCAGAGTTGGTAAAAATTATCTTACGTCTAATGCCACAAATTGATTAAAATTTCGCCATGATCCCAGACGCGTATCTTGCTAAAGTACCTAAATGTGCAAACGAATCAAGTCGTATTTATGATCGCATATGTATGATGTGAAAAGTCTTTTGAAAAAAATGCATATATTATAGGTATTACAATTTACAAAAAAATTTGCTTGCTTCGCTCACGTATTCGATTATGTTCGAGTTGATGTTTTCTTATGGTTTCCGAGATTATTCAAATATAAATGTGTCTCATTTCTGTTCCAATCTCTGTGAACATATATTATACAGACTAGCTGATCCGCCAGCGCCTTCGCTCACGTGGCCTTGCGGGATAGGTTAATTATAGTTTTTTTAACTAACCCACGGAAACTCATTAATTTACCGGGATCAAAAGTATCTTATATATTGACCAGGGATATAAACTACCACCGTACAAAATTTAATCTAAATCGGTCGAGTCGTTTCGGAGATTAGCCTGTACAAACAGACAGGCGAACAGGGAAACAAAAAAATTTAAAAATCTAAATTAGTTCGATTTCACTCCAAACATTCCCCTGACTTTGTTTGTAGCATTTTCATTGTACTGAAATTCGACCTCTACAGTTTTATTATATGTAGAGTTATTTACAGATGGTACTCGTATGCGAGTGTAATGGTGCAAGCACTCAGTAAACTAATTCAAAAAAATTTTAAATTTACATTAGAGTAATAACATCTTACTGTATCGGTTTATAAATAAAATCTAACTTATTTATTCAGATAATAATAGGCAGGATACATTTTAGCTTCGAGCTTCAGTAGTACACATACTTAGATATACATTTTTTGGCATTCGATCCGTATTATTCTAGCATAAATATGAACCAGTATGCACACATCATATTCATTAGAACGTGTATTATTCACTCATTATTTTGTTACTAGCTGTTATGATGCAATAGTGCAACAAAAAATGCAAGGTTAAACTTACTATACCTGCAAAGGTAAGGCGTGAAACATTACGTAGTTTAACTACAGAATAAATAATAGTACGGTTTAACATTAACATTGTGACAGTGGAACATTAGTTAATATTTCATTACGTATGAAGTACGTAGGTGATGGAAATAATTATTCGTATTTTATTTTTGTTACTATTTAGATCTGTTCGCGTACAAAATATGTGAAAGCGTGGGTACGTGTGTTTGCTTTTAGGTTTCATATAAATGTTTTGAAGATCCCAGTGATACCATTGTGACACAGATAAAAACTCTTCAGAAATTAAGTTAGGGTCAAGGTAAGTTGGTAGCCGGCTACACGTAGCAGCAGCAGAGGACGTGTCGTCGCTTCATGTCGCTGCAGTCATGATTTCGAACCCGACTGTAGACGGCAACTGCAGACGGCTTCTACCGTTTGAAAAGCGATACGAAAGGTTTAGTTTTAAAGCTTTTCAGTTGTTTTACTAGGCAGATTGCTACCCGCGAGCGGCATTACGATATGCGGTCGGGCGACAGTGTCATCTCCCGCTCGATGACAAGTCGCTAGCTTCGTGTCGCCAACTACTAATGGTATTTCATAGAAATACATAGAAACCAGTAGTGTCGCTGCGACACGTCGTTTACTGCGGCTTCATGTAGCCGGCTACCAACTAGCACATTTACTTACATCACGAATACGGGTCGATACACTTGACGGAAGGGACCAAGGTCAGTTAAATTTATTTTGTGTGTGAACAAACTCAATAGTGTCGTATGGAAATTTTTACTGAACTCAATTTAACAGCAGTTACACATATGCACTTTGTATGGGGTCTCACTCAATAAGTCCGTTTATTTATTCTCATGCCATACGACATGAAACTATAAATCATTATTGTCATATAAACTGTAACAATAAAATTGAGATACATACAATTGTTCTATTTCTGTTTTTTATTGGGAAGCTGATGAAGGCATAATTTAATTTTGTTTGGCACACCCTGTAATCCGACGCTATAATACGCAAAGAGAATACAATACTACGTAAGAGTATACGCAGGAACGTCGAGTAAGACGGCCTAACCAATCTCTTTTTAGCAAAGTGTTTCTTATGTAAGAATGAATAAGAAGAAATAATGACATGTTCAATTTTTTTATTTGAAAATGTTTAAACTTAGGACCGTGATTGTGAAGAAGTTTAACAGTTGGAAGTTATACGAGAAACTCAGCTACAAGCAACGAGTTTTATATCTACGAGAGTTAACTTGGCATCTTTTTACTTCGTGGATATACGATTTCGGGCGAACTTGTATATCCACGAAGTATTAAGCGTTGCATAAGTACGAGTATCTAAAGCTAATATCATACCTAACCTAAATATCATAGATACGAAATATCAATGATTCCGATTTCTAGTTATATTTAACACCGGTTAAATGGTTTTAGATTTCGATGGTCAGATATAGTTTGTTCTCCTTCACGCCAAAACTGCTACACTAATTGGGGTGAATATTTTCAACGTAGATGATCTGGCTTAACACATAAGCTACTTTTTCTAATGGATTTTATTTTTCCTATATTATATATCTCATATTATTATAAATATATTCTCTGTGAGGTGCAGTAACTATGCCTATAAAATAAAATATACATATTTAACATGTCTCACTACTGCGCTTGAACCACTGGGGTGGTGTGCGAGAGGAAAAGAGATAACTATGTATAATGTATTTGCGCTTGAAATAAGCCGCTAAGATATCGCCAGCATAGCAAAGCCACGAGTACACCTTATATATTTAATTATCTAAGGACCCCACACTAGTTTAGTAACATCCCAAATGGGACGCATATGCGGCACGTTTTTGTCCGTAGATGGCATATCCGCGTTTAAAACCTTTGGCTGTTGCCAGTCTATATATAGCAAGTTTGCGGTCCTTGGAACGTAGATCGAATAGCAAATGTTTCTTGTCCTACTTGACCGCTACTCTAGTTCCCAGCGCGGTCCTGTATTTGTATTCCGAGAAGACCTAAAGATCTCACAACAAGCGCGTTCATATTTTAAAAACAAGTGAATTCTTAATATGCATGCATGCAACGAAATACCTATGCAAAGTAGTGCACTTGCAACTTTAAGTAAAGTAGAAGTAGTAGGTAATTTATTTGTATATTAGTAGAAATTTGCAACGGTTTATAGTTCAAAATGCCATGTTAGTTTCATAGTAGGTAAGTATCGAAACTTCCACACTAATTGTAAATTTGTTTGTTTTGTGAAAAAGTGTGTTTGCTACCTTTTCATGACTGAAGGGAAATTCGTGAAATATCATTTGGCCGTACAAAGTACATATACTATTTTCATAATGCATTTGACACACTGGGTGCATCGAGTAAGTCATATGCAAACTGTTATGCGTACGCTACGCTAGAGAATAGTTTTGACACACAAACTTGAAGGCACTCTTTGCATAATTTTGCATGATTTGTTTCTTTGTTGGCCCTGCATGATCTGCATCATTGCAAACCATGAGTGTGTCAGCTCGTTCAACAACTTTACATGTGCTCAACTTTGCATTATGCTCAGCAACTTCAATAGAGTTTCTCAATAGGTGAGTCTTAAAATAAACATGGTCAAGCGATGAAAATGATGTCCAATCTGTTCTATCCATACCAGTACATAGTTGTTAGAAAGTCTCTACTCTGTCTACTTTGGACATACTTAGCATCCAGTTACGTAGTTCCAACTTCGACAAAGAGGTCACCCAAGAGTCCTACCTAGGGTGGGTATCGTTCGGGAAATTACATGACATCTTCTCTTCCAACATACCGCACAGCCTAAAAGCCTACAATCAGTGTTGGTTGCAAGTGATGGCTTATGGAAATGAGACGTGGTTTTGTTTGAGTAAACTGTGAACTAATCTAATACCTATGTATATTGTATATAGAAGCTAGCTAAACTAGTTATGGTTAGAATTACATAAAATGCATTGGAGAAGGGAGTAAATACGTCGAAGCACCAAAGTTACTGACAGCACTCGGAATGTGCTTGTAAAGTTGAAGTGGCAATGGACAGGCCACTTGCTCGACGGACTGATAATCATCACGGAAGACAGGTTCTGGAGTAGCGACCAACAACCGGAAACGTGCCATAGGTAGACCCCAGATGATTCGCGAAAATTAGTGAAGAAATCATAATTTCATTTGCGCAATTTTTATTCGCATTCACACATAATACAATACATACATACGTAATAGAGAACCTACTTCAAGAGCTATGTAGAAGTGTTAATGGCCCTTGGATTGACTAAGAAGTAATGAATGAATAATACATTTATAAATAATTAGAGTTATAGCAATATCAAAATATATTTGACCATATAAGTTAGACAATGTCCAAAGTGTATAAGTATTTCACCATAGAATTAGACAATTTATTTAATTAGATTTTATTTACACTTACAACAAATATATAATTTATGTTGTTCGCATGATTACACTTTTCCTTTAATATTAATTTTATACCAGCCAAAAACACCTGCAACCTCTTTGTCTAGACTTTTTATCACGTTCCTTAATTTTCTAGAATAAGACTAATTATACTTTATACATGTATTTAATGATGAATTCTAAAAATTTTAAGATTCATTGTAGGTAGGTACTAAAAAATACACGTGATTTTCGGTGGGGGTGGGGGGTTAGTCTTAAACCTCACCACGTATCACCAAGGGGGAGAGGGGGTTAAAAATTCTTAAAAAAACATCACGCGATTAATGGACGGCCCCCTAAATGGACCGACGACATTGTGAAAGTCAGAGACCCGATGGATGCAATTGACAAATAGCCGTTCATTGTGGCATTCATGCCTATGTTCAGCAATGGACGTCTTCCGTATTACTAATAATATATAAATGCAAATGTTTGTATGGATAGAGGTTTGTTACTCAATCACACCAGAACGGCTGAATGGACTTGTATATGTGTTTATTTTGTAGTCTGTAGCAATTTGGTATGTCCATAGATGACGCGCAGGAATAACACATTGGATAGTTTTCATCATCTCCTCACCACGCAGGTGAAAACGTGACGCAGCTAGTTTTTATATAAAAATGCTAAGGTATTTTTAGAAGTTTGTTACTGTTACGCGGCAAAATATTTTTAGTTTCATTTTGATTAATAAAGGCGCGTTGCATCATGATGATGATGATGATGACCGGCCGCGTTCATCTTGTGCTCAATACTATAGTGCTGAAATGCTAACTGTATTGTAAGATATGTTAGTACTCGTCTAACCGGCACCCGTTTGAAGGCAGGGTGCCTTCCTTTTTAGACGAAACGATAAGTTAGGTAATATTTTCAAACAAAGGTTTTTGTACAGATATCATGGATCTGACAGCTTTCATGCCTGACTGGTTACATGATCTGTTATGAAATGTTTATTTCTTATACTGAGTGACAGGTATAAAAGGCCCCAAATCATTATGCCCACCGCCCCCGGTGAGGGGATTGATTGATTTGGGTTATATATAAAAATAGTTTAAACCTTGCTAGAACGTACTGCTAACTTCTCAACACAAACACATGCCATTACGTCTTAACATCCCGAAAGGTGTAGGTAAGTAGAGGAGTGTAAACAATTAAAATTTGCTAGTTACATACAAACATTATAGTTGAGAGAAAACTGCATTAATATCTTTTTCATACCACCTGCTCGAAAATGTCCAATTACATATCACGCAATATCAACGTAAAGCAAGGCATTTCGATCACCGGGCTGTAATGTTGTATGAAACTCCCTTGGGTGTAAAGTGATTTGTATTTGGAACGTTAGTTGTAGGAAAACTCTTAGTACGGAGACAAAAGGCAAAAAGGCGCGATTGTACGTAGTGCGATCGAATAGCCTTAAGTTGGCGAAAATAACGCTAAAACGACCACAAGGGCGTTCGAATTGGGAATATGTGGGTGAAAATGTTTAGTATGGTTTAACTTACGCGGGAGACAGCCGCGTATTTCGACCGGTTTCGTGACCTCACATGTCACTTCTGTATTCTTGTTTTGATCTTTCTAATAATAGCCAATCAAATTTATCAATATAACATACCGTGACACCTTGCGAAATACAATAAAATATATTTTAGGTCTCGGTGATAATACAGCTACAAAATAAAAATCCGGGAATAAAATAAAAACCAGAACATAAAATAAAAAGTCGGATATAAAATGAGTACAGTTGGTGAATATAAAACCACTTGCTACCGTGTCACCCTACTTCTGCGTGAGGCCGCTTTATGTGACCATTTCACCGAATATTCCTTAATTTACAATAAATTTTATGTACCTATACATGTATGTATACTATAACCTTATCCGCTGTTTCTGAATTCTTCTGTCTAAATTATATCATGCGAGAATAGAGTACTGAAATTTAATTAAAATACATCAAAGCAAATATTAGATTTCCGAACAGTATAATACAAATACATATATATATATATATAAAATTTATTAGTAAAAATTTTTTTTTTTTTTATTTAAATAAAATAATAATAATAATAACATTCTAATCTATAAGCCCCATGGTGGGGGGAAAAGTGGCCAAAACGCTGGCGGCATTGCCACGCTGGATGGCAATGCTAAGTTTTTGCCCAAAATAGGCGCCAGCATTTCGGTCACCTGACGCCTCAAACAAACGTTTCGCCAGATCCCTAAACAAGTTGAGAGCGGACGGCCCCCATGGGCCTAAAGTTTCGACCCCAAACGGCATAAACATGTACATTCTGTCTAAATACATATATTTATGACGTTTGAGGTCTTCTTTTAAATTTAAATTTTAAATTTTAATTTCTTCTTCTTTTAAATTTATAAAATAAATCAATTTAGAAGTACGTCACTCGTCTAGTTCAAAGAGACACGTTGTTTTTCTATCTCTACTCTCGTATCGCAGATTAGGAATAGTAATCCTAGAAACAAGAACAGGTAGATTCAAATTGCTTACATACCAATTGCTTATATACCTTAAGTTTTAAAGCAAGTTAAAAATAATCAAAGCTTATTTTGCTCAGAATGTTTTACATATGAAGTAATTTAAAGTTGGATTTAGGGGATTTTAGAACCACTAAGTTCAAATTTTTATACTGTTCCGTGGGCAAACTGCTGCAAGCCGTTTTCGCATCCTTAAAGCCCTGCCAATATAACCCGCTCCACTCAATTTATTCACTTCCATCGGATTTCCTCTACCCGCCTTGAATATTTATGAAGCTAACTTTTGTTACTAAGGCTTATTAAACCATGTCCGCGTACCAAATTTATGGATCGGAAATTATAATAGAAATTAACAGCGACAATAACCGGAAGGCTTTTTATATCCGGGTTTGCAGATTTAGTTTTAAACAACCCGGATTATCTAGACTGTCGAACTTCTTTGCCATCGTCGTTAACGTTCTCAAAGTTCTCGAAACTTTTACAACACTCCAGTTTATGTATGTTCTAAACGACTCTACTTCTTTTAATCCATGTAGATTTAAATATATTTAAATTTACATGGATCTACAGTAGTACACGGTATTGATCACTCACCATTTCGCGACTAACAAGGTGAGATCGTTTTAAAGTTCACAGAATACTTTCCAAATATTTGTCCGCGACATTGACAACACAATTTTTATATATTTTTGTTCATTAGGAGATAGATTACTTGCCAATTTTAGTCTGAGCTCTGGTTCACACAGGCTATCTTTAAATTAAAGCTCATTTAAATTTGGATACATATTAGTAGTAAGTGGGCAAGTCGATAACAGGTTTTCAATGTCATGATGATACGCTGGCAACACCCATGACGGACGTGCCTGATTTCCAAATACAAATTAATACCTACGATTGCCAATAGCATCCTTGACATTATCACTGGCAAGCCTTTTAGTTTGTTTGTTAGATAATATGTGATTCATACCAAATTCTAGGAAGATATGATGATTATGGTAAAGTCAAGTATAATGTTGAGTTATAACTTTATTTTACGTTATTATATTTTTGCTAACTATTACTACAGTCGCATGGCTTACGCCTTACAGCATATTGTAGATATCTAAGTGCGTAGTTACATTACATTACACAAATGTGACTACGCACATTTGTGTAATGTACTTTATTGACCCTTTTTTTTAACCAAGTTCCACAATAAAGAGGAGATCCTCGAGCAACGCTGTTTTGTTTTAATGTTAACATGGTGACCACGAGCCGACCACAGGAACTTTTTATTGGATCGTCAATTTGGACTTGCGGACCAAAGTTGTATAATTGGGGACTAGAAGTTAACATTAAAAGCGGGATATTTACAGTGAGTTACTTTGTTGTGAGTTAGTTTGAGTTCAAGATAATTCGGCTCTGTTGCAAACGCCATGACCAAGAAAGACTAAACTGAGTTATGAGTTCATTACTCGGTAAATTTTCTGTTTTTCACTGACCGTGCGAGGCCAAATTGGCTTTCATTTTTCCGTATGTTTGTTAGGTTGTTCGTTGGTCTTCCTATATAGGTCGCTTTTTTCAACCAATCTTGACGAAAGTTGGTGTTTATGTTCTACTATATAATATATTTTTTTGTGGTAGGTAATTTTGACTTGGGTGAGGTACTTTTCCTAAAAAAGGGAGAACTTTAATGCGGCGCTATTTAAAGGGTTTGAATAATTTAGTACACACATTAGGTACTTGACTTTAAAGAACAATTTCTTATATGAGCAATGAGCAAGTGAGTGTCGAAATAATAGGTTGTAAAGTTTAAAAACTGGACTAATTTGATAGCTCAGCCCGGGAAAAATTGCCGATATTAAGACTGCTCGCGAGGTCTACTGTTCGCAGAACTATTTGTGTACTAGTGACCTTAAAGGTCACTTATACAAGAGTACACTAGTAGTTCTAGTGTTAGCCTATATTGGGCCTAGGAGTCTTGCTCCTTACATAAACAATTGAGTGAAGAACATACTACAACGCGAAATATGCTCTTTTACCAACATTTCAGATGTTGGCAAAACGCTACGCTATCAGCCACTATAACACACTGACCTACTGACTCTAACCCACACCAAACACTCAAACAAACCGGCTCTGCCACTTTCTGATTAATTGTACTCGCTATACGCTAATAGACCTTTGAGTTTTGTGAATAACTAAGCTAAGTCGCCGGTGTCAAAGAAACTTTCGAATGAGAAAGGATTAAGAGCTTTTTACATATTTTGTCATCAAAATGGCTTCAAGAAGCGAGTTCCTCGACGTTCTAATTTCGAGAAAAAGTTAAGTTTTTAAGAACTTAATTAGGTAGTACCTTTAATCGCGGATTTGAATGTAAGTTAATTTCATAACGATATAAATGTTATGAAGATAGAACTATAATTGTTGCAACCAGTTATCTAACTTAGTTTAAAAAAAACGTTCGATACGGAAATTTTTAGCGGTTAAATATTGATTTTTGTGCCGTTACATATATTGTTATATTTTTATATTGACCATGTTATTTTATGTTACGTCTTTAAATAAATGCCTATGACGAGGTTTGTATGTATTGTATATAAAAAATCCAAAATCGAGATCGTAAGCTCGATCTCGCTTGTCACGAAAAGTTAGACTCTGTGCTTTTATATTATAACGTTTTGGGAGAAGATAAAAATTGCATCGCACATACTTACGGTACATATTTATTAAATAATGTATTTATTTCATACCTGGTAATGGAAAGTCCACACCTGCCAGACGTAAAAGTAACACAAGCTATAAAACTGTGCATGACAATAACAATAAAACTTTATATTTTTATTGCACAAAATGGCGATGGTCACGGCAACTAAGGAAGCAACTTACATAGGAAGTAAACAATAATTATATAAGCATTTAGGTACCTACTATCGATTTCTATATTGGATGTCATTTGGTTATTCAAGAGCATACCACATATTTATAATGTATCATCTTTTATGGAGTACCTATAGAGTATTTTGTAATAGTAGGCGATTACAAAATGGGCTAAATAACAAGGCTATTGATATAAACTTATACATGTAAGGAAAATAGATGGTTATGGATGAGACTACGGCACCAGCCAATTTCAGTCTCATTTTAAAATATTTATTTACCGTTTAGGGAAACGGTATAAAAATAATGGTACCATAAGGGTCACCATCAACGGTGACAAAAGGGCCAACGTTGGTGTGGATGGCTAAAGGGTGTCGAGAGGTGTGCTACGGTTTCACTAGAGCGCTACTACCGGCGTTATGCCCTTTAACACTTCCACCCTTGGAGCTTTCTGTTACTTGCTCTTGCGTCTTCACCCCCAGACTCCCAATTAAGGCAAGCCGAGGGTCAGGGGTCTCATTTAGCCCCAGGGAGAATCAGGGTCCGCGGTGTTGCCACTCACCGATAGTTCGCCACAAAGCCTTGGCGTTGTAATTTTAAGAATTTAGGTATTTAAGATTGAATAAAAGATAATAAGGGTCTAGCTAGTAGTTTAGTAGTTGCTTATACTACGAGTAGTATAGTAAGCACCGACTGAATCAAAAAAAGTGTAGTAATTATTAATTAGCAACTATCAAAATTAAACAACATGAAACTGATTAAATAGCGTATAATTTTTTGCTTATTATTATCAGTTCTACCCGTGACCATGTTCACTGAAAATGTACTATAATAAAGTTCCATTTCACAAGTCATTATAAAACCGTCACATGTCATAGCCGTGTCATTTTTAAGCCTAATGAAATATAAGTGTGAAATCAAAATCATAAAATATGACATCAACTGTCACTTTGACAGCTGTTACAACTAAGACCTATATCCGTGTTATTTTCAAGCCGAATGAAGTCTAAGTGTGAAATCAAAATTATAAAATATGACATCAACTTGTCATTTTGAAAGCTGTTACAACTAAGACCCATATCCGTGTTATTTTCAAGCCGAATGAAGTCTAAGTTTGAAATCAAAATAATACAATATGACATCAACTTCTCATTTTGACAGCTGTTACAACTAAGACCTATATCCGTGTTATTTTCAAGCAGAATGAAGTCTCTGCGGTACTATTATTATTATTATTTATTATTATTTTTCATTTTTCATATTGTTTTTCAATCATAGCAATGTCTCCGAGCCTACTGGGATAATCCGGCGATGGTATGTTTTTATATGTGCTCGATGATATCCTGAAAACCGTCATCGTGTTCACCATTCATAAATTTTGCAGACAAGTACGTACAAGTAATGATATGATACTCGTAAAATTGTTCTGTTCTAGGACCACTCCTAAGGAACCTTGCTTACGATGCAGTCTTGCGCGTTAACCTCCCCGCAAGCATAAATGTAGTCTGCTATACAGATGACACTCTTGTTTTAGCTGGCGGAGGCTCTTTTGATGGCACCAAAGAACTTGCGGAACACGGGGTGGCTTGTGTCATGGACAAAGTCCATGAACTGGGTCTGCGGACAGCGCCTCATAAGACCGAGGCGCTGTGGTTCCATAAGTTACCAAGGGGAAGAGAACCACCCAGCTTGTCGATCCGAGTGGGTAACACTGACGTGAGTGTAGGACAGTACCTCAAATACATAGGCCTCATATTGGACATTCGTTGGGATTTCGGGGAGCACTTTAGCCGTTGTGCTCCTTGGATCCGGAAATTAGTAAGTGCTTTGCACAGAGTGTTGCCAAATCTTGGAGGTCCAGAAGAAGGAGTTCATCGTCTATACGCGGGAGTAGTGCGATCCATGGCTCTATATGGTGCTCCCGTCTGGTCGCAACGGTTGACGGGTGTAAGGCGCCACAGGGCTATGCTAAATAGTCTGCAGCGCACCATAGCCATTCGGATTGCACGGGAATACCGCACAATATCCTTTGAGGCAGCACATTACTGGCGCGATTTCCACCCTTGGACATCCTGGCCGAGATGGATGCGAGGATATATGAGCATAACCTGGCTGATAGGACACCAGAAACTATGGCGGTAATGAGACAGAGGGAGCACCGATGCGCATTACAAAAATAGCAAGAGCGGCTCCATGAACCGGGATGCTTACGCCAGCTCATTGTAGGTGCTATTCTGCCAGTCTTTGAAGCATGGCAGAGGCGAAAGAGACGGGTGACATATCGCCTAACCCAGGAACTTACCGGGCATGGTTGCTTTTGTGAGTACCTAAATAGGATTGGAAGAGAAGACACGCCTCGATGTCACCATTGTGAGGGCGGCCAGGACTTCGCCCAGCATACGCTTGAAGAATGTGCAGCGTGGAGCTTGAAACGGCGAATCCTGGTCCACAAAATTGGAAGGGACCTATCGTTACCAACAGTAGTGTCGCCTATGCTCACAGACGAAGACGTGTGGCAGGAAGTAGTCTCTTTCTGTGAGATCTTAATGGTCCAAAAAGAAAAGGCAGAGAGAGTTCGGGAGAGAACCGATCCCGCTCGGAGAAGACGGCAGCGATGCGTTAGTAACGATCGCCTCGAACTGCCATCCCCACAAGGGGTTTGGCGCCATCCTCTTAGAGGGGAACTTTCGGATCTATAGGCAGCCGGGTTGAGGGACCTGACTGTCCGTTGACAGATCCAGGGACGGCGATGGCACAGTGTGGCATGTGGCATCGTAAATCGCAAGCAAGTTGGGGGTAGCAAGTCTACCCCTTTTTTTTTTTTTTTGTCCCGGGGAAATCCTTTATGGATACCACCCACCACGGGGAGGAAGGTGGTTATGTGGGAGTCCGGATACCCACCAAAACCCCGGGGTGTTCCGTCTCTGCCGCCCTCGGCGGGAACGCGGGACAGATTTTCCACACGACCGCGAACCCGCCGTGGCTGTCCGTTGCCGGACCCTTCTCTTCGCGGCACGCCAGAACACATGGCGTGTCGCAACTGCCTCGGAGACCAAACTCGCCAATAATGGGCGCCAGACTTCCCCGTGTCTGGTCGCCCGTGGTCTCCCTGCGGTGGGTCGGATACGTAGCCCCACCGCCTGCTACGTCAGCCACTAGGGATAGCCCCCCGCGACCCCACCTCCTCGAGTCTGCGCCGAGCGCCCGGACCCCGCCTCCTCGAGCCTGCACCAAAGTGCCCGGGCCCCCCCCTCCTCGAGCCTGCGCCAAAGCGCCCGGGCCCCACCTCCTCGAGCCTGCGCCAAAGCGCCCGGGCCCCACCTCCTCGAGTCTGCGCCAAAGCGCCCGGACCCCGCCACTCCTATGTGGACTTGGCGGCCAAAGCCCATAGGAGCGGCCCGCCTGAGCCGGCCAGCGCACCCCAACGCCGGCGCGGCCCCTGGGTTCCTCTTGGCTTCACCGTGGTGTACCTAGCCACGGTTACTGAGCCCCCCCGCCACGTCAATGCGAGAACCCTTCGGGGGGGAGGTTTTAGTGAGTCCTCATAGAGCCGCAGAGAACCTCACATAACTCCACTGTACCCTCTATGCAGTGGAGTATCTTGTAGAAGATTTCCCGCTCGTCACAAAAAAAAGTACAAGTAATGAACAAATCAGTCGTGGGGTTGCAAAGCTATCTGGGTCATTGCGAGGTCCAGTCCAGAGCGAGCGACTAGTGTACGAGATACATATTGCGACATATGTATGCGGTAGTTCAGCTTCAATTACGGTATCGGTATCCATGAATGGGTGAGCAGAGTAGATATCGCACGCTCCACATATTCGTGTATGCGGCTGGCATTATGTGCCGGCCCTAACTGTCACGTCACGAGTGGGACACCCTGATATCAATGCAGGCTTACAAATATAAAGTGTATACAAATATTTTAAATGTAAAAGTTTGTGAGTGAGCGTGTAGGTATATATAGATATGTTATTACTTCACTCTGAAACGGCTTAACAGAATGGAATGGATCGCTATAACGCTTGGCTAAGATAGTAATTTAATATTAACACGAAACCGACCACTGATATATATATATATATATAAATTTTTAGTAGATTCTTTAATTCAACAGCCAGCTTGTGTTTAATTAGAATAAGTGCTGACTACCTTTTTTTTTATTAAATTAACACAACATAAAAAATCTTTTTGGGACAAATTAGAGGTTTTTAATCTAAGCAAATATGAGTAAAATATGAAATATCTAAGTCAGGGATAGATCTCTACAGGTCATAAACAAAGTAATATTCACCCCTCACCAGATGTTAATTAAGTGATTATGAAGATTTGAAGTTTCGGAAATTGGCTAAAAACTATGGTATACATGGTAAGGGACCACAGGAGTTTGTTTGGTGCTCCATCGCACTACCTACTTATATACTACTACTTATACTTACCCAAGCAGTGATTTAAAAGCATTTTGTCTTTTGGTGCTGCTCTCCAAGGTAAGTGACTAGGGCTACTGTGATGCATAGTCTCACGCGTAGGGGACAAAGTATCAAGTTGCAGTGGGTTCCATCGCATATTGGGCTTAAAATTAATGAGGTTACAGATAAGTTTGCTAAGAAAGGAATATCAGAGGGTACACAAACTAATATCTTACCTAACTATGCTGAATTGCTACCTAAGTATAAGTTATATTGTTATAATCTTTGGAAATAATATTTTAATGCAAGTTGTCTAGAAAAGGGCATTTAGTACTAGACCCATCCATCAAAGGTCGAACGGCCAGACATAATAGACATTTCATTGTTATAATGACATCGACACTTGAGGGGATACAAAGTGACCATCCACACGTACCTTGGTGTTGCAGTAGATTAAGAATTAAACTAAACTCCGGCCGGATTTCCCCCTCAGCAATTGGGGCGAAGTGGATCTCAATGGTAAGGAAACCTAAAAGCTGGAAGTCGTCTCAGTTTTAATTCAAGTCAATTTCAAGGGGAAATACGCAATTAAATAGCAATACCTCCAAAACTGATAGTAATTAATCTTATACAAAATAATCACAATTGACTATTTTGTATAAACTTAATTACTCGTCTAGGTATCTGTCCCATCTCGATATCGTCTCTCATTAATATCGCGTCTAAGTATCTGTACTATACTACCCACCTATCTGGGTACTGATACCTAGTCCCAGTACAGTTCTAAATATTCTAGGGATAGATGAATTGTTGCGAGGGTTTTAGGTATAAATCGGGTTTGCTTAAATATAAGTGACATTCCGACACATCCAGATTAAAAATAAGTGACCGTAAATTTGAAGGTGTACTCGTATATATAGTTGAGTATTTCTAAATATATGTATTAGATTTGATTTAACTGAACGGAGTAAATTATAATGAAATATTTAGTGCCTTAAATATTTTGTACGCGACAGCAGTTAGCAGCTATATATAAATATAAATAAATAAATAACTCACTGAAATAAAGTTTATGTTCGTGTGCTAAAAGTAGCTCTCAGGCCCAGGACTTCAAGCAAAAATACACAATAGCTGCATCCAGAACTACGTTAATAGTTCTGGATGCAGCTTCCATTTCTTTCAGTAGTAGGTTGGAATATTTATAGTGGATACCCCACAAAATATGCTACGAAGTACCTAATGTAAAAGTGTGCTTGGTCATGAAACTATGGGCTTTAATGACTCAAGTGTGGCAACATCGGTTACGGCTATTTCTTTTCAAGTAGGGCGTTCAAGGGTACATATTCATAAGGATTTTATTTAACACTCTGTATAATATAACCCCTTTCGCGGAGATTATCCGTGTATACTGAGTACCTACTAAGCAATTTAAACATTATGTCTGTTTGTGGAAAGATATATTTTGAATTTGTTAGATGAATCTTTGAAATTATAAATTATTACAAAAATTTACTAATATAAGGTTCGTGGATGACAACTTAGTTATACTTAAGTACTTACTTGAACAGCAAAGGTTTCTATATCTCTCGTCTCAAACACACAAAAACAGTTCTTATTTGCATTCATTTTTAAGTTGTCATAATATTTCACATAAAACAATAATAATATATTTTTATAAAACAATAATAATATATCACAATACAGTGTTGTTTGCAATATTGGTTTATTCATTACTAGCTGACCCGCCAGCGGCTTCACTCGCTTGGTCTTGGTATAGAGGTAAAAGTGCCGTTTTGGAACCTTGAGGTCCTGGGTGGATCCGCGGGTTGGACAGTTACTGGCTTAATAAACTTTGAAAGAGTAGTTTGCAATAGACTCGCCTCTTAGGTCCAAAAAGAGACCTTTCGCTTTTATATATATAGATTTTACTTACAGTAATATATTTCATTTATTTCACGTTTTACATCCAGTCTTTTACAAAGGTATAAGTAGGCCTGTAGCCATCACTTAGAGGCCTGTTTGGTATAAAATATACAATGTTGTATAAAAAACAGAAACCTATTGAATAAAGGGTAACAAGTAATTGTATTTTGGTTTACCCAAAGTAAATACCAACATTCCAATATTCACTTAAAATACGCATCGTGTGTGTAATCATGTATTACGATATTATTTTCAATGCCAAGTTTTAGATACCTTTCAATTTCGACATCGACATGTATCGAGTAGGTATTTGCATTACCATGTACCAACCAGTTGCAGAGTATTGCAATTCATTTATGTATAAAGATAAAAAGTCTATATATGTTTGCAATGTAAGAGAGCAAAATTACACATCCTTATACGAGATTCGCGAGTGGCGGTCGCATAGAGAAATCCAGGGTTTTCTCCATGGGCGGTCGTGACTTCAGATGTGAAGGCTGAGTCTGAAGACGTGGGGTCGAATCCCTTCCAAGGATGCGTAATTTTTCTCTCTAACAATGCGAAATTTGGTTTCGCTAATCAGATGCTAGTGCTTAGTGCTTAATCTATATATACAAAGGAACCTTTATTTTCCTGGTCACGCTATAACTTGAGAACGGCTTTAACGATTGCGTTAATTATTTTTTGTTGTGTTAATTATTATCTTATGAAAGAAAAATCCGCAAAAGATGGGAGGTTATAGCGAGGCCGAAGGTAGAGCCTACTACGCGAACGAAGTCGCGGGCAGTCGCTAGTAAATCTATATGTATTTAAAATGTCTGTATTTGCTAGTAAAGAGGCCTCAGATAGTAAAACCAGGGCCTTGCAGTATCCTAACAAGCTCTGGACAAGGCTTATCGTTACATCCGGTTCGATAACCCGCAAACTCTTCCCAATTATATAGAACCGCTATCTCTCATGAATATTACAAAGGGTTATGTGTCTGCGCCTCATCTACCTCCATACCAAAACTTCATCAAAACTGATTCAGCTGTTTGAGCGTGAAGAAGTAACAAACACACAAACACACTTATATTACGAGTATAATGCGATGTGATTTTTAACCGCAGTAGATGACATTTAAATCGGACCAGTTTAACAGTACGCGTAACATATTTAAAACAAAAGTAAGAAAAATTTATCAATAAATTCGGTTCGCAATGGCTAAAAGAATACAGTCAAATTGAAGAACCAAACGTCGGGATTAATAAATATAACGTTTGCGTAATGTATAACTAATTCAAAATTTAAAATTACAGTTACAATATAATCATTGAAAAACCCTAAGAAATAATGATTCATATGATTTTCCAAATATATATAGATTAGAGATATACCCTTTTAAATGGGCTAAGCACTTCCAAAAACAAGTCTATTGCTTCAAATAAATTTCTTATATTTTTAGTATAACTTGAATATATAAACTATCAGTAGCGGAGCCTCACTAATGTTATATCTTTCACTACTAAAAAAAATACAGTAAACATATCTTATACATTCTAGTTTTTAAAACCTTCTCACAAATTCCCAGAAAAAATGTTCCACCAATGTATAAAAAGCATCAAGTAAAAACATTTCAGAATTTTATCTTGAATCTGGAGTCGGAAGCAGCATCAGTATGCTCGACGGGTGCGAGTCCGGACGTCAATCGGTCTTCGATGCAGCTATTTAATGAGATTCTACAAGAATCAAACGCCTCCGGTTTTCGACCATTTTTGTAAAATTATCTGAAGAGAATTAGGTTTTCATTTGCTATATAAATACCTCCAAGACATGATAAGGCAAATACATATTTCTTCTTTTCATCTAATGTTAGTTTCAATAAGTTTTAATACTGACACCTTCCCAAATTTTTGATTTGCAATGGTAGCTCGATCGGTAGGTAGCCATAGTTATAATACATTATGTCTCGACAATCTCAATAAAATGACTATCTGGCATCACAATACGGTGGGAACTGGCGTTTTTGGTCCTATTCCTAACCTATTGTATTTAGTTGATAGACAAAACCTCGGTGCTCTTTAATTCATGGATAGTTTAAAACTAAATAATACATAGGTTTAAGTTAAAAAAATCTGTAAGAGTTCCTAACACTCTGCCATATCCACAAACTCATACATAATATTCATCTCCGCAGCATTAATGTGATTACTGAGTGTAGACTGCAAATGCTGCGATTTAAACCAAAATTTCCGAGTGAGAAAACTAAGAAATGAATACTTTTGGATGATGAATGCAATGCAACTAGTGTGGAAACGCGTGACGCTTAACATCTTGTAAACTACTTGAATATTGTTAATCACATCATTACGAAACTTTACTACATTGTGTGTAAGAAAGCAATGTTACACAGTTATGCGATTTCGTAGCACCATATAAATGCAATGAAAGACATCAACGGGCGCGCTTCTACGAGATTGGACAATAGAAAATGAAATTAAACCTATAAAGTAGGAATAAAAATCTAATTTTACTAAACAAAATAGAACAAGTAAAATGAAACAATTTGTAATGCTGAACTTAATACTTGGAATACTTACTAGCCGTTTTCGTACTTCCTTCAGAATTCTAAAACAATTTCGCCAAAGGGAAACGAAAAGAAATAATTTCAAGAACGATTCCGTAAATTGTTCCTTTTGTTGAGCTTTCGTTTTTGTTTAAGATTTTTCGACTGAATATTTTGATGGTAGCTTACCTTCTCGTAATGACGTCGCTGTAGTGCGTAATGGTTGCCGACTTTATTTATCTGGTTTTATGATCTTTTGTCTTCATTATTCTGTTTTAGGATACATTAAATTATTTAGAATGAATAGAACCCGATTATGGCTACTCTTCAAAGTTAAATTTGAATTGGGAATATTGTTTTAAAACGGTGTAGGTAGATAAGTATTTGAAATCTTTTTTAGGGTTCCGTACCCAAAGGGTAAAACGGATCAAAAGGGTAGAACAGTTTTAGTAATAGGGTACTAATACTCCGCTATTTGTCCATCTGTCTGTCCGTCTGTCACCAGGCTGTATCTCACGAACCGTGATAGTTTGAAATTTTTACAGATGATGTATTTCTGTTGCCGCTATAATCTATCAAAGGTCGAATGGCCAGACACAATAGAAATTTCATTGTATGACATCGATACATGAGGGGATAACAACAAATACTAAAAAACAGAATAAAATAAATATTTAAGGGGACTCCCATAGAACAAACGTGATTTTTTTGCTCGATATTGATAACGGTAACAGGTAGACGCTTGAAATATTCACAGAATGGTTAGTTATATATTCACTTTAACCATTAACGGAACCTTCGTGCGCGAGTTCGACTCGCGAACGCACCATGATTTTAAACCATATTGAAAATTAACATTTATTATTATTAATATTATATTATAATTTGCAAAAACTATTAGTTATCTGTGCCACAGCCTACATATGATACATTGTGTAATTGAATTGTTATACGTTGTTTTCAAAAATCATGAAATTTACCAAGCAGAATATAGTTCAGTTCGTTCATTCATTTTAGCTCTAACGAATATAAGTTAATATTTCTGCAAGTTTATAAACTTTAAGTTGCATTACCAAAACAAATTACTTTAAAAGTTAATTTTGTGGTTGCAAGCTGTTTTCTTGTTTAATATAAAAACATAAGCAGAAATTCGTCAACTCCCACTAATTTTCTAGTTACAACTAGAGTTTCTCATTTCACATTTTGCTCAGACAAATAAAGTGTAGGTATCTAATTTACTTCAATACGTTTAAATTTTTCTTTTGTATAATAAGTTAGAATGAGCCTGGTGGTGCATGTCAGTCCTACACAGAATGGCTTTTTGAGAAGGACGGTGATGGCCAAGTCAGGAACCGCGAGAGTTAGAGAAAAGTTAAAAATGAGTCATGTCCTCGATTTATTCATAATCAGCCCATTTCGTTCCCACTGCTGGGACTCGAGCCTTCCTCTCCGAAAGAGGAGTTGGGCCATAATCCACCACGCGGGCCCAGTGCGGGTTGGTAGATAGGTTAGTGGCTAACCCATGTCGAAGTTTTCAGGCCGCCCGAAGGCCTTCGACATGACGACTGTTGTCCTAAGACAAACAACCGGGACCGACGTTTAACGTGCCCTCCGAAGCACGGAAGCGCTCAGTTGAATAATGCCACTAGCGTTCACCATCCAAGTCCTGACCGCAGTAAGTGTTGATTAGTTAGTTGATCGGTTAAGATCACCAAGTCCAGCTCCGCTACGAGCGCTTCGTTTTATAAGAAAACAATAACTGCATATTTTTTACTTTGACGGAAATCGGGTCGAATTTATTTTTCAATAAAAATACAACCTGTATTATATATATACTGATATGCCTGATCTTAATGTTAATTCACCCACCCACCCGAATTTTACAGCCGTCCCGCGTTCATGGCGCTTGCAACAGTGCCGAAATATCGGGAGCTCATTAAAATAAATACCACGGTTTTTCATCCCGTAAGTAGCAATATGTTTATTTTTAATAGTGTCCGACCGAAACTGGTTTTTCAGCCGAACTAGTGAAAAAATATTTATATGATATTTCGGTACTATTATTAACTGAAATTGACTGTTTTGTTTAAGATGTTTGTTTTTTTTCATAAGTTTTGGTTCCGGTTATATATAATAATAATATAAACAGTTAAATAATGTAAAAACAAAATTAAAAAAGCAATCATTAATGTCGTAACATTAAAAAAATACCTATTGAATGACGCACGCTGAGAGTTTCAGCTACATTGTAGCCGAAACCCAAAACTAAAGCTGCAACTAGATTTTTAGGCCGAAACTGGCCGAAACCGGTCACTAATTATTAAGAACATTAACTAAGAATGTTGATTATGTTCAGGAATCTTGCACCTTGCGAGACAGCGTGGAGAGACCATGACGTATGTTTTAGTAATTTTGTAATTGTACTAATGTTTATATTTTGACATTGACTTATATTTGTCATGTTTTGAAGTAATTTGACTACCATGGATGCTTCAGAACGATGCCATTCCATTATCTCCGGCATATCTCTAATACTTATGTAAGTTTGTATAACAAGATTCCTGATTCATCTATACATATAAAAGCGAAAGGTCACTCACTCACTTATCACGAATTCTCAGAAACTACAAGTGCAAATTTTGCATGCGGGTTCTTTTTAGGACGTAGGTGAGTGAGTGAGTACTAAGAAGTTAGAGTGAGTGAGCACTAAGACGGGATTTCATGAAATTCATTTTGGGGTTGATAGTTTGTATGAAATTTCGTTACTGCGAGTGCTAAAAGTTTAACATTTTGCATGGGGGTTCTTTTTTGGACCTATGTACTCAATAAGACGGGATTTTGTGAAATTCGACCCCTAATTGAAATCTGACCCATTGAAATCTGTAATTACCGTATCCCGCGAGGCCACGCGAGCTAAGCCGCTGGCGGGTCGGCTAATAAAATAATATTTACAAACTAAAACTGGAATGCCCTTTTCTGCCAGTGACATTTCCTCACAATACGAGTACGTTACGTAACGTTAGCCTACTAAAGAACAGGTATAATAATACGTACAGCACTGTACTCGTATACAATAGACGCAGAATATTAACTTACTCAGTATTTTAGCTTCCAAGGATTCTACACATTGTGCTGTGCAAACTCAGTACACTTGTAGTCTATGCTAACAAGTTTAGTAATAATAGTAAAAGTATAGTATGGAAGTTGTTGCTGTCGCGCACTACCATCACCCAACGGACACTGTGCGAAAGGGACAACTGCACCTCAGATTAATGAGACCTAATGAGATCGTCCATTCGTCGGTATTGTATTTCCCTATTTCCTACTTCAGAAGTAGACTAATGTTTGTAAGAGTAATTTTAAACCTACTGTTTCCCTTATTAAAGCATACTAAACGCATTCAAACGAGGCAGGCTACTTTAATTAAGTAATTAAGAGTATAAATAAAAACCTAACTAAATCAGACATTTTACAGTAATAGTAGATGATGCACCAAGGGAGTAAAGCAGTGTCTTACGTCATGGGCGGTATATTGAACCCTGAGTGTAACGGGGACCCTTGGGTTAATGAGCGCAGCGAGGGGATTAAAATGTAATTCCCGAGCGTAGCGACGGAGTTATGTAGAGTCCTGAGTGAAGCGAGGGGTTAGAGCCGCCCAAGACGAAGACAGGCTTTATCCTCGAGGTGCATACTCTACTGTTCACACCTACTGCGAGACAATAAAAACTCAGAGTTGTAAAATAGCAGTTATATAGTTAATAGTAAAATACATTAATAGTTAATATTCATATTGGACACATTTGTACCGTTATAGAGGGACAGAGTAATATTTTTGGAAGGAACATTTTATGAAAAACACTGTTCTAGACTTTCGCGGTTGATAACTAAGTTATCATTAGTACTCACGAGATGTAGACCACGATTTAGTTGCTTTTGGAGTTTCCGAAATTTCGGTACAGTTACAAGGACCACGTTGAAAATAATAATATATTTTAATTTCAACCAATTTCAACTATATCCTCAAAATTTCAACTATATCCTTGAATGCGCAGAGAGGGGCCGTATGTAACCCATAGCAACCGGTGCACAACAATCGTGCGTTCGTTTAGCAATAAGGGCATTCATTGGTGGCGTTGCTATTGTTGGCTCTTTTGTTAAAGCATTCGTCAAGCTCAGTTTTGGTGGCAAAAATAACTCTTTTTTAGCTTTTCAAACACTGAACAAAAAGAGCCATAAACGACATTTTCATCCATAGATTCCCAATTCGAACGTCCTTGTGATCATTTTTAGCGTTATTTTCGCCAACTTAGGGCTATTCGAACGCACTACTTATAGTTAAACCTTTTCGCGCTTTGTTTTCTTTTTTTTTCTGTATCCTGTCTCCGTACTAAGATTATTCCTATAATAACGTTCCAAATCCAAATCACTTTACTCCCCAGGGAGTTTCATACAACTTTACAGCCCCGCGTATGTAATGCCTTGCTTTACGTAGAGATTGCGTGACATGTAATAGAACATTTTCGAGCAGGTGGTATGTAAACACTATTTATGTCGTTAAAATTATGGGCATCAATATCAAATGCAAAGTGAAAATCATGGCAATTTTGGTATACAAACCGCCGTGGATATTTCTCTTAAGCCTTCCTATCAAGCGTGTATCGCACATTTTTGCGTATAATATGAAAGAATCAGCGAGTGTGTTTTTCCTTCATTTTTCATGATAAATTTTTCAGGTTTCATGATAGTTGAAGTTATTGTGCAAAATAAACAAAGAACTAAGTTGAGGACGCAGGATCCACGCTCCATCCGGCAAAGATCTGGTTTAATTCTATCATCTCTCCAAAGCCTTATACATATATACCGGTAAATAGAAGGTATAATAGTAAATATTGATGTACTGCGAAAAGGAAACAGGCGGAGTTCCAGAACGTCTCGTTACAGACTTCTTCCACGTGGCTGCCCCGAACTCTGTTTGCCTCCACATAACGAACTATAAGTTTCAGAGATGTTCTCGCAAAAGTTTTCTATTTTTTCCTCTTTTAATGCCTTTTTACATCATCTTACTGCTTTATGTATTAGGCACGTTACTATATTAGGTGGGTTATTATAGGTTATTTATACTTCAAGTCGTTCAAAATTAGGCAGGCCAGGCGATTTGTAGGTACACTCAACTCAATCGTTATTTCTTTTCCCGAAAGCACGACCAATTTCTGAAGAGTCTCATAGTAATAAAAAAACTTGCTAAGAGAATTTTGACAAAATTTACAAATTATTTTAAAATTGTAACAAATACTTATTACATGTAACACAGTTAGAAATTATTTTTGTAAGTCGTTGCTACGACTTTTTTATAACATTCAAAATATTTGAATGCATAAACTGTATCTGTTACGTACTTTAAATACTAATTAGGAACGTAAAACTCAATCTATGTATATATAAAACAAAGTCGTGTTATTATAGTTACACCATCATAACTCAAGAACGTCTATACCATTTTTTATGATTTTTGTGTTTTTAGATTTGTCATATCTCGGGGAAGGACATTAGATACTTTCATCCGCGGTTTCACCACACGGGTGAAACCGCGGAGCGCAGCTAGTATTATAATGTATGTGAAACGTACATAAATGTATTAGTGGTATGTAATGTAAAATGTCAAACTATATAAAATAATGAAGCAAAAATCCAGTAAACAATATAAAATAATGAATCAAACTCACTTTTACGTCGGTCGCGATTTACACGAATTACTTCATTTTTATATTTTTGTACACAATTTAGCAATCTTTGTGTCAGGCATTTTGTTCGAATAAAGTCTCCAATATTGCTAGCGCGTTTTTTCCTCAGAACTCAACGAGTAATTTTCTCGCTTTAGAATATTAAAATAATTTTGTTGAGTTTTTTATGTTAAAACTTTTTAGTGTCTGCACTTTGCTAACAAAGGCATCGTTCGTCGACCCACAGATTTTTATTTTACGAACCCTATTAAAATTTGATGAAGAAACTAAAACATTTTGGAAACTTTTAATTACATTTCTAGTGCTAATAATTGGATTGGAAACAACGTAGACTAATATTTACTATTTATACGATCAGAGACAATAAACATAGTTATATTCCGAGATGTCCAATGAATCACGTCATGTATGATTTTGAAAGTCTCCGTAAAAGGTCTCCATCGACAAAGCGCTCATGTTTCGTATGGGGGTCGATACAGGCATTGGCGACAGTCGATTGTCAAACGAAATCGGAGCACTACCCACTCAAGACTCCACAAATTGGGTTAGGGGACTTAGTGGATAAGGATAGCCCACTCCTGGGAACTCTCTCCTGTCTCCTAAGTATTTTAGAAATTGATGTGGCGGTCGGTGTACTTAGCTGATATGACTATTCCAATCTATGTCTAGATACTTCATAGGACTCGTATATTTATGTTTACACCTACATAGGTTTGTTCTAATAGTGCGCTCGAATAGGTTATTTCTGAGCATTTTTAGCGAAAATAACGGTAAAAACGCTCACATGAATTGGGAATCTGTGGGTGAAAATGTCGTTCATGCTTCTTTTTGTTCAGCGTTCGGAAAGCTAAAAAAGAGGAATTTTGCCACCAAAAAGTGCAATTTTTGACCCACGTCCGGAACATGGTTGTTTGTGATCGTTTTATGACAGCTATGTATTTGACAGCATAATCATGCGATTTTAGGTCTTATGCTTCAGTTAAGCGTTCGTGGCAAAAGTGGCAAAAATTACGTTTTTGAGCATTACGAACGTTATAACAAAAGAGCCATGAATGACAACGCCACCAATGCCCTCATAAGCTAAACGAACGCACCTTTCGTAAACAAAATATATTTATATATATATATATATATAAAAGTAGAAAATAGAGTCAATTGAGACCTTCCAAACAAAATACGTACAAAGGTAGGTATTTTTTTTCGAAAATCTCTATAAATATCTCTAATGTCTCAAAGGTTATAATATTAATATATTATAATATATCCCTTCCGTCGTCGGAATGCGAATCGTACGAGGTGAGGAAATCTGACTTCCTGTGTGGTAGACCTCTTTGCTAAAGGCTGTCTTGTTTCGCACCACCGTACTGGCAGATATTCTACCACGAAGTAATAGTGCGCAAACGCTACTCGACGAGCACAGTACAGTGCTACACAAAACTGCAGCCTTAAGCTCTGGAGGCACTGCAGCTGTCACGGGCAAGCTTAGTGCTTACCTTCAGGCGCACCAATGCCCGTCTAATAACTTAATTGTATAAAAAAGTAATACATAATATTTTTTTAGTAATAGACTTACTTAACATTTTCTAAGATCAAGTTCTTCTAATCTAAGAAAAATGTTTACCAAAAAATGGAACCAACTTCTACACTTAAAAGCGTGAAATAACTCGCCGGTACCATGCAAGCAATATTGTTATAATAGGTACTTTTGAATTAATATAATTTTTTTTTTCTTTATTCCAAAAATTTTTTCGGTAAAAAAATGTATAGCAATTTTGTAACCCTTGCTAATTACGGGATCGATTATCATTCACCGTCAGTGGTGATATCATCAAATCATCAAAATAGGCGAAACACTTTTCAGTTATTGGAGTGTAACTCAAAAACTGATGAAATTTAAATGGGACCACACGGGAAGCATCAGCGTTCAAACAAAAAAGAATCAAACAAATCGGTTCACCCAGTCGATAGTTCTGAGGTAACAAACATAATTTTAGTTAAAACATAGAACCTACCCTTGTTGCAATATTTTGCCCACCTGGCTTATATTTACTAAAGTTTCTTATTATTTGTAACTAATTTAGTCATATTATATTGAGTTTTGTTTGATGTTCATTGTTTGCTTGAACCTATCAATCAAAGTCGAAATTCTGTTTTCAAACCCAAATATACAGCTAACGTAACTTTATTTGTTTATTCTAAAACTTTCCTCGTAAAGTTTAACTTCAGAATATTAATGATTTAAAATTAATTTGGTGAGTATTAAATAGCTACTTGCTAAAATTATTGTATTGATAAATAAAAGATATATTAAGTAACTTAATTATCTACGATATATTAAGGCACACATACAAAGTAATGTAATGTTGAAAACGAGTAAGATACCATGGATTTTTTTCACATTTCAAACACACCCTAGTGATTTTCCTGTCCGTAAACACTAGAAAAGTACCTTAGGGATAGATTTAGGTCTCCGCGGCACTTAACTAAAGCAAGCCCATTCAATTCCAACGCTCCGAAAACGGTTGGACTTATTTACTTAAATCGGGACTTACTATCACACCGTTGACTTTAAATTACTCGATAAAGGTCCAATAGTGAAACTAAAACTATTTTCATTCTGTAGTAATCTATTTGGAGCTCACATTCAATCCAATTCAAAAAGCAATTTCTTAAAGGGCCTTAAGATAAGACAAAAGTCTGCTTCACTATTGAGCGGAACCAAAAATGTATTAACTGCTTTTATTGTTTTTTTTTCTCTTTGCTGCCACCTGACTCACATAGAGCAGCTCAGCTTCTAGAAACAATTTAATTAGAATTGTTCCTAAAAGTTCCCTGAGAATTATTGCACTAATTTCCTTCTGCGCCTTCTAAATTTCTGACGTCACAGGACGTGTTGTGTGCTTACTTAGATTTGTAGATGTTTTTTGATTACCTACTATCTGACCCGCCAGCGACTTTGCTCGTTTGGCCTATGGGCGAAGACACAGAAATAAATAAAGTTGACTCTCGTCCTAGAAATTTCCAACAATCCAATAATGAAGGCTTTATAATATAAAAGGCTTTGAAAAAAGTTTGTAGTTGTTTAGGACCTTCATTAATAAATCAGTCAGTCAGGATAAATTTTATATATCTAAATATTAAATATCTTTGAGCCAATCGAATTGGTTAATTTATTTTTTGAAATGAAACCTTTAGGCGTGTTGAGCATTTTTTGGGTGAACAAAAATAATGGAACTCGCGTCATCGTCACCGAACGCTACTTACCTATAAATGAATTTAAAATAAAACTCAAACAAGTCATTGAAAGAAATCCGTTCTATTCATTAATCAATTTATGAAAATACGTCTTCGTTTTCGTATGAATAAATGTCGCCATCAACCAATTGTAGAATGTGTTTTTAATAATATATTAACTATGTTGATTTGTTGACATTGTACTAATATAAAATTTGAACATATCTTAAATTTTCATAATTAGGTAATTAATAGTGACATTTTTTCACTAATTTATTCGAATAGGTAATTAATTGTGACATTTTCTATTATACCTTATAATGCCTTATTAAACTGACTAGATATAGTTATGTAACGTTAAGATATTATATGTTATTTTTTAAGTTGTTGCAATTTAGAACTAATGTAAATTTGACTTGCCCAGTGTAACTACGAATGTTATAAGGCCAATAAATTCTATTCCATTCTATTCAAGTTGCTTAGTTTTCACTTCTATTAGGAGTCCCCAAAGAAAAGGTGCCTCGCAATTTGTTTGAAATCTGGAACTTTCAAATAATTTTTGATGTGATGTGATCATGAACTTGGGGAGACTGGATGGTTGATGGTGTAGGTTTTGCGCTATAATTATAGTGAACAGATAAAGATCGTGCCTGATGAGTTTAACATGCCATACATGTGCAACTGCTTCTTCTAGGAATCGAAACTGTAATTACTGAGGTAGGTATTTGTTGAACGTAAGTAAGGTAAATAGATTAAGTGATTGAATGAAGATGGTAAAAAACGTAACAATGGCCAGTAATAATTTTTTTTATATATACATTTTTTGCTACAATTGTGTTTCTTCGAGTTTCACGTGTAATAGTGGTAGATTATTAACCATGAAGTGTTCGTAACGGTGCAAGAGTGACAAATTGTACAAATTTATGAAACGTTGTTTTGCGTTGTTTTCGTCAACCGTCTTATAAAGTTTGTATAACGCATTCACTGCATTACTAAAACGTGACTTAGACAGAACAGTGCTATAATAACTGACTTGGATGTGACTGTGACTGTGACTTGACTCTGACTACTTGAATGCAAATCTCACTTAATACAACTATAAGTATAAACATAATTGTCTTCATAAATACCTAGCAAACTAAAAATGTACTAGCCTATGGGAAGTATAATACAATATTATAACATTTATTATAAGAATCTAAAATAATGCCTACTTTTAATATTCTGTCCATTAGAAATTGACATTACTAGCTGTGTTTTGCAGTTTCACTCGCGTGGTGATGGACGGTGATGATGATGAATCAAATATAGCCTATGTCACTCAAGAATAATGTAGTTTTCTACTAATGGAATAAATAAATAATTTTCAAAATCAGTTAAGTAGTTTTTGAGTTTATCCATTACAAACAAACAATCAAATCGTTCCACGTTATAAAATATTATAAAGAGGAAATATTTGATTGTTTTTTTTTTGTTTTCTACACTAATATATGTAGAAAGTAATCAAATCTTTCCTCTTTATAATATAAGTGTATATAACATTTAGTGGCAAACTCATCTCTATTTTAACGGTTTAGCCACACCGTTAAAAAATAGATGTTTTGTCACTGACTGGTTATCTACACTAATAAATGTGGCTAAACAGAAAAAAGGTCCAGAGTAAATTGGAGAATACATAATTTCTACAGCTGGAACTAAGTGTTTCCAACTCCCCAGTTACGTGCACCCAACGGTGTGATAACATTTCAGCGGTCGCAGTCACATCGTAAACGGGAACTAAAACTGTGGCTTCATTACTTCCATCGCCAAAGTTCAGCTTTATATATTACCCGGGGCTTTAATCGAACTCTTTATACTCTAGTACTTGTACTTTCCACAAGGGGTTGTTACTTATCTCTTGCTAAATTATATTACTGTTAAAGGTCACCTAATTTCCACAAAATGTATCTTCTTGTAACTTAATTATGTGCTGTGACTGTATCTGATTACTTTGTTATTAATTTATTTCAAAAATGTTGTAGTAAATAGCATTTAAATAAGTAGATATTATAACCTGGTTTCCCAACAGGGCCTTGGCTGAAAGCGCTGATTGTCACAGACACTCAGCAAAACGCTGAGCTAGAGGTAGCCTTAGTTCATACAAATTGAATATGTATAACGTTACAATTTTTATTTTATGAATGTACTCGTAGATTCATAAAGTAAAAATTGTTACGTTTTATTAAATTTATATTGTTGTTTTATTGTCATGTGAATGTAGAATAAATATTTTTTCTTTCTTTATTTTTCTACTACCGTATGTGAAAAATATACACATTCACCCCCGCATCAGGTTTCATCACATAACTCGTTATTAACTTGAATCTTGACTACTTGAACAAAAATTTCACTTCATGTTCCTATAAATATTTACTTAGATAAATCAAGGAATACCAACCGTGCGGGTTCACTTATATGAACAAAAAATAGCTTTAGGAAACTTTTAACTTTTGCATACAAACAGTACCTGACAATTACGTACGTACATATTTGACTTACAACGACTATTATTTCTTCGTAGCTTACAACATCCAAGACAACAAACATTTGTACATGTCCATAGCACATTAATATTTGACCAGGGATCGAACCTGTAATCCTGCACTTACGATGGCAGGATCACTACCAACTGTTGTTAGTGATTCTGTCAACTGTTAATAACACTACACGTTGAATACCCGTACCAGTAAGAAGACTGGTAATTACCCACTTATGTTTCACGGGTGCAAAGTAACTCCATTACAAATTTCACCCAAACCCGTACTTTTGTATTTTAAGTATTTGTACGTCATACTCTCATTTTTTCTATGGTATTAGTGAGATATTAAGGAATATATTGACACTGTCTAAAAGTTTATTGTAAACTGAAGTTCCTCTGGACTTGTTCTGTACATATACATATTAATAAAGACTGTAAAAAGAACCAATACACATACACCATAACGTAACAAAGCGAAATGTCGTATAATAACGCTCTTTAATATATAATCTCACAACACATAGAAAGTAACTTCGTCGCTAATTCCGTAACTAATCGATACAGCCGCTCGGGTAGGTATTTTTATCGACCAAGGGGATGCAAGGGGGACCGATGTGTTACTGTCATTAAAAATCCCCCACTGGTTCCAGTGACGTTATGGTGTCCCTTTCGGTAAAATGAAACGGTAACGTGCTATACTTAATGATGTTATTATATTATGTACGCTCTTACAGTTGCAATCACCCTGAGTTTTAAACTGAATATTTTCGTAGCACTCTACAGTGCTTTGTCACTCGGAAACAAACTTTTTGAATCGCACATATCGCACACAAATTTCACTACCTACAGTGCCCTTTAAACCGTAACACATTGGTTCTTACGTACTGTTTGGAGCCAGAACATATGGCACTATGGATGTATTAACCAAGACGCACGAGAGGCCATTTCAAAGACAAAGTTAATTATTGGTAAATATTTATTTACAAGTCAAACAACACCAGCTGTATACAATAGTATACAAAATTACGTATTAAAGCTATTCACTAAATTATTATGAAAATGTCAAAACTGTTATTCAATTTTGATAACATTAAACTCCAACAATAACAAATATGTCAATACTAAATGTTAAAAAAAAGTTTAAATTTATTTCATCCTTAATTTGCAATTACCATTCATGAACTCATCGAAATTATAAAACGTTTGATCGATAAGCAAGCGCTTTTTTCTCAATGTAACTTTTGATTTGTGTCCCGACTGCTATTGGGGAGGAAGGAAAGTAGACCGTTTGATTTACGATTCTTAAATCATATTTATTAAAGATGTGTGGACTTTCATTTAATAGATATCATTTGCGTGTGTGTACATTACGTTTGTTTTCCGCGAAGTCAATCGCTGCAATTACTTATATGCGTGATACCGAAGGGAAAGCAGCTGATTTTCATGATAGCCACGAGTAAAATGGCCAGCGATTAACGCCCCAGTGAATTGGTCTATTGTCACCATGTTCTAAGAAATGACAATCGCACTTTCTTTTGTTTCGTCGTAATAATACACCTAACAAAGTCACTCGTCGGATGTATAATTGGTTAGACTCATATCAAGTGACATTGTAGCACATTCCTCGTTTGAATGAAGTCCATATTTCTCAGTAATCGGTGGGTGTAAACTTGAACGCGGGGCGCAATACATTCGCGTGATGTTCAAAGGTATGTGGAATAATGAATGCCGTCCTCTATGTTTTACATTTTTTACTTTCCCCTCGCGTTGCAATTATTCAAGGTTGTATAGAAAATGAAACCCAATTTGCGTACATTCCCGATGGCATGACGGTTCGGCTCGACTTTCTCTCTTCATGGTACAGCGGGCGCATAGCGCATGTCCTCGAGTCAACGACTTGGACATTTGTTTTTGTAATTATGCCGGAGCTACGTGTAAATGTTACCGCATTCAGCTGGGTTCAGTCCCCTGCAGCGACTAGCGAGCAGTCAGTGTCAGCGGGTTGACACAATACAAATTGTCGAGGCCAAGTTGACTCGTGGGACTGAATATTTTATATGCGAGTAATTGCGGGTCTCTGAAAGCGTTTGAGCGCAGCATGAGACGAGATAATTAGTTCGAGGTGAACAGCTTGCTTTTATACGTGTAAAAAGGTACATTGAGTATAGCCAACATTGTAACAATCATTTGTATTACATTTTAAAACTTCATTTAATAATACGGTCGTTTTAATTTGGCCGCCCTGAAGTTCATGCGCATCACTGCGCGCAATACATTTTTTGGTACCAAAGTGGCATAATCATTCTAAGTGAGCACACATACACATGTATGTACATACACACTATGGTTTTTCATTAATATATGAGTTTATTGACCGTGCGGTCAAGTTAGTTTAAACTAAAGTGTAGAAGGTTGAAATAAAATGCCTCTAACTGTACAGTAAGGCCACTGTACCTAAAGTAGAGGCACTTTACTTCGTTAATTAAATATACTACCATCGTGACGAATAAGAAAGATTCTGCCTAATGAATCTCGACCTAAGTGATCATCTGAGTAAAGTTTGTATAGAATTTACTATCAAATATCCACCTCTAGTCGAGGTTCACAACACTCACGAAACAAACCCGTTTCCACGTCTAGCTTCAAATATACGGCTTTTAATATGTTCCTGTTTATATATATTCAAAGGCTACCACAAACAACTGCGCACTAACATCCGACCCATTAACTCAAGCTTAACTATTTATCACGCTGTGACCTCTTTCCGAGGTGTCCCAAAGATAATTTGGGCGCCACCTTTAGGGCCAAAGTGTTGGTAAATTGACCCGCGCGTGTCCTCCGGGAAAAAGCCCAATTTCGAGGTCACCGCACATTTTTGTTGCGTATCCTCGTGAATATTATAAAGGGAGTGTTCACACGTTCAGGCGACAGTAAAAACATTCTATGATATTCCTGAGTAAGTTTTATTGCGACCATGTTTAGAGTGAATGGGCTGTTTGGGTTTAATTTTAAAGGTTAAATATGATAACGAGTTTTTTTTGTATTTAATTACACTAGGTCTAGTAGGCAGTAGGCGTCTAATGAGGATGTGCGTGATGGTCAACCTTAATTTAGCCACAATGCCTATAAGAAGGTTTTATTACCGATTATAACGACGCATACTTCATTACTGCCAGGTCTGACAGCTTTGATTTGTTAAACACATAGATGAGTGAGTATGTAAATTACCATCTGATCTATTAGTCATAAATAAACTTAACGGGGATTAAAAGAACCTTTTGTGTTATGAGAGGTCACCATCTTCTCATCCAAACGGACATACTTTTGCATTTATAAACATTCATCACATAATTCCTTTATCATATTAGTGTGATACTCTACATTGAACGATCCTACATCAGGGGTTCCTCCTGGCTCAGTAAATTCGTTGCCATCAAAGCATCCTCAGTAATCAAGTTATGGGCAAATATTTATTGACTTCCTCCGACCTCGCGGAAGAGCACCATATATCTCTGTAAGGAAACATATTCGCTGCTAGTAATTTGTAGGCGATGTTTGCTACTTTTGCCGTCGATTTTATTGTTGTTAAGGATACAAATGTGGTGTTGCTTCATCTCTGTTCCTCACGTTGGCTGCTCGCAAGATGAAAGGCGACGGTCATCGTAATAGGGGTCTCGTTTGATTGGCCAGCGCACTCCGCACGCAAACAGGGGTAGGATTTTTATTGGCTCTGCTATCTGGCTTTATGAGTCATGTTTGCCGTAATAAACTCGTTCGTTCTCTCCGAAATGAGCTCCCATATTGAAACTTATGCATCGTCAATATCCGAGCCGGTAATGTCGCAGAAACGCCTGCGGCGATTAGATGGGCGATCTAAATTTTGCTTTAAAATTAATTATTTATACTTTACGAGGGTTTATTTATGCATGGGATCTGCAATTTTATGATACATAATAATGGATGTTTTATATACTACTCAGGTACAAATCATTCGCCTGGTGTTAAGGACCATGCCTGTGTATTATAGTAGTGTTTATGGGTCGCACTGCAGTGCATTCACCCTGAGGCATTGATTTCTGTGTCTCACTAGCCAAGTAATTTCACTTGCTACAAAACCCTTTAAAGCTTGATAGGACAGTAGTGATTCAAAACTTAATAACTTAATAACTCAACAGTGCTATCGTACCCAACGCTTCGATCGAAAATATGTGCGTTGTAAAAACCAAGACAGAAATCAATAAAACTATTACCTACATTATGCATAATATTTATCATGCATGCTCTTTTTCCTTTAAAATGTATTTTAGTTTGTACTGATAATATATATATTTTACTCATATTAAAATTTATAATGAACGTATGCAGATGAAAATGTATCTGTCATCATATAGGTACACCGGAAGCGCTCGCAGCGCTGCTTGCCTTGCCGCTCTCAACGTGACATTTTCAACTAAGCACTGCCGTGCATCTGAGGCCACGATAAGCTGTCGGTCTCGGTAATTTAGGAGTCTTAGGACAATAATAGTACTTCGGTTACGTCACAGCCTTAAGGGCACTGGGCCCGTGTAATGGACTATGGCACACTCTCCTCCCTCTCACTCTTTCTCTCTGAGAGGAACGTCTAAGCCCCTGCAGTATAATAAGCAGTACTTTACGTTTTATCAACATTTATAGAGCATTTATATAACTTTAACAATCACTAGGTAGATTACGGAATCCTTGAACGTGGGGTGAGGGATTATTGCGACTCAGCGATACTACTATTCACACTAGGGGTCGGTAAGAAGCTTAGTAATCTTGACTGTGATATACATATAGCAATTTAGTAAATGTGGTCAATCTGTCACGTGTCTTGAAGAGTGTCCCCTTACGGCTAGTTACCAAACAAGGCCCTCCGCAGTTATCTGTAGGGTCGACGTCCTTGCGGCCGCAGCGGACTCGACTCAATTAATCAGCGATGCCTACGAGCAGGCAATAGGCGGCCAGCGGTTATGTACAGTTATAATTTGCGTTGCGCCAATGAGGATGGAATGTCGGGCCAGGATAAAACTTTGTAGCTTTATAACGGGCGTATAACGTTATTACTTAATAACGCTCCGTAAACGGTTCATTTAATGTCCTTTACGCCTCACTTACTAAGCAAGTTTCAGCCATCTTGATTCATAAGCTAAGTTTACAGTAATTAATATTAGAGATGTACCTTTTCGTAGTAACTTTATATATGCTGCATGTTTAATTATAGTAATAAGTTATCACGTAGAATACTACGGGATAGCTTATCTCTACACTATATAAGTATATCGCTACACTCAATAGTGTAGAGACTTCTTGTAGTTTTTCGCACAACACGCGTCCGTTTGGAAACATAGATAAATTTAAATTTTTAGAAGTTTTTCCTATACAAATGATACACTGTAATTATGTTTAAGGCGAAATTATATTGAAAAGAAATACACTTTATCCTCTGGCCGAATAATAAGCAAAATAATAAAAAATGCGATTGAGTTCTATATAGTAGACATTAAGTTATAAACTAACAATCAGTCAGATACACAGAAAGACAGGCAGACTAACAGAAATATTAAAAACGATTGATATATCAATAGATCTATTACTGAATTCTAACTCCTCTAATAGGTTTTTGTAGATATTCAATGTACATACTTTTTGGTATCAGCAGTTTAATTATAGTTTATATGTTATGTACTGGAATGATACAATTCTAAGAACTAAAAGATCTTCTTGTAAATAGATAATGTTTGTATTCTTTCCTGGTAAATAGCTTGGATCAAACTGTAGAACACATGACTAGAAGAAAACCAGTCACGGATATAATAACTAGTCGAACTAAACATGAAAATGGTTTCGGTAACCTATAGACTGCGTAGGTATACTTGTTGTGAGGAAACCGTGTGTTCTTGTAACTTAGTCCAAGTTACCCTATTTGTAGCAGTGCATGATTGATGGCAACAACGTGATCAAGGGGTCGTCTCTAGCTCAAGCCTTCTGCTAATGCTGTTGTATATCATCATCACGAGAGGAATGCGTATCCTTCACTCCGGTAGACCTCCTCAGTTAACGAAGTTGTAATGAAGTCACTTTAGCAAATTATCCAACACGAAAATCTTGGTTTAAAATTGTCGATTTTGGTCATTGAGTTAGAATCTAACTCAATGATTTTGGTATACCAAATGTATTTGGTTCTTTGATGACAAATTGTATTTAAAGTCACATATTATTAAAACATGAAACGCATCATCATGTTTTTTCTTTAGTTTTCTAACGCAAGTATAAGCCTTATCTATAACCTGCTCCTCCTTCCTCCTGCTTCCTCAACCTGCTTGTATGACATTTACGTCATACTAAGTCGGTATAACATTTTTCATATTGCACTTATATATGTAAGTATTTTGTCCAACTCGCCATTTTCATCATCCTCCATCACCATACCTCAAATGCTTTCATAAAGTCCATATTTTCTATCTGAAAATCGTTTAACACTGTTTGTGTTATCTTTAGTTGCAGTCTGTATCTGTGTTGTTAGTTTTGTTCTCTGTGTCTCTCTTTCTATATTAGTTTCTTTATTCAATCCAAGCTCAAAGTCGCATAACGAGCTGTGGAGAGGGCTATGCTCGGGGTTTCTCTACGTGATCGAATCAGAAATGAGGAGATCCGTACAAGAACGAAAGTCACCGACATAGCCCAGAAGGTTAGCCAGTTAAAGTGGCAGTGGGCAGGGCACATAGCACGCAGAAAATATGGCCGATGGGGTCGCAAGGTTCTGGAGTGGAGACCACGGACCGGCAAGCGCAGCGTAGGTCGTCCACCGACACGGTGGACAGACGACCTGATAAAGGTCGCAGGACGACTTAGGATGCAGGCCGCTTCCAACCGGTCCTTTTAGAAAATTATGGGAGAGGCATATGTTCAGCAGTGGACGTCCTACGGCTGAGATGATGATGATTCAATCCAAGTAGTTACTAACATTTTGTCCATAATGTTGTCCGTAACAAGAAATAGTCTTACAACTATTTCTCGTTTCACATGATTTCAACGACAAATTGTCTGTCATCCACTAAGTCCACGAGTGTGTACCCACGGTAAAATGTATTATGGTCTAACTGTTCGTAAACATTTTCTTTATTTTTTTATATGTAAGTTTTGGCCCTATGACCGTGTGGAAGGTTCTTAATTTATTTAAACAAAAGCCCCTAATATTGCAGATCTCTTTCGTCGGTGTAACATATAATTACGTATTACTTATGTAGTTGTGTTGTACTTTCTACTTATTTTAGCGCTTTTCATACTTGTTTTTCTACTGTGAATATTATTATGTATCACTCCATATTCCTGCATCTATCTGCACATAGTCCCCGTACAACCTCAGTTCTAATTTTGAAGTTATTTCTATAAGTCCCTCAAAGTAATGGGGAACAGTGTACACATTCCAGGTTCTTATTGCACTAAATACATTTAGTACAATAAGATACAGACATTAATATATAATATATATATATATACAGACATTAATATACTATGAAACTGTTTTATGTGATGTCTGATATCGTAAAAATAGCCCACAGGCTATCATTAATATTTTGGGTTAATACTACGTATAAAATCTGTGGCATACCTACTTAATCTAGATATGACAACCATGACAGAGAAATTAGGTCCGAAAATTCGTTCAATGTAGAATAGAATAGAACATTATAGAGTTTTATTTGTGATTGAGAACTAAATACAACATGCACACAATTGATTAAAAAATCCTACTAATATTATAAACGCGAAAGTTTGTGAGTATGGATGTATGGACGTGTGGACGGACGTACTCGGCGACCGCCAAGACTGATGAAAATGCAATACAAATACCATCAAGACATTTTCGTATAAATATACTCGTAGATATGGCCTTGGAGAAGATAAAAAGCTACTGGAAGTACTAATCCTGCGCAGACAAAGTCGCGGACACCAGCTAGTATCATATAGTTTCCAGTCACAAACTTACATACACTCAGCATAATGCCTGGTATTGTCACCAACCAGCGCTGGTATTCCGTACAGACCGGTAAATGACGTCACAGCACGACTAACAACACAAACACACGAATTATATTATTAGTACAATATTATAAGTATTATTTAGTCTCAGAAAAAGGGTTAAAAGGCTACAGTATTATACACAATAATACTCGTATATCTTTAGAATTATTCGTATTGGTCTAACACCTACTACGACTATTATTATACCTACTTTCCTATATAAACCGGGATCGAAACAAAGAGCATAATTGATAAGGACAACGTGATCAAGAGACTGTCCGCTCTAATTACAACCGCAGCATCTGTCTATAGATTCGATAGAACATTGCCCAATGTTAACCACTAATTAATTGTAAGAGATGGAAATTGATTGCTAGTCGGTAATACCTACTAAGTACTAATATATATAATACATAGGAGGGTATAGTGACGAGAGATCGATATTTTTATTATTACCACAGGTTAAATGAGTTACATCATTTTTTGTTTTCAAACTAACAATCATGGGCCTAAATTCTCGTATCCAAATAGCACATGCACATACGAGTAATATATGAGATGTTTGAGGTCCTCAGATTTAGTCATGGCAATACCAGCCCGACCAACAGTTGTCCCAAGACAGACGGCATGATTTGAAATATGGCCACACATGTAGCGTCCCAAACGAGAGGAAAAAATCCCAAAGTGCGCCTGACTTGCGCAAAAATTAGCATTGACATATAGCGTGCGTGCATTGTATAGAAAAAAAGTTCAACTGTTTAAATTGTATGTACCAAACTCGTGGCAATTAATTACTTACCAGGTGCCTCGGTACCATTGAAGTAATAAATATAAACAGAATAATAAGTTATCTAACCGAATAAAAGACTAATGTGTCGCCCGTTTGCGTTTTGTAATTCACATGGATCAAGTGCACCAGGGATGTTTCAGCGAAACCGCAGATACCGCAACCTCCGACGCTCTACATTAATCAACTATTAATTTAGTTCATTTGAAGCTAGTGGCTAGTGCTTGGAGTATTAAGCTATAGGTATGCTAGGCTATATGGTTTCGTATCTGTTTTCTCACCTGTCCTGACTGTCTGATTGATTCATAAACGCAGAGCGTAAACTACTGTGGCTATGCAAACTTGAAAACTTGGTTGTTTATTGATATATTTTTTGTTGTAAGTATCCACTAAGCATCAAAGTCGCACAACGAGCTATGGAGAGGGCTATGCTCGGGGTTTCTCTACGTGATCGAATCAGAAATGAGGAAATCCGTAGAAGAACGAAAGTCACCAACATAGCCCAGAACATTAGCCAGTTAAAGTGGCAGTGGGCAGGGCATATAGCAAGCAGAACAGATGGCCGATGGGGTCGGAAGGTTCTGGAGTGCAGACCACGGACCGGAAAGCGCAGCGTAGGTCGTCCACCGAAAAGGTGGACTGACGACCTGACAAAGGAAGCGTTAATAACAGGAAGACGTTGGATGCAGGCCGCTTCCAACTGGTCCTTTTGGAGACTTCTGGGGGAGGCATATGTTCAGCAGTGGACGTCCTACGGCTGAGATGATAATGATGATAATCCACTAAGGAAGGACTTTTGGAAATTACACAGCATCAGCAGGATTTTTATATTATTGATGAAACGTAAAGCGGAATGCAAGTGGAAGTGTCACCCTGACGACGTGCCGAATAATTTCATGACGAAAACTCATTATACTATGTACAACTACTTATCTCTACTGGCTGGAATTTGGGTGTCTGAATTGACCTCAAGGCCATTCGACGTTTTCTCTTATAGAAATTACCAAATCCATGATAATGTTGAAATTGCCTTCAAATCGACCACCGCCGCAAAGCTTCCTAAAAACGCAAACATGAAGTGGGATCATCAGTTGGGTAGGTAGTATAGATCTAAATAAATGTTACAGCATTTACTGTCAAATTGTATCTACATTCGAGATTCACAACTCAACGTTATTCTAGAATACACGGCTAGGTCCTATAACATTCCACAAATAAGTTTTCAGCTAAATAGGATCAGTACCTACAGTAGTTTTGGCGTTAATGGGTAGAAAAAATCCACCCATCTGAGCGGGTGTTTCCCAGAGTACAGATGGAAAATCAAACGGTAATAAATATAATTTAACAGGCATTTAAAATTTATGATATTAATTACCTATTACATTATTTATAATACAATGAAGATGGGCAAGAAAGTTCGTGCGCATAACCCGTGAAATTAAATGTGACTTTTATTCAGTAGGTATCTGGAGCTTCCACACCTTATTATAGATAGGATCAAGGCAACCTTAATATTACAATGCTAATTCAACCAAAACATTCTGGGAAACTTTAATAAAGGCACCCAAAGGACAAAAGGTGTTTAAAGCCTTACGACGTAACGGCTGTGAATTTATTTAAATAGGGCATGTCAAAGGGCAGTGGCAAGTCGACAGAACGGCGCCCTTGAGGGCTTATTGTCTCTAGTACATAATGAGTTCTCGGCTTTCTCTAGTGGGAAACTGGGAGCGTTAGTACAGAATGTAGACCAACTTGCTGGTTACTATTTTACGACACTTTCCACTTCTCACGGTGCCTGGAATCAATCTTAGATTTAAATGAGTTTACAGACAATTATATTAGAAAAGGTATAAGCTAAGTTTGAACTTGCATTTAATACAGTGGCCAGCTTGGCCTTGTAGTTATGCAGTTGCTTGAAACAACATTTCACATCAATATCTGACTGTAGGTAACATAATATGCTACTCGTAACATAACATCTAAAATAATTAAGTTAAATTAATATTGAATTTGAATTTATATTTATGTTTTCATAACCTAAACAAATGGAGTAATTTGGGAATACCCGTTGAATATTAATAACAATTTATTAGACCATATATATGATATATCTATGATTAGACTTTATTTTGGTTTTGGGAAAGAGCTATATCTCAATTTCGTCAAAATCTATCCAACAATTTAAACGTCACGTCAAGAAATAACAAGTATGTACTTGTCCTTTTCGGAGAATATTCTGTCAATAAAGGGAATACGAATAAAACCAGTGCATGGTTCAAAGTGATCATAAGCATCTTGTTTTGAACTATTGTAATAATTTAGTACTGAACCATCACCCTCTCAGCGAATCTACATACAGTACGGGCACATATATAATTATATAGTAACAGGTTGCGGTGCTATGCGACACTTCAGTGAGATGTCGAAATTATGCGGGCGGGCACCGGACGTCCGTCGCCGTATACGTCATCAACTCATCTTTACGTCCTCGCTTCACAAGTTGCATAAATATACAATGTAGTCACTTAGGCACAGCGCAAACGTGGACACTTTTTTGGCTTGTATCAGATACAAGCTACTGATAAATATTTGAATTCTATAGAACCAATATGAAATCATTCGCTCCCTGCGCACGTAAACTTTTTTGTGTCCGGACACAAAAAGGTGTTGCGTCCACTTAACACATACTCATTGACGATCAAAGTGTTTGGTGTCGGTACTGAAAATTAATAGTCGTCAGTTGAAGACACAATAGTAATATTTACAAATTTCCTTACGTGTACTGCAAACGGATGAGTTACATCGGTGACCGTCTCCTGTGTGCGACACAAGCCACGCACACTGAGTGGGTGGCGCGGGGGCAGGGGTAAATATTGTCGGCGACGACAACGTATAATGACAACCAGCAAAGATAATGTTTCTCCATCGACGTCCATCTGAGACTAATGGAAAGCAAGCAACGAATTGTACCAGTGGCCAGAAGTAGCGACCGGTGACTGTATCCGATCGCCGCCACCGGACACAGCAAGTATACGGTTACTAGTGACCAGTAGTAGCACCGGGTGACTGTGTCCGATCGCCGCTACAGGAAACAGCAACTACGGTTCCCTATGACCAGTGGTAGCAACGAGCGACCGTGTCCGATCACCACTACAGGACGCAGCAACTGCGATTCCCTGTGATGGTGTGCCGTGTCGGCAACGAGAAGTGTGTACGTTTGCTCAGCGCCTTATGTTAGGTATGTGCGACGCACATGGGTGACTTAAGTGACTTGACGTGATGCAGTTGTTTGTGCAGGTGTGCACAATGAACACTGAGAATGTACATAAAAAACTGTGCTATCTGCTCAGCTGGTTTTGTGTTCGTAATTATCTGGGCCAGTTGTTTCCCATTACAATTACTCACGGACACGTTTATGTAAAATATATAATAGTGTTAAAGATTTTTTATTTAATTAATAATAATAATAATAAACCCGCAGGGGCGGCCTTGTGGCGAGCCGTCGGTGAGTGGCGACACCGTGGACCCTGATTCTCCCTGGGGCTAAATGAGACCCCTGACCCCCGGCTTGCCTTAATTGGCCGTCCGGGGGTGGAGACGCAAGAGCAAGTAACAAAAAGCTCCAAGGGTGGAAGTGTTAAAGGGCATAACGCCGGTAGTAGCGCTCTAGTGAAACCGCAGCACACCTCTCGACACCCTTTAGCCATCCACACTAACGTTGCCCCTTTTGGCACCACTCATGGTGGCCTTTATGGGGGGCCCGTTCAGTGGATGGCAAGTCACCACCTGCCTAAATATTTTAACATGAGACTTAAATTGGCAGGTGCCGTAGTCTCTTCCATAGCCCACTATCTTCCTTATCACTAATAAGTTCATATCAATAGCCTGGCCATTTGTACCCATATTTGTAATAGTTATAAGTACCATGTTACCCTTCATCCAACATTTTTTCTGTTTTTTATACTCCTTTGTATTTTTATACCAAACAGGCCTCTAAGTGTTGGCTACAGCCCCACTTATGCCTTTGTAAAGGACCGGATGAAATCCGAGATTTTGTTTCGAATTAAAGAAATAATAATAATAATAAATTTTTATTGCCACAAAAGAAAATTACAATTAAATATTGACAATGCATAATCGTTATTAACACAAACATTTAATAAGCCAAATATTGTGTGATGAACCTCAGATGCCTAAGCTAGACTTGAGAAAGCCTGTAATATAGGCATCTGCGTTTCCCCTAGTTACATATCATATTACGTGTACCAGTTAAAGATTGCATTGAATCAAACTAAATAACAATTATATATTTGAATGACACATGATATTTTTATGAAAATTAAAAATGGAGAAATGAAACTAATTACATATAGAACAATGGGCAAAAAAAAATATATTTAATTATAAGAATTGAAGCCTACCTTCTATTTATGGTGTGTGAAAATGTTTGCTTGTGTATGAGTGAGCGCGTGCGCGTGTGTGTAAGTGTGTATGTGAGGGTGGATGTGTGTGTGTGGTTAATGCGTGTGTATGTGGGATGAGGAGTGCAGTTATGTGAGTGCTCTTATTGGAGTTATTATATATCTTATTGGATTAAGTAATTTCATTTTAATAGTGATTCCGTTTTATCATAACTATAAGTGATTAATATATCTGTAACAGATTTTTTAAGTTTATAAAAATTCAATTTTTGCAAATTAATGTGTTTCGCCAATTGATTGTAAATATGACCACCCAGAAAACCAGAGAATCTCTTGGCGAAAACTGTGTTACATTTCGGAACGACAAAAACATTACTATTTTTTCGGTTATTCCTCCACTTTGGCTGGTGTGGTTGGATCTTTTGCTGCCTTAGTATCAGTCTGAGGATAAATAATTGCCTTACTGTTAATACTTTGGTCTGCTCATACAATGTCTCAGTTGGAAATCTAAAAGGTAAGAAGTTCATTACCTTTAAAACTGCACGCTGAGCTCGCTCTAGTCTTATCAATGTCGTTTTCGCACATCCTCCCCAAGTATCTACGCAGTACATAAGCAGCGATTGACAAAGTGCAAAATAAATAGATTTTAATAATTTCTTGTCTGCTACATGTCGTACATTCTTAAAAATGGCTATAAGCTTTCGTACTTTGGCTGCCAGATTTTTAATATGTAACTGGAAGCGTAAAGTACAATCCAGTGTAATACCTAAATATTTAATTGTTTGTACTCTCTCTAGTTTATTACATGAACATGTGTTATTGGAACATAAGCTTGAAGCGTTATAACTATGGTGAGCAATGATGTTATATAAGGTCAGAGGAGGTTGAGATATACTTAAAATTGAAAATGTCATAACTTTAGTTTTCTGTGCATTCAGGCTTAAGAGATTTTGCGTTAGCCAATCTGACACTTTATTGAATCCTTCCTGTGCATCTTGGAAAACTTGGTCCCAACTCTCTCCCCGGAACACAAGAGCTGTGTCATCAGCAAAGGTAAAAAGGTGGCCGTTACGTAATTTTAGGTTACACAATTCATTTATGTAGACCAAGAAGAGAGTCGGACCCAATACGCTACCTTGTGGTACACCATATTTTACTGGTAGAGGTTCACTCAAATGACCCGCCAGTTTTACACATTGCGTTCGATTTTCTAGGTAACTTGAAAAAAATTGTAACTGTAGTCCCCGTACCCCCAAGTGTTCCAATTTATGAAGTAGTAGTGGTATTGATACGGTGTCAAACGCCTTTGCAAGGTCTAGAAAGATTGCAAGGCACTTATCACCAGTATCGACAGCTTTTACGACATAGTTCGTTAAATGGGAAACCGCATCAGCCGTAGATCTATTTTTACGGAAACCGTATTGGTTTAATGAGATTGCGTTAGTTTTATCAAGAAAGTTAATCAATCTTTTATTAACTAGACGCTCTAGTATTTTTGATAAGGATGGCAAAATTGATATCGGCCTATAATTGCTAGTTATATCCTTCCTCCCGGCTTTGAATATAGGAACAATCACAGACTTTTTGAAGATTGAAGGAAAACAACCCGTGGAAAACGCTAAATTAAATATGTAAGCCAATAGACCAGCAATAGATGTTATATTGTCTTTAATGACTTTCATTGGAATATTGTCAATACCGACAGAACAAGAATTCTTCATTGAATTGACTATAGAGATAATCTCAGCAATGTCTGTAGGGAGAATTACGAGAGAGTCGGAGGATGAGGAGAAATTACGTATGTAACTTATCATTATAGAGTTTCGAGACTGAATTATTTCATTTGATAAAAATTCACCGATACCAGCAAAATAAGAATTAACCTTATTTGCGGATTCCAATGTAGAGGAGCATAACGACACTAGATCGTGAGGTTGGTTTTTCTGAGGTTTTAAGTGTGTTATATCATTTATAACCCGCCATAAATCTTTGGGATTTTTTGCATTTTGTAATTTAGAACGCTCATACTGGTGTTTTAATTTCCTTAGTAATCTAGTTAAGTAATTTCGATACCTAGAGTAAGTTAACTTTAGCGTTTCATCGTTGGGTGATTTTTTTAACTTTTTATGCATTGCATCTCTATTTCTCATGCACCTTATGAGACCAGGCGTTACCCACGGCTTAATTGGCTTTTTGCGACGTGGAAGATTAATGTGTTTTGTATGTAACTGTATAATGTCTGTTATTTTATTAACTAAGTATACGGCAGCCATATCACAATCAGGTATACCAAGTATTTCTTGTAAGTTAATTGTTTTAAAATCATTATTTATGGCTTTATAATTTATTTTTGACATACTTGTAGGAACTGTACACCTTTTATTCGATGCAAGGGATAAAACTAATGTGTAATGATCGGTCACACTACTATTTACCACTAGAGTAGTGGCACTTAATCTAGATTTTAGCATTAAATGATCTAAACAGCTATTGAGTCTTGTTTTTAAAGTATGTGCTGGCAAAATTCCATGAGATGCAACAAGATTCAAATATGTAGCTGCGTGTCGGTCCAGTGTATCGATCTTTATATCTATATTAATATCACCAATTATAATAATGGTAGAATATGATTTTAAATCAGTGAGAAGTTGATCTAAAGAGTCTATAAAATTCTCAGTATTTTTAAATTCATACGGTCTATAAATTGAAATTATCGCAATGTTATTTTCTACAATAGTTACAAAACAGTTAGCTTCCAGAAAAGGTGGTTCAAATGTGTTATGTTTGCATTGCATTTTTACAAATAGTACCAGTCCATCATTTTGATTGTATAGTTTAGTTGATGCAAAAGATTCATATTGCGATAGTTGAGGTACAATCGGATTACAAGATAACCAGCACTCCGAGAAAATAATTATGTCTGGTTCAATATCCATTCTGGACAAGAGTATACAAAAATCATCAATGTTACGGGAAATACTTCTAATATTTTGAGATATAATAGTTAATTTTGACTTGTTAGCATATTGTTTCGACAAATAATTCGAGCATTCTTCTGGATCACATGAAAATGTATTGGACACATTAATTTCATCGAGTTCTGTTATTATTTCATTAATTAAACTATCCATGATGATGCGAGTACATGATTATAGTCACAGCGTTTTTGCTCAGATTATATAAAACAGTTGCATTCAATATAAGAAAAAGGGTGAATATAAAATAGTTAACAGATAGTATTTTGATATATAACAAGTGAATATAAGAAATAATGAATGTGTGTGTGGTGTACGAATGAGAAGTATTTACTATTAGTAATGTATTTACGATGGCACTTTTGTGTGATTGAAGGTATAGCAATATTGCCCAATTACTACTTAATTTTAAAATAACAATTATGAAGTGAGTTCTATTTTCTAGTCACAAGTTTTGTAAGTTAGTAAAGTCTTCTTCCGCCGTGATTCGAAAGAAGGGTGTGTTATCTTTCTTACGCAAATAGATAACTCCGTTTGATGTCCAACAATAAGCGAATCCGTTTGTTTTAGCGAAGTCCCGTGCAAGATAAAACAGTTTCTTTGACTTGAAAGTAAGATTCTCCGAGACATATATTGGCATTTGGGCTCCCTTTATCTTTAGGTGACGAGTATTCAATTTATCGTCACGTTTCTTTCCTTTATTGAACTTCCGGCATGAACTCAATACTTCTTCTTTCATAATAGCAGAATTAAATTCTACAACAATAGGTTTAGGGGTATTTTTCTTTGATGGACCTCTGTATATACTTCTTATATCAGTTTTCTGTATAACTATATCAAGACTGTCACCCAAGGCCATTACAAGGTCGCAGAGATCTGATTTCGTTTCCGTCGGCACTGAGTGCACACTACGTATTTCCATAGACGAGTTTCGAGATCCACGCTCCAAAGCTTCTATTCTATCCTCCAAGGTCTTTATATATGCTTTGTCCTCCGAGCGTTCCTTTATATTTTATGGATTGAAATATACCAAAGTAATGTATACTTGTGTCAAATTTTAAGTTACCACCAGTTTGAGTCTTGTGCTCTTACCGATGTCGCAAAACACGTTTTGATACGTCACACGTTACAACAACCCACATACAATCTCGCATCGGGCGTGATGCGCAGCTTATTTAGCATTGTATGTATATCCTGGCCCTATACTAATACATTAGGTACTGGCTACTGCTGGCAAATTCGTCTGCGGGGAACAAGATCGCGATTCTTTCAAGAACTATTCGTTAAATCGAGATAAAAAGAAGATAAAGCAGAAGAAACAAGAGAAGCGATTGTGCATCATATGACCGAAGTCCACATACTTAATGGGTGTCCTCTCGTAAGCCGGAGGGCTTGAAGTATATCGAAACCTAACTAGAAAGCTAAAGCGGGCTACCCGCTGGGCTACAGTCTGTCCGAGTCGGATCGTCGGTGTTATACAAATATAGTAAATAAAAATGTATAAGCTTACTGACCTTTAAGATGCACAATGAACCGTAGCGCCCCAAAGAGATTACAGTGCGTAAAAACGTGTGAACTACGAGACCTCACCTCGAAGACCGTGTAGGCCTAGCTGGTACCGTCTGTAAACCTGGCAAGCTAAGAGATTTCATAATAGGATAGTCAGTGCACAGGTTGCATACTGCATGAAAAATATCTTGGTGACTCTAAAATCGATCGGAGTTGTTTTTTACGTCATCGTGTATCAAAACGTTATATTGTGGCTTTGACCATCAATATTATGAAATTATCCTCAGCTGTTTTTGTGTAATATTTTTTTACTTAATTGTACACAGCCGACCAGGCTCCGTTTAGCCATACCAGCCAGCACTTTTACGAGTAACTATTTGTACTTCTATATAAATATCCCAGACTACAGTGCCTATAAGGACCAGTGAGCCTAGCACGAATAACTGCGTAAGTGTAATGTAACGTGGCATTCGCGTGAAACAGTACAAACTGTCAATTATTTAGTGCAACTGTGACACAGATGACTCATATTTTGTACGTCGTATCGTAAGCTGATGCTTTTTCGCAAATGGTTTGTGCTACGGCCTCTGTGTTCTAAGACTCGATTGGTAGAGTTCGGTATTCCAAAATCTCGACTCAATTGTAGTTTTGACCGTAATTGTATAATTAATTAATTGTAATAATTAATTGTACTCAGATCTGTTCTCAAGCCTAAAACTAGATTTACTACTATGCACTATACTGTAAAACGGCCCTTAGTATCAATGCATAAGTCACTGCGTAGCCAATGCGAGGTGGGCCGTAATCGCCTAAACTGATACAAGGTGTCCTACAATATGCTTCCTACAAGCACTGGGCATAGCTTTATGTTATAATGACGATGAACTATTTCATGGTAGCTATTAATCATTTATAAATTACAACGAAGACAAAAACACAAATAAAAAGATAATAAACGCTCATCAGTTATGAAAACATGAAACTCATGGTTTACATAATGGAAAACTTGGAACACAACAATAACAATTTTACAAAAATAAAAAATACAATGAAACATACAATTAAGGTCATGAGGGAATACAAAACTTTTCCTTATTAATAATGGACTTTAAGAAGATAAAAAAGGTACGTTTGTTCCAGAACTTTTGACCTGAACACAAGAAAGCTTTTATTGTCTTAATAAATTATGACTGTAGGGGCACTAATGAATGTTTTAGATTTCATAAAGATTAATTACTGGAACACAAAAAGATACCCTATTTTTCTGCCGTAGCAAAGATCCCGGGAGAAACTTAATTTCAAAGTTTCTTATATAGTAGCTGTATAATCATTAATTAATCACTCAGCCTCCATTTCCAAGAATTCCTTTATACGGCGGCATGCTTGAGCAGTAAATAACAAAAGTAAAAGTAAAAAGTAAAGTATTTCTTTTTATAATTCGAATTCAATGTACAGAAATAAGACACCAAATACAAAGGGAAAAAACCTAAGGTTGAACTTGACACTAAAAGTATATATAGAAGAGATATAGTATAGAAGAGAGATATAAAAGTATATCTACTTAACCAGTTGGGTGGATGTATTGTATTTGTTACTCTTTCACACCGAAACTACTGAAACATATTTTTTACAAGGCTTATTTTTGGCGGATTTAATATAGTAATAGTATGAACTAAAGCATAAAGTTTGTTCTGGTTAGCGTTACACACCGTAACACTTACTATAAGTGCTACGATGTGTTACAATGGTGTATATATACCCTAGAGTGCTGGTGTTAACGCGGTAGTTTCGTGTCAGTGGACATTTTACGGTCTTTTTACGAGTCCAAAGAACTCCCTCCCTACCGCAATACTAAGTAATCAGTAATTAGTAGATAACTATAGTATATTTGACATAAAAAGTTTCAGAAACGCTTCCTCGATTTGGCTAACGAAAGTTAATTTTGATTTAACAATGCCAATAATTTTGAAATTGGTCGTTAGAATATGTGTTTATTTATGCCTATAAGATTTGATACGATTATGAAAAATATCTTTGAAAAATATACTCGAATAACGTTTGATGGGATTATACGTTTAGAGAGGACAGATTAAACGTTTATATATTTTAAGAGTTTCATCTGTCACCCCATCGGTAACTGGGGGACAGATGGTACCTTTTATTCTTGTTTGCCCCCTCAAGGGACATACTAATGGGACAGAAATAAATAATACAAACAACACAGTTAGTAGAAAGACAGACTGAATATTCCAAGATAACATGATGGAAAAATTACATCAAACGAGGCCATATATTAGTATTGAGGCATCAGTTGCCTGAGGGTAATTACTACTACTCTACTTTTTACTATTAATTTAAAAGATAAACTTCAATTTTGGGACTGTTAAGCGAGCTAGGCGACCATTATACAGTACCCTACTAAAGCTGTGGATTTCTTCACCATGACAATGTTGCGTTTACCTTTTGGTCAAGGCTTAATGCAAGAAGTTAACCCTACCGCCAGATCGATGACTGACTGTCGCTACCTCTGAATTTCAATTGTTAGTTTACACTTATTTGGAAGAACGTTACATGCATGCTTTCCGAACCCCTTTTTCCAGCCCCCATTATTATTAGTCGTACAAAGTGCACAACGACGATGCTATAGAGAGGGCTATGCTCGGGGTTTCTCTATAAACGTGATCGAATCAGAAATGAGGAGATCCGTAGAAGAACGAAAGTCATCGACATAGCCCAGAAGATTAGCCAGTTAAATGGCAGTGGGCAGGGCAAATAGCACGCAAAACAGATGGCCGATGGAGTCGGAAGGTTCTAGAATAGAGACCACGGACCGGCAAGCGCAGCGTAGGTCGTCAACCGACACGGTGGACAGACGACCTGATAAAGGTAGCAGGACGACGTTGGATGCAGGCCGCTGCCAACTGGAGAGGCATATGTTCAGCAGTGGACGTCCTACGGCTGAGATGATGATTATTATTAGTAAATTTATAATAAGTATCAACATTAAGATAAGATGCTATTATTATTTAAACCCTTTGCCTACCAGAGACGTAAATTTACGTGCGTTTCATTCATAAATCTTTTGTTTTAATTATCACGGTATAAAAAGGGTTATGACAACTTTATTTTATGTAAGAGCAGATATGCCCCTAGAATGAAATGGTAATGAATGAGAACTATGAGTATAATAAGTAGGTTGATTATGTAAAGTGCACTACACACGTGTGTGTCTGTGTAATGAATGTAACAGCTGCGCTAACAAAGTGCAGTGACGGCAGTGTGACGGAGGCTTTGTTGAACGAATGAAATCGTAGGAAGTTGCGGTTCTGTGTTCGATTGATTCGATATTCGTTGGAATGCGTGGAGCTACGTATCCTATATACCTACTGTGTTTTATTGCTGTCACGTATTTTTTAATTTACCTTACTTTATTTAGAAGAGTTTCTATCTAAATAACTTCTTTTTTATAATTAATAACAATTTGAAACCGACTTCCATTCTTTTAAATTGATAATAAATTATTATTGAAAAATCTTCAGGGTTTGATTAAATTTTAAGCGGAACACCAGCTTTAAAATAAAAATAAAACACCAAAATCGGTTCTCTGACTGACGAATTACGAACCAGGAGGTTCTTTTCTGTGCGTTTTATTATGAAAACTATCGTAGTGTATCACATTTTTTAAATTATGTTGCGTCTCGCGGTGAGTGCGAGGCGCAACCGCGAGCGTTCTGCACCTCCTTGAAAAATACCACCGGATGTGGTTGAAACTACAGTTGGTCAAGAGGACAATGATCTGACTTATTTATGTGAGAGATTCCTATTTTTCATATATAAAATATCCTCTGTACGTGTAACGGTAATCAGATAATTGCGATTGAATATAACTACGATAATTAAACATTTACGCACTGAATATTGGCAAAATATATTCCAGAACTTCTTTGAATGTTTTCAATTTCACCAAATACGGTAAAATTAAATTGGGTAAGTATGTTATTTGTCAATGTAATTATTTTATGATTCATGCAGAGCAAATTTTTTTGTAGAGAGAGTAAATGCATTAGTGATGCCTACTTAGGAAATAAAATCATGCAATAGAAATTCCTTATAGAGTTTAAAAGTAGATCCCATAAACAAGCGTCGTGGGGGAGCCGGGTCCTTCGCAGAATCCGCAGTGTCGGGTGTCATTGGATAAAAAGGAATTTAATCATACCGCCGACCGTCTGCTTCTTTTAGATTTCTTTTCGATTACTTTTCAGATCTTATTTGATAGAAAACGATCGAATTATATTTTATTTGTGCGCTTTAGTTGAATTTTATTGCCGTGTTGTTTATCTTCTATAAGTATATATACACGTAATTCTATAGTTACTTCTCCTTGCTGACGGACTGAGGCCGTTAGCTAAGGCACAAACTCAAACAATTTGCGAAATAGTATTCGTATCGGAAACGTCAACGCGTTACGCTTCGACATACAGACTATGAGTAATTTGTGTTACAGTTACCTTAGATAAATGACAGTTCGTACTGTTTCAAGTAAATGACACGTTACGTAGTAATTCGTGCTAGGCCTACGATTTATCAACGGCTAACGCAGAGCCTAAGCCGCTGGGCAACAAACTTGAAATATTGGCAGATGATGTATTTACTTATCCACTAAGGAAGAATTTTTGGAATTTTCACTCCTAAGGTGTTGAATTGAACTGAATTTATTGCTGTGGCGGGTCAGCTCATTATTGATAAAATAAAACATCTGTTAGTTTTTGGAAAACACGCATATAGTAAGTTTCTCTACTACCTATTTGTAATCTGAGTTTTTTGCTTAGATCAGAAATAAGTAGCTCTGAAAATCTTAGTTAAATTATTGAAAGCTCAGTTATACTTCCTAGACCATACCTACAGAGTATGTTCGTGGGAAAAATATAAGCTCTCGGTGAAGAATTACACAAGATGACAGCACATTATTTAACAGGTTTTCACGATAACTATTATGTATGTAGACATACATCGAAATTAAATAAATCAGTCCGATCATGTGTATATATATATATATATATATCCACACCCTGTATATCGTTAACTACACGAGATTTAATTCTAATCAAGTAAGATAAGTTGAAGATTTAGTACATTCGTACATGGTCTTTTTTTCTCCGAATGTTATATTACTCTCAAGCTCCCATTTTTAAAAGTAATCAAATATTTTATACTAAACTTCTTATATATAAAAATCAATGGCCGATATAAATTGTTTTTCTTTTGTACGTTCTGGGGTAAACAGGGGTGGTATTATAAATATAAAAATCAACATCAACATCATCCATAAACACGTAGGTAAAACCGCGGGGCGCAGCTAGTAATTAATAAGATAAATTGACTATAAAAAAATTATAGTCGGCGTTTCCCACAGATTAACGAATTTCTTGAATCGGAGGCAAAATTATAGAAAAAAGGTGTAGGGACGACATTTTTAATTAGCCAATTTCGACAAAATTGTGTATTTATCGAGATAGTCCCACCCAGTGACATACAGAAAGGCGGACCTACAGACATACACATCGTAATCTCAACATAAGGGTTCTCCTTTCACCTTTAGGTACGGAATACTACAAAAGAACCTGCACTTCAGTTTCGTCGAGTATTAAGTTTCCACTATTCAAGTTTTCCTTTGTGCCAGCTCGCGTTTTATAGATCGTGTAAACAAGCAGTTTTACGAAATATTTTTCCTACTGGCCCTTGTGACACACAATCTTAGGTTTTCTCCTTGCTCTAGCGAAATATTATATTGAAATGCTTTCAAGAGGTTCAAAGAATGATGTTGTTTTGTGATACAAAAGTTTAATAAATAGGAGTGTTATTCCATAAGACAGATCAATTTCGTGTTTTAAAGAGTTTGTTACAGATATATACATGTACGTTTTGACATGTTTTTTTACGTAATGAAATAACGAAACGATAAATTCGTGCACCTGATGCTTTCCGCATTAGAGTGTTGTCCACCAGAGACGTGCTATGCAGCTATGCTGCAAATATGTAAAGACTACAAGCTACAAAACTACGTGATCATTTTCACTGATGCTAAGCTATGTAGCGGAGCGAGTAAGATGTGCTATGAAGAAGCGCCGCCGCGGGCCTACTGTAGGTACTCTGCTCTTGACATAGCTACACCACTCGCGACCATCCATTACACGTATCCATAGCAGGCATCCTTCCATATAAAAAACATAGCTTAGTTGAATCCGGATGTTGTTGGTGGATATCAAACGCATCCATAGCTACGCAGCATGCAGCATAGCACATCTCTGGTGGAAAAGTTTTTCGTAGCACTGTACTGTGCTCGTCACGCTCAAACATTGGTTTTTGAGTCTCTTTCGCCCAGTAATTTCAGTTGCTGCAATACCCTTCGCACCCTACCGGGACTCAGTAGTGCAAGCATTATTGAATGCTTGCACTACTGAGTCCCGGTACCATATCTGTCACTGCAGTAGAACAAGAGGCCTCGCACCTAGTAAAAGGTTTCCAAGCACTAAGTATATTTTTAGACAACAGGATATTATCGTACGCTAAAGCCAAGGGCTTAGTTTCTCGGTTAAAATTTTCCACCCGCCGCTAAGATTTCCTCACGAAGTTTCCATTGCTTTTCATAGGTCATCGCACTCTCTAAGTAAAAGTACATGTTAGAAATGAGAATGGCGTCGTTTCTGAAATAAAAGGGCAATAAACGGCTTTATAGTCGCAAGCGCCCCGCACCAGCTGAGACGGTTTAAAATAATTACGGCACAGCTCTCAGCATCATTCCGCTGTAAGTGCCGACCAGTGAAAAGGATTCGGAACAGTGGGCACAATCAAGGAAATTCGAAATACATTTCTCAGATTGAGGTCAGATCGTTCACACTTTTGGAACGCATGAGGAGGCTCGCTAAGGGACTCGCACAATTTGGCGACTCAGGCAGAATTGACCGCAGTGGGTTAGGATCGGAAAAAGATACATTATAATGTCAATTATGTTGTCATGCGTTTTAAAATAGTAAAGTAAGTCACGTGACTTGATTGTTATTTATAATAACAATAAAACCATTTCAGTTCTGAATAAGTTACCTACTCGGTCGAGTCGCCTCGGTGGCGACGCGAAAGAAAAGACGCGCGTTCGAATCTGGTCTGAGGATGTGTATTTTTCTCTCTAAAATTGCAAAGTTACATACGTTAGGTTTAATTATATATAGCACAAAGCTTTCATAACAATATCCTACTAATTAAAGGTATTCAATTCGCTTGTTCAGAACACCAAACTAAACTAGCGAACTAAAATTTTCAGTAAGTTATGGCATTCTTATTATTTTCATGCTACAGTGCAAACTAGTAACGCTTGCGATTGACTGTTCTTGAAATTGCCATTTTTGTTTAAGTGTAGGTATGTTGGGTGCATATTTAGCCGTCATGTAACTTTGTGCTCTCTAAACCGATGTAAAACTAAGGCAATTGAATAGAATAATCATATTTTAGAATTGTCATTTTAGTTACACAAATGTGGATTTTAGTGTAAACAGAATAAGAACTACCATAGTTAGAGTATTTTAGTTCAGTGTTCTGCGAATTGCTACCACAGGTCGCGACTTTGTCCATGTGGAATGTTAAAACACAATAAAAAATACCTAGTATATGTGTTATTCCTGAATCTTAGCTATATTAATAATGTTATCAAATCCCTCGTATATTATCATTTTATAATTATGAAACAGTGCGGACGAGCGCACTGCTGTCAAGATACTGAAGAATGCTTCCGGACGAAACAATTGTTGATTGTGACATCGACAACTCGTAAATCTCACGTTTATCCCATTTTATGATTACTAAAAAACCCAACCTATCCTCATTCTAAATACAAACTAAGAAATGGACAAATATACTCATTAACTCACTCGCAAAGGTTCGCCTTATATTAAAGAGACATAATTTCTATACAGGATATAAACGCTGCAGCTACTCGTATACCGTCGCGTCGAGATGTAGGTTCATATAGCCCCAAATGATTGACGTGAATCCACGCGATGTCAACATCATCTACCACCTCATACACTCACAGTGCACAATTGTGACAACCTCTGCGGCCATTGTGGCGAGCTACACAACGACAGAGTGCTCGTCAACCGCACCGATGGCATCGTGACGTGTATTGTGCGACGAATTTGCTTATTTCTCTCTCAGTCGGGGCGTCGTAAATCTCCCAAAACTACGTTTATAAACTGCTAGTCATTCTCTTACGCTTAAATTATATTGACTCTGTTAAAATCATGATTAATGCATTGTGTAGGGAAACCGTCATCTTACACGTTCGTTACAGCAGTTGTAGTCAACATTGCACATAAAACTCTTTCAACAACTGTAGTTTTTCAGTCGAAGACTTAAAAATGACAGTGCTACAAAAATTTGAGAGTAGGTGTGTACTTATATTGATAAGGCCGTGTGCTTACCTAATTTAGGAGTATATTTAACAAGTCACTTTTTTGTATGTTTGGTTTAAGTGCAATAAAGTATTTTTGTTTTGTATAGTGCATTGTACCTGTCTTGTTGATTTATCTTATGTGAACTCGTTAAATTCTTTTTTCCGTGTCCTGATTCATGGATTTCCTGAAACCGGTGGTAAAACCATTAATCCAATTTTTGTTATTGTTTCAGGTATGTTCAACGGTAAATTTCTTGGTTGATGTTTTGAAGAAAATCTAAAATGGGTAAATATACATACATGATAGTTTGTTATAAATGCGAAAAGGGGTACACTAATACCCTTTCATATCATTAAAATTATATACCAATGAGCCAAAATTTCTGCTCATCAAACAACAAATATTGCCTGGGGTAAAATCTAGGACCTCACTCTTCTAAGGCAGGGTCAATATACGTATAAAGTGGTCACTACTACCATCCATGCTAACGATATCTTTCAACAAAGAAAGAAATAAATCCGATGGTTGCCTACTTCAGATACACAATACCTACCTATATATATATATATATATTTGTTTAACGTATCCTTAGTTCGCGCCTAACTCGCACTTGGGCATGTGTTGTTTTTATCTACCTACTTATACCAAGTTTGTTTATGTTTTAAATTACAAAAACAATTTTTATTTTTAATATTTACTAGCGACTGCCCGCTACTTCGTTTCGAGTAGTAGGCTCGGTCTTCGGCCTAGCTATATTTCTCATCTTTTCTTGATTTTTCTTTCATAAGAATTTTCTTCTGACATTAATTAAGACAATAAAAAAGAATAAGCGAGATTGTTCGATCCATTCGAAAGTTATAGCGCAACTAGGAGAAATAGGGGTTCCTTTTTATATCTTAGATTGGTATATCCGCCATAACAACACATTTTCTCTAAAATTTCGTAGTATCTACATAGTATTACGCAAAAGATTTTAACGTGAACATGGTCTCTAGCGTCTTTTATAAGTTAACTAAATTTTACTGACGTATACTATCAAAAAATATGGTTTGCAAATTACAAAAAGATCAAAGTGACGTGTATAAAAGCTTCTTATTTTTATTTTACGTGTCCGGAACGAGCGAAATACAATCAACAGACTTATGCATCTTTTGTTTATCTACAAAACTGAGCTTAATTAAAACTTTGTGCCAATGCCGTTAATTATTCAATAATCGATTCGAGGTTGAATGTTGTTAATATTCTGAATCGATTACAGCCTTTTCAAAACAAACATGCAGCTTATTAATCGAGAATATCAATCAGTCATGTGTTGTCAGCGAAATGTTTGATATCATTTTCATCAATTTTGTTTGTACATCGAATTGCGTATGTGCAATTTTTGTACACAGCTCCAACTAGATTATTTCATTGAGTGTTGTTATTGACATTTAGGACAACGTTGGAATTATGTTGAAAATAGCAGCTACTTTGGTAGTTGAAGTATTATATATAGGTACTATTAACATAAGTTAAGTGTTATGATAGTATTATATATTAGCTATATGTTTATTTTACTTAGCAGTTACCGAGACACATTTTTGTTTTATTTTTTGTTATCAGTCCACAGCTAAAAAGACCTAGGCACACTATTAAGGCCGATATTCAACATCTCTTCTCCAGTCAAGTGGTATAAATATGTTCTTAAAATGGTTCCATGTTTTTACTTAACCTTGCAACGACAAATTCATTATTATTCATATCAACGACAATAACAAGAAAGTAGTTTCATTTTGAAGTAGTCCCACGTTGGGCGCCACAGGTCTTGGCAAACATGTAGTCGCGCCGTCCGCACGATGCCGCCACCGCGCCCTACTCGACCAAGAGTCCTTGTGTCCCTACCCTCGTTATAGTAACTTATGCGTTCCCGTGCCGTTGCGCCCTGCGCCCGTCCCGTCGCCGCCACGTCGTCGCCACCTGCGATCAATAGCACTTTCTCAAGTTCCCACTCTAATATTGAATTTTAATGAGCAGCAACAACTCAAACAAGGCCAAAGTTCCGAATACCCGCACATCCCAACTCCTCGCTTAAACTTCTTTAAATGCTTTTAATACGTCTTTTAACTGTCGAAAGTTAGCTTATCTAACATGCTTACAATGTAAATGAAATTTTACGTAGAGAATAATTGTTCTAAGTTTAAATGTTGTTAGCAGTTTCTGTAATTGTTCTCCGCTCGGAGTCACTTTGTATTTATATAATTTGGTTGCTACTATGACTATCAGCTGGAGGTATGTTTGTACGAAACTGTCTATTTGTTCTTTTCTCCGTATCTGAAGTTATGACCCCATTTTCCTCATGTTTGTTTGAGACAAATTTATATAGGTTCGTAGTTATTGTGCTTGTTAAGGTTGTGAGTGAGTCGGTCTATAATCTAACCATGAAGTTATATAATACAAAGAATGAAAAGTGCTTTGGTATGAGAATGGGATAGGATGTGGAGGGCGTAATGTAAGCGCTATAAATGAAAGGGTGGAATTCCTTCCCTGCCGTGTATGGCACTCTCGACATCATTTACCAGGTACTTTTCTCGACATCATTTTAAAACGTACAGCGTCGCAATATTAAGCATATTTCTGAAAATTTTTACTTGCACGAAATTTAAAGTCGAAAAGATTGAGGATAATTTGATAGACTATTGCATTACGAGTACATGTCAATTATGGCAATAAAGATTAACACTGTATTATATTTTAGTAGGTAGAGTTCCTACGTCAATAAAACGATATCCTAGACGTCTTCACCAGGCGGTTCCATTCAGATGATACTATGAGGCAAACAGGACTAAATTATTTCACTGACTGAAATAGGTTTCTATAAAAAATACCGGCAATTGAGGAAGTTAAACTAAAATAAAGTACATATACCACAGTTCAGGACACTTAAAAACACGCAAGATGGTGTCCGTGATGATGTTAACACACTGCGTTGCATTCCTTGGGATCGTGTTATGTTTTCTTGGAATTCTATTATGTTATTGGCCAAATATGGCCAATGGTATGTCTACGGGTAGCACGATAGCCGTCGGTAAGTAGTTCAACAATCTCTATGGTTCCAGTTTACCCAACGTGAGGAGTCCTTCAGTCATGCTTAGATTAGGATCCCTCGTCTTAAGTCATCCACCAGTCCGGGAAAAAACATAAGCAAAATGTACTCAAAGCAATATTTAAACAGCCTAATAGATATATTTCCCGCACCTTTACTTAGAAAGATTTGTAAGCATTAGTCATCTGCTACTCTTTGTGTTAAATAAAGACTAGAAATATTCAGGGTTTTATCGGAATACATGTGTATTGTTTTGAGTTACTGATATTTTGGCACTGTTGTCATGATCACGGACAAAGTGCGGAATTGCGGGCTGGTTTATGTTTTTCTAAGTAAGTCTGTAAAAAGGTAAAAATATGCACTTAAACCTAAGGCATATATAAAATTATCGTTAATAGTATCTAGGTAATAGAAGGCTATAAATTCAGAATCAAGGCCAGCTCAATCCATTGCTTCTGATTGATCTCTTTTAAATAACACCTATAAACAAGAACAATTTGAAAAATTTAATACCGACTTCCATTCTATTACTTTGGTAAAAATCAGTTATTGGAGAGTAACTCAAAAACTACTGGACCGACGTTAATGAAATTAATTGGGACCACACGGGAAGCACCAGCTTTCAAGCAAAAAAAGAATTTTGAGAATCGGTCCACCCAATCGAAAGTTATGAGGTAACAAACATTAAAAAAAAACAGTCGAATTGAGTACCTCCTCCTTTTTTTGGAAGTCGGTAGAAAACACTGTAAAGTCCTTGAATCCTTGGGTGATTTATATTTTTTCTACTCAATATTACTCAAATGCACACGTATTTGAGTTAAATTGAGCTTGGTATTATGCAAAGCATTCAAGTTATATTGGTAAGAGCATACTGTACCGTGGGAAACTTTAACCCATAGGCATTTTTTATGGATTACGTTTACTTTTTAGTTTCGTAGGTGTTCTCTTTGGTGGATATTTTGCTGTTTGCTTTCACAAGTGTTTCATCGCACTCGAGTGAGCACGTCTCCATTTCTTCTTAGCGACTGCAAGGGCGGTTTTAATTACATAAATAGTATATTAATTCATTTTTATTATGTTCACCATTATCGAGTTTTGTAAATTATTTAAAAGTAGCTGCGCCCCGCGGATATGGATGATGATGATAAAAAGTATATCCTATGCTCTTTACCGAGATATGATAAGTCTAAAACCACAAAAATCATAAAAATTGGTTCAGAAGTTCTTGAGTTATGACTGGTGTTACTAAAACGACTTTGTTTTATATAATACTAGACTCTGCCCGCGACTTCGTTCGCGTAGTAGGCTTGACCTTCGGTCTCGCCATAACCTCCAATCTTTTCTTAATTTTTTAAAATGTAAGTACCTTCTACGAAATATTAGAAAACATTAATTAGATCGGTAAAGCCGTTCTCAAGTTATAGCGTGACCAGGAGAAATAGGGGATCATTTTATATGTATATAGATAGATAAATAATAATGAAGTAATAAAATTTAAAATGTTAACACGCTTCATCGGAGGGGAAATTAATTACTCTGGCTCACGGGTTTGATATTTCAGTTTTTATACATTTCTTCTTCTATATCCCTGGAAGGATCAAGTTGTCGAGTAATTTAATTTCTCGGATTTTCATGGAACACTGTTGAGTTCCAACACATTCATCGGCCTATCAAAACTAAGCTCAAGGTGATGGAGTTCCAGTTCTCGCAACCGAATTTACCGAAATATTGTTTTCCTGTATAAGAAATAGGGCAAACCTCTAAAGCTAGCAACCCCTGAGAACCCATTTGTAGAAAAAGTTAACTGAACATGACCGTTTAACCTGCAGCGTTCTCCTTCCCGTTGTTAAAAGGGAAGCATTTTTCAGAGAAGTCGGGTCGAGACTCCCGACCGCTAGCAATTTGTGTTACTTGACGTCGCCATCGCAGCTTGAATACAATACCGGAATGCTGTTAAATTACGCGAGCACGTTATTTATGCTTCGAACGACGGATCGATCCAACTCTCAGACCGGAACGTATTGTCTCTTACAGTTTTAAATTCCTACGAAAATTGGTTTCTTTAGACAGATTCATTGTTCCGAAAACTTTTCAATCCATTCCAATTGAAGCACACACGAAAAATATTATGCTATGTAATGTATTGGATCTTTTATGAACCTGTCCTCGATTTTTTCTTAATTTTCTTGGTAGAAAAGTTATGCCGTCAAGACGGCTTCTTTCAGAACAAAGGGAAAGTTCCAAAAACAAACTAAAACTGCTGACGCAAAAAAAGGTTTTTTCCAGTGAGTATCGTATGTCGAGTAATACCTCGACATACAATATGTGTGTTTGTGTTCTTTTTATATAAGTCACTTTCATAACTTTTTATTTCGCTAAGTACATTGAAAATGAACAACACTAAGCGAATCAAATCGCGAATAATTTTATATTATTATATCCCGACGTTTTGAACACTTTTCAGTGAACATGGTCACGGGTAGGATAATCTATACTTCTATACTACTCATAATACTAATGTCGGATTCCATGCCTTAGTTTGTCGGATTCGATGTTCCGTTGAGGTAAAACAGTTTCATATTTGTAGAGATGCAATATATGTACTCATATAATATTGCACTCAAAGACGTTTTATTTACAGGATCAAATTTACAGCGTGAAGACGTCAGCCTTCAACATAAAGGGGCAATGTTGGCGATTTGTGCATGCAAGTCGCAACTCGCACACATGCAAATTGTGTCGAACTCGAATGCAATTTATTGCCACGGATAAATTCGGCTCAGAAACCTTTCCGCTTCAGACGGCGCTGATGTGCTCCCGACCCTCAATCACGGCTTTCGTCCATCGATTTAATACGTTCCGTAGCTTCTTTCATCTTACCCCGGCTTACCATAGACGGTGATTTAATGTTTGCCTCATTTTCCTTAATTCATCGCAAGAAACAAACAGTTTGCAAAGTTAGTGTTTTAGCTTTAATAATGTGAATAGAGCTTGATTATAATGTCAATAGAAACAATATTTTAAAAACAAGGTAACTCCAATGCAGAAAAACCGTTTTAGCTCTATTTCAGTATACCGAATAAGGTATACTTATTGTAGGTATATATTATACTAGCTGCTTGCTCTCCGCGGTTTTACCCGCGCGGTGATGGATGATGATAATGATGAATCTTATATAGCCTATGTTACTCAGGGTGAATGTAGCTTTTCAATGGTGAAAGAATTTTTGTAATCGGTCCAGTACTTTTTGAGCCAATTCTTTAGAAACATATAGGGTGTTTGGTAGAGGGACCGACAAACCAAATGAGCGTGTTCGGAGAATACAAGTTGGCAAAAAAAAAATCCCCGACACCCCAATTTTTTTAACTTTTTTTTGTGAATTTTTTCGTTTTCTCCAATATTGCACCAATTTTGGTTTGCGTGGCCTGAAGGTGTATTAGAGACCAAATTCAACTAAAAACATCCGGTCTAAAACAGATTTTACAAATGTTATGGTGGTAAATAGGTACAATTTCGGGGAAAAAGGGAAAAATTACAAAAAAAGTTAAACATATTGGGGGGTCGAGGATTTTTTTCGGCCAACTTGTATTCTCCAAGTGGTCCCCCGAACACGCTCATTTGGTTTGTCGGTCCCTCTACCAAACACCATATACATACAAATCTTTCCTCTTCTTTATAATAGTATTACTCGTAGTATAGATGTGGAAGAAGAGGTTTTCTACTCTTGATATTTTATAATTAATGGGCGCTTTCTCAATACGACACTCACGGATCTTATATTAATAAATGAGACTATTATGCCAGTCCATCATCGTAAGGTAAGCGTCTCACCTTTAAAAGGCTTTCGTTTTACTCCTGCTTTTGGCAGTTGCAGTATACGAGCGAGATTCTGCGGGGCATTCTGGATTCGTCAATCCGATTTGGTCGTTTTGTCTTTTTTTTATTATACTTACCTTACCTTAGTACCTACATATTGGTACATGGTATTACGTAGGCAATCTTTGCAACACGTCATTTCATCGATGCGATAGACGCAGAAAAAGAACTGCCACTAAAATTATACATACTTACGCAAGTGTCACTTTTTTGGTATTGGTGTCGAGTGGGGATGGCGATCATTTATGATATAGTGTAAAACTGCTACATATTCACACTATACTTATTCCACACAATGTTATACTTTCACACTATATCGGTAAGTAAAATTTCTGTGTATCTGTACATGGCGGGTAATTGTGAAAGATACCTTTTATCAAAGCCATGGTGGTGGCGTGCGGCGACGGAGGCTGAGGTCACGAAGTTCGACGCCCGACGCCTTTCGTATCACGCTGATTTGCATGTGTTTGGGCGATTTAAAGCTTTTCTTGTTTACTTGACCGTTTATTTCATTCTGAGAATCGTGACGAAATGAACTCTTTGCATGATGCTGACAATGATTTCATACGAGTGAATATTATTGTAAATTGCGCTTTAATATGACCGTCACAGAAATAATATTGCAACGACAAGCCGATGCGGTCCGCATTATATTGATGCCATTTAATGGAAGGCAATAAAGAGCCAGTCTATTCAATGTTCCAAGAATCGTTGGAATAAATAAGATGCTGCATAAATGAAAAAACATATTATAGTGTATTGGATGGCCGGGATTATCCGGCAGAGTGGAATGCCCTGAGATCGTGTTCTCGGTGGTTGGCACCTGATTAAATCCGTCGGGTGCAAGCGCAACATGCGGTCACCGGCGTCTGCAACCGACCAGCCCACACACAGCACGTTGGTCTTTACGGCACAATACTCATCGAGTTATATTTGTTTAATTGTTACTTTGAACTTTACCCATTCCGAGAGCACGATATGAAGGCGATATGGACTGCAACCCTACACCGCAGGGCACAAAGACGAACGAGGCAGTAGTCACGATCGGGTCGACAAATATCACATTGCGCAGGCATTAACTCTCACTAGAAAAACGGTTCCATAGAGTGCAGTGTGCCATAAAACATAGTCGCGGTCCCACCGCGGCTATCACAAACTATCCTGCGCGCTCGCCTGCATAATACCGGCTAATTAACATACTCGCCCCTGCAGCCGGTCCACATTCGAATGATTAAGTACTGCCTGGAGATACGTGTGAAAAATGTACCAGATAAATTGTGACTCGTTTCAGCAGTATCGTTTTATTCTATTGTCGTATGGAAAAGATGCCTATCACTGTTATTTCGAGGGGGGATCCTGGGTGGTGAGTGGAACGCAAATTCCGGGGAATCTCGTTATACTATTTGCTGCCGGCGAAGATCCACGATAAGGTGAGGGGGTGTTGGTGGAAAATCTAATAAAGGGAAATGTGCGGGGCGATCGAGATTGGAAATATCGGTTAATGGTGAAGGAAGTGCGCGACAGAGATGATTTCGGACACAAAGAAGTAAGCGTTTGGCTCGATACCGCCCGCAGAGCGCCGTGCTTTCTGCTCTTCGCTTGAATAACTCGTTACCATGCATTTAGACTCTTAATTGTTTTTTAAATTTTATATTTCCCTTTCTGAATTTGAATTTTATTTTATCACGATTTCATTTTCTGATAACAATATTAATAACGCAAATGTATACAATAAAAAAAAAACAATCTTTCCCCTTTATAATATTATTATAGTATAGATAGGGAATTCAGCACTATGCAGTTCTGTGTAGAACTTGAAGGCAGTTTTCTGATTTTTTGAGAAGACGGCTCTGTTGAGCGAATATTTTACCGAAATATGTATATCAAGTGCCCTAATCAAGAGTCATAATCATTATTGGATCCAACTGGATAACGGTAGCGGTACAACTAACGCAACATCGAAGGCTAAAGCACATACGCTACTGACACTGTATACAGACAAATTAGAAAATTAAACTATATAGAGCTGGTCGAAAGTGGTATAGGTGGTTGAAACTATAGTCGGATCTATCTGGCAAGTATTACGTGAGTAATCCCGTATTTTCAGTACCTAAAAGACACAGATAATAGATTTGGTGTTAATTTTTAGCTAGAATATCAAATATCAGATGTACACAGTAAAAAATGTTAACGTGAACAAAAACATGGTGATCGCAGTAAAACTCGATTTCACAAAAAGCCATTAAACATTTGTCATGAAATGAAACGACAATAAAACTAACGAACGCGAGCTTTTGTTGCTGCGCTACTTTAAATAAGTAACTGGCGCACGGTTAATTGTGACATGTTATAATCATATCGAATAAGTATTTTAAAGAATACGTTATAGGCTCTGTGCCCACCTAAGCAACGTGTCACGTGATCTGGCAAGTGATCTGGCATGTAACTTGCCACTAGCATCAACATTCAATGCAAATGTATGGAGTAGCACACATTCGCGTGGCATAGCGTGACATGATCTGCAGTCCTAGACAAAATTCAAGCAGCCGTTTTTGCGCACACGCTACAGACAGAACGTTCCCGGGTCCCGTCTACGAACTTAGCGTGACGTCACGTGACTCTTCTACAGGTAATATCAACGCCATACATTTTGGAGATGTCGTTTGGCGTTAACGATAACAGATTTTGTCTAGGCCTACAGACGTGCTACTCAGCGTTCTACTAGTAACTTAATAAAGTGATTTGTATAAAAATAATAATAAATAAAGGAAGATCTACCATTTAATTTTAATATAAAATTTATTCATTTATTCTTGGTTTCCTAAACCTGGTCAACTGTTCAAGTAAATAAGGTCTCAATTTTTCGAGTATTAATAAATTCGTTTCTTTTTAAATATCTATAAAATGTCTTCAATGTATGAGGATTTTTTTTTATTCCTTCATAACCATGTATGTGCCATCAGAAACGTTTTTGTCCGTTTTGAATACTTATTTAAAGTTTGTAAATATGCAAGAGCATCATGATCTTCATCAGGTGAAGACATAGTTGTACTCTAGTGGGTCCATCGAATGTCGTGCCAGAGTCATGATACATGCCAGAGGATAATCACGTTGCTGTCACGTTGCTTAGGTGGGCACAGCGCCTTAAACACTATATAGGAACGACGGGTCACGTGGACACGTGAACGGAGGAGAATACAGATATCACTACAATGTAAGATGAAACTACCAGAACTGCTCTTAACTATATATTATTAAAACACCATTTGCATAATATTTCTACTAATAAGTACATACGTAACACGAATTTTGGTGACAAGTTTATGATTATATTTGAATTACGTATTTTTATTTTGTATGGTATCACAAGTACAATGGTAAACTAATGATAATTGCATGCAAAAGCATTAAAATGTTACATTACTACGAGTAATTATTTATTGTTTCCTTTCTTGGTACATTATTATACACGATTGTTATTACACATTTAATATTTACCTTAAATTTACCCGTCTACACGAAAATCCTTATAGTCTGGAGCTGAGGGATTTATACTTAATTTTACAATAGTGCTCGATAACTACGCCATCGTTATTTTTATTATAATGTTGCCAAATTTTTATTTTGTCTGTGTGCTTACTTATAATATTTATGCTTCATATCGTTTATTAGAATTTTAACTGCCATAATGACAATTCTATTAATTTTATGATGATAATTTTTAAAAGTAATGTGTCCGTTTTGCGGTTAAAATCAAATGAATAAACACAAAAAGTAACGAACCAGTTGCGGGGTAGCTATTCCTTAAGTAAATAGGCAAGATTTCCTGAAAGCGGATAAATGTAACATAATGTGTAATGTTAGGAACGCGGTAAGTAGGTACCTAAGTATCCTTCAGAACGTGTTCAACTGTCGACAGATTCGCTTATTTTCCGCCAATTTTCTTGCGAGAAATTGTTTCCAACACTGAACACGCACTCTTCGAAATAAAAAAGTAAGCAATAATTTATCCAAATAGCTTTTAGTCTCAAATGAGCATATGTTATGTATTCAGGTATGTGTTTACATGTCTTATAACTTTTATTAAACGCTGTGATAACTTTGTTCTTGGATTACGCTTAGACATTTAAATTTTATTTTATTTTAAATTTGAATGATGAAGCCAGACCACCAAATCAGATGCATTCGCAAGCATTGCTGTTTACATCTAGTAGGTTGGTCGCTTGTGAGTAAGAATTCTTTGTCAAATAATTAAGGAGAAAAAAAATAAAAAATAAAGTTTTGTGCCCTTCAGGCCCTTATCGTATGTGTGCCTTTCAGGCTAAGTAAGTTTTCAAAGTGCCTTTCAGACCTTCACAAATGTATTATGTAAGTTTAGTTAAGTAAAACAAAATATCCTCCTGTATTCCTTTAGTAATTATAAAAAAAAAGTATAAAATATACCTAGTATATATGTAAACCATGCCACGGACACCCATTGATGTCTGTGAACGTAAAAAAAATATTTAAGGAAAGTGTAGCGATACAGCCAGTTTAGTAAACCTATCAGTTAAAAATATAGATGTAATAATATAATATGTAAATATGTAATGTATAATAATCGTAACCCTTGCGTAATGAAATGATTGAGTCCTATTTGAATTCACAAAAACGATATGTAAATTCCGTACGTTAAAAAAAACTTAATATTCTCCTGTGCGATGAAACTAGTGAAGGTCCATGTTAGCATCACGTTCAGTTGTAGGTACTATTTTGAATTAACTAGAAAATTAATTGAAGTACCTTGGCTATGGAAATTGAAATGTAATCACTGAATAAAATTTCAATCAGGTACCTTAACCATAGAGACGGTTTGTTTGCACAGACCATTTTATCTTTAATACCTGTAACGTATGTATATTATAACTGTAGTTCGGCGAACGATAGACCTTATACCTTATACACATATCATCATCATCATCATCTCAGCCGTAGGACGTCCACTGCTGAACATATGCCTCCCCCATGATTTTCCAAAAGGACCGGTTGGAAGCGGCCTGCATCCAACGTCGTCCTGCGACCTTACTCAGGTCGTCTGTCCACCGTGTCGGTGGACGACCTACGCTGCGCTTGCCGGTACGTGGTCTCCACTCCAGAACCTTTCGGCCCCATCGGCCATCTGTTCTGCGTGCTATGTGCCCTGCCCACTGCCACTTCAACTGGCTAATCTTCTGAGCTATGTCGGTGACTTTCGTTCTTCTACGGATCTCCTCATTGCTGATTCGATCACGTAGAGAAACCCCGAGCATAGCCCTCTCCCTAGCTCGTTGTGCGACTTTGAGCTTATCTATGAGGCCCATAGTAAGAGACCACGTTTCAGTGCCATAAGTCATCACTGGTAGCACACATTGGTCGAAGACTCTTGTCTTGAGGCACTGAGGTATTTTTGACGAGAAGACTTCGCGAAGTTTCCGGAACGCTGTCCAGCCGAGTTGGATTCGACCTCTTTCTCGATGTTGGACCTGCCTAGTTTGACACATATGAGTGGTCTCCACTCCAGCACCTTTCGGCCCCATCGGCCATCAGGCCATCGGTTCTGCGTGTTATGTGCCCTGCCCACTGCCCACATATATATATATATATATATATATATATATAAATTTTATATATATATAAATTTTATATGTTGTTGGTACCAAATGTTATGGCCGAATATTACCAAAATCGTCCACTTTTTAAACCTCTCAACCTACTATCTCGGCAACCACTTGACCAATAATGCTCATATTCGAAATTCCTCTTTAAAGTCAAGTACTTACCTAATGTGTGCACTAACTTTATCAAAATCGGAGCCGCAACCAACTTCCCCCATTTTTAGGAAAAGTACCCCCTCACTCAAATATCGCCCACGACGCAAAAATTATATTGAATAGTAGAGCATGTATACTAAATTTCCTCAAGATTGGTTGAAAAATGCAGATTGAAATTGAATTGCAAGTTGAAAGATGCATACAGAAGGACCAACATATAATCGAACTTGATGTTCATGGGCTTTTTATAAAATAATACCTGCTTATACAAACTATGTCTCTCACTTTGTGATACATTACTATCCGTACCAAGATATACCCGTCTTATGCAGATAATCCCTTTTCAACTTGGTCTAGAGTAGAAATATCTCGGAACAAAAGTGATACGGAAAAGAATAAGCAGCAACAAGAATAGGTACAAAGACACAGAATATCATTATTTCCGAAGAAAATTGAAAACTCTTACAAGAAAGACCGTCTCTATCCTCGGTTTTTCGCGAGAAACTTAAATTGTTATGCATAGCTTCCCAATTTGCGAATATCGCTTCGCAGCGTAAGTTAAGTACATATTTATGAGGGACGCGTGTACACTCGTCGAGGCGAATATCCGAAGTGAGTCAACTCTTGGAAATGCGAATATATTCCGAGTCTCATATGCATAGTTTGTAAAAATCCCTCGCGAACGTGCACATAAAATCTTGGATCGGTCCCGCTGGTCTCGCGCAAACTCGTATGTTCCCAACAATCCAAAGAAATTCAGACTTATAAAACTTGAACGTGTCTGCCTAACCCTTTTCAAACACGGAATAAGGCTGTAGTAATAAAACATCAGTGATTGCGAATGATCTACGGCTTTACTTAAGAACCTATCAAGTCCCAATAGATTAAAGAAAGGAATATTTGCTTTCACTATATATTTCCTTCATTGAAACATTTTCCTTAGTAACCACTTCGTACTGTTAATTATATAAGTAACTAGCTGCGCCCCGGGGTTTCATCCGCGTGGTGATGGACGATGTTGTTGATGTTTTTTTTTGTTTCGAAAACCTCCACTGAATCAGAGCTTTTAAAGCAAAAAAGAATTATGCAAGTCGTTCGGAAGATATGCGCGTACATACATTTCAGCGATTCATTTTTATTCATATAGAAGATTATACAACATACTTCGTCAAACCGCAACACCCTACGCATATTTTGAACGGACAATAGGTAGAGAGTGTATAGACTTGCATAATTCTAATTAGTCACAGAATAAAGAACAGTAGCAGGCCTGGTTCATTGCAAAGAACATGGTAATTAGCCTCGTCATTAGACCCCAGGCTTGTCGGTGGTAATTGGGACACACTCCGAAAGACTCAAAACATGCTGCTTTGTAATTTGCTGTCGAAAATACTTGCACAGTAGTAGGTACGAGTAGTATGTAGTATTATATATGTATTATTATAGACTTATCTAAACTTGACATTCTCATAAATGTAACTAGATTGTATCAAGATATTGAAAATTCTTATAGCTCTTATTATATTATATTATAACTCTTTTACTCGTTATACACCAGATCTCATCATGCATACGAATGCATCTGATTTGGTGGTCTGGCTTCATCATCATTAGCCCACACTTATCCATTGCTGGACATATGTCTCCTCTACTATATATTATGTCACCAGAGCTTGATCCTCAACTCATCCTATCCATGTCTAGCTAGCTGACTAGCACTCAGGTGGACTCTCCACTTGCCCGTTAGGGTTCCAGCTACTCCAGCGGTTATCGGTTCTTTGGAAAATATGGTTGGCCCATTGTAACTTGCTTTATCTTCTTTGAGTTCGGCTATTTTGGTTCTGTAGTATCAAATAAACATTTTGACTTTTGTTCTTCATAGAGACTCCCAGTGTATATCTCTGTATAGGTCACTGATCCATCCTTAATTTGTTTACTAGTCAGTGGGTGTCCAGGTTTCGACTCAACACATCATGACGCACTGTCTTTAGGCGATGTGGTATAGGTGAGCATATCATAAACGATTCTATAATAAAGTTTCCTATGTTATCTGAGATTTGCCTAATAATAAGTTTAAAATTACTATTAAAACTAAACTCGGTCAAAAAGGTTATTACAAAATTTCAGATTACTTGGAGGATAAAACAGCTTGGGACTGATCACTCCAGGATCTATCTACTCGTGTACTAAGATGTCAAAGTGTAGCGTGTCTTGCCCTACTGATACCATTATTATGTTCTCTTTTGTAAGGCAACACACTAGAGCTAATATTTGTAGTACCTAAGTAAAAACATTGTACAAACATCTATGTAAAAAGAATGGCCCCGTGTTTCTTGCCGCTTCTTCTCGGTAGGCTCTATATATTTTGAAACGCGGCGGTAGTCTTTAAAGTACATTATAATGAAAAATTGACGTTCATAAGTGCGTCTTTGATGCCTAAATTGAATAAATGATTTTGACTTTGACTTTGACTATCATCCATACTATTACTCTTGACTAACAGTCAACAATCATATCTGTCATGATTTAACAACTTGTTGAAACTATGCAAGTTTTCATGTAAGAAATTTTCTTGAATGTTATCTGGAGCACCACTTGCTCAAAGTTTAACATGTATGTAAACTTTACTATTAATTCATTACGACAAAGCCTTATTTGAGTTACGAACCCCTCTATAAAGGCAGTGACTTGTGACTTATGGCGCATACATGCGGGTCCAGTCACTAACCCTGTAGTGGGCGGAACAATGACTCCACTGTCATCCAGTTCGTTTACTTGCACTCCCACATGAGGGTTTCCGCTTTGAGCAAAATATGCATACTTAGGTTTTATGTATATGTACACAAAGTCAAATGAATCGTCACTTATTGGAATAGTGTTCATATTCGATAATTTTAAATTTTTTTTATGAAAGTTTTTGTATGTTGTTTTATGTAGTTTAGGTCGACGACCACAACGTCGCTATTTTGATATACTTAGGCCGAACAAGCCCGTCTTAATCATCATATTTAAAAGAATAAGTCTACGCTACATAAGTTACGCTACTCAGGTTTTAAAAATGTTGTCTATTTTTGTTCACAATTTTGACCGTGACTGAACCAATTTGAATTTGGATCAGTGAAGTATTAATATAGGTATGGGATAACCGTTATATACAATTAGCTTAATAAATAATACAAAAGTTATTCCATCTTTATCATCCAAAGACTTCTGTTTATATAGAAGTGTTTGCCATCGTTAACTTCCGAACAAAATTACCACCGTACTATGGGATTTTTTTGTCATAATACTGATAAACCCTGAGGACACGTAATAAGTTCATCTCTATAACTACGTATCGTTCTTAAGGCAAGAATTTGTTTTATAACATTCCAATCAGGCGCGGCCGTGTGCTTTTAAACATAAGTACCTGGGTGACCGAGCTTTGTTTAATTTAGATACGAAAACAAACTAGCTACACATGTTCCGTGAGAATCTTGTCACCACGCCACGATTCAGAATTTTGCATTGCGACTGTTACTCCATCTAGTTTGAACGCAACGAACAATGTTGGTTGTTGTTTTGTGAGAATCTTGTCACCGCGATTCAGGATTTTGCAATGCGACTGTTACGCCTTCTAGTTTGAACGCAACGAACAAACTGTTGTTATCCATTGCCTGAAAACTCGGATAAAACGACGTTTTCTAAAAATCAAACCTAGCTAGATCGATTTCGACCCGAAATGAAAATGAACAAAATGAAAGCATGAAAATCTCTGAAGCCGTTTCTGAGATCCAGATTATATAGGTATATTACTATTATTATATACAAAAATAGCTCGTTTAAAGTAGGTATTAGTTTAAAGTACATATACTACATTTACGGTCAGTTGGTGTGTCCCAGGTGAATGCGTTGTTATAACTTATACGTCACTAGGCGTGACTGGCGTCAGCGGCGAGTTGAACGCCTTGGTAATGACTCTTTTCGTGCGGTCGTGCTCCGATATTTCCAAATTGATGAAGACGTGAAGCGTTGATTGTCGTAATAAGTGACCAGTCAATCATAAGCTCTATCACTAGAAGTGTCCTAAACATCAAAACTTATTGTACTGTTATGTATGTATACTCCAGATTACATAGAGCACACTCGTTACGTATGATGTGTGACAAAATGGTATGCTTTGTTACATCTCAGGCGGTTAAAAGTGACTACTTGCCTAAAAACAGTAAACATATTACAGAAGGCCATTTCATCTATTTTCCCCTTGATAGAGGTTTAAAACGATTTTACAAATATTTCATTATGTATTTGTAAATATTTAACCTTAATTAAGATTACCGTTTCTCTATCTTCAAAAGCATAAGAAACTAAACTTTTAAATGTTACTCAAAGTAGGCGAAATGGGTTCCCCTTTTAATTGCTTCCTTTCATCAAATCCTTTCTTAGCAAATGCCAACACTCTATAAACTAAGTATATATTTATATAGTTCTATAACCTGAATTGTAACTTTGTAGGCTTATAGACGCTTTTATAATAATTATAGAGATAACAACATGGACCGAAGGCATCACTAATGAGACACAAAATGCTAAATATTACTTATATATTTAGCATTATTTATTATCTTTAAGTACATACATATAAATTAAATGGAAGTGCCTGTAATGTCGAAATAACAAGTTTTACTACAAATATATGGAAAAAAATTGTTTGCCTGTCTGTGTTCCGGCTAATCTACGAAAAAACTAAACCGATTTTGACGTTACTTTCACTGGCTGACAGCTGAAGTTATAAGCAGAACATCACACTACTTGAAGTGTGAAATGTACAGCATAAGTTATATATTTTTTTTACTGATACGAGTACATACGGGATTACGCACGTAATACTTGTTGAATGGATCCGACTATAGTTTCGACCACAGCCGGTGGTCTTTTGTGGTCGAAACTATAGTCTGATCTATCCGACATTACGACACGTGAGTAATCTCGTATTTCTCATTTAAAATGAGCGAAAACCACGTTACTTTTTGGTAGTGGTTGTAGGTAGCTTCAGTGTGTTACGTTTAGTTACCTATATGATACATTCAATAAACGTTTACTACCTACAGATCGCAAAATGTATTATTAAATTATCTATTATTATTGCATACCAAATTTCATTAAAACCTATTTAGTAGTTTTTTCGTGAAAGAATAACAGACATCCATATACAGGGTTATTGGTAATTAGACCGGATCCTTTTAAGGGGTGGTAGGGAATGCCATTTGCAACAATATGACTGTACATTGTGATATCCGGAAATGAATCATTTCTGTGATATTCTTTTTTTTTATTTTTTTTTGGAAAATCCAGTTTTACTACTTTAAAATTTAATAAAAAAAAAAGTAATCAACCGATTTCAATTCTGTTCGCAGTTTTAGAGAAACCTTGTTACAGCTCTTAATAATAAACAATAATATCGTACTAATGTAGATCCATCCAAAAACTAGAGGCTTTTTCATAATTTTTATTTGATAATTTTTGTAAGATGCTTTACAAAAACCTTTATTTTCTCTACAAAAACGATAGTAAATTAAGTCTGCATTTTATTTAAAAAACATCTACAAGTCTTTAGCTATCCAACGAGGTAAAAATTAGCACTTTATTACACAGGTGCAGAAATAATGCGATTACAAAAGGCCGAGAAAGGAATGAGAATAGTCCATGAGAAGTAGCTATGGAAGAAATATTTTCTTAAGGTAACTTAATTTCTTTTAAAGAAATAAAAGAGTAGATGTAATTAGTCTGTATTTATTATTTTTACAGTTCGTTCTCAAAATGTGAGCCAGAATTTTGAATGCAGAGACGCATACGTCTGCGTAAATTGCTTTTAACAACACTTGTATTTAAATTAATTTTCATTTTTTCTGCTGCATCTATTATGCGCTGTTTCAGTTCTTCGATGGTTGCCACAGGTCCAAGAGTATCGTCGTACACCAAGCTTTTCATGTGACCCCATACGTAATAGTCGGCGGGAGTCAAGTCGGGACTTCTGGCCGGCCACGGAATGGGTCCTCCTCTGCCAATCCACTTATTGGGATACTGACGATTGAGCCACTCACGGACGCTCAAACTAAAATGTGCGGGGCAACCATCATGTTGGTAAATCATGTTTCTGCGGGTTTCAAGGGGTACTTCACTGAGTAGCTCATAAAGTTCGTTTCTCAAAAAAAAATCATACGCTTCACCATTGAGGTTGTTGGGCAGAAAGAAAGGGCCGATCAATTCATTCTTAATAATGCCCATCCACACATTAACGGAAAACCTTCTTTGTGATCCTTGTAATCTTTTCTTGTTTGGGTTACCGTCATCTTTCGGGGCCCAATAATGAATATTATGATAATTTGATATTCCATCCTGATCAAATTTGGATTCGTCGGTCCATAAGATTTTTAATAAAAAATTGGCATCTTCCATATCGGTGTTCAACATGAATCTGCATAATTCGACTCTACGTGCAGGATCTCCGTCTTGGATAACTTGTACCGGAGTCAAATGATACGGGTAGAGTCTTGAGCGGTGCACTGTGTTCCATACTTTCCATTGCGACATGCCAAGACGTCGTGCAATGATGTTTGTTGAAGTCGTAGGATCTTGCTCAAACATGCGAATTATCTGTTCCTCTTCATCCGAATGATAAATACGAGATCGTCCAGCATCACTTTGTCGTCTTTGAACTTGACCAGTTTCTCGTAGTCGCCGGTACACTCCGTCAAATACACTCACATGGGGTAAACGGCGCTGTGGAAATCGAGACTGATACTCCGTTCGAGCATGTGTAGCGACGCCGTTGGCAAAACCATAGCAAAACAGTATGTCCGCATACTCTTCGTTTGTGAACTCTCGAAGCCGAGGTAGATGGTCGTGGGATTCCGCAGTCATGATCAGATCCTTTAGTACAAGCCAAGTCGTCGGGTAAGCAATCAATCAAAAAGTCCAGTTCACTAGCCGAATCACAGAAAAAGAAGTTACACAAGTCCAATAACGTTATCAAGGTCGAAATTTAATCGTAATAAAGGGTTGCCAAAGAGCGTCTGAACAGTACGATGCGCTTGAGCAAACTGGGTTCTCATTGCTCGTTCAACAAACATAAGCGAGAGGGAGACGGCGCATTCAACATGGATACCGTTGTCTAAAACCCTTTCTCGGAATGTCTCTACCTGAGTCTTTGTTATCGCATTACTTCTGCAATTGTGCAATAAAGTGCTAATTTTTTTACCTCGTTGGATAGCTAAAGACTTGTAGATGTTTTTTAAATAAAATGCAGACTTAATTTACTATCGTTTTTGTAGAGAAAATAAAGGTTTTGTAAAGCATCTTACAAAAATTATCAAATAAAAATTATGAAAAAGCCTCTAGTTTTTGGATGGATCTACATTAGTACGATATTATTGTTTATTATTAAGAGCTGTAACAAGGTTTCTCTAAAACTGCAAACAGAATTGAAATCGGTTGATTACTTTTTTTTTTATTAAATTTTAAAGTAGTAAAGCTGGATTTTCCAAAAAAAAATAAAAAAAAAGAATATCACAGAAATGATTCATTTCCGGATATCACAATATACAGTCATATTGTTGCAAATGGCATTCCCTACCACCCCTTAAAAGGATCCGGTCTAATTACCAATAACCCTGTATACATACAAACTTACGCGTATATAATATTAGTAGGATTTACGCGCAGCTGCTCTAATAGCCATTGCTTCTTGATTCCATCTTCGCTTTCCATCAGGCTAAAGGGAGTCACTTTGATGAACCATTATAAAAAAGCTGAAGCCGCGAGCGCAGCTAGTTGTGTAATAATCAGAAATGCTAAGACCGTAGCCAGTGGAATTCTTGCAGAATGGGACTTTCGCAGCTGTTTCTGTATGACACAGAAGCTTTGCAGCGCCATCCACGTGGAACTTAGTTTAACGCTGCGGGTGACACAGTAACAGTCATGAGCAGGAGTGGCACTTCTTGCTAGTCTCGTCACTTAAGAGGATTGCATAGCTAGTACTTTCCATACTAAAAGAAAAAAACTCTTTTCTACTTCTTAACATTGTCCGATGTCAGTGTTTTTTTTTTCATAGAATCATCACATTGTTTACTATGCCCTATACTATGTGGAATTATATTTTCTGTTAAATAGTTTTTTCGTTTATCTATTATACATATAAACGGAAAAACTATTTAACAGACATACAAACAATCAAATCTTTCCTCTTTGTGTTAGAGTAAATAAGGATTAATACCAAGGTTACTCAAGACATCGACGCCGGCATCCCGAACACTCCTTGATAGAGACCACCGGATGTGGTCGAAACTATAGTCGGATCTATCCGACAAGTATTACGTGAGTAATCCCATATTTCTCAGTAAACATGAGTGAAAACCACGTTAGTTTCTATAACAAACATCGTTTCGTGACAGATTTACAATCTTGACGGTGTTAGCTAACCATCAAGTGGGCACCTGTAAGTGTCTATCAGCGCCTTTGTTTAGTTTTTATAGACGAATCAGCGCATTCAATTATTTTTAGTTTAAAACATGTAGAATGTATCTAATTATTTCAGCTAACAAAGGTTTAACATTTGGCTGCCGAAATATGTGCGTATATATTTTCTATTTCACACTTGTATCCTATGAAATATCTCCTCATCCAAAACAACCTGAAAGAAACTATTGTAGCGGTACTGAAAAAGTCCATAAACCATTATGTATCTACTGTATCTGTATCTGTATACATCTAAACCTTTTCTATGTCCACGGTATTATAAAGCACTCAAAAAAGCATCATGCCTTTGATCTGATACAGACGTGACACACTTCGTGGGGTGATATCTCAGATGAAAAGGCTACCTCGACTTTCCTCTGGCTCATGTCTGTATGCGGCTCGTTTGCCCCATATTCACGATAGGTGACAGAACCCGACGATAAAGCTTCGGAAATTTATGACTGTCGAAATTGCTCTATCGCTGCCGTGACGTCATCGATTAACGTGGACGACACGTCCACGCGCTGCGGGCTCCCGGTGATGAATGACATTATGGTCCGCGCTTTGACTCACTACGAATACGACCACTCGATTCATTTCTTTCCAACGTGTACGAGGTCTAAATCACTTTGCGTAATCCGTAGTTTACGACGTGGCGGGGTGAAACCCGAGGGTGTGGGCCTCGAATTAACCGCACCCCCGATTCTATTAACGAAATCAGTTATTTTTACGATTCGAAATCCTCTTAAAGCTTTAACAAGCAATAATTTTAAGGGTTCCGTGAAGTGAAAACGCACCTGCAAATAAAGGAGATAACAATAACGCGAAATGTTGTTTATAATACGAAGCGCTACGGTGTGTTAAGTATTGGCTGCACATGTGAGAGAAACGCTACTGGAGCTAGCCTAGTCAGTTGCAAAGAGAATAGTATCAGTTGTAACTATTCAATTAGGTAACGCAAACGGTCGTACAGTTATTACTGAGGTGGGTGACTGCTTAAGTCGTCTAATACGTCGTTTCCGTATTGTCGTATTGTCTTATTGATAACAGTTGTTAGGTTATGCTGGCTGGAGGTTTTGGGTGGAATTAAAACTGCGAAATTGGGTTGGATTCATATTGTCAGATACTGCCAGATATTGGTCCTTCGCGTTTTGCCAATCCTTAATAATTTCGGTGGTAGTGCCACGCAGTAACCCCACAGCCGAATGGGCCGGCACGACCGGGGAAGTACCACGCTCCCACATAATACCGACGTTAAGTAACATAGCTTGCTATTGCGTTTCGTCGGTTTTTGGGTGGTGCCGGAGGCCCGATTCTCCTCATCCCCATTCTCCCTCTCCTTCTCTCCCCCCCCCTCCACCCTCACCCCTTTTATCTGTTCCTTTCTATAATCCTTCCTCAAAGTTCGGCAAAGCATCCTCGAGACCTCTGGTATTGCGGATGTCCGTGGGCGACGGTATCACTTACCATCAGGTGAGCCGCTTGTTCGTTTGCCAACCTATCCCATAAAAATACAATTTTTTTCCTCCTTAGTGTGCCGGATATTTGGTATTTAAAATGTATAAAAATACCACCACACCTGGCTGTACCAAAAACCTTGATAATATCTGTATTAAAGTAAAATGCTACTTACTGATTCACTGACTGAACATGAAATCTCGAAAATTATTTGACGCATGAAGCAGAAATTTGGCAAGTAAGTAGTATAAGAAGAGTAGACGTCAACTAGGAAAGGATTTTACGTAAGGGACGAATTAAGGGGCTGCAATGGGGGCTGATTTTTTGTATGAAAGTTCAATATTTTTAAATCTAGATACTCAAAAACCTTGAATTAATTACATCGGATTTAAATTTCAATTAAATCTTTCAACTATTTTAATACATACGACATCGTTTTTCAATTAACAAATGTCTAGTCAGGGTATAGGTAAAATGAAGATTGCAGATTTGTATGGGAAATTTTACTTTAGTTTATTTATTGACAGCTTTCTTAGATTAGGATTTTTATGACAATCATTTATAACTAACAATGAACCTATGTCAGGTTAACTGTTTGTATTTAGGTAAGAATATTATAGTTTTTTATTATTATATATAGTACAGATTATAGTGCGAATAATATTCTAAGTAGATTTAAGCGAACTTTGAAATGTGTCGACGTGGAAATATCCTATATAAACCTACCGTGAACAAAAATTATACCGTTTTTTTTTGTATTGATTCTTTTCATTACTGATATCGTTGGGTCATGGTAATCCGTATTCTGCGTAGATGTCGCAGGTATGTAGCCTAAGCCTGAAGACAGTATATATATATATATATATGATATGATATGATGATGATATATATATATATATATATCATCATCATCATCTCAGCCGTAGGACGTCCACTGCTGAACATAGGCCTCCCCCATGATTTTCCAAAAGGACCGGTTGGAAGCGGCCTGCATCCAACGTCGTCCTGCGACCTTCATCAGGTCGTCCACCGACACGGTGGACAGACGACCTGATGAAGGTCGGAACATCATGGATAAAATGTTAGTAACAACTTGGATTGAATCATCATCATCATCATCTAAGCCGTAGGACGTCCACTGCTGAACATATGCCTCTCCCATAATTTTCCGAAGCGGCCTGCATCCAACGTCGTCCTGCGACCTTTATCAGGTCGTCTGTCCATCGTGTCGGTGGACGACCTACGCTGCGCTTGCCGGTCCGTGGTATCCACTCCAGAACCTTTCGGCCCCATCGGCCATCTGTTCTGCGTGCTATGTGCCCTGCCCACTGCCACTTCAACTGGCTAATCTTCTGGGCTATGTCGGTGACTTTCGTTCTTCTACGGATCTCCTCATTTCTGATTCGATCACGTAGAGAAACCCCGAGCATAGCCCTCTCCATAGCTCGTTGTGTATATATATATATATATATATATGTGTGTGTAGAATATACGTACCTACAATATATGTACCTACATAATATATATACCTGTGATTTTAACGTTTTTATAGCTTTTAACAGGACTTCTAGCGGTTAAAATTAAGTATAGGGTACGTATTTCAGAGTCGTAATTAAGTTCTTTTGAAAACGTTTATTCATGCATTTTTTCTTAAAATCGACATAATTGTATTTTTTATGGTTTTAATAACTTATTAATCTTTTCTTTATAGTTTGGTCTTTCTCCATACTGCCCCATTCTAATAAAACCCCAAGTACTAAATAAATTTAATATACTCGTATATAACTAAACTAGCTTTCCTCCGTTTCGACTTAGAATATCTTTGTCCCGGCCCGCGGTTTAACTAATAACTAAAATAACTAATGTAACGGAATAATGTAGCTTTCTAAAGGTAAAATATTTTTTTTAATCGGTTTAAGTTGTCTTCGAGTTTCTTTATTACAAACAATTACAGATATATATATTAATAAACAATTAAATCTTTTTCTCTTCATTATTAGTCTAGATAAATGTACCTATAATGACTGGACAAGTTGCTCAAGTAGTTAAATAGCTATTTAAAACATCTCGCAGTTAGCCATTAAACCCTTAACCTGGATTGTTTTTACTGACTTCAAAAAAGGAGAAGGTTATATGTTCGATTGTCTGTATTTTTTTATGTGTATGTAAGCCGATTTCTCCCCCATCACATACCAATTCTCAATATTATTTTACTTATATACTTTTTTATTTTTTATTTATTTTCTTTCAATTTAGTTACACTCCAAAAACTGAAATTTAATACGTCTATCTTGATAATATCATCATTGATGGTGAATGAAAATCGATCCCGTAAGTAGCAAGGGTCACTAAAATGGTGAAAAAAGTTTTTTTTACTGGAAAATGGAACCGACTTCAACACAATTAAAGTCGGTTAAAAAGTGTAAAATCATACCATGCGCACAGTATTATGAACATCTACTTTTTAACTATCATGGGACCGACTTCAACAAGTAATTTTACACTTTTTAACCGACTTTAAATGGTGTTGAAGTCGGTTCCATATATGGTAAAAAAAAAAATTTGTACCAATTTTTCTACTTACCTCTTAACAGTAACAGTAACAAGTTGTTCTATAATCGCCCATATCAATACCAAGTTGATTTTATGTATAATTAGCTCATGTTTTAAGCAATTTTGTTTAGATAAATAAGGAGAGTGTTTGAACAGGTACTGTAATCGACACAGACATGGTTTCCAATTTCCAACCCCTCTGCCCCCATTGCCCTCTAGACTAGAATGTGTAGCGTCTTCCAAACATAGATATATTATAAATAATTCATTCGGAAACTGAAATTACAATGGATACCCCTATTAATTCTCTCGTCCTTGTTTCAGGTAAATTACACATGCTTTGAATTGAGTATTTTGCACTCTAATCATGGTAAGTACCCCGAACCAAAAAAACTTTACATCGAGGGATGAGTCACCTCCATCCGAAGGAGGACCCTTCAGCAAATCTCATACAGTGCCTCCTGGGTGGTGTGGTGCTTATCAGGTGATGTTCTGGGTGGAAGGAATCTTCTGCTAGTAGTTATTCGTCTTGGCGGGTACCACCGTAATGCCAGATAATTTGTTTCCTGAGCACTATTTGTATGAAAGCACTATTGTGTGATGCATACGGCACGTTACTTACTGGACAAATGCGTCTAAATACAATACAATACTTTACAAGAAGTAAGCAGGAGTGTACAATACTTTACCTGACAATATCAAGGGAGTTGTCCTAAATCCTTTTAAAAAGGAATTATTTGACTTATAACTGAAAAAATATTATTACTCTATAAAGGACTTCTTAGATAATAAAAATCTAATAGCTAATTATACATTAACGTTTGACATTTAATTTAATTAATTGGCACAAGTGACTTTTTAAAAAATTATATAAATTGACATTCTTAATTATTATATCTAAAATCGGTGTGTATTATTTTCAATTACTGCCTGTTGAATTATTTTTGCGTAGTATCTAAAAACACATAAGTATTATTCTTGTGTAAAACATTTGCACGCCGATAAGGTAGAGTTTTGTTGGAATTGTAATATGGTGCTTTAACAACTCTGCAATATTGTACCCAAAACTGTAGCAAATAAATATTAATTCATTCATTAAACAGCTATGTTCTTGGTATGACGAGCGCAGTGCAGTGCCACGCAGTACTTTGAAGCGTAAAGATCTGGCTTGCTCTGCACTTTTAAGGGCAACCGTTTTGCTAAATATCATAGGGACGTCGCGTTGCTTGAAAGTGTAAAATATTACAAATTCAATAAATCGGGACACAGTACTAATCTTTCATCATCATCAGCCTGTAGCAGTCCACTGCTGGACATATGCCTCTCCAATCGCACGCCACTTAGGTCTATCTTGGGCGACTCGCATCCAGTTTTTGCCAGCCGTCTTGCGCAGATCGTCACTCCACGGTGCCTCAGGACGTCCTACACTACGTTTGCCGAAACGCGGTCTCCACTCTAGAACTCGCTTCTAGAACTAATCTTTAGATATAATTATATATCTCTCTTTATTTTTTTATCCGGTTTTATATTTTATTACTCTTAATAAAAACTGTAGAGACCATAATATGAACTCCAAAAAAGCTATATCAGGGGGTAAAGGAGCAATAAATCGAGATAAAATAATTTTCTAAATTTTTGTCTGTTTGGATGTTTGTTACTATGAAGAAGAATAATAAGGTTACTTATGTATAACAAGAACCACTCGAATATAATTGGATCGTGAAAATTATATTTCAAATTTTAGGAATACAATAATAGTGCAACGTAACGTACTCACTCATGAAATGTAGTTACAAAGCAAAATGTGTTGATGTCGGTAGAGGCAAACAGCATTAGTCCGTTCTAAAAAAAAAAAAGTGGTAAAATATGTTACTCTTGTAGTCTTGGATACATTTTGGTGTTATTTTCACAGTTAATTGCTAAATGGATATCATTAAATTAAGGGTTTCATTAACATATAACAGCAGAGGGTCGGATAATGATATAAAGCATGTTTAAATAATATTTACACATTATGTTACGGCACGATACCTATAGCGGGTATCCAACCAGAGCTCCGCGTGTTGTTAGAAAAATGGCGCATTAAAATCAGTTCCTGAGATATCTAGCGTGATGGATGTGCTCCACGAGGCCCTTAATTGCCCACCTCCATCATTTATATCGTCCCCATTTAATCACGACTGCACTGTGGACACAGTCACTCGCTATAATTGTGTAGTTAAGAACGGGTGACAGCGTTACGAAAAACAACCGGAAAAAAACAGATGCAATGAAATATTTGTAATTTTGTTGTTATTATTGGTAAGTTTTAGCTACAATCTCACTTGATGATGAGTGCTTGAAGCGGGAGGCAATAATGTACGACCACTGGAATGCACAGCCATGTAATGCACAACCCGTATTGTACAGCCCGTACTCCGTGTACATGGCCTCCGGAATATTGGGCTGTGCAATATGGGTCGTATAATCCGGCCTGAGCAAAATCGGTACGGGGTGGCAATGCACAGCCAGGAATGTACAGGCCGGAATCCGTGTACACGGCTTCGAAATGATGGGCGCTGCAATACGGAGCGTATAATATGGGTCGTACATTTGGTTGCGCAATACTGGCTGTACAATATAGTGACTCCTTGAAGGTTAGCTCTCCAGTCCTGCCAAAACTCATATTTAGACACATGGTACACACTAGGTAACTTGAATGAGGGGGTAGCTTGTCAGAAAAGCACTATAAAGTTTCCCGCCTTTATTGAAAATATGCAAGTATTGAAGATTCAATGTACCTACCATATCGTTCTTTAATGGCGTCGAATATCTTGTGGATTTGCCAATGACTATATAAACCATAAAATATAAAATTAAATTCTTAATTCTGGTATTACGTCGTTGATCACCAAAATAAGCTAGCGATCTAAAATCTATTTCCTTCTAGTAAATCATGGTAGTTCTTATTCGGTTGATGCTAAAGTCCTTTGCATAACGCTTGCGAATTGCAGTTCAAATTTGCAATTTCTGTTCAGTTGTGGGTTTGTTTTGTGCAAATTTAGTCTTCATGTAACTTCGTGTTCCTAATCTAATCGAAAACTACCCACAATTGAATAGAATAATCATATTTTTAGAATTGTCGTTGTAATTGTTACACCAATGTGGATTTTAGTAGAAACAGAATAAGAACTACCATTGTTTAGATTATTTTAGCGAATTGCTACCACTGTTTACTCTTTTAGTTTGAAATTATTTTATTTTATTATATTTGATTATTACATGCAAGTAAGTAACATTTATGATGAACAAGAAGTATATATAATAAAAAAAATAGTTTATTTTTTATTAATTAATTTTGATTGTTTGTTTATTAGAATTTTTAATATAAACTTTAGTTAGCTATCTTTTTTTAATGGGGATTTTATTTAACGTGTGATATAATATAAGGGACAAAACAATATATCTACACTAATACTATTTCATATTGATCTTATCTATTGATCCATCAATAGGAATGAATGAATGAACTTTAATGGACATAGTCAATAGCCCTGACGGTAATTAAAACTGCTATTAAGCGTATTTTAAAAGTAAAATTCTTCCTAAAGTTGCTAATTGCCGTTTTTATGCCGAACACCGTATTCAGACACTAACTTTTTTGGGTACTTCCTTTCTGTAAAAATCATAAGCATCACGTACAAAGAAGGATATCGATTCAGTGAAAAATCAAAGGTTCTTCCGAATTATGATACAGTCCGATGTCCTTACCCAAAGAAAGTAAATAGTTATCCGTATATACATACAGAGGGACGCTAAATTATTTAGGCACAACCGATGAAGCTTAAAAATAAAATTGTCCTCAGTACCTATCAAATTATTTGTGGGATGTGAAGTATCCATTGAGTTAATAATTGAGGATTTAGTAAAGTAGGTATACTTAGTATCTTTATTTGTAAATCCGAAGAGTTGTTCACACACATGCATGCCCTGGCACCCACCCTCACACAATTCATTTTCACATTTTCAACATGAATATTATGTCAAAATATAATATACAGTTTAAGTATAAAAGCTATCTGTTACTTATTTGCTTACATTAGCTTGATGAAGCCTCCTGGGAGATCCAAAAAGTAATTAAAGCCAGGACTTCGACCTCCTAATATACGAGTACCTTATACATTTTATCGAACCTCAGTGGTACCGTAACATGGAAAATTTTATTTTGTTTAGGGTTAATAATGAAATTACTATAAGCTGAAGCTTGTGAGCTCCAATAAATTGGTAAAAAACCGGCCAAGTCCGCGGTGGACTCACGTACAGAGGGTTCCGTACATTAAGAGAGCATCTAACAGTATTGCTGTACCTAAAAGACAAACTAAAGCATTAACTTAACTTTGCTGTTCGATCCCTAGACCCGAATATTGCACCAAATGCAAATAATACGTTTGTAATTAATGCGCTTTTTTTTAACCTACATGTAGATATGCTTTTCAGATTTTTTCCTTTATATGTGATATTGCTTCGTACTAAATTTCATCATTCTAGATCAACAGGAAGTGGCCTATTAATTTGGATTCCCTTGTGAAATCGCAAAATGAGCGAAAATACTCGACATAAACTGTTTTACCTTTTGGTCGCGTTAACTTACAAGCTTTAAGTAGAATTTTTCACAGCGGAATGAGACTGTAGATCCGAGTATTTGATGTAAATTTCAACTTGACATCTTTACGTGTTTCTGAGAAAAAGTATCTTGATTGACAGAAAGGCAGACAGAAGGAGAGAAGAACAGACGGACCGGCGGATAAGGGTTTCGTTTTCCTTTTGAGGTACGGGACCCTAAAATAATAAAAGATACATATTTAGTTACCTTATACTCTACTGAATGAAAACTAACAATATAAGTAGATATACGAATAAATAGTTGTATAGGGGTTGTTCCACAAATCAAATTACCAAAATTACCAAACAACAATTACCAAATTTGACATTCCCCATTAATAGGGATTTGTGAACTTTTCTTCCACAAATCCCCATTAACTTCCAATAAAGCTTGTATGGGAATCACCTATAATGGTAACTACTTTGCTGCATCTTATAGACTTATTATTAGCTAAAAATGCGTTCAAGCGAATTGGAAGAGATGATAGTTCGGGGGTAATGGGGGTCGGCTGCTATTCCAGCTACCTTCAGCAATCTCTACCTCGGGTTTGAGCTGTCGATGAAACTAACATCGTGACGAAATCTACAGCATGTTGGTAGGGCACTTTGACCCAAAGCACGGCCAAACTAGCTACCGCCCTCGAAGCACCTAACGATGTGTTACAGCAGCTATCCTTAAGGGGCTATGCTACCTCAGCTCGAATTTAGATTTCGCCCTTAGTTCGTCGCAACGATATTAACGATTAATGCCCATATTGACAACTAAAATTCACCGCAAGCGACACAAATTCCCCGTCCGAAAGCCGAAGCGAGACTGAGTCGGAGGCCGGGCGGCATGGCGGCTTGTCTGAGAATGCTTATTGCGCTTGATATTTAAGGTTTTTGCTGTTTAAAATTAATTTGAAGGCCGTTTAAAAAATTCAGCTAACATAACACCTTCCTTTTATAAAGTTCAATTATCATGGAAAGTTTCATGATCTTATTTAAAGTATTCATTGAGTTATAGACGCTTATTGTATTTGGAGGCAAATTTAAGATTTTTTCTATCAAATAAATTTAATTGAATCGTGTTTTCGCCTAACATGGTATTCAGATTATATCCTGAACTTTGCCATATGTTAATTTCAAAGTAAAAGGAGCAGTATATTTGAAGATATGGAGGCTGAAAATAAGCAATGTGAGGTAGTACCGGCTCTTAAATGCCAGTCGCTATTCAAGGTATGTGTGGTACCTTCGGCCGCATCATCACTTACCTACGTGAGATAAAGATAAAACACAATTCTTATAGGTATTTTTTTAAACGAGTAATACATAGGACAAATGTAAACAAAATTGTATTAATGTTACTCTCGAGATTTTCTTCAACAATATAATATATAGACATGTCAAGTTTACGTTCTAGATACATAAACAGTTCAAGGATATTCATAGCACGACTCTAACCACAATATGGTTAATACATGCCTGTTATATTTGAATACGTAATTGCTGAATTGAGCGAGCTAATGCTTAAACTTTAGCGAAAATTACCTAATCATAGTCAACATTCAAAACATATAATTATAAACTAAACGTGCCTATGAGAAATACGTAACTATACCTACATGTAACTTAGGCGCATAGTGTGGTAACGTAACAGCTTAATTTACAACAAATATACCAGTGTGATTGTGATCACAAGTGCCCGTAAGCTAGGGAGTGAAGGTTAATTCATAAAAAACACTTTGTTATAGAAACCTGTTATATTAAGTGCACGTGCGTGATTGGACAACAATTTACCCCACGTTTACTTAACTATTGATTAACTGCAAATGCGACATTTTGCCTCACACCGAAGGGCAATTTTTTTCATAAAAGTCGACAGCTCACGCGACCGTCCTCGTGTGTGATTGGCATGTTGTTAAATCTACAACCTAGTATTTAAATTAAATTTGCATAATAGAGCAAAGCAAAGATTTCGCATTATTCCAGTTCTGGAGATAGTGAAGAAATGAATTTAGAAGCTCTCCTCGATAAGTTCCTTTTTGCGGGAGGGGAAAATAAATATTGAAACAACACGTTTCAGTAAAACAGTTATTGCTAATGTTGTCTCTTAACACATTTCTTACATTAGTTTTGAGTATCATGAGGTCTTAATAAACATTATATTATTATTAACGTCCACCGACACGGTGCACATACGACCTGATAAAGGTCGCAGGACGACGTTGGATGCAGTCCGCTTCCAACTGGTCCTTTTGGAATATTATGGGGGAGGCTTATGTTCAGCAGTGGACGTCCTACGGCTGAGATGATGACGATGATGATGATAATAATTTAAGAGATATTAAAATGTATTTCTTTCAGCTTCAAGAAGCTATAACCATACACAAAATTTCGTTTTTACTGTAGTAGTGTATAAAATATTATATATTAAAATGTATTTATATAGATGAATAATGGTTTGAGAAAGGAATGTAATCATAAAATGAAGATTAATTTCTATAATACTGTCCCGTTATGTTTGTTATCAAATACGGCGCAGATGGGACAGGGGTCCGCGTATTTCTTTGACATCCCCCAGGATCACGGGCCCGGGATAATGGAAACTCGGGCCTTTAATATTGCGCTAATCGCGAGCTTGTCGGCTCGAAAGAACATCTATTGATGGACAGACCTATATCGAATAGACTCCGAGATCTATTAGAACTAAAACATAATTCTTGCGTTCATTATTTATCCTGAGGAATCTCATTAATCGCCATATCATCATCATCTCAGCCGTAGGACGTCCACTGCTGAACATAGGCCTCCCCCATGATTTTCCAAAAGGACCGGTTGGAAGCGGCCTGCATCCAACGTCGTCCTGCGACCTTCATCAGGTCGTCTGTCCACCGTTTCGGTGGACGATCTACGCTGCGCTTGCCGGTCCGTGGTCTCCACTCCAGAACCTTTCGGCCCCATCGGCCATCTGTTCTGCGTGATATGTGCCCTGCCCACTGCCACTTCAACTGGCTAATCTTCTGGGCTATGTCGGTGACTTTCGTTCTTCTACGGATCTCCTCATTTCTGATTCGATCACGTAAGAGAAACCCCGAGCATAGCCCTCTCCATAGCTCGTTGTGCGACTTTGAGCTTTTCTATGAGGCCCATAGTAAGAGACCACGTTTCAGTGCCATAAGTCATCACTGGTAACACACATTGGTCGAAGACTCTTGTCTTGAGGCACTGAGGTATTTTTGACGAGAAGATTTCGCGAAGTTTCCGGAACGCTGCCATATGCGTACATCTTATTTGTTATTTAGTCCTATGGCGTTTTTTCAAAAATTTATTTATATCTTATTATACATATCAATACTACCTTTAAATGAGTAGCTCTTGTATATCCTACTAATATTATAAACGCAAAAGTATGGATCTCAGAATACAGAATATTTTATTTCTATATTCTGAGGTATGGATGTATTGATGTGTGGATCCTTGTTACTCTTTCACGCTCGAACGGTGGGGCAGTTTTGATGAAATTTGGTATGGAGGTAGATGAGGCGTTGGATTAACACATAGGATACTCTTCATCATCATCATCATCCATCACCACGTGGGTGAAATAGCGTAATATGCTTGGGCACAGCATAGCCAAAATAATAAGATCTTCGCCTACGTCAAGATCGTAATGATGACAGTTCTGTCAAAGTTCGTTTCAGTTTCTGATAGCTTAGTCAATTTGACAGCGCGATTACACTAGACGTGCTCAAACCTTCAAGGGTGATAAAATGTAGCACAAATACCGTCAAGGGTGATGAAATGTAATGACAGTTTTTTTCCATAGTGATTAATTTTATATTACATACTAATATAAAATTAATCACTATGGAAAAAAACTGTCTGACGTAAGTCCTGTATTTTGTTATTAATGTAACTGATTGATATACTAAATATTTAAATTTACTCATATAATAGGTACTATTATAGCAATTGCGTTTGACCATGTACATATTTTAAGACATTTTGGTATAAGGGTAGATATGGAGAAGATAATAAGCTACTCGAAAATCCTGCGCAGACCTAGTCGCGGGCACCAGCTAGTATATATATAATCTGAATCTCTGAAACGGCTGCAACGATTTTTACGAAATTTTGAAAAAAAAATGAAGAAATATAAATATAAATATAAAATTATGACAACTAGGGCCATCAGCTTACACAACAACTAAACATTTTTTATCGACCCATTAACACTAAAACTACTTGATAATAGATGGCGTTGTTAAGCAACACTAAGCCAATGAATATTTGGTTTGAGGTCAGACCAAGAAAGTTAATTATTAACTTACGAGGAAATCTCGGCCATCCAGGTACTATTGATTAAATAGGAACATTTAGAAACTTACATGAGACTTACGTTTCGAAGAGTTTTATTAATACGCAGGGACACCCAATAAAAATATCACAAATGATGTTTCTGCTGCTACTCGTGCAAGTTATCTATAATATACATTTTAGGGGTCCAACGTGAGTTTACTTAGGACCAACCGGTGAGACGCGAAGTATTGGGAGCATGATTGGGCACGAGACTTCTCTTATATTTATTGTGTACATAAATCCTTAAGAATAAGGTAAATATAAAAGTTGAAGAGCTCGTATACCTTTGAGGTATGCTTAATCGAAATTCGGTGAGCGATTTGATCTCAGAGCTCATCTTTATTTTATTGTTGAACGCAATAGTATATTGCCTATGACAGTTATTGAGAAAACAACTTATTTGGGTAACTATATAACAAATATCTTTACGATCTCAACTTTTTGAATATACGGGAAAAGCTCGAAGGCTACCTGATGATGTTAAATGCCTACCTCTTCTTATTTCTATTGCATTTCAAACTGTAGGTACTACACCCGTTAACCCTGAGACACAGAATAAGTAATAGTAGTTATTGAGTCTCTTGTGTCTCTAAGAGCAAACATCGTTTCTTCTTTGACAACATCCGTGAAGCAAATGACGAGATGACAAGAAAAGTTGGAATCAACCTTATGTGCAAGGGCGATATCTCATAAAGTATTTGGCATCGGTGAGCTCGTGGACGAACGCAACGACGAATCATTAGAGAATCGCACGGCTGTACATTACTTGCGCTTACGGCGTCGCGGTGGAAATAGCTAGGTATAGTGGCAGTACTTCCCCGGACTAACTCATTCACAAAGAGCTCTACTGCTAGGTTGTGTTGTGATATTGCAAAATACATCTTCTATCGATAATTCAGATATGGAATCTAGGGAAAATGACAATGTTTCATCAGCTTAAATGAAAAGGTTTCACCCTAATCATATTTCAAAATGACCGTTCACGAATACTCGAAATTGTTGTACGGAAGTTTGATCGCACACCTGGGTTATATAATACGGTTCTCAACTTCCTTCCAGTTATAAATTAATTAGGAATCACCTCAAATTGCCAACTTCATCTCTCCATGGCCAGGTGAGGTCGACAGGCACAAAACTGTGGCTATCGTCGGAATAGTTTAATTTTACAAAGCTTTGAATACAAAACAAATCGACCTATTTCATAGACAGCGCCGAATTTTGTATTTATTAAATTGTAACTCCAATATTAAGTAATAAGTCCAGTTAAGAAATCTTAAGATACGTTTTTAATATGTTCTTAGGGTTTGGATAAATAATGAAACATCAGTTATACTAACTGTTGTTTTGTAATCTGTTTGCTTTCTTTTAGGGTTATTGTATGAGGAATCACGAAAGCTCGCGTTGATCACTTGCGTTCATCACACGTCCTTGAAACTGAACAATGTCATAGCATAGTTATATGATCCCACGGGAATTCCTCGTGTGTAGTACACCAAGTGTGTACATTACTGTATATATATCATTACTTCTTTGAAATTTAATTAAATGTTATGAGATAATATAAATAATATACTTATTATGTACGCACAAATACCTAAATTAAGTCGAACCCTAGTGTACCCAAATATACAAACAAAATAAAAAAAATGGAATTTACATCTCACTCACCTCGTCTACCTACTCTACGGAACCTGCTGACAACTTAGTTGCAATGTTTTATTTTTACTTAGCCACGAGGCTGGTGTGAACTTTACGCTCATAAAATGTGTAAATTTTATATCGGGCCAGACCCTTCTTTTATCACCTTTTCACAGGCGATTGAAGATTCCATATGCTCCGTGAACATATGGGCCGAGCGACTTACAGCAAAATTTTATGATCGTTTTCCAAATTTATACCTTAAAGTATATTCATAATTCTTGCCGTAGAATGTCAACCAAATGCGGCTTAAATTCTCCGGCAGAAACAATTGGAAAGATGAAAGGGATCGGCTCTGTTCGACCTCTATATAGCCCCTTTCAAAGATGAGGACAGCTGAATTGGTTCTCGTAAAACTTTATATGATTTAAGAGTTCTTAAAAGTTATAATCTGGGCCGTATACTTTTTATACTCTATGCCATTGTGGCTATAACTCTAATTTTACGCCTCCATGCTTCCAAAATTCGGTATCTATATTTAAAAGGTTCCGTTTGTCGAGACACGTGTTGGGGTCCAAAATATTTATGTTTTCGTTTCATCGACTCCCTTGATACCTCACAGTGAAACCCGAATATAAGTAAATATTTCCATGAGTACAGATCCATGTAATCCTTAATACTCTGATGTCGTGTATACCTACTACGCAATATTATTTAAACCCACATAGAATGTATGAGTAGGTACCAACAGCTTTCACGCCCTATACATATACATAGGATGCCATATTTTTAGTGTGTAGGTTTGGAGAATGATAAAATTGTAATTGTATTGTTTATGCAAAACGCACCTATTCTCTTCCGTAGTCGTTTTCATCGAAACATTTCATAAAATAGGTTTCCTGCCTTTTCAAGTTACGGATATCCAAATCCGATCAGCTATCGGGGCTGTGGAAGTGGGAACCCATGTTAACCTGACTATGCTTTTGTCTAAACCTGCTCAACCGTTGAAGGCTGTTTAGCTTCTCTCGACTGGGAACGCGGTCCGATTTTAACCAATTGCATGTTTTGATTTCCACTGTCAACTTTCAATAATAATACCTTATGTTTACTCTAATTTTGTAAAAAAATACTTGTTTGTGCGTGTCATAATCGCACGCACGCAGTTTCTGAGCGAACTGAACAATAAATTTTCACCTTCATATGTTTCTACCTGTCTACGCAACGATAATTAATTATTAAACATATTTTAGCTTTTAATTGAAAATTATATACCATTGTTACCCTACTAGCAACGCTCCGCGGTTTCACCCGCGCGGTAATGGATAATGACGATGATGAATCAAATATAGTGTAAGTTACTCAGTGATAAAGTAGTTTTTTGAAATCGGTACAGGAGTTTTTATGTTTATTCGTTACATACAAAAATCGAAATCTTTTCTCTTTATAATACTTATGTAGTATAGTATAGTAGTATAGATATAGATTAGATATGATCCTTATTTTCATCTACATACGGCATTAGGTATTATTACCTACGTGTTTTTATTATTTGTTCAAATTTATCGCTCAATAAAATAATGATTGTTGAAAAGCGGTAGATAGTAAAAAGCAGGCGTTAAGCTGGATGGAAAACGGTTACCGCGTCTATGTAGATTTGCAGCATCGCTGTAAAGATTAGTAAAGGAACAAATGGACACCAAAAAGGGGTCAAGGGAAAGCTGCAGTCGTATAAAATGACCTTTATGTTTCGAACAGATAAAAAACTGGTGACAGATTTTGTAGATAGCAGATTCCAATTGAAATATCGTATAGCATAGAAAACCCTATGTTGAAAACAGCTCTGTGGGCCCAGCACGAATGACTGCGTAAGTGTAACGTAACGTGCTGTCACGTGAAACAGTACAAACTGACATTTATCTAGGGCAACTATGACACACTATGGCAGTTTCTACGCCGAAGTGTGACTCGTTACGAAAACTGTTTCGCAAATTTTCAAGACGAAATGTATACTCGCCATCACTAATTATCAACTAGTGTTTAGTTGTCAATGTTAGCAACGAATTAGGTGTTGAATGTTCATAGAATGCTCCATAACTCTTCTTAGGAATAGGATAGGTTTTTTAGTTCTGGTAGGGATAGGGACTAGTAGACTGAGAAAAATTACCTCAGGCATCGATTCGACTTAGCTGTTACTTATGAGTGCGGATCGATGATAACGATCCAGTGCGGGTTGGTAGATATTCTCATCTAGCTAGCCTTAGGAGGCCTACTCTCAAAAAAAACTACGAAATTTCGTTTTACGGATTTTGCGTTTTCTACCGTGAAAGTAAAAAAAGCATAAATAAATAGTCAAGGGTTATAAAATGTAATTGTCTTTCGTTTTCCACTGATTTCTTTGTATTCGTTACACCGAATCCAGTAAAAAAAATACTGAAACGTTCAATGGAAAATGCCACTAACGGTCACCCATCCAAGTAGTGCTCTATAAATACTACGCTAGCTTCACTACGACCGAATCAACGAGGTATCTTAAGCTAAGAAGTAACTTCAATACCATATGACTCCATATTAAAAGCGATATACATTTCTTGTATTATACTTAACATTTTTGAAAAACCGAAGTAGTTTCCACGACACGCCTTGTGCTATTTTCCATTCTAAATAAAAACATCCCGGGCATGTCGTTTACGACGCCAGCTATCAGCATTGACCGCAGCATGTGTTTACTGCGGTCCGTAAACCCCCGTTATGGCAGCTAAAACTATCTTCGCAGACGTCCTTGTGGACCTAACGAGAAAAAACCTCGTAAAACTACACAAGTGGACTGTACCACTAATTAATCCGCAGGGAACGCTCTGAATGGGTTACCATTAAAGCGTATAAATATTCAGTTACCGTAGACTCTCTTCGATCGAGTCCCTAGGCATACATAATAAGTACTGAACTAAACCAAGCTCAAATAAAGACTTGCAATAAAAATATTGTTCTAGTCTGCATTATGTACAACTTGAAATTGTAACCGTTTCATTATAGTTCTGTTAAGAGCTTATTGGCCCTATCCACTTGTTCTTAAGTAATCGTAACGAAGTTTTGCCCATTCTTAACAACTCCTTTACAAAGTGTGAACTTCAAGACCAAAGAGGTTAATTTAAAAACAACAGCACTAGTTCTAAGTGCTGGTCGCAACCAAATAATTATAACAATGTACTCGTACGTATGTATTATAATTATAATAACGTTAAAGCATTACGTAGGGGCTCTTCATTGGGTAGGAATGTATTATGCTCTGAAATGTGTGTAGGTACTGTTAAATATTTGTCAAAATTGCCTAAATATTACTTTAAGTACAATTTTAACTTTAGTTTATTATTACACAACTAAGCACTGCACTAATAAAGCAAACACTGAGTCTGAATATGGGATAAGTTACCTAACATGGCCAAATTTTTAATTTGTATTAGCTCGGCTATACTCACTTTACTAGACATACATATTATGAATAAAATAATTTAAATTTAATATAATCTTAAACAATTAATTGGTGCCTCGAGAGCCTAGTGGCCATTGCGTCTGGTCTGGTTAGTCAGAACACGTGGGTTCGAGGATGTAATTTTACTCTCTAATTTTTCAAAGTTTGGTTTCCCCAAAATTCAAAACTTAATTTTTTATATTTTGAACTATGTCTTTTACAGTAATTAAAAGGGAATTAGTAACTATCCAAATCTGAATTGAATTATAAATCAGATTTAATAGAATAAATGACTACTTTACGAGTATTCATGTTTCGAACGAATTAGAAGTTCTTCAAGCTCGCGTCAAGCACAAGTCAAATTATTGTCTGATATATTTTAATATTTTATTACACTAGATATCTGAAATAAATTTTATATTCTTTGCAGACAATATCATTTAGAAATGTGTTTTTGTTGCGAATATTTTACATCGTATTAGAATAAAAATTCATTAAAGCAGAAGGAGAAAATCAATATAAGATTAGAGAACATGTCACAAGTAACAACGCGCGAGTTGGTACGCTTCAGTACACAGGGCCCTGTTTATGTAAGTGCTTTTTGAGCCAAAGTGAATTTGTTCGGAAGTCGGGGCACGTTGCGGCCTTCAATCAGATGAAACAAAGTAAATATACGCTAACACGACTCGCCAAATGTTGCTTCGCGACCGGAAACCCTAATGGTTTACAGAATATGTGCGCAAGATGGAAATTACTTGGTGGTTCTAAAAGAATTTACTTCTTCGCGACGTGTTCTTTTGGAGAATACTCACAGATCTGAAAGATTCAACTGAGTAAATTTATTTGCAGTTCCAGATGGTTCCCACTCCACTCAATGTAGCTATAGTGTAGCAGTGTCTCTCCCCATCGTCGTATAAAGTTTTTCGATATAAACCTTCAGTGACACGCTAAATAAACCCGCACCAATCTCTAAACCAAAACTGTCTTTATCCCTTTATATTGGACGGGAAGTTTCAAAGTATTTGTCCGTCACTCGCAAACTTCGTCCAGATATCGCCTTGTGTCTATTGAATTATTTTTCTTTGAGGGAAATAAAATTACGGTACGAGATGTTTTCTTTGTGCCTGTAGGTAAAATTGGTCGGAATAACTCTCAGCATTTTTATGAGAAACTATTCTTATCACATTCACAACTTTTAAATATCACATCACATGTGTGTTCATGAAATCAATTGAAAAAATTACCCAGTTTCCTTAAGATATTATTAGGTATGTCAATCAGTTTCGCGTACCTACAGTCTGTATTATTAGATTTTCAAAGTAGTTTGGAATAATGTATGCTATAAATTAATGTAAAACCTGTTTATGTCCATGTAACTGTAACCTATACACTTAATAGTAAAACTATATAAAGAGTCTAGAATAAATAACATTATTCATAATCTTTAATTATTCTTCGTCGTGTATTGAACTTCGTGTGAAGTTTATACAATGTTCTAATAATTCAGTCCCAACTAAGTTGCTGAAAACAGCCGTCATTTTCAGAATAGGTAACTAACTGAAAATTGCCAAAACAAAACAGCTGCCAAAGTTTCCTTGTAGTCCTTACTAGGTCAAAGCCGTGGCAGAGGCCGAGAGACTGTTGAGAGGCTGGCTTCCATCCAGGCTCCAGAACAGGGTCAGTTTGGAATTTCGCGTACATATCAAGGACGCTGGACGACTCATTTTCGTTGTAAGATTTGGCTTAATACCAAATGGTGGATATTAAAATCCCGTTAAGTCAAGGTTGCGTGAAAGTGCAGGTCGACTCCGTAATTATGTAGATTCTCAATATTTTTATAGTTTCGCTAATGGCTATGAATTCAAATGAATGCGAAATGTCAGATGCATTCAAGAATAAATTAACGCGTCTAGTCTTTTCATTTTATTATGATGTTCATTAAGCTTCATATAGATTTGATTCTATTATTACTGTAAGAAATCGTTCGCTTTAATTGTATTTTACTAGAACCCAAAACTGAGCTGAAGCCGTACATTCTAAATATGCCAACGAAATTGGATCTTTATGTAGCTCTTGAACGGATATGAGTAGGCGCTTCGTTTTTTGAGATTTTATTTTACCAATTCTCGTTCAATTTCGGTAATCTGAGGACGATCAGTCTTGTTTACGGAACATTACACACGCTCGAGAGACGCGTGAATAATACTGTCAGTTGTAAAACTGTTTCCCATCGTAATCACACTAATAATATACGAGTAGAAAAACGAAAGTATTTCTGTTTTTTACTTTTAAGGCTAAAACTAATATACAGATTAGACTATAATTTTCGAAATAGAAATATGATATGTTGTAGTTTTCCCTGAAAGTTTTTTTATCGCCTGTGGGATAGTAGCAACCAGTTCAGTCGGGCGATATATTAAAATCGTATATTACTAAAGAGTCAATCCTAAGTACACGATAGAACCTAATATCCAATAACAGTACGATAATTAGATGTACAACCTGCCTACACTAACCTCATAGAGCTGACCAATGAGAACAATTTTCCTGTTAGCCTCATCTACATACGCAGATCTCTGAAGTGCCATTCTAATGTTAATCCGATTTGGAAGAGATTCAAAACTTTTATGCAGATAACAATGTCGCCGTTTGAACCGCGTGTGGGTAATTTTACTTAGAGCCAAGTGTAATCGTGGCAGGTGCCTCCATCATCACCTACCCTTGTGTTACCGTTCCAATTTCCTGCTTCACCCCCAACGCCCCTCCTTTCCCGCGAATGTTATTGGTTTTTCGCAATATGCCTCATTGCGTGCCGGGACGTGAAGTGTCGCGTTCTCGAATTACCGGCGCGGCGTACGCCAATACCACACCACACTACACATACATACTTGTACCAGTAACTAGACGGAGCATATACATTTAGTTTTTTTATGACAGATTATTTTATAGCTGTTATGTTGTCAATAAAATATATTATTTGTGTTCCATAAGTACCATGTCGTAACTATGCCGTCCAAAATTCAAATTAATATGAATCGGAAGTAATATTTTTTCGGTGGTAGTGCCACGCTGTAACGACACAGCCGAATGGGCCGGCACGACCTGGGAAGTACCACACTCCCACATAACACCGACGTGAAGTAACATGGCTTGCTATTGCGTTTCGTCGGTTTGTGGGAGGTTCCGGAGGCTCGATTCCCCCTTTACCCATTCTCCCTCTCCTTCCCCCTCCAACCTTTACCCCGAAGATCTCTTCCTTCCTATCATCCTTCCCCAAAGGTCAGCAACGCATCCTCGAGACCTCTGGTATTGCGGATGTGCGTGGGCGACGGTATCACTTACCAGTAGGTGAGCCGCTTGCTCGTTTTCCAACCTATACCATACAAAAAAATTTATTAAACTCTTTGTATAGTTGTGCTAAATTTATAGCAATCCAGAAAAAAAAACAATGATTGCTATGCTTAAACGCCACATAACACTCACTCTAAATCATCAAAAACAATGGCTAATTCTTGAAGCTATGAATTTTAAAGATTGTTTACAAAAATTAAAACATAAACTTTATGTTTAGCTTTTTGTAAACAAAGACAAAGGATATCGTATAACCTGACATATTGCACTTAAATGCAAAATAAGGACTTACAATTGTAGGTTTTTATGTAATTGTATGTATTCATTTGTGAGTAGTTCCATTACTGTTTTCAAAAGACTGTACGTACAACAGCCTACTAGAAAACGCGACCTGGATTCCGTGTTGGGTTTGATTTGGTGACTCCCACGTCGATATGCTATATACCCTGGTTACACGCTAGACACTGCTTACGTTACAAAATAAATCCATACGATTTCTGCTGAGATTTCCTTTGCAAACGAAATCGACAGAATCTTTTTTTGTTAAAATAATAAAACTGTGGAGCTCGTCGCTTCAGATGAAAAAAGCTGACATCACACAAGTTCCGAAGCAGTATTCATAAACAATTAACTCGATATAAGGTTGTCACGAATTGTTTCAGTTATGAAACAGTCGAGTAAATTTAATTATGTCAATTTAAAACGAAACAATTAAGTTTTATTGGTCTTTAAATTGTTTATGATGACGCGGATCATTTTTACGAAGTCCTTAAAAGGGCTCGATTACATCTATGATGGGTCCTTTGTGAGAGTCTTGCTCCCTTTAGATGGCACTTTAATCTGATAAACTTAATTATTGTAGCGAATTTGTTCAGAGTATATTTTAATACTCTCCTACTAGAAGGACATAACGTACACTTCTCTAAAAAGTCTCTCAAAGTCAAGTTCTTTGCCATCAGTAAGGAAAATAAGTATTGTGATTAATTTCGGTTAAATAGTAATTAAATACTATTGATTATTAGCTGTTCTATTACTGAACATAATGTTCAGTATGTATAAATAAGTCAAAAACGTATTTGCCAGATATCTACATATTTAAATTAAACTGTTCCTCTTTCAAATGTATATTGATAGAGGTTATAATTATTAAAATTCTAGAACAGGTCCAAATCAAATCAAATGCATTTTTATTGGCACAGTGAAATGTTTATACCTATAAAGTAGCGATGAATTCCAAAAACTCCCGAATTAGTATAATAATAATACTGTCTTTCGAGAACCAATAGTTTGTCCCAAATACACAAATACAGCTTATACTATGTCAAAAAGGTAAATGTGTAAATATTGGCTTTGTGAATTTATCTAATAAGAACTAAATTATTGAATCCATGTCTGTAAAATCGTCATATAGTAATATAATATATGCGAATGTTTGTGATTGAGTGAATGTAAGTTAGCGTATATTTTCGTTATTTATACGCTCAAAAACTTCTTTAGATACATTTTGGACTTTTGTACCCAGGATTAACACGTTAACTTCATATCCCGATTTAACGAAATAACCTTATTTACACAGACGCAGTTGCGGGCAGACACTACTAAAGTTAAATTGCGAAACATATAACAAAGGCAATCAAATAAGCAAAACATATACCAAAAAACAATCGATAAATAATGGTATAATCAAGATTGAGAATGTATCTCTACTTAACTATCTATCGATTTATATTAGAAGGCATATATAATAAACAATCCAACATATTCCGGTCATTCAAAACAATACTAATACGAGTATACAAATGTAAATTTGACTTGCCCAGTGTAATTGTTAATGTTATAAAGCCAACAAATTGTTCTATTCTAATATAATTGTATAATCGGATTAAGAATGTATCTACCTATCTATTTAAATTAGTATATATAAACATGTCCAATATATTCCGGTCATTCATATGTATTTCCTGTATATATGTACGGTTAGTATATTTTTTTCTTGGCCACTCTGGCCGGATCAGCTAACGCCACATTCCTGGAGCTCCGATAATGCCTGTCCCCACACAACCAACCCTGATACGAAGTACCTCGTAAATCCTAATGCCCCGCGCGCATTGTCACTTACGACCTCTAAAAGACAAGCATACACAAACAAACAGATTTTGTCTATGGATTTACGACGAAGCATAAAGAGACAATGTTTTTGGATCGTCGTGAAAGTTTAATCTCCTAATTTTATGAGTGCTACAGACTATTCGACGGCGTCATAGTAGAGTTTTATGTAAATTTGGTAGCTTAAGTAGCTTTTACGCTATCAACTTTGTCTGTTGTTATAATAGTAGGTTATTAGATCGATTCAGGTACGGTAATCAGCCAGTTGAGGTGGCAGTGGGCACCGTGCAGAACTGATGGCAAATGGGGCCGAAACGTTTTGTACCGACGTATGTACAGTTGTATATATATGTACAGTTACATATATCACGGGCCGGCAAGCGCGCTGCGTTTATAAGTCGTAAGGTGGACAGATCACCTTAGTAAAAGGCGAAAGATTATTTCGTGTTGAAGGGAAACCAGCCGACTCCCTTCTCTCCTGGCTCTCTCCGACTCCCCTCTCTCCTGGCGACGGTCCAAGCCGAGGTCCGTACCTTAGTGGTGCCCTTGAGCAAGTCGCCTACTCCTCTCCTTGCGGTGAAGCGTCTTCAACGCTCGCCCTAGGCGGGGCGCCCTCTGCGCCCGCATCTGGCTGAGTGCCATCTGCGCTCGCCACCCGTCCGGTGACGCTGTAAATGCCGGTAGAGGCAAACAGCATTAGTCCGTTCGAAAAAAAAAACACCTTATAAAGGTCGCAGGATGACATTGAATGTAGACCGCTTCCAACCCGTCATTTTGGAAATATATGGGGGACGTCCACTTCTGTACATATGCCCATGTTGAGTAGTGGATACCCTACGGCTGAGATGATGATTATTATTTTGTTCCACTAATAGAAATAGTGTATCTGAGGCAGTTGTAACGTTATTATTTAATTTGATTTGCACACTTTCGTTTTTATCGTCATCGTTTATCGTAAAACATAGTCGTATACATAAAAGCTACTTAAACTTGACAACTATCATCGGGCTTTTTTCTCTTGATAATAACGCAATACTACAGAACGATAATAATACAGAAAGAATATTAAAATCCGAAGAATAACATACCACCTCGATTCTGTAATAGTTATAGTTTAACTACTTTACTACACCGGTTCAATTGGGGTTTAAAGAATTTATTTCTCATAAAGAACAAGGTTCACTTAAAATAAGATTAAAATGATTTGAATTAAAATACCCTCAGTATCTCAGGCCCCTACTCCCACCTCTTAAAGTAGTCATGTTTCAACCTTACCATTAAATTTGGTACCACCATGTCAATATAGCAACCTTAAAATAATAATGGATTACTATAGACGTTTTGATGATGTACTATCAAATATTTTACTCAGTTCGCGTACTTTGACGTGACTTTTGGCACTAGGTTCCACTGTCAAATTTTTGAAGATCCGTACTCCTATCTCTTAAAATAGTTATGTTGCAACCTTACCATTAAATTTGGTTGACCATTTTGTGTCGGTGGGAGTGAGTACGATAGTAAGTATGATTATTTTAAGCTTGTTACAAAACGCTCCTGATTTATGATAGTTTCGTAAAAGGTGGGAGTAGGCCCCCAGGTCTCACTTCACTCCAAGATACATATTTAGAAAACTAACTATACATATATACATATTTCATTTAAATCCTTTTAGTCGTTTCACAGACAACGTCGGACCAAGTAAGTGAGGCAGACACACATTGCTCTGTGTATAAATGTACAGATGCACGATTAATTACCCTTTCGTAGCAGAAGTCGTAGCAGCGCGATTGTGCACAAAATCCTCTTTTATCAAAGGATAATAAAAAAGTGAAAAACGTGATATGCACTTGCCCACCTCCTTAGGGTTAATTAAATTAACCAGCTCCTTTCCCGACTTGTTATTTTTATTTTACTTGTACGTTTATTAATTAATTATATGTATATATTTTAAAAATAGTACTAGCACTCGTACTTGTACTAGCGCGAACGCAGCAGGGTGAGCAAGTACTCCATGAAGAAGTGGCCCGGACGGTCACGAAACCGGTCGAGATATTCGACTATACCTACCGCTTAAGTTAAACTGTCAAAATACGAGTAACATTAAAATTTGTAATACTTACGAAATGTATATATTTAAAATATTTTGTGTATACGTGTTTCATGCTCAGATCATCTGTGTCTGATCTCCTCAGAGGGGAAACCCCCTGAGACGCATTAGGTAGTAAAGCTTCCCATGCAGGAGTCCCTCTTTGTAATACTAAGCGAACAGGCCTCCATATTCAATGTCTTAGAGTGTTGCAAAATTTTATTTTCTTGTTTTAGAGCACGTTATGAAATTATGTTTCGAAAAAAGGAACACCTAGATACATTCCTATTGTCTTAGCTATTACTAACAAACCAAGCACGAACTTTGCACATACAACAAAAATTAAGTGTAAACACTTCCGTGACTTTGGAGTCTCGTCAAGTCCACTTTTACCCCGATTGTTGCATTAATAATGCAGAATATTCTCGAACGAGACGCCAACAATGTTCAGTACTAGATTTCTAGGGTTGAACTTAAACAAACGTGAACATATATTATATTAGACCTACCTTTTGTACTTGAATAAGTGAAGACACACAAATCATTAGCCTAAAGGTAAGCATCACGCCTGCCGATTATGATTGCAGTGTATGCAGTGTCAAATTCGCCCAGTAATTTCCCTTGATACAGACTTTTTTAACCAGTTTCCGTTATCACGGTGTTGATTTTGGGGCACAATTTCAGACACTACGATGGACTAAGACGGGCTCTAGATTCTAGTGATTTATTACGATTAGTTCTGTTAGCGTAGCGTAGTTAGCGAACAGTAGACCTTGCGAGCATAGTCTTATCAGCGGCAATCTGGACCAATTTTGCTAAGCGTTGGTGGAACCAAATGTTCTTGCCGAATATTACCAAATTCGTCTAGTTTTTAAACTTCAGAATCTCGGCAACCACTTGAACAATTATGCTCATATACGAAATTCTTCTTTAAAGTCAGATACCTACCTAATGCGTGTGCCAATAATGTATGTGTGTTTTATCAAAATCGGTCGGAAAATAGCGCCGCAAAAAAGGAAAACTACCCACCCATTCAAAAATCGGCATAACAAAAAATATATTGAATAGTAGAACATGTATACCAAGTTTCGTCAAGATTGTTTGAAATTTGCGACCGTACAGGAGGGCCAACATACAACCTAACAAACATACGGACAGATAAAGTAAATTGGGCCAGTTAAAGCAGAGACGCTTCGGTCTATCGGTAAATAAATATCGTTTGAAATTAAAAACAAAACAATAAAATTGTCTGGTGATGGGCTTACACGTCATGATTTTTAAATATCGAACGTATAGTTTATCACGCATAAGCCAGCGGTTTTAGCGCAATACAGTTTGTATCACGCTGTAGCGCGATCGCAGGTGCGGTGTGGCGGCATTAACCAATAAATAACCTAGCGGTGGCTTCTGCTGGTTTCATGATCAGCGTTATCTAACTACCCATGATATAGGTATACGCCGTGTCTGAATATTTTCACGATAAATTTTGTTTTTATAGAGGAAACATGCTGCCTAACCGTGGCATACACCATTTCGGGTGATTGTAAACATTGTCCGGATTAACTTATATACCCTGCATTAATCTTTTAGTTCATATTTATAACAATATTTGAGTTACGAACACCGAATCAGATAAAATTTAGATCTTTATTGATCCCCGATGGGTTACAATGTTATAAGACCTGTCTGTCTCTGTTTTCCAGGCTGTTGGCAACGTAACAAATCCGAAACAAATGGTCCGAAGGGAAAGGTATTGAGGGAAAGTATTTTGTAGGATGGTTCTTATTCTTAGCAATGTTTGATTAAAATCGATTTAGCCATCTCGAAAATTCCTGATCGTGCTCAGTCTAAAAAGGAGCTGATTTGTTGTTGTAGTTAGAACCTTTGATTTACGCTCAAAAGTTAGGGCTTGGAGTTTATTACATGTGTCTCAACTCAACCTTTTTGTGTAACATAAGTTTAAAATAGTTCAGTTCAAAGATATGCATTAAGACTTTTGATTACCTAAATATATATTTTTCACTAAGTATTAGAATTATTAATGATTTATAATTTATTCATGAATAATTTGCAATTTTTCTAACCAACATTTATTTAAAACCAGGCGTGCACCGCCGAACCCTACGTTGCCAGGCTGCGGTGCGGACGTATGATGACTTCTTTTAACAAAAAAAATACTATAAATGGAAGCGTCTTCAACACCAAAAAGTGTGAAACCAAAAGTTGTGACCCTACTACTACTTACGGGATGGATTGTCATTCACTATCAATGATGATATTATCAAGATAGGCATAACACTTTTCAGTTTTTGGAGTGTAACTCATAAACTGATTGACCGAATTTGATGAAATTTAAATGGGATCAACTCAGAAGTATACTCTACCACACAAGAAAATAATTTTGGGAATCGGTCCTCAATTGGGAGAGAAATCGGCTAACATACACAAAAATACATACAATCAATCATATACCCTCCTCCCTAGAAGTCGTTTAAAAAGTGCTCGAAATTCTTCCAGTCACATTTTCGGTAATGCCGCATAACTAAATAGTGTAATTACGACATTATTATATTTAATGCCATTTTTAAATCTAACACTTCACTGTTGCCTCCAATTTTATTTTAGGTTTATGCAAATGCAAAGCTTATTAAAAGTGACTTCAAAAAGGAAGAGGTTCTCAATTCGTCGGAATATTACGTTCGTTCCCCATTTAAGCGAAGACGCATATTGTGTTATAATTTTTTTTGTCAGTTTTATTCAAGTATTTGCGTCTGGTATCTCATGTTGCTGAGCTGATGATGGAAAGTTACTAGTAAGGAATAATTCTTCAGGTCCCGTTTAAACCGCTAGATTCTTTCTAATTATTATTTTTATATATTATTTTCAAATATATTCTATAGAAACTTAACTACATATGCCATTATCGGACCGAAATTATAGTAATCATAATGTAAACTTCCTCAACAAAGAGTAAAAATTATGTTAATACCTACTCACCGTGTTAAATGTATAAGAATTATATTCTCAAATTTTACATACCTTCGATATTTCTATAGCATTGATTAGAATAATAGATATAAATAAGTAACTGTCTCCCGGGTGTCAAGCAATAACTAAAAGAGCAACAGCAGCAACAAATGCAGTGCCACGCATCAGCTTAAAAGTTAACCTAACTTCAACCTGTGGGTGTCGCTGCAACCGTCATTGCCAGGCGTGTAGAATACTGATGGATGACTTGCTCGCCCTGTCACATGCTAATCTAAAAAAAGATTTTACAAACATCTACTTTACAAAACAAACTAAACTAAACTTAAACATACATCACTACTGTAGGTATGTACTTAATACGAGAACAAAAAATAAAATTGAAAAATAATTTAGTACATTCATACTAAATGCTTTATTTACGTTCCCGTGACGCGTTTATTTATGGCGTTATGCTTCTAAGGCTGTTTGATGTTAAGACGTTATATTTTTTAGGTCTTTTTGGTTGTGCTTTTGAGACATAATACGCCATAGGGCAAGGTTTTTAGGCATTTTCTACCGACATCCAAAAAAAAGGAGGAGGTACTCAATTCGACTGTATTTTTTTATGTTTGTTACCTCATACCTTGCGACTGGATAAACCGAATCTCAAAATTACTTTTTAATTAATTATTTTTTTGTTTGAAACATGGTGCTTCCCGTGTGGTCCTATTTAAATTTCATCAATTTCGGTCCAGTAGTTTTTGAGATACACTCCAATAACTGAATAGAGTGGAAGTCGGTATTAAACTTTTCAAATTGTACTTTTGTTTTGTAGGCAGTATGATTATACAGGAGCTATTCGTGTAATTATTTGAAAATGATACATTACGATAATCCATAATGATATAATAGTGTATCTCAAGCGTACAATCAAGCTGGGAACAAGAGTATGGCTGCATGTTTCCGCAAACATTCTTCAACCCAACATACCCCAATTAAGAAAGTAAAGTTTCCTTTGATTGTTTCTATAAATATTTATAGCATCTCTTCCATTGGTATGGTAACGAATGCGTGGTCAACAACATGGCGGCCAGGCTTCGCGGGAAACATTAGCAATCCGATAAACCAGAATTGATATCGAAGGCATGATCAAATAGACTTTATGCTGAAATATTCATGTATTCTGGCCAATATACCTAAGAAGCTATCATATTTTTATGTAACTGTTATTTTCTTACACTTACAAATAAAGTATCTAGTAATAAGCTTTCCCTGTGTTACGTGGAACCAAATACATAATTGGCAATTTGTTGGATAATACACTTCTACCGATCCTTTGTCAGTGTGCAAGCGTGATTCTATGTTATAAACCCACATACTAGTAGAAATGCCTATCTTCTGACTACATACAATATTACCTATATACTAGGTGGGTAGATAGTTTTTAGCGCTACAGAGGTAGCAGAACGTTTGCCTATAGATAGATATAGAGACGAATATATAAGGTCTTTGTTAATTAGTACACAATATTGAATGGGGTAGGTTGGAATCGATAACTAGTCATGAAAGTAAAAGAAAAATATGACATACTAGCTGGATAGGCTATAGGCTGAATACGACTACGTCTGCGCAGGATTAGTACTTCGAGTAGCTTATTATCTTCTCCAAGGGCATATCTATAATTACTTGTAACAAAATATCATATAATATGTATATTGTCAAACGCAATTGATATAATAGTTCTATATGAGTAAATTTAAATACTTATTAAATTAATTTTAATAAGTATTTAAATTCAGTATAGTAAAGTAATTAAATCAATCAGTAAACATCCTACTAATATTACTGTACTTTTTAATGTACTTGTTTTAATGTAATTTTGTGGAAGCATTATTCTACTTATCTCCCTAAGATTTCTCGTGGTCGTTCAACTAAAAATCTACCAAGAGCATATCAGGGCATGGGTTCAGTAAATGCAATTACAAATTAAAACTAGGGAGCACTAATTGAGACCTACCGAGAAGAAGCGGCAAGAAACTCGGGACCATTCGTTTTATATAGATGTTTTTACAATGGTTTTACTTAGGTACTACAAATATTAGCACCATTGTGTTGCCTTACGAGTACAAAAGAGAACATAATAATGGTATAAGTAGGGCAAGGCACGCTACTCTTTGACATCTTAGTACACGAGTAGATAGATCCTTTTTTTTTTTTTTTTGTCCCGGGGAAATCCTTTATGGATACCACCTACCACGGGGAGGTAGGTGGTTATGTGGGAGTCCGTATACCCACCAAAACCCCGGGGTGTTCCGTCACTGCCGCCCTCGGCGGGAACGCGGGACAGATTTTCCACACGACCGCGAACCCGCCGTGGCGGTCCGTTGCCGGACCCTTCTCTTTGCGGCACGCCAGAACACATGGCACGCCGCAACTACCTCGGAGACCAAACCCGCCAACAATGAGCGCCAGACTTCCCCGTGTCTGGACGCCCGTGGTCTGCCTGCGGTGGGTCGGATACGTAGCCCCACCGCCTGCTACGTCAGCCACAGGGGATAATCCCCAGCGACCCCACCTCCTCGAGTCTGCGCCGAGCGCCCGGACCCCACCTCCTCGAGCCTGCACCAAAGTGCCCGGGCCCCCCTCCTCGAGCCTGCGCCAAAGCGCCTGAGCCCCACCTCCTCGAGTCTGCGCCAAAGCGCCCGGACCCCGCCACTCCTATGTGGACTTGGCGGCCAAAGCCCATAGGAGCGGCCCCGCCTGAGCCGGCCAGCGCACCCCAACGCCGGCGCGGCCCCTGGGTTCCTCTTGGCTTCACCGTGGTGATCCAAGCCACGGCTACTGAGCCCCCCCGCCACGTCAATGCGGGAACCCTTCGGGGAGGAGTAGATAGATCCTGGAGTGATCAGTCCCAAGCAGTTTTATCCTCCAAGTAATCCGAAATTTTGTAATAACATTTTTGACAGAGTTGAGTTTTAATAGTAATTTTAAACTTATTAATAGGCAAATCTTGGATAACATTGGGAACTTTATTATAGAATCGTATACATTGTCCCATAAAAGAATGACTTATTCTGTGAAGACGCGTTACATGTACGGATAGCTTGTGCTTATTTCGCGTGTTGATGGAATGAGCATCACTCCTTTTATCAAAACTGCTAATATTTTTCTTTACATACATTAGATTTTCATAGATAAACTGAGAGACAACAGTTAGAATGTTTATTAAACATTGCAAGCCGCTACGCGGTCATAATTATGTCGGGTACAAAAATATCATTTACCATTTAATTAGGGGAAAACCTTTTAAATAGGTACATGATTACGATACTATAATTCTGTTAAAATCGAGATCTATTTTAAACGGTTCATTGTACGGAACCCTAAAAAAGGAGCTTGTGAATTTTTTACTGGTGCCATTAATACATGATTAATTTACTTACTTATGTTAAAAAGCCTCCCATAAATCTTATTCTTCCAATATCACGGTTACAAAAATATGTCGTGTGTTACAATTCAGCACTGTAACGCTTGAATGGATTCAGATGGGTATATAAAAGACAGCTTATACCCAGGATCAACCCATGGGCGGCTCTTTATCGCAATTCAACGGGTGGTTGTCAAAAGATTGCGAAAACCTGATTCCACACGAGCAAATTCGCGGGCAGTGGCTTGTAATTTTATAAAACTTAAATATATTCATATTTAAAAATCGTGTCCCTAGTAAAACATAACACCGTCAATTAAATGGACTAAAAATAAAACAATAAAGCGCAGATTTGGCTCGGATACCATGTTAACACCATTATGCGGATTGAAGACTCAGACGGTAGACCTGACGCCGGCCTGACCTAGAATGCCCCCGTAAGGTCACTGAGTTTGGAGATAATCCAATTGAGGCTTCTTGCTGACGTCACCGTGTAAATTGGCTACTCTTGTTATTTTTGCTAACAACGCCACCGTTATTGTATAAAATAGGTTTTACCCCAATTTCACTCGCAATTTTTGCAAAGACTAAGGATTCCGCCGGTTTCTTTTTACAAAAATGTTTGCAACCTATTATTTCTTCTGTCTTTTATTCTTACAGTGTATTGTTCGCTTCGCAATAAAAGTGATTTGAAGTGAAATTGTAGCGATCACAATGTTTACTTCTACAAAGTGCACTGAACGTAGTTTTATACATCATATACTTGCACTTTATATAAACGGAGATGCTAAGAGAAGGTAAACACACCATTAAAGGAGCAACCATATTGTAGAGCTTCCGAGAACCGGTTAAGAACGTAATATTTGTTTCCGCATTTGCCGCTGGATGTTTTAACAAAACCATTTGGAAAAAAAACAACAAAACCACCCACATAATTAGCTTCACACGTGTTTACAAAACAAATTTCATTTATATAACTCGACCTAGTAACCTAGTAGACTGCACACGATATTTGGTGCGTGAACGGCGTGAATGACGACTTTGATCACATCGGTGAGACCGATTTTGCATTTAAATATACCTTGATACATTGCGATAAAACTGGTTTTGGCTTGTGAATCAGATCAGCGGAGAAAAGCTTAGGCTTTGTCAGACGTAACAAAGCAGAGTTCCATTCAGTTGACGCCGGTTGCGTGTTTCGGACGGCGAAAGAATACAAATCTTTGGCGTAACTACCGAGGCGTGTTCATCGGCCGTAGCTCCACGTCTAAAACGAACATTAAGTTCCCGGCTGATAGGATTATGCCCCCTTGCATTTAGATTAAAGTCAACAGAGTCGAACAACTTTGGCCCTGTAGACGTCATTGTTTCGGACGCGTCAGTGATTCGGAGTTAAATGCAACCCTGAGCGTATCCGATTCTCTTCAGATAACCTTTCTAAATTGGCTGCCATTCTGAGAGCCGCATTCGACCAGTTCCGACAATCAATGTTAAATAGTAGGTACCTTATCTATTATACCTCCATATAACTTTAGTGGCGATTGCCCATTGGTAACCGAGAGGGTTGGGTTTACGGTCCGTTATGGGCTAAGGGGAGCTCATATCAATGAAGTATTGATATACATTATCCCTCACTATTATAGTGTTTTCCTTTTGATAAACTGCAAAGTCATCGTGTAATGGAAAATTGTAAGAAGTTCATAACTCTACACATACATTTTTACAACATTATTCTTTTTACTTGTTTTATTTTCTTCAAATTGCTTTTTATCCCTCGGTCTTGATCCTATCAAACCATGAACAAAGCGAGCACACGGAGCAATAATTGCTTGACATTGGAACCCAGGCCTTCGAAATGTTTTCGTAGCACTGCACTGTACTCGTCACTCCGAGACATATTGTTTTAATATCTTTCGCCCAGTAATTTCACGTGTTACAGGGCCGTTAAAACCCTAACACAGTAATGCTTATGCAATATTGCTTCGAGGTCGAATATCTGCGGTGGTACCCACCAATCCAGCCTCTTGCACGAGAGGCCTACCACATAGTATGTCGGGATTCTTCGCCTCTTACGATTCGCAACCTGACGACGGAGAGAATATATTTTCTCTAACTCCGTCCCTTCACGGAGTAAAAATTATATGAGTAAATGTAGTTTATAACGTCGTAAGTCATACACAAATTATTAGAAACGAATTGTACACTTAGAATTGAGTAGTAGACATTAGGTGAAAATAACAACAATGCTGATATTCAATGGATTTGCGTTCATCCTGTTATTATTGACGAGTCTGAAGTATTTGAATGACTCCGGGAGCCCTGACCCGCTTTCCAAATATCTATCCGAATCCTTGGAATATCACGCATTCCTGACATGGCTACTGACGTTACTAGCGGCACAGATTAGTGAATAGTCAGAGGTTCGGTATTTCAAGCACACCTAAGTTGAAATAGTATGAATATATCATCGACTTCTATAAAGTACCATCATTTGAGGTGGATGACATCCCAACCGAGTCACTTGATACGAGTTGACACAAACATTGAAGGCAGTTTAATTCAAATGAGTAAACGCGCGGTACGGAATGGTTTTTAAGTCTAAATCGAATCTTTATTATACTAATACTAAATACTAATCCGTTTATTAAACTAAATAAACGTATCATCAATATATGAATATAAGCCCTGATTGACTGTCTGTCTGAGTGACAGACAACGCACAGACTAAACCGCTATAGCTGTTGAGATTTGATACTTGGAGGGTATTTTTGTCTTGGTAGGTAGAGGTGTGCTAAGAAATCTTATCGAAAATCTTATCTAAAAAATAATAAATATCTTATCTAAAAAAAGTTTATCGAAATTCAACCCTTTAGGGGGTAAAATGGTTAGGTTTAGGTTTAAAGACATTTGTTCTCAGTACAGTCACTTACATGACATTAATTTTAAAAATAATAATACGAATTTTAGGTTCATCGTGTTAATGTGGAAGGTACTCCTTCCATAAGCTCTAAGTCCTAGCGTATTTATTTGTTGTGCTAAAATGTAATTGTGCAGTTAAAATTTAAATACGTTGAACGAGTGTACATTTTTTGGATGGAATGAAATGAAATGGGAGAAAATATTTTTACGAATGTACTTTGCTTTTGAAGTTTCAATCAAAATCATTTATTAAATTTAGGCATCAAAGACGCACTTATGCACGTCAACTTTTCATTATAATGTACTTTATAGACTCTACCGCCGCGTTCCAAAATATATAGAGCCCACCGAGAAGAAGCGGCAAGAAACTCGGGGCCATTCTTTTTATATAGATGTTTACAATGTGTCTACTTAGGTACTACTAATATTACATTTTATGGGTGGCAGTGGCAGTAGAAGTGGAGTATTCCAAGCATCTTTATCTTCTATATAATGTCGAACTTTATAATAAACTTTTTTTATTTAAACGTTTTTTACAGTCAACTTGATTTTGCCCTCTGCGAGCTCAGTTATGTGTTGGGATTTCAAAGTGATCGCAAATCTTTTTTTGATGTGTGTAACATTTATCAAAATCGGTTAAGCCGTCGAGTGGTTACTAGCGGACATAGGAATGAACGTACATACATAGGTCAATGAAATAACCCTCCTTTTATGTTACGTTGCACCTGGTACACATACATATAGTTTATGTACTTAGGAGTATTTGACTGAGTAGTCCAAGTAGTTCTTCCGAGATCACGATCACTGAGATATGTTCGAAACGTCGAGAATAACATAGTACAAAGTATACCGATTCAAATACAATTATAGTTGTTGTTAAAATATTTATACATAGTATTTACAGTATGTAGGTACTTATATAGTAGATACTCTGTTTGCAAGGTTGAAAATAAATGAGAATTTACGTGTACAAGATAGGTTTTTTCTTTGAATAAATATTCATCGAGTCGTCTCTTCCAATTTGGCCTCAGGTACAAAACACCCTAACATAATCCAAATTCTAAATGAATGAATAACACCGAGGCGTTTTAAACAAAACTCATTTTCTTAGTCGTTGTACGTCGAGTCTTTTGATATCTTATACAATGTGTAGATGTATATGCGCCAATGGTTCCCTAATTGTTTCTCGTATAAATAATGTTCTATACCTTGGTTCTTACCATCATGCTACCGATATACTACTCGTAGCATCCAGTAGAGAAAGGCGCGGGTTTATTTGTACCATAGAGAACTTACTACTTAGTTACAATTCTAAAAAACACACTCTAAAATATCTACTATTATTGTGTATAATTGTTTCTATAGGCTTATCATTTACCCCGCGGTTAGAGCTACTATAGACGCAGTTAATCTAAAAACAATAAATATCTGTTCCTAACTAAAGGACATACAACAGGAAATACAATGAATAAAATAATAATATCGTGATGCTATACATATATGCAATCATTATGCGGAATTAATTACAAACAAAATCAATAACAGCAAGGAACGTGGTCCGCATTAATGTTTACTGAAAAATACGGGATTACTCACGTAACACATACCGGATGTGGTCGAAGCTACAGTCGGATCTATCCGGCAAGTAGTACGTCAGTAATCCCGTATTTTCAGTAAAAATCAATTACGTCAAGCTTCAAAAGCATATTTACTATCTATATGCATCCTACTAGTGCCGTTCTCATTTGACTTTACATTGTAACTGCAACCTGATGACCAACGTGGCATTTTTCACAGAAATTTGGCGTCTTTACGTGGTTGAGATTGTATACAAGGATATGTGGAGTTATACTCGCTTCATGCAGTCACTGTACTAGTAAATGGAGCTACAATTTGTTGTGGCATTTTTATTATGAACTAGCGACTGCCCGCGACTTCGTTCGTGTAGTAGGCTCGGCCTTCGGCCTCGCCATGTCCTTCCGTGTATTCTTAGTTTTTGTATTGTGAGAACCTTCTACGAAGTATAAGAAATATAAAAAAAATTATGAATGAAATTGGTAAACCCCGTTCTCAACTTATAGCATGACTAGAAAAAATAGGGGTCCATTTCTATATATAAAGACTAGCGACTGCCCGCGACTTCATTCGCGTAGTAGGCTCGGCCTTTGGCCTCGTCATAACCTCCCATCTTTTCTTACTTTTATTAATGTAAGCTCCTATGAAGTACTAGAAAATATTAAAAAAAACGACGAATGTAATCGGTAAAGCTGATAAACAATAAAAATAATGATGATAATAATCAAGTTATAGCGTGACCAGGAGAAATAGGGGTTCATATTTATATATATATAGATTTCAATGATCGAAGTAAGTTAGCTACCATATGGAATGTAAAAATACGTTTTTACCCATGTTTATACCATTCCCCCTCTAAAACGTTTATTTTATATAAAGAAAATAGTAAATAAAAGCACATTTAATCACTATTTTCATGTTTGTTTTTACAACACACCAATGTAAATAGTCGACCTTTATCGCAATGCTACAACCTCCTAAAAATACTTGATACTATCTCCTTGTGCAAAAATACTCGACAAAGGTACTAAGTAATAGTAATGTAAATAGTAATAATAACAAAATTAGTCTTAATTTTTGTAATTCTTACTATTTTAATCAACCAAAATAGGGCCTTCCTTTTGTGATCGTTAAATGTCTATACGCTTTCTTTTTCGTGTTCATGGTACAGTATAGAATGCAACTCTTGAATAAAACGGATTTATAACAAGGGTCATGAATCACTCGCTTCGCTCAGGATTATAACACTTGAATAACTCGCTATGTTCGTGATTCATCTGAAAACTCGCTTGAAATTCGTCCTTTATTCACTGATTGCCTAAAATATTATATTTTATGAAAAAAAAGTTAACAAAACAATGCAATAAAAAAAACGAGTCGCTTGAAGAACTATAGCTCTTTTGTTGTTCTATACTTTATTGGAAGTAGACTAAATAAATATATTGCGTTTATCTACGTGCGTCAGGCTTACCCACTTCAATTATTGACATTCGTTATTGTTTACTTTGTTAGGTAGAAGTATATTTGGTAGCTGTAACATAAGTAAATAACGTTACGTATAACAGAATTGTATTTGAAATGGTGAAACTCAGCAGAATTCAGCTGCGTATTGTATCATAGGTCATTACAAAGCGAAGTCAAAGTCATACTCCAAATCATTTTCTCATGACAGCTTATGGCTGTTGCATGAAAGAAAGTCATTTCATTACGCCATAAATTGAAGTCTACTGCGCAGACACGGAGCCGTGGCTTCAATTGCTTCAAAGTATCACGGACAGCCGTGCGATTCTCTAAAAGAGCAAACTTCGTTGCATCTTTGACAACATCCGTGAAACAAATGAAGAGATGGCAAGAAACGTTGTAAAAGTAACCTTATGTACAAGGGCGAAGTATTTGACATCGGTGAGCTCATCGACGAATCATTACAGAATCGCACGGCAACATACAGGACGTACAGGCAGACAGGCAGACAGACTGACAGGTCGATATGCTATCTTCCTAAGGAAACCTTGTAATACAGTACCTTGTAGAACCTTGTAGCAAACTTGTTTTTAGATATCAAAAATATCTACCGAATTTAAGCCGTGATTATGTTACCGTTACTAATTAAATATGAAATTAGGATAATAACTCCTACTATACAGTCTAAGTTATATAAATACACAATATTATAGAACATTATAGAATATAACATTATAGTAATATAGAAGTTGAAGGGGAATAATATGTTTCGAGCGCGCTAACAGGGCAAGAGATTTAACGTCCTATATCTCAACCTAGTCCGTTTCCATGCAGGGTTTTGAGCTCTTGTGGTTTTAAGTTCTGAACGGCACTGAACTGTTATGGGTAAATCTAACGCTTAACGTCAGGTGAGCTAATCGTCACTCTCGAGCAACAATTACAAAACGACATACAAAAAGGGATTTTTGTCAGTGACCGTACTACGGAACTCTAAAAACGTAACTATAGACACTAAACTTCAAACTTAAACTTACGAAATATGAGAGAAGTTTGGGTAGTACAAAACAGGACGAAATATGGTACTTTAACTATAACACACCAACAACGTAACGAGGTGAGTCAAGGCTGAAAGCTTGGAGAATAACGGGTGAAACTTCGGTAAATATTAATATATATGATGTATATTCTTTATTATACAAAAAAAATATTTATACAACCTTTTAAATAAACGCACACGCTTAATAACCTCACTAGAGAAATAATGAGCCCGTACATGAAAGCGTATAGAATCCGCCATTTTGATTTTTATACCTACTATATTTTATGTATTCAGTGACACCCGCACCAAAGACTAATCAAATGACGATTCATTTACCAAAATTGGTTGAGCCGTTGAGTAGTACTACATAGGATCAGATATACACGTGGAAACAGGTCAAACACATAACCCTCCCTTTGAGCTGCGTCGCATTCGTGTGAAAACAGGAACGTTGAATAATATGAAAATCTGCGGTCGTGTTTAGTAGCCGAATAAGTTACTTTAAACTAGGCCCCTAGGCTGTGACAGGCGGTGGCCACCTTCTGCGAAACGGTGATGACGCAGAAGGAGGCCGCGGAGCGGATCAGGGAGAACGATGTCCGAGCTGACCCGCTCCGGCGCAGACGACCGGGGGAACGGAGGAGACGGTTTGCACGTCTCCTCCCTCCTCCGTAGTGGGGTTACTGGCGAATAGTCGGGGGACTCTTCGCCGGTTTGCACGGCCTTACACGTCTAGGGGGTGACCTTGGTGAGCAAGGTCATCCCTTCACAGGCGCTGAGGCCCGGTTAAGATCAATCCGGGCCTACCGCTGGGGCGAGATGGTGACTGCCAGCGCGACCCTGTCTCGCCCCACCTTGGCGGAGGACTGCTCACGGGGGGGTTTTAGTGGGTCTGAGCCCCACACGCCCCCTTCCGTCTCCCCCGTGGCGGAAGGGAAGTGCACAGCATTTCCCCTCTCAAAAAAAAAAGGCCCCTAGGCTACCTATGTTTTGATATACCCGTAAAAACGAGAGCACTCACCTTAATTTTCTCCTAACTTAGGATTTTCTATATCTAGAGTCTTATAAATATATAAAGGTCGAAAGGAGTTTGTCAAAACCACTAGGATACGTATCTAATGTGCTCTAACATTCGTTTTGATCAAAACGCTGCTACCGACTGTACGTTGCTAACTTCGCAACAATAATTTATTTTATGTTACCTGCTGTATGAAACAGTTATTGCGCGAAACTAGTAGAAAACTTTTGAAATTATGAGTGTTTCGTAAACGCCGGGGGTATATAGGGTGGTCCATGAAAGCCTCCTCCCAAATCCCGGACAAACTTCCAGGAAGAAGAGTTAATTAATATCAGCTAAGTAAAACACGGTCTGACGTGAGCAAAGATTAATTTTAATCCACTTTTGTTTCGTTTATAATTAAGTGCTAATATAAAAAGAACGCTTAAACAACTATTTTTAAATTTTAATTAAACGTAGATTTTGTCGGATGCTCTGAGTTAATTAACCTTAAAACCAACGAAATGTAGAGCTACGAAATAATTTCGTTTGTATAAATCACGAGCCGACGTGATGGGATGGAACCATGTCACAGTAAATTAAAAACGACAATAATTGTTGAAACAAGTAAGTACACCATGTGTTTTTGTGGCATTTCTCTTGTTTTTTCGTACATAAAATACAGAGTTGCTTTAAAACTCTTATTATGATGTAGAGAGGTAGTTTCATTCACTTTTAAACTTCCTTAAAAAACGAAGTCTGAATTCGACTGTATGGTTTTTGTGTGTATGTTACGCGATATACATAAAAACTGTTGAATTACATCAACATCGGTTGAAAAGTTTTTGAATTAAGCTTAATATAAATATGCATATATAAGATAACATTAGTGTGAAACGATGATGCAGTTGCATGTATTGTAGAGATTTCATACTGTAGTAGTGGAAGTCGATTTTGTATTTTAAATAATATAAGAAACATCCGAACTGCACTTTCACTAAAAATAGGTTTTGATAATGATGAATGAACTCCATATCATAAAATATACCCAATAATATATACTTATAAGTAATAAAATGTAACTAAATATACATCAAGGGATCAGCTTGTAGACTGTACATTATGAAAAGCTTCTCTCTGGTTGAAACATGAGGTTCAGAATATAACGTATATAAGTATAATATGTGTGCTAACTGTACTAGGCTCTAAACAAGTACAATTTGAAAAATTTTACACCATCTTCCATTCTATTCAGTTATTGGAGTGTATCTCAAAAACTACTAGACCGAATTTGATGAAATTTAAATGGGACCCGTGTAGTCCCATTTAAATTTCATCAAAAAAAGCACCAGCTTTCAAACAAAAAAAGAATTTTGAGAATCGGTCCACCCAGTCGAAAGTTATGAGGTAACAAACATAAAAAATACAGTCGAATTGAGTACCTCCTCCTTTTTTTGGAAGTCGGTATTAAAGTTAACCTTATACCACGTGACTATTGATATTATGAATATTTATGGCGGACATAATCAAATGGCATTAAATTGTTATAATATATATTTAATTGTTACGTAGCCCAAATATTTGAAATAATGTGCAGTACAATATTGGAGATCTAAAAATATATAATACTCGTTATAAAAAACTACACTAATTTATTAGCGATCTAAATATGATCCCCATATTTATGATACGTTTAATGTTTATGTAACTTTTCTTTTATGGAACGTCGAAGCTATAATACATCTATCTCTATATCTTTAGGTGCCTATTCACTAACAGAGAAAAAGTGCTTATCGTACCGGACGAAAATGATTAAACGAAACGTTCCTAACAGAAATGGCAAGCTAAAAAGAAAAATAGTGGAGAGAAAACTGTAGCGATATCTAACAGAGGACTCGATGAATAAACAACAGATGTTTGTCACTTTCCCTGAAGGGACGGCCCGTGCATGGGCCGAATTTATAAATAATCAATTCCACTGTGCTCCCACATACCTCTTTGCAGCGAGTGGATGTTTGCGAAAGCTCTTATTTGAAGAGATTGGGTCTTTCTTGTTAAGTTTTGAGTGAGTTGCTCGCATGAAAATGCTCCCGGAATTGCGATACAAGCAAACTGTTTATGGCACACTTAACGTTTGGCTTTGCGTATATACTCAAAGGCTTTCCGCTGCTGTTACACATCAGCTGAAGCTGTGTTGTGAACGGATTCCGTCATGTCGACGCGACACAGTTTGACCTCGCGTGCCGTATCTCTGTTTTCATATTGACAAAAAACGCCGTATGTTGACCGACCATTTTTCTTGTAAAAATACGGCTCACAAAATATATATTTCGTTCTTTTTCGGTAAATATTTATATAAGCCACGACTTTCTCTATATTGATAAAAATTAAAAAAACTGAATTTCATCGAAAATGTTTTTATTGACCTGTGCTGTATATTGGTGTTACTGAAACAGAAATCTTCCAAATGAAAGTCTTGATTAAAACTGCGTTTTTTATTAGTTCTTCAAATATCGTCACTAAAACAAACTGAATTGTATCATGGTTCCATTAAAAGTATTCACCCAATATCCGCCGTCATCAAACACATTTGAAACTAGATACGGTAAATCAAATGAAGTTGGCAGTAGGTACAAACAACTAGATCTATTGAAAAGCCCCACTACGATAGAACTGCAGGAATACTTGTTTGGTTTTTCCAAACAAGTCTCCCAACTTTAATTGGATCGAACTGTGGGATAGGGAGGTGAATATAAAGCGGTGCAGCTATTCAGGAACAAGGGTTGTTCAGCTCAAGCATCGGCTGGAATTGTTCAGACATCCGACGACGTGTACTGGGCACCGGCTATACACGTATGTGGCCATAGAAACTGCGTGAAAAACATAAAACTATTATTTACTGGCTGGTGCCCGCGACCACGTCTGCGAAGGATTAGTATTTCGGGTAGCTTATTATCTTCTCCAAGACCATATCTACCTTTATACCAAAAGGTCATAAAATATGTACATGGTCAAACGCAATTGCTATAATAGTACGAGTATTAAATGAGTAAATTTAAATACATAGTATATCAACCAATAAACATTAATAATTAACTACAGGACTTACGTAAATACAAACACAAAATTAATCACCATGAAAAAAACTGTCATTACATTTCATCACCCTTGACGGTATTTGTGTTACATTTCATAACCCTGATCAACGGTCGCCGAGCACGTCTAGTGCATCGGGCTGTCAAAATGACTTGGCTTTTGACTAAGGTATCAGAAATTCTTCGTAGAGAAATTCAATTCAAATTTCAACAAACTTGGACAGAACTGTCATCATTACGATCTTGACATAGGCGGAGATCTTATTATTTTGTCTATGTTGTGCCCAAGCATATTACCTACGCTTTTTCATCTGCGTGGTGATGAATGATGATGATGAAAAGTATACTATGTGTTAATTCAGCGTAAGCTCATCTACCTCCATACCAAATTTCATCAAAATTGCCCCCGCCGTTTGAGAGTGAAAGAGTAACAAAGATTCACACATCCACACATCCATACATCCATACTCACAAACTTAAAAAAGTACCAAAAATAGAACCGATTTCGACACTAAAACGTGTGTAATAACTTGTTGAAGTCGGTACCATGATAGTTCAAAAGTACTTATCATAACAATAATGTGCGCATGGTACCGACTTCAACAAATTATTTCACCCTTTTTAGTGTTGAGTCAGTTCCATTTATTGCTAAAAATTTGTGAACCTTTTTCGTAAATCTTGCTACTTACGGGATCGATTGTTATTCACCGTAAATAAAGATATAATCATCATCAGCCTGTAGCAGTCCACTGCTGGACATAGGCCTCTCCAATTGCACGCCACTTAGGTCTATCTTGAGCCCAAGCCCAAGAAAGATATAATAATAACTCAAAAACCGTTTGATAAATTGGATAAGAATGATTGGGAACACCTCGGAAGTATACTCTGCCAAACAAAAAAAAATTAAAATCGGACTACTCTAAATAGTTATGCGTGGTCATAAGTACATACAAAAATTACGCGTCGCTTGAGAGACTCCTTCTTTTGAAAGTCGGTTGGAAATTTAGTGTGAAATTTTCAGGGAGCGTATTCTATATTAATGAGCGAAATAAACTACGCGTCGCTTGAGAACCTCCTTCTTTTGAAAGTCGGTTGGAAATTTAGTGTGAAATTTTCAGGGAGCGTATTCTATATTAATGAGCGAAAAAAACTACGCGTCGCTTGAGAACCTCCTCCTTTTGAAAGTCGGTTGAAAATTTAGTGTGAAATTGTCAGGCAGCGTATTCTATATTAATGAGCGAAAAAAACTAAAATATCAATGTCTCTGGATGACGAGTGCAATGCCAGGCAAAACTACAGATTTTGCCATGCACTGCACTCGTCAACCATATAAGGTCTTGGTGGCATTGGCCATGGGCAAATGTACTGCTTACCATCAGAAGCACAACTTGCCAGTCTCATAACTGCATTAATAAAAACAGTATAAAGAGTTTGGCCATACCTTTATTTAAATCAAATCTAATATGATATTCATATTATTGTATAATAAAATTAATAGTGAATGTGCCTAATCGAAGCGTTCACATCGCGATTCCCTAGCCCCGCGTCTGGCATGCAGGAATCCGGAAGCTAACTACCGAATTCTAAAAGCCATTCTGACAATGTCAGGCATTCGCCCATTCTATTCGAGCTTATCTATTTGCCTACCACCTCTGTGTCGAGCCGAGCCGTAGCAAAGCTTTCTAAGCATTTTGAGGCCAATAATTTTAATTTAAACGGTGCAGAGGCCGTAGCACATACAATTTGCGAAAGAAAATTCGTATCGTAAGCGTCAACGCGTCACGTATTTTCGTAAAAACTATTACTTATCTGTGTCCAGGTTGTCCTAGATAAATGATGTTTGTACTGTTTTACATGAACGGCACGTTACGTTACACTTATGCAGTTATTCATGCTAGGCCCTCTGATGACATGGTTGAATGCAAAAAGATTTTATAGGTATTTAGTATTTTTTGTGTAAAGGAGTTTGAACCTTTTTGTATGGAAGCTGGCATATCGACCCGCCGCCATTTTAATTCTTTATCTAAATCGTGGCGCACTCTGAAAGTGGTATTATGGATAGAGGACACAAAGACAAACGAAAAATAACATGGTACCCATACATGACATACTCATATGTCGATCTTTACCTCAAAATATCTCAGTTGCGTGACTTTAGGGTAACATTTTACACGATATGTTTTGTTTGTCTATGTGTCCTCTACCCAAACATACAGCTTTCGCCGTGCGACACGACTATGAATTTTAAAAAAATGGCGGCGGTTCGATATGCCAGATCTGTTCAAAGCCCTATAATATACCTAAATTTTTACGTCCGTTGTAAGAATTAATCTTTTAATATACTTAAATTACTTGATGGTAGGCCACTCTGCGAATGTCTGTCTTTGTACGAGTTATAGCATTGCCAGATATTTTTCCTCGAAGGCATAGTGTTAAAGCTTTACATTTTTACAGTTGGAAGGAAATTACTGGACGAATAGGACTGAATAGCTTTCTTCTGGAGTAACGAGCGCAGAACAGTTCCATGCAAAACCACCGATATTGAAGATATTGGTCGCAACTGCCATGGGCATGACGTTTACCATTAGGTCAACGGCTTGCCCAGATAAACAAGTCGTCGCTTAATAACTCAAAACTTTTTCTTAGTTCTAAATAATACCCAGTGAACACTACAACCGCACTTTCTAACTCTAGGACTATTGTTTGCTCCAAATGGTATTATATCCTGATATCATAATTTAATATCCAATAAGATTTAGTCAACAATACCTTTTTATCAATCAATCAATCAATATCTCTCAAATAATCAAACGAATCTAAGTACTGATTCACTGACTGATAGACAACGCACAGCTTTAACCGCTGGTCGTTGAGACTTGAAACTTGCAGTTTGTTTTGTCTTGCTGGATAGAGGTGTACTAAGAAAGGCTTTATCGAAATTCAACCCCTAAGGGGGTAAAAATGGGAGAAAACGTTTATATGAAAGTACTTTGTTTTTGAACTTATACGTGACAAATTTTGTATTTAGATTAAAATAAAAAATTGTTCTTTAATACTTTTTGAAAGGGATGACTTATGGTGTGAAATGAATGAGACTTAGTATGGAAAATTCTTTGTTTTTAAATTTTGGTGTAAACATGCGTATTTTAAAAATAAAACCCTACGCGGACAAAGTCATTGGCAAAAGCTAGTCTACTATATAGCAATATTAGTAATAGTACTATATATAGTAATAACTAGACGTACAATGTTTTCTCAACTCTACAGGAAGTTAACTCGTGTCTCTAAGAACGTTAAGTATACCATACCCGTTGTATACATAAAATACTAAAGGAAAAAAACATATAATCTAATACAGAAACATATTGCAGCCTTCGAGGATAATAATGCTTGAGATGGCACACAAGAAAATTTGGTAAAAGGATTTGGGTAAAAGCGCCATAAAGTGATAGAGCTTCCTCAAATAAGGTAATATTTTCTAAGAAAGTGCCGCTCCTATCTAGCGCTATCTTCTGCATAAACAAACATAGTTCTAACTGAATATGAACGTAGACATGCACCAGTAAACTATGAAAATGTATTCAAAAGCAATGCTCGGAGCGTTGCACCGTATTCTTTCGCTTGGCGGAGATCAGCCTCTAATGGAAACCCCATTTATGTAGCTGGAGCGCTAACGGTATTCTAATCAGATCTCTAGTGCTTTAACTTCCTTAGTAGGAACCACTAACATCGAGTTTCGTCTACCTGGAACCAGCCAATGAACCAGGTAAGATCTACTAATGCCAGTATAACGTACTCAGTTTATAGTTTAAACATTCTTCAACACATACACTTTGATCTTTGCATTTTTGAACTATTGAGTTTGATTGTATATTGATCCCATTGGCTCTTAAGACATAACTAGACATTTATAGCAATTAAAATATTACATTGAAGAGACCGGAATCACCAGAGCATAAATCATAGAATCAAACATTAAATTCGACGTTAAAAACATGTTTTATTACGGATTCAGAATGGCGGCAACACATAATTTAGTTAATACTCGCAACGGCAGTAAAATATCTGTGATACTAAAATCAAATTACCTGACTCGGGAAACGCAGTCATGGAGAAATCTTTGCGGGTCCAGGAGATTACAGGAGATTAATCGAATTGAAAGGAAAGCCAAGGTCGTAATTTTTGTGAATCAACTTTTAGGGCGTTCACAAAGGCCCGCTACAGAAGTCAACGGCTGAAAAATCAGCCTTTGATGTGGTCGCGTTTTTCGTTTGCCCGGGACGATTCAAAAGAAAAAAGGCTTATTTTGTATTAATCACAGAAACTAATCTCGAATACGCTCGACTCTCGGTACTTATGTTGCAGAACCCGTAGGGTTGCGTATCTCAAAATGAAAAAGGAACCCTTATAGGTCTGTCCGTCCTGCCTATAATGTCTGTCTGTCAAGACCCTTTTTCTCAGGAACGCGTAGAGGTATCAAATTGAAATTTATATTAAATACTCGGTCCTACGGTCTCTTTCCGTTGTTTAAAAAAACAAACTTGTAAGTTAACGCGATCAAATGATATGATCAGTTATGTCGCTTTTTTCATAGATTTTGCGATTGCACTAGGAAATCAAAAACTATACGGCACTTCCCGTCGACTTAGAATCATATAATTTGGCAAGAAGCAATACCTTAGGGCACATATAAAAGAAAACATTGAAAATACGTAATTTAACAAAAAAAACTAATTTACTATAACAAACTTAGTTTTTTTTGCGGGTGGGGCAATAATCGTATCTCGGATTCGAATGGCAAAGTTAAGTTTAATCGTGTTAGATGCTTCCTTAATCCTTCCTATACCGTGATAATTCAAACATAAGATTTATGAATGAAACTGGCGTATATATACGTCTCTGGGATGCAAAGGGTTAATTCACCGAGCTATCGGTGCGCGAGTTCAACTAGCACTTGGCTGGCTTCTTTATATATATTTTTTCTTAAAGTCAGCACCGCAGCTAATGAGCTTTCGAGCGGCATTCATTAAGTCACGACAGACGAGAGAGAGACTATTGATTATTATTCAGTTCGTCTAATAAAGGTAAATTTTCTTCAATAAACTTTTAGCGAGGGTTCAAAAGAAGCCTCACTATTGCAATCTCTTTGTCCAGCCGCCAGTCAGCAACCGCAATCAGTGATACCTAGATACGAAGTATATCTGTAGCTTATTCATGCAAATCATATGTATAATTCCATACTTAAGACTTTCGATCGTGTGTTACAACTTTAAAAAAGTTATTTATGTCCAGAGTTGGAATAGTAACTTATGTTAATAGAATAAAGTTTTAAAGGGACACATTCTTATATCTCTTTGAAACTTTTAACAGTTGAGAACACGTGATTGTTTTTTATTTTGACTTGACTTTGATTACGACGTATATCAAAGCGGAATGAACTGTGTAATTATTCTTGTTACTGTATGTGTAGCTACTCATATACTTGTACTGCGTCGACCCCAAATGAGTACCTAGCATTTAGTACAGTTGAACTCTTTGTGAATGAGTTCGTCCGGGAAAGTAAGTACTGCCACCATACCCTATTTCTACAGTGAAACAGTAATGTTCGCAATACTGTGTTCTGGTTTGAATTGTGTGGGTGCCGGTGAAATTACAGACTTAACAACTTAATGTCTCATAGTTACGGGCGCAATAGAGTTCCTCTTGAACTCATCGTGAACTAGACACCCATACGAACAACACGGTAAGTATTGTTATACTGTTTTACTCTATTGTCAAACATGAGTAAGATAGAACTGAAACTAATTATTAACAAATATCTCAATTCAAATTTTATTTAAGACATCAGCAAAGTAGTTGGATTTATATGAGGTTTACCTGGTTTACCTTATTGCACAGAGTATTTTTATCAAATGTTTTCTTATTAATTACTCGGTGAAGTATTTTCATTTCTGGCGTGTACTGCAATCAAACGATTTATAATCCCGACAGGTTATCAGAAAGTGAACACAACAAAATATATTAGTAAAATATGTCACACTAATATTGTAAATGCGGAAGTGGGTATGTTTAGATGAATATTTACTACTCATTGGTAGCGATTCACTTCATAAAAAAAAACTAAATTAAACTAGCGTTCTAAAATTTACTTATGGTAGTCCTTATTCTAAAAATAGGATTATTCTATTCAAGGATATTTTTACGTATGTTTAGCGAGCACCAAGTAACGTGACTACTTATCTGTCTAAAATATACCCACAATTGAAGATAAATCTTTTAGTGCGGAAGTGTTATACTAATTTGGATTTTAACCAAATCAAAATTAAGAACTGCCATAATTTAGAGATTTTTAGTTTATAGAATGCTTATAGAATTGACACCATTGACGCAAAGTAAGTAAACTTATTGGGTTTACGAATTTAATTATTTGCTAGCTGCGGACTGCCGAGTTTTTATAAATATTTGTTATTTTACTTGCCTAACCCCATAGAATTCTTATTCACCAGCAAAAATAATTATATAAACGTAAATCTCCTACTAAATATTTCATACCTAACTTCACGGACATATACATTAATATTTATAAATAAATAATATATCCATTTCTTTATCTAGTTATATTATATTTATTATCTAGTTATCTTTAAGTTTTTATTGGCCTAAAAGACTGAAAAACATTGTATAATTCATAACTATGTGTTGCCAGGATGTATGTACACTGGTATTTGTGTTTGTTTGTATTTTACCGACCTTTACCGATTTAATAAAGATATTTGAAGAAGAAGTAGAAGTGAATATAATACAAGTGAATTCTTCTTGATACACTTTGCTCAGTCGCTTTATGTAAGTTATACTATCTTACTAGGTATGCCAGCTCATTTGTAGTTTGTTCAGCTCCATTCCATTATTCTCGATACACATCGTCTTGTCCCGGCGCGGGTAGTCACGTCTCCGCACACTGACGCCGCACCCACACCCACGTCTATCGACAAATGATTCGTAAAATTGTGCTTTTTGAATCTGCTCGTACTAACTTCACATAAACTGCTTGCGAAATTCGGTCACATAATTACAAGCAGCCAGGGAGCGTTGTCAAGGGCACAGAGTAACGTTTGTAGACAGACGCAGCAGCTAGCCTATGCTGTAGTTCTTGCTACGAATCGCTACGATGTCTTTGTATCTAATTAATTTTTCGTAGTTCAAAAGTACCTATTATCATAATATTGTGAGCATGGTACCGACTTCGACAAGTTATTTCACACTTTTTAGTGGTGAAGTCGGTTCCTTTTTTTCCTGATAAAAAAATTAATTCACCCATTTTAGTGACCCTTGCTACTTACGGGATCGATTGTCATTTACCGTCAATAAGGATATCATCAAGCGCTACACTTTTCATTTATTGGAGTGTAACTCAAAAACAGCTTGACCACTAACCGCTATTGCAAAAAAAATATGAAATTTAAATGGGACCAGCTCGAAAGAAGATACTCGAAAATAATTTTGAGAATCGGTCCAATGGGGGAGAAATCGGTGGAACATACATAAAAAATATATACAGTCGAACATAGAACCTTCTTCTTTTTTAAGTTGGTTAAAAGGTAAAGTTACAAATTTTCCAGTAATGAGTTAGAAAGCGGTGTCGTTTTGAAACAGCGAAGAGGAACTGAAGTATTCTGAAAAACTGCTGCGTAAATGTGTATGCAGTTTTATTATTATTAAAGTACTCATTCTGACATTTTCTGTAGGTCGTTGACACCAAGAATTTTTCCATTAACTCTTCTGAAATATGAATTCCAATTTCATTTTAATTGCATTTTATTTTCAGGAATAAAATTAAACGACAGCTAAATGTAATTACGAAGAACGAGTGAAAATGCACATAGCTTTATTAATGCCAACTGGCAATTTGGTAGTAAATTTGTTTTATAAAGTTAATAAACTTTTAGTTAGCAGTTGTCGTAGTGATTAAATTGGTCGACAACATTAAAGCCGACGGCTTAAATAGTTTTACTTAGTGACCTTCGTATGCTACAGGCCATTAGGGTTATATACAACTCGAAAGTCTAACTCCTAGTCCCAAAAACTTGGTATTACGGCGTTACACAGCGCCACGAAAAGCCCCAATAAATCGACCGACCTCTGCTCATAATCTAGAACTTTCGAATTCTAGACTGACATAAATCCCAGGAAACTATCTCGTCTTCTGGGAGATATATTGCTCTTGATTTTCCAATTACGTAAAGGCGGAGCTCATATTTCCGTTTCGGTTTGGCAGGATGCTGGGCAGCTGATATAGATATGTGTGAGATGGTAATCCTTGGGCACGAAAGGTTATTTGTGCTTAATTTTATACTGTCATTTCTTACCATCTTTGATTAATTTTTGCTTTTTGATTTTACTTATTGGTTTGTCGAGTGAAATTAACAAGTAAGTAGACGGGTGTTCAAGCTCGAATAATTAAGGCGAAATGGTAGTGAAGTTGTACGGTGTTGTATGGAATACTCAACGTGCGCGCTTTCAAATATTTTCAATATTTGTTTAATGTTAGAATTAACGTTAGAAACGGGATGTAATAATAATAATAATAAACTTTATTGCCAAAATATTTTTAACTTACACAATATCTTAACACAAATAAAGAATGGGTAAGGTCTTGAATCGAGTCGCCTGAATTTAGGGGGGGAGGGGGGGAGGGGGGGTGGGGGAGGGATGGGAACCCCCCCCCCCCCACCATTTTTCCCTGCCGGAATCGCGTAGTTTTTTTTTTAATTTAATATCAAAGATCAATTTTTCAACTCTATTTAAACACTTTTACACTTAACTTTGGGGGAGGGGGAGTGGGTAGGAGGGGGGGTTGGGGGCAGGGAACCCCCCCCCCCCCTACCATTTCCCCCTGCCGGAACCGCGTAGTTTTTTTTTAAATTTAATATCAAAGATAATTTTGTCTACTCCACTAACACTTTTACACCTAAATTAAGGGGGGGGGAGAGAGAGGGGGGGGGGGGGGGGGTCAGAGTTGGATTTGTCACTAATTTCGACCTAACCGGTCTGACTTGGACTCCGCGTGGGCTCCCGCCAGAAGCTCTAGCGGTCGCCCCTGAACGTTGCTTCGCCGCATGAAGTCGAGTTGAGCGAAGGGGGGAGCCGGCGACCTCGGTAGCGAAACGAAGTTCAAAGTCAAAGTCAAAGTCAAAATCATTTATTCAATTTAGGCATCAAAGACGCACTTATGAACGTCAATTTTTCATTATAATGTACTTTAAAGCCTACCGCCGCGTTCCAAAATACATAGAGCCAACCGAGAAGAAGCGGCAAGAAACTCGGGGCCATTCTTTTTATATAGATGTTTTTACAATGTTTTTACTTAGGTACTACAAATATTAGCTCCAGTGTGTTGCCTTACAAAAGAGAACATAATAATGGTATCAGTAGGGCAAGACACGCTACACTTTGACATCTTAGTACACGAGTAGATAGATCCTGGAGTGATCAGTCCCAAGCTGTTTTATCCTCCAAGTAATCCGAAATTTTGTAATAACCTTTTTGACAGAGTTTAGTTTTAATAGTAATTTTAAACTTATTAATAGGCAAATCTCGGATAACATTGGGAACTTTATTATAAAATCGTATACATTGTCCCATAAAAGAATGACTTATTCTGTGGAGACGCGTTACATGTACGGATAGCTTGTGCTTATTTCGCGTGTTGATGGAATGAGCATCACTCCTTTTATCAAAACTGCTAATGTTTTTCTTTACATACATTAGATTTTCATAGATAAACTGAGAGACAACAGTTAGAATGTTTATGTCTTTAAATTTCTGTCTAAGGGAAACTCTGGGAGCCAAACTGTAGATTGCTCGTATAGCCCTTTTTTGCAGTATAAAAATAGAATTAATATCTGCAGAACATCCCCAGAGCAGTATGCCATAAGTCATAACGCTATGGAAATAACTAAAATAAACTATTCTAGCTGTGTCTACATCAGTTAATAGTCTAATTTTTTTAACAGCATAAGCTGCTGAACTGAGCCTACTAGACAATTTTTTAATGTGGGGACCCCATTGCAATTTAGCGTCTATAGTAATTCCTAAAAAGACTGTTGACTCCACAAGGTCCAACCCTGTTCCATTCAATTGTATATTGGATTCTACTTGTCTCACATTTGGTGTCGAGAATTTTATACAATTAGTTTTCTTCTCATTGAGGAGAAGATTATTTGTATTGAACCAATTCACAACTTTAGCTAATGCATTGTTAACATCGTCATAGTTTAGTAACTGCCTTTTAATTTTAAATAACAGTGAAGTGTCATCTGCAAACAATACAATCTCGTTATTCTTCTCTACATAATAAGGTAAGTCATCAATATAGATTAAAAACAAGAACGGCCCTAGTATTGAACCTTGTGGAACGCCCATTGAGATTATAGAGCCGGGTGATTTTTTACCATTTATGTCAACCCTTTGAATTCTACCATTTAAATATGAAGTCAAAAGGTTGAGAGCCATGTTCCTAATACCGTAGTGTTGTAATTTCCTGACAAGTATATCATGTCGGACGCAGTCAAATGCCTTAGATAAGTCACAAAAAACACCTAAGGCATCTTGAGAGTTCTCCCAGGCATCAAACACATCTTTTATTAGTTCTATACCTGCGTCTATAGTAAAGCGATTCCTTGTAAACCCAAATTGATTTTTATGGAAAATTTTGTTTGCACTAAAATGAGTTTCTAATTGATGTAATATGATTTTTTCGAAAATCTTACTTAGCGTAGGTAGTACAGAAATAGGCCGAAAATTTGTTGGATCAGTAGTACTACCAGATTTGAATAAAGGAACCACTTTACTGTGCTTCATTAGGTCAGGAAATACACCACTTGCAACACAACTATTAAACACAGCTGCTAGATTGGGTGCAATGATATCTATAATTGAAGAAACGGTCTTCACAGAAAGACCCCATAGGTCTGCCGTTTTTTTTGTTCAGGACCTCCCTTGAGCTTCTGGCTCCCGCATTATTTATAAACACTCTAGGGGTAGTAGCCACAAGAATAGGTGGAGTCGGGGTGCTCTGTGTCGGTTTTCTGACTACTTTCAACCTAACCGGTCTGAGTTGGTCTCTGGGTGGGTAAGGGAGGAAAATAATTTTCACAAAACTATGTAGGAGTATTTATTTTTTGTAAACATAGTTAATTACATTGATCAACTCGACAAAGGGATCTTTTTTCTTTTAGAGCAACGGAATAATGCGCATCGTGTATGTCAAATCAACGTCACATACGTCAAACACCACAAACCTCAAAAATAGCGATCAAAACGTTTCGTTTCACGAACATAAACATAGCAGACGTTCAAATTTATGCAATATTTCCTGATATTGCGTTCCGTTTCACGCATCCGCTGTTTTTCGTGTGAAATTACAGAAACTTTAAATATTAATTTAAAATACTTTCGCGTAACTCCGGCAGCCAAAATCGAATTGGGAGGGTCAAGACAAAGCCCCTTGACCATTCCACAGTAGCAGAATCCTCAAATTCAGGCGACTCGATTCAAGACCCGACCCTAAAGAATTTACTATTTGTACAAATTAAGTAGAATCAGCGATATTTACCATGTATTGTATTTATAGCGAGCTCTCGATATTTCGGCACAGTCGCATGCGCCATGTTCACGAGTAAACTGAAGTATCTGCGGGTAGGTATTGTTATGAGCAGACAAAACGGTCTACCCTCTTCCTTTCACGTTTCTTGCGTTCTGGCTTATTACCAATGACAACAGTCACTTGAAACTCGATCAGGGTCTCAACTCACAGTATCTGCTCGCGAGCTTTTTTGAGTTCAATAAAGTATTTGAATGTTTGTTGGGATTACTTACACACGTTCTTTTTTGTAAAAATATATCTGAATGGAGTTAAATCATTACGTCGACGGGAGCGTTTTCAAGTGTATTTTGGGATAGTTTGCGACTTTTTTCCATCGAACCAAATTTATTTAGTCGTGTATCGGTGAACATATCCGAATAAAGTATTTGTGATCATTTATTACACATAAACAAAGTATTTGTGAACATTTATTGCACATAAATAAAGTATTTGTGAACATTTATTGCACATAAATAAAGTATTTAGTGAACATTTATTACAAATAAATAAAGTATTTTGTGAACTTTTATTACACATCGTGAGGACACATTGTAAAATTTGGAGCATGTTTCATCTTACTCCTTCATATACCGTGATAATTAAAACAAAAGACTTTTATATGTAAACGGACGTAAATGTACGTCTCTGGTACCTACGCAAAGGGTTTAGGCAATCGTTATGCTTCAAGCTATAAAGTCTGCTTGAGGGTTACTTTATAAATTTTTTACATATAGGTACATGTCCCTCAAGTGTTGATGTCATTATAACAATTAAATTTCTATTGTGTCTGGCCGTGTGTGACCTTTGATACATTAAAAATTATACAACTTCTACAATTGACTTTAGGACTTCAAGATAGACTTGACACTTATGCTCTTCAATATGTCCATTAACCTGTGGAAACCAAATTGCCACAATCGATCTTGTCCACATACAATAATAATATTTAATCCATGGCAGTGTGTCCTCACAATCTATGATGAACACTGAATTAATAATTGTGTCTGTCAAGAAGAATTAGAAGACAAGGTAGCAAATGAAAATGAAATGGAATCAAACCAAGTCAGAGTCGTGATACAATTCAATTTATTACATCTATATACTTAAAATTCACTTCTTACAGTAATATACGGCTGACTTTAAACGTTCTGAAAAATAGTAAACACGATAGACAAAACGAACATTTTTCATTGTATTACCATCCCCGTTGGAAACGCGGGATAACTAAGCAAAACTAAATGTTATAAGATTCAAATTATTAACGGTATAGTTGCTATGGTATATCAGTCATTAAAAATAAATTAGAAGGAGGCAAATGAAAATGATATGGAATCAAACCAAGTCAGAGTCGTAATACAATTCAATTTTATTACATCGACTTATAACAGTTATCAATGTGATATGGCTGACTTCAAACGTTCTGAAAAACAGTAAACAAGATAGAATAAATACATTTTTTTCAACGTATGACTAAATCCGTTAGAAACGCGGGTTACTTGGGCCTTTTAATATTAGAAATATTTAACTTTACATATTTAATAACGGTTTCTGTATGGGATAGGTTGGCAAAATAGCTCATTGGCTCACCCGATGGTAAGTGATACTGTCGCCCACGGACATATGCAGCACCAGAGGTCTCGAGGATGCGTTGCTGGCCTTGGAAGAAGGACGGAAAGGGGTGAGGGTGGAGAGGGGATGGGGGAGGGTGAAGGAGAGGAGGAGGAGGGGGGTTCGGGCCTTCGGAACCTTTCACAGACCGACTGAAACGCAATAGCAAGCTATATTACTTCACGACTGTGTTATGTGGGAGTGTGGTATTTCCCCGATCGTGCCGGCCCTATCGGCTGTAACCCGCAAGGTTACAGCGAGGCGCTACCACCAAATAATTACTGTGTATTTTGTTTTAAGTTTCCACTTACAGAGATTCAAAACTAAAATGTTAAATGTGTGTTATTGTTTTAGGGTTGTCCCTGAGCCCGTTCGTGCGGCACTGGCAGCCGTGTGCGTACGCGCCGTTGGGTCCCCGTCGCCGCCGCGCTGCCCCCGCGCCCCCGCCCGAGCCGCCCCCCGTGTCGCCAACCTCGCCCACCCCGCAGCCGCTGCGACTCTCCTTCCACGCACATAATAGGTAATGTACCCACTTATTAAGCAGTCACTCAAAGGAACCCTTCAGCGGATGCCTACAGATACTGACCGAATCAACGTCATCAAGGTCGATTCCTGTCTAAGTCACGCTTTAGTAAAGCGGTAGATGCATTACTAAAACTCTATCCATCTTATTATAAAATGTGAACTAAATATAGTCCGGCTTAAACCACGGTTTAACGGATTGTCACGGTTTTAGATAGATATATAAACTATTTATTGAAACACCACCGTATAAAATATAACAAATAAAGAAATAGCATAAAATTCCAGAAAAAAATTGTTACACAACAATGAAAAGCTTAAAATTAAGTGTCACAATGGGCGCTTAGAGCGATCTCTTGGCAAGCATGAAAACTTTAAACCACGGCTTAACTCTAATCATATTTAATCCGCGTTTTATAATAAGCCGGTATAAGTCTACTAAGCCGATTAACAGAAATAATAGATAAACAACATTTCATTATTGGTACTGCCTACACTCGTGCAGTGTATCGAACACGTTGCTGTACCACGAGTAAAATGATTATTTTTGATTATCAATTACCAGGTAATATACTTGACAAAGTGTATATGTTTCAAATGAGCTCAGTGCAAGCAGAAGTTTTAGACATGAAGCTTACTATCAGACGGACGACTTGCACGTATCGTCCATGGATTCACTGGATGAAATCCTTACTGAAATATAATCAAATTAACTGGGTTTTAAAGATCTAAGTATGTATATACCTAATAGTATTTTCTGCGCTTGATTTATCGATATGTTATGCTTTAAATAACTAAACTATGATAAAAACAAATTTATCACATTTTAGACTCAAAATTATCGGAAATTTAATATACAAGTATCACGTTTGATGTAAAAAAGAAAATATAAACGAAATGAAAAACATTTTCCAGGCTTCTAGCCTGAGTCTAGACAGCTACTGATGCTCGAGCCTTTGAATTTCTTAGCAATTAAACATAGTCTGTGAAGTTACAAGCTTATTCAACGGAATATTCTCCAGGTTTTAACATTTTGCTACTCGCCGTAGAAAATTAAGACTTTGAACTAAGTTGAAGAAAGTAAAACAAAAGTTACTGCTATAAACCCATGCATTTGAGAAATAAACCATAGTTAAAAAGTTGGAAAAGAACTTCTTCCGAGCTTTAGGGTTCCGGCGTACTACGAAAAACCTTTATAAGATAGCTCTGTCCGTCTTTCTGTCATTATCCTTTAACATCCTTTAATATATCTTTATTATTTCTTCTACAGTTAGTAAGAGAAACGTAAGAGCATACACTTTTGCACATAAATAGTTTACATTTAAGACTCAAATCTCATGAAATAAAAACATCGTTCTTATGTAATATACAGGGATGGCATACGTATGAATTGGGGATGGTTTTTTTACAATGTAATAAAAATCTCCACGTACGGAGACAACGCAGAGCGAATTAGGTATAGAAACTTGCATCTGTTATGAATAATAGATTTCATTACTTCGGTCGGCGGTTCAAGCAAGAAACAATACTTAAATAATGGACCATTCAGGCGCAAACATATGAGTATTATTAGGTATGAAATCAGACTCCATAACTGAAGGTTTAGCTGAACGCAATGCACGATAAACTCGCTATATCTTATTAACTGCCAAAGACCAGGTACCCAGAGATAAACAACGTGTACGTTGACTCTTGCTGATATAGAAATGATACTACTTTTAGTGTCTAGCAGTCCTCTTTGGGTTTGGGTTTAGGTATATGTACTCATATATATTGTTTAGTACAGCGCTTACATTACAATAGCCAGGTTTTGCCTGTCTGAGCTTCTGGGTAATTGTCAATACTAGGTTAGTCTATACGGTACGACAGTCTTAACTATTCTATAATTATTATTATTATATACAACGTGTAACAAAAAGGTGTAGTAATATTGAAAGGTTTGCATATGTACCTAGTCAGGATTCACTAGGCAAACTAACAAAATTTAAATCGCTTATAATTATTTTCATACATAGTTAAAAAGATAACCAACAGTTTTTTGACAACCCTATTAGACGCGCCGATTCTTGGAGTTCGTTGGGGTCAATGCGCTGTGCAATCCCCACGCCATCTATTCATTGACCTCCGTCCTATGTACTCTATCCCCGCGCCGCACCCCAGTCCAGTCCACGCATTGGCCCCTTGTTTATCTACTCTGCGTTCTGGAAGTCATTGCCGTCTTTGGCCTAGTTTTTCAGGGATGAACCTGCTTGAGTATTAACAAAAATACTTCCTGGGACGCAGTATATAGTTAAGTCCCAATTGTATGCAAGCTTAAGCGTGTGTGGTTTTAGTATTACTACACCTTTTTGTTGCACGCTGAATATAATATGAAGAATGAACTACAATAATCAGTTTTACCTCTATGACAGCGATCTACGCCTACGTCTCTTGTCCCATGTAAGTAACAGAAAATTTTAGATGATCGTCCGTCCCCGCAACAGGCGATCGGAGAGTAATGACAGTTTCATATACCCAATTACAGTACGACCGATATGTGTAGTGTGGAAACTCGATCAACACATAACTCAGCTTGTGTTTACCGCCAGACTATCATCCATCCCGCCCAGAATACTTAATAGAAGCGTCTAGGCGCAAACATCGTACAATACATACGTGTTTTTAAACAGGATGATAGACACGTTCTGCTTCGATCCGCTATTTATGTTGGATCAAAATTATTTACGTTCTAAAACTATGTATACGCAGTAACGTATATTTATAGCAAAAATAATCCTCGCTTATTAAGGCGGTATATAGTTGCTTAATTGGGCAACACTTTCGACACAAAACATGTCATGTGGTTGGATTAAAGGTAAAGGAAGAAAAGATTTAAGCAGATAAGAGGAGAGATATCATAACAACAATGCAAGTAGCTGTACAAAATTCACTAATCTATTTGGTTAGTAAATTTTGTACTTGGCAAGACCATTTCGGCTCATGTTTATTTGAGTTTCGAAGTATTTTGTAATTGAAGCTCTATTAATTTAAAATATTTGGTATTATTCAAATAATTCAGACAGACGATAAGTCGGACAGACGAAAAAATGGACAGATGAACAGTCGAATAGATAGGCGGACGACAAAACGTGCCAGTCGTGCATTCTGGGTTTACACGTGTCCTCGGAGGAAATACTGTACATATCTACGTACATAAGACAATTCGACCACAGTCACTTATTCAATCTTCTATCTTTTCAATTGCGCGTGGATCGATAAATACGTAAAAATCTGAGGAACACAGAAAAATTCTGAATCGATTCTCGGATCCCATTTTGATTATAATTATAATTTTATCAATAAATGTTACAATACTCGTATCCCCAGCATCACACTAATTTTCGAACGTGTTCCATTTCCAGCGTGTGGAATTAATATTCCAAAAAACTTACGTCAAATTGTAGTTGCCATAAAATATGAGCTTTGAGCATTTCCAGTAACATACGTATGGCCCTTAAAATTCACGTGTATTTTATACTTAGACTAACATCATGCAATTACTAATATCACAGAATAAGTAAGTGACTATTGCCTATCTATGTAAGATCCCTAGCAAACCTCATAATGTTTAAATCTCGTCGAGTACTTTGTGAAAAATCCGCACTCAAGTATATACCTAGTGGGTACACGTGTTAGGTAGCGTATATGATATAAGCACCGCCACTGTTTACCAGCTGGCGTATCTACCGCAAAATTGCTAAACAAGCATCACGTAGCGTCTTTATTAACATAGCATATGTGTTGACGGAACATACACATAGTTTGAACATAGTTTGCTTTAGTTAACCGCTCGGCGGTATGTCCGTACAGTGCAAGCTAGTTAGGTAGCTTTTACTCGGAAGTTTTCTAGATAGTTTCAACACTTGAAAGGTTATTAAAAAATATTTTATTTAACCCTTACTATAACGTGATAGTTAAAACAAAAGTATTATGAATGAAACTCACGTAAATTTATTCAGGTCAGGGTCCGGGTTATCATATCCTCTGCCCGCTGCTCGGCACTGACAACTCGTTTAGCACCACCGTCACCGTCTGGTGGGGCTGCACCATACCTCGGTAGGGAACAATTATTAGGAGGGAATAGGTTCAGGTAAAAATGGAAGGTAATTACAGGATAGCCGGTTGACTGGATCTGATGGGGGCTGATGACCATGAGTTCCTCTGGATAGGCGTCCTGCCTTGTACGTCGTGCTGAATGGTTGTCACTCGTAGGTATAAAGTCTTTGGATTTATTGTTTGTGCACTGGTTTACGCGTAAACACGGGCTGATTAGCGGTCACTCACGGCGAAGTTAGGTAGGTGACTCGGGCTGACGCGTAACGCGAAGGGTTTGTGCTGATCACGGGTGCCGGGTAATGGCGGTTCTCGAAGTGACGTCGCGCTTTAGCGCGAACACCGTCCATTTAGCGACACGTGTCCTCATACGTGCAGGGTGGTCGAAGATAGCTCCTGCGGACGCGAGTGACATCCTTCAAATATAATTTAATTATAAACAATGTTAATACTATCAAGTTACCGTTTATCTGATAGTAAGCATGCTTGCATACAACAGTCGTACCTAGAGCTTTATAGCTTATATTGCGGTTTCCATGGAACCGCATTGTTCTCTTCATCGCGAAACATTGGTTTTTAAGTCTATTCGCCTCGTAAATTGATTTGGCGCAGTGTCCTCAACAGCAGTTCTTCATCAAGACATTTCGAGGAAGAATATTCTGTCAGGGTGGCACCAACCATGACGAAGTTTTGCGTACTAACTTCCAACCTAGGTTTCTTTTCTAGCCGCTTATGAATGACATCTTGGAAATTAATATTTAGTTCAAACAAACAAAATGAACAAAAAATATCAACACCCATCTTGGGGCCGATGTCACTAACTACACTGTAATAGAACCGTAGCTGTACGGTGACTTTTATATGTTTTCTGATTCTGCTATTCAAAATTAAGCTGCGTAAGCTGCAGTTACGTTTCTGTCGACGGGACGATCGATCAAAACTTTATACTCTTGTAACTAGATAGATCATGAACGCGACGCTAACGCATATTCGTATATAGTATCTAGCGTTTAATTTGTATTTAATATACATTAAGTAATTTATTAAGTAGTAATGTGGATTTTAACCTAAACAGAATATTTTTTTAGTTTAGAGAATGCTTACAGAATCGACACCAATGTTTATCTTTCTGCATGAAAGTCAATATAATTTAGTGGTTTCAAATAAAAACCACTACTTAACAGAAAAAAACTCAAATATTATTATTTAATTTTTAAATACGTGCTATAGGTACCTGTTTAACCCGTTGAATACGAGAGACGTAAATGTAAGTGCGTTTCATTCATAAATCTTTTGTTTTAATTATCACGGTATAGGAAGGGTTAATCCAATTTCAACGACGACGTAAAGATATTAATTAACCCTTCAAGAGTCGTTATATTATAACAATGAAATTTCTATTGTGTGGCCGCATGATGACCAATGACCTTTGATGGATTATCCAAGTATTCAGCGTATGTTTTGTGGTACCGTATAATGTACACCAAGCGAGAAAATGTGCGGGTTTGCTTGTTCTAAAATTATTTCGCAACTTTAAAAAAACCTGGTAGGTATTTAATCAGGAATGTAAGGGCACTATTCGTACTTTGAACAGTTTTGATTTTATTTTACTCCGCGATAGGATTTCATGAATATTTCCACTTATACCTACATCATCTACGTGTACGCGCCTAACACTTGCATTAACACGGTTAATTCATAGGCAACTCTACAATTTCATAGGTAAAGAATAAAAAAATAATAAAGTAAAAACTAATATTAAAAAGGTGAAAATTTGTGAGTGTGTTTGTATGTTTGTTACTTCTTCACAATCAAACGACTAGACCAATTTTGATGAAATTGGATATGGAGGTAGATGAGGTGCTGAATTAACACATACAGGATACTTTTCATCACCACCATCGGCGCAGGTAGTGAATTATAAATGACAACCCGTTTCATCGATAAACTGCAAAAGCATTTAAACCATTCAAAAAACAAACAAACTTTTATCACAGTAAAGCCGAACCGTTATTTCTCCGATGTTGAAATACATCCCCCGAATTTCCTAAAACACCCCTGCGTGCGCGAAACAAATAAAACTCCGATGCTATCTGTTCAATTCCATAATTGGAATTAATTAAACAAATGTTCGACTGTGGAATAAAGTTTAAAATTTTTTTACTGGAGTTATTGTTTACTAGTACCTACCTCCCAGCGACTTCAACCGTGTGGAATAACGTAATCTATATACATATATATATAAAACTAGCTGGTGCCCGCGACGTAGTCTGCGCTGGATTAGTACTTCGAGTAGCCTAGTATCTTCTTCAAAGCCATATAGGTATGGCTTTATAGCAAAGCTGCAGCTTTATAACAAAACGTCATAAAATATTTACATGGTTATATGAGTAAATTTAAGTACTTAGTAAATCAATCAGTAAACAATAATAATAAAATACAGTACCTACGTACATACAAATATAAAATTAATCACCATGGAAAAAATTGTCATTACATTTCATCACCCTTGACGGTCGCCGAGCACGTCTAGTGTATCGAGCTCTCAAAATGATAGCGTGCGTTAGACTTAGCTATCAAAAAATTACACTAACTTTGATAGAACTGTCATGAATACGATCTTAACGTAGGCCGAGATCTTGTTATTTTGTCTTTGCTGTGCCCAAGAATATTACGCTATTTCACCCGCGTGGTGATGGATCCTGATGATGATGATGATAAAAAGTATTCTTTGTGTTAATACAGCGCCTCATCTACCTCCATACCAAATTTCATCAAAATTGGCCGCACCGTTTGAGCGTGAAAGAGTAACAAACATCCACACATCCACACATCCATACATCCATAATCACAATCAAAATAGGATATAACTTGAGAACGGCTTTAACAATTTCATCGATCCTTTAAATGTTTTCTTATAATTTGTAGAAAGTCCTTACATTAAAAAAAAATAAAAGATAGTAGGTTATGGTTAGGCCGAGCCTACTACGCGAACGAAGTCGCGGCCGTTCGCTAGTCTATATATATATATACTAGCGAACGGCCGTGACTTCGTTCGCGTAGTATGATACGCTATACGCTATTTCTACTGGTAACGCAATAACTTTAGAATGGATGGAACAAACTCGATAATATTATTTTTTTGTGTTAATGATTGTCAGAAGAAGGTTCTTATGAAAGAAAAACCAAGAAAAATTTTAGCTTATGGCGAGGCTGAAGACGGAGCCTACTACGCCATCGAAGTCGCGGGCAGTCTCTAGTCGTTAACAAATAAGTAATCGCAGTCCCTCGAGAACTACCCAGTCTAATCCTGGATATAAGTGATCTACATTCTGTCTCAAAATTATTCTTTTATTCACCACCGATAACTGTATACCTACTTCTTTCCGTACATAGTTGTCTGGAAGAGATAGCTCTGAGCGATAAGACCACCTAATTTAAAGCTTAATCAATTGTTGTGTTTTTTGTTATATTTTATACTGTGGCGTTGCAATAAAGATTTTATCTATACCTATAACTATCTACATTCTAAATGTTATCCAAATCCGTTGAGCCGCTTCAGCGTCACTCACATCTTTACACACATACTCACGCACTTACTTACAAACGTTCGCATTTTACAAATAACGACGAAATCAGACCCAAATTACATGTAGACTTGTATCGTCATCAATAAAATCAATAAATCGAGTTCAATAAAATGGAGTTCAACGTAAACAAGGTATAGATGCCGTGGCAACGAGTGTTGTGATTGATGCAATGTAAAGGACCTCTTAAGTCATTGGCTAGAATTGTATTGTATACCAACCTTGAACGATTGATTTTACTGCGTTTAGATTGAACTGATCGCGTTCAGTTACAATGGTGAAATCCGACCTGATAATATTGACTCGTTGAGTCAAAATGTGAATGGAGTTTTTAAATGAATCATTTTTTCATTCAACAGCTTTTCGAGGCACCAAATTAATTTGTGTTTATCAGGGTTGTTCCGTTCGGTTGCTCGTTTATCATTCGTCAGACTGAGACGTGGCCCGCTTAATTGTTTATTAAAATTTATTCGATTCGAATGCCAATTTAAATATTAATTAATATATTTTTGACTATTGAAACAAAGAAATAAGTTTAGTCAATATTTTTTTTCAACATTGACATTGTATTTAATAATTTTGCTCCTTTTGATTTTGTGTTGGTTAAATTGTCTTAAGCGGTTTTAGGCCACTAACCGAGAAGCTTTATGCGGGCCGATGCAATTGTCGAAGGCAGTACCTATTATTGAAATAACGATAATACTCGCGCGCGTTGTTATTATGCCCATCATCGAAATTACAAAGTTAGGCACATTAATTTGATTTGATAAAAAAACATGTCAAATTAGTTTATGCATGATCTTACTAATATTATAAATGCTTAGATGGATGGAGGTTTGAAATTATATCACGACAAAACGGCTGAACTTTGTTTGGATGCAGTTTGGTATGAAGATGACGCGCTGGAAAAACACATAATTTTTTTGTATTGATATTTTAGTGAGTTTGGACACATTTTAATGTATTATCAATATCAGATGCTCATCTTCAGAGCGAGTGCGGCACAGCGGCACTCGTTCGTCGGAGCATCGTGATAATAGTTTCAAACACATAGGATATTTTTCATCATCATCATTATCGTCCATCTCAACGCGTGTGAAATTGGGCAGCTAGTCTGTTTCATATTTTTTTGATGAATATTGATGGTGCGAAATGGTTACAACTGGATAATGTAGATAGGCAGGTTTGGAGAGGTGTCATTTTCTTTTCCTAGGAAAAATAAAAAGTTTGAAATAAAATCACGTCACTAATCACAAATAAAGCTTCAGAGTTAAGGTGCAAGTTGGTAGCCGGCTACATGAAGCCGCAACAACGACGTCTCACTGCGACACTACTGGTTTCTATGTATTTCTATGAAATACCATTAGTAGTTGGCGACACGAAGCTACCAATGCGTCGTCGAGCGACAGACTTCACTGTCGCTCGACCGCAGTAGTGCCGCTCGCGGGTACCAATCTACCTAGTAAAACAACTGGAAAGCTTTCAAACTAAACCTTTCGTATCGCTTTTCAAATGGTTGATGCCATCTGCAGTTGTCGTCTGCAGTCAGGTTCGCAATCATGACTGCAGCGACATGAAGCGACGACGTGTCGCGGCGGCATGAAGCGACGACCCGTCGTCTGCTGCTGCTACGTGTAGCCGGCTGCCAACTTGTACCTTAATATTATTTTCTTCACGCTAAAATACAAAGATTAGAGAGATAAAGAAAAAAAACTACAGTTCTATAAAAACCTGACTAATAAAGAAATAATTAGTTGGCACATAAAGTCCGCAGTTTTGAGATTTTTAAGCATTATATGTATACCCCGTGACACTTACCATCAAGACGAATATAATGACCTATTATTTATCAAAATTGGCTGAGCCGCTGAGTAGTTGCGAGCTCACGTATAGGAACGTACACACATACATACATAACATACATCCAGGTCAAACACATAACCCTCCTTTTGCGCTTCGCCTTAATCGGCTAAAAATGCTTACGAAGTATTGCAAAATTTAACATTCCATCGATCCAAGGACCTTAATCAAGCTAAAAAGAAAAGTCGCTAAAACCAATAAGCTAAATTGCAGGACACATATAGACAACCTGTAATGGGTTCCTTGAAAAAACTGTGCATTACTTATGCAAGAACGCCCGGTGGAGCTAAGGGCGCGTCTGGCTGAAATACGGACGTTGTAATGAAAACCTGCTCTTATTACTTCAACTTTATGACTCCTAGTAAAACGCACCTCTTCCTAATTAAAAAGCTGTCACCGTAAAACCTTAGTCATATGCAGTTCGTTCAGGAATAGCTGATCGAACCGTCTAATCCATTTGTGAGTTACAGGCGGCACGCAGGCGACCGGGCAACTGTTGGCCCCCTGTCCTGCGGACGTAGCCAGGATTGATTGAGGGGGAAAGATAACCTTTAGATGTTTAGGTATTTGGGGCGATCTACACTGTCGGCGAGAAATCGAAAAGAGCGTGGAATAAATATATCGTAGTCCTAAAACTAACCGATGGATCGGGAAAATAAGCCTATGTATCCAGGGTTTGATCTGATACAAATTTACCTTTGATCTATACTAAAATTTAAAAGTAGAAATATCTGTTTGTTTGAATTGAATAGGCTCCAAAATTACTGGATCGATTTGAAAAATTCTTTCACCAATTTAATCATTCTAATGGTGAAAGTATTTCAAAGATATGTTTTTAAAGATAATGTAGGATTCTAATCCTACAAAAACATAGGCTATGAGTTTTGATTCATCATCATCATCATCTGTCTCCACGCCGATGAAACTGCGGAGCGCAGCTAGTGTGTTATAATTTGATACAAATTCATTGAGCCGTTAACCCTTCTTATACCGTTATAATTAAAACAAAAGATTTATGAATGCAACGCACGTAAATGTACGTCAATGGTACGCAAAGGGTTAAACGTGAACAATCATGCACATATACACTCACAGAGTTCCGCATTTATAATATTAGCATGACGATCATCACTCGGTTATTTTTCTCCTTAGGTGTTGTTTCGACAAGATAATTAAAAGTAGTCTTTTAACAAATCATATTATTTTAAGCACGTAACATTTTCCGCTGCTTGAATGCTCAGAACCCTCGGAATACCCCTGATTACATTCATGTGTCCATTCCCTTAATTAAACCGTTCCCCCTGCCCGTTAGATTCCCGACGCTCATGCCACCATTCACATATTACTGAACTGATTGGAACTCTATCATTCACGTCAAGTGATGCAGTCTGGTTATAGCAGAAATTATGAGTACTGCATATTACGAGTAGTAACCAGTTCAAATAAAGGTTTTTTAAAACGTCGGAGTAATAGAAAAATAAATCTAGCAGACTCATCAGTTCTATTAAGAGTGAGGCCCCATTGGTTAGACCCCGTTATGTTACGTTGCGTCGTTTAACATACACATATATTTTGTGCCATGCCCCATTAGTGCGTTGCGTCGTCGCACGCGACGAGGCGGGAGGGAGGGTGATGCGCTGCGCTGTCGGAGCTCCGGTGCGACGACGGACAGTGTTCCACTGCTACATGCAGGCGCAGATCCAGCCCACAAAAAAGGTTGTGGTCACAGCTACCCGAAAATCAGCCAAGTGCGAGTCGGAGCATGAACTCTCTCATGATCGATATAGTATCAAATCGCTCGCCTGATGTTAAGCGTCACGCTTGCCCATAACAGTCCAGTGCCATTCAGATTCTTAATACTTCAAACCGTGCGTGGCAAAGTCCTGCACTTTTTACTCGGAGATATAAGACACAGTCTAAACCTTACTTTTATACTGTGCATAAGATGTTCTTGCTCTGCATTTTCGCTAGAAACAACTAAGTACAAAGGATATCAAATGTTTTCAAATTAAATTTAAAAGAATATTTCTTTTTTGCGAAAACGTTAATTATTACTCCAATTGATATCCAGGTTTTGTATATTTTATTAAAGCATTTGATATAAAACGTCATATCATCGGTCTGTCGAATATGAAAGTATGACGTCTGATGTCACTCTTTCACCGTCGTGTTTTTGGGTTGTGGGCATGCCCATCGTACCCACAACGGTGGATCGCGCTTCGCTAGAGGGCAAACTATTGCTTCAATGTTTGTTTCGACGGCGTGCGTACCCTCTTGCGTTGCGACGTCGTGCAACGCAGATGTGGCATACAATGCGTTGAACCGTTGCGAGGACACGACGCAACGCGACGCATCGCACTAATGGGGCATCACTACACAATAATTTGCTCACTTATTTATGATATCGGTAATTAATTAAAACATGAGCTATATTAACAATAAATAGCTCGTGTTACTCCGGAATAATGTAGCTTTCAGTGCTTGAAAGAATTTTTATTGGTTAAGTAGTTGTTTGGTTCATCCATTACAAAATATTTACAAACAATGCAATGTTTCTTCCTGATATTATTTGTTTAGATAATGGAAAATTGTATCCCGCAGGATTTCTATCGTGACGCCCACGACAAAGGTATCTTTAAGGCTAAACGGAGTTTACGGGGACAGCATATTGTAATAATTAGATAAGTATTGTTTTTCTAATTATCATAGAGGGTGTGGTTATTTAAGGATATAGTTCACTGATATTTATATTTCAATTTAAGTAAACGACGAAATGTTACGTAAAAAGTAAATACATGTTTATGGTCACAAATGTATTATATATCTCCATAGCCACAGATAATTTTATATATGTAGGTACCACCGTGTGTATATATAAATATATAGTACAACTCCGTGTCGTTATTTATTAGTAAATAGGTCACCTCACAATCAATGTAGTAACGCACGAGGATGTGGCCACTTGGCATCATCGCTAACAACTTAATGCTCCTGTTGCAATGAATCTACTCCCCAGCACAATCGGCAGTACCGTGATGTATGTCAACTGAATTGGTTCAACCTAGATATCTACTGTTGTACGTAAGCAGGATAAGAAATCGTCGCAGCTATATATGTTTTAAACACCTGCGTGTCGCCGGATATATTTTTGGTTAAATGTAATAGCGGGCGAATATATTGCTCTCTACGGGATACTGCTCCAGATTCCGGACTGCTATTTAGAATACCTTTGTCAGAAAATCCTAATAACTTTCCATACCGGCGATCGAACCCAGGACTCCAGAATTCTAAAACGGCGCTTCCATCACTACACCTATACCAAGCGAGCGAAGGCGCTGGCGAGTCAGCTAGTCTTTGAAAAAAACATAGTTTGAAAATAACTTTCATTCGGCAGGCGGAAATCATTTGTTATTTGAGCCGCACGGCCAAAAACAATTTAATTCCAAAAAACATCACCCTATTGGTTAAATCGTGTAAATTTTAAATGAAACACGTTAATCACGACGTTTCTAACACTTTTCAGTGATCGTGGGTAGACTAAATTGGAAACAAATTACAAAGGTTGGATTACAATAATAACAATATTGTTTTATTGTGACTTCGAAAGTAAGTCCGTTTGGATTGAAGTTTCTTACATTTTCACACCAGCTTTGGTGTGAAAATGTAAGAAACTATAATAAATGTAATACAATAATAAATGTAGCTGAAATAGTACATAGGTATATATGTACCTGGACATCCTGGAATAAGCACATAAGCTCCTTTTCAACGTGGAAAAATATTTCTGTGCGATTGTCACTCTCCGTGCGATTGTCACTCTCCGTGCGCACGGGGTCGCGAGGTAGTACAAAATACACGAGATTTAATCTTTTTAAAGATGTTCATGTTCTTGCAAATATTATGCTCTATTTTTGAATTATATTATAATACGAATACTCAAAAATGAATAACGTTTGTGTTTCAATATTTCGAATTCGGTGCGGAGAAGCTTGAATCGGCTCAAGCCTCTTCGTTCAATCTTTGAGTGTCTCGAGGGCCGTCTACGAGGAGCAGATCTATTTTTCTTTACATTATAACAAGATTTTCTGTCTCGGAACAGTTCACAGTACACTGCCTACAATGTTTTAAATTGAGCTCCCTGTTAAAGTTTTGTTTTATCTTAAAAAAACCTGAAGGTAAAGATGGGCTGAAAATTCATTAGAAAGTCTCTAGTCATTCTTATCAATTATGACACATCAAATTTTGCTAAGCACCTAAGTAATTAGTGTTTTTATTGTGAATAAACAACAGTTATTTTTTTAAGTTCGCGTAAATTTGTTATTTTGTCGATTTATACGCAAAACGTTGTTAGCTAATGTTATATAAATATTGGTTGAAGATTTGAGTACATAATAATAACAGTGTTTTTGTTGAATTATCTTCTACAATTTATTATGCATTTCTTTAAACATCAAACTGATACACTAACGAATAATAAAATCATTTGTCAAGTGTTTGTTATGATAAGTGTAAATAAGTAGAAACGACGGTCAAATTTATTTATGTATAATATTGTTCTCATGTAAGTGATGTTAATCTTTTTTGAGAATAAATTTCTGTAAACCTATACATAATTTACTTTAGGTCTTTTAATATATTTGTCTTGTTTTTTAACATATTTACAAACGAAAAACAATTTAAGATATTAAATGCAACCGTACTTAGTTATTCATTTCTAATTATTGGTTATTGGTTGTAATTTTCAAAACAATCTGAAAGAATATAGTTTATTAGTATTTTTGATTTTCTACAACCCTGTTATACGAGATCAGTAACTAGTAACCAGTAACCCGTAGATTATAAGTTAATTTGAGTACCTGGATGACCGAGCTTTCTCGATTTAGATACACATAGTTACGTGATCATCAAGTCACCGTGATTCAGGGTTTTGAAATGCGGCGCTTTCGCCATCTAGTTTGAACGCAACGAACAAAGTTTGGTTGTTGTTCCCCGAATACTTGTCATCGCGAATCAGTATTTTACAATGAGACTGTTACGCCATCTAGTTTGAACACAACGAACAAACTATGTTGTTTTTATGTTCATAGCCTGAAAACACGGATGTAACGTTTTCTAAAAATGTAACCTAATTAAAACGATTTATCACCCCCAAAAGCCCATGCATACTAAATTTTCTAAAAATCACTGGTGCCGATTCCGAGATCAAGATTATTATACTCGTACATATAAGAATTGCTCGTTTAAGGTATAAGATTTAATTGGGAAAGAAATACGTATATTGTATATATATAGGTAATATAAATACCTATATATATATAGTATATATATATAGGTAATATAAATACCTTTTATACCATTGCTACTCTAAAAAGCTTATTTTATTCACTGAAAACAGTGAATAAAAAGGCCTTTTGATCACTGTTTTGGTGTTTTAACTTCGAACGCACCAATATATTCGATCTCCATCTCAGTGCTTATACATCTTCCTTACGCAAATTATATAGTCGACATACAAACTCTTTGTGCTAGTAACTCCTCGAGATTTGATTGATCGATATTTGAGACAAGGAGTTTAGCATTAGAATAAAAACTGTATTGTGTTCTTTGCTGCGATTATAGAAAAAAATATATAATAATAATAAATAAATTACTCTTATGTTTAGTAATTTTAATGTGCATTTTAAATAATTTAACCTTACTTTATTCTTCATTAAATGTCTATTTTCGCTTAAATTATTTCTTTTTCTCGTAGTCAAGGTATAAAGTATAGTATGCAACTCTTGAATAAAACGGATTTATATCGAGGGCCATGAATCACTCGCATCGCTCAGAATTCTAACACTTGAATAACTCGCTACGCTCGTGATTCAATCATCACTAATCACTCCCTGCGGTCGTGATTCATCTATGGCCCTCGCATTAAATCCGTCCTTTATTCACTAGTTGCATATTACTAAAATAGAGACCTGCAGTGAAATGTAGTAATAAAGCCCAAACACTTAGAACAGACACAAAATGTGTATTGTGGATTTTATTTTGTGATTACAAGACCGTGTACCACAAGACTACACGGCTACAATGTAGAATTCGTGTTCCTGTCACAAAATTAATCGTCCTCCATTTTTCTTCAGTAGCGTGACTTTTTGAACCATTACACGACCGCTCTTGAAATGTGTTTGGAACGGCTTGCAATCAATTCCCAAGTTTGTTTTCTATGAGTTATATTGGACATTAGGATATGATCTTTCGAGACGCCTTTCCGTGATACGAAATGTGTAGTTATTCAAAATGATTTTCCTTTGTATGAAAAGGAGTTATTTACGAAGAAACCGAACCCATTCGTAAATAGACTCGTCCATTTTCTAACGGGTTCAGATGTAACTGCACGGACATCCCTCTAATACCTCTTTGTTGTTATGCTTAACATAAGTGAAACAGCTAAAACGGGTGCACTTTCTATGAAACCGTGAACGACTACAAAAGTATAGGTAGCTTTTAAGAGGATTGCATACCTATAGTACCTTCCATACTAAAAAAAAACTCTCCTAGCCCTTAACATTGTCCGATTTCAGTTTTTTTTTTTCATGGAGGCATCACATTGTTTACTATGCCCGTACATTTTAATTTATTCAGCATTTCAAAGTACTATATATTTTCTTTTTTAGAACTTCTACTAGAAATCCAACGTACGGGATAGTAAACAAAGTGATGATTCCATGAATAAAATATCACTGGATACGGACAATGTTAAAAGGTAGAAAGAGTTTTTGTCTTTTAGTATGGAAAGTACTAGCTATACAGTCCTCTTAAGGGCTTTTACTGTGTTACTTAACTGTTGGTTGGTAAAAGTATATCTATCATTGTGTGCAAAATGGCCTTATAATATGGCAACCGCATACTGAAAATAAAGGCAAATTGAAACATTTCACATAACGAGGACATCGCTTTGCATCTGAACTGCTGTTTAAGTGGATTACGAGCTAGAATCGCGAATAGCGATGGTAAATATCAATAGAATAGACACGAGTCGAGCGTACTAAGTTTTGCGTAACATACAAAGTGAACTATCTACCTAAATCACTCTAATATTATAAATATAATAAAAAGGTTGGGAAGTATAGATTTTTGTTATTTAAGCACGTAAACATAGCCATTTTTTATCCCGATTTAAAACGGGATGTTCCTGAATGATCGTCAACAACAACAAGACAATACAAACTCATTGATTGCGAATAAAGTCTACTAGTAATGTTATAAAATAAGAAATAACGTAAATGTCTTCACAAAATATATTTTTCCAAACAATTTTAGTAGCCCATACAAGGATCCTTTATAAGATCGTTCTGTTCATCCGTCTATCAGACTGTCGATTCGAAGGTTTCGCGAATCACTGGTCAGTTTCCTTCATTATTTTCTTTCGAGAACTTGTACATGCAGTTATATACGTAAGTGCATGCAAAGTAAGGGCATTAGCGTATTTTTATCAATCATTGGAGATATTTGACAGTTTAATTGGTTTCAATGTTGCCTGCTAGTATACCTACCCAAAAATAAATTATATAGAAACTCAATCCAATGAAGAGCAACTCAACGAAATGTGCAACTTCTGTTGAGTTTACAAATACCAAATAAGTTAAAATACATTTCAATCAGTTCAATGAGACGTCGGAGCGGGCAGTCTTCCTGCAGACGTATACCAGCCTTTGCCCGCTGAAACAAGTTCAATATAAGTTGGCAAACGTCGGACTTAAATTGGAAGGTAAATCTGAATGGGCGCTTCTTACCTTTGACGCGAGTTTTGAGGATGCAGTGCTGTAAATTTAGGTTCAAAGATAACATCTAGAAAATAGTTTGCCAGGCAACATGAGGGACGGACGTATTTGCGGAATAAATCTATTCGGCCACAAAGCAGTTATAGGCCACTATAGTTTCGACAGAATATGTGCATTACTGTTTTGTGGTTTAAACGTGCTGAAACAAATAAAATTATTGGATAACTAAGACTAAATTACTATGTCGCGGGGTAGACAGCGCAGTACATCGTAGCTTAAGGCTCTGTAGCTTGAAACTTTGGATGACAATGGAACTGCTATGTAGGTACAGAGATGTGGTTCGTTTTTAAACACATAGGATACTTTATATCATCATCTTCAGTATCCATCACCACGCTGGTGAAGCCGCGGGCGCAGCTAGTTTCCTAGTCAATTTCAAACATAAGTTTCGTTAAATAAGTATTTGGTTCAAAATAATTAAACCAACTGCTTCATGCTTGACCTATGTATTTGTACACTCTCAAACATCTAGATCATGAATTAATAAAAACGTAACCACGGAAAAACAAATGTTGACGATATTAAACCCACGGCATTTTCTCGTTTAGATATATTTTATAGTTGGTGAAAAAAATACTGTCTAGCGAGATAAAGTAGATCCGTAAGCTGACAAGGAGGCACTCTCAGCTACGTCTGTGACAGTCTGCGTGAAAGTATGTTCATAACGAAAATGTAAGCCGACTCAGCTATCTGAAGTTTAATCCTGCGCCGTGTTTTAACGCCCATTACTGCAAATTGGCGTGTAAACAAATAAGAACGAGCATCCAGTTCCGCGGCAGAGATTATAAGCAAAGTTTAATGGCCTCTCTCAAGCCTACGAACACGGCGACAAAAGTTAATAACTCGAGAAAATACGTTCCAATTCAAGTACCCCCATCTAAATCCGACGCTCTAAAGCTAAGGATGTAGGTCAAATTAATTATTTTTGAAGTAAGTACGCACTTATACATATAGCACAAAGTTATTTGAATAATTCAACTTACGAAATATTTTTTATAAGTAAAATGTGTAAAGGCGTACTGAGAGGGGGGGGGGACCTCTCATCCCCTGCTCCCTGACCTCTGAAGGCTAAAGGGCCAATGGGTAGCGGCCCATGTGCCAGCTAGCCTTCCATGCATAACCTTAACCTAAGTAATTAAAATACGTAACTGAATTATTATTTAGCGCTCACTTCAGAAATCTTTCAAAAGCAGTTGCTTGTTTCACTCAAGTTTGTGCTTAGGAATTATTATTGTCGTATTATTCGAACCCCGCTGACATATATAGTTTTATGTTCAATCCCAAAAATTGTTCTCTCCTTCGCTTTCATCCCTCTCTGTTATTATCACGGACACTCGTTGTGCTTAACATTGTACAACTTGGTCTTTATATCTCACATAGGTACGGCAAAAATATATCACAATGGATATCCGACATTCTCTTGTTAACTTTGGAACTTTGGTCCTTCAAAAAGTATAAATTATGCTGCGTGGCACCGCTCCCGCTCGCAATATCATTTACGCGGCGTCTTGCGTGAGCGATCTTGACGCGAACGCGAAGCGGCGCGGCGCGACTCGATAATAACAAACAGTCAATACCTACGTATGTGGCCTACGTAACCAAACGCGCGTAGGGTGCGGTGCGACGCGGCGCAAATGGAAGCGAACGCGATCAGTTGGTTTCATATATTCGCGCGAACTGCCGTGCGATTATCTTATGATTCGTCGTTGCGCTCGTCGACGAGCTCACCGATGTCAAATACTTTATGAGATATCGCCCTTGTACATAAGGTTGTTATTCCAACGTTTCTTGTCATCTCGTCATTTGTTTCATGGATGTTGTCAAAGATGCAACGATGTTTGCTCTTTGAGAATCGCACGGCTGGTTGCGGTGCCGTTGTTTTAATAATGTCAGAAGCAGAATGTACGGTTCCACTGAATGGCGGCGGCGCGGCGGCGGTGCGGGACGATTCACGCGCACCTAGGACAAAGCCGCCGCGTCTCACCGCATCGAATCGCTTCGCAATCGCGTCCGCTTTTAATCACCTACGTAGGACGTCGCGTGAATGTTTAATATACAATTTATTTTACCAAAAAATGGAACTCAAAAACTGCTTGACTGACTTTGATGAAATTTAAATGGAACGCCTCGGAAGTATACTCCACCAACAAAAAAGAATTTAGAGAATCAGTCCGCAAATGAGGGAGAAATCCGATAACACACAAAAAATATACACCCGAATATATAACCTTCTCCTATTTGAAGTCGGTTAAAATATTATACATGCATACATATAAACAAATCGTAGGGGAGCTCGACTTGGCGATATTAACCGATCAACAAGTTAAGCAACACTTGCTGCGATCAGGACTTGGATGGGTGACCGCTAGTGGCATTAATAAACTGAGCGTTTCCGTGCTTCGGATAGCACGTTAAACCGTCGGTCCCGGTTGTTTGTCTTAGGACAACAGCCGTTAGGCTATGTTGGGCCCGCGTGGTGGGTTATGGCCCAACTCCTCTCTCTGAGAGGAAGGCTCGAGTGTCAGCAGTGGGAACAAAATGGGATGATTATGATAACATATAAACAAAACACTATTTAGGGCCTTACTAGTAAACGTTGCTTAACTTTAAATGACGTTAGTGGTGAGCACAGGAACATTGTTCTGCGCCTTACTAAATGATGTTATTTTTAATTTATAATTAAGGCTAATTTATAATATTTACATCATATAATAATTGTTTTACATGTCCAAAAAAAGATTGTCTCGTGTATTAAAATATTCGCGCGGGAGTTTATAAAATGTTACAATGTGTAACCCAAAGAAACGACCGTTAAAGAATTCTACTTTATTCTGAGCTTTTTTATTTAAATTAGCTTTTAGTCGTGCTCATATTTTTCGTCTCGTCTCATCTCTTTGTTAATGGTTCATTTCCAAGACATGGCTCTCTTCTCAGTAAAACACAAATTTGTGTAGGCTATACGATATAATATACACTCATCAACACTGTCTAGGGATATTTTGTATTTCTTAAATTTTTTGATAAACTATAAATATTTTGTTCAGAAAAGTATATATGGAATGAAACCTCAGTTAATGACCAACTTAATTAAATAAATAAAAAACATTTTAGATAATCAAATATTTAAATTAAAAAAAAATAACAAAGAGACTAAAAATGGCGCTAAGTCTACGAGTGAAATTAATTAATAAAATTAATAATTTTATTAAAAATAACAACAGAAAGTTAGACATTTTAACTCTTAATAATCAGTGTTGCCACCCCTCACGTTAATTAGAGTTCGGCATCGGTTATTCATACTGTGAATTAAGGTGTCGATGTCTTGCTGTGGTATGCGTTCCCAGGTTCGTTGCAGGTGCAGGAAAAGTTGCTCTTCTGTGGCCAGATTTGGAGGGAGGGCGTGCATAGCCCTTCGCTGCAGCATGTCCCACGCATGTTCGATGGGATTCATATCGGGCGACTGCGCAGGCCATCTCATTACCGTGACGTTGTTGTCTTGAAGGGCGGCTGATACCAGCCTCGCCGTGTGTGGACGGGCATTATCATGCATGAGTACGAATTGGTGGCCGATTTGCACCCTATGCGGAATAATGACAGGTTCCACCACCTCATCACGGTATTTCTGAGCATTCATGTTGCCTCTTACAAAAACGAGATCGGTTCGCGCGCCTATACGAATTCCCGCCCATACCATGATCGTTCCTGCTTGGTACGAATGAACCTCTTGTGGATGCCGGAGACGGCTTTCCCTGCCTGGAACTCTCCAAACGCGTGTTCTTCGCGAATCTGGACGGAATCCAAACCGAGACTCATCCGTAAAGAGCACTGTCGACCATTGTTCATTATCCCATAACACGTGTTCATGGGCCCACAATAGTCGCCTTCCGCGATTGCCACGTCGCAAAGCAGGAACACGAATTGGCCTGCGAGAATGAAGATTAGCTTCATGTAGCCTTCTTCTGACTGTTTGGTCGCTAACCAACAGCTGATGCTCCTGTTGGAGCCTCTGTACCATTTCCATTGCCGTCAGAGTAGGTTCTCTCCTGGCGGTATTTTGGAGAAAACGGTCCTCTCTAGGGGTGGTCATCCGAATTCTGCCAGCCGCCGTTCCGCCACTTCTCCAGTATCACGATAACGTGACCAGAGCCTTGATATCACATTCTGTCTGGTGCCTAGAGTCTCCGCAACAACGTTTTGGATAGCGCCAGCTTCCAACATTCCTACCGCTCTTATATCTACTAAGTTTTTTGAGAAAAAGGTTTCATTTTCAATTTTAAGTAAACTGTGGGTCGAGCAAGAAAATCTGTTTAAGTGTAACGTAATCGCATCGTTAAAGTATTTAGTACAAACTGTCATTTATCTAGTACAATAGTGGCACAGATAACTCATAGTTTGTACTGAATACGTAAACGATACGATAACGTTACACTTAAGCAGATATTCGTGCTCGGCCCACAGAACAATATTATGATATTAATACGTAATGTTACTATCCAAGTGTGTTTCTTGATTCGCAACACTACTTCACCAGATGTAAGCAGCAGCAAAACATTTATGTGTTAATGATTGAAGGGGGCTGTGGTAAATCAAATTATTATAATTGAATAATGCCCAACGCGACTAATACTCGTAGTATATTGTCTCGGGTTCACGAGCGCAGTGGCCCTAGCGCGAAAATACCTACGTATGCCTACTTCACATGTATATTTGTCTACGCAATTTGGTGTTTGTTGTGTTAGAAAAAATATATGACATTCGTGCAAAAAATGCAAATATAGGCAAATACCACCATCCACACTTGGCGGACAAATAAAAAGACAATTGACAGTTTGTTTGCGTATTAGCCTATTTGATCCCTTTGATGTGACTCGAAAAACCGACAAGCGCACGGTAACGTATATTTAGTATTCGCCTTATTTGTCAAATAGGCAAATAAGGCATACACTGTCAAATAAACAGCCCACACATGGTTGTCGATTGCCAAATATGCCAAATTCACAAATAGCCATGTGAAGCGCCGGTATAAAAGTAACGTGATCGTGTCGGATAACAATTGAATTTAGTACAAAACTTATTTATGGCAACTATGGTACATATTACTTATAGTGTGTACGACGAAGCGTGGCGTGCATGTGGTGTTGCAATAAAGAGTTTATCTATCTATCTATCTTGTTTTTCAATAGTTTACGTTTACGCCACGAATATATTTTCGCAAATTGTTTCACTACGACCACAGTGCAGTGCTACCGCAGAATATGCATTGGTACGCCAATCTTTTACCGTAAAGCTCTTGGTAGTGCTACAACAATCAGAACCGGACTTGTCTGTCTCGTGACTTGGTATCATTTTACAGATATTTTATTATATACAATGAGAAATCCTACCAGAAAATGAGAAATACTTCTTATTTCTTCAAAAACGCAATCACATTACAAAGCAGTTTTAAAGACTGTTTTATTTGTATGTATTAATAAAATAAAATTACCGTTCATACTCGTAGACTCAGCCCCTTTACATCGATCAAACCGTTTTTAACACACACAATTTGCCATTCGAATCCAACTCGGCTGGGCAGCGTTCCGGAAACTTCGCGAGTCTTCTCGTCAAAAATACCTCAGTGCCTCGAGACAAGATTCTTCGACTAATGTGTGTTATCTGTGTGACTTATGGTACTGAAACGTGGTTTCTTACTATGGGCCTTATAAGCAAGCTCAAAGTCGCACAACGAGCTATGGAGAGGACTATGCTCGGGGTTTCTCTACGTGATCGAATCAGAAATGAGGAGATCCGTAGATGAGCTAAAGTCACCGACATAGCCCAGAAGATATGCCAGTTGAAGTGGAAGTGGGCAGGCCACATGTATGCAGAACGCTTCCAACCGCTCCTTTTGGAAATTTGTGGAGGAGGCATATGTTCCGCAGTGGCGTCCTATGGCTGAGATGATGATGATGATGAATTTGCCATTCATGTACTTTATTTTTGTACTGTCTGATGCACTTATCCAAAATGGAGGAGGACCTAGTGCCACTTATCTTTTAGTCAGCTTTTGCTACCTCAATGTGGGACGATAAAAGACAGTCCATCGTCATGATAATGTACCGTAAGTATAGGTATACTGTAACATATACCGATTTTTTCAAAATATAGTAAATTTTAATTCAAATTAGACGTAAATATTCCAAGCTCATCATTGTAGAAGACAAGTTTAATTATTGTTGATATTTAGTAGTAAAAGAAAAACTCAATAATGACTTGTGAAATATGAAACTTTATCACAATAAGCTGTACTTACAAAAGTTCGTTAAGTATATTTAACGAGACGTCCTTCAAACTGATGTAAACGAAATGTTTGTATTTAATTTAAATAAGCTTATTTGTAACTAAATATTTAGGCAAACAAATCTAACCTAACTAACCTTATAACTTTATATAATAACTAATTTATTATAACGTCTTTGAATCGGTACCGTTGTTTATTGGAAAATAAACCATTAGAATTAATGAAATTTCCTAATGAATATTATACAGGGTGTTTGATAGAGGGACCGACAAACCAAATGAGCGTGTTCGGGGGCCCACATGGAGAATACAAGTTGGCCAAAAAAAATCCCCGACACCCCAATTTTTTAAACTAAATCAGTTAGTTAGCTCTGTTTTGTATCCAATTTAGCTTTGCGTGGCCTGAAGGTGTATTAGAGACCAAATTCAACTAAAAAACATCCGGTCTAAAACAGATTTTACAAATGTTATGGTGGTAAATAGGTACAATTTCGGAGAAAAAGGGAAAAACCACAAAAAAAAGTTAAACATATTGAGGGTCGGGGATTTTTTTGGCCAACTTGTATTCTCCAAGTGGTCCCCCGAACACGCTCATTTGGTTTGTCGGTCCCTCTACCAAACATCCTATATAGTAGAGTTTCTTATCTACCTACTGTATTTATCACAGTGTTTTGAAGGTAAATAAATTATACATTGATGAATCAAGGCTATCGAAAACAAATGAATAATAGGCAGGCAGTGCTCACTTATGTACACACATCAAAAAAGTTTGTGATCACTAGCATAAGCTGATATATTTTTTTATAGATCCACAATTTATTAATATTAGGTTTATATTCAATGTCATATAACTCCTTCCCTGCTCGAACACATGCGGTGTTCCTCCTGGGCATGCTGGGAATTAAGTTATCGAGATTTCTTGGGGTAACCTGTCCCATTCTCGAACCAAAAACCTTGAAGGCTTGGTCAGCCACTTAAACTTTGATATTCTCTCCCCTCTGGAACCCACAAGATATCCCTATGTTGACAACCAACGACCAGACATACTTGACATAGCACTTCTCAAGAACGTCACCCTCCGGTTGCGCACTATAGAAGTGTTACACGAACTGACTTCAGACCACCGCCCTGTATTGTTGAAATTAGGCCCCGACCCGACGGACATAACCCCTATCACTAGAACGGTAGTGAACTGGAAGCAACTGGGGGAATCCCTCCAAGCTATCAGTTCACCCGCTCTCGATAGAATCCCCGATGACATACAGACAGTAGAAGACGTGTCAATTGCGATCTAGGCTCTCAGTGACCACCTCCGCACCGCAGTAGGTGAATCCTCAAAGCAGGTCCAAGTGGCGGATGGTCGCCGCTTCGAACTGCCCGAGGGTGCGAGGAGGTTACTGACAGCTAAGAACGCCGCCACTAGGGCGTATGACTCGATGCCAACCCCAGAGAACAAAGCCACCATGCGCTACTTACAGCGTGCTGTAAGGAAACGCATGAGTGAGCTACGTGATCAAAGGTGGGACGACAAACTGTTAGAGATTGAGCCAACTCACCAGGCATACTGGCAGTTGGCTCGAGCTCTGAAATCTGACGGACAACAGACAATGCCTCCACTCATTAGGCCACCTCTCCTCTCCATAGCGTTCCTTGACGAAGACAAAGCCGAGTGTTTAGCTGATAGCCTTGAGGCTCAGTGTACTCTAAATGTAGATCACGTCGACCAGAAACACCTCGATTCGGTGGAATCTGAAGTCGAACGTAAAAGCTCTAGGTCCATCTCTGACCTCCCACTCCTCCCACCGGTAAAATCATCCGAGGTTGTGTCTCTGATCAAGAGCCTCAAGACCCGTAAATCCCCTGGGGCTGATGGTATCAGCAACAAGGTGATTAAACACTTCTCAGTCCCACTAGTCCATATCTTAGTTAGCATCTTCAATGCGGCTATGAGCAACTGCTCCTTCCCAGACACTTGGAAGCATGCCATTGTCATTGGTATTCACAAACCAGGCAAACCGGCAGCCGAGCCCTCCAGCTACCGTCCCATTAGTCTCCTCAGCTCTCTGGGGAAGATTTACGAGCGGCTCATTGTGAACCGACTCTGGTCCCACGTTAGGTCCAATAACCTCCTTCCCGATGAGCAATTTGGTTTTAGAGCCAAACACTCTTGCGTCCAACAAGTGCACCGCGTAACGGAGCACATCTTAGGCGGTTTCAATAAGAAACCAAAGCCCCAAGGGACCATAGCTGTCTTCCTCGACGTAGCGAAAGCGTTCGACAAAGTCTGGCACAACGGCTTGATATTCAAGCTGTACCAACTGGGTGTGCCAGACCGTCTTGTACTCATCTTACAAGACTTTCTCAGGGATCGAACGTTTAGCTATCGCACCGAGGGAACGCTCTCCTCCCCGCATCCCATTCACGCAGGTGTCCCTCAGGGCTCTGTACTCTCACCCATTCTCTTCTCGCTGTACACCAGCGACATCCCACGATCTGAACCTAATGTTCAGATCGCTCAGTTTGCGGATGATACTGCAATCTACTCTACTGGCTGGTTCAAGGTCAGGCAGAGATGCGCCATCCAACGAGCCATCACCGTAATCGGTGCATGGTTTCGTAAATGGCGGATTGCAGTAAATCCTAGCAAAAGTGCAGCAGTGTACTTCACTGAGACCCGGCGGAATCTCATGCCGTCACCCATAGTCCTATTCGGCGAACCCATCCCTTGGGCTAAATCTGCCAAATACCTGGGCGTCACCCTTGATCGCCAACTCACTTTCGCGAAACACATCCAGATTGTTCGCAATAGGGCGGCCTTCATTATGGGTCGTCTTAATCCCCTCATAGGCAAAAACAGTAAAATGTCTCTTAGAAATAAGACGACGATCTTTACAAACTTTGCATCCGCCCAATCATGACTTACGCATCTGTAGCGTTCGCCCATGCTCAGAAACACGACCTCCACAAACTTCAAGTGATTCAGAATCGCTTTATGCGCAGGGCAGTGGGCGCTCCGTGGTACTTGCGGAACGCCGAACTGCACTGCGATTTCACCCTCCCCTCTATTACGCAGTATATGAAAGACTGCTCCCGCCGCCACTTCGACAAAGCTCCCCGCCACTCGAATCCCCTCGTGGTCGAAGCGGCGAACTACTCCACTGACATAACCGATCCCCACTTCCTTCCCCCCCGTCGCCGTCCAAGGCATATTTTGGGTGACCCGGACGACCCCATCGCAGCCGTTACTTCGGCAGCTTTAGCGTCGTCCCAAGGGAACCCCGGTAATGGTTGTAGACCCGACCAGGGCTGTGATCCCGATCGCATTGTAGGCTCCGGCCGAGATCTTCTTCGCAGCCCCAGTCGCAGTCGAGGTAATTCACACACACACGATTGTAGTCCCAGCCACGGTGCGGGTGGGAGTATACACCGCGGCCCCGGTCGCGATGTATCCTCCGGCCCAGCAAATGGCTGCGGACGAGGTAACACTGGTTTTCTATGTAGTCCCAGCCACCATGGCTGTGGGCGAGGTATTACACATTCTTATTGTAGCCCCACCCAAAGTACAGTCATGAGTGCACAACGCGACGATCCTGGTCGCGGTGTGGACCCATGTCGCGGAAATGGGAGGAGGCGAGGTACACAAGGTTATGATTTAGTGGTAAACACAGTCAAACACCGAGCTCGCCGGCGAGCTCGAGGCAAAAGTTATGTCTTGGTTAGATTCTCTCCAAATAGTCGTAGAGTTAAAATTCATAGGGCCCACTTTCAACGGTACACTTATGTGCGATTCTCTCCTACTCCCCTCTCTCCTGGCGACGGCCCAAGCCGAGGTCCGTACCCTAGTGGTGCCCTTGAGCAAGTCGCCTACTCCTCTCCTTGCGGCGAAGCGTCTTCAACGCTCGCCTTAGGCGGTGCGCCCTCTGCGCCCGCATCTGGCTGAGTGCCATCTGCGCTCGCCAACCGTCCGGTGACGCTGTAAATGCCGGTAGAGGCAAACAGATATAGTCCGTTCTAAAAAAAAAAAAAAAAAAAATCTCGAACCTCTCCCATTTTTGATTGTGTATGTCGTCGAATTCTTACCGGAAGGTTTCACCGTATCACGGTTTAAAAGTTAAGCAACAATAATAATAATAATAACAATAATAATATTTATAATTGTTTCATAACTGCATGTATACTAAGAATCGTGATCTTGGCACTCCTGTCATAGACTGAATGAAGTAACACGTATATATTATGTGCAGTGCGAATTGTTCCCGGTCATCTGAGATTAAAGAGTTTTTGGAATCCTATGTCCGAGGAATTGATTCAAGGCAAACTCAACAACGCAATCTTTATCTATATTATATCATTATCATATCGATTGTGAATGTTTCTCTCTAAAATTTTCAATGTTTGATTTCGCTAAATAGGCAAGTGCTTTAATAAAATAATACTACACATATATTTTTTTTATTTAATAACATACTGTCAGCCCGTCAAGCTTCATTGCTTGACATCAGAGTCAGAGTAGAGAGTCAGAGAATCCTTAGAGTAAGAGGTTAGAGATAATGATAAATCTAACCTCTAACTTGGAGTAAGAGGTTAGAGATAACCAAGGATTCTAAAATGAATTCTTGTGTGTAGTAAAAACTATTTAAATTGTTTAAAATATACAATATACGCAATGGTTCAATTTTGGCATGCCTATAAATTTAATAATACCCCTGCAAACAAATTAGTAGGTATTACTTGTCAGCAGAGTACCTACTCAACAGTACTTACGTTTCCACTCAACGGTATCTTAGCTTAGTTAACAAGAAAAGCCCTAAAATATCATTGCGAGAGTGCTCCATGTAGGTACTTAATTACCAGATTTATTCAGTCAACACAGCCTAAGGTTGTACTTAGGTTAATGAAATAACTTCTATAACTGTATATCTACTGAGAATATCTTGAAAAGTCAAATTAATCTTATTGAATTCCTAAAAGCTCTTTCATTTCATAAAATGTCTGCGTTATTCATAGCAGTGGTGTTTAGTTCCGAAGTAATAGTGAAATTTGCGGACGTATTGTTTATTTATTTTATTATATTTATTATATTATTTATAAGAAGAAAGAAAAGATTTTTATTTCCAGCATCTCACAGCTCCACCCGGAGCACACCGCAACTCAGCCATAAGCATTTTTTCCGGCGGAAGTGACACTAAATATTTCTTTTAATATTGTTTTTATGACTACTATTATTTGTTCTTGGATATGGTAATACCGCGATGAATCACCTGTATAATTTCGAACATGTTGATCAATCGGTTTTCTTGTAAGCCGCGTACAGATTTGCGAAACGTAGCATGCAATGCAACATGCATTGAAAGAATTTGCCGTCTACATTGTCGCAATGTATCATGCAATGTAACAGAATTCCCATAGTGTGGACGGCTTGCGTGCACGAACCGTGCTCAATACGCGCACGAACAGAGCATATCAACTCGTGCGCACCGCGATCAGCCATTTGTCGGGTTTTTTCGCCGAACACAAAGGGACGCGCAGTATGCACGGAGCGTCAGTGTGGACGGGTTGTGTGTGTCTGTACTGCGGAACGCGCGCGAACCATGGAAGAAAACACAGCTGCTGCAGAGGCTACAGTTGAATCATGGAGTGAAGAAAAAGTAATGCAGTTAATTGAGTTGTACAGAACAAGATATATTTTGTGGAATCCACAAAATATATCTTTTTACAAAAAACATCTGAAACTAGATGCGTGGTTGGAAATTGCCAAGTCTGGGCTATGTTCGCCGCACGCATGCCGAAAACAGATGTGAGTATATATGTACGTACATGCTCGGTTCGTGCGCGCCCTGCGTCCACACTTATGAAATGCTCCTTTCATGTTACATTGCATGCTACGTTTCGCATACCTGTACGCGGGTTAACGTAGCTCGTAGTACGTACGTGCTACGGCGTACCTTCCACAGCGTTAGTTCCGTGGAGCTGTCTACGATATCGATATCGAGCTCCGGGAGATCCATCACGATATAAGACGTAGTGTGCTAAAAAATATATTTTTTTTTGTAATCCCCGAGTTGCTAATACCCGCTATGGGCACAGATATCCAACATATATTTATCTCACTGTTAATATTACAAAGATAAAAAATCTGAAGACAGTAGTAGCTTAACGTTTGTCGATCGTTTACATTCGGCATTAGAAGTGATATCATCCGTCAGTTGTTTCCGCGCTTTCGCGCACTTTGTGTATTTTGTATTTAGATATCGCTAAATTTTTTGGTAGTTTGTTTAAAAACAAACTAGTGATAAAAATACAAGTAAAATTACATACTTATAATACCATATACCTTATTTAGACTATAATTTAAATTTCTATTTCTGGACATTATGCCCGAAGATCTAAAGTTTGTGTGTGTGTTTGTAGTATTAACCTTTTGCGTCCCAGACACGTACATATACGTCAGTTTCATTCATACATCTTTTGTTTAAATTATCACGGTATAGAAAGGATTAAATGATTTTGATAATAGTATAACAAAATTAATTTATACACAATTAGCAATCATATATTTAATAACACCTCCCAGCTACGTAGTACCAAAATAAACAATTGAAAAATATATACCATTTAAAAATAAATCTTCGTGTGACTCCAGATAAGGTTAAGTGTTGCCTCTGGTAATCAATGTAATCATGAAACTCCCGGATAATCGTCCCACACTTCCCGGTATACCATACACACTCACCTTCACACACACACCCTTAAAGGATAACATCATATCCTGTAGCTTAAATCTCCGCCGAAGCTTGAAATGGAAGCCACCGCGGTTGATGAGACCAAACAAACGTACAGAAAGGTGTTTAAATTTAATTTACGCTTCAGACTACATCAAAGTGATTAGATGTGAGTGCCGCGGTACAGTCGACCGCAGAACTTGATGGAACTACCTTTAACGTTCAGTACAACTAGCTAAATAGCGATTCTGTAGCGTGATATCATTAATTCTAAATTGGTATTAGACTTTTAAAATATACTTAGATCAAATCAAATAATTCATTTGTGTTAATAGGTATATGTTTCATGCCGTTATCAGCCTTGTGAGCATAAAAATATAAAGATATTTTAAATTGACATGCAAAATATTCTAATATTGTATATAAATGTAGGTAGAAATTCATTGCAACGCGTCAAAAATGTTCACTAATATTTACACACTTTAATTACTTAAATTAACTCTGAAAGAAACGTATGGTTCATTTAAAATTTAAGACGTTTAGATTTAGACACCTGAAAGTCATTGTACACTTTTGTGTACTTGAGAGTTTTATTATAAACTGTACTGTGCGCCCTGCGGCTTCACGTGCGTGGTAATGGATTGTTGATGACTTTTATTTCTAAGCCACCCCTTTGTTAGAACGAATAAACGAAAAAAAAAATATTTATTGATATTGGTCATGCTGATTTCGAGTTTTAGCGAGATATTGAAGGAACAGCAATTAATTTTTATATACCTATAAAAAATATATCTTTGGTGCCTTAAGAAACACACTCTTGACATACAGAGTAGTTTTGTGTTAAATATTCTTGAATATATGTACGAATTTTAATTGTTCGTCCGTTTTTACCCACCCGTGAACATATGACATAAGCTCTATTTAATATTATAAAAAATAAATAGCTCGTGTCGTGTATACTTTTATAATTTGCAGGAAAGGGAACATCAGCTGCTAACTGTTTGCCTAGTGTATCACTGCCCTAAGTGCGAGAATTCGTCAGATAGTAAAAGTATGGGTCGCCTCGATAGATCCAAACTAGGTGTGATGTAAAATCAGACCTTATTCATTTTTCTCGTTCCGGTGAACTTTTTTTAAATAATTTAATTCTTCCTATACCATGATAATTAAAACAAAAGATTCATGAATGAAACTGACGTATATTTACGTCTTTGGGACGCAAAGGGTTAATACTGCATTTGTGACTAGACTAACGCATGTATTATCTATTATTTGTATTCTTCTAGAGTATTGTGGAAAAAACCATGAAACCTTCTGTAAATCCGTGTTATAACAATTTCGTTGTTCATCAATACTCATCAAAACAAAATATATGATGCCTCGAAAAGACTTTTTCTTTTATTTCATCATCATCATCATCATCAGCCTGTAGCAGTCCACTGCTGGACATAGGCCTCTCCAATTGCACGCCACTTAGGTCTATCTTGGGCTTCTCGCATCCAGTTTTTGCCAGCCGTCTTGCGCAGATCGTCACTCCACCGTGCCTCAGGACGTCCTACACTACGTTTGCCGAGACGCGGTCTCCACTCTAGAACTCGTTTACCCCAACAGTTGTCGGTTCTACGGCTAATATGGCCAGCCCACTGCCACTTCAGCTTGCTGATCCGGTGGGATATGTCGATGACCTTGGTTCTCGGACGGATCACTTCATTTCTGATGCGATCCCTCAGAGAAACACCGAGCATAGCCCTTTCCATAGCCCGCTGAGCGACCTTAAGTAAATAGATAAATTAGTTATTACATAGCTTTGTAAATTTAAATTACAGACGCATTTTAACTGTTTACCGTAGTGTGTGTAAGTGAGTGAGTGAGTGTGTGTGTGCCTCTCTCTCTCTCTCTCTCTGTGTGTGTGTGTGTGTGTGTGTGTGTGTGTGTGTGCGTGTGTGTGGTATGTATGTATGTTTGCATTTAAAACAGTACAGGTATGTTAATGTACAGTTTCTAATAATTTTTCCTTTAGTACTATCTTTAGTATGTGTAAGGTAAATGTTTTTATTTTTACCGATAAACTTAATTTATTTACATTACCCACGTAAAGGGTCTCGGTTGACGAACCTATTCGCCTTAATGACAGTTTTAGTGCCACCCACAGTAAAGTGCTGCGTGGCAAAACTCCGCGGTTGTTAAACAAGATATAAGTAATTAACTCTCAATCCTCCAGTAATTAAACGAGTGTCGCAGTACAGTCGACCGCAGAACCTGGCTCACCCACTTTTAAGGTTGTTTATTATACGATAAAATATTTATCGGTAGCTAATTTGAAGCGCGTGATACTTCTGCTTTACGTGTTATAGTGACCTGTGGATCTGATTTGGACTTAAATTGATTCCTGCCAGAGGCTTCGCTAGCTTGGCCTTTAAAAAGCATTAACTACCAAAATTTCAAGTTTCAAACAAAACACTACAAGTTTAGGTCACTTTTCAGTCTCAATTTAGGCTCTGAGTTAAAGAATTACTAGTCAGGACAAGTTACTATAAATCTGTAGTACTGTATACATTGATAGATAGAAGATAAATTTCTAACAACGACCTACACCCCACAAGGAGTGAGCGGAGGTCCCCGGCTAGGTCCCACGTAATAGAGGGCGAGCCAGTAACAGGACAGTTCCAGGATCGGAACTGCTTCTGAGAATTCTTTTCCAGAAAAACAAACGGCATTTTATCCGATCTCAAGACCTCATTCGTGGTTTATATGAATGAGATTGGATCGACAACGTTGCTATTGTCGAACACCACATATACATATAAAATAAATTATTTGTACCCTTTTAAGATAATAGAAAATATATGAAGAAGGAAGAATTCCTTTTTAATGACACGATGAATATGTTAGATGGCAACTTTATTTTTATTTAATCCTAATTTGCGTTAAGCCCTCTTTGTACCTGGCGAAGTATATCATAAGCCATGTAATATCAGAAGGCATGTCTGTTTAGACCACGTTTAAGCAAACGAGTGTAGGACGCCCTGCGGCCAGGTGGAGAGTCGATCTCGATGGAAAGCGGCTGGCAGTAACTGGATGCAGAGCTGAAGATGGAGCTCTGTGGCATACTTTAGGAGAGGCCAGCAGTGGACGAATATGGGCTGATGATGTCTGTTTAGATACACAATTATATTTGTTACTCTTTCACAATACTAGTAGATACTACTGAACCGACTAGAGAGTGGTGGAGCTGGTTTCCTACTGGAGAGTGGTGGAGCTTGTTTCCTACTGGAGAGTGGTGGAGTGGGTTTCCTCGCCTCTTACGATTCTTATTGTGACAGCGAAGGAATATATTTACCTCCGTTCCCTCATGGAGTTAATCTGATGATATACAGATTTAAAGTTATATTTTTTTTTGATTTTGCTACGTACTAATATTTCATAGCTCATAATTATCCTTAGTTATAGATATATTACCGTGTATTATATTAATAAGTGGTCGTTTCCGTCTGTAAAGGTGGAACATGACACATTCCACTAGGAACTATACAACGTCGATACTAAACTTAAAAATAATAATTACTAAACCTACGAATAATAATTATTATTATTCGTAGTACTAAACAATACCACACTGAAAAATTTAAATTTTTCAAATTCTGTTCCATACTTTGGTAAAATCATTATTTGGAGTTTAACTCAAAAACTACTAAACTGAATTTGATAATATTTACATGAACACGGGAAGCACCTTTTGGAAATCGGTTCACCCAGTCAAAAGTTATGAGGTAACAAACATTTAAAAAGCAGTCGAATTGAGTACCTCCTCCTTTTTGGAAGTCGAACCAATGTCATTCTTTAATTGTTCTATGCATAACTGTTTTTATGTTATGTATATTGTAGAAATACGGAAGGTATACTGTTACGGCTAAAATTGTCTAAACCCTCCTGAAGAGACTAGACTCTCACAACACAGGGCAAATAAGGTTAAATTAATAATCTACATATATAATTTTGAGCTACTTATACCTAGCCTTTATCCTGGGAAAAAACATGATTTGATTTGATTTGAGTTGTCATTTATGTACCGAGACGGCCCTCGTTTCAGTGTTATGTTGTGTATAGATATAGAGAATAGATATAAATTAAAACACATGAAAATAATAAAACATGAGCAGTAAGCGACAAAACGATCAACATTTCCGTATATCAACCCCACGTCAATAAAATAGTATTAGGTATTTTAATACTCATATAACTCATTGTAGTAAAACCATCATAAGTTGGTTTCTAGTCACATAAAACGATTGGAACGCGTATGCTAATGAATAATCATGGGATAGTATCCTTTTTGTAGACAACTGGACACATTCGTGACTATTTGACCGCCAGGGGCTTCGTTCCGATCCGAAAGAGCTATCTTAGATGCTTACAACATAAAAGCCATCATAATCTATCTATCCACAGTTTTCATTACTACCGATAGAAATTTGACATAATGTCACTACATACAGTGTCAAATATCTATCTTTAGTAGGGGATCCCGACGATAGATAGGTTATTGGCACCAGCCGTTAGACTTGCACACAGCATGACTGACTAATTCTTGCACACAGCAAGATTAGTCAGTCATTTGTTTTTGTTTCACTAAGAAACGACCAGCATTTTTATTTCAGCCAAATATAAGTTTATAGTATAATTCTTTCCATTAACTCTGTTTTTGTTGTTTTAAATTTTATTGTATGAATACACGAAGTTCCCTGAGAAAAGCTTATTTGTTTTCACAAAACATTGTTTTTATTGGTGGCATTCAAACCATGTTACAACTCAAACTTTTATAACGAGACACGATTTATTTAGAGATTATTCAAATTAGGTATTAGTAAGTTTAATAAATTAATTTCCATCGTGGAAAATTCATCGGGTCGGGAGAGGGTAACCTGAACAAATAACATGGGTCGCACAAGTGAGGCAAAAAATATCAAATTTTATTTTGGCATATATTTTTCTTTTAAACCTCCTGTCCTCGTACGGTTGTCCTAATGGATAATTAAAATTCTACGTCGGAGTTATTTCTATCGAAGGTATCCTATAAAAAGGTTCTCACCTTTTTAAATAATAAGTAATTTCGCTCGTTGAACAATTATATCTGCGTGTATGATACGAGTATGAATGAATTGATTATCTTGCCATTGCCATCAGGCAACTTTACTTAAGTCTATAACTCGTAAATATAATGGCGAATTTAAGTCCAGGAGATACCACAAGCTCAAATACCTACTTCTTTATTGTAATAGTAAAAACGTTCATGAGTTTGAAGCCATCCACGATTTGTGAAAATTTAGTGCTCATGTTCTTTCATCATTTTTACGAGTAGCCTGAGACTTGTACGTGTACAGAGCTAACAAAAAGGTATGATAGTACATTATGATACAAGTAACTTGGTAAGTATACATGTTGTACCTTTGTTATACCTTCGTTGGCGTTAGTGTATTTATAATTTTTTATTACGTTTTGTAAGAAGGCTGTTAGGAATCATTGTAAATTAAAATAAAATAAAAAATATTTCATACAGTCAATTGTATAAAATAATTAATAAGAAACTAAAAATGTGAATTGAAATAACTAAACTCTAACTAGTGCTATATGGTAAAGTACAACGCACATTTGTGATGTAATGGCTCTATGCTGGGATTTTAAAACAAGGTGTTTTTTTACTTTATAAGTGGATTCACAGTCACACAAAAAAAACGTTTCACGATTTTGTAGTTAGCTTACACTCGTGCACCGTTACGATCACTTTATTAATAAGCCATACGTCAACACGCCAAGAAAAATAAATCTACAAAAACTAATAAATTTTAGATGGGATTTTGTCCCGCTACCTCTCAAAAAGTTATTTACCTATGACGTGTTATAAAAATATGTGTTATAAATAAAAAGCACGCCAGGGTTCACGCTTGCAATGCAGTATTACGCATCACTTGCAAAGTTCAAGTTTTGGGTATAACTGACGATAAACTCAAAATCTCACCAAGAACTAACAACGCTGACGAAAATAGTAAGTACTTACTATCTTCATTCATGTGTCGGTGAAATAATCATCTCATCAAGGCGGATGGGACCAGCGAATAACGAGGGAGGAGGTGCGCTGAACGCGTGACCTGTCCACCCGAATCAACCGCAAGCGCAATTGTGTGTCCCCACTCTACTTCAAACATTTTGGACATTACACGAAATGTCTCCTCTAGAAACTAAAAGGTATTGAGCATGTTTTAGTCGTAAGGTGTCTTACTTAAAAGTTATCTGTGGCATTTCAGCCCATTAGTTAACCAATGTTGGAGACAAATGTTTTGGCTAAATTATTTTGACATGTATATTCTCATATAAATCATTATTAATTATTGATAATTTAAGTACACACAAAGCCGTTTTCGAACAGGGGGAATTGAGTATTAGTTAAATAATTGACCACTTGATTTAATTATTCATAAGAGTTAGATAGACACTTTATATAGATACACATATTATATAGATGGTTTGACTTACGCGGCAGATATATACTCGAGCATCCAGACTGGTTGACGAAACCCGGGTCATTTCATTATGTCATAGAGCACTCGCACACCTGGCTATGTCCGCGCATGTCGCACATTCGGACGTCTTTTCGATGTGAGTAGCTGTGTTTGTTACTGCTGCTGATGAATGAAATGGCTGAATTAATGTGGAAGAAATTCGAGATGAAGACATCTTATACCTAGGAACAATGTGAAGTAGGCCTTTTATTAACGAGTTGTTCCCAAGGTATCGCAAAGTACATGCGTACGAAGTCGCGAGCAGTACCTAGACTCTTGTGTAAATAGTTGGGCTTACTCTCACACTTTATCATATTATAAATACGAATATTTGGAGATATTTAGTGCTTGGGAGAATTCTCAAGATGCCTTAGGTGTTTTTTTGATGTTGTTTTTGGAGATTGTTCTTCAATCACGCGAGAACTACTGAACGGATTATAATGAGAATTGGCATGTAGATAGATTAAACGCTGGAATAACATATAGGAATACTAGGAGACTTTTCATCATCACCTTCAGCCATCACCACGCGTGGTTAAACATATTAGTTCACACTTGTTCTTGAGTGCTGAAAACATAGTTTTGAGAGTTTTATGAGCAGCGCGCTTGAATTTTAGCCATAAACTAAGAACCTAGTAATGATAGTCAATACATTTAAAAACCAATCGTTGCTTTCTACGTAGGGCATAATTTGTGGGGTCTGTAACTTCACAACTTTAATACTGTTCATTTTACTATTTGCGATTAGTATTTATTTTTATCAAAGTCATGTAAATCTTTTTCAAGGTGTTCTAGTCATAGTCGGTACTATTGTAAACATGTTAGAATTATCGACTTTAAATAATCCAGCTATACTCGTATATCTATATAACAACGTTTTCTGATCTAGCGACCTAACGCAGATCCTATCTAAGAGAGATAAGATTAGCTCCATAGCCAATTAAGCTGACGTTGGAGAAACCACTTCCGCGAGATGTCGCCACTTAATATTCTACAATTACATAACAGGATAGCAGGAACTAGAGTGTACTCAGGAGAAATATTACGGGTTACTGAAATATTACTAGATAGAAATATTACTGGTATATTACTGAAAAACAAATTAACTCAACTAGTTTTGTATTGTTTTTAAAAGCTGCCAACAAAAAAACAAACTGTGTTTAAATAACATCATCTGATTCAATTATTGCCAACAAAAAGTTGTGTTAAATATAGTTTAGTTAATTATTAAAGTATGTTTATGTACAGTTAACACAACATCATTTAATAAAAATCAACTATTTTATTTTACAACTAATATATATATATAATATTCCTTAAACGGTTTGATTGTAAAAAATATCAAAACGCGACCTGGCAGTTGGCATTTATTTATTTTTGTGTGGGGTTAACCTCCCCCTTTCTCGTTTCGTTCTAGCTTCACCACCATTACATTGCTACGCCGGCCTGTTGGCGAGAAATGAATTATTGCTTGTGGAAATTGCCTTGACTAATAACTTCTTACAGTTTTCGCGTCCTACAAAATAAAGGGCGCCAATGCAGGCGATGACAAATAAAGCTTGAAGCTTTCCTTGTCGCTTTGTTTTGGATCGAAATATGAAAATTCGTATATATTCGTATATATACCTTGGATAAACTAAAAGTCATGTTTCCTTACGTTAGCTATAAATAATAGGGTTTTTATCGTTACCAATAAATCGTAATTATTCAGGTGGCTACTGGCTTGTCTGGTTGTTAATAAAAGTGATTTCTTTGATCCAAAAAGTTTCTGGACTGTGCACTAAAGTAAAATTTTACCAGACAGAAATCACGATACGATTACAAATTTAATTTATCATACATCCCATTTTTATTCTTAATTTGGCATTATTAATACAAACATATTTTTTGCGAGCAAAGTAAGAAGTCATGAAATCAAAATTGAAATATAAATGTGAATTTGTGTTTGTAGGTTAATCCTCTCTTCGCCCAGTCGTGGTGCAACAAACCGACTTATATTAGAGATAGATTAAGAGCCGAGAACCCTATATTTCCCAAGGGATTGCGATAGAACAAAAATCCACGCGGACAAAGTCGCAGTTGCAAGCTAGTTCATTTACTATGAATATATTCAAGTGTTAATATTCTAAAACTAAATCATCTATCGTTGCTTTCGGAAGCTTTGATGATATTGAGGAAAGGAACTATGTCTCAAACTATATTACGTGCAGAAATGACATAACTATTATGGGGACAGAGGCGCTCAACATATCAGGCGACTACTCAGTCACGTGTTTTGAAATAATAAAAAAACAATTTTCCACCAGATTGTCACTGAATATTTTATGTAACATCATGAAAGGGGTACAGATACGTAAAGTGCTTGAATAAACTTGGTATCTTTGTAAACACGACATGTAAAATAGTCGTCAACTTTTAGCGTAGACCTCGTTTAAATAAGTAACGTGAATAGAATTACATTTAGGAACACCTACGCGACGACCTCGTAAACGTGATTCTAAGTATCTCGACAATGTATACGTAAGACGGATAGACATGAATGTTTTACATTCATGTCTATCCAAATGGTGTACCTCTGGAGAAAAGTGAAACATCATGAAGAAGGAATTAAATTTATGTCGGGTATGGATTTCCTGATAATAACATTGTCAAGTGCTTCCAATCAATTAAATATATACATGTTAGCATACATAAATATTATAATTATAGGTCGTGTTCAGGGCCAATAAATCAATAGTCTTCCACATCAATATCGCCAGCGGATATAAACATCTTTATTTTGTTTACCTATGGACACAAGTGAGCCGCGGGTACGTAAGCGGTAAACGACACGCTATGACTGTTACGGTTTATAGAACTCCTACCAGAATTCAGGATAGGTATGGCATAAATAAACTTATTGTCTTATATTCCCATTGCTGCGTTCTGTTCTGTTCTTCGGTGTAGTCTTTCAGAACATACTGTGGTCAAAACCACGAGCCTATCAAATCAAACTCGAAACACGGAAGTGCTCAGTTGACAATGATGGCTGGAGGGAGAATATGACCCCCCAACACATCACGATTTTTCACACAGTCATACTCGGCGGAGATGCTACCGGGTGTGGTAAACTCCATGCTTGGCACTAAGCAATGAGAGGTCGTAACAAGCGGTGGCTACCTTCTGTGAAAAGATGATGGCACAGAAAGGCCGCAGATCAGTGAGGACGATGTCCGGACAGACCCGCTCCGGTGCAAGACGCCCAGGGGAGAAGTGGAGGTTGTTCACCCGCCTCCTCCATAGTGAGTACACTGGTGGAGAGTCGGGGGACTCTTTGCCAGCCTACATGTCCTGATATTTCTTCACAAGCGGTGAGACCCGGTTAAGATTAATCTCGGCCTACCGCCGGGTCAAGATGGTGATGCTAGGATCCGTGGCGGATAGGAAGCACAGCGTATTCTGTCCAAAACATAAATAATTAGGAAGAGTATTTTGGATGTACCTACCCACCTGGGCAGTACCAATTTCCTTCATCATGTTACGATTACTTCGTTATTTCTTACATATTATGTTAAAATAAAAATATGTTTATATCATAAAACAGTCTTTATTTATTTCGTGTAATGTTCCCTACGTTGCTGCGTATACGTGTGTGGGTTTAACGCTCCCTAAGCGTTCTTAGTATTTATAAATCACATTAATATTTCCTTGGCTCTATACCTCGTCAATTTCAGAAGATCCGATGGAATTACTCAGCTAATTAATTTGTTAACCAAGTTAGGAATCTGGTTGGCAAACAACGGAGAAACACTGGCGCTTAATTTATTACGTTACATTGTGAAAAAGCTATTTCTGTGCGTAGTTTAATGTAACCATTTAGTTAAATTAACTAGACGTTACAAGTATACAGTTATTTTCAGGAGAATGTCTTGGACTTGTTAAGGCTATTGATTACATTTTGCTATTTAAACTTAAAAAAGAAGTTTAATAATAAGTGACTCCATGAGCAGCTTGAATTACTGAGGTATCCTTTTAAGTCAAAACTACAATTCCCACTTATATCTGAAGCTGTAAACTACATTTAAGTACTTTGAACGGTCTTTCCGTTATTTTTGTTTGGGTACCTAGTCATTGTGGTATCACAGGCAATGAAAAAACTGATAAACTTGCTAATCAGGCTGTGGCGTGTGGAGATTTCGTTCCTTTCAAAAACTACAACATGACTTAGCTTCTCTTCCTAGATCTTATCTACGAGATATCTGGAATAGACTGGGAGAGGAGTGGCCGTATCAAAGGCAAACATTATTATAAGCCATGGTTTTCTAATATCAACGTAGCAAAATTTATTACCTCAATATTAATAAGAATGCGCCTAGGTCATACTACTTGCCCAGCCCATTTGGCAAGGTTTGGTATAACCAATAGCCCGCTATGCGACTGAGGTGACTTTGGGGATATGGACCATATTTTCTTCTAATGCCCTACGTATGAGCGTGCTTCCTTTTATAATACCTTTATTTCCATCCATGTCCCTTTCCTCACTAATATAAATTCTTTGCTTTTTAATGCCAACCCTCCTATTTATAACGCTTTATCTGATTTCATCTCTAGTAATAATATTAAACTATAGATAGTGATTTTTAGTTATACAAATATAATTATTAATTTTAAGTTAGTCTCTTTTTATACATAGTATATTGTTACGTATAGTGTGTGTGTGTAATGTATAGTGTAATATAAATATTTGCATTAAAAACTGGCATTCCTGATCCTATAAATTTTTGCAAATAATATTCCAAATTTTTTGTATATACTTATCGCGCTACGGTTCCCCAGTTTTTTCAAAGTACAAAATTAATACCTAACTAAAAGTAACAAAGCATCTGAAGTCTATATATCTATGGCTGTAAGTTTCACTGAAGAAGGCAAGACTCGGTGGACAAGATTATGATACATGAAAAACCACTTGACTCTGGCAGATGCATTAGTCATGCAAAGCCAAATCCTCCAGGGCGGAGGAACTGAAAAAAAATATATACAGTTTAGATCACTTACCATATTATATTTTTATTATTGAGTAATTACCATATCATTATGATATGGTTTAGGAAAGTGCATATGTTCGCTCAAGTTTGTTATCTTAATGTTGTTAGGAGACGGTACATGCACGAAGAGCAGATGGAATTTTCAAAGGCGAAGTCTCATGTGTCTATAATATCACCGACACTCATACCCTTCAAACCAGAACACAGCCCTCAGAACATAACTGCTTCACATTAAAAGAAGGTATGGCGGCGTTCTTCCCCAAACGAACTCATTCACAAAGAACTCAACTGCACTAATATTCATTCATTCAATTCAGTCCGAGCGGTTATACCATTATCTTTTTATTTTGTTATTCTGATAAGTTAGTGCAGCCACAGGTGATATGGTCAAGGTCAACCGGGAAAATATTGGCAGCACAGAGTATAATAAATGGTATATATTTCGCTTTGAAATCATTTTAATATGAATTTACAATCTGTAAGGGGGCTGAATTATAGAATTTTCCCCCGCCGTTGGAATACGAATCGTGACAAGCTAGGAAACCCGTCTAACCAGGAAACTCTACATACTCACTAGGTGGTAGCTCCCTTATTAAAAAAGACGGTCTTGCTTATAACACCGCCGGCCAGGTTTTGTGAGTGTGTGTATGTTTTAGGTACTTCTTCACGCTAATAGGGCTCAAAGTATTTGGATGAAAATTGGAATAGTTTATATCCAAGATTACCACAGACTGCTTTTAACATCGGTTCAACGAACAGTTTCTGATGGATCGCGATAACCTTATTCTACTCGGACGAAACCACTTGCAGAAACTAGTATCACTTATATGCGAATGTGTGTTTGATAGTTTGTTTGATTCTTCCAAACGGCAACGCAGAGAAGAAGTTCAAAGCACCAAATGTATTCCATTTTCTTTTTACTATTTAGTCAACATCATCCTCATCTTTAGCTATCCGTATCTATCTATCTATCTATCTTTAACGTGAGTGTGGAGCAGCTAGACTCACCAGTCACTCAAAGGCCACTTTTTATCCCAAACCCAAAGTTGGATTCTATGGTTCCATTTAAACTATACTACTACGGGGATGACTTGCAGCAAAATACTTTTCCCTGCCCCAAGAATATTGTTCATATTTGACTTCAAATGTAATAATTGTTACCTTTTATAGATTATCGTTCTTGAGTGGAAGCCAATCATACAAAACTAATTAAGGTATTTTATAAGCACCTTCTAATTTTGTTTTACAAAATTCTGTAGCTGATATTGAAGATTTATTGGTACTGTTTAGAATTATTAGAGCTTTCATTTATTATTACTTTTTTTATATAAGAACTATTTTCATTGTGTTCCTAAGCATAAACACGTCGCGCAGTATATGTTTTTTTTATCCCAGAAAGTAACGGGAAGTGCGAAAATTAATCATTTAAAGTTTAACAAGACGTGTCTAATGACAGTTGCAGTTCGAATCTTTAAGCAAAGTACTAGGAGCGCGTGGCTCCCAGTAAGTAGAACGTCTTCGCGACAAATAGGCGACAAAAGAAGGAAGAGGCGGTACGGTGGGGGCGGAGGACGCTTACCGGCGATCATTACGCGAGTGCCGAGCGGTCGGGGTTGGCAGTTATTAAATTTTATTTTGTTTCTGTTGTGTAAATAGGCTACGAACATAAAAGATTGATCGAAGATTTGTTCGTAGATGTGATGTTGATATCCCTACACGAGTCTCGCGCCAAACCTGCGTGAATCAACGCTAGTAGGGAAGACGTTTTACATAGATACATATTTACTTTTTTGCCTTTAGCGTCTAAGTTCCGCGCGGCATTGCATTGCTTTTAACAACCCGAAACATAGGGCTGTTTATTTGGCCCGGTAATTTCACTTGTTACGTTCTTCTTCTAACTTAACACTGAAGTGATTGAATACCCAATGTTCGAGTCAGAATATCCGAAACTTCGGGTAGACCTATTAAGGAGGAAACTAACAGAAGTGTCCTACCATTCCTATTAAATGGTAGGTCGCCTATATATGTGGCTGTCCCCGCGGGTTCTACGTTTATAGGGATATATAGGGGGGAGTATATAGAGATTTCCTGAAGAATGCCCTTTTATAGGTGTGGATGACTCGGTCTCCAATTTGTACACAAACATAGTTTTTTGTACTTTTTACAAATACATACTTAGATACATACTTTCAATAATCATTTAAAATTCAATATTGTTTAAAACGTCTTACTTTACTATACTCATGAATATCATAGAGTTTACAAGTGCTTACATAAAAAGCTAAGTATGTAAACTCCTGCTGATTTCCTCTTAGAAGATATCAAGTGAACACGAAAAGAAGTCGCAAACAAAATTACCTGCGCGTCACTCAAGAGAAGCGAGGACGCTTCGACGCTATTGGAAGGAATCAGCACAAGTTTTCCTATAACCAAGTTAGACCAGACAAACAGGAGACATCGGACTGCTCCTAACCTCATTAGAGCCCGCTCGTTAGCGCCGGTCTGACGTCCAATCTGAGAGGATTGTGAAAATTTTATCGAGTTATAGCCCATCTTGTATCGTTTTTCGTATCGTGGATGCTACGAATCCTTTGGGGTTTCGCTATTTTTAGAGGCGTCTCATAACTCTGATATTAATTTACTTCTAGCTATCTAAGGGTATCTGGTTCGTGTAGGTATATGTTTTATTTTAAAAAGTCATTAATCAATGTCGCTCACAATATTCAGTAACACGCACCACAACCGTGGTTATGGACAGTTGACTACAGCGCATTATGATTTCAAGAACAAAAACTATGTTTTAGAATAAGTTTATTTGTCCACATTTATGGGTACAGTCGTATCATTGCGTAATTTTGAAAACGATGATACAGTACTACATTTTATAACAATGTAGGTAAGGATCATTTTATGCAATAAAGTAATATAAATAACTTCATTGTAGATTATTTATATATATATATATATATTTAAGTGATGTATACATCTTATTGCAGGCGACTGTAATATAAGTTGATCACAAAGATGATAGTCTATAGGATAAAGTAAGTAGTTAGTAAGGTAAGTAGTTTTATGAATGATGTGAAGGTGGGGAGTTCCTATAATATTGTTAAACTTCAGCATCAAACTAGTTCCTTGGTAGCCTAGTTATATCCCCTTCGAATACACTGTTCACACACACACACACACATACACACACATGCGTACGCACACACATGCGTACGCACACACATCCCTTGCTTATTTGTTAAATGTTTTGTTTTAGTTTATTAAAAATTGTTTAATTGTACATTAGAATAAGTTTTCCAGAATGTTCGATATAATTACAATAGCGTCAACCGGACGGGAGAAGCTCCTGGCGGCTGAAACACAGTTTTTACTAGTTCGGGATTCTTTGGATTCACACAAAATAACTGTACAAGAAGTTATGTAAATAAATTATTTTTTACTTGTATTATTCCATCCGTCCCATCTAATTACAGACCAGTAAGAACTTTGAAAAATATAATAGTATGATCATATCAAACAACTTATGTTCCAGTTTAACGAGCATAATGTAATAATAAATAACCTTTATTTAAATTTGAAAAACATATTGGTTCCCATACGCTTTACAAAATACAGATCAACTATTGATGCTGGTGTTCATTACTCATGTATGTAGGTACTAAAAGAATTGGGATAGATCACATGATGCTATTGGCATTTTTTATCTTTCTACAGCATTTGATTTTGTATGTAGAACATCGTATATTTGTCCACTTCGGTAATTGTAGATCTGCACTCGATCTCATCGAGATGACTCGATATCGTAAATATGATTTTATCGGATAGAGCAAAAAGTTGCAATTACTAGCACAACATCTTCAGGGTCTTTAATTAACATACGCGTACCGCAGGAATCTATTTTCGGCCCGTTTTGTTAATAGCAAATTATAACGACTTTAAATGTGTTGTACCTGCGATAAACTAAACGGAATTGAAGTTTAATTCCACGTAGGTTACCTCTAACCGAATAGGTTATATTTTTATATAGTTATCAACGTGTCTATCTAATTTAGTTACTAATGAAACAATGCAAAATGGAATGGTAAAAGGCTGTTATATTACCGAAAAAATGAACACACGAACTCGAAGTATGCGAAGTTTCGCTGTTACACATTATATGGCCCGCGTTATGAACGTGGAACACGTACACCTAATTATGATTTAACGCCATCGCCGTGAAGAGAGTGGAAACCGTTCGTATTAAAATGTGGACCATAGTAATGGCTAATAAATCAGAGGTGTTACTTTGATAAAGTGCGGTGCGACCTCGTGGCCTTCCATTTATGGAGTGGATTTTATTTTCAAGTAGAGAACTTTATTAACTTATAGTTATTAGATCAGTGGCTCTGATACTTATATTATATGCATATTAATGTACATTAATATTAAATATGGTCGTAAATTATGAAACGGTTCAATGATAATATTATTATTGAGCAATCATTTTGATTGATAGATTTACGATAGCAAACAAAAGACTTCAAGCCATTCAGTATCAACTCGTTTTAATATAAAATATCATACTATAAACCTTCTATGATATTTTATATACTTGGTACATACCTACCAAATTATGCTCCAAGTTTACTATTACTATAACTGTACGTCGCGTTCATATCGCGCATTCGTATGGCATACGAAGTACAAATTTTTACTATTTTATTCGGTAAAAGGCGGTTCGATGACAGGTGGATCGGCCTATAATATCAAATATAGACAAATAAAAATGTATATAAAATACAACATTAAATTCAGTATATCAGAATAGAAGGTTCGTATATTAGAAGAAGTAGAGAAAGCTAAAAACAATATTATTTTACTCGACCTAAACGTTAAGCATCACTTTAGTATTCTGGGCTTATGTCTCAGATGTTGTAAATAGGCAGTTTGTAGGCGAAGTACTCCCAAATAGAGGTTTTATTTTGTCTGGCCCTAAGTAATGAATGCAATATATTGAACAAACACGCATGCAATCAACGTGTATGCCAACGATATAAAAATGAAACACACTTTTGCCCTTTTTCTGCTTACAGTGTTACAGTAATGAAATAATAAACCTCGCGCTTGATAAATAACTCGCCAATATTACTCTCTTTGTTTTACCAAAATTAAATTAAATGTAGGTATTTTTGCATACATATATGTCTACGCGTAATATAATATATATATTATATTATATAAAATATAAATATATTTATTTGAATACGTATTTCTTTGGCTCTATATATTTTGGATCGCGGCGGTAGTCTTTAAAGTACATTATAATGAAAAATTGATGTTCATAAGTGCGTCTTTGATGCCTAAATTGAATAAATGATTTTGACTTTGACTTTGGCAGCTATTACCCTGGATCTTTAAAAGCATCTCGCAGGCCATCATCATGATGGTAAAAAATAGAATCTAAAATTGCTATATCATTATTATATTATAATTACAATAACCGACTCAGTAATTAAAAAAAATGATAACAAAGGTGGAATTAAACATTGATTAACGTTCTTCTATACTGAAAATATCTCTGCATTTTTTTATCTAACCGTCTATCAACCATCCTAGCAATTATTGAGTGTCTTTGTTTCTTTTATTTTAACCTCGCTATTAACAATGTGCTTTCCTTGTTCCAGGGAATTTAATTTAGTGCTGAGGCCGGACCCCAGCTCAGTATTTTCTGATGACGTGGAGTTCCACTCTTCGTCTGGGCAGATGGACTTCAACACGGCGCAGGTCTATTCTGGAAAACTCGAAGGTACTTACACAGCAATTTCCTGTTTCATTAACAAATTTAAACTTATATAAATAAAAGCTAATTACAAAAATGTCCCCACTTTAGATTAATTATGGCGTTATTGAGTATGGCGTTATTGAGTATGGCGTATTAAGGCGCTGTCAACTCAGCGCTTGGCTGCGTTCAATTTCCTTTACTAGAATGTACACTCCTTAATAAAAAATAATCCGTCAATGTATGTGTATTAAAAATTGCTATTTTATGATATGTGTGTCATGACGAATACAATAGTGAATAAAGAGAAAAACTGTTTTAAAATTGAAATTAAGTGGTATGTTTGAATATTTTTTAACGTACTCTATTATGATAAAATATGTTTTTAATTCCGTCAATGTGTAATTAGAAGTCTTAGAAATGTCATACAATTTTTACAGTTCAAATTAAATGGCTGCTTGTGAGATAAACTACTTTAAAAACCCTCATTTTTATCGACATCATAATATGGCCGTACCCTAAGGCGCTGTCAGCTCAGCGCTTGACTACGTTCAATTTCCTTTACTTGAAATCAAGCAAATGCATGGCGTAAAAACGTACAAAGTTCATAATAAAATAATGTGCACACTTAAATAAAAAAAAATCCGTCAATGTATGTGTAGTAAAAATTACTATTTTATGATATGTGTTTCATAACAAATACAATAGTGAATAAAGAGAAAAACTGCTTTAAAAGTCAAATTAAGTGGTTGAATTTGTTTGAATTTTTTTTCATGTAGGTACTCTAGTATGTTAAAATAAGTTTTAATTCCGTTAATGTGTACTTAGAAGTCTTAAAAATGTCATATGATTTTTTGTAATTTTAATTAAATCGCTGCTTAAGAGATAAACTACTTTAAAACCCCTCATTTTTATCGACATCATGATATGACAGTACCTTAATATTGCTCTCAGATATTGACACACATACGTATTAGCGAGTAGCGACATTGGTGAACAGTAAACTAAACCAGCGAACTAAAATCTAGAATTCTCTAAACTATAGTAGTTGTTATTCTGTATACACTAAAATCCACTGAACACTTAGAACACAATCCTACTTCCTACTAATAATTATAAACGTTGAGAGTATGGATGTATGGATGTGTGGATGTTTGTTACTCGGTCACGCTCAAACGGCTAGGCTAATTTTGATGAAATTTGGTATGGAGGTAGATGAGGCATTGGATTAACTAATTTTCATCATCATCATCATACATCACACGCATAGTCACGCAAGTGACATAACGTAATATTCTTGGGGACAGCAGACAAAACAAGATCTCCGCCTACGTTACCGTAATGATGACTTATCTGCTATCAACAGAGTTATGTCAAAGATTTGTCAGTTTCTGATAGCTTAGTCAAAAACACGCTATGTTTTTGACAGCTTGATACACTAGACGCGCTCGGTGATAGAGTCGGCATGTCGTCCATCTTTGTTGTTCAGCCGACTGGTAGTCGAGCGATTCCGATCCCACCGACAGACGAGTACACTGAAAAAAGCACAAATTTATACAGTCAAGGGTGATGAAATTTAATGGCAGTTTTTTTCCATGGTGATAAATTTTATATTTGTATGTACGTACTGTATTTTATTATTAGTTTTTACGTATCGATTTACTGGTTGACTTCTAAGAACAAAGTATTTTAAACTGACTCTTCTATACAGATAAATAAAATTGAAGCGTCTGTCTGTAATTCCAAATTAACAGCTTTTCACTAAATACATATGGTACGGTCCTTACATAAAGAAAAAAACATTTTTTAAAATATTTGTCTTTTTGTCTGTTTGTATCGGCTAATCTCTGAAACGGTTGGACCGATTATACGAGACTCTCATAGTTTTATTTATTTATTATTAGTATTATTTATTTCATATTTTAACCCTATATTTTCATCACAACATTTGTGTCTGCTGATTTTGTGATAATATACGTATTTTGAGCAAACTCAGTTTTTTCGTTGCTTTACGATACTTTCATATTTAATGATACGTCATTGTTAATAACATTATGCTCTAAAAATAACACATAGTTCAAAATACGTTGGTTAATTTGTAACCGACTTCCAAAAGGAGGAGATTCTTAGGGCGACGCGTATTTTTTATTTATGTATGAACGCGCATAACTTTTTTACAGAGTTGTCTGATCCAGCTAGTTATTTTTTTGTTTGGTAGATTATACTTTCAAGTATAATTTTTCTCATTTAATTTTCAATAAAATCGATCAAGCTGTTTTTTAGTTACACTCCAATAACTGAAAGGCCTATCTTGATGATATCGTTATTGATGGTGAGTGACAATCGATCTATCCATTTTTGGATTAAAAAATGTTTATACCCGTCAAGTCAAATTTATAATACTTTCTGGATATTATTTATTCACTCGCAATTACGACTACCTATAAATAACGCTTATTGATCGGATTGCTACTTTGTACTGTAGTTGGGGACACGCAAGAACAATGATTGCTTAGGCCTCTTGTACATAAGGCCACATCATATTTGACGATTACCTAGATTCATAATGTCGGTGTACATATTACTAAGTTTTAAACGTGCTCAAGGCAAATTAAATTTCCTATCTTGACACGTGATCATCACACGAACCTGACTTTTGACAATAGCGAAAAGAATCCACACTAACGGTACCTACTTATATATTAAAAAAAAAATTGCCTTGCACTTAAGATTTATTATTACCTATATAGTTTTTCAATTTAAGTCGTAATAATTAACAAGATAGAAATTTTTTTTGGTGGTGGTTCTTCCCCCAGGCAGACTCCGCAAAAGTCCTACCAGTACAAAAATATATACTATACCACTAAAATAACTGCTCTTTTATGATAAACGTATAATGGTGGGAAGTAGAAAAACGTTCGTCTCCTGTTGAGAGGTTAGTCGTTAGGGGCGAGAAATCCAAAGACTAGAACTAGGCATCTTGTACAAAAGTCGACTTGAATATGTAGATATAGATATGTGACTTCATCAATTTCTCGAGGTAATGAGACATGCTTAAAAGTAGAACCTAACTATACCCGGAGGCGGTTTGTTGTTTAAATGTATGGTCTACGAAGAAATAATATCAGGAAGCATAACTCAGAACAAATTCCAACAAAAAGTGGTCCTTCAAACCAAAACGACGTATGATTCCAAATACGAATTACCTCCGAGGTTACAAATAGACATGTTCGGTGATTGGTTTCAATTTCAGAAGGAAATCAGGGATTGGTCCACGCGCGTGCTGCAACGTCTACTATGACAGCTGAGTCATAGCGGTGTGCACTATGTTATTGATTTAGCACGCCTTTTATTGTGTCATTTTTTAAGGCAGTTACTCTTCCTGATATTATTTCTTCGTAGTGTATGGTAGTAAAATATAATTTACAACTTACTTAATGTTTTACTCCAACTAAAAAGCATAACGTCAAACGATGAATTATTATTAGTATGAGTGCTACCACTAAAAAGGGATATAATTGCCGGACTCTTGGTGAGTGTCAACTTTACACACATTATAAAAATTGTTAACAAACAATACTAAAGTAAGAAAACAACCTTGGAAATTGCTTGCAAAACAAATCATTTATATGCAATCAATGATTCATTGCTGTCAATCAAAACAGAATTTTACTTGTGCTCAGTAGCAGTTGTATACTGTGGTTATGGTGGGAGTTATAACAAAATATTGACGTTATGAAAACTCTTATAAAGGTTATAAAAATAATCATATTGTTTACCGTGGGATACTCCGCGTGGTCTTGTGTAAGAAGTGCCTTTATAAGTGCAGGCAGATGCAATATTCTACGGCAAACACGCCACGTTACGACAAACACAAAGTTACAGTTAAAACAAAGTTACGATTGTACAATATAATGTAGCCTGATATCAATCTAATGCTGTATTTTTTCCTATTAAGGAAAACCAAACTAATTAGGAGCATGCAAACGATATCAACAACCAATTAGGGGTTCCCTTTACTAGATACTGATATCGTGCATAGTAGCCTCAATTATAGATACTAATAAAGGTTAACTTGGACACAATTTTGATTAGATAAAACATACGTATTATCACCATGATTATCACCTCACTAGGTAAAAAAAAGCATTTTATACAGTTATTTTATTTACGGAAGTTTTTGTTCAATTTAGACAAAAATCTTATGATATGGCACAAGTAAGATGTTCACTCAAGAGGGAAAGTGATTCGTTCCTTGTCTATCTATATATATATAAAAGCGAAAGGTCACTCACTCATCACTAATCTCAGAAACTACAAGTGCTAGGAATTTTGCATGCGGGTTCTTTTTAGGACGTAGGTGCTCACTAAGACGGGATTTTATGAAATTCAATCCCTAAGGTCTTTTTTTGGTAGTTTGTATGAAACTTCGTTACTGCGAGTTCTAAAAGTTTAAAATTTTGCATGGGGGTTCTTTTTTGGATCTATGTAATCACTAAGACGGGATTTTGTGAAATTCGACCCCTAATTGAAATCTGACCCATTGAAATCTGTAATTACCGTATCCCGCGAGGCCACGAGAGCGAAGCCGCTGGCGGGTCAGCTAGTTTTCTATAAAACGCTCATTACAGTCAGGGTGCTCATTTAGAATCTCTCAGCTCGGAATTCAATTACCCCTATCTACGTACCTATCCTAGAGCCCTTCGTTTGCTTGGTGATACAAACACATCACTCGCAACTATTATAAATACTAAAATATTAATATATTTACAAATTTATTTCACTGTTTTTTTTAATATATTGTTAGAATTAAAACTTTGTTTAGTAAGCGAGTGAGTGAGACATACAATATGCAAATACTACAATTTTGAAAAATGCAACATGACTGACCTTAGAAATTCTATACTTACCTATATTATATTATTGCTGCCCGATAACTAAAAACATAAGAATCTAATCTAATCTAAACTATTCAAAAAAACTCTTTCTTCATACGTTACAACATTCTTCTATTTAAGTATTAGTTGTACTCCTAATTGAAACCTTTAGCTTACCATCACAATAACAAGGAAGCTGTGCAAAGAATACACAGATACCTACAGATTAAGTAACAATTCCTTCGCTAATAGTGCAGAGTCACGGCTAGGACGATAAAAACTATAAAAACCGGACAAGACCTAATCTGACACGCGTACCGAGAGTTTCGTACTAAAATGTACATAAGTTTGCTCGATTTAAAAATAAAAATACAAATATAACTTTGTCGTTGAAAAAATATTTTCTCATACATGAATATAATTCACGGCCAATTCTCTAACTGCAATTGTATTTATGTAATAGCAAATAGTTTCATTTGTGATTTAACCCGAGTACTAAAATCTCGATTCACATCTGCTCGAGAAAAGGAGTAAACTGAAAAACAGCCCTGTGTGGACCATCAGGTCTATGCAGAACAGCGCTGAGCTTACTCCTATTGTCATTTAATTTTATTATTAACGAATTGCAATTTTTTTAATAATAACGTCAATTAGTCGAATTTTTTGACTGGGTTGACGAAACTTGATGTTTTACTACATACTTCTACAGTTTATTCTGTGGTTTTACTCAAAGAGACCGTAGTTTGATGTTCAAGTTGACACCTACGAGAGTTCAACAGCAAAAACAGAGATACAGGCTCACTACGAAAATAACTTATATTTCATTTTATAGCGCTAACAGCTATACTCGTATTACAACATAATTTACAACCTATGTAAAGAAAAGCCAATTATCTTTCACATATAATTCCATTTTTATATGTATATCCAATTCCAAACAAAAAAAATAATTATAAGGGTTAGTTTTTCCTTTTGAGGTACGGAACCCTAGAAAACTACGTGTAATCTGTTCACGGCATCAGATAAGCTCTATGATGCAACTTAGCGCTAGCTTAGTTAACTTAGGGTCGTCGAAGCTTATGTTTAACTAAGCGAGAACTTCGGTTCGCCGTCGCGTCGGGTCTTCGATTCGTTGGCTAGAATTACTTGAAATCGATAATGATCTGGATAAAGTTGTGAAGTAGTAGATTGAGTAGCAATACCAATATTTTCTAGATTTTTTCGTCGTTTATCATCATTATTTCGTTAATCACATTGTGAGTTAGTTCGTTTATCGAAAGTGTTTCTTTTTATACTATCAATTGACGTGACAGAAAACTGTTGCATTGTTGTAAGTTGTAAAAACAACCTTGTGTACAAGATTTCAGATTTCAGATTTTATTGCTTTCCAGAGTATTGATTCTTACAAATAACTTAGCCTATATCACTTCGATGGGCTATATCTTATAAAGTATTTGACATTGGTGAGTTCGTCGGCGAGCGCATTGACAAATTATTACAGAATCGCATGGCAGAACTTAGAACTGAATCTTTGCGTCTTCCAGCACTGTACTCACCACCCCGAGACATTGGATTAACTATTAAGTCTCATTCACCAAATAATTAAACTTGCTACAGTGTCCTTCACACTCAGGACACTGTAGCAATTTAAATTAATTGGTGAAGTAGTAGTAGAAGTAGTACACAGTAGGTACAGCTAGTGCACAATTGCTTCAGGACTGTTTGAGAACTATGTCAGAGCTGACCTGTTCCGGCACAGACGAACGGGGGAATCGAGGAGACGGTTCGCACGTCTCCCTAAACCTTCGGAGATAGATGGACATGTATATAATTTTATGAATAAATGTAATTTTATTTAAGTTAGAACAGTAATTAATATTGATTTTACTACATGCTTCATTATTTAATATCGCAAACTTTGTATATGTACCTCCCAAGACCTTCTATGAAAATATCGTCACACAATTCGATACATTCGACTCGATAAATTCAAAGTGTATCCAAATATTACGATCAAATAACAAAAGGTGTCAACCCTGGCCATGAGAAACTGACGGTATCGGGTCACGTAGTGACGTGTGATTCGATTGTACCAGTTGTGGCTCTCTCCGGCACTTGACGCGTAACCAGCTAAGTATCATGTCACACCAATTGAAGTTCTTATTTATTCATGTGATGAGTCGGGCAAGTCGTGCTACTTATGGTAACTGAGACAGTTACAGAGGCACCCAGAGTTTTACCGGCTAAATTGCGGCGAAACATATCTTTACGTAATTTTAAGTTTTAAAGTACCTACCACAGTTTTATATAAGCACTTACTAAGCTTCTGGATTTAAAGTCCCTCTTTGTAAAGTACAGCTGCAGTGTAAGATTTGGAATTGTAACCATGGTAACCAAACTACAAAGATATTTTTAGAAACACATTTTCTGTTATCGCTCCGACTGTATCATATGGAATCTTTATTTAGCGATTGAAGGTTATTGCCAGTAAAAATAAATAATGAAGATATTGTAACTATGATTTCCTCTCTTACTTTCTTACAATTCATTGTAATTACATTACAACAATAACTAAAAATAATACAAACACCAAATAATAGACAGATAAATTACTGTAAATGTCATGAATAGGTTTTAATTTATTTATATTATGGTTCCATCAATTACTAGCGACTGTCCGCGACTTCGTTCGCGTAGTAGGCCTTCGGCCTCGCCGTAACCTCCCATCTTTTCTTGGTTTTTCTTTCATAAGAACCTTCTCCTGACAATAATTAACACAACAACAAAAGAATTAGCGAAATTGTTCCATCCGTTTTCAAGTTATAGCGTACCAAAAGAAATAGGGGTTCATTTTTATAGTATATAGATATAAACTCGGTAATGTTGTAACGTCTGCCAATAAGTAGTGCCCATAATTGAATTCTAAAATGTGCCAAATAAAAGTAGTCGCAAACTACAACTTTTCCGGTTACTGCCAGTTTGTGAAGCATTTGAAAGCCATACAAAATATGTATATGCAATAGAGCCTTTTTGATTAGGTGTGCTTATGAACACACCCACTGCACCTAAAGGTTTATGTTGCCCAGAATAGCCTTTCACAAACAATGCAGTTTCGTATCTATAAAGACAAGCAAAGTTAAAACAATTCGCATTTAAATGTGTGACTCAAAGTTTTCAATGAGCTTAAGATGGTTTATTAGTTTCACAAATAGGTCGTTCCTCGAAACACGTGACTCGAAACGTGCTTCACCAGGCTTTATCTATATGTACTCCAAGGTAAATAATACAACACCATAAACACTGGTGAACTATTGCACTACTAATAACGGTCAATCTCTCGTGAGAGTGATTAGTTCGAGAAAATATGTGCGGTACTTTAAAAAACAAACGACTTCCTATTCTAGGGGTAAACCCTATTACCTCCCTACATTCGTTACATTGCCTCACAAATAGCACCGTTAAAAATAAATTGGGAAATGTTCCCATCCAACCAGTCCCGGCCATTTCTAGAAAGCGTGCGACAAACAAAACGAAGTACATAAATCCTTCAACGCTTTTGTTTTTCAAGGTCAACCAGTAATTATTAAGTGGGAATGAAATTTTTTTTACTAGCTGACCCGCCCGTGGCTTCGCTCACTTGGTCTTGGTGCAGTGGTGGAAGCGCCGTTTTGGAATCTCGGGGTCCTGGGTTTGATTCCTGGGTTGGACAGATATTGGGATTTTCTGACAAAGAAATTCTTAATAGCAGTTCTATGTCTGGAACAGTGTCCCGTAGATGACAATAGGCTCGCCCTCTATGACATGTGACCAAAAATATATCCGGCGAAACGCAGGTGTTTAAAGTACAGCATCGCAACCTCCTTCGACGATATATAGGTGTGACGTTTTGTTACGTTGTGTTTAAAAATAATAACAGCATTATTTCTGTTATAGTTTATTTTTACTAAGTTTTGAGTGAACTGCACACTATTGCATATTTTTTCCTTATAATAATAATTTCTGAAATTTACTGTTAAACCTGTATTTGCAAAAAATTAAAAAAAGACGTGTTACATTCTTAATTTAACCCAATATTTACAATTTTACAATTTACAATAGAGGTTCATGCGCGCTTACCAGTCAATGGAGACGCCAGTTTTAAATGAGACCGTGGGGCATAGACATAGTCATTAAGCTGCCATGTTGTATTTATTTGACGGATCAAAATAAAAAATTGTATAGCTGGTAGCTCCTGGCTCTATTCTTTCCATAATTATACAAAATTTCATCGAAATCTGTGCGGTAGTTTTTCAGTTATGTCTGAGCATACAGACAGACAGACATTTTTTTTCAAAAATGTCATAATCTTGTTCAGTAGGTAGTCCGTGTTTCGGAGGGCACGTTAAGCCGTCGGTCCCGGTTGTTTGTCTTAGGACATCAGTCGTTAGGCTATGTCGAAGGCCTTCGGGCGGCCTGAAAACTTCCACATGGGTTGGCCACTAACCTATCCACCAAGCCGCACTGGGCCCGCGTGGTGGATTATGGCCCAACTCATCTTTCTGAGAGGAAGGCTAGGGTCCCAGCAGTGGGAACAAAATGGACTGATTATGATTATGAGGTAGTTTCACGTCTTCTGACCCAGTTTTTTTTTTATATTACTTCCAAACACAGTCTTTTTGGCCTCTACTCCTTTAGTATAAGTAAGTATAAAAGATAGATAACAGTATACGCTAGCTAAAAAAGCATTAGAATTAAAAGTTTTTTTCAGTTATCGGGATCCGAATCGTAATAGTTGAGGAAACCAGACTGTAGCCATCTTCTACTGACTTTTTTCTTGGTACCACGGCGTTGCATAATTATTTAATGACTTTAGGAGACTTTAGGAGACTTTAGAAGACTTTAGGAGACTTTAGAAGACTTTAGGAGACTTTAGGAGACGGTATAAGCACGAGGCCCACCCGCCCGTAACCTTGAGATATCAAGTTGTTAAGTCTCATGTGCCTGTAATTTCGCCGGCACCCACACCTTCAAACCAGAACACAGTATTGCGAACATTACTGCTTTGCTGTAGAAATAGGGTATGGTGGCAGTACCTACTTCCCCGGACGAACTCATTCACAAAGAGTTCTACTGCTACAAATATACTGCATCCAAGCAGATAGATAGATAGATAGATAAACTCTTTATTGCAACACCACATTATAAAATACAGTAAACAAAAAAAACTTAAAATTAAATGTCACAATGGGCGTTCTTATCGCTCAGAGCGATCTCTTCCAGACAACCATGCACCAACATTACAATTATTACAATTACAACATTAAGGTATGGGTTAATTTTCTGGGGACAATTCAACGCACAGTGAACTTGTATTTAAAGCGCAAAAACGATGTGTTAGGGCAATGTTTGGACTACAAACAACTGACAGCTGTAGACCGAAATTTATTGAACATAAAATCCTGGCACTTCCGTCTCTCTATGTTTTAGAAGTAGCTTCATTTGTAAAATCAAATCTGCATTATTTTCCCTTACTGTCTGAGAAAGTTAAGCGTAACAGACGTGACAACTATAAACTCAGCATGCACCCGGCAAAAAAGGCTCTTATGAGTAATAGCATTTTTTGTATGGGACCCGCTATTTATAATAGAATACCGAATTCAATAAAGGACTTAAGAACAAATTTATTTAAAACCAAACTTAAAAAAAGTTTACTGACAAAATGTTATTATAGTGTAAGTGATTTTTTAGCTGATAAGAATTTTAACTGAGCACCTAGTATTTGTGAAATTATGACATTCCATGAATTGAAATGACACTATTCTATACCTCGTATTTGTGAAATTATGACATTCCATGAATTGAAATGACACTATTCTATTAATTATGACTGTTTTTACTTCCTGACATTCTAATGTATTAATGTTTAATTATTCAACTATTAATTGACTTGTATTTATAGATTAATTTTCTTGTATTGTTTTATTTGCCATCTCTCAACACATTTGTACGCCTATATGGGCAAAACATGACGAGCTTTAATGTTATGACAAACTACATCTTTATACAAACTATGTGTGTGTATAAAACTCATGTTATCTGCAAATAAATGATTATCTTATCTTATCTTATCTTATCTTATCATACCACACAAGCAGTAGTGGGGCAGCAATACTGTTAAGAGCAGGCAACCATCAGTGGCACGACTTATTGTCCACAGTCAATTGATAGGTAGTATAAAAAAACTTCTGCCGCTTGTTTTCAATGTCTCTGAAGTTATACTGTTTTAGCGTGTATAAGTGAGACTTACCTACTACTACTACTACTACTAGTGATTATTTGTGCTTGAGATTCGCCTCAATCTCGCCTTAGAAACCTTCAAATGATCCCCTCTTGTTATAATCAAATATGAGGTTTATTTATTACAAAACTATTTATTCAGAATAACGCTGCTGCGCAACGTAGATGGTGCTGGTGATTGACTTATTTCGCTCAGACGTAAAGCTCTGATAATAGGTTCAAAAACTAAAACCTACCTACTGCAAAACCCCCGCTCTAAAAAGTATGAAATAAGAAAATATTCTCTCCGAAATGGTTATGTACGGTATTTGATATGTATGGTATATTAAATAACCAACTTACTTGTAATAAATATTTTATTGTATTTCATACATATTCATAGTACCTAGTGTTCAGAGGATAACCGTGGTCATTTGGTCGTTTGCTACTTTGCAGAATGTATTGTTTTCTTATGGTAGGTAAACATTCTCGGGGAAGGAGGTTGGTTATAGGCAATGGGAGGATTAATAAAAGCAATCCAATTTTTTCACCATTTTTAGTGACCCTGCTACTTACGGGATCGGTTGTCAATGATAATATCATCAATATCATCAACACTTTTTAGTTTTTGGAGTGTAACTCAAAATTTGCCAAACAGAATTTAATGAAATTTAAATAGACTATCTCGGAAGTATACTCTACCAAACAAAAAAATAATTTTGAAAATCGGTTTACAAATGGGGGAGAAATCGGCTAATAATACACAAAAAAAATACATACACGCGAACATATAACCTTCTCTTTTTATAAATTGGTTAAAAAAGAAGAAAAGTCACGTGCATTACGTTAGTAATACATGTAATAATTATTGTGTTTTAGAGTAAGTTAACAAATAAACGCGATATATAATAAATTTCAAACCCGTTTGCAGCTTTTTACCCCGCGTCCATTAACTGGTCGGTAGAGCGCGGAAATTAAATTGTTTTCTCTGAACAGTTTACGCCTTTGTGCTGGTTTTCTTTTAATTATAAGCTAAGGTCCCGATAGAATTGCTTTCTCGTTGATAAGCCCCCGAATTAACGCTGAGTGTCTATCATTTTGGGAAATGAGATTTCTTACTTAGCACCCTCATTCTGTAATTAGTACGTCACATCGTTTCGCTTCATGGGACGTCATTATTATAACCGTAGTATTTTATATAATGCTTCTTTCTTGTTTTGAAAAGTTATATGCTTTTGCCAATTTTGTGATATCAATTTGGTACTTTTTTGTGTCTTTCCGTGTGTATTACACATATTTTGAGCTACAATCCAGTACAGAACTGTATTAGCACCTATAAGTGAGAAATTGTTTTGTGTATCATAAATAATTAATGTAAACAATAACGTGTAAGTTTTTAAACTATCATGGTTAAGAACATTAGATTGTTTAAGATTAGATTGTTACAAACATTAGAAATGTATCACCGGGATAGGTACCATGTAAATTTTATTTGAGTTTCCGATTTTTCGACACTGTTGATTGTTGCTGACAGGAACTGACAGTGCGAACATGTATAACATACGAGCATAAAATAATATTCTAAGCATACGAGTATATATGAAGTGCATATTAAAATAGACGACCTATACCAACATATTATGTAGCATATTCATGGTTTTTCATTGGTAACTTTATGTCTTGAGGTTTACCTATGGTGTAATGTATTGAAGAAAACATAAGCTTATTTGATATTAACTTAGATATGATATATGTATATATACACAGTCCAATAAAGCAGGACCAGTTAGTTTCGACTTTTTTTCTAATTCCTGCCGTGTTTATTGTTCAGGTTCTTAGTTGGTAAAAGTCCTAAATTGCGAAGTAGCAGCGTTGTCCATTTATTCGGTCGGAACAGGAAGTCTCAATAAAAATAAAGTATTCTATACATCTAGGTACCTTACATAGATGGATGTAATAATAATAATAATGAAATCCGTGATTTATTTTGAATAAAAGGAATAATAATAATAATCCAACATGGATAGCTGTCGCAAAAGTAAATGCAATTACATGAAGAACGTTTGTATAACCAGTTACATACCGCATTGATCTTCCAAGTCCATGAAACAAGCAATTAAACATGAGCCTGATAAACTCCTACATTCAGGGATAACTTAATAAAGAGACATTATATGCTGCGACCCATCTGGAACGCTGGAGACAAAGTGAATTTTGAACAAATTAGTCCAAAAGTTTTAATGAACCAGGTTTTCGCTATTCCTCCGAATTTGTCTTCGTCCATCCGTTCTGAACGTCAACAGTCGACGTCGACGCTCCTTATGCTAAAATATTCACGTGGATCACGAAAATAAAGGTAAAAAATGCTTTTGAAGACAATTCCCTAAAGAAATGAATCAAATTATTATAATTTGCTGTCCCTAAATTATTTTCCCTTTTTCTGCGCCAAATTCTAACGAAGATCAAACCCCAATGGGAAGCGAACTTTCTTTGAAATTACGCATCGACATTATTTGAAATCACCTTGATTCGGTGATTCTTCTGATCGTCCGTGCCTTCGCGTTCTGTTAGCTGATTTTTTTCAATTTTTACGAGATATTGTAACTCATTTGTTCTAATTATCCCATCCATCAAGCGTTCCTCTGCAAAGGCCATACAGTACAGGGGTGAACGTTACGCTGTCGATGTTTTTCTTCTTTTATAAAATGAACAAAAGGGTAACGGGGTGCGAGGTGGGGGCAGTAGGTAATTACCGTTATTTATGAGCGGTTTCTATCCCTCCCGCTGCGACTGCAAGTTGTGATTTTAATTCATTGAGTCCCGGGGCTCTTTGCACCTCGAATTAGTTTGCATAAAATATCGTCAGCCATTTATTTCTGTGTTTATACTTCAAAGGGTTACGAACGCTTCCAGTTAATTGTTTCAGAGTTAAAGTGTGAAAGCAAAATTATGGAGTAAAATTTCGCCCTGGAATTAACATGTTCCGTGATAAATAAAAAATAGTGTATGTCTTATGCCAAGGAATAATCATGCTATAATAAAACAACCAAATTGCTTCGGTAGCGTTCGAGTGAAAAGTTGAAATGAACATGAATACTACATTCCAATCCCAACCAACATACTTTCAAATTTATATTATTAGTAAGTATTAAGTTTATTTTGTTTAATTTTTTGCAGGTGATGATTCATCACATGTCTACGGCGTAATCACAAGAGAAGGACTCTTCGACGGAACGATTTGGACACCTACAGAAGAGTATTACATAGAGCCCATCTCCAGATACAACGTGGACCACCCGTCCATGCACAGCGTTATCTACCGAAGATCAGACGTCCAGCATCCGCAGGGACAAGCTGACGCGACCCCCTGCGCATCACATCTCCTCCACATGAAGAGAACATTAGGTAACCAAGCGGAACTCTTTAACTTCACTGAGCAAATAACTATCTCGGACGCTGCTCTGAATAACCACACGGAAGACCTACGCGGCGAAATACACAGACGCAAAAAGCGTTGGCTCCCCGAAGATGAGATGCAGGATGACGAGCCAAAGAAAAACCCCGATCTACCTTTAGACTTAGACGTTCCATACACAAGCAACGGCGATCATTTCGATAAGTTAAGCACACGGAAACCTAAAACCAAAATAGATAAAAGTAACCTCATAACCAAGGTGCGACTTGATTCCGAAGAGTCGAGACCGAAGCCAAAGACGCACGTCGAAGTGATAAAGACGAAAGCAGGTGTTGTTACCGTCAGCAAAGACATTGTTAAGAAGGAGCCGATAGGATACACGGTGCTATCGGCTAATGCGAGTGATGACGGCAGACATGTCAATAAAAGAGCAACCGTGGACCCGAGGAAAACCACATGCCTCGTGTATTTACAAGCAGACCACATGTTCTATCAAAGATACGGCTCCGAAGAGGCCTGTATTGAAGTCATGACACGACATGTACAGAAAGTAAACGCTATTTACAAAGTAACAGGTAATTTTAAAATACATTAAGGTACGTTAATTACTTCAAAGATCGACGTGCTAATAAACATGTTATTTCGTTACAGACTTCAATCAAGACGGCAAGCCTGATAACATCACGTTTATGATCAAAAGAATAAAGGTGCATACATTAGACGCTCTCAAAGACCCAGCGTACAGGTTTCCCAATAATTATGGAGTCGAAAAATACTTAGAACTGTTTTCAGGTAAGTGAACGTAATATAATCTCTTTTTAAATCTATTTAATTAAAACACTTTAAGAAGGGCGAACGGTTCTCTCGGGGTCGATTCAACAAAGCAATTTGGTTAATAAATTACAAGCTATCCCGAAGTATGCTCCATCATTCAAATGTCATTAGGTTAATAGCTATCTTGGATAAACAATAATACTAATTACTTATTTTATATTTATTACAGAGGAGGATTACGACGCGTTTTGTTTGGCATACATGTTCACCTATCGCGATTTTGAAATGGGTACTCTTGGCCTGGCTTGGACGGGAGACTTAAAGAACGCCGGCGGAGTTTGTGAGAAGAATGGGGTAAGATTAAATAAATTGATTATTAAAAATCACCCAAGTGCGAGTCGGACTCGCGCAATGAACGATCTGTACCCCCGTATCACATCACAAAACGACATTGTCATTTATCCTTAGCGCAAGTCTGACTGATGCTTGATACTTTCTCGTATGTACCTATCTCCAAGTTTGTAGTGTGGCATCCAAATCTCCAAGTGTGCGTAGTACAGTTTTTACGATATAACTCAAACAATATAAGTACGAAATAATATTTTTATTAGTGTATTATATATATACAAATTAACGGGTTGCCGTTTTCTCACTTTACTTGCGCAATGAAAATAAGACCCTATAAGCAACGATCTTAAATACCGTATATAAGATTGTTCCCTATACCTTATATATAAATATATATTACCTATATGTATTGATTTTAGCGTCGAGTATCAAAATATACGGCATAAATGGTTTCTGTCTCTGGTTGCGTTGACTTGGGATCTATATTTTTATAGCTCCAAGTGATCGTATAACTTGTTTTGATATATGATGATATTAGTTTTAACTCTATACCTGCATGAATTCCTTCTGTAAAAGATTCTTAACAGACAGACAAACAGATGTACATACAGATCCATTATAGGATAGTTCCTTTTCCCTTTAGAGGTGCGGAACCCTAAAACGTATAGTTCATGTTCCTGCACTGGGTCGGGTACATGTGGTAGATAATGTCGGCAATTCGTCTTATAAACTTAAAAATAAAAAATGCTTAGGTATAATCTTGAAATCTAGTCCCAAATAGATCGAGCTTGTCGTGTAGATTAGATTATTGGAGGACAACGATAGGCACGCCGGTGGACGGTGATCTCATGAATATTTAATGTTCCAGCATTATCGCGGCAGTATGAAGTCCCTTAACACGGGTATCGTGACTCTCCTCAACTACGGAAAACATGTCCCACCTGCTGTCTCCCACGTAACCTTGGCGCACGAGATCGGACATAATTTCGGATCACCTGTGAGTACAAAAATGTTCACTTACACTAATGGTACATTTTTTCTACAAAAATTTTATATATACTCGTAAATACTTTGTTCCCTTTTGAACTGAAATCCATCACGTCGTTCGCATAGCCGTTCCATTTCAAGCCCACAATCATTGTGAACGTCGACACGTCGTCGTGGTTACACGCTTACGTCTTAACCACAACTTACACGCATGGAAGGTGGCTTTTTTTTGCGGTCACGAGCTGTCATTTTAAAAATACCAAATGAACTTATCAAAAAACGAAATCATCTTTCTGATTCATTTGATTTAATTGACAAAATATTGGCGTGCATGTCGTCACCGCGTGAACGTTTCATTCATTGAGGGCATTATAAGCATTGATCCCAAAGGGAAAACCAAACCGGGGCGCGATAGTCATGAGAATTGTCGCTTGCTGGAATGCAACATAAGAAATAAAATATTTAAAAAAATAAGTCAATCACATGATATGAAACCTCATTTGAAGCAAGTTAGGAAAAGAAATAATATAAAAAAACGTCTGCTCATAGACTAAATAGTCGAAAATAACGTTTTAATCACAGACAATTATATGTACATGTAGGGTAACCGCTACAGTTATTGCCCGGCGTACAGTGATTGCCAACACTAAGCAATAACGCCATTTTTTGTAACTTCTAGAGGAGAGAAAGTACAAATTAATTGCAATAGATGTCACTTAGACATGTGGTAGCATTTTTAATTTAAACAACTGGCAACATCTTTCTTTTTAAAGTGTCATGGCTGATTTTAGTTTAACAAGTGTGAAACTCATCAAAAAAAGTAAGTTTCTTGTGGTTTTTCTTAAGAACAGGATATCAGAATTTACAATATTTACTAGCATTTCTCGTATTTAAGTGTTTTGTGATTGATTTAAAGGTTTGAAACAGTAATTCTAGTGCCTGTTTACATATCGTTTTGACTTTTACTTCTTTCGTTAAGTTTTAAAGGAGGGTGGGCAATCACTGCATTATTTTTTTAATGTTTTTAGTAATTGTCATACCATTCTATAGTTATTGCCATATGCAATTGGTACAGCTATTGCCCGGTCAATAAATGTGTATTTTGAGTTTTTATTTTTGAACTGAAAATAAAACGTTTTTTTCAGAATGCCAAAAACACCTAAATTAAAATACACACAGGAAAACCTCGAAAAAGCTATTGCTGAAGTACAGAACAATGAACAGCAATTGTCAGATCGCCAAATAGCTCAGAAATATGGTGTTCCGAGATCAACTCTTAGGTTTCATAAACATAACCCAGGCCACAAGACTAGCCTGGGTCCATCGCCTATCTTAACCCCAAATGAAGAAGCTCTTCTTGAAGACTGGATTATAACTTCAGCTAGAAAAGGTTTTCCAAAGAATAAGGAAAATATTTTAGATAGCGTACAAAGGTTTCTTGAGGACAATCCACGTCCTAATCCATTTACAAATAATAGGCCTGGTATAGGGTGGTGGAAGGCTTTTTTAAAAAGACACCCTAAATTAAGTATAAGAACATCGGAAGGAGTCACTAAAGCTAGCTCGTGCGTGTCTGAAAGAGATATAAGGGGATGGTTTGATGAAATTCGTGCATACGCTGAAGAAAAAGGATTGATTGATGTTCTCAGTCAACCCAGTAGGATTTTTAATGCGGACGAAACAAATTTTCAGATTTGCTTGAGTTCGGGACTTGTAATAGCTGAAAAAGGGTCCAAAAATATTTATAACATTGAACACTCTAATGCAAAAGAGTCTATAACTGCTCTATTCACTTTTTCGGCTGCTGGTGACATATGCTGCCCATTTATTGTGTATCCTTATCAAAGACTACCTGAAAAGATATGCGACTCTTTACCAGAGGGGTGGGGTATAGGAAAATCGGACAATGGTTGGATGACTACCGAAATATTTTACGAATTTATAGCCAATGTTTTTCATCCATATTTAGTGAGCAAATCTGTCGAGTTCCCAATCATCTTATATGTTGACGGTCATAAAACTCACTTAAATTATCATTTGAGCCAGTTATGCACCCATCTTCAAATTGAGTTGATAGCTTTGTACCCCAATGCAACCAGAATAATTCAACCAGCTGATGTTTCTGCATTTAGACCGTTGAAAGTGGGCTGGAGAAAATATTTAAAAAAATGGCAACTATCAAATGATAACAAGGGAATAACTAAGCTAAATTTTGCTCCTGTACTCAATGAAGTTCTTGAATTAAGTCTGAGGCCAGAAATATTGATCAATGGTTTTAAAGCTTGTGGTCTGTGCCCATTCAATCCTGATTCGATTAATTATTCTAAATGCTTAGGCAAAAATACTAGTCAGAGAGAAATATCAAAGGAAATTTCGGATACAGCAACAATTACTTTTGAGACATTCAGAAATGTAATAGGAGTTTCCCTTTGCAAGAGATTTCAAGAGGAATCATTATCGACAATAGAACCACACTTGGCCATCATTTATAACCTTTGGAAAGAATTCCAATCAAAGACTCAAAACGTTGCGGACGAAATTGATACATCCTGTAAACAGTTAGGAAACCCGAATTTAACATCTTCTATGTCTCCTAATATTACTGATAATACAGCTATACCAACTACTGATTTAAGCGCAGATAGTTGTAATCGGATTGAAGTATTACACGAAGAACAAGTTGTACACCAAGTTGAAGTCCCTCCAACAAAAATAAATTGTCTCCCTGGAACATCTAAAACTGACCAATCTAGCTATTACCTACATAGTCTCCCTGGAACATCCAAATCTGGTCCAAATATCTGCATCTTGTACGATCACTCACAAAATCAATCTAGTCAGTCTGAATCAGTAACCCCTACCACCCAAACAGTTCTTGAGAGTCCGAAGTTGCTCAAAATAAAGTCCTTGTTTGGAGAATATTTAGCATATCCAAAAACACCTATAAGAAAAGGGAAGCGTCAAATTGAAAGACAACCATTCGCTATTACATCAGACAAATTTAAATTGGCATTACAAAAAAAGCAATCAGAGAAGGAAAATCAACTGAAAGAAAAGGAAAAAAAGAAAATGGAGCGAGAGGCGAAGAAGACTGAGAACAGTAAAAAAGAACAAAGCAAGGGTAAAACTAAAATTACTAAACTTCAAGTGACAAAAAGAGAACCAGAAGCTATTACGAATGTTGAAGGCAATGCCAATATCTTTCCAGAATCGAAAAAAATTAACATTTTAGAGGAAGTACACATAAAATCCAATGATGTTTGCGCCGTATGCAAGCACATCATCATTAAACACAAAATTGAATGCAGTGGCTGTCATTTATCCTTTCATGTGCGATGTGTGCCAAATAGCCACAAAAATAATATTCCCGATGATGCCGATATGATGCTATTTTTATGTCACTTTTGTTACAAAGTTAATGACTCAGACGATGACAATTACTCAGATTGTGAAGAGTTATATTTAAATGTTCAAAAGGCAAGAAGAGATCTCAATTTATAATTATTTATATTAATTTTAAGGTTGATTAACCGATGACTGCAAAGTGGACAATAACTATATGTTTTCAATGGCAATTACTATGTCAACTGGACAATTACTGTGGTTTTAGAAGTTAATTTTTGTTTAATTTTTATTGTTATTTTTTTTAACAGATTTTGAAATTAGTGACTGATATTCCTTTAAAAGATTTATTGAAGTTACATAAATAATTGTTTAAAGTCAATTTATTTCTTTATAAAGGTACTTATATGAAAATAAGTTGTATTACTCCCTTAACCGGGCAATAGATGTAGCGGTTACCCTACTACGTTTTAATTGCTTAAACAACTTGATCAGCTCACGATTGCATTCAGAATGTTATGAATAAATCAGATTATTTTCTTGTAATAATTTACAGTATATCTAGAAAACGTACCTAATACGTTTATTTATATTTTCCAGCACGACCCAGAAGTTTGCACACCTTTCGGCGAAGACGGCAACTACATCATGTTCGCACGAGCCACCAGCGGGGATCGGAAGAACAACAACAAGTTCTCTCCATGCTCACTTCGAGCTATCGACCCTGTACTCAACAACAAGGCTAGATCTCCTAAAGGATGCTTCACTGGTAAGAGTTGTTACCAAACTGTCTGATTGAGGGAGAGAAAATTCATCTTCGCGAACAATATAGGCACTTACAATAATTTAATGTATTGTATTGCTATGAAAGTTACTTTTGTAGAAGTAATGATTGCGAAGACATTACTTAAGATACATACACAAGGATAAACAATGAGATTTAGATCGTTACAATAGAAGTATGTAAAATAAAGTCGCTTGCCGAAATCCTCCAACAGATTCGGATATGGTTTTCACCATCAGATATGAGATCAGAGATATATTTCCACAAAGGTTTTTAAATTAGGTAACGTTTTGTGTAGGTATAAGTAGAAAAAATATATACACATTTTTTTTCTTTTTTGTAATTTAAATGAGAATGTTCAGTTATGTTGTTGATAAACGGTACCTATCGAAGTTCCGAATTAATAGTATAATAATAGTAGACAGCAATAAAATTAAAGATAAAAAAATTATTTTATGTACTAAATGATTTCATGCCTTGTTCATTGATAATATTACTGTAGCGACACTTCCATAAGGCTCATTAAAATGCACGGTGACAAGATATAAGCAAAGGTGCGATGAGGTTTGCAATGGGCTTTCGCATATCAAACTTGTTCCCTTATTATCAGTTATTAAATAAATTGAACTTCGAACTCAAGGTTCGAATTTGTAGTACTTATGATTTTTAAAGCACTAACGCCTGCTTGCCGAGACTCCAGACACGGATTGTCAGAAGACGCGGGTTCGAATCCCGTCCGAGGATGTGTATTTTTCTCTCTAAAATTGCAAAGAAAAGTAGAAAAAAAATCGATATTTCAAACGCAACGGATGAAGTTTTTTTAAGTTTTTTTTTCCTATTATTTCCTCTTACAAATATAACGCTTTGTCCCTTGCAGAACCTCAGCCAGCAATCTGCGGCAACGGCGTGGTGGAGGAAGGCGAAGAGTGCGACTGCGGCTGGGCCTCCGAGTGCACGGACGTGTGCTGCCGTCCGCAAGCCGCGCAGCCTCGCTACAAGCCGTGCACGCTCACTGAGCACAGCGTTTGCAGTCCTAGTCAAGTTAGTACTACTTCATAACATAAATACTACGTTCATGCTTAACTGACCCGCCCACAGATTAGGAAGCCCACCTAACTGTTTTGGCAACATACTTCACGTGAAAAAAAAACAACTGTTATTTATCTAGGGCAACTGTGCCACATTTAACTCATAGTTTATACGCCGATACGTTTGACGCTTACGTACTTTTACGCAAATTGTTTGTGCTACGTCCTCTGTTATGTATTTTTGAAATAAGGTTAAGGCACTCTACCTAGTGAATCGGGTATTGGTGTTATGCCTGCGTACAAGCTATCTTCATTCAAATTCGCGCAGCTGTTTTAGCGTTATGAAGTAGGTACCTAACTAAACGTACACACTCCCTCACAAACTGTCACATTCATAATATTAGTGTGAAAACATGTGTGAGTTCGAGTATTAATGCATGTTATGGTGGAATGTAAACTCTTTAGTAATTGTACACTACTGCATGCCAATCACATTACGTACTCGTACCTACTTAAATATAAAAACAAATAGGTTATTAAGATAAAATATCATGTATTGATAAAATCGTACTCTCATCAAAACTTAAAAATCATTACTCCTCGTAGAGTTTTAGTAAAATATTCATAGATTATACTGAAATACCCTCAGGGGAGGCTACGTGAGTCTCGGCTTGTAAACGTTGGCCATATTATTTAAGTTTTGTTTTAGTTTTTGGTATAATTTTAGTGATGCAGATTAGAATTAAGGGAGAGGCCATTGGCTTCCGAAACATAGTGAGTTCTGCCCCTTCCTATAGGTATTCTGCTATTAGTTATTCTGTGATGATTTTAGATATACATAATATTATGTAGTGACAAAAACATATTTCATACTTCTATGCTCGTATCTAGCAATCGTGACACGGGTGAACTTTGAATGTATCTAATACCCTGAATTAGTGCAGCTCGCGCGCTGACGGCCGTTCTCCGCGATCATTTTTGAAGACTGTATTTTACATAAGCATGAACTCTATTTCGTTTCCAGGGTCCATGCTGCACCGCGTCTTGCACACTCAAGTTTGGCGACAAGTGTCGCTCGGACAACGGATGTCGCGATGCAGCGCACTGCGACGGCAAACGTGCTGCTTGCCCTGCCAGCCGACACAAGCCGAACCGAACGCGATGCGACAAGGAGCTCGTCTGTTATATGGGAGTGAGTGATTAGTCGTAATCAGTATTTCATCAGATATTCACCGACACATACGATTATTTTACAAATCTAGACTCTCTGAGGAGAAACACGTAACACGAATCTACCCTTAACCTTTGTCCTACCGTGGTCGTAGACGTTCGTCATTTTATGAATTAATTCTTTTTTTTTAATTATTAAGGTAGGGGAAGGGTTAATTGTTATGAAGGAAGTAAGAATCAACGCTGCTTAAACCGATAAATAATAACAAAGTATAGCCAAGAAAGACAGAGACAAAAGGGACAATCTCTCTCTCTCTCTCTCTCTCTCTCTCTCTCTCTCCTTCGCAACTTCACTATAAAAATCATTCATGCAACATTCTTTTAGACTTTATTGTTGTCAACATACTATATTGACATCAATCAAATCAAATAAATATATTTTTTTTTTCTTCCTCAAAGGATGTTGGAAATTTACGAACACAACTATTGTGTTGGAAAAGGGTGACAAAATAAAGCGGAACTATGTAAGGTAAATTTTAATCCCAAATTCAACTCACACTTTCTCATTGTTTTGTAACAGGAATGCACAGGATCTATCTGCCTGGCCTACGGCTTGGAGTCATGCCAGTGCGCGCCTCGGAAGGACGACCCTCGGTCAGCGTGCGAGCTGTGCTGCCGCAAGTCTGGCGAGGCCTGCATGTCTTCCTTCCACTGGAACACGTCACCGTTCGACGTTCCCGATATGTACGCGAAGCCAGGCACGCCATGCAATGATTACAATGGGTAAGTGTACCTACCTTGCCTTGCAATAATTTAATGAGTAGAATATTCTCGGTCATATGAATACCTAACTAAATGAATGAATTTATTTGTAACAAACACAATACAGACAAAGAAAAGTATACATGGTTAAAAAACAAAATCAAGGTGTTTTGTCACAACCCAGCCTAAACTCTAGCACAATGCTAGTTGCAAGCAACCAGCGCTGGTCTTCCGTTACGATGGGGAGGTGACCTCACGCATATGCTATCTACGACAACAGCGTGTGCAATATAATATATGCTATATAGATCCTTTGGATGGATTCCTTTTTAGATTCAGTTGGAAACTTTCCTTCAAGATCTGCTCATATGCTCGAAACTCGGGTCACAGTATTATTCGATCCCTAACACTTGTGTTTTGCCTTATATACATGTGTCAAACTCAAGTAAATTTCAATAGATCTGATTGGATGGATTCTTTTAGATTGGATCTGAATAAGGTGGTTTTACGAGTAGTAATAATAATAAAAAGTGATACTAGGGTTCCTTTTCTGCGGTACGGAGCCCTAAGAATTACTATTTTGACATTTTGAAAGATCTTTTGCTATGAGGATGTGTACGACACAAGGTTTGTTTATCGTATCGTAAGTATATAGTGGACAAGTTGTGCAGAACAATATTTTTAATTTATTTTAAGGAGTTAATCTTTCCAAATAGAAATATTAGGCACAAGTAGTTAGGTAATATCGCATACTTTGCTTGAAATTCAAACTTTAGCATCTTAAATCTACTCTAACCCGAATTTTCTCCATTTCAGCTACTGTGACGTGTTCCAACGCTGCCGTGAGGTAGACCCATCCGGTCCGCTCGCAACCCTGCGTAAACTCCTCCTTTCTGACGAGAGCATCGCAAGCTTCAAGCAGTGGGTGTTGCGTCATTGGTATGCAGTGCTGCTGATTCTCCTCGGTGTTATTGCACTACTGGTGAGTACTGTAACATCATCTATCGCTGTCATGAGATAGCCTTGTCCAACACTATGGTAGGCATGTTAAAAATCGTTAAGAATAATCGCTTGAATAATTGTTTTGAGCAGATGTCTGTGTGAAAGTGGAATTTACAACAGAACGTTTCTCTGCATGTAAGTTACGTTAAAAATGTTCGGTACTGGATCACGATTGAAAGTGTTTACAGAAAGATCAATGTTGTCGGGTGGTTTTCAAAATGTATACCAATAGAGCTGGCAGGATCACGAAATTAGTACTATAAGGTCGAAGGAAATAACCATATTAAAACACTGCACCTGGGAAATCAATTAAATTCAACAAAGCTTTTAACAACTACAATTAAGAATTATATTCTATATATGTTTATAATCTATAAATATGAAGTAATTATTCTATATATGTTTTAACAAATTAACAATCATATTGTTAAGTTGATAATGTTAGTAATATTAACACACCAGTGACCTGTAAATATTGCTTTTGAGTAGTGTAAGATTTTGGCAAATCGACTAATTGAATAGTGCGAAATCTTTTCGGAACATCATAAAATCTACTTATTTTTGTACAATTTCCAACCTGTTCCGAAGCAGTGGAAGCAGAGCGGAACTTGCCTAGCTTATCTACACTGTTCAACTAGAGACGTATACCTTGTTGTGGTCAACGATAGTTGCATTCAACTAATCGGTACTAAATCTTAGAACAACTGGCTAGGCTACTATAGGCTATTCGCCATCCCGCACACACTCCGTGTGGTGGATAACAGTCCATCCCACTCTTCAAGAGGTGTCCGGTGTCACAGAAATAGGAAGGCTGACTACTATTTTTAATTTTAACATTTTTTTTCTACAGAAATGCTGTAGCATCCTCGATGCTGCTTCCAATTACTAAAACACTTTTGAATCACGAATTCCTCAAGGAAAGTAAATAGTTTGCGTTGCGTTTGGTATTGAGAGCTAGTTCGTGTGGTTCTCTCATTGTGCTAACTATTTTACATTTGTAGAATCTCATCATAGACGATAGGGAACATCGTACTTTGTGTCGCTTTAAAACTGCTATGACCATTTTTGACGTGGTTATCCAAAATCGTCATGTATTAGCAATAGAACCACTGAAACAGATTTTCAAGCACACAAGTTGTTGATATTTTCATTATAGTGTAGGCATCATGTGTGTGTTCATAAACCATCTGGTATATGGTGTGTTTCTTGTGCCTTAAAATTTACTTTATGATGTTTATTTTCAGGTGGCAAGCACACGTTTCTTCGGGCGCCACGGCAAGAAACTCAAATCAGTGACCATCATCCACTCATCCACAACAGAAACCGTCCGACTACCTGACGCGGCAGACAATGGATTAATAGTACATACTGCTGTCAGGTAAATATTTATTTGTAGCCTACTCACAGTACCTACAGAAAGTTAAAAGTTTTTATATTATTACTAATACTATTATTACTATTAATATACCTACTGTTAAAATATTGTTTCAGATCAAAACTCCCACTGAAGAAAAAAGTTGCGCTGCGAACTCGAGCGTACCGTAACAAGAAGGATCTCAAAAATAAGCAGAGCGACAAAACGTCATCATCACCTACGCATAATGCCAACAAAAAAAGAGTGAGTACCTACATTAATATTATGTATTGTTTTTTTTTATTATTGAAATAGTGCAAATTGCATTTTCATTATTGAAAATGCAATGCAATTACTCGCTACATTAAGTATGTAAACTTATAACATATTCCGCGTTTTTCAGAAACCAAGCAACCTGGTCAAATTAGACGAAGCCCCTAAAATCCCAAAAGAAAACGCAATGGTCGTTACCAATTCAGACGGCAAATCGCCCAAACATGTAATATTGTCTAAACACAAGGGTAAGATTAAGAAACGAAAGATGAAAATGAAAAAAGAAACGATCGATTATAGTTCGATGCAGAAGCATCCTGCTTCACCGGTGAAAGACTCAGAAGCGTTAACGAAGGTGCAGAAGTGGCTCCTCAGCTCCCCGCAGCCCACAGTCATACCAAAATCTAAATCGATACCTGTAGGACTCACGGAAAGAACTCACAGACAAGTCCAGAAAGGTTCACGAAAAACTAGACCGTCCAAAAGTGCAACTAATCTACTGTCTGGAGAAAAAACCAGGTTACAAGTCGTATTTAAACCGCCGTTTAGATTTAGCGTTAAAATATGTAAAAGTGATAAGACAAAGGTAGTCTTGGACAAATCCTCCAAACCCGACGTAGATAGAAAGAAACACGATGCGCCCTCTCCTCAAACTTGTCCAGCCGATCTCGCTAAATATAATCCATCCAATAAGTCTGCTTTGCATTCCAATTCGACACGCAGCGTGGATCCTTCCGCTGCTTCTAATGCACCAAACTTAGATAAGTCAAAAACTCAGCAAAGCGCCGCCCACGGTTACGCCAACTTACTCCCGCGTAGTGTCAGCGATTGCAAGTTGACAAAGAAAATACCGGACATAAAAACTAAAATTGGACACAAAAAGAGCAGCTCTGTCGGCCAAAAGAAAGAGACAACAGAAAGTCAACAGAATCTCATTCCCCAGGAGGATGACAACACACATGTGTACGAAAACATTTTAGTGTCGCAGGACGCGTTCGTACCGAAGAGTTGCAGTATGCCGCGCCGGCAGGCCAGCGTCGGTATCTCCCGCCAGAGCAGCTATGGGCATCTGCCGCGCGCCCAAATTCGACCGCACAGACACAGTACAAACAACGTCAGCAGGTCACGCAATAATAGTACATCCGATATAGAACACTTCTACAGCGTCATCGAATCGCTGAGAAGAAACAACGGAGATAACGTAGGAACGATCAATACGAACACCAGCAGCTCATCAGCGAGCAGTCGTCACGACGCAACGCTGCTGAAAAGCGGCTCCGGATCGCGGCATGGCGGCGGGAGGAGCTCGCGGCAGAACAGTCTAGTCGAAAGAACCCCGCGGTCTAGTCCCGTCGAGTCGTCGGCGAATCTAAAACGCCAGCTCAGCGAAGTTGAGCTCGGTAAGCCACCAGACAGTGGGTTGAGGGGGTTTCAACTGGTCGTAGGTAAGGACAAGTTGAAGCGGCAGATGAGCGATAACGAGCTGTGTCGATCTCGAGTACGGATGGCGATGCCAATGTCTGCGGGTGCGGAGCCGCGGCAGCCGTTCTGTTGGAACAAGCGAGCCAGCCTAGACTGCGAGGCGTCGCTGCCGAGTGGAGCAGGCGGGGCCACGCGAGGCCCCAAGAAACGACCTACATATACGTTCGGCGAGCTAAAGCACTCCGTCCCCAATGCCACAAACGCGACGCCTGACGATGTCCATATCTCTCCAGAGGAATTCCTCAAAATCATCGACAGTTAAATGAACTCTCAACCGAGTGATACTCTATTTTTAAATAATGAACAAATTTCTGTGTATAATGTATTAGTAGGTATAAACTAATTCGCGAGGTGTGAGTGCCGTCGGCTGGTGTAAATATTGTAATTGCTTTTAATATTAGGCGTAATGTAATCTGCCACTGAAACAGACCATTGCTCAGTGACGAAGAAAAGTACGCTATTAATTTAAAAAGTTAACATTTAAGTTATTTTTTCTATTCCTTGTATTAACGTTAATGATCTTATGAATACTGACTAATAATATTTATAATATTAACCATGAAAGTAATCGTAGTTCTATCGGACGCTGGCAATGGCCTAGTTTCACTGTAGGTACGATCTCTTTAAGGTGAATCTCTATTTTTTCTACAAGCTATGTATTGTACAAATCTACTCAAGCCCATGTAAAGTGTTCATACCGTTATTATACTTTTGCCCCAGTTTCATAATGTCTCGTTAACTCTGTTATTTTCAAGAGAGTAATTTTGAAAATCGATGCTTACATGAAAAATTTATTTTGAACGTTACGGACTGAGTTTTCTCTTGACATCAGTGTTATCTAAGTAGGTACCTCTACAAGTGAGCTGGACAATGATAAAGGTCTGTCGATAAAGCCCCTACAGTGAAAACGTATGATTAGTGGCTTTACTTATAAACGCTGCTTAACTATATAGGTGTGACGTTATTTGTAGTAGGTACACAGCCAATTTGTTGTGCGCAGTGCTAAATAACATTATTTAAAGTTAAGCTGCGTTTATAATCAGGAAGGTAAGACCGTAGATATTTATCGTCCAGTTAAAATAAGTCTTCTACGCATTGGGTATGAAACATATACCTATAGTATGTACCTATCGATTTATGGAAGATACGATTTTGGAGGTTATTATATCAAACTTCTAGATTTTCCTAAAATTACCGCCAGATGTAGAGCTGGCTTCAATCTCTGTTGCTATCTCTGTCTGACAATAATCATTATGACAAAGATGTTAATAGATTTAAGACTTTCACACATACCGGTTGAACAACTTAGTAACTGCGTCCAGTATAGAATATAGTTCTACAGCGTGATCAAACCGCTGAGAAGAAAACGGAAACTATGGAACGATTATTTGTCGTCAAACTCAACAGACGTTCCAGAAATCCAACCTAGAATTTTGGATGCATTTTTTGTGGTTGAACCTTCTGGCCTTTCTTTACCTAAATTAGCCACAAATATTAAATTATACTGAATCAATACAACCAATATAATATTAAGTATAAAAAGAACCAAAATCAAGAACGATTGAAATTTTATGTAGCTAATCCGTCATATCATAACAGACTTTTTGAAACTGGAATTATCTTATGTAATTTTGGATCACTTTTAATTTTAAAATTATAATTAGTTTTGTGTCGATTACTGTCAATTAAAATGTCAATATGTGTACTTATCAGATAAATGTTATATGAAAGACACGACTTTCCATAGAACAACAAATTCAATGTTCTTCAAATGCTTCTTTTATTTCATTATGCTCATATTCACGCTGGAAATTCACTTACCCGGACTCACCCCGGACTTTATACTAATTTACAGTTACATACATCACCAACACCATAGACAAACATTGTATCATTGTAGTCTCTGATAATTCATAAAATGATTTTACTTCAAGGTTGTGGCAATCGCTGTTCATATAATCAGTGGATTATATGAAATCCGAGGCATCCTAGTTTATTACAAATAATCATGTTTTCTTTTACGGCTATGGATATTTTTTTACAAAATAGTGACATACTTATTTAAAACTTACTTGATTTTTTTATCAAATATGTGATCGTGCGAACATATGGCTGTAACATTTTATTTTTTTGCAATATCTGGGATAGAAGTTCAGTATTTAATTATACATTAGTATGACAATATTGTAGTTTTATGGTAAATTTAGTTAAAATGTATAAAATTGTAATTGTTAACTGGTACGCTGTCTAGGTGTTAGTGTACAAAAAAAGTTAATATTTTTTTAGGTTCCCGCCTAAATTGTCTTGTGCGACATATACTTATTATACATTTTTTTCGACAAATTTGGCATTCGGGTACAATTACGAGTATAATATGTAAATTTGTCTATGTCTCAGATATGAATTAGAATATGTTACAGGATTTTTGTGAATGATCCGCAGGCTTCGCGGCTGTGGCACAGCGTTTATGAGCTTCGTCGTAGGGATGTAAGGGTATCTCGTAAAAGCTAATTATAGGGAACTGATTTCTAAGAGGATACTAAAAGTATTGGAAATGTTACAAATTTGTATTTAAACGCTTACTAATTTGTGGATAATGCAAAAATAAGTATCTACGGAAGCAAAAACGCTTGTCATGATTGTTAAATTAAGCATGAAAAAAACATTCGTATCAATCTCGTTATGATCTTGATATTATTTTTATCTCATAGTTCTATCGATATTCTTCCTTAAAATATCTTTAAGTATGTGTTAATTGTGAAACTATAGTAATTGTGATTAGATTATATATAACTATTTGATGGTTTAATAGTTAACGTGACTACCGTAACGGATAATATGAGAAGATTATGGTAAAATAAATTATGTAGTAGAAATAATTATTTTTTACAATAAATACCAATGTAGGTATATGCTGGTATAATACAATACGTCTGACCATGATCTCGCTGTATTTGTTCCAAGTGCCTTATGAACAAATCATTACATTCCTAGTACAACCTATACATTTCACAAATACTTACCTACCTATTCAAAATATTATTTGCCGGTTTTATAAGTACCTATTCAAAGTACATTATTATCTGATTATTTAATAGTTGTTGTAATTATACGTAACATAAGTCTTTTATTCATTCGATTTACAGTACTTAATTAGCCTGTGATAGAACCCTATGATCATACAACATACCTAATCTATTGTTTCTCTTCGATGTTTAGTTCTAATCTAACTTTTACAACTAAGTATAAGTACAATAAATCCACGACGAATACAAATTTGTAATAAATTCATTTTCTAACATTTACTTACTATTTTTTCTGCATTTTTAAAAGAATTAAAAATACTCGTATGATAAAGTTTTTCATTTCATTTCTGTAAAAAGTTTTGTTGTTTGCATTAAAACCTTTCCGCCGAACGCCTAGCCACTGGCACTTAAGAAAAAGGTATTTCAAAAATATTTTTCTGAGTTCTTTTGTTTTCATTGTCAAATTTATCAACGTCATTCAAGAGCTACCTGGAGGAGGATGTATAAATAAATTGTTTAAATTGATTTATAATTAGGTTTATAAAATGACTCCCATACGTTATAGCCTCCATTATGAAGATTACTCCGAACATTTAATGTCTAGATTTGGAAAACTGTTGCAAATGCAATCTTTAGTAGATATGACACTGATGTGCAGTTCTCACACTTTGCGAGTGCACAAGGCTGTGCTCGCCGCTAGTAGTGCTTATTTTCAGGTAAGCTCAACAGTGTGGTCAATAAACTTGTTATGTTATGGATAATATTGATATTTTATCGAACCCGCTTCATAAAGTAGTAAATGTAACTAAGGTTAATTAAAAGGTGTGTAGGTATGTAACAATTGAGCTACATGTATTTGTTGGTACTTTATTAAACAATAAATATTCGGCAAAGTAATGTTGCATAGCTTTCTTAATATTAATTTGCCTAATATACGTTTAGCTGCTAGGGGTTGTGCCCTTCTGAGGTTGTGTCTATCAATGCCACAACAATCGATGATATACTTAGGTAGATGCTTAGGTCACTGGTGTTATTAAAAACAATGTAGCCATGCATTTGTTAAAAATGTCCATTATTTTCAAACAGGAAGTGTTACAAAAGCAAATGGGAGAGCCCCTCATTATACTTAAAATGCGCTTTAGCGTGTTGAAATGTCTGGTAGAGTTCATGTACTGTGGAAAAACGCAATGTTTGGAGGAACACCTTGACGAACTGGTATCGGCCGCTCAATTCCTCAAGATTAAAGGTCTCTCTAAAGTCACCAAGGAAGGATTAGGCATCGCTAACACTGGTGAGTCTCAACGTATGGAAGATATATCTACTATGCAAGTGAATTTATATTACTATGTATCCGAATTCTTGAATCAAAACTATTATTAGTTAGTGCATATTTAAGTTTTTCAGGCGAGCGTTACATGTTATCTCCCACTTACAGGTGAACTTCCTGTATTCACGCCACCAGTAGTGATAAACAGGCCCCCAAAGTCACTTATTGATCAAAATGTTCAGGTCAGTTAAAAAAAACATGATTTTTATCTTCTTCGAGCACTAAGTTAAATTTTACTATGTACAAATGTTTACGGGCGGGATTCGGACCCGCGTCTTCTGACTCCGTGTCTGACGCCACGATTGCTAGCCACGGAGGCACCAGTCCTCACTGGCATTAAGATATTAGGAACTCCCAACATGGAAGAGGAAGTCCCAGAATATTTCTACGCTTTTCCATATTATAGGTAATTTATTTTTAGTATATGTGTTGTTAATAGAATCATACTGCATTACCTTAGGTGACGCTTATTTCCTGCAGTGGAGGAGTAGGGAGGGTTTTGTGTCTGAAGTTTTAATATTAACTAATTATATCGAATAATAGTACTATTCAACCGAACCAAATACTTACTTATACCACAGATATCCTTGCACCTGACATCAACAAGGCTAATATATTATGTATCTCCGTTGCAAATGTTGATATAAATAAAAATTAATGACGACTCTGTCACTTTTGTCAGTTCCAGTCAACATTTCCTAGACTAGACTGGCCGGTTGGCGCAGTTGGTAGCACCCCTGCCTTCTGAACCGCTGGTTCCGGGTTCATTCCCCAGACAGGTCAAACATTTGTGTGCATGAAAATGTATGTTTGGACCTGGGTCTGGGCATCTATATCTTTAAAAGTATGTATATCAGTCATCAGGTATTACAGGTGTAGCACAGCCATCGACGGCTCGTCACAAAGCCGCCCCTGCGGTATATATTTTTTTCTTACTGGAGTTGTCAAAACTGACAGAGCGGATATTTTTCAAGATTTCGATCAACATTGGACTTTAACTGAGATACGTAATTGCTGATCAACACTGTGGGCCCGAACCAACAGTGTTCATTTCACTATGATACCATGCCATGTGAAAGCCACTACTAGATCTAGAACTACTCGCTTACTTATTAAAAATAATTTCTTACTAGGTATATTTTTTCTATCTAGTAGGTACTTAATTTTATGTTCATATACTTGTATGGCTCCGAAATAGGTATACATATGTACCTATACATTAATTTTAGTGTTTACATATTATGTAATTATATATTATGTTTAGGACAACAATGACCACAATAAAGCTGGGCATTCACAATTGACTGCAGTGAATACCATCAGCCAACCGATCGATGGATTTGGACGGCCAAATAAACCTGTAAGTTACTTTAATCTTCAATCGTAGTAGATTTAAGATTGCAATTAAGGTTTGTTTCGCGAAGACTATTAAATAAGTCACAAGGACAAACTCTGCAATTTGCTGGAGTTGATTAGCGACAGGACTGTTGCGCCATACTCACGTATGAGTTCTCCTACTAGCCTGGTTACTTAAGTGCCTGCCTCCAAATTAGTGAACAACATATACATTTATATGTTGAAATATATAAAGCTGGTAAAACATACTATCCATATAACACACACTAACACCTCATGTCTAAACAATCTTGTCTGCATTTCCACTAGATCTTATCTGTTATTGTATTGTATCTATTAGTATTGCTTTAGATCGATGATCGCCGGCTGCACGCAAGAAAAATTATGACTGATTGTCACGTTCCGCCTGAGCCGGGCGTGCAAGCGAGAGCGCAGAACAAGCGATAGAGGGGCACGGTCGGCCTAAGCGTTCGGCCTGTCTTTTGACGTTATCACACGATAACATTATCGTCCGTAAACCAACTTTACAGACAATAATTTTGCTTTTCCAGCAAGATACGAGCACGTTGGTTCGCATACCTTTCGACATTGAAAACAACACCGGCATTTCTACCGCGGAGTATCCAGATTTACCACGTTCAATAAAACCGCGCCGCGGAAGGCCTAGCGTTAGGGTAAGTTTATCTAGCTCCTCGGGTTTCAACTCATGAAGAAATTTTTGCTTCACTAATATACAGCAAAGTTATACCTTAATTCCTAGATATAAAAAGTTCTGTGAACCTACGAGTATCAGAAATAACCAACCAATGATATAACAATAAATAAATAAGAATAATGAACCACACAATATGTGTCTTATAAAACTTATAAATGCACGGAAAATGCTTCACAGATTCTTCAACTTTACTAACTATGGAATTTACTTACTATTGATGTCGTAAGCCCCGCTCTAAATGGGAGCGATTTTCGACGAGTACAGCTGGTCGCCACATTTCTGTATTTAGACCAGACCACTCTATGGACAGACAGATGGACGAAGGGTTTTGTCTCGTACATACCTAACCTAAATAGACATAACCTAAATAACAAAAATGTTCATTTGTTTGTTTTTTATTGATTGTGTTGCAGTCAATTATTGAGTATGAAACGTTAATAAATATGAACTACGCAATACTATAGTCGATATTAATATCCGCAATCAGATAGCATGTAAGTAGGCACGTGTACCACGAATCTAAGAAGGGTGATCTTCCTAGATCCGTGGTACTTACAAAATTTTAGTATTGTTCATACGTACTTACCGTTTACAGTTTCCGGAGTAAAGTAGTTCATTTAAAAAAAATTCATTTCATGATTGGAGACGAATATAATACCAATTTTATAAACATTAACGATTTGTAAGAAACTGTAAGTGTACAAAACTCTTTGAAATATTGTTCCGTTACTTATTTTTGCAGCGGCCAGGGGGATGGGATGGCCCAGGATCACTCAGTCGTGCGGCTGAGAGGGCTCTACTGCGTCGCGAACAAGACTCTCGGAAGGCCATTCACCAGCTCAAGCATCTTCAGACGAGGCATATGCAGGTTAACACCTCTACCAAAAAAACTACAATTATACTGAACAATGACCGACCTTAAACGACCATCGGCAACCGTTTTCGTTAATAAGTTGATATTGTTAAACACTATAAATATAATTAATAAGACGTACCTATATAATAATAATTTTGAGTAGAAAATAATCATGTATTATACCACGACTGCTGTGCCCGCTTCGAATTGACCTTACAGGAACATTTTCCTGCGATAAAAATCAAAAATCAGGAATAGGTCCCTATTTTACCAAATTATATCAAAATCCCGTTCGGTCCGTTGCTGCCATGAGTCGTAAAGAAATATATAATTAATTATTAATAATTATGACATGATAGTAGGTACTATAATACTTATTTGTATGTCAACACGAAAGTTTAATTTCATTAATTCTGAGTTTCAGCTGCTAACAAATCTTAGCTGTGATGAATATTATCTCATTTGTTGTGATTACAGGACTACATGGACAGGGTGACGTTATCTCAAGCGGTTAACAGTATTTGCGGTCCGGAGTCTTCTAACAGTTACATGAACATGAATAATGAGCATATGTACATGAACCAAAATGTCTCCAACGTCCCTTTCAAAGACAACATTACGGACATCACCCCCAGCTACTCAAACACCAACACTACAAATTCCGTTAACGACAGTAACGGCGACGGAATCAGCACGGCCATGTCTCAATACGTTAACGCTTTAAAAAGCGCCGGATTGCCAACCGACTTGCCAATACTATTTGAATCGGGCGACGGCTCTTACATAAATGTAAACGAACAAGTCTTACTCGACATGGTACAGAGCAGCGAGATACAGTATGAAGTCATCGAGCAACCTAATATCATCGAGAAGGTTGCAGACCCCAGCGAAATCAAGAGCATCGACGATCTGTCTAAATCAATCGAAAGAGGAGAAATGATGTTGAACAACAAAGTCTACTCCCAAAATGATTACAATAAAGATTCGACGCAATTTAACCGTCCTGAAGATGAAATGACTAGTCTGAACAATATTTTGACAGATAATTTGGAATCTTTCGGTGAGCATCAAAACTACGTTGTTTTAGACCGTCTTCAAGATAACAATAATCCGTTAGATAATGTGAGCAGTAATGATTTTGCATGTATTGATGGTGACATGCAATTCTTTACTAAATCTATGAGTGATGACGTCAAGAAGTATTACCAAGATCAACAGCTTGCCGATGCAAGAGTTATGGAGCAGCTATGTCCAACTAGTAGTTCTTTAGATGCAAACTTCAATATGGCTCTTCTAGATAGCAAAAGTTCTCAAATGAATGACTCCTTGAGCCAGCAGTTTAGTTCCTTAAATAGTGAAGCTATGAGAAGGAGTGAAGATTGCTATGATTTTAGTCTGCAACTTCCACAGAGCAATGAGTTCAAAGATGATCTTGATTGTTTGATAGCAACTCCGCGGCGAAACGACGATGATAACAATTCTTTCGCTCAAGCAAAAGAAGAAATTATAAAAGACCTAATGAGCATAGAAAGTAAGATGAAAATGTCCCAAGAAATTAATTCAACTTCAAACGATAATGATGGAGACATGCTGAATGCTGAAGATCATAACAAAAATGCTACTGTTGATAACGATACAGATTTGTCGACCAATATATCAACAAGTGGTTTACAATGGGAAGGCTTAGACATAAATGATGAGCCCTGTCAAAATAATGCAGAGGAAATCTCGGCGATGAATAATGAAAATCATGAAAACGATAAAACGTCTAAAATTAATTACCAGGAATCTGCGATAGATTTGAATCCAGCTGCCAATATGGAATCACAATCTTGGGATAGCATGAGGGATGATTGTGACAATGAAAATAAAGAGAATGAAACACCCACAACAAATGATGATATTTTGAGCTCTGATTTGGAAAATGATATCCCTTACGCAGTAGGGCTGCTTCCTTTAAAGCATACTCAGCAAACGGAAGAACCGACTATTCTAAAAAGGAAACACGCTGTTGATTTGTTAGACAGTGAAGACGCAAAATGCTTAAAGAGAAAGGCAAAAAAGAAAATGTAACGCATGTGCTAGATTTAACAAATAAATAATGTTTTAGTAAAATGGTCCTACACAAATAGGTATTTGGTTTTATTCGCAGGCGTAATCCCATCTGATTAAACTAGCTACTTAAGGAAATTAGTGGATAGTAGGTATTTAGAGCCGGCGAACATGGGCATTATAACATTCGATCGCAAGTTAATGTTTTATGACCACATTGTCGCATTGGCCAAAGTCATTTATACGTTTGGATTTCATCCTGAGAAGTTCTAATGACTTTGATAACTAGGTACCATGTTATTCGGTTAATTTTTGAGGCGTTGGTCCGCAGCAAATTAGAAACGCGTGACACATCAGACGAATTTCTACTCTAGTATGCGCAAGTAGCCGCGAGACTGGAAGCGAATGTGAGTATTAGTGAGGCCACATTGGTACGTTGCGTTGCGTTGCGTCGCAAAATATATAGGTATGTGAAGTCGCAGCGCTGACGCCGTATATACGTCTTACACTACGTTACGTACCAATGGAATACATTACGCATGTGACAAGAACACTTAATTCCTTAGGGTAGTATCTCAAAATAATATCCTACACTAAGGTTAAAAAAGTGCTCTAACCCTGTCAGTTACCCAAGATGACTGTAATAGTTTGTATAAATCCATAACACAGGTAGACGACGGGAAGAAATAGTTACTTCTGGTACAGCCAGGTGAACTAGGGTGCACCATGGGAAAAATAAAAGCGCCTGGTACCCCAGCTTTCTTGACGTGAAATACAGGAAGAAATAATTGCCCTTGGTACACCGATTTAGTCGTCCGCCAACTGCGTTCACGTGAAAACGTGCATGCAGCATGTTGACAACGAGAATGATATTATGGTCTAAAACCGTTTATTTCGTATGAAAACAAAGAATTATGAAATTCTACTACAGGTTGTTATTATTAATGACTACTTATTTAAAAGTACTTCAGTACCTACATACTAATGGGGGATCCCTAATATATCTATCCACAGTTTTTCTTTCCACCGATAGAAATTTGACATAACATCCATACAAATAGTGTCAAATATCTATCTCTAGTAAGGTAAACCGGCGATAGATAAATTATTGGGACCGGCCATTAGTTAATTAGGTACCCAAGTAGTAGGTAATTATAAAATATATCAAAAACGTAGTAGGTATTGTTAAATTATAGAGGTTCTGTTACGATGAATAGAAATCATCCACCACCTTCTTTTTCATCATGGCTTCGTAAATTTCTTTTTATGGTAAATTTACTTTCATATAAATGCGTACGTAGTCGCGCGTAGGTAACTGCTAGTTTCTCATATAGGTATGATCATTCCGTCATTATCGCTTGCCATACGGCCGGCGTCCGGAGTTTAAATGACACCACGAGCGTGTATAGACGGTATGCTCTCGTTTACTCGACGAGCGCCCTGCGACGCGACGAGTACCCCGAGACGAGCGTGTAGACGTGCCTTAAGATATAAGTATCAAAAGTTTTGAACATAAGGGTCTGATCAGACAGAGCGCGGTCACGCGGTCAGTTTTGCGTTCTTTGTACTGTATTGGGTTATAGAGACATTCCCACACAGGAGGCGTTCTGACCGCGGCGGTCAACTAGAATAGAAATCTCTATAGTTTCGGTGAACAAATTGGAAGGAAGTTGCGAGACTGAAAAGCTAAGTCACTTTATTTCTTAAACAAATACATAAATGCCTTTATTATTAATAATTTCTGCAGCTTTTTCATAACATTGCCTAAGTTCAGAAAATTATGATGCACTTTAGAATGGTACTGTTATATTACCGTGACTTTGGTCTTGATTTGCTTCATTTGACATAACAAGTTGCGTATCCATCATCAATGTTATTGTAATAATATTTAAATTAAACTAGATATAGTTACATTATTTGCGAAATACGAAATATAGCTCCAGTCAATTTAATTAATTAATATGCACACTTCATTTATGTAACCTCGTATATATAAAGAATAAACTAATTTACCTCAAACATAGGTACCACCAATCATTCGTTTGCTGAAATGGCTTTCCTCCAGTTAGTATCTTGTTTAATCCTTCGAGTACCATTGACGTATATGTACGTGCGTTTCATTCATAAATCTATTGTTTTAATTATCACGGTATATGAAGGGTTATCTAAGTCATGCTTAAATTTGTTATACAGTTATATTTATATATTGAACGCGTGACCGCTCTGTGTTTGTTCAGACCCTAACAATTTCAGATGAGAATATTATTTGACATTTTAGACACAAAGATTTTGGAAAAGAGAAGTTGCAACTAGGATTGATTGAACAGATATTAGCCAGTAGTAATATGGGTACTACCTAATGAAAACTTTCCTGTGTTACTAACTAGAGCAGTTAGTTGTAACACAGGTAAAAAAATTACCAGTCTATTACCAGGTAGTAAGACTCGCGGATTGGGCCTTCCTTTCATATCCTACTACCGCTTAGCTTTTTGGTTCAAGGTTTGAAAGAGGGTGCCTATGCCAGATGTTCTTCCTCGTAGCTGTAGTGGGAAAGGATTACTGTGTTAGGTGGAAGGGCACTGAGCAAGTGAAGTTACTTGGCGAATGGGACTAAACAGCTTAGTGCAGTGCAGCGCAGAAAATAAAACCTTGCTCATCTTATCGTCGTCGTGTCGTTCTCCTCATTACTGAGGGTCGTGATTCCCCTTCTGAATAATTGTATCTCTGACTATGCTTCGCCATCTGTTTCTATTGTTTGCGTCGTGAAGCGCCTTATGAAGATTTGTGTCCAGAACGGATCTGGTCGGACCACCTTAAAGGGCTGCGCCCTCTTGATCGTTTTCCTTCGACGTTGCCCGTAACTATTAGTTTTTCTAGGTTGTGACCCTCTTTCCTGGCTATCTTATAACTTAAAAAAATTAAAGGTTAGGTAAAAATAAATATATAGCGAGGAGACGAGACTTAGCGTATTTATACGCTAAGTCTCGTCTTCTCGCTCAGGCCATTTTCCGCTTTCAGCATTCGTGGAAACCTGATAGACGCTAGCTTCAAGAAGCATTTACCGACTACCTCGCCAACTCCTGTTTTAAATCGTCGAGACTACCAAAACTTTACCAAAATAAAATTCTATTCTATTATATTTTCTATATTAAACTGTAAACACATTACATAAAAAGTTATATTTTAAACATTATAAGGCATTTCTTGTCACGCTCTTGAGTACCTACGACATTCAAATTACACATGGCTCGATGTAAGTAGTTTTTAACGACTTATTTAATCCTAAACTAGCTTGAGTATGTTAAATAAGATAATCTTAAATTTATAAACCAGCTTTGTGTTTCAATATTTCATCATTAATGTACAAAAATACGAATAATATCCAGAGCTAATGAAATTTTAAAAAATTACAAATAGCAAATAGCTGCATTTACGGACCACAGACGTTACGATTGGTCCCAACTCACTCGTTCACTACATTGATATCTTGTACAATACATAGGTACTTTTGTACTACAATTGTGTGCCCCTAATGGTACAAAAATAACATCTTCAAATTAAAATACATAAATACATGAGATTGTTAAAAATGGCTCGGATTGGTGGTACATTACATGATTTAACTCTTATCAACTAGGAGATTCTCTTCTGATATGGGATTATAATTTACCCGTCCGGCTTACCGCTACATTTAAAATTAATTATTGTCAAATAATGTTGACATATGAGAATAGACGAATAATAATTATAGAACAACAATTATTATTCGTAATAGAAAAACATAAATTTGTTAAAACTTATCAAATACAAATATAACAAAAAAATATACTCTGAAAATCAGAAATAAATAGCATTTGTAAATATGGAAATTAATGTGATGTAGAGATGTAAACTAAACAATGATAAATATTAGATCAATTGAAATATAGATATATAAAGATTGGCCGTATAAATATCACAACCTGTCACCGAACGAGAATGGAATGTTATAATTATATTAAAGAGCTGCTTACACCGAAATACTTAACTACTCATTACAAAATTATCACGAACACCAACTGTAAAATTGCAAGGTAGATAAAAGTAGTGTTCCGATTATCAAACTGCTTAAAATATTAGCAGTGAATGCCGAAGATCGAGCGCTGTATCCATAAGCGTCACTGTGGTAGTCTCCCATTTGGAATGTGATGGCTGGAGACGACATCCTGCCATCGCCTCCGTTGGAGTATGCGAGCACGCGCATGTTGTACGTCTTACCCGGCATCAGGTTGGTTACGTACGCTTCCAGTTTGTGCTCCACTTGTACCAGCGTGTCGTTGGCAGTGCTCATATCCTGGTCGATCTCCCATACTCGCACCTTCAACAAATAAACATTGTTTAGTTTATGTCAGAACTATAACTCCACCGGTCTAGAATAAGAGTGATCTACGGAATTACTTTCGAGATAATAAGTACGTATCACTCTAGGTTATCATCTATCTTTCAGCACAGACTATGGTGTGGTTCATATCAACTAAGTAGTTTTGCGTGAAAGAGTAACAAACATACATAAATCCATCCACAAAGAAATACTTTCGCATTTCTAATAATAGTCGTAATAACGCATGAGAAAGTACTAAGAAGTTCTAAGGATGGCACTGTTAAAGGAGAAAGCACTCTAGTGAAACCGCAGCAAACCTTTTATGCGCTTTGCACACGAAGGGGCGGGGCAGTCTTTTTCACTGCGAAGCAATAAAGTGCACGCCGGGCACTGGCGACACGGTCTTTTTGCCCTCTATGTGCGTTAGTAGTATAGGGTTCCCTTTGCGCTATCGTTTGCGGTGAAATTGACCGGACCGGCCTGCCCCGCCGGTCTGCAAAGCGCCATAGCCATCCACACCAATGTTGGCTTCTTCGTCACCATTAATGATTGCCCTTGTGGTCACCACCTTTCGTTCCGTTCCGTTCTCAAGTTATAGCGTGACCAGAAGAATCAGGGGTTCATTTAGATTGTATGTATTATATATATGTGCATACCAAACAGACCTCTAAGGCCCGCCGTATTCAAGGACAAAGCACAAAACAGGGCTCAAAAGTGAATTGAGTACAGGGGCGCCCTACTTCCACCTCTTAAATTATAGTCATACTTCAACCTTACTATAAAATTTAGTCAATATAACAAGCTTAAAATAATAATGGATTACGATAGACGTTTGGATTAGGGATTATCAAATAGTTCACTCAACTCGCGTATTCCGACGTGACTTTTGACACTGAGTTTCATTGATCCAACGTTAAAGTTTTGAAGGAGGAGGAGGCCTTTACTATAAGAGGGGATTCCCTCAACTAAAATTAATAATAAATTAAAATGAAATAAATGAATAATGTAAATAGTAATAAAGTGGGAGTAGGCCCCCAGATCTGAGTAAATGTTGTATCGCATTTACAGTCAAATCTCCACTGAGGTCGAGATCCAAAACTGAACATCCATCTGAAATTCGGACCATAGAGTGTTGGCCACAGCCGCACTTATGCCTTTGTAAAGGAACGGATGAAATCCGTGAAATAAAGTTCAGTTTGAACCACTGCAGCACTGGCGACATGACAGTGGGGATTATATTTAAAATTCACATTTGACACTAGCCACAGCATCGAGATAATGGTGGCGATTGACAACGATAGTTTTTGAACTACATATTAAGTCCAGTGGCAATTGGACGTGGTAGTTGGTAATAATGGCACACATTTGTAGAACAAAAGCACCTATGTACTGTACATGAATATCTTTTATACCATTCCCACTTTAAAAAGCTTATTTTATTCACTGAAAACAGTGAATAAAAAGGCCTTTAAATCACTATTTTGGTGTTTTAATTTAGAACACCAATATATTCGACTTCCATTTCAATGCTTCTACAACTTCCTTGCGCGAAAGATCGAGTGATACAAACTCCTTGCGTAAAGAATACTCGACAAACAAACTCTTTGTGCAAATAACTCCTAGAGATTGGTCGATATTTGCGACAAGGAGTTTAGCATTAGAATAAAAACTGTATTGTGTTCTTTGCTGCCATTACAGAAAAAATATATAATAATAATAAGAAAATTACTCTTAAGTTTCGTAATTGTTCCAATTTTGAAGTGCATTTTATTTATTTTAACTTTCCCTTTTTCGTCATTAAATGTCTATTTTCGCTTACATTATTTCTTTTTCTCGTAGTCATGTGGTATAAAGTATAGTATGCAACTCTTGAATCCTCGATTTGTATCGAGGGCCATGAATCACTCGCATCGCTCAGGATTCTAACATATTACTAATTGCATAATATACTATTTTTTAATAGAATGGATTAATGCTGTTTGCCTCTACTGGCATTTACAGCGTCGGACTGGACGGGAACTGCATGAATATCAAAGCGACATGCGTATTTATACCCGACTGCTGCCGATGAGAAATGAGATGAATTTTATGTTTGACCTGTATGTACTCATAATATAATGTAGGTCCATTCCATTCTATGATCTGTTCCTATGTCCGCTCGTAACTACTCAACGGCTCAACTGATTTTAATAAATGAGAAGTCATTAGACTAGTCTTGATGGCTCGAGTGTCACTGGCTAGCTTAAAAAAATCATAATGGCAGATTTTATGGGCTTTATTTCCGTAGTCGGGTTATTAAACTTTTTGTTTTCTTGTTGTGTTACATGTAAATAAAATTATTACTACTAGTAAATATAGCCTGGAGGACTCTTACAATTTATTCAATTATTATTATTATCGGAAAAGCAAATTAGGAAACCTATCTCACTCCCTTTTCTACATCTCTCTTTACGGATAACATACATACCTTATAGCCGAGTAAGGGTTCCTCCTCATCAGTGGGTTGCACATACCGCCACACTACGCGCACCGTGGTCGGGTTGTAGGCCCACACGTTGACGGAGGCAGGTGGCTTCTGCGGCGCTTTCCGGAACGTACGCTCTAAGTATCGCTCGCTCTCCGGGCCTTCGCCTGCAGAGTTGAACGCCATCACCTGGTCAAAAACACATGTTTATTTACTGTACCCGGTTTTTTGCATAAGCATAATATTATATGGCTGGTATACTTACTTTTACGAAATAGTAGGTATCAGGCTCCAAGCCAACAATCAATGCCCAGTTCCTTGTAGTTCTAGACAAATAGTATATACACTCTTCCTCCTTGTTCGATTGCTTCCAGTACTTAAGACGATGACCAATCAACTTGCCACGCAGTCTCTCGCGAGACTGATCGATGGGATTCCATGTTACATTCAAAGACGTCGAGTTAAATGATCTGGCGAACACCATCTGTGGGGCTACTTGAGGCATGTCCTCGGCGGAATAAATCGTCACAATTTCGCTCTCTGGACCGGCACCTTCGTTGTTAAATGCCTGCACCTTAACGTCGTAAGGAGTGTAGAAATAAGTCTGTGCAATGTGGACGACATACTGGCCTATATTGCCGTATTTCTTGAGCAGCAGGGACTGGAATTCGACCTCTGTTCCATTGCGCCGCCAAAATATCTTGTAGTGTATGCCTGGCCCGTTTTGAAGAGGCCGTGGTAATGGTTCCCATGTAATTTGGAGATCGCCTGTTTTGCCTCCACCACCACCCACTTTAAATGGAGCGTGGTAAGGTTTGTCAGGAGGAGTTGCAAACTGAGGACTAGGCGCAGATGGTTTGCCAGCACCTAACAAGTTTACTGCTTGAACTCTAAATTCATAAACAGCTCCAGGAAGTAGAGTTGTAACTATAGTTGTATGTTTCCGACCATTGTAGCGATCAATCTCCATGACATTGGCTACATTTTCTGCAATGACAGACCAACTAGGGTTCCATTGATATCGTCCTGTGACAATATAGCTAGTAATAGGGCGACCATTTGGATTACTGTCTGTCCATTCAAGTGTCACTTCAGATCTTTGAATATTCAAAATATGCAGACCTCCAGGCGGCCCTGGTGGACCTTCAATGCGTAACATCACATGCGATGAGATCCGTCCAATCGCAGACTTCACTATACACTCATAGTCTCCTACATCAGACAAGCTGACATTAAAGATAGTCAGCTCACCACCATCAACCTTGATCCTCCTATCAGCATAAATATCAGCAGCATCTTTGATGCGCATACCATTGTGGTTCCAAAGATATGCAGTATCCAAGAGAGGGTCAACTTCAGCATTGCAATGCATGAAGATGACTTGACCAACTTGAGTAGTGATTCGTGGTGGCAGACGTTCGAGGAATCGAGGAGCACGTAAAACAATAAGACGACCTCTGCTCTCATCAGTTCCATACTGATTTTTAGCTACACACGTATAGAGCCCTTCATCATCTCTTGAAAGCTGCCGTATAATGAGATTACCAGTTTCTGTAATAAATCGTTTACCACCAGCACCAATCACAATATTATCTTTCTTCCAAGTGAACGTTGGTCTGGGCGCAGCTTCTGGATTACATCTCAAAGTTACATTACCTCCTTCAGATCCATAGGTTTCAGATTCTAATGGTTTCTTTTTAAATGAAGGCTTCAGTGAGAGGACACGAAGTTGTGCACTGGAGAAACTAGACTTCAATTGGTTCTTTGCTTGACATTGATACATTCCAGGGTCCTTAGTAGGATCTAAGAACTTGATTATCAATACATTATCTTGAATAACATAACGGTCTCTTTCATCGGGAAGTAAAGAGTTCATGGAGAGTTTTTGACCATTCCTCCACCATGTATAATTGACATCAGGTATACCAAATGCTTCGCAGTTCCAGTGCAATTCTCCTTTGTTGTCCATGTGTTTGTCAGACAATGGGATGGTGAAGTTAGGTTTTGCCTGGACTTTGAGAAAGACACTGTTGAAAATATGAGCCCTATCATTTCGGACATCACATATATATTCACCTTCATCTTCAACCCCAACATTGGGAATTGTTAATACGCGGTTATAACTGCTGTAATGAGCCTTCCTAGGCACAGTACTGTTGAGTCTTGTCCAGTTATATGAAGGTACCGGATAGCCAAATGAAACACATTCTAACCGCACTTCCTGACCTACAATTGGTGCCTCTGGGAAGACTTTCGGAAAGTTATTAGGGAATTTAAGCTGCTGGTAATCAGAATTTGGATATACAAACAAAGGGAAAAATGGTCCATTACGCCCAGCATCAGATACTTTGCTCATCACATTACAACTGTAATTTCCTCTATCTATGTTTTCTAAAGCTGAGAAATATAGACCTCCATCATATGACACAAACACACGCTTGTCCTCTTCCACAAGGTTGGGGAAATAGTTACGGGCCCACAAGAAGTTCACAGCGGGGTAATAAGAAGGTGGATCACAATATACAACTTTGCCCCAATACTCTTTACCATTCTCAATAGATCTTTTTTGGTTGAATTCTCTGATGAATCCAAATGATAACCGAACTGACTCGGAGCGAATAGTACCAAACTTATTTGAGGCTGAACAATGATACTTGACATTATCTTTTTCTGTGTCAGGGTTGTAAATCATTAATGTTCCACCGCTTAGTATGAACCTTGTGTCAACAAGTGGATCAATTTCTGTATAAACAGGGCTATCTACCTGATAGTCTTCTCTGAACCATTTATAAATGGGTGCTGGGTAACCACCAGCTATACAAACTAGTTGAACATGGTAATTTTTCAATGGATCATAAATTGTATCCACTGGCTCTTTAATAAAATATGGTCCTCTAGGAATTCTCTCTGGATCATATGTATCCAGTCCATATGTAAAAGATCTCTGTTCTTCAATGAGATAGCGTAATCTCTGTGTCTGTCCTTCACAGATGAAATGCAAATATTCTGTGCCCTCAACTGCAGCCAAACCCCAGCGACCCTGATAGAATTTATATACAAGGTAGTCACGAGGCAACAGGTTATAGCTATTGTATATTGAATCATATGGTTCTTCAAAGAAAGCATTTTCTAGTCCAGAGAGCTGTGAGCCATCAACATCATTGGCCCAATAGTTAGGTGATTGCTGATGGGCTCCAATGTACCACCTACCTTTTTGAGGATCCAATTTCATAAGACTAGTTATGATGAATCCGTGTTCTTCAGGGCTGTTTACAGCAGCTAAGTCTGCTTCGAAAGCTTGGCAGATTTTGCGCGCTTCGTTTCTTGGACGGTCAGGAGATTTAGTGAAACGATAGCATGACTCTCTGTACTGAATCCAGTTAGGTGGACATCTGTATCTCTCATCGTAATCTAAGCCTGCATAGTATGTGGCACTGTTTTCAGGATTCACTTCGTTATCATTTTCGCTGTAATTGTCAGTATTGTAGACACTGTCTTGATAGAAAGAGCTTTGGGGACTGTAGTCGTTACCGTTCACAGGAAAGCTGCCGTATGGTACCTGTCCGTTCGGTCGGTACACAGATCCATTTTGGTTAACTTGCTGTTGAGGCGGATAGCTCGGATTGTACTGGCCGGATGTTTCCAATACTTGCGTCCTCACACAACCCGTCACCGCAAGCAGCAAGAAAGTATAATGCATTGTTACAACTGAAAACAAACTTTGCAATACTTTAAAAAGCTCCAAAGGGTACCCATTCGTGTTTGTATATGTATCTTACCGTATCATGAGTTCATTTTAAAATAGGGATAGAGTTTAATCGTTTATTTTCATTTATTTGAATAATCTCAGATAAACACTCATCGTCTCAACATAAAAAGCCCCGCCCACGTCCACAGGTTACATAAATAGTGCGTCCGAAATAGTCCGAATAGGCCTCAATAGGCCTTTTCTGAGCGTTTTTAGCGAAAATAACGCTTAAAACGCTCACAAGGGGCGTTTGAATCGGGAATCAGTGGGTGAAAATGTCGTTCATGTCTCTTTTTGTTCAGCGTTCGGAGAGCTAAAAATGAGGAATTCTTGCCACCAATTTTTGCCAAGTCCGGAGCATGGTTGTAAGTGATCGTTTTTTGACAGATATGTATGCGAGTGACAGCATAATCATGCGATTTTAGGTCTTATGCTCAGCTGAGCGTTCGAATAGGGTGTGGGAAAAAGTGGCAAAAATGGCAAAATTAACGTTTTTGAGCTTTGCGAACGCTATATCAAAAGAGCCATCAATGACAACGCCACCAATGCCCTCATAAGCTAAATAAACGCACCTTTCGTGCGTTCGAATAGACCCAAAATGGCGAAAATAACGCTAAAAACGCTCACATTCGAATTGGGAATCTATGAGTGAAAATGTCGTTTAGGGCACTTTTTGTTACCGTCGCAAAGCTAAAAAAAGAGTTACAGAGATTTAAAGAGTTATTTAAAAGAGCGCATTTTTTGACCCACGTCCGGAGCATGGTGATTTGTAATCGTTTTTTGACAATTATCTATTTGACAGCATAATCATACGACTTTAGGTGCGTTCGTTTAGCTTATGAGGGCATTGGTGGCGTTGTCATTGATGACTCTTTTGTTAAAGCGTTCGTAAAGCTCAAAAACGTAATTTTGGCCACTTTTGCCAACACCCTGTTCGAACGCTCAACTGAGCATAAGACCTAAAATCGCATGATTATGCTGTCAAAAAACGATCACAAACAACCATGCTCCAGACGTGGGTCAAAAATTGCACCTTTTGGTAGCAAAAATACCTCTTTTTTAGCTTTCCGAACGCTGAACAAAAAGAGGCATAAACGACATTTTCACCCACAGATTCCCAATTCAAACGCCCCTTGTGAGCGTTTTTAACGTTATTTTCGCTAAAAACGCTCATCATCATCATCATCATCATTATCAGCCGGAAGACGTCCACTGCTGAACATAAGCCTCCCCCATAGAACGCCACTTGGACCGGCTACTCGCTTCCTGCATCCAGCGATTCCCGCGGTTTTTATGAGGTCGTCGGTCCACCTAGCGGGGGGCCGGCCTACACTACGCCTTCCGGTGCGTGGTCGCCACTCGAGAACCTTTCTTCCCCATCGGTTATCAGTTCTGCGAGCGATGTGGCCTGCCCATTGCCACTTCAACTTGCTAATTTTGAGAGCTATGTCGGTGACCTTAGTTCTCCTACGGATCTTCTCATTTCGGATCTTATCACGCAGGGAAACCCCAAGCATAGCCCTCTCCATTGCTCGTTGAGCGACTTCAAGCTTGTTAATGAGGCCCACAGTAAGGGACCACGTCTCAGTGCCATAAGTCATCACTGGCAACACACACTGGTTGAAAACCTTGGTTTTCAGGCTCTGAGGTATTGGGGACGAAAAGATGGATCGAAGCTTCCCGAACGCTGCCCATCCCAGCTGGATTCTTCGTGCGACCTCCTTGTCGAAGTTGGACCTACCTAATTGGACAGTCTGTCCCAGGTAGACGTACTCGTCTACAACTTCGAGTGTATCGTTTCCAACAATTACCGGTATAGGTGGAACATGGACATTGGACATGATTTTCGTCTTATCCATGTTCATCTTAAGACCAACCTGTTGGGAAACTCTACTGAGGTCGTTGATCATGGTGCCGATATCCTCGAGCGACTCCGCCATTATAACTATATCATCGGCAAAACGAAGGTAAGTGATGTATTCGCCATTAATGTTGATGCCACATCCTTTCCAGTCCAAAAGTTTGAAAACATCCTCCAATGCGTTAGTGAACAGTTTCGGAGAGATGACGTCTCCCTGTCTCACACCTCTCTGCAATGGAATTTGTTCCGTACTCTGGTCCTGTAATCGGACTGACATAGTGGCCTTGCTGTATAAACACTTCAACGCTTCGATATACCTATAGTCAATTTGGCATCGCTGCAAGGATTGCAGTATGGCCCACTTCTCGATAGAATCGAAGGCTTTCTCGTAATCCACAAACGCTAGACACAGTGGCTGATTATACTCTTCGGTCTTCTGTATAATCTGCCGTAGTGTATGAATATGGTCTACGGTGCTAAAGCCTCTTCGGAAACCGGCTTGTTCGGGAGGCTGGAACTCATCAAACCTGCGTGCGAGACGGTTCGTGATTACTCTCGAAAACTTCTGCCGTGGTGGTACCGGCTTCGAATTGTACCCCCCCTAACTTTTCCCGTGGGTGCTGTAAGAGGCGGCTAAGGGAATATCCGGGAAATGGGCAGCAGCATTTCCCGCAGTCTGCGTCAACATCCACTGCGATCACCAAGACGCCTGCCAAGCGTGGTGCATTAAGGCAAATCCCCCCCATGACAATTAACATTAAACCACGACCCCCAGTTCCCGGCAGCTCTGCTATCCGTGGCTACGGTAGCGGTCATTGTAACGGTGGAGCACGGTGCGAAGAATCTCCGGCAGAGATCCGGCTACCAATCCCAAAAACGACCCCTGGCCCTGGCAACATACAATACACGCACGCTCAGGACCGACGAAAAGATGGTCGAATTGGAGGAAGAGACGCTCAAGTTACGCGGGGATTATCTGGAGTCCGAAGACAGGAACAGGACACGATAATTCTAAATTCCGGCAACTAGTTCTTCCACCGGGAGGGAGACCAACAATCAATATTACAATCATAGATATATAGGGTACGTTCTGGCAAGCGCCGTCAACACTCACAACTGTTGCGCCCCGGTTTAGCGTTCCGCCATGGACCAATGCTGCAATGCTTGATTATGCTTGCAATGTCCAACGCAAACGAAACGGTTACACGGTCGCGAAATGGGCGCTAAATTTTCTGTCAAAAATCGAAAGATCATATACTTATTTGTTGCTTTGACAGTGACAGCTCGCAACGAACGCGAAAACCCACCTTCGATCCGCGAGCGTTGTGGTCGCGACGTCGCGATGTGAGCATTTTACGTGACGTCATCGATGACGTACGGGCTCCCTCACGATGATCTGTGACGATGATCGTGGGCTTATAAGGGAATGGGTGTGCGAACGCCGCGGCCCGCGGGTCATTTCAGCGCTTTCCAGAACGTAGCCATTGTAGTCTCCAAGTGCCTAATAGGTACGTCAAAATTATTGAAGCAATAAAATGTACCCCTGGGGTAGTAAATGTACCTTGTAAGGGCGTTTGCATTATATAGGTAGGTACTGTGCAACAGACCACAGTCTGAGTAATTCAGCTTAACATAATCTAGGTAATTAACATTTATACATACTATTGTTAAATTGAACATAAAGCCTTACATTATTTCAATTCCTAATGTCAATAGTAAATGACAATATGTCAATATTACACTTATTTATAACGTCGATAATCCCTTCAACTTATCAAAATTTTAGTTCAATTACTTAGTATTTGAATGATGTCGCTTATAAGTGCCTGTCAGTCATAAACTCATCTATGGAATAACAACATTTTTTAATGAGGTACTGTTTAAGTTGTTTGTAGAAAACGTTATATTTTGGTTCCTTTTTCAAACAATCTGGAATTTTATTGTAGATAGATATTATTTTAAAATTTGGGCTTGTTCCTACAAATTTTAGGTGTGTGCTTGGTAAAATGAGTTTATTTCTATTTCGTCTACTGTAGTTTTCGTCCATTTCACTGTTCGATTTGAAGTAGTTTCGGTATTTTTTACAAACATACATACCTGAAGAATGTATAGGCATGGTAAACTTAGTATTTTTCTCTCTATGAAATGCGGTTTGCAGCTCTCAGGTTGTTTAATATTAACAAGGATACGGATACATTTTTTTTGCATTTTGAAAAGATTAATAAAGTCCGTGCTATCACTCCAAAGTATTATTCCATAATTAAACCATGAATAAGCATAATATGCAGATAACGCGGTTTTGAAGTTGAAGTTGAAGTGTTATATTTTAGTACGCTCAATGCGTAGGTAAAACCGGAAAGTTTAGATTGAATATTCTCGATGTGCTTTTTCCAGTTTAAGTGGGTATCTAATGTGAGGCCAAGGCGAGTGAATACGTTTACCTCCTGTATGTTTAAGGTACCACTTAAAAGTTTTAATTCTAATGGTTCCCGTTGGTATGTCCGGAATTGGAGAACTTTTGTTTTTGTAAGATTTATTTCTAAGTTGTTTTGCTCAAGCCATTTTTGTGTATCGTAGAATGGCTGAAACTCTGAATAGTTTATATTCGTGGTACTGCTAAAAAGCAGCGAAACGTCGTCAGCAAACAATACATTTGGCACATTAATTATTTTTGGCAAATCGTTTATATAAATTAAAAATAATACGCATCCGAGAACGCTGCCTTGTGGGATCGAATTGTTTATTATTGTTACTTTGGAGTTAATTTCACAGATTTAATTTTTTGTTTTATTATAATGTTCCATCTGTACATATTGTCGTCTATCTTTTAAATATGATTCAAACCAGTTAAACGCCAAACCCCTAATTCCTGACGCGTATATTTTATTCAATTGTAATTTATGGGACACTTTGTCATAGGCTTTCGTCATGTCTAAAAATAATCCGATAGCATACAATTCTAATCATTAATATTATTGTAGATTTCATGGATATAATTGTAAACAGCTAGTGTTGTTGAACAATTTTGTCTAAATCCGTATTGGTTAGTGTCTAATATGTTAAATTTCTCTAAGAATTTATATAATCGATTTGACATTACTTTCTCAAATACCTTTGAAATTGTAGATAATAATGCAATCGGTCTGTAATTACAAGGGCTTTCAGGCTTGGTACCTTTTTTCAGTATCGGTCTTATTTTTGCAAATTTAAACTGTTCTGGAAAACGTCCTTGTTCAATAGATTGATGTATTAATATCGTCAGAGGTTGAACAATGGGTGCGTTTTTATTTGTCGTCCGATTGTAACAACCCCCCCCAATTTTTTAATTTTTTATCCTAATAATTCGTTTTGTTTTGGCCAATGATCGTCTAGTCTAGGAGGACCCTAACACTGTGTACCGCTGCTGTAACCTTGCTCTTTTCGGAAAGAATTGAAACAGAGAAAACTATTCAGAACTATAGATGCCTAGAGAAACCAATAGCAACGCCTAGGTATTCTGATATTACGATGGATAACTTACTACTACATTACTGAACTGCTAGCTGATAACGAAAAATTGCGATGAACATACTAGATTGCAAATACTTAGTTCTTACAGACTGACTGACTGAGCTGATCCTAGATTTCTAGCTTATGTACTTGATTTGACTTCTAATTGTGGAAGATATTAATCATCAATATAAGTTTCTGAATTTAAGGTCTATGTTATTTGACCATAGAACATAGAAACAGTAGGATATTTGCAAGTTTTACTATATAATTATTAGCTTGCAAAACTATCTGTTAAATATGATAATTCAGTTTTGATTAGTGAAATAATATATAAACAACTCCATTAAATAATATCAGATATACGCATGATTTTCGTTATTATTAATAACAGTTATAAATCTGTTAATTATATAACTAGCTTTCTTTATAGATTTATGTTTATTGCTATGAGCATTTAAGTAGCTGTTGATAAGATTGATATAATCTCTTGCAGACTAAGTGTCTCTATAATATGTACTATTTGTTTCGTTTATGAAAACTGCTAGGAAATAAATATCAAAAGTAAAGTAAAAACTCGCTTTATATGCACTTTAGAAATCTCTTGTAATCAGTAACTACTACACTGATTATCCAATTCCTTTAGATAAATATTATCAGCCACTATTCCCTGAATAGTTCAATTGTTAAAGTTTAATCATTTACTTGTTTACTGAAAGCAATATATGGGAAATAATATCAGTGACTTAGAGAAATCTCTAGACCCTTGTTTGTGGTTTACAAGAATTCTCAAGGTGCTGCATTGCTTGACCAAGTTTGATAAGATTTACCACATACATAAATCTCCTTTTTATACGAGATTGCTATACTTAGATTACTAGTGTTTTACATGACATGCCATCTATTGAACCATTGTAGGAAAAGCAATTATTTTAAATACTTAAGTATTAGCAGAATCTTTGTTGTATTGGTTAGCTCAATACTAGCAGCCATATATTTATTATGATGATTATTATAATAGTTAGCTTTACTTTGCCGAGTAAATTATTGATATATAGTATAGATATAGTGATAGATATCTCTACAATTTAAAGATATAATATATTTTATTAATTTTCATATTGTAAGTAATTAGTTTGATTTTTTTTAGATTTGCCGTAGAATTCTAGATTTATTATGATTTAGGAAGTACGATTCTTGGCATGTTCAAGGCTTACAACTCGAATGCTGGATTAAGAGCTGCTCTTTACTGTGACACAAATGTTCTCCATCATGCCAAGATCCTCTTCTATTTACCCCAAAATTAGTAAGGCCTTACTAAGTCCGTTTGGTAGTTTTCCAAATGTAGAGTTTGCATCTATAAGCGATTATAATTTTATTTATCTCTTCTTAATATTATTATTTATCATTACGAATTATCATTTGATTCTAAATATTACATTTGATACTTTCAGCAAATAATTCAATTGCTATAATTTATTACCGCATTCTCATGCTAGGATCAGAGTTGACAATCTAGCCCAAACTCGATTCATTAGCAAATATATAACATATTATTGCAACAAATACATTACATTTCGTTTGAACTAATATTTCTATATTCCTTTGCAGGCAAATATTTCTGTATTCCTTACTTTATACTGATTAAAAATACATTTATTTTGTCATTTTTATTCCGTAGTTAGTCTTTAGTTTCTAAGTCTAGCATACTAATAGATTGTATTGATATGACGAATTCATTATTGAATCCTACGTCTCTAGTGGTAGACACCACTAGCGCGTGAATTTACTTATTTACTCCCGATTGAACCATCACGAAGTTAATGTATAACCCGGTAAACAAAAATACTATTTCCTAGACCTACTTCGGTCCTAAATAAATTCCTAGTCTGCTAAAGTGTGTGTAAGTCCCCAACAAACCCCCCAAAGTTAATTGCGCATGAGCTTTCATCCCCCTGATAGGATGGCTCAAGTTTGATCCCTAACTAGCCTCTAAAGTTCGGTGCCAAGCCGAGAATCGAACCTATGGCCCCTAGGGTGTCCAACTCCACGCACGGAAATAGTCGCGCGACTATACCGCTATAGCCGAAGCTATGGAAGGCTGCAGAGCGACGTTCTAGTATGAGAGGAAATAAATACATATAATAAATAGAAGACACTTCCACTGGAATATTCTTTCCAATCGAAGTGAGGAGCAGTTAATCGTACCCATTGCAATAGGTTAAAACGATTGTTGGCTCGCTCCCAAAAGTGTCCAACTCTAAGGATTGGGCGTTCCCTATCGAGGTGGATCTTAGTTGTCACCGTGAGGTATCCAACCCACGTCCGGAACCATGTCCGTAGCAGAATATATTACCTCACGGAAGTTCGAGAATTTAATAAGCATTTTCTCGGTCTTTCTACTGCTTATATACTTTCTCAAACTTAACAGTGACGCCGATTTGAGGCCGATAGGTATCCAATCAATGCCCTTTCTATCGGCGTCAAAACGGCTTCAGATCCACCTCAGCCAATCTCTACCTTCCAGCGCATCCCTATTCTAATTTCAAATTCTCATCAAAATTCGCTCATGACAACACATATTTTGAATCTCGAATGACGCCGATCAGAGGTACGTAGATCCAATCAAAGCCCTTTCTATCGGCGTCAGATCGGCGTCAATACTCATTTGTTTTAGGGTTCATTTTGATGAAGCAAACTCAAATACACGGACACATAACGAAAATGTGTTCCTCACATTACCTTTGTATGATTAGAAATATCAATGCTGCTTATTTTCATGGTAATTTTATTAATTTTACTTATAACTTTTATGTATTTAAAGGATTACTCAACATTTCCTTTTCCTTGAAGTAACTTATCAGTTCTGTTTGAACAATCGATTTAAATGGTTAATACATAGAATATCTTGATAGCTTAAATATTCTATGCTGCTTATCATTTTCAATAGGTATAATCTTGCTATAAGAAATACCCGACCAAACATCTTAATCTCAATATCACACATTAACGCTTTCTTCTACTTTTGATTGTCTAAATTTCATCAATATTTGTTAATACCAAGATACTTTCTAAATGTCTCTATATTTGTGAATCGTGACGGAATCCTCATCCAGAGCCTGTTCCGTTACACGACGACGGACGATCGCTCCAATCAGAGCGACGCTTGTCATCCGCCTATTATGAACGGCTCTGTATCATTTCTGTCACAGTCAAAATCGCCGACACGTCAACTATTTGAAGTTTTGATATTTGTAGTGAGGTTAGCGTTGCATGAGCATGTAAATTCCTAACTATCGTGAAAATTAGAGTATTTAAGTCACGACTTGAGTCAAGCCAGTACCATCAAAAAAATTCGGCGGTCAGTAGTCTGAGCCCACGAAACGCAATGAACCTATAAAAATCAGATTAAAAATAGTAAATGCCACATAAACGAAAAATATATCTTAAGAAGTTTGGGGACTGGTAAGGGCACTAGACTATGATTTAAATTCCAAGCAGGTGTTAGATAGCTTGTGGACATAAAAAGAATAACATACAAGCACAAATCTCATTTCCAATAAATATGAGCTTATTATACAAATCGGCTTGATCTTGTAGACACACCCGGCCTAGATCATCGAATATTAACTGACCATTTTTGGTCACAACTCTCATCACTTCCATCTTAGCGACACCGCAGCGGCTGATCTTGCCCTATATAAGTAATTATGTACTTTTTCCACGACACAATAAAACAAACATAAACATACAAACTACGGAATACATAAGTAACCTAAAAAAAAACAAACCTCAAGTCCTTACTGTCAAATGAAACGTCAGGGCGATATTTATACGCCGATTTCGTGGGGCATCGTCGAGGGACATATAAGAACGCTCCGGATGATCATCAGGCGATCGCTCCGGGCATATGAAAACGCTCGGGTCGACGTTGGACGAAGTCGGACGACAAATAAAAACGCACCCGTGATTGATCTGACACGGGATACCTGCACTGCGGTCCGCATCGAAATATTTTTGCTCACAAAACTATCGTCTACCAAAGCTGGTCCGAGACAAATATCGCGATTTTGACAGCTCGTGGCACTGTAAGCGTGTTGATAAATCGGACTATAAGAGTTGTAGCAATAACGAACCATTTGCGCACGAAAAACAAATTCATAAAAATAACGTGCATAGTGTTAACTATGTGGTGTATGGATTAAAAAGAAATAATGGAATGTATGGACCGACTTTTACAACTTTTAGATCAAAAACAAGGGACACCAGTAAAGACCTTGTAGAAATAAACAAACACCTGTCACTTTTGACAGAACGCTCACGACGATTATGGTGTAGAGCATGGTTCATGTAATCGTCAATATGGCGGCAGTTAAGACGTCATCGATGACGTAGCGTGGGCCATCGTAATCACGCTCACGGTGAAAGGGACCGACTGTTATCGCGCTAATATCGATTATGGCTTAATTGGGACCGCACTGCTGGATTTCAGTTGTCAAATTCAAAATCAGTCAGCAAGTGTCACTCAGTCTGTCGCAACTACATAGCGTGAAAACGATGTATGAAACGGGGCAGAACTTTAATGGCGGATGTATCTCTCTCACTCACGAAATATTTGGCTTTCTTTCTCTCATTGTCTTCATTTTGAATATTGTCATTGAAAATCTTTGTTTAGTTGTTTTTTTATAATTTAGTGCAAATATATAATCAAATTTATACATATGTGAAGTTGTTTTATGTTATTAGGTACTAGGTAGCTAAATTTAAGTGTATTAGAGGAGATATGAAGTACAGAAAATGTGAAATATGCGGCTTCAAATCAGAACGGAAAGATGGTACAAAACGTTGTTTTATGGCCAGACATCCGATGGACAAAGTACGGTAAGTAGGATATTAGTTCATAATAACGACCCCTATTCATATAATAAGAGCTAATATATCAAAAATAGCCATAAACTCATTTTACTTATCCCGACCGCTTGATTCTAAAAAAATAGTGCGGTGCCGCAGTTTTTTTTTGTAAATATCGATATCGATGGTTTTATTATTTAAGGTGTAAAAAATGGGTCAAATGTATGGGAAACGAAGACTTAGTGTATATACCGATCGAAAAACTTACCTCGCCGAAAGTCAGCTCTGGGTGCAGCAGCTATGTCATGATGGAGTATAGAACAGGCTATATTATAGTTAAACCAATTTACAAAATTATGTGTCTTTGCGTTTCACCGTTGTGCAGTTCCACTATCCACCTCCCGACTCCATTATCAGATACTGACTTGATAATGGGGTAAATAATCTTTCGAACGAAAAAAGATTTTTTAAATTCAGTCCACAAATTGACAAAAATATTGATTAATATATACATTAAAAAATCATAAAGACAAACATTATAATCTCCTCCTTTTGAAAGTCGGTTAAAAAGTGTTATGTATCGTGTGTAATCCACGGGGAGCTACTTGTTCAATGTAAATCTTTTTCTTATTTGAGGGGGCGGTTCATTGATATATCATTTATTGTATGCTTTCAGCAAGAAGATAACACAAGCATAGCTATTTAATCCATGATGCAAATTTCTGATATTCACCATAGTATGTCATCAACAGTATTTTCATCCTTACAAGCTTTAAAAATGGCATACTATCTTCAATGTTGCAGAGTATTCATTTAAAAGTCATAAATGAAGAAAAATAATGCAAATAGACTTATATTACATTAATATGGTGTTATTACCTCAAAAGTTGCTGGCACGAAATTTAATTCAAGTGTCCCATCAAGTTATTGAGACATTTCTTTACCATATCTTTACCAACTTAAAACATAAATAAATAGATGGGTTGCTATAAATATCTAGTTTATGTTTCATAAATAAGTTGAAACTTGATTACACCATAGCGTTTTTCTTGTTTTGACAAAGTTCTGTTGGCCTCTAATACTCTGCATCCCTCTCACTTTACACTTTTCATATTTTTCTTATAAAAACATTGGCTATGCTCTTGATAATTATATTATTATTTTGCTGTTTGCGACTATAGATGTTCTCAGTTTATTTGTTTTCATATTTTTTGTCTTGATAAAAATATTAAAAAAAAACTTACATATGCGTGTACATTAAACCCGCTATTTCGGAAGTCGGTTAAAATTTAAAATAATTTAATGACTTGTTTAGGAAGCCTTTCATTACTTATAATAGTAACATGAACATTATTTTAAAACAGTCAACAAACAGCACAATAGTAAGAATAAGTATCCAAAAAATATAACCAACATTTTTTCAGAAAAAATAATTAAAAGTGTAGATGAGAGGGGTGCAGAATGTTATGGGCATGAGGCCTAGTACTTGTAGTTATATAATCGGTATCGATAAATTTCGAATAAATGGGGAGCACATCCCTATTTTGTCCATAATGTTGGCAGAACAGTTAAGTTCGTCAGGTTGGCTTTCGGGGGTAGCCCCGTTTTGACGTTTAAATATTATACTTTTTATTGTCTATGATGCCCCGTCTCTTCTCTATTATATTCTCTTTGGTGTCACTGTGTCAGGTAGTCTGAGGTGTCAGTTGTCACTCGCTATACAGAGTACTCTAGGTGCGTTCGTTTAGCTTATGAGGGCATTGGTGGCGTTGTCATTGATGGTGATTTGTAGCGGATAGTTTAATTATGAAAATTGGAGTTGTCACTCATGTCAAATTGGGATTATAAGTATGTATACCCCAACTTTATCCCGCTAGGTAAGCTGGTGCTCATAATTATCAATGCATAAGTTGTTATTTTCATCGTACAGGAAATAACAAGATATTGCTGGGTATACATTTGGGCCAAGTGGCCAAACAATGAGAAACCACTTTTTTCTCGAAACAAAGAACCAGTCATTGGTTAATGTTAGGTTAAGTACCAGCTTAATCAACACATATCATAAGTGATTATGATATTAATGTGAGTGCATGTAACTTGTTTTATTACAGTTGAAAATACATAATTATGATGACTTTATGCTTTGGAGATGCTCAAAACATCCAAAATGCCAACCCAATTAATTTCAGTTCAGTATCGTCTTGATTTTTAAATTTGCTGTTCGTTGTCTAAGTAAGTTTATTTATCGATTACTTTGCTCGCGCCACAAAAGTGCAAGGATTATTTAGGTTAATAACATAAGTATATGTTACTAGGTAAAAATAATATGTCTGTTCTAAACATTCAAAATATTTATAAATATCAATTCAAAATCCTGTCTTGGTAAGCATTATTTATTGTTAAAACTTACTTTTTGTGTTCAGATTGCAAGTTTTTTTATGATAATATTTGTTCTAAGAATTCAAATATTTGAATGTAGTCAGCTAGATACCGTAGAACCTTACAACATTGCCCTCGGAATACAACTTTGCCCAAAACCAAAAATTAACTAAAAGTAGTTGTAGCCCATTCATTTTTTTTAATGGCAACATTTTTCAACATTTCGTGCAATCTCTGAAATATACATAGCAACACAAATTATCCGTTGTGTTCCTAACTTCACTCAGTTGACTGTCAGCAGTTGTCAAAGTAGACGTCTACGCAGGTGGTGCCAATTTTGTTGTTCGTGTTGAACCGTGCTGAATCCAAAAGAATTATTGGAGGTGAGTTTAAGTTATTGTGCTCATAACTGATTGAATAGCGATTAATTTTGTTCTGGTTTTACCGTTTTAGCTGTCTTTATTACGAAAAAATTCAAGTGGGCAAAGTTGTAAGCAACTGTGTAGCAAAGAGTTTGCAACATTGCCCACCTTAAAAATGGTGTTAGGGTTGTCACTTTTTCAATCTGGAAAATATATAAATACAGATAAGGTTTTTAATTTTTTATTCTAGGTAAAGATTGTGAGTCATTATTTGTACTTACCTTTGATGGCTTAGATTCGCAACTGGACTCAATAGGTGGCGCTGCGCTTAGGTTTTACTATTTTTATGACAACTTTTTAGTAGATCGTAAGGAGTGGTAAGGAGGCCTTTGCCCAGCAGTGGGACAATATACCTAACCAAAAAGTATTTGGCAGGTCTGCTAGTTCAAACACTTTATTATGTGAATGTAAGCTAAGTAAAAGTATTCCTAGATAAGATCTTGGCGGAAGACAGATTAGGTATTTTTCATCCGAGTGGTTGAAAAATAAATTATTTTATAAAAATATAAAAGGCATACATAATTTATTGAATAGGTGATTTAAGTGGTGATGGTCACTTACTTAGCTTTACATTTCCCTTGTATCGTGGGTCATTTTAGATGCATTACAAACACAAACACCTATAAACCAACAACCTTTTGGCTTTTTACATTACACAAAATGAAAATAAATGTCCCTACTTCGTTTTTTTTACCTACAGGATGGCCAAAACAACGAGAAAAAAAAGCCGAAGACGTGTAGGTGCACGACCGTACAAAAACTACTCAGAAGAGATGTTGGACTTGGCGGTACAATATATAAAAGAAAAAAAAATGTCTTCAAGAGAAGCCGAACGCCAGTTCGGCATACCGCGGCGCACGTTATTAAACAAACAAAAAGAGAATCACCCAAAAAATGTAGGGAAACCTACATTATTATCCGAGGAAGAAGAGGAAAACATTGTTAAAGTTATAGTTGCAGCAGCGGACTTTGGTAGTCCTCTAACGAAGCTGGATTTAAGGCTGGTAGTCCATGATTATTTAAAAAAAATGGTCGTGACGAAATCTTTAACAATCAACCTCCCGGAAAGCAATGGGTAGAATGTTTCATGGAAAGGCATGAATCAAAACTGACAACGAGAAGCTGTCAAAATATAAAATTGGCTAGAGCGGAAAAAACAGTGGACGAATTCCTTGAATATTTTAACAATTTGGAAGAAACATTCAAACATATTCCTTCAACACATATATTAAATTTGGATGAAACCAATTTGAGCGATGATCCGGGCGTATCCAAATGCATTTTTAGGAGAGGAGTTAAATATCCTGAGCGGGTTTTGAATTCCACAAAAGGTGCTATTTCATTGATGTTTACAGCAACTGCTGCTGGCCAAGTTTTATCTACTTATGTAGTGTACAAAGCTGAATGCCTTTATTCTGAATGGATTTCTGGAGGCCCTCGAGGAACGCGCTATAATCGAACAACGTATTTTGAAACCGTAATTTCAAAGTTTAATTTGGTATCTTTTGAATTGCCTGTTTTGGAAAGTATTTTTCAAACGTTAAAACAACTTCAGATGATTTATTGCTACATTGTTAAGTTTGTATGTAAATCCGTTTAATGATTATTAAAATAAGTATCTCTAAAAATGTGATCTCTAATTATCCAAAGGTTAAGAAGTTGGAAAACGAGTATTATTGTTTATTCATAATTATAATTAATAGTAATCTCCTGCAGTGTAAGCGCCGCTTAGGTTTGTTAATTACTAATAAAAATAATTCGTACGAATAAAACATACCTGATTTTTATTTCGCAGCAACCCTAGCACTTGGCGTCTTTTGTATAAAAATAGCTTTGGAAGGTATTCCAACATTGCCCACCTCAATCTATAAATAAAAAAAAAATATTTATGTCTGTTTTCAAGATGGTTTACATCTTTGCACCATTATTCATTACATATTTTATTTTCAAAGCAATAGTGCTTAATGTTGCTGAGATTTTGAGGGTGGGCAAAGTTGTAAGGAATGGCAGATAAAGTTGCCCACCTCTTTAACCGTATATTTTGATGCTTTAAATCTAAGATAAACTTATTTCAGTTTTAAAGAATTATTACTTTAAATTAGCCTTAAATAACTGTATACTCAATTTTAAAATCAAGTCTATAGTTTTTAAGTTATGTTAAAAATAAGCAAAAAAGCGGGCAAAGTTGTAAGGTTTGACGGTATGTGTTTTTACTATTTAATTACCGCAAAAAACCTATAGGTATTAATGTAAAATTTTTAAATTAAATTTTATTCCACATCAACTCTGATTTTTCGGCTACGTCAAGTTTGTCCTCGTGTAACATAACATTTTTCTAATACATTTGACATGAATGTTTATGTATCAGATTCTTTGGTTATTCAACTATCTCTGACAAAAATTTCGTCTCTTAACTCGCTATAGGTATGGCACAAGAGCCATTTGTACCCAAGTCGGCTTTTGACGCGGCGCAGGTCGTAACACTCGGGAGCAATCACGAGGCCGCCACAGGGCTCCTTAAACAAGCTAGTCGTTAAAATCTATATTTTTATAAGCATGTTAGTCTGTCAAGTATTATATGTATGTAAGGTATATCTGAGTTCGTGATAATTTTATTTTCATGCACTTTTATAAATGCTTAAAATAAAGATATTATTTAATATTTCAGCATACAACTGATTATATTTTATTTAAATACTGACTTGTGATCACAAAGCTACCAAAAAGTAAAAGTTTAGTGCGGCATCCCCAAAATTATACGACTATTCTTAGATGACTACCAAATTAATGTAATTTACGCTAACTGCTACTTTATTTTTATTTACTTTATTTTTATTAAAATAATCGCCATAATAAATACCAAAAATAATAAATGCCAAATAAATGCCATACATATCAGTATGGCATGATACTGTAATCAGTATCATGCCATACTGATTACAGTATGGCATGATTTATTCAATTATTTCAAGTAAGATTTTTTCAATTACAACATAGTGCTGCTAAATTAAACATTCGTATGTTTGAACTACATTAAGAAGTATTGCTGTTGAACCAAAATTAGCACAGTTGGCAGACCTGTTTTACCCGATTATTTCTTGTAAGATTGAAGGGCCTGATTATTAGGTATCTATGGTGATTACAATATGTGGCTGATCGTTCATTCTTTCAAACATTTTTATTATTTGTATCAAATTTGTATTATATGCAAAAACTTGTTAGATATAGGTATATGTTTCTATTTCATGCTTATTATTTATTTTTATAATAAGTAAAATTTTAGGCATATTCTTATTATTTACATCATCCTAAAGAGAAAGAAACTTTCCTACTTCATATCGTACCTATACATTTTCGGCCTTACTTATGTTTTTATTAGTACTGCGCACAGCAAAATTGTTGTATGCAGTGGTATAATAAACCACTTAAATTTGTGCAGCATTTTTAGACATATCATCATCATCATCATCTCAGCCGTAGGACGTCCATAGACATCCATCCGTTATAGACATATAAACGCTGTTTATTTTGAGGCAGTTAATCTCAGACACATTTAGCTTTGTCTCTAGATTATAGAATATACCTAGATATTAGAGATAACCACGACAAAAAAGCAGGTGTTTGATCGAAACCTCTATGCTATTAGGTACCTATATTAGGTCCGTGCCCTTGGTAATACAAGATTATATATTTTTTTTTAAACTAAAATTTTAAACATTTTAAGTGTATTCAAAGTCCTAGACCTCGCCTTCATACTTAGTTATTGATTTCCATCCGCTGGCACTGCTTTTGCTTACAGCACAATCACTAGTACGGAGCCGGTCCCAAGCCCGGATAAAGAGGGAGGGCACCCAGGGGGGAATAAGGGCGCGGTAGTTTATCTCATCCGATAATACACCGCGCTTTGCATTCCTCCCCAGCGGCAGCCTGTGGCCGGCATATTGCTTGGGGGCAAAACACCCTCTGTGTTTCTTGGGGTGATTTCTTCTCAAGCGATATGCGAAAAATCAGGGGTAAGCTGCTTGGGCAACTGCTTACACCATTGCTTTTGCGCCTACTCACTAACATTTCTGCCCCACAGAACTACCATTAAAATGATGTACAGCAATATTGATAGTGATATGCCATGCGATCCGGCTAGCGCCCGGCGCCCTCTGGTTCCCGGGCCAGAGAGTGTGAAATTGACTACCGAAGGCGACGGCGGGGTGGAGTCCCAGGCCTCGCCGGCCGCGGCTGCTACTGGACCGATGACAACGGAGGCGCTGCAACCTGGACCAGTGGAGAAGGCCAGTCACCCCGTGGAGCGCCACAATGCGCGCAAGAGGGACCAGCTGCAACGACAGGGAGAAGCGGCGGCGGAACCATACGCTGAGTTGGAGGGAGGTAACAGGCGAGGGATCGGGAAGCCTAACAAGCCTACCGTGAACTTGCAAAGCGCCTATCGCGGTAAAAACCGCAAAGTACAACAAAGGGAGCGTTGGAGGCGCGAAGCCGAACTGGCGGACACGCTCTACCGGCAGCAGAGGGAAGGCGTCCTGCATTTGCCTGGCATGTCGGCGCTCGCGCCGGCTGTCGTCGCAAGCATGGCACGCGCCGTCCCGCATGCTGTGGCTAACGCCTCTGCGCTCCTTGACATGGGAAATGAATCCCTGATAAACGCAGTGCCTCGCACGGTCGCACCACGTACGGCTCGCCCCCCCTCCGTACCCAACCAAACCCCAGCTCAAAGCAAGGGCAGGGGAAAGGGGAAGGGAAAGAAGGGGCGCGCAGTGGCTGATGGTGAGGCGCCGGAGTGCACGGCTGCCCCACGTACGACTCTCCGCCCTTCCGTACCAAACCAAACCCTAGTCAATGACCAGGGCGAGGAAACGGGAAAGAAAGGGCGCGCAGTGGATGATGGTGGGGTGGTCCGGGCCGCGGGCACTGTGGACGTAAAACAGACGGACGTGGGGGATGAGGTAACCCGTAATGCGAAGAGGCAGCGGAGTTCAGACCTTGTGTCACCCAGCCAGGTAGCGGTCGATAAGAAGGCTCGCCTGGATGGTGGAACTTCCTCTGCAGCTATCGCGACGGGGGCTCCTTACCTTCTCGGGCCGGAAGAAACGGAAGAAGGTGGAGGCGCGGTCTCGGCATCGTACGCGGATGCGGTCAGGGCGGCACACAAAGTTGTTGTGTTAGACCGGAACCGAGTGCAGATGGATGAGATTCGCTCCGTACACCTGAGGAAGGTCATCGATGAAAAGATCATCGGTACCCTTCTGGCTAACGCGGGCAGCCCGAATACTGTACTGCCTAGGTTTACGGCCCTGCCGAGAACGTTTCGCGGTGGGGTCAGATATGTGGCCCGAGACGACTATGCGCTCACTTGGCTCACCAGCACGGTGGAGCATCTACCACCGTTATGGGAGGGCTCAGGTGGATACATGGTTGTGCCGGAAAGCAAGGTACCTAGGTATTATACTGGGGTTATTTTTATACCAGATTTCGGACGAGGTAGGCAAGATCTGGCTAAACGGTCGGATATCTTGCTCAACTTGCTTATCGCACAAAATCCTGGAGTAGGTGTGGAGAGGTGGCAGCTCTTCACGCATGAATCGCGCCCTATAGGCGATAGCTTTAATCATATCCTCGTAATGGGTGTGCCACCAGAGGATCTGGGAAACCTCCAGCGTGAGGGCTGTCGCCTTCACTACCTGTCGGCGACAGTGTATGTGAAGGTGAGAGGAGTAAAACTCAGGGGCGATGTGGAGGCGACGTCGGGGGGGGCGGGCGCTGCGGACGCTGCTCAGGGCGGCGACGTAGCGTCGGTGACCCCTGTCGCCGCATCAGACGCAGCGCTTGCTGAGGATATGGGTTGGTCGAAGGAGGACGTGAAGCGTTTGCTGGGCGAGGACGATGACGGCGAGGATGATATCAGTGGCGATATAATGGGCCTAAATATCTTCTCGCCGGCATCCTCCATGGATGCAGAGATTGCAGGCGCCTCCTCCTTGACCTTACCAAATAACAAGCAGTAGAGTTGCTCTTCAAGCTACTCGGCTGCAACAAATTTTAGTAAAATAAGTAATTAGGTATTTTAAATAATTTTAATGATGGATACTGATAATATAAACAATTCATATTCCAATTCAAAAAACACAACCAACAGAATGGGTGACAGTACAACTAAACAGGGCGTCATTAGTAATATTGACATCATCCAAGCCAATCTCCAACACAGTGTCACAGGTTTCGCCGCTTTGCGAAGAACCCTGGAGGAGCAACCTAACACGATAGCACTGGTCCAGGAACCCTATCTAAGCCGTAGTAAGGTGAGTGGTTATAATGCCCTAAGGGGTAACGTTTTCTCTCCCCCCTTTCAAAGGAAAATTCGGACTTTCGTTTACGTACCGAATCCATACAAAGCATCCTTGGTGACACACTTGTGTACCGACGATCTTACGGTAGTGAAACTAGAGACGGGCCTACATGGACGGCTCGAAAGTGTTATAATAGCATCAGTTTACATGGACATCGAAGCTGAAGCGCCACCTCAAGCACTTGAAGAATTAATGCACTTCTGTGAAAAAAACAATCTAGAATGCGTGGTGGGCTGCGACGCAAATGCCCACTGCTCCGTCTGGGGTAGCACAGACACAAATGAACGAGGAAACGATTTACTAGATTTTATCCTAAGGCATAATCTAAACGTTCTGAACAGAGGCTCTGAACCTACATTTGTAACTTCTAGGGCCAAAACTATAGTTGACATAACTATAGCGACAAGGGAAATTGCCGAGACCATTGAGAACTGGCGAGTTGCATCAAAGGAGTTCTCTGGCTCGGATCATAGACGAATCAGGTTCAGCCTACAAGTAAAGGAACATAAACCGCGAACCTACCGAAATCCTAAGAAAACTGATAGATCCCTATTCAAGGAAACACTAGAAAAGGCACTGGAAACAGTGCCACAGGTAGAGGCTACCACAGAAATAGAGCCTCAACACATAGAAGCTAACCTGGATATCATAGTGCGCTCTATGATAAGTAGCTACAATAAATCATGTCCTTTAAAAACAGAAAACAGTAAAATACTGCACTCGAAAGACAAATGGTGGAACAAGGAACTCAGTAAGCTGAGGAAAAAGGCAAGACACCATTTCAATAGGGCAATGAACACCGATCACGAGAGTGATTGGCAGGAGTACAGAAAAGCACGACACAAACTCAAAGTAGGGGTGCAAAAGAGTCAAAATAATTCATGGAAAAAGTATAGCAACTCTATACAATCGGAGAGTGAGACGGCGAGACTTAGAAAACTTGTATCTAGTGACACTCAGGTAAAACTAGGTACATTGAAGAAGCCCGATGGCACCTATACAACATCGGAAAAGGAGCAATTTGAACTCCTCCTACAAACTCATTTTCCTGACTGTTGTTTGGAAAACAATGAAGGATGGGAAACCGAAACTTCGAACGAGCCCGATAACGATGATTGGGCTTTTGCGAATTCTATAGTTACGGAAGAATCTCTTCTATGGGCGGTGAGTACTTTCAAACCATATAAGGCAGCTGGCACCGATGGTATTTTTCCTGCATTAATCCAATGGAGCCTGGCCAAGATCAAAAACCACCTCCTGGCGATATTTAGAGCATGCTTAGCCTGGAAGTATATACCTAAGTCATGGAGGGAAGTCAAGGTAGTTTTTCTACCTAAGCCGGGAAAAACAGATTACACGCATCCAAAGTCTTATAGGCCTATAACCCTGAGCTCATTTTTATTAAAAACCTTGGAAAGGCTCTGTGATAAATATATAAGGAGTGGACCATTAGCGCAGAATCCTATCCACAAAAATCAACACGCCTATCAATCAGGAAAATCTACAGAGACTGCTCTCCACCATGTGGTGAACAAAATAGAATCAGCTTTGGAGAATAAGCAATCCTGTTTAGCCACTTTCATTGACATTGAAGGAGCTTTCGATAAAACCACTTTCTCCAGCATCGAAATCGGGCTAAGAGACAAGTGCGTGGATAACAGAGTAAATAAGTTTGTGACTAACATGCTCTCCAATAGAGTCGCAAGCATTGAAAACTCTAGCACCACACGCTGTCGAGTAACGAGAGGATGCCCACAGGGTGGTGTCCTATCACCTTTGTTATGGGTAATCGCAGCAAACGAACTCGTAGAATTGTTAAACAAAGATGGAATAGTTACTATCGCCTACGCAGATGATTTGGCCATAATGGTATCGGGGCTATTCGAGTCTACTCTCTGCGAAAAAATGCAGATGGCACTTCGAACTGTCGAGGGATGGTGTCACAGACACGATTTATCAGTAAACCCAAATAAAACAGAAATGGTACTATTCACACGTAAAACAAAGGTAACCAAACTTAAACTACCTACGCTATTGAGCAAAGAGCTAACTCTAAGTAAGGAAGTTAAGTACTTGGGCATTTGGATGGATAGTAAACTTTTATGGGGAAAACATCTCGAACATATTACCAGAAAAGCAACAAATATTCTCATGCAGAGCACAAGAGCAGTAGGAAAAGACTGGGGACTAAAACCAAAGCTATGCCGCTGGCTATACACGGTCATTGTGAGACCAGTCCTCACGTACGGATGTGTAGTGTGGTGGCCAAGAACAAATTTGGTAACCACAATAGCCAAACTGCAGCAAACCCAAAGATTAGCTTGCTCTCTTATTAGCGGATGCACAAAGACCACACCGTCGGCAGCCCTAGATGTAATCTTAGGCCTAACGCCATTGCATCTTCACATACAGCAGGAAGCAATGGCATCAGCGCTACGGATAAAATCTACGGGCCAGTGGAAGGACTCCGGACCTGATACACACCATAGTAAAATTTTACATAAGGTGACAAAAATTATCCCAGAATCATCACAAGGCACTGACAGGATAGTCAGCACGCACCTTGATGAGAGAAAGTACGAGCTGGTCACTGAGAAGACTGCTTTGGATGGTTGTTCACCGTCATACAACATGTTTACGGATGGGGCGAAAAATAAAGCGGGAGCTGGTTGTGGATATTTCTCGCCGGAACTTGGTATATCAGATTCAAAGGCCTTAAATAAGACCACATCACCAGCACAAGCAGAGGCTATGGGCCTACTGTTAGGAGCAAAAGCTATACCATATAGAGACGAGGTGGGCTCCATATCATCACCTGTGGAAAGAAAACTAATCGCATTCACTCTAGATAGTGCGGCGGTCATCTATGCACTCAGAAGGCCGGTAACCAGGTCAAGAGTGATAGCCGAGTGTCACGCGACTCTACAAAAACTATCAAACAAGTATAAGATAGTGGTAGCTTGGACAAAAGGGCATGGTTCATGCCCAGGAAATGCGAAAGCAGATACCCTCGCCAAAAATGCGACTAAGAAACAGGTAAGTGGAGATGTAAATGATCTCTGCAAGCCCTCAGCGATGGAAATACGTAATCTACTCCGCCGCTTTACTGAAAAAGAACAACAACACATTTGGGATAACAAAAAGGACTGCAAACAAGCAAAATCTATGTTTCCAACCTTGAACAGATATACAACTAACAATTTGTTGAAACTTCAACGACAGGACCTCCGCCTAATGGTAGGCATTATCACAGGTCACTGCAATCTCAACTACCATCTATACAAAACTGGTGCAACAGATAGTCCACTGTGCAGAGGATGTTTGCAGGAGAACGAGACCGTGAAGCACGTGCTGTTAGAGTGCACGGCTACGGAAAATATACGGAACAATACCGGTCTACTAGAGGATCACTATAGTTCTAAATCAACATCAGTTTTAACACCTCAAATATCACTGGAGCAGTTGTGCCAGCGACCCAGGGTCATACTCCGTTATCTAAAGGAGTTGGGATGGCTAGGGTAGCTGGCGGGGGAAATGCACAATACACCCCAAGCGGGACGTCAGTGCAGGACTTAGCGCCCCCAATCAGAATAAGAATAAGATAAGAAGTCCTAGACAAGATCAAGTGAAATACATTTTTTTTTTATATATGGACGGCTCCTTATTAACTTCTTACAAATACTTAATATCTAAACATATCAAATACTAAATCTTATAATTAACAGTAAAAGGTCTGTTTTTTTTTATTTTATTTTTTTCTTCTATTGCTCTTTTTTATGTTTTTTTTCCTTTACTCCTTCTTTTTTTTTTCCTGTTTTTTACAATTTATTATTATATTTACTTATCTCTAATTAAATAAATTTACAAAACAAATCCAATAAGGAGTCGTCCAGCAGCTCTAATCTACTTAGCACAAACCTTACTTATTTCTCGCCGCTGCGATTCTGGCAGCCTTGCTCGCAAATGCCAAGAAGGGTGTTCTAGAGGCCTGGCTCTCCATGATGGTCGGGAGAGAGGATTGATCTAGCATGATCTGGATTCTAGATTCCAGATCCATCCTTTCCAGGCCAAATCTTGGACATTCGAACAGTATGTGCCATATCGTTTCGTCACAAGCTGGATCGCAGACGCAAGAGGGACTGTCTTTTACATGGAACCGATGTAGGTACGCTGCGAATCCTCCGTGGCCGGTCAATATTTGGACATGGATAGGTGTTAGCACCATGTCCTTAAGTACTCGTCTTGCGAAGAAGACGGTAGGAAGGAAAGCCTTCGTGACCGAACCTGTACTAGAGGATTCGTAGCGCCCCTGCCACCTTCTGACAGTCTCCTCCCGAATCTGTTTCCTGACGAACGATAACGGCACCTCGTCATAGTCAGCGGCCGTCTATATTGTTGTTTGCTTGTAATGGATAAACTCTACTTATCAGATTTTGAAAATTATTTCACCACTATAAAGCTGCGTTATTCCTGAGTGACATAGGCTATATTTAATTCATCATCATCATCGTCAACCACGACGCGGGTCAAACCGTGGAGAGCACAACCCAGTATTCATTGTACTCTTTGAGAGCACCTAGTTCTAGTATTTAATAGATACTTCTACTACATAATGTATAGTGTATAGAGGTCAAAGCAGCGTTCATATTTATTGTCTATGTAAATTTTCTTGTAGAGTTGTGTGCATGTCCCACTGACCTCTTTAAACACATATTACACATTATATAGGTAGGTACTAGAATAGAGGTCAGTGTTATGTCCGGAATAAACATGTCTGCTTTTCTTATTTTTTTATTCGTTTACCTTATTCCAAGTGATGCTAAAATTGCCAATCACAATTACGCCTGTTTGACGCAGATATATGCTCTAACACCTTCATGTAAAAATTTAATGATTTTGTTATTTTCATATCAAATTGCGTTAGATATTAGAATTTCTTATAAGTTTGAAAATTACAAACACAAATGGGGAAGGTTCACTGTGTTTTACTTACTTTCTCCTCTTGGATGAAGCATGGGACTGCACTAAACTTGCACACTTGTTTTTGTACCTTTACTTTTATGACTCCATCACATGTTTATTAGACACTAGCGGATCTATTCGCGCACTAACATCAAAATATCAGTAATATTGACTAACCTCCACGTTCCAGTTCCCAGTTGCCTATGCATGACTATGGTCTATACCATAGTCACGAGCTGCAGGGCGAGTAGGAGTCTGATTTAGTTAGTGAAAGTTTATAAAGTACTATGATTTCATCTAGGTTAATAAATCACCTTGTACCCACAATAGCTACCTATAGGTACTTGGGTAAAGTCATAAAATGTAAAGCACTACATTTTTGTGGGTAATTACTAGGGTAAGGTACCAAAAAAAGTGTTAATTTTAATTGTTCACATTTTTATTCTCCAGTTATCAATTTTATCAACAAGAAATATGTGTCAATAGTAATTATAATAATACTTAAGATACTTTAATTATACTAAACAAATGTACATACCTATTGTGTTCCATTCAAAATATGAAGACATACACGCTTATTATTTAAATTTTAGGTTAGTTACAATTATTCAAAAAACGTTCACTAATTTTCGTTCCTTTCCGAGCTCAAGGTTTTCGCCTAATTATATTTCATCACAGTTAAAAATGTACTTCTTCGTTTCATATTTTCCCACACAAAATAATAAATATAGATGTATAGGGGCGGAACTAGATTCAAAGGACGTGATTTATAAAGCTAATATAAAGGGTTCAAAATACTACAGCGATTTAAATTGATACCATTCATAAAGATTCTTGCAAATAAATTAGTATGTTATTCAGAGCTGAGTTGACTCGGAATAAATTTTAAAAATAACTTGTTAATAAGATCTTATTTACAACACGTAAATATCTGCGATATGCATTATTATGATTTAATAAATTTCCTAACAGATTTGTATAAATTATAATATAAACGTCACTCGTTTCACAAGTAACAATTGCACAAATAATAAACTTAATATTTCGGGAAGATATTTTTCAAACATAACAATAAAACATGTGAGGGTAGATTGTAAAGAAAGTACTACCTAGACATAATCTCATACAAGACACATTATCTTAACAGTTTAAGGTGATGTAACATTAGATATTTACACATACACTTTATTATTATCCAAAATATGAAAGTAGGTATTCGTTCTAAACGCAAATTGCACTTACTTCGATGACTTAAGTACAATATATGCGTGCTAAGGCTCTGTCAACCCTGTCACTGATACTTTCCCTTCACAATAGCCATTAAGGCGACCGACTCCACGATCCAGCCTCATAGCCCTCGTCGATACACATTAGCTACTCAACAAATACGTATACTATTGCACACACAATGTTAGATTATGCTAACGCCTTATGTTAGATAATGGTAACTACATCTCGTTATATTTTGATAGAAGAACTACCTACTACAGTAACGGTCACTCCGAAACTTCACTTTCTTACACAGTTATCTTATTCGATACACCCATACACCGACGTTAAATAGCACCCATAAAATATCATACATTTAAAGCGACAATTTATACGCGAACATAAAAACTATTTACATTAAATATTTACAAGTTGTTCGAACGGCATACATAACACATCTAGAAATTGAATTACACTAACTTTGATTATGTAATGGCTGCCTTATAATACACAGTCTCATATACGAATATTGTTTAAATTGTTCTTACATGAGATGAGATACACTATATTGCGATAATCAGTCGAGCTGGGTATCAAGATCTCGATTATTGAGCCGTCTCCATCCATAAGTTCATTCAAGTTCATTCACATTAAAATAAATACCTACGTTAATTAGTACAAACAGTTCTATATGGTATGCATGGGTAATAGAACTCTTTATTATTCAGGATCCAATGGTAATTGGAAGATTACCGCTAAACAAAACATCATAATGTTTCTGTCTTTTGTTCGAAACTGAGACAGTATGACATTTTAAACATGGTTAGCGCTAAACAATACATATTAAGTGTGACTTCGTGCAAGCGGCAGTTATAAAAATTCCCAAGGCATCACTCCCCGAGTATTATGAAAATCTCCTCAAAATCAAAGAACAAACTAAAAAGGGTTCTTTAATGTCAGCTGACGAGGACGGTTTCTATTTTGAGCAGTTGCCTAAGCTTGTCGGTGACCCTGACAAGTGCCACCTTGGACGCCCTGACGTTGACTTTCTCCCCGGCGCACAGCAGCTGGTGACACTGTGCACGCTCTAGGAACTCTTGGGTGCGAATCTCTCTAAGAAGCTCTTTGGGCGAGCCAGAACCGCAGTGGATTTGTTTCAGAAGACTCTCCTTCGATTTTATCTGTAATTAATACAATATGTATTTAGTTATTGCCGAATATCACATCCAAAAGTATGGAATCTTATTTTTAACAATACCAATGCCTACATTAGCGTCTTCTTCAACGCTTGCAATTGAAGAAAATGCTAATGTAGACGAGAATTCAACGAGGCAATCAATGCAAGAAGATAAGAAAAATCTGGCAAATCCTTCCAAGTTAGAAAATCGGACTAGTTTTTTAATGTTAGCGACACGGGCAGATCATTTCATCACAAGTGACGAACTGCAGCTGCCTGCGTCCTTAACTCTGGCGTTAAGTTTCTAAGTGCCTGTAATTTTTCCGGCACCCATACCATACCCATACGCGGTAGAAATAGGTAGGTTTGGTGGAAGTACTTTCTTAGACGAACTCATTTACAAAAAGTTCTACTGCACTCACAGCAAACAGCGCACAGGAAATTGAAATTTTTCTCTGTGCGGTACGCGTACCTACAGACCTAATCAAAAACAAATTTTCCAAGAGGCTCCTATAATAACTAACCTGCAATAAGTTAGTAATGTCTTGCAGCAGACACCACAGTCCATCAGCCGGTTGGCCGGGCGCAGTTCGCAAGCTGTAGAATGGAGGTAGTGGAGCCTCCGTACACTGGATTTCGATGGTGGCATCTGGCGGTGGGGGAGGTGAGGCGGGAGGAGGCGATGACAGGGGGTCGCAGCCCAGCTCGTCACGGTCTGTAAATTAAAAATTAACTGTTAAGTACTCGAGGTACTATTTTTCACAAGTATATATTCAATGACTGAGGCAGAAAGGAAATTTTTAATTCCGACCCGATCCGGCGAAAAGAGCAACCGTAGTTATTATAAGCAAAAAATAAACGCTTATGAAAATGTAGGGAAACAAGGGAGGACAAGAAAAAAAATTATATGGGACTGTTGAACACCAAAGCTAAAAATATTGGAGGATAAGATTGCTCACCTATAATTTCTGCGGGAGGCGGGAATTTCCACGGTTCCACAGCATACCCCTGCACATCAGCGATATGTAGTTTCAGCAATTTAGTTGCCGCTCCTTCTGTCAACTCTTCGGGAGTCTGGCCAGCGTATGTCCCAAGTAGCGGGTCAGCTCCATAAGCCAATAGCAACCGCATTACTTCCACATGGGAGTTCTCACACGCTTCGTGAAGAGGCCTGAAAAATTATAAGCTCGGGTTATTCTTGAACCAAAAGTTGATTTCTTATTTGTTAGGAATTGCAAGGACATAGACAATACCAGAATGAGAATTATAAATGTTTATTGAAGTAACTGACACATAATATCTTTTGCCAGATGTTATTGCAATGTAGTACATATCAGTCTCATCGAGTGTTCAAGAATCTTGGTAGGTACCGAATTAATGGCTTAAGCTTACAAGGTGATAAAAACAATTTCAAATTCATTTCATTTACATAGTGGTTCGATATGTAGACGCAAAGAATAAATGTTCGCTTAATATTAGATAGGTACCTACCAACATAAATGTGTATAATAAGTAGAAGAAACCTCTGTCTCATGAAATTAAGCTCCATACGAGTAAATGTAACAAAGTATAGGATTATCTACTCAAAGTCAAAGTCAAAAATCTTTTTTTTTTTTGTTTTTGGCATCTAAGACGCACTTATGAACGTCAATTATTCATTTTAATGTACTTTACGTACTCTACCACTGCGTTCCAAATTATATAGAGACTACCGAGAAGATGCGGCAAGAAACTCAGGGCCATTCTTTTCATATAGATTTTTACAATGTTTCTACTTAGGTACTACTGTCATTACATTTTATGGGTGGCAGATTACAACTTGCCAGAAATGGAGTATTCCAAGCATCGTTGTCTTCTAATAATGTCCGACTTTATAATATGCTTTTGTTATTAAAACGTTTTTACAGTCAACTTTAATTGTGAGCTCAGTTATGTGTTTTTGGATTTTATTGTAAAAACGCACACAAATCCCTAGAAACAACTTATTAGTCTTCGCAAGTCTAAAACTAAGTACCTACTAATATTAAAATGTATAAAGGTACTAAATAAAAAATGTACCTTATTCCGCCTTGTGCAGCCGCTGACACGTTGGCACCGTACTGGAGAAGCAGACGTGCTATTCTGACATGCCCCTTCTGAGACGCAACGTGTAGTGGGGTAAATCCGGCATTGTCTTTGGCAGAGGGATCAGATTCCATCTTCTCCAAACAGTAAGCCACGCAATCCTATGAAGAAAGTATTGAGTGAGCACACCTCTTAGTTTGAACATTAGCGGAATGCGGATGATTTCGTACCTATCAATATTTATTTATGTGTAACTGAATTTTTTTAAACCTGATTATGGATTATGGTACAAACAAGACTTCCAAGAAGCATTAAGATACATAACGGCAACGTACTTTCTATGTAGTAGTTGGAGGACATGAATCTGCAGGCTTCACGATTACATCAGGAATTCCCCAAGGGTCTCATTTAGGTCCAATTTTGTTTAACCTTTTTATCAATGACCAACCTCGATATTTCAGAAATTCGGTACCTTTTATGTTTGCTGATGATTTAAAGATTTTAAAAGTAGTTCTAAACAATCAGTATGTAATGTAATTACAGAAAGACCTTAACACACTACTGAATTGGTGCACACAAAATTGTATGCAAATTAATTTTGATATATATATCAAATTCACTCGTAAAATCAACAATATTTCTTCACAATACTACATCAACGGCAATTTAGTAAAAGAAGTTAGTGTCGTAAAAGATCTAGGTGTTATTCTGGATACAAAGTTAACATTTACACCCCACCTAGATCACATAATCAAAAAATCGTCTAAGATGCTTAGATTTGTATTTGTTTAGAGGAATGCGAAGATATTCAAAAACGTCTCAATACTAAAAAAACTCTATAATAGTCCTGTCAGGAGCCACTTAGATTATTGTAGCTTGATTTGGAGATCGCACTATAGGGCGCACGCGCTTCGAGTTGAATGAGTTCAAAAGAGGTTTCTCTGACATTTGTCACACAATGTTGGTATCAAAAAAAGAATGACAACATATGATCAAAGGTTGAAATATTTAAAATCTTATCTTTATATTTTCGAAGAGAAATATTCGATATAATTTTTAATTATTGTTATTTCTTTCAATTCAGGAATTATTTGGATTGTCCTGATCTACTGAAGCGAATTTATTATAAAGTTCCCAGAAAGTATCCTCGTAACTTTATTTCGCTACTTGTTTCTCCACATCGAAGGACCTCATTAGGAACCCACTCTGTTGTTCCGAGGTAATGCAGAACAATAAAGAAATTTGCCGACAGCCGACATTTTTGTGGACTCATTTAGCCACTACTCAGTAATCTGTGCCACTACTACTAACTCTTTTTGTATCTACAACTCTAACATATATACATATACAAACATCAACTTTACCACATATTTCGATTTTGTCTTGTTTTATAATTTTTAAGTTTAGGTACTTATAGCATACAGTGTTATCCTGTATGTGATTATACATTAAGCACGAGCGTAGTGCATGAAACTATATTTGCATGTAACAATGTAATAATCGTTGGTAAATTATTAAATAAATAACTATCCACGTGGCATGTAAGCTTCAATTTTAAGATTTAGAAACAGATCTAGGTCTTCTAAGATAAATTGTCTAGAGCTGAGGACACTCACCGTATATCCAAGTCTGGCAGCTCGGTGGAGATGCGTTTCTCCTACACTTTTGTTGATAAACCAGCCTTTTATCTCTTTGTGAATGTCGTGAACAGATTCTGGACTGGGTTTAACAGGCCTTCGAACTTTTGGACAACCATCTTCTCTCCTAATAATCTTCTTCTTCTTACGAATATAATCAAAACCAGAGCTAAACTTTCTTCTGGCAAAAAGTCGTTTAAATCTTTTTTTGCCTTCTATATTTCCTTCTACTGGAACCGGAGTGCTGTTCTCATCTTTAGGTTTACTTTTATCTTCGGTTGACGTATTACTCTCATTTTTATGCTTATTAGCCGACATTTCCTTAACGCGTTTGTTATTGAGAGATTTCATTATACTATTTCTCTTTTTCAAACGCATTAGACGACCTTTGGCGTCGTTTCTTTTTAAAGACTTAGTACTTCTGAGTCCATCCCTTATTGAACTTGATCTTTTTAGTTTCTCTTTAGCAACTTTTTTTGGTTTGAGTTTAGGTTTCGACTCCATTTCCGGTTCAAGAGGTTCTTTTTTAATTATGATTGGTTTTTCTTTTTCATCAAGACATTCTTCATCTCTGTAAGAGGTAGGTGGCGCCGATGCCGGTCTTTCATCACCAAAAACTTCCCTAATAGTGGCACGCTGTTTTAAGACTCTGCTTTCAGTCCTTGTCCTAGTTTTCAAAACAACCGGTAAGAATTCTTCTGTAGCTCCAATAAGACCATCAGTATTATTAATAAAAGTGTGTCTAAATGAAGCCACCGTTTCTTTTCTAAAAGCCCCTAAGTAACTGATATTTTCAAGTAACTTTTCTTTTTTTGCGCTGAGATTCCCTTTATTATTATTATTAACAAGACCTAAACTAGGTGTTGGGAGTAACTCGCTAGCATTTTTCGATATGACTTTTGGAGTTTTATCATCGCGATCTTTGGATTTCTTTTTTGAATCGTCTTTCTTTCCACATTTTTGGATTAAGACATCAACAATAGAACTGCCTCTTTTCTTGGTTTTGGAAGACGAGAAAATTGTCGATGACGACGCTTCTGAATCGTAATGAAGTCTGTTAGGAGCAGAATAACTTGAATTCGAATCCATATCGCTGTCAAGATGTAGTTTGTCAGGTCGTCTCGCGTACAAATCGTCAGTTGCAGCCGACTGAGCGGACGATGGAGCTGGTGAAAGAGGAGCTGGGTCTAAATCTGGGAGAGATGTAGTACCTCGAGCTAGAAATACCCCTGTTCCATGCACAAAAGGACCACCAGAACGTCCTCTTGGGATAGCAATAAGTCTCGTGGGCATGCGAAGAGAACGTTTGAATCTAAACAATTCTTCCTCCCATCCTGGATGAAAGTCAGAGCCATCGCCGAAACCTGATTTTCGAACAGGAGTCGAGCTATTGCTGGCACTACTGCTATCTAACTTCTTTGATGATTTTGCAGAAGTTTTTACTACTGGTGCTATTTTAGTATTATCCTCCGTTTTAGTATTTTTTCGCATGCGAAGTCTAAGTGCGACGCACGTATCATCGTCACTGTCCGTACTAGAATCTACTTCTTTCTTTTCAATCTTAATGTTATCTATAGATACAGATTTTACTTTTGATCTTGAAGATTGCCTTGACAATTTTCCTTTAGATGGTTTTTCTTTACTCACATCATCAAGAGATTTCCTAGAATTTTTGTTGACATCGACATCACAAAATTCTAGTTTTACATAAGCAGATTTTTCTGATAAATCTTTTAGTAACTGGTATTTTAGGCGTTCACTTTTTTCTTTTTCTTTCATTATTTTGCTCTTTATAAGTGGTTCATCATCATCTGTAGAATCTGGTTCTTCTTTAATTACAACTTTCATCGGGTCAAGTTTTTCACATTCCTGTTTTTTAGATTTATCCACCTTTTTATCTCGGATTACTTTTGGCGTCTTTCTTATATGAACAACTTCTGGCGAAGTAGGTTTCTCAGATTTCACTATGACTTTATTTTTAACTTTCAGAACTCGTTCATTCTTTAACTTTTTCTCTTTGTCCTGGTTTTTAAAACTATCTGGTTTTTTCTCAGGTTCGTTCTTGTTCTCAGTTTCATCATCTTTTCTAATATTTACTTCTTCGACTTTAGTATATATGTTTTTCTCAAGTGTTTCCGAAGTCGTTGGTACAATTGGGTGCTCTTCATTTTCATCTTTATTTACCAATGATGCTATAGGTAAATCTTCCGTACAGTCTTTTTCAGAGATCGTAGATGAAATGTGTGGATTTTCATTATTAATCTCCTCTTCATCGATAGGTTCTTGTTTAATAACTACATCATTTGGTATTGTTAATTTTATCTCTGACTCTTGAACTGGATTATCTAATTTTGATTGCTCGGGGTCAATGTTTTCAGTATTAACAGTTTTATTATCACTTTCATTGTCGATTGTATCTTTTCTTCTTCTCGGTACTTTCTTTTTATGGCAACCAGACATTAGTTGTTCCATAAAACTATCACATGCAATAGCCCAAACTAAATCTTCAGGAGTTTCATTTTCCATTTCACCACACTCAGATTCTAGATTATCAGTAATCATTTCGGTCTTTATTGATATAGCAGCATCTCTTTCGATTTCTTCTATGTTCATTGGTTCGGTTTTTACTTCTTGTATAGGTGCTTCAGACGGTATTTCACATTTGATTACTGATTCCAATCGGAGATCTTCTCGTATTTGATTGAATAGGTGCTGCTTCTGCGATTTAGGAAGTAGTTTTATATTATCATTATCAGATTTTATTTCTGGTTTCCCTGAGGTGTCTTCTGAAGGCGGCATTATTTTTAGCTCGGCTTTAGTCCGTATTCTAGATGCCACATCATTTTCAGGCGATTTCCGTTTAACATCAGCGTTTTCACACTGTTGGTAATCTGAATCTCTAGGGATAGAGTCTACTGCTTTAGGCATCTGAATATGATGCCCCAAGCTAGGAGTAACTTGTTTTTGGAATGGTTTTATTACACTGTTAACCTCAGACAGTTGTTCATTTTCTTTTGTTAGATCTGTGATTTCAATCACTGGATCATCCACATCATCAATTACAATGATATCGGGTTTAACGTTTCTAACAGGATCTACGTAGCCAGTTTGTTTTGTTTCCAAGCTATTTCTTAGAATACTCAACACACTTTGTTTAGCAGGCACCCTACTTTGGGGTGTTTCAACAATGTGATGTGGTGGTACATCCCTATGGTTCGGTGTTTTCTGAATAATGTGATGACGGTTAATCATTGGTGGGTTTCTGTCGTGATGATTTGTGTGGAACTCACTTATTAAAGGAGGCTCTCGTGGCGGTAAATCTACAGGATAAGGATAACGTTGTGATACATGCATGTGATGGTCTCTGTAAAGACTTGTAGCAGGAGCCCTCTTGTGTTCATTTTGAAAAGCCTCAAATTGCTTATGACTTCTGTAGCTATACACAGGTCTACTCATAAGTTCATGTTGTTCTCGTGCTGATTGATTCATGCGTTCTATTCGAGTGTCTGTAATTCCAGTATCATATCGAATAATTTTTTGAGGAATGTTACTGACTATAGGACCCGCAGGCCGCTTTCTTTCTTCAATTACGAAGTTTCGATCATCCCGTATTCTACTGTCAATATGCCTTTGATCGTTGACAGGCCTTGTGAGATCAATTTCAGGAACAAATTCCTGTCTAGCTATGGGAACACTGTATTTACTTTGTCCTGGATAAGTATGGTGAGGAGATTCTACAGGATACTGTTCAGGAATCGAACGTCGAGTGTCAAATGAACCATTATATCGCACCGGTGGATGTCCAGGTGCGGCTACTGTGCTATAACTATGACTAGCACTTCTATGTCCGTATTGATCAAAATTCGGAGCAAAATCAACTTTATGAGGAGCTGCGGGGGGTATGTGTGCATTTCTACTGCTTATTAATGATGAACGAGGTTGTAGAGGCAACGTTTTGTTTTCCATGGAAGCAGAATCGACAGCATCATCCTGAGTCGTTGAAGAATCAGCAGAATTCTTAACTGTCTTTACCGATAAGTCTAAAGGTGACTCACGTTTTTGTTTATTTGAAGTTGTAGGTTTTTGCTTAGATTGATTCATTTGATTCACAAGTGAGGTCACTGAAACTGTCATTCGAGCTTGTTGATTAGGGTAGCCAGACTTCGACGACGATCGGGCTGGTGAGGTTTGGACGGAATGCGATGGTGTATAATCATAGCTTGTTTTCGATGTAGTCGCCGAACGGTAAGATGTTCTAGGTTGTAACGTAGAATTTGGTACAGGTGGCACTGGCACACTTCCACCACCATACCGAGTGGAGGAAATTGATGATGTCGGATAATCGTATCCGCTTCGTGCCTCAGTAGCTCGACTCATTGACGGATAACCTACTCGAGGCGGTAAACGTACTGAATCATGTGGTGAGGGTGCGAGTGAAGCTACAGGGCGATCGGCCGGTCGGCCTGCCGAATAATGTGCATTCATAGCTTCCATTGCAACGTGTTTATATTGAAGTTGCTGTTGCGTATCAACACGATGATTGGACAAAATTTGCGGTGCCGTTGGCGTAGGTCGGTACCCCGGATACGCTTGTTGTGGATCGTACTTGCGGGATGGGACAACGGGCTGTCTATCATAGTGTGATGTTGATACCCGTGCGTATGGTGATGTCTCTCGACGTGGTTGTAGCGGTGGATAAACATGCGAAGAGCGCATGTCTGCTGTCGGCAGTCTCTGCGACGACGGTGTCACTTGAGGATGGTATATCGGCGGGACTCGGTCGTTATGAGGTGGAGGAGCAGGTTGCGCCGGAGCCATCGTATAGCGTTGCCCGTGTCCAGGGGGACTTTGCAAAGCACCATCGCGCAATCTCGAAGCCGCATGTTGGGATATCGAGCTCGTTATTCTAGCATAGGTCTGAGGACTATGACGTCCAGGCACCGATGGTTGCGGTGATGCGACGGGACCATGTGAGTTTCTACCGCTATCTGGTATGGTTGACTCGTAGTGATAACGCATGTACTGTTCCGGTGGACGAGAGGCCGAATAAGGGTCCGGTGGACGACTTGGAGCAAATGGCTCAGAGGGCCTCGCAGAGGTGGTTTGCACTTGATGTAATAGCGGGCGATATTGAACCGACTGCTCCTGCTGAACCTCAGTTGGCGGTGGCGGGGGCAAAGGAGCCGCGGATGGCGGTCGAGCCGGGGATGGAGATGGCACTGCCGGTGCAGGTGCGGGAGACGGCAGCGTGCGCGGAGGTTTGCGAATGATGTGCGAGGGCGGTGACAGCGTGCCAGTAGGGTCCTCCTCGTCGTCGATTTCAGGAAGCTCGCGACGTTTCTCTGCCGCCTCGCGCATCACTGTGGCTTTGTGAATGATGTGCGGTTCTGGTTCTATGGGTTCTGAAGGCGGTCGTGGAGGATGAGCGACGACCGGAGTGGTGGTAGGAGCAGGGGGTGCGGCAGCTGCGGACGGCGGTCTAGAGGTAGGCGCCGGTGCCCCTGACTGTGCCGGAGCCCCCTCCTCAGGCAGCGGCGCCTGCCACACGGGTTGGCCGGAACTCTCTGACTGTACTGGCTTGGGTACTCCCATAAAGTACTGGCGAGATACTTCCAGTACATTGTTGAAGGACACGTCCATACTACGAGCTCCGACTCCTTCTTGCACCTGGAACGAAACAGATTCGATTGATAATTTGTAAACAGTCTATGATATAATCTATGCAGATCAATAAAATTAAAGTGTATGTAATTCCAATTTAACAGCTTTTTACAAAATGCATATGAAAGTAAGAGTATTATACGGAACTTACATAAAAAAACTACTATTAATATATTATACTCTCTCTCTCTGTCTGTTTGTTACCTTATCACGCCTAAACGGCTGAACGGATCGTTATCACATTTGGCAAGGTTATAGATTATATCCCGGGGAAGCACATACTTTTCATCATCATCATCCGTCACGCGGGTGAAACCGCGGAGCGCAGTTAGTTAAATATAGCAACGATAAATCAATTGACTGGATCATGACATCCATATCGTACCAGAAGTACTTATGCTCGGGTCGTTACCCGTTGTCTGCCCTTGGGTATGTACGTAGTTAGGTACGCACAAGTTTCTTCACCCCTAATTAGTGAACCTATACAAAGTATTGAGACATTCAATACATATGTAAGTATTAGTAATATTCTGCATAACTTGTCTAGATAAAACACGCAAAATTATCTTATAGGTAATAATGGTATATTTTGCGACTCATACCGCTTTTGCTGAAACTTCCGCGTATAAAATGTATCGACAAAAAGGTGACTGGCCTTCATACGATTGAAGGTCAGGGGTCAGAAGCCTCACGAGCGTATTTGCTAATATATACGCGTGAAGTATACCTACGTACTTAAATTAAAATGGCAGGTAGTATATACGTAGGTTTGTACACCATTGACCAAGTTCCCGTGGCACCCCCAGGGATGTCAGGGGTACAGAATGGAATAATTCTGTATCTAACTAAATCGTACTCTTTTTCTGATAGTAGAAAGTCATATGGACTTAACACTAATATGATAAATGCAAAAAATGTGGGTAAAAATCAGAGTCGAGTGAATGCGTTGATTGATGAAATTAGGAATGAATGTAGCTTAATATATTTTTATGAGGACGGGATTCGAACCTGCGTCTTTCGACAATCCATGACCGACGGCATGACGGCTTGTCAGGTTTTAATGAGTTTTTTGTGTGTATCCATGCCTCCCACGACACAAGAAATCCAAGTGCGCCTAGTGAGTGCACTAGGACTTCTTGTAGAATATAAATTAAAATATATATATGGGTATGTAGATAGATAGGGTCATGGAAAACTTTCTTTTACCCGCGGTTCTGTAACCGTGTCACGGCGCGCGCCGCGAGCGTTAAAATATTATTCAATCCATTCGCGTTCAACAATGCGATGTTAGGTAGGTGCTTTATTACGGTTACAAGCCGCTCACTGACACTAAATGTATTAAACGATAATTAAAGCACATTTTCGGTGAAAACTGCATAATTATGTGACCTCGATATAAAAAAAATATATTTTGTAACGAATAAACACAAAAAGTAATGCCCAAATTTCGAAAATTCTTTCATCATTAGAATGCTACATTATTCCTGAGTAACATATGATTCATCATCAAACCACGTAGGGCAGCTAGTATAAGATAAAATGACCAACAACGAATTTATCTATTCAAATGGAAACAAGGCACGAATAAGAAACCACCACTACGCGCGTTCCGTACAACATCAACGAAGAGTTACAATACCGAACTTAACCACTTCTCTAAAGAATGTTACTATAATCAACTATATAAATCTTCTAAATTTCTAAATAATTTGGAACATCTAGCATGTTTAGACAATTTAGACACAGCCATTGGATGTCTACTAAATTGGCTGGGCTATTTATAAACCTGCAAAAGGTTAATGTGACCTACCTGCCGCCGGAGATATCGGGGTAATCGACATCACGGCCGTAAATAAAAAGTTACTACTATAAAAACAGTGAAGTTTTATAATAATAATTGTTTCCTTTTATTTTTCTCTTTATTAATTCAGATTCTTATAAAAAAATTGATAAGTACTAAGTAATTTTTTTTGATAAAACACGAATAGCGTTATTAAAAACCTGCTCCTAAATTGGCACCGGCATCGGCAGTGGGACCGGTAAACTACCGGTGGTCAGGGCTGCAGTCTTAGGAACCTCCTGGCAATACGTGCCGTGTCGACGGGTACTGCTTTTTGTATCTGACCCTTGATTCAGCATTCACCAATCTAGAGAGAGATATTGGTTGAGGCTCTTCGCTATAAGCACATAAGTCATTTCTTTACTTATATGCTATAGGGCCGTTCACCGAAAGATCTATTCGGATCGGACAATGATCGTAGCGTTGAGCCAATATGCCACATGCCGGTCAGCCGGTCACCTCATGAGCAAGTCAAGGTACCTCCCGAGCTTGCTCTTCTCCGTTTTCAAGAGCTTCTCATTATGGGGAGTGGTGATGTCCATGAGCACAGCCCATTATTATTTTTGATATTACAAAGTATACAATTTTGACTACTGCTTGTATTGTAGTACACGGTATTGTTATCTACTCGTACTTGCAAAGGTTACGCATCTCTGCGTATTAAGATATCGTGCATAGCATGAAGCATCACAGGCCTTTACATTCCCGGTTAATTCGACAGGAGTATAAAAACCCACATTTTGCCAATTTTGTGATTCGTTTTCATGTAATAGGGGACGACATCTAAATGGGTTCTTCCGTCCAAGTGGTTTAATATGTAGGTGTATAAATCTTAAAATAGAGCTACCATCCTGCTGAAAGCGATAATAGTTACCTAATAGTTTATAACTAACTAGCTACTACCCGTGACTTCGTCCGTATCGCAATCCCTCGGGAACTATACCGTTGAATCGGATGAAAGAAACCGACGTGTGTGCGGTAATCTGCCTAATGCCTAATCCTGTTTATGTCTAAGGTTATCTTTGATAGGCTTTAATCCTGATTTACGTAGTTCAGTTGTGCAACTCGACTTACTCGAATACGAGTATTGTATACGTTGTTACACGTGTTACTCAAGCTGAGATGTGAGCGCACGATGCAATGCTATTTTTATCTAATTACTATACTTACTTGCTATTTCTTTGTATTCGAGAACCCTATTGTCTAGACAAATCTTACTTAGATTATACCATTAAAACTGAGGTGTATTTATTTGTGATGTTTAATAATAAATAATAAAATAATAACTAGAGTTAAGTTTTTATAGTAAATGCACACTATACTCAGATCTGTACCCAAGTCTAGAGCCTGTACTTCTAGCATGCAGACTTTAGTTAGAGTTTAAATTAAGAAATTCCATAATACAGAGAGTCCCAGTAAATTACTTCTCGCTCACTGAATTATTGCATGCGCGCATTCAACCGTTCCAAGATGCAATTACTCGTGCACTTACACGGGTTCCGTTATACATACCACGCCCTCCTTATGTTGTATGAGTACCTACTTCATAACATGGGAGGCGAGAGGGAACACGGCTGCAATAAGCTTTGTTCATAAATCTTACTCACCGTGAGTTTGCACTGCCTAAACATTCACATGAAAACATGTTGGAAACATTGTTTAATGTCAATGTATAGAGTAGCGTATATTGAGAAGCGACCCAAATCCTCTACAGTTTTATGCAGTGGGAACTACGAAGTAAATAATATCTTATTTTTTTAATTATTGACATTATTTCTTGATAGAGTGGGAACGCAAACCTCAACAAAACGAGTTGTGAGATTAATTATGTCAAACAAGTTTCAAAACATTGCATGTATATTGTATTTTGGTGCAAACCAGGTGTTAGTCCCATCGTCTGTCCGAACGTAGGTATATAGGTGGTGTTCGTATTGAAAGGACCTAGGAAAATGAGGTTGCATTCGTAACTCTTGCATCATTTTCAGGTAGAACGTTAGTAAATTGTCGATCAAAATCAAAGAAGAAAGAGATAGGTGTCTTTTTCACGTTTTTATGTAAATCAGTGACTTGGTCGCCTGATGTTAAGCGTCACGCTTGCCCGTGCAGATTAATTCTGAAGTTTAAACAATAATCGCCCTTTAAAAACATGATGATAGTTCTGAGTTTAAACCATGGTTTAAAGGAGTTTTAGAAAAGGAATTTACATATACTTTATTCGACTATCGACTATCTCTAGTCGACGTTTTATATTAAGACAACTACATGTTGCCTACATGACAATGCACTGCGCTTATCACTCTGAGTTAAAAGATGTTAAATCTATTGCCCTGTAATTTAGTAAATAAAGATATACAATACGTAGTTTTCAGATACGTTTTCCTTCTAGGGAATTCCCTCAAATATCCATCCGAATAGTCGTAATTAGGATTTACGAGAGCTGATTTATTTCTGTACGTGATCGGTTTGTAACTTGTGATGTTATTAAATTATTGGGAATACTCAACGAGTCGAACTTCCGGGAAAATCATGATATTTATTAATACAATGAGGATAGTATAACAGCCAGAACAGGTACCTACTTATATGCATTTATGTACCTAGACGTGTTTATATACGAACTTATTTATTTATTACATACATTATATACATTATCATCCGCGGGGCTGCGCCCCGCGGATGTTAATGTGTCAATCCAGCGCCACATTTACCTCCATATCAAATTTCATCAACAGTGCTTTAACCGCGACGTAAGTAATTTACAACATAATAATGAGTTGAGTACGGTTAAGTGCTCAAATCTGGGTATGCGTATGACCATTTATACAAATAACGCGGCACGTAATTATTATACGAAGAATTATAGTATAATTGTATTATTTTTTCGGTACACAACTTAGACTGAAGAAGTTACGTGTTCAAATGGTCATGGTTCATACCGTATAAAGGCCTCTGGTAAAATGTAATTATTGTATAGATAAATGATAGATATTAAAACAAACTCACTGTTGAGTTCAGCTACCCTGCTTGATGCGAGTGGCGGCTTCCAGTCGCGACCATGACTCTGGCTATGATTTCTTCACCACCTGAAACAACATAACATCTTTTTGAGTCAAAAATACGTACTAAATAGTAAACATTGCAAACACTGGGATTCCTGGCATACGGTAGGTACTAAAACGGTACTAAGCCAAAACGTAAAGTAAATAGTAAAGTACTAAATCCATTTCACGATACTGTTTCCGAGGTGAACAGAACATCCCCGTCCCAATACACAAATTAAATATTTAAGAGTTAAATTCGATGCTCGGGCGGATCGCTTCGCTGGCCTAGCGGTGCTGGCGTCTAACACGGATTGTCGGAGACATGGGTTTGAATCCCGTACGAAGATGTATAATTTTTCTCTGAACTTGAAAATAACAGTCTTTATTATAGCAGATACTTTGTTTAACCTACCTTCGATGCGTTCGTAAAGTAAAGTAAAAGAACTTATTGAAAATGAAAAATGAAAATGAAATATTTATTTATTGCCACACAAAATTACACAAAAAACAGTATGCAGACAATGGTAAGTAAGGTTATTGCTGGCAAAAGAATAGAATAGAATAGAAAATATTTTATTTGCGACATTACAATGTAAATGTATAAGAATATAGAAATAGCACAAAACATGCATTTGTCACAAATTGGCACCAACTCAGCATAATACCAGCTGTTCGCCAGCGCTGATCTTCCGTTGGAGCCATTTGATGAAATCACGGACCGGCATGCACACAGTACCGAATATAATATTATTTAAAAATCAATTATAAAATCAAAAAAGAAAAAAATTAAACTATAATAACCTCCTAAAATAAAACAGAAAACAAAATGAATATAAATAATTAAGCTATACAGTACTTCCCCTTTATCGTCTCTTGCTTTTTAATACAATAACATATAACAATACAACTACAATAACATTTAATACAATACACAACTTTAAATACTAAGTATTTCAAGTTGATTTAACTCAAATTGCACTCGTATCGTGTTTGAGTGTTTCCTCCTTACTCTGGTGTGTAGTAATATACTTCTTTAAATGAAGTCTAAAACTAAGTACAGTTTGCAGGTTCCTCACCGGAGGTGGGATATTATTCCAGCATTTAGTAGCTGCGTAACGGAAACTACCTCTGAAGGCGGCTGACCTATGACATTGCGTGGAGAGTCGTGACGCACACTGGCGGGGATCTTGGGGTCTATGACTTGACATTAGGGTTAAAGGATTAAAGGGAGACTTAACACGTTCATCGCCATGGTGGGTCAAAATGACCGGCACTTGATCTACCCATTGGGGCCATGGGGGGTCAAAATGACCGGCACGCCAGACCCTACTTTGCGAAGCCCGTTCGCGCCGCAGAATGCAAAAGCTGTGTATTCAATCATACAATATGACCGGCGCGGCCCCAATGAACACCTGTAACCACTTGGTTTTTTGATTTTTTGATGGCATACCTATTTTTAGGACTTAGAGAAAAAAGTTAAAGAATTAGTAATATGGTCCCGTTTTATTTATTTTATTTTATTTTATTTATATCATTATATTATTTTATATATTTTATATTATTTTATTTTATTTAATTTTATTTTATTTTACGTGTCTACGAGCATAACGCACGTTGTCTCATCGATCGAACGCTCGATACGCTGACCGGCATTGTGACCGGCACGGCCTGAATGTAATAATTATTCCGTTTAGGCCACGCCGGGTCGTTATGACCGGCACTTAAAAAAAACCTAAAATAAAGCCAAAAAAACCAAATGTCACTGTAAAACTTGTATAAATGAACAAATAGAACTGAAAATAATCATAAAAACCAATGACATTTTTTTATGATTTTGTAAAATATTAGTCGGCGATGAACGTGTTAAAGGGTTACACTCAGCATAAGTCGCATGACATTTTCATGCTTTCGCGACGTTGTTTTTCAGTGTACCCCTATACTCGCCGAGATAGGTGTAGCGAAAGAGGAAGACTACGTAAAGTTTCTAATTAAATACAAAACAGCTACACATAGAACCAAGCGTACGATGGAACAACTTATTATTATACTACGCTTAACGGCCTTACTTATAAACGTTGCTTTAATTTAAATAACGTCATTTTGTACGGCGCAGAACATTTTTCCTTTGCGCAATACTAAATAACGTCATTTGAAGTTAAGCAGCGTTTATAAGTAAGGCTGTTAGTAATGTAACCTTTCTATTGTTTGGTATTGTAATTCTCGTGTGTTTGTGACACATAAGAAACTTGTAATAATAATTCACGTCGCGCCGTCTGCGACAGTAGGTGGCGCTGCTCCCTCGCCCTGAAAACGACCATCTGATTGAAACCGGGGTCGATGTATTCGCTACCTAACTTGCGTGTTTTACCGGTTATTTAATAATTAATTGGATTTATTCATATTTATTTGGATTATTTATGATACTGTCCGCTTAGCCGCTCCAGGTATGAAAGTGGTGATATGCTGAACTGAGCTTCATGCAATACCTATGCATAAAAAGCTGCATTAAACCAGAGGCGTGCTCTCCTCATTTAAGTCCAAGACTCACTGAGGGTTTTTATTGTATTATTCGATTCCTGTATGAGGATGTGTAGCACAGAAGGTTGCTGAGCCAGTGGAGTAATTATAATCAATGTACTCATTTAAAAATATACGTTTCACCGAAGATTAATAAAGTACCTATGTACTTGTGATTAAACCTGCCTTACTACAAGCCTCATTTCACCTACAATACAAACACATTCGTTTCAACAAAAAATTGGCATTGAAGCGAGAAAGGACAATAATATTTACCTCCATAATACTATTCCTTATTCGACGGTTACAGTTATGTATATCAAGTAGAGTGGAGCGGCAATGCATTTCATTCTGGAGCCAATTCTACTATTTCACAACGTTTAACAAACTATCCTGCTGCAACTGCAGTTCGACTTCGTTTAATCCATAATTACCCAAAGAGCCATTCTACTATTTATAAAGAGAAATTGGAACGTAATCATCGTCATCTTTAACGCTACTTTAAAGCCTACTGTTATTATATACAGGAAAGTTTAGATGTATGTATGTTTGTTACTCTTTCACGCTTAAACAGCAGGACCAATTTTGATGAAATTTGTATGGAGGTATATGAGGTGCTGGATTAACACATAGGATATTTTTAATCCTTATCATCGTCCATCACCACGCGGGTGTAACTGCAGAGCGCAGCTAGATATACATATATTAAACGCTCTATAAACGGTTAGCGAAACGTTCATCGACCATCTATCGATTTAGCAGAATATAAAGTTTAGATCGATCGCGTCTGGAGTTTGGCCTCATTAGAAACATAATTGCAGCTGTTTTTCAATAGCAGTATAAGAAAAAGTGCCATTGTTCGGCTACGTTGGAGCATAATTTAGTAGAATCGGGCCCCTGAATGGACGTTGACTGACACAGATTTAGCATCCGTTGACAAACATTCAGATTCACCACATCACGCGAATTGACTTGTAAAACGGTACTGTTGAATAAAAAAAATAACAATGCCCATAATTTTGGCGCTGAATGACGCATTTGTTTAGTTTAGCCTTGGCAAAGGTCCATACTAATATAAATATGTAAATGTGTCCTTGTATAAAATGTTTGATAATAATGTATTAGTATACAAGTACAATTTGAAAAATGTAATACCGACTTCCATTCTATTCAGTTATTAGAATGTACTCAACTGTGTGTAACTCAAAAAAGTACTGTACCGAATTTGAATGAAAATTCAATGGGACCACACAGGAAGCATCAGCTTTCAAACAATAAAAGAATTTTAAGAATCGGTTCACCCAGTCGATAGTTCTGAGGTAACAAATATTTAAAAAAAGTCGACTTGAGTACCTCCTCCTTTTTAGAAGTCGGTAGAAAATACGTACAAAACCGAAACAACTATATTTCATTATTGTTTAGGGGATGGAGTTTAAAAATACTCCCGCCCTTCTGGATGAGAGTCACAAGAGGCGAGGAAACCCGACATACTAAGTGGTAGGTATCTTGTGCAAGAGGCGGTCTTGGTTGGTACCACTGCATTGTTAGATATTATATGAATAAAGCGGAAGCATTACTGTATGTCTGTCATGGGCAAGCACGGTGCTTACCATCTGGCTGGCATACGACTGGCCCGGCTTGTCACTTACTGGTATTAAAAAATAAGTTGTTAATCGCATATTAACTAATAGTTCTTTCGGCTTTAGCTATATAATTACTTATTCCACTTTGCGCCTTCTGATGTCAGGTGTCATGCACCATGACCTCTATGTCACCGAGGAGGCGTCCATCCGAGCATCGAATTTATATCTCTCTTGATGAAAAATCGTCGTTTGGAGACGTGGTGGGTTCAAATCCCGTCCGAAATGTTTTTCTATCTAAAATGTATTTATTTGGTTTAAGCAGGCATAAGTGGTTTAATAATCGTTGTACAAAATATAAATTACTTAATATATGATGTATCTTTGGAAGTATGTTTAGTAATTTAGTCACAGAATTAATAATACTATGCTATAGTCTTATTCCTAATCCTATTAAATAATATTATTATTATTTAAAATTGATTGTGATTAGGTAGTTATATTTAAGTAGATATATAGTAGGTAATAAGAACTAATGTTATAACTACCGACTTATCCGATTTCCGATTATATTTATGTTATGTACCTAAGAAATACCTGAGTTTGCTTTGCTAATTATTGGTACCTAACTAACTCCCTAATTATTAAATCATAAATCCTGTATTAAGTACTTATAGGTAGGTAATCATTACATACGCTGGAATAGTCACCAAGCGCTCCTAATATATATGACGACATATTATCCGAACAATTAGATATTTCACTTTTTATTGCAAACGTAGGTACGTAGTTATAAAGCAACCAACAAACTTTAAATGTACCCCTAACGCCGTCGACGGTTGTGTGTAGTTTTTCCGATCGTACAAATATTGTGAGGAGCATACCTACGTACACAATACATGAGCATAGGCGTGTGTGTCTGCTCACTATTTACGTACACACTCACAGCTGGCGAGGTCATTGGCCCCGCGACGCGCGCGAAACAAGGTGAATCGAACTTCTACGCTTTTTGTCTCCACCATTATTGAAATTAGATTCTAAGAAGTTTTTTTACCTAACAACCTACACTCCTGTAAGTTGTCTTAAATTGTGTACGAGTGACATCATCATACTTAAATATCTGCCATCCATTCCGTGAAATTAATGATGTGGCCAAGTTTGTGAGCGAACCAGATGAAAAAAATCTTAACGGTTGATTATATTTTTTATCCTCCTCTAGCCTCGTTAACTAGGTACATAACCTATACTTTTTGTGGTAGTTTGCTTTCCTTACTTACCAATGTATATATTATCTATATACATATATACATAAAAATTTACCCCTATTTATCCTGGTCACGCTATAACTTGAGAACGGTTTTACCGATTTCACTAATTCTTTTTTTATTGTGTTAATAAAATTATTTTCAGTAGAAGGTTCTTATGAAAGAAAAATCCAGGAAAGATGGGAGGTTATGGCGAGGCCGAAGGCCGAGCGTACTACGCGAGTCGCGTGTGATTTAAAAAAAATGTATTACGTATTGTGCTATCATGCCTGCTTTTACTAGCCTCTAGAAGATAATAGATAGCTTAAATAAAATAATAATAATCTAAAGAATAAAATAGTAGCTTCTAGACTCTAGAACCGCGGATTCTTTGGGGTATTTATTTTACATAATATTCTAGAATTAGGTAATAATCTAAGAGGTGAGTCAAATGCCATCGAATTCACATATATATGTGTGTCTAGGTAAATGCACAAATTAAGTTATAAATTAAATACCTATAAAATGTAGTAATTAGCCTATGTTTAATAATCAACCATAGAATCAGGTCATCAACGCTACGACCAATTCGAGATTATAACACTTCTTCTGACTGTATTGATTGAGACAGTTTTGACATTAGTTTGTACTCGTATTACTATTCGAAAAGTTGTTATTTTCAACCGACTTACAAAAAAGGACGAAGTTCTCTATTCATCTGTGTTTTTTTATGTGTGTAACTTATTACTATAAACTTTTAACCTAGTAAACCTATTTTGATGATTCTTATTTTATTTGAAAGCTGGTGCTTCTCCCATCCCATTTAGTTATATTTAGTTATATTAAGTTATATTCAATTCGATGTATATTCATTCATATGATATTTAATTCAATAATATCAAGATCTGACCAGAAGTTTTTGTTTGATAGTAATGTATCATAAACATTGACAATGATAGAATAGAAGTCGGTACAAAATGTTTGTTAAAAAATTGTTGTTGTACCCAAATAGATTTTGCAGTAATAAGTTCCGTGGGTTTTAATCTATTTAAATGAACCTGTCCTTTGTGCACTCGTAAAATAACAATTTTATTGACAACCTAATTTCGGATGCCATTAATCTTTCCTTCCCTCACCCCACAGTCACGTTTAATTGTGAACTATGAGGTATCGCTCTAGGGTCGGATTTTTAATATATGAAACACTGCGATAGCTTTGTATGGTTAAGTAATGGAACGATAGCTATGTATTCATAGTGAGACACACATTTTATATAATACTCAAATCAAATCATTGCATGTGGTGTCATACAGTTTTAATTCATTTTTTATTTGGTTTTCAACGAGCATAGAGGACAACACAAATCATTTATGTTTAATTATTAACAGTATGCGTGCAGGAGTCGGAGTCGAACTCCAACTCCTTAACTGCTCGTGGACGAGTTCGGTAAGGGCACTGCCAGAAGGACGTACTGGCATTGCTGGCTGCCTGCATCAGGCTGCTGTTCCGGGGGACGCAGTGTCGTCATGCCATCATATCTACGCACTACCTGAATATCCAACAGTTTGTTATAGTCGCCAGCTGTGCAGTTCTTAAGATTTATGTAAAACGTATATGCCCTTAGTTAAAAGTTTATATCTAAAAGAATTTGGTTTGATTTGCGCTCTGTGATTTATTTTAGGTATTTTCCTGAAATAGGAAGTGTTTATGTATAAGTATAACAACAGCCGGTAAAAGCTCCCTATTGTAATAAATGTAGTATACCCAATATAGATGGGAGAAACGTGAGGGAGGAGAAGTGGTATGGGTCCCTTGATGGCTTGCCCTATGGGTACCAAAGGGGCTGCTCTTAATTGATTTCGGACCTGAACAAACATACAAACAAATCGAGTTTGAATTGAAGGATTGTTGATCAAAGCTTTGAACTAGGTCGGCGAACTGTACGAATTAGATCTGATTCATTTGTTTTCGTTATTCACATTCGATTGATACAAATCTCATGTTGTTATTGTCAATGTGTCGCCATTTTGGCACAGGATGGAAAACTGGTCTTATTTATTTGTTAAAGGTTATCCTTGGAGAAAGTATCTGAGTAATATCGGAATAGCCGAAGGTCTAACAACTAACTACGAATTAAATAGAGGCAGATTTACATATACATAGGTACTTTCTGGTTAAACGATCACGAAAAATGTACCTACACTAAAAATATTTTCATACTAGTTGCGCTCCACGGTTTTACCCGTGTAGTGATGGATGATGATGATGTTTATCAAGGATAATGTAGGATTCAAATGGTGACAGAATTTTTCAAATCGACCGGTAGTAATTTCCAAGCCTATTCAAGTCAAACAAACAAACGAATCTTTCCTCTTCATAATAATATTATATAGATTTAAAACATCGTCCAATCTCTGGAACAGCGCTAATTAAGTATAGACTATTTATTTTGTTCAGTGTTATTAGGTACATACTTTAATGTGTTTTTACACATTAAAGTATGTACCTATAACACAATCATAATGAAATGTGAGAGACTGAAGAGTGACGGTGTAAAACTGATTATTTCTTTATGATCATGTGCAATTTCATTGATTTATACCGCGATATAATAGGCAAGCGGAGTGTAGGTCGTTCCACCGACAAGGTGGACGATGTCGGATGCAGGCCTGCGTTCAGCAGTAGATTTCCTACGGCTGAGATGATGATGATGATAGACAAGTCCACGAGTACCTGTACATATGCGTCCAATGACTACGTAAAGCATAGACAGCAATGCGCGGGAGCGGCTATGGCCCACATTTCGCGTTCTATTTCCCGCCGGTCGACAGCGCCTTCTAAATATAGATTCTCATTGTTTATGGCCGACGATTGACTACATCCAGGTTGAGCACACTTCCTGTATTCTATTCACTCGCACTCGCGGTTTTCTACTCGAATTGCTGTACGATACCGATACTTGAACCTTATTCGCATTCAAACGCATAACGCGCTGCGTTGCGAAATATTCAAGGAATGTTCGTGAAGTTTAAAATTTTACTCTTATTCTTTGAAGATACCGAAAGGCGCCGTGTTATTGCATGAATAGTCATAGCATTGTGATTAGGGCCCTTGCCGAACTTCGGAGAGTATCGATATGTCGGTCACTACAATATTGTACCGTAGCGCGTCCGTGAATTGAATAGACTTATGTAGATCTAAATTCTGGTATGTTTAAAGCTTTGTTTGTAAATTTTTGTAAATACATTTACTTATTTTATTTGACTGCTAGCTGACCCGCTCGCGGCTTCGCTTGCGTGGCCTATATACGGTAGTTTTTAAGAATGTGCGAAGTAGGTATACTTTTGAGGGCGTAACATGTGGACCGAGAGAAAATTCTTAAAATTTTAGTAAATTTCCTTTCGATATTATGTATAATAATGGAAACGCTTGAGAGCTAGCTTTATTGTAATTACACGGTAACTTAACTTAATTACAAGGTAAGGCAAACCTTGTTGCGGTCAAGACTTGGATGGGTGACCGCTAGTAACATTTTTAACTACAAACGGTTTCGTACCCTTCTACTCCCAAAGGCACACTGGCACTGTCTGGGGTTTCGGTTGTTTGTTATATATTATGCCATGTAATCACTGGAAACATTGCCCTTCAAACCGAAACACAGTAATGTTCGCACACTACTGCTTAGCGGTTAAACAACTGACAAACTTGTGGTACTTTCTCAGGCAGACTGCAAAAGCCCAACTTCTAGAGATTGGCGATGCCATTAGCGTATTAAAATTTTAACAGGAAGGAATATATTCCGGAATGGTATAGGTATTCCGGTATAGGTGGGACACCTCATCTAACGTCGGCTGTCTCTGCCGCATTCTATTTATAGAACAAATTCTTCCTAGTACATAGAGTCGAGGACAATCCCGTTTCATTACGACTCGGCTTACAGGTCAGAACAGCTGTGTGACCGCAAATAGCTCGACATAAAATACCTACTGGTGTCTATTTTAAAATCAAATAACTAGAGCTCGTCCATTTGGAATATGTCCAATATTCACCAACAATATAAGTGTAATGTATCGTCCTTTTGTTGTTTGATACTGCTAGCTGTTGTTGGTGCTAGAAAGTTTTATCAATTACACATAATAATAGAGTAGTACCAGTTTTAGATTATAACTAGGTAATCATAATAATTTCTGTAGCCCTAGTATTTAAATGGAACAAGCTAATATACCTACTTTAATAACCTGCACACGTATAAAGCAGACCTAAAAGGAAATAAATAATCGCGATAAAACTAATTAACCTCGATAATTTGATTCGCATTCTTGCGTAACGCGACCGTAAAATTCCAAACTTTCATTCATTACTGCATCTCAATTAATAAATGTTCGTACACATCTGCGGTATAGTAGACGAAAGTGTTCGGATTGAAGCACGACAAGTACGGCAACATGTTGTGACACGCAACAGAGTTGTTTTCCTTCGGTTTGTGTGTCAGTAGGTCAATAGCTGAGGTCGCACTTCGCGGACCACTCACAAACATGCTTAAACACTTCAAACGGAGACTTACAATTTTACTCAAAACATTTACACACGTACATATTAACTTTAAAATTATTTCAACGATACTTTCCAAAAAGAATCCTACGTGTCCAGAAATAAATGCGAAGCATGTGTATTGTAAGCCTATTTTTAAAATATTGCTAACTAAAATACATACTTATATATGGTTGTCTGGAAGAGATCGCTCTAAGCGATAAGACCGCCCATTGTGACACTTAATTTTAAGTTTTTCATTGTTGACTAATGTTTTTCTGTTATATTATCCATTTCTATGTTTTTCACACTTGAGAATGTGGTATTGCAATAAAGAGTTTATCTATCTATCTGTCTCTATATATTTAACAAAAATAATCATAGCAACGGACAAGGCCTATGATATGATAATAATAGCATAATTATTATTAGGTATAGCTGATACGCTCTTTCATGACATTCGGGTTACAGGTTATCAAAATGACGATAAAAACGTTTACGTAAATATTTATAATTCCAAGATTACGTAAAGACTCGCAGCGAGCGAGGTATTCTAACATTTCCTGCTTCGAGTTGTTATAGAGCGGCTTCATAACCTATGAACATTGAATTACAAGGATTACGTAACTCGAGAATATAAAGACAAATTGTTTCTCTTAAGTTATACAATATTGTATTTTAGATATATCAGTTAGCTATTTGAAGTACGAATCGATATCGATAAAATAACAGTCAAAAGTAATTGATAATGCGGTTCACAGTTGTGCAAACGTACGGCAGGCGGCCGAGAGACAGTGCGTTTATCGGTCACCAGGCCAATGTCACAATGCCTTCTGACCCGAATGGGATCTCGATAATTTGAGCCTAGAACTTTTACAGTTCTATGCTTTGTATATCTAAACTAGGACACTTAACAGTTCTAGACACATTATTCATGCAAACAAGGAGAAATGTGTTCGTTTTCATTCTATTCAAACATTTGTTATTATGGTTTATCTTACAATCTTACACCTGCCATACCATAAGTAGGATACGTGACTTATTATTATTATACAACATTGTGTGAGGTTCAGCCATAAATATGTCGCATTTGATAATATCACCGGTTCGAGTCACCAGTGTTTCTTATTAAACCAACAGAAAAAACGCATGATTCATGTGAAAGGAACACATGAATGCACTCAACGACGACTTTCTGAGAAATTGCTTTTATGGGAATGTGACATTTCATCAATATTCACAACAAATAATGCATTTGATATCAGTTTAAATATTGGTGTTGGTGCCCCATCGGAAGTTATGTTATCGTGGCAAGATAACGCATGTGACATTATTATTCTCAATTATGTCATTTTACATGAGTGAATCGGCGAAGGTGTGAAAAAATTATATTCGAGAACACGAGAGATAATATTTCGAACATTATCGCTCGTGTTCATTGTTATAGATAGATTATTCCAAATTTTTATTAAATTTTATCGACTGGTTTTCATAGTGATGATTGAATTTGAATTGATAAAATTATAAAAAAAATATTATCAAGGGCTAACTATTACATATCAATATAAAAAAAATCATCCTGTGGCATAGGTTTGATGATTATTAGTTATAATGACGAACGCTCCAATAAAAGTAAATGTAAAAGAAACAGGTAAAATGTTAAAGGTTTTGCAATAATACGCGACGAAATGGCAATAAGCCTAGTGTCTAGAGGCTAGAAGCAACGCGGAAGCGAGCGGTGAAAGTGGGGTGAAAGCGGCATGCGCAACGTTTACCTAATCGCAGTACGGCGGTGGCCACTACGGCGGCGCAGGCGCAGGCCCACATGTTACATCAGCATCTAACGTTACAAATGTGAAAGTCAATGTTACATTCGATTATTGTGCCACCAGTTTACAGACAATGCGACTTATATTATTACGGACAAAGGTAAACACTCGTCTTTATTAAAAAAATTGATTTAACATCGTGAGATTTGACGAAACATATTGCCACCATATGTTTCGTCAAATTTTATTTAAAGCAGCAAATTTTATTCATAACGCTATCTGTAGATATGCTTTGGCAAAATCTAGGTGAATGAAGTGTCTACTCATTACGACGATGTCACACTGTTTTATTTCAAAACTGGGCAGTTATTCACTATGACCACTCAAACAAGTAACGCGGTGCGCTAATGAGGAATGACCGTGAAATCAATACAAATTTGCGATAATTCCTTAAAGATATTAAACGGTCATAGCGACTAAAGACCCTGAAGTGATTACATGCCAACCAACTGAACATAATATCATGAACTAATGTTATGCTATACCAAAACTTATGTAAGATCGTCCGAGACTCTGGAATATAATTACCTAGTAGTGTCTGGAAAACAATTCGATACACTCGTAAGTGAAGAGATCGGAAAAGGTGTTGAAATAGAGCGTGTAGAGAAAGTAGAAGCGTTATCGTAGCAGTAACAGCGATAGACGGTATCTAAGTGGGTCGGTGCAGACGCCAACTAGTGCAAACCGCCGATATCTACCCATCCATTACGTATCTACGAGTACTTCCATTGTTTACTTTCGCACCGAATTCACTAATCTGGAATGAGTCATATTCTAATAACAACACCTGTAAAGATATTGGCATTATCATCCGCTAAGTTTATTAATTAATTTAAAATCTCTTATTTGAACTTACTACGTGTATAAGATATAGAATAGGGTAGGCTTATCAAGAATCCTTGACATAAAAATAGAACAGATATCAAATTAAATCAGACTAAATTAGTACATCGATGTATCTGCTCAACTGTTTTTTTTAATTAGGCCATCACATAGGTTATTCATAGCACAAAAATGTCATCAATCCTAATCTTGTGTAAGTCCAGGATATTATATAGTGTCAATTGCCTAAAGTGGCAATATATATTATGTATATATATCGTTAAGCACATTGTTATCAATGGCGTTGAATCTAACTAAAGTGTGAATAACGAGTGCCTTCCTCATAATAATCGGCTAACGACGGGTAGGAAACGACGGACAACCGCCCGCGAGTGCACCTTGACCCACTTCCCCTTCCATACACTCCGCAAGTGCGAGCCGAGTTCTCGCAACCGCAAGTTTGCTATGCAATCTCCTTTATCGAATACAATAAAATCCAATTCGCGATGGAGGCAATGGCGTGGCAGTTGCCAAATGAAGACATCGAAATCTGTTGTAATGGAAAAGTTCATATAGCTGTTACTTTTAAAATAATTACAGTTTGAAGTGGGAAAAGTCTCGAACTTTCATCGAAAGTCTAACAAAACCGTAAGTGATTGTAAACCAGTATCTTGCTAACACACAGATTCCGAGTTTTGCACTACACAATAAAACTAATTAAGTAATATATGTAAATGTACATAGGTACCATTACTGTATTAAACATAACCGATAAAGAATGTGACGTACGTAATGTATTCGGAATAAATCACAAACACGCTACATAAAATAAATACGAAAGTTTGGGAGCGAAACTGCGTATAAGATTGTTTCTTCTTCATCTTGCAGATGCAAACAGATTTGCATTACATTAAAAATGAAAATGAGTGCAAATTCAAAGTACCTACCAAGGAAGAGATCACTATAACCTTATTTCATGCAAACGAAATCACGGACTAGGGCTTCAATAATTATAATATTTTAAGACTTTATCAAATAAGACTTCTAGACTTATCTCTCATTTACCGATTAAGGAAAACGTAATGTTTTTCGTGATATAGATTGGTTACAAGAACATAACAATAACAATAAGCTTAGTGGGTAAATAGTAATAAGTACTTTACAAAAAATGGTTTCATAAACAAAATATAGAAAATTAACACGGGTAGATGAGACTACAAGTAAATTAAAAGCATAATAAGACATCGACCAGCCATAAAAAATACAGCTTGAGCAAAATGTCAACTGTGTTCTAAAATTAGTGAACTTGCATGTGAGGTCGTGCGCGATACACGTCAGTCAATACGAAAAGATGGCGCCCGTATGTATTTGCAATCTCGTCGTATCATAGCCAGCCTTGCTCAACAATCCACAATAAGCAATTTACACAAACGGCAAATAGAATCAGAAGGCCAACAAAGCTAGCGAGCGTGAGAATTCATTGAATTTCCTACATACAGCACCTGCTCGAACTCACATGCTAAACTAATTTTTGACAAAAGTTGGCATTACCAGTGTTCAATTTTAAGCCCGTTTTCCCAAGTGTTTTAAGTTGTTTAATTCTCAATTATTGATTTTTTAATAACCTAATTATAATTTAATTAAGTTTGGCCTTATGGTTATCTTGATTTGATGTTGACTGATATGTAATTTCGTCAACAGTTCTTTAAAATTAACGACCAATAAATAGGTATATTTGCTTTTTGTCAGGCCTTTAATTTCTTTCAAATGTGTCATCTTGTAACCAAGTTTCCGTATTGAAATGCAATCGTAAAAATGTAAATTAGAGCTGATATAGATTTATCACTGCGTAAGTTGGCTTGATTTCAATTTAGGTATATAATTATATCTATCTTCGTGTGCTGCTGACCCAATTTCTACTCTTTTTCTAGATAAAACTTTTAAAAATGTAATGTAATCCGATGCTGTAAATATTAGATTCCTATTATATTGTCTTTGTTACAACTCCAGAGCCTAAAAACTTTACAAACAAGAAATACATTATTAATAAATATTGTAATACTCACAATAGCCATTTAGCAGCTGGGAATCCAAACAAACAATCCAATGACACAAATCACTTTGTGATCGAGCACAACAATCCGTAAACTTTCTTTGTGGAGATGAGTTCACTTCACTATTCTTGAACCAACTAACTGTAATCCAAATACTGTTGCACAGGCACTGGCAAATTCTTCACTGACACCACTAAACGTTGCTTCAATAACAGTTCAAATAAGATTACATAAAACCATGCACACACCGTATCTGGGCTCACACCCAGTTCCAAGTAGGTACCTGCAACAAGACAAAGCAACCATCAATTTACGAATTTTTAATCTTTATAAAGAAAGCAAAAATGTGTTATTAACAGTTAGGAAAAGATAAGACACGCTCCACTTACGGGAATAATGTGAGTATTAAATTAAGCACAAAATTAACAATGACGTAAAGAAGTCAATGGCAGCGTACTCGCTGTACGTGGAAACAATCCGACGACCAAACGCTGACTAGTTGGCTTGGCGCAGTGGGGGCATTCGGGGGAGGGGGCAGACGGACGGAGGACAGAGCGAGGGAGGGAGAACGTCTGGCCGACTGGTTGGTCGACCTATTGGCTCCACGCACACACTCAACAGCAATGTCAGCCTGTACTTCTGAAGATCGTAAGCACGAATTGTAAGCATATCGTTAATATGCTGTTTTTGTTTGACACGAGACAGTTCTTTTATAGCTAATCTTTGCAGTTAGCACCAAGGTTTTTAAAGTTTTTTGCTGTAGTTTTCCTATCTTAATGATTGATTTTGTCATGACTTAGTAACTGATCGAGAGCTAGATCGGGTGATGTTAGGCGACCATCCGAGAAGTGTGGGCAACCTTCAGCAACTCTCATGGCCACGCGTTCGAGCGTAAAGGTCATCGTGTACCTAGTTGCTACAGCAAATATCAATTGTTCAAACAGCTCATATTTTCAAGTGTAAACGAGTAAACTGCGAGTAAATGATAATGACACGTCGATGATAAAGTTATCTTTTACTGGTGCTATCGATGCCAATGAAGGAAACATGCCAAGAGGAGATAATGGTGATAAGGTTTGATAAAGTGACGTATATAATGCAAAGATGTGAGCAAGCACGCTCGCTCATGCCTCACTGATGATATGACTCAGCCTAATTTACATTTCACATCCTAGTGGCTTTGGGAAATGTATAATGATACCTATAAACAAAAAACAATAATATGCCTATTATAAGAATTATAATTTTTGTATACAATGAGTACGTACTTATTTTTAGATGGTTGTAATTTAAAACTTTTTTTGGTCATCATACCTACTCGTACTTCGCGATTTGCTTTCATGATCATGTTCTACGTAGTTGTTTTTGTTTTCAAAGTTTTTGTATGGTAATGAAAACAAACTGATAAAACTTAGTTTTTATAATTTTACGCTATCGTTATCTGTGCCTAAATAAAATTCACATTTCTCTCCATAACAATGTTATTTCTATTATATTAACGGGGCTTAATCGCGTTAGTAATAGTATTTATTTACCTCGACGTTTCGATCAAGTTGCGGTGATCGTGGTAAGCCCCGTTAATATAATATAAATATGTGTTCACATCGCGAAAGTTTAAAAGTTACTAATGTTATTTCTTTTGCATCTACGATTAGTGACATGGTTTTAAATAATATACAGCAATAATTAATAGATGGACGTAGTATTAGAAGTATACAATAAAGTGAGTTTAACGTTGTGTTTGATTTTTTATATTTATGGAAAATAGTAAAAATCAAGAGAGGTCACATTGAATTGAACTAAACCAACCGGTTTTTTAAATAACCTAAACCTACAAAGGAATCGCACACCTATTTCAACTTACTACTACTTACAACCTATTGATACTCGTAATATGCAAAGTCATTATAGCCTGTCTAGTTCTATTCTAAGTAATATCTACATATTTTTTATTATAATTCTTTTAGTAACGTAAGCCTACATTACATACTCATGCAGATTAATCTATATCTGGTAGTTTACATATTACGAGTATTCAATCAATCAAATTTTATATTCAGGTAAGTTAGTGTTACACCCATAATCATAATCATTTATACTATACTATATATTATTAAAGAGCAAGATATGATAATAAGAAACATGATATCTATTTACGGTGTGTCCAGGGGGCCTACTCCCACCTTTTACGAAACTATCATAAATCGGGAGTGTTTTGTAATAAGCTTAGAATAATCATACTTACTATCGTACTCCCACCGACACAAAACGGTCAACCAAATTGAATGGTAAGGTTGCAATATGACTACTTTAAGAGATGGGAGTACAGATATTCAAAAATTTGACACTGGAACAATGAAACTTATTGTCAAAAGTCACGTCAAAGTACGCGAATTGAGTGAAATATTTGATACTACGTCATCAAAACGTCTATCGTAATGCATTATTATTTTAAGCTTGCTATATTTGACGTGGTGGTACCAAATTTAATGGTAAGGTTGAAACATGACTACTTTAAGAGGTGGGAGTAGGGACCAAGGTTTTTAAACAATGACGTGAAGGCTATTTGCCACTACGGGCATTATTAGTGACGCTAGAAAGGAACTAATCGTCATAGTACAGGCCCGCCTAGTGTAGTGATTAGGGCACAACCCTAAGTAAAAAGTATAAAAGATAATATTTTGAATATTTGAATTGGAACCTTTCGTTCACTCTTTGTAGTGAAACTCACTATATCGAGAATTCACTGTAAAGCGAGCGTCTCATTTCGTTGGAGTTCCCGATATATAGCTATGACGAATAAACTCATTATTGTCTGGACGTCCAACGAAAATAAATACACAGTAAATATTATCCCGTTTCCAATCTTAACTCTTGTAAGTGACCGCGATAGTCAACAAACTTTAAAACCGGTTATAGTTGTGATTTAAGATTTCAATTTAAATATCATGATTTTTCAGCTAACACTACCAATGGTTTATTCACTTATTGATCTACACGATGGTCAGTTATGGTACGGTTGAAGGAAGACAGCAACCGTGTCATAGAGGCATCTGCCGAAACACATAATTAGGTACAAGCATAATAAAAGAAAAAGGAATGCATAATAAATATAAGGTAATTACTTAATTAGGGTCTTGAGAGAACTACATGCACAGCCAGGCTAGCACTAGATGTGATAGTATGAAAATGTCCATTATTAATTTCTGTTCTAGCAAAACTGTCGAAATGTCTAATAGAAATGGTACTACATTGGGTGTGAACCGCAGCTTCGCTAAGGCACGGTAATATGATCCATCTGATAGATAATATTACCGTGGCTAAGAGTTCACAGCCTGTGAATCACAGGACCATAAATTCAAATTCAAATTAGTTTATTTCTCTTTAGTAAACTGGACGTATAATACACCCGTATCTTGGTAGATAGTTCCTTTCAAATAATTACAATCATAATTTCGTACTTAGCATTACAAATTACATCAAATTACTACCTACATTTTATTTTTTCATTAAAGCAAATTATTATTGGATTATTATTAGAATATTAAAATGTAAAGGATATAAGGGTGTTAAAGTCACTTTTATGTAAGCTGCCCTGTTGACTACGATATTAGTAAGCCTATATTTTGTTTTTTTACTCTGTTATGTGAAAACACACTTATTGATAATTCAAATCCTATACAGGTAGTAATCCTATACAGGTAATGCTCATCCTTGTAATAATCCTAGATCACTTTAACTAGGTCGTCGATCCCTTTTTATGATATTATGGAACGGTATTTCTTTATTTCTTTTTGAGATATTATTTCAATATATAAGCACGGTATATAAGCACGAGGCCCACCAAAGTATGCCTAGAACAGATGGAGTTCCTCACAAGTGACGAGTGCACTGCACTGCGGACTGCGCCCGTAACCTTGAGACATTAAGTTGTTAAGTCTCACGTTCTGTAATTTCACCGGCACCAATACCCTCGAACCAAAACGCAGGTATTGCGAACATTACTGCTTCGCTGTAGAAATAGGGTATGGTGGCGGTACTACCCCGGACGTTCACAAAGAGTTCTACAACTCTTAAATAAATCCTTATAATAAATATGTTAATTCCAAATTTCATACACACAAACTGAGTCGTTTAATCCTTCCTATACCGTGATAATTGAAAATGAAAATGAAAAAATGTTTATTAAGTCCGCAAAGACCACAAAATAAAAGTATCAAAAATATGTACCTATATAATTATAAGTTACAGTGTAGCGCTTAAGGACAACATTATATAACTTACAAAATTATTTACCGCGATCTCCGTACTAGGCAAAGCCTGTATCTCGGGGATCTAGAACGATTGTTCAACAAGACTTTGATTAACACATTACATTAACACAAAGATTTATGAATGAAACTGACGTATATATACGTCTCGGGACGCAAAGGGTTAATGCGGCGTGCAGATAAGACAAACGGACATACATACTTAACTTATACACACTGATTTTAGTGTTTGACGCGACGTAAACCATTCGATACATGAACACGGTTTGCGTTATTTATGTATTGCTTGATACTCGTATTTGTAGGTACAGCTCAAATTAACCTCTATACATCGATATTGTACATAATAATATTGATTTACTGTAGGTACCTACTTACTCACGTATAATCTTCGTGGGGGTAACGCACTTGTTTGGTGCCCTACGGTTCTCTCGCTCTCTCCATCAAGTTTCAACGCTTTTTTGTTCCGCGCCGAGTCATTGCCTTGCCAGAGTTGCCAGGTTTTATTTTATTTTTAATGGTGGCGGAATAACTCGTGGCCAATTGACGATCCTTTCACTAGCGCGATGGAATTTGCAAATGTGATGAATTCGCACCTAGCATTGCTCTGTTAAGTTACTCGCTAGTGAATTTGCACTTTAATCGAAAGCCTATTGATAAATTATTTAACACAAACCAATTGAATTATAGACAATGTAAACGTAATTAGCACAACCTCAAACTGATGAGATCTTGAATCTTCGTACGACAAGATATTTATAAATTTGTAGAGTATTATTGTTTCGGACAAAACAATTGTTGGTAGGTATGCAATGTTATTGTTATTTTAAGAAAATATAGTAGTAGGCGTAGGCAATATTTCAGAGAAGTCGTAGCGCCACAATGCAAAAATGCCAAGGTTTTTATTCACAAAATGGTTACCTGGCACGTTAACACTGCCAGTACACATCAGGTATGCAAGCAACCGGTAACTCGAGGTCTATCACGTATGCCTCGTTTGAGTCCGAGATAGCGAGACGAGAGCGTGTGAGCACGTCCGTCCGAACGCGGTCCGCGACTGGAACTCGATCGTCGTTCTAGAGAAAGTGACGATGGAATATACTACTTTCGAAGCGAGCCGCTTGCCGCTGTGGCCTGCGTCCGCTGTCGTCAAGTTTTGGCGATCTCGCCTCACTCGACTCAATGTGACTCGGTTCTCGGGTACCGTTACGTTACCCCCTTTTTGCTTAACGAGGCCGTGTAAAGTTCTCATCTCATTATCGTCACCCGTTAGCAACAGAATTTCACTTGCACAATTGCACAATCGTGATGTAACTTCTCTGATGATTGAGCTCATAAATCATCAAACGCGTGTGCGTGTGGTGGAATTGGAGGTCTCGATTACTTCCAGCTTTCGTTAGATGTGGGTTAGCGAACACTGTGAAATATATGATTTGCTGTAGTTGTGTAAACAGAGCACGATCAGAAATACTAATCATAAGATATAAGATACCTAGTTACCTATTATACTTCTTATTCAAACAACGTGAAACTTTTATTTTTATTTAATCAACCTTACATTATTAACTGCTAATGGGAAATAATGTAAGATTACCATATTTTACGCTCAAACGCTATACGCTTTTAACAAACTTAGAAAATATCCAGAATATGTTGTATATTTCAAGATACAGCTGGATCATTCAGATAAACTAAAACATACTTTAACTGTTTGATGTTTAATTGACAGATGCTGATCAATGTTGCCAATTTATTTATCTACCAAACTTCCAAAAAGGAGGAGGTACTCAATTCGAATGTTTGTTTCCTTATAACTCTCGATAGGATGAACTGATTCTCAGAATTTGTTTGAAAGCTGGTGCGTCCCGCGCGGTCCCTTTTAAATTTTATCAAATTCGGTCGAGTAGCTTTTGAGATACACTACAATAACTGAATAGAATGGAAGTCGGTATAAAATTTTTCAAGTTGTACTTGTTTCTCCATATTTTATACTATTTGTGCACAACCATCCCTTTTCCTGCTGTTAATCCTCTCCATTCAAAGTTTGTCTGAAAGAGATTGCTTTGAGCTATAACTGCCTATTGTTACACAAGCTGTACGAGTATAACATATAATATATAATCTATCAATTATAGTTATGTAGAGCGCCATGTTTTGGTATTAATATCAACAGTAAGGCATCAACGCTTCTTCTTTGAAATGTAATATTATTATATCATATTATGAATGAGTTCGTTTTGGCACTTAGGAGGCGTTTGGGAGACACTACCACAAATTCCTAATCCGCACAATTTCCAAATTAAAATGTAGAACTTGTAGGATATAATATTATAGGATATAACTCCTACATGTAAAATTATCTGTAATGATTTACGATTTGAAGTTAGTACCTACTTTCCTCCAACCCCGTTAAATTGTTATACAGTTATTTTACACGTTTTACATAAGTATTGGAAACTCTTAATTATTCCACATTCTCTTCATATTACCAAATGTAACAGTAACTAGATGATTGTTTTTGTTTATCAAATGTTAATTTATGATGAACGTCGGTTCTTAGTTAAAAGCAACCACGAACGCAACGTAGCTCTTCCGGACTCCGGAATTTAAGTACATACCTATCTACTCACCTGAAAGTTACTTTCAGTGGGCCCCGAGCACAAAAATCTGCTTAAGTGTAACGTTATGGTATCGTTTACGTATTCAGTACAAACTATGAGTTATCTGTGCCACTAGTGTACTAGATAAATGACAGTTTGTACTAAAGACGCTAACGATTCGATTACGTTACATTTAAAAAGATTTTCGTGCTCGGCCCACAGGTATTTAAATTTGTATATATCCATATTTAAATTTAAATATGGATATTTAAATATAACCGGAATGTTGCCCTTACGCTCCCATCCATATTTAAATTTAATTTTAAATATGGGAGCGTAAGGGCAACATTCCGGTTACGTCCTCATATCGTATCAGAATACATTACCCCGCACAATCTTGAAGAAACAAATCGCCGGCCAATAATAATGTTTAGTGTTATAAATTCGCGGTGACTGTTTGTGTGTGTATATGCGTGTCTGTCTGGCACCGTAGCTCCGAAGAGTGTTTTGATTTCGACGAGGTTCTTTTTTTTGTTTGTGACCGTATTTTTCCGAGTGGGTTCGTAGTTATGTTAAAATCGGTATAACTACTCAAAGCTCATAATCTACATATGAACTTTTTTAGAAGGATTTGAACAGTGCCTATAGTAGTGACGAGTTTCGTGTTCGTTGCGAATAAACTTTAGCTTTGCTGCCCACCATTGACATTCTCTTCATCATCGACACCCACACCGACATTGGAGATCTTTGTGGTTCTATACATTTTTCTTTCTATAACTTTTTTACATTTACAGTTCTTAAAAGAAACTATTCAGAAACTATGCAAGTATTTCCAGGTAGGTTTACACTTTACAGTAATGAAATTGAAATAAAGCAATTTACAGAGGACCGTTGGCATCTTATGCCGTTACGTAGTAGCTGTTAACTAATCTGTGCCGTTATACGAACTAACTACGTTTTCGAACCGTTATGTAAAATTGCCTGTCCGCGGATGCACGCCAGCGCTTGCGCATACGGCTTGTCTTACAATTACGTCTTAGCACTGGCTGCATAATGCGGTACTTACCAACAAGAAAATCTGGTTTTCATGAGAATAAAGACAATAATAAGAATAAATAAAACGTGAAAGTATGCACTGAGTATATTATGAAGCTGATTATCTTTATCTGTTATTTAACTTTTTATATGATATTGGTGTGTTTGCAAACAATAACATTTTTATATACAACATAAACAAAATAAGGCTTTATCATTTCACAATAATTGTAAATGCGAAAGCATGTCTGTTTGTGACTTTTTCTAAACTGACTAATCTGAAACTTTTAGCATTGGTACATGATAAACATGTTCCTTTACCGTTTATTATACTTCAGAATTTCGCTACCTAACCTACCTAATCAAGTAGCTTTGTGTTTTTACCATACACAGTGACTCACCTCTATTGCTTAACATCTAAAATCATAACATTAGGTACCAACCCACGGAAGGATATCTGCCTTCATGATTCAGTCAGGTGCAAAAGGAACTGGCATAGGCCAATTGTCCTTCTCTTACATCCAACCTATCATGGCTTGATACCACTTTTATTGTATTTTTATTTTAAACACGACTCACACTTTGTACTTTGTATTTCCGTTACTACCAATCGGGTATAGATTGATAATGGAACGGAAAAAACTTAAATAAAATATCACCGATGTCGTATGTGTTTTGTTTTGATAAAACGCATTATAGTCTTTGTCCAGCCGTGCGATTCTATAAGAGGAAATATCGTTGCATCTTTGACAACATCCTTGAAACGAATGACGAGATGACAAGAAACGTTGGAAAAACAACCATGTGTACAAGGGCGGTATCTTATAAAAGTATTTGACATTGGTGAGCTGCCGTGTGATTATCTAAGAGCAAACATCGTTGCATCTTTGACAACATCCTTGAAACGAATTACGAGATGACAAGAAACGTTGGAAAAACAACCTTGTGTACAAGGGCGATATCTCATAAAGTAATTGACATCGGTGAGCTAGTCGACGATGTGATGACGAATCATTAGTTCCTCGAGATTATTGCCGCTTCTCGGTAGGCTCTATATATTTTGGAAAGCGGCGGTAGTCTTTAAAGTACATTATAATGAAAAATTGACGTTCATAAGTGTGTCTTTGATGCCTAAATTGAATAAATGATTTTGACTTTGACTTTTGACATTAGAGAATCGCACGGCCGGTTGGGTAATAAGTAAACATACGTCAATGCACTCAAACTTACCTATGTCATGTCGAATTTATACCAATATCTGTACAACGACAACGTACAATGACATTCCCTTATCTCCTCACGACGAGTGTATACGTATGCCATGTAGGTATACATATGTATAGCTATAATAAACTAATGATGACATTGTACTAAACGATGATATGATAACTTAATGGGCACACAATTAAGATAAATTAAAATCGTATAATTGTATTTTGTGGTGTACACATAAAAGAAGTGAAAGTTGCTTCTGAATGAAATGAATAGAGCCTGTCTGATTTCGCCTACAATTCTTTGTGTTCAGTTATTCGCTTCTAAAACGAAAGGCAGCTTCCTACACAAGGTCTTGCCAATTCATTATCAGCAATTGGTAAAGCAAAACATCATGCTAATTTTGCTCTAACCTGCCCCTATAGACAGCCCTTACGCGGTCTTGGCATGGGAAATGTCATATGATGTGCCGTGCGATTCTGTAAATATTGACCGCTCACCGATGTCAAATACTTTATGAGATATTGCCCTTGTACATAAGGTTGTTTTTCCAACGTTTCTTGTCATCTCTTCATTTGTTTCACGGATGTTGTCAAAGATGCAACGATGTTTGCTCTTAGAGAATCGCACGGCTGCAGGCCTAGACAAAATTCAAGCAGGCGTTTTTCCGCACACGCTACAGACAGAACGTTCCCGGGTCCCGTCTACGAACTTAGCGTGACGTCACGTGACTCTTCTACAGGTAATATCAACGCCATACATTTTGGAGTTGTCGTTTGGCGTTAACGTTAAGACGCGGTCCAACCCCAATTTTTAAATAATTTACGATGCTTTACGTAAGGTTGAAAATCGCTTGTTAGATTGGACGATGTAATGCGAAAATGCGTTAATTTTGTACGTTTCCTTTATATCTTTCGATATATATAAACACAATTGAAAAAACTGCTGGTTACTACTTTAGTACTCTATGTTGGCTATGTATTACCTAAAAAATAATATAGTGTTATCGCTGAAAATTCTGAGAGTTTGGACGTGAAAGTTTATTTTTATGTACCTATTTAGGATTTTTTCTGTAGAGAGCGAGTAATATTTATGAATTCTGTTCGGTTATTACTCTTTGCCTGTTCCTTTTCTAACCTAAGTATTATTTTCATAATATATTATCGATCTGTTTCGTTACACTAGATGTTTAAAGATTCTGCTTTTTACTATTATCAGGGTACGACCGCGCCTTAACAAAAACATGTTTTGTCTAGGCCTGCTGGGCCGGGATTCTTTACTATTCGATAAGTAACCGGATCGATTAGATCAACGCCGTAAACTGACTTATCAGCTAACGTACCTTGTCTCTATTATGGATCTAGCTGCGATAACTATATCGCGGGCTGTCTTTTACCGATAATTTATCCTATCGACAATCCATGCTCGCGCCAATGGTAGATATTTTATCGTTATTCGCGTTTTTTATACTGCTTATTGCGAAGGCAGACTTTCCCCTGATCTTTCACTCAATCTCTCAGAAACTCAGTTTTTCAAACCGTGTCGGAAGTTTACTTACAAGGAATATTTATTTACTCGAATATTCAATGCCAACTCATTTGGAATATGCTGTTCCAGTTATGGATTTTGTATTGAGCTTTTAGTACGAAAATAAAGATCTTATAATACCGAATCGATCGGCAACCTATATTAGACGAGGTTTTCTAACGGTCAGGTCAGGTTTGCTCTATGGAAAAAAATCCTCTGTCAAAAAATAAACCGTTTTTTAAATATAATGTTTCCATATGGCATAAAAGTGATATCAATAAAGTTGCATACGAATGTAACTTGAGTGATAACGCAGTAGGTAGAAATAAACATTTTTTATATGTTTTTAGGAATCCATACCAGCACGAGGCCCACCTGATGTTATATCTGCCTAGAACAGACGCATTTCCTAACAAGCGAGACGAACTGCACCGCTCCCGTAACCCTGTGACATTAAGTTGTATTCTTTGATTATTTACTTGATAATCAAAGGTTGTATTACAGGTTCACGGTACAAAAAGGTATAGTGGCTACGAACTCAGTCACGATGAGAATTGGGAAAAGAACTGCCGTGTGATTCTGTAACTGTGTCGACGAGCTCACCGATGTCAAATTCTTTATGAGATATCGCCTTTGTACGTAAGGTTGTTTTTCCAACGTTTCTTGTCATCTCTTCATTTGTTTCACGGATGTTGTCAAAGATGCAACGATGTTTGCTCTTAGAGAATCGCACGGCTGTTCTTAAACTGCTCTGTTGTAGGCTGCTCTCTAATTTTACCAATAATGCAATACAAAAACCCTTTCTTAATATATTTTAAATATATATCTTTCTCAAAACAATGATTAAATATTAAGAGTACAAAGCTATCGAAATAAAAGGAATCGTCACCATTAGAAAACCACAAGTGGGTCGTGAATTCTTTTGAAAGAGAAAGTGAGCAGTTACTCAATCTGACCCTGCTTATCCGGATATGCCTAGGCAGACCAATTTGGGTTACTTTTGGTATGCAGTTGAGGTATTTTTTTATTATATACCTAGTTTCAAACTCTTTCATCTACCGACTTCCAAAAAAAGGAGGAGGTACTCAATTTGTTACCTCATAACTTTCGACTGGGAGAACCGATTCTCAAATATATTTTTTTGGTTTGAAAGCTAGTTGTTTGAAAGTTGCTTCTCGTGTGGTCCCATTTAAATTTCATCAAATTCGGTTCAGTAGTTTTTGAGATACACTCCAATAACTGAACAGAATGGAATACGGTATTAAATTTTTCAAATTGTACTTGTTTATATTATAAAATCAATACGTATGAGTTATCGCTTATTACATACTTAGGTTAAAACGAGCACAAATATCGTCGTGTGTTACGTTTCTCTCAAAATTACATTTTAGTCGCTAAAATTAAGGCTGTAGCATTTCTGGGAAAGAAAATATATTAATGAAGCGTACCTCGGCTGCCCACTAGTTCAGCATCAACTAAGCAAGTAGGTACCTTAGTACATTATACTACATATGAGTAGATATTATGTCATGTGAAGCAGTGGTTTTCAAACTGTGGGTCATGTAGTCTTACTCGGGGGTCGTGGGCAAAATAAAAAGGCAAATGTCTTTTTGTCTTTTGCCCGTGACCGGTGGACCGTGTTATGGGCGTACCCTGTTACCTACATACCCAATACTTACGTAAAGAGTTCTAGCGGCTTTCTTGCGCACTTTAGGTATAGGTACTAATTTTTTTAATTAATTAATATAGGTTCTAAAAGATTCTTTCTAATCACTAACATTTTGTGTGTTTATAGCACAATTTTGGGTCGCATAAATTATGAACTTGTAAAGGGGTCACGTATTCAAAAAGATTAAAAAAGCTGCTGTAAAGGCTACGAATAATGGTAAAGGCAAGTAATACTAACTGTTAGTAAAGTTGTGCCTATACCCAAACTTGGTCAGAATTCAAAAGCGCATGACGCATGCCACTCCAAGCCTACCATCTGGTAATAATCATCTTGAAGTCGTCCGCTAAAATGCCGATTGCAGGGTCGATTCTAGGTTCACCATTGAGCTTCCGGTACCAAAAAAGTCATGAGGAAAACTAAACTATGGTGGTGGTGGCGGTGGTGGTGGTAGAGAACTTTCTAGTCCTCGCCTTTTTTTTTTTTTTTTTTTTTTTGGGGGGGAAATGCTGTGCACTTCCCTTCCGCCACGGGGGTGACGGAAGGGGGCGTGTGGGGCTCAGACCCACTAAAACCCCCCCGTGAGCAGTCCTCCGCCAAGGTGGAACGAGACAGGGTCGCGCTGGCAGTCACCATCTCGCCCCAGCGGTAGGCCCGGATTGATCTTAACCGGGCCTCAGCGCCTGTGAAGAGATGACCTTGCTCACCAAGGTCACCACCTAGACGTGTAGGGCCGTGCAAACCGGCGAAGAGTCCCCCGACTATTCGCCAGTGGCCCCACTACGGAGGAGGGAGGAGACGAGCAAACCGTCTCCTCCGTTCCCCCGGTCGTCTGCGCCGGAGCGGGTCAGCTCGAACATCGTTCTCCCTGATCCGCTCCGCGGCCTCCTTCTGCGTCATCACCGCTTCGCAGAAGGTGGCCACCGCCTGCCACGCTCTCTCGCTGCTGAGCATGGAGATCACCACGCTCGGCAGGGAGAGATCTCCGCCTATTTCCGCCGAAAGCGTGTGCCGCTGCGGGCCCCATGCAGCACACACTTCCAGCGTGTGTTGCGCCGTATCCTCCGGCGCCCCACACTCGTGGCAGGCTGGGGTCGCCTCCCGTCTCGCGATTTGGTGCACGTACTTTCCGAAACATCCATGTCCGGAAAGCACCTGCACCAATCGGAAGGTCAGCGAACCGAATCGCCGCCTCACCCATCTCTGGAGGACTGGGCGGATGGCCTCCACCGTCCACTGCCCAGGGACTGGTGGAGCCAGGTCCTCCGTCCACCGCCGCAACAAGGCAGCCCGCGCCTGCAACCGCATACGTGTAACCTCCTCCCACACTGGAGCGTCTCCACGGGATCTCCTCGCCGCCACGAAGTGATATACTTCAGCGAGGATCTCCGCTTGGAGCTCCCAGGGGGGATCACTGGCCAGCACGCACGCCGCCGTCCAGGACACCGTCCGGTACCCGCGTATCGCCCTCGTCGCGATGACCCGTTGCGGACGTCGCAGTAGAGTCTTGTTGTCGCGACTGAGGGCGTCCACCCAGACTGGTGCTCCGTAAAGAGCCATACTCCGGATCACTCCGGAGTATAGCCGACGGCAGTTGGCATTCGGGCCACCCACATTGGGCAGCAGCCTACCCAAAGCAGCTGCAGCTCCTACAACTCTTGGGGCCAGTTGTGAGAAATGGCTCCTAAAAGCCCACCGTCCGTCCAGGTTGAGGCCCAGATATTTCATCTGGGCTCCAACCGGGACCAGGACCCCATCCAAAATAACCCGCGTTCCCGGAGGGGGTCCTCCTCGAGGCCTGTGGAACAACAGGGCCTCGGTTTTGGAGAGGGCAACCTCCAGCCCCAGGGTGCGAATGCGATCAATTACGAGGGTTGTGCCCACCGTGGCCAACCGCACCGCCTCTCTTAGGTCCCTCCCCCTGACTACGACTAGAGTATCGTCGGCGTAGCACGCGACCCGCATGCTTGCAGGTAGCGTACCACGCAGCACCCAGTCGTAGCCTACGTTCCACAGGAGTGGTCCCAGCACTGACCCCTGTGGAACCCCGCAGGAGACACGACGGCGCCGCAAACCGTCGCGCCCTTCCACCAGGACCTCGCGGTTCTGGAGGTAGTCGGCCAACAGCCTCCGCAGATACAAGGGCACTCCATGATAGCGGAGCGCCTCATGTATTGCTCCATGCGGTAGGCTGTTGAACGCGTTGGCTATATCTAGCGAGACAGCCAACGCCTTTTCCCCCGCACTGACCGCATCTTGCGTCCATCCTTTCAGCCAGAGCAGGGCGTCAATTGTTGACCGCCCCGCTCTGAACCCGAACTGGGCCTCTGACAGCCCAGGACCTGTACCCTCCAGGTGCCGGATGACACGTGACGCTACCACTCTCTCTAGGAGCTTGCCCGTGTCATCCAGCAGTACGATAGGCCTGTACCCGGAGGGTGAGTCAACGGCTCGGCCCTCCTTCCGCAAGAGGCACAGTCGACCGTCCTTCCAAAGTTTCGGAAACTGTCCTGACGTGAGGCACTTGTCGAACAGTTCCCGAAGCTGGCCGCTCAATTCTCCCAAGGCGATCCTAAGGACCCGCCCTGGAATACCATCTGGACCCGGTGTGGTCCGCCTGCCTTTAAGGCGACCGACCGCGATTTCCATCTCCACTTCAGTCACAGGTGGAATGGGGGCTGGGTCCAATACATCGAAGTCTAGTCCTATTCCATTCTAGTCCTCGCCTGGCTTATCACCGTCGAACCACAACCTATATATCAATATTTTATGCTATGGTTGAACATTGTAAATAAGTCGCCAAGATCTGTCCTTGAGTTGTTATTCTAGGCCTAATGTAACACCATCTTGTAACACGTCATTCTTGACCAGCAAGTGAGACTGATGTCAAACGATTTATTCGTATTTATCTAGATCAGTGGTCCCCTTTTAGTGATGAGGGACCCTCCCAAATACTCGTAATTTCTGTCTTGCCACGAAACACCAATTGTTTGGTGGTAATATACAGTTAATGTAAACGAATAAAGGATTGTTATATATCTATAAATGAATGTTCAAAAACATACAATTGTATAAACTAACAGTAAGTATTTAAATATTTAACGAAAATTTTATATTTCAGAAATACCTAAGTAGGTATGTAATGCAATTTTTGTATTAGCATACTCTTTCATACTTCTGAATCCTTGGTTCAGTACCAATAATTCTCAAATCTTTCTGAAAGCTTCCAATGTAATCTTTTAACTTGCCGGCTTCGCGGACCACTTCAGGTGCTTTCAGGGATCAGTGCTCCGTTTAAGAACCACTGATCCAGAGTCTGCTATGATTTATTCTGTATCTATGGGACAAACGCAAACCTACCAATTATAATATGTATGTTATTTATATATTACATAAACGCCATTGCAGGAAGGTAAAAATGTAGGTAAGCTTATGGGCTTATTTATACTACTATGTGTATTTAGTTGGTTTTATATTTTGTCAGTAGAAAAATATCTGTACATAATTGGTGAGTAAAATATTTTTCTCAATCAGTACTCTACTGTCAGAAATACCGTTAGTACTTTCAAGTAAGCGAAAGTAAAAAGACAGTTTTGATAATACGAGTAGGTTCGGTTTTGTTAATTTGTGGTTAACACAGAAAATTGAACGGTGACGTTTAAAAATAAGTTATTTCTTTCAAAAACTTAATGATATTTCATTAAGTATTAAATAGGTGGGATAAAATAGGATCTTAGATAAAATCAAGGTCAATGCCCCATTTCTTGTCTAAAGGCTCATCAACGCTGCAATAATCAATTTGAAAACCTCTTTTGCGAGAAATCCCTCAGCTGGCAGCACTGAAGTGATTACAAGTGAAGTCAAACTCCGTACTGGCCTGACCTTGGCCCGCTCTTGGACATCGGAATTAGGGCACTGGCACAAAGTAATCTGCACTTTTCAGCACCTGCGGTATTGTTCCCCATCCTTTGCGAGCCTAACAAAAGTTTCGAGTTATGGCTCCATTTGTGAATTATTGTTATCTATTCGTTAACTTGTTAAGGTTTTTAAACTCCTGTTAATCAAGTTCAAAAATTTAAAACATATAACATTTCAATTTGAATGGAAATAACAGGTTCCTAAAACGAGTTTATATATTTGAAATGTAAGGTGGTTAATATGTGGTAACAGTTGAAAAAAAACCTTTCAGGCAGGCAGGAATTAGTTGTTCATGTTTGAATTATTGAATTATCTAATATTGATTTATTGATTGATTACAGAACAGTGTTTATTTTTACGACAGATATACCGCATTTGAACACTATCTCACCTAGTGTTAAGTGATGATGCGATCTGCAATGGATCAAAAATGTCAAGAATACTTTTCACTTGTGGCTTGAAGACACCAGTAGTACGAAAATCTGCTTTAGTGTAACTTTATCGTATCGTTTACGTATTCAGAACAAACTATGAGTCATCTGTGATACTATTGTACTAGACAAAATGACAGTTATTACTAAATAAGTTAACGATGCGATTACGTTTCACTTAAACAGATTTTCGTAACACATATCACAGATCGCAGAAGAAACACGCGGACCTGTTTGTCAACATTTTAATACTCATCGTTGCAGAGTATTGGTATTTATTTGGCATATTATTATTCTGGCAGGAAGTGGGATGTTTATGTAGGTACCTATATATAAGTAACCTATGCATAAAAATGTTCACCACTTTGCGACAACTAAACTGGATGAACCTCATGTTTACACGTTGTTATGCCAGTCTATGCGGCGATAGCCAGATTTAATTTGGCACCCCGCCATTTTTTATTTATTTACTAGTGACGAAACAAGTCATTCGCCTGGTGGTAAGCGTCACGCTATAACAGTTTACAGTGACCCAGATCTATGATAGTTAGAGATAGTTATCCTTATATCTCTAGTTGGGTCTTTTTATAAATTTTAACTATACCATCTCACCGTATTTCTCACCCTGAAACACTCACAAAGTAACCACGTTCTTTCGTAACCATTCGCATCTGGGATCAAATGTGAACCTTTGACACAAACCATACCATTTTTTGTCGAGCTGACAGATAACGTAAACTAGTCGATCCCTTCGTATTCGAGTATTATTATTACCCTCGCAGGTAGATGACCTTCCTACAGATACAGGGTGCATTTTTTATTAAACATAAAGGGCTTTACTTATAAACGTTGCTTAAATTTAAATAACGTCACTTAGTACGGCGCAGAACATTTTTCCTTTACGCAGTACTGAATAACGTCATTTTTTAAGCAGCGTTTATAAGTAAGGCCGTGGGTATTTTGTTAATCTTCTTCTTCTATATTTTTCAACGTTGGAAGACGTTACTCTGCCAGTGTCATGTTCTTGCACTCAAAGTTTTTGGCGGATACAAAAAGAGGATGATATTTTGCCCGTGTACTCCCCAACCCTGGAAGAGTGACCATTTTACGGTAAACTCGGAACTTACAGCTAACGCTAATAATCGTACTCCTAGCCTAATGTACTCTACTCTGTATGATTTGCCATATGTCACAGATCAAATAACAGATACGGTTATTTCCTTTTTATTTGGACTCTTACTTCTGTACATTTGCCATTCGTCAAGTTGTGCAAATATTAGAGTTGCATCAAGTTAAATTTTTTTCAACTTGTCAAAGTCAAGTTATAGTCACATAAACACGTCTTTTGTTAAGTCACCGTCCTTACGGCCGATGCCAATAATCTATCTATCGCCGGTTTACCTTACTAGAGATAGATATTTGACACTATTTGTAAGTACGTTATGTCAAATTTCTATTCGTAGTAAGGAAAACTGTGGATAGATAGATTATTGGGATCCCCGTAGCTAGGTTGGGTCGTCCACCGAACTTTGATGTCTACCAAGATTATCATAGCATTGGTATTGCGTATCAACGCCAAACAGTCACTATGAAATTCAGTATTGACAGCTAATCGATGCAAGTACAATTTTTTGTTATCGTATTTGATCTCGTATACGTACATTTGCTATTCCTCATGTTATTTATATAGGTATGTAAATACTTTTATAGTTGTATCAAGTTATGAGTCAGACATTAAGTCACTATCATGTCTAAGTCCGTTCTAGTAATACCGTAGATGCATTACTAAAGTTTTCTAAGGAGTTTGACGTAGAAAATACGAAACAACGTGCACCATCACGAACACTTACCTGTTAATAATCCACCACAATTACACGTCAAAACTCGAAAAACATAAATCTAATAAAATCAAACAAAATCAACGATAGCGATTGTTATTTTTTCCCCCTCCCTCCGGATACGGAATGTAATTGTGATTAATATTTATGAAAATCACCCTGTGTAGAGTCAGAATAGGGTAGAGTCACGTAGAGTAGACAGTGCATGTTATCTACACAAAAAACCTTTTGTAGTTTTAACTATTATCTAATCTGTGCTTTGTACGTGTGTAGGTGACTACCTACTTTTGATACAATAACAATACGAGTTTGATTTTTCATATTCACTATACGTTCTTTGTTAAAACGCTAAGGTTATACACAGGTGCGTACATAATTTCTTGACTTTTTTCTGCATCGCATGTAAGGAAGCGCTCGCAGTGGAGCTTGATTTGACGATCTTAACCAATGAACAAGTTAAACAATGTTTGCTGCAGTAGTTGGATGGGTGACCGCTAGTGGCATTGTTCAACTGAGCGCTTCCGTGCTGCGGATGGCAGGTTAAGCCTGAAAACTTCGACATGGGTTGACCACTAGCCTATGTGCCAATTCTATTCTCTTTGCAAATCTTACATCTTTTAACTACACTTTCAAGTTGTAGACCCAAGTTTCGAGTGTTATCCCCACTCAAAACTTTTGCAAGTGTACGTTCCTAGAGATTAAAAAGTTAGAGGATATATTCCGCATATATAAGGCGCAATAAGGATTTTTTTTTATATTGGTCCATTAAAGTAAATACCTCTCGCCTGGTGTAAAGCGTAGACCTCTACGATCAAGAAGTAATTCTTTGAAAGGGCTGCTATGCTGCTAAACAATAAATAATGTACGTTTTTTTAATCCTTCATGTAGGTACCGATAGTTTTATTGTAAGTAAAAGAAATGTGATGAAAACACACGTGACTCAGTTGTTTCGAAAATCAATGAAAATGAATATTTTGTAAAATGTTACCATCTCACATGTTGATATAAATATAATCATTTATTTAGAAAATCAATGAGAATGAATATTTTGTAAAATGTATAATCAATTCACGTGTTGATATAAATATAATCAGTTATCCAGAAAATCAATGAAAATGAATATTTTGTAAAATGTATTCAATTCACATGTTGTTATATTATAATGCTTTGGCTCCTGCATCAGACGTGCCAAATCACTGTTTATATTACTTTTTGTATAAACACAATTAAAAGACAATTAACTATCAAGTGTTGTACCAAAATAAAGGTATTGAAAATGTCGTACGTACCTCACTACTCGTAGAACTAGATACTAAACAATTAAACTTATAAATCGCACTAATATTATAAGGGCAAAAGTTTGTGTGTTTGTATGTTTGTTGCTTTTTCACACTGAAACGGCTGGACCAATTTTGATTTGGTATGGAGGTAGAAAAGGCGCTGGATTAACAAATAGGTAGGATACAGTTCATCATCTTCATCCATCACTGCGCGGGTGAAGCCGCCGGGCGCATCACAACAAACAAAGTAATGTAATATACTTATTTGACATTTCCAACTATATTTGACATAGTAAAATAAAAGATTTAAAGTGTTCGGCCTCTTTAGAGAATTATAGGGGATCCTCGGGTACTTTGGCCACATTGCCCCCCGGCAGCCAGATAACCTCGACAATCCATGATGCATCTTATCATTTTATTTACCTAACTACATACTCTATTCCATATTTGTATAATTTCAACACTATCTTTCTCTATGCGGGGAGAGCGATGCAAAATGGACCACCCGCAAAAAGCCCAACTGAGTTAACAAGCCGTTTATTTCCCGACGAGCACAAGATCGGACATCGATTCGAGTACAAGTAGTCGTGTCGTCCTGCCCGGGCGCGCTTACAAATAATAATAATAACACGTAGCGATTACTCGCGAGTCATCGACCTTCGAAAAATCTGACCTGCGCCGCGCGCCGCAAGGTTGCGAGCACGCTACCGCCGCGCCGCGCCACGCGAGCTCTACGCTCGGAAACTAACTTTATTATATTACTCACGGTTAACTACTTTGAAATATATCTAACTGTAGGGCTGTTGCGTATCTAATTAGACAGTTTATAGTGATAATCAGCATCCGACGTGTACATCGGCTGGGCTATTACGTATCTCAGTTGCAATCAATCTAGATTGAAATCTTGAAAAATGGCGTCATTATGTCACTTTTGTCAGCTCCATTCAGCAACATTTCTGCTTACTAGAGCACCAAAATAGTCATAAAGTTGCTATTTTTCAAGATTTCAATCAACTTTCGACACTAAGATACGTAATTAATTACCGTGAGCTCTAGTCAGCAACTTACTGCTACATTTCTGCTTACTGGAGCATCAAAATAGTCATAAAGTTGCTATTTTTCAAGATTTCAATCAACATTAGACACTAAGATACGTAATTAACTACCCTGAGCTCTAGTCAGCAACTTACTGCTACATTTCTGTTTACTAGAGCAACATAATAGTCATAAAGTTGCTATTTTTCAAGATTTCAATCAACATTAGACACTAAGATACGTAATTAATTACCGTGAGCTTTAGTCAGCAACTTACCGCTACATTTCTGCTTACTAGAGCATCAAAATAGTCATAAAGTTGCTATTTTTCAAGATTTCAATCAACATTAGACACTAAGATACGTAATTAATTACCCTGAGCTCTAGTCAGCAACTTACTGCTACATTTCTGCTTACTAGAGCTATGAAAATAGTCATAAAGTGTTTATGTTTCAAGATTTCAATCAACATTAGACACTAAGATACGTAATTAATTACCCCGAGCTTTAGTCAGCAACTTACTGCTACATTTCTGCTTACTAGAGCTGTGAAAATAGTCATAAAGTTGCTATGTTTCAAGATTTCAATCAACATACTGGTAATATTTTGCGTAAGTAGATAAAATCACAACTTGAGCCGAAACTCTAAGATCAAAGTCAAAGTCAAAATCATTTATTCAATTTAGGCATCAAAGACGCACTTATGAACGTCAATTTTTCATTATAATGTACTTTAAAGCCTACCGCCGCGTTCCAAAATACATAGAGCCAACCGAGAAGAAGCGGCAAGAAACTCGGGGCCATTCTTTTTATATAGATGATTTTACAATGTTTTTACTTAGGTACTACAAATATTAGCTCCAGTGTGTTGCCTTACAAAAGAGAACATAATAATGGTATCAGTATGGCAAGACACGCTACACTTTGACATCTTAGTACACGAGTAGATAGATCCTTTTTTTTTTTTTTTTTTTTTAAGGGGGGAAATGCTGTGCACTTCCCTTCCGCCACGGGGGTGACGGAAGGGGGCGTGTGGGGCTCAGACCCACTAAAACCCCCCCGTGAGCAGTCCTCCGCCAAGGTGGGGCGAGACAGGGTCGCGCTGGCAGTCACCATCTCGCCCCAGCGGTAGGCCCGGATTGATCTTAACCGGGCCTCAGCGCCTGTGAAGGGATGACCTTGCTCACCAAGGTCACCCCCTAGACGTGTAGGGCCGTGCAAACCGGCGAAGAGTCCCCCGACTATTCGCCAGTAACCCCACTACGGAGGAGGGAGGAGACGTGCAAACCGTCTTCTCCGTTCCCCCGGTCGTCTGCGCCGGAGCGGGTCAGCTCGGACATCGTTCTCCCTGATCCGCTCCGCGGCCTCCTTCTGCGTCATCACCGTTTCGCAGAAGGTGGCCACCGCCTGCCACGATCTCTCGCTGCTGAGCATGGAGAACACCACGCTCGGCAGGGAGAGATCTCCCCCTATTTCCGCTGAAAGCGTGTGCCGCTGCGGGCCCCATGCAGCACACACTTCCAGTGTGTGGTGCGCCGTATCCTCCGGCGCACCGCACGCGTGGCAGGCTGGAGTCGCCTCCCGTCTTGCGATTTGGTGCACGTACTTTCCGAAGCATCCATGTCCGGAGAGCACCTGCACCAATCGGAAGGTCAGCGACCCGAAAGGTCGTTTCACCCACCTCTGAAGGACCGGACGGATGGCCTCCACCGTCCACTGCCCAGGAACCGGCGGAGCCAGGTCCTCCTCCCAGAGTAGATAGATCCTGGAGTGATCAGTCCCAAGCTGTTTTATCCTCCAAGTAATCCGAAATTTTGTAATAACCTTTTTGACAGAGTTTAGTTTTAATAGTAATTTTAAACTTATTAATAGGCAAATCTCGGATAACATTGGGAACTTTATTATAGAATCGTATACATTGTCCCATAAAAGAATGACTTATTCTGTGGAGACGCGTTACATGTACGGATAGCTTGTGCTTATTTCTATTGAGATCATTCCACCGTTCGAATTTCAAATGCACGTATACGTAGTAAGTACATATAATTGTCTGTGCACGTAGGTATTTACGTACAATGTTCAATGACCGATCTTCGGGACATAAAACCTTTGGCAAGGTCAATAGCTGCCAAAAGCATAATGAAATTATGCCAAAATGAGTTACGGCAAAGATTTCAAAAAGATATTATAGTCACACTAATACTGGTACTCATAATACGAAGGTTAGTTGCTCAATCACGCCAGAACGGCTCAACGGATTTGGATGAAATTTGGAGTGCAGATGGTTTATACCCATTATTAATAAATAGGTATTTTTGTCCCGATCAACGGGTAGTCCCGAGAGATCGTGAAAACCTTATTTCATGCAAATGAAGTGGCGAGCGGATATTAGTATGTCATATAAACATAATAACGTATGTACTTAAAATTACTTACTTCTGTTATATATGTCTACTGATTCTTAGCTACGTGTCAAGCGAGACGTTTGCACGGCTAGTTTTACTAAACTATAGTACTTATGGAAAATTCTCAAAGCAGTTTTGCAGAAATACTAGTTGCGGTCAAAGGTTTCACACACGTGGTGATGATGAAAAATCCCATGTTCTTCCCCGGGAGTGCCCGGGATATAATCTATATCGTTGCCAAATTTCATTGCTGGGCGAAACTCTGCAAGCCTATTGGCTGGAACTACGAGTATTAATGAGAATGAGAATGAAGTGACATTTCGTTCACACTCAAGTTAGACAATAAGGCGGTGGTTCAGCCGTTTAATCGTGACAAGGTAACAAACAAAAAAACAAACGAACAAACAGAACTCGGTTTGTGTGTTTGTTACTTCTTTTCACGATTAAACTTTCGCATGTATAATATTACCATGGATAATAAGTAATTAGTCATTTATGAGACATGTTAACGTAATTAGGTATACACAATCTTATAGAATAAGAATAATTTAATTTGCAAGATGACATTAACATTTCAATAAAATCAATCAATAGAATTGTCTTAAAAAGTACATTTATGTATAAATATAATTGTAATCATTCTGCATTTTAATAAACAACACTATTAATAAAGCATATAGACGAATTTATAATTCGTTTTTATTATAAAAAAGAGACATGTGGCACTCGGAGACTGCCGCGGTAAAGCTATTGCATAGCTGTTTTTATCAACTTATGCAATTATAATTATTTAACCAATGCCATCTAGAGGCGAGTTGCTGAACTAAAGAGACAAGCGTGATATTTCAAAAAGCCATTAAAAGTTCTGCTATTCATCGATAGATGCCAAATCAACTTATGCAATTATAATTACTTAACCAATACCATCTAGAGGCGAGTTGCTGAACTAAAGACACAAGCGTGATATTTCAAAAAGTCATTAAAAGTTCTGCTATTCATCGATAGATGGAGTCGGAGTAGGGGGTGTTAGGTTATTTTCGTTACGGAATTTCTGGATTCGGTCTCCACGCACAAGGCCGGCGATAGAAGCTATGCAATAGCTTAACAAAGATACAAAGTAGTTATAGCCTAGCTGTCCCTTTTGGTTTCACCGCGTGGTGATGGATGTCGATGATGATGAAAAGTATCCTATGTCCTTCCCCGAGATAATAATATTATTAACAATATTAATCCCTGTATAAAGTTCGCCCGAATTCAGAGCCCGTAGCACCTTATTCAGTAATCTGTGGTAGCACAAACAATTTGCGGAAAAGTATTCGTATCGCAAAGGTCAAGTGTCACGCTTCGGCGTAAAAACTGTGAGTTATCTGTGTTACAGATCACAGTTGCCCTAGATAAATAGCAGTTTGTATTGTTTCACGTGAACGACACGTTACGTTACACGTACACAGTTATTCGTGCTAGGCACACAGCCCACAGTGCGCTATTAGACGTAGAACGTTTGGTTTTGACGTTTGGGGACCACTTCTTAATTTGTCTTTTTCTAGGTATGACTAGTTCTAGTTTTGACCACTTCGCTATAAGTCCAGTTCTAAAGAGGACCATTTCTGGTTTTGACCACTTCTTAATTAGACTACCTCATGTAAGGTGCGCAAATTGAATTTCTATAGATACATAAGTATAAAGTCGTTGGCTCACTTTATGGGTAGGTAAAAGAAGAAAGAAAACTAATTATTTTACACTACTTGGGTACGTAAGTGAAACCATATCAATACATTTTAATATACCTACCTAATCGTAATCAAGTCAAACACATGCATATCGCACATATGCAGAATTGTTATCGGACATTGTACTTGATCGGATTATTTATCGACGTCGGGTCAATCGTTATCATTACACATATTTATTTTTAAAATAGGACAACATCCACACATGGTCTTTAGGTTCCAAACTAGGCAGAGCCTGTACTATAACCGTAGTAAACTGAAAACTGATATATACTTATCTGCCTGTTTGAACCGTGGCCGGCTGTGTATTGTCTCAGCTTGTCCTGAGTAACGATTACCTGGTATCGGGCGAGAGGTCATGGAATACCTGGCATCTCGCCCGATACCAGGTAATCGTTACTAATACCAGTTATGAAAAAAAAAAAATCCACCATTTCAGTCAGTGTCAGTTCAGGAGTGTCAAAGATAACTGACAAAAAATTTATAAACCGTAACCCGTCAAAACAGCTAGTTTAAACTGTAAGGAGCTACTTAACTTCGGTTAGAATTGGGTTTAAACTTCATCAGCGGATTATATAGCCAGAGCAAAGTCGCGATAGGTGAGACGATATGCGAATCGAGTAAGAGCGTTAGGTTTAAACGTGATCATACAAGCAAAACGCGTGAGCCGAACGAACGATCCGAGCGTGCCGCGGCAGCGGCCCGCGTGGAGGCGAATTACAAACCTAGTTTTAACCAAAGGTTAACATTAACATCTAAGTTCAACTACTTGACTCTGCACCACATCATCATCCTCTTATTTCGTAATGTGGGAACTTGGGTACCTTCACCGTAACACTGAAAAATCAGTCCATCATCTTGGTTTTTAATGTCACTTCCAATGCTACTTAGATACACAATTATGTATTTGAATATCACATAATAGCATCCAGTTATACATTAACAACATATCAGAGGCCGTAGCACAAACAATGAGCGAAAAGTATTCGTATCGTTCGTCACGCTTCGGCGTACAAACTCCCCCCCAAGATCTGGGTCTGGCTCCTGTCACCCCAAGGCAATTTATGAGTAACTCAACCCGTAATTTCACTAGCTACAGTGCCCTTCACACCCTAACAGAGTAAAGCATGGTTCTCGGCCAAATCTGGTACTGTAGTGGTACCAATCAAGACGGAATTAACACATACAAACTATGTATGATACTACAATACTTTTGTCATTCAGTGACCTCTGTTAGCGGAATGGACGGACTCAAGGCGCTCAACTTACTTAATTTGAATGATTAAACTGGTATTTCTCGATAATCATTTTATTATTTATATGGCCCGATAAGTTTACAAAATGTCAACAAACCTGAAGGTGATCTTGATTAACACTTTCCAGTTCTTGGTGTTATTTTCAACCGAATTCCAAAAAAGGAAGTTTTCATTACAGTTGTATTTATTGTTGTGTTTATGATTCTTGAACCTATTTTGATTAAACTTTTGTCTTTGTTAGGTTGTACATTTTTATTTAGTTTTATTTATTTTATGTGAATAATAAACCTACCTAAATCGGCACTTCAAGATTCGAATTTCGAACACACGTGCCTCTCAAATGTATGTTTGGTACTAAAGTAAAGCTAGCGTAACTAAAAGGCAATTTTCTCGTGTAAATACTCGTACACAACCTCTGGTCCGCGACGAATAAAATAACCACTTTGAAACGTTTGTCGCAGAAATAATAATAGGCAACACTATATAAAGTGTATTTCGACTGGGTACCTTCGTGTTCGGGTAGAGCTCAGAGTAAGTATCAAGAGTTTTCACGGTGGTAATAATACTATGAGTGAGCGAAATGAGTATATACACTGATCCCAAAGAGTGACAGAGCTGGAGAATATTTTTTGTCCTTCTTGTAGTCTCACATTTTTTTGCTGGGCACACTTAACAAGTGTGCCAAGCAGTTGAAAGAATTTTTTGTAATTCTAGTGAAATCCGATTTTACAATGAAAAAACCGTGTTGCATTGTAATCGTGATATTATGTGTTTGTGTGTATAGAACATATAAACTTGTTCCTTGTTGTGTTTTAGGCTGAAAAAGCGAAGTGAACGTAAAAAACTAAACATAACCTTTCATTCGGAATGAAAGGTCTACAATTTAGACCTTATTTTTACTTTGTTGATATAAATAAATATAGATTATATCGCATGACTGCAACAACGTACTTATAGAAAATGCGAAATAATACGTAAATTGGCCTTAGAAAATAATCGAATTTTTAGCATTAACCACCTAAATTATGTTACCTATATAATTTGGGTGGTTAATGCTAAAACGAACAAGCAAAATTTGACAAATTTAATACCGACTTCCATTCTATTTAGTTATTGTAAATAGAACAGGAGTGTAACTCAAAAACGACCGATTTTGATGAAATTTAAATAACTTAAATTTTACACGGGAAGCACCAGCTTTCAAACAAAAAAAAAATTATAAATTTTTGAGAACCGGTGTATCCAGTCGAAAGTTATGAGGTACAACAAACATAAAAAAATACAGTCGAATTGAGTACCTCCTGTAAAAGTAAAGTAATAAGTAAACTAAAATAAAAATAGTAAGTAAAATAAATCCAGGTGCCTTTTTTCTGCATCATTAATACTTTTGACATTGGTTGGGTGAGTTGCGTTTCTGTCTCTCACCGGTATACGCTAATGACAACTCTATTTGATACTTACTCTGAGGGGTAGAGGTAGTGGCATGGTGAGACAAGCTTACAAGTGTTGACAAGTGGCCGCCGGCCGGGGAAACCAACAATGGCTTTCGTTGATTTTGTTTGATTTTCCTCGATTTGTGTTGTTCTAGTTTGGACGTGTAATGGTGGTGGATTATTGAGTTAAGTGATCGTAATGGTTCATGAGTTCAGGCAAAGTGAACAAAATCATGAAACTATGTTTTTGTGTTTTCCTCGTCAATTTTATTGTCAAAAGTTTTAGTAATGGAACTCATTACTAGACGTGACTTGGACAGGTCAGTGACTTGATGACAGATTTCTTTATGTGACTGTAATTTGACCGACTACGTGAATAAAAATAACTTGATGCAACTAAGCTAAATCAATACTATTGAATATTAGAAACAGGAATTATTTGTTTGGTTGTTTGAATTGAATAGGCTCCGGAAATACAGGCCCGATTTGAAAAATTGTTTCACCATTAGAATCCCACATTATCCCTGATGAAAATATTTAGTTTTATTTATCATCATCATCATCATCCATCACTATTCACCACGTGAATAAACGGCGGACAGAGCAAGTATCATAATAAAATGTAACCTAAGCAATGCCAAATGTACAAAGTACGAGTCCAATTATAAAGTTAAAAAAACGTTGACAAGTAAGTTATTATTGGACAAGTAAGCCAATACGGATATCGTATCGTACAATGAGGTCGTTGGAGGTGAACAGCCCCCCAAGGAAAACCATTGACCCCCTCTACCGCATCCGCGTCTACGCACGCGGAGGCACTCAGGGTATGAAAATTAAGTATGTTCCTTCGACATTTTGCAATTTTATGAAAGTACCGTTGGCAACATCATAAAAATATATGATGGTTGGGATATTTAATTAGTGCTGTGCCGGTGACTTGAACGGTGCGTACAATATAGATAGCAATATACATAGAAATAGAGTTTTAAACAAATATTACACGAGCAAATTGTTCATGCCGTTATTCGTTATGACCACTTAAACAGGCCACGCCACGCTGCCGCGTTACTTTTGAATGGTCATAGCGAATAAGGCGTGCTACCCAAAGCTTTGTTGTTTCTGCTCTAGTAGCTACGCTCGTTACTCATAGCCCGTAAGACATTATTTTTTCCATACAATCAGTAGTTGTGTTTACTTACAGGACACTATACTATAAGAACTGATTTCTATATTTCATCTATCGGTAAAATATGGAGCTAGAGATTTAAACCGGCGCCGTAACGTGCAGTTACCACATAGTTATAGGTATTTTAATAAGTATTACATTATTGATAAAATGGTATGTAAATATTTATTTATTGCTCTATAATATTTAATTCAAAGAAAAAATAAAAACGTTGTACACAACCAATCTATAAGATGAAAATTTTATATCACAAACGGTGTTAAAAATGAACATTCTACCTTTTCAGGTGTTTATACATATGTGCCAGGTGACTTCTGACAAGAAATGTAACAGAAGGTCAATGTGGCAGTGATTACGTGTAACAAGATGCATGCGAGTCGTGTGGACTCGTAGAACTTTTAGAATTTATAACAGGCTTCTTGATGTAAACGTTACTGGACGTAAACTTATTTACAACAACCTCATTTAATGTGACTACACACCCGCGCTCGCTATACATGCACTATTACACACACTATTACATCGACCTCAATCACAATGGGGTACAAAGCGACTGACTAGGATGATCCGCAGGGTTATTAGGTAATACGTATCGCAGTCGCAATAAAATGTTTTGTTTTGTTCTCAACTCGACATCCGTTGAGGAATATGGCGTCGCACGTCATGTGCATTTGCCAGAGTTTTGTTTTCTTCCAAAATGTTTAGTTTTCGGCTTCGTTTCATTTTCGACGTGGACGCGGCAAGGTTTGGAGTAGAATTTATAGGAAGTTTTCCAAGGAAATTAGTTTTACTTTGTTAAAAACGGGGAAAAGGATATTATAATATAAGTATAATGATTGATGATGATACCTTTGACCTATCATACATATCATATTCATAACTCCTCGAGTTATATATAGGAAAGAAATACATCTAAAAATAAGTCTACATACAATAATTCATATAAAAAAAATTGATCAAATTTTTACAAAGTGATGTCATTAGCCTCAATGAATGACTTTATATTATATAGGTAGGTATAGAGTTAGAAGATAATAAACATAATACATTAGTTAGTAGCAGGAAGGGGTAAGTACATCAAGTTCTATCAGACTTTGGTATAGAAGAGAGTAATCGTATCGCGGGACCAAATTTTAATTGAAATCTGAAAAAAATGCCAGCCATAGTAACTTTTGTCAGCTCCAGCCATGAAATTTCTAACAAGTTTGCTTGCTGGAGTTGTCAAAACTGACGTAGAGCCGCCATTTTTCAAGATTTCAATCAACATTTGATTGTACCTGAGATACGTAATTGCCCTGCATGATACAACCATCGATATTTTTCGCGTAACTCCTAAGTTACTTGCTTACGTTGCTGAGCATTTTATAAAATGTTATAATATGTTGAGTATTACAAATTTACCAAACAAAGACACTTTCTAATAACAATAAAATCATATTATCAAACTACGAACATCTTTAATGTATCATTATCTTCATACAATCTATAGCTGGCTATACGTAGTACTATTATTTATTCTGTGACTATACATACTATTCATTCGAGAACGTGTCGGCACGTTAAATTTTTGCCTGTCTGTTACACGAAGCACGCGGAAACCATATAATTTATTTTCATAAAACTTAGTACCTATATAGTATGGCGGTTCAGCATATAGAGTAGTCTATCTTAGTTTTTGTCTCAGTTAATAAAAGGGTTTCCCCGATGCGAAATAGTAGATAAAAATGTGTATGAAAATTGGGGTTTTGTAAATGGATTTTTACTCAGGGGCCTTTTTCGCTGATGACCATTCAAACACATAACGCGGTGCTACTATATCTTATAGGAATTATGAAGAAGTCCATAAAGTTTTACCATCATTCCATGAAGATATCGTAACGCCCCGCGTTACGTGTTTGATGCTCAAAGCGAATGAGGCCCCAGGAAGTGTACAATTTAAAACATGAACATGATAAATTGAAATTTAAAGATAAGTTATGATTATGGGCAAAGCGTTTGAAGTTTGTTTTTTTTTTTCATATGTAAAACATAGATTTGTATTCATGAAGTGTAATGATGCAGTATATCTAGAGAACGCATATTTCATATTAAATCCTTGCAAACATCAATGATATATTACGGTACTTACATGACACCGTGACTCATGCAAGTACAAAATTTCACGATAGCTACGTTTAAGAAGAGCCTTCGGCCTTCTCACGTACCTATGAAGGCTGTTTTGTGCATAATGAACCTAGCTTATTTCGCTGTGCATTGCGTAGCCTTCAATACCGCTAACTGGAGAAGAGATATGCCTAAACAATAATTTGGTGATTCATACTTATTATATATCAATAGACTTCATATCTCTTTGCTCTTTTAACCGTCGTATGGTATCTTTTAATTATATATTTTAATTCGTTCTAAAATTTGCATTGTATGATAATCATGGTACATTAATATTATAAAAGTAAGTTTTTCCAATCAATGAAGCATATTTAGTTTAGATTACATCTATGGTTTTTTCTTTCCTTGCACCTTTGTTGAAAATAAATGATTTGACTTTGGAGTATGTCTAGATGTATTTATAATATGCAACGCTAAAATTATTGAATTGATTTGGCTTTTATAATAACATGCTGATGACTGAGATAACACGTATTTATTGACTACTTTTTATCCTGCAGAAAGCGATTCCGTGGGCTAGACATGCACGCGAGCGAAGATGCGGCGTGCAGCTAGATAATAAGTTTGTTTTGTAACGCCTGAAACAATCACCATGTACTTAAATACAGGTGACCGTCACTGTAGCACCTTGAACTTTGTTGCTAATACGATCAGCAACTGTTTTAAATCAACATAATTTTGAGTCGACAATCCTGTAGGTATTACAATCACAATACCTACTTACATCTAACGATCTTACTATATTTTATAATGATAAAATAATATTAAATATATAACATAAACATATATAAAACAATAATAATAAAGAGAAGAGATGAAGGATACAGAAGGCAGTACTCCTTGACACGGCACGTATTGTCTGGAGGTTCCTCAGTCTGCAACCCGAACTACCGGTAGTTTGGGTCATGATGCCCTACTGCCGAACGCAATCAAGGAGTAGGTTTATTATAATATTATTATTTTATATAGAAATACCATACAAATATAATTTTAAGAAAAGAAAATTAATCATGTGAATAATAATAAAATAAATAACAACATTTAGTACAGCGCACTAAAATTGTTTTGCGCCGTACTAAATGAGGTTATTTTAGAAATAGAAATCGATTTATTGCACGAAACATGGTTACAATGAGGTGTTTTATTATACATTTGTTCTCATAGACAGGCATACAAAATATTTATATATTGTTTATTATTTATTTTTATTTAAATTTAAGCCGCGTTTATAAGTAAGTCAGGACATATATAAGCATTTTTTGGCTTCTTTACATTATATATGACAAAGAAAAGATCCTTAATCAATTTTACCTGGAACAGTCGGATCATTGTACACATTTTTTTCAAATTATAATATTATGTAAAAGTGATCGGACTAATTTAACAAGCAATAGACATTTACGGCCTTACTTAAATATAAATGCTGCTTAAATTTAAATAAAGTCTTTAGTACAGCGTATAATACATTCGGTGTGTGCATAAATTTATTACATTTACATTATTTAGTACCTAAATAATGTCATATAAAATTAAGCATTAAGGAGGTAGTATTAAAAATTAAGGAGGTAGTAAAGAAGAAGCATACTAAACAAGGTACTTACTTCTTATTTAGCAAGATGGCGAACTAATGCAGTGCCATACAATTAAAACTTAAAGCTCTGGATGGCGCTGCAACTGTAAAGGGCAGGCATGATGCTTACCATCAGGCGAAAGGTAAGCCCGTATCAACACTTACTTTGATTAAAAATATTTCATTCTTTTCTAAATCTAAAACTGAAGTAATATAAACAATAAATAATCATATAAATTTAATGCCAGTTAAACAAAGCCAGACCAAAATGTCATTACCCACAGTCGATAAATTAATTTTGTTAATGTTTTACACTAAGGAGAAGTGCGAAGTGCAATAAAGGTATTCAAATGTACCCATAGAATATTTAATTTATTTTTATACTAGCTGCTGATCCACTCCCAAAATTCAAAGTCATACTTTTCAGATGGTTAATTGATTGTAGCTTTTATCAAATTAATCATTTCCTTTCACATATGACCATAAATATAGCCCATCCTAATATCAAACATAAAGTATAATTTTAGTTTATCATTAAAATAGTACCCGTAGTATCACAGCACTAGTGTGGTGTATTATAAATATATTAGTCGGTTTTTCCTAGTTAACTTAGGATTTTTATGTATCCTTAAATTTAATATAATTTTAGACTAAGATTTTAATTTTCGCATGCCAAATATGCAAAAGTTGTGGTGTACTAAACATTATAGCTATAAGATCTTTCATTGCAACCACAATTTAAAGCGAAATAAATTAATTGAACTTTATCACTTTCAGTGTTTACCGAATATACCAATAGAAATGGTAAGTATATTTTCATAAACACTGATCATACTATTTTAATTTTCAAGGCATACGTTCCAAATTATCGCTTAAATCCGTACTTAGAACATTAAAAACAAGAATTATCCAAGATCGACCCAAGTTGCCAGTCAGCATTTGATTTATATTTATATTATTTATATAGGCAACTCTTACAGTCAAATAAAGTGATTATAATCTTTGTTTTATTTTAAAACTGCATTCCGCGGTTACACCCGCGCGGTGATGGATGACGATGATGATGATGATGAACCTTATTTAGCCTATCTTACTCAGGGTGAATGTAGCTTTCCAATGGTGAAAGAATTTTTGTAATCGGTCCAGTACTTTTTGAGCCAATTTGTTACAAACATACATACAAATCTTCCCTCTTTATAATATTATTAAGTATAGATGACATACCTAATAATTATAACAAGACGTAATATTTGCACGTGGTATATAGTCTCTTTGTAATATTTATTTTAATATTTCACTATTATCTCACTCGATGATGAGTTATTAAGCGGTCGAAGGTGATATCACACTATACCTACTTTAGCGACTTCTTTTAAAGGCAGCTGCTATGAAACACCACTTTTCGTGACAGGTTTTCATCCTCGAAGATGGTAGTAAACCAGAGGCCGCCGTAGCACAAACATTTTGTATCGCTTATAAACGTCAACGCGTCACGCTTCGGTGTACAAACTATGAGTTGTCTGTGTCACAGTTGCGCTAGATAAATAACAGTTTGTACTGTTCACTAGAACACTGCCATGGTACGTTACACTTACGCAGTTATTCGTGCTAGACCCACAGGCATGCACCAAAAAGGCAGCGATGCCCACTACCACCATGCATGTCCTTTTAATTTCAAACGCTATATTATATTCACCTATTCGTGTATAAAAATTTAGTAATAACAAATATGATTTCCTTGAAATGGATCGTGAAGAAATTCCGCAAGCGAATAAGTGCGTCAAAAAGAAATGAATACGTATAAAAACCATAGTTGAGCGTCGATCGGACAGCCAGAGCACGAGGCGTGCGTGAGGACTGCAACATGAAGTAACTTTCGACTATTTTCGGCAGTTGTGGTTACGAAACGGTTTGCGAAAGCGATTGTTGCGCCACAAGTCCACAGCTAACGACGACTCGGCTTGCCATTTTTGACAGCTTCTCTGTAACTTGTTGATAATTTTTATCGTTATATTTCAACTAGGTATTGTAGATTGAAGGCCCTAGGTAGATACGTAGTACTTAGGTATTATCGTAACTGTCCAATCTGAGCCCGTAGCACCAACAATTTGCGAAAATGTATTCGTATCGTAAGCGTCAACGCGTCATGCTTGGGCTTACAATCTAGGAGTTATCTGTGTCATAGTTGCTCTAGATAAATGACAGATTGCACTATTTCACATGAACGACACGTTAGGTTACACTAACGCAGTTGTGCTAGGCTCACTGCCACTGGCAATCCTCTAGAACCTTCTCGTGACTAAGTATCTGAGAACTTCATATTCATAACCCGTTCTCTGTCTGCCATTGTTAAACCGTTCTATCTTGATTTTAAGGTTTTAACTTTTTGTGGGTTGACAATGGAGTCGATAATGACTGCCATTACATTAATAAGGGAATGATACCTTTATATTCTATAAAGCCCGTCACATTAATGAGTTTTTTGGACTGGCAAATAGCGATGCGTGCTTTAGTACTTTATTTGCAGAATGTTGGAAATATGGAGTAACAAGAATGTTCGGCAGGTAAGCAGGCGGGCCGGTTGTTCCCGGTGTAAACTAGATAAAGATGAGGACGGTAAACTACGGGCGGGGAACTGGTTCAGCGGGGGCTGCGGCCAGACGAGGCACGTCATTGACCTGCACCCTCCCGCGCCCGCCCCGCACCACCCCTGTCGCGACAGCCGTGCAAACCGTAACTTCATTGTATACCATTCCAGCCAGTGCGAATCAAATTTGGCGTAGCGGACACTTTTTGCTGGGTCACCTTGTTCGTGGCGTGATACTGTTGACGAAGACATTTTTATTAAAACGTTTATTTATATTGACGAAATGGGATTCAAATAGATTCTAATATAACCCAACTAGATTATAATTTGCCTAACATTGGTTATAGTTAGGTTATAGTTGCCTCAATGTTTTTTGTAATCTACTTTACTTTATGACTCCAATCTGAGTCATGAATGTAAGATCGCATTGTTGGAGGCGGCATTCCAAACATAATATTTTGGAGTTGTTACATAGGTAAGCCATTCTTCTCCTTTGATCGCTAATAGGTAATAATAGTAGGCTTTGTACTGCCTGGTAGCAGAGAGGTATTGAAACGAGACTTTAGGATTACTTATTCTGTGCCGTAGGTTAAACCCGTCATCCATAATATCTAAAACTATACTTTCAATAAATATTTCGCTATAAAATATAGTTATGAAACTGCATCCGTGACTAATTGTTTAATATAATGTTTGAAAAAACAAGTACTTAACGAAACCACTTAAGTGGTGGTGATTTGTCTTAATTTTCGAGAACCATTTCGCTCCATAATTACCTACTCATCAAAACATTATGAAACGGATATATAGGTACGATGCGTAAACTAATATGGATACTAATGGCCTTTACCCGACTGCCAGAGGAGGGTTATGACGCGGTCAAACCCTAATTTTAAAATAATTTACGATGCTTTACGTAAGGTTGAAAATCGCTTGTTAGATTGGACGATGTAATGCGAAAATGCGTTAATTTTGTACGTTTTCTTTATATTTTTCGATATATACTAACACAATTCAAAAAACTGCTGGTTATTACTTTAGTACTATACGTTGGCTAAGTATTACCTAAAAAAATATAGCGTTATCGCTGAAAATTCTGAGAGTTTGGACGTGAAAGTTTATATTTTGTGGACCTATTCAGGATTTTTTTCTGCTGAAAGAGAGTTATATTTAGGAATTCTATTCGGTTATTACTCTTTTCCTATTCCTATTTTTTTCATAATATACTATCGATCTGTTTCGTTACACTAGGTGTTTAAAAATTCTGCTTTTTCTTGAATCAGGGTACGAGCGCGCCTTAAGGTGCTGTAAGGTAATTAAGGTTCTTAGGCGTCAATTCATAGCCTTTAATATCTATGATATATATTAATATCTCGATAACGATACCGTTACTTATATTAACGAACCGTTATCGAGATATACTCGCTCGATAACGGTTAGATTTAGGATACAGTATGTCATAGTCAAATCAGCCAAAAACTACGCGCCCTTAACGGGAATAGGTGGACTAACCAATAATCCTGTATAATCATACCCTTTTGCAACATTTCTTAACGGAGTTATAAAGCTTTTGTAAGTTATTATCGAACATTCTCGTACAAACATACAATTGATTCGCCCAAATTGCTATTAAGAACTCCAGTTGTTCGGTTAATTATATTACTTTAATAAATAGCTGTAAACCATTCCATACTTTGGCATATTTATATAATAAGGGGTTTTTTACCCCTTACTTACTTACACCGATTAATAAGGAACCTATAATGAAATAAGAAGTTGAGAAGTCAAGCAAATGACACAAAAAGTTTGTTGAAGGTCGAACGACAGGGAACAAGTGAACGATGAAGAACGGTGAACACATTTGGGGCTCGACGCACGACCTACTGGGTCAAGTTCATTATGTTATTTTTACAAGAATAGATAGTTGGGGACTGGGGTTGTCGTGAGGGGACTTATCCGTTTTTTGTGGCTTTCGGTTGAAATAATATCACATCCCATGTGTTAACACTTGACAACTTTCAATTAATAATTTTATGAGATTTGTCATATATTCCGGTTTACCTTTATAATATTGATTTTATGTTTAGTCATACATAACAATTAATAGTATTAGATGTACCTACTTACTAAGAAATAGGTTTAAAAAAGTACTATTTTACTGATTACGATTAGGTACATTTAAAAGACTTAAATTAATAATGTTATTATACAATGACCGTGAAATTATTTTTTTAATAAAAATTAATAATGCATATAATAATGTAACAAACAAATGACTAATCATTTTAAAAAAATATAAGTTTTAAAAGTAGAAAATAAGAAAACTCCCATGAGTTGAAGCAACTCAGCTGCGCTTGCAGTGGTGTCAATCACCTTGAATACCCGAGCAGGTGTAGGCTTGTGACTTATTTTATAAATATTAATTATTTTAAGTGTATTTATATTTTTATAATAAATTATATTTATATCAAATCACTAAATACTACTTATATATAAATACTATATTTATGAAATTAATATAATTTTCCCGAATTAATTCCATGACGCATTTTAGCACATACAATTTGAAGTCAGAACTGTCTTGCTTAGACTGTAGTATGTAAATAATTGTTATCTACAATACCTTTGTACTAATTAAGACAGAGCTGAAAATATACTTCGAAAACTAAAAGAAATAAATGCAAATGAACCAACGACAACGATTAACGTTTCAATTAAAACGCACATGTCGTAAAAATATTTATTTATTTACTTGCCTATATATTTTCTAAACTCCATCCAAACGATCGTATCGGTATATAAGATGAATGTCCAATTATTATTAAGACGCGGTTCAACCCCAATTTTAAAATAATTTACGATGCTTTACGTAAGTTTGAAAATCGCTTGTTAGATTGGACGATGTAATGCGAATATGCGTTATTTTTGTACGTTTTCTTTATATTTTTCGATATATAACTATACTAACACAATTGAAAAAACTGCTGGTTATAACTTTAGTACTATACGTTGGCTAAGTATTACCTAAAAAAAATATAGCGTTATCGCTGAACATTCTGAGAGTTTGGACGTGAAAGTTTATTTTTGTGGACCTATTCAGGATTTTTTTCTGCTGAAAGAGAGTTATATTTATGAATTCTATTCGGTTATTACTCTTTTCCTATTCATTTTCTGACCTGTGTATTTTTTTCATAATATACTATCGATCTGTTTCGTTACACACAAAATCTGCTTTTTCTTTAATCAGGGTACGAGCGCGCCTTAAAAACGTAACTTCGTAAGGTCGCTACGACAAAGTATAGTATAATGAAAAAGTAAAAAAGTAGGCAAAGTATATGAAACCGGAGTTTTGCGTAAAGAAAATTAAAAATAACACCAAGGTGAGTAGATGTCACTGGCTTCTTATCTGTAGGCGTAATATTTCATCTTGAGAACAGATAGTGGGAGGTAAAACGTCTGTAGGTTGTGCCGTCGTTACTTCGTCATCAACGAAAATAAAATATCGACCGGTTAACTATATATGTATTACATACTAAGCTCTAGTTGTTTCGAGACTGGAATGGCCGTGGACAGTTTATGCTCACTGTATGTGTGTTTTAAATCTACTCTAAGTTTCATTCATTACTCTGTTATCACGCTGTTTCGCTATAAGTAATATACCTACTTCTCAATGTCAACCGCAAACACAAACCGCCTTGAAAGAATTTCTTATTTGAAATTTGTTAAATTGGTGTAAACTCGGGACTACATTAATAGTCCACGTTTTATAATAGAGTTTTATAAGGCGGGATTAGTTCTCGAAGTGTTTTGCAATTGAACAGCTGTCGTACCACACTTATACTACTGCCATCAGTGCTATCATGTCTGCATTCACGACTATCCTTTTTCGTCACTTGTCCGCTGTTCGTTAAAGCAAAAAGCTTAATTTACTTGATTTCCATTATTCTATATATTCAATATATTCGCCATGCTTCCAACTTCTCATAAACGAAGTCCCCAAAATACCTGGAATGACACTTTCACTTGTTTCACTCTTTCTCCATCGGTCATTAGTTGCTGTCAAGTCATTTTCAAAAAGAATATCTATTTGTTGGCATCACTTTCATTTCTTTAGCCCCATATGCTATATGAGTAATCATTACAAATTCCTCTAACTAAACGAATCCACCGACGACGAAAGTATTACCTGCAACGGCGTAAATAGACATATTTTGTTGAGTAACTAGTTCATACTTCCATATTTACTACCTTTCAAATCGTTTCAAGAACTGTTCATGAATAGAATAAAAACGTTTTACCCATGGAATCCACGGTTTTACCTCTGGCTTAGCGAACAGTTTGCAAGACTTTATATTTACCCGAAAAGCATGTATGGCTAACTTCATCAAGGCGCATGTGTTAAATCGTTATATTTCGTTATAAATACGTGCTAATCCAACCATATCTCATTTACTCTTTTTCTGTAAAAAAACTCGAGATTTTTTCTCTAATGGGAGTTAGGGCCAATCCGTTCGCGTTGAATGGATTCGATCATTTATTTGTTAAAAATACCTTGCGAGAATAACATTATAGATCTGTGAATTTAGAGCATTATTAATAGGTCACATTTTGTATCACAAACGTCATATAATAAATAGCACAGTATGTTTCATATATGAAAACGAAATATACTAAGCAAGTTCTTTGAGCTTTAATGAAACATTAAAGATCTAAAATCATAGGTAGTGTTGCAAGATTTAAATAAAATTGAAACAACAATCCACAATATAAATAAAAGTAAAAAATACTACCCCCAATGCATGTCTGAATTTGGCTCAGCTTGAAAAAAAATTATGGCTCGAAAATGGTGAGGAGAGAAAATATGTCGTTTTTTGCTCAGTCCCTGAGCTCATAATCGGAAAGTTGTTTTTTGTCTAGCCCACCACATCATGGTCACGGTTGCCCGTCTATGTTTTTGTTACTACCTACCTACCCTACTGCTTTAGAATATTATCTAACTTGACTAATTGAAAACTATACGAGACTTATTAAATAAAAAATTGTTTTGTTGTTAATTAGCCGCAGTCGCAATAAGTTGCATAATGTGTGGAATGCAGAAAGATTGTGTTCTCAAAACGTCTTAGTTTCACAACTGTTAAATGTAATCCTGGATTACAAATATTACAATAAACCAGTCGCTCTCGTCGCGCGTGACAGACAAATATAAAAAAATTGTGATTTGACTAAATTAAATTTTTTTTAAACTAGACTGCTGTTTACAGCATTATAATTTTTCACAACCTATTTAATGTAGACAGACACGCATACGTGCTACTAGGTAGCTTACATGCATTTATGATGGCAGCATTTTATAAAACTATCCTTACACGTATTTGTAAGACTTGAGAAGAAAATAGTATTTATATAAGTAGTAATAGAGATAACATTTTAAACTTTCAATTTAAATTTTAAAGTCATTGCTTTTTAAAATGTAGGTCAGATGTTAATTTGTAATAATATACGAGTTCATTGTATGCACCAAATTAGGCTCAGCACAATAGGAGAGCGGAGGAGCATTAAACTTTTTATAATAAAACTTGTAATTATAGAATTACTTAGTATCTAATCAATGCAATATTTTACAATAAGACAATTATATATATATCGCTAAATATGTGTTTTAAACAATATACGCGTATGTAAAAAAATTCCGTTATAATTTAAATTTCAGTTACATTAATTAATACTACAATACATATATAAATTTATTTAAAAAAGGGCGGATTATAACATTATGTCTTTAATATATTACTTGTCATAATAACTCACTGACTGATTATACTAATATACATAAATACACATAAATAATTATCAAGATTCGCAGAGCCTGCGAATCTTGATAATTATTTATGTAATGTATGTAAAGGTTATATTCGACAGTAATATACAATATTATATTCGGGCGAAGAGTTAGCACCAATCTAGATCGATACATAGACTGCGTTTTATTTATGTATAATATGTACTCGCATACCCCACTCAAACTAGATATCAACCACAGACGTCTAAATATATAATAATATATCCAAACGTGTATATGGTTATTTTAATGAGCATGTTAATAAAATTGCCATTTGTACTTCGAATCAAAGAAAAAAGGTGTTTGACCTGTATACCTTATTTATACATCTTTATAGGTAGTTCAGTAACATTATATTTTCCATCTGCTTGTTCACAGAAGTAGAACCTTTTTAACCTTTCTTGCTAAGGCCATTGACTTCAGGCACCAGAATACCTAATAGTAATAATATAAGCGTGGCTATTTGACGGAGAGAGGCTTCGATTAGTCGAAGTTAGGAGTAAATTAATTTCACCTACAAGATCTATCCTATATCTATATTTATATACTAGCTGCACTCCGCGGTTTTGCCCATGTGGTGATGGATGATTATGATGATGAATCAAATATAGCGTATGTTATTCAGGTATAATGTAGCTCTAAACTAGTGAAAAAAATATTTGAATCGGTTAAGTATTTTCACGTGAATCCATTACAAACAAACAATCATATATCTTTCCTCTTTATTATTAGATGAGATAAGGATTAATACCAAGGTACGAATAATGTGGCCTGGATTGTACCGACGCGCGGCGTTACTATTGCATATTTCAAAATGATTTCGACGAAATTTCTGAAAATATTATATCGCCTATGTTCATCAGGGAAAATGTAGGATACTAATGGTGAAAGAATTGTTCTAATCGGTCCAGTAGTTTTGGAGCCTATTCAATTCAAACAAACAAAGAAATCTTCCTCCGTGGTCTGAACTGTGTGTATGTATGTGTATATCAGTTATTGCCATAGTACAGGCAATGCCTAGCTTGGAACCCTTGTGTGGATGTTGTCCCATATAATTGTTATTGTTACATTTAGATTGATAATGTGTTGTATGTAAGAGATGGGATTGTTATTGAGAAATAAATAAATAAAGTTGGTCAAAGGGGCCGTCACGAGGCCGGGCATGATTTTAGATCGCTCATAATTCCAGATTTATCAGAAACGATATTATTATCTTATTTTTGGAAATGTTTTGTAAATATAAGCCGTTATAACGAGAAGTGTTTACGTATAAATATAACCTTCCAGGATATTGATTTAATGAGGAATTATATCCGGGAAAGTGGAAGTATAGGGAAGTATTATTAAGCTCCTGTTGTTTCCTTATTACTCAACGAATTTTTGCGCAGGCTCACTAATTTTGCTCTGTTTTTATACTTCTCTTACATTATACTACGTTTAAATTATTAGAAGCTGAAGCGCCTGTTTTGTGTAAAGTACAAGAGCAAATCGTCGGATTTAAATGATTGCATCTAAACTTGACTTACTGGGCTCAATAGAAAAGCCTGAATAGTTTAAAGACTTCTAACCTACTGTCTATCTAAATCGGATTTGCACTATAACTTATTTTACTTATGCATGTGTGAGTTCCGTGAGATGAAATTAGAGTACACTATCGAAAGAGAATTACGAATATGAAATTCGATCCTATATTCGATGCGCAATAGATTCTGTACAGACCAAACCCAGACAATTGGGTTTGTTTTGTCATCTCCGGTCAATTTCGTCCGCTATTTCCGCCTTGTCTGTGGTCTATTCCATAATTTCTGAATGTTTGCCCGATGAGTACTTATATTCGATGGAACATAGGAGTATAATGTTCCCATTGCTTAGAGTACTTATTTAACCCGTTAGTTTTATTCATAAATGTTTTTTTCTAAGCGTTAACAGAAATAATACGTAATACAGAGCCATTAGCTTTCGTGACCGTTGCACAGATATACTCTTTTGATAAAACAATATATTCAAGGTCACATCAATATAACATAACAATATCTATAAGTATCAAATATTGCAATTTTAGAGAAATAAGTGTTTCATTCAATGTTTGGTATCGCTAAGCAGGCGTTACTGCTTTAAAAATCTCAGTATAAAAATAACAAATTATTTTAAAGAAAACAAATCAAACTTACTTGAAACTATTTAAATTTGTTGACGGATACTCCTTTTCTAACAGCTGGGATCTGTAACAAGTAAAAACCTTATTAGTAAATAATTATTGCGATGTAGGTATGTTATATTTCTGAAGTTCATGTCAATAATACATAAAGATACGTACTTATACGCTTGATATATGAAATCGATATAATCATAACATAACATTATACTGTGTACATAACTATATACATAAGCAGGTCATCGTCACTTATTATACATGCGGTGATTTATATGCGAGAGTTCTTGTGTTTATTGATTCGCACTGATACAGCTGATCGGACTAAGATTACATTTGAAAATATGATAGCATAGGAATAACACGTAGGCATTATTATTATCGATTGCGATGACTCAACACCAGCAGTATCTAGGAGCTGAATTCATGATCATAACACGAGAAAATAACACAAAGCAGTATTGATTGGACACTGGACAGGCCCGACTATACGTACCTACTACACATATATACTCTTAATAGGTACAGCTTCTACATGCTGTAACGGAACAGGCTCTGGATGAGGATTCCGTCACGATTCACAAATATAGAGACATAAAAACTATCTTGGTATGAACAAATATTGATGAAATTTAGACAATCAAAAGTAGAAGGAACCGTTAATGAGTGATATTGAGATTTAGATGATAGGTATTTCTTATAGCATGACTATACTTACTGAAAATGATAAGCAGCATAGAATATTTCAGATATCAAGATATTCTATGTATTTACCATTTAAATCAATTGTTCAAACAGAACTGATAAGTTACTTCAAGGAAAAGGGAATGTTGAGTAATCCTTTAAATACATAAAAGTTATGAGTAAAATTAATAAAATTACCATGAAAATAAGCAGCATTGATATTTCTAACCATACAAAGGTAATGTGAGGAACACATTTTCATTATGTGTCCGTGTATTTGAGTTTGCTTCATCAAAATGAACCCTAAAACAAATGAGTATTGACGCCGATCTGACGCCGATAGAAAGGGCTTTGATTGGATCTACGTACCTCTGATCGGCGTCATACGAAATTCAAAATATGTGTTGTCATGAGCGGATTTTGATGAGAATTTGAAATTAGAATAGGAATGCGCTGGAGGGCTGAGATTGGCTGAGGTGGATCTGAAGCCGTTTTGACGCCGATAGAAAGGGCTTTGATTGGATACCTATCGGCCTCAAATCGGCGTCACTGTCAAGTTCGAGAAAGTATATAAGCAGTAGAAAGACCGAGAAAATGCTTATTAAATTCTCGAACTTCCGTGAGGTAATATATTCTGCTACGGACATGGTTCCGGACGTGGGTTGGATACCTCACGGTGACAACTAAGATCCACCTCGATAGGGAACGCCCAATCCTTAGAGTTGGACACTTTTGGGAGCGAGCCAACAATCGCTTTAACCTATTGCAATGGGTACGATTAACTGCTCCTCACTTCGATTGGAAAGAATATTCCAGTGGAAGTGTCTTCTATTTATTATATGTATTTATTTCCTCTCATACTAGAACGTCGCTCTGCAGCCTTCCATAGCTTCGGCTATAGCGGTATAGTCGCGCGACTATTTCCGTGCGTGGAGTTGGACACCCTAGGGGCCATAGGTTCGATTCTCGGCTTGGCACCGAACTTTAGAGGCTAGTTAGGGATCAAACTTGAGCCATCCTATCAGGGGGATGAAAGCTCATGCGCAATTAACTTTGGAGGGTTTGTTGGGGACTTACACACACTTTAGCAGACTAGGAATTTATTTAGGACCGAAGTAGGTCTAGGTCTAGTATTTTTGTTTACCGGGTTATACATTAACTTCGTGATGGTTCAATCGGGAGCAAATAAGTAAATTCACGCGCTAGTGGCGTCTACCACTAGAAACGTAGGTTTCAATAATGAATTCGTCATATCAATACAATATATTGGTATGCTAGACTTAGAAACTAAAGACTAACTACGAAATAAAAATGTAAAAATAAATATATATTTAATCAGTATAAAGTAAGTAATACAAAATATTTGCCTGCAAAGGAATATAGAAATATTAGTTCGAATGAAATGTAATGTATTTGTTGCGTTAATATATTATATATTTGTTGATGAGTTCGGGTGAATCGAGTTTGGGCTAGATTGTCAACTCTGATCCTAGCATGAGAATGCGGTAATAAATTATAGCAATTGAATTATTTGCTGAAAGTATCAAATGTAATATTTAGAATCAAATGATAATTCACAATGATAAATAATAATATTCAGAAGAGATAAATAAGATTATAATCGCTTATAGACGCAAACTCTACATTTGGAAAACTACCAAACGGACTTAGTAAGGCCTTACTAATTTTGGGGTAAATAGAAGAGGTTCTTGGCATGATGGAGAACATTTGTGTCACAGTAAAGAGCAGCTCTTAATCCAGCATTCGAGTTGTAAGCCTTGAACATGCCAAGAATCGTACTTCCTAAATCATAATAAATCTAGAATTCTACGGCAAATCTAAAAAAAATCAAACTAATTACTTACAATATGAAAATCGATAAAATATATTATATCTTTAAATTGTAGAGATATCTATCACTATATCTATACTATATATCAATAATTTACTCGGCAAAGTAAAGCTAACTATTATAAAAATCATCATAATAAATATATGGCTGCTAGTATTGAGCTAACCAATACAACAAAGATTCTGCTAATACTTAAGTATTTAAAATAATTGCTTTTCCTACAATGGTTCAATAGATGGCATGTCATGTAAAACACTAGTAATCTAAGTATAGCAATCTCGTATAAAAAGGAGATTTATGTATGTGGTAAATCTTATCAAACTTGGTCAAGCAATGCAGCACCTTGAGAATTCTTGTAAACCACAAACAAGGGTCTAGAGATTTCTCTAAGTCACTGATATTATTTCCCATATATTGCTTCAGTAAACAAGTAAATGATTAAACTTGAACAATTGAACTATTCAGGAAATAGTGGCTGATAATATTTATCTAAAGGAATTGGATAATCAGCGTAGTAGTTACTGATCACAAGAGATTTCTAAAGCGCATATAAAGTGTATATTTACTTTAATTTCACATTTATTTCCTAGCAATTTTCATAAACGAAACAAATAGTACATATTATAGAGACACTTAGTCTGCAAGAGATTATATCAATCTTATCAACAGCTAAATGCTCATAGCAACAAACATAAATCTATAAAGAAAGCTAGTTATATAATTAACAGGTTTATAACTGTTATTAATAATAACGAAATCATGCGTATATCTGATATTATTTAATGGAGTTGTTTATATATTATTTCACTAATCAAAACTGATTTATCATATTTAACAGATAGTTTTGCAAGCTAATAATTATAATATAGTAAAACTTGCAAATATCCTACTGTTTCTATGTTCTATGGCCAAATAACATAGACCTTAAATTCAGAAACTTATATTGATGATTAATATCTTCCACGATTAGAAGTCAAATCAAGTACATAAGCTAGAAATCTAGGATCAGCTCAGTCAGTCAGTCTGTAAGAACTAAGTATTTGCAATCTAGTATGTTCATCGCAATTTTTCGTTATCAGCTAGCAGTTCAGTAATGTAGTAGTAGGTTATCCATCGTAATATCAGAATACCTAGGCGTTGCTTTTGGTTTCTCTAGGCATCTATAGTTCTGAATAGTTTTCTCTGTTTCAATTCTTTCCGAAAAGAGCAAGGTTACAGCAGCGGTACACAGTGTTAGGGTCCTCCTAGGCTAGACGATTTTTGGCCAAAAACAAAACGTATTAGAATAAAAAATAAAAATAGGGGGGGGGGGGGGGGTTGTTACAATTTGGTAGTGCCATTACCAGGATTAGAATAACGTTACTACGGAAGTTTTACTAGGAATTAGTTGCGGTAAACCGCACAATTTGTTGGCGTGAAATGGATAGGATTTTATTGAAACAGAGATGCTATTGCAATAGGTGATTTTTAAAGGGCTAAATAGGTAGTCAACGGATACTATAATGAGGTGATGATGTTGTTGTTCTAGGCTACAGTAGTAGATTTCTACAATAAACTAAGAAATAAATAAGCCGGATATGCTTTTTTAGGAATATTACTAAAATACTGATTACTACGAAGCGCTTAAATGATATTCAGGGAAAGATAAGTTGTATGCAAGTTTCATGTATGTAAAGTCTGCAACTACCTTTGTCATTTACATGTACCCCATAGTCGATCTCTAGAATCCAGAAGTACACCTATCATTCGAAAGGCAGATTGCGTGTTGTGTTTACGACTAGGATACTCTCCTGGAAGCACACGGTAAATAGTCAGTATCGAACTCTACTCAAAGTGACCCGAAGATTTTAAGAACACTTTTAGTATCGAACGACTTATGAAACTCACTTGGGAGCCAAGAATTGCGTTATAGAGTACTGAAAGAGTTCTTGTATAGTGTTAGGAGAGGAAGAGAGTTTCTACATGTTGAAAGTGCCGTCGCTGCATTTGCATCACAAGGATTACATTTGTAACCAGCAAAATACAGCGCAGATCGTGGACATGTCTGTATATAATCGGTGTTTGTTATGTTCGGAAGTATTAAGAATATTAAAATGTGTGAATATTAATAAATGGCTTACCTTTTTGTTCGATGAAATTTATGGTAATTAAATGATAGTAAAAATCTACATACGTAATTACTTCTATTGCATTTGCGAAGGAAATAAATAGGATTACAATAAAATGCAAAGTTGCGCAACTTTAATTGAGCGATGATAAGTCTTGTTAGAAGTTTTGGTTGATATATGTTTAGTCGTAACATTGGGGGGTTGAGTTTATCATTCAGATGTTTATCATTGTGGAAATTCATATAGACAAGTCAGAGGGTTGTATAGTTAGTGGTTAAATAAATCAACGTTATGCAGATTTAATAGACAAACATTGTAAGCGCCGAATTTAAGTATACAAAATAATAATAATAAAACTAAGTAGTGATTAGTCTTCGGAATGAAGCTGGTAAAGTGTAGACGATGTAGGCAGGCTGAAGAGGAGCGTCGGATATTGGAATCTTTGGGGCGGAGCGGCTGGTAGAGTAGTGCATCTTGACGAGATCTGCAAATATAATAGGGAAAATTAGGGAATGGTGAGCAAAGCCGGGTTACCACTGAACTTTAAAAAAAATGGAAAAAAAAACACACATTAATGATGAGTTAGTAAAACAAAGCGAAAAAAAAAAAGGTTATAGTTAGGCACAATTGTTTGAATTTTAATAGTTATGTATGTATTTATGTTCTTAAGTGACATAATTTGATATGTAAGCAGTACGCACAATGTGTATTCATAACCTTACATTTCAATCTGAACTCGGTATACATAGTCAATTTCGGTCGTTGAATACTAGTAGACTATATACTATATACTAGTAGAACTATATTAGAGTTTAGGGCAATATAAAAACCGGTTCCATGCCATGAAAATCGTAGGAATCGTGGAATTCATTTAATCAAGTGAGAGATTATTACAGAACAACAGACAAATATACAAACGTTCATTTTATATTTTACTAGTTGCGGTCGCGGATGTACCCGCATGGAGATAGCTGATGAAGGTGGTGATGATAAAAAGTTATCTATGCGTAAATCTAGTATCATCTATTTTTATACCAAATCTCATCAAAATTAGTCCAGCCAGGACTGATGTAATAAACATTCATTCAGACATACCAGCATTTGCGTTAATAATACTAGTACCTAGGTACCTTGTTAGGATAATGATGATAATGATGAGGAAGAGTATCTTATAATATGTAAATTCAAAGCTACATCTATACTTTCGTAACAATTTTCATCAAAATTGGCGCAGCTGTTTAAGAGGGATGGTGAAGCAAACATTCATTCTTACGTACAAACGTCGTGTTTGTAATATTAGTACCTAGAAAATTATTTTTAGGATACTAACTAAATAAATATCGAAACTTGCATACCTACCAATCAATGATGAGTGGGTTATGTGAGCTGTAGAGCTTGTCAGGTTTCACTGTGCCAGTCTGTAGCAACACCACAGTCGGCAGGCAGGGATCTAGAATTCATGGAAAACTATAAAATATACATAAATATAAAATGAGTTAAATATAGAATCAGTTATTTCCTCAATAATCTAAAACTAACCGAAGGTTGTACGAGTATATCAGGGCGCGTCAAAATATGAGAAAATCAACGGTAGCTTTGTTCACAGCAAATAGGTACCTATCTTAAAATTGCTATGGAATAAATAAACAAAGGTAGAAAAAAGAAATGTGTTAGCAATAATAAAATCAATCAAAATGACATGACAATCAACATTTAGGTTACCTAGGCTACAAAACTTTACAGAAAGGTAAACACAAAAGAGTTCTTTGCTTTTACTTTTGAATGTGGCACTGAGGGCTGTCATAGTGTAAAGAGAATATAAACACTATGTTTTACTATAGTATCACGTAAAGAAGAGTTCCGGAGATTAATGCCTAGGTATTTTATAGATGTTTATTGGAATCTATATAAAAGGGAGGTGTTTATGGTATATGATGGGTATGCAACTAGGAAATCAATATTGAGTCATGTTGCTTGGATTATTTGCCTGCAAAGAGTTTGACGACATAGCTAGGTAATGTAATATGAAATGATCAGTTGTAACAAAATACGATAAGTATGTACATAATACACTGGTAATTTCTATGTAGGTATAATCTGTAGGAAGTATGTAGATATGAACAGGGAAAAAGGATGTTTGGTTGGAGCAAAGCAGAGATGAACAAGTCTAAATAACACTATACATACATACCTTGCCAGATAGCTGGAGTGTAGTTTCGTAGGAATATGTACACCTATGTATATTATAATATGTAGGTATAACTAGTTGTTGAATATCAATCGGAGTTGTTGGGCGAATGTATCGTGCATGCGCTGCCTACATTTGTTCGCAAGTTTTAGCCGTGAATCCGTCATGGACACTGCAAAGATAAATTAATGCTACGATAAATAGAGTTACGGGGAAAGATATAATAAGAGCGAACGTGCATAGAATTTACGAAAATCATATTTTTGACGTGAACTGTGTTTCCTTTATTTTGACAGCGACATATTTAACTATCTGTCATAAGCACATACGTGTATATCCAAAGAGTTCGTAACAAATAGAAATCATGTTCAAGGTTTAATACACCTAGCTTTAATTTAAATGCTAAAGTTATATATTATTATAGATATAATAAACGGTATGATTAGGTATAAGATGGAATAAGAACTTACCTGTGGCCAACAAATCCATAGCTCTTTGAGATTTTGTGATCAAGATGTCTATAAAAACGCAAACGTAATAACAATACTTTGTAGATATTTGAGGTTTATATTTTATTTAGGGAACAAAAAAAGGAAGTAATAAAAGACAATCACAGAAATTTAGGGTCGTTTTATAGTAGTGAAATTTGGGTAGTGGTCGCAATAAAAAAAATTACTTAAAAGTTTAGTTGTTGTAATGCGACCGCAAAGTGGTCGTAAATTGGCACGGAGCGTATTCGTTAACACTTAAAATTTCGTACAATAATCGTAAGGGGATACTTAGAGTGATATCTTTCAGTAATGCGTTACAAGGACATTGGCAGATATAGTGTAGTTATGATAATGACGTGATGATTATAAATTTTATTCAAAATCAAACACATTATCACACATGACAAAGTTAAAGGAATTTTGTAAATTAATAGCCCAGAAGCATACAATAGTGCAGGGTTATTCGAGGACCGGAAAAACAGTCGTGTTGATTTTTGCTTTGAAATTCATGGAAGATGTAGCTAGGGAAATGACATGGAGAAATGGAGAAATTTGAGTAACCACGCAGTGACAGCACAGCGTACACATGATCTTGTAATAGCAAATATGTGGATAGAGAAATAGAAATAGAAGAGATCTTCGGAATAATACAAAAGAATGGAAAAATAAAATTTTATCTGCTATTCACTAATTAATTATTTGCAAGTAACCAAGGTTTAATGCAAATGGATTACGAAGGTTGTAGAAGATGGAGGTTGGAAATTACAAAGACAAAAGGGAATAAACATTACTATGTTCTTACTTGTACATTTGAAATTTAATTAGTAGATGTTAGTCATATTTCAGCAAACGTCGAACATATAAATATATTAAATACTTTGGTGGCTTATAGAAATATAAATAAATTACCATTTTATATCCTTGTAATCGATAGGCTTGCGGAAATTTCAAAAAAAAATAGGTCTATATCTTTCTAATCGATTATTTTCAGGAAAATAAATAATGGGTAGAAAATTACATTATTACTCAGTATACCTACATCGCAAGTTCTAGTTACGGGATACTACTAGTTTACTAGTTCTTCTGAGACCTAAACCTATTAAAAACTATTATTACCTAAACCTATTATTAGTCTTCACCTATCGTATGAGTATTCTAATTCACAGCGTGTCGTTAGTTTGGATGATAGATAACAATAGTCCGAGGACAAGGGAAAATGGGGAAAGCTGAGCACAAGGGTGTGTTGGACTGTTTATTATATTGTAGTGTCTACGGAGCTGCTAGTATTAGATTGTTATTATTGATAAGCGTAATCAATTGTAATTTATGGATTACATTAAAGAAAAGACCAAATAGTTAGAGATCAGGAAATAGGAATAAAAAAGAGGGACATTCGTGTGTTTGACGTTTGCGTATGATATTGACAACAAGCGATAGGTGGCGTTAATAAAAGGAAAAGGAAAGGTAAACAGAATATTGTTTATGTTTATAGGGCATTTCCCTGCTAACTAAATAAACCGTCGTAGCGAGTTTCTTTTTATATTTATGAGTAGCATGTAGAGGGAGAATGAAGGATTATTGTAGGTATATCCTGTTGGAACTAAGTATCTAATATTGACTGATTACCATCATAATTAGTTAAGATTAATTTGTATTGAACAGGAAAGGGTTGATGCAGTTGTTCATGGAAAGTAATAATGTCACAAATATAGAAAGGTACCTATCATAGGGATACAGTATCATAATCATTATTAAACTAGGTTCAAAACCAAAAATTGAAATTAATAGCAGAAGTAAAATACTGTGCAGCTATTTCTAGAGTAACGTTTTGAGCAGTTATCTTTGAGTTGATATTTTGGTACCTATATAACTAAAAAAACTACTAGTATAGTATAGAAGGTACATAGATAGTTATGTAGACCACAATGGAAATGACATAAAAACATCATGTTTGGAGTATTGCGGTAGACAGTACATGTAAAAGCGAATGATTTGGTTAGAGTTAGGTATGTCGAGTTGTTATTTTATTCAGACTAATCTACTGAGCTGATTTTGAAGATAATCTGCGCGCTAATGAAAATTATAGATGGAAAGACACAATTCTGTCTTAGTTGGATGCGTTGATTTAATCAGATATAGATGTTTTAGTAATAGCAGGAATGTTATTGTCGTTGATATATAATAATATAAGATATAATAGTAATCAGACAGTTTAGAGTTTTATAAAAATCGGTTTCAGGTATTGATTGATAATTAAATAATATTTAACATTATTATTGCAAAATGATTATTTAATAAAAAGTACTGCATTTTGCAACTGTGAAATTGAATGAATTAAGTTTAGACAGACTAACAAATACAAGGTAAACAAAAATAATGATAATATTAGGAATCACAATTTTAAGGATTCTTTTCAAATGAAGTGGGTACATGGAAAATGGAAAGCGTTAGGAAAATAAAAAAAAATAAAATAAAAATACCAACGTACAGCAATATTTAATAAAACTTTATTATAATTAAACAAAGATGTTACAATATTTAATAAAGAGCGGGCGTAAACCTCATCAGGGCGGGTTTTGTTATAGCTTTTCCTATTTTATTTTTGACATAGGGTTTAAAAAAAACTTATAATGTAAAGGGGCATATAGAAATAAAAGCCAGAAATTTCATTTGGTAAATACGATTTATTGTGAGAACTTATTCGTAGACTCCAGACAAAAGGATTGAAGGTTTATTTAGGCAGTATGCAGGGCAATGTAAGAGAAGAAAGATTTAAGCTATAATTAAAGGAATGGGAGGAGATGAATGGAATAAAGGGATCCCAGGGAGAGATGCGAGTGGCAGAGTTAGTATTGAATTTTATTGAGGGCCTCTATGAATCGACAATACCGACTGGAGTCGATTTGTTAAGTTTTGTTTTCAGACAGACACACACTATTCAACGAATGATTTATGGAGTACGAATTGGAGATAGGTTTAGGTCAGAAGACACCACATCAGTATTTACAACTGAATTATTCCATAAAGAGTTCGTACTTTACAGGTAGCCAATGTTTAGCCATTACACTTACATTCACCGAGTTATTAGGCGGTTGCTTGTTTGGTTTGATTTGAAGAGGGATGTATCAGCCATGGAGAATTATTGCTTGTTAGCTATTAACGAGATCTGGAGTAATAAAGGGTGGCGTAGGTTCTACTCCACATACTCGATCCCAAACGAAAAATTGGTTTGGGTGGTAGCACGTATGCTGAATTATTCGAATTGACTAGGTGCAAAATTTGGCACAATACTAGTTCCCTTTCGTTATTTCAGATTGTCCTTGTGAGAAGTCATTTTTACTCATGGAGGAGACATTAAGGTCGGATATATCAACCCTTACAGTAAATTTATTTTTAACTCGGTCTTTTAAATACACTCCACTAGTGAGGTCACGTACTCACAACCTTGTTTGAAAACGAATTTTAACAAATTAGAATAAGCACACGTTCAGTTTTGGTGGGACTATATTTGTGAAGTTGAATATATGGAGGATGGGAAAATTTCCTTCGGTAAATTATGAGAACCTGCGTAAATTTTGGGGGTTGGCTGTAACGGAACAGGCTCTGGATGAGGATTCCGTCACGATTCACAAATATAGAGACATAAAAACTATCTTGGTATGAACAAATATTGATGAAATTTAGACAATCAAAAGTAGAAGGAACCGTTAATGAGTGATATTGAGATTTAGATGATAGGTATTTCTTATAGCATGACTATACTTACTGAAAATGATAAGCAGCATAGAATATTTCAGATATCAAGATATTCTATGTATTTACCATTTAAATCAATTGTTCAAACAGAACTGATAAGTTACTTCAAGGAAAAGGGAATGTTGAGTAATCCTTTAAATACATAAAAGTTATGAGTAAAATTAATAAAATTACCATGAAAATAAGCAGCATTGATATTTCTAACCATACAAAGGTAATGTGAGGAACACATTTTCATTATGTGTCCGTGTATTTGAGTTTGCTTCATCAAAATGAACCCTAAAACAAATGAGTATTGACGCCGATCTGACGCCGATAGAAAGGGCTTTGATTGGATCTACGTACCTCTGATCGGCGTCATACGAAATTCAAAATATGTGTTGTCATGAGCGGATTTTGATGAGAATTTGAAATTAGAATAGGAATGCGCTGGAGGGCTGAGATTGGCTGAGGTGGATCTGAAGCCGTTTTGACGCCGATAGAAAGGGCTTTGATTGGATACCTATCGGCCTCAAATCGGCGTCACTGTCAAGTTCGAGAAAGTATATAAGCAGTAGAAAGACCGAGAAAATGCTTATTAAATTCTCGAACTTCCGTGAGGTAATATATTCTGCTACGGACATGGTTCCGGACGTGGGTTGGATACCTCACGGTGACAACTAAGATCCACCTCGATAGGGAACGCCCAATCCTTAGAGTTGGACACTTTTGGGAGCGAGCCAACAATCGCTTTAACCTATTGCAATGGGTACGATTAACTGCTCCTCACTTCGATTGGAAAGAATATTCCAGTGGAAGTGTCTTCTATTTATTATATGTATTTATTTCCTCTCATACTAGAACGTCGCTCTGCAGCCTTCCATAGCTTCGGCTATAGCGGTATAGTCGCGCGACTATTTCCGTGCGTGGAGTTGGACACCCTAGGGGCCATAGGTTCGATTCTCGGCTTGGCACCGAACTTTAGAGGCTAGTTAGGGATCAAACTTGAGCCATCCTATCAGGGGGATGAAAGCTCATGCGCAATTAACTTTGGAGGGTTTGTTGGGGACTTACACACACTTTAGCAGACTAGGAATTTATTTAGGACCGAAGTAGGTCTAGGTCTAGTATTTTTGTTTACCGGGTTATACATTAACTTCGTGATGGTTCAATCGGGAGCAAATAAGTAAATTCACGCGCTAGTGGCGTCTACCACTAGAAACGTAGGTTTCAATAATGAATTCGTCATATCAATACAATATATTGGTATGCTAGACTTAGAAACTAAAGACTAACTACGAAATAAAAATGTAAAAATAAATATATATTTAATCAGTATAAAGTAAGTAATACAAAATATTTGCCTGCAAAGGAATATAGAAATATTAGTTCGAATGAAATGTAATGTATTTGTTGCGTTAATATATTATATATTTGTTGATGAGTTCGGGTGAATCGAGTTTGGGCTAGATTGTCAACTCTGATCCTAGCATGAGAATGCGGTAATAAATTATAGCAATTGAATTATTTGCTGAAAGTATCAAATGTAATATTTAGAATCAAATGATAATTCACAATGATAAATAATAATATTCAGAAGAGATAAATAAGATTATAATCGCTTATAGACGCAAACTCTACATTTGGAAAACTACCAAACGGACTTAGTAAGGCCTTACTAATTTTGGGGTAAATAGAAGAGGTTCTTGGCATGATGGAGAACATTTGTGTCACAGTAAAGAGCAGCTCTTAATCCAGCATTCGAGTTGTAAGCCTTGAACATGCCAAGAATCGTACTTCCTAAATCATAATAAATCTAGAATTCTACGGCAAATCTAAAAAAAATCAAACTAATTACTTACAATATGAAAATCGATAAAATATATTATATCTTTAAATTGTAGAGATATCTATCACTATATCTATACTATATATCAATAATTTACTCGGCAAAGTAAAGCTAACTATTATAAAAATCATCATAATAAATATATGGCTGCTAGTATTGAGCTAACCAATACAACAAAGATTCTGCTAATACTTAAGTATTTAAAATAATTGCTTTTCCTACAATGGTTCAATAGATGGCATGTCATGTAAAACACTAGTAATCTAAGTATAGCAATCTCGTATAAAAAGGAGATTTATGTATGTGGTAAATCTTATCAAACTTGGTCAAGCAATGCAGCACCTTGAGAATTCTTGTAAACCACAAACAAGGGTCTAGAGATTTCTCTAAGTCACTGATATTATTTCCCATATATTGCTTCAGTAAACAAGTAAATGATTAAACTTGAACAATTGAACTATTCAGGAAATAGTGGCTGATAATATTTATCTAAAGGAATTGGATAATCAGCGTAGTAGTTACTGATCACAAGAGATTTCTAAAGCGCATATAAAGTGTATATTTACTTTAATTTCACATTTATTTCCTAGCAATTTTCATAAACGAAACAAATAGTACATATTATAGAGACACTTAGTCTGCAAGAGATTATATCAATCTTATCAACAGCTAAATGCTCATAGCAACAAACATAAATCTATAAAGAAAGCTAGTTATATAATTAACAGGTTTATAACTGTTATTAATAATAACGAAATCATGCGTATATCTGATATTATTTAATGGAGTTGTTTATATATTATTTCACTAATCAAAACTGATTTATCATATTTAACAGATAGTTTTGCAAGCTAATAATTATAATATAGTAAAACTTGCAAATATCCTACTGTTTCTATGTTCTATGGCCAAATAACATAGACCTTAAATTCAGAAACTTATATTGATGATTAATATCTTCCACGATTAGAAGTCAAATCAAGTACATAAGCTAGAAATCTAGGATCAGCTCAGTCAGTCAGTCTGTAAGAACTAAGTATTTGCAATCTAGTATGTTCATCGCAATTTTTCGTTATCAGCTAGCAGTTCAGTAATGTAGTAGTAGGTTATCCATCGTAATATCAGAATACCTAGGCGTTGCTTTTGGTTTCTCTAGGCATCTATAGTTCTGAATAGTTTTCTCTGTTTCAATTCTTTCCGAAAAGAGCAAGGTTACAGCAGCGGTACACAGTGTTAGGGTCCTCCTAGACTAGACGATCATTGGCCAAAACAAAACGAATATTAGGAAAAAGTAAAAGGGGGGGGGGGGGGGGTTGTTACAATACCAAGAAGGTATCTATTAATAAAACTAGTTTAGCAACTACATAAGCATAGCTACGAGTACCTTATGGTATGTAGACAGTGTATACACAGACGAACTTAACGACAACGGCCGCCCTTTCGTCCTTTCGGTCGCTGAATAACAATTTCTCGAGCCCGAGAGGGTATCCCTTACAGACGGGTAAACCGATCGCCCAAACATAATTAGACCGTTTTTGCTAATAATACGTTGTTATTGCTTTTTCGAGGGCGTTTTGTCTTTGTTTGCTAATGAAAACGGATTTAGAAAGGTACTAGTGGGCCCGCCCTTCTACATTCTTACGGGGATTATATCAGAATGGCTAGTATTGGTCTTTTCTCCCGTCTTTTATCGAGCAAATTCTTACTTTGAATTACACAATTTCTCGTAGAGTTAAAATATATATGTAACTAACGACCGCCGGCGACTCCGTTCGCGTAGTAGTCGCTTCGGCCTCGCCTTTCCCCCCATTTTTTCTTCCTTTTTCTTTCGTACCTTCTCCTGATAATAATTAACACAACAAAAAAGCGAAATTGTACCGCCCGTTCACGCGTGATACGATGACCAAGGGAAATAGAGATTCATTTATTCATATCATATTAAAGTATTTTAATACGAATACAATATTGTAATAAGCCATTAGAATATAATGACCCCGAGCTTTTACCGCTTTTTTTCAGTACTGATATAGAATAAATGTTTGTAGGTACCCCTCTATAGAACCACCGACCATTTATCATTTACGACTCCAACATCCTATGCGGGTATTGTAGCCATACATCGGGATTATATTATGTGAAAGATGATAACAAAGAAGTGAAACAAACACATCGCACACCTGACTGTCAAGACTTACACCGAAAGACCATAGTCTACTATAATCACGACGACTCGGTTATTTTCTACCGACTTCCAAAAAGGCGGAGGTACTCAATTCGACTGTATTTTTTTATGTTTGTTATTGTTACCTCATAACTTTCGAAACCGAAGAACCGATTCTCAAATTCTTTTTTTGTTTGGAAGCTGGTGATTCCCGTGGTGCCATTTAAATTTCATGCAGTAAGTAAAATTCGGTCCAGTAGTTTTTGAGTTACACTCCAATAACTGAATAGAATGGAAGTCGGTATTACATTTTTCAAATTGTACTTGTACTTTTATTCAGTATATGTTTTTTTTTAAAGTGAGCTATCTTTTAAATTAAAATGTATATAAAAGTTTATTTTATGAAAATATAGGTATAAGTACTATCTTTCAGTTTATTTATAAAATGACGATATTAACTAGATTTCGAAAAACTTGCTACGGTAAATAGACATAAACTGAATATAGGTGTAATACACCTTTTTTTTGTAATATGGGACAAAATCCACACAAGGACCTAAACAAGGTTTTCTAGTATCATTGTGGTGACAACAGACAGAAATATGATTGTGGGTCAACGACAATAAAATTCTAAAAATAAAACATATGTAACTAACTTTTTGGCATACTTTCATCGTGGATTGTTCGGCGAGTTTAAATCTTAAAGTTTAATTTTAATACGTTGAGCTTTACTTGCTTAAAAGTTAGAAGTTCTTCTTTGATAGGCTTCTTTATTATCATCTGTTTTTATTACACTAGATTACTGTAATGAATTTACTACAGTTACCGAAAACTTTTTTTATGTTTAGTATTTACGAAACCCAAGGACTTAATCAATAAGTACATATATAAATATAATCATGTAGTTAATATTAATAAAATAACCTTAACTCAATTCTAAATCTATATAATAATCTAATATAATAATATAATATAATATTTAGAAAATAAACATAAACTGAATTCTAAACTAAACATTAGAAAAAATGCTTTTTACGCATATACGTAGTATTGTATTCTCTTTAATCCTCATCAAAACTTTTACTGAAGGGAACCACAAACCAATACTTCATGTGTCAAAAAATCCGCCCTATTTGGACTCTTTAAGATCTATGATCTGTGTTACAAATATTTAATTAAAGAAAAGCTGGATCAATTCATATTAATTAACCGAGCAATCGCGTGACATACATACAAAAACACACCTACCCGCTGAACTAATAATCTCCTCATTTTTTGTGTTAAAAAGTAGAGTTGTGAGGTGATTAATAAATACCATAATTTCGTTATCACTATGAGAGACAGTTAAGCAGCTGGAATTACACTTATACCACAGAACAGTATGATCGAGAAAGGTTCCTGATCCTCGACTATACGCACTCCTTACTAAAATATAAATGGAACTAAACCTTCAGTAACACAACTTTCTTCGAAACAACAAAAAACAACATTGAATTGTCCAAAGCAATGAAAGGACAAAAATAAACAAGCATACGTAAACTTTCTAAGGACGAGCAAAATGTGGACTAAAACGACGTCATTTTCTGGGCCGAAAATACTTTCATCCACGTGGTACAACCACGCCTTTATACTTAGGATTTTATGTATGGTATTTAGGTGTTTTATTCTTAAATACTGTGACGTAAGGGATTACATCACAGTTGACATAGAAGTGACATTAATGTCAAAGAGAATACAATAATGTTTTGGAGTCGTACAGTGAAAATGTAGGTTTAAAAACTAAAACCCCATTTACTGAAAAGTCATTGCAGGGTAATTCTTCAGAAACTTGCAATTTCGGTTAATTTTGAAGAAATAAAATAATGTGTAAATTTCTATGTTTTTTTTATTTGAATAATAATATTTGGAAATAAAGTATTTGTTTATACCAAACACACTTAAAATAATACTTTGGTTACTAAAATATAGGTTTTTGAATTTTTTTGATACACGGTAATTATTTCTTGCTTCATGGTAATTACAAAAAAGCCAAGGTAATTTTATATTGACATGGTAATTATCAAAACACTTTATATTTATTATAAAAACAACTGTTTTCACAGAATTTGAGAATATTACATTATTTAAAAGACAATAGTAATTACTCCATCAAAAAAAAAATCTAATGCAAATATCACTGTCCAAACATGTCAAAATATTTAAAAATGTATCTAACTGTTAACCCAATAAATACAAACGTTATAAAATAACTCATAAATAAAGTATGCTTCACTACTAGGGAGAAAACAAGAGACAAGTTATGAAAACAGTAACTGACATGGTACCTAATCAATCACAATCATAATCCTAGGCACGATTACTACCGTATCTACCACTAGATTCATTTACAGTTTAATAAACTATCAAACTCGAGTTAAAAATTACAATTAAAAAGCTTGTAAAAAAATGTGATATTGGGTGCCTTATAATAATCTTAGTACTCATTCAAATTTCAAAAATATTATATGTTACTCTTATTAAAACGGCCACAGTCCATTTTATATTAACTACAGTATTGCATGTCTAATAATATTTTAAGTTGTTATTAAATATTACTTAAAAAACGACAAAAAGACATGTGATGTTAAAAGTTTCAGTATTCAGTCTTTAAACTTTTACTAATGTATTCTACGATAAAAATTTACAATATAATAGCAACTAATAATTAAATTGTATTGTATTGAGTTACACTAAAATAGTTGTTTTAGTATTCAGCCTTAAGACTTTTACTTAAGTATGCTAAAATTAAAAACTTACAGTATGTCAGCAACTAATTGCCAAATTATATTGAGTAACATTAAAATTGCTTTGATTCATAAAACAAGACAGCGTAGCTCACCATATAATTGCTCTCAACAAATTTCTTGTGCAAATTGCGCAAGGAGTCCAACAAATATCTTTTTGGTTTTCTTTCTTTTTTCCTCGATACGCATTCTTTTTTGCCTGTCCCTACTCTACTATTATCATCACATTCGTAAAATTTGCGAATGTCATGTATGATCCTCTCTCTTTGGATTTTTGCCACTGTCTTTACTTCAATAACAACTTCTTACAACTTTTCTTGTCAACTTATCTGGAATTTGATTTAGGAGTTTGTATTTTTTAAGATCGTTGTATGTACTTGTCATGTTAAGCTTGAACTTTTGTTTCTAAGTATTACTCTCTAAAGTCTCATATGATTGGCCTAAACTTTTATTCATTACTTAAGCAAACAACAATCTTTTCTTTACTTCTTTTTTTCGTTAGAATGAAGTATGTCTGCAACCTTTTGTCCTGGACTGTCTTTATTACGATTTTGTTTAAGCATACGTGATATACGTTTACGTAATAAATTGTTCTCTTTTTTAATTTTTCTAATTCATTTTTGTATCTATACAGTATTTTAACAAATTTGTAACGAAGAGCTGATGTTATATCTTTTTTTTAATTATAAATTTGCTGATGAGATGGTTCTGACGAATTCAACAAAGTACTTTTTCATAGTGGTTGAGTAGAATAGAACACACTCCTTTCAGGTTGTGATTGTGATCCTAACTGATGATCTAATAACCTTTCTTGAAGTTTTCTCTCCACCTCTTTCTTTGATGTCTTTGTTGCCTCGGAGTTCTTTCTTCTATAGGGAGCAATTTTTTTTGCCTTTGGCGATATCTCTCTTTTTCTTTGGCTTTGTACTCGGCATAGAGTTGACGATCATTGCGAAATTTTTCCCTTTTCGCTTTCTCTCTTTGCCGTTTTCTTTCTAAAATTTCTTCCCTCGAAAATTTCCTCGGTTTTCCCATTATTGAAACCTAAAAGTAAATACTTACGTAAGTAATGTAAATTAACAAACCCGCTCCCCCCCATAATACCATAATTTACACCTTCCTACTTTCACCCCTATATAAACAAAGACTCTCTCTCTAACACACACACACCCCCACACACACACGCGCACACACACACACACACACACACACACACACACACACACACACAACTTTCGCGTTACAAATCGGCAAATTGTAATTACAATGATCGGTATGCAATTACCGTGTCAAATAAAAAACATGGAAACTCAAGGTAATTACAGACATGGTAATGACAAAATGCAATATTTTGCAAAATCACGGCTTAGTCTATATGTTTTCTAGAAAGCTCCACAGTCCTATGAAACAATGTCCCGAAGCTTAATTGTAGCTTAATATCAATGATCAAATATTATAAATACTCACAGAGTTATTGAGGCCACGGCGATTACATAAAAAAGTTAAAACTCACAAATTATGACACTAGTTTCGAGTTATCCTTGTTTTGACGCGTGGCTCGGACGTGCGGCTATGATGACATCTAGGATGCAACTGAAGGAGCGGGGGGAAGTAACTACTTTACTCTTCGACGCACATAGTAATGGGACACAAGGACGACTTTTCAGAGCTTGGTAATTATTACTTTTTTCGCGCACAAAGTTTAATCATACGTATAACATGTTTCGTATTAATTCACCTGTATATGCTTATCATAATTGTTTTTCGTTACTATCTTAATGTTTATTAAAATATAAATCATATTAAAATACTAATTTTAAAATTGAAAAAAAAAATATTTTTTGTATATTTACAGGTTTGTGACAGCCATGGAAATTACATTTTGACACTTAGAATTGAAATTAATATACCTAAACACAAAAAATTACACGTGTAAACATAAGGAATACGTAGAACATATTCAATATTATGACTTGGATATAACAGAGAAGTTGATACTCTTATAAAAAAACTAAATATTCACTGTGGACACAGATTTGCAAGTTTCTGAAGAATCACCCCACACACTAAAAAGTATGAAACAATAAAATATTCTCATTGTAAATTCTTATGTACAAATTGTTCAATATTTATACTAGCTACAGACCGCGATTTCGTTCGCGTAGTAGGATCGGCCTTCGCCTTCGCCATTACATCCCATCTTTTCTTGTTTTTTTTTAAATTTAAGAACTTTCTACAAAGTATTAGAAAACATTTCCGTTCTCAAGTTATAGCGTGACCAGGAGAAATAGACGCATTCGAATGAGATATTAACTCTATTTTAATCCGATAACGAATTCGTAGGCTTTATATATTTTGGAACGCAGCGGTAGAGTCTATAAAGTACATTAACAATTATATATAATTAAAAATAAAAAAAATATAAAGTATATTAAACAATTATTCATTATAGAATAATTGTTCATAAGTGCGTCTTTGATGCCTTTTTTAAATGGAATAGGTTAAGTTGAATAATTGATTTGACTATGTAACAGAAAATAGTGTTATTAGTTTTGCTGCTTTTAAATTATGGACAACGCTGCGTATGAAGGTAGAGTAAGCATTTGAATCTCGTAATGGACCCGCTGTGACTTATTTGCATTTTTCTACTATACCAATATCACAGTATTGTTATACACCTACCTAAGTTTACCTTACCTCATACATACACATACCACCTTCTAGTAATTATAAGACTGTGCCAATATCAAGGAATACGCCCAGAGTATTCACATAGACTATCGCTCTCCGTTTCTGTGACCGCCCATTCCTCTAACGAATCCGTTAACGATATAGAATAGCTTTTATACTCGGATTCGAAAAGATGCGCTTTCGATAATTCCGTGACGGGAACGCAACGAATCAATAAGACTTCCTGTACTGGTTATTTCTTGCGGTACATATTCGATCATTAATATTTAACTAATTTATAGTTACGTATTTCGTAGGCTACGCGAGCTAAAGTGCGGGCGGATCAGCTCGCTTAATAATAACAAAACTTCTGGTCGAAGACTTGTGAACATCTTTCAATTTGAAGTAGACTGACTTTCAGCCAGCTAAACCCTAGAGCCTATTTCACTCTCTGATATATTCTCCGATGAATTTTTTGATTGGGTTGATGGCTTAAAATACAATTTACAGTGGGCTAATTATAGCCCACCTCAGTAACGTGATAGACAGACTGAGCGTTCGAGAGAATAATAGGAATAATCCTACGCCTGTTGGCAAAATTATACCTATAAGACTTTAATGAATTATAAATGCTAACTACAAAATATAAAGCTCCAGTTCAAGCAAGATAAACACTCTCAAAATTCAGGATTCGTGACTTTTAAGATTTGTCAAAATATCACGTCTACCAAGCCTGTGTCACATTTAGGTTCATGCACAGAAATATACCAGCAAAATGGCGGATGATGATATGCTATTTCACTGATCTACATTACATTACATGCTGTACTTACATATGTAGTAAGAGAGTCTTTGAACTGACAACAAAAATATTATGTGATACGATGTTATTCAAACCTAACTAAAACAGTTGATAAACTGACTCTTTAATTATTCTCTTATACTGGCTTCGAAAAATGTACGGAGTTTCATATCAGCTTCATCAAATTTAGGTCGTTTTTTTTCCACGTTCGCGCTTGAAGTAGTTTAGTAGGTCGCGTCCACGGTATGCATTAAGCAATAACTTAGATATTCTACGAAATAGTACACAGCCCAAGTTCGATGAGAACCGATAAAGTTGAGGTAATAATTTAAACTGCTTATACGCATCTTATAACTTTTAAGACGTAACTTGATTGCCCATGCTGATTCATGCTCTCGCGGCACGGTCGCCATTTTCCAAGATGGCGGCAGGTGAAAGTGGCCGATGGTCAGCGGTGCTCGCCTCGCAACCTGTACAACTGGTCACTGCTGGTACTTTATACTGTAAACCTGAATCGAGGCTTTACAGTCACCGAATACCTAACAGGCATAAGAACTAGAGTCTTCCGTCCCGCTACGATCCATACTAGGTTAATTGAATCCTTTATGATGGAAAATTCATGGTTTGGTTTTAAGTAGTAAAACTGATTATGTATTGCTAGAGGTAGTATTTAATATATTTACTCTTGGCGTTTAGTAAGTATTTTGAACTCTACCTTTTTACCATTATTAGCCAAAGTATTCCACTCGGCTGAGCTCGACCAAATGCTTTATTATACTTTACGGATATCGGCATATATAGCCCATCGCGTAAGCTTGATCAATTCACGAGCAAACAATAACTACCTTCCACATTAATTTCGCTCTTGTTAGACAGGTTAACAAACGGCAATGGCAGGCAAATAAGCATACTGAAGGTAGAACACTGTAGATTTGTGATGCTCTCAAATTCATTTATTGACCGTGATTCAATGAGGGCAGCGGCGAGGCGGCACGGTGGAGGTAGCTGAAGCTGCGCCCGCGCATATTATGGCACACAGTTTCGCAATGCGCCGACTAATCCGGAAGTTACGTAAAGTTGAATGCACACGAGATTTTAATCATGCAAGCATACTCGTATAATGCGAATCTCTTCCGTGTTATAGATACTTAAATAATAATACGACACGTTAGTAACTCGTAGGTATTCCCAATTCTTATGCACTTTCAGGATAGTACAATTTGGATGCTTACGTAATACCTACCTAATGATTTCAGCTTTTATTATAGTCTCAAAATTAATATAATTAGTAATTCACGTATGCAGTTTAAGGAACAAATACTTTGACCACCAAAATAAACGTTTTAGTCGCGTAGAGCTGAAAATGTTGTGGACGATCATTGATGTTGTGCTACTACCTTCTAAACTAAAAGAAATAGGCTAAACATTGCACATAAGCTAAATTAACACTTAAGTACATGGATATACAATAAAAAACTGTACTCAACAGTACATTTTACAATAGAGCAAAAATGGTAATAAAAGTTGAATAAACCGTATACGGAAATTATTAGCCCGCACTGTATGAATTTATTTGCTATGTTTAAAGTGATTTCGGTGAAATTACAGGCACATGGGGTTTAATAACCTAATTATGGGCGCAGTGCAGTTTGTCACTTGTGACGGTGGGACTTTTGCTTGTTCCGTAACCTAATCACATTAAGACACACTCTAAAACATTAATGCCAAACATACGGCCCGCGGGCCACATGCCGTCCTCGCACCATAGTGACGCGCGGGCCGCATCACTATGGTGTGAAGGCCTGAAGTCTAAATCTCAAGATTTTTACCACTACAAGTATTTTCAATTACACGCGCTTTAACAATCCATTTACTTTTAACCACACCCGTTGCAGTTCCTGGAAAATGAGGTTGATATCAGCGAAATCTATTGTATTATTGGGCAAATATGGCGAATCGAGGACTGTTATAAAGGACAAAATTTAAGAAGGTATATATTACCTTATTTTACAAGCATCACGAGCCGTGTATGTGTTCGATAGTTCGTATTTATGCGAGATGTATTCTATTATGAAAATTTATAAAAAAAAATTGCTCGATAGTTCGTATTTATGCGAGATGTATTCTATTATGAAAATTTATAAAAAAAAATTGCTCAAGGCTTAGTGATAAATATATCAGTCTATTCTAAAAAAAACTACCACGAATATGACATAAATGAGATTATTAATAACAAGAGAAGTCAAGTCTATGGATCTTTATCAAATCGAACACATCATCAAAAACGCTTGTTATCATAAATCGCATCGATATATCGATACATTAGTTACCTAATGTAAGGAGCAAACATGTTAATTAAAACACAAGTACAATTTGAAAAATTTAATACTAACTTCCATTCTATTCAGTTATTGGAGTGTAATTCAAAAACTACGGGACCGAATTCGAATAAATTTAAATGGGACCACACGGGAAGCACCAGCTATCAAACAAAATTTTGAGAATCGGTTCACCCTATCGAAAGTTATGAGGTAACAAACCTAAAAAAATACAGTCGAATCGAGTACCTCCTCCTTTTTGGAAGTTGGTATTAAAATGAATACATAATTCAATCAATATTGTGCTTCGTTATTTTGAGTCTGGCCTAAATTTTTTAGTACTTTAAGATCAACAAAGTCTTATAGTTTAGACTATTTAATAATACAACACAACTTATCTCGAGCCAGCAAGTGAATAACTTTGACTTCATTATCAATGTTTATTTGTCCAAATAAGTACGTTTCTTGCTTGTATTATGATTTATTTATTATGGTAATAAAATACTAACCTAACCTGTTTCTAACGAGTTATAAATTGAAGAGCTTGTAAATTGCTTTGCAATTGGCTCGTTCAATCAAATTACCTTGCCGGGGGTAGAGCAGACTCTACTTGCCATGGTATAGTATAGACACCACCTACTTTATGTAATAATCCTGAAGGGAAGGGCCCTACTCTAGTAGTGGGAAAGCAATAAGACATTATTCTCATGCTTATCTTATTTCAAGATGAAGTTGTGAATTCTGATTCAAAGAGAAAAAAGATTAGATAAACATATATTCTAGTAATATCAAAATTAATGGATCAAAGTAATATTTGTCTTATGGTTACATAAAAAGTGTTAAAAATCCCAAACAGCCTATTTAATACATTCAAACGGTAATGGTGTCGATACTTTTATCTTAGCAGTCCATGTCAGTTCTGCCTGTTTGACAATGTACCATAATAAAATATGTATTATGAATATTACTCTACCATCAAAAGTAAAATATTAAAACATAAACTTTTATCTCAAAAACATACGAAGTCATGTATTTTCAACATATTTATCCTTTTTTATCAAATGACGGAATTAACAGACAACTATCCTGTTTCAAACAATATTTCCCATAATACAAGTACAATTTGAAAAATTTAATACCGGCTTCCATTCTATTCAGTTATTGGAGTGTATCTCAAAAACTACTTGACCGATTTTGATGAAATTTAAATGGGACCACATGGGAAGCAGCAGCAAAAAAAAAGAAGGAAATTGAGAATCGGTTCACCCAGTCGAAAGTTATGAGGTAACAAACATTTAAAAAAAACAGTCGAATTGACTATCTCCTCCTTTTTTTGGAAGTCGGTAGAAAAGCGAACAAACTCTAGTTAGGCTCTACGTAAAAGACGACGCTAACTCACTTTGCCCTGAAGTCAATATAATCACAGAAAAAATAAGTTTCACTACGTTATAAGTCTTGGTTCTTAGTAGAACATAAAGCAAACGATGCCAAAGGCTTGATAATTAAATTCTACGCCACTTTGTTGCCTCGACTCGCAATTTAGCTAACGTCGATGAAATCATTGTTTATTCTGCTCAAACTAATACAGGAAATTTCGGACCTTAACTAAGTTACCGTTCAACGGCTATAACCGAACATAACACTTAAAATATTAGTTTCATTTAGAATACCTTTATGCCATGTAGAGAATCACCGATCAAGGAATACAAAAGGGAACAAAAATTACTTTCGATTAATTTCGATATTTTACTTTAGACTCGGAAATCCAAATTCAAATAAATTTTATTAGGAAGCTGTCATATTTTATTTAATAAACAGTGTACTATTGTTTTTTGCAGGTGATTTGAAAAAGCTGTTTCAGCAAAGTAAGTAAATATCTATTTATATCGGGGCCGCGCACGCAGTATTTTGGTTTCAGTGTCGAAAGGAGCAATATTGTAATCAATGTCATTTTCGAATAGGATTTCACCGAACACCACCACCACTTTTCTTATTTCCTTATTCTGTGCCGTAATTCCGAACAACTTGTGTTTTTGGTTTGATAGATTACATTGGTTCTAAAAACGTTGTACCAAAACAATGAGCCCACAGAGAAGTTAGTACCAGAGAAGTAAGTTAGTAATGCTACCGGAAATGAGCCACTCAGACGGCCGAAGACAGGCTATAATGTAATGATGAATTGAAAGCTATAATGAAAGGAGAATAATCTCAAACAAACAATAGCCTTAAACATGTTTAACAAAACGACTTTACGGCAAATTGGGAAGATAAGAAGCTGGAAAAGTGGCAATAAAATCGCGTCGAAGCTAACTTGTTGCATCGGCACAAATCAGGGATCGGATTGTCACTCGCGACGGAACGTGGGTAAAGGATAATCGAAAACGCGCGTCACACTAGTCACACGGGAGTAAGTCATGTCATGTTTTAAACGCAAATTGATCATGAGATGCAGCTTGTAACTATTAAGTAGAACTGTATCTGCCCAAGCTTCTTATGAACCGGTTCTTTACATTTTGAAAAACATTGCGTTTAATAATATGTTATAGCAACGATTATAAGCAAGGCTGCAAATGTTTTTTTGTCTATACAGTATAGACTCGTGTTGGACTACTATAATCAATTGTCAGTGATGTCTTACGTAGTTTAGAATTATCCTTTGAAGATGTGGTCTTAGTAGGTCTAGATTGGCGACTGGCTATCAAGGACAGCTGCCGAAACACACTATTGGGTGCTTATGGCATATTTTCAAATTTGAGAATGGTAAGTAGCCAGAAAGACATCTCCCACCGTGCTGTGGAGACATAATGCCACCATCACCGAAAGCCTGAGATAGGGATCAATCAAGCGGCTGTCGGATTGGCGATTGCCTTATTAGCCCTTTTTTGACTCAGGAAATTCTTAATGGATACCACCGGCCCCGGGGAGCACGGTAGTTATGTGGGAGTACGTATACGCACTAAAACCCGGGATGTTGCTCCACGCGCCTTCATGTCGGGACAACGGGAACGCTTCCGGCGACACTGATGACCCCAGAAGGGGATCCCAACCCGGTGAAGTTACAGTATTCTCAACACAGTCGCAGTGGTGGCACTCAGGCGTCGGTTCCCTGTCAGCGATGCGGCAAAGGTACTTTCTAAAACACACATGCCCAGAAAGCACCTAGGTATACCCGCCGGAAGGTAAGCGATCGGTGCGCTCTGTCCTCGAGAACTGAAAGAACAGCATCCACGTTCCTGCTAACAGCCGTGGGGTTGGCCAGACGTTCCTTCCACTTGCCAATCAAAGCCTGCCGAACTTGAAACTAGCAAGCATCGACCTCCCTCGGTGCCAGGTGTTGACCTCGCAGGCTAAGAACTTTGAGCATTTCCAAAATGGCCTCATTGATCTCCGCCTCCAGATCCCAGGGAGGGGAGTCTCATTAGCCCTGGGCTATCATCGCTTCGAAATTTGCGTTTATTTATTTGTAAATATCGTACAGTACAGCGTCCAGTGGCACCAAACCACACACCTATTTAGTGGAAGTTTGGTTTATTGAGACAAAAGTCAGAGAGCGCGAGAGTCGCGAATTAGCGGCCATAAATCTCAAGTTGTCAGAGCTTGAGTATCGTGAATCATGGAGGCGTGCAATCTTCGCTTCGCCAATAAAACTGCCCGCGGTTCGGCTAACCTTGCGGGCTAGTTGGCGGGACGTGACGTCACTCGATACCATTATGTCTGCTTCCTTTTAATGTTGCGAACAGTGACGTTTGATTAGAGTATGCCTGTTAAATGTGTTGCTCTATTACGCATCTTTATTATGATTTATTTCGTTTTGTGTAGATTTTTCATCGATACAATTTAAACCTTAGTATCTAATACGAGTACAATATTATTTGTGTGGTGGACACTCGGAATACTAAACATACGTACTTATACTTTGTGACTTTGTGTAGGTGTCTTTTCGGGAGAGGGCGTTGATATCTGCGACAGTGTCAAATTTCAGCAGCTGTGTCATCTCTTCTCGATATTTGTTGCATAATATAACAAAGTATATAGAAATTGGTAGGTACGTAATGTTATACAATAAAATAAAAATACACAGTTTTTAACTACAGTTAACATTAACATTATTAAGTAGAGAGTCTACATACCTGTATTATTAATGTAATTCGATATCCTTCCCCTTATCTTTCCAACGCAAATATAATAATGACGAGTTATTCAATGTAATACAACTACTAACCAAATACAATAAAAAGCTCACACGGATTTGACCTCTGTCTGTTGGGAAAATCCAAGTTGTTAAATTTCGCGAGAGGAACTTTACGCCATCCTACGTTTGCTTATAGGTACTATTTTATTAACTCAGATGTGTTATTTCAGTCAAATTTACTTAGAGATATCGATAAGCTAGTCTATACAATGAGATTCAGAAAGGTGGTGTGATACCATGCAGAGGCCGTAGCAAAAATAATTTGCTGAAAAGTATTCGTATTATCGCAAAATGTCAACGCGACTTCGACGTACAAACTATGAGTTATCTATTTCACAGTTGTCCTAGATAAATGACAGTTCGTTCTGTTTCACGTGAACGATACGTTATGTTACACTTGCGCAGTTATTCGTGCTAGGTCTAGTGTCGTTGGTACTGGCAATAATACAACCGTTTTCCCCATTTTTGTGAATTTTTTGTGAGAAAAAAAACAAAGTGAATAAAAAAAAAGAGAACATTTTTGTGCCAGTTATTGCCACTGCATGGTATTATACTTTGTCACTACTAGGAATAATATAAAAAAATATTGTTGCCATGCCAATCGTCGCCAGTACCACAGTCAAAATTTTTTTTTTTTTTTTACACTGTGCCAGTACGGCAAAGCCAACTGCGACAACTGGCAATAAGAATTTGCATTCGGTTCAATATAGTCCACCATTGTTTGCCGTAAGACGAAAACAAATCATTAATGAACTCAGGTTTACTCTAAAATTCCACAGACATTGATCACGGAACTTCTAAGATCCTTAGTCCAAACCCTAATCACAGATTGAACAATAGTTACTGTGCAGTTAATCGGCTGGTAACCTTGAACTTGATATACGGACAATTCTACACCTTAGGACGACCACAGAATAGATAAACGACACACCGTTATTAGCACCTTAAGCACGGTAATATTATAGATAATAAATTTACTGTGCCTTAAGGCTCTGCAAGAGCAATCTTTTTGGTATTTGGGGGGTGAAGCACAGAACAGGAACAAGCGCGCCGAACACGATAACATTTGATTGTTTAAAAATAAAAGAAGCCACATTGTTTTTTCTCTTTTCCTCCGTTCTGGAGGATTTGGCTTTGCATGACTAATGCATCTGCCAGTGTCAAGTGGTTAGCCACATTGTTAAAAAAAATTGATATCTAGTTCTTTAATTTAATAAATACCCTTTTTTCTGATTACAATAAATAAAGTACCTAGGTACCTATTAGTTGTCGCTTAAAATATTGAGAAATGCGATACGAAAGTTTTTTCTGTCTTTTTGTATGCGATTTTTTACTTCAAGATGACAGATAGATATTGTGCAATATAATTGCTGAAATGTTGTATTTGTTAGCGTGGACAATTATCTTGAAGATCATTCTGAAATAAACTTTGCGAAACCTCGCCCATCGACCTCGCCACTCGGCTTCTATTTCCTCGTGGACTCAAAACTCAGACTCGCCGCGGGCTTTATTGAACACCCTTACAAGCACTTATGCACGGTTTTTTCAAGTTTGTATCAGTAACTAGAGTGTCGTAAACTGTGCAACGAAAAACAACGTTTTACGGATTTTTGGCTTTGAACAGAGCCTTAAGTTATAAGGTTGTATTGTATATCCTCGAAGCTGCCAGAAGTGTAATTTTAATACAAGAGCGAGGTCTTGTTTTATTGATTACATAAACCTTGTTGAATAATTATCGTCGCGTTCTTGATCCACGTCTCATATAAAATAATAGTATATTTATGTATAAGTCTGTATTCGAAAGTGATTAACATTACATTCCAGAGGCTCCGTAGCACAAACAATTTGCGAAAAAAATTTTTACCAAGAAATATAACCGTCTTCAACACCAAAAAGTATGAAATAACTTGTTGAAGTCGGTACCATGATAGTTCAAAAGTACCTATTATCACAATATTGTGCGCATTGTATCGATACCATGACCATTGACCCCATAATTAGCAAGGGTCACTAATAAGGGAAAATAATTTAATTACCAAAAAATTAAACCGACTTCAATACCAAGTGTGAAACAACTTGTCGAAGTTGTTTTCAAATCACACTTGTTTTCACCCTTTTTAGGGACCCTTACGGGATCAATTGTCATTCTCCGTCAATAATGATATCGTCAAAATAGGCGAAACACTTTTCAGTTATTGTAGTATAACTTAGAAACTAATGGACCAAATTTTATGAAATACAAATGGAAGTAATCTCGGAAGTATATCTACTCTACCAAACAAAGAAATAATCGCTAAGCAGGCGTTAGTGCTTTAAATAAGTAATACTGTAAAAAAATTATTTGACAATCGGTCCACTAAATGGGAGAGAAAATGGTGAACTACGCAAAAACATATAGTCGAACATTATAACCTTCCCCTTTTTTGAAGTCGGTTAAAAAGTATTTGCATCGTAAGCGTCAACGCGTCACGCTTCGACGTACAAAGTATGATTTATCTGTGTCACAGTTACCCTAGCTAGATAAATGATAGTTTGTTTGTGCTGTTTGTGTTACGAGAACGATAGCTTACGTTACACTTACGCAGTTATTCGTGCTTCATTCATTTCAGTGAAATGCTTTCGAGCGGTCTGAAAACTACACACAGGACATGACAGGATTGATCACTAGCCGATTCACTAAATCGCACTGGGTCTGCGTGTTTCATAATGGACTACTCGACACATACGAGACCCAACAGCGAGAAAACGCTGATAATGATTTGTTATTTGGATGCTATCATTTGAGCTTGGGTGTAGCTATTGAAACTGTTTGCAGATAATTGAATGACAGGCGAATAGAAGCTATAAAAATTCGATAACCCATCGACCCCACATCGGCAGGCGGAGTAAGTGCGGGCACCGAGACAAAGTCGCGGCCGTTAACCCCAGGCTATCAGCTGACGACATCGGCCCAGCGCGGGGAAATTATCTTTCACGCCTTATTTCGGTCATTCACTGCCTTCTCCGATTGTATTAAAACAACATGACGAAGGGTCTCTTTCACTGCTGTCTATCAATCACAATTAGTTAGTTTAAGTTGTGTTTCCGCTTTGCTGTTGAGATAAATCAAAGCTGATAAGGATCTAAATTTAATTATTGATTAAACCCTACAATCTACATTCCGTTTCAATATCTATTGCGGAGATTTAGCTTTTATGTTTATTTTCTATGGTAGTATAATTAAAAAAGTATTTATTGTACTATAAAAACAAAGGTTTTTAATTTAGCGTCGTCACTGGAATCCCAGTCAAGTCACCCATTGGAAGGAAAAAGACGGTGGCGTAGCGCTGTTGCGATGCAAATAATTAATTAAATATCCTTACCCAATATCATACAAAAATATCTACGATAAACTTATTATTACATAAATACATAACACAATATTATATTGACTGCTTGTAACCATTCTTAAACAAAGTAAGAACAATGTGGTATTATTTCGGAGTTGATTACCTTTATCACTTTTTAAACTTGATAGACGCTCGTGTTTGAATAACATCTCACTTGACGGTCAGTGATGATGCGGTCGAAAGTGATCCAGAATTTCTGAGTCCATCATCAATGGCGAATGGTCGCCTCAAGAACAGCTGACAGATAATACAGGCGCTAATTCAATGTTGAAGACAGCTAGCCAGGCGGACACCAGCAGTGCCCACCACCATGCTGTGGATTTCATCACGATGTTTACCTTTACTGTAACCTGAAGCAGTGGATTCAGGCGCGGCACTTATAACCTCTAGGCCAGGGATGGCGAACCAATGGCACCCGACACAATATTTCGGGCACGGTTTGAATTTTAGTTCACTGTAGGTAACAGAGTTCACTGTGGAGTATTACGAACGATAGCGACCTACTACTGAAAACAACTACCTACGTTTCTGCGAAAAAGGATAGCTATATGTGTTCATAAAATAAGACTACATAAGCCGGATTTTTACTTCTATAAAACACGTTAGTTCTATAAAATCCATTGCCAAAATTCCTGGATAATGGAATATGCAAGAAGATCCATGGTTGGATCTTTACATTAGATTTTAGTGGACCGAAGGACGTTTATTAATAAACAGTGCAAAATATATTTTTGCTATCTAGTAAACGAATAGTCAAAATTATTTGTAGGCACGTCTATGGTCTTGCTAAACTTAATTACAAAAAATGGCACGTTGATCGATAAAGGTTCGCCATCCCTGCTCTAGGATATTGCTTCAATTGCTCTATTTACAACTAGGGCGTGTTATCTATCTGTAGCTTCAACTAGCTTGTCAACAATAGGTTCGGAGATCCTCTGTATGGAGATGGTAGGAAGAAGTCAGCTATTGGCCGTAATAAACACGTGTAGCGAAAAGAATAGAAATGCTAATACCACAGTATTATTTACTTTGCTACCACACTCTCTTGAATGCCAGCACGAGTGTTGCACCTTGAGGAAAAATAATCTTCGACGCAAACTAGCTGCTGACGTCCGTACAAGTAACTAGGAAACCAGCCAATCGTTGAATGAGATATATGAATAGTGCTGAGTTTCACCAAAATAATGTTTATGTCCACAGTGTCAAAGGCATTGCTGAAATGTAGAGTTTTATGATTGTTTTTTGAAGTTTTCGTAGCAAACCCAATAATAATATCATCAATTATTTTAACAAACATCATAATACTATTAACTCTTTGCGTCTCAGATACGTACATACACGTCAGTTTCATTCATAAATCTTTTGTTTTAATTATTACTCATTTAAGTAACTACGAAACCAGCCAATCGTTGAATGAGATACCTATATGAATAGTGCTGAGTTTCACCAAAATAATGTTTATGTTGACAGTGTCAAAGGCATTTCTGAAATGTAGAGTTTTACGATTGTTTTTTGAAGTTTTCGTAGCAAACCCAATAATAATATCATTAATTATTTTAACAAACTTCACAATAGTAATTGTTACCAATACGTAAACCGGACTGCAGAGGGGTCAAGACTTGTTTGTTGTGACTTGTGGGACAGTTAAATATACCAGTGATACAGAAAGAATTATAAAAATAATCCAGAAAATAAATTACCACTTCAAAAACTTTGGACAAGAATGTATGGATAGAGATGGGTTAGTAGACAAAGGATGATGTTGGACTTTTAAGTGAGAGTATATGGTATAGGCTTATTTTCAAAATAATACATTTTAAACATATATCATCATTGGTAGTAGAGTTCGTCAAGTTCAGGATCAGCATGTGACGAAATCTTAAGACTGATGTTTTCACCATACATTATCAACTGACGTCGCTACGCCTTGTATCAGACAGAATGAATAGGCAGAAAGCCGTTCTAACAAAAGACGTTAAATCATCATTTGATATAAACTTCAAGAAAATAGCCAAGAACTAGGTAAGCATTTGCCTACTTACTCCTACCACAAGAAATATACCTAGGTATATAAGATTTTAAAACGTAGATAAATAAATAAACTTCTGCACCACATTTACGTTAAAAAATCTAAATTAAAGGAGGCAGGTAGGTATATTTCATGTAGAAAGACATCAGACATCAGAATGCAATTATGAATCACAAAGCTTCCGGCCACTAACGCTATTTCGGGTGTTCGACCTGCTTTAACAAAACCCGTCGAGTTCATCGGCAATACGATTAATATCTCTCTTATAGGGATATAAATCTCATTTATCAAAGGTATCTACTTCAGATAGAACTATCTTTTAATATTTTTACATTAGGAGTGAATGACGTGGACATAAATCACGACGAGTTAATTTATCTCGTCGGACTCGGCATTTGTTTACTCAGATATTGAGGTGGCCTATTTAACTCAAATTCACGTCCTTCGTCGTTGTCATTGATGATAGCCGCCAGCGTGTGCGCAGTGTACACGCTAACAGGTATTATAGATAGTGCGCAAATATCGCGACCTACTTTGTTGGCATCACCCCGCCCTCGCTACTCAAGCATGCCATACGCTCTAAAAATAGTCATCATGTCGAGAAAGCAAACGATACTCTTTCGATTCATCTTTTGATATCAATCAAATAATGCATTATTGCCGTGGATCCTGATTTCAAAGCAAGGTAAAAGCTACGCCTACAAATATACCTTATTGTTTTCGCTGAGTCATCACACCACATTGTAACCTTTGCACGAAATAACTTTAGAAAGCTGCAGATGGTTTAACTGATTATTTCTTACCAGCTTCAAACCAGATCTAAACTTTCTAAGAGGAGACGATTCATCAATACAAGAAGCGTGTGTTCTTGTGGCTCTGAAAGCACGCTTCTGAAGGTTTTACGAGCAACAAACGTTAACAGATTGGATGGAGTCGTGAGAGCTAAGTGATGACCCAACGCTCGTTGATGGTGTCGAAATTTCTCAAGTGGGCACACTCATAGTGCACGATAAAAACCAGTCCTCGTGAGCCTTGAAGCACTTGGACATTTGCCACGCCCATTAGAATCACTGGAGAACGATTTTGTCTCCTTTTTCAGGACCAATACATATCACTTCTTATTCTTCTTAAATTAGTTCTAATCACTTTTATTAGCTTTTCAAGGACGTTAACTGCCTGAATCCAGTTACTTTATTTTCACAAATTAGGCTGCAGCTAGCACATCTATCAAACAAAGGCCAGATGTTCAACACAACGTTCGATGATTGAGGAACAATAATGTTGCTCGTCGCTATTTCCGCATACGTAACAGCCTTTATCAAGATAATGGCATTGAAACATGCTAATACGGTAAATATTTCCTTACTCTTTTTAATCTTGTGGACATAGAAACAGGTTACGGTTATTAGTTTCGTTTGGATTTTGGTTAATGTTTAAACTAAACATTTATTTCAAGGTTCCTATATTTAAAGATACGATTTCAGTAACTAATTGTCGGCCTCCACGTACAGCCATCGACCGCGACGACTTCTCGAGTAACGGTAAAAGTCTTTCAAGCCACGTTCAGCTCCGGTGCTACTTGTGCAGAGCTACAGATCCGAATATTGTACAACAATGAGTTTTTGCAAATTGATTTCCAAGCATCGCACCTCAATCCGGTTTCTGTACATGTATGCGATCGCTCTCGTAGTAGTGTCGGCATTTACCTCGCAAGAATCGGAGGGACGTCGACGCCAACTCAGGCACGACGACGTAGCGCGACCAGCCCCACTTCACTGTCACCGATCCCACACAAACTATTGTCACGAAAACGGCAAAGCACTCGGTGTATCGTCAACTTTTTGTTTAGATATGCAAGAGTTTTTGAGCTCATTCGAGGGGAACACACGAATTAGAAGACGGCTAAAATTGCTCGAACGAACGGCAACACGACCACACACGAGGAGATCTTGAGGCAGACTGACTGGGTTGGGTAAACTTGGGTGGGGATGGGGAAAGAAGGTACCGTCCCCGAGCGGGTGTGGAAGTCTCGTTCTCGCTTGTAGCTGTCGCAATCATCTCTTCGCGACGGGCTCCGTGAACGGAATCGGCCGAGTAGAACCGAAGCCTGCCGAGGAGCACCCGCTGATCCCGCTATCGCCGCTTCGCAACGCTACGGCTGTGTGGCTAGGCTATGGTATCACTACACTATCATTATGACGGGAGATCACTGGACGGGTGTGCAGCTAGTGTAGCTGCTGTCCGATCCGTTACCTACGTGCTGTTTGATTTTGCGAACATAAGGTAGACTTATACGTATAGTATAGGTACCTAGGTATACCTATGTTTTTAATGCTGACACGATACAAAGAAACGACAAAACCTAGTACCTATTACTTACCGACCTACTTCTAAGCTTAGTATCTGTTTTGATGTAGTAAGAACGTTAGGCAAAAGAATATTATTTGTACCTATCTAAGTATAATTTATACCTTTTTGCATATTAATTTGAAAAAATCTCCAAATCATTTATCTAAGTATTAATAATAATTATCGGTATGTTACATACATCTAACGAACAATAATAAATAGGAGAGATTATTTCAGATATTATTTGGTCAACGTGAGGCTTTGAGAAAAGTCGATAGGTAGGTACGAGCATTTCAAACTCAAGAATATCTACTTAGGTACATGAATTATAAAATAAGTAATACCCTCATCAGCATTTTAAATTGTAAATTCTAGTGCAAAAAATAATCCGTTATGTAGTAATTCACACGCAACAAAAACTTGAACGTAGAGGAAATTTCTCTGCGCGGTAAGTTTTTGCTCGGTTCACGGTTGAATCGCGTTCCGCAATATTGCCACTAGTCGGGAAACTTGTCATTATTTAACAGTACGTTAGAGAGAAATGCATTTATCGACTGTTATATGTGCATCTCTTTCTCTGTGGTACATCGGTTGTAGTCGATCAACTTTCTTTGCTATCGCAGGGTTCTCGTGCAACTTTCCGATGTCATTGTTCTCTCGCATCTGTGAGAACGATTGCTGTTAGTTTTTCCATGTGTTTTCTTGTCTTGTCTTTCCGTCTCCGTTTGAAAATCTCAAATTTACACTGCGTTATTATCGTGACAGCGTTAGATAGATACTGCGTATCCTAATCACACTATCATACTATCACTAATAATAAATGCGAAAGTTTGTAATGTGAAGGTGTGTTGTATGTTTGTTACCTCTTTATTTTTGTTATTCTTGACGTTCAAACGGTCCTACCGTTTATATGACCAATTTATATGAAATTTGGAGTTGAGGTGGATGATGAGGCGCTGGATTAACACAGGACAGTCTTTATCATCATCATCCATCACCACGCGGGTGTAATCGCGTGGCGCAGCTGGTAATATTATAATTGCGAAAGTTTGTGTGAGTGAATATTGGTTACATGGGATCAAACCATATTTTCTGAAACGTGGGTGTTTAAAAGTTTCTCTGTATACCCCTTCAGGATATATTATTAAAGGAGTGACGATACGTTATATTTAAAAATATATATTTCATTATTTACGTTAAACTCTAGTGGAACAATAAAAAATACTTGTTATGTGTTAAAAGGATTAATCGAACAATCGAATGTGTATCGTCTTTTGCAGACATAAATTGATTGGTTGTGTAAATATTTTGTGGCAATAAAGATTATTATTATTATTATTAATTCCAAAATCTAAACAATGTACATTCGAAATCACAGCAAAAACTGATTTTGCTGTGATTTAGAATGTACATTGTTTAGATTTTGGAATACATAGGGTACTGCCTAAACTGTTTATAAAAGTCAACCCCAAAGGTTTTATTCCTTTTAACACATATCACGTATTTTTTATTGTTCCACTAGAGTTTAACGTAAATAATGAAATATATATTTTTAAATATAACGCATCGTCACTCCTTTAATAATATATCCTGAAGGGGTATGCAGAGAAACTTTTAAACACCCACGTTTCAGAAAATATGGTTTGGTTCCATGTAATAAGGGGCCAGTCTATTGCCAATTATCAGCTGCGGGGCGTGGGGAATGTTCACTGTTCCAGACTCCGGACTGCTATTGTATGCCAGTTTGACCACAAGCCCTCTTTATATCTATGGCTGGTGGGGTGGTCCACTGGCAAGTGGGACTAGGACAATTGGGTTCCTATCCTTCTAGACTAGTGGGACTAACTATGGGACTATAACTGTGAGTAATAGTGGGACAAAACTGATGGGACTACGAAATTGAGAATTTTTAGGAAAACCTAACAACTGTCAAACCCGGGGATCGCTCGAACTCAGGCCATCGAGATTCCGAAGAGTCGCTTCCACCACTGCCCTTGATTTTGACAGGGCATTCACTGGCAGATAGCTGATGTTATAAGGTCTCTCCCTTTCCAGCCAATTTATTTCATTTATCATACGTGTGAGTGACGTCACTCCAGTCCTGGCCAAGTATAGTCGCCATGGCCGCAAAGGGGTCGACCTTGACGTTTTCTAGCGCCTTATGAGTATTCTCGGTTGAGTGCCCTGTGCAGTCTGGGCACTCACCAACAGTCAGGTGTCGCTCGCGGTGGCCTGTAGCAGCAAAAAGGGTCTCCCGAGGGATCACGGTAACCTCATACAATGCGGACAAAGGGCAGTAACAGTGTATTATATTAGTGCAATGAGATCATAGGATCGCTTAGGAATCGCCACTACTACAATAATATATTATCTAAGTACTTCCTCATTTTCGTTTACATATTATCCAGTTAATCATTTTAATAATATCATGACAGTTTAATTTACGCAATAGAGTCTGGACTACGTTAATTAAATATTAGCGACTGTTAAACTAGGTTTAGGCTCGCCATAACCTCTTGGTTTTTCTCTCAATACCTTCTCCTGACAATAATTAACACAACAAAAGAATTAGCGAGATTGTTCCATCCGTTCTCAAGTTATAGCGTGACCAGGAGAAATAGGGGTACATTTTTATATATAGGTTAGGTATAAAGATAAATATAGATAATAAATATAGACAGATGGCTAATACTAACTTACGAAAGTATCAAACTAGCTTTAATTTGTTGCATCTCCACACGAACTAAAATTTGTTTTGAAATGTGGTGTACATAAATGGATTGACAGTTTAAAAAAAAAATTATATAACGTATTTTTTATAAGCAAGTTTTTAAACGTTTTAACCAATTATTCTAAAATTAAAGTGAATTTTCGGCAGAGGGCCGTGCGCAGAGGGTGCCTCACAAACGGGGGATCGAGAGCCGACTGTCTCCTACCGCCTAGAACCAGATTCTAAAGGCCATTTGATCTGGGATGCGTCTTAATCATGTCATAGTCGAAAAGAAATTCGTGTTGATACTGAATCAATGAGGGTCAATTATTTATTTTTGTATGAAATTTAGGCGAATTTAAGCGAGGTAGTACATGTAGAGCAAAGAAAAACTTTCTTTGCTATATTATTTTTAATCTGAGTGATACGTATTATGATATCACATAACAGATACGCATTCGTATTTATATTTGAGTCTATTGTTTTGAATGGTAACGATTAAAATATAATAACTGCGCCCCTCGGTTTCGCCCGCGTGGTGATGGATGATGATGACGATGAATCAAAATATATGGCTACGAGTACGTTCATCAGGGATAATGCAGGATTGTAATGGTAACAGATTTTTTCAAATCAGTCTAGTAGTTTCGAAGCCTATTCAATTCAAACAAACAAACAAATCTTTCATCTTTATTATATAGTGTAGATATCATAGCACAGTATGGGATGAGTCACGGAACTCTTCTCCACAAGTACAGTAGGGAAGTCAAAAACCTACACATAACTGAGCTCACAGAGGGCAAATTCAAGTTAACTGTAAAAAACATTTCAATAAAAAAAGCTTATTATAAAGTCCGACATTATATAGAAGATAAAGATGCGTGGAATACTCCACTTCTGTAAAGCTGTCACTCTGCCACCCATAAAATGTAATATTTGTAGTACCTAAGTAGAAACATTGTAAACATCTATTTAAAAAGAATGGCCCCAAGTTTCTTGCCGCTTCTTCTCGGTAGGCTCTATATATTTTGGAACGCGGCGGTAGAGTCTTTAAAGTACATTATAATGAAAAATGGACGTTCATAAGTGCGTCTTTGATGCCTATATTGAATAAATGACTTTGATTTTGACTGTGTTTGGAGGTAACGAGCGCCGTGCTGTGAAGCGTTTTGATTCTTGCATAATATCCGGGTCAAAATGCATGTGTTTTGGACAAGCGTGACTCTTACTACAAGACGAACGAACTCCGTCGCGTAGCTACTAGCTAATATGGTCACAGATTATTTTTGTTCAGTTGAAACAAAACATATGCGTTAGGTAGGTACCGTATTTTTTTAGTTTAGCCACGTAAATAATATAAGTATATAAATAATATAGTAATAAATAGTAGAAAGATACCTTCCTACTATTTATTCTGTGGTTTGGCATTGTAACTCTATGAGATATTTAAACCATGTCTGAAATTGTATAGACCGACAGGGAGAGTAATCTGCTGTCTGTCGTCATAGTACAGTGGGAAATGGCGCTAACTAATCTAATATAATAATATAGTCCATTGAAATGCCATGTTACATGAGCTACATTTTTTAGAGGACGCAATTTTATTTTTGGGACATTAGTGGGGGGCCAATAGAAGCTTAAACTCGAGTTTGTGGGGTCGCCACTCTTGTCCCCCGGCCGCCATCTTGGAAAAAGGGGCGAAAACACTTTTTTCGCGATATCTCGGAAACTATTCGTCTTACAAACAATTTGTGAAGTCATAATTTGTAGCAAATTGTTTTGCCTACAAATATGTATATAAACTTTTTGCCCTAAATTAAAAATTAAAGAAGTTATAAGCAACAAAGTGAGAATTTTTTATAAAAATTTTCTTTTTTGCTCTCTAACTTTTATTAATACATTTTACAAAAAAATACCTCAGACCAATCTTGTAGATGATCTGTTGAGGAAAACTTTCCCTATATATTTTTTTTAATTTCATTCATTTAAAACGCTGTTACAGCGCTCCAAAGTTGACCGGGTTCGTCAATGGTCACTTCATTTCACAATTGGCAGTTGCCGAAGTCTCCTAAACAAAACGCTTTATCCCGTTTCTGTTTTTTATACTACATTGTATCTTTTATATATACCGAACAAACCTCCTAAGTGTTGGCAACAGCTACAGTAGACTACAGTTTCTAAAAGATCGGATGTAATCTGTGAAATAAATTGGAATAAGTTAATAATAATAACATAAATAATCATATAACTAACTACCTAAACTAAGAGTATAATTGTTATTACTCTTTAGAGGCTTAATACCTGAAAATACCACTATATTTAAAAAAAAACTTTGTTCTCTGCCGTGGTAACCACCACAATGACCACTTGAGGCCTATCACCTAGTGAACTGTGAAACACAATAGAATACTAATGTATATTCTATAACAATAGTAAATAATCACGACCGCAGATTTAATTTAAACATCAATGACCTTGCCAATACTTATACTGCACATGTGTTAGGAACGTGACAGACACGGCGCATTCCTCATTTTAGATTTAAATGTAAACAAATATATACAAATTGAAATGAATGTGTCTGATTCAGATTGATGATCTATTTACATGCATCTTAGAATAAATTTCTGTCTTTTTTGTTCGGATGATATCTTTTTTCTGTATGTGTATACTCGGATTTTTCTAAATATAGAGTTTTATTAAGCGTATTTTGATGAATCTTATGTTACTTGAATGCTTCGCATCGTGTTTTATCACACGTGAATCTGCATATGATTCACGTGTGATAAACTTGACATAATACTATTACTTATTCTGGGATTTAAATATTATTGGCTTATGCAGCATGGACAAAACCTAAAATAAGTGGCAGTGGGCAGGGCACATAGCACGCAGAACAGATGGCTGATGGGGGCGGAAAGTTCTGGAGTGGATACCACGGACCGGCAAGCGCAGCATTGGCCGTCCACCGACACGGTGGACAGACGACCTGATAAAGGTGGCAGGACAACATTGGATGCAGGTACCTTGCAACCGGTCCTTGTGGAAAGTTATGGGGGAGGCGTATGTTCAGCAGTGGACGTCCTACGGCTGGGATGATGATGAAAGCAAAAACCAGTACCAGTGTAGTGTACCAGTAAAATTGTACTGGTACCTTTACAGAGTTTATTCTGTATAATTTGTCTGGCACTATTGTACATTATGCTTTTCTTCAAGTTATTTTGTTTTGTTAATATTATTTTGCAAATCAAATCAAAAAAATGTGGTTTTATTAAAATCGGACTCCAGTCACAGTCACTTAAATGTGTTTATTTTGTACACTTTGCCACAACACTCGTGCACTGAAACACTTAACGGCTACTAATCCATAATTATTACACGTCAAAACTTGGATAAACACAAATCTACAAATAAAATTGTAATATTTTAGAAATCTATTTCTTCCCGCGTTCCATGTATGTATATAGCTCTTAATGTAAACCAAATAAAGAACAATATTAAAGTTGGTGAAATAAAGATGTCTGAGCGTTTGTATTTTATTTACTTGATATTTATTACAGACTAGCTGCGCCACGTAGTTTCACCCACTTACGTTACGTTATGGTGTGACCAAGGGAAATATGGATTCATTTTAACGACAACAAAAAAAGGAGGTTCTCAGTTCGACTGTATTTTATTTTTGTATATGTTTGTTATGCGATCATTCCGACAATAATAATTATGAATTGGTTTAGCTAATCCTTTTTGTTGGTAGGTTGTACTTCAGAGTTGTACCAAATTAATTTTATCGAAATTGATACAGCGCTTTTTTGGAAAAAATACGTTATAGGTAAGTACGTTACTCAATTTCGTCGGTTGTGAACCGATTTAACATTTTTTTTATTGATTATAATTTAACATCAACGTCGAGTCTATTATTTTGAGTGTCTTTAATGATAGATGGAAGTCGGTTTACATGTGTTAAAATTGTATTTATGTATGGGTAGATGATTTGGATACGTCATACGAGACACAGCAAGCTGTGTATGAGACCGGCTCATACTTCGACCAAAATAAATTATAATAAATTTATTTTGGTCGAAGTATAAGACGATATTTCGTTAAAACCTCGAATCGGGCGGAGCCGCAGACGAAAACGTAAATGTGCGTGTGTTATCAACACAACATGCCGTTATCAGTACGTTTGGCTCACGAGCTGGCACTGATGCAAGTGCAGCGTGGTGGCACACGTGACAACGTCGCGCTCACATTGTATACCATGTTTACGTTTCTAATTAATAAAACAATTATTTGATACAAGTAGCAAAATCAAAACAATGTTATATTGAACTAGCTTTTTCCCACGACTTCGTCCGCATAGAGTAATTTTTTAAATAACTACCTAATAATAAACATGGTATACGTTAAAAAACAAAGAATTTTTCTTCCAACGTTTCATCCTCTATTTCACACCCTGTCAATAAATATTATAAAACAACATTTATTTTAAATATACAAATTATTTCATCTATAAGTTCCACAAGGACTTTCATATAAACGTTTTCACCCATTTTACCCTCTTAGGATTTTTTTAAGGATTATTATATAGGATTATATAGGATCTTAGGATAAAACACTGTTTTAAACTATCACGGTTGTTCTCTAAAATTATATGATTATTAACGGGATATTTACCGTGGTAAGGTTGTGGAATGAGCTCCCGATATTTCGGCGCAGTTACATGCACCATGTTCACGGGAAGACTGAAGAATGCGGGTGGTTGGTCAAAAAGTTTAAAAGTTAGGTGCAGACATAACGATCTACCCTCTTTCTTAGTCTTTTGCTACGGTTATCACTGGAACTCGAGCTCGATCCTAAGTCCCGACAAAACACACTCACTGTATCACTGCGTATAGTATTTTGAACACATTTTGAACGCGGACTTTTATTTTTAAAACAACCTAATACTGGATTCCACGCACTGGCGAGTTGAAAACCATCACCTCGATTGAAATTCTGGCATTTCGAGATCTCAATAGTTTCCTTTACTAGCCTTGGTATGTAATGGCGTTCGGTGGACAAGATTTTAGGGTTATGGAATTCAATCCAGTGGTTAGGACCCGCGTCCAGCAGATGCTCAGCTATGGCAGATTTGTGTCTTTCATTGTTTTTTACTGCCTTTATGTGTTCCTTGATGCGGCATGAAACAGTTCGCTTCGTCTGTCCTATGTACGAACTTCCGCAGCTGCAGTTAATTTTGTACACCCCGGGATGCTGAAAAGGAATCTTGTCCTTAGGGGAACGCAGACATTGCGCAATCTTCTGATGAGGAGTAAATATGGTCTTGATAGCATATTTGTCAAGAATTCGACCTATTTTGTCTGTGACTCCTTTAACATATGGCAAAAAGGTCGGCTGTCGTTCCACCTTCGGTTTCATCAGTTTCTTCCTTGGCTTGGTTATACCGACCTGAGCCTTATAACCATTCCTGCGTAACACCATCTGTACGTGGGATAGTTCCTCTTCAAGGTGTTCTGTATCGCACAGATCATAGGCCCGATTTGTCAGTGAACTGACCACAGAATTAAGATGCCGGGGATGATGGTGAGAGGTGGCATGCAAGTACAGGTCTGTGTGTGTCGGTTTTCTGTACACTGTGTGGCTCAGAGACCCGTCTTCTCTCGCTGTTATTCGAACATCCAGGAACGGCAACACTCGATCTTTCTCAATCTCAGCCGTAAACCGCATAGCGTGATGAACACTGTTTAAATGTTCCAGGCATTTGCTCACTTCTGTTTCACCGCCCTTAAGTATGCAGAAGATATCATCTACATATCTCTTCCAGCACTTGATTTCTACGGGACAGGTGGATATAGCCCGGTCTTCAAAGTGTTCCATCCACAGATTAGCAACCACAGGGGCCACTGGACTACCCATTGCTACTCCATCTATCTGCAGGTAAAACTGGCCTCTATATAAGAAATAACTGGAAGATAAACAGTGTTCCAGCAGTTTGGCGTATTCCATCGAAATGTTGTTATCAGACAGTTTCTTCTTTATTACCTCTAAGCATTCCAGTACCGGTACCTTCGTAAATAGAGATTCGACGTCAAAACTGACCATGATCTCATCACTTTCAACCCTAGTCTGCTTCAAAAGGCTCACCATATGTCTAGAGTCTTTTACAAAAGATGGCGTCTGACTTGTCAGTCCCTGAAGTACACGTGTGACTTTTCGCGCCAGGTCACAAGTTGGGGAATCAATTTGGCTGACTATTGGCCGCAGTGGCACATCTCTTTTGTGGATTTTGGGTAAACCATACATTTTCGGTGGCTGTGGAGTTCTGGGTCGTAGGAGCTTTTTCAGAACGTCATCAGAGAAGACCTCGTGACATTCTCTTATCAAATGGATGGTCTGCCGAGAGACTCTCGCTGTAGGGTTGTACTTCACTGGTTTATATGTTGCACTATCACTGAGTAGACCCTCCATCTTACGGTCATACTCGGACACATCGAGTACAACAGTCGCGTTACCTTTGTCAGCTTTTAATACCAAGATGTCCTCATCTTCGCGTAACTCACGTAGTGCTGCCCGTTCCTCCGGCGTGATGTTGCTACACGGTAGTTTCGCATGACGTAACACTGTCGCGACATCTTGCCTTAATGCGTCGGCGTCATTGGTTGGCACCTTGTTTTTAACGATGGTTTCTTCTATGCAGCCAATGACATCTTCGAAAGGTATGTGTGATGGTGTAGGTGCAAAGTTCAACCCTTTCCTTAAGGCGTCAATAGTAACCTCATTCAATAACTTACTAGATCGATTAACCACAGTCTGAACCGCACAGTTATTGTCATCTTCACGATTCGAGTTATGTTTCCGTAATAGGGCCTCAAACTTGCGCTGTTGTTTCAAAACACTCAATTCGCGAGAACGTTGTGCTTGTAGGTATGTAAGATGGTCACATTGCTCAAAATCATCCTTTGACAACACCGAACTCAACCATATATGTAGTTTATATAACTCGCACTGATGTTTGTCAAATAGGAAACGGTTATGCCGAATGAGTTTCCGTAGCAATTTTTCACTCGCATTGTGTAGAACGTTTGCGGAGCCAGGAATGTTAAGTCGCGGTTTAATACGTACACAGACGGGTATCAAGTCATTATCGCGGCACTTAATTAAAAACACCAACGATTCCCGTATACACTCACACTTTTTCCGTAAACGCTCAAGATCTCGTATTTGTTTATATAATTCCGGCCCGTACCGGTTGGTAAAACACTGTTTTAAACTATCACGGTTGTTCTCTAAAATTATATGATTATTAACGGGATATTTACCGTGGTAAGGTTGTGGAATGAGCTCCCGATATTTCGGCGCAGTTACATGCACCATGTTCACGGGAAGACTGAAGAATGCGGGTGGTTGGTCAAAAAGTTAAAAAACAATGAAAGACACAAATCTGCCATAGCTGAGCATCTGCTGGACGCGGGTCCTAACCACTGGATTGAATTCCATAACCCTAAAATCTTGTCCACCGAACGCCATTACATACCAAGGCTAGTGTTAGGATTTATATTAATATGATGCTAAACTGTAGATATGCAAGTACTTCCGTAGTTAGTTTGATATGTTAAATGTATTGTTTTGACTAGGAAACGGAACAATGTTAAGGTTTATATTATTGTGTTGCTAAACCGTTGATATGTCTAGTACTTCCGTTGCTAGTTTTATACTGTAAAAGTATCGTTTTGACTAGGAAACAGAACGACGTATATTTAATTACAAACGATTAAAATTATGAAATGTTAATAGTAATTCATTATTATTTATGAAATATTCAAATTGTATTAATTTACAATATTTGTATGATGGGTTAATTTATAGCTATAATAAGAGTTAAAAAGACGAGAGTACTAGCATACCTCCGGGGGGTCGGGCTTGTAAGCAGCCATGTTGGCTCGAGCAAGCGTTCCTAACGGACGAATACTAGTACAAAGAATATTGCAAAGCTAGTGATTATTATTTTAGTATTAACAGTGTTTAAGTTTGTGATATTTAAAGGGCCGATTGTAGAATAGTTTAAAATATACTCTTTGGGACTTAAACATAGTTTGATTTACCACTTCTGATCCAATATCAGAAGTGGGATCATCGAACGAAATGGGGAGCGATAACGACGAACAATTTGCAAAACGCTCCCAAAGCCGTGAAAGGCGTTCCCGCCCACGTAAACGCCGTCGCCGACACCGATCCAGTACTGACGGCCAATCATCTGCGTCGTGATCGAGGCAGAGTCGCGAAAGATGGGCTGAAAATAAGAAGAGCAAACGTTGCCACAAGAAACGTCAGCTGCGGAGAGCAACGGCCACGCACGTGGATTCTAAAGCGAAAGACTACCAGACGACGGCAAGGCGACATGAGGATGTGAACATAGAGGGTGTCATAGCGGAACATCATGCGTTAATGGCAAGTTACCTTTTGATAATGAGTGTTTCCTTTGTTACTCAGTTCAGTGTGTAAAACAATTGATATTATTATATTTTGTTCAAAGTAAGTACCATAAGAAACGAATCTTGTTTTTTTTGTTTTTATTTAATTTGTAAATCTAATCGAGGTTGCACAGTGAAACTACAAGACATAGAATACAAGTTCATTTTCTACCTAGCTTCAAATTAGATTTGAGTATACTAACCACAACAGCGGGTCGATACAACATAGTACCTTTGTTTAATTAGCGAGTAACCTTAAAATTTAATAATTTAGATAATATGAGCGGGTAGCTTTTTGTAATTTATTTTGTACGATTCTACCTTTTTTTTCGTCTTTACTATGTGACATATATAAACATAAATAAAGTGCACCAATGTGTATGTTCAGGAAGCACCGCCGCGAGACACAGATGTACCAAGTACATCGAGCACACAGGCAGCGCGCCAGCCTAACTGCATGCAAGCTGAGCAGCAGCAGCGTTATTCGGCAGCGAGTGGAGCAGAGTTTTCTCAACCCGTGCAGCCAGAGACGGCGAACAATTCGGACATTAAATCAAGTAAAGCTAGTTTAATGTTAAGTATTGATGATATATCGCAAATAATTTATAGCTTAACTAGAACTAACTCTCAGATTAAGTATGATAGGAACATTATACCTACATTTGACCCATCGCAGAAAAATCAACGCATAGAAAGATGGATAGCCAAGGTTAATGAATGCGCTAAGATATAGGTACCATTGGACTGACGAACAGACTGCACATTATGCATTACCCAAACTAGATGGACACGCTAAGAAGTGGTATGAGGGGTTACAATCTATACTTTTGACGTGGAGCGAATGGCAATATAGGTTGATAAAAGCATTTCCATCTGAAAGTAACTATGGGGCTCGGTTAACAGAAATGTTAGATAGGCGTATGAAAGTAGGCGAGTCGGTAGATGAGGTTTGAGATATTTTATTTCTCATAAGAAAATATTTCACTTACATGAGAATAATGTTAACATAAGCATAACTAATAATTATCGATGTCGTACAAAGCAAAGATTTTTTTTTTATTTTTTTATTGTAGGGTAGTTACAAATAGAAAAAAGGTAGATGAATATTATTATGATAAAATGTTGTTATTGAACGCATGTGGCATTTTGGGAAAAAGAGCTGTTGACTGTTTAGTTTTAGGGATAGAAGATAGGACTATAAGGACAAGTGCGTCTTCCGCTAGATGCCAGGATCCTGAGGAATTGTTTAAATTTCTTAAGGATTTATGTAGGGAGACTAACGTTTCTCGCTTTGCCCAAAGATCAATTACGGCAATTGCTTCCAACACCAGTGTCAATGATAACAAATGTTTGAAATGTAATAAGCCAGGACATAGAGCAGCTCAGTGTAGAAGCAACACAAAACAGGATTTTACTTGCTTTAATTGCAATGAATCTGGTCAAATATCTAGTAGATGTCCAAAACCAATAATCAAATGTGACAACTGTCAACGAGTTGGACACACAGTCAACGACTGTTACCGACCACGTGATAGTAATGTATCAAATAACGGCAACAAGTCCGCTAAGAAAACCTAACTCACCCAAAAATCTAAATCTGACTCTAAATATTATAAAAGTGTTATTAATGATACCATTAACACAAAGTGTTATGTTGATTTTGAAAGCGATTGTACACTGATTCGGAAGGACATTATCGAGCAGTATTCTTTACCAACAATACGAAACGATGCTCCTAATATACGCGGGTTGCAAATGGTCTAACAATTCCATTAGGTAAGACTAGATTGCAATTACGTATCAGAGAGGTTACAGCCGAAGTTGATGCCTATATTGAGAGTCTTCTTTGCTTAGCGAACCTATATTGGTTGGTCAAGATTTTACAGAAAATAGTGTTAGGCGAGTAGAGGATGCGAATTATTGTGTTCTGGGGGTGTATACGGTTTTGATAATGGACAATGCCAAATAACCATTTGCAATTTATCAGAAGAACCCATTTTATTTGGTGAAAATTCTGTCCTAGCACGTAGTAAACGAATCGTCTCAAAAAATTCTCGCGAAAATTCTGACATCGTGTGTCTTCGAGTCACCAGTGGCCCACTAGAACCATTTACAATAGCCGACATTAGAATAAATTCTAAGCTGACTCAAAAACAGCCACAATGACATTGCAGAAGAATCTAATTCTTTTTATGCAAGTCCCATCATCATAAGAGCTACTTTTAGTAAACGAAATTTGATACCTCGAGTAGCACGTTGGTGGATAGCTATGCAGGAGTTTGATTTTGACATACAATACAAACATGACACTTTTAGATGCTTTGCCGAAATCTCTGACGTGGTCTCAACGGTTCTGAATATAGCTCAAGAAAATTGGTTGCTTACTTTACAGTAACAGGATACAGAATTACAGCGACTCAGAAAACATGTTGTAAGATGCTGAATATTTCGATGTCAAAAAGAATTATGTTCTCTAAATCATCGTAAAGTTGGGGATAATCCAAAGGGACCACCCTTTGGATTATATTTTGGGTACCAAAGACTGTTCGATTCCAATTATGCAAACTAAATCACGATGATATCGATCAAGTTGAGATTATTAAAACATTGGACAAAATTGCTAAAGATTTTTGGTGTCTAAAAATGAAATAAAAAAAAATCCGTTAAGTATGTACGGTCGTGCGTAGAATGTGCATACAGTAAGGAACGATCTATACCTAAGGATGGGCAATCTGCATCCGATTTATAAAATTGACAAACCTTTCGAATTACTAAAGTTTTAGAGAATGATAGGTACGAGGTTCCGAGCATAGCCGGAACCAACATCAGTCAAAAGAATTACAGTAACGTATGGGCAGCCGATCGCATTAAACCATGGATATCCATCTGCGACGTCAAGAAAAACAGTTCAAGTGACAGTAACAGTAGTAGCGAACCAGTCTTCTTAACTTACCTAGTTGTAGTGTACTTTTCAAATGGAAATATACTATGAAAAAGTCCCCAGTTATGAGATATGTATGAATTAATTTGCTGTATACCTACACAAGATTTAATAATGTTTAATTAAGTATGTTAAGCTTGTAAGTAGATGTACGAGTAAGAATTTAGAAGATAATCGCATTGTACAAGAAGTAGTAATGGCAGTTTATAAATTGTGGAAGGAATATAAAAGTAAGAAAGAAGGTAGTAAAATATTTGATTTTGATAGATCAATCGGTATTTTATTGCCTAAAGGTTGAAAATATTGGGTACCATGTTGATAGATCCATGGGTATTTTCAATCAATTGAAAGTGATAAAAGGTGGCTCAATATATGGTGAAAAGACATTAAAATATTTGATTTTGATAGATCAATCGGTATTTTAGTGGCTTAAGGTTGAAAATATGGTACCGTGTTGATAGATCCATGGGTATTTTCAATCAATTGAAAGTGATAAAAGGTGGCTCGACATATGTTGGAAGAAATTAAAATATTTGATTTTGATAGATCAATCGGTATTTTAGTGGCTTAAGGTAGAAAATATGGTACCGTGTTGATAGATCCATGGGTATTTTCTACCATAATTGTGACAATGTCAAGCGAGCGTAATGAAAAGATTGGAGAGATGTACTGGATTATTTAATGAGCATACGAGTAAGTCAGTAGTTTACTAAAACCAGAAGATGAATATATGTAATAGAAAGATTTTAATCGAGTAGTAATTTAAGAATTATTGTATTGTACGTATGATGTTTATTATTTAATGAGCACCATTAAATAGTTTGCTAAAACCAGAAGAGATGAATATTATGTAAAAGAATGATTTCAGTCCAGTAGTAATTTAAGAATTATTGTATTGTACATTATAATGCTTATGATTATAAGTGCTCCTATTATGAGTTATGATAATGTCTTATTTATATTAAGTTTGAGGACAAACTTAGTGTCAGGAAAGGCCGAATGTTAGGATTTATATTAATATGATGCTAAACTGTAGATATGCAAGTACTTCCGTAGTTAGTTTGATATGTTAAATGTATTGTTTTGACTAGGAAACGGAACAATGTTAAGGTTTATATTATTGTGTTGCTAAACCGTTGATATGTCTAGTACTTCCGTTGCTAGTTTTATACTGTAAAAGTATCGTTTTGACTAGGAAACAGAACGACGTATATTTAATTACAAACGATTAAAATTATGAAATGTTAATAGTAATTCATTATTATTTATGAAATATTCAAATTGTATTAATTTACAATATTTGTATGATGGGTTAATTTATAGCTATAATAAGAGTTAAAAAGACGAGAGTACTAGCATACCTCCGGGGGGTCGGGCTTGTAAGCAGCCATGTTGGCTCGAGCAAGCGTTCCTAACGGACGAATACTAGTACAAAGAATATTGCAAAGCTAGTGATTATTATTTTAGTATTAACAGTGTTTAAGTTTGTGATATTTAAAGGGCCGATTGTAGAATAGTTTAAAATATACTCTTTGGGACTTAAACATAGTTTGATTTACCACTTCTGATCCAATACTAGTAAAGGAAACTATTGAGATCTCGAAATGCCAGAATTTCAATCGAGGTGATGGTTTTCAACTCGCCAGTGCGTGGAATTCAGTATTAGGTTGTTTTAAAAATAAAAGTCCGCGTTCAAAATGTGTTCAAAATACTATACGCAGTGATACAGTGAGAACCGTAGCAAAAGACTAAGAAAGAGGGTAGATCGTTATGTCTGCACCTAACTTTTAAACTTTTTGACCAACCACCCGCATTCTTCAGTCTTCCCGTGAACATGGTGCATGTAACTGCGCCGAAATATCGGGAGCTCATTCCACAACCTTACCACGGTAAATATCCCGTTAATAATCATATAATCTTAGGATAATTTCGAAAAACCTACTACTAAACTACTAAATACTACTACTACTCGCGATGACTAAAACACCCCCCAAGTTTCAAGCCTCCAACGACCATTGTATAGGCTGTGCGCTGTCAGTCAGTCAGATTCTTATATATTGATCACTTATAGATATTGATCACCTCCTAAACTAGACTCTTGACCCATCGCATAGGCACCAAACGATTAGTTAATCTCTAATTGGGTTATGTGGTGTAAAATGGGTAAGTATTTTTGATTCATGTGGGGTCTCATTGAACAGGTCTCATAAAAATAAAGGTGTTTCATACATTACTAGACGATACAGCTGATAACTATATCAGGTGTTGTAGGTACTTACAAATTTCGTGACAGGCCCACTGAAGAAAATTAAATGTCAGCTGTTTACTCGCCTGCAGAATACCGGTAAGTAATTGTGTATATATATCTTCATATATGTGTTATATCATATCTAATAATTTGTTCCTATAATTAAAGGACAAACAAGCTTCTGCGTGTGTGGTTTTAGTATTAGGTAGGTACTAGGTACTACCTTTTTGTTATAATCTGTATAGAGTTCAGTGTGTTCTAAAGATCACGCCATCTGATGTATTTCTCATTCGCTCACGGACTCACTAATTTATTATCAGCCGGAAGACGTCCACTGCTGAACTTATGCCTCCCCCATAGAACGCCACTTGGACCGGCTACTCGCTTCCTGCACCCAGCGATTCCCCGCGGTTTTGACGAGGTCGTCGGTTCATCTAGTGGGGGACCGCCTACACTTCGTTTTCCGGTAGTACTTACATAATCCTAAAAGCTTACATTTTATTAGTTCCTAATCGAACAGTCGGTAAAAGTAGCTTTCGGATGGAAACCATACTTGATTAATATATTCGAATAGGGGTAGGGTTTCAGTAGAGTAGGCCCCTATAGTACCGATAGGTAGTACCGACTCTGCCTTCCATATTTTTAGTTGGTGCGATAATCGATCGAGTAAGACCGACGTAAAACCTCAACTAGAGCTCGAATTTACCTCAAAGGGGTACCTCGAAATATTGAAGTGGAGTAAAGAATGTTTGGAGTAATATTTAACTTAATAGGAGTGCGTCTCTCTATGCTCTCTACGACACGTGTCAGATGTCTTACTGCAAGAGCGTTAATGAAGCCAGTCAATATTATCAAGTACCTATGTACCTATCAGAATCACATGATAAAACAGTCTGAATACCCGGCCAAATATATACAAAACAAACCCGGAAACCTCCCGTTGTACCACCTCATTATTCAAAGTTACACTTTTTACTAGTTCTACTTAATCGGTACTTACTTACTTATCTATAGTTGCTTATAATAAATAAAACTACCTACTTGTGGAGGCAAAAAACAAAAGATGCAAAACTATAGACTGCGGAAGTGTATACCCACTAACTAGCCAAGTGTGAAGGTCAAGGTTGAATGCAATAAGTACGGGCAGCAGCTAGAAACTGTAGGCTGCTTTGGTTGGAGTTTGGAGGCCAAGGCCACCACGTCTGTAGTAAGGCGCCCTATAGGGAATCCCTTTACGGTATCCCCACGTGATACCCTTTAGCTGGTAGGATAATATTAATATAATAATATAGTACAACATTCACATTTCACACAAAGGTCTTCAGGTTCCAAACTAGGCAGAGTACTATGGTAACATGATGACTGACATATACATACCTACTAATATAAATACAAACATCCAGACGCGGGTCAAACATATATGTTCATGTTTATGCAAACAAATGTTTGGCCTGTCCGGGGATCGAACCCGGGACCAGCGGCTCAGAAGGCTGCGGTGCTAGTTGCTACCAACTGCGCCAAACGGCCAATCAATATTTCGGCAAGGTCTCGGTGGATCCGTCACAGGGACAGACACGCGTTGCATCGAATCTACTTATATTGTGAAATTACTAAGGTTAAAGGGCACTGCAGCAAAAACTAAACAACTCTAAAAATAACGGGCAAAATGTCTACGTCATGTGGTCAACAATGCAGTGATGTGAAGAACATAACAGAATAAGTAACAGTAGATGGTTTAAGCTTAGATATTTGGATTACACTGCAATTCTAAGGTAGTTTAACCGACCGTGTTGCCCGACGAGAGTACAATAGGAACAGCTAAGCTTACGCAGTGAACATCTCATACTTTATTGTGTACCTAATCGTTAGGTACCTACATTGCAATTTTATAGAGAAAAATTACACATCTTTGGACGGGTTTCGAACCCGCGTCTTCCGATAATCAGTGTCAGGCGCCATTGCCACTAAACCGAGGTGATCCCTCCGAGCGTGGAATTTAACTCTCTACATACTGTGGTATGGGGACGGAGCGACATCTATTGAATAGATTAGCATACTTTATCCAACCGAAAAAGAGTTTTAACACTAACTTTTGTATTGATGTGTTTAACACGGACAGTCGGAAGACGCGGGTTTCAATACCGCCCGATATCTCTAATTTTTCTCCCTAAAATCGCAATGCTATTTTTTATTATTGATAAGGTACACGATAAAGTATGAGATGTTCACTATTATATGATCTATGTATCTATTGTACGCATCTCGGGCAATCCATCTCTCGTATAGCAAGGTTCAAGGCTATGACGCTACTTTCGCAGCAGACTATAGCGCGTTATGATGCAACGCGTGGTGGTTGTGAAAGCTGATACTGCCGGAATGGGGCCAACACGCGTGTCGGCTCGCCACGGACGCATGCGACGACTGCCGACTGCCGGCGACTGACATTACTGCCACATTTACTTCATTTATCTTTTCGTTTACGACCCTTCATTTTTAAATCTAATTTAAAATCTAAAATTGTCCTGGACCTTTCGCAATCTAAATTTTGAGATCATTTTATTATTAGAATTATATTCACATTATTAAGGGGATAGTTATCTTATCATGTACCTATATTTTCTTTTGGTTTCCGATATATCGGCACTGTTGCAAGCGCCTTGATCATGGATGAACTGAGGAGTTGCGAACAACTTCCACACTCTTCCTTACTCGTTTGTTATGCGAGCCACCAGCATTATTGTTCGCACTGTAATTTATTGTCCTATCACGACACACACACAACACTAACCGTATCAGCTCAAACTCCGGGGCTAGTACAATTTTTGTTTTTACACAATATGCTGGATTCCAGATATTCGACAGTTGAATACCATCCTCAAGATTGAAGTTTGGGAACTTCGTGATGAAATCACGCTACTTTCGCTTCTCGACTCTTGGTATGTGGCGCTTGCAACAATAGTGCCGAAATATCGGAAACTTAATAGTAGATTATGCACCGAGGGAGTAAAGCACTAAGACACTGCAGTGTCTTACGTCACGGACGGTATATTATATCCTGAGTGTAACGGGGACTCTAGAGTTAATCCCTGAGCGCAGCGAAGGATTAAAATTTAATTTCCGAGCGATGCGATGGAGTTATGTAGAGTCCCGAGTGAAACGAGGGGTTAAGGCGAAGGCAGGCTTTATCCTCGAGGTACATACTCTACTTTTCATACATCCTGCAAGACAATAAAAACTCAGAACTTAAAAAAGCAGTTTTTTAGTTAAAAGTAAAATAAATTAATAGTTAATTAGGTAAAGTTATATGATTATTAACGGGATATTTATCGTGGTAAGGTTGTGGAATGAGCTCCCGATATTTCGGCGCAGTTACATGCACCATGTTCACGGGAAGACTGAAGAATGCCAGTGATGACTTATGGCACTGAAACGTGGTCTCTTACTATGGGCCTCATAGACAAGCTCAAAGTCGCACAACGAGCTATGGAGAGGGCTATGCTCGGGGTTTCTCTACGTGATCGAATCAGAAGTGAGGAGATCCGTAGAAGAACGAAAGTCACCGACATAGCCCCCAGAAGATAAGCCAGTTGAAGTGGCAGTGGGCAGGGCACATAGCACGCAGAACTGGTGGCCGATGGGGCCGGAAGGTTCTGGAATGGAGACCACGGACCGGCAAGCACAGCGTAGGTCGTCCGACCGACACGGTGGACAGACGACCGCGACGACGATAAAGGTCGCACGACGACGTTGGATGCAGGCCGCTTCCAACCGGTCTTTTTGGAAAATTATGGGGGAGGCATATGTTCAGCAGTAGACGTCCTACGGCTGAAAAAAAGTTCGCAGAAAACATTACTGTAGATACCATTCCAAAGCTGAATGCCTATGTTTAGGCGCCACTGGCCTTAGTTATATATTTTTCCTTGTTTACAATTGTGTTAATATAAAACGACACAGAGCCACACAGATGAACATTGTTATGCTAGCGATGGCCTGGCTTGGCTTTGACCCACTGCAGCTTCGGATTTGTGTCAAGAAGAATCGATATTAAAGCTTGCTTGTCACTCAGAGCCGTACGTTCGGCTTGCCATTCCACAAGAAAGTTAAAGCTTAGTAAACCAACTACGGACATTATATTTAAGCCCGCGCATGAAATCGCATAAAACCAGTCATTAAATTTTTGAGCATTTTACTTCTGAAAAATCTTATATGTAAAAACTAGCTGACCCGCCAGCGGCTGCGCTCGCGTGGCCTCGCGGGATACGGTAATTACAGATTTTTAATTATCCCACGGGAACTCTTTCATTTACCGGGATCAACATACGAAATTTCATTTAAATCGGTCCAGTCGTTACGGAGATAAGCCTGTACAAACAGACAAACATACAGAGAAACAATTTGAAAAAAAAAATATCCCCGTTTCACCCCCTTAAGTCATCCCTGACAAAAATATTAAGAGCATCACTATTTATTTTATTATTTATATTAAGGTCTTAAGTGTTTCCAAACCAGGTAAGCAACTTCTTGGTTTAGAAATACTTAAGTACGATGGTCGGTGTTTGGTCTCGGTGGGGCGTGTTTCTGCCAGTAGATACACTTCTATAAAAAAAAGACGTGTGGCACTCGGAGACTGCCGCGGTAAAGCTATTGCATAGCTGTTTTTATCAACTTATGCAATTATAATTATTTAACCATCTAGAGGCGAGTTGCTGAACTAAAGAGACAAGCGTGATATTTCAAAAAGTCATTAAAAGTTCTGCTATTCATCGATAGATGCCAATCAACTTATGCAATTATAATTATTTAACCAATGCCATCTAGAGGCGAGTTGCTAAACTAAAGACGATGACGAGAAAGCGACAAGCGTGATATTTCAAAAACGTTTTGCCACAAGTGGCCACTAGACCTACCAACTCAAAAGTGAAAGAGCCTATAGGGTAGTTCTTCGTGGACTACATCCATCAAAAGACACTACTAACATAACTATGGAACTCGAGACACTAGGACATGAGGTTAGACATGTTGTTAAGGTTCTTCACAGAACTACCAAAGAGGCATTACCTCTCTTTTATGTGGACCAAGAACCAAAAAACAACAACAAAGACATTTATAATATAACTAAATCAGATGAAAATATCTTTTGAACCACCTCACAAGAAAAAAGAAGTGCTACAGTGCAAACGATGACAGCGGTTAGGTCATTCCAAAAATCAGTTCTTCAGGCCAATTAGATGCGTAAAATGTGGAGATGAGCACCCTACCACCACCTGCGCTAAATCGCGGGACACAGAAGCTACATGCGCCAACTGTCAAGAGAAACATCCTGCAAGTAATAGAGGATGTCTAAAATATAAACAATACATAGAGCAAATTCTAAAACTTAACCCGAAAGCAAGAGAAAATCCACCCTACAGAAGGGATGATGAGTACCAATTCTATAGACGACATGTAGGAAACGAATGGCATGAAAAGACAGATAGACACAGATAATGCAACCGCTAGATGGACTGGTAACGACCCTCAGCTACCCGACAAAGATTGGAGAGCTTTGGGAATAACAACACCTCAACCAGGAAGACATGACCCAATGACCAAAACGGACAGTGACAACATTTGCCGAAGCAACTAAGATTAAAACCACAAAGGAAAAAACAGAAACCGCCAGCCCACCAGGAACAGAAAACCTGGTAGAAATTATAGACAAAATGCTTAATAAGTTTCACAATTTTCAAGCTAACATGATGGACCGCATGATGGATCGCATGATCCAACTGGTCAGCAGCTTGCTGACATCAAAATAATAAACAATCTCCACATACTAACATGGAACGCCAATGGGCTTACAGACCGTAAACAAGAACTAGAAGCATACCTGACAACTGGAAAAATTGACATTGCACTCATCTCTGAGACAAGGTTTACATCTAAAAGTCACGTGTCTATAAAAAATTACAAAATGTATGCCACAAACCACCCATCTGGCAAGGGTCACGGAGGATCAGCAGTGATAGTCAAATCAAATTTAAAACATTATCCAATCGAGCAGTTTAGCACAGACAAAATTCAAGCCTCACAGATTAAAATTAACGACCACAACTCTGAAATCACAGTATCATCAATATACTGCCCACCTAGACATACCATATCTAAGGACGACTATAAAGAATACCTAACAACACTGGGAAATTGTTTTATCAGTGGTGGTGATTGGAATGCTAAACATACACACTGGGGATCTCGACTTATAAATCCCAAAGGAAGACAGCTATACCAAGAATTAGGAGATCTTAACCTCAAAAGCTTATCAACTGGTGAACCCACGTATTGGCCTACGGATCCGGCAAAAATTCCTGATTTAGTTGACTTCTTCGTAACGAAAAACATCTCTACAAACAATATGAGCACAGAACATAAGATCGACCTCTCTTCTGATCACACTCCTGTCACCCTCAATGTCAACTGTAAGGTTATTTTGTCTGAGATACCAACAAAAATATACAATTTTAAAACCAACTGGGATAAATATGAAAACATCATCCCATCTGAAATTGATCTGAAAATATCTTTTAAAAGTATTGTCGTAACATATATATCCAAAATTTATAAAATTAAAAATCGAAGAAAGACGACGTCTGCGTAAGATATGGCATATCATCAGGTACCCAAAGGATAAATGTGCTTTTAATAAGGCGTCAGAAGAACTGAAACTGCTAATGAAAAATATGAACAATGAAAACCTACAAGATTACCTGAGCAAACTTACACCAACTAATGACACAAACTACTCCTTGTGGAAAGCTACTTCGAAGCTCAAGCGCCCTAAAAATCAAATAACGCCACTTAAAACACAGCCAGGCAACTGGACACGTTCTGAACCAGAAAAAGCCAATACCTTTGCCAACCATCTCCGTGAAGTATTCCAACCACTGCCCAGCACATGTCAGAAACACGACGAACAAATCCACAAAAGCCTTGGTTCAGCCCAGCAGCCCAGGTGTACCGCTGAAAAGTGTCTCACCTAGAGAATTAGATAGAGAAATCCGCAATCTTGACAAAAGTAAAGCTCCAGGACATGACCAAATTGACGCTACCCTATTAAAAAACCTACCAAAAAAAAAAGTGCTATTCCTGGTCGCTATCTTTAATGCATGCTTAAGGCTCTCAGTGTTTCCAAGCCAATGGAAAATAGCCCAAGTAGTCATGATCTTAAAACCAGGAAAACAACAGCAAGAAGTATCTTCATACAGGCCCATAAGCTTATTGCCAGTAGTTGGGAAAATGTTTGAGAAAGTCATACTCACCAGAATGAGAGAACATCTGGACGAAATAATACCAAAACATCAGTTTGGCTTTAGGGAGGGTCATGGTACTATTGAACAAATACACCGCGTAGTCGATATCATAAATAGGGTATTAGAGAACAAAAAATACTGCTCTGCAATATTCTTAGACATCAGCCAAGCTTTCGACAAGGTTTGGCATGATGGTCTCCTTTACAAAACAAAACAGCTGGCGCCGCATTCCTTTTATTTGGTTGTCAAGTCTTACCTTGAAAAGAGATGCTTCGAGGTTAAATATAACACTGCGTGCTCAAAAATGCATGAGATCAAATCTGGAGTACCGCAAGGTAGCATCCTGGGACCAATCCTATATTATTGATAGACGCCAAATATCTGGGCATGCACCTGGACCGACGCCTAACTTGGCGAAAGCATATTTGGACCAAACGCAAGCAATTGGACTGCAAAGTTCGTAACATGTACTGGTTGATTGGACGAAAATCTCAACTTACAAACAGCAGTAAATTATTGGTCTACAAGGCGATCATCAAACCAATTTGGACCTACGGTATCCAATTGTGGGGATCTGCTAGCCATAGCAACATAGAAATATTGGAGAGATTCCAGAGCAAAACAATAAGGAATATGTTAAACATATCGCCGCACATATGTAACAAATACATGTATATGGACATCAAACTGAACACAGTTAAACAGGAAATCGAATCATACAGCAAAAAGTATCAACTGAGACTTGATAAACACAAAAATAAATTAGCCTCTCAACTTCAAGGCACAGGCAGTGTCCAATTTTGCAGACTAAACAGACATAGTATACAAAACCTAGCGCATAGATTCGCAGATAAAGAATGAGAGATTGCTCATTGGATCTATTTCTCTCCATACAATGCAAAAACCAGTTTAATACAGACAGCATATTGGATTATTGTTTTCGAACAGATCGCCAAGTAGCAGGATATATAAGAAAAAAAATATGTATTTGAAATTACCTATCTAGTTATAAGTTTTCATCACTGTAAAATCCAATAACAAACAATTTTGAAACAAAAATTACCCATCGTTTCACCCCATTAAGTCATCCCTGTCAATAAATATTGAAATCATCACTTTAAACTGTCAAAATGCTAATTTTCACCACTGCATATGTTCGAAAACAAAAAACTTTCCATACAAACTTTCACCCCTCTTAAACCAACAAATCAATAAAAAAAAAGTCCAACATTTTTTATATTGAATGACCTCTCCAAATACAAATTTTCACAACTATAAGTTCAAAAACAAAGGAGTTTCAAACAAGCGTTTTCACCCCTTTTGACCCTCTTAGGGATAGAATTTTGAAAAACCCATTCTTAGTACATATCTACGCATCAAAGACAATACACCCTCCAAATTTCAAGTCTCTACGATCAGTGGTTTAGGCTGTGCGTTGTCTGTCAGTCAGTCAGTCAGGACATCTTCTTTTATACGAGTATACTCGTATATAGATGAATCCCTATCTCTCTTGGTCACGCTATAACTTGAGAATGGATGGAACAAGCTCACTATTTTTTCTTGTGTTGTGTTAATTATTTTCAGGAGAAGGTTCTTAATTATAAGAAAGACCAAGAAAAGAAGTGAGTATATGGCGAGGCCGAAGGCCGAGCCTTCTCCGCGAACAAAGTCGCGGGCAGTCGCTAGTATAAAATAATTATGTGTAAGTATACAAATGAAAACATATTGGTAATCGTATCACGCGTGGACGGATGAAACAATTTCGCTTATTCGTTATTTGTTGTATTCATTATTGTCAGGTGCTTATGAAAGAAAAATCACGAAAAGGGAGGTTATGTTGAGGCCGCAGGCAGACCTTACTACGCGAACGAAGTCGCGGGCAGTCGCTACTAATATTATAAAGAGGATATATTTGTTATTTTGTTTGAATTGAATAGGCTCCGAAACTTATAGACCGATTTAAAAAATTCTTTCACTATTAGAATCCTACATTATTCCCGATGAACATAAGCTATTGATTCATTATCATCATCTATTATTGAATATATATGGCTATTGATTATTGAATCATCATCATCAACGTCTATCACTTAGCGTGCTAAACCGCGGAGCACAGCTAGTGCTACATAATATTTTATCCCAATACCCTGTGACAAACGCGCCATCAAGACGAATCTCTAATGAAGTATCAAAATCGGTAGAGCCGTTGAGTAGTTACGAGTGAACATAGGAACGGACATGTCAAACACGTAACTTTCCTTATGAGCTTCGCCGCAAACGGGTAAAAAACCTTATTAATCTGAAACGTGACATGAATAAATTAAGCTAGAATCGATTCCTTTTCAATATTCCTGAACTTGATGCATTAACAATGCCTGACTGGTGTGTGCCAAACGTTCTAATTAAGTGAATTAGGAGGTTGGCACACAGTATTGACTATGAGTAAAGAATATTGATTTATATATGAACACAATGCATATAATTATCTCTCTGTTCATCGCTTTTACCACAAAAACGTCAAAAACTTAACGAATCATATGGTACCGCTATTTTACCAGGGAGTGCATATCGGTATAAAATATTTAAATAGTATAGTTTTAAATCAGTTCTGAAATTTGTATACTGGTCCACGGAGTAGATAATCGGTATAAATTTTAAAATAGGTCTAGTAAATTATCAGTAGTAATTTGAATACCGGACAAAATTTCTGTTCAGATGTTTGTGGTATCATGTGTAATTTATTTAGTGAAAAATACACAAAACATTAAAAAAATAAAAGTATTTCTTTTATGCACTTAAGTGACGAGATGAGCAAGTTGTGCTCCTGTTGGTAAGCAGTAGGTACGCTTGCCCATGATAGTTGCAGTTTGTGCAGTCAACATAGCCTAACTACTATTGTCCTGAGATAAACAACAACGCTAGATCACCCGTCCCATTATCCTATGTGTGATTTTAGCGCCTCATCTTTAAACATACCAAATGTTATCTAAATCCGTTCCGCCGTTCTGACGGGATTGAGTTCTCAAATAGAGAGAACAGAGACGGAATGTACCGGATGGACGGAGGTAAAAAACCTCCGTCCATCCAAACATTCGCTTATAATTTAAGTAAGGAGCGCGATTAGAATTATCCTAGCAGTTTTAGAGAAAAAAATACACATCTTTGGACGGGGTTCGAAACCGGAGGGACGTCAAAAGGTCAAGCTGTTCAATAGATGTCGCTCTATCCTCATACGACCGCGACGGTCTAAATCAAATAGAGAGTTAAAATTCGATGCTCAAACGGCGTGCCTCGGTGGCCTAGTGGACATGGCATCTAAGCTGACACGGATTGTCAGAACACGCGGGTTTTTCATCCCATCAGAAGATGTGTATATTTCTCTCAAAAATTTCAAAGTTTGGTCTCACTAAGCAGGCGTTAGTGCTTTATTCCGTCCAATGTCTAGTTGTTTCGGACCTCCCACATAATTTTCCACCGGTTGGAGGCGGCCTGCATCCAACGTTGTCCTGCGACCATTATCAGGCCGTCTGTCCACCGTGTCGGTGGATGACCTAGGTTGCGCTTGCCGGTCCGGGGTATCCAGAACCTGTCGGCCCTATCGGCCATCTGTTCTGCGTGCTATGTGCCCTGCCCACTGCCACTTTAAATGGCTAATCTTCTGGGCTATGTCAGTGACGTTCGTTTCCGAACTACGCATAAAAGTTCAAATAAAAAATACTACTCTTGAATAGTTTGACCAACTCAAAGCAAGTTTATGCCGGTATGTATTGAATTTAACAAAATTAGTCACAAACTCGTAATAACTGAATATGAACTATCGCTTCAGCGATTGTTTTTGTATGGATGAAATCACTACCTCTGCCAGCCAAACGTGTTAATTAGGCAGTGCTGCTAGTATGAGGAACCAATATACAATTTGCCAAACTCGTAAGAGTGCATAAACTGTTTGCTATAATTTTATAGACCTACACAATAATCCCAAATATAATGTACCATAGTTACGAAACCTACTACCAATGTAATGACTCTACATTCGTTCAAAACTTCAAAATACAATTCCACGAAAATACAGTATTTAACACGCATTTAGACAGAGTTTTCTACTAGTATAGTTGGAATATCTACACATCTACACTAATATTATAAAGAGGAAAGATTTGTATTTTTGTGTGTGTGTATGTTTGTAATGAATAAACTCCAAAAAAAAAACTGTCCCGATTTCAAAAATTCTTTCACCATTGGAAAGCTACATTCACCCTGAGTAACATAGGCTATATTTGATTCATCATCATCATCATCCATCACCACTTGGGTGAAACTGCAGACCACAGCTAGTTCTTTATACCTAAGTCTAAGCGAATACTTTTTAGTCCAGTCAAATTAGGATAAAGTATGGACATAATTCTGAATGTTGTAGAGAACACAGCTAGAAGTATCTCCCCGGTTTGCACCGTTTCTAGCACCTACGGACACATATTAAATATTAGGTATAAAGTTTAACGGTCCATTTTTTTTCAAGTGTTTTTGAGGCGTTATGTATTGTAAAATTAGTAGGCGAATGAAACTCAAAAGCATCATGAACAAACGAGGAGCCTAAGTCTGATTTAGGTGTTTTAATTTCATTATCTGTGACAAATTATGTAGAATATAATTTTCATTAAAGATACTACCAAGGACGTACGATACTACCTACGTTGATGGCAAAATAGTTGCGATACGACGAAAATGACATGGTATTCCTAGTTGTCGAGTATAAAACTTAAAGAGTACCTGACCTAACATAAAAGACGAATGAAGGGTTTTGGTTCAAAGATGGCTGGCATTTGATCATATCGCCGGGCAGATCTTAGACTTAGGCCGCAGTCCTCGTGAGCTTCGATCAAGTTATAAAGCCAATTATTTTCATGGCCCTACGCTCGGACGGAAGCATATACAACTTATACAGGGCAAAATACTACCTAAAATACAACCAATCCGAAGTTAGCCCGTATTGAATGAATAAGAATAAGATGTTTTATTTCAAGCACCGTTAACATTCTAAAAACTAGTAAATAGACATAGTAGGTATGTAACAATAAGAGTTATATTTTATAAGCCATAGTCTCCACGTGCGGTTTGAGATCAGTTCCTCACAAATTAGTTACAAATCTAATTGCGTTACAATTACTTTTTTTTATTGTTAGAGATTGGTTACAGATAGCAATTACTTAGATAATCATGTTATAGTCGAATAACTGTTTAAAAGTTAACCGAATTATTAAACGAATCCCAGCTCTAATCTCTTGCCTTGTTGGAATTCAATATTGCACGTTATTTATTTATACATATTAAAATGACCTAGTTTACTTTGTTTCATTCTAAATAGTGAAATAATTGGACAAGAATTAGACTAAATTAAGCGTTTAGTAACAGAACATTAAAAGTACAAATAAAAAATAATCTATAAACGCCATGGTGGGGAGAATAGTGCCCAAAATGCTGGCAGCATTGCCACGCTGGATGGCAATGGTCTTTTTTTATTATTAAATCTTTAAATGTAATTATAATAAAGAATAGGTAAAAAACGTTTTGTTCGGTTCGCGATTCGCTCAATACTTGGTAAAAATAAAAAAATAATGTGATTACTTAATGAAAAAAAAAGGTTTTTATGATGCTGACCCCTGCCAGGTTCGCCTATATAATATATAAGAAATTAAATCAGGTTTTCCTTTTTCTTATGTAAGTAATTTAAGGTTGTAACCATCTTTGTAAGAGAGGAAGCGATAAAAACAAATTAGACACAATTAGAAGGTCAGCAACTCCAATTGAGGCAAGGTCAGCGTCAGCTCAGCCGAGGCCGAGGCTACCCAGATATTCCATAGTTTTGGAACTTAATATAACAGACTTAACTTAATCATATTAAGTATTATTAGCATCGGCAAAATCTTCTCCCTCCAAACAATAGCGTAACTGAGCAGTAGTGCTGTAGTAAAGTAGTGCTATTGTATGCTAGTGCGTAATGTCGTAATAGGGTTTGTTTGTAAGGTACTGTAGCAACAATGGAGTGAAAAGACTAGGAGAGTGAAATTTAAAAAAACAATGTCTTGTGGTATTTATTTTCGCTACTCTCGGCTTTTTGCGCTGGGTTTAAATATGATATGAAGCACTTGACGTAAGGCACTACTTTATCCCTCGGTGCATATTCTACTATTGATTACTTTTACCTGAGAAAAATGTTTTATCCAGTCGAAATGGAAAACCTGTAATTGCCAGACAACGGACGTCACCGACTTAAATCTGTATGTTACAACTTTAATACGTATGAAACACTCGTAGGTCTGAAACCATGACAGTAGGAAACATCATTATGCGTAATGATAGACCCGTATTACCGTTACACTGTATGCCACATACAATATCAAGGTGGCACACCGTGAGTAAGGATGTTTCGCATAGCTCACATTATTTTTCTGGGTGTTACTGCAGGGTAACGTACAGGTATAAATAATGACGTCATATCACTAGTCCTGAAAAGCTGGATGTAACAACTGGTATTATATGAATAATACCAGTTGTCAGTCAGAATGCTGCAGAAAATACGATGGTCACTCTAACATACGGGTGCTACATAGGCTCGGCTCCCGTTGTGACTGCATTTGAACTGGTGTAAGCCAACTGCTATACCGTTAGAGTGCTTTGCGTTACAATAGACGACACGGAATTCTGGGGTTGGGGAAAACTAACTGCCTTACTTTTATAATACGTAGTGGATGTCACAATAATCAATCTATCCACAGTTTTCCTTACTACCGATAGAAATTTGACATAACGGCCATGTGCCAAAAAGTATCAAATATCTATCTCTAGTAACGTAAACCGACGATAGGTAGATTATTGGGACCGGTTGTAAGCGTTGTGTGTCCTGTAAGGTAACTAGCAGTTACTGCATTTTTTTTTAAATAGACCGGTAAAACTAAAGAGAGTGCAAAGTACGCACACACATTACGTTTAGTATTAACTGACTGTTCTACTGATAAATTGTAGTAATAAAGGTGTATATGACATTATTGCTGGATAAAACAAACTGCTTTGGCGTTAATATGCAGTTCATTGTTTATATTACTTGCTTACAGTTTGAATGCATCCACAATGTAGACATTACTGCATTCGATGGCTAAAAAAACTGTTTAACTATCACGCTTCATGAAATACAGTTTGGTGACAGTCGGACATACGGACAGACACACAGACAGACAGACGGACGGACAGCGAAGTCTTAGTAATAGGGTCCCGTTTTTACCCTTTGGGTACGAAACCCTAAAATGCGACACCTGAATGCGTGAATGCATTCTGATTGGCTGAGATGTTTGTTTAATTTGAAATGTAAGTACCTAGATATACGTACTACTTACACTGTTACATTATACGAGTAGTAATGGTGGCTGTTAAGACTCAACAAGAAATGCAGAAACAATATGTAGTACTTAAGTTTAATCATAGATGGCGCGCCACTGTGATCACAAAATGATGAATCGCGCAAGCGTTTGCCGCACAGAAACTGAAGCGCGAAATTTGAATTTTTGAAGAATTTTCTCTTTCTAAACCTGATAATACAAGTTCGGGTTTTTGGGACTTTGTACAGTGGCACATCCTGCAACCTACAGAGTTACATAGCACTGTTACATTATAGTAATGGCAGTAATGGTGGCACATCCTGCAACCTACTGAATTACACGGCACTGTTACATTATAGTAATGGTGGCACATCCTGCAACCTACTGAATTACACGGCACTGTTACATTATAGTAATGGTGGCACATCCTGCAACCTACTGAATTACACGGCACTGTTACATTATAGTAATGGTGGCACATCCTGCAACCTACTGAATTACACGGCACTGTTACATTATAGTAATGGTGGCACATCCTGCAACCTACTGAATTACACGGCACTGTTACATTATAGTAATGGTGGCACATCCTGCAACCTACTGAATTACACGGCACTGTTACATTATAGTAATGGTGGCACATCCTGCAACCTACTGAATTACACGGCACTGTTACATTATAGTAATGGTGGCACATCCTGCAACCTACTGAATTACACGGCACTGTTACATTATAGTAATGGTGGCACATCCTGCAACCTACTGAATTACACGGCACTGTTACATTATAGTAATGGTGGCACATCCTGCAACCTACTGAATTACACGGCACTGTTACATTATAGTAATGGTGGCACATCCTGCAACCTACTGAATTACACGGCACTGTTACATTATAGTAATGGTGGCACATCCTGCAACCTACTGAATTACACGGCACTGTTACATTATAGTAATGACAGCAGGTAGTGCCACTCGCCTAATAGCACGGTACTGTTAAATTCTAATAATGCTGGTACGTCTACGTCCTGCAAACTACTGTATTGCATGGATCAGTTACATTACAGCGATTGTATTACACCTTACCATAATGGGTTATCTTACGTAAATTACCTCTGTTGCATCCTTTACAGACCCGAATTGCCTTGGTTCGTTCCATGCCATGCAGTACGTGTCACATGCCCTATTGAGTTTTAGCATGTCAATGAAATGACGTCATAGATATTTCGTCATTACTTTGACATGCCAATACCTGTGTATACACCATTCCGCGTCTTACATTATCGAACATGGTGAAACGTCCTTAAGTAATTTTAATTCCGTTTCGCCATTATTTAAGGGTGGAGGTTCCTTATTTAAGGACGGCACCTCATTGCTTTTTGCGATACGCTACGCTGGTGTCTTCTCACACAGGTGATAATGTGTGCGGGGAAAGAGTTTCAGGGCACATTGCCCTCTTCTCTGGCTGGTATGTTTTACGCGATATTTTTCAGGAATCGAAGGGACGCTACTCGTCTCGTGCTTTACCATACACAACTACCACGAGCACCTAAGAAATCGCACTCGCATCCTTCTAATATTATATGTAGGTACAAGTATGATGTTTGTTACTGCTTCATGCTAAAACTACGAATGGCTGTGGCATTAATAAAATTTGGTATGTAGATAGATGAGGCGCTCGATTAACATAAAGGATACTTTTCATCATCTCAACCACCATGCGGGTATAACCGCGGGAGCAGCTTTAGGTATAAATGCGAAAGTTTGTGAGTGAATGTGTAGACGAGTAAGGGAGTTAGAGGTGCGAGAGTTTGTGTAGATATGTGGGTATGATTGTACTTACTCACATTTATTACTTCTTCACGCTGAAACGGGAGAACGGATTTGTATGAAGTTTGAAATGAAATTAACTTGTATGGACAGCTTTTTATTCCGAGGGATCGCGATAATCTTATTTCACCGGTCAGTGTTGGATTATTTCCACTATTTTTTTAAATAGTTCATACTTATAAACTGTGATTCCCATTAACAAATAGAACACATAATTTACGAACAGTGGTAAAATCAACGCGAGACGTTAAAATTTTTTTGTGTTCTGGGATGACAAACTAATATACTTAAATAGGTTTCTATTTCTGTGTAGTTATTTATTTATTTATGTACTTTCGCTATTTTTTAAGCTGGCTTCATGCTGGATGTTTCATGACGCTAACACGATGATATCCAATTATACTATAGGTATTTAGCATAGAATATTGTACACATAACTTAATAGCTTTAACTAAATACTGAAATGCGTTAGAAAATAGAAAAATAATGTGTCACATACTCCTGTTTTGTATGTCTTTTACCTATAACACGTAATTATTGTATATACATTAGTCAGACGAACGTTTTGCTAAACACGGTCTCTTTCAATGTTCGAGTACATTAGATAGTGTTTATGATCAAAACTGCAGAATGGAGTCCTAGGAGAAGAGAGACCCAGTAGTCTGTACTTGTGAATGACCTGTTGTAGGTACACTTATACATAATCTTAAACGTTGTTTTATTAATCTGTACAGCGCACAAAATTCTGGCTGGGCTTCGTTTATAGCATAATAATCGATCGAGAATGTCCTTCAGTCTGTAGTTTTTGCGAAATAGGTACAATAAAGATTTGAAGTTATCTGGCTTCAATTCAATACCATTACTATAGTAGATACTTACTATGTTCATGACCTTTACACATTCATTGTGTTATCAACAAATCCTTGCGTTTTGCATCGCGGATAATCTTTTATGCCTGCATATGCAAGTTTACATTATTCATGAAAACATCATTGATGTCTAAATTTAACAAATTAATTTGACTTTGTCTTTGAAGTCAAATATTTATACGCAATTAATTTTTTTTCTTGACTAATTATAATAGCTATTTGAGAGAATAGGTATTCTATTACTTTTATATATACTAGCTGCACACCGCGGTTTCACCCGTGTGGTGATGATGATGAAAAGATTCATATGTACGTCCCCGGGATATAACCTATCTACTTGCATATACCTATTGAGGTAGAACCACGTGGTAGAACCAGTGGAACGCAGAAATCAACACATAGATATCGTTAATACATTAGCTAGGTGTTCATAAAATCCTTAATTCTAGGCACTCATAAACAGATAAAGAAGATAGGTCCTACTAATTTACACTAAAAAAACAGCTGTAGACTTTTTAATCTTGTAATACGAGTATTAAGTTTAACCACACATGTCGCAATTCCAGGAAAAGTTGTAAGTATAATTTCTGAGAAATCTACACAAAACTCATATTGGCCGATATGTCGAATGGCGAGTCTACGGAATAATACTATAATATCTACTAGTAATTATTAAGACGTGGGTGACTACGATCAAACTTTTAACACAATAAGATTAGTAGATAACGCCATCCAGATGCACGGCGTTTAGTTTACGGAGGAGCTGTCCAGATGCCTTAAACAAACTACAGGTGACCATAGAGCTGGTGCCTACCTTGGGCAACATATCAGCCTGGCTATTCAACGAGGTAACGTTGCCAGCTTTTTGGGCACTCTACCCGCAGACAAGGACTTAAATGCTGTTTATTTCCTATAATATTTCTATAATTTTGAGATATTTTAGCAATTTTTATAGTAATAGGTAGTTTTATTTTATACTAGCTGCGCCCCGCAGTTTCACCTTCATGGTGATAGATGTTGATGATTTTTTCCCTTTCAAACTTTCCTTGTATCAGAGCGATTAAAAGAAAAAAAGGTGTTTTCAAATCGGCCCTGCCGTTCTCGAGTTTCAGCGAGACAAACGAATAGCAATTGATTTTTATAAATAATTATATACAGACAGTAGAGATAGACTAGATAAGTATAATATAACATATATTTCTTTTTCGTTTAAGTGATTTAGTTCCCATCGTTACACGAATGTTAAACACTATGTACGGTTTAATAAGCGACATTTTATATGTAGGTAAGTAATTTGTATAACTAGGTTTAATGGTTATAGTTCATAGCAGAAATTTATAGGACAAGTTTGTTTAGTATAACTCTCAGACCAAATAAAAAAGTCACTTTTTTATTTGGTCTGAGGTATAACTCTGGTGGCCTAGATGTCTAGAACTTTGAAAAAAGCTGCCCTACTTATAAAACGAGCGACAGCATTAAATACATTAAGGGTTAAAATACACTAGATCTTTTATAATTAGGTACCTCTTATTTTAGTCTTTATCTAATGAAATGTTTACATGCGAATAGTTATCGCAGGAGGACAAAAAATTTCCTGCGAGCCTAACACGAAAGTTTGCGTAAATAATCATATCGTTGACGTAAAACAATTGATTTTACTACAAACTATAATTTGTCTAGCACAACTGTTACACAGGTAACGTATGATAATCGCGGCGCGTTTTTCAATGTTTACGATACGATAAGAATACTTTTTCGCAATTTATTCGTGCTACGAGGTCTGACTTGAAACCGTTTGAGGTGCCTGAGGTGCATTTTTGATAGATAGGTACATACATAGCAATTTTAAAGGAGGTTGTATTTATAGGATATCATACGACCATAGAAGACAGTGTACCTACATCTTATTAGGTACTCGTGGATCTTACCAACATGTCCGTAGTGACGTGGTGTACCTAATTAAAATTTTCAGTACTATTATTTAAATAGTACTGAAAATTTTAATTAGGTACACAATAAATACACATACAGAATACATTTCTGTGTTCTTCACAATTCTTCACAAGATAATTTGTAGTGGTAGTACTTTTGCAGAGGTCGCCTGGGGACTTCCCCACCACTCCTTTGCCAGTTATTCAACCGTGAAGCAGTAGTGTGCAAACATTACTGTTAATGTCTACTGTGTTTTGGTTTGAAAGGCAATGTTTACCTAAGCCTACAGCGGAATTAATGCAGGGCAAGAGATTTAACATCTTATATCTCAGGGTGACGAGTGCAGTGCAATGCCAATATTGCCATGCAGGGATTTGAACTGTTGTAGTTAGGAAATCTGAATGCCACTGAACTGTTATGGGCAAGCGTGACGCTTAATATCAGGCGTCTCAACTTGCTCTTCTTCAACAAACTACTACTACTAGTTTCATATAAAAATAATAGTAAGTATAAGTACTTACTTTAATTGATTAAGAGTAACACAGATTAAAACAGAAATTAATAGGCTACTTTTTTTGGAGAGATTATATATAATGACAACATTATTCCAGACAGACCTATAGTACCTATGTCTAATTACTTACTTTAATTGATTAAGAGTATATTATTCAGCTAGCATAAACCACTCTTTATTTATTGCAAAATTAGTTGATATGAATGCATGTATTTATTACGTAACCATATATTATAAGAAGATATCATTATTTATTATAATATTAATATCTCACGTTAGTGGGTATCCGTACATGTATAAATATATTTTCTGTTCCAACTTAATTTTATACTACGAGTACTTATGCACCACCATCTCTTTTCTGCGGTTATTCCTCTCCATTCGAAGGTTGTCTGGTAGAGTTCGCTTGGAACTGTAATACCACCTATTGTTAACCTTTTTCAGATGCAATTAAACTATTCACAAATGAACAAACTTTTCCTATGTATTCTAATTATTTTTAACAAATTGTTTATTAAGTGTTATATCAAATTCTGTAATATGCACTATATTATTTCTCAGAGTTTCTTCTATTCTATCACAACACGAGCGAAGTAACTTCTTGACTCCTAACTTCTTCTTAGTAAATTATAGATATTGTATTTAAAACTGCATGTTTTTTTATGATAGTAATAAAGTGCAGTTCTAAGCTGTAAAACTGTAGTTATTTCTTGTTTTATTTGAATGTGTTCAATAATGAGTATATCTATCTATCTATTCTCGAGTACTTATATTATACAGGTCAGTGCCTCAAAAGGACTCGAAATCGAAATTGACTGATAACAGCCGCAGCCGAGAGATAACAGTTTTGTTTACTCAGGCCGTTGAGTCACAGAATAAATAACAGTATCGAGTGAGGCTGAGGCCTATTTGCAACATAAATAAACTGAGAACTGTTACGTCGATGTTGTATTGTATTTTATAGTCACGGTGTGGTCACGCCTTATCTTTGGTTTCTATGTGTTGACATTGAAACCAAAGATAAGGCGACAAACTCAAATAAGTCAACAAACTTTTTAGTATCATTCGCTGTCAAAGAAGGGGTGCTGTTTTTAATGTATAATAGGGTAGGTATAATATTTGACGAACATTTTTTCTTTTTCTTACTGGTACAAATCTGTAGGTAGGTAGGTACATTAAATATGTTTTTATTAATAAATTGGGGTGTATTTTGTTATCGATATAGAATGTAGCTCTAACATTTTTTTTTTTTTTTAACCGACTTCAAAAAGTTTTCTCAATACGGTTGAGTAATAATTGAGAAAACTTTTTGAAGTTTATTTTTTTTTGTGTGTGTTCGCCGATAACTTCGTCGTTTATGAACCGATTTTGATGTTTCTTTTTTGTTTGATAGAGTATACTTCCGAGGTGGTCCCATATAAATTTCATCAAATTCACTCCAGCAGTTTTTAGTCACACAGCTGTCACACTCCAATGACTGAAAACTGTTTCGCATATTTTGATGATGTCATCATTGACGGTGAATAACAATCGATCCCGTAATTAGCAAGGGTCACTAAAAAGGGAGAACACATTTTTTTACCAATAAATGGAACCGACTTCAACACCAAAAAGTGTGAAATAACTTGTCGTAGGTAGGTACTTTTGAATTTGAACTATCATGGTACCGAATTCAACAATTTAAATCACATTGTTGGTTGATTGAGTTGAAGTGAGAAGTCGGTTGCATTTTTTGGTAAAAAAATTGTATTCGTCTTTTGTATAAAACTTATATATTTCAGAAATGCCTGTCATTAATTTCGCATCATTTTCCAAGGTTTGTGTTTCTCTAGTTTAAACGTGTATATAAGCCGTTATTCGTTCGTGATGGTTCACGACTGCAGGAAAGTGTACAAAATAAAATGACGTGGTTGTTGTGTTCTCCCATTCAGTCACCTAATAAAGCACCGTTTCACTAGAACGTGACTCGATATAACAATGACTTACCGACGGAGTTTTATGTCACTGTGATTTAGGTTAGTTATAAATGTTAAAATCGTAGACGGAGCATTTTCTCCGACTACTGTTGTACTTACTAATCCATGATTGATTATTGATTTGATTGATTTATACATTTTGATACAAATCTGGATAATCTATACTAATTGACGAATGATAAATAAATGTACCTACTAATCGTACGAGCAAATTACTAAATACTAATAAAAGAAAAAAAATATGTAAGTAGGTAATATCATTTTGGGGCGTCAGTGATAGGTGCATTTATTTTCACCTCACTACCTTGGAGAGGCTTTGTTTATCGTTCGGAATCTGCGCGCAAGAGTACCTACCTACATTTAATCCGTTAGCGCGGAATTATTCGTATTGAAAATTCGAAAGTGATGAACTATGAAGTATCTAACACCGCAGCACCGCTGCTCTTTTTGGCATCTGCTGGAGATACTGGGATATTTTCTCCCATCTTTTGCCAAAGGTTTAGGTCTCCCTAAAGTCTCAAAGCTAACAAACAAGAAAGGTCTTCTTTATATACTTCAGCGCCTTGCAAAACATCCTCTAAACCTTCGTAGCTTAAGTTATGGGACAGCAACTTTTGCAACTGTCCGATTCTTTACATGGGAGCGTTGGGAACCTGGATGATATTTCCCTTAAGGCGCGGTCCAATCCTAATTTTAAAACAATTTACGATGCTTTACATAAGGTTGAGAATTGCTTACCAGAATTGACGATGTAATGCGAAAATTCAATTGAATACGTGCTAATACTTTTTATATTTATTTCGTACAATCAAACGATTAAATTTTAATGATAAAGGAGTCCATAGTTCACAAGTAAATTTCATTGGGAATTCGAATATGATACATTCATTAAAATATATTTGCCCATAATTGAATAACAACGATTTTCCAGCACGTAAGAAAAATTGCAAAATTTAGGGAATGTTACCGATTTTTTTCTATCGAGCCAAGTTTGCTCAATCGTGTATTGGCTCCCATACTTCATAAGAACGTATATTCAATTTACACTACGTTTTTTTTCGAACTTTGGTTATTAGGTTTAAGCGTCGAAAAACTAAATTTTCGCGAAGTCGAATCATGAAATTTGGAACTCATTTCGCCTTAACATGTAATCTAGAAAAGAAATACTTATATACCTACTATAAGTCGGTAATATTCTTCATATGACTGAGTCTGAATGTCTGTCTGTTTATTCATCTACTTAACAACTCTGATAATCTAATTAACTTCTAAGAATGCACTGTGATGGAATCTCCACATTACCTACACAAAAATACTTTAAATCCGCCTTTTTTAACCACATTAATACTTGACAATAGATATCTGATGGCGTAACTTAGGTAGGTACTCGTACATGTAAAATTTTACAAAAACAATGTCTGAAATGTTTATTTCCTAATAATTTGTTTCAACGTTTTGTTGGATTGCATGATGTATTCATCTGCTAGTCTAAGGGCGCCTCATAGGTTCCTCGCTATCTCCAGTGTTACCAGATTAGACTCTCCGACTGACACTGGCAGACGCCTAGACGTACCGATATTTTACCCTGTTGGGTCACGTCCCGCCGGCGTTTTAGCCGGGACGTCTGAATCGAGTTATTTCAGCTAAGGAGTACCAGGATATACCAGGCTTACCTCTACTTGGTGTTCTTCAACTAGTGAACTAGTGAAAGTGTAGATAAAACAAGTTTTAACGATCTACCTACCTAAAACCGCTAACTCCGAGACAAGCGTAAGCAGGTCCACTAATTCTTTAGAACGGATCTTTCATAATGGAGGATAAGCATAATCAACTCATCCCATTTAGAATAGGTACGTGAGAAAACAAAATGCTTATTTATATAAGTTGGTACTTTTTGATACAGGGTCTGTTGTTTCATCGCGTGTGTTTCCATCTGACTGTACTACCATAGAATAAATAATAGATTGATACTACATCGAAGAATAGGTGCAGATGCTTGCAGTTTGCCTCATCTGTAAATAAATAAGTAGTTACTTACTTACGAAGCTTCCCTTATCATACCTATGTGCTATTTGTGAGGCAGCTGTACCTAATTAGTCTACTTATATTTTAATTTGATATGGTAGGTAGAGAAAATTCGGTCAGTAACACAAAGTAGAGCCCGGGCCCCGGAATATCTTTTCACGGTTATATTATCTAAATATTACCGTGATATAGTAAAAAAAATCACTGTCAATGTATCTACCGTTACAATGCTACGATTCACGATTTTTGCACTTTTGGCGGGTGTTTATTACAATTCTACTTTCGTTTGTCAGACTTTATTTGTAACATTTATAAATTGCTTTCAGTGTTAGGTAGGTACATAACTAACTACTTACTTTCAATAAATCTTTTCATAACATAACTGATCTCATCAACGAGCGCTCCGTATGTAACCTACTCTATAACAATGGCAACGCTTACTGTCAGCGTAGATTTAGTGCCGATAAATATCTCTAATCAAAACAATTTATTGAATGAAACTAAATAAATTGTTCCGCTGTCCTCATTTCTCTATCACGCACTCGCTTATGCGATATAGAGGTGGTATAAATTAATGGCTCAGTTACACTGCACAAGTCACTTGAATGAATCATGTGAATGAACTGTAGGTACTTTTCGTTGTTTATAAAACTATATCTTTTATGCTTAGCTGTTGTTACATATTAAGTAGGTACACTTATGTAATTCTTGAACCAAAACATTCGCAGTTTTTTAATGGAATATGAGTGATCTAGCAGTGTCAAAATATTGGCTCATTCGATTTGTTCTACATCCCCATATTGTCGGATTTTAAAGCATTCCTACGTGTGTAACTACAGAAAGATAAATAAATTTAATCTAGCGGTATCAGGACGTAGGTCCTTACGATATTAGACCATAATTATATTCTACGATACCTACAGCTTTGATGGTAAAAAAAAAACTCTATACATCAATCAATATTATCATTATACTTTCAATAATTGTTTTATTGAAATAATTAGTTAAGTACCTAAGCACTGCCAGAGCAGACTGAATACGATGAATTCTGTCTAAGTATATACTTACTTAGAAAGATTTCATCATATTTTTATTTTTCGAATAGGTATCATCATAACGTCGCGATTATAAAAAAATCCATCATTGGCTTGTAGGTAGAAGAAAGAGACATATAAGAACTTTTATGTTTCTATAATGATAACTACAGTAGGTATTTAAAAATACCCAAAATACTATTACTATACTATTGCTGGTGCCCTAATGGTCCATCTGATATTCATGTTTATCCATACACGTCAAAATTAAAATACCTAATAAATATAATAATGTAATGTCAAAAAATAATTTATTACACACTCGCAGACAAAGATAGCAATGTTGATTATAAGTATGCGAGTGCCTATTTATTTCATACTTATAAACTCTTCATAACTTACTGTGACAATTTATATCCAACCATTAATCGAGACAGCATCACGATTGGTGTTCTTGTCTCGTTCTTGGTTGTTACGTTCGCAGTCGCAGGCCGTGGCAACTGTGGCAAGCGTTTGATTGCGCAAGAGCAAGCGGGCGGGCGCGCGAGGCCACGGCTCGGCCTCATTTTGGCTAGGCCTGCAAATGTCAGGATCAAGGGCAGTACTATGCAATACGTACAGGTCCACCAATGAATATTAGCTACTTCTTTATGCCGTGACACCGTTCAGGGTGATATAGACAAAGACTCCATGTTTTACTAACTCGTCATCGCCTTAAGGTTTAGTATAATTTCATGATAATACAGTTTCATTGAACCTCAAGGCAAAGAGGCAGTAGAGTAGAGCAGACAAGAAAAAACCAGTACAAATATATTAATGAAAACAATTTAATTTATTTTCGTCATTAGAAAATAATGTCCAAATCAATCAATTGAAAACAAAAACTTAAACAAACCAAAAATGCCAAAACAGGTAGATATACACTGCTCAATCTACTCATAAGTTGTCATATTAAAACATAGGTATTTAATATATGTACAATCAATTTTTACTCAAAATTTTAAATATCATAAAGGTAATATTAGAATGTTCTTTATTTTAGTTAACACATCACACAGAATAACTTGATTAATTATCATAACACACAACAAAAACCTGTTTTTAATGACTTGTGATATTTTGCCAACAAGTCACGCTGACCAATCTCAAAAATATGCATAAAACATAATTATCCATAACTAATCATAAGGATCAATTCAATTTGACTTAAACACATTAGAGAAGGCACTAAAATTGAATAGACCTAACAGTTACTGTTATGGCAACGCAACACATGGCCCGCATCAGTAATGTATGTAAATAACAGTAAAAACCACGTTTACTATAGCTAACTTACTACGTTAGCTTGTCGCTATACATTCATTAAGCAATAAGATGCACTTGGATTAAACCAAATAAGTACGAGTACATACGATTCCTACCGTATCAAGGAAAGAACTAGAGTGTAAATACGCCAATTTCAATACTACCAGCCTCCATTGTCAATTTCCCTTGTCACTTGCCTATAGTATAAATGAAGGTACCTGTTACGTTCGTAGTTTACATAAAATCTACGGGCCAAAAACATTATCCACAAAACCTTACCCACTCAATCACACCGTTTCACAAACAATTTCATTCCGAAATAGATGCAACGATAGACGAGCCAATCTCAAAATGAACTGGAAGCTAATCTACTTGAGCTATTACAAATATTAATAAATTCAGACTTTAAATGCATATTAAAATTATACCCATAAAATATAACGATATACGCACAGTGCCCGTAATAACTGCTCGCCGGGTAATAAAGAAAACTAACATTTAATTAGTTTGAATTACCACAGGCTTTTGATGGCTGAAGTCGGTATAATGTGTAGCAAGAGAAATGTCATTTAGTACATGTATACCTTCTTTCACATACATGTAAGTAAACGCAATTTGCAACTGTATACATAATTACTTACAGTTTATGTAAACTTTTTACACACTATTAAATATTATATAAGCTTATTAATAGTACAAGGGCATATTTAATAGTCATCAGCGACAAACAATAATCATTTTTAAATCTATTAACGTTATATGAAAGTTATGAAACACACCTGACTCGGAATCCATTATTATCTATTATAAACAGTTAACCACACGCGTTGCAGTTCCTAGAAAAGTAGGTTGATTTTTGTATTAAGGTTAAACACGTAATTGGATTAAATTAAGATGGAAAGGTTTTTCTATTTTTTGAAACCAGACTCAAAAATAGTTCTTCAAACACCTAATTTCTGTACTATGTTTAAATGAACCATAATTATACCTGCTGCCATATCTTACATTTGCACGTTTTTTAAAACGATATTTACAATACGAACTTCACGTTTTGTTTTATTTTTATAATGTTTATGTACAGCTGCTGCAACCATGTGATAAGGCCATGAAAATAAGTACTTAATATACAACAACCTAGTTACTCGTTATACACATTACAATCAAATACAAACACACACCATTTGAATTTTACACACATATATGTTATAAAATCTATTAAGTCTGTATCTAAATTAAGTAATCCAGGTAAAATGCTTTTGAAGAAAACTCTGCAATATATTGTTTTAATAGCAGTTAGCTATCGTGTAAAATCTTTCGACAATCGTTAAACTAAAAGGTAATAAAATAAACTCGCGTTTACCTTCAATATAGCGCAATATTTATAGGGTATATACCTACCTACGTTATATTACATGACTTATCAACTAAACACGCTCGCGAAGGTGACAAAGTCAGATAGGTTTTCTTCAATATATTATTATTCCTATCATCTGTTATTTAAAAACGACTTTATTTTTGTGTGTTGTTTTGTACTTGATAAACAATGTCAATCAAAAAAAATCGTATCAATTATTTTTTATTTGGACACAAGAACTTGAGTCCAGAACAATTTAATAATTAATATTTTGTCTTCAGGAAAAGAGTTTCCTTTCTTAAAGTCCGACAACGCATCTTCGAGACCTCTGGAGTTTTGGATATCCTTAGACGAAGGAGATCACTTACTACCAGGTAAGCCACCTGTTCGCTTACTTCTCTTATAAAAAAACTCTGTCAAAACTGTCCAATCCCATGAATAATCGGTATTAAAACTGTATGCGATAATGGTTATGCGCTCTTTTGTTATCCTTTGCCGATTCAGCGGAGCGTCTTCTTGCCGCCGCATACACGGCTAATTTCGAGGGCGACGGAAGGCTGGAGTCTCTGGGCCTGACGAGTGACTCCCTAGACTCGGCAGCAGGGAGTGACGCCGAGGTGGGTACAGAAGGGAGCTTTCGGACCGTGTCGTAAGGCAGAGGAGAACTCCTTGACGCAGTGGAAGCTATGGAGCCAGACCCGTCTGAATCCTGGAAATAATGTCATTGGTTGTGGCATTGATAGTTCAGACACTCATAGCTATAATTCATAATACTAAACAGTAATAAATGTTCACACACGGGTGTGAGTGTGTGAACGGTCGGAAGACGGAACCATTGCTCTAATGAGATTATTGATCGTGGATGTGTGCGTCTTGTGAAGAAATTACGTCCGTGGCTCGTACGATCACTCGCCAATTCGAACGACGCCTAACTGTACCTACATTAAACCACATTATAAATGCGGAGTTTGTCAGTTACTTCTTTACTCTGAAATGGCTCAACGTAATAATTTGGAATTTAAATGTAACTGTGGGATTGTAATTTTCCCTCAAGTTTAATACATAGCGATAAAAATGTTTACACACTCTAATACCCTCTGTCACCCGCACTAGGATGCCCTCTGTCCAGGAGGCACCTGATCACACTTCAACACATCACAAACATTTCTGCTTTTCACTGAAATATTTGACCCGGTCAGGGATCGAACCAGGAGCCCTACTCCTACCTCTTAAAGCAGTCATGTTTCAACCTTACTATTAAATTTGATACCACCACGTCAATATAACAAGCTTAAAATAATAATGGATTACGATGGACGTTTTGATGTCGTAATATCAAATATTTCACTTAATTCGTGTACTTTGACGTGATTTTTGACACTTAAGTTTCTTTTAAGTTTCATTGTTCCAATGTCAAATTTTTGAAGATCCGTACTCTCATGTCTTGAAGTAGTCATATTGCAACCTTACTATTAAATTTGATTGACCGTTTTATTTCGGTGGGAGTACGATAGTAAGTATGATTATTCTAAGCTTAAAGCTAGACCGACAGTGAGTAATCGAACATCGACAGTGAGGAATCGTGTAAATCTCACTGTCGGTCTAGCGCTCGACGAGTCAACATCTCCTGAGGATGCCTCGTGTAGAGGCGAAACACGTGTCGAATCGGTGTTGGTTTATTTGGGGTTTCTTGTGTTTTTTTATTTTGTATTCTTCCTATTAGCATTTTATGCTTTGCACGCCCCCAAATAGGCCAAAATCATTGTTTTCTTTTCAGCGGAAGTGTCACTAAATATTTTTCAATACCGTTTTTTGATAAGGTAAGGCGTCGTTTCCTATAACGCCCTGCTTTATGAGTAGGTAGGTATCTACTCAGTAGGTCTAAAGTATACCTTTCTCGCATCCCTGTGCTCCAAACGGTCGTATCTGGTGGCAGTACGCGCGGAGGGTTTCCGTGGCGGGCGCGGCAATGCAGACGGCGGCGGCGGCAGACTCGACGACCGTGTCTGCTGCGACGCCCTTCCTTGTCTTTCAAGCAGTAACGCCTCTTCCCCCCGCCCACTGCCCCCTCGAGACCCGACCGTGCTCAGCCCGGGGAAGCAGCACAGACCTCGCTGTAACCACACAAGAGTCGGTCTCACAAAAGATGATCCACGGTTTTCGGTGGAACTAACTAAGCCCCATACAAAAAAATGCTTTCCAGCTTTTTTGCATAGACACTAGCGCCACAGCTGAAGGACTTCTTTTGTGAAACGGACTGTACTAATAAGTTAGAAATCACCGTTGCTTGCAGTCCACTCTACTCAGAGCATCTTTTTAATATCTATCTTATTTTATCTCTAATTAGTCATCTATTTGATATCGCCTAAATCAAATAACTTAGAATTATCTTAACAAATTGACTTTTATAAATATAGAAAAAGATTTTTGGTAAGGATTATATTAGGATTGGTCCCCGTGCGTATTTCTCTGTATATGCAGATTTATCTATGTTCTAAGGAAACTTTAAAACAGCACGCAAATAGTTTAGTAAACAGAGCCATAAACGCTTGAGTTATTATACTTACACAATACAAACACAGAAGCCATACTTACATTGTGATGGATTGACAGCCCGTTGCTAGATAGATAGGTTATTGCGTTCTCACTTCAAATAAATCACTCGGGGTATTGTTATTGCGTATTTTTCGGTAAAACGTTCGTGTATTTATAGAACTATTTGGTGAATCAACAGACATGTCAAAATATCAATCTGTAATTTGTCACACACCAAACGTGAACTATTAATCAACTATTTTTTAAATGGTATTAATTATTCACACTAAAACAAGTTAAGCGTATAAATATGGGGGCAAGCTGTAAAGCTTCTAATTGTTAAGTAAAGCCATTAAAACAACAACAAACAAAACATGGTTTTTATTCTAAAAACATGCGCTCTAAACTTTTACTTACAATTACATTGAATACATGTTATCAAAACTATATAGAAACTAATATAATATATAATAACTATACAGAATATGTTCTTAAATTAAACTCTTATAGTTAGTAAGAGCCTCGAAAAGATAGTTATAGTATCAGTGTAGGAGGCGGTGATATGAGACCGTATGTAAACCAATAAATTAATTTAATTTATTACCTTGTCTATTAATGGTTACAAGAACAACATTCACATTTTGTACTATACCGTAAATTGAACCTTAAAACTATTAAGGCAAAATAGGTATTCGACAAATTGATGATCAAAATTTAGATCCAAATGATTTATGTTCATCATTTTGTTCATTTGAAGAGCTGCACAATATTCACTTCTACTCTTAGCACTATACTTTTAGGCCTTTATTAATAAACGCTGCGTAAACCTATATTAGGCGTAACATGCTTTGTCTTGCTTTCACGCGTGACATTTACTGCAAACGAAAAATGACAGATAGATGTTTTAACTACTCCAGGTCTAATCCAAGTTTATTAATTAATAAGGCCGTTAGAGTTTAGAACACTTATTAAAATAATTATGATTACATTTGGTTATCGATTACTAAATAGTTAAATCTAATAATTGTAACAAACATAAGAAATAAATAATAGATTATCCTATGTAGGTACTCTGCCATCGTTAATATAAGTCAGAACATGTTTAATAAAATCATTTTAGATTTATTCATGTGCATTTTTTTCTCATTATTATTAATTATAATAACAACGTGTTTTATACATGGATAAAAATATATAATTTAAATTTTAATTATAATCTTAAGATTATACATAATTACTGAAGGACTAGCTCCTTATCAGTGGAGATAATAATATAAAGCAGGGTTACAGAGATTCTTAAAAATCTACTTAGCTTATTGGCACCATTCATTTCCTATTCGTTTATAAGGCTCTTTGAATTCAAGGCACTTAATTATACCCTCAAAATCTATTGTGATGATTATGAAGTAGTCGCGTTATTGATCTACTGAAGATTACAGATTATCGTAAGTACGAGTATGTAGTACTTACATAATGTTAGAAAGCTGTTCACACTCTGCCAGATTTTAATACTTCCAAACGTCAAGTTTCTGAAAAGCTTTTCATAAATATTTGCTGTTTTACTCTTTATTTAGGCCAGACATGGCTCGATTTGTGAGGTGCTTATGCTTAGACAAAATTATTATAAAATGCTCTACACTGCTTGTCTAAGCTCCTATATTTCCTACGGCGACTAGTACCAATCGATTTTGACAACAGTGTCTCACTGCAGCCGGGTTTATCTATTTTTTTATTCTTGGGTATGGGGAACAATATCGCAATTTTGCCAGTTTCAGTCGCATTTCTGAGGTAATTTTAACTTTACGCCTTGTCTGACATTGTTTCAGTCAGTTAAGACGTCAAATAACTTTAACGAATAGATAAACTAGAGCTAAAATTATTTCAATAACACAACATAATTAAGTCGATTAAACTGTGTAGGTGCGTTTCTGGCATTGATGGTTTTTGTTTAATGGTTTGATAGAATATTTGGCCGAGCTAGGAATTGATTATTGAATGCCACCAATGACCTTAAAATCAATGATGGCAAAAAATATCATTGGACCAATGAAATCAAAAACATTTTTTAGTAAAAAATTGCTTAATCATTATTTGTAGCCTGTTTTATGTCACAAGAGATTTCGTGACAACTATAGCAACTAGATGATGTTTTAACCAAATTGATAAGTGCCCGGACTCACTAGATTGGGTTTGTAAAAATTCAAATGTTACCATTCTACGATACATAATTATATTTCAGTTACCCCTGGCAAAGTAAATAAATATCTACAAGTAGAACGTTTTCCTACTTGCGTTGATTCAAGCAGATTTGGCGCGAGACACGTGTAGGGATGCCAACATCGCCACAAAACAAGTACACATCGCATCTACGTTTTGTTGCTAGCATAACTACGTAACGCAAAACAATGACATTAAAAACTGCCAACCCCTACCGCTCTGCCAGCAATCACGTAATAATTGCCGGCAAGCGTCCTCCGCCCCCACCCACCGCCTCTTCCCTTTCAGCGTCGCGAGGTCTAAGTAATTTGCCCTTGGTGTAATAAATATAAACGTAAAAATGATCACTACGTTATTTCAGTAAAAGCGGGATTTTAGAAGCCACTTTTGATGTAACTCACATGTAACGAATTGTTTGTGACTAATAAAATTAAAAATAAATTTTATTTGTTTTTTTTTTACTGTGGACCATTTATTGGCTATATCGCGTCACTCAACGACATTCAAAATTGGACACATGTACTCAAATGGTTGCACTAATAATCACTTGTATAGTGGTGAATTATTTTGATTCCAACAAATTTCACTATAATATAACGTCAACATAATTATCACCGGATGAAATAATATGGGCATAAAAAATATGTCAAATCGTTGGTGAAAGTAACGCTAAAGGTTTTGTAGTGGTAAATCAGTTTCTTTGAACAGTGTACCTGTCGCTTCAGCGCTCTTTATCATGGGTCAGCGCCAGATATTCTGCTGCGAAGAAAACGTGCTTGAGCATTAAATCACGGAGAACACTATCCAGTGAAATTAGTAGGCAAATGCAGGAAATTAGTGAAAATGTATCAGGGCAAAACTCTAATTATAAGCTACGTGTAACAACTGCAACTCTCATGGGTAGTAGTGCTTACCCCCTTTTTAATTTAAAGTTCTGAATGACACTGAACCTATTACGGGCAAGCGTGACGCTTAATAGCAGGCAAGCGACTCACTAGTCTCCTCACCGGTTGACATAAAAAAAACCAGCGTAAAAACCTCTAGACAATTCGGAATGAGTTTTACCTGTTTCTGTATTAAAAAGCTACTTTGTTATCATTAATATAAACCACAAAACAACTGTCGCCAATCGGCATAAACGCTTTATGGGGCGTGCTACTGTCATCTATTATTAAGTGAAGAATATTTTGCTAATCCGCATATAATCAATAAGAAACCCTGTGCTGCCATCTATTACTAAAGTTGATTCAGGTTAAGTATGTGAAAGTTACAGAAAAAGACTGGGATCATTGCACTCTTTGGTTAGTAAAAGAAAATGGTTAAATAGTTTTCCGTCTTTTCTTAAATATAAAGATTGATTATTACACACATGAAGATTTTTCTTGACATGTAGTCCTTCGAGCCCTGGAGTCCAGCTGCTAAGCAGGAGTGAATAAGTTCCATTTTCTCAACTACCGAAGTGTAAGAATAGGTACTGTCCATGCGACGCAGAGACGTAAAGGAATTGAGCGCTTTTGCGACCCTTTTGCGAAACCCGACGACGCTCCACAAGTAAAACCCGCTAAGTCGTACAGATCGGTCAGTAGCGCCAGTCTCAAACGAACCAGGAAATTACAGGGCGAAAAGCAAGCCCTAGATGACTTAGCAGCGGCCAAGTTGAAAATACTGGAGAAACCGTGTTTCTAAAACTACGTCTGGACCATCAAGCAATAGATATGGAAGTAGATGTTGAAACAACAGTCGGGTATAACAAAGACTGGCAAATTGGGTTGATAAAACCGTGGTGCAAACCGTGCCAATAACTACCAACCTGACTCCCTTCTGCAGGCGCCCAGCAAATGCACAGCAGCACTGGCTAACGCCACCATTTGGGACTCCGTTCCAGCACCTGTCTGCACCGCTTCTTCTAGTCAATATAATATAAAGCTCCTAGCAGAAGCAATACAGCAAAGCATTCAAAGAGTTTCTCATGCCAGCAAGCTTCCTAGTTTCGATGGTAGGCCTCAGATTGGCACATGTTTAATTAAAGCTGCTTACAATAAAAATGTAGCACAACATACTACCGCTGATAATTTACTGCGCCGTCTAAAAGGTGAAACTAAAGAAACTGTATCTGCAATGCTAATTACCAATGCTGACCCCAACGAAATCATGTCAGCCTTAGAGATGCGGTTTGGAAATCAGCACTATGTTGTCACCAAGCAGCTAGCAGCAAATATTGAATCGCTTACCTCGATTGCCAGGTTCAGGTTCTCAGAGCTTAGCCAGGTTTACAGGCACTGTGAATAATTGTAACAACTATCAAAGTTATGCAAAAAGAAGAAATGTTTTACAATCCCGAGCTCTACAATTGAGTTATTGAAAAAATTGGATCCCATAATGCTAAATAGATAGTTTGAATATGCAGACTCAGAACACAAAGATAGCTCTCCAATGATTACAATGCTTACAAAATTTTTGAAACGTGAAACTGAGAAATGCATACGCTTTGCACCCTACTCGGAATTCTGAACCAGCCCTATATCCAGCAAGCCACACCACATTGCCAAGTTTCCAGCAGCCAGTCATGCAGCAGCAGCCAGTTATCCAGCTGCAACCGTCCACTCACCAAGTCCCAGACCAGAGGTATTCAGTAAACGTGACGGAGTCACCTCAAGGTGCAAAAACATCTAAAGGTCCTTTATGCAGCGGTGAACGCATACTTCCAAAATGATGCGAGTTAATAAGTAAAAGTGTAGATGAACGCTATCAGTGGGTAAAAGACAATAAGTTTAGTTTTCGGTGCTTAATTTATAAACATGCTGGAAAAAATTTTAAAATTTCTAAATACCTACATAGATTACTTAGAAAAGGTAAAGTAGATAACCAAGAGTGCAATGATCTCCAAAATACCCACCAATTGAACAACTGCGGCGTACTGCAGTAAAAAATGTGTGAAAAGGAAATGTTTGATTTTGATTGTAAGACCTTTTTAAAAATCTTGGCTGTAACCATATCAGGCCCAAAGAAGTATGTTAAAACCTATGCTCACCTCGATGAAGGTCCTACAATTACCTTAATTAATGAAGACTTGGCACAAGAAATAGGTGCAGATGGTGCAAGTAGTCCATTACACTTCTAGGCTTAAGTAGTGTAGAAAATATATAATAGTGTAGAAACGGGTAAAACTTAATATTAGTGGGAAACACAGTCAGTCTTTTTCTATATGCTTTATATTTATGTTTATATATGTTTTTTCTGTATGCTAGAACTAAAAGCTTCTTAGAACTGGGCCTATAGACCATCAATAAAGAAGAGTTCTTGCAATTTCCTCACATCAATCAAGTTTGATTGAATTGCAATCACAGTGTGTTCCTAAAATATGAATAGGCCACTAATAGTTACACAGGATATTAGAGCAAGTAATCTCATGTTCAAATTATGAATAATGTATGTAACATAGCAACGGTGTATTGACTGTCACTTGCAAATAAAACTCTGCAAAGCATCCACGATGTTTTTCTTCTGCCCTTTTTCTAATATGGTAGCAGAGCGCTAGGTATCTATATATTTTTGCCTGTAAGGATTGTTCGTAAATTATGGATAGCACAAGTAGTAGTTCGAGATTCCTCGCCAACAAATTGTGCGGGATGGCGAACTTTACTACGTGCAAGTTTGAAATGAAAATAGTGCTCATCCACGAAGAACTATTTGATTGTGTTGTTGCCAATACTAAAGAAGAACCTGAGTGCCCAGACCGAAAGAAACAAGAAAAAGCTCTTGCGAGAATATGTCTCATTGTTCTACCAGCTGTGTACTCGTATGTCAGAATCTGCAAGACAGGTTTTGAAGCATGGAAGAGTTTACACAGTGCATTCGAAGACAAAGGCCTATGCAGGAGATTGGGTCTTTTGAGGACAATAATTTCATTGAAGCTTTGAAAGTTCGAGAACATGGAAGCTTATCTTACAAAGATTGTGGATATAGCGCAGCAGCTTCACGACATTGATGCTCCTATAGAAGATGACTTCGAGGCAGTGATCATGCTAAGTGGTTTACCAAAGGACTTTGACCCACTTATAATGACATTAGAGAATTCCAGTCTACGCCTATCACGTGATCTTGTAAAGAATAAACTGCTACAAGAAAACCAGAGACGAGAAGGTCCAAATAATGCTGAGAATGCAGAAGAGAAAGCTCTAGCAACGTCAAAACGTCCAAAATGTTTCAGATGTAAGAAAATGGGTCATTACGCGAAAGACTGTTGGAATAAAGTTACGAATAAGAAGTAAAGTTCGATCGACGAGTGTAGTAAGGATAAAAATGTGTCAATTTTATCAGTTCTAGCAACTAATGTCAAGCCAGAAGCTTGGTACGTCGATTTGGGTGCATCTTGCCACATGTGCAACAACCGAGATATTTTAAGAAATTTTATCGTGGATAAAAGTTTGCACGTGACGGTGGCGAACGATGAAAAACTTTCGAGCGAAGATCGCGGTGATACGACCTTATTGGTTAGTGGCAGTCTAACAACTTTAGGCGATGTAGCTTTATACTGAAACTGTCATGTAATTTGATATCTGTCAATGTTTTGACTCGGCGAGTATTTCGTGTTGTTTTTGAAAATGATTATTGTAATTTTTTTGAAAATTATAATGTAATCGCTATTGCGAAACGCGGTGTATCGGGTTTATACATATTAATAACTGGTTCTGCATCCGCTAATCCCACTGAGCACAAAGTAGATGCCATGCCTGTGTTTGAAAAACGAGGAAGTTTGGAGAGTAGCACAAAACAGAAAAATCAAGTGCTATGGCATCGTCGGTAAGGACATCTCAATAGTCGCAGCATGAACCTACTGAGGAATGCTTTGGCAGCTGGTATCGACTATGACAAATCCACATACGAGCAATGTATCGCATGGCATTGAAGGTAAGAGTACGAAACTTTCCTCTCCTAAGAAATGAAAAACACGTGCTAAAGAAGGCATTATACACACAGACTTGTGCGGGCCGATGCAAGTGAAATCGATAGGTGGTGCGAGATATTTTCTAACATTTATTGACGATTTTTCGAGAAAAACTTTTTGTTTTTGTATTGATTCTAAAGACAAGTTTTTGAGTGTTTAAGCAATATAAAGCCCTTGTAGTGAACAAGACTAATAAAAAGATTAAAGCCTTAAGAAGTGACAATGGAGGCGAGTATGTTAATACGCGATTCAAGCGATATTTAGATGAGTGTGAAATTCGTCATCACACTACTGTTCTTTATTGTCCACAGCAAAATTCAGTAGCAGAACGCGATAATCGCACGATTTTAGAAACTGTGCGCTGCATGCTAATTGAAGCAGCCCTAGATCAATAATTCTGGGCTGAGGCTGCAAATACTGCGGTGTACATCAAGAATCGCTCACCAACGAAGGCAGTTAGAGGTTTGACTCCAGAAGAGTGCTACACTGGACGAAAGGTAAATTTATCCAACTTAAGAGTCTTTGGTTGTGTGGCGTATGCAGTACAAAATAAGCGAAGAAAACTTGATCCGAAGTGTAAGAAGTATATCTTCGTGGGGTATTGCGAAAATACGAAAGGGTACAGGCTAGTGGATCCTGAGAGTCTTCTTAAGCTGACGATTGCTAGGAATGTAACATTTTTAGAGAATATGTTTTTGAAGAATTTTCTAAAGGCAGTGCCTTCTTCTGAAAATGTATATATTATATGACCTAATCTAACCTTTGATTCTAATATTCCTATTACGGATATTAATAGTGGATCAGAACAAATTACTGATTCCGCTGATGGTGATATCAGTGAGACTTCAAATAGTGGCGCTTGGAGATCATACTTCCGACGACACCTTTATTCCAGCTGTCTCGTTTGAATCAGATGATTCAAGAGCTGCTAGCGAAGAACTTGATAATTCATTTTTAAATACATTTTTCATAGGTGAAGCTTGTGGTACAGATGAGCCAAAAACTGTCGAAGAAGCGTTACGCAGTCCTGAAGCAGAGCAGTGGAAAGCCGCCATAAAGGAAGAGTATCAATCTTTTTTGGACAACCGATGCTTTACTTTAGCTGACTTTCCAAAAGGTGTAAAACCAGTTTAGACAAAATAGACTTTAAGAAGAAAAAAGACTTGAATGGTTAGCTATTGCAGTACAAAGCACGATTGGTTGCAAAAGGATTTACACAAAAGTACGGAGTAGACTACTTTGAAACCTATTCACCTGTTGTAAGGTATGAAACTTTGAGAATGTTATTGGCTATAGCAGCTGATTATAACATGGATATTGATGGACGTGAAAACGGCTTTATTAAATGGAGACTTAAAAGAAAAAGTGTACATGGAAATCCCAGAAGGATTTGAAGGAAGCAACGACAAGAATAAAGTCTATCGTCTAAACAAGGCAGTATATGGTTTGAAACAAGCGCCTAAGTCATGGAATGAGAAAATAAATCATGCGCTTATAAATAAATTAAAGTTCCATAGATTGAATTCTGAGCCATGTGTGTATGTAATGAAAAATGGTAAGAAACTTGTTATCGTTGCTCTGTATGTTGATGGTGTTATTCTGATTAGTAGCTGTGACACAGAAAAGAATGAAACTAAACAACTACTAATGAAAGAGTTCGTGATGAAAGATGTAGGACCAGTAGAGAAAGTACTAGGGTTAAAGATCAAAAAGGAAAATGGAAAAATTACTTTAGATTAAAGTGCCTACATTCAGAAAATACTAGAAAAGTATGGTATGCAGGAGTGCAAGCCAGCCAGGACTCCAATGCAGATTGATAAACTCGTGAAAGCTGAGAAAAAGATGAAAGCTTGGAGTATCGTGAGTTAATTGGCTGTCTTATGTACATAGCTGTATGTTCACGTCCTGATATATGTCATGCGGTAAGTGTTTTAAGTGAGTTTAACAATTGTTACTCTGAATTATACTAGAGAGCGGCTAAAAGAGTATTGCGCTATCTCAAAGGTTCAAATCATATTGATAGACGGTCTTATACGGGCTAAGTTTTTAAAATTGGTAAATCGTTAACATGTTGGGAAAGGAGAAAGCAGAAGACGGTTGCATTATCCAGCACCGAGGCTGAATATATGTCTCTCTCAGATGCGTGTAAACAAGCCAAGTTTATTAAGACTTTTCTACATGAATGTTTATCTAGCAATGTTAATATTGTTATTTTTAACGATAAACAATCTTCCCTTAGGTTATCTGAAAACAATATGTTCCATGCTAGGACGAAAACCCATTGACATGCGCCATCATTTTATTCGAGAGGCCGTAGGCAATGGCTTGGTAAAATTAAATTTCTTGCCAACGGACCAAATGACGGCTGACGTCTTAACAAAGCCGTTGTCTGTTGAAAAACATTTAAAGTTTGTTAAAGACTTAGGGTTATGCAGTTAGTTCTGTAGTATAATTTTTAACATGAGTTTAAGGGAAGGTAAGTAAGGGAAGGAGCAAGTAATCTCATGTTCAAATTATGAATACTGTATGTTACATAGCAACGGTGTATTGACTGTTACTTGCAAATAAAACTCTGCAAAGCATCCACAATGTTTTTCCTCTGCCCTTTTTCTAGTCTGTGCAGGTAAGAAGTCAGTGGCATCCAAAACATCTCTCGGATGGGTATTACATGGTTGCATTGACTCAATAACTTCAAACAAAATATAAAGGGTTGACTACTGCAAAAAACTCATATATAGGGTGGCAAGAGAAAATTCCTTATATAAGGTGGAAAGTAAGAATTCTTTATATACGGTGGAAAGTATTTTTATAGATAGCCATTACCTAAGAATACCTTACAGAAAAAGCAATGCGTTTCAGAAACTTATCAACGTATTATAAAAGTAATAAATTCTGGCTGTTTTAATAATAAAATAAGTTTAGTCTGGCACACACACACACACACACACACACACACACACACACACACAAATGTTGCTGTGCTGTGTTCCTTGCACATAGTTTGAAGGAATGTTGCATATAGAATGGAATTTCTTGATATCGGAATGTTCACATTATGGAATATCTAGGTATTTATAGTTTGTTTTGTAGTTTCAATATTATTCGATTCATTCTCAGCCGAAGCCAGACGGTGTCTCAGTTGTAGTTTATTTTTATTAAATACATGACTATAATACACAATTATACGTTTTTTTCTGTTACCCCAAAGCAGAACTTTTACAGATGAAACAAATCGGTAGGTAAGAATCGAAATAGACGCGAATGAAAAATAAAACTAGAACAAAAACAAAACTCCTGCTAAAGACAGAAATTTTGCCTCAGCCAGGTATCGAGCCTGGGACCTCACGCTCCAAGAGCAGCTAACAGGTTCCTCGTTGTAATAGGATTACTACTATCTTCTATCTTATTTTCTGCTTGGGGGTAGATTCCAATGGTAGAATTGTGATGACGTTCTGGCAACGCTCGTCAGTCTAGAAAGACGGGAATGGTAATACAGAACAGGGTCGATAATGACGGGAGGCACCGGGGAAGTATGACGGGAGGCTCCAGATTAGTATGACGGGAGGCATCGGGAGTAGAATGACGGTCGTAGAGGAGAATCACAGGTGGTGAGACGGTGAGTGAGGAGTGGTGTGGAATGAAGTTCAGGTAGGTCTGTCAATAGCGAGCAGTGGTAGTCAGTAGTAGTCGTGATGTGCGAGGTCCGGGTCACGAGTGTCGCGGTAACTCACGGCGGGCACGGGCGGCCGCTCCAGGCGCGACTCTAAAGCCGCTAGCTGCTCGTCCAGCCGCAGAGACGTGCTGTCGAACCCACAACCTGAGAACAAAATATTGCATTTAATGCCTCTATGTAGGGTAGTAGGAAGATAGTCACCAATGTCTTTGGGAAGTCAGTCACCAATTATTCTAATCATGGTTACAGCATGCACAGCGAACACATTATGTTCGCACTTCTAGGTGGCTATCTGGGGGGTAACATTATTATTATACGATACTATAAACACCTGCCAATGTAGATGTTTAATATATGTTGTAAATTGTTTTCTGTATATTTGCCTCTTTTTGGTATTATTGTTGTATTGTATTATGAAAAACTTCACTTTGGTAAAATTGCTAATAAATGTGATCATACATGTGATGGTCGCCCGTTAGACTCTTCAATCTGAATCTGATGCTCTTAGGTTATCGTATTGGCGTAAAGGCTGGTAGCTAGCCCAGGAGTTTTCAGATTATCCGAATGCTTCCGTTTGCCTAACGATTGTCGCCCTACGATAACATCGGGGACGACTGTATAATTTGCTTCCATAGATGAAAGTAGAAAGTGTTACTCGCGTTCACTCGTCCAAGAAGTGATAACAGAGGCAGCTTTGCTAACCGTTCCTCTTCAGCAAAGACAATATACTACCTACCTGTTGAGCAATCGTACAACTACCCCTCATACACAAATCACTAGTCGAAAATCTACTGCTAGCCACTGCGACTATCGTCAGTTTGCCTTTGGATTTCCGCGGAGAGGAGGAAACACAAGCAAAAATAAAAAGTAGAAAATATGTCTTATTGCTCATTGAAATGCGCGAATAATACCAAGTCATCTGGTTCTATATCATTCCCCAAGTTAGTTATTTATTGTCGAAATTAGAGAAAACTTGATACATCAAAAAATTGAAATTAAACACGAATATTAAAAAAGGAACAGGAACCCGTTGATGTGATTTGTTCTTTCCTTTTCTGTTGTACATAGGTTTGTATGACTCTGTCTCGTTTTATCTTTGCCTTCAAAGCAATAGTGCTTCGATTATTATGGCCGAGTACAACCATTCAAATCTGAAAATAGATTTGGCCTTTTGGATATTGGTGATGACCTTTACCACCTCATAAAGTAGAGATACTTTTTATAGGTACACTCAGAGGCCGTAGCACAAACAATTTGCAAAAATGTATTCGAATCGCAAACGTCAACGCGTCAGGCTTCGGCGTTCAAACTATGAGTTATCTGTGTCACAGTTGCTCTAGATAAATGACAGTTTGTACTGTTTCACGTGAACGATACGTTACACTTACGCAGTTATACGTGCTAGGCCCACTGGTCTCTACTTAATCTGTTTATTTGAAACGCTCATGACTAAGTGACCGTTATAAGCTATTCTAAAATTTCCAAGATTTATTCCATGTTTTTACCATTAATGAATAAATATTTCTCGATATGCTCATTAACAACTGCCGGTTAGCGACCGTCTCTAAGATATGTAGAAATATTATCTTCGATAACGTATTAACGGACGATTAAGCTGTATAGTAAACAATAACTCACGAACGACTGAACCAATGGTGCCCGCTTGGGCCGTGTGCAACAGAGGATCTGAAACACATACACTCAAACTTTACAAACAACATTCTGCTGCAGCGATGGTTATTGTCCTTTAAAGCAGAGTCTTTCTTGATTTTACGTGACGAGAGTGCATAAGAAGTGTGGGTAGAAGGATATTTTCCCGCCACAGACTCCGCATCATCTTAGGATAACTTCAGCTTAAGAAATGTAAAATAGAGCTTTTCACGGGAACAAAAACATTTACAATACAATACATTCAATTGCTACTTTGCAGAGAACCCTAGTTTTTTCTCCTGTGTCGAGACGAGCAAGTCGTTCACCTGATGTTAAGCGTCACGCTTGCCCATAACCGTGCAAGGCCATTCAGAATTTTAAACTACAAGAGTTCAATACCTTGTATGGTAAAGTACTGCGCTCGTCACTCTGCGATATAAGATATTGATAGCAATTCACTTATTCACTACACCAAACTAAACTAGTAAATTAAAATCTAATTTTAGTAAAAAAGGTAGTTCTTATGTCGCATTGCTCTTTCTGTTCAATTGGTGGGTATGTTTAGTGCAAAATTAATCGTCATGTAACTTCGTGCTCTCTAAACTAGTCTAAACTAACTTAAAACTACCCAAAATTGAATATGTAATCATAGTTTTAGAATTAACATTCTAAGTGTTACACAAATGTGGATTTTAGTACAAACGCAATAAGAACTACTATAGTTTAATGAATTTTAGGTTAGTGTTCTGCACAAGCGAATCACTACCATTAAATCTCTTAAATCCATAGTCCACTTCCATAGTATATAAATCTATATGAAAACAAATATATTTAGCGACAATTCCACTTATGACCAAGGGGCACGGCCCTTTCTCCTGCATACACCTAATACATGCATGAAGTATACAGAATAGCAAGATATCCAATAAAAAAAATTTCGACACGTGATTCACCTCTGCACAAAGCATCCTCAGGAATTGTGTTGCCAGATATATTTCGACTTGCATCAGGAATTCTGTTATTCGCAAGACTTGCAAAATATTGACATTTACTTTACATTATTTAACATGAATACAACAGATCACGTAATTAACGGAGTAACGTTTAAATTTTCAAAATCCAAGGTTTCGTGTAAACCGCATAATAAGTACCAGCTACCAGCGAGTAAAAGGGAATTTCGCTCTTCTCTTCACGCTGCAAGAAGTATATTTACAGAATAGTTACACACACCACAACGGAAAACTTATCTGCAAGTGAATGTCTCTGCACGAAGCATTCTCAAGAAATGTCCAACTGCATCTAGACTATCATCTAATATATCATATCTATAACCATTTTTTCTAATGAAATTATAACTACTTAAATGCATGAGAAAAATTGAAGAAGGTTGTCAAAATATTGACAACCTTCTTCGAGATAAATCGAAATTGCTGTACTGGCCAAATGCATGCGAACAAGGCCGGCAAAAGTTGTATGAATATCCATATTTGTCGCGGTTTAACGGGCAAATAAATTACATATTAAACTCATGTTTATCGTGTAGTGTAAAATGGAACAAATCTTTACTTCGAAACATGGCAACCAAGGCCGTAACGTATTAAAAGTTTTATTTAAATTTCGTACTGGCTTGCAAATAGAAAGCTGTTTATAGAAAAAAAATAAAAAATTGAACACTTTAACGCGGAAAATAATAGCGTTCGTTATTGATTTTGAAATGTAATTGTATTTGACAAAATGAGTTCAAGTGAAGACAATGAGTGTGATGAACTTACTTTAACGCCACCTGAAAATCAAGAGGCGGCAAGAGCGGTTATAGAAAACTTGTTGCTGCCAAAATCGAAACCTACTTAGTTTTAATTTCCGCGCCTTTCCGCGCAAATCAATACCTATTTGTGGCCAAGGCTTGTAATTTGTACCACGACTTCGCCTCGGCTAACATTTACACGTTCGTCCATCAATTCCTCTTTTGCTGGCCGCTGCAGTGATGTACTATTACTATCGTATTAGAATGGAACACCAAACTTACCACTAGAGTTGTCGTTATGCGGCGAGTAGTTCCGCCGCGCGAGATGTCGATATCTCGCCGTGACACTGCCACCGCTGCCGACACCTTCCGCGCTCGAAAATGAAGCGCCAGATGATAAACCAACTGGAATTTGATATTATACTTATTATTATTTTTAACCACATTTCAATTTTCTGGAATGTATAACCGACGGCACAGTATAAGTTATCTACCAACAAAATGGAAAGACAACCTAATAAAGGTGGCAGGGAGGTCATTTTAGAAAATTGAATAAGATTGGGGAGGCATAAGTACAGCAGTGGACGTCCTACAGCTGAAACGATGATGATGAATCACATTGGTCTATTTCAAGTAAATAAATAAAATACGTCATAAGGAACGTTCTCGAGTTCTATAACAGATATCTATCGTTGTTTACAATGATCGGTACCTTCGAGAATGTCTCACTCGTTACTTACATCTTCACGAACACACAAGGGACATGTTTACAGTTACAGACAAACTCTAGCAATAAAACCTTAGGGTGGAATTAGACTGTCCGTCCAAAGTGATTCACATTTATTGAATGATGAACAGTGAACGAATTCTTCTGTTAATTAATAATCAATAATATTAACAGGTTATTACGATTCTATAATAAACTTCCCAATGTTATCTGAAATTTGTCTATTAATAAGTTAAAATTACTATTAAAACTAAACTATGTCAAAAAGGTTATTACAAAATTTCGGATTACTATCTACCTACTCGTGTATTACCATGTCAAAGTGTAGCGTGTCTTGCCCTACTGATACCATTATTATGGTCTCTTTTGTAAGGCAACACACTGGAGCTAAAAATAAACGAACATTTGTTAATCAATTAAGAAATTAGCGATAAAAAATATTAAAAAGACAAGCCCGCTGAGTTTCTTGCCGGATCTTCTCAGTCGTGGTCGCGTTCCGATCCGGTTGTAGTTAAAAAAAAAGTAAAATGACAATTTGTAAGTGCCCCTGTAGGCCTATACAGAATTAATGATTTGATGAATTATTTTTTTATATTCATTTTCTCACGATGTCGCGGAGAGTTAAAGATTATACCAAAATCATTTGTTGACATACATTTAACCAGTGGAACACCTACTTCTTGTAGACTTTTTAATCGCCTCGGTGAGTATTTAGTATGAATATTTTAAATGTTTTGTTTTATATCCTCCTCGCATACACCTTGTACTTATATTCAAATAATTTGTAACGACGTAATGGCACTTGCACGGTTGAGTGATCTTTATAAACTACGAATGTCTTTGGAACCGCAGACATGATAGTCTGAGGTTCTATTCTTAAATTCTAAAAATATTGGCATGTGCTCATCTCGACATTCACTACCATGTTAATCGGTGTCTGTGATGTCAATATCCAAGAAAATAAAATACTATACCTATTGTTTTCACATAACCTGCCGCTACTCTGCTGTGAAACAAATTAAGCGTCGTTATTTACAACCCGGTCAGAATATCCGTGCACCTCGTTGGAATGCGGCGCCTCTCCCGCTTCCCCTGTCACCTCTCCGCGCACTCCCCGGTGCGACAGTACGGTTAGCATCTTCGTTGCCGATACACGTCCCGATAATTTTGATATTTTCGCTTTGTTGTTGTTTTGTTTTTTAATATTTATTGTTAAATTTAAACTGTTTACTGTTAAGTTTGGACTGGTTTGGTTGTTATTAAAATTTTTGTAGCTGTTAAACTGAAGTCATGGGAAAAACAATACACAGCGAATAAAGAAATTTAATCTTGAAAGTGCTCAAGTTTTTTGAATCGGAGAAAGCAAATAAACAGTACACCATACCTGTAGACCAAGTGGTGAAACGAACCTGTGCTGCAACTGGGATATCAAAGAGGACTCTAATGAAAATTAAAAATGAAGCCAAAGTACAACCACCTACTTCGCCGGGCGCTAGTCCGACTCCAAGTACTAGTAATAATAGTGACTGAGTTTAATAATAAATGTTTTTGTTATCAAAATTATTGTTTTTTAATAACAAACCCTTCATCAATAATAAATTGATTTGAAAAGGTTAGTAATTTTTTTTTACCTCCACATTTCTCGAAAAAACTTTTTTTCACACCGTACCCAGACCGGCGATATGACGTCACGAGGTCAGGTGCACAGATATTGTGACCGGGTTGTACACGCTTTTCGTTCATTTTCGATGAATTACGACCGATGAAGGACTGATGCCGATGAAAGCGCCAGGGTGGTTCGTGACTTTAATCACAGAGGCAAATCATTAATAACATATAAAACATCTTACCTAGACAGTTAAAGTCAGCAGTTAGTAGAAAGCACAAATTAACCGTCTAATTAAAATTCCGCTTTTACGCGAGTTATGTAAAAGTTATTAAAGAAAGTTATATATTACCAAGCTCCTCCCTGCTAGAGTTGTTCCTCAAAGAAGCCCCGCTCTCAAATGCGGCGCTTGTATGTTTCTGCAACACTTTGATCATCGCGTCGCGTTCGGCCACCTTAGATTCCAGCTCTTTCACTCTGCAAATGTTAACATCTTCGATTATATTCTCATTAACTAATATTAATAGTAGAAGCCAAGGGCTGTAAGGCATCCTATAGTTCGAGGGTGCAATTGATGCTTACACCCGAGCTAACTACTCTGCTTTACATCTCGATTGTGAGGTAAGTAGAAAAAAACCGGCATTACAAAAATAAAATTGTTGACTATTATACTCATACGAAGACAAGGCTGAATAGCGAAGCGACCTCTTTTGTCATTGGGCTGAATGCATGATGTCTATTGCCAGTATGATGGTTAGATGTACGCGAACTTTTTGAAAGATTGAAGTGTTTATTTTATAAATTACTTACCGCCCTAGGGCTATTCTAGCTACATTATTATCCTAGAGCGCTAATTGATCAACTAAAAGCCCCATTTGGGGGTAATAAGGACCTACTTACCGAATATGAGAGATGTCAATTTCAATTATACTTGTGGAACCAAGAACTTGTTGGTTCTAGCTCAGTCTAACTCTAATAATTTGCAATCTATGCGGACTACAAAGCAAGATATCGATATTGATAAGCTAGGGAAATTTTAAGGTAGGAGTAGTGATGAAAAGGAAACGATTATCGAATAATGTTGAAAAAACACTGAATATAGAATAGATATTGAATGAAGTGAATTGGAAATAAAGTTTCTAGTTTCTAGTTTCTGTCCATGTTATTAGGAAACGGTACAAGCACGAGGCCCGCCTGATGTTATGATGTAATCTCTGTCTAGAATAGGTGACTAACTACCGGAACCCTGAGACATTATCAGTAGTTCGGTTTAAAGAGTTTATTTCTCAACAAGAAATTAACATTTCACTTATGTGAGAAATTAATCTAAGGAACATATTGTAATGCTTTGACATTCGACGGACTTAGTAACTTGAATAAACTAGGTATGTACATGTTAAGTTGCATAGGGGGAAAAAAGAGCCAATACAGATATTCCAATAATAAAATTATAACTTAAATAAACAAAAATTTACGGATTGTTCCATTGCAACTCGACCTTACCTGCTTTAGTCTAAGCTAGTGTCGAGCGGCCGAGCGCTGTCATATAACAATAGAACCGATCGGCTGATAACGCAGCAGCGCGCCACAGTGCAGTAGTAGACAGTTAGTCTAGTTTTGTTTTAATAGTGTCATGTCATTTATTACGTGAGCCTTCAATTTGTTTTTAAAGTAGGTAAGTCTCATGTGCCTGTAATTTCGTCGGAAACCATACCTTCAAACCAAAACACAGTATTGCGAACATTACGGCTGCACGGTAGAAAAGTGTATGGTGGTAGTACTACCCCGGACGAACTCATTTACAAAGAGTTCTACTGCTCTTGAAGTCATCATCTCAATGTCGACTTTTCAACAATATTCTATCGGTGTCTCTTCAATCAATGAAGGTTGGCAATCAGCTTTCCGTATTCATCTCTATCCTTGGCGAGGCGAAAAAGTTCAGCGGCACTCGCAATCCCTGTCCACTCCCTGATGTTTCGTAGCCATGATTTCTTCCTGCGACCAGCTCGTCTCTTTCCCGCAACTTTTCTTATCATTATTAATTGAAAAAGGCAATATCTGTCATGTCTAAGTACATGGCCCAAACATGTCTGTTTGATCTGTGTCTGGGTGTTTATATGTATATAAGTATCTAATATCATATATATGTATGTATATCAGTCATCAGGTTACCATAGTACAGGCTCTGTCTAATTTGGGACCTGAAGACCTTTGTGTGGATGTTGTCAAAAAAAAAATGCTACTTTTCTTTCTTTGAATGTTTTCAAAAGTTTGCGTTCTTGCCTAACTCGCCACAGTACTTCCACATTGGTAACTTTGTGGGTCCAGGAAATCGCCCTCATGCGCCTGTAGGCCCACATCTCAGATGCTTCTATACGTTTCCTGAGTTGCTCTTTTATAGTCCAGGCCTCGCAGCCGTATAGAAGTATCGGCCAGCCATATATATATAGTCACTATTTTTATTATAAGCAATCATATAGGCCATTGAGGTTTCCATTGATTCGAACTCGAGCAATGCCTACTTTTTCAGAGACAATGATACTGCTGTCTATATTTAGTTTAATTTAGAATCAATACAAGATTGTTAATATTGTGTTTTAGTTGTATCGTTTAAGCAGGGATTCAGAATTAAATAATCACACGCACCTGCCCTCCAAATCGGCCACCTTTTTCTGTGCGGAATGCAGTTCGTCCATATGTCGTATTTTCTCGTTTCGCGCTTCGGCCATCAATCGTTCCGACTCTGCGGAAGTCTTTTCTAACGCCGCTATTTTAGCGTCCCTGAAAAGCCATTCAAGTGATAGACTGAAAATAAACAAAGACAAATAGGTTACACACAGCATGCATTACCTTGAAGCATAGAAGGATTTCCCTGTATCAGAAATCAAACATTATTAGAACAACAATAAGTAGAGCTAGCTGGCTTCACAACAGTTACAGGAATCGCATATTATGTTTAAAATTTAATATTGTTAGGGTGTAAATGTTAAACTCATACGTGCATTAAAATCAAAGAGAAAACTTGTGTGAGTTTTTTAAGTGCACGTTATATTTCATGTTTATTTTAAATTATTCTTGATTATAAGCTACACGATTCTAGGAACGTTAGCAAAGACAATAAGCACTTAATAGATCTTTCAGTTGTTTTGAACCCTGTGTAGTACAATGGTTACGAAGATTAACTGAGTATGTTTTAATTAGAACAAAACAGCAGTGCGAGCATGGATCTCACGATAAACTTGTCAGGTCAATAAACTGATTTTTATCAGCCATCGTATCTTGCATCTCGCATGTAACTAGCCGCGATGGCAATATTTTTTACCGATATATAATGTCACATTTTATCCTATCTTATCCTATGGACCTATGTTCGCAGTGCAGTTGTATTAAAATTTAAGATATTTATAATTAAAACTCTTATTGAGTTTTATTTGCACAGTTTTATATTAATACTGTTGTAATACTTATATTATATAATACTGGCGGCTGCCCGCGACTTTGTTCGCGTAGTAGGCACGGCCTTCGACCTCGCCATAATATCCCATTTTTTTTTTCGTTTTTCTTGCATAAGAACCTACTGACACAACAAAAAAAGAATAAGCAAGATTGTACCATCCGTTCTCAAGTTATATCGTGACCAGGAGAAATAGGGGTTCATTTTTATATACAGTGGTGGACATATAATTAAGAACGATTTAAAGTTCATGTTTTTTAAAATATAAATCATGTCACGTATATTTATGTGTTCCTTCTTAGAAATAACTAGGTATGTTATGAAATAGCCACATGGATAGAGCAAAGGGGAATACAAATATAAAATAAAATTGCTAACATTTTTTATTTAATTATACTCTATAATAACAAATTCATATAGTAATGAAGCTGGACAAATAATTAAGAACGAATTATTAAACTGTTCAAGAGTTGTTTTATATGAAACTTAGATTAAATAAATCACATTAATATGAAGTGCGTAAAGGAAAAAAAGAACAATTTATTACATTTAAACTAAAATTAATAGTTAGTAGCATGTCCACGGCTTTTAATTACTGCTTTACACCGGCGAGGCATTGACTCTATCAATTTTTGACATTTCGCAAGAGATATAGAGTTCCATTCTTCTAAGAAAACGTCGTACAGTTCTCTTAAATTGCCACACTGTCGATCTGAAACCTTTTTCTTGACTTCGCACCAAAGATGCTCTATTGGATTTAAATCTGGGCTGTTAGCTGGCCAATCTAAGACAGAAACTGATTGCGATGTGAGAAATTCCTTAACTGTGCGTGCAGTATGCTTTGGATCATTGTCATGCTGGAATGTCCAGATAACCGGAAGCACGTCTTCAGCATAAGGTAACATTGTTTCTTCCAGTATATTTTTGTATTGGAATTGATCCATGTTTCCTTCTATCAACTTAACAGGTCCAACACCATACCCAGAAAAGCACCCCCAAATTTTCACATTTCCCCCACCATGCTTTAATGTCACTTTTGTGTATTTTGGGTCAAATGCTTTATTCGGAGGGCGTCGTACATATCGTTTTCCGTCAGAACATACCCTATTTATTTTTGTTTCGTCAGAAAAAAGAACATTTTTCCACTGACTAACTGTCCAGTTTTCATACCTTCTTGAAAATGCAAGCCGGGCTTGCCTATGGCACCGTTTCAACATGGGCACCTTCCTTGCTATCCTTCCGTGCAACTTTTCTTCTACCAAACGCCTTCGAATAGTGCGTGCCGAGATTGCTGAAGGGTTGTTTTCACCAAAATATTCTTTTCTCAGCTCATTAGACCCTTTAAAAGGATTTTGTTTTGCCAAACGAACGATATTGCGATCATCTCGACGAGATGACTTTCTCTGTTTAGGTACACGGGGAACTGTTGAAGTAGTTTGATACATGGCAAAATGCTTCACAGCGTGGAAAACCATAGTTTTTGAGCATTGCAGATGGTCGGCTATCTTTTTATATGACCAATTCTTGTCGCGAAGTTTTATTATTACTTCCCTTTTAGATTTATCACAACTTTTATTTTTCCCCATTGTTTTTATATGAAGCAATCACCTTTAAGACGTTTACAGCACTAAATGGCGCCAAAATTATACGAATAGTGCCCAAGAACCACAGAGCAACAGAGTGTTCTCTATTTAAATTTGAATAAAAAAATAAACTATTCAGCGTTCTTAATTATGTGACCAGCCAGTAAGTAGTAATACTAGGCTCAGATCTAATGTATAAAGTTTATATATGAATTTTTTAGCCAATCATGTGTATCAATGAATGTACCGCTAGTATGGAAAAGTTTTGCGATACCAAGAGAAATACAAAAAAATACATGCAATTGGTTATACTTGTTAGTTTGAAAAAATCTTCCCTTTAAATTAGCGTTCTTAATTATATGACCACCACTGTATATAAATAGATAATAATCTGCGATAACGCATTGTACTTCCGAGGGATCAAGAAACGTTATACTTATAGTTATTAAACACAATTGACATTTAAATCATTTCTAATATAGGCTACAGTATTAACCAGAGTATAAGTACATTCGGCAGTTTCGTGAGTTTAATAAAGTGCAGGACGACATGTAGTCACATAGTAGGCCGACTGTGTATTAATTTACATTGAATTGGGGACAATGCCATACAGCGCGGGTGATGATCACTAATAGACGCAAAATTTATATTGAATTGGGGACAATGCCATACAGCGCGGGTGATGATCACTAATAGACGCAAAATGTATATTGAATTGGGGACAATGCCATACACGTTCTTAGGAGGGTCCCCTTTTTTTTAAAGAATATATTAATTATAATGACCTGTAATTTCATGTAATCCTACGAACACGGGTGATGATCACTAATAGACGCAAAATTTACATTGAATTGGGGACAATGCCATACACGTTCTTAGGAGGGTCCCCTTTTTTTTAAAGAATATATTAATTATAATGATCTGTAATTTCATGTAATCCTACGAGCACGGGTGATGATCACTAATAGACGCAAAATTTATATTGAATTGGGGACAATGCCATACACGTTCTTAGGAGGGTCCCCTTTTTTTTAAAGAATATATTAATTATAATGATCTGTAATTTCATGTAATCCTACGAGCACGGGTGATGATCACTAATAGACGCAAAATTTACATTGAATTGGGGACAATGCCATACACGTTCTTAGGAGGGTCCCCTTTTTTTTTTAAAGAATATATTAATTATAATGATCTGTAATTTCATGTTATCCTACGAGCACGGGTGATGATCACTAATAGACGCAAAATTTATATTGAATTGGGGACAATGCCATACACGTTCTTAGGAGGGTCCCCTTTTTTTTTAAAGAATATATTAATTATAATGATCTGTAATTTCATGTAATCCTACGAGCACGGGTGATGATCACTAATAGACGCAAAATTTACATTGAATTGGGGACAATGCCATACACGTTCTTAGGAGGGTCCCCTTTTTTTAAAAGATTATATTAATTATAATGATCTGTAATTTCATGTAATCCTACGAGCACGGGTGATGATCACTAATAGACGCAAAATTTACATTGAATTGGGGACAATGCCATACACGTTCTTAGGAGGGTCCCCTTTTTTTTAAAGAATATATTAATTATAATGATCTGTAATTTCATGTAATCCTACGAGCACGCGTGATGATCACTAATAGACGCAAAATTTACATTGAATTGGGGACAATGCCATACACGTTCTTAGGAGGGTCCCCTTTTTTAAAGAATATATTAATTATAATGATCTGTAATTTCATGTAATCCTACGAGCACGGGTGATGATCACTAATAGACGCAAAATTTACATTGAATTGGGGACAATGCCATACACGTTCTTAGGAGGGTCCCCTTTTTTTTAAAGAATATATTAATTATAATGATCTGTAATTTCATGTAATCCTACGAGCACGGGTGATGATCACTAATAGACGCAAAATTTACATTGAATTGGGGACAATGCCATACACGTTCTTAGGAGGGTCCCCTTTTTTTTAAAGAATATATTAATTATAATGATCTGTAATTTCATGTAATCCTACGAGCACGGGTGATGATCACTAATAGACGCAAAATTTACATTGAATTGGGGACAATGCCATACACGTTCTTAGGAGGGTCCCCTTTTTTAAAGAATATATTAATTATAATGATCTGTAATTTCATGTAATCCTACGAGCACGCACGGTGATGCTCACTAACAGACGCAAAAGGTTACCTTTTCGTCATACGATTGCCGGACTCAGTTCGTAGCAACAGATACAGCCAAAGTAAAGTTCTAAATACTCTTAAAAAATTAAAATTAATTCTTAACACTCACTAATGGAGCCATATTTGGGAGTATTACAAAATTCAAATTTTAATTTATTTTTCATTAATTTTTCTTTAGAAAAACAAATATATTTAATAGCTGTGAAATGTTATCACGTTAAAACACAAAATAGATGTCTTTGAATTCGATTTTGTTAATAAAACACTGAGAAAATATTTTTTTATTTCTCAAGGAAATTTGTACTGTAATAAAAACTCAAACAACTTTCGAGCGTTGTAACCACTGATTTATCACACCACATAATTAGGCAAATGACCTCTACTGAGTGAAGCGTCGAATGCGGCGACACTTAACGAGTTCATTATTCTTCGCGCACACTTGAATTTGTTTGTGCACGCATTAAAATAAGTAAATCTCTATCAATACCCAACACATATAGGCCCTGTTCCATTTTGACCGAAATCAATCGCTTCGTTCGCATTTCAAAATTCGCCACAATCCATTCCATTTCCATCCAGCCCACAATCATTTTGAGCAAGCTTGATACGTCACGGATAACGTTCACGCCGCGACCACAACACTCGCGGAGGGAAGGTAGGTTTTTGCAGTCTTTGCAATCTGTCACTATCAGAATATCAAATAATGGCTCCAAAACATTCGATTTAAATAATAGAATATTTGGCCGTGTTCTTCGCGACCGGCTGAGCGTTTTATTAGGGTTGTGCGTTAATTATAAACATTGATGCCAAGGGAACGCCCCGGGGCGCTACAGTCGTGAGCATTGACGGCGCTTACTGGGACGCATATATAGACTCGTGAGTTTACAGTTAATAGTATGCTGTCATTGAAAAATATGTGATCCACACGTGGGTTTAAAAAGAGCAATACGGATGCACTCTTGATACACATGGAAAGTGTTAAATAGTACTGTTTTGTTTTTCTATGTGTTATTTTATCCCCTCAGCTGTCGCTTGCCGAGATCACAATAGATATTCTAATGTGTCTGATTACTGACACATGTGCAGACATCCTTGTTACAAAAAAATGTTAGGTTTAATATGTTTCTATTCCGATAGTTATATAATTATAAATAATCATAATTAACTGTTTGTAAATAGAGGCGATAACTGACTTGGGTATGCTCGCGGCGGACACGGCCGCCTGCCTGAGTGCGGCCTCCTCCAGGTATCGCTGCTCCCACTTGGCACATTCGCCCTCGAGCGCTAGCAGCCGTTCGTCCCGCTCTCGTAACGCTCTACGTAATTCTGCTTCGCCGCCATCCGTCCCGCCTCCACCCGCCGCGCCGCAACCCCCACCCCCGCACTTGCATTCGCGCTTTCTGTACAAATAACAATAAAAACACTATTTATTGAGGGAATATCGAATTTGTTAGTAACAAGGTACACTTAGGACCACGGATTCAGGAAGGGACCATAGTCACGAGTTTGTAAATACTAATTTCTGCACGTGTATCCTACAATGTTTTTCAACACATTTGCGAGAAAACAGTACAACATGTAATGAAACAAACTTTTCATTAGACTATTTTTAATTTTAAATCTCGCGATTTTGCGGCAAGAGACCGTTTTCTGCAATTTGCGACTCAATCAAAATATCAGGTGAAGTAGATTCCATATTAATATCATTCCTCGCCTACCTACATGCACGTGGTGAATATTAGAACTACATCTTTCGTTTCATTTACTCTTTAGTATTAAAGTGACACAAACATATTGAGCAAAAGTACTTCCAAGAAGTTTCGATCAGTCAGCTTAAAAAAAACAAATAATACGCACGGTGCTATACAACGGGGTATGCGGTAAAATGCGTAATAAGTTTGCACGCCTTCCCAGGCAAAACATGTGATACAAAACCAAACCATTCCAGCTTAAGAATGTATTTCAATTCAACCATGTTTCTGGCAAATTAATGTATCTTAATATTTATCTAATAGGTACTTAGGTAGCACGTTCCGTTGTATGGTGCGTAATTTTTTACTTTTGAGCAATGTATACAGGCTTCGGCAATGCATTTTTGAGCAAATTAAATATTAATAAGTTGTAAAGAACTACACATAAACTAAATTTTCAGAAATTAAAAATGGGTTGGCGACGAAATCTAAAGTAGTTGCTGATTATATTTAGTATAGCACAGTAACATACAAAAAACAATCACTTCGCTCGCGTGTAACGTGTAAGAAAATACAAGATGTAAAAAAGCAGCTGCAACTAAATAATTAAATATTACATTTTGTTTAATACCTTAGTAGGTATTAAATATATTATAATACAATCTTAATCTCGGAAATGGGTCCAACTATTTTCACGAAATTTAGTATGCAGGGGGTTTCGGAGGCGATAAATCGACTTAGCTAGGATTAATTTTAAGAAAAAGTCGTTTTATCAGGCAATGAAAAACTGCTACAACACTAAAGCTGCTGTAACGGAACAGGCTCTGGATGAGGATTCCGTCACGATTCACAAATATAGAGACATTTGAAAAGTATCTTGGTATGAACAAATATTGATGAAATTTAGGCAATCAAAAGTAGAAGATTTATATGTTAGGTCGGGTATTTCTTATAGCAAGATTATACTTACTGAAAATGATAAGCAGCATATAATATTTAAGCTACCAAGATATTCGATGTAGCAAACATTTAAATCGATTGCTCAAACAGTATTGATAAGTGATTTCAAGGAAAATGAAATGTTAAAATTCTTTAAATACATAAAAGATTTAAGCAAAATTAATACAATTACCATGAAATAAGCACCATTGATATTTTAGCCATACAAAGGTGTGGTGACGACTCGCTACGATCTCCTTGTAGGTAATACATACTCCAAGCTATACATAAAGAGTTCTTTAACTTTTACTTTTCTGTTTGACACTTTCAAATTTAAAATTAGATGATGTTTTTATGACAGCGATTCGGACAGGGTTTTTATGTAGATTGATTATATTTGGGTGAGGTGAGAACACATGTGTATCATTTAAATTACGAGAGAGAAACACTTTCTCCAGTGCTAGTAACAGCGGCAAGGATCACAGCTGGAGTTCGCTGCCAGTATCTAGGTACGCATCGGTGTTCCCTCCGGTGTCCTCATTGGTGACCCCGACGTGATGATGAAAATGAGTTAGTGCTGTAGATGCCAAAAAGAAGGTATAAATTTTGCTATTCAAATATAATGGTGCTTCCTGCATCGGCTTGATCGTGATTGAATATGGAATACTACGCGCGAGTTCTATATATTGAGTCAGGAACGTATCTGTGAAATGATCGAAATATATCGAAGATTATTGCTCGGAATGTTTCCTGAAATGACATCGACCAATTTTCGCTGCGACTAAGGCTAGTGATACATCGACGTTTTAATGCCTACCATTCGGCAGTTATTCTAGACAATATTTTATTAATGTGAGGAACACATTTTTGTTGCGCGTCCGTGTATTTGAGTTTGGGTTAGACTGTCTACTCTGATTCTAGCATGAGAATGCGGTAATAAATTATAGCAATTGAATTATTTACTGAGAGTATCAAATGTAATATTTAGAATCAAATAATAATTCGTAATTTCATTTAAGCATTTCTTTGTCATAAATAATAATAGTAAGAAGAGATAAATAAGATTATAATCGCTTATAGATGCAAACTCTACATTTGGAAAACTACCAAACGGACTTAGTAAGGCCTTACTAATTTTGGGGTAAATAGAAGAGGTTCTTGGCATGATGGAGAACATTTGTGTCACAGTAAAGAGCAGCTCTTAATCCAGCATTCGAGTTGTAAGCCTTGAACATGCCAAGAATCCTACTTTCTAAATCATAATAAAACTAGAATTCTACGGCAAATCTAAAGAAATCAAACTAATTACTTACAATATGAAAATTAATGAAATATATTATATCTTTAAATTGTAGAGGTATCTATCATTAATATACTCGGCAAAATAAAGCTAACTATTATAATAATCATCATAATCAGTATATGCCTGCTAGTATTGAGCTAACCAATACAACAAAGATTCTGCTGATACTTAAGTATTTAAAATAATTGCTTTTCCTACAATGGTTCAATAGATGACATTTCATGTAAAACACTAGTAATCTAAGTATCGCAATCTCGTATAAAAAGGAGATTTATGTATGTGGTAAGTCTTATCAAACTTGGTCAAGCAATGCAGCACCTTGAGAATTCTTGTAAACCACAAACAAGGGTCTAGAGATTTCTCTAAGTCACTGATATTATTTCCCATATATTGCTTACAGTAAACAAGTAAATGATTAAACTTGAACAATTGAACTATTCAGGGAAAGTGACTGATAATATTTATCTAAAGGAATTGGATAATCTGCGTAGTAGTTACTGATCACAAGAGATTTCTAAAGCGCATATAAAGTGTATTTTTACTTTAATTTCACATTTATTTCCTAGCAGTTTTCATAAACGAAACAAATAGTACATATTATAGAGACACTTAGTCTGCAAGAGATTATATCAATCTTATCAACAGCTAAATGCTCATAGCAACAAACATAAATCTATAAAGAAAGCTAGTTATATAATTAACAGGTTTATAAGTGTTATTAATAATAACGAAAATCATGCGTAAATCTGATATTATTTAATGGAGTTGTTTATATATTATTTCAGTAATCAAAACTGATTTATCATATTTAACAGATAGTTTTGCAAGCTAATAATTATAATATAGTAAAACTTGCAAATATACTACTGTTTCTATGTTCTATGGTCAAATAACATAGACCTTAAATTCAGAAACTTATATTGATGATTAATATCTTCCACGATTAGAAGTCAAATCAAGTACATAAGCTAGAAATCTAGGATCAGCTCAGTCAGTCTGTAAGAACTAAGTATTTGCAATCTAGTATGTTCATCGCAATTTTTCGTTATCAGCTAGCAGTTCAGTAAAGTAGTAGTAGGTTATCCATCGTAATGTCAGAATACCTAGGCGTTGCTTTTGGTTTCTCTAGGCATCTATAGTTCTGAATAGTTTTCTCTGATTCAATTCTTTCCGAAAAGAGCAAGGTTACAGCAGCGGTACACAGTGTTAGGGTCCTCCTAGACTAGACGATCATTGGCCAAAACTAATAATAAAATTAAAATTTTGATACACTACTTGACAATAGATGGCGTTGTTAAGCAACACTAAGTCAATGTGCGTTTAGTTTCAAGTAAGACCAAGAAAATATATTTTTTTTTACTTAAGAGCAAAGCTTGGCCATCCAGGTACTCTAAGTTAATCCCCAGAGTAGATAATGAAGACTGACCTGAGCGTGTTTAGTTCCTTCTCTAACTGCGCGCGCAGTTTCCGCTCGGTGTGCTCCCGCCGGTCCGAGGCTTGCTGCAGCGACGCTAACGCTCGCTGTAGCCCCATCACGCGCTCCACGTAGCCTGACGCGTGACGACACTGACAATAAACAGTGAAATTTATATCTATTTATATAGCCTCACTCATCCTCTCTTCGTTCTCTCTCACACGCACAGATTTGCTATCCTCCTCAACACTCATTCACCAAAAATTTTATATACAACTGTAGTTAGCACGTTAGATATAAAATGTAAACCCGTTACACCGTTATACAGAGGTGATAATCGTGATGACACTTGTCATAAAAACAAAATGCCTCTGTCATTAAAAAAGAATATTTTAGCAGGATCATAAGACTTTCCTTAGGTTTTTTACTCGAAATGGCAATAACACTACTTTTCACTAAATAATACACTAGCAAACACGTACTTGCATACAGTTCAAAAAACAAGGGACTGTCGCTTTTTAATTTATATTTCCGATCTGGCATCTTTCAAATGATAATTTGTTATGTAAAAAAAATCCAGGTCCTCAGTACAGCATAAAAAAAACATTAGCTGAATATTGTATATTTGAATTGTTAACATTTCTAATTGGATCCTTGTTTTAGCCATATACCACCGGTATGCCAAGGAGACTTTACGAAAGTTTTGTTTGCATACAGATATCTGTACATATGCCAAGGACACTTTATGGGTGCTTGTGATTGGCGTACTCGCTACCGATTTTAGTTCTACAATTGACCACAAGGTGGCACTGTTCTTTTTTCATACATTTTTTCGACCACCGGTTGGAATCTTGTAAACTTATGGTAGACCTACTAGTCAGTTCTTAATCATTAATAGAACCACATGAGAAGCACGCATATATGCGATAGTTACTATACGCGGGCGGGGCCACGGGCTGCAGCTAATATCTGTTATAAAAACATAATACGCTTGTCACCTCTTCCTCGAGCCGAACGACGTTAGCCTGCGCGTTGGTAAGCGCCGTGTCTAGAATGTCGATGTGAGTTCGCTGTTCTTGCAATGTTGCTCTCTGAGCCGCCATTTCGATCTCTTGCCGCTCTTTCGCGCATGCCAACTCTTTGTCTGTGAAAAGCATCAAAATGCAAAAACAAAAACATTGGTCTCGATCTATACACAACCTTACAAGTGTTTTTACAAGTAAAACACTAAAATTAAAAGTAAAGTATAACCAAAATGGAGGAAAATGTAGTACGAATTTGGTATCTTTTAGGTATGTACTTACTAAATATGCAAGGTATATTATACAGCGTGCAACAAAAAGGTGCGCAGAAGCTTGCATACAATTGGTTATTGGAGTTATGAAGTTTTTCTAATACTCAAGCAGGGTAATCCCTGAAAAACTAGGCCAAAAGTGACAATGACCTCCAGAACGTAGACTAGGTACACAAGGGGCATACGCGGGGCCTGGCTTGGGGTGACTGGGGTGTGGCGCGGGGACAAGGCGCATGCAGGGTTGGGGTACGGGGATTGCAGAGCGCATTGACCTCAACAAACTCCCCTCCAAGAATTGGCATTACTAATATGCAGATAGAGAAAATATGTAAGAAAACAAACAGCTATGTATATGTACTGAAACGTTTACGTAAAACATCCAGCAAAGATACTGCACTAATGGCATATCATGGATATATTGGGTCACTTTTAAGGTATGGATTATGTATGTCGGTATGGGGACGCAGTACAAATTTTATAAAGGCATTTACTGCCCAAAAAATGTATTCGCGATATTTGTGGCGCAGTACCGTATGAGTCGTGCAGACCACTCTTTCAGATACTGAAAATATTACCCCTACCATGCCAAAACATTTACGAAATATCATGTTTTGTAAGGCAGCACAGCTATATGTACACAAAAGCGAGAGAAATGTTCCCCCGAAACACAAGGAATAGAGACAGGCTAGTAAACGGTTACCTTCCGAGAACAGCATTTTATCAAAAAGCAGTTATTCGATGTCAATAAAAATTTTCAATAAATTACCTCAGTTCTTAAAGGTTTAAATTCTTAAACCTTTTGCCAAATTTAAGAAAGAGTTACAAGCGTGGTTGTTACAGCATAGTTTTTACTCTTTACAAGATTGTTTTAGCATAGTGGCGTAATATTTAATTTTTAGTTTTAATTAAGTTTTTGCATATCATTAGATTGGTGAAATGTGTAAGGTCTACTTTGTTATTTATCACCGAAAATTTGTATGTACTCACATTTAAAGCAAATAAAGAATATTCTATTCTATTCTTCTATTCTAATAAGGCTCTCAAAAAAAATCGAATAATAATTTGAAATAAATGTAAAAAATGTAAGCAATACCTTTTTGATACTTTTGAATCCCGACTAGGTACATATTAAAATTACAGTATTACTACACCTTTTTGTTACATATTATGTGTCACTTGTCAACACCGTTGTTAACATTTTGACAAAGTATTTCGTTTTAACCCTTTGCGTCTCAGAGACGTATATATACGTCAGTTTCATTCATAAATCTTTTGTTTTGAATTATCACGGTATGGGAAGGGTTAATAGTTTGGTATGAAACAGTAACATATATTGACAACTCCGTCAGCTCAGTTAACACGCACACCTTCGAAGTGCGGGGTCCCAGGTTCAATCCCTGGCCGGGGTAAATATTTGTGCAGGGGGCATGTTTGATCTCGGGTCTTGGACGTTGTGATGTGTAATTGTGTGTCCATGTCCCCCGCGACATAGGGATCCTAGTGTGGGGGTATGTGTGCGATCCGAGCATCCATCCAAACATACATAATTTTGCCTTAATATTACTGTGTAATAGTACATTGTATACCGAGGGGAGAATACGATCTATTTCTGTTCGATAGTATGTTTAAGGAAACTCGAAAACAGAAATAGAACTTTTTTAATATGAAAAACGGGATTCACTCACGTAAAAAAGTCAGATCTTTCCGACTATAGTTTCAACCACATCCGGTGGTCTTTTGGCACTGTGTACACAGTGCGAGACGATACGCAACCGCGAGCGGTCTGCACTCACCTTGAATAAGACCACTGACTTTTACGTGAGTGAATCCCGTTTTTCATATAAAAAATGTGTACAAACCACATTAGTTTTCATAATAGAAATAGAACTTTATCCCAAGTGATACATAGTAATGTATACTACACCTACGAGAAAAATAAAATAGTTACCTTCATTAGTAACTAATTGTTTTCTGGAGCAATTTGTAGGAAATCAAAGAAATTTTGACCGCCGCACATTTATAAAGGAATAAAGACGAACTTTGTAACCCGTTTATAAACGAGCAATGAGACACTTTCTGAGTGCGTGTGGTATAAACAACATTTAAATGTGATATGAGTGTTATGTATAGCTTACTCTGTGTGATAAGTTGTGCGATGAGCATTTCTCTGTTCTGCAACTCTTTCCGCGCCGCGTCCGCGCCGTCGCTGTCGGTCCGGACGCCTTGCGATAGTAACTCGACCTGACAACGTGTATTATAAAATTAGCTAATATATTTTTAAAGCACTAACGTCTGCTTAGCGATTCCAAACATTGCAATGTTAGAAAGAAAAAATCACATCCACGGATGGGATTCAAACTCGCGTCTTCCAACAATCCGTGCCAGACACCATGAATACTAGGCCACCGAGGCTCGCTGACCGAGCATTGAATTTTTAATTATCTTAGTATGTTTTTTTATGAATATTAATTTAATTTTAAATATTTACTTTTATTGTTTAAGTACGATATGCGGGATCAGTATCAGAAGATCAGAATCATAATGCAATTTTAGTTGGACAAAATATTTCCTTGACCCCGCTTCTTTCAGACGCCATCTATTGGACGGCTTGAGAAGCTTCGTTCTACTGAAAGAAAAGTTTCTACAAACATAATATTCGTATTTACATTGCAATCTAAATCACTACATATAATAAAACTGTAGAAGTTGAATTTTGTACAATGAAAAAAAATGCTAAAAACCGAGTCGATGTACTCCTTACGGAGTGCAATCGAACTAATTTAATATTATCTAAAAAAATTGTTCCTCTGTTTGTCTGTCTGTTTGTACGGGCTAATCTCCGAAATGACTGAACCGATTTAAATGAAATTTTGCATGAAGGTAGCTTAAATGGGCTACACTCACTTGCCAGGATTTCATTCGCCATAATTTCATGTGCTATAACATAATTTGTCATCGGAATTGTTCTAGTAAAAAATCATAAAATCGGATTAAACTAAACATACAATAGGTTTTGGTTTGGTTTGGTTAGAACATAAAAAACTACGCTAGATGCTAGAAAGCACTTCGCTTTTTAGGACAAAGACGTTACGTTAATTAATAAGGAGGTATTAGAAATAAAACTATTTTAATATATAATTATACTGTCGTATATTTATTACAATTCACTTTTTACTTAGTGCAAACACAAATTTGATGCTAAAGCACGCAAAATAATCTTTCTTTGTATATTCGCCTTTATTAGATAATATCTCATTGATTTTATTTGTACGATTCAATGTTTTTTTCGTTTCTTTTTCTGGTTCACCATTTAGAATTGTTTCAATTTCTGTCATTACTTTATGCTACTCTTTTATTATTTTGTAATGGAAAAATAAAAACCGGGAACGGATTCCCCGTTAATGTAATAATTAAGTTAAAGTAATTTATGGATTAAACATGGATAACAACACGTATGGCACTCGTACCATTATGTAATCTAATGTACGGGCAAACAAGATATTTTTATTTTTATTTTTATTTTCTTCGGAAAGCAAACAGTGCTACTTAACTAAGTATTCTAAGAAAAATTAAAACTAAACACCAATTACATGCTTTCGCATATACACGTCTATGACCTACTTGTCTGCTATAACATTTGACAGTGCAAATAAATAATTACAAAAGTGCCGATACTTAAAAATATGATAACATAAATTAAAGTGTTTTTATCGATATACTTTAGATGTAAACAAGAAGTGCTAGTGAGACAGTTGGGAAGTCGCGTCAAACCATTGTGAAGTAATAGTTTTATTATGTAATAATTTATTATATAATGTCACATAACTTTTATGGTAAACAAACAATTCGGGTAAATGAAATTCAGGCTAGTAAAATTCGGACGTATGAGTATTATTGCTTATATTTTTCGGGCAAACAATAGACCACTAGCTTATATCCCTGGTCAAAATATAGGACATTTTTAATCCCGGTAAATTAAAGAGTTCCCATGGGATAGTTAAAGTCCCATGATATAGCTATCACGGCTAGATCCGGATACGAGATACGATAGTAACTATTAAAAGGCCGTTTATCGATGTGACAAGTTCATTGTGAGATCAATGATGGCGCTGCAGTCGTAACCGTTGTATAGGAACGGAATACCGACGCGATGGACAGATCGATTGAAACGCTACGTAGAATTGATAGAATATTTACGTATTATTGATAGAATATTTACGTATTATTGATAGAATATTTACGTATTAATGATAGAATATTTACGTATTATTGATAGAATATTTACGTATTATTGATAGAATATTTACGTATTATCGATAGAATATTTACGTAGTATCGATAGAATATTTACGTATTAATAATAGAATATTTTAGGGACTCTATTTTAGCTGCACCCTCCGGGTACACCCTCGTGGTTATGGATGATGATGATGATGATGAAAAGTATCCTATGTCTATGACTTGTTGAAGTCGGTACCATAATAGTTCAAAATTACATATAATCACAATAGCGTGCGCATGGTGTCGACTTCGAAAAGTTATTTCACAGCTCTAAGTGTAGCCGTCGGTTGCATTTGTTGGTAAAAAAAATGTTTTTCAACCTTTTTAAATACTTGCTAACCAGCTTCTCATCTACCTCCATACTAAAATTCATCAAAATTGGTCCAGCCGCTTGAGCGTTAAGAAGTAACAAACAAAAAAACGCACTCACAACCTTTCGTCTTTATAATATTAGTGAGTGACAGTACATACTTGCTGTTTGAGGGCCCGATTGAGGTCGTGCAGTCGGCGACAGTCCGCCTGCAGCCGCACACGCGCAGCGCGTTCCAGCCGCTCGCGGCGCTCACACGACCCGACCAACTCTTCATGTGCTGTACGAACTTTCTCTACTTCTTCTTCCAGCTGATGATAAATGAAAATAAAGATAAAGGTCGGAAATATGACGACTGAAAGTTTCGTTGGTCCTTCGAGCCGGATTGATCTTCATGGATATTTGATATACCCCGGAATTTGACACTTCAATCTATTTTTCTACCGACTTCCAAAAAGAGGAGGAGGTACTCAATAGACCTGTTTTTTTATGTTTGTTACCTCATAACTTTCGACTGGGTGAACCGATTCTCAAAATTTACTATGTTTGAAAGCTGGTGCTTCCTGTGTGGTCCCATTTGAATTTCATCAAATTCGGTCCAGTAGTTTTTGAGATACACTACAATAACTGAATATAATGGAAGTCGGTATTAAATTTTTCAAATTGTACTTGTTTAGGTTTATATTAATTGATGACTTCATTTCGTTGAATACGGACCAGGGGGCCTACTCCCACCTTTTACGAAACTATAATAAATCAGGAGAGTTTTGTAATAAGCTTAGAATAATCATACTTACTATCGTACTCCCACCGACATAAAACGATCAACCAAATTGAATGGGAAGATTGCAATATGACTACTTTAAGAGATAGGAGTACGGATCTTCAAAAATTTAACACTGGAAAAATGAAACTTGTGTCAAAAGTCACGTCAATATCAGAAGTACGCGAATTGAGTGAAATATTTGATACTACGTCATCAAAACGTCTATTATAATGCATTATTATTTAAGCTTGCTATATTGATGTGGTGTTGCTATATTGATGTGGTGGTACCAAATTTGATGGTAAGGTTGAAACATGACTACTTTAAGAGGTGGAAGTAAGGCCCCTGATCCATTTTTAGGACCCCCCTTTAGGTATACTTCAACTACGATTATATTTTATAGGTCAGTCCAATAAACTTTTATGTCATAGTACATTAATTTTAGTTGCGGTTTTTTTCAATATGTTGCAATTCTGTAATTCTTATTCAATATGTTTATTTTTGAATTACACCGTTTCTACATTGTTTAATTTTAAGTCTAGACATCTTTAAGTAGATAATTTCGTCATGTTTCCTTTTGAAATCGGAGGCAAGATTATTTGTTAACCTATTGTTTTACCGATTTCAGTGTTAAAGCAGAATCATTCGTATTATGTAGTTAAATCCCTATTTTTTTACTAAAAATGTTTGCTAAAACTAAAACTACTAAAAATTAACACACGCTACAGCGTGTTTATTAAAACAACAATAATTACTGCAATTGTTTTATTAATAGAAACTATTCGTTTTATAATGGATTTAAATCGAATATACAGTTAAATACGACCAACTTTTAAAGTATGACTGCGATGAAGAAGCCTTACCTTAGAAGTTTTAGCGACCCGTTCACAAGCATCAGTCAGTTGTCGTTTTAACTGATGGTTCTCAGCTGCAAGCGCGTCCAGTACCGCTGTAAAGGCATCGTCTGGCTCTTCGACAGAGCCCTCGCCACCACTGCACCAGCCACTGGACTCTGAACCGCCGGGCACTGCTCGGACGCCCACACTAGACGGGAAACACCGGAGTCAAGATTTATGGGTCGACGTTACTTAAGTTTCGCTTAAATAGGGCAGTTTGGAAACCCTCGCGAACTCTGTTAATGTAGACATAGCGTTGTTTCATTATCAGTAGAATAAAGGAGGTAGTTTCTAGAAGTATCTTGACTAAATCTTGCACTTAATTGGTATTACCTCCCAACCTAAACGGGCTCTTGCACATGAGCCCTATACCTATTTAGTTAGGTTCACTCCCACTCTGTGGTTATCCCCTCGATGTGGCCGCCCAGCTAGTGAATAGGCACGGAATATATCTACCTATCTTAACCCGTCCGCATCAGCGCAAAAAATAACAATAGATTTATGAATGAAACTTAACTCGAATGAGTCTTGCTGATTCGGACAGATTAAGCTAGATGAAACTTATAAAATGCGTTAATTGTTTTTAACAAACAAAAAAGGGTTCAAGATTACTTGTTCCAACCATTGTCAGTTACGGGATTACCTAGTAAGATCAGGCTGTGACCTGGACAGGTTTAACTTCTCCTTGCTAAGTTTCGCCTTAGAACATTTCCCTTTAGCTTTTCGGCTTTCATCGCGGGGTGCGGGCGGAGCGCGCGGTGAGGCGGGGGGCGTGGGACCACGTGGCGTCGGCGACTGCGCCACTTCCTTTGCCAGATGCTTCAGTACGGAAGATTGATTGAGAAAGTCATCGGGAATTTCGGTTATTTCCTGTGATTGGAAAAAAGGATTTATCTGTGAAAATTTAAAAAAGTTAAAACATGTCAAAGGAACTCAAGAACGTTTACAAACTGATTTCCTGCTTCTCGGAAGTTGGCACATATACATTAATACACCGATAGACGTGTATGCTCATTATTTGCCACAGGTTCAAACCTTGGCCCTCCAGCTTGGCAGGCAGAATCACTACTAGCTAGAATCGAGCTTATTGTGAAGCAAATTGTACGGTAAATATTTAATCTAGGAAATAAATCCATTCAAATGATTGCTGCAGAAAGTGTTCTGATGATATAAATACTGATGTGTGTTGAACGACTACTCTAGAATAGAACCTATAATAATAGTTTTTTTTTTAAATTGATATATCATAGAATATACAGGTGTTGTCGACGTGACGAATGTTATCTAAACACCTCCGCCGGATATCCACAATGTGTTTGGCTTCACGTAACATGAGAAAAAGTAAAAGAAAACCTTCATGTTTATGCATCATACCTGAACGCCATGATCAGGGGGGCTTGTGTAAATCCTCTGTCCTCCAATATCAATATAATTGGCGGTAGCTGTCACCGCTTGCTCCTTATGCACTTTTGGCAATGGTATCCCACTGGGTTTCTTGCTGACCTCCTTTTTTAAGGTATGATACGGCGACGATTGAGTGTTCGGGTGCTTCACTTCGCTGTTTGTTCGTTCGTGTTCTCTGTGGGAGAAAATTGAACTGTAAGAATTGAGGCCATTCTCACATCTTTTATCTATGCTTCACTGAACGCGTCTTTGTAGGTACCGCCACAGTTACAGTTTTTCAGCCGCCAGGGGGACTATCGTCAGAATGTGGAACTTTACAGTTTTAAGGGTACTAAAGGGCGGACGAAACTCTGAATTAAATTATTAAATAGTTATTAAACAGTGAAATATAGTTAGTATGAATTAAGTTACTATTATTTATGTCATTGTCTACGTGGCAAAGCCACGGAGCATAGCAATACACATGCCTTTTTAAATTAATTGCCCTGAAATTCTAGTTTTTTTAAAAGTTGAATGAAAATGAAAATGAATTTGATGTTTAGGACAATACAATCTCTTCGGTTTGAATCGCTGTAAAGTAGACAGTTTTAAGGTCAAGGTTCAGAAAGCTTTCACACGTACACACTGGTCGCCAATGAATACATTTAAAATTTAAACTTTAAGGCAATTAAAAATATCACGCGCACATGCTGTGGCTGCATTTTGTACGCGATGTATCACGCGCGTGCCTCTAGCCCGACGCGAAGGGTTGAAAAGTTATTGAATTTATCTAATTACTGGTTTATTCACACAAGGTGATATGCGATGCTGGAGTGTTGTGGTAATTTTGAACGTTAAACACACCCATGCAAAATATAATTGTTCTAAATCAATGAGATACACGTGGAAAAACTGTTTTTATTAAATAACAATGACAAATACATTCTATTGGTATTGTACAATAGATTAATTATCTAACAGAACTATGAACATTGCAAATCTTACTCATTATCATTAACATGTATACCTTTTATCTAGTCTTCGCCTTTTAACTAACAAAAACATTAAAGGTCAAGCAAATCAAGCATTAAGTATTTAGGTACTATTTCATGCACCAAAAGTTTCAAGAGTGTGATTGGAGTCAAGTAAAGCAAGACAGAGCTGTTTGTACCATGATATTTAAATAAAACATAAAAGTGTGATTGTCAATGTCATTGGTTAATCACATTAGTCTAGTCTGGATGTTATAACACAGCTCAACTCTTCCTCTGTACACTGGCATATTATTAACCATTTAATAAATCTCACAGAAACCATAAACTAACAACTGGTCTGAACTTTTATTTAGAATGAGGTTGTAAGTTTACTTGTTAACAGATTACTGGTATTGTTTCTCAAATTAAATTGAAAAATCAGACTTGTCTATAAATCTCGTATCAAAATAAATAGCACATACTTTAGTCAGAATATATGCCAATACACTATATTCAGTATTAAGTGATAATATAATAACAATGTTATTATATTATCACTCTATGTTATTTTCTCTACGTGATCGAATCAGAAATGAGGAGATCCGTAGAAGAACGAAAGTCACCGACATAGCTCAGAAGATTAGCCAGTTGAAGTGGCAGTGGGCAGGGCACATAGCACGCAGAACAGATGGCCGATGGGGCCGAAAGGTTCTGGAGTGGAGACCACGTACCGGCAAGCGCAGCGTAGGTCGTCCACCGACACGGTGGACAGACGACCTGAGAAAGGTCGCAGGACGACGTTGGATGCAGGTCGCTTCCAACCGGTCCTTTTGGAAAATCATGGGGGAGGCCTATGTTCAGCAGTGGACGTCCTACGGCTGAGATGATGATGAATGTTATTAGCATTATGAGGACATGTTAGAATTCAATACTGACCGTATTGGTGTAGGTCTCGGCGGCCAGGAATCATCCTGATTGTGAATGATCAAAGTATTGTATGATGATGATGACACATCCAAAGAGCTTCTGTTACTGTTTGTCCCGCCGCCGACTGAGTCTTTTAGGGAGTTTCTATTGCTACCAGGTACATTGTCCTTAAAAAATAGATACATGCGGTCATGTCACATAAAAATGAGATCCCATAACTTATTTATTTATTATTTGGAAATACAAACAGTACTAACACTAAAATTTTAACACAATGAGTAAATACACAAAACATGTTCATGATTCGAGTAATAAATGTCAAACCCACACCGTAGTCCACGAGTTAACAATTTGCGGTTTGTGTGTGCATAGCTCGCTATTGTAAAGTAGACTAAGGTACATATATTAGTTCTTTACACAAACGTTAACATTCTTTATAACTAATTTAAAATCAATACTAGGTACATTATATAAATATAGTATAGTAAAGTTATAGTAGAAATGGAAAATTAGCAAATAATTGTTATAATTTGCTTGGATGGCAAAGACATTTTGTTTGAAAACAGTAGGAGTTGTAGAAAATATATCTAAATCGACAAAGTATGAATTATACAAATCAACTGCTCGGCGTATGGGCGCGCGCACACCAGCGTTCGTTCTAGTTGTTTGAGTATAGAAAACTCGACGCGTGCGTACTTTTCGCATGAAATATGTTCTTGGAAGAATGTAGCATAATTTATTACAGAGTTCGATACAATCAAATTTATTATTACATATGTTGTACAAGAAAGTTGTAACAAGTAATACACGTCGAGTTTCCAGACTCAACATATTATACAAGTTTAAAAGTTCTGAATATGTCAGGCTGGCTTGACAACACCTGAAATGCACGGACTGCAGAACTTCACAACAGAAACGTATCAAAGTCCTGTATGTATTCTTTAACACACTGTGTGTTTAGGTAGTCAATGTCTGTTCTCTCACTATAAAAATTAGTCTAATAAAAAAGCTGGATATAGGCTAAGCAAGAGAAAATATTTTGAAATAAAGACATTATTTTAGATTACTATCCTAGAAATCAATTTATAAACAGTAACAATTAACCGGCAACTTCTAATCGGAAAATTATTTATGAACTCACCATTTTTTGAAAACCAGCTTTTAAAATTATAAAAGATGCTTCATTCATAGAAACACAGAACAGCACTGTGACTCTCGAACCACGTAAATTAAAGACTGAAATCGATAGTTTTACGGAAGGTGTCATACGTAGCAAAATCACACAGTGGTTTAATGTCAAAAAGTGTATTTTTAAAAAGTATGAAATGTGTGTTCTTTATTGTTCATGTGAATACTTGAGACAGACAATATGTACGCTTGGTTTCACATATTTAACATGCCAGTCAAAGAGAAAACTATTAACTGAACGACAAGACATAATACGTCTATGGTGGTAATACATCAGATATTAAACCAGGACAAATCAAATACAGAACGCAGGGGCTATGAAAAACATCGGTAAAAGATGTCGTATAATAATTATACACGCCGCAATGCTTTGTACATAATGGTTTGCTGTTGTTCAAATCTCACTCGAACACCGGTGATCATCATGGCAACATGAATGCCACAAATTTTCAACATGAAAGTTATATGAAGATTGATTTATAATAAAATACTGTAACATTAATATTCTGCCTATTACTTTGTACTCAAATACCAATAATATAAATTAATAAATAATAAAACTAGTTCTAACTACCTATTTACTCTTAAATTACGTCACAAATTGTTACAATTTATCGTGAAATTTATCCAAGCAAACTGTATTTGTGTGGTATAATGATATGCTACTTCAGCCCAGCCACCAACTGTCACCCGTGTAGCAGTCCCACACAACATTGCCAGACTTTAAACATAATATAACTTTGTTAGATTTGTTTTCTTAGCTATAAATATTCAACAAATATCAAACCTTATTTGAATACCCAATCTATTTGATAATCAAATGAATGCTGGATACCGGCTAGGCCTTTTAAATAAATTATGTCTAAAAACAATAAAATATTTACCTATTTGTCCAATTCATGATTTTTCGTCATTTTTAGCCACCCATACAGCAATAATAATCATTTTGGGCTTGAATAGCTAAAGACCGAAAACTCAATCTCATTTTTATAAATGGCAAATTGAATGGTAAATTAAAGTGCCACATACGTCATAATGCTGACTACTGCATCCATTTTCACAAATTTTGATGAATAGTGAATGAATAGTCACATATAGCAAAGTAGACTCAGGAATTGCTCTAAAAACATTGTTTTACCATGGTTATCTCTGTCGCCTTACTTAAATGTCATTAAAAATGAATGAGATATGTTCCAAAGAGAGTTCTGAAAGATCCACAGGGGTTCAATAGAACAATGGCCTAAAAACCCCTAGACTGCTCCAGGAGGAACTTGCATGACTTCTTTCTTTTTTTAAGTCAGTTCGTAAAACATTTTTGGTACTGTGAACTGATCATGGACATGAAAGAGTATGTTGTGTAGTCAAGGAGTTCCTATTGTTATGTATTGTGTATTTTAGAAGTTATGTAGATATGCTGAATTTCAGCTCAATTGGATGCCAAGTGCTTAGAAAAGAAATTACAAATTTCGAACATTAAAACAGACATTTTGTTGTATGTGTATCCTAGTTAGTTCAAACAAACAAAAAGCTAACCTTCAATGAGTTTCTGTTATTATTGTTGTTCTGGCTATGGTTCTCTTGACCCTGGGGCTCCACCCGTGCTGTGTGCCGGACAACATAACGCTCCTCTCTAGATAGATTTTCATTAGATGTAGACACATCTGTTTCGCTGCCAGATAGACTCTGAGGAAAACCTGTAGGCACTGTTGACAAACAATAATTGATATATAAGCATTTTTCCTACATAACTTGGTATCAGCATGAGGGTGCTAGTCCCCACTTGTTATCTAAGTTCTTGCATAGATAAAACTGTCAAAATCTACAAATAACCATTACCAAATACTTATATCAGTATTTATTTCATAGTACAATGAATTTGGAGTATCACCAATTCCCTGTATAGACACACACTGTGTGTCTATACAGGAAATTTTTTCACACAGGGAATTGGTAAGAGTGGGGTATTAATCCTTTCTTAAGAGCCATTTTAATACTTAACATTGTTCAAACAATGAGCTTATGAGGAATAAATGAGCAGTTGTGAGAATAAGGTGTGGCATCAGCCTACAAATGAGTAATAATCCGGTATCACATCACCCAGTAATGATTATATGTGGAAAAGTCCATGAGAGGAATTAATCCTTTAATAATCGATGAAGCAGTACAATGAATTGATCAACATTACATTACTCATTTATACCCTACATAATCAAGTCAATTGACTTGTTCACACAAATATTGTACATAAATAGTCACTAGAGTTTCGTCTGGGAGTCTGAGTATTAGGGTCTGGGAATGTGCTATTATTTCAAAATATTATGATTCATGGCACAAGAATGTTGCTCAGTATGTTTATTAATCAGCTCATTATACTCACCACCTTGTTTCTGAGTTCGTTGAATATTGTTTGTGTACGAAAGGAACCGACCAGTCGGGCGCATGGACCCCATTTTCTCCAGAGGCCTCAGATTATTCAAGAAGAAACCATTTTACACAGTACAGCAAATAATATATAAACTCTCGCCTCACCTATTCATCACAAATCTGGAATAGAATTAGCATGTTTAGATTTTACGATGGTGTGGATGGATGTCACAAGCTTTGGTCACAAGGCATCGAGGACGAAGTTCCCTATGAACTATTTAATTAACATATTACTTTATAATTTGTGATTTGAACACAATAACTCACGGTCACACTGGTCAAAAAAAACTATAACTATACTACCGAGAGCTCCACAATGTACAGCACAAGATAAAAACAAACAGTTGCATTACATTACGAACTACAATTTGCTTGGTCTATCATCTATGCCCATGGTCCACCTACATCCCACATTGTTTACCTGGGTGTACCAAGGGTAATTATTTCTTCCCGTAGTTCACCTCAAGATAACTGGATGTACCAGGGGCTTTTATTTTTTCCCATGGTTCACCCTAGTTCACCTGGCTGTACCAGGGGAAATTATTTCTTCCCGTCGTCTACCTGTGTTATGGATATACCTATACAAACTATTAATTAAATTACTCATGTCAAATTACAATTACACATATTAAATAAATTACAAAGACTAATTTAACCTTCTAGTCAATATTAAATAACCCGCCCCTGCCCGATCTAGGTGAAAAGGTGCCCATTACACTCGCTGCATTCCCACGCTGAATAGCTAAGGCCGGCCTTTGCACCAGGAACGTACCGAAGCGGGAGTCACCGGTGATGTCACCGAGCCTACGACCTAACTCTCCCACAAAGTTCTTAGCCTCAGCCCCCCAACTGCCCATGGTCTCTACAGCCGCGGGCACAAAATGATAAAGCAGCTCCAAGGCAGCGTACTTAAGCCTCTTCTTAACGCTGGCGTCTTCCACAGCAGCTGAAGGGGAGTTGACGGTGCGAGTCAGGTGGCTCGGGGCAATAGTGCTGACGCAAGTAGCGTCCCAAATTAGGCACTTGCCGTTCTGCCACGGCACCAAGGTCAGCCCGTCGGGCCTCTTACCGTCAGATTTGCTCAGACCGGTAGGCTCAAGCACACAGGGGACGTTTGCTGATATAAGGGCTCTACGGACTATGTCATTGAGAGCATGGTGTCGTGGAAAACTCCCTGTGCGACGACGGCAACTCAGTGCATGATGGCCATAGGCCTTCACCATGGAACCGCATGTGCATCTGTGAGGTTCACACACATTGCAGCCCAGGCGGAGGGCCACCGCCACACGAAGAGAGTCGTCATCAAGTAAGGTGAGGTGAAGGCAGCACATGTAACTATGCTCCAGATTCATTCAATTACTATTTTTTTTCTTTTTCTCTTACTGTCAATACCACACGTCAATCGTGGTAAACATATTATTATCCTTTTATGTGGTACGTATTACTTTGAATCAAAAAAATAATTAATTTAAGTAAATCATGAACTCCAAAGATGATATTATTACCACCTAAAGAAAAGAGGGTACCGTCCTCCTACATAACGAGTGTCAATATGGTAAAGATTTGATAAAATGTTTACCAAAATATTGAACTGACTTCAATACTAAAACGGGTGTAATAACTTGTTGAAGTCGGTACCATGATAGATAAAAAGTACCTATTATCACAATATTGTGTGCTTCTTTTCTGACTTCTTAGTCATTACTTTAAAGAAACCCGTTTAGATAAGTGCAAATTTATACCAACTTTGAATTTGTAATATCTGGTTTTCAGTTTCACACTTTTGTAGGTGGACGACGGGCAGTGCATTCTGAAAACTAAATATCTAGATTTAGATAGGTGAACAACGGGAAAAAAGAAAAGCCCCGGTTATCTCGAGGTGAACTGCCGGAAGAAATAATTGCCCTTGGTACACCCAGGTGAACTATGTAGGTGGACCATGGGCGTAGACCGGATTTATTCATTAGATACTCTCATACATACTCTTATATATGTTAGGTACCTAAACCTATAGGTACTCCATTCCATAGACTATGTATAGTCCTTCAAATCTAATAGATACCGTTTGACACATTGTAAAATAGGGGTGGGGTCAAAAAAATCGGTTACTACAATATCCGATTCTTAAGAGATATCGATATAAGAGGTTTGAACCTTTTTGTATGGAAGCTGGCATATCGACCGGCCGCAGTTTTGGTTTTGTTTTTAAATCGCGGCTCACGATGAATGTTGTATGTATGGGTACAGAGGACACATAGACAAACAAACAATAATAATCAAAAATATAGTTATTACGTGTCTGTAATTACTGTTTAATCGTGTTATTACTATTAATTGAAAGAGAACAGTTAGGTATATTACATACAACTACAAACTTACTACTAAAAATAATTGTTTCATTGAAGTGTATGAAGATTGAGAAATTGATTATAATTTTACCCAATTTGGCATTATAACTCTCATTCCTCGACTTGCAAAGAGCTAAAATACAATTTCGACATCATATCACCCACATTATTTATTATATCACCACCTATATACACCTTTACTCACCACCAATTTACGACCGTTTAAAGTACGTCCTCTTTTCGACATTACAATCATTTGCTTAGTTCAGAGTCCAGTATAAAGATTGTCAAAGTAAAAGAATTAAAAACTCAATAAGACACACAAACGGAAAGTACAAAAATACGCATACAATCCATTTTTTTCATAATCACGCGAGTCTGCAAAGATTATAATTAATATATAAGCCGGCTTTCATGCCTTACGTTAAAGGAGTAACGGATAAGGTAGGGACTTTGCTGAAGGGGTACTCCATCAAGACGGTGTATACCCCCTTATCTAAGCTGGCGAGGCATGTGAGGACACTGAAAGACATTATTCCTTTCCAGACCCCTGGTGTGTACAAGGTCGATTGTAGCTGCGGTAGTTCCTACATAGGTCAAACGAAGCGTACCATAGCTGAAAGAATCAAAGAACATATCGCGGCCGTCAAAAATCGCCAGACACAGAAGTCGGCTATTGCAGAACATTTGCTTGAGGCGGGATCCGGTCACTGGATCGAGCTCCACGATCCGAAGGTCCTCTCCACTGAACGACATTATTTTTCAAGAATGGTTCGTGAAGCGGTTGAAATTAGAAAACATCGCAATTTCAACCGGGAAGATGGATTTAGGTTAGCGGCGTCGTGGAATCCCGTAGTGAGCAAGTGTACAAACCGCGGTGTAGGTACTAGGACATTTACCGATACAGTCAGTGTTGTGTGTCGTAGTGACAACCCTGCGATTTTTCAAGATCAAGTGAGGGTAGAAGAACAAAACACCCGCTCTTCTCGCCGGACTCACCCGCAGTTTTCAGTCAGCTCGTGACCACGGCCATTGTAACATGGTCGAAACGTCGAGCGAAAGGTACATATTTTTACCTATATTAAATAATACGATAAAATTTAGACATTTATAGGGAAGCAAATTCGTTCCATAAAAATTTATTCCGTACTATTTTTAATAACATACATATTTTACTGCCACCAATCGTTTCATAATATGTTTTGTTCTTTTACCTTTTTTTTGTTGTACAAAATACATAAAAGAAGCTAACATTTTTGTTAAAAACAATATTAGAAAACTTGTTCCAATTTTTTTATTCATCTTGCAACACGAGAATTGTATGTCAGCAAATTGATCAAATTCAATTTGAACATATACGTTATAAATTAATTTTAAATTGCTGATATTTCGTATTTTCGTGGATATTTCATGTTATTATAGGGTATATAGTGTATATACCTTTAATTTAAGCTTCCGCAGAACTATCCAAGTATTAGTAACATTAGAAACGGGATATTTACCGTGGAATCCATGTTGTAGGGAATATAAATCGCGAACTCAAAATGGATTACACGGTAAATATCCCTTTTCTAATGTTGTCTCTTGCAAAAGTGATCGCGATAGTTTAAAAACTTATAAATCTAAGTAGATAAAAGAGCAGCCGCTGTTCTCGCTATTTTAGAAGCTGCTGGAGAAATGCGGCGAAAAACAATTCCAGTGAACATTTTCTATTTTCAACTTTGATACTGCCTTTCCGTAAATACTAATAGTGCGTTCGAATAGATCCAAGGAATATTTTACTCTCTACCGAGCGAAGAAGTGTAACTGCCATACAGGCATAATGCGAATTACACTGATACTACTAGTGCAACAGAATCCGCACGGAATGCTAAGGAACTAACATTAGCGCGAATTTTAAATATCCACCCCATGCTTTTCTATTTTCATTTATTTATTTATTAATTCAGTCTGCGGATGGAACAATGTTAAAACATAATTTCGCCTCATGAAGTAGGCAGAACCTTATTAGGTGAGTAAGTAGGTACTTATGTAATAGAAATAAAACAATTTTTAAGAACATTTATGTATTTATTTCATAAATTTATTAAAGTTTAACTAAATAGTGAACAAAAGTTTAAAAATATCAAATGTAATAAATTATTTGTTGAAGGCAAAGTGTCCAGAACGCTGGCTGCATTTCCACGTTAAATAGCTATGCAAATTTTCTTTGCAAAATATGAGCCAGCATTCTGTTCACCTGACGCTTCAACTAAACGTTTGGCCGAGCCCTGAAAATTTCGTACGCGCCACTTAGAGAAAATTTCTACCCCAAACGGCACAAATGAGTAACCTCCACCGAGATTGGCATATTTGCATCGTTTAAAGGTTTCGACATTTTCACTGCCACACCAGCCTGAGCGTAAGTTTCTGGACTGACTTTGTTCTTTCTTGTCTGTCTGGAAGTCTGGACTGTCAGCATTTAATGCATCAAACAGCTGGACGAATTTGCTCAAAAGTGTAGCTGTGGCGAAGACTTCTGAAGGAAGTTCATCTGAAATGAAACAAAAAACAATAGAAGTTTAAGTACCTTCTACAAATCAATTTGAATAAGCTAATATAGGGTTTGTATTTCAATAAAAGGTATTTTTATATATTTCTACATGAAACCAACAGATTAGTCTGTAGAAACAATTGTATTATTTATAAAATATTCATAGATTTGATTTTTTATTGTTTTATTTTAAACACATATCTACTACTATTGCTTTACTAAAACGTAATTTATGCAGGACAGTGACTTAATGATAGATTTGTGTCTTTACTCACGACTATGTCAAAAATCAGGCATCATTGAAACTATAAATATTTACATATACATATTAAATTAACTTCTGAAATGGCAAATGTTCAACACGTACGACTACACTTATAAAGGAAAAATAAATGTGCAATATCTGTTACAAATAAGTATGAAAGCTATATTTATGCCTCTGTGCCTCCACCATAAAGTTTTAAAATCTCAAACCCTTATTAGAATATTCTGTCGTTCTTTCGTTCTTTCACTTCACTTACATCTGGTCGTGTTCCTTTTGATAAAATAGTAAATATTGTAATGTGAAGTAAACTATGAAATAAAATTCATTTTATATAAAGGAAAATAATCAATGATATTTTTCAATGTTAATACAAATCGGTGACATATTTGACATTACACAATAATCAAATAAAAATAGTTTCTTCTTCTTGAACAGTATTAAACAAAGAGGTTTTCTAACACTGCCCCTTACTCTAGCAATCATAAAGTTGTAAACTAAAACTATTATTGCAAGAGTACACCATACATATGAGTACAAAAAAAAAAAAATATATAAGAAACCTAAATTAAACCTAAACACTTAACAAACAAATTGTTTTTAACCTTTGGCAAGGCTTTTGTGAATAGGTCAGCTTCCAACTCAGCTGATGGCTTATAAAATATCTTTATTAGTTTACGCTCTACACATTCTTGCACAAAATGATGTTGTATGTCAATGTGTTTGGTTCTTCGGTAACATTGATTTTCAACTATTTTGAGTGTGCTCTTACTATCATTATAAATAACAATAGGCTCACGCGATAAATTGAACGGTGTCAATTCATTTACAAAATTATGTATGAATTTAGCTTCTTTTACCGACGTACCAAGAGCGTAATATTCAGCTTCTGTACTAGAACAAGCAACATTGTTTTGCTTGTGGCTATGCCAATTTATCACATTCAGTCCAAATCTACTCACGAAACCAGAATACGATTTTCGATCGTTGGTATCCTCCACCCAATCTGCGTCGGATGAAATTTTAAATTTGTTACTACCTCGCCTAAAATTGAGTCCGTAATCAGTTGTACCCGATAAATATCGTAGCACGCGTTTGGCAGCAACCCAATGCGTCTCATTATAACAAGTGTTATATTGGCTGAGCTTACTGCACACAAATTCAATATCCGGACGAGTGCATACAGCGAGATACATCAAACTCCCGATAAGTTCCCGATATTCAAACCTCGAATCAATCTTCTCAGCTTTTGGCGGATTAAAATTTACTTCCATGGGAGTTGCGACTTTGTGACAATCATCCATTCCAAATTTTATCAACAAATTTTTACATATTCAGATTGAGTCAGTTTCAATGTCCCTTGCTCCCTGTTCCTTTCGACCTTCATACCCAAAGCTTGTGTAACAGGTCCAAGCAATTTTATATTAAAGTTGGAACTAAGCAATTCATAAAGCGTTTTCTTTTGATGATCATTGGAGCTAAATATGAAAAAATCATCAACATATAGAGCTATTATCAAATTATCTTTATAGAACACACATTGTTCACTCTTCAACTGTTTATAATCATTGTTAACCAAAACCTTATGAATTTTTTCATTCCAAGCTCTAGTGGCTTGTTTGAGCCCATATAGACTCTTTTTGAGTAAACATACTTTGTTCTGCCCCTCAATTTAAAAACCGGTAGGTTGCTCCATATAGATTTGCTCATGTAAATCTCCATTAAGAAATGCTGTGTTGACATCAACATGTTCAATGTCCATATCATTTTCAACACCAATCGCAAAGAGTAGTCGTAGAGTGCTATGTCTCACAACAGGTGCAAATGTTTCTTCATAGTCAACTTTATATTGTTAAGTAAAACCTTTTGCAACTAATCTTGCTTTAAACTTTTCAAATTTCCCACTTGGATCTACTTTTTCTTTGAAAACCCATTTCGATTTTATCACATTACTATTTTTAGGTCGATCCACAAGTTCCCAGACACTATGCGACATTAGTGAGTTATATTCATCTTGCATAGCTTCTATCCAACCTTCACTATTCTCACTTTCAATCGCTTCTTTATATGACTTAGGCTCACTACATCCCATCAAAGCTAGATCAGAGAAATCGTTCACTACATAATCTTTTAACCAAATAGGAGGATGGCGGTCACGTTTGGGTCTAGAATTTTCAGCAACTTCCTGGTCTGAAATATTCAGTCATAATTTGTGAGTCAGGTTGAATATTATTCAACGAAATTTCTTCCTGTTCATCAGATGTAATTATTCCTTCGACATGAGGTTCTTCTTCAATTGGATCTAGAACAGCTGTGCTACCAAAAACTCGAAGATTACTGGGATCCACTTTAGACCCAGTCCATAATTCTTCAGGAGTAGCATTTTTCACAGCTGCAGTTGGACTACGGTTCTTCAAATAACACGCAGTATTTACCGCTTCAGCCCAATATTGTTTCTCCAAACAAGCATCTTGCAACATGGCTCTGACTTTTTCCATTAAAGTTCTGTTTAAGCGTTCAGCAACGCCATTTTGTTGAGGTGTATACGGAACTGTCGTTTCGTGAATAATACCACATTGCTTAAAATGATTCGCTAAACTTTTATAACAGTATTCCGTGCCGTTATCGCTCCTAACCCGCCTTATTTTAAGATCAGTTTGATTTTCAACTAAAGTTTCTAATTCGATAAACGTATTCAAGACAGTCATCTGATCTTTGCGTTTTAGAAAATATATAAACGTTTAGTGCGAAAAATCATCCGTAAACGTTATAAAATAACGATAACCACTCCAACTATTGACCGAAAAAGGTCCACATATATCTGTATGAACTAAGTCAAGTTTAGTCATGCTCCTATGTGCCTGACCACGCGGGAATGATTTGCTCTTTTGTTTACCCTCAAAACAAGGAGAACAAGATGTCAAATCACCATTGTTAAACTTAATACCATTCGCTAACTTATCACGAAGTGTTAACATACCTGCTAAACTTAAGTGGCCCAGGCGACGATGCCATAGTTCCAAAGAATTAATGTTGGACACAAAAGCATTACCTTCAGTGCTAAAATTAGGCTCTTGGTTTTTCTTACATACGTAACTACCCCTTTTCTGATCAATTTTGTAAATGCCGTCCACATTAGTAGCTGTTACTACGCTGGAACTAGTCACATTGACTTTATCCTTCCTGTAAATATAACAGTTATTAGCATCAAATAATAAAACATAGCCTTTTGCTGCAATTTTGCTAACAGACAAAAGATTAGTTGCTACTTTCGGCACATACAAAGCATCAGTGATGACTTTATCAATGGCATCATCAAACGTTACAGTAATATCACCAACGCCTTCACTGTATATCTTATCATTATTTGCAGTAGTAATTTCAAATTTATTACTGGCAGAAAAATTCTTCATCCAGTCTTTCCGGTTAGTCATATGACTAGAACAACCTGAATCTAAGATCCAACTATTACTGTCACAAATGTTATTCACTAAAGCAATTTCTCTAGATAATAAAGTCAGATTTGCACTACTTCCCTTCTTTGTCGACGAAGATGCATCTGGCGTCAAGCTTTTATCAGGAATCTTCTTCAAATTCTTTTTTTATTTGGGACACCTTGGCTTAATATGCCCTTTTTCATGACAATTATAACACGTAGGAATAAATTTGTCTTTTGCAACAAGAATCTTCTCAGTTGGTTCCACATTCAAATTCAAAGTTCCCTTTTTAAATTCGCTTTGTATCAACTGACATTTCACAAAGTCAGATGACAGTTTCATATTCGTGGCTTCCATGGCCATAATCAATGAGTCAAATTCATTTGGTAATCCTATTAGCATCATTTCGGCTAATTCATCATCCTCTATTTGACATCCAATGTCTGCCAATTCTTGAGTTACAGAAATTATATTTCCTAAATAATGATCCATTGAGCTATGATCAATATATCTGAGCTGCGATAACTTCCTTTTAAGACATAATCGTCGGCTTATGCCACTATTTTCGTAAGCCGCCTTTAGATTATTCCAGGCGTCTGCCGCCGTCTTGGAAACCTTTACATGCGGATAGCAAATCGGCTCGATATTCTAACATATTTTGGCATATGCTCTCTGGTCTTTTATGGGGTCCGAAATAGTATTCGACACAACATCCCATAAACCATTATCAATCAATAAAAGTTTTATTTGAAATTTCCAGTTTTGATAGTTTGTAACACCCTTTAGTTTCTCAATAGAAATATGTGAGTTACTTACAATTGTAGTATTCATTTTTGAAGAGCTAATAAAGTTCTCCATGCTCACATAAACACCCAGTGATTTATTTCTTCATAAAATAATATTCCACAAGAAAAAAAATATCACATTATTGAAACATACATGGGAAAAACTTCACAAAATAAATAGGTACTAATAATTATTACAGCACATAACCTGATAAAATAGTAAATATTGTAATGTGAAGTAAACTATGAAATAAAATTCATTTTATATAAAGGAAAATAATTAATGATATTTTTCAATGTTAATACATATTTGACATTAAACAATAATCAAATAAAAATAGTTTCTTCTTCTTGAACAGTATTAAACAAAGAGGATTTCTAACACCTTTGAGAGCCAAAATCGATCGCGTCGTTCGCATCGCCGCCCAACCATTACCTTTCAAACTCGCAATTATCATAACAGCTCGGTACATCATCGATTACGTCACAGCTCACGCTCACGCCACGACTACAACACTCGGGGATGGAAGGTTTTGGCCTTGCGGTCGTTGTGAGCTGTTACTGTCAAAATATCAAATAGGTTTATGTTCATTCGATTTAATTGATAGAAAATATGACGCGCTTTTTGCGACTGTGTGAGTGTTCTATTTGGGTTGGGCATTATAGGTATTCATCCTAAAGGAAACACGAAACCGGGGCACGACAGTCGTATGTATTGGCGGTGTTTACTGGAATGCACCATTAGGGTCGATTTCGGCTTAAAAAGGAACACGCCGTAAATAATATTGAAGTAATATTGTTCACCCATTTTGTGTTGGTACGATAGTAAGTATGATTATTTTAAGCTTATTACAAGACGCTCCTGATTTATGATAGTTTCGTAAAAGGTGGGAGTAGGCCCCGTTGTGTCGTCCATCAGCCCACAAGCAATAGTAATTACATTACTGCAATCTGACTAGAGTAAGATAGGAAATATGTTAGACGAAGGTACAGGCACATACTACCTATATGATCTTATTATAGGTATCACATGGAGATCAAAGTTAAATTACATGTTTTTAACTAACTGTAATAATAATACCTACTGTAGAATTGAATACGAGAGGTACCTAACTATGCAACAAGTATTAGTTTTTCAATATAAGCAAGATAAAGCATATATGAGCATAAAAATATATATGATTAACATACCGTTCAACATTCGTTTTACCAATCGAATGAATCATAAACCTATTTGATATTTTGACAGTAACAGCTCACAACGACCGCAAGGCCAAAACCTTCGATCCCCGAGTGTTGTAGTCGTGGCGTGAGCTGTGACGTAATCGATGATGTACCGAGCTCAGTTATGATAATTGCGAGTTTGAAAGGTAACGGTTGCGAACGACGCGATCGATTTTGGCTCTCAAAGGAACACTACCAGATGTAAGTGAAGTGAAAGAACGAAAGAACGACAGAATATTCTTATAAGGGTTTGAGATTTTAAAACTCTATGGTGGAGGCACAGAGGCATAAATATAGCTTTCATACTTATTTGTAACAGATATTGCACATTTATTTTTCCTTTATAAGTGTAGTCGTACGTGTTGAACATTTGCCATTTCAGAAGTTAATTTAATATGTATATGTAAATATTTATAGTTTCAACGATGCATGATTTTTGACATAGTCGTGAGAAAAGACACAAATCTATCATTAAGTCACTGTCCTGCATAAATTACGTTTTAGTAAAGCAATAGTAGTAGATATGTGTTTAAAATAAAACAATAAAAAATCAAATCTATGAATATTTTATAAATAATACAATTGTTTCTACAGACTAATCTGTTGGTTTCATGTAGAAATATATAAAAATACCTTTTATTGAAATACAAACCCTATATTAGCTTATTCAAATTGATTTGTAGAAGGTACTTAAACTTCTATTGTTTTTTGTTTCATTTCAGATGAACTTCCTTCAGAAGTCTTCGCCACAGCTACATTTTTATACAAATTCGTCCAGCTGTTTGATGCATTAAATGCTGACAGTCCAGACTTCCAGACAGACAAGAAAGAACAAAGTCAGTCCAGAAACTTACGCTCAGGCTGGTGTGGCAGTGAAAATGTCGAAACCATTAAACGATGCAAATATGCCAATCTCGGTGGAGGTTACTCATTTGTGCCGTTTGGGGTAGAAACTTTCTTTAGAGAAAGTTTCTACCGTGGTGTGTACGAAATTTTCAGGGCTTGGCCAAACGTTTGGTTGAAGCGTCAGGTGAACAGAATGCTGGCTCATATTTTGCAAAGAAAATTTGAATAGCTATTCAACGTGGAAATGCAGCCAGCATTCTGGACACTTTGCCTCCAACAAATAATTTATTTAATTTGATATTTTTAAACTTTTGTCCATTATTTAGTTAAACTTTAATAAATTTATGAAATAAATACATAAATGTTCTTAAAAATTGTTTTATTTCTATTACATAAGTACCTACTTACTCACCTAATAAGGTTCTGCCTACTTCATGAGACGAAATTATGTTTTAACATTGTTCCATCCGCAGACTGAATTAATAGGTAAAAAATAAATGAAAATAGAAAAGCATGGGGTGGATACTTAAAATTCGCGCTAAAGTTAGTTCCTTAGCATTCCGTGCGGATTATGTTGCACTAGTAGTATCAGTGTAATTTGCATTATGTCTGTATGGCAGTTACACTTCTTCTCTCGGTAGAGAGTAAAATGTTCCTTGGATCTATTCGAACGCACTATTAGTATTTACGGAAAGGCAGTATCAAAGTTGAAAATAGAAAATGTTCACTGGAATTGTTTTTCGCCGCATTTCTCCAGCAGCTTCTAAAATAGCGAGAACAGCGGCTGCTCTTCAACATGACGATAGCAAAATTACACGTAAGTTCTACATTGGATTGGAGTTATTGTGTAAGTTTCAATCGAATGGATATTGGATAAATTTAATGGTTTATGTACCTTTACAGGTACTATTACGGCAATAGGTCCTGTTTACAGATTGTTGCCTCGTTTCTTTTCCCAAACAGCCCTCGAAAATCTACCGGTAGTGGACTTCGAATACGTAAAAAGAGCTACATCAAAGAATGAAGTTATGATAATTGATGTAAGAGAACCTGATGAAGTTAAGGAACATGGGAAAATTCCTGAAAGCGTTAATATTCCTTGTAAGTGTTACAATCAAACATAAGTCTTGAAATGTATTATTTTGGTGCCTAACCACTTTTAAGTCATGAGTTTTGCTAAACTGTTATAAAATTGTAATATTTGATTTAATCTTAATTTTAGTAAATCTTGGTTGATCCAGGTTTGCCTAGATCTACTATTGGTTATTGTGTGCTAGAATTGTCAAAGTTGATTCAACATCCCGTTTATGATTAGAATTAAAGATATAGGAATTAATCTAACATGAACAGATGCATAAGGGTTAATGTACAAATAAAAACTCAGTTATTACTTTGAATTTGGCATTTACCCTAGGTTTACCCAATACTGCCTGGATGTTTTTGTTTTTATTATTACACTAAAGTTACCCTTTCTGATAAATGGCTGATAATGTTATTATTATTAGTCTTATGAGCCACTACCATTTTTGCCAGTGTCACACAAAAGAAAAGACTATCTAACAAAGGAGCATATTATACAGGGAACAGAGATTTGTCCAGTGGTTATGATTGATTTGACCAAATAAAATATATATCCAACCCTCCACTGAAACACTTATTTTTACTTAGTTCTTCTGCCCTTACCTATAGTATTTTGCCACCCAGATTAACTACGAGTATTATGAAGGGTTGCTGGAACATTCATCAAATTTGACAACAAAACATTTTCTGTCGTTTGATTATCTGCAATTTGGATTTATTTTTTTGTTGTGAATTTAGTGAATCTTTATTATTATAGTGTCGAACAGAGATAGCAATAGAGCTAAAGTGTTGGAATAGTTTATGAACATTTTATGAAGGCGGTGGTATGGTATTAAATAAATAAGTCTTAGCATTGCTAATTATTAAATTACAGGTACACAAACAAGACTTAACAACTCAATGTCTCATGGTCATGGAAGCAGTGCAGTTTGTAACTTGTGAGAAAATGCATCTGTTCTAGGTAGAGGTTAGCACTTAACATCAGGAAGGCCTCGTGCTTGTACTATATCCTAATGGCATAAACAAATGCTAGATATACACATAAAAATAAATTATAGATTTGATTGCATGAATATTTTGTGTTGTGACAGCATAATATAGATCAGAGACCTTTCTAACATTATTGATCTTTGCAGTGGGCGCCATTAGTTCGACGTTGGCATTATCAGAGCAAGACTTTCAACACACTTTCAAAAGGGCCAAACCTCAAAATAATACCGAAATTATTTTTTATTGTATGATTGGGAAAAGGTCTGCAAAGGCACAACAAAATGCTTTGAATTTGGGATTTAAAAAGTAATTATCTACTTAAAATATTATACTTATTTGAACACTTTACAATTATCTTTGCATTGCATACATATACTGCCTACTTTTCAATAACCCATACAGTGAAAATGAATATAAACCTAGGTAATTTAATAAAACTGTTGAACTGTAAATGTAACATTGTAACATACCTAAGTAATTTGTTTTTTTTTTCAGTGTCAAGAACTATTTAGGAAGTTGGACAGATTGGGCTCAAAAAACTCAATTATAAAATTAACCTCCGTTCGCAAGTTTGAGAAAGTATCGGATACCTGACCTTCACATAATATTCACAAATCCAATAAGTATTTTTGTATGTAATAAAAAATATCTTACCTACTACAAATTAGGTAGATATTTGATAAAGAATGTTAATCTACAGAGATATATGATTACTACAAAGTAGTCTTTAAGTTTTGTTAATTTTATAAGCGCTGCTCGACTACACTTGTTGATATATCACTTACGGTTCCCTATTTTTTTGCATAAAATGTTATGTCATAATGGCATGGCATACTTTCACTTATCCTAATAATAGTTACCCACAGTATTGAATGAAACTTAAAAAGGCTTAACTTTTTGGGCACAATTTTTTAGAGCATAACTACTTTCAAGCTTAATAATTGTTAAGCATACTATTCTAAAGCCTTAATTTACTTACGTATAATGATATATAAGCATAAAGGGAAAAAGTATGTTTTGGAAATTATGTGGGGTGTACCTTTGAATATCGACAAGGTCATTACTTCGACAGTCCCTTATTTCGAAAAAACATAGTTTGATGTCTTTGCTTCGACAGAACATTATAAGGTGGACTGGTGTTATTTTTCTGTCCGAAAAATTTTAGTCAAAATTTATAACTTTTATGCCCTCGTCTGTTATAGAGTTCTATTCTATTTCTTAGATTATGGCCTCTGCGGTATTGCCGCAATCCCGCCAATGTCGCGTTGATAGAGTAGATAACAAACGAAGGAGACTGGTCGGTGGAGGGGAGATTGATCGGGTTCTGGATCATACATTTTGCATCTGAGCATACAAACCTAAGGAAGACAAACATAAGTACAAAGGATGTAACATGCAAACATAAATAACTGCAATAGAGTTATTCTAAATCTGGTAAATTGGTGTTGACTAACCTTTATCTGTTTTAATCTTCATTGTATTTTTATTAAAGATGAAGCATGTTTAAATGGTAAAATAACATATTTTAACTAAATACTGGAAAATGCCAGAATAGCCCTCAGAATATTCATGTCAGAATATTCCGTCAAGTGGTAATCGAATCTATAATGCTATAACACTCAAACTCGGAAGAATATAACTTTGTCAAACACAATGCATGCGAATTTGAGGATTCTAATCTCCTACGATGAATCAGTTTCTAATAAAACATTTAAAAAAAATGTGGGGCAATTCGGCCACAACTTTCGAGACGCCCATTAAATGATAGTGTTGGGACTTGGGCCTCAGACTATCGATAAATGACGAATAGCTAAAATTATCTCAAATCTAAATCCAAAATAAATGGCCAATAGATTTGGTGTTATTTTTATTATCATACAGGTTTAATAAACAAAACATTAATTTACGTTAAAAACTTTTGTTTATTTTTTTAAGTACAACAAAGGCCAGTACTTTATTGCAATGCAGTTTTTCTTACTTCTGAAATTAATCTTAAATAATTAGGTAACATCATTTGGTACTTCTTTATAAGGCTGTTTGACAAATCTCGAGTAAAAAAGAACTAAGACAAGTTTAAATTGTAAAAGACTTTTAAGGGCACTTTCTAAGAGAAATCCTTATGTCTGTCGTTAAAATGTATGTGTAAATAAAATTAAAAATATTACAGTAAGAGATCAAAGTCTACAAATTACAGTTACTTTTAAAATCAAATCTTTAAATAAATAACTTTCCTTGGCACTTATTTATAAGACAGAAGGCAGTCTAGTTAAAACAAAAAAGGTGTAAGGTAAATAAAAAGGGCAAACACTACAAATTCAAGTAACTGATAAAAAATACTAAGGAACTTTATTAGAGTTAAGTACTTACAGGCTTCATTTCTGTTGTTTAAAATTATTACTAATTAAAATAAAAATAATTGCCTCGTATGAGATCAAATTCTACAAATCACAGGTTCTTTTAAAATTAAATCTAACAATTAACTTTCTTTGCATCTTATTTAAAATGCAGTCTAGTTATTATAAAAAAATCTACGCAAAAGACTACAAAGTCAAGATAAGGTCATGTGGGGTAAGAGGAACATACTTTATTAAAAAAATAATTGAGGCGCTATTACTTGTGAAATAATCGCCTTAAACTATTTACGCTATATGTAGTATACTGTATAAATATCAATCTTAACCAGATTTTAATCTAACTTTACAACGTGAAAAGAACCTCTAGTTATTAACGAAAAAGCACAGGTTCACTGTCACTGTCCCTCTTACACCGAAAATCGGGTAAGAGAAACAGAATCCATAATTTGACTTTCCTTATCTCGTACAAATCAAAAACGAAGTCAATCACTACAGGTATGGTTTAATCACTCTAATTCGAATCGTATCCAATTGTAATATGGTTTAATTTAAGAAAATTAGAATGCTATAATGTTTTTGGGGGAAGTGGAACATACACGTGCGAGCAGGGGTCGAAAACATTGGACCAATAAGACAAGTACAATGTATTTTTTAATTCTTACTTAGGTAGGTAGGTGGGCCATTCTTCTTTTTTACGTCACATTTAGCACCATCAAAAATAAATTTTCAAAAAAAAAGTATTTGTTTTTTTTTGTTTTTGAGTACTCTAATTTGTTACTTAATTACTTAAGATTCCGCAAACATACTCAGCAGCGATGATTTCTGAATAATTATTTAAGAAATTTCTAGTTGTTTTGGGATGGTGCAGCAAAAATCAAACACCTCTGTCACAGTATGACTTTTAATTTTATTTTGGCATGCAAAATCACAATATAGTTTTAATTTGAACTATGTGTACAACAAATTAAAATGTTTAACTAGCTAACCAAATTTAGCTCTTTTTCTTAAGAACATTATAATAATATTTAACTTTCTTCATACTCTGTCACGTTTTTGTGCCACTGACTAGACCAACTTTAAAAATTAACTGTTTTACAGGATATTACTTAAATTTAAATTTAAATGGATATATGAATTGAAATACTTTCTATCATATTCAGAAACAAGTTTTTTAGAAAAACAAATAGCGAGCACGCCAGACTAGCTTGAAAAATTTGCTGTACGGAGACATATTGTGACGGAGTGGTAAATACTGTAACAGCGTAGTAATTTCATAACTAGAAAAGGTCATTAACGATATATTTAACAACATTATTTCAGAAATAGGATCTTGCATTTAAACATATTAAATAATAACATCTATTTCTATCTAATTAGTTGAAAACTTACTTAACTTACATATAACTAAATGCTTTTTCAGTAGGTATTGAAATTATGATTTGACTTTTGATATCAGTCATTGCTACTTTTAAAAACTAAAAATCAAGGTTTTACTTTTACATTTCAAACATATCGATTGGCTCTTTAAACTCGTACAAAAACCTTTGATTTGTTTGGCTTTAGAAGAATTGTAACTAAGTTTTCAAACATTACGTCTGAAACATCCGACTCTACCAACATGAAAAGTCTTCCGCTTGTTCCAACATGTCTAAAGAACAAGACCCATACATCTCCTTCTTCATCAACATTGCTTTGGGCTACGCCTAAATAGGTGTATTCAGTTTTTCTTTCACTAACAACCTTTACAAGAAGATATGTGCCTGCTTTGATGGAATATGGATGGAGCTCGTTTGTGGAAATCTTTAGATTATTATTTGAAGTGCTGGGATTATATATCTGGGAATATTATCATCGTCGTTTGTATTTTTCATTTTTTTTATCGCACTATGGCGGTAAGCATTATTGAAGTTTGTGATGACAATTAGAAGATCATCGTAAGTTGGGTCACTTAGGCATGGTGTTGGTGGATTAGCTGTGGTTGTTTCGATTAGAGGATCATCATCGTCAAAGTAAATTGTGTCATTTAAGCAAGGTGATGCTGGATAGCCTGTGGTCGGTGTGGTGATTTCAGGTTCAGACAGTGGAATGGCTGTTGTAGTCTCAGATTCAGGAAGCGGACGGTAAGTCTTGATGTCGTAGCATGAACAAAAATTTTCGCAAAAATCTGCTGACAGAGCCATCACTGGGTAGTCACGGCTATAACAAAAGGTAACACCAATGCTAACATTAAAAAGCTAAAACACGATATTTTTCCGTTAATTAAACACTGTAACGTTGAAATTTCATACAAAAGCTACCACTCCGTCACATAATTTACTACTCCGTCACGCCTGGCGTGACAGAAGTGTGGTGTGACGGAGGTGTAAAATAACAATGAACACGATTCTCACAATTTCAATTATCAATTATTCAAAAAAAATTTGTGCCCAGTTGCAAGGTTCACAAAAAAATAATCAATCTAGAAAATATAGAACAAATAAAATGAAATGTGCGACAATAAATTTACGTGACAGAGCATTCGCCGAATTAAAGCACGCACCTCCTGCGGCAACTCTCGGGCGACTCGCTGGGCCGGCTAAGGAGAAGAGAAGGGATGTTGAAGGCGGATTGAGGGAGGAGCGGGGCGTTAGCCCGTGGCATACGCTCAAGGTCAAAATAGTAGTTGCATTATTATCCGACAAAATTAAGTGACCGAGGCGACCACTAAATTCGCACTTCGGTCGAAGACGTAAAGTTCATATTGGAACTTTTTGGTTAGTTTAGTTCATATGTTTTAGATGCGTATATTGCATTAATGCTCAGTATTTTGCTTTGTGATTGGCATTCAAACATTTTATAATCCCATATAACATTTCTACCTACTAGGTGTTTGAACGCAGCGACTGGAGCTGGGAGACACCTAAAATTTGTATGAAAACACCTTCGTCACACGATTTGACTCCTCGGTCACGCTGATTTTCCTTAAAAATTCATAAAATTAGATCATGTCAACTAAACACCTGAGTGATCGTATAGTATAAAAGACACTGTAACAACGATTTAAAAAAAAGTCTATTTATTTTTCAGATATAATTTTTTATCTGAGCAAATATGACGTAAAAAAAAAGAATGGCCCAGGTACCCTACCCAACTAAAACTTACAAATTCAAAATTTATTGAATGTTATATCTATTAAAAGAAAATTTAAAAATTATTTGCCCTCTGCGACCAATAACTGGTTTTGGCAGTTTAATTACAACATCCTCCAAGTGACGCAAATCAGATATATCGTCGACGGGAGGAAAAGTGAACACACTGCCTTCATTTTTTGAAACTGTTTTTCTGGCATATTTTATAATAGGGATGCCAGTATCATAATATTTTGTCGGGGTAGTAAATTAATGTAGGTACTACCTACACCCACATAGTGTTTGGTATTAATATAATTATTTTAATTTTAATTATTTTATTGTCAAGGTTAATGTTCTCAATTTCAGACTGTTCGTCAAAAATATTTTCTTTATTTTCACCTGTGTAAGATAGAACGTCTTCACAATATTTTTCATAATCATCATCACTTTCGTCTTGGTAGTCAATTTTGCTCACTTTCACTCGAAAAAATTCTAATATTTATAGTTCGCTTTTTAGCTTTAGATTGATTGTTTTGTCCACTTTCCTTCTTAGCTGCGATATATTTCTGTTTTCCTGTCATTTCTTTCCTTGCATTTATCTTATTCCCTTTTTTTCTACTTGTTCATTTAGTTTTTTTAGTTTTGCTTCTTGTAGTTTTTTTTACATGTTAACGTCATCATAAATAGTTATAAATAATCATAAAACTAAAACATAAAATATCTTTTTCCGTGATATGTGAGTAAACTGTGAACATAACAAAGAATTGCAACATCACTTTCTTGTTCCAAATACCGCCGGCGTACTTGTTCGCACAGCTTAAGTAATTAACCTTTGGACTACAATAACAATACGAATACCAAATACCCTTTCATTGAGTAACACTTGCGGGTCGGGTTTTTAATTATTAACCTTTTGAAAATACGTCGGGTTTTTAATTATTAACCTTTTAAAAATACCTTACAAATGGGTATCCAAATTAGGGTAACCCTTGTGTTACCGTGTTAACACAGTTCAAAGGGTAACCCATAGGCATGGCTTACTGCTGAGAGTAAAAACCCACAGCGATAGGGTTTTTACGAATACTAACCCTATAAACCAACGGCGAGTACGGCGACAACAACCCTACCAAAGGGTAACCCAATTGAAGAGGTTTTAATAGGGTTATTCAATAAAATAGGTTACCGTTTTAAAGGGTAACACTTATAGCTTAGGTTTTTTACTAACCCTGTTAAAATACCCTGGGTTAAACCCTAAAAATGGGTAACCAAATCAGTCCCTGTTTCTAAGTTGCAATCGACAATGTCTCGATTATTAATACTCAAAATAATAACCTCTGAATCTGGTGGTGTGTTTAAGTCATATTTTATTAACAGCTTCAAAGTTGGTTAAAATTTCAAATCCTTCCTAGGCTATCTCGATTTTTATCGGATTACTAAGCAAATTAGCATTCAAGGTGTAATCACCTATTATTGGCAAACTAATATCTGGATTTTGTACAGATTCTGCAGCCAAAATGATTGGTTTCCATCTATACGGCTAATCGAGCTTATATTTTTAAATCCACTTGCGTCTTTGTTTGGGTTTTTCGTTGAATTTAGACGTTCACTTCCCCTCAATTCCTTTGCTACTTGTTAGGAAAGGAATTGAGGGGAATTAATTAATTAACACATTTTGAATAATCTAATGCGTTTGGATTCAGAGAATATAATACGCATTTCCTGAACCCTTTTTTAATAGTTCTAGGCAAATTTTATTTATCCAGAGTTTTTTCCAGTAACAGGCAAAACGATGACTTTGTCAAGACCGTGTTTATATTTTCTCTTTGAAATGCCCATTCGTGCACAGTATTTTTCAATCCCATTTTTAAAGGCTTGAAAACTCTTACATCTGCAGGCTGAATTAAATATGTAGCGTTTAGTGCATGTTGTCGTATTAGGATTAAAAGCCATTGTCGTATGTGGATTTAAGGAAATTTGAAGGTACTTGCTTGCAAGTCGTGTTATGGACTTTGCAAGACTAATGCCGGATAGGTAGGTATCTCAGCCGAGAGGGCACCGGGCTTTGTGACCAGGCCGTCTTGGTGATAGATAGGTAGGTACTCATGGCTGCGTGCGTTGCGAGAAGAAATCATAATCGAGACATATGAGACATTGCATGATATGACACAGTTTTATTGAAGTCAGGTATTGTTTTCTTACATCCTAAATTTACTTCAATTTTGCAAGTTTTACTGATTCTACACTTTCGACGGTTTAATATATATATATATTGGCGAAAGGTACCTTTCCAGTGGAAGTTGATCTCCTGGTATTGTGGCTTACGGATTAGCCATCCGTTTTATTCATCGTCCTCCATCGGGTCATCTCTCCATTTGTGTTAAGGCCCGCATGGCTTTTTGGCCTTGCCTCATATCCGCATCAGGTTGTCGGACATTTGCTGAAAATCAAAATGCGGTGCGCGACGACTGGTCTCGTCGACAGTCACTCGAGGAATTTTTTTTTAACCCGGGGCATGCCTTTATAGAAGAGAGGTGCGGGTGTGGGGGGCAGGCCCGCCGCTGATCACGCCATGTCTGCATCTCGCTCGCTCATCCTGCTGGCTCTCTCTCTCGCATTTCGTGCACATGTTTTTACCGCGTGGGGTTATAAATAATACTTACTCACAATACAAATTTCGAATCCTTAAAACTATCAAGGATGCTATATAATACAAAAGGGTTTATTTAGATTTGGCCATAATTTCCTGTTTCGGCTCGAAATTTGACAATTTTTTTGTTATTTTTTATTTTTTTGACATCTTGTCATGCAAAATTTGGTTGGTCTTCCTTGCTTACATATCCAGGGCTTTTGGCGGCTGGACGACAAGGAAGATCTTCTTAATTCTAGTTACAAATTTGGGTTTAAAAGGAACCGTGAACACTTTAATGCGTCCTTAGGTATTTACAAAATGTCACATATTCACATTTTTAAGGCTGATCTTTACTTGTCTTGATCTGACTGAACTCCATCGCTCTGATATAGGCTGGACGATAAGGCAGCCTTTGGATAACGGCTGAGGAGTCCGTGCTTCTCCCGTTTCCAAATCTAGTTTTACCCAATTTAATATCGACGCCTGACATAATTCTCTTGGCAAAATTGAGTTTCTTTGGACAGGTCGTGACAATTTCCATAGGGATCATTTTATAACGGTACAATGTGCATAGATAATTATACCATTTTCATGGCAATATTCGCTATGCCGCGTTGTTAAATGGGTCTTGAGTCCATCAATAAAAAACAAGCACTGGTTTCTGTATATTAATCATCCAGCCAGTCTCTGACTTTCCTACAGCCATCCAGCAGGCATACTGTGAATAACAACTGGTGGTCTTTTTCATTTTCCCTGAAGCTGAGATAAACACAAGAACAGTAATAGCCTCTTTTTCTTTTCCTTTTACGATTTTATACACATTTTATATCCTCTGGGTGCGATAACTTTTCCGGGCTTGGGTGAAACTGGTTTTTGCTTTGGTTTCGTAACCATTAAATATTCGGTCGGGCATGCTCAAAATATCACTGGCACCTTTTCTTCTAACTAAGTGCTTTAACAGTATGTCAAAATACTTCCGAATTCCTACTTCTGTCACAGCGGCTGTTCCTTTAGATATCGTTTTCGGGCGTTCTCTCACTTAACTCAGGATTTCGTTCGAATGAGTTCGGTCTTGTAAAGTTCCTCGTGGAACGCGCCATCACCTGTATGGATTTTTCTTCTTCGTACTTCGTCGTATTGGTCTTATCAACATTATTAAATTCTAAAAAAATTTTAAAATAAAAAAAATGGTATTCCCTAATTTTTTTTGATAGGATTGATTTATAGGGGTAAAATTCGGAATGAAACTTTGACAGATAATGATTTTTTTAGTTGTGATAAATTGTATTTACAACCCGGTCACAATATCTGTGCACCTGACCTCGTGACGTCATATCGGCGGTCTGGGTACGGTGTGAAAAAAAGTTTTTTCGAGAAATGTGGAGGTTAAAAAAAATTACTAACCTTTTCAAATCAATTTATTATTGATGAAGGGTTTGTTATTAAAAAACAATAATTTTGATTACAAAAACATTTATTATTAAACTCAGACTACTCAGACGACAACTCAGCCAGAATTTTCTTCAAAGTTGGGATTTCTTTTTTTACAGCATAAAAACTGTTGATGATATTTCGTATTGCGCAAATGTCAAAATCATCTACTTCGATGCGTTTTTTGTACTGTTTACGCTTCTTACCCGGTGTCGATAATTTTGGTTCTGGGTGGGTTTCTAAATTATTACTAGTACTTGGAGTCGGACTAGCGCCCGGCGAAGTAGGTGGTTGTACTTTGGCTTCATTTTTAATTTTCATTAGAGTCCTCTTTGATATCCCAGTTGCAGCACAGGTTCGTTTCACCACTTGGTCTCCAGGTATGGTGTACTGTTTATTTGCTTTCTCCGATTCAAAAAACTTGAGCACTTTCAAGATTAAATTTCTTGATTCGCTGTGTTTTTCCCATGACTTCAGTTTAACAGCTACAACAATTTTAATAACAACCAAACCAGTCCAAACTTAACAGTAAACAGTCTAAACTTAACAATAAATATTAAAAAAAACAAAACAACAACAAAGCGAAAATATCAAAATTATCGGGACGTGTATCGGCAACGAAGATGCTAACCGTACTATCGCACCGGGGAGTGCGCGGAGAGGTGACATGGGAAGCGGGAGAGGCGCCGCAATCCAGCGAGGTGCACCAGCGAGGACCCATGTCATGAGGTCTTATGTCCGAATCATCAACTTTTCAGGAGAGGCAAATAAAAATCTGGTTAGTATTTTCAAATAAAATCACATTTATTGTTCTTTTACGTAAATCAACGAATGATGATGTTACAACAAATTTTTGTGCCTATCATTTTTAGGGATATAATAATATAACTAATATTTTTAATATTAATATTAAAAATATTAGTATTAACTATACTTTTTATAAAAAAATGTATTATCCGACCTTATGCTTGTACATTTTGAGGTGTAGTCAAAAAGTTTTATTTCTAATTGAAGATATTACTTTATGCTTGAATATTTTTTAAGTTATACTATTGGGTTTAGGGTTCTATTACAACATCAAGCATTATGTCTTGTTAGAAAAATAAAATTAAACTTAGTCTTGTTTCCGTTTAGATAAGGTCAAAGTACCTACAATTAAATAACATTTCTTGTGAATTTCTCAAAATAAAAATATTAAAGTAAAAGTAATCAGTTTTTATAATTATTTATCTTAATTTTAATCGTCAGCTTCAGGGAAATCTGACTCATTGCTTGAATGAGTCAATTTTTTATAGAACGGATGCAATTCCTCCGGTACCCATTGCAGCAATGTCATCAAATCATTGTATTTAGCCGTCGATATGTGTTTCTCATTTAGTCTCAGTCTCGGTAAATTTTCTGGAAGCCCAATCTTTTTGGATACATTTCGTATAAGCGATATTTCGGAAAAATCCTCAGCAAAAGCATTTTTGTAATACAAGATTCCGAATTGCTCTTGTCTAACTTGCAACCAAACACATTCTGATATTTTAAAGTCTTTTCCTTCCTTATTCTTTTTTCTTGCAACAAATGGCCCATTTTTCTTGTACAATGCAGTCAAATCTTTGAAATGGTGCGATTGCATTTCAAAGACATCAAATTTCCTCTTTCCTCCACAAGTTCTAATGAATTGCGACCAGTCTCGTGGTACAGCAATCTGCATTGTTTTCAGTCGTTTCTTTTTTTGCTCTATTTGGGAGTGTATTTGGTCTACCTCCATATGAGTATGACCTTTCAGCATGAATTTGTGGTTTATTACTCTTAGATGTGAATATTTATTAAGTAACCACATGTAAGCCAATACCACCATTAAGTTACGATTTTGTCCCGCGCAATTATCAGACCAGAAAGTAAGCTCTCTTACGTGTGCAATTTTGTCCTTGTTTTTATCCGCCCAGCGAATCAGACAAGATGCTACCTCATTTCCTCCTCGTCCGCCTATATTTTCAGACCATATGACATTTGTTGCAATATTAGATGTTGAATCAAAAATTGTCAAGTTCAATGTCCAAAGTTTTCTTAAGTAAAAAGACTTACAATTAGTCAAGTTTGGTGTTGCCGTACACTTTTGCAAGTCAAACATTAAAACTTTTTTTTCGCCTGAACTTTCGTTTGCTTCATTTTTGTCTTTCTTCTTCAATTTATATCTCTCTTCAGCAGCAATATCATGCCCATCCTTAGCTTTTTCTATAATAACTTTGGTTTCTTTATCTTTGGCATCAAGGAGCTTCCTTTGATAAGCATCGCAGTCATCACAGGTATCTATTGATGGAAGTTTAAAGCTTAAATTAAACTTTGTATTAAAAACATTGCGGTATAACCACTCCTTTGCTACTAAATTTGAAGGCATATCTTTTTCTGCCATCCACTCTTTGTATTGTTTATACATAGTAGGAATGTTTAAGTCTGGGCCTAAAAACTTTCGTCTGCTCTTTTCCCTTGAATAATGGCTTTCGTAGATGGGGTACATATTGATGTGTTCTATTACCGATTGAATTACTATCGGAGGAGATTTATTAGCAGGCGTATGCTTTCCTCTTCGGTCAGGGGCCACTAGCCCACCGTCTAGCAGTTTTTCCAAACTAATCTTCAAAAATTTCTCTCCTATATTAAGTGTGTTAAGAAACATCACCCTGCACACTTTTTTGCATTCTGAATCAACAATGAGTCTGTATTTATATGTAAATTTTCTTCTGTCAGTATCTAAATTTCCATTAGTCTTCATTACACGTTTTTGTTCTTTTGTTAAATTATTAGCTATAAACTGTCGACGCTGATCCCAACTAGTGCATGTTTTCCAAAATTCGTTGAAAATTTGAACGTCTTTTCTCATGAGGGATTTTTTCATAACATTTATCTCTACACGCACAAGGAGGCTTAAGCTGTCGACCTTCAACAACTGGTTTCTTTTTGGCAACAGTTGAATGATAAGGAGATCCTTTTAGTCTAGCAGCTTTTGAAGCCACTTTCTTCCATTTATCAACGTTTTTCAGCCGTTTTCTCGATTTGACTTGTAAAAAGGTGCCACCAGGTTGTTGAGTAGTATTATCATCTGAAACTATTTCATTTTGTAAATAAATTGTTCCATTCATGTCTACGACCATAATAGGACCATGATGCCTAATATTCTCACAGTTCTCTAGAGGAATATTGTTTGTAGCTAGTGGAATACGTTCGTTCATTGTTGATAGGGTATCATTATTCACATTGTTAGGGTATTCTTCGCATGTATTATTTATGATATCTTGTGAAAAATCCATTGGGACAATTTGTTCTGCGATTTCTATTTGATTTTTAAATTCAATAATATCATAATTTGAGGTACTAGGTTCTTGATAGTCTTCACTGTTCACATTAAGGTCACTTAAAGTGATGAGATCGTCGTCAATTGCGTGTTTTTGGGGTAAATTGTTTGGTGTAAATAGTTGTCTTTTCACTAGATTTTTGCGACTTAGCAAAATATCGTGATCCGGCGAATCACTACTATCATCATCTGAAAAATCTTTGCTTGGATCGTACGTTTTGTCTTTAACGCTGTCATCACTGTCATAGCCAAGAATATTTTCTTCACGATCTGAAAATATCAATTGAAACATAAAACATTTCATACCAATTAATTAAATACAATCACACACATAATAATAATTTTAGTTCATGACATACCTTTACTTATATTCATATTAACATCATGACCCATGGAAGTGCTGACTTTAATGTCGTCATTTAGTTCTAAAAAAAGATTTCATAATTTAGCTACATAATAAGTTAACCTTAACACATACATTGCATTGCTGTAAGTCTGAAAATACGTTTTTTACATTGACCCGACCGAGAATCGCACCGGGAACCTCAGAAATGTCGACCAATGATGAATTTCGGAATAAAAACTATCCAGTCCTTTTATAGTATTTAATCGCTTTTCACGCCAAAGTTCATTAAAATCAGTTCAGTACATTTGGCGTGAAATCGTAACAGAAAACACACACTCACACAGTTCATTAGCTCCGCAAAATACACAACATACTTAGTTATAACAAGGTACCTAAAAAGTTATTTGAATTTTACGGGTTTAATAGGCGGACATTACGCATGCATATCGTAAGACTTAAGTTAGTAATAGGATCCCGTACTCACCTGCAAATGAATTTGCGTTGACCTCATTATTTGCATGTTCTTGATATATTTGCACTGACATAAGTTCGCCATCCGTATTCAAGTTATCTACAACCACAAAACAAATTTAACCAAAATAAAAACCAGTTTCTATCTCCACACTCGTAAAATTTAAACGGACTTACCAATTCCAGCGTCTTGTAATCCTACATTAGAACACATAATTTGATCTCTGAGATTAGCTAATTTACGCCGCTTATTAATTAACTGCAGATATAAAACTTTCTGGAATATAACACAAGAGAGCAAGTTTAGGTTAAGGCAAAATAGTACTTACATTAAACTAGCTTCCATCTTATTCAGATTATTATCTTGACTTACCTTACGTACTTCCTCCATTTTTTATCATGTAAATGTTATAATAATCACATCAAATACACTACAACCACAATTAAACCACTCAAAATGAGTACCGCGTTCGACACGTCTTCTAAATCAAAACATTAATAACAATAACAAATGAGCCGGCCGGCACGCGCTCGGACGACTCCTTAACGCTGATTGGTTCGAGGCATAACGCCACGACGACCGCCGATTATCGCCGAACGTGTCCTATGTCATTCAATTTCAGAGGGGAATCGGCAATAAATCTAGTTCTATATTAAGCTAGTGCTGTTTTTTACTTTATTTCGAGAGGCATAAGGTTCTATGTATTCATACATTTATTTTTCTACACAATAATTTAGAGGCAAAAAGTCGAATGTTGAAAAACGGCCTAAGTTTGGATTAAAGTATTAAGAAGCATAAAAACTCTAGTCAATATTCGTCGTTACAAGATCCGAATTAAAAAAGCATAAAACTGATGTTAATATGAAACTTTATTACTCAATTTGATTCTGTAATTTTGCGACATACGACTTTATTAATCTCAAAAAACTACACAAAAAAAAGTGACAGAAATATGATTCTAAGTTTGTTAGAAAGAGCTCGAAGATCTTAGTTTGGCTGTGTAAAAAAGTGATTTTGGTCTAATATTGACATCAGACCATATGGGTCTCACGTCGAGAGATATTCTGACCGGGTTGTAGATACATATTTGATTAAAAGTTAAAAAAATGGTGTTCTATATTGTATTTTGACAGGAATGACTTAGGAGGTGAAATGGAGGATGAAACTTTGTATGGAGAATTATTTTTTATGGACCTTTTGTTTTAAAAATGTGTATTTGGATATTTTATGTTATTAAGGTCAATATATTAACTGAGGCCAAAGGAGAAACAGTCTTCGTGCCGCGTTTACAACGAAATGAACTTTCGTTTATATTCAAGATTGCAGGTTCCAATTAATTAATGTTTGTTTGCGATGACTATTGATAAGTCAAAGGGACAAACTCTGGATTATTTAGCTTGAGTTACGAGTAATTAGCGGCAGGACTGTTTCTCCCACGGCCGTTTAGCATGTGGCATGCCCATGTATGATCTCTCCACCTAGCCTGGTTACTTAAGTGCCCGCTTCTAAATTAGTGAACAACATTGTTTAAAGAAATACTGTAAAGGACGGTATCACATTAACTTTTGTCAAATATCACACGTAGTGGCGGTCAATAGCCATGAACATAGCTCTATATTGTTACAATATATACATAATATTATAAAGAGGAAAGATTTGTATGTATGTTTGTAACGAATTGGCTCAAAAAGTACTGGACCGATTTCAAAAATTCTTTCACCATTGGAAAGGTACATTCACCCTGGGTAACATAGGTTATATAAGATTCATCATCATCACCCATCATCGCGCGGGTGAAACCGCGGAGAGCAGCTAGTAATTCATATTCAGAAATACAATGTAGGCCATTGGGCCATAGGTCACTCGCGGCCGTGACCACACGAAGGGTTTAGTAGGAATAATTATGACGATGACTGTACAAGGTTATCCTTATGTGAGGAAGGGTCATACCAAAAAAAACACGTGATAATAGAATATAATGTGTTATTATTGTTTATTTTGTATTAAGTATTATAATAATGGATTAATACAAATAAAAATTTTTAAAATATTATGCATTTTAAGTTAGACAACAATTTATCCAAAAACAAACTTTCTCGTAATAAGAATATTATAATTCTTCTTTATCTTATTATTAAAAGCTTGGAACTCACTTAAACAATTTACTTGTTTCTGCTAGACCAGTCATTCCAGCTTCCGAGATATGTTTTGGAGCTGTAAAATTAATAATATACATTAAAATTGTCGTATGTAAGTATCAGACTTTTAAATATTAAATTGATGGGTTTCGCTTATGTAGGTATTAATGCGGGCGCAGCCAGGTGTGCGAATGATCTATGAAAAAGTTAGACGCAATGCAAGGCTACAAAAATCAATCGAAATATTAGATTATATCTACCGCGTAACTTAAAACTGTCCTATTAGTAAGTACCCATTTAAAATATAAGTATTTCTTATTCATAGCTTTTCGGTGCTTAGCTGCCATTTTAGCTTTTACAATGGTACAATTAAAATGTTACTAAAAACCACACTGAGAGCATTTTCATTTCCCGTGATACTACTGATACTAGTATAACCACAGGAAAGCCGAGGTCGTCCGTCCGACTTACTTTTACTCGGGTTGTTTGTATGACTGTGTTCCTCTAACTATGCCGTTTTAGCGTTAATTACTAACGGACCACGCAAGCCATGTACCTAAACCTGTATATTTTGCTTTTTAGCTGACCACCAGAGATGGCTCTTTTGTTAAAGCGTTCGTAAAATTCAAAAACGTTATTTTTGCCACTTTTGCTCGAATTCGAACGCTCAACTGAGCATAAGACCTAAAATGGCATGAGTATGCTGTCAAAAAACGATCACAAACAACCATGCTCCGGACGTGGGTCAAAAGTTGCACTATTTGACCCACGTCGCTGAACGCGAACGCTGAACAAAAAGAGTCATGAACGACATTTTCACCCACACATTCCCAATTCGAATGCCCATTGTCTACAACAAATAGCCTATTCGAACGAAAGTTCATTACAGCTGTTCACCTGGTTCAAGTGGATAGCTGCTGGTATACCTATGTACCGCCGCGCCAGCCCTAACGATTACCTAAGTATGTATCGTGGTTCCGTCTGCAGAGTAAACTAGCTGTTGCTGTGTCATTGGTGATGTTTTGATGGAATTGGTTAAGTATAACATGAACCGAAAAATGTTAGGACAGCTCTCACAAGCGAGAATAGAACGAGACAGGTTAAAAAGCATTTTTAAAGCTTTTTAACATATTTTTTTTTTACAACATCCACACAAAGGTCTTCAGGTCCCAAACTAAGCATAGCCTGTACTATGGTGACCTGATGACTGATATACATACTTAACTACATATACACACCCAGACACAGATCAAACAGACATGTTCATGCACACAAATGTTTGACCAGTCCGGGGATCGAACCCGGGACCAGCGGCTCAGAAGGCAGGGGTGCTACCAACTGCGCCAAATTTTGTTTGCTACATTGTTCCATTGGTTTTATGACAATATTTCCATTACATATAGACACCTAGATAAAAAAAAAAAAATAAGTTACGTTAAGTTTATAACTTTTATGGATGGACAGATCGGCTGTGCAATTTCAAGACGTAGTAAGAGACGAAAGAAATATAACAGGGGACCGAGAAAACAAGTTTTCCAGTTTGAAGACGTGGCCCAACTAAACTATTATGAAGGTGAATTTTTTAGAGGTTTGGTATTTAAACTGGCAATACTGAAACAGTATACAGACTGTCAATTTGGACTTGATTTGTAGTCCGTACGTTTTGCCATTTCATAGCAGGCATTTTTTAAAACGATTCTAGTCATATTACGCCTGTAAGTGGAGAGCGCTGCAGAAACATGATTGCTGACGTCTATGTAACTCAGTTGAATGGCATTGATGAGACAGAGCTTTATTCGAGATTAGCACATATCCCATTTACAATTTAATAACAAAGTTGCGTTACTAGGTTTGAAATCTGAATTCGGGCACAATTTTTATACTGAAATTGGGCAATAACTGTTTCTAACACCTAGTAAGTGAGGTATTTGAGTCTGGTTTCGATGTTTAATATCCCTACAGTAGCCATGTCGTAAACCTAGCAGATAACCTGAACAGCGCGACAACGCGAGCGGGGCCCTGTTACTGTTGAATCTATAACTTTAGTCCTTCAAATCTAATAGATACTGTTTAACAGTTTAGACAGATTGTCTCAACCAGGGGTCTTCAACCCGCGGCCCGCCGATATGTTTTGTGCGGCCCGCCAACAGCACTCTCAATAACGACTACAATTAAGTACTAAAAAGTACCTTTACGTTGCCTAAATTAGTGAAAACTGCACAGCTGTGTACGTTCTTTTGTCGCTTTATTATCCTAGCCGCTAGCCTATAATTAACTCGACTGTCGGCATCATGCATACCAAACTTTCTAAGAAATTCGTTGTTTTGTTTACAAATTGGGATTGCTTGCACGTGTAAACTGTTGTTGACCATGATAATTATTCAAAATAAAGTTGCCACTGTCGGCGCCATGAGAGCGATAGTAACGCGGAGGTGAAAGCGGTTATAGCGAGCTGCGGGGGCGGGGGTGGCGACGCGCGCGGCTGGAACGCGTTGCGTAGTTCGCTAGCTAGTCAGTCAGTGCCGAGCGTTGAACGGCATGTGTTGTGCGATGGCAGTTAGTACTAGTCGAAAACGCAAAGTTCCGGATGAGCGCCGATTATTTCAAGAAAAATTGATGAACTTATATTTGTTTGTGTTGGAGAAAGCAGATTTGCCTCGTATGCAATGAATCGGTCGCTGTAACCAGGGAATATAATATCAAACGTAAGTTTGCTCACCTTCAAGGACAACTTCGTATTGATAAGGTAGAGTCCCTGAAGAAACAATTTGAACGACAGCAGCATTCATTCCGTAAACATAATGAAGACAGTGATGCAGTAGTAAAAGTAAGCAATAATATTTCATAAAAAATTGCACGTAAGTCAAAACCATTTACTGACGGTGAATTCATAAAATAATGTTTGGAGGATGCAGCAGAAATGTTATCTACCTTACAGAAACCACTTTACTCCAAAATAAGTTTGTCTGGTGTTACTGTAGCTCGGAGGATAGAAGACCTGGTAGGGGATATAGATATGATGTTGTGACGTGCGTCACAATTCGTTTATTACTCCGTTGCGCTCGACGAGAGTACAGACTTAACTGATACCTCGCAGTTGGCTGTGTTTATTCGCGGCATTGACAGGAATTTTGCTGTCACTGAAGAAATGGCTGCTTTAGTTCCAATTAAAGGCAGCACAAAAGGTAGTGATTTGTATGAATCATTCAATGCTATCGTAAATAAATATAAGCTACTCGTAAATATGTCAAATTTGGCTGGGATTACTAAGGACAGCGATCCGACTATGGTTGGAAAAAATGAAGGACTTGTTGCTTTAGTAAAGAAAAAGAGTCCTGATGTTTCTTTTGTTCAGTACCATTGCATCATTCATCAAGAAAACTTGTATGCAAAGTCTGTTAATATCAAAGATGTTATGAGTATTGTAGTAACATTAAATCTCGAGCCTGGAAGGAGATCAATGCTGAATACGGTGACATAACTTATTTCTGCGATGGCTGAGCCGAGGTAAAATGTTGAAACGAGTTTTTGACTTGCGAAAAGAAATGGCCGATTATATGCAAAGTATAGATAAAGCTGTGCCGCATTTCAGCGATGAAGAATGGCTGGCCAATTGTGGTTTTCGTACCGATATCACATCACAACTGAATCAGAACTTGAATCAGAAATTACAAAGAAAATATAATTTAGTTCATGAATTACTTTACGTCTCGATTACAGATTTCCCCAAAATCAGAGATAATGCACTGAAAACAATATCACTTTTTGGATCCACATATATGTGTGAGCAGTTATTTTCACGCATGAAAACGTGATATCCAAAACGAGGACCAGAATCACCGATGTTAACCTTGAGAACAGTTTGAGGATTGCTACCAGCAATATTAAACCAGATATTGATAAACTGGTTAAAAATAAGCAGTGTCAGACATCTCACTGACCAATTGCATTGTATTGATTTTTATTTGCCCCTTTTGTTGATGTTGGCTCAATAAATAAATGTTTTTTACTTATTTACTTGTTTAATCATCCTGACCATTGCCAATAAAAATAACTATGGTGCGGCCCGCTGTGCAGAAAAAAAAACGTATGGCACTCGGAGACTGCCGCGGTAAAGCTATTGCATAGCTGTTTTTATCAACTTATAACTTGTCGGAGTGTTAGGTTATTTTCGTTACGGAATTTCTGGATTCGGTCTCCACGCTCAAGGCCCGCGATAGAAGCTATGCAATAGCTTAAAGTCGCAACACTACGTAAAAAACAAAAAAAGCACCAGAGATACGTAACTTTGAAACGAGATCATTATTCCATGGTTTTACGGTTATTGAAATTGTGTGAATTACGCCTGTACAGTCATTTCGTCTTGAAGAGTATGAAACGTCAAACGGTATGTATTAGATTTGAAGGACTATAATATATAAAAATTAACCCCTTATTCTCCTGGTCACCAATATCGCTAATACTTTTTTTATTGTGTTAATTATTGCCTGGAGAAGGTACTTATGAAAGAAAAACCAAGAAAAGATGGGAGGTTATGGCAAGGCTGAAGGCCGAACCTACTACTCGAACGAAGTCGCGGGCAGTCGCTAGTAAAAAATAAAGTTTTGATCGTAAGCATAGTAATATTTATTCATCAATTAGTGAGATATCGCGAAAACTTGTAATGAATTAAGATTCAGAAGAAATTTAACCACTCGTGACTAATTCTTGAAAATAACTGTTTGTTGGTAAACGAACCCGAAATTATTTTTAAACGCAATAAGATAGTAGGTGTATGTATAAATAATCTGAGCCATTACTATATATACTATGTATACATTTAAAATTTATTTATATATAAGGAACAAACAGTCTCTTACTTATATGTATTTCTTATTATTATACAGGGTGTTCGGTGCATGGACTGACAGGATTTTTTGGGGGGTTCGGGGGGTAATGCGCTAGTTTTCTCCGATAAATTCTATGTCAGGGTCAGGGTAGTTTAGATATGTAATTTTTTAGTTTTTTTTTTAAATCACCCGGAATCTTGCCTTTAAACCGTCATAACTTTTTTAATTGTGGGGTAATACCACAAAATAACTTATGATTGTATGCTGCAAGGTATCCTTATTCTACATAAATTATCCCTTGATACAATTAATTTAAAAAAAAAACTTATGAGTTTTCAAAGTGGGAAATTTGTGTAAATGTTATGAAAAGTGACAACTTTTAATTTATAAAAATAAATCTAAAAGCCATTTTGAGTTTAGCTTTGTTTTAAAAAGTTCTTTAGTTATTACCCTTTCCAACAGTAGGCTACATGACATAATTAATCTTTCATAAGGTGTTCAAAATAAGGATCGTTTGCCAGGGCCCAGGGCTGTATAGAGTAGAGTGCACGCACTCTAACAATGTAACCGGTTCGAACAATGAGTCAACGCGGAGTTATAACCCGCGGCGCTGTGCGAAATGTGGATATCCCCATATCTGCGCATGGGTACAGTCGCGCACATGTGACAGAGAGAGACAAGAGTCCCTCGTCTTCGATGTGCCAGAGAGAGACAAGAGTCCTTCGTCCTTCTAGCCCCCCTGTGATTCCCAATTTTTGACTTCTGCGCAATAACGGTCAGCGCTAGAGTTACGTGCCGCGGGCTGTACAAGCAACAGGTAAGAAGTTTGTCTCTTTCTTACTAGTATGTACAGTTGTTGTTGTCTTTTTCTATCAAGTTGGAAGGTGGTTGAAGGCCGGGAATCAGTCGAAATTACTCTGCTATTCGAAGTGCCCGTACGTTTCCAGTAGTTTGAGTAACGTATTCAAGTTAAAATCTTGTTATTATTTTTTGTTAAATCTGTTGTTGAACTTTTTTGTTGTGTTTATCTTTGCGTAGTCGTTACAATGCCCAACTTCAGTAACGAGGAGTATGCTGACATGTTGCTGGCGTATGGTAAAGCTGATTGCAATTCGCACGAAACGCGAACTGTTTATCAAGAATGATACCCTGATCGACGTTTACCATACCACGAGACCTTCGATTTCTACATCTGCAAAATAATTAGTTTATGCAACGGAGGTGTCCACAAAAGAAATTTTAGTGGAACGAATCAACGCCACATTTATAATAATTAAACATGAAATGCAGCTTCTTACCACAACCACAGAAATTAGAAAAAGGTCTCGTGCATGCATAAGGTGTGGAGGCGGCCAATTTGAGCAAACATTGTAATTTCAATTCAATAAAAACATAATCAACATTAAAAAAAAGTATTTTCTTAATCTTGACCCTAGCAACCAAATATCTCTTATGTCGCCCTGTATACATCCCTGATGTATGATTTCTGTCTTGTATCATATCGTTGGAAAGGGTAATAACCAAAGAACTTTTTAAAAGAAAGCTAAATACAAAATGGTTTTAGTTTTTTTTTATTAATTTAAATGTGGTCACTTTTCATAACATTTACACACATTTCCCACTTTGAAAGCTCAGAAGTTGTTTTTTTTTTATATTAATTGTATCAAGTAATAATTTATTTAGAATAAGGATACATTGCAGAATACAAGCATAAGTTATTTTGATTCATTACACTACAAAAAAAAGCTATGACGGTTTAAAGGCAACATACCGGGTGATTTAAAAAAAAAATAACATATCTAAACTACCGTGACACTTAGGACATAGGATCTATCGGGGAAAACTAGCGCATTAACATTATTAATGATTTTGTAAAGGAAAAGCGCATCCAGGTACTCACGCCGATGCTGGAGCGAGGTAACTTTGTGACGCGTGGCAGAGTCAGTATAGCTGATAAAATTGTCGTTATGCTATACTATAAAAACAGTTTATTAACATTTTTTGGGATTCACGTACACTTGCTAGGTAAAAGAAAAAACTATTTTTTGTTTCAGTGTTTTATTGGCATTTGGACAGGTCATTTTATAAGCAACTAGCTGCGCACCGCGAATTCACTCGCCTGGTGATGTATAATGATGAATCAAATAAGTATACCATAGCGTACCTATGTTATTTAGGCATACGGCATAATATAGCTTTATACTCGTGAAATAATTATTTGAATCGGTTAAGAAGTTTTTACGTGTACCCATTACAAGCAAACAATCATATAATATATCCCTCTTTCTTATTAGAGTAGCTATGGATTAATACTAAGGTAGGAATAATGTGGCCTAATTTGTACCTGCGTTACTATTTCAAATGAAAAAGTATTGATTGTGACATAATTGTAATAGTAAGACATATAATAATGTAGATATCTTTGTAGATATTGACGTCTTATCTAAAACTGTAGTACGTCACTTTGCTCTATAATTGTCAAGTTTCCGCAGCGTACGCGATATAAGGACTTTTTTGGTATTTTTCCACACCGTGGGTTACATTATCGAAGTTTTCATACGGATCCCTAACTTTCCTATGTTAATCAGGGATAATGTAGAATTCTAATGGTCAAAGAATTTTTCTAATCGGTCCAGTAGTTTCAGAGCCTATTCATTTCAAACAAACAAACAAATCTTTCCTCCTTATAAGAATATAGTGTTGATACTGTTGATAGATAAGTTTACGGGAAATATCGAAATATGTTTTTAAAATCTAACTTTTTATTTTATTTAAAAGATGTCCTTTGCTACGCTTTGAAATTGCACAGCCGAGATATAGGAACCTACAAATACCTAAGTGTTTTTAGAGTGTAAAATGTTTTCTAAATATAATCTGTACAACTTACTTAGAATATCCAAGTTTGAGTGCTTTGTCAAGTGCTTCAGTAGATCGCCTACCAGATTGACAGTAGAAAATCAGCTCATCAGAGGACGATGGCTTGTTCCTCTGATAGTTCTTTTGAAACTCCTCATCAGACATTGATATTAGCGCATCTTGGACATTGTTTACTAGAAAAAACCATATCCATATATTTTTTAAACTGAAATTGTAACTAATGCAAGTAAGAAATTATTTATTATTATGTTTAGAAACGGAATATTTACCGACCATGTAAATATCTATGTACATATATAGAGCAGTAAGTACACGGTACATGTATTCATAAGCTATTTAGTTTATATATTTGGGTACACTACTATTATTTTTATACTGTGACGCTGGCGCACAGAAAGTGGCGTGGCGTGGCGGGTGCTTCATATTATGTTTATTTAGTTAGTTCGTGATGCGACTAAAACCTTTCCGACTGACGTTGATTAATTTAAATGAGAGTTGGAGGTAGGTATGTAACTGGGTGATTCCATTAAATTCGGGCAACTCTATGTCCGCAGCACTTTTTACTTGAGTAAATTGAAGATATTTTATGAATTAGATTTGCAGTTCATAAAACAAATTTAGTTCTTTTATATAAGTTTCATTTTGTTTGAAATGATAATAGAGATCATATTTTGTCAAATTCTTTATATTTACTCCAAATGTCAGTCCCTGGAAGTGTCCGCGCACCGCAATTTTGTTTCGGGGATCCATATTTCAAACAATGTTTAGTACAGTTATTTTAATTATATTTACTGCTGTTTAAAACGTTTGTTTAATGTCCATGACTTTAAACAGCTTAACCAGCAAATGGGTGATTTTAAGTTAATTGAAGTTGATAAATAACGTCATTAAGTTATGTGCACATGTCACTCTCTTTGCATCTACATTCGACATTTTGTTTATCAGTGTAATCACGCCGGCTGTTATAGAAGCACGTGTTGTTCCAGTCACTGTGTCAGTCCCTCGGTAAGAACGTTTATTATTAATTAAGAGGCAATTGTATTTTAATACATACTTAATATTTACTAGTACTTTGTCGGTCCTGTCATTTCTATGACGCTAGATATTTTGATATTGATTGTAGAATAATGTTTTCTTTAGTTTTCTGCCAAGTGTCAGTTCCTAAACCATCAGACCCTTGCCATTAATGTGTCTACAATGTGTCTAGAGACTGACGGAGTGGCCAGGAACTGACGTTCCTTACACGCGGCGTCAATATTTTCTACCGACTTCCAAAAAGGAGGAGGTACTCAATTCGACTGTATATTTTTTACCTCATAACTTTCGATAGGGTGAACCGATTCTCAATATTCTATTTTTGTTTGAAAGCTGGTGCTTCCCGTAGTGCCATTTAAATTTCATCAAATCCTTTCCAGTAGTTTTTGAGTTATGCTCCAATAATAGAATGGAAGTAAATGGAACGGTATTAAATTTTTCAAATTGTAGGTACTTGTGTTTTATAATGTTATATTTTTCTATTTTATAATATTATAGTATTTTAATTGCCGCCTTAAACATGCCAAAGAGGGAATAATATATAATTAAAAAAGCTAATTGTTGCAAAATAACATTTTATACAACATCAACGGTGACCCGGTTTTATTGGTTGAATACAAGGAGAAAGATGAACTTAAATACCTCAAACATGGAGAAATGACTGCATAAATCTGTTAAATGACCATCGTGAGCAAAGAAAGATTCGAAAAAAAGTGGAAGTATGCATCTGATTCTAGAATGAAGCAAACAAATTAAGAAAGAGTTTTTGACCGAGCGAGCGAACTTGGCCAAATTGGTGTTCATCTGTTCCTATATTTATTAGGTTGTTCGTTTGTCTTCCTGTAAAGGTCGTATTTTTCGACCAATCTTGACGAAACTTGGTATGCATGTTCTATTTTTTTGTCGTTGTTAATTTGGAGTGTTTAAATTACCTGCTTATTTTATTTGATTTGAATTTTGATGAAAAGTTGCGCTAGTACTTTAGTGTAGCTTTCACTGACAGGAATAGTCTAGTCGAATTAGCTCAAAAAAGGGGCAAATAAGGGGAAAAAATATACCTAAGTAAAAATTTTCCTTCGGAATCCGTTGGGGAAGGTCACTTGCAGTCTATACTTGTTTTGCGTGGTAATCAATCCGTTGGATTACCGCCATCTTGATTTTAAGGGTCAATTTTTGTTTATTGAATAACTCGTTTTATTAACTCGAAAAATGGTTTATCAAAAGTTGCTTTGAATTAAATTTCCTACAATTTTGGTTCTTATCAATTCTTCCTAAGGTGATGTTTTCCGATTTATACCCAAAAGAGGGCGCAAACTGAGAGGGTTGATTAATATCTCGTTTATATTCAATTTTACATGAGAAATTATTATAAACAAAAGTGTTTAGAATCAGGTTTTCTACAATTTTGGTTCTAATTAATAGATTTTTTCGTCTCGTCGATAGTTTTTGAGTTATACCCGAAAAGTTATAATAAATTTATTAGGATACAGTAGCCATTTTTGAGTAAAAATCCGAAAAATATCACCCGACGAATAAATTTGTTGGAACCAAAATTGTAGAAAATTTAATTCTAAATTTCTTAGTTGTTTTGAATAATTGAATTGAAACAATTGTTCTTGTAAAATTGAAAATAAACGAGTCGTTAATCAAACAAAAATTCACCCTCTCTTGTGGGTAATCGGAAAATATCATACGTAGTAGGGTTAGGGAGGAAACGGTGGCTCAGTCGGGTACACAGGCTCACCGATGGTATTTCAAGAACGAGAAGGGCTACAGGAGGCCAATTTCACTAACTAAATTGCGATCAAACCGCAGCTGAACGGTGACTTTTCTACGTTTTCTTATTCTGTCATTGAACAACAGTCCAACTGCAGTTACGTTTCTGTTGACGTCAACGATCGATAAAAACTTTATATTCTGTTAATAGATGTGAACGTGACGCATCATATCATACTCGTATTATGTATATCATTGTCGTAAATATTAGCGTTTAATGTCTATTTCATATTTAGTAGTGTCAAAGATGAAGTAACGTTCTATTTTGTTTCTAGAAATAATAGAATGGCTTTTTGGGTAATGATCGGATTTGTAAGAACTCCTGTGCCCTGAACGCATTTTTCATTGACAGGGCCTACTCCCACCTGTTAAAGTAATAATGTTTCAACCTTACCTTTAAATTAGGTACCACCGTCAATATAACAAGCTTAAAATAATAATGGATTACGATAGACGTTTTGATGACGTAGTATCAAATATTTCGCTAAATTCGGGTACTTAGAAGTGACTTTTGACACTAAGTTTTATTGTTCCAATGTCAAATTTATGAAGATCCATACTCCCATCTCTTAAAGCAGTCATTATTGCAACCTTACTATTCAATTTGGTTGACCATTTTGTGTCGGTGGGAGTGTTTGTGTGTGGGTATGATTATTCTAAGCTTATTACAAAACGCTCCTGATTTATGATAGTTTCGTAAAAGGTGGGAGTAGGCCCCCAGGTATTTTTTCGCTAATCGCATTTTGCCACGATCAAGTTTTGTCATGTGTGCTTTTTGTATAGTCGCTTTTTATCTTAGTCTCACATTTCTTATCCTCAGTTTATTCTCCGTATTTCGATATAAACGCTTGTTTTTAATTCTCTATTTTTCTAACCGCGTTCAACATTTTAGAATGTTTGTAAGTCTCGATGTATGTTTTCACAATTATGTATAATAGCTGCACCCCGCAGTTTCTCCCGCGTTAGTCTCGATCCAGTGGTAAACTCATAGGAGATTCCATGGGCGGTTGGCTGGCTCATTCTTTCGTTGATGTCTCGGGTTCTAATTGTTGGATTTCAATATAATGTATACCATGACTTTCCTTTAAAATAGAACTATCTAATAGTAAAAACCAAATTTTATACAACCCCAAAAATATTCAAGTCGACGTCGCTCTCAGTGATCAGTTTAAAATACATCGATATATTATCATGTCATGGGCAGAGGCATACGCACCAACAACGTCGCCGAAGGTTACCACAGCGGTCTTAAAAAGAAAATGACTTGCGGCAAACATTAGCTTTCTTTCATTCAACCCATAAAAATTGAAGCAGGCCAAATAGATTTCTATAATTATGTCAACTTCATAACGGAAACTAAAATTTTTCGCCGTCGAGAAAAAAATATAACATCATGGACAGCAAAATTAGCAGGATAGTAAAATGCTTTGAAGACCACAGTGTGCCATTAGCAACATGTCTGAAAAAAAGCATAAAAGAAAATATGCTGTTAGACAAAATGTATTTCGACCATACGGTCATACATAAAGCACACGTGACAAAACACGATCGTGGCAAAATGCGATTAGGGAAAAAACCTGTCAATGAAAAATGCGTTCAGGGCACACTTCTAACAAATCAATGATCGAACGACAACATAAGTTGAACGAGTCGAACTGCAGTTGCCGCGGGATAGATTAGCGATAGAGTAGCCGTGGCTTGGATCACCACGATGAAGCTAGGAGGAACCCAGGGGCCGCGCCGGCGTTGGGGTGCGCTGACCGGCTCAGGCGGGGCCGCTCCTATGGGTTTTGGCTGCCAAGTCCACATAGGAGTGGCGGGATAGGGCGATTTGGCGCAGACTCGAGGTGGGGCCCGGGCGCTTTGGTTTAGGCTCGAAGAGGTGGGGTCGCGGGGGGGAGAGTCTAGACTTGAACTCATAACTCAAACTAGTCAGTGGAGAACTCCGGCGTCGACTCGTTGACTTACTGATGTGTCTGTGTTTACATGTGACCAAAATTAAATTTTTAGGTACATTTTACCTAGGTATAGTAGTAACCAATAACTCTTCCTTCCTAGTGTCGTTATTGCATCCGTTTTTCACTTTATCCAAAATGGCGAATAGGTTAACAGTTAACTCACATTTTGAAGGAACACAGTGGCTCACGAGGCACTGTGTACTTCGACTGTAATTAAATTTGTAATTTGAAGTGTTGATTCGGTTTTACTTATATTAAATAAATATTAATAATTTAGCTTATTTTTCGTAGCATGCCGCGTAAATAGAAAACGTTTGACGACCGAATAATAGGCAAACATACTACTGAAGAAATACGCGAAGGTATAAATCTCATTCGCAAAGGATGTTTTATTCGAAAGGCATCCAAAACGTGTGGGGTGCCATTCTCAACCCTAAAAAGATATCACCATGCCACCAAAAGTAATGACTTACCCCTAGAAGATCAACGTTTAGAACCAAACTACTCCGTAAACAAAAATTTTAATGCTCTCTAATATTTAATCTCTGTGTATACCTAGCTTACACAGTGGCTCGTGGATTACTGAGCAACTGTGTACATTAAAGCCACTGTCCTATAGGGCTTAGTCACTGTGTACTAGTATCCGTACACAGTGACTCATTTATATATATTTCTAAAAGGCTGTTCTGAGTTCAGAGTCGTTGTTTATACAGTAAATGTAAATTTGGCAGTATTAAAATATAGATTTTGAGATACCATTTAGATGAATTTTTTCAACTTTTACTCCTTGATGAATATTTTTAAACATATAAATCCATCCAAAAACAACTGAGTCATCACTGAGAACTTGCCTCCTTTTAACTCTACATATTATACATATTGGTATGTGAATATCATCTTGGGAAAAAATTGATGGGAATCAAAATCGTCATTGTCCAGTCAAATTCTCATTGGACTGGGTTATGACGCCACCGAGCAAAAAATGAGGCTGACTATAAAGAGTAAATTACCTAGGATTTTATATTAGAGGCGCCGTAGCCCACGAGGCCACACGAGGGAAGCCGCGGACGGATCAGCTAGTTACTAATAATACTTTAGGTACTGACCTTGAGTTACTAGATGTAAAAAATGGGATTGGAAAGGAGCAAAGGCTTGATTTCCATTAAAAAAACGAGAGGTTATTTTTCAATTTGAGAATTTACTCTCAAACATGTACTTACTTAACAATTTAAAGTCATATTATTCTTTTTTATATACACTGCGGATCTCGATAGGTCTCGCTCACGTGTCGCACAACGTAGTCATGTGGGGTGGTAGCGGCACCTCCCTTCTACACACTGCCCATTGCACAAATTAGCACATTGCTAGCAATTAATATATCAAAGATGTTTGTCTAACAAGCAGCACCTATTTTATGATTATTTGCTATGCTAGTCTTGCTGGTGGTCTATTCATTCATTGTTATATATTGGTTATTCTATACTATATCTATTACAAATTATTACATAGTTACATGGAATATTGATGCTGGAAGGTATCTTCCCAGTACTCTTTATTTCATCTGGGTTTCGGACATCGATGATTATTTTCTTGGGCTGTTGAATAACCTTCAACATGTCTTCGTAACTGACCACATGTTTTGGATCCACCATGTTATTTTTAGGATTTTTTGTTGTATAGGAAAAAGATTGAATGTGATGTTGGTAGAATACTAAGAGAATCAACAGAATCAGGTACCTGTATAATTTTGAGTTACAATAATTTGGAGTTATTCAAATTTATTGTAACTCACAATAACTGAAATAAAGACATGGGTTACGGTGGTCTTAAAACAAGTCGCCTTCAAAGGAGGGAGTGATCATGAGGGGTTATGACCACACACCACATCTATTCCTCAGCCAGATCCCCATACTTAAATTATATACCTAGTAAAAAGAACTGATGACTTTGAAATAAGTTACTATAATAGATCGGGGTAGGAGGAAGTTGCCTTGTGAGCTTATACATAATGATTACAGACAAAAGTAGTTTTAGTGTAGTCAAAATTTACCTATACATGTTCCAAATATTTAGAATATTAAAAGTAAAGTAAGCTAGACCATGCAGGTATTGCATGCATCATTTCATATTGTAATGGTATGAAAAAAAAAATTTTGGTATTTTATTATGAACTTTTCAAAAATTTTTCTTCATACAATATTATACTCTAGTTACCATTATGGACTAACCAATAATATACACTACTATCCAAGTATTACATGCTGCATGTAATTGCATGTTTATGTAGTGCACTGGTTTTCGTGTCATTAGTAACAAAATTTTCTACCTCACTTTGGTGATTATTAAGTACAGATTCCTGAATTTTTTGCCATAAGTAGGTTCAACAATTAATTTATCACTTGCACAATGTATGATAAGTTTCATTTCAACCCTCTTAAATTAAGTCGAGTTGCTTTAAGACTCAATGTGAACTATGATCAAATATTGGAAATATTTTACTCAGAGTTAGGTGCTATAAAGCAAACCTGCTCTAATCTTAGAGTTAGGTATATACTCATATATATATATATATATTAAGTCGACTTAATATATATATATATGTATATATATACCTAACTTTAAGTAAAATATTATAACCATAGGTAGCCATATGGCTAGGTACCTATAGTTATTTCCATTTAAAAAATCCTAGGATTAGTATATGAGTAATATATCGACAGGTTCTGGGCTATTTGTATTTACCAACATTTTTGAAATTACACCAGAGCAGTTTAAAGTTTCGATTTTTAGAAATAAAAAGATAGCATTAGCAAATCACTTTTTTTTTTTAAAAAGAAGGATACTACTGTTTTTATCACATATCCCATTATTGGATTAGTTTTTTTTAATATTCCTATTTTTAACGAAGATAAATGTGGCTTAATAAAAAATGACCTATATTTTACTTTTCTTGTTCCGGGCTAAATGACTTAAACGCCTAGGCATGCAAATAATGGCTCTAAGCTAAGGGCTTTAATCAACGAGTTGGTCATATTTCCAACCTAATCTCATTGATTTAAATACCATAATCTTAAACTTATTAACATATGGCTAATTAGTTTATGCAACTGGTTTTTTTTAATAAATTGTTTGAAATCCTACTTGAATAATGGATTAAGCTTAATTGTATTAAGCGACACTGGATAAGAATTTAACAAAGAGGCTAATTGTATGACGGTATATATTTATAAGGTCAGGCTAAATGCTTTAAAGTATGTTGCCTGTAAATTGTTGATCCAGGAAAAATAGTTTAAACTCTCTGGTACTTGGTAGTGAGCTTAAGTACACAGTTCTTAATTTTGTCAATATTTTGTGTTACTTCATACATTGCAGTCCAAAATGGGCCCGATAATGCAGTTGTATTAAGTGACAAAAAAGTGCTCCAATCGTCACCAAACCCAGCTCAATCGCAGCATAAAAATTCGCTGATTCCAAATATGTATAAAAGTCTATATTGGCCAGAGTGTCGCTTAATACAATTAGCCCGGAACCCGTCGATATATTGAATTTATATTTTTTCATAAGTTGTGTGAAAAAACAATTTTGATACTATTTTCCTAAGGTAAGTGCTTCATAGTAGATACAAAATAATATGTATCCAAGAGTGTTAGGACAATTTGAATTTATGGAATGCATTCTGCCCAAAATTATGTCTGACATTCATGTAACATTACATTACATGGTATAGCACCTATTCTTTAAGATTAATATGTTACATTTATTCAGCCATTGCACATCATGTACATAAACTGGTGTAACAATCCCACAGATATGAGAACTTTATCATGATTATGTTGCAAGCAACATTTAGGTACTGCCGAAAAGAAGAAGGTAGGTACGTTCTAAGATAAGGTATCAGAAAAAATAATATACGAGTTGTTGATCTTGCTGCAGCCCGTAATACTATCATTTTATATCATTCTTTTAGGATTTCTAGACTTGACTTGAGTAAAAACTAGCAAAACAAGTTTTTTAGAACAAATTCGACACTTCCAATATGATTCCAATCACTTCACTTTTCACAACATAGATAAATGAGACCAATCTCTAGTACAAAAAGTAGTAATGTATAATACTGAATACTCTAATCTATAAATGAGACTCAAAGACCTTACACTTACTAACTAGACTATGTACCAATAATTTTTGTTTAGCTAAATTGAGATCTATTGATTTACAATTAGGACAGCTATTTCCTCAAAGGCTAGCCAAAAGCGGTTCTGGCGAGAGGGCTCCCGTTGGTAGTGTGTCCTTGTCTGACGTCTTGCCAGTTTAACTAATCATCGGGTTAAAATGGTTGAAAATTGTAATTCCATGATGTTTTCATATTAAAATAAAAGGGTATAGACATAACGGGGCGTGTTCATCTGATTTTGACGAATAAGAAAGAGATATCTTGGTGACCTTTCTGAAGATATTTAGTAACAATGGAACCCTTTTTAAACTAGGTGATGATGTGGCAGATGTTAAATAGGAACAATACGTAAAAAAACTACCTGTGCCCAATATATTCATGCAGGGTAAGGAATCCGAAGTGATATACAAGCGTGAACACTCCCTGAAGAAGAACGTCTTAAATGTTCGAAACTTCGTCGGACTTAAACCGACATAATACCAAGTGAGTGCAGGTCATTATGTAAATTTCAAACTGAGTGTAAGTAATTTAAAAAGATTTTATAAAGAATATACAGATTTTGTGTTTTTACTTTAAGAAGTAATAAGTACAAAGATTTAATAATCATCATCATCATCATCAGCCTGTAGCAGACCACTGCTGGACATAGGCCTCTCCAATTGCACGCCACTTAGGTCTATCTTGGGCTTCTCGCATCCAGTTTTTGCCAGCCGTCTTGCGCAGATCGTCACTCCACCGTGCCTCAGGACGTCCTACACTACGTTTGCCGAGACGCGGTCTCCACTCTAGAACTCGTAAATTTATCATTGTTATTATTAAATCTACGAGTTCTAGATTTAATAATAACAATAATAAATTTATCATATCACTTGAGAATGATAGGTCCTACCGATACATTAATCCTGTTATTTAATTTTATAACAAGAAGTTGAATTTTTTGTATTCAAAATTTATAAAGTGACTGAAATTATTTCAATAGTAGTTTTAGTGTTTAGAAAACTTATATTTTCCTTAAGAACATCTATTACTTAAGTTCCAACTTGACTTTATAATAAAGATACAATTTTTGGTGTTTCTTTAAGAAGTAGTTAATGTTTAAAGAACTTGTTTGTTTTGATATCTTTAATAAACTGATAGGTTAACCCAAACCTGTTTTATTTTGTAAGAAGTAGTTTGATTGTTATTCGTATTAAACTAAATCATAGTGTTATCTTATATTCAATTTCATTTACTTTTATTTATTTCTTATATTCAGAAACTTAACTTGAGAAGGCGGCTATACACGACACTAAAATCAGTGGCGATATCGGGACAGTGCTAGTGGGTATGAAACCGGCTATTCTCTACACACGTCGCTGGCAGTCAGTACGTAACCGACCGTGCAACAGACTGCTCGTTGATCCGAGATGCCGCCGACACTCTCAAAGCTGCAAAAAATAGGCATTGTCTTGGCACTTACTATGGTGCCACCTAACCAGAGACGAAAAAGGAGGACCTGGGTTTAAAACTGGTTGATGAAACGTCATGAACGTGATGAGACATTTAGAAGCAAATGAGTTCAGAAACGTTTTAAGAATGGATTCTGAGTGTTTTGAAGAGCTCCTCAATATGGTGACACCATTAATACAAAAACAGGATACCGTAATGCGAGAATCCATAAGTCCGAGAGAACGACTTACAGTTACTTTACGTTTTCTAGCAACTGGACAAAGCTATGAGGATTTAAAATTCAGTGCCGTAATATCGCCGCAACTTATGTCCACAATGATTCCAGAGACATGCTCCGCTATCTATAAATGTTTGAAACACTTCATTAAGGTAAGTAGACTAAATTCTTACAGAATAATTAAAACACCAATTAAAAACCATTTTTTCAGTTATTTAAAAAATATAAGGTATGTATTAATATTATTTACTTGTGTTCTTTTTTTTTGAAGATCAAAAAATCCTTCACATCTGCGCCAGTTCCTATTTTAATTGGTGTATCACTAAATGTACAATTTGGAAATTCAGTGTTAAGAGGTTTAAAATAAACTACATTTCTTGTGATATGTTTATAATGACATAATAGAACTGACAATACAGCAAAGATCGTTTTATAAAAGTAGAAAAGTATTCTATAGAAAGCACTGATAAAGAGCAATGAGGTAACAACATTCCTCCCCATTTAAATTTCGTCAATCAAGCGCCGTGGGGGTCGTCCCTTAAAGTGTTTAACAAAATGTCTTTCTGTAAGTTTTCGTCAGTTATGTTGAGAATTTGACATTTATTTCCAAAGAAATCTATAAAATCTTCAATTCTGCAATGTTCCGGTTGGTATTTTTCCATATTGAAATTTTTTATAATCGTCATCTTGTCGCTCGATGTGGATGGAGTGCTGTTCACACTTTTCATCTGTGTGTCCTTACCTTTATGCATTGTTTGTACCAACAATTTTAAAATGTGTGTAACTTGTTCCTGTTGCGCCTGTTGAGCACTTAGGAACTGTGCAAATTGTTCTTCGTTCATGTTAAATAAATCACTTTTATCTCGTCGCCAATAAAATAAACTACATTTCTTGTGATATGTTTATAATGACATAATAGAACTGACAATACAGCAAAGATCGTTTTATAAAAGTAGAAAAGTATTCTATAGAAAGCACTGATAAAGAGCAATGAGGTTACAACAAGGTTCAGTGTTCGACGATGAAGAATACGGCTGCGAAGATGTTTGAGGGGATTGTGGTGTCATATAATGTTGGGATGGTTGAGGAGAAGGTTGTACCGTAAGCTGTGAAGATATTTGAGGGGATTGTGGTATCATATAATGTTGGGATGGTTGAAAAGAAGGTTGTAGCGTAAGCTGTGAAGATGGTTGAGGAGATTGTTATGTCATATTGTAACAACCCCCCCCCCCAATATTTTTTAATTTTATTAATTCGTTTTGTTTTTGGCCAAAGATCGTCTAGTCTAGGAGGACCCTAACACTGTGTACCGCTGCTGTAACCTTGCTCTTTTCGGAAAGAATTGAAACAGAGAAAACTATTCAGAACTATAGATGCCTAGAGAAACCAAAAGCAACGCCTAGGTATTCTGATATTACGATGGATAACCTACTACTACATTACTGAACTGCTAGCTGATAACGAAAAATTGCGATGAACATACTAGATTGCAAATACTTAGTTCTTACAGACTGACTGACTGAGCTGATCCTAGATTTCTAGCTTATGTACTTGATTTGACTTCTAGTCGTGGAAGATATTAATCATCAATATAAGTTTCTGAATTTAAGGTCTATGTTATTTGACCATAGAACATAGAAATAGTAGGTTATTTGCAAGTTTTCTATATAATTATTAGCTTGCAAAACTACCTGTTAAATATGATAAATCAGTTTTGATTAGTAAAATAATATATAAACAACTCCATTAAATAATATCAGATATTTGCATGATATTCGTTATTATTAATAACAGTTATAAATCTGTTAATTATATAACTAGCTTTCTTTATAGATTTATGTTTATTGCTATGAGCATTTAGCTGTTGATAAGATTGATATAATCTCTTGCAGACTAAGTGTCTCTATAATATGTACTATTTGTTTCGTTTATGAAAACTGCTAGGAAATAAATAACAAAAGTAAAGTAAAAACTCGCTTTATATGCGCTTTAGAAATCTCTTGTGATCAGTAACTACTACGCTGATTATCCAATTCCTTTAGATAAATATTATCAGCCACTATTCCCTGAATAGTTCAATTGTTCAAGTTTAATCATTTACTTGTTTACTGAAGCAATATATGGGAAATAATATCAGTGACTTAGAGAAATCTCTAGACCCTTGTTTGTGGTTTACAAGAATTCTCAAGGTACTGCATTGCTTGACCAAGTTTGATAAGATTTACCACATACATAAATCTCATTTTTATACGAGATTGCTATACTTAGATTACTAGTGTTTTACATGACATGCCATCTATTGAACCATTGTAGGAAAAGCAATTATTTTAAATACTTAAGTATTAGCAGAATCTTTGTTGTATTGGTTCGCTCAATACTAGCAGCCATATATTTATTATGATGATTATTATAATAGTTAGCTTTACTTTGCCGAGTAAATTATTGATATATAGTATAGATATAGTGATAGATATCTCTACAATTTAAAGATATAATATATTTTATTAATTTTCATATTGTAAGTAATTAGTTTGATTTTTTTTAGATTTGCCGTAGAATTCTAGATTTATTATGATTTAGGAAGTACGATTCTTGGCATGTTCAAGGCTTACAACTCGAATGCTGGATTAAGAGCTGCTCTTTACTGTGACACAAATGTTCTCCATCATGCCAAGAACCTCTTCTATTTACCCCAAAATTAGTAAGGCCTTACTAAGTCCGTTTGGTAGTTTTCCAAATGTAGAGTTTGCGTCTATAAGCGATTATAATCTTATTTATCTCTTCTTAATATTATTATTTATCATTATGAATTATCATTTGATTCTAAATATTACATTTGATACTTTCAGCAAATAATTCAATTGCTATAATTTATTACCGCATTCTCATGCTAGGATCAGAGTAAACAATCTAGCCTAAACTCGATCACCCGAACTCATCAACAAATATATAATATATTAATGCAACAAATACATTACATTTCATTCGAACTAACATTTCTATATTCCTTTGCAGGCAAATATTTTGTATTACTTACTTTATACTGATTAAATATATATTTATTTTTACATTTTTATTTCGTAGTTAGTCTTTAGTTTCTAAGTCTAGCATACCAATATATTGTATTGATATGACGAATTCATTATTGAAACCTACGTCTCTAGTGGTAGACACCACTAGCGCGTGAATTTACTTATTTACTCCCGATTGAACCATTACGAAGTTAATGTATATCCCGGTAAACAAAAATACTAGACCTAGACCTACTTCGGTCCTAAATAAATTCCTAGTCTGCTAAAGTGTGTGTAAGTCCCCAACAAACCCCCCAAAGTTAATTGCGCATGAGCTTTCATCCCCCTGATAGGATGGCTCAAGTTTGATCCCTAACTAGCCTCTAAAGTTCGGTGCCAAGCCGAGAATCGAACCTATGGCCCCTAGGGTGTCCAACTCCACGCACGGAAATAGTCGCGCGACTATACCGCTATAGCCGAAGCTATGGAAGGCTGCAGAGCGACGTTCTAGTATGAGAGGAAATAAATACATATAATAAATAGAAGACACTTCCACTGGAATATTCTTTCCAATCGAAGTGAGGAGCAGTTAATCGTACCCATTGCAATAGGTTAAAGCGATTGTTGGCTCGCTCCCAAAAGTGTCCAACTCTAAGGATTGGGCGTTCCCTATCGAGGTGGATCTTAGTTGTCACCGTGAGGTATCCAACCCACGTCCGGAACCATGTCCGTAGCAGAATATATTACCTCACGGAAGTTCGAGAATTTAATAAGCATTTTCTCGGTCTTTCTACTGCTTATATACTTTCTCAAACTTGACAGTGACGCCGATTTGAGGCCGATAGGTATCCAATCAAAGCCCTTTCTATCGGCGTCAAAACGGCTTCAGATCCACCTCAGCCAATCTCAGCCCTCCAGCGCATTCCTATTCTAATTTCAAAATCTCATCAAAATCCGCTCATGACAACACATATTTTGAATTTCGTATGACGCCGATCAGAGGTACGTAGATCCAATCAAAGCCCTTTCTATCGGCTTCAGATCGGCGTCAATACTCATTTGTTTTAGGGTTCATTTTGATGAAGCAAACTCAAATACACGGACACACAACGAAAATATGTTCCTCACATAACTTTGTATGGTTAGAAATAGCAATGCTGCTTATTTTCATGGTTATTTTATTAATTTTGCTTGTAACTTTTATGTATTTAAAGGATTACTCAACATTTCCTTTTACTTGAAGTAACTTATCAGTTCTATCTGAACAATCGATTTAAATGGTTAATACATAGAATATCTTGATAGCTTAAATATTCTAAGCTGCTTATCATTTTCAGTAAGTACCTATAGTCTTGCTATAAGAAATACCTAACATCTAAATCTCAATATTACACATTATCGCTTTCTTCTACTTTTGATTGTCTAAATTTCATCAATATTTGTTCATACCAAGATGCTTTTTAAATGTATCTATATTTGTGAATCGTGACGGAATCCTCATCCAGAGCCTGTTCCGTTACAGCCAACCCCCAAAATTTACGCAGGTTCTCATAATTTACCGAAGGAAATTTTCCCATTCTCCATATATTCAACTTCACAAATATAGTCCCACCAAAACTGAACGTGTGCTTATTCTAATTTGTTAAAATTCGTTTTCAAACAAGGTTGTGAGTACGTGAACTCACTAGTGGAGTGTATTTAAAAGACCGAGTTAAAAATAAATTTACTGTAAGGGTTGATATATCCGATCTTAATGTCTCCTCCATGAGTAAAAATGACTTCTCACAAGGACAATCTGAAATAACGAAAGGGAACTAGTATTGTGCCAAATTGTGCACCTAGTCAATTCGAATAATTCAGCATACGTGCTACCACCCAAACCAATTTTTCGTTTGGGATCGAGTATGTGGAGTAGAACCTACGCCACCCTTTATTACTCCAGATCTCGTTAATAGCTAACAAGCAATAATTCTCCATGGCTGATACATCCCTCTTCAAATCAAACCAAACAAGCAACCGCCTAATAACTCGGTGAATGTAAGTGTAATGGCTAAACATTGGCTACCTGTAAAGTACGAACTCTTTATGGAATAATTCAGTTGTAAATACTGATGTGGTGTCTTCTGACCTAAACCTATCTCCAATTTGTACTCCATAAATCATTCGTTGAATAGTGTGTGTCTGTCTGAAAACAAAACTTAACAAATCGACTCCAGTCGGTATTGTCGATTCATAGAGGCCCTCAATAAAATTCAATACTAACTCTGCCACTCGCATCGCTCCTTGGGATCCCTTTATTCCATTCATCTCCTCCCATTCCTTTAATTATAGCTTAAATCATTCTTCTCTTACATTGCCCTGCATACTACCTAAATAAACCTTCAATCCTTTTGTCTGGAGTCTACGAATAAGTTCTCACAATAAATCATATTTACCAAATGAAATTTCTGACTTTTATTTTTATAATCCCTATTTTCAACAATAATATTTATTTTAAATTCTATGTTAAAAAGAAATAGATAAAGCTGCAACAAAAACCCGCCCCGATGAGGACTACGCCCGCTTTATAACAAATGATTGTAACATCTTTGTTAAATTATAATACAGTTTTATTAAATATTGTAATAAAGTTTTATTAAATATTGCTGTACCTTGGTATTTTTTTATTTTTTTTATTTTCCTAACGCTTTCCATGTACCCACTTCATTTGAAGAGAATCCTCAAAATTGTGATTCCTAATATTATCATTATTTTTGTTTTCCTTGTATTTGTTATTCTGTCTAAACTTAATTCATTCAATTTCACAGTTGCAAAATGCAGTACTTTTTATTAAATAATCATTTTGTAATAATAATGTTAAATATCATTTAATTATCAATCAATTCCTGAAACCGATTTTTATAAAACTCTTAACTATCTGATTACTATTATATCTTATATTATTATATATCAACGTCAATAAAATTCCTGCTTTTACAAATCCTTTCTATAACTTATTTAACCAACGCATTCACCTAAGACAATATTGTGTCTTTCTATCAATAATCTGCATTGGCGCACAGAGCATCTTCAAAATCAGCTCAGTAGATCAGTCTGAATAAAATAACAACTCGACATACCTAACTCTAACCAAATCATTCGCTTTTACATGTACTGTCTACCGCAATCCCCCAAACATGTTTTCATGTCATTTCCATTGTGGTCTATGTACCTACGTACATATTTTTTTTTTTTTAAGTTATATATGTACCAAAATATTTACTCAAAGGTAACTGCTCAAAACGTTACTCTAGAAATAGCTGCACAGTATTTTCCTTCTGCTATAACTTTTGATTTTCGGTTTTGAAACTAGGTTATTGATAATATATCCCTATGATAGGTACCTTCCTAAATTTCTGACATTATTCCTTTCCATGAACAATTGCATCACCCCTTTCCTGTTCGATACAAATCAAACCCGACTAATTATGAAGGTAATCTGTCAATTATAGATACTTCGTTCCAACAAGATATACCTACAATAGCCCTATAACTTCTTCCTCTACATGCTTCTCATAACTATAAAATGAAACTCGTTACGACTGTTTATTTAGTTAGCAGGGAAACGCCCTATAAACATAAACAATATTCTATTTACCTTTTCTTTTGCTTTTATTAACGCCACCTATCGCTTGTTGTCAATATTATACGCAAACGTCAAACACACGAATGTCTCTCTCTTTTTTATTCCTATTTCCTGATCTCTAACTATTTGGTCATTCCTGTAATGTAATCCATAAATTAAAATTTATTACGCTTATCAATAATAACACTCTAATACTATCAGCTCCGTAGACACTACAATATAATAACCAGCCCTGTGCTCAGCTTTCCCCATTTTTCCTTTTCTTCTGGGACTATAGTTATCTATCAACCAAACTAACGACACGCCGTGAATTAGAATACCCATACAACAGGTGAAGACTAATAATAGGTTTAGGTAATAATAGGTTTTAATAGGTTTAGGTCTCAGAAGAACTAGTAAACTAGTGGTATCCCGCAACTTAGAACTTGCGATGTAGGTATACTGAGTATTAATGTAATTTGCTACCCATTATGTTTTTCCTGAACATTATCGATTAGAAAGATATAGATGTAATACCGACCTATTAAATTCCCGCAAGCCTACCAAAAGGATATAAAATGGTAATTTGTTTATATTTCTATAACCCAAACAAATGAAAAAAACCAAGATATATCGAATATTTCTATGCTCGACGTTTGATAACGGTCTATAACTAATAAGTTATTTTTCATAGTTTGATTTCTACCTTAATTTAGTTTCAAATGTACAAACAAAAGAACATAGTTATGTTTATTTCCATTTGTCTTTGTAACTTCCAACCCCCATCTTCTACAACCTTCGTAATCCATTTGCATCAAACCTTGGTTACTTACAAATAATCAAATAGTGAATCGCAGATTAAATTTTATATTTCAATTCTTTTGTAATATTCTGAAGATCTCTTCTGTTTCTTTTTCTCTATCCACATATTTGCTATTACGAGATCATGTGTACGCTGTGCTGTCACTGCGTGGTTACTCAAATTTCTCCAAATCTCCATGTCATTGCCCTAGCTACATCTTCCATGAATTTCAAAGCAAAAATCAGCACGACTGTTTTTCCGATCCTCGAATAACCCTGCACTAATGTATGCGTCTCGGCTATTAATGTACAGAAATCTTTAAACTTTGTGATGTGTGATAATGTGTTTGATTTTGAATAAAATTTATAATAATCACGTCATTATCATTACTACACTATATCTGCCAATGTCTTTGTAACGCATTACTGAAAGATATCTCTCAAAGTATCCCATTACGATTGTTATACGAAATTTTAAGTCTTAACAAAGACGCTCCGTGCTATTTAGAATTAAAAATTATTGACACTTCGCGGTCGCACAAACATGTAATCTCGTAAGAATTTTTACGACCGCTACCCGAATTTTAATACTATATAGAGATCCTAAATTTCTGTGATTGTCTTTAATTACTTCCTTTTTTTTGTTCCCTAAATAAAATATAAACCTCGAATATCTACAAAGTATTGTTATTACGTTTGCGCTTTTATAGATATCTTGATCACAGAATCTCAAAGAGCTATGGACATTTGTTGACCACAGGTAAGTTCTTATTCCATCTTATACCTAATCATACCGTTTATTATATCTATAATAATATATAACTTTAGCATTTAAATTATAGCTAGGTATATTAAACCTTGAACATGATTTCTATTTGTTACGAACTCTTTGGATATACACGTATGTGCTTATGACAGATAGTTAAATATGTCGCTGTCAAAATAAAGGAAATAAAGTTCACGTCAAAAATATGATTTTCGCAAATTCTATGCACGTTCGCTGTACTTTAATTGTAATTATACTGTAACTCTATTTATCGTAGCATTTATTTACGTTTATCTTTGCAGTGTCCATGACGAAATCACTTCAATTTGCGAACAAATGTAGGCACCGCATGCACGATACGTGACGATACATTTGCCCAACAACTCAGATTGATATTCAACAACTAGTTATACCTACATATTATTATATACATAGGTGTACATATTCCTACGAAACTACACTCCAGCTATCTGGCAAGGTATGTATGTAGGTATAGTGTTATTTAGACTTGTTCATCTCTGCTTTGCTCCAACCAAACATCCTTTTTCCCTGTTCATATCTACATACTTCCTACAGATTATACCTACATAGAAATTACCAGTGTATTATGTACATACTTATCGTTATACTTATTTTGTTACAACTGAACCTTTCATATTACATTATCTAGCTATGTCGTCAAACTCTTTGCAGGCAAACAATTAATCCAAGCAACATGACTCAATATTGATTTCCCAGTTGCATACCCACCTTATACCATAAACACCTCCCTTTTATATAGATTCCAATAAACATCTATAAAATACCTACCTAGGCATTAATCACCAGAATTCTTCTTTACGTGATACTATAGTAAAACGTAGTGTTTATATTCTCATTACACTATGGCAGAAAGCCCTCAGTGCCACAATCAAAAAGTTTCTTTGCTTTTAGAAAGAACTCTTTTGTGTTTACCTTTCTGTAAAGTTCTGTAGCCTAGGTAACCTAAATGTTGATTGTCATGTCATTTTGATTGATTTTATTATTGCTAACATATTTCTTTTTCTACCTTTGTTTATTTATTCAATAGCAATTTTAAGATAGGTACCTAATTGCTGTGCACAAAGCTACCATTGTTTTCTCATATTACTACGTGCCCTGATATATATACAACCTTCGGTCAGTTTTAGATTATTGATGAAATACCTGATTCTAGATTTTACTCGTTATATGTTTATGTATATTTTATAGTTTTCCATGAATTCTAGATCCCTGCCTGCCGACTGTGGTGTTGTTATAGACCACAGTAAAACCTGACAAGCTCTGCAACTCGCATAACCTACTCATGATTGATTGATAGGTATGTAAGTTTCGCTATTTACTTAGTATCCTAATAATATTCCCTAGGTATTAATATTACAAACACGACGTTCGTACGTAAGAGTTAATGTTTGCTTCACCATCCCACTTAAACGGCTGCGCCAATTTTGATGAAATTTGGTACGGAAGTAGATGAAGCTTTGAATGTACATATTATAAGATACTCTTCCTCATCATGATCATCATTATCCTAAAAAGGTACCTAGGTACTAGTATTATAAACGCAAATGCTGGTATGTCTGAATGAATGTTTATTACATCAGTCCTGGCTGGACTAATTTTGATGAGATTTGGTATAAAAATAGATGATACTAGATTTACACATAGATAACTTTTTATCATCACCACCATCATCAGCTATCTCCATGCGGGTACATCCACGACCGCAACCAGTAATATATAAAATGAACGTTTGTATATTTGTCTGTTGTTCTGCAATACTTGATAATCACTTGATTAACTGAGTTCCACAATTCCTACGATTTTCATGGCGTGGAACCGTTTTTTTTTTATATTTCCCTAAACTCTAATATAGTTCTACTAGTATATAGTCTACTAGTATTCAACGACCGAAATTGACGATGTATACCGAGTTCAGATTTAAAATTTAAGGTTGTGTATATACTTTGCGCGTACTACTTACATGTCAATTATGTTACATAAGAACATAAATACATACATTAACATCCAAACAATTATTATTGTGCCCTAAATAAAAGTTTCCTTATTCACTTTGATTTACATAATGTTTGTTTTTTTCCATTATTTTTAATTTAGATAGATAACCCGGCTTTGCTCACCATTCCCTAATTTTCCCTATTATATTTGCAGATCTCGTCAAGACGCACTACTCGACCAGCCGCTTCGCCCCAAAGCTTCCAATATCCGGCGCTCCTCTTCAGCCTGCCTACATTGTCAAACTTTACCAGCTTCATTCCGAAGACTCATCACTACCTAGCTATAATATTGGTTTTTTATACTTAAATTCGGCGCTTACTATGTTTGTCTATTAAATCTGCATAACGTTGATTTATTTAACCTTTACGAATAACTATACAACCATCTGACTTGTCTATAAGAATTTTCACAACGCTAAGCATCTGAATGGGAAATTCAACCCCCCAATGTTACGACTAAACATATTTCAACAAAACTTCTAACAAGACTTATCATCGCTCAATTAAAGTTGCGCAACTTTACATTTTATTGTAATCCTATTTATTTCCTTCGCAACTGCAATAGAAGTAATTACGTATGTAGATTTTTACTATCATTTAATTACCATAAATTTCATCGAACAAAAAGGTAAGCCATTTGTTAATATTCACACATTTTTATATTCTTAATACTTCCGAACATAACAAACACCGATTATATACAGACATGTCCACGATCTGCGCTGTATTTTGCTGGTTACAAATGTAATCCTTGTGATGCAAATGCAGCGACGGCACTTTCAACATGTTAGAAACTCTCTTCCTTTCCTAACACTATACAAGAACTCTTTCAGTACTCTATAACGCAATTCTTGGCTCCCAAGTGAGTTTCATAAGTCGTTCGATACTAAAAGTGTTCTTAAAACCTTCGGGTCACTTTGAGTAGAATTCGATACTGACTATTTACCGTGTGCTTCCAGGAGAGTATCCTAGTCGTAAACACAACACGCAATCTGCCTTTCGAATGATAAGTGTACTTCTGGATTCTAGAGATCGACTATGGGGTACATGTAAATGACAAAGGTAGTTGCAGACTTTACATACATGAAACTTGCATACAACTTATCTTTCCCTGAATATCATTTAAGCGCTTCGTAGAAATCAGTATTTTAGTAATATTCCTAAAAAAGCATATCCGGCTTATTTATTTCTTAGTTTATTTTAGAAATCTACTACTGTAGCCTAGAACAACAACATCATCACCTCATTATAGTATCCGTTGACTACCTATTTAGCCCTTTAAAAATCACCTATTGCAATAGCATCTCTGTTTCAATAAAATCCTATCCATTTCACGCCAACAAATTGTGCGGTTGACCGCAACTAATTCCTAGTAAAACTTCCGTAGTAACGTTATTCCAATCCTGGTAACGGCACTACCAAATTGTAACAACCCCCCCCCCCCAATATTTTTTAATTTTATTAATTCGTTTTGTTTTTGGCCAAAGATCGTCTAGTCTAGGAGGACCCTAACACTGTGTACCGCTGCTGTAACCTTGCTCTTTTCGGAAAGAATTGAAACAGAGAAAACTATTCAGAACTATAGATGCCTAGAGAAACCAAAAGCAACGCCTAGGTATTCTGATATTACGATGGATAACCTACTACTACATTACTGAACTGCTAGCTGATAACGAAAAATTGCGATGAACATACTAGATTGCAAATACTTAGTTCTTACAGACTGACTGACTGAGCTGATCCTAGATTTCTAGCTTATGTACTTGATTTGACTTCTAGTCGTGGAAGATATTAATCATCAATATAAGTTTCTGAATTTAAGGTCTATGTTATTTGACCATAGAACATAGAAATAGTAGGTTATTTGCAAGTTTTCTATATAATTATTAGCTTGCAAAACTACCTGTTAAATATGATAAATCAGTTTTGATTAGTAAAATAATATATAAACAACTCCATTAAATAATATCAGATATTTGCATGATATTCGTTATTATTAATAACAGTTATAAATCTGTTAATTATATAACTAGCTTTCTTTATAGATTTATGTTTATTGCTATGAGCATTTAGCTGTTGATAAGATTGATATAATCTCTTGCAGACTAAGTGTCTCTATAATATGTACTATTTGTTTCGTTTATGAAAACTGCTAGGAAATAAATAACAAAAGTAAAGTAAAAACTCGCTTTATATGCGCTTTAGAAATCTCTTGTGATCAGTAACTACTACGCTGATTATCCAATTCCTTTAGATAAATATTATCAGCCACTATTCCCTGAATAGTTCAATTGTTCAAGTTTAATCATTTACTTGTTTACTGAAGCAATATATGGGAAATAATATCAGTGACTTAGAGAAATCTCTAGACCCTTGTTTGTGGTTTACAAGAATTCTCAAGGTACTGCATTGCTTGACCAAGTTTGATAAGATTTACCACATACATAAATCTCATTTTTATACGAGATTGCTATACTTAGATTACTAGTGTTTTACATGACATGCCATCTATTGAACCATTGTAGGAAAAGCAATTATTTTAAATACTTAAGTATTAGCAGAATCTTTGTTGTATTGGTTCGCTCAATACTAGCAGCCATATATTTATTATGATGATTATTATAATAGTTAGCTTTACTTTGCCGAGTAAATTATTGATATATAGTATAGATATAGTGATAGATATCTCTACAATTTAAAGATATAATATATTTTATTAATTTTCATATTGTAAGTAATTAGTTTGATTTTTTTTAGATTTGCCGTAGAATTCTAGATTTATTATGATTTAGGAAGTACGATTCTTGGCATGTTCAAGGCTTACAACTCGAATGCTGGATTAAGAGCTGCTCTTTACTGTGACACAAATGTTCTCCATCATGCCAAGAACCTCTTCTATTTACCCCAAAATTAGTAAGGCCTTACTAAGTCCGTTTGGTAGTTTTCCAAATGTAGAGTTTGCGTCTATAAGCGATTATAATCTTATTTATCTCTTCTTAATATTATTATTTATCATTATGAATTATCATTTGATTCTAAATATTACATTTGATACTTTCAGCAAATAATTCAATTGCTATAATTTATTACCGCATTCTCATGCTAGGATCAGAGTAAACAATCTAGCCTAAACTCGATCACCCGAACTCATCAACAAATATATAATATATTAATGCAACAAATACATTACATTTCATTCGAACTAACATTTCTATATTCCTTTGCAGGCAAATATTTTGTATTACTTACTTTATACTGATTAAATATATATTTATTTTTACATTTTTATTTCGTAGTTAGTCTTTAGTTTCTAAGTCTAGCATACCAATATATTGTATTGATATGACGAATTCATTATTGAAACCTACGTCTCTAGTGGTAGACACCACTAGCGCGTGAATTTACTTATTTACTCCCGATTGAACCATTACGAAGTTAATGTATATCCCGGTAAACAAAAATACTAGACCTAGACCTACTTCGGTCCTAAATAAATTCCTAGTCTGCTAAAGTGTGTGTAAGTCCCCAACAAACCCCCCAAAGTTAATTGCGCATGAGCTTTCATCCCCCTGATAGGATGGCTCAAGTTTGATCCCTAACTAGCCTCTAAAGTTCGGTGCCAAGCCGAGAATCGAACCTATGGCCCCTAGGGTGTCCAACTCCACGCACGGAAATAGTCGCGCGACTATACCGCTATAGCCGAAGCTATGGAAGGCTGCAGAGCGACGTTCTAGTATGAGAGGAAATAAATACATATAATAAATAGAAGACACTTCCACTGGAATATTCTTTCCAATCGAAGTGAGGAGCAGTTAATCGTACCCATTGCAATAGGTTAAAGCGATTGTTGGCTCGCTCCCAAAAGTGTCCAACTCTAAGGATTGGGCGTTCCCTATCGAGGTGGATCTTAGTTGTCACCGTGAGGTATCCAACCCACGTCCGGAACCATGTCCGTAGCAGAATATATTACCTCACGGAAGTTCGAGAATTTAATAAGCATTTTCTCGGTCTTTCTACTGCTTATATACTTTCTCAAACTTGACAGTGACGCCGATTTGAGGCCGATAGGTATCCAATCAAAGCCCTTTCTATCGGCGTCAAAACGGCTTCAGATCCACCTCAGTCAATCTCAGCCCTCCAGCGCATTCCTATTCTAATTTCAAAATCTCATCAAAATCCGCTCATGACAACACATATTTTGAATTTCGTATGACGCCGATCAGAGGTACGTAGATCCAATCAAAGCCCTTTCTATCGGCTTCAGATCGGCGTCAATACTCATTTGTTTTAGGGTTCATTTTGATGAAGCAAACTCAAATACACGGACACACAACGAAAATATGTTCCTCACATAACTTTGTATGGTTAGAAATAGCAATGCTGCTTATTTTCATGGTTATTTTATTAATTTTGCTTGTAACTTTTATGTATTTAAAGGATTACTCAACATTTCCTTTTACTTGAAGTAACTTATCAGTTCTATCTGAACAATCGATTTAAATGGTTAATACATAGAATATCTTGATAGCTTAAATATTCTAAGCTGCTTATCATTTTCAGTAAGTACCTATAGTCTTGCTATAAGAAATACCTAACATCTAAATCTCAATATTACACATTATCGCTTTCTTCTACTTTTGATTGTCTAAATTTCATCAATATTTGTTCATACCAAGATGCTTTTTAAATGTATCTATATTTGTGAATCGTGACGGAATCCTCATCCAGAGCCTGTTCCGTTACAATATATTGTTGGGATGGTTGAGGAGAAAGTTGTACCGTATGTTGTGGAGATGCTTGAGGGGACTGTGGTATCATATATTGTGTAGATGATTGAGGGGACGGCTGTACTGGATATTGTTGATAATATGGTTGGGGCGATGAATTTGTCACCGAAGAGCCAGAGGAAAAATAATAGGAGCGATGTGAAATGCGAGAAGGATTTGATGCTGTGTGTTGTGGAGATAAAGTGATAATAGATTCGTCTGTCAATTTGCCAAGTTTTCCGTAAAATAGGGCATCATTGATAATTTTTTGGGCAATTGATTGTTGATGGGTACTCAGATTTTTCAATTGAACGCCTATTGACTTTCCTATAATGTCCCAGTCGTCATCTTGTCGAGTCATTAGTATCTGAGCAGAATCCAGCAGTTTTTCTTGTCTACTTTGTATAGACATTTTCTGCTTCTTGGACTGTGAAATTTTTGTGGAGACTTTGGGCACCTCTTTTTCACATATTAATGTATTTATAATTTGTTCCGATGATGTTGATGCTGACATCTCTGGTGACCATTGAATCTGTAATAAAACTTTCACTTTACTTTCTGTATCAGATGCCTACAACGCAAAGTGAATGGAAAGACAATGCTAAAATGTTTGAAGACAAGTGGAACTTCGATCACTGTGTGGGTGCGATAGATGGAAAACATATATCCATAGAAAAGCCACCTGAGAGTGGCTCGTCATTCTATAATTATAAAGGTTTTTTTAGTATAGTTCTATTCGGCGTAGTAAATGCAAATTATGAGTTTATGTATGTACACACTGGCATTAATGGAAGCGTTTCTGATGGTGGCGTCATACAACACACATCTCTGTACAATAAGTTAATGACAAATGGGTTAAATCTACCACCACCGTGCACGTTACAGGGAACAAATATTTCAGTACCATACACATTTTTGGGAGACTCTGCATTCAGCATTAATAGACACATTATGAAGCCATACCCATTTAAGAATATAACTCACGAGAAAAGAATTTTCAATTACAGATTATCACGAGCAAGGAGAGTAGTTGAAAATGCGTTTGGAATCTTAGCAGCACGTTTTAGGATCTTTCGTCAAAGAATAAGTGTGAAAATTGATAATGTCGACAAAATTGTGCTAGTTTGTTGTGCCTTACATAATTATTTAAGAACAAAGTCCAAAAGTTATATCACCAAAACATGTGTCGATGCTGAGAATATCCACAATTCTACTTTTCGTTTAGGTGATTGGCGGGAAGAAACAACAGGACTAGTGTCACTGTCGCAAATAAGTGAAAAAGAGCGCAATAATGAAGGCAACAATCTACGCAATAAATTTACAACTTATTTTAATGGACAGGGCAGAGTTTCTTTTCAGGAGGATATGTTGAGGGTAGTTTCTACATAAATGTTGTGTGTATTGTGTATGTTATAAATAAAATATAGGTTTATGAATTACTTAAGTATTATTTTATCGTACCTCATCCAAAGTATCCGTACTAGGTCGGCATGGCTCCGTCGTCCCCTCTAGGAATTCGAAGAGACGATAATACCAAACCGATGGTACATAGATGTCATTAGACCCTGATCCTGTTTGCTTGGAAGCATTCACCTGAAACAAGTGAATTGATACAAATTTATCAAAATACTTTTATAAATTGATATATTTTATTTTAACGTGTAAGTACCCATATAGGTACCTACTTATATTTTGCTGACTGGATACAAATGACATCTATAGATTTAATAATCTCCTTTTGCTGCATACCATATGAAAATATAGCCCTCCTCTTGTAGCTGTAAATATTAGCTATAAGTGGCGAATCTCTATAGTCTTTGCACAGATTCTACATAATCTTACCTTTTTCAGCTCTCTTCCATACGTAGTACGCATATTTTCAAGCTTTTTCTTGAAGTCCGCCAGTGTTGTGTTTTTGCCGGTCGCTTCATTAAAAAGTTGCAATAGCATTTTGAATGCCTCCTGTCTCATGTCGCGGTTGAAGTATTCTTTGTGTTTTTATCCCACAAATAAGATAATTACCTGATGAGATCAATAGTTTTTGCACCACGCTTCTCGCTCCTTCTCCTTCGCCATGTTTTCGCGCGAAACAAAAAGTATAACCGGCTACAGGAAATAAAATAAATGGCGCGAAATAACTCGGACCAGCGCAAGCACGTCGTATCGCCGTAGCACTCGCGCGCATACTGATAAAAATCAGTCCCGATTCCGCTACACACGTGCCGACCACGCTCCCTAGACGATAATCGTCCCTAAATCGTGAGTTCGCCCGAAGCGATTTTTGAATTAGGGTAAAGCCGCGTTGACACTATCAAAGTATGCTTGGACAAAGTAGATTTGACGGCTTTTTGGACGCTACTTTGATTATGGCAACACTTATCAAAGCGCACTTGGATGACGGCGTCTAATCAAAGTGGACCGCGTTCAACTTTTCCAAGCCTACTTGGATGTCAGTTGATAAATCAAAATGGCGTCCACTGCAAAAACGGTGGCACTTCGCAATAAAAGAAAATGGAGTGAACGCGATACTTTCAAATTCGTCGAATTATACGAGGCAGAAGCTGTCCTTTGGGATGTGCGTCTCAAAAATTACAAGAACAAGGATGCCAGAAACGCTGCACTAGAACGTATTGTAAGAAATCTTGAAATCGACGATATTACTACTCAAGATATTGTCAGCAAAATTAACAAAATACGTACTACGTACACACAAGAAAAGGCGAAAATAAAAAAATCTCAGGGCACTGGATCCGGGGTGGACGACATCTATATGCCATCTCTGCCGTGGTACGAAGTGGCGGACAGATTTTTATCTGGAGTTGTCAAATCGAGGAATACTTTTACAAATGTGGTAAGTACCTACCTATTCCTAGTTCGTACTAATATTATAAATGCGAACGTGTGTATGTTTGCATGTATGTTCATTATTTAAAGTGACTGTTGTTTTGGTTAACTGTTTACCTTGCCCTAACCTGTGTCTGAATTAAATGAATTTAGGTACTTATAAGTTATTACAGAAGTGTATAGTGTAACTAAATTTCATGTTTGATATCTAAAATATTCTGCTATTTTGCCACGGAACTGCTCCTTCTCCCATAAAGTAATTTTTATAATTGGTTCTTCGTTGTTCTGCTATATGCGTATAGTTGTTGCTGCCCTGATTTTCAAGGTCTCTTATATACCTAGAACTGGGTTCTAGCCTCCATTGGCCAGGTCTTTCTTCAGTATCCATTGTCCCCAAAGGTGCATATGAACGCAGTGACGTTTTGATCAGCCAATTGTGCAAAGCACAGGTTGCTTTTACAATTTTATCAACTTTAGCAGGAGATACATATATAGGAGTTCGATAAATCCGAAATTTCATCACCATCACCCCGAAGGCATTTTCGACGATTCTTCTGGCTCGTGACAGGCGGTAGTTAAAGACTTTTTCTTCAGTTGACAACGGCAGCCGACGTGAATAGGGTTTCATCAGATAATTTTTTAAAGCGAAGGCTTCATCTCCCAAAAGTACACCCCAAGTAGGGAAATTTAGTGTGTCATTTTCTATTTTCATTTTCAACGACGAGTTGTTAAATATTGTACTGTCGTTCATTCTTCCTTGAGCTCCCACATCAATATATATAAAACAGTAATTGCTATCCACAAGGGCTAGAAGTACAGTACTGAAGTAACCTTTGTAGTTAAAAAAATCACTTCCAGTGTGTTCTGGTTGTTGAATATTGACGTGTTTACCATCCAATGAACCACAACAACCAGGAAAGTTCCGTCGATGGTTATATCCTCTTTCAATAGTCTCCCATTCTGTTGTTGTTTTTGGAATCTGAAAAATACATTAAAATACATCTTTAAAAAGGTAAATAAAAGTACCTACTTATCTTTTTTTTTCTGATCAATTCGGACTCCGATCGGAATGAGAGCTCTCCTGATATACCAACAAGTCCATCTCCAGATATACCAACTTCTCCTGCAATAGAAGAACTAGGCTCACCAGCAACAGCACTCTCACCAGCTTCACCCTCACCAGCTTCACCCTCAGCAGCTTCATCCTCAGCAGCTTCAATTTCACATGACCCATTCGTAAAGCCTCAGAATATTAGGACCAAGAAACGAGGTAATGTAGACCGCATTGATAAGTCAATTGATAAACTTCAGAGTATAAAAGACCAAGTGTTGTCTAATAATAAGGAAACAGAAGATGAATTTTCTTACTTTGGAAAGAATATTGCAAGTCAGCTAAGGCAACTTCCTATCATGGATGCTCTAGATTTAGAATCAGATATTTTGGAGTTAATAAAACGAAAGAGGAAATCCGTTTATGAACAGCGATTAGAACAAGAGTCTTCTACAAATACCGGCGACTACACCATTGAAATACCGGAGCATATATTGAAAAGTATTTGGTCACAGGACAATCAAAAAGAATCACCATTTTATCGGATACATTTCGGTGAGTGTGCAATGGAACTTCACAATTTGATTCCGCCATCCCCATTCTATAATCGGACATCCAGAGATACTCAGAAGCGCCACCGCTTTATGGTGGATATTCCATTTACCCGGACGAAGCGATTTACTTCTTCGTTTATCATACGAACCGCTAGGGAATGGAACACCCTCCCTGAGTCGGTGTTTCCGGTTAAGTACGATATGGGGGTCTTCAAAACACGAGTGCATAGGTATCTTCTGGGTAAGCGCGCTCCATCATCGATCGCATCATCACTTAGCATCAGGTGAGATAGTGGTCAAGTGCTACCCAGTTCGGTATAAAAAAAAAAAAAAAAAAAAAAAAAACCATCAATACTGATATCTCAAGAGAATCAAGAAGAATCTCCATCAATACTGCTATCTCGGGAGAATCAAGAAGAGTCGTCATCAATTCTTACATCCCAGGCACCGGCATCACAGCCACGTAACGATCCATTAGGCGAAGCAATAAGAAGCATCGGAGGTTTTTATGATGTAGTTGAAAAATGATTATAGATTTAAAGAGCCAGCCGTAGCCGACCAAAACTTCCAAGACACTTTTACTGCAATGTATGATGATGTGATGGGTTTTAAGCGGTTTGATGTTTTACAGCTTCTACTTTAATTTGTATTTTTAAAATAAATGATAAAAAATGTAATATTTTCTTTTTTTATTTACCTGAATGTATTCCTCTAACGCTTCATAGATGGCATCTAAGACTGACGGCAGAAATTTAGATATACATACTGCTCTTAGGAACTCGGAAACTACTTTCAAGGGACGAGAAACTATCGCCAGTTGCCAAATATCTCATGACTATTTGTAATTTAAGTCTTGCAGGTAATGCTGGTCTTAAAATAGTATCTTCTTTTTGTATGTTCGTCTTGACTTTACTTAGGAGGTAATCAAATTGTTCGCTATTCAGCCTTAAATGATTTTTATACGTAACGGGATCTTCCTCTTCTACTTCTCGAAGAAAATTGTTAGATGCTCCCTGTTCATTGCGGCGTAGAATCCAAGGGCGCGTCCAAACACTTCTTCTTCTGCGACATTTTCATTTTTTTTCCCGTCTTAGCTCTTCTATCAACAAGTCTGCTACAATTTCGACACCTTTTAGCAATAAATCTGTCTGGTCCGACATCTTTCGATCTTGACTGCTCAAAGAATGAAGAAAATGATCAAAGTGAACTATGTTAGTGTCAATAGGTATCAAAGTGAACTTTGAACAAAGCTACTTTGTCAAATCTACTTTGTCCAAGCATACTTTGATAGTGTCAACGCGGCTTAAACAATAAAATTTCAGTTACGATTTGTCTATACACGTGCCGATTTAAAGTACGATCTAGGGACCACCCCGATATCGCCACTGATTTTAGTGTCGTGTATAGCCGCTTTAAGCCGAAAAGCGGCGTGTAGTGTGCCGTAGCCAGCCAATGAACGAAGTTACCGCGCGCCGCGCCGCCCGCGACGGCTGCCGGGATCAGCTCGCCTTGCCAGTCGCAAGGTATAATGTTATTTTGGCGCCGAAAACAAGGGTACCTAGTTCGTTACCCGTATGTTTTGCATTAAAACAATGACTAAACTAGGTGATCTGTATAAAGACCTATTTGCAGAGTATAAGAAAGGAAAAAACCCTAGTACGGCTCAGAAAGAATTTAATAACATGAGTTGTGGGCTAATGTGAAACAAAAATATAGGTGCCTTGTACAAAATAAGAATGATGCAATCTCAGACAAAATAAAAAAGTCAAGACAGAATGTTGTGAACAGAGCAGTGAGGCCGGTTTTCTATGCATGTAGTGCGTGAATCGGTGCTGCCATGATAATTTAAATTACCCCATAAAATAACGTTATCAAATTATTAACGTTATAAATTTAATAAAGTTATAACGTTATTAGTTTTAATATCATAATAAGGTTCCTACATTAGGTGTCGGTAAAAAGTAGTGGCATTGGGTGGTGAAAGAGAAAAGATAAAGAGTTTCAGAAATAAAATTACTCGGTGTAACTGCTAGTTTTATTTAAAAACCTTTATGCTGAATTATTTTTTTGTACGCTTGTCGTTTACTTTGCACTGATTTAGAAATAAGTACTTTCTAATTTAGCAATATGGTGGAATCTAATGTTTAAGTATTTCTCAATTACACACCGTATTAAATTAAGTTTATGTTCCTGCCCAACATATTCATGTTTTGACTCTAAATTGATAAAAATCTGATTGTTTCCAATGAATTTCTTTAATACGTTCAAGACTATAGTTTGGTGTTGATTTTCTGCGGTTATTGTAATATTTTCATTCAATAATTTTCGAACAACTGCTTCATAAGTGACACAAATGTCAAAAAGATCCTTAGACGGGAAGCGAAGACTGCCTTTGTTTTTCAAACTAATGAGCTTGTGAAAATAAAGTTTCTCATCAGTTTGCAAGGCATCTTAACATTTAGAGCATTTTATGGTTTTAACAAGATAGTGCATTGTACTTCCAGATATGTAACCAATTATCATTTTTCTGTAGTCACCATAATATGAATTGTCATGTAAACAACTGGCCCAATCAAATGATTAATTAACAATTTCATTAAGAAGTTGCAACGAAGAATTTTCAATGGTTTCTTCTTCTTCTTCGTATCTATACGACGATGAAGTGCTATTTATAGTTTTAGTTATTGAAGTGCAATTAAGTATTGCTATGTGTTCTAAAGGAACACACTTACTTTTTGTAAAACATTTTAATTCTAAATGACATAGTATTTTTTTGTAGCTTGCTTGTAAACTGTCTTACGTTAGGGTTATCGTTGAACCCTCCATGCATCCTAATAGACGTAAATAGAATCTCCAAATGATCCTGGCTTAATTTATAAGTAGATAAAAAAACAGCCTTTTTTCATTTTCTATGTACTTCGTATAAAGCGCTTTTAAACTTTCAATATTTATTAATGTACCTATGAATCCTGCTTTGCATTTTTCTTCTACGACTGGTTTATAAAATCGCGTGATGACAAAGACTGGTCGACCATCTCGTATAACTTTCCGCATACTAACTACACACAACAACATTCAATATAGATACACCCTAAAAATAAAAGACTTCAATAGAAATATGGTTTATTTTTACAAAAATACATAACCGCCTTCAATATGTACGAAATTGAAAATCCAGTGTGAAATTAATGCGAGTCCATATTAAAGGTATCAGGTTTCCAACAAAAAAATAATTGTTCAAATCGGTTTATAAATAACGGACTTATGAGGTAACAAGTATTTAAAACAATAGAACCTAATTGCTAACCTACTCCTTTTAGATGTCGGTTGAAAAAAAAAACTAAAAATAAAAAAAAAGAATTGCCTATTTTTTTTAATTTGCTTTTAAACGACGGAACCGGTTTTGTATAAATATATTGCGTCGAGTGTCATACAATATTATATTTAAAGAAAAGTCTAATTGAGAACCTACTTCTTTTTTGAAGTCGGTTTAAACACGTTGATAAACTATTATTAAAACTTACCCGTATTAACGTAACATATATACTAAATATTAAGATTACCCAATAATAGGGTAAACCTTACAGGCTTTACCATGGCAACACTTTCTATGTTCCAAGCAATAACCTTTATTTTTATTTTTATTTATTTAAAATATTGCTTTCCAAGTTACTTACGTGTGAAATGTGATTCCATCCTTCTTTTTATATTTTGATGTTTGTACACCGTTTCACGACACAATTCGGCATTTTGACTGGTAAATTTGTTGATTTACTTTACGTGTTGCTTCCACGCGCAGCGATAGTTCGACTGACGAGTCAAGGCGTAGTTTCGTTGTGCGTGTGTGTGTGTAATTGTGTATGTACACGGCGAGGCGTAGTTTTACCGGCTTCACTTTTCTGTTCACAACATTCTGTCTTGACTTTTTTATTTTGTCTGAGGATGCAATAAAATGTTTTTTGTATGATTACGCCAGTCCACTAAAATTATTTTTATGCAAGTTAAAAACAACTTTTCTGTCTAGACATTTTTATCATGGCCCTTAATTTCCTAGAATATAATTAGAATATACTTTAAGGCCTATTCAGACCTGGGGCCTTACTATCAGCTTCGTAAAAACCATGGAAGTTCCGTGCAGTTCTTAAACCTGTCATAAACAGTTTTGAATGAAATCATACCATGACGCTCATTTAGGTGAACTGTTTGAATATTGTTTTCTCAAAGGTGAACGCATATATTGTCTCTGGCATTCTAATAATTTACTATATCCAACATTGCAGACGCCTAGACGTTTGTAAGATAATAAACGGAGTGGATTTAAAGCGACATGTTAACGAGAGTCCATACAAAAAAAACAGGTGAACGGTTTTTCTACGGTTCTTGAATAGTAGGCCTGGGCAGGCCTGCTTTAAAGTCGTCATGGTACCAATAAACCGTGCAGTTGTTTAGAAGGCCTGCTTTAAGAGCTCATAGTAAGGCCCCTGAGCGTTATTCGCTACCGCTGTGGGTAGCCAAAAATACCAAGCGGAACTCGATGGGTAAATAGTATGAAGTTCCATAACTGCAGAGAAAACGTACCGCGTGTACCGCCTAGTGAGGCGGTATTTTCTCTTGTTTGGCGAAACTAGTTCCGCCGTCCCGCTAACTGTTGCCAACGATTAACTATACCGCGCGCGGTAGAGATATCCGCTTTGGTGTGATCGGTCAAATTAACGCATATATAATTATTTCTATATCGCTCGCGGTAGCGAATAACGCCCATGTTTGAATAGGCCTTTATACCTGTATTTAAAGATAATATTAAAAAAATTGTAAGATTCTTTGTTGATACTAAAAATACACATGATTTTGGGTGGGGAAGGGGGTTAGTCTTAAACCTCACCACGTATCATCAAGGAGGGTTAAAAAATGCAAAAAAAAACGCATCACGTGATTAATGGACGGCCCCTTATAACAGCGAAGGATGAGGTGCAAAGTCTCAATCAGCGCATTGAACAACTACAAAGTGAAATGCGTGAACAGAACCAGAGGGCCTGTATGAACAATATAGAAATCATGGGCGTCCCTTCGACTATAATATATAATATGTATCATTGAGAATAGAAATCACTGAGAACCTGTTCTCACTGATTTCTAAAATTGGTAGGTAACCTTATGAAATTTCCCATAACGAAGAAGCAGGTGAATTATATCCCACGAGTACCTATGTCGAATGACACGTACAAATCAATAATAGTAGGTACCTACCTGTTAATAACAGATACATCAAGTCAAATTCAAAATCGTTTATTCAATTTATGGATCAAAGACGCAATTATGAACGTCAATATTTCATTATAATGTGCTTTAAAGACTTAACCGCCGCGTTCCAAAATATATAGAATCTACCGAGAAGAAGCGGCAAGAAACTCGGGGGCATTCTTTTTATATAAATGTTACTACAATGTCTCTACTTAGGTAGGTACTACAAATATTACATTTTATGGGTGGCAGAGTGACAGCTTGCCAGAAGTGGAGTATTCCAAGCATCTTTATCGTCTATATAATGTGCGTCGACATTATAATAAGATTTTGTTATTAAAACGTTTTTTTTACAGTCGACTTGAATTTGCCCTCTGTGAGCTCAGTTATGTGTTTTGGGATTTTATTGTAAAAACGCACACAATTTCCTAGGAATTACTTATTAGTCTTCGCAAGTCTAAAACAAGGTACAGCTTTCCTATAGCTAGCTATTTGTATTTCTAGTATCAAAAGTGTGGTGATCACTATTTAACTTATATTTAACTATGTAAATTTATACAAACATACATTATATTTTCAAATACATATATGGAAAGCAACGTTAATATATTGATTTCTTTAAATAAATCTCTCAAAGATTCACGGGGACATTTCGTATATAGCTCGAATAGATTCAAGGATGATTTTAATTATAACGGCAGCAAAAAAGTGTAGGTACCTACACTACCTACTGTGACCCCCATGGACCTTGGCCTCCCGGGCAGCGGCCGAATATACCTGAACGACCATCTGACATTGGAGAACAAAATTATTCTCAACAAAACCAACGCCTTGGCGAAGGAGCGGTATTTTGCTTTTACCTTGGTGAGAGAATGCAAAATTTTCATTCGCAAAACTCCTTCACTGGGCATTATTACCAAGGGAGAATCGGACTCACAAAGATTGTGTCACTAAACTTTGTTTTACAATTACTTATAATTTCTGAATTCAATATTTATAGTAGCATCTGCTTGTCTAAGTTTGAGATACATATTTTTACTAGGTAGGTACCTGTACCAGATATATGCGTTCGCGCAGCAGGCACACGCTGCATGTTGTCTGTTTGTCTCGCTCTGCTTATATTCGCCTGCCGCTCTCTGACTCACGCATTCATTTTATTATGGTGTTAAATACTTTTCTACCTCCTTATATCCAGGCCCAATTTTATCAGTCAATGTTTTTTACCCGTAGGTATCTATATAATGTATTGTTGTATCGCCTTCGCCTATGAACAGGGTTCGAGGATATATATCAAATGATTTTTTGCGATATACCTACTAGAAGCACAGATTACTGAATCTAGAAGTCGGTATTAAATTTTTCAAATTGTAGGTACTTGTCATCAATCCACTCGGTGTCATCATTTTCGCGCACTACGCAGAGAATCTCTCTCGGTCTACCGATCGATCGACATCGACTTCATTTTCTCAATATTATCAAAAATGTTATAAGATCAAGCCGAGCCCGGCGCGGCAGCGCGCGGGGACTTCGTTCGTTGCCTGGTAACACCGAGTCAAAGTAATACTACACGCCGCTTCTAAGTTTATAAATAGCACGTTGGACGAAAAAATAAATAGGTACACGTTATATCTTACATACTACAACCCTCTCCCCTTGTGATATTTTTGAGATTTTTGTCGTACCCCTCCTCTCCCCTTTCGAGCTTCACGTGATTAATGGACGGCCCCCAAGACAAAAAGAGGTACAAAACAACGAGACAGTAAAACAAAAAAGTACAAAATTAAACATTTATTTCAGGTTTGATTTGTAGATAATATATATTCAGTCTTATAAGTACTAATTTCAAATAAGTCTTGTAATAATTAGTATTGCGATGTATTATAAGCCTAAATTTACATTTTCTTTTTGAAATGAAACCCTGTAATGGGAATAATGAGTATTTCAATAAAAAGCATACAAATTATTTTCACTGTAAACCTTAATATATTAATGGAAAATATAAAATTATTATTCCTATACAATTATTATCCCATTATCATTTACAAGATTGACAGTACCCATAGTTATTGATTTTATTTTCTGTAACTGACATTAAAATGAACTTATTTTTTTAATTACTCATGCTGTTGCTGCCTGCGAGGCAAGTGTGGTAGTAGGTATTTAGTTATATCCTGCACACTTTAGAACTTCAATAAAATAAAGATGAAACATCCTATCTCCTCTGGGCTACAGGCTAGCTCAGTAGCAAATTGAATTAAAGCTACCCCTTGCATTAGTAAAAAATAGACTTTGTGACTAAAGTGATTTTCCCATCTATAGTATTAGTCAATTTGTCTGACTGGAATAATTTAATTTTTAAGCAGTATCTAGTAATATATGACTCTGTATATAGGTTGGTACATGTATATTTTTGCAATTTCATAATTTATTATTTATGAAATCTTGCATTTTTTAAGAACAATTATTACAATGATTGACTATTATCATGTTATTTTACCTTTTCAGACACTATTTCTAATTCCCTACTGCTTGTATACTTTATTATTATTGTTGACATGTTTACTCTTTGAGCATAATTGACTTTAAATCGTTAATTAATAATTAAGTATTATTAAATAAAATATATGTAGCAATGTAGGTAAAAGGTCTTTAGGTACATATTTGCGTACATTATTGCAAAGGCCAGGAAGCTCACATTCTAGAAGTCCTCACCTCTTTATTTAACCTGCAATCATTATTGTCCTGCTAAAACCTGCCAGCTATAAAAATAATTATAAATATTTTTTCACAAACTGGTTAACTCACTGGTTAACTGGTTAAATCCATGATTTTTGATACTTTACCTCAGAGGAAAGAAAAGTTTATCATTATTTTTATTGAACTAAATTGAATTTTCAAATTTTCATAATAAAATTGAATAGTTGCAATGATAATTTGGTTCATTTCTTCTTTGTAAAACCAAAAACTGAATTAGAATACAGTGGATTAATGGTTTCTATACTTGCGACATATGAAAAACATGTTTTTGACCTTCATATTTTGATTTTGAAATGTAGGTCCTAAAAGAATTGAGTACAGCACATCAGACTTTTTCTTAGAAAGTAACACAAACGTTTTCAAAAGTTAATTATAGTTATAGTATCAAAAGTTATTTCTACAAATTACATTATTGTTAACCAACATTGTATGATCCTTCGAGATTTGTATTGTATTATGTTTAAATTTTGTAATTTCTAATGTCTTAGTGACTATATTGTGATTTTAATTAAAAATCAAACCTACTTAAAATTAGATAGGTTAATTACTTGCAAATTTCTCAAAATATTTCTTTTTCTCGTCTGGGTTAGGTATTATCTGAAACAAAATTTGTACAATTAACACTTTACTCCTCCACCTCCTGGGGTAATACTGCTTAAGGTCTCTTGTTGGCCCTATATTATTTTAGCAGACACTGGTCTGCTTAACTACCAGAAGGGTAGAGTAAATAACTAAGAGTAAGATATGTTAATCATACTAATAGTATAAATGTGAAGCTTTGGATCTTTGTAGGTTTTTAATTAATTACGAAAAAATATTGCTGAATAGATTTTGATGATATTTGGTATGTATAGATGAGGCACTTTCATAACACAGGATACTTTTCATCATCACCATCATCATTATAAATCACCATGCTGGTGCATTCAAACCTCAGGGTGCAGCTCTATTGTAATAGTTTCCTGTACATACAGATACAATTACTGAATAGCTTGACAATCCAAAGCTCTCGTAATCGGAATGCCTGACCCCACCAAACCACCATTTTGACTAACTATAATAGTGCCACACCATAAGAGTGCAGCATCATTAGTACCAAATACCTAAATAAAAGTTATTAGGTTAGGTACATATACAATTATTAACATTTTTGAAAAATACCTTAATATATATGCGATAATCCAAACACTTTACACATCTGAACAGGGTATAAATTTTGGGTGTTTAGATTATTGAGGTTCTCCTGTAATCATATTGTTACCTAAGTATACTTACAGTATCTTGACCGGGTTTCCATCCAGCTGGGCAAACTTCACCATGGTTATCTGTATATTGGAAAGCTTGAACAAGCCTTAGAGTTTCATCAACTGATCGACCCACAGGCAAATCATTCATTGTGATCTGTCTTAGAATACCTTTGTCATCAATTATAAATAATCCTCTTAAAGTGTGTCCCAAGTCTTCCAGATACACTCCATAATCCTTAGCTATAGAATGAGTCAAGTCACTAAGAAGAGGAATGTTTATCTTTCCAAGGCCACCCTCCTTACGTGGAGTGTTAATCCATGCTAGATGAGTAAAGTGAGAATCAACAGAACATGCTACAACTTCTGTATTAATCTTTTTAAATTCTTCAATTCTTTCAGAGAATGCCAATATTTCAGTTGGACAAACAAATGTGCTGAAAAAAAATTCATAAAGTTTCATTCATTGGCATAATAATTTGTCTCAGTATGTTATCAGTACAGGACAGATAAAATGTTAAACCTTGTATAATATGTTGAGATTAAACACAATGAATTTATAAGGCCTTGACTTAAAGGCTTAACCAAAATGAGTGTCATGGTATGATTTCATTCAAAACTGTTTATGCCAGGTTTAAGAACTGCATGGAACTTGCATGGTTTTTATGAAGGTGATAGTAAGGCCCCTACTATTCAAGAACTGCAGAAAAACCATTCACCTGTTTTTTTTGTATGGACTCTTGTTAACATGACACTCTAAATCCACCCAGTTAATAAGCTTACAAGCAAAAACATATTTCAACATTAGTGTTAAAATATTTTGTTTAGGCCCCTCCAATTTTACTATACTTCATAGGGAAGTAGTGCCCCTCTGCTTCCTCAACCTCAACCCTAAACCAATAATATTTTGATGGGAGTGAGTACATTCTTACTGTTAAGTCATAAAATTAAATAAAATATGACATACAAATCTAATGGATAGAAGAAGAACACCAAGTATTTTCCTTTAAAGCTTGTTAGTGAAAGCTGTGTGAAATCTCCATTTATTACTGCAGTTGCCTCCCACTCAGGTGCCGGTTTTGATACTGGACAGGACGAAAAAGGGTGAATTAAACAACGAACCTAATCATGCTGAATTTTATGAATCTTTACGATTTTATATTCAGTATGAACTTATTACACAGAGACTTACTCATTGCTTTTGTAAACTGTAGATTATGTTCAACTTTTCTAGCCCCACCAGGAAAAACATTTCCACTACCAAAGGAATAACAAGAATCACTCTCAAATAACGATGACGTACAGAAACTGCCTAAACTAAATAATATTAGGAATGAAAATAGAATCCGTGACATTTTTAGAAATTTCGTTATATGTACTTAGGTATTGTTTGTAAATATTGGTATTGTAAATACCCAAATAGGAATGATTTTAGTTTAGAGATAAAGCTTCAATTCGTTTCGCAAATCACAAAACAAACTTGAACTCTCGGTAGAGGAGAGTTAAATATTCCTTGAACTTGAACTAACTTAAATTTCTTCTTCTTCTTTAGCAACGCAAAAATTTTTCAGAAAAATCGGTGACGCAGGCAAACCAATGTCAATAATGATTTTTTTTTTCTTTGGCCTTTTTGGCCAGGCTAATCAGGCTATAGTCTTGACGACCTTACTGCAGTGTTAATAATGACTCAAAACTTCCTTTTTTCATTCGAAAGTGGACTCGTACAGTTGTACATTTGTCATTCCTCCGTAAGTAAAGTTTTTTCATGGTATAAAGCTGACCTCAGACAGCCGGAATGGCTCTCTGGGTTCATAATCTGAATTCATATTAATATTAGAAAACCTGGAATACCATACAAAATCAGCATGCTTCACACACATTCTGTTTTTTTTCGATTATCAATTTCTCAGATGGATCTGTAAGAATGATACTGATGAAAGAAAGAAAGAAAGAAACATTTTATTAGGTACTTAAACATATACAGAACACAGAGCCGACATATAACAAATTAATAAACAAGGTGGAACAAACATGAAACATAAATACACTTACATAACGCACCGCCTGAACCCTGGAGGGGAAAGCAGGCAGAGACTACGGATTTACGTACACTACGCTCGTATCATGTGCCTGAATACTTGACAAGTACCTAACTGGTATTCAGCTCAGCATGAGTTGGGTGTGTTACCAACACCCAACGCTGGTTTTCAGCTGTGACCAATAAGTGGAGAAGATAGTGCAGCAGTGACAATGAAAATAACATACAAACGTTGTAGGGTACATACTCATATATCATAAACAAACATAAGGTATGATAAATATAATACTGTATCATAAATAATATATACAAGAGTAGGGATATTGAAGTTTTACATATATAAATTTGAGTGAGGTCGCAAATAATACGTATTCTTTACATGAACAATGGTTGGTTGAGACAGATTTAAATTATATTTTAATTAAATTAAATTATTAAACAAAATAAAATTATATTATGGAGAAATTTAAATTATAGCTATATTTTATACCACAACAAAAAAATAGTGAGGTGTAGATATATTGGCTAATTGATGAGCGTTCTGGGGCCTTACTATGAGCTCTTAAAGCAGGACTTCTAGACAACTGCCCGGTTTATTCGTACCATGACAACTTTAAAGCAGGCCTGCTCAGGCCTACTATTCATAAACGGCAGAAAAACAGTTCACCTGTTTTTTTTGTATGGACCTTCGTTAACATGACGCTCAAAACCCACTCAGTTTATTAGCTTACAAACGTGTAGGTGTCTGCAATGTTGGTTATAGTAAATTGTAAGAATGTCAGATACAATATTATGCGTTCACTTTTGAGTAAACAATATTCAAACAGTTCACCTAAATGAGCGTCATGGTATGATTTCATTCAAAACTGTTTAAGTCATGTTTAAGAACTTCACGGAACTTGCATGGTTTGTACGAAGGTGATAGTAAGGCCCCTGAATTCCGGATCGGAATTTTTGAGATAACAATTTCATAACGCGCGTATTCCCACACATTTTAATAGAGCGGCACACACATACTGAAATCAGCTTATGAATAGGGTTTCTACCGGGATAGATGCCGCAGTAGTAATGTAAAAATCTACTGAATAATTATTTGACTTTTAAATGAATATGATACTGTATAAAGGTTATAGTTATTGATTCAAAGGAATTAAAACTGTACTTATTGATTAAAATTATGCCACCTACTATAGTTTTTGTTCAACTTTTGAAAAATGAGTATATTAACTAATCTTACCTCAAAGTAATTGTAAGTTTTTCTTCAGCGGAAAAGGCTCTTCTCATGTGTGTCTTTAAACATAGTAAATCATCATATCATCATATGATGGTACTGACATTCTGTAGTAATCGAAGAATCTGTCAGGATACTGTTGTAATTTTATCACCGTAATGTGATACTGACTCTCCTTTACTCTGTTCACATATAAAGAATGAATCCAGTATTTGCGTTTGCATTAATTTTTTTATTATGTAGAGCCAAAAGTAACGCGATTAGTATTTATTATTCTTCCATAAAGACGTGAGCAATTGCCGGGCGTCACGAGACTACTGATCAATCTGATTTTTTAAGATATGTGTGTGGCATGGAGCCGGAATTAAGATTATGAATACCAGATTATTAACCCAGAGAGCTATTCCGGTTTTCTGAGGCCAGCTTAATATTGGTATTCATAATTTGATTCCAATATGTGTGTAATGCTCTATTTAAATTTATGTCTATGAACATTCTTGGGCGTATAATATATGGAAGGGGGGTGTTTCAAATCGCAGAATATTGTATATGTATGGCTATGTATAATAAACCTCATAATTTAGCTATGTAATATCCGTAAAGTAATTTTATACCATTTTAGGAGTTTGCCACGGATTTCCAAATCTACCAACATAGAAACAAGTCTTCTGATAAGCACTCGATCAAAATGTTTTTCATAATCTTGGTAGATAACATTGTTTGTCCCAATTTTGTCCACATATCACATGAAAGTTAATTAGCCTTTTATGATCGCCCTGAATTGAAGCCATGTTGTTCATAAATTATAAGGTACTCTTTCCTTGGTCGGACAAGAGCGATCTTAGTTTGTCGGCAATATTTTGCTTGCTTTGCTTATGCTTTACATGGCTTATGGGGCGGGAGTTACGGGAGTTTAGACAAGATATATATTAAATTAATTAATTACACACTACAGACACTATGGTCCGTAACATTTTTAAACATATGGATTAATTAAAATAACATACGTTTTTAATGGAGACTTCGTTCTCCAACATCACAGTTTTACATTACAAAAAGAATACTTTATATTGCTTAATCTAGTTACACTATTTTCCTTTTTTGTTGTCCCATATTATTTATTATTATTATATTGTACTATGCACGGCCTCCACGACCTCTTCATTCCTATCTTTTCTGGCCATCTTGATGTTGTAATCTGATATTTGTTTTGCCGTTGCCTTTGTCGCCCGCCTGAAGAATTCGCCAATAGCATCCGAGCTGTCGTCTGTGAAGTATGTGCAGCTTGCTGAGTGTCGCGACACTGCCACTACTGCGTGAGAGACGCTGTCTCGGAGCTTTGTGACTCGCTCTTTAGTCTGGATGATGATCACCGTTTCGTAGGTCAAACCCTGTGCCTCGTGTACTGTTAAGGTGCTGGACCTTTCTTCTGACGCGTATTCTTTGCCGACTAAGGAGGATTTTTCCTCCTGAGAGTCATAGCATAGCAGAGTCATATTTAATATATGAGGTGAGGGCTTTTTGTACTAGGTCCGCTGAAAAAGTTCATAGTCTATACAATCATCAATTCTCGGGGATTTTGAATGGCGGGACTGGTACATATGGTGGCTCTCTTACTCTGTTCCAACTGCCGGCAAAGTAATTAAATCGGAGCCGCGCGCTCCAAGTACTTTGGTGCCGGGCAAAAAATCAGCAACTTTTTAATGATTGTAAACTATTGAATTGGCCATATTTATCATCATTTAATGAAGGAGGCACTGATATTTTGGCCGTTTACGGATTTGAGCGTTTAGATTTTTAGTTTTTACCTGCGGACCCCAAATGTGATAGATATAGCTACGTCACTGTGAACATTGGTTATTTGTTTATTGGTAAATTGGTCACCGCTAATGAAGAGTTTTCTGCAAATTGTATTTTTTTCGCTTTCTCGGCGCTTTCGCGACGGCGGTTGGTAGAGATACCGGCCGCCGTGACGAAGCGAGTGAAGAGAGCATTAAAACTTCAGTTAGTTCCTGAAAAACAGCTAATAACACAGTATTATGCTGTAGTATCATGTAATTTTTGAAGAAAAAATTGGTTTTTACTATCGGGTGTATCAATTTTGTACTAAAGTAAGTACTCCTTTTATTACAGGGCCGTCGCGCACCGACGCACGCGCAAGTAACGACGAATCAATGTTGCAGCTGAGGCCAGAACTTCAAAACTTTAGCTGTTAGCAAAACTTAATAACTGCCTAATAAATTATATCTGCTTTTATTCTTTTTTAATGTTCCTATTCCTGTAAATGAAAAAAAAACATCTTAAGGTCCATTCTTATTTTTTTAATGAATATTAAAATCGATTATATCAGAAATCGATTAATCGAGAAAGAACGATTATCGTCGGACACCACTAATAGCCGCCATGTTTTTTTTTAGTGTTCGTACGTTGGTACCTGCAGGTTGGCTAAGTATTAGAGCTGGTTTCATACATTGTCATTTTTATGAAAATATGATAACAGTGCACACTCTATCTAGTATTATACTCATCCATCTGTGATACACAATACACAGAATTCGCCCTATTTACATGGGTCCAGAAGGATAGTTTTCATACAAATGATATTTAAAAGTGAAGCAATAAATATTTTTTGAGGTTGGCCATCCTGCCAGATCTGACAATATTACATTCTACAATACTTATGGTTATATCTTGCCATATGAAATCTTTTACCCTAATCATCGGGTATTTAAAATATGAACGGATTGAAAGGTTTCTCAAGAAAACCATCGAATTTAGTGTTAATACATTTGAGTGTTGGCGTTAGTGAACATTAACATTGCATAGATGTAGCTTCTGTATCATTGCATTAAGCGAAATCGTGTATGTGTGTTGGTTGTATTTGTTATTCCTTCACGCTGGACGGATTTGCACATTTTGTACAATATTTGCCGATACTTTGAAGCCATGGGGGTTAGCAGTGGTGAATACAGATACCATAGATATACACTTATGGTCCTTTTTTCATCAACATTATAATTACCACTCATTACACAATCGCGGGGTATATAGTATTCTATTAAAACCACTTTATTAAGTACTAGCTGCGCCACGCGGTTACACCCGCATAGTGATGCATGAAGATGATGATGATGAAAGGTATCCTATGTGCGTACATATATCCAGAGCCTCATTTACCTCCATATCAAATTTCATGCGGAGTACCACAAGGTCCAATCTTAGTCCTGATTTGTATTTGACTTGATCTTGTCAACTCATTGATTAACTGAAAGGATTAAAGTTGATTTTACAATCATTTGTACAATCAACTTTTATCCCAGTATTGGTCTGGTAAGCCAGTCAAAAGTCTAATTAAATCCAATTTAGAGTCGAAATTTTAAATAAAAGAAACATATCACGGCTGAGAGTTTTCAAGCTATTTGATCTGAAAAGATCAAAATAGCCTTAATGATATGCAACAGACTATACAATAAGTTTAAAAAGTTTTACAAGTTTCTGCATACGGTTTATATTTGGCCTTTGCAAATATGACCATGTCTCTGAATCCCGCACTAAACTCAAGTGGGTTCCTAAGTTACCGCCGGAATGCTCATATATTGTCCCTATTTTATAGTATATTGTTCAATCTCACATTCCCACGCTATCTTCAGGAAAATGTTGAATTTTTACATGTTGGAAGCTCTTTTGCTCTACGATCATCAGAGAACTTAATGTTAAATACCCCGATACACCAAACCACTTTTTTAGCTCCTCCTTTTGTGTTGAAGCTGTTCGTTTATGGAACACTTTACCCTACGAAATTAGATGCAAGCCTTCTCTGGACATCTTCAAACATCGTGCCAAAGCATTTTACTTTGTGAAATAACTAACTGCAAACCTACCTACTATCTTTGTTAAAAGAAAATGATATATGTATAGTATGCATAGTTATGTATATGTATAGTATAATTATACAAGTATAGTTTGTATATACTATAAGTATTTTTTTCTAGCTATATTCTTGAGTTTTGCTATATGTAGTGTTTAGTACTTTTGTTTTATACACCACCGCCTTTATAAGTGTATGCCTATTTCTTTCCGTGCATGGTTGTCGCTCTGAGCGATAAGACCGCCCATTGTGACACTTACACTTGCACATTGTGATTTTAAGTACTTATTTAATTGTGAAATATTTCTGATTGTATTATTAATTTATTCTTATTTCATATTGTGTAACATATATTATTATTGTGTGGTGTTACAATAAAGAGTTAATCTATCTATCTATCTAATCCGAAAAAAATATCTGTTTGATGTCTACGTGAAAATAAAAAAATCTAGTCGTAACAAATAATACATAAGCCAAAATTCAAAAATAAAGATGGCAGTCTAGGATATTATTAATGTACAATAAATTGTCTCTAAGAGTTACCAATCTACAATATAACTTGTTTTTAAAAAAACTTGTTTTTAAAAAAAATTAATAGCAACAAAAGTATAAGTAAAAATAAAAATATTGAATGTACCAAAGTGTATCTTAACCTGGATATTATAGAAACCTAAATGTCACGCTATCGGGAAAGTAAACGAGTAGAGTGGTAACACTTATTTAGTTTTGCATACCATTAGAAAAATCTCTTGTAAAACACTTAAAAAGAGGTGTTCGGGACTGCTTTTGGGTGAAGGGCGACCGTGGTCTCCTTTATTTTACATATACTCTAATTTTTACGCAATCCAATCGCACAAAATGGTATTTTTGATTTTTATCATACTCAGTATCCACAACGAGTGACACTTGTCGACTGATTTTGAATTTGACAAGTGAAAACCAAGTAACCCTGCTAGGGTTTAATTTTTTTGTATCATGAATTTTGACGTATTTGGCATCTGGAGACTATATTACATATATGGAAAAACTGCAAAAATAACGTCATTGATTACATGGTGTTTACATTATTAAATATTTACATTATACATTTTGAAAAACCTAACAATGTCAGCACGGTTTTAAACGCATTTATAATATCTACAAATAATATTATATTTTTATATATTATATTATTGTTACTATTATTTTTGATATTTCTATTCAAAAATGTGATACTGATGAACTACATTTTATATTTATTTTTACAGGTCAAGCTGAATTGAGCCACCATGTAATTTTTTTTTATGAAATGGATATTACTAATTCTAAGGTCTTTGCATATTACAAATCTCGATTTTGTTTCAGTTCCATGCCCGAGAAAGGAATGTTTATCTTATTTATTTCATTAAAGCATTGATATGAGGAATCAGTGTTTTCTTTACGTAGTCTATATATTTTTAGCCATGGCCATGCCCATCCATTTTCAGCAGACAAGTGATCAAACTGTTTATTCATTTATTTACATTTTTTGTTTACTACTGCTAGGTTAACTTAAGTAGTGGTCCCTTGGATCTTTTGACCATACATACCCATTTTAATAATCGTTATCTTTATCAAATGGGATTTAGTACAACGCAAACTTGTGCACAGGACATAAATAAGGTTCGATAATTCATTACACATTTAAACAATGAGGATCCGTAACGTTTTTAGTTGAGAATGCAGATTTATAGAGCTAAGAAATTCTTAACAAACAGTGTAAAAATTTTTGTTCTACGACAAAAATTGACGAAGTTATGACCGAATTACTAGCGAAGTTCACCGAGTGGCCGTCGCGATAGCTGTGACGTCACTGTGACTGTCGCCGCCAGTTAGCCGTTGGCAGCGATAAGGCGCGCAGTGTTTTGTTTCTTTAATTGTGACTTTAAAACAAATTAAGTGTCCGATTTGTGTGTAATTCACTTTTTAAACTATGTATAAATATTGTATAGTGCCCAAATGTATAAACACTTCAATTAAAACGCCAGAAAAACTATTTTTTAACGTACCGAAAGACCCAAAACTTCGTAAAAAATGGTATTCGGTTGTAAAACGAGATGATAAAACTCCACCCTCTGCCCAGGCTACAAGACATTGCTGTGAAGATCATTTCGATGTGAGTTACACACATGACATAACTATACCTATTATTTGGTTGATATTTATTAAAATAAGGTGGTACTATACCTACTATTAAGTGCAGTGTACCTTTCTATATATCTTATTTTAAGCTGCTGTATTAATAGAAACATACCTTCTTACTTTTTCTGAGTATTGTGTATAAACCTACGTACCTACCTATTTGCCCGTTCTTATTTCTATGTAATATTCCAAGGTTAAAGCACAGAAACGTACTTAGGTAAAAATCAAAGAGTGAATGACATATTACTTATTTTTTTTTAAATCATCTACACAACAACGGTGCATTTATGTACATATCTGCCTCAGCTATGCCTTACTGTTAGAAGCAACTACATTAATATAATCCTACTAATATAACACTCGCATAAATTGTAACACACGTAGCGCAGTCCGCTTGGTCGAACATAACCGATTACCAAGGTTAAGCAATGTTCAGTAAGGAAATTACTTGGATGGGTGACCGCTTTGTGGTTCAACTGAGTGTTACCGTGCTTCGGAGGGCACGTAAAGCCGTCGGTCCCGGTTGTTGGTCGTAACCGTAAGACAACAGTCGCTAAGCCATGTCGGATGCCTTCAGGCGGCCTGAAAAATCCTGACACCAGGACTGCCCCACAAGTCCACATGATATGCAAGCACTAATAATATAATCAATCCGAAAGTTAGCGTGTGTGTGTGTGTGAATGTGTTACCACGTATCTCCGTAACTACTTGACCGATTTTAATGAAATTTGGAATGTAGATAGTTTATACTCCGGACACAGGCTAATTCAATCATCATCATCAGCGGGGCTTAACTAGTATTTTTATATTTCAGTTGGAAGAAGATTTACAGAGAATTACATAAAGTTTAAGTTGGTTGGAGGAAAGCTTAAACTGAAGAAAGGAGTTTTGCCTCATAAGTTTGAATGTCAAAAGCCTCAAAAAAAGAAAATTGACCGACCAGGTTATAAGAAAAGACAAGATATAGAATATTTTGAAAGAGTTTTAAGTAAAAACATTGGACACGAAGATCTGTTGTCACATTCCTTTGAAGTAGTAGAGTGTGAGAATCAAGATTCAAACATCATCCAAAACAGTGATCCCCTCAACATACCTGAAGAAATAGACGTAATATCAAAAAACAATGTAAGGGGTCAAAAAACACAAGCAGTGCAAGTTAATATAAAACCAAAAATGAAAACTAAATCTAATAATACGCCAATCAAATGGAAACAACGCATAGTTAAAAAAAAGCAAGCCCTGAAAATCTCGATACAAACGTTAACTTCACGATCAGCAACTCAAATTCAAGTAACACTACTCGTTCTTTTGGTGTTAATGCTAGTGATAAGGAGTCACATGATTTGGAAATCACAAAAACAATCAATAAAAATGTCTTCAATGAGCACATGCAAAAGGGCGCTTTAATGGCTATATCTCAAGATCCAAAATTACTGATAGGCGTTCCTGCCCATTCATTCTTTTGTATTAAACATTTACAAAACTTCACGGGAATATCATCTATTCAAATCCTAGTGATTTTACGAAAAATCCGATGGCATGAACCTAACTCAATCCTTGCAATACATTTTGGTCTCTCTGAGAGTTCTGTAACTAAATATTTTCAAAAAACTCTCCGGAAGGTTTCACTATGCCTGAATCAGCTTATTATCTGGCCATCAGCAGATGATATCCAAGAAAAATTACCGATAGCTTTTAGGAAGCGCTTCCAATAATCGATTGTTTCGAAATTCAAATCGAGAAACCTAGCAACGCTTCGCACCAAGCGCTTACGTGGTCGCAATATAAAAGCTGCAACACCATTAAGTATTTGGTTTCAATTACACCTGACGGTTTGATAAACTTTATCTCTGAGGGATATGGAGGGAGGACCCCAGACTCAACAATATTTGAAGACAGCGGATTTCTTGACAAATTGCCACAAGGAAGTATTGTGTTAGCTGACAGGGGTTTCAAAAATATTTCCCATTTACTGGAACAACGTGGTTGCACACTCCTGAGGCCGCCTAGTGTGAGTTCCAACTCAAAACCAACAGCAGAGGAGGTCTTGCAAACAAAGAGAAACGCTGCTTTAAGAGTTCACGTTGAAAGAAGCATAGGGAAGTTGAGAGACTTTAAAATGATCGGACCTCACGCATGTGTCGATATTTCATACATAAAATTGTTAGATAACATTGTAACAATAGCCTGTGGTTTAGTTAATTTAAAGGATTGTCTATTTAGTAATCAAGTGTAAAAATAAAAATGCTTTCGTTTCTTTTATAGTTTTATTTCGACAACCTTGAATAATCAAAAGCACAATAATATGTCAATTATTATTATGTAATAGAAAAATATTTTTAAGTCTCAACCAGTGTCGGAAACACTGCTGTTTTCCTAAAATGTGTGGACTTCTCTAAAAGATCAGTACAATAGTTTTCATCATAATCTTCTTCAAATATTTCTACTATCTTATTGCTTTCAAAATTTTCATAAGCTACACAAAACAATCCCTTGACTTTATTGCAAACAAATATTTATAGCTGAATTTGAGCTTTAGATTTGCTGCCGAGAACATTATTCTTTATGAAACTTTCCTTTCCTTTCTTTGTCATGGGACATATTATTTCAATTACGTATTCACTTGTCAATCCATCTGGAGAAGCACCTAAATGAGGCCAATCGGGTTTCAAAAAGATACCACCATTTTCAATAACTATTTTCCGTATTTTGGCTACTTCTGCTCTGACATCGGACTCCAATCGTTTGCCTCTTTTCATCGCTAGGTTCTCTGGTACAGAGGCACCAAATATTTGTTCAACCAATGCACCATCAGATGTCTTGCAATGTGCAGCTTCGTGAACTTTAGACGCGGTTGTTCTACAATACCTTAGCTCATGCCACAACGGTGAACTAGCTTGACAAACTGTTGCTTCTTCTGCTTTGTGACATTCTTCTATGGTGATTTTAGTAGAACAATAATCAATAAAGTCATCTGCACTATTTATATTATCGCCATCCTTTTTGTATTGATGAACGAGATTATGTAAATATAATTTTTTAAACTCATTATTTGCAACGTATGCTGATAACTGATTTTTAATAGAATTTTCCTGTAGGCTTTGCACAACCGCTTGTAAAAACTGGTCTCCATTAGTGTTATCAGTGTTTTTATCTTCAATAGTAACTGAGCTGGGAACCATATCTTTAGCTTTTATAAAGTTACCTATAGTAGCCAGTTTTGGTTTGGCCCAATAATTTTTTTTTTTCAGTGGGAGATGGCTCCTCGCTGCGTCTATGGAGCCACATCAAAAATGCTACGCTATGTTTACAGCCTCCCTTTTGAGCAGCACAGTCATGACAATCCACGTTCAAAACCGTCTCTTCATTTTCATCACATGTAAATGTGCAGCAATACGCTTTACTTTTTATTCTATGTTCAGGCGTTATCTTTGCTTTCACCGTACAAACATGTCCCGACCTCTGGACTTGGACAAAACCAACAGCATCATCTCCATAGGTTTCACGTGCAGATCTGTAATAAACAAGTATAAATTCGTAAGAAAAAACACAAAAATACCTATAAAAACTAAACGGCTAAACCAATTTTGATAAAATATGTCTAAAAACACTTCCAACTAATTCACCTTTCAAACAATGAAAATTGCATCAAAATCGTTTTGGAGAAAAATGGACCGTCTGCGTTGCGTCGTGGGTAATAAAAATAAAACAGAAATAAAATATATGCATAAAAAATGTTTTTGCTTTGTATTCAAGTCGTCCTACCTAAGTACATACTGAACGAACGATTTGTAACAAAACGCGAGATGGAAAAAAAACAGCCATGACATATTGGATTCTGTCATACCTAGATCAGCAAGTGAGAGAACCATGCACTAAATAAAGCGCAAGTAGGTTAAAAAATCATTCGCGAAATGATCTACATATGAATGAACGAAAACAATTATTTCATTTACATTCGATAGTATAAACTCTTAAGTTCTGAATATGTCCCTGTACCTACACTTTACATTCACTTCATTACACCTGCCTACCACTAACTAACAAATTAAAGATTACTAATAAGTACCTACGTACGTTGATAAATAAGCAGCATCCTTACCTTTGTAGTTTCCAACCACGGATTTCAGCGCTGGTGAACTTGGAATGATTACCTAGATAATCAAATACCATAAAAGAATCAACTTTTGGAAGATTATCTGACTGAGCTTGCACAAAACCCGCATCTACTTTATTAGTAGGTACTCATATTACTTATGTACGTTTTATACTTAAGTATCACAAAATTACACTCCAACAACACTTTAAGTAAATAAATTGCCAAATACTAGGGATCAACCGAGTCGCGCGTCGCCGCTGCTACGTCGAACAGTGAAGTAAGAGTGCCGGCCGACCGGCCGGCCGTGCTCGGTTCCGTCACAGTGACGTCACACGCTCCCGCGTGCATTGACTTTTAGCGACAGGAACGGTATATGTTTATTACTTAATATCTTCGTTAGTAATGGTCCGATTTGGATAATTCAAAAAGATATATGATCCTTATGTCATAAAGAATAACGTAGATGATAGATCTATTGAATTTGCTATAACTTTACTGATCCTCATTATGCGCACAAGTTTGCTTTGTACGAAATCTCGTTTGTTAAAGATAAGGAACGATTATTAGTTTTAGTAGTATTACGAGATTTACGAGCATGGTATGTACAGGTCTTGTCCCACACTATTTATCAATTTACTATTCATGCTATACTCGTATTTACTGTTCCCTATGAGTGTTTTGTTTTCAGACCTAATATTATTTGAAATTTTGGCATTGATAAGAACTTTCCCGGTGCGGATAAAAAGTTTATTGATATTTTAGATCGTTCTTGGGCAAGTTGGCTTTCGATTTTTACGATTGTCTAGGTTAACGAGTAACGGTTCATTCGGAGCTGCTGTTTGGATCACTAGGTATCGTATTTTACTTAACTTTAAATGTTCGTCTAGTTTACCTGTTTATTCAGGTGAATCAGTGGCAATTTTAGAAGCTGTTAAATTTGCGAATCATATAAATTAAATAAATGCATCATATTTTCGGATTCTCTTAGTTGTTTACAGGACATTTATAAATTTCCATTTCGTGCGAAGGATATGTTGCACACTAATTTGAAAATTAGAGAATTTCTTTATAAATATTATTTAGCTGGTATCGAAGTTGTTTTAGCTTGGATACCAGGCCATAGCGGCATTAAAGGTTATGAAATTGCAGATAATTTTGTTAAGCAGGCTATTGATTTGTGGCTGGAATCATACTATAACTGTTTTTCTTGCGATTTACGTAACTTCTAAGTCACAAATAGTCGAATATTTGGAATCGAACAAGAATGATAAAATGTAGAAATTTTGGCTTAATTCAGCCAACCATACCTTCAAAACCTTGGTTTTTTAAGTTTAAAATGCTGAGAAATGGGCCACTTGCACCATAATTCGTTTGCGACTAGGTCACGTTTGTTCTCCCGTGTTTCTTGCTAAGATCAGGGTCAGGAATACCGGTACCTTAAATCACATTTTCTTTTCATGTCTTAAGTTAAGTTGTTTTGTACGATAAACTAAATTCTGGTATCCCTAGACTTACTGATATTAACTCTCTTTTATCGCTTTTTATCACACCATTTATTTATGTGTTATATAATTTTATTAAAACCAATAATATACGTTTGCAAAAGCGAAACCACTTTTTAATACTTTGATATTCATATTTCTTTCATTTGATTCCGTACCGTACAATGGTCACTCCTTCAGGGTTTGGGGGAGTACAAGGGCAAAATATCCGCCAAAAACTTTTGAGTGCAAGAACATGACACCGGCAGAGTAACGTCGTCTAACGTTAAAAAGCCAAATAAGAAGATGTACAGCTCATATAAATACTATTAGGGGTCTTCAAGAGATGGCGTTAAAGTCTTACTTTGTCCTTCTGTTTTGTTTATAGAGTCGTCATTCTTTTCATCGAAGTATTTATTATTCTATGCTTTACATTATATTCTCTTTGGTTTCGTTCGATAGCATCGCAATTTGCGATCCATTCTTCGTGTTTTATTTATGTTTGTATTTAAAAATTCAGTAGAAACATGATTTTATTTTCGACATACTTGTCATACTAAGATACTAATTTAAATGTCCGTCGCAGTAACTTGCGGTAAGCATAAAAGTTTGTGTTAGTTTGGTGTTACTTGCTCATTATGGCGGTCTAGTGTTTGCGCTGGAAGTTGTATAAAATTCCGTCATGTTCTAACAACGAAACCCTCTTGGAAAATGGTTAAAATTTTTGGTCATACATTTCAGATGGACGTACCGGATGATAACGTTTTAGATGTAGATCTTCTGCCTGACGATGGGTCGGAAGACGAGGGCGAAGCCCCACAGTCATCAGGTTAGTCATGTTAAGTTTTAAAGAAATAATTGATGGGTACATGCAAAGGCGCAATTCTATTTAGAAAATTTAGGAAACTATTTTAATTTATAATAATGTTTTAGAGTTTTACCCTGGGCCAGGCTCTACTCCTACGTCATGCGCATCTTCGCCGCGTGGAGAAGAGCCGGCATCGCCTCATGGAGTGGTCCCACAACCTGCCTTCTTCCACCATCAGGGGTATACTCGACCATTTTTCACAGGTGGCCGTAGAGGGCCTGGAAGACCTCGAAAAGATGGACCAAAGCTCACTAGAGAAGGAAAAATAGTTAGAAGGTATTTTCAGTAAATTGTGCAAATAGTTCTGTAAGTTTATAGCTAATTCTGTTGGGTAGTAGTGGATAAACTAATTTGTAATTGGAGAGGCCTATACCCAGCATATTACTACTATATATTAATGATGATGAGTAATAATATTTTCTAAGTGCGAGTCATGTGGAGTGGTAGATGACATATATCATGTTCTTATGTAGTGTGTCCAGAATGCAACCCAAAGGCATGCACTCATGACATCCTTAAATGGGACTGATATGTTAAACAACAAAGTCCCTAAACTAAATTCAGATATTATAAATGAAATTATAAGTTTTAATATCATTTTGAGGGTTTATCTTATACAGTGTCTGGTAAATAACCCATTAAAACTACTACCGTTAATGTATAATTTGATTATTATTGTTGCAGAAATTTGAAGATAAATATAGTCTTATAAAATTTATATATTTTAATAAGAATTATTTCCTAACCCCATAGCTTTGATAGGAGTAAAGAAAATATTTAATGCATATGCTCTAGCTAGACTCTAGATGTATAGTATTCAATTTTAATGTTTATATTCTATTGTATGTTATTATTTATAATAATCATTTGTGTAGATGTTTAGATACATTTATTAAACAGTAGGATTTATTAAAATTAATAGGTTGCTATTATTTTGTGGTATAGTCAATTTATTACATATTTATATTTGTACAAGTACATATACAAGTATTAGGCACCACATTACCATCAAAGTGTATGTTAAACTGGGATTATAATATTAGGTGACATGTGGAATCCTGTGATTCATTGCCACAGAGCCAAGTAGAATTATCATTAAAAAGTATTCCCAGACAAGCAAGAAATTTTTCATATAATATGTAGTATTTCTTCAAAATGCTGTTCTCTTACATACACTTACACTATCTTTTAGTGTGTGTGTCACATTATCTCTACTCATATTATATACTTATATTATACTCATAGAAAATGTGAAATACATGGCTTTTCGTTATGTGTATTTTATTTGTTATGTATTATTTACTAAATTACATAATCTTTATCAAATGTTGAGTACCAGAAAATAATTTCATAATAATTGTGTGTAACACATATTTCTTATTTTTGCAATACTACCCCCTAGAGGGTGTGCAGTATATTTCATAAAATTATAAAATGGAAAAATATATTTCAGGTGAGATGCACTCAAAACTTGGTAATAATAAAGTTTACCACAAATAATGAAATACATGATATTTTTTATTAAATACAACACAACAAATCGTTATGCCTATATGCCCTCAAAGGGGTAAACAACCATGTTTAAAAACCTAAACTTGTCCAGAGGGATATGTATATGGTCCCAGGTAATAGATGGCAAGCTTATTGCCATCTACAAGGCAATGGACTCTGGACTGCTATTCAGAATTTCTTTGAAAACCCCAATAATGGTTAGGCCCGGGTAGAGAATTCAAATTAACTCAGGACCTCGAGACTCCAAAGCGGCACTTCCACTACACCAAGACTAAGCGAAAAACAAAGCCGCTGGCGGATTAGCTAGTTAGATAGATATCAAAATGTTATATATGTCATAATGTTTGTCAATAAATAATTCTTATGATACTGATTCCAAATGTGGACAGATTAGCTGGTACATATATGGAGGTATAAGATCAAGTGGATGGACATGGGTGGACAACACACTTTGCTAGTACACCTAATCAATTTGTTTGTGTAGGTATAGAGGGACACCAGGTTCACTACGAGGAGCAAAGAGGCACCGTGGAAGCCGAGATGATGCACTTGACGATATGATGGAAGAGGATGATTTCACTATGCCCCCTGCCCCCGAGGAACCGCCATACATGCCTGAGAAATGGTAAGGTTCGCCAAAAAAAAAAAACATTTATTACTATTTTTAAAACATTTATTAAGCTTGTAAAGTGCTTTATTTACTTAGATAAGCTATTAATATTATTTAAAAATATGGAAGTGTGCATATTAAGGTTGAATGCTCTGAGTTTTAGATTGAAATTCCAAATCTAATTAAAAATGTCTTGGTTGACTATTAGGTAATAATTCGACTTTTTTTGTATTCGATTTGATTCGATGTTTTTGTAAGATTATAAGTATGTTATTTACATTAACTTTAGTGAAACATTACACTAATGCAGCCAATTACATATGTCATGGTTATAATTATAAAAATTGAATATTACATATTATGCATCTCGTCATCAGCTAAGAGCATAAATGTTAACATTTAAATATATATATAAATAATAAATAAAGAATTATAGACAACATACTTAAAGAATGGTTATCCAGTCAATTGAGTATCCAACATACTAGGTACAAAATAATACATTTTAAAATTTTGTATTTTCCACTAAAAGCTAGAGCTTACTCGTTAAAACATGGAGACAGTTTAGATTTTTCATATAAAATCCGCAAACTGTTTTTGCAACCAAAACCATTGAATAATTTATGCCAATGTAAATGTATATGTCTATTAATGTAATGTAAATAAAAGTATCTACAGGATTATATTGTATAACTACATGAAACTTTATATATTACAGGCCAGGGAAAGTCTGCGCCTTATGTAATCTGAGTGAGCGCAGTCAACTGGGGCAAGGTGAAATGCGTCAACTCCCTTGTAATGGCGAAGGAGACGGCAGCACCACGCCGGTAGTGGCTTCTGGTGGTGCCACTCCCACCAGCGGAACTACTCCAAACAGCACTCCCACCACACCTGTCACCCCTGGATTAGTGTCCCCACCTCCAGAGCTTAATGTAGATCCTAATCAGCATCCACTGGCTTTGCCAATGAGCAGACGGCAGAAGGCGTTCAGTAAATGCAAGTGAGTATGAAAAAGAATAGAATATTATGCCCTCTCCCTTCAGGATAGGAATGGTAAGAGGAAAGGAAACCCGACATAGCTGGTGCATGAGGCCGTCTTGGTTGGTACCACCGCAGTGCCAGTTATTATGGCGCAAGCAGAAGAGTGCAAGCACTACTGTGTTTAAGTGTGAAGGGTATAGCAAGTAAAATTAATGGATAAGTCAAAAATCAATGTCTCACGGTGAGCCCAATAAATTTCTAAACTCTGGGTGGTACTGCCAAATTCTGGGTTTCCAGTGAAAGTACAGGGCAAGAGATATTATCTTATATATCAGGGTGACGAGCGTAGTCCATTGCCATGCAGGGTTCTCAACTAAGATAATGTAGTTTAAAATTCTGAATGGCACTGAACTTCTATAGGCAAGCGTGACGCTTAACTTCAGGCAAGCGACTTGCTTGTCCGGTCACCAAGTTTCATTAAAGAATCTTACACTAATACACCCGCACTAGGTATCCCTGTGTTGCGGCATTGACACACACATTAATACACCAGAAACATTCAAGACCCGAGTACACAAACATGCCAGCTCACCAAACAAATATTTGGTCTGGTTAGGGATTGAACTTTTGCTATATAGGCTAAGGGGTCGTCATAACATAATCGTAATTTATTGGACTAAAACCTTTCTTTGGCACAGAAATAGCTCCTAGCCCGGAAATTAACTTTGAATACCTTCATACCAAAATATCTAAAAAACCGGCCAAGTGCGAGTCAGACTCGCGCGCAAAGTGTTCTCTACCATTATCTATAATTATCGTCCGACTCGCACTTGGCCTGTTTTTTAGTATTTGTTGTTAAAGCGGACAAAACAAAACAAAATTTAAACTGTATAACACGGTTCATAATATTCAGACATACAGCCTGGTGACAGATAGACAGACAGACAGACAGATGGATCGACAGTGGAGTCTTAGTTATAGGGTCCCGTTTTACTCTTTGGGTACGGAATCTTAAACATTACCTGTGGCATAGTGGAGCCACGAGATGTAGTTAGTCTAGAGATAATCTCGCGGCAATTACGTTCATTTTGTACTGATTAAGGGCCAGGGCTTCTGATTTTACTTTAAATGTAGAAATGAACACAATAATTATAATAAACAAATACATCAACGACTGTAAGTTTGGCTTTTTGAACTAACAGATATTTTAATAATATAAAGATACCGAGAGGGCGATGCGAAAAGATGTGTATAATATAAATTTGACTTGATGAACTGACAACAGTAACCCCCAGTTTCTGGAAAATTCAAATTAGTTAATGAATTTATTAATTGACCAACTACATACTAAACAGTCATTGGTTAATGATATTCTATTACGCGATATGTGACCAATCAGCGGTCAGTATTCCAACTGTTAACTGATCAATCTTTGAGAAACGTTCCAGAAAATGGAGGTAAGTTTTGCCCAAAACTGATTAATTGTTTTCATTGTATTAGGAGATTATTTTACGTTTTAGTTTGTATGTCGTTACGGCCAAAACATGTTGACATATAGAATTTTGTAATAATTTTAACATCTACGGCATGTCATTTTTTAGGGTGCATTGTAACATGTTTTCCTGTTAAATCGATATATCTTTATCTCTATGTGTACAATCAAAACAATCATAATGTTCTTTAAAGGTTTCTGAATCAGCTGTTTGTTCCCACAGAACACCACTATACAACATGGAGCACACTGATGAGTTATCTATCATAGGCCATATAGAAACCCAAGAAATATCCGCTATAGTTTCGTCTTCTATGCTTTACATCCATCGCTCCTGCCTCGAGTTCACTCCACCATTCCAAGAACAAGTATTGTTACCCTCCCATTCTGAAGAGGAGAAGGAACAACTTGAAGAATCCAGAGTTAAGGGAATAGTGTCTGCAGCATTGATAAGAAAATGTGCCTTTTGTACCAGATATGGTGCCAGTATACCTTGTAAGGTAAGTTAAAAATAACTGACGCTGATTATTCACCAAAGCTACTGGCAACACTGCTAGGTACATGTTTATTATGCCAAGACAGCATAACATAACATGAACCAATGCAGTTGTGTTATACTTGCTGACATGTTAAATAGTGTTTGATTACAATACATTTACAAGTTTCATATTGTAGCATTTAAACTTTATTATCTGCGGTACCACTGATTCTGAATAGTAATGTGTAAGTGATGATGTTTGTTTTTTTGTTTAGCAGAAACGGTTACTTTTGATTCAATTTGTGTTTTTAACATGGTTTAACTGCTTCTGTTGTGTTTGCGGTCAGTGCGACGGGCGTTTTCGGTTGCGATACAAGATCCACTTTTCATCAATCACAATCACAAGTGACAATCCAATTCAGAGTCCCCTCAGTGTGTGCGTATTCAACAAGTTAAGGCAAGATGCAATTCTGTTGTTCAGTGAGTTCATGCGGTATCCACATTCCGGGATGTTTTGAATCTGCAGATGCTTTACTGGATTAGTATCGTTTTGTCACTTATTTTGAAGGCTGCTACTGATTTGGGCGTGGTTTGAGATGAATCTGCTTCCACTATGGCTTTCAATCAATTATTATCGACTTTCATCTCCAGTCGGCCACAAATTTATTGTAGAGATCAAAATTGTCAGTACAGAAGCGCGATAATACCATGCACCAAACCAAGCAATCATTTGCAGTACCTGGTTCATATACGTCGTTTATATTGTCTGTGTTGCGATGATGCCAAGACGGCCCTCGTATTTCGAAAAAAACGCGCTATTACGATTTGACCATGGTCACGAAAGCAGTAATTACAAAGCAAAATAGAACGGCAGAGAAATCACAAAACAGCAGATTTTTTAATAGTGTCTACTATATTATAGGTAATGTTATTTTAGTTACGTTTATAGATACATATTTGGTTTGTAAGTAGAATGAAATATATTGATTTTCACAAAAGCCAGTATATAAGTTCGACAATTTCATTTGAGTTTCGTATATAGGTACATATTTGATTTGTAAGTAGAATGAAATTTACAAAAGCCAGTTTATTAAATCGACAATTTCTTAATTAAGGATCTAATATATACTCTGCAAATATGTGAACTGTATAAAAAAATTGTTAGTTTTAGGTTCCCGAATGATAAACTAAATATGCCGTTATCTGTACTCTGGTATTGTGTTGTGTTTCAGATGAATTACAGTAAATACTTCCATTTGCCATGCATATTGGCGTCGGGGGGTTTCATGGACTTTCTCACCAAGTCGTCGTTTTGTAAAGATCACCTCTACCATGTACCATTAGTTTGTAAGTATTGACTAGATTTCGATGCCTCGACTTGTATTTTGACCTAGAATGTGACCATGCTAGTAAATAATACCGTACCTTGTATAGATTTTCGTAATAACCATTGGTTGTAGCGATATCAAATGATGCCTAAATTGAAAAAATGGTGATCTGGGGTGTTATTTTCGATTAAAAGCATGCTGATTGATTATCTGAATTTCTTATGGTACTCAAGGAAGGAGGAGTGATTCATATTTCGTTAAAATAATTAATAGGTATAAACTTTTTTATAAACTTCCTGTCACTTCACCGACACTTCATTTATAAATTTTAGCTTTACAACCAACATTTACCAAATATATAAATTGTCAATTCGCTATTTTACAAAAATGTATTTTGTAAATGGTACATTTATTAAAATGATCATTCGACAAATATACATTTAACAACATAACATCTGACAAACGGTTAATTTTATGTTTACATTATTTAATAAATGTTTTATTATAAATAATAAGTTCACAAATTATACATTTAATAATGTGTCGTTTGACAAACGATTCTTTTTATGTTTAAAAATTACTTGTCAAATGTTTGATGAAAATAAGGTAATAAATGATTGTGGCTCCATCTCAAGGTTAGGTTAGGTTGAAACTGAGCCAAAACTAAGCGCAGGCTGAGCGAGCGAAGCGATGGTGCCGCTGCAATGGCCGGCGAAGCGCTCAAACTAAGTAATGAATGATTGGGGCCCCAACCCTAGGTTAGGTTCGAACTGAGACCAAACTATGCGCAAGCTGAGCGAGCGAAGCGAGCGTGCCGCGGGAACGGCGGGTGAAGCGCGCAAAAACTAAGTAATAAATGATTGTGGCCCCAACCCTAGGTTAGGTTCGAACTGAGACCAAACTATGCGCAAGCTGAGCGAGCGAAGCGAGCGTGTCGCGGGAACGGCGGGTCAAGCGCGCAAAAACTAAGTAATAAATGATTGTGGCCCCAACCCTAGGTTAGGTTCGGTTCGAACTGAGACCAAACTATGCGCAAGCTGAGCGTGCCGCGGGAACGGCGGGTGAAGCGCGCAAAAACTAAGTAATAAATGATTGTGGCCCCAACCCTAGGTTAGGTTCGAACTGAGACCAAACTATGCGCAAGCTGAGTGAGCGAAGCGAGCGTGCCGCGGGAACGGCGGGTGAAGCGCGCAAAAGCTAAGTAATAAATGATTGTGGCTTCAACCGTTAGATATTTTATGTTGTGCACTACTGTGCACAACCTACCCACCAACTACCTGAGGTATTTTTTATAAATAGGTACTTGTTGTGAGAGTGACACTTTGTAAAATGTGAATATGTAAAAGAAACAAATATTAAATCAAAGAATATAACAAAAAGCAAAACATAATTCGATACATTTTACAAGATTAACGTTTGCGAAATATATGCTTGTAATGTGATTGTGAAATAAAACATTTGAAATAACAGGTTTTCGAAACGTTATTTGTAAAATTAATAATTTATGAAAGAACATATTTTATAAATGAATTGTATATGAAACGTTGGTTTTAATAATATGAATTTTGGTTAATCATTAGGGAACCCTTTTGACGACTATATCAGTTGATGGTCAGTAATGTAGCGGTCAAAGAGGGTCGTTTACTAGACATAAAATTGCACCTGGAGCTCAATGATGGATGTAGGCACAAATATATAATATATGTACAATAGATAACACAAGTATCACGACTTCTATTTAAACCAACCGTACCGACTTTTTAATTAATTGAATTACGAGAATTTACGCATAATATTTTTTTTCAATATCTTACCTTTAAGTAAGTAGCGGCAACCTTGACGCTAGATCGGGGTTCGAACACGGGAACTACACGCAATTGCGTTACCTATTGTACATATATTGTGTACCTGTGGATGTATGATATGTTTTCAGTGACAGATAAATTGTTAATATTATAATTAATATACCTGGACCAATGTCTAGCTACTAACTTTTACTACTTTTTCTCAGGTGCAGCCGACATAGACTGTAGGACCTGTCGAACTATCGGCGACATCGCCAACTTGATGACGTGTGTGACATGCGGTGCTCATTTTCACGGCACTTGTGTTGGTTTAGCGCAGTTACCAGGTTAGTCTTATCTATAGACATTTTCAAATCTAAGTTAATTGCCCTTATTAGATGTTTGTCCAATACCAAAAAAAATATATTGCCAGATGATTCCATCCATGTTTATGATTTTTGTATTTCGAAAGCAATCGGCAGATTCAAGCTCAATGTGCGTAGATTGGTATTCAATAGTCGTACAGACCACTTTTATCCCGTGTAACTAGGTACTAAGGGATACTAAAATTGGCTTTTATTGCTTAATGTGAATGAAAAATATGAGATTTTTGGGTCCTTATTTTCAGCATACCAAAAAATAGACATAGAATAAAAATCTTAGTGTTGGAAATCACTAGTGAAAACAGCACAACTTAGAAACCTATAGGTTGCCCACAGAATTAAGCTATGGTACAATATTAATTTAGCTTTCGTTTTATAAAAAAATCTAATACAAAATATAGTAAACAATATTTTTATTAGTTCATTCACTTTTTACTTTATTATAACATAGAGAAAAATATAAATTCTGTTTCAATGTGTTTTTTTTATTTTATTTTCTTCTAACGACTGCCCGCGATCGCCATATCATCCCATGTTTTCTTGGTTTTTCTTTCATAAGAGCCTTCTGACAAAACAAGAATAAGCGAGATTGTTCCATCCGTTCTCAAGTTATATTGTGACCAGGAGAAATAGGGGTCCATTTTTATACATATAGATAGATACTGATTGAATTTGACCTTTTTGTAGGCCTTATTTTTAGCTCGCTTTAGATCGTCACATGCCACGTTCAGTGTTGTTTACTATAGGTATATACAGTTATTAGTTATAGATTTTCATTTTAATCGCAATTTAGATAATCGAAAATACTACAGAAATTTGAATATATTTTTCACAGCGACGTCGATAAATCTTATAGCATTCGACTAATGGTCCTTATCAGTTCGCAAATTAGAATTTCGCTCACTTATTTTGTGATTTTGCGTTATAGTTTTATGAAATTAAATTTAAACGAAATGATAAAATAATGGTTCAGGTTTAATGTCAAGACCATAAAGTTTTGGGGGTACAAAAACTAGTAAATTGAAATGACTTGTATATTCCCAATGTATAATATATATATATGTACGAATCCTCCAGTTTCTGAAACGTTTGTCAAAGTTAAATCAGCTAACAGACGGAATACTGACCGCTGATTGGTCATTTATCGCGTCATAGAATTCAATTGACCAATAAGCGTTTAGTGCGTCAACTAATCAAGGCTTTGACAAACGTTCTAGAAACTGGGTGTAAAGCCTAGTTGGGACAACTATAGTAATTTAGTATCGTGACGAGTATTTTAGTAGCTGAACTTGCGTTGCAGCTTGTTTTTTGCAAAACACCACTCACTTGTGTACTGTACTCAACCGTAATGCGAACAATCTCTGGGCAGTAGCGAGTAGTTTACCTACTAAATTACTCGGCACTTTACTAAACTAGTCCGAACTATGCGTGTGTCTTGCACAAATGCTAAAATGAACAAAACTTTAAAGGCGTGCGGTCGGGGTGGGTGTGCCGCGCGTGCCGCGTCTGCCAGGTGTGCCGCGGGGAGGCGGGCGTGGGCGCGGGGGGCGCGGCGCGGGACGTGGCCTGCGAGCACTGCGACAAGCTCTACCACGCCGCCTGTCTGCGCCCCGTTATGGCCACCGTGCCCAAGTACGGCTGGAAGTGCAAGGTATACCTACAGGTTGCGACACGAAACTATAGCGTTGACCGTTATTAAAATAGAAGTAAAAAAATTGGTACCACAGGGGGCTAGAGGGGCGAAGGGTGCGCTTGCGTAGTGCCGGTTGGCTAGCCAGTCGTATTCTGTCCCCCGCCCCGTTACTCTGTCACATATGCGCGACTGTACCCATGCGCAGCTATCCCCCCCACATTACGCTCAACGTTACCCTGTACCCTAGTAATCCTCTACCACTGTAAATCACGAACTCTTGTGTAATAAAAAATCCGGCCAAGTGCGAGTCAGACTCGTTCCGTACCATTATGTATAATTATCGTCCGACTCACACTTGGTTTCTTAGTATTTGTTGTTATAGCGGCAACAGAAATACATCATCTGTAAAAAAATTAATTATCTAACTATCACAATTCATGAGATACAGCCTCGTGACAGACGGACAGACAGACAGATTGACCGACAGCAGAGTCTAAGTAATAGGGTCCCGTTTTACCCTTTGGGTCGGAAACCTAAAAAACTGGCTAGTTTAGAGGATGTTGTAGTTATATGGCTGAGAAGTGAGGAGAATGTGTTTGCTACTCATCTATTTATTTGATATATTCATTTAGCTATTAATGGATATTTTATTAATATTAATAGAAAGAGAAAAAAAAGAAATCGATTTATTGTACGAAACATGGTTACTATGAGGTGTTTTTTTTATACATTTGTTCTGCATGTTCCACCATAGACTGGCATACAAAATATTGTCAATTAGTTAAATTTACACATTTGAAATTCAAGAATACATAATGAATTACAATTATTAATACGATATACAATTTAATAATGACATAATTAATAATTATATTAAATTTATAACACCCAAATTCAATTATAAAAATTTCAATATTATATACTTCATGTCAATGTCAATTAAAAATACGTCACAACTTATTTATAAAAATGCCCAAACCTTAATTATAAAACAATTACATGATTTTTAAAATTATATACCATTACATTTAAAATTGAAGAACTCTTTCAAATTATAAAAGCAATTTTCAGCGAGCCACTTGTGAAGCTTAATTTTAAATAATTTTAATGGGAGCTCTCTAATACTTCTAGAAAGTTTATTGAATACTGTAACAGCCATTGCATTGCAATTGCGTTTATAGAGAGCTGTTTTGCAATATATATATATATTGTTATTTGACCATTTATTATTGAAATAAGTCGTGCACAATTTAAAACTAGCGACACGTTTGTTTAATGTAGGTAATAATGTGAATTATTGTAATTTGTAATGCATACAAATTACCAATGAAATTTATAATGATAAATATTCAATTATGTTCATGTAATTTTCCCGACGTATAATCTACCAATGAAGCCCAAAAGTAGGGTTATCTGTTTGACCTGTATGTATGTCTCTGCGTATGTCCGCTAGTAACTACCCAACGGCTTAACGGTTTTTGATAAATCATACGACGTTAGATTCGTTATGACGGCGCGACAAGCAAATCAAAATGGTGGATTTTCTGCGCTTTATGTTCGGGCTTATTGTGTCCGTGGTCGGGTTGTTGAACTTTTAGTTTAGTTTTATTGCTTAACATAAACACGTGGCATGAATATGGAATACATATATGATGTTTATGTTAAGTGTAATGTTTATGAATAATAATTGTGTTCCCAGTGCTGTCGCGTGTGCTCTGACTGCGGCGCGCGGTCGCCAGGCGCGGGCCCGTCGTCGCGCTGGCACGCGCACTACACGGTGTGCGACTCGTGCTACCAGCAGCGCAACAAGGGCTCGTGCTGTCCGCTGTGCCGCCGCGCCTACCGCGCCGCCGCCTACCGCGACATGATCCGCTGCACGCTCTGCAAGAGGTACCTACCTAGCCACTCAACAGTTAACATGTTTACCCCTACAACTGCATATAACTATAACTTCTCTTAGCGTTTACTACCGTTTGTTTCATGGAATGTTCCGAAAAGCTCATTAATCTTACTCCTTCCTCACCATTCCGATCCCGAATTGCCGTCCATATAAATGTTCAAAATTTCTTACTACGAACTAAAAAGTTTGGCAGTTCCTATCTCGGTCGTCTAACTAAATTATGAAATGCTCTGCCGGCGTACGTTTTTCCTTGCAACTATGACCTTGGTCTTTCAAGCGGGGCGTGAAAAAGTATCTCTCAAATCATCAGCGGTGGCGATTAACGCAGCTTACTACTAACACAAATGGTCATTGCTATTGATTCCATCTCCGCTTTCCATCAAATAAAAAAAAACCTATACACGGTTATTGGAAGTGTTTTAATAACAAGGTCAAATTCGACGCTCGGATGGCAAGCCTAGCTGTCATGGCGTCTGACACGGGTTGTCGAAAGAAGCGGGTTCGAATCCCGTCCGAGAATGTAGATTTTATTCTCTAAAATTTCAAAATTATAATAACCTTGACTTCTGTAAAGCATAACAAACACTATTATATAGTTATTACGTTTTAAATAATCATAATATGTTTTACTCCCACACATAAATAAATAATAATCAATCATCAATCAATAATAATCAATCATCAATCAATAATAAACAATCAATCAAGTACTACATTTAAATATACAATATACAAATAGTTTATTGACATAAAAAGTAGGTACATTATATATTTGAATCCATAGGCTCCCGAGCTAGTGTGAACTGTGTTTCAGGAGCCAGTGGCTTCTCCCATAAATACATAGCAGGTAATTATGTCAGATCTTTGATATTAAAAAGCGCATAAATGTGAATGTGCTGTTGTTATTACGTGTATGGTTTATGTGTGTGTGTATGTGTCCGAGTATGTGTATGTGAATATAATATATGTGTTTATGGTGTATGATTTATGTGTATGTGTATGGGTCCGAGTATGTGTATGTGTATATAATATATATGTTTATGGTGTAATAATGGTTTATATTTATTTAGTATAAAAATCTGCCAACATCTTTTCAAGTCCTTCATAATCGAATGTTTTTAACCAGGTAACTATTATGTCTTTGATTTTATTATTACTATATTTTTTAACGTTATGATATTTATTAAGCTTATTGTAGATATGAGGAACGATGATTTCGTACTTTTTTTGGGCAAATATAGATTTAGAAGTGAGTATAGGACATCTGCCAATTCTTTTGGCCGATTTAGGTAAATATGGCACTATTTTCATATGATACCGCCGTAGGCTCTCATATACAAATAATTTTCTGACGCTTAGAACGTTGGCTTCGGCATATAAATCTGTTGTTGGAAACCTATAAGGTAAGTACAATAGTACCTTTAAAAGAGCTCGTTGCGCCCGTTCAACCGTTAAAAGGTGTGTTTTAGATGCACTTCCCCATGCACATATGCAGTATCTAACGAGACACTCACCGAGTGCCCTATATGTTTGTATAACTAATTTAGGTTCGGCTACTGCTCGCAATGCCCTGAAAATATACATAAGTTTTCTTAATCTAGAAGTCAAAATTCCAATGTGAATGGTCCAGTTGAGTTTGTCGTCTATATGGACACCTAGATATTTGATAGACTTTACACGGGATAAGGTTGAACAGCTACATGTAGAGGGAGATGATTTGGCACGGTTACATGGAAAAGTATGTATTATAATGCTAAGGTCAACTAAAGGTTCACCTGCCATTGTCTTGCTATAGCACATATACATCGTTTTGCTTACATTTAGTGACAAAAGGCTATTTTCTAACCACATTGTTACAACTGAAAGACAGTCCTCACTCAGTTTAGCAACTTTCTGCCACGTTTTTTCATGTAGCAGCAACACAGTGTCATCCGCAAACATTAATAAATCTAAACCAGGCAAGGTAGTATAACAAAGGTCATTTATATAAATGAGAAATAAAGTCGGTCCTAGTGTACTACCTTGTGGCACCCCATAGCTACACACAGCGCTGTCGCTCACATGTCCATCCACCCTTACGTGCTGGGATCTTCCGGTAAGATAATCTGAAAACCAGTCAAGACTCAACCCTCTAATTCCCATATTTTCAAGTCTGGTTAACAAGATCGGAATGGAGACAGTGTCGAATGCTTTCTGTAAATCGAGAAAAACACTTAATATGTAGTAGTAACTGTATGAAGTAGTCGCCGCGCTGACTGAGCCACGGAGCTCGCAAGAGGTGTTGTGTCGTAAACGTCTTAGTTGCTTTCCTTTTAACAAGGCAGACCTAAATATTGTCAGGTAAGTACTACAGCAACGGAATGTTTTTCTTATTAGAAATAATTAAGTTTTAAGAAAAGCCATAAAACTAATCTTGTTTGTTTTGGTATACTGGAGATGCCCTTAAGAGGTTGTTAGCATTCCTCCAATAACCCAGCATATAGCATGTTATAACTTGCCCGCCGCAGGGTCGTACACAGTAACTTTCTTGGATTGCTTTGGACAATGTTGCCAATTGGTTCTTAAAAAAGCTGTGTATGCTCACGAAGGTGAGGGAATACTTTACATTGGGACAGTTGCTCAATCTGTATTTTTTTCGCCATTTTTTTTTTGGATTTCAATCAACATTTGTTAGCAATTGAGATACATAATAGCTCTACAGGCCGCGCTTCTTGATTCTATTGCAACAAGAGCCAAGAATATAATTGGAAATGACGACTCGAAGCTCTAGCTAGAGTATAGTTGTAAGGTAGCAAATGTTTTATGGAATTCATATTTGGCGTTTGTCACGGAATTGGATTTTATTAATTTTGCCTTCTCCATTTCACCATCGATCAATAATGTCGTGGATAATGTAGCACGCTCGCCTAGGCGAGTCATAGAGAGCATAGTCACTTAACGTCAGATGAGGTGGTGGTAAAACGCAAGCATAACATAAATAACTAGAAAGGGCGTGGATCTTGGCCTGTAAGGCGTTCCAGTTTCTGTCTTCTAATGCATACGCATTTGACCATCATTTTCATAGACATATATGTTACGGACCTGAAATTGGAGACATAACAGCAATGGTTGACTTTTCTAATACTTCATCAGTCGAACGACCCAGACACAATAGAAATTTCATTGTTATATGGACAGTCGACTGGTGAGGGGCTAAATGGTGAGTGTCAATTACACCAAAATAGTATTATAAGTGATTGCTTATCCGTTTTGTTATTATTTCAGATACGTGCACGGAACGTGTGATCCAGATGCGGAGCCGACTCAATACCGGCTAAAGAAGGAACAAATACCGTCATACGAATACATTTGTCCCATTTGCAAGACTCAAATGCCTCTCATGTCAATATCTAAATCTGGTTGTAAGTTCTATAAATTATCTAAAATGATTTTGTTATAGTTATTTGCATATCTCTACAATACGCGTACATTTAGAATTTTTGTGCTATGTTAATATCTAAAGTAAACCTTGTTTTAGCTTTTGAAGAAGACAACATGGCTTCAACATCTCAGGACTCTTCGTTTGGTGATGAGAGTTCACAAACTTCTGAACAAGATCCTCTGGCTATAGAATCAAAGGTAACATTATTTATTTTATTCCTTACAGCATGTGTAGGGAACTGTGTCTTGATTGCTACGAGGATTTGTAATTAGGTATTTTTTTATAAGATTAAACCTTAATGATTCGCCAATGATTAGCCTATCGGTAGTATGGCGACGATTGTACTTTGGTCTATGCAATAAATACAGCCTGTCGACTGAAATACCATTAGTTGGCAAGTGCCGTGTATTCTGTGTAATGATCATCAGTGCCATTCACTGCAGTAAACTAATGACTGAATACAACCCAAAACTTACCTTCCTGAAACTTTATTAAAATATTAATTAATTATATTGATAAACTATATTTATTTCTTATCAATAAGTATGCTTTACATGCTTTATGTAGAAAACTGTATGTAAAAATGTAACATTTTCTTTCAGCCGGCTGATGTAGGTCTTGGCAAAGGCAAGCCGTTCACTGTCTCCTCAAAAGTGGCCAAAAAGAAAATGAGCGGGTACAAACTGAAGGGCGGGTTCCCTCCTGCTGGTAAACTGGGCTTCAAGAAAAGACAAAGATCAGTGTTAGATTTTGGAAGAAAACGTGGCACTAAACCTAAGATGAGAGGAGTGTTTGGAGTGCCAGGATTAGGACTGCAGAGGCCTCAAGCCCCCGATAATAAGACGCCTGAAGATGATCCGGGTAAGATAGTGACATAAAACTGATTATACTCAACTTACAACCGAAAGTAATCATTTTCAGAAAGATGTATTTTATATAGATGACAGTTGTGCAAGAATCGGTTTGGTTGGTAATACAGTGCCACATATTCTTATATATTATGTGAAAAACTCATATTATTTTTCAAATGGTAATGGTAATGGTGAACGAGAAATGAAATTTCTCTGTCACCATTTTTCTTCATTATCCAATGGATCCAGGACCTGACTCCAGGCTAGATTTCACATTACTGTATCTAACATATAAAAATTGTTGCCTTTTTGAGTTTTGCTCGTGGGATGATATATGTTTGTCGAGTAACATACACATTAGATTTTATATTAGAGTTTTATAACTCGACATTGATAGCTTAAGATAAAGAATGAAATAAATTATCTTTTGTATATTTTTAACTTTTTATTATGTGTGCATTTTGTAGGTGTTGAAAACAAGCTAGTACTGTGCTCAAGCAAAGACAAATTCGTGCTGACTCAGGATCTGTGCGTGATGTGTGGCGCAGTCGGTACGGATTCGGAAGGCTGCCTTATTTCTTGCGCTCAGTGTGGACAAACCTACCATCCTTACTGTGTCAATATAAAGGTAAGATAGTTCTTCTACATTTTAAGTGTCAAAATCGCGAAAATAGAATCATTAAGGAGTAGACGTGTAATTACAAAAATACTAATAATATAATTGAGTAGTAATATTATTGAGGTTTAATAATAGAAGTGCCATACCAGCCCAAGAAAATATCATCTACCAATCAAAAAACGATATTAAAAAAATATTTAGTGACATCCGCTGCTTTTTCAGCGGAAGTGTCACTAAATATTTTTTTAATATCGTTTTTTGATAATGGATTTCCGCAAAGTAACGCCTGAATCAATAAATTATCATCTACCAATTGAAATGTCTAACAATTACTCTGATTGTAACCACAACATGCGTCCAATGTCTCGATGCGTCAAAATGCGGGTAGCGCTCGAAGCGAGAACAGCTGATCAGTATTTATTATATTATGTTAAAATAGTTCAAGGACCTGATAACGAGATTAGTAGTCTGTTAAGTGATAATAATAGTGTGTAGATGCTGTGATAGCGTTTTTAGAAAAAGGCACACATTATAAAGTGTTCAGATCACGACGACGAGGTTCCCATCCATCCGGATATTTTTCGCACTAAGATTTATTGTTGCGTCACGTTGATCCAAATATACTAAAGGTTGAATAGCCCAGAATCCGTAAAGGTACGTCAAGGAACGAAACAAGGAGTTAAGCTGGTTAGTGCATTACTAATATATAAAAGACCGTAATTAATTAACAATTATTTTCATAAACAGTTGCATTTAACGCCATCTAACCATCGACAAAGAACTAAGATAAAATGAGTAAGTGTGGTGGATGTGGTAAATTTTTGACAGGTGGCGCTACCTGTTCCAAGTGCAAGACTATTTTTCATAAGCAATGTGGTAATCTTACTTCCAACCATATTCCCAAGCACTGGCTATGCCCGTGTTGTGTGAACACGCCTGTACATGATTCGGATGATCTTGGGCCCGTGGAATCTCCCTTGAAATTTGACGACTGCATGAGTGAGCAACGTGTTGTAATAGATGAACTGCGCGCGTTACGGAGCGAAATGAATGGATTTCGGAAGGAATTTGGGTGTTTCCGTGAGGAAATTAGAGATGAATTAAAAGATCTTCGACTTATGTATCAAAGTTGCAATAATAGATTAGACGCATTTGAGGAACAAATGGTGAAGTACGAGTCGAGGCTGATGTTGGTTGAAACTCTTGGTAAGGAGTCACAAGATCTCAGATCTCAAATATATAATTTAAAACAGGAGCTCAATAGCCGGGAACAATTATCCTTACAAAATGATATCGAAATCAGCGGAGTGACCGAGCACAGCGGCGAAAATGTAATGCACGTCACGGGGACAATAATGAATAAAATCGGCTTAAAAATAGATGAGCGTGACATCGTTGAGGTACGTAGGGTGGGCCCATTGCGCGTTGGTCAGGATGGCAAGGAGCGGCCACGGCCCATTGTGATGCGGGTGGCTCGACGCGCGGTGCACGAGCAGGTTATGCGATGTGCGCGCACTCGCCGCACCATCACTACTGGCGACATCGAGCTGTCGGGGACTCCTCGTCCCGTATATATAAACGAACGGCTAACTAGGGAGAACCGAATTCTCTTTAACAAAGCTCGTGTGCTGTGTAAGCAGCACAACTGGAAGTATGCCTGGACTCGAGAGGGACGGATTCTCCTTAGAGAAGCTGATGGAAAGACAGCGTAAATCTTCTAGAAAATGGGCCCCAAACTGAGAAAAAATCATTATTGGCCGAAATTTCAAAGAAGCTCTTATTTTTTATGTAATTATTAACAACCTAAGCATATGTTACTAGGTAAAAATAATATTTCTATTCTAGACATTCAAAATATTTATAAATATCAATTCAAAATCCTGTCTTGGTAAGCATTATTTATTGTTAAATCTTAATTTATGTGGTCAAATTGCAAGTTTTTTTTATGATAATAGTTCTTCTACGAATTCAAATATTTGAATGTAATTAGTTAGATATGTGTTTTTACTATTTAATTACCGCAAAAAACCTATTGCTCCCGACTTAACAAAATAGAGATTCTGAAATCGACTACTTTTTGTGTATACATTGCTTATCGTGAACTATATTCAAAATATACTTTTTGAATATCGTGGCTCCTCACTTCCTTCCCAGCTTTACGCCGACAATTTTTTTGTTCCACAACTTTTGCCTTACTATCTTTTAGGCTCCCTATTTAATGTTATTGTTCATATAGGCCGACTTCTTATCCACCTCATCTTCTACTACTATACTTGTCAAAAAATAAAAGGCCCGTTTTGACATTTAGGAAAGACATTTGAAGACTGTAGAACGTAACTTAAAACGACTACTACTATAAAGTAGCATGCAATTTCTAATTATTATGAAACGTAAACAGTTACGTTCTCAGCCTTTACCTACTATTGTTGTAACCAATTAATCGGCAAAACAACTATTCAAAACATTTTGAAGGAAAACTATTGGCAATCCGGTACTGAAGAAAATGTGTTAAGTACGCCTAAAAATAATAAGAAAAGCAAGCCTGTAACAGGTATTTACACATTTGATGCAGACGCTGTATGCTTATTACACAAGAAATTAATACCCAACTGTGAGTAAATTGCTGATACGAGAGGCTGGCCTGTAGTAGCAGTTCCACGTCTTTAATAACAATTATGAAGCAAATTGGATTTACATACAAGCAACCGACAAGAGGAAAAATGTAGAGGGAGATGAATAAAATCGCAAATTGGGACAATGGCATATTTATCTATGAGACTTGGCTGAACTCGTATCATACCGTGCCGCAGTCGTGGATTGACGATACCAAGGCATCTTGCTCATAAGTACCAATGGGGTGGACGCTTAGTAATTTGCCACGCCGGATCAACCAAACCTCCCCGAACAGCGCACGATCATTATGGACAATGCATCTTACCATTCAGTTCAAATGGACAAAGAACCTACTCAATCAAACAAAAAGTAAACGACCGAGTCGTATTGTTACATCACTAGTAACGTCACGATGAGAAATTTCAAAACGGGCCTATTACATTTTTACGACTATAGTCTATTAAAATTCTTAGGGTAGGGGTAGGTAGTTACTTTCAAGCTGGTTTTATTGAATTACAAGGCGTCGTGTTTGAGATCTTAAGTTATACGTTGATAAAGTAACAGGCACGAACTGTAAGAATTTCTTACTTCACTAGTGGAATTCTGTGTCATATTTTTATATTCTAACTAGCAAACCCTGCGAACACCGTTTCGCCACCAGATGGCTTCGTTTTATGTAACATTTCGTTTGGCGCCATCTACTTAAAATATAGGTTTGTAGTACATGCTATGTATCAGAGATGGCGCTGTATGTGAAAAAAGATTTTCCCGCTTTTCTTTTTTAAATTTTTCCTGAATTTTCTTTACTATTAACCTCACGGAGCCCGAGAACTTTCCAACGAATGCAAAACCGTGGAAATCGGTTCGTGCGTTCTGGAGTTATAGCGTCAGGAAGGAAAACCCGACTTATTTTTATATATTCTAATTAGTGTATATTATTATTTTGTATGCAGGTGTCGCAAGTGATAGTAACGCTCGGTTGGCGTTGCCTGGACTGTACCGTGTGCGAAGGGTGCGGCAACCGCGGTGACGACATGCTGCTACTGCTGTGTGACGACTGCGACACCGCGTGGCACACTTACTGCGCTCGGCCGCCGCTCGCAGAGGTACAATGATACAATACTTTTCAACACACTTGCTCATAAAGTGGCTCTATGGTCACCGCAATTAGGCACAGAATGACACCCATAATCAAACTGTGACTTTTTCATTGCTATAATTCACTAGTGAGTTATAGATTTTTTTTAAATTTTATTGGTTGAGGTGCTTTGTTCTTAAAAAAGTTTTATTCAAAAAAAGATCGTGTTCAATAGAACAAATAAATTAATGTTCCTATTGCTTGCTCATTTCATGCAACTTCTTATTTAAATAGATAATTTTAACCCATACGTGTTTAATAAATAAAACTTTCACACTCAAATATAACTTTTGTTATCTCTGTAATAAAAGAAAACTTTAAATTTCCCATTTTTTACGTGGCAGAACAGGTGCAAACCCTATGCGCGGAAAATAAGAAAAAAAACTCACCCTTTAGTCTGTGGCTGATCGCAATGCGCGCGCATAGGAAAACTGATTAATTTTTCCCGCCATGGCGAAAAATTTTTCACAATTCGTTTTCACTGTTGAAATTATAGTTATTTATTAATTAAAATGTCTACAAGTACTAGTTACGAAGAAAATGATTTATTTTGTACACCGCCCGATATAAGATCTGAAGCCCTTAACGTTATGGAAAGTTTACTACCTGAAAACTCCAAGGAAAAATAGCTATTAGCGTACCAAAATTCTGAAATGATTTTTTAGTATTATTATCTTCACAAGTGTGTTGAAAACGTCGTATGATACACGTGTGTATTGATGATTACCGTCCTCAGCTCTCTTAACCCGTCCGCATCAGCGCAAAAAATAACAATAGATTTATGAATGAAACTTAACTCGAATGAGTCTTGCTGATTCGGACAGATTAAGAGCCTCGGCGGTGATCCACCAACATTACACACTTGTACCATAATGTACTATTATTGCGGTAATATGGTACAATGATGAGATATTAATTAAAAAGTCCAACATATTTACTATTTCTGGCATGCAATTTCGCATATAAGTATAAGTAATAGTATAAGTTAAATAGGAATCACCAATCTTTTAGAATAAGAATAGTATAGTTGTACCTAGTTTTAGACTTGCGAAGACTAAGTCGTTCCTAGGAAATTGTGCGCGTTTTTACAATAAAATCCCAAAACACATAACGAGCTCATGGAGGGAAAATTAAAGTTGACTGTAAAACGTTTTAATAAAAAAACATATTATAAAGTCCGATATTATATAGAAGACAAAGATGCTTGGAATACTCCACTTCTGTCAAATGGTCGTCTTGCTACCCACTAAAATGTAATAACTAACTAACTAATAATATTACTACCTAAGTAGAAACATTGTAATAGTATATTTCATTACAAGTAGGGAAAGGCTGTCATTGCAAAGGGTGCCGACAAATGTCTACCCGAGCCGAGGCACAGCCGAAGGCGAGGGTTGACAGTCGGAACAAGTTGCAATGACTGTACCGCACGTGTACTGAACGACTATTTTTAATACAGTTGCGAAAAAATGAAGCAATTTAATAAAATAAACTCGCAAAGTAAGTTTCTGGAAAATGGCGCCAACCGTAGAATATAAGCAGATTTTTTTTTCTTCAGCCATTATGGTAGGCAAAGGGAACTAACTATGCCCATACAGCCAAGTCTTTTGTAGAATTTTTTTATTGATATGAAATGAAAATGAAATTTAATGAGATGAAATGAAACCTAACCTAACTCATTCAATCAAATCATTAAATCTGATATTGAAACAAATTAGTAGCTTCTTTTTGGAAATATATGTATTTGCATGAATCATAAAAACTTCTATTTTTTTTAGTAAAAACTTCATGGTTGGTTTTTCTTTTTAATAGACATTATTTTGACAGTTGGGAAAGAGAACGCACGAGTTCGGGAAAGGTAAAAAAAGGACGAGTATGTAATAGCCCACATCCCGAACGCTATACGTCCCTGCAATACGCCACTTTTTGAGCAACTGTATATAAAAAATCTATATGAAAAGCATGGCCCCAAGTTTCTTGCCGCTTCTGGGTAGGCTCTATATATTTTGGAAGATGGCGGTATACATTTTAATGAATAATTGACGTTCATAAGTGCGTCTTTGATGCCTAAATTGAATAAATTTAATTTTTGACATACAATGTTATGTTCTGGATCATCAGTAAGTGAGGGTAATGTTTACTTAGTATTATTAAATAATAATTATTATTACTATTATATATCAATAATGAAATATTTTTATATAATATTAATTATTGTATTCATGCCATTGTTAATATAAAATTTAAAAGAAAATTCACAATGAGTCAAATTGGTGATTAATTTTTTATCGTTTAAGAACTCTTGTGTGGGAGTAATAGCACTTATTTACCAGCCAATAATGTATTTTTTTAAATTATGATTAAAAGGTGCCGCGCGGGGCGTGGCGCTGTGAGCGCTGCCGGCGGTGCTTGGTTTGCGGCACGAGGGAGACCATCGCCTGGTGCGACAACTACACCGGTATGTGTACGACACACACATCAGCGTAAGAATTTACGCTGTCGCCTCGCTATCCCGTCCCTAACAACACGTCTATGTTCTTGTACAATAAATGTTTTGTATGTACAGTTGTGGATATATAATTATGAACAGCCCAAGTCACAAGAAATTAGATAGATACTTAGTGATTTAAAGTTTCTGATACAAATTTTTATTGATGAGGATCAAAATTTTACTTATTAAAAAAATTTATCATGTAGTGATAATTTGGTTTATCTTACATAGACTTTCCATTTCAAGCCTACTGGCGATAAGACAAATAATTCAGAATTGTTAGAATATGGTCCTTTATTGTTTGTAAACACAAATAATTATGTAACTTTTGATTCAATTTTAATATATTTAATTTTAATCCTAACTATTTTTATTTTGGGATGGCCCTGATTAGTAGATACTTATTAAATAAGTTTCTGGTGCAATTTTAAACTGGGAACTTGAGGTTTCGTAGTGACCAGTTCACCGAGTCTAAAGTTATGCAAAGAAAAGCTCTAAAAATAATGTCTTTTACAATGTTAGAATTGTCTTGTTATCGTTTTTGACTTATCAAATAGTAGGTAGTAGATGTATCTTTTCGTTTACTTCTGCATAATGTGCATTTCCCAGAATGTGCCCCATGCGCGTCCCTGGTGATGTGCTGCGTGTGTTCAGAGCCGTATTCCGACGGAGAGCTCATCATCCAGTGCGAGACCTGCAACCGCTGGCTGCACGCCGCCTGCGACGCGATCCGCAGCGAGAACGACGCCGAGCTCTGCTGCAGGGCTGGGTAACCAATAAATAAATAACGCTATCACACTCATAGCTCCCCACTTGGATTTATTCTGTGTCAGGGATGCCATTGAACACATAATAATACCCTAATAACAACAACTAACATCCGAATCCGAAACAGATATTATAATTCACCATTCGAATACCTGCCCGGCCCGGGATTGGGAACTTGCTCATAAGGCACAAGGCGGCGTACAAACACATATTAATGCAACTATTTTACGTTATCATACTATGATGCTGACGTGAAAGTAACAGAATATTTTTATCAGAAAAAAAAAACAATGTATTTACTGTGATAAATGTTGCAACATTAAATGATCAATACGTTGAAACCTTCTGAATCTCACTCTGAATTTGTTGTACTCAACAATTTTACTCTTTCAAGAAGGATGATTATAATACAGTTAGGACGAGTGGTCAGCATTTGTAATATTTATTCGACACTATTGTATGGACGTACCCAGATTATAGATGATAATTTGTGTACAGGTACAAGTGCGTTCTGTGCCGCGGACGTGAGGTCCCCCCACCGCACATGCGGCGCGCCATAGAGCCGGCGCCTGCACCCTTGCCCCCCGCACCCCGCCCCGCCCCGCGTCCCACCCCCCTCTCTCTGGGGCTAGCAGGAGAATACTACATCGACGACGTGTGTCTCTCGCAACGAGGCGCACATCACATGAAGCAGTTAGAAGCTGAGATGGGGGTCACACATACAAGGAGAAAACGAAGGTTCAAAAATGAGAACGTCGATAAAGATGCTGGTAAGTTTGAGCACTTGTATTATTTCTCGTTTTGCTTTGTTTGAGAGTAACGGGTCGGCATACGCACACGTCACATAATATATAAAATAGACTATAAATGCATAATGTTAAAACTATAAATTTCCTCGATCAAAGACAAGTTTTAATCCCTGGCTTTCCAAACAGCACTACGTATATATCATTAATCGAAGTGCAGCATCACTACTCGCCGTATGCAACTGCTCTCTTTAATTGACAATTTAAAACTTTCACTAATAAAATAATCATATAATTTTTAAAGAAATTTTACATGCATACATTTGTCTTATTGTATTCGTGTTTATAATAATCTAATCACAGTCATGCAAGTTTTAGTAATAGCATTCTGCTTTTATCATTCAAAAGCATTTTTATATTTCACTTTAATTTAAGGCTTATAGGATTAAAACTAATTTAATGTAATATAAAATTAATGCTACAAAATAAAGCTTTTTAATGAGATACTGTAATACAACAACCATTTGTCCATAACACACAATTTCCGGTGGAAGCTAACTCATCATTTGCTTGCTGTTTTCATCAGCACACTTGCAATATATTGTTTATATACTTGTCGGCTTATAACAATCTAATGTTGAGTTTTTGTGTGTACTGGACGCTGGCGTAATGGAATAGAAATAATGGCATCTATTGAAACAGTGGTTCAGAACGCAGACGTCGAGATGACGGATGACACAAAGCCAGACAGCACTGCAGAAGTCAAGGAGGAACCTGGTAAGAAACTCTTACTTAAAAATAATAAATAATTATTAGATAAGTATGTGGTAGTGCCACGCTGTAACCCCACAGACGAATGGGCCGGCACGACCGGGGAAGTACCACACTCCCACATAATACCGAGGTGAAGTAACATGGCTTGCTATTGCGTTTCAGTCGGTTTGTGAGAGTTTCCGGAGGCCCGATTCTCCCCTCCCCTCCTACTATCCTCCCCTCCCCTCCTACTATCCTCCCCCTCCACCGTCACTCCTTCTAACTCTTCTTTCCTATCTTCCTTCCTCAAAGGTCGGCAACGCATCCACGAGACCTCTGGTATTGTGGATGTCCGTGGGCAACGGTATCACTTACCATCAGGTGAGCCGCTAGCTCGTTTGCCAATCTATCCCATAAAAAAAAGATAAACTATTTACTTAATTATTAGATAAAAAGTAAGATAAATGTACCCGACGTTCTAGTTTTCGGTAAGCAGATAGCACAGTTTTAAAGAATTGCATATTCTTACCGATGAGCTTAGCGTGAGTCTCATGGGTTGAACACTTGAACTTGGTATCGCAGGAACTATAACGGGCGGGCGGGGAAATCATTCAAGTTCCATGCCACCAAGATTCAGACAATTCTTATGTATCTGTGCTGATGATACTTATAAGCATCAGACATCTTACTTGCACTTTGGCAAATTAATCTAGTAAAATTCTCAACTAACTGCTAAAAGATAAAACTAACAAAATAAGAAAATAAAATAAGATAGGTATTTGCTAAGGTGAGGTAATAGCTTGTGTTTTCCGACGAAAGAGCTGTTCAACTTTGATCAAGAACAAATTAGTGGATAGAGTATCTTTCTTATCGCAAACAATTGGAATCTCTGGAATCAATTTTGTAACGAGAACTAATTCTATATTGATATTTATTTATTCATAAATATAATTATACATATATTTTATGATTATATATTTTAAGTTATGTATTTAATATATATATATGTAATAAGTAGATTACATATTTATTTACTTACTATAGGGAGGTAAGGTACTCGTAAGTGTGCTTTCACTAGTGCAGCTGAAAATGCGTGGTTAAGCACGGTAATGTTATTATAGTAAAGAGATATATGTTTGTGTGTATGTGAGTGTGAAAAATTTCTGATTCAGGGGTTGTTTTTGCGCGTGTCTAGTTATGATATTTTGGGATTCTGGTCCCGCGATGCTCACAGTGTGTTGTTGTATACTTTTACCAATGTCTCTGCATCAGCATATGTAAGGGACTGCAGCCAATATTTTACTTTTGCCCGCGCTTTCCTATGTGTGCATGCTTTACACACACACCGAATTGTACGTGAACGGATGCAGGTAGCGCGGTAAGCGACGGGCGAGGTATTTTGCTCTGACAGTTGGAGGGGTATTTTAATAAGGCGTGTACTTCTATGTGCTCGAAATAGTTGTTCTAGTTGTTTTGGCAAATGTGTGTGTACTTTTTCCACCGCAAAGATTGGCATAACGATGTGTACACCATCTTTCTGATGTCGAGTGTAGCTGCTTGTCTAAGAATCTTCATCAGGTATACGATTTTCCGTGTTTTTTTTGAGTCAGACAATAGCTTGTGTTTGTCAAGAAAAGAAGATAAGCGTCTGTTTACTATATTCTCTAACATTTTTGACACAATACAGAGCAAGGAGATGGGACGAATTAACTGGATCGTTTATGGGACCACTCATGTGGATAGGCGTTATGACGGCAGTCTTCCAGTAGCTTGGAAATATCCCTGAGTCCATGCTTAGGTCATATATGTGTGTGAGAGTTTCTAAAATGACGTCTTTAATATACATCTAAAATTATGGTCTTTAATATTTATGAGCTCCTTCGGATTATTACTAGAGTGGGGAATGTCACAGATGTATTTAATTAACTAAGAGGATCACTTGCAACGACTCATTGGGTCATAAAGACAGCAAAAGATGGTTGCATATCGATTTTCCATCGGATATCGAGAGAGTATGATTTGAATATACATATAATATTTTATTCACCAGTAATATTAGAGAATTAGAACATACTCTTTATTACATTTTAATAACAAAGAGTATGTTCTAATTCTCTAATTTTATTAAGATTAAATTTACAACAGGCGTCTCCAACACAAATTACAAAGAAGGCATCCTATGGAACGTGGCCAACGACGGGCCACCCCCTGAAGGCTTCACTCTTTACACTACGGACTCGGGTCTTACTGTCTTACGAAGGAAACGACAAAGAAACCTTAACAAATTGGGCATTGGCGGGTTCGTGGTGCGACAGAGACAGGCGACGCTCAAGGCACAGGCTGATGAGGAAAAAGAAGCAGATGGGACGGCAGCCGGAGGTAAGCCTATTCATTATACATCGATCCTCAATATAAAAACTGGATTTAAAACGTATAAAATACATTTTTACAAACAGTTATATTACTAGATTATTAGTTGACCGTGTAGTTATAGATAATTACGAGAAAAACTATAAATGTGCAATATTCCTCAAAAACAATTTGTTTTCAATGTGCAGAATCGCCGGGCAATAAGCGCAAGCCACGCCGCAAACCTCGCTCCAAGCTCATGGAGCAGTTTCCACCATACATGCAAGAGGCTTTCTTCGGCAAGGACCTTCTTGAGCCATCAAAACCGGCTGTCACTTCTACTGGTAAACTAATTACTACTATGGCACATACCATAAGTACAACCACATTTGGTGAATGACCTGAGGAATTCACATACTGTGCGAATTACGCCATCAAATTTCCCTTACACTAACAAAATGTGGCATGAGCTTTCTCCTACGGTGTTTTCGGGAGGCTACAACATGGGGCTCTACAAAAGACGAGTCAACAGAGTATTCAAAGGTCGGCATCACAAATATAGGCGACGGTGATTGCATTCAATCAGGCGGTCCGTCTGCTTGTTTGCCACCTATGGCATAAAAAAAGTAACAGATCCGGTCAGGCAAACTTTGTTTGCTGAAGTAAGTATGATGATGGTTTCACCTGAGAAAATATGCAAATGCAGTCACCATGTTCATACATGCTTAATGATTGGCAATATAACTCTTAAGCAGAGAAGTTCCTGAATATAAAAATCTAATTTTATAAAGTACTTTTTATATAATTTGATTCTTAGAGCATATAATTATCAAAGATGTGATTCTGACTTATCCATTCTAATCTATATGTAAGGAGCTATATTGTTAGTTTTATATTCCACTCCACTCGTGTATATGATACAGAAGCTGAGCCCGCGGTTTCAAGCGCCTGATGATGAAAATTAAAATACAAAAAATAAAGTACTTATCATATGTTCAGTGCCTTATCTACCTTCTAAATTTCATCCAAATCCGTTCATTCGTTCCGTTTTGCGTGATTGACATTTTATAATAGTAGTAGGATGTACAAATGTCACCTTAAATTGTTCACATATAATTTTTCACACAATCTGACATTATGAGACAAACGAGAGAATCTAAATTAAAACAAAAAATACAAGTATTACTATCTATCTAATAAACATTTATTTGTTTAGGGAATCCAGCGGAAAGCCCGGGTGGCAGCTCCCTCCGGCCGCCGACTCCCGAAGGGTATCGCGAACTGCGGGATTTCAAAATTGATTTGGACAATTCAGATAGCGAGGGCGAAGATGTACTCGCCGCTTTGACAGCAATCAACGATCACGACCAATCCTTCATTATATCGTTGAACCAAGTAAGGCTATATTGTCCACTCTTTCAAATCAGTTGTATAATACATATCTACATACTTACCTATACACATTCAATTTGTTTCTTTACTCAATGAATGATTGATGACGAATGTTATTATATTTATTAATGTAATGCATTACCGATTCGATTTTAATTCTTTATAGTATATTTTTGTATTGACATTACTTCGTTTTTCCATAAATAATTCCCAAAATTCTATACCCACGTTACAATATTAATACAGTAATTAGTAAAATTAAAAGATTTTTATTGGTGGTGAGAATATTCGTCTTTTTTGTCTACTGGCAACACCAGCTATTGATCACCATTATCTATTGTATGTTACTAGTATAGGAAAACTACCCTTAAATCACTGTATTTCTGTTCACTGAGATTTGGCAATTTCTATACCTTGAGTTAATATTTTTTTATTCCACTGTTTATTTTCTCATATTATGGTAGGTATAAGGTATATTGATTTCACGAATAAGTGTTTCATATATTTTAAATGCCTATAGAAGTTCTGCTAAAAAGGCAAACGTTACCAGTGTTACAAACTCGATACATACCATGTTGCGGCAACGTTAGGTCCACCTAATGTAAGACCAAAAATAAGAAATTACGTATGCTGATGCTGCAGGGGAATGGAGCAGAACAAGCCATTTACGCCGAACGAAATACGCTAGTCTAGTCGAATATGACAATGGTTGATGGTTTTGCCGCGGATACGAATTCCCTATGTATGTATGGCTATTACTCAAGATTAAAAGAAATACACAAAATAATTGTTGAATCTCTGCTACTTGTTATCCCTACGGCTTGTAATTTTCCAAGTCATCCTTAAAAAAGGGTTATTCCACAAAACCAACAACAATAGATCTGTGAAATTTTCTATAGAAATTGTCCATATAAAAAAATCGGCAAAACGAAAAAATACTAATGGAAAGTATTGATATTGCTTTGCCTCAAAAAAACTAAATGTGAACCAAACAGTGTGTAAACAATTTGGACTGACGACACTATAATATATTTGTTATGAATATCCGATATTTCGATGCTATTATACGGGTAAACTAATTCATCTATGATTATGTTGTGACCCTTGCATTCGTGAACTTTTCATAAATAAAGTACATAGATTTTGAATGTTATTACCCTCTAAATATAAACTAAATAGGTGTCCATATAAGATGTCGGTTGCTTAATAGTTCATGTATGTCGTATGTATGTCATATTATGTCGAACTCACGATAATTTTAATACATAAATATATGTACTTTCGTGAATGTGATGATAGCAACTAGTCCTATTTAAAACTTTACTCTCTTGTAATAGGAAGAGCTGGACGTCATAAGCACGCTTAAACCCAAAGAGGAGAGAGACGACACGATAGATATCAAAATAAAGACAGAAATAGACGAGTGTCAGCTGAAACATACCGAGGATTCCACTGCACTGAAGAATGCTATATTAGGCCCTCAGCCCGCGGAGCCAGAGCAAGCGCCGCCGTCGGGCAGCGATGCGCCGCCCGGGTATATCAATAATAAGACGGATTCCATTAGCGGTGAGTATCTTATGTGTGACTGGCACACAGTTTTGAAATGTTCAAGGAAAGGAATTTCCATTAATACCCTATTTAAACTAATTACATTATTCACTTCACCAGATTTTACTCAAATACTAACTAAACCTGTTTGTTCTAACCTTCTGCAATATTTCATAAAGATCAATCGTTTTGTGAACCTTTCATTCGTTGAGAGGATCCTCGGTCTACTATGGCAGCAGATTAGTAATAAGTACTTTAAGTAAGGACCGCCTTATGATGAAGGTCATGCTTGTCATCTACCCATTCCAATGAATATGTTATCTGCCAATTGATAAACAAAACTTACTTCATTATAATCTTATTTCATTTATTTTTACTGAACAGACATCATTCGTAAATTCACGAAAATGTAAGCTGGTGTGTTTTGCGATGTGCTACATACCACATTGGCGATACGTAGCAAGTAACGCGGCAAAAGGATTACATCCTACATTTTACATTAATATAATTTAGCGCAACTCTAAACCAATAATTATGGTCCCATACTAAAAACTAGATATAGATCATGTAGATAGTGAAATGATACATGGCAAAAGTGGAACTTGAACAGAGGTCTATTTGTAAACAAGCCCGTATACTTTACTGTGTCATCACTTTGTATTTCTACGTCGGCGGAGATGACGCCAGTACAATATCAGCAATGTATCTATGTCTCTAATTGTTGTAACAATTCATATATAAAATTCCGTTAAACCATAGTTTAAACTCAGGCCTGTTTTTAGTCCACGTTTTGCAATAAGGGGATTGTAGTTTAAAGTACTGAACTGTTATGGGCAAGCGTGACGCTTATCATCAGCCATGCAACATTGCTTGTCTCGTCACCGATTTTCATAAAAAAATGTTTTGCCGGGTTCAGTAAAAACCCCTTTGAACGGGTTGTTGATAATGTGTGTAACTTTGTCTCATCTTTTTTGCAATCAAGCAAAGAGACGGGCGTGTTGTGCGCATGTTAAGCGCTACGCCAGCAATAACACTTTCAGTGTAACCCAAAGCTTTAAGCTAATATTTTAATGTTAAACTGTTCTAAGTTTTTCAACCAGAGTCATTGCTTGTTGAGTTACAATTACTGAGTAAATAGTAGTCTATTTACTCAGTAATTGTAACTCAACAAGCAATTACTAGCCTACAATGCCCTACATAATTCATTCCACTTGCCTGACGACTGTGCCGACAACCAGTACGAAGGCTTAACGTGCCCTCCGAAGCGGGGAAGTTCTCAATTGCAAATGCCACTAGCGTTCATCCATCCAAGTAGTGACTGCAGCAAGATGTATTTTTTGAAATTAAACCCTCAGTCGTCCGTAACGAGTGCTTGAAATATAATTATAATGTCCGCTCTAACACTGAAAATTCCACAGCGTTTCTGTCTTGACACAAGACTTGTTACTAGTAGGTTTCCAATCCTACTCTGTCGCAGGAATTGTAAACCTCAAGATTTCTGCTTTGTTATTGCTATTTCTAAAAATACTATAAAAAGGTGATTTCTAGTTATATTTTAAAAAGATTTTACCTTACCATTATAATATAAAAAGGGCGTACACTCGTAATATTAAGATAACCTATTGATGAAGGTTGTCTTACTTAGAATTCTTTATTCTGCAGAAGCCGGTGGGTCTTCGCAAGCTTCCACAATATCGCCTAAAGACGACCTATCACTGCTTGGAGTGAACCTTGACGCGATCCGAGACACACTACCCGACATGGACAGCAATGACGTGGATGAGATATTCAAGGGTGTGCTCACTGATGATTCACAGGTATGTTAAGTTAATATCGCTTTGTGTCCATGTCGTCCATTAGTCAAAGTAGAGACCGTTAGCTTCTAACGCGTTCACTCGCCTTCGACACGGTGATATTAGGGGCGAAATAAGATTACCGTTACTGTATCCTATTAGAGTTCTCGACAGTCTTTGTACACAATACTGTATTATGGAGCATTGAACCGATAATGGTCGGTGAGAGTAAGCATTTTACATATATATATCCTTACTCCCTTAGGAATCTCAAGAGTCTTCTGTATCTTACGTGAACTCAATGGCCAGCACACCGTATTCACAACAACGACAACAGCTACAGAGTCCAATGGACACTTACGCGTCGCCTTACCATCACACTGATTTTGGAAGCAGGTCAGTCACTCATCATCTGTTTACCTGTAAAGGGATAATAGTTATAGAAGGGCAACAGAGACTTCATAACTTACTTGACTTAAAAAAACTTCTTATAATCTTTACATACGCCGCTTTTCATTCCTCTACTTCAGTCAATACAAGATGGCCGGCATCACAGACCTCTACAAAAACTAGTGAGGGGCAACACTCAACATAGTGATGTGACATTGCTGTTTCAACATATTGCACTTTTTCTCTCCCATTCTGTCCTATCACTGCTCTAATCTTATTAACTAATTTAGGAAAACATACCTACGGTGGTTGTTGCTTGGTACCACTGCACTGGCTGCCGTCAAGAAATAGTGTGTACAAAGTATTTAATATTAAACGCATCTATAGATTTTAGAGCCTGCTTTTATGGGCAGTCGTGGCTCTCAAGCCTATAGACGTCATGCAAGCTAATGGGAGCCCGCGAATTTGGTTTGTGACGAGTTCAGATGACTAAGTTGCCCTGTCATATTTATTATTTTACCATATAGTTTATAATAGTTGCAATAATCTAGTTAATTAGTAATAAGATAATTAATCACACCAAACTTGACACGTATACAAGGTGTCAACTGTCAATCTTAAGAGAAGCAGAAGCAACAAAAAACGTTATACAAAATTATTGTATCTGATCAACTACAAAATAACCATTTGCTGTTTTTGCCACTTGTGTAACATACAAGCGAGGGTTTGTTGCCAAATTTCATTTCATTCTAGGTAAAAGTACCCTCATAGGTTTTGATTTAATGGAGTGTGAAAATATGCGGTATACATGGTCATATTTTTGGATTGCGTTTACTAAGTAACTTGATTTTTTAGAGCTCCAAGGGGCTGTGGCCTAAATAATCTGCAGCCTATATGAGTTCTGGGTCCGTGTTGATACCTCCACGCGTTCTGGGTTTTGAAAACAAACTTTTATCGGCACAAAATATAGAGCGAATTAGAGAGCCACTACATTGTACTCGACGATCCGTGATGTCACCGGGCGTCTTCTTCGGAAGATCAGCGCTGGTTGCTTCAGCCGGCATTATGCTGAGTAGAGGCCATTTTGTGGCAATACCTATTTAGTAAATAATGTTTAGTTAAGTATTTGTTCATGTTGTTCTTTTTACCACAATAAACTTATTTCAACTTCAACAATTCAACTATTTCCAGCAGCAACAGCGCCCTCAGCCCGTTGTTCTCGGATAGCGGTGCAGGAGGAGGTGGGGGTGGAGGCGGTTGGGGGGAGCAGCCACAAGCGCCGCCTCCTTCCTATAACCAACGCAGTGCTGAAAAAATGAGGGCTGATGAGAGTGAGTACCGTTTACTCGTATTTTGGTGATTTGAATTTTGTTATTTGTAAATTTTTGTCTTATATACTATAAATAATTCTTAGTGACTCTGATAATGAAATTACGTGTATAATTTTAATAGGAATCATACATTTATTAAAAGTTCGTTTTTTTGAAGTGATAACGTCTTATAAATCGATACACACCGGCTGCACGCACGAAAAAGTATGACTCATTGTCACGTTCCGCCTGAGCCGAGCTTCTACCCGCGATATACGTGAAATACTACCAAGCAACAAGTGATCCTTAGTGTAGTTGATTGAGGTACAAACCTGACGAATACATTTCAGCTCTAGGCTCAGCGGCTACAATATCAGCTGTACTCTATGCAAACACAAACCACCCGGAATGGAAGACCGAATTCCCTAACTGGGTGGATCGTTGCAAGCAAATTCTTAAGAAATGGAGGGCACTACCTTCCGATCAAAAATCTCCATATCTCCAAAGAGCGAGAGACAATAGGAGTGCGATAAGGATGAAGAAATCACAACAGGTATGTGCGCTTGTGTGTGTTTTTGGGGTGTGTGCTAACTCAACTCACTTACCACTATGTTTATGTGTTTTATTCACCCTTGTGCTGTTGATTTGGCACGAGAACATTATTAGTCAATTTTCTTAATTGACTTCCTTAAATTTGGTTTGTCCACTTGAGATACATTTGACCCAAACATGACCATTTAAGATAACTTATATTCAGAAGTCCTTGCATTTATAAATTACACATTCATCTCATTAGATTTCGTTTCGTTGTGAACTAGTCAATAAAAATATCACTAAAATTCATGAAAGAAAAACAAAACTGTCGATTCTTTTGAAATATATCCGATAATCTGAGTTTAAGAATCAGTAATTTAAAAAGACATTGTGTTATCATAATAATATTTAAATTGATATCAGTCTCTTGCAAAATCAACAGTTTGGAGCGCTTCCCTTATGGCAGTGTTGTCTAATGGGAATAAATTTAGGCTCCTTAAGTAATTCCCACCACATCAAAAAATATTAATGTATTTTTTTTTTTATAATCATGACGTACGTAAATCCAAAATCATAATAACACAAACATGTATTTTTGCTGGTATTCGTTATATACTTTTCGAAACTCGTGTTATCACAGATAAACTAAAGGAAACATTGATGATATATTTGAGAAATGGCACTTCTTTAGAACCCGTTCTCGTTATATACCTTAATGATTTCTTATAAATATATCAACGAACTATGTGTATACATAGTAAGGCACCGCTATTTAGCTGTTAGGAGGGCACGAGTGCTGTAGATTCTATTGCTTGGTTCATCACTAGCTCCAGTGTAAATATCACTTGGTTATACCAGAGCACAGATTTTATTTGTATAAAAGTATGCTTTAATAGTTTCGTGCAGTTATGTGTCAGTGACAGAATCTACAGTGTTTATTCTAAAAATGTGGGTTTATTTAATTATTGAGGTTTGCTAAGTATACTTGTGGGATTTGCTATAGAAGCTATTTCATGTGTTCTGGATTCAATCGTCCATACAAATTAAAAAACGTTCACATTGATTGTCATTCAATTTATTCAATTACATTTCCACTTTCATTCGTGTTTCAACCTAACTCAGGGGTTCACGGTATCATCGCATCATTTTGCTGGAGTTCAAAGGATCTCCATTTTTATCGATCCTTTTCGTGTACTAAATTAAATACTGAAATCGTAAAGGTACAGTTATCGAACTAGATAGACAGTTACATTTTGTTATGAAAGACGGAATCATTTGGGTTTACTTAATTAGAGTTTACCATAATGTCAACTACGTGACCGATATAAGAGCCTTACGTTCGGCCGAGAGCTGGAAAAGGGGTTCGCTTCGGACGGATTTTAAGCAATACGCGACGCGACAGAGCACGAGCGGGGAGAGCGAGAGCGGCACGGTCCCGACGAGTGCGGCCACGCCTCCTGCGGCGAGTGCGAGTGTGACAGCGAGTGTGCCGGCGCCGACGACGTGCGGCGTGCCCACGGCGGCTGCGGGCGGGGTGCGCGCGCCCAACGTGACGGTGACGGCGGCGGGGCTCCTGGAGGCGGACGCGCACATCCGCGTGCTCACTCCCTCGGAGATCATGCGCACGCTCCCGCGCCTCGCCGCGCCTAATCCGCCCGAGGCCGCGCCAGCAACCCCCGCGCCCGCGCCTCCACCTCCCGCGACCTCACACACGGTACCGCGCCCGCGCTCGCACACACACAAACACCATCAAACCTCACACGCACCACACATATCGGAAAAACACATATTACATAACATAAGATACAAACTAGTGAACAGGTACTTTGCGACATTAAAGACTTCATAACAGCTAAAAACATTATATTATAATGAGATATTTTCTTATTGGTTAATTTCTATAAGGGCCTTCACATCAGACAAGACGGTCATGTGATCAAGTATTTTATGTTTTAACCATCTAAGACGATGTATTGGTGCGTCATCTTAGCAAATACATGGATGTAGATCCACTGAATGTGTGACCGCGCTCAGTCTGCGAATACCCAAAGACTCGTTAATGTATCAGTTGAAGATATTCAATGTTGGTGTAAGTCAATACTTAGAATGATTTGTATTTATTAATATAAAAAAATCTCCAAAGATTAAAAATATCATAATATTTTAATGCTGTAAATATAATACATAGTTTCACCATGACCGACTGTCTTACCATGTTGAATCCCAATCTATTTTCCTATCAATTATTTCATTTGAAGAAAATGTTAAAAATAGATATACAAAAATAAATGCAATTTGAAGTAAATTGCATACACATTACTTGGCATACAGTGAAGAAGAAATCGTAATATGTTTTCTTACAAGATTCATAATAACAAATAGATATCAAACTTGTCTACACGACACTAGGTATGTTCCCATAACAGTGTTTAGAACTCACATAGACAATCAGAACACACTCGAACAAACGCAATACAATATGAACACGTCAAGTGTGTATGCGAGTTGCATTTCGTAAAATTGTTGGGTGATCGCGCGACGCACCTCGCGGCCTTCCCCGTTAACTTCAATTGAGTTCTGTCATCACCCAACAAAGTATAATAAATGGCTGTTGGCTGTAAGCTGGTGTGATTTCTTTGTTACAATTTGGTTTAAGCTTTTTTGATTCGAGGACGTTGCCCTCCCTGACTCGAGCGCCTCCGGGACTCACGTCCTGTACCCGTAATGTTGTGTTTTTATTTACTTTGTTTCGCTTTTGCCTTGGTAGTGTTGGCTTTAACAATGGACGCGATTGGTGGCTGGATACGGAGTGCTAACACATCTAACACTCAATGTAGTTCACGGTTGATTTGCAAAGTTATGCTCTTGTATAAAGCTTCTGTAAGTTAGACTAAGTTTGTTACTTATTTTCAGTTTAAGTTTATAGGTAAAATTGTTATACGTACGATAATTTTAAGGTCGGCTTGCACAAACCTCATCAAATACATGTAAATATAAAAGTATTTTAAACTTCATTTCTGCTTCAATATTTCTACCCTACCCAATATGTCTTTCGCTAATTGCATATGTATATACTGGTTAAAACTTTTGAGGCCGGCTGCCTGGCTGACGCAAACTTGGGAATCTCACGTTGAAATGGTAGTTATCCGTTACCTTTCAGGCTCGTTACGGAGCCCTTTTGTGTGCATAATGTGCAGCTACGCACCCCTTACACAGGGCATGAGTGAGTGGTGGCATTGCCGCTCATTCGGTGCGTTTTTCTCTTAGTCGCCTATTACAACCTTCTTTTGGAAGAATATAGAAGAGCCCTGAATGCATAAGTTATAAATAAATAAAAAGCTTTTATTTTCCTTTCGCACAACATTTGACATAATATTAACATAATAATTCTTAAGTTTAATGTCTTAATCTCCTCTTAACCAAACTGTATATGTAGGTAGGTAGTTGTTTACATGCGAGGACCGCTTTCAGCAGTAAAAGCCTCCTCCAACTCTTTCCACCTTTCTCTATCTCTAGCGACTCTGCTCCATGTTCTTCCTGCGACTTTTACGATGTCGTCATCCCATCGCTTAGGGCCTCCCTTCCGTTTTTTGATGGGGTACCAGTTCATAATTGTTTTGGTCCACCTCTCGTTCTGTATTCTCTGGATGTGCCCTGCCCATTTCCATTTTAGTGACAGAACTTTCTTTAAGACGTCTTTTGTTGTCTTGTTTCTTGTTTCTTATTTCTTCGTTCTTAATTTTTTTTTTCAGTTTTAGGCCTAAGTAACTTCTTTCTATCGCTCTTTGACAAACCCGTAACTTTTTAAGCTCTTTTCTGTTAAGGACCACGTCTGGCAAGCGTATGTGAGGCATGCCTACTGATAGTAGGCAAATTTTCATGGCTTTGGTTTTCAGCTTAACTGGCAGATTATTTTTGAAAATTTCCTTCATGGCCCTGTATTTTATCCAAGTGTTTTGGTTCTCCGCTCTATTTCCTGCTCAGTGCTAACCTTGGAGGAAATTTGTTGTCCCAAATATACATACTCGTTAGCATACTCTTAATCAGCAGACAAAAGAGTTATTGGTACTTTATCTGTATTTGTCATGAGCTTAGTTTTTTCTCGATTAATTTGTAGTCCAACCTTATCGCTCTCTTCACATAATGTTTTTAATATGAACTGTAGTTCATATTGTCAGAAAACTCACTTGATCTACATATCAAGTGGGTTTTCTGACAATATGACAGTAAGTAATGACAGTATCACAATGTTATCTGCGAATATGAGATGAGACAAGTATCTTCCATATGCATAAGTAATATACAATTTTTATGCAACCATTTGTTAAAGCTATTCGTATTTAATGAATTATGTGCAAGTAGTCCTTTCAGTACCAGTATAAACTATAACACATTATTACATAGATAGTATGTACATATACTCCGGATATTGTGCTATTACTAGCCAGGTTCAACTTCTTCCTTGTTTATGAAAAATTTATTAACAAATCGTAACATTTTATGAAATCATATTTTACTATTCATTAAGTTTTGCGTCTGACGCTTAGTTTGGATGTAGAGATAATTTAGGATATAGTGGTTTTATAGACGTAAAACTTAATGTCTATTAATTTATGAATATCAGTATGTACAACATGTAATATTTCCATTAATAAGAGCATGCATGAAATCTACTTCATATAAAAACAAGTAAATAACTTTGTGATCAGTTGGTGTTATTTTTCTTACCGTTTTTCGTTTAAGATGTTAAAGTACTGTATATTATAGGTCCATTATTTATTTATATTTATCATTTTATTTTATTTGAGTAACTTTATAGTTTTTTTATTTGAATGGATGCCTAAGGTAGAGGTTAAAAAGTAATACACAAATAGTCACGATTGTTAAATAGTCATATATGTTGTAGTGTAATAGTGTTAAAAATATTACTGTGCTTTACGAAGCATGAAAAAATGCAAGTCCCGATGGTACATAAACAACCAGCGTGCTGATTTTTCAAAGCAAAATATTGAACAACCTCTTAATTTGGAACTTTCATCCAGTTAGTAATTTATCACGTAGTCTATTGTCATTAGATGAAATTTGTGCCCCAAAACTGAATAGCTAGAGCCTTTGACATTTAACTACATATTATGGTAGGTACAAAGTACAATAGGTAAGTATGTAAAATCATAAGCTGTAGAAGTTACAGAAAAACTGTACTATATTACTTAAAAGACGTTGTCTATTTAACAGGTAGATCCGCCATTCTTAATAATATTAAGACATTGGAGAATTTTCCAATTACAAATAGGAGTTACCATCAAAAATCCAATGTAATGTAGATTAACACAGTGTCATGCCCCAGCATTCCATTAACAAAAACTGAACGGCGGACTCAAGTTTTATAAATTTCGTTAAAATCACAAGTCTTTCCAAAACTTTGTACAGTCCACCGCTAAAACACATGTGCGGCGGACGTCACTCTGGCCGAAACACAGTCCCATTGTTACTGTTCACCCACACTCTGACAAACTAGGCTCACGTACTTATTAGAGACTCTATAAAACTGCATTGTAATCTGGATCACTTCCAACTGCCGTTAATCAAAAACTAGAACTTGCTGTTTGATTAATTAGATTCTATGTTTTAACTGTCTATAAGTTTATATACCTATTTAAATTCGTTGTCGGAGCTCCACGTAGAAATCGTCTTTATAAAAAGCATAGGAATCTACCCTATCTCTCCGAGAAAAATAAGTGTACCTGTGTTTTGATAGCTCGTTTCAACTATACTCAAGAAGTATGTAAGGTAGTTTTATGCCGGTTGTATCTTTAAAGTGTGGGGTAACAGTAACATTGTGATCTTTGTTCCGGCAGGTGGTGGTGACGCACCCGGTCTTCGGCGGCGGATCGTGCAGTGGAGCCCTACCAATTGTATGAAAAAGATTTTCTTACAAATTTCTGCTTTCCTATTCACTGTCATAAAACCGAGTCAATTTATATATTTTATTGTCCAACTTAAGGCACGCTATGCTTCACTTGCAATTGTGCCAAAATTGCTAAGACCATTATTCAGTCTATTCTACGGTTTACAATTTTCCCGTTAATCACAGCGTATATCAAAACATAATGATAAAAATCAATCACAAACAAAGAACTTATCCAAACCAGTCAGGATATCGCGAAATGAGTCCTTCCACATTCATCTAGTACCCCGTCGCAGCCCAAACCAAAACTAGGAATGACAGTGAATCGCCAGTGTCATTTAGTTATCGGCAACGTGAATCGAGAGTGACGCTTTACCGTTGTGTATATAGGAACCGGACCGTCCGTGCGGACCGCAAAGGAGCGCGCGCGAGGCGGAGCAGGAGCGCCAGTGGAAGAACTTGCAGCAACAGCGGCTGCAGCAAACTCAGCAGCAACAGCAGATTATACATGATCAACGGATGCAAGGTAACTGTTTGCGGTTAAAGCGCTTCTCACAGCTTACGTGCTGACCATGTGTACAGCGGCCATAGCACGAATTATTTTCCAAAATTGTATTCGGAATGCCAAGATTTTAAATTAAGAGTTTTTATTGAAAAACGTGCCGTACTTCGACTATGAGTCACCTCAGTTGTGTTTGATAAATTATTCACTATTATTCAATTGTTTTACGTTAACAACACGATTATGCTACACTGTGTGATTCGCCTTTGATAGTGCATAACCCTTAACCGACGCAGCTGTGCACTACAGTGATTCCCAGACAAATAAATAAAGTTTTTTGAAACTGGTCAGAAAAAACAGTAATTATCCAAAAATCGTTGGTTAGGGTAGGAATTGATATAACTCGTACGCGTTAGAATTCAAAGCTAGGCGCTACTAGGCTAGAGGGGAACCTAGGGACATCAGTACCTACTCTGAATTTAATCTACAACGAATGTGTCGTAGTCGACCGCTTGAACGAATTGGATGAAATTGAAATGGGACCACTCGTTCAAATAATTTTTTTTTAAGAATTGGTCCACAAATGGAAGAGAAATCGGTGATGATACATAAAAAATACATACAGTCAACACAGTACCTCCTCCTTTTTGAAAACGGTTTAAAAAATTAAATTAACCTAGTCAATTTATTTCATACATGATTTCAATCCGGTAACTCGTGGTGTGTGAATTTAAAAAATAGGAATCAGGCTAGGTCCCCTGGGTGAATTAAGTAGAAGGATAATCATTATTGTACATATTATGGTATGAGTGACATAAAACTATTCTACTACGTTTGTTAAGCGAACCTTTCTGCAGTCACTACTTGGATGGGTTGACTTGTTGCATTTTCAACTAAGTGCTTCTGTGCTTCGGATGGCACGTAGGTACTTCTAGTCGTAAGGCTATCTTGAAGGTATTCGGTCAGTAAGGCTGACTAACTACTAGTAAGGCAACCCTATCCGTCGAGCATTAGGCGCGTGTGGTGTACTTCCTACGGCCTATACTCTCTGAGAGCACGGCCCGTGATTTGTCAGTGGGAACGTTATAGGCTTCTTAGGGTACGTTCCGGTAAGCGCCGCCAACGGTCACAACTATTACGCCCCGGTTTATCGTTCTGCTATGGATCAATTCTTGCAATGTTCAACCTAACCGGGACGGTGATGCGGTCGCGATAAGCGCGCCAATTGTTCTGTCAAATATCACTAGAATCCTACACATTTGATGTTTGGCAATGAAAGCTCGCAACACCGCAAAAACCCACCTTCGATACGCGAGCGTTGTGGCGCGTTCAAATCCTCGGTTAGAGCGCACTCGGAGTGCAACTTTCTGCACTAACGCCGTTCAGAACCCCAGAGTAAAGCAGGAGCGTTGCAACTTTTAAACCATCAAAATAGGTCGGAAAACGGTTGCAACCGCATCTGACATAACGTTGACCAATAAGGCCACAACAAACGTCTTCTTCTTTCTTCTCAAAGAAAATTAGGTAAGGATCATGTGATCTGTCAATGTCGAATTTGGCAGTCTGTTTGAGGTTAGAAAACAATCGTGGCTGTTTGGTGCCTAAGAGCGCGTTAGAAAACGACTTAACAACCGCACCCTGAGGTCCTGAACGCGCACTTGTGGTCGCGACGTGAGCGTTTTCGGTGACGTCATCGATGACGTATCGAGCTCGCTCACGATGATCGTGGGCTTGTAATGGAATGGGTGTGCGAGCGCTGCGAGTGATTTTGGTGCTTACCGGAACATAGCCTTTGTGTAATCATTTCACAAATATGCATGGAAATATTGTCATTATTTACGAAAATCTTTTTTCACACAAGTATAGTATACACGCGAAGTATCGAATTTAATTTAAAGAGAAAATAGTGAACATTTTCTCCGAAACATTATTTTGGCGTATTTTAATGAGATTCAACGAATAAACGTAAATGTACTGGGGAAATCAATAACATTTTCTTTTAGTAATTGCCTCAATATGACTAATGTAACTTTTAATATTCATTAAATTAAGTGTACTTATAATATTAAAAGTATGTTTTATTTCATTCATTTGAGAAAATCACTGTATATGCCTCTGCGGAAATGGCAATTACCTCTCTCGTATTAGTGAAGTCGTCGCCTAAACTCATACTCGACCTGCAAATGCCTATTTCGCGACCTTTGCAATAATGTACTATTTTTCTCCCGTTTACAATATGATGGTCACTCCCTTTGCAATAATTTGTGTAATCCAACATATCATGCATGCAACCTTGTTTAGGCTTACTAATATTAACCGTATTATAGAAAGAAATATATATTTTTATAGTTACGTCATACCATGTCATATCATGTTTCAACACTATTACCTAATGAAATACTCGTTATTACTAAATCTAACCAATATTAGATGTGTTCCGTTTCGATGCAGCAGCGATGCAACGTCTCCGCACGCCGGACGGCAGCACTTCTCCCGCCGGAACCGTTCCGGGTCCGGGGCCAGGCCAGGGGCAGGGCCAGAGTTCAGTGCCGGGCACTACCGAGGCGCCGCGCAGCACATTCCCGGCTACACGGTTTCCGTTGCACTGTGCCGGGAGCGAGGATATTAACCGGCAGTTGAGAGATCTGTTGCAGCGACATCCGGACAAGTGGCCGCAACGTGAGTACCTAACCTAACGTGCAGAAATATCGATAAATAGTGCCCGCTGGTGATTCTGTTCTCATTGAGCTGTTTGGCAAACTTGCTGCCGAGAGATATGAATATGGAATAGATATTTGATGGATACAGCGACACCTGCAGTGCGAGCATGTATTTCACAATAAACTTGTCAATCAATGAACTTTATCAGCTATATCGTTCCTTGTCACTCGCCTGGATCTAGCCGCGACATCTATATCGCTGGGTGTCTTTTACCGATAATTACTGTCAAATTTTATCGATAACCCACGTTCGCAGTGCAGGTCATATGTCCGCGATGTAATACATCTTTGATACATTAAATTTATCAACGAATAGCCTCTGAAACTTCTTCCGTTTTATACTAGCGGTGCCTGGCATAATATTGAAATAGTTGAGATAATGCCTCGGAGAAACATTTAATTTTTCGTCACAAATGATCTTAGTAATGACCAACTACGCTCTTAAAAATATTGCCAATCACAGATCTAGCGATTGAGATGTGAAGTCAGTAGAAAATTCCTCCAGACTGATTTCATCACGCCATTGTCATAAACGTTGAATTTAAAATAGTGTACAGTACTGCAAGGGCGTACATGCGTTCACTGGTCAAGATTGTTCATACATTTTAGTAGAACATCTGTATGACACATTAAAACGTGGTGTGGTACTGTGATAAAAATGGGAGACCAATAACGGTTACCACAAAAAAAAAATATAGTCCGGATCGCACTAGGATTCCACACACACACACATTAACATATCACATACATCCAAGAAGAGTGTTCAAACATTTGTGTTCTTCGCGTAAATATTTGTCCAGTCAGCAAATAACAAATATTTTCCCGACCAGAAATCGAATCTAGAACTAATCTCTATGAAGTTAAGGTCACTACAAACTAACTAGGTTATCGGACCGTTTAGAATAATTTTATTGTCATAATTAAATTATATAACATTGCTTTGCGAGTCAATAAAATTAAGCAATAATTTTAAAAATAGATCTATCTACGTGCGGATTCTGAAAGTAAAGCTTCAAGAGACATTGTCATCGCTTTTTTATGTCCATCACAATTTTAAAAAAAAGAGTGAGTTGTGAACTGGCCCCTAAATCGGCCCAGATCGTACCTATGTGATATGGCTCGTAATATATCGCATTGCCTTGTTACTTCCGGCCCACAATACTCGAAATCCGTGCGATTTATTAAAGGTAGAAACTTATCTGCATCAATAAACGTATTTAATAATTGTAACAATTACAATTATTTTCTCCTGCCATTCATTCAATCAGTTTAAAGGCTGTCATGTCGCAATAGTATGTATGGAGCGTTTTAGTGACTGGAAACTTTGTACACTTATCAACTTGTTATATCTAAGTTAACAGAGTCAATGAAAACGCCTAGGCTCAGTAAAACAACACCAATATCTATGTACTGCTGGAATTAGCGTCATTTGGATATAACAACCATACCGCTTTCTGCAATAATAATATGAAATAAGTTTAGCAGGAAAAATAATTCATAATTATTTTTATATAAAAAGTGTAAGTTGTTAGAATGTTAAAAATAACTCCAAATTTTTGTTCAACTTATCATATTAGCATACTTAGGCCCGTAACATCAATCGCCGCTTATCTTAGAGTTTAACTAAACGAAGCTAAAATTTGATCTACAGATTAAACCCTTCTCCTAATTTCATTGGTATATCACTGGTCAATTAGCTAAACAGAGTTAAATTATTTATAATGTACGAGTAGAACCACCTGTTAAAATGTGCATTATCATCGGTCAGTTGCGTAAAAAAATGACGACGATGACAGACGGGGCGGCGCCAGGTCTTATACGTATTATCCTTCAAAGAGAATTTTAGCACAACTTGTTTGTATCCAAATATATAATATTCTGCTTTCCGATATCACGAAAAAATCGATAAAGATGGTCTAAACTAAGAGTCACGCATTAAACTCCTTATGATATTACGGGCCTTGATATTTTTTTCTATTAATGCTGAGACCAGAAAAGATGAACCGATATAAATGACTGGACCTTGGTTAGTTTACATAGGACGAGGATTTTTTTTAGATCACTAGACTTTCCTCTGTTGGTAATGAATTCCTATGGGACACCTGGAAATTGTCAACACTCTTCAGTTCATAAATAATTTACGAAAAAGTGTTTGTATAGCTAGAATGAACAATAAGAAAAAGCGCAATGAATCCTCGTACAACCTATAACAGTTATATAAGATAAAATAGCGTTTACTCTCCATAAGACATACCAACTGGTATTTAAGAATTAAACTATAACTATAGATATACAAATTTTCGTTAATCCCGTAGTTTGCACATAATTTAATTGTTTTACTTTAACAATACGATTGCGTTGCACGTACGACAATGATTATACCCTCTGGGTAATAAATGGAGCGATGTGATGTGGGTACAACTGTGTGTCAGAAGGCGAGGGTGCGGAGGGAGGCGGGGCTGCGGGCGCGGGGGCGGGCGAGGGTCTGCAGTTCCGGCCCCCGCTGCCGGTGGGGATGCGCGCGAGACATCCAATGCTGCCGGCCGCGCCGCACCGCCCTGAACAACACTGTGAGTCCTCATACCATTTAGGTTTAACGCTGCTCCATACGAATGCACATACAGGGTTATTGGTCAAGTCGACCTTTTCCCGTTAAGGGCGTGTAGTTTACATCGTTTCCGACTGATTTGACTATGAAACACCGTATACTAAATCTACCCGTTGCCGAAATATTTGAATTTTATCGAAATGTGTAAGTCTTATTATTTGATTTTTACATGTATTATAAGATGCTTTATTAACTCAATAACCAATATTGTACGTAAAATAAATAAATAAGTCGTTGTACACGATAAAAACATATGAAACTAATAAATAAATAAACAATTAAATTCAAATATCTCAAAAACAGTTAGATTTAGGATAGGGTGTTTCATAGTCAAATCAGTCAGAAACGATGTAAACTGCACGCCCTTAATGAGAATAGGTCGACTTTGCCAATAACCCTGTATAAACATAACAAAAATACGAAAAAATGTTCACTCTAAAGGTATGGATATGTATATCATTAACTCAAAGTTTTTTAACTAAATCGTTCACGGTAGTAAACAAACGTCGAAACTAACGTAGTGTTTAGTAAAAATAGCTACCATTGGTCACCTGTAGTTGTCTTGATTTTTCAGCAAATTACCGCGCTCACAGGCCATGGTGTTTTGTCAAAAATCTACTTTAACATCAAAGTCAACGTGAAATCGATCATCAGATGATGCATCAGATTGTTTGATTGAAACATCATAACGTAAAAGACGTACCAAACGTGATTAACTAGATTATTTTGATAAATTGGTTGTGTAAATGTGAACGCCCAGTCAAGTTTCTGGTTTATCACCATTGAATATTGTAGTCGGTACTCTGAATAAAAGTTCAATTTAACATCGAATTCGTTTGAATGCCATTTAGCGAGATCCTCCCAGCACAAATTGCGTAGTTGCACAAATGTATGATATATTTGAATCGTATGATTTGCCGCCGTAGTTGTTCACAGCTCAATCGACAGTATGTGTTTGGTCATGTGCTAGATACTAATTCCATGTTTATATCTCCGTTCAATTCTGCTCCTCTTCGCTGCTTCTATGCAATCTAGTTAAAATGTATGGTCTTACCTTAAATGATGTCTCAAAAACTTTTTTGGACTTACAAAGTCGCTTGGTACAGCTTTGACACAAACAAAAATTGTTTCTTCGATATTGAATAGTAACAGTCTACCATACTATGGTAAACTGAACTGAAAAGTACTATTAAATGTTGAAGAAACTATTTACCCATAGTATGGTAAACTGTTTTAGTCTTGATTATTGTTACCTAGTAACCAAGATTGAAACAGCGTCAGTAGTAATAAAAAGTTTTAAAAAGGTAATTGGTTAATGCGGAACTGTAATAGAACGAGGTGTTTCCGCTCTGTATAACAAAATGTTAGAGCAGTTTCGATAACCGTTTTTTCTGCGCGTATAAGCTCGTTTCTGAAAGCACATGTAAGCCTTTTGCCATACGCGTATCTCGTGCGAGCGTTGACGTATTCATAGGCGCGTGAGCCTTGAGAAAGACATTTAGAAGTAATTTTTGAATCGTTTAGAATCACTTCGCAGTTTTTGGTAAAAGTGTTTAAAAGACCCATTGTGAATCTTGATGAATCTATCGGGAACATATTCGAGCGAACGCATCGGTACAAGCCCGTGTACGCCAGTCTGATTCATTGGAGCGCGCGTGTAAGCGTGTATGCTGAAACGACCGTATACGTGCAGAAAAAGACGCTAATCTGAAACCGCCTTTACGAAGGAAAAATGTGCTTCTGTTTACAGTGATAATGCACCAACGGATCGTGGCTGCGGATGGTCAAATGCAACAGAACATGAATCAAGGACAAGTTCAACATCAGGTCATGGAAGCGCATAAAACTAACGTCATAGTCCAAACGAGCTGTAAGACTTATGCATACTCATTTTGATATCTATATTATTCTGTTGTAGTTTGTAATTCTCCACAATCGTTCTACAAGTTGCCTCAAGACATTCGCACCTTGTTTTTAGGGTGGAGTACAGTAATAGCAAACTTACCAGTGTATAAAACTAGTACGCTACAATTCTATGTTGTAATTTACGTACTTTGTATCTGTTAGATGGCTACATATTATCATCATCATAACATTTTTTTCACAAAATTAGATTACAAACTAATTAGATATTTGTTATGTCGTCTGACGTTGGTCCTCCAAAAGAGAGAAAGAGAGATAAATTATTATTACGAAATGGGAAAATTTGTGAGTGCGCATGTTTGTTATTTCTTCAGGTAGACACGGATCAACGGTTTTGAGTGAACTATTGAATGATACTAGCTTATACCTAGGTTTTCCCACCTCACGGGCTTTTTCCTTACGGGTGAAACCGCAGGGGTGCAGTTAGTAATAAGCAAACTTTAAATCATACTTACTGTTTGTTTATTTTCTTTATTTGCAGCTGTGAATGAACCTAAACAAGAAGGACAGCAGGACCATGGACATGATGAAATGGATATGGGAGAAATGGAAAAACTTGAACAGGACACGGGCAATATAGGCGAGGTGTGTAACCATCATTTATTAACTGCGGTTCATTATTCATTAGAAGCTCTGTCAGAAATCAGAAATCATTTATTGCATCAACTGTACATAATGGTGGTATATCAATAGTTCCTAAGTATCAATAGTTTTGCCCTTATCGGACATACAATATTTATATTTTAAATTGTATTTTTTTAACTCGCCACATAGTAACATTATTCCAACTTAAACCAGCGGAGTTGTTCTATATGTAAGAATTTTGATTACAAAAGTCACAAAGTTTACACATTCAATTAGAAATCGAAATAATAAAGTAATCCGAATCTTTCTCAGGATGAATGTCTGGAGAATGACATAGGTAGAAGCAGATACGCTAGTCGATCGTGTGATGAGCAGACATGTTAATGTGTGAGATTTATAACGGTAACAATGTTGCTTCGCTTGTGTGACTTACGGGAAGACCTAATGGTATAACAACCATTAGTAGTTAGAAATACTCATGCATTACCCTGCTACAGAAACTCAATAAAAATGAAAAATAATCCTAAGAGGTTTGGTTTCTGTAAATATATAAAATAGTTTGTTGGGTGTCGCTTATGATTGTAACAGAGGTTCCATATTTTTGCGTCTAACCAGGACTTAAGACAACTCCAGATTAAAATACTGCAGGAACTGGCCTTGTAACAGCATGCAGTTTGTACAGACTATGCAATTTAATAATAACTCGGACGTGCTAAATTTAATTGAACCGTCAGATTAATATTTATTATCGCATACGAAATTAGGTTTAATTGTGCAGGTTGGTGACATCCTAACCGGCCTCGGTGGTGAAGACGATGAAGAATTACTAGAATCTTTGAGAGCGGAAATAGGGGAACAGTTCAATATCCTAGAATATGCGGATCCAGAGTTGGCCGCGTTGAACGACGCTGAACATATTCTGGACGGCTTGGAGTTGGCTGACGAACAAGTGCCGGAGCGATACGCTAAACGGGAGCCTGAGTAAGTAATCGCAACTTACAGAGCTATCTTTGAATTCTCCATATTTCTTGAGATTTTACACTCCCACTCCTACTACCTGATTTTCTCCAAAAAATATTTATTTCGGTCAGGTCTTACATGACTTAGCTCAGACTCCATTACTTTACATCTGATAACTTTTCGTCTAGAGCATATTGTTTTAAAAAAATTGCAATAAGCCATGCCTGCCGACTGAGATAAATCATAATAAAAGCCACTTTTCTTAAAACACCTGTTATTTCTTTTAATAGGGATGAACACGAACAACGCCAAGATAACAAGATCTACAACGATCTACAAAAGGCGGTGAAAAACATCGAATGCACCAAGGCTGAGATGAGGTCTGAGGCTCAAGAAGTGAAGTCAGAACAACAAGAGAAAAAGGAGGTGCCTTTGACTTCTGGAGTGGCACAGATGTACAGTGACGGAGTGCAGAGGGTCATCACACCGAACCAGCAGCTCGCCTTACAGGTTTGTGAGAGCATAGTGAATAGATACAATATGAATAAGTTAACTATAGCCTTCGTCCTACTTGCACTGTCTACAATGCAATGATTTAATGTACTTACGCTATGCACTTCTTTGTTTTTCACAAAGACTTATTTCGCAGAACGCAATGCAAGCAATCAAATCTGAAGTCAAGCTAGATGGAGACGACAAACAACAGCGATCAGTATTCATGCCGTTTGGTAACCAGCAAAGATTGCAATTACATCAGGTAATACTATGAGGGTGTCTTTAGACGACCACGCGTTTTTGTTTGCGATTTCCAATTTCCATCAGAAATATATTGTAAGCAATTTGCTTGTTGACTAAAAGCAACAATGTTAAAAGAAAATAAACATATTGTAATTACCACAAAACTTAATTAAAAGGTTTTGAAGAAGCAATCATTGGCAATAAAATATCCTTATAAATGATAAATTAAGCAACGAAATTGCTATACATAAATGCAATAAAAAATTAAAAATAAATAAATGAAACGGTCGGCCGCTAAACGCGTGCTCACTTTATCTTCTTAAAACCAGCAGTTTCGTGTTTAAAATACCACAAGGAACCAGTATCGGAATATATATGTACTAGATAAGGTATAAAGAAGAAATGGCCACGAAAAGTGTAAAATTGCTTGATTGCCTCTTGCGCAGGTTATGAAATAAACTAGCGAACTAAAATATATTATATTTAATATTTTTAGTTTAGATACTCTCTCACGCTATTCTGTTCTTTAGCCGAACTAAACTAAGACCTAGTTTTGACCGAACCAGACCAACTTAATTAAATTTAAATATTCATGACCCTGTTTCAAGAGAACATGAAAGATTTTTTTTAAAAACTTTCCGAAAATATGTCTAGCTGAGCTTAGTGTAGGTTTTGTGCCTGATAGCCAAAATAATACATGTTTTGCTTATGTCGTTTTGCTGTAAGTAATTAAATTATTGAAGGAGCATTGTTTGCTAAGATTAAGATTAAATAATTAATGGTCATCCATTAATTATTTTTAGTTTGAAATCTGTAATTTTAAGGTTAATTTGACATTAATAGCAAAAATACTATGAAACATAATGTCGAGCAACTAAAACTTCCAGCCATCATATGGCACTAAACTAAGCCATATTCTAGTTTCCCAACTCGTTTTGCAACAAGTGAATAGCTTCTTTTGAAATGAAAATAAGGTATCGTATAGGAGAAAGTTACATAGGGATTGTTAGAAGGGTACGGCAATGACAAACCTATTCTTACCAAAAATCCAAGTCAATCAGACATCAGAATATTTTATCGTTCTGGAGGATAAGATAAGAGTACCCTAAATCGATGACCATGAGCGTCGGTAGAGGTATCCCAGGATGATAACAAAAGAAAATCAGTGGTCGCTAACTACCTCTTCGAGAAACAGGCAACGTGTATATATATTATATTTATGTACATAATAGGATACCACTGCAATACCTAAAACTAAACTAAAACCGGTTCAATACTTCAAGTAAGTTATAATGAGCATTTTGCTACGATTCTGGTTTCATTGCCAGACTTTTTGAATCCATATAATCGAATAATATTGTAATATTAGATAACAATGCTTTACATAATACGTATTCCGACAGTACATTTAAATATTAAATAATACAAAGGTTCAATGTTCATTCACACTGATTATGTAATTCTCCACAATCGTTCTACAAGGTGCCTTAAGACACAAGTTGCTTGTTTTTAGGGTGGAGTACAGTATATGGCAACTTTCAATCATATAAAATAAGTGCTTTACAAGTTCATCTTGTGTTTTTATAGCACTGATTTTCACCTGGAAGTTGCCTACATTTTTTTAATTTTCAACTGAATGTAAATGTATTTATGTATGTAAAACTTAACTAGCCATCCTATTGGTACTTAAATGAATAGTGACTCCAGTTTGGGGGCAAGGTGATGAAATGCTAAAAGTAAAATAGCATTTTCATTTACAACTGCAATTACTACAAAAAATAAATTACATTCCGGTTTCCGGTAGGCAGCGCACGAAAATCTGCTTAATCGTTAACGTGTTTAGTATAATCTGTCATTTATCTAGTACAATAGTGGCACAGATAACTCATAGTTTGTAATGAATACGTAAACGATACGATAACGTTACACTTGAGCAGATTTTCGTGCTCGGCCCCACCGTACACAGTACGGCTCGGGTCACTGAAAGCGACACGTACACCCGCATATATGGAAACGAAACCGTTACAGTTATCACAAGAAGTTTTAAATATTACGGCCCTAAATATTTTACAGTTATAGCCGTGGCATTTATACTATATAATATAATGTGTATAATTTAATATGTGTCGTGTGTAATTATAGCAACAACAGCAGAGCGTCGTACAACGCGCGCCGCAATTCCAAGGTGTTGCGCAACAACGCCCACAAATGCAGTTCCCGCAACATAACATGCACTTTACTCAGGTAACTCACGAATATAATAAGATTGCTTTATTAGCTTTTATATAATTATCATATATGCTCATTGAACACAACATTTGTCTACTATACGGTCGTTTCCGCCAGTTGGGCTTCTTGGTTGTGTGTCAAAAATGTTTATGAATTGTTTTCTGCAACAATTATACTTTTCAATACCCGAAAAGGTTGTTTAGAAAACTAACTCCTTTAAAGAAATGGCATCATTTATCCAATAATTTTGAAGTCGGGTATTGAAGATTCTCCGCTGCTAATCTGAATATAGCAGATTCGATTCCTACTTTAGGTTTGAGTCTGTCCCTTGACCGGAATCGGGATTCGTGAGGAAATCCATTGAATTATGGTAGGGCTTTTACTACTGCTTGGCTATCTATTACCCTTGAGATTAACATCTGTCCCCAAGCACCTAGCAGTGTGTTCTCTTCTTTTGTCAAGAGAAATTTACCCTCAAGAAGAGTACATACTTTCAATGAATATAAGAAAAATAATATATGTGCCAGACTAGCTGATAAAAATGGCGATATCATCTCGATAATCGAATTCATAAGATTGCAACGTGGCAAGATTACCTTCATTATTGTGTAGAAATTTAAATATTGTTCCTGTATACAATGCTAATAAGCTTCATGAGCAATAGCTTAATATACTTTGTTATAAGTTTTTAAAAGAACCTCTAACTATGAAATTTTAGAAAAAAAACTTCATCAAGCATCTTGTGATCTAACGGTGTCAGACGCCATTGCAACTAGAGGTCACCGAGGCAAACTCCATCTCAAGATGTAACAAATTAAAAAATGTTGTAAAATTTACTCAGTTTTGCAGTGGTAGTTTACTTAAAGTTTGAATAAGGCTAAACGCAGTTGTTTATTTCAGGGTTCTGCATCTGGGGGCAGCGTGACGCAGAGCGCGGGAGTCACCACCAGTGGCATCAACACACAGAGCATCGTCAATGCGATGACAGCACAGGTAAACACTAAGGGTGGATATACACGGACTGCTCGAGCAGTTGGCCAGTGATCAACATACACGGACCGCTCTTGCAGTCATAGTCAACAGCTTGAAGCTGCCATTGATAACTGCTCGAGCAGTTGGTTGGCTGCTCAACAAGTCACAATTTCAATCCAGAGGAGAAAAGGGCGCGCGACGTGGACTGAAGAGCGCGGGCGGAGGTAACTGCGCGAGAGCAGTCGACAGCTCGAGCAGTCGGTGTATGCCTGGCGACTGGTGGACCGCCAACCACCCGAAGCATTTGCAACTGCTCGAGCGGTTTCGTGTATGTGTGTACGTAGACTAGTTCACAGAAACAGTACTTGAAGCATTCAGCATGGACTGCTTAAAGCTGCCCATGTATCTGTGGCCTAACATGCTACTAGCGCCAGACATGACACATCACTTTCTTTTTTATGTATTACGTGCTTGAAATATTATGCACGGGACCGGCTCTTATATTTTAGTAAAAAAAAAAGTAATAAGAGCAAAAAGTGTATGTATAAACCGGTACTAATGGCATTAGTGTTCACATCATTTACCATGGTATAAAGGAACATTTTATTTCCTATGTTTCAACATAAGTAATAAGGACAGAACAGTTTTATGTAATAATAATAAGTGGTAATAAACGATTATTAATCGTTTATTACCACAATTTTACATAGTTTAAGTATTACAATGTTTTTCTAAATCCCACCTTAGACGAACCTGTACTGTGGGAGGTAGTCTCTTTCATATTGTAAATAGAACAATACAACATATCACTAATATTATGTACTAATAATAAATGATAGATGTAAAAATTTTATATAATTTCAAAGTGAAGTATTAAATTGACAAATTATATATATATTCTGCCAAAATTTGTAGTGTAATGTATCCTACTAATTAAATAATTGATTTAGATAAAATCTATTATATTCCATATTTTAAAGTAAGTTACAACATTCTATAACTAATTCAGATCTCAGAAGATTAGCCAGTTGAAGTGGCAGTGGGCAGGACACATAGCACGCAGAACAGATGGCCGATGGGGCCGAAAGGTTCTAGAGTGGAGACCACGGACCGGCAAGCGCACCGTAGGTCGTCCACCGACACGGTGGACCTGAGGAAGATCGCAGGACGACGTTGGATGCAGGCCGCTTCCAACCGGTCCTTTTGGAAAATCATGGGGGAGGCACATGTTCAGCAGTGGACGTCCTACGGCTGAGATGATGATGATGATGATAACTAATTCCATTTATGTATGAACTGTTAAACCAGAACATTTGCGCTTAAACATGTAAGCATATACTATGTATGTAATGAGTGAGGGTGTGTGTGTGTGCGAGCGCGCGTGTATTACATACATAACAAAAAAAAATTACATAGGTACAACTGTCTTATGTAGGAGTAATAAGGAGCTTCTCTGTTTCATTATAATTTAAACTAAGGAGCCATTTTACCAGTTTCTTTTCACACCTTTTTCTTGTTAGACCCATTATTTGTAGCGTTTTGTGCAAATTTGTATATAGCAAGGGGCCAAAATGTTCGTAGATCCTTTTACCTAAGCCAGTTTTTGCACCTGGGATGTTCCATGTAGTTCTTCTACTGTATTGTTTACTAGATGTTGTACAAGGAGTAGTTTTATGAAACTTTAACACAGTGGAAAAAATGTATAGTTGTCTGACATTAAGATGATTTACTTCATTATAAAGTAAATCTGTAGAGTGGCGGAAAGGTTTACGATAGGCAACTCTAACTTACTGCTAAGTAAACTGTTCTTATAGTATCTACATCTGCAGCACATCTTAACTTTTTAAAGATATGCAATAATTTACACAATCTATAGCATAAACTATCTATATGTTTCTTCCATGTTAAATTTTGATCAATATGAATGCCTAGGTATTTGACATTTTCTTCTTTTTCGATGATAGGACAATCACAATCTCGAGTTTTTGGTGGACAGCTATGTAGTTTTATTGTAATAGGGATATCTGGAGCCGTACGTAATGATATATGAAAAGTTAAAAATTTAGTTATGTCTGTATTAAGGGTTAAGAGATTAAGCTGTGAACACTCGCATACTTTTCTAAGGTTTGTTTGAGTTATTTCTGTAACATCTTGCCAGTTGTCACCATAAAATACAATGGCTGTGTCGTCAGCAAAAGAGAAAATATTTGCTTGAATTAAATGAATAGAGCACAGACTATTTATATACATCAGGAAGAGAGTAGGGCCCAAAACACTGCCCTGTGGCATCCCAAAGTCTGACTTTTGAAGGTCACTGTAACACTCTAATTTTATTCTTTGCTGTCTGTTATTTAAATATGAGCTGAACCATTTGAGAGCATCACCTCTGATACCCATTGTCTCCATTTTACGCAGAAGAATAGGTCTTGATACCGTGTCGAAGGCTTTCGCAAGGTCTAGGAAGACCCCGATGCATTTTTTACCACTGCCTAGTTTTTTGTTTACAAAATTGATTAGATTTACTACGGCATCTTCTGTCGACCTATTATTACGAAAGCCATATTGATTATCTGGGAGCAGTTCTTCCTTTTCAAGGAACATACGTAATCGCTTGTTAACTACCTTTTCAATGACTTTCGAAACAGAGCTAAGTAAAGAAATGGGCCTCTAGTTGGTAGACTCAGTTGAGTCTCCAGATTTATATATAGGACATACATTTGCTATTTTTTAAACATCAGGGACTTCACCACAAACAAAACTAAGATTGCACAAAAACTAAATTATATGTCCGAAAATGTACTTCCCCTGTTTTAATAGTACATTACTAACACCATCCCATCCACACGCAGATGAAGCTTTCAACGAGTCAATAATCTGTATAACTTCATAAGGATCGGTGGGTGATAAGAAAAATGAGTGCAAAGGTGTCTTATTGAAATATTTTACAGAGGTCACTAGCTGTTCCTCAGTCTTTTCTATTTTATATAGTATCTCATTAGCTAGGATTTTACCAACTAAAGTAAAGTATTCGTTTACTCTATTCAATGAATCTGTCTGGTTAGGTCATATATTTTGTAGTTCAAGTTTTTTATCATTAGTACTTTTTAAATTGCACACAGTTTTTAAACTTTGCCAGGTCTTTTTTATGTCTCCTTTTGCATCGTTCAAAAGTTTCTTGTTATATTTACTTTTAGAGTCGTGAATGATATTAGTTAATTTGTTTCGATATTTTTATAGACATCCAGAGCAATAAAATCATTGGGACTATTTTTAGAAATCAATTGAAGCATATCTTTTTTTCTGATACATTTGGGGTTATCCATGGATACGTGATTACTTCACTTTTACGTTTTTTGTAAGTAGTGGTGTGTCTTTTTACTAATTCTGTAATAATGGTTGTGAATTCTTGGAATGCTTTGTTTATATCTGTATTTTTATACAACCCACTGAACACAATTTTTTGAAGTTCGTTTACGCAATTACACTTATTGATTTTACGACCTATTTTTCACTACATGACCATTTGTTTTTAATTTCTCAATGCCTAGTATGGTACTACTGTGATCTGTGACATCAGCATCGAAGATCACAGTAATGGTTTTTTTGCCAGTTTTTACCAAGACGTGATCTAGGCAATTCTGATCATGAGTAGGTATCACGTGACTTGGTACAAACCCATAGTGTCCTGTTAGTTCAAGATAATCCCAAGCGCGTTTGTCTGTCGTTACAGCTCTTATATCTATATTTATATACCCCATGATAACAACGGTTTCGCTATTTAATGTTTTAATTGTTTTTTCAAGTGAGCTACAAAAGCGGTTGATATTATAAATTGAAGGGCTTCGGTATATGTAGTAATCCGCAAGTTACCTATTTAACAAAACCGGTGAATACCATACTATATAATTATATATACACCAGAACAAAATAATAATATACATGTACCACATCCATCATATAAAATAGTGCGGTTTAGAGCAGACTGGAGAAACTTTAACCGCCTTACTAAAAAACTTGGACTAACGATCGTCCGAAGTATAAACCATTGCAAGTTACAATTATGAAATCTGCTTGAAATGGTCGGGGATATCTATCGTCCACGTTTTAAAAGGCGGTATGTATTTAAAATTTTCACTGTTGAAATGTCGTTCGTCAGGACAAACCCTAACATTTTGAAACATCTTGTATTAACAGAGTCTATCATTATGAAGATCAGAGGTAATCGAATTGAAGTGTGTTGTAGAATGGATCCGCAATAAGATGCATCATTCCGATGTATGATGGCCACAAACTGTGATATCGTAATGACATATAATCATGTGGACCTAGCATGAATAACTGCGAAAGTGTAACGTAACGTGTCGTTCACGTGAAACATTCATCATCATCATCTCAGCCGTAGGACGTCCACTGCTGAACATAGGCCTCCCCCATGATTTTCCAAAAGGACCGGTTGGAAGCGGCCTGCATCCAACGTCGTCCTGCGACCTTCATCAGGTCGTCTATCCACCGTGTCGGTGGACGACCTACGCTGCGCTTGCCGGTCCGTGGTCTCCACTCCAGAACCTTTCGGCCCCATCGGCCATCTGTTCTGCGTACTATGTGCCCTGCCCACTGCCACTTCAACTGGCTAATCTTCTGGGCTATGTCGGTGACTTTCGTTCTTCTACGGATCTCCTCATTTCTGATTCGATCACGTAGAGAAACCCCGAGCATAGCCCTCTCCATAACTCGTTGTGCGACTTTGAGCTTGTCTATGAGGCCCATAGTAAGAGACCACGTTTCAGTGCCATAAGTCATCACTGGTAACACACATTGGTCGAAGACTCTTGTCTTGAGGCACTGAGGTATTTTTGACGGGAAGACTTCGCGAAGTTTCCGGAACGCTGCCCAGCCGAGTTGGATTCGACGATTGACCTCTTTCTCGAAGTTGGACCTGCCTAGTTTGACTGTCTGTCCCAGGTAGATGTACTCGTCAACAACTTCAAGAACTGAGTTCCCAACTGATATTGGGGTAGGTACAACATGGGCATTAGACATACTTTTCGTCTTATCCATGTTCATCTTAAGATTGGGATTGTTGGGAAACTCGATGGAGGCCTTCGAGCATTGTACTGAGGTCTTCCATGGATTCTGCCATGACTACAATATCGTCGACAAATCGAAAGTGAGTGATGTATTCGCCGTTAATATTAATGCCAAGTCCTTGCTATTCCAGAAGCTTGAAGGCGTCTTCCAATGCAGCGGTGAACAGTTTCGGAGATATAACGTCTCCCTGTCTCACGCCTCTTTGCAATGGAATTGCCTTCGAACTCTGCTCCTGTACTCGGACTGACATGTAGGCGTTTTTGTACAAACACTTCAGCACTTCAATATACCGATAGTCAATACGGCACCGCTGGAGAGACTCAAGCACTGCCCACGTCTCGATCACGTGAAACATTACTGTAATATATCTAGGGCAACTGTGACACAGATAATTCATAGCTTGTACGCCTAAGCGTGACCCGTTGACACTTACGATACGAATACTTTTTCGAAAATTGTTTTTGCTACGGCCTCTGGAATACGGCCTTTAGAATATGTGTAATTCTTCGTATTTGCTTTATACTCCATATTTCAATAAATAGTTAACTAGGTGTACCTGCATTACCGAATGGTAAGTTTTGAAATTTTGAACTGAAGGTAGCCCAGGGGTAACAAGGGGGGTGGTGGGGCACTACTACCATGTTGTAGATTTCATCAAGATTGTGTTTCCCTGCTAGCCATAAGTGTCTAGAAGTGTTCTGGCTGGAGGCGAACACAACCCTCTCCCATCCGTTAGTAACAAACCATCGGTAACTTCTCCTACGATTCGTTTTTTATAGGAACAACTTACGTCTAGTAGAAAATGTAACAATTGGTTACTAAAACGAGTCGTTTCGTGGATATAGGAACCGGGCATAAAACGGCATTTGTTGTAATGGTTACAGGTGCAAGCCGCTCTGGCGGCGGGACGCTGCATCACGCCGGGCACGCGGCTGGTGGGCGCGGACGGCGCCGTCGGCATCGTGCGCGCGGACCGCTCCGTCGCGCTCAGCCATCTGCCCTACGCAGGTATGAGATACTCGCTGCATCATGCCGGCATAGCGCTCCTCCATTAATCACGCAACAGAAATATTTGTTTCATTTGATGATTTTCATAATATTACGCATAAATGAAATAAACAATCACGGGTTCAAAATACATTTCAATTATTTTAAAACAATAAAACAAGTGAATAGAACATTAAAAACAAAATACTTTCCTAATTACTATGTTCCATACTTAGATTTGGCACTCAAAGTGGGTGCGTTGGTTGATTAGGACATATCGTGGTTATGGTGCGGCCATGAGTAGCTCAACACGCAGCAATCGTAACCGCCAAGATAGACGATTGTCCTATTGCAGAATTAGTATATTTATTTAGGCGTGTCCGTTATATAATCCAAATTTAATATTCGTGCAGTCAGTGGTCATCTGTTATTGTTTGATGTGTATTTGACTGAGTAAAGTGGAAGGAACTATTTTCCCAATAAATGATTTCGCGGTTCGGAGAGCTTTCATGCTCGTTGTGCATGCAGAACAAAGGATGTCTTCACCTAACAAAAGGATGATAAAGGATAAGGTAAAGTAAGCATATAAACGGCAATGTCGATTGACTATATCATTAATTCACCTTAGTTTTGACTGCTTAAGCCATGGACTCGCGATTAACCATATTTGGCCAATAATACAATAGATTTCGCAGAAATCGACCTACTTTTCCAAAAACTGCTACGTGTGTGGTTGAAAGTAATGCCAAATTTCGTGTTTTTTATTAATTACCAAATGACTATAGGAAACAATTAGTTTTACAAGAATTAATACAACTCTAGCTCGTATTGTGTTTACATCATCTATGGTACCTTTTTTGCGTTAGTGTTAATTTTTTTCAGTAAAAAGCTTTCTATTCGCAAGCTAGTTCGAAATGTAAATAAAAACTTTGATAAGTTGCCTCCTTGGTTGTCTTGATGTTTCGGAGTATAGGATCGTTCCATTTTTAAATTACACGACAGATATGAGTTTACTGTGTAATTTAATTTGTTGTTAAACCGCGAAGTTATGGATTTTCATACAATTTTTGGCGGCCGCTGATTACGAGTCATCTTAAAAAAGGTTGTCAAAATAATGCTCAAAATTTCAAGCATGTTTGAGAAAACGTTATATATATATATATTACTTATACATAATGTTTTATAGCGAGCGGTGGGCAGGCTCGCCCTCCGCCTCCACCCCCGTACCCCGGAACCCTGCGGCAGCCGCAGCCGCCGCCTCCGCCCTACCCACAGGTAAGAATCTACAACGGTCGGTTTCGAGCGTCACTATATCTCGCGAATGTCGTCGATACAATCTCACATATTCATATTATCTCAACTGTCGCTGAACCAGACAATAGAAAATCCACTGTTATTCTGGTTAACGACAGCTGAGCTATGAGATTTAAATCCACGTTACAATATCTTGATATGTAGGGAAATAGCACTTCGTCTGGTAACTCTTTCCACTTTTTTAAACAGATGATAGTTTCAGTAAACTAAATGTTATATTCACATCGAAATGGCCATGAATTTATTGTTTTGAATTTATTATAAATGTTAAAAAATGTATTACGAAACATTTTACTTCTAATGATTATCAAAATATATACATTATCTTTACTGTGATTAATGGTGTCTAAAAATGCTACACAAAATTATAAAACAGAGTATTGTCTCGACGACATTCGATAATTGGCCGAAGCTAAATCAAATGCATTCATGATCAACGATAATACAGAACTAAACTGAATGAAACTTACCAAAAATAATCTCACTAATTGAATTAATTCGATGGTAATATATCATCTTGGAGGATTTTTTAATACATTGTCGTGCATGCAGTAATATTTTTATCTTCGTGTTTTGATGAATTTGTTTTGACTACGCCGAGCGGGTCAGGACAAATTCTGCCGCTTTAAGTGTATGGCGTAAGCTTTGGTTCACATTTTCGACTCACTGTTAACATGCGATGTCGATGCCACGCAACTTGTACCGTTAAATGTGAACCGATAATGATGAATTTCATAAATCGCTTCAATTTTTATTCAATCGCAGATAATGTGATGTTTTACGCGATCATAATATCCAAAGCAATATTAATTAGTCGGTGCATTGGTGGCGGTCGTTGTTGAATGTAAATAATATGCGACATAAAATTTAAACAAAGCTTGTTTCTCGTAACAAGTTATGATAACTAATATTGCATGGGTATATTGAGTAATTGCCTTCATTTCATACGTAACACACTATCAAAAAAATACGAACAATGTCACAAAGCAGCTGCATAGACTTAATATTCACTTTGAGTAAGTGAGACATTCAATTGATCATAAAAATGTTCCCACTAATCTATGATCCATTTTTATCCGGCTCGAACGATCAAATTAAAAAAGACAGCATACTTTATATCAATGTATCGGAAGTTTCGTTTATGCAATAAATAGCGCGACTAAAGTATACGATCTGTGGGTTTGCCTACGTGTGAAACAGCAAGTATGAAATGGAGGTTAGGTAGGGTACGCGGTCGTGTCGCGTATCACCGACTGCGGAGTACAGGCGTGTTGTTTGCATGTCGGTGGTTGACGGTTGGCGGCAGGCCGGCTATGAGGACGCGTGGCCCGACTGGCTGCAGCGCCGGCCACTGCTCTTGCAGGTCAGACGCACCACATCCGCCCTATACCACTCTCTAGCTGCGAGATTCTTTCCTTCCTATCTCTCCTTTACTACCTAAATCCTTTTACTACATTTTATTTTACACTTCACTGTCGTAACTAATGAACTATGAATTATATTGATGAAATTGATGAAACCATTCTGAAATGATAGCGGTATGACACTATTTCCATGTTTGTGTTAAAACGAAAAACTTTAAATAGTACCCTTAATTATCTTAGTTTGAATCGTGTTTAATTGTTGGTGTGAAAATAATGAGTTAATAAGAGACTTTACTTTTCTCTGTTGCTTATTTCTATTCTATCGGCATCTCACATTCTATGGATGACAATTTACTAATCTTGCTGAATTGTTGGTATTAGAATTGTAACAATTACAATTTTTTCTAAAGTACGAAGATACGTATTGGATTCGCACCCTAACATCATCTATCATGGTTCCTGACCATTTTTGTAAATTTAATTATATTGCGTTTTTACTTCCTCAGCAACTTTTTATAATTTGCTGTTGAGATATAGTTACAGAAATAATTAATTTTTATAAGTAAATACTAACAAAAATAATAGTCCTGTTTGTTCCGTTCATCCCACCCTGTCTTGTCTCTAGGTATCCAAACTTCCTTAGTTTAGAAGAGTACTTACCCCACAAGTGTAAGGCCTTATTACCGCTAACCACCTTTACGTGTCTGTTGAAACGCTTTTTACTTTGCTCGCCGCACGCATGCGTACTCGACTAACCTTTGTACATTTCAGCATCTTTCCTAACACAGAACACTAACTAAATTACCTACATTAATGAATGAATAAGTAATATTGTGAATTGTAACAGTTTTTATAAATTGAAATCCAGATAGAACTAGGACTTTTTAATGCCTGTCTCATCTTGCTGAGTAAGCTGCTACGGTGGTGGAAGGTTGTTGGATGTGATTTCTTATGGTTATGGGTACAGATTTTGATTTGATTTGCTGTCTATTATAATGAGACTTAAGACTTAGGAAATAACTGACTCTAATACTCATTTAAATGTTTAAAGTAATGCAGTTCGGTCACTAGGTACACTGTAACATATACATCTTATATATCACTTTCTTTCAATATAGGTTTATAATTGTTTGCAATTTAAAGTACAATTTACAAATGTACCTGAGCTATAATGAAATATTTGGCACAGCGTTGTAGACCCACATTCTTTACAAAATTTGTAGTTTTGCACCAATACCTTAGTTAGTCTGTAGTATGCAATCTGATACAAAAACCTTTTCACTTCTAGTTATCAAATTGTGAAATGTATCCCGAGCTGAGTGAAGTTATCGCATTAGATTTTCTGTATTTAACTTTTTGTAGTTCCTTATAAAATTTCTCCAAGAAAGTTCGTTCGAAAGTATTTGTTTAGTTTTTTATTATTCTATTCAGATAGTTTTTGTTGTTACTCCAAGATGAGACAGGTAAACTCACAAAAAGTATTACAAATATTTAACGATGTATAAAATCAGAATTGATAGCTACAAGTTCACCTTCAAATATAAAGTTTGTTCAGTAACAATGGCTTCACCATAACATCACGAAACGTACGAACGCTACCCGCGACAGGTGGCGAACGACGGCGTCGCTCGAACGGCGACGTCAAATATCGAAATTTAACCGTCAGAACGTAAACCAGGAGCAACCGTTGCTTCTCGAGGAGCTCCTGGAGCAGGAGAAAAGGGAGCAGGAGCGCGAGGGCGGGGAGTGGGGAGGCGCACCGGCAGTCCCCGCGCCCGCAGCCGCGCCTCCGCTGGCGCCCGCGCCGCCCGCCGTGCCGCTGTACGCGGGCGTCGCGCCGCCGCAGCCGTCCGCGCCGTCCGAGACCGACCACCACGCGCGTCTGCTCTACGAGCAGTGGCTCAAGAAGTTCCACGCCTTCGCCGCCGACCAACAGCGCTACTACGAGGCCGAGGTGCAGAAGCTGCGCAAGATCCGTAAGGTGAGCCGTAGTGCGCTTCGTGTCGTGAGCTTGTAGAGTGGTAGTAACATTCCTGCGCCCGCGCGCCTCCTCACTAACCGGGGCTAACGACACGAAGGACGAACGTTCGCCCGCCTCTACTCCGCCGTTATGTTGCAGTCGCTGAACAGCAAACAGCGGCAGCTGCGCAAGTCCGGCAACGAGCTGATGCCTAACGACGCTGCCGAGCTGCAGCGCGTCTCTACTGAGCAGCAGGCGCTGCAGAAGCATCTGGAGGCCGCCAGGAAGCAGGCGCGCCAGCACAGTATGCTTATACAGGTGAGATCGTCTTCCAACGCAACTTCACTTTTACAACATTCAACGAATAATCGATTTAAATTTGGATAGTTTATAGCCGCGCCAGGCCGATGCAAAGTCGCTTCTAATTAAAAGACTACTAAAATAGGTTCCAATCCACTATCATAGATACATACTACATAAAACCTAACGGTTCGATCATGCATCTTTATTTGCTTTTCTTTTGTTTATATAGTTTATTATTAGTGATTTGTAACACATACATAGCGCAGAATCCGACTGCAGCTTGTTGTTGAAATCATGTTAGAATATAATTTCTATTTACCTGTAATACAAAGTATTCTATATGTATGTACTATAGAACAGCTTTTATTATTAAATATCATATATGTAACCCGCAACTCTAATAGCACTCGAACAACATCTTACTTCGAGAAAAGGAGTATGCTGAAAATCAGCCTTGCATAGACTTAAGTGTCTACGCAGCCATGCTCTAAGCATACCCCTTATCGCCCTATTGTTTCAAATATTAGGTACATTGTTTGTTATTATTGTATATTTTGTGGCAATAAAACACTTTTCTTTCTTTCTTTTCTAAAGCGACTTTGCAGGGAATAAGACAAAAATTTAACTCTCTGGGTGGGGTTTCAGTAGCCCTTTTTGTTAATGGCATTCGATATGGCATGTTCATGATCTGGTTCGAATCTATGTAGTTCGAGTTGGTTTAAACTTTGTAATTTTTTTGGAGTGAATTTGCTAACCAAGCGTCTTTGTTATACATATTTTAAAGAAAACTCATTATTTCGTTCAGGAATACGAAACGAAGCAGCGACAACAGAACCCGCAATTAGTGCAGCAGACCGTCATAAGCCCGCAAAGCCAGAGCGGATTCGCACCCCAAGGCATGAGCCAGGCGCAGCAGGTCGCGCAGCAGACGGCTATCAACCGGCCCATGCAGGTCGGGCTGCAGCAGCAGCAAGCGTTAGTGCGCGGGGGTCAGGGCGGACCGTTGGGGCCTGCGGGCCGGCTGCTGACCGGTGCGGGCGCGCGCACTCTCGTCATCGAGCAAACCGCGCGCCCGCAGACTCTAGTGCAGTTCGGTGCACGCCCGCCGCCCGCTCGCGCGCCCTCCGCGCGCCCCGCCGTGTCCCCGCTGCACGTGCAGCCAGCGCAGTCGCCACTGCACTCGTTGGCGCCGCAATCTCCCCTCCACCACCTCACATCGCCGATGCAGTCTCCACTACACTCACAGCAGTCGCCGCTGCACCACACCTCTCAATCGCCGCTGCATCCATCGACACAATCTCCTTTGCACGCGCAGCAATCACCCCTACATTCGCAGCAGTCTCCCATGCACGTGCAGCAGTCGCCCTTGCATCCTCAACAGTCGCCGATGCACCCTCAGCAATCGCCGATGCATCCGCAGCAATCGCCTATGCATCCTCAACAGTCTCCGATGCATTCGCAACAATCGCCGATGCATTCCCAACAATCGCCGATGCATCCCCAACAATTGCCAATGCATCCTCAACAATCGCCTATGCATCCACAGCAATCGTCAATGCATCCGCAGCAGTCTCCGATTCACTCGCAACAAAGCCAAATGTCGCAACACTCGCCGATGCACTCTCACCAGTCGCCGATGCATTCGCAGCAGTCACCGATGCATTCGCAACAGTCGCCGATGCATATGCAGCAGTCGCCGATGCACATGCAACAGTCGCCGATGCAATCTGCGATGTCGCCACAACACTTCTTGCAACAACTGCAAGCGCAGAGAACGAGCCCGCAGTTGCCCACGCCCAGTCGAAGTCCCCAGGTAATTCCTCATTTTATTACTTTGTAATTAGTGTATTACTTTACTTTATAAAATAATTATTAACAAGATTGTTTTATTTTTGTAGATTTATCAACAATCTCAAATTCAAAGCCCAGTTGCATCGAACTCACCGCAGTTGCAAAATGTAAGTTTTCACAATTAGTACTAGTACGGAGATCCCACAACCAAAATCATGTATCATATCAATACGGCCGAAACTGTATAAGTGTAGCAACTGCGTGGGAGGCTATTTCTGCTGTGTCAAAAAAAGGCAGTCAGTATTATAGCAATATGTCTGATATTGAAAATGCACATAGGTTTTATAATTTAATGACGAAAAAGTTTGTTTTCAGTCATTTTATGCGTGGCATATAGCCCGAGCGCATATTTGAAAATTTCAATAAGTTTAGCCGGCCTGTATCATAGCAACCTGGATATTTTGTTTTAAACGTTTTGTCGACTGCTGGGATTACCAAAACTCTGTTTTCAGAAATTGTCTATGTCGCCTGTACTCCCAAAAACGAAGAAAAAGGTTAATGTATTCTAAACCTGAACTGAAGTAAAAAAACCTTAGTCACTTGGCAGAAGCCTCAGGGCTTGTTACGATCCTGTCCATCTCTATTTCGGTAAACTCTCGGTTTCGGGTAACCTATTTGTTAATCATCGTCTAATAATATGAGAGGCGCAACTTTTTCATTGGCTTGGAACTTCAATTTGCCTGAATACGCTTTTAAAATAATTTCGGAGTATTAAAAAGGTTTCTGATTAAGAAGGTGCTACACTAAACTTTTCTGATATAGTTTTTTCGACATCTGGACAACCTATTTTATCACGTTCAACAAACAGATTGCTATGTTACCGACCGGTAAAATTTTCTAACATTTTCAAAACGGTCTCGAAATGCTTTTAATTCTCCTTCTGAAAATTTGTTTTTTCGCATCAACTAACCCAAATTTAACCCTAAAGAACATTTTCAGACATTGCTTTGATAATTTTATTGGTCCCATTTTATTTTTTAAAGTTATCTTCTGGGTTCTCGCTGCACTACTGACTTGGAATCTGCGAGATCATTCAACTACAGTCTGATGCTATGATTTAGTTCGGCAACTTTGTTAACATTTTTGAAAATTCGGTTAGGTCAAACGCTACGCGGAAAATGTCTGATATTGGTATTTCCGAGTTCAGAATAATCAAATCTATCAATTTGATGCGGTTTTGGCTACATTGGTATGAGACAAAAAATGTGGTTGTGGGCTCTCGAACTATACCTTATTATTAAGTCTTAAGTATACTGAAATGTATAATAATTGTTAAATTAGTGAAGGGCTAGTTTACTCTGTACAAGCTTTGCAAGAAGTAATCTGCGCACAACGTATATAAATGATAGATGATACTCTATGTATTAGGTCCTTACATATGAAATTGGCGTTTTGTATGGGAGGAACAAAAAGTCGAATATTTTTTAATATAATATATTTAATTAATCAAAGTATGAACCATTATTTTCTATGCACTTTTGCCATCTCATAGGTAGTTCATTGATCCCTTTACTAAAAAAACCAGTCGGACGGGAATCAATAAAATCTTTGAAGGCGATTTGGACTGCCCCATCGGAGTTGAATTTTTTCCCTTGCAAGAAGTTATCCAAGTTTCGAAAAAAATGGTAATCTGTTGGAGCAAGGTCCGGAGAGTACGGAGGATGTCTTAGACTTTCCAATTGAAGCTCTTCTAATTTAGTAGCCGTCTGTTGCGCAGTGTGTGGTCTAGCGTTGTCGTGAAGCAGCAGTGGCGTGGAGCGATTGACCAACCTAGGTTGTTTAGCCGCTAGCTTTTCCATCATGGTTTGCAATTGCTGACAATAGACATCAGCCGTAATAGTCTGGCCAGATTTGAGAAAACTGTAATGAACAATACCGGCACTAGTCCACCAAACGCTTACAAGTAACTTTTTTGGGGTTAATTTTCGCATGGGGCAGGATTTGGCTGGCTGGCCAGGATCCAACCATTGCGCTGAGCGCTTCCGATTATCGTAAAGAACCCATTTTTCATCACAGGTAATGATTCGGTTTAAAATACCTTCATTATTGTGCCGGTTTAGTAATGTAACGCAGCAGTCGACGCGCGTTTGCCGATTTGCTTCAGTCAATTCGTGAGGTACCCACCTTTCAAGCTTTTTAATCTTCCCAATTTGCTTCAAGTGAATTAAAACAGTTTTATCACTAACATCGAAGCCTGCAGCTAACTCGGACGTGGTTTGCGATGGATCCGCTTCCACAATAGCCCTCAACTCTTCATTATCAACTTGAGTCTCAGGCCGTCCACGGGGCTTGTTCTGCAGGTCGAAATTTCCAGAACGAAAACGTTGGAACCAAAAACGAACTGTGTTTTCTTTTGCAACACGACCGCCATACACATCATTCACCCTTCGAGTTGTTTCCGCAGCACTAGTGCCACGGCGGAACTAGTACTCGTAAATAATGCGATATTTTAAGTTTTCCATTTTGTAAAATGAGTGACGCAAACAGAAAAAAACAGAAGAAAAAAAACAAATGAATGACGATCATCGAAGCACAAATACATGAGTCTATAGCTGTACAAATTTGAATTTGGAATTCCTTACCAAAGAGGAGAAATTCCTGATTAAAGTGGCCAGTACGAAAAACGCCAATTTCATATGTAAGGACCTTATATATAATTACTCGTTAGTAAGTCAATGGTGTCGATTCTGTAAGCATTCTCTTAACTTATGGCAGTTCTTATTTTGTGTAGGCTAAAATCCAAATTAGTATAACACTTCCGAATGACAGCACTAAAATTAGACATTCCTCTTCAATTGTAGGCATATTTTAAACAGTTTAGTCGTCACGTAACTTGGTGCTCGCTAAACTAACCTAAAATAACCCAAAATTGAATAGAATATTTTTAAAAGTGTCTTTTAGAATTTATTGTAAACAGAATAAGGACCACTATAATACATTTTAGTTTATTATGGTGGTATGGTGGTTTAGTTTAGTTTTTTGAACAAGTGAATCGCCGCCAATATCTAATTTTAAGTACATGTTACAGAATGATTACAACAGTGCAAGATTTCCACGACCAGCTCCCGGCTGTTCACCATTGCCGTCGCGTTTCGCGCGCCCACCACATCATCAACAAGGTATTATATTTTGGTTCATCTTAGTAATAAAGTATAATGTATTGTTGAAGGTGTTTTATGTCAATAATTGCTATTTATGTTTAAGGGATGAGAGTTGGCGGACCTTTCGGTGGACGACAGCAGACCTCACCGCTCGGAAGTCCTCAGCCAATGCCTTCGCCTGGCAACTCAGCTAATGACATGGTGCGTAAAAATTATATCTGTCGTATAAAGATCTCGTGTCACAACAGCGTGATTGATGCCTACAATTGTAGAAATGTCAGCAACTCAGAAATAACAATATGTAATGTTTTTTTACGTAGTGACCCCCTACTGCCACCTTTCACGAAACTATCATAAATCAGGATCGTTTAGTAATAAGCTTACAATAATCATACTTACTACCATACTCCCACCGACACAAAACGGCCAACTAAATTTAATGGTAAGGTTGCAATATGACTACTTTAAGAGACGGAAGTACGGATCTTCAAAAACTTGGAAACATTGGAAGAATGAAACTTAGCGTCAAAAGTCACGTTAAAGCACGCGAACTGAGTGCGTTTTTTTGATAATACATCATCAAAACGTCTATCGTAATCCATTATTATTTTAAGCTTGTTATATTGACCTATTGGTACCAAATTTAATGGTAAGATTGAAACATGACTACTTTAAGTGGTGGGAGTAGGGCCCCAGGACAGGAAACAACTATTGTCACTGTGAATGAGCGGGTGAACCGTGGCATGGAATTGCAATTTTATAAGTGAACTATTAACCCTTCAAGAGTCGTTATAAACAATGAAATTTCTATTGTGTCTGGCCGCATGATGACCAATGACCTTTGATGGATTAGGGGAGATGTATGTAATGTATTAATCAACTATTTATTGGTTTGCTCTTATAATAGTTCATAAGTGCGTCTTTGATGCCTAAATTGAATAAATGATTTTGACTTTGACTTTGAATAAACTTTAATTATTTAACTTAATCATCTTTAGAGGAAATCAACTTTAATTTCTTTGGTTTATCAACTTTGGAATAATAAAGATTTTAAAAATGTCACGTTCGATCACCATTGTCAACATCGGCTGGCAATGATTCAGCATGAGGACAATGGTGATCAAGACATACCGCATACATAATTGCGAGCAGATTCCTATCCAGTACAGTCGCAATGAGCACAAAGCCCACAAGAAGTGCACTGTTATCGTATTTCGTGATCTCGTCCGAATTCGCCACACACAAGGTAATGCTGGCAATGCGGCATTATGTAAAACGACGACGGGGCAAAAACGTCTAAAAATAATTCTTACGAAAAGTTAATATGAGTTATAAATCGCAATGTAAAATGTTACATATCATACGTCATAAAGATTTAGTAACTTAAGCCTTACCTTCGCATATAACAACTCGAAAAATTTGATCAAAATGACGCGAAATCTTTACACAACTCACTGCAGTGCGTTGTGCAAACTGAGTTAGCCACCGCCCTCGCACGGGAATGGACGCAAAGCTATACATTGGTATCGCTTGCTTTCGTTAGTTTTTTTCTTATTTTGTAGCGATCACCATTGCCTGACTGACTCTGATGGTCTACATGTCCCCTAAGGTTAAATAGTTATTCCTCTGAACTAATCTACCGGCAGGATGAGTGACATTAGTTAAAAACGTTCCAGGATAATCAGGGCAGTAAAGCGACCAATTTATCACTGTATAGTTATAATTACCAAATCTATCAAGTTACGGTTTTTGTACAATATAAATATAACTGCATATGCAGAGCGCACTAGAAGTTTCCAGATTGAATATGAAAACATCACTGGCCAAAAATTAATTTATTGTTTCTCAAAATATTCTCCGTGTGCATATACGAATACGAATAAACCAATTTTGAAAACATTTATGCCACTCGTCTGTGTTGACCTCGAAAACATGTTTTTCATACCGTTCGACAGCCTCTTAAAAATCGATGACCGCGAAATTGCTTCTTAATTTTTGGTAACAGAAAATTTCACAAGGTGCCAGGTCGAGACTGTTTGCTGGATGTCTGACTAGGTCAAGGTTTTTCACCTTCAAAAATTCAAAAATTACACGATTAAAACTGTTTACTAGTGAACATAGCGTATGCAACTGTGCCGAAATATCGAGACCTTCGTACTCCATATACCGTTTCTAAAGATAATTCTTGCAGTAGTGAATATCAGTTAAAAAACTTCAAAAATTCGTTTGTCTGTCTGGCCGTCTGAAAACTAAAGATATCGTAAAGATTATCGTGGTGCTAAAATGATACAGAATTTACGGTTATTTTTACGAAGTTTGTCAATTACTTCCGGCAAATAAATTACCAATCACTATTCATAGTACAACGATTCTCCAAAACAACAGTAGCCACTTGTCCCGCTTTATTAAAAAAAGAGGCTGATAGGACCTTTGCCTCCAACGGTATTTAAAACCAGAGTTTTCCACTTCGGCTGGCCTGCAGTTGGGGTACTTACGTGCCTGCGGTAACGCGGGCCAAATAGTTAATATATAATGTCTTTACTCACACGTCCGACGACTCCAAGTAGGAACGAACTAAGCAACAAATACCTTTTTTTTGTTTACGAGGGGGAAATGTTATTAGATACCTACCCGCGATGAGGAGCGTCCGGGTTATGTGGGACTTTCCACTAAAAACCCCTCGGTGGCCTTCTTCGATGTCTTACAGGTCTCGTGTATGAGATAGTTAGGACCCCACTCAACTATACCAGAGCTATAAGGGTCCCCTTTTAATTGGCTCTTACGACAGGCAGAGGTTACCGTAACCCTATTCTTTAAAAACTCGGGCTTACAGGGGCGAAGCAATAAATACCTGCCTAAGATATAATTCCTCAAGTCCTGGGTCCAAATTTCCATGGGCTGCCGGCCGGTACGTGTCCAAGGAAGCCAACAAAATGCGGCCACAGGCAGCCACTTCACACAAATTACTTGTCTTCCCAAATTTTAATAATTTACACTAGACAGCACATCTGTTCTAAAAGTAGTGTATTTCAACGTTAATTAATTTACCCAAGCTAAATTATAAGGCGACCATTTCAAGAAGCTCTGCTGTTCTGTCAAATTACACTTAAATCGTAAAAAATCGTACTACGAATTTTTTACGAGTTAAATCCATGTTGATGTAGACACGCAACTCTAAAATGACGCCACAATGTAGAAATAAGTGACAGTCAACATGAAACAAACTGTATTCTACAGCCAAGGATATAATTTTAAAATGTTGTAATTAAAAGAAACACGCGTAGTGACCTTGCACAGACTGACCTTTTTATTCAGTAGAAATGACAGAGGTCGGTACACACCTATATTAGTACATAAGAGATGGCGCTATTAGTGTTATATATTAGTTATTGTTTTGACATTAATTATAACACCTGCACTTATCAAAACAATCTAAACATTTAGATTTTAGTTACACTAAGATAAATAATCAAAAATAAACTAATAGCATACAGCCTTCAAACAATATTTTGAATACCTAGTATCTTTACAAATGACAAAAGTCATTCTTCTGGCATAATCACGAATAGTAGAAAGTATTTTGACTGACCGAGCGACTTGGTCTCCATCGGCCCGCATAAATCTGAGAGAACTACATCCAATAGTTTTTCACTTCTATGGTTGAAAAGGGAAACGTGTTTGTTTGCTCTCGCAACATACTTCATAATTCTGGATCTTTATGTCAGCTTTCTTGTTAAAAGTAACTCCTTTTACAGCACCTTCATTCATTTTCTGCAAGGCATTACTGTGTATATGACCTAGCCGTCTATGCCACTGCGTGCTAATGACCGGTATCTGTGCTGCTACTGCCACCAACACCTCTGACTTCACTGTGTTTAGTTTGTACACACCATTCACTTTCTCAGCTATTCCTATCAGCAGTTTTGTTTACCGTGTATTAGGCACTCATTTTCTCGGAAATGTCAAAATATAATCAATGTTCGAAGCAAACTTATCTTTCTCTGATGTTCCGTGTCATAGAACAACTTTTTAATTTTTTTCCACACATTAGTTACTTTTTTTATTTTTATTTTTACATTTGAGGTCTTCCTCAATAATAATTAACCAACAGCAATATAATTTTTAAACATAAGGAATAACAACAGAAAGCCAATTACAGGTCCTCACGGTTAACATCTAAATAAAAATCATAAGTTATGAACACTACAATACAGTATCAATATTTGGTAATGGAATGTACTCAAACAACTTAGTCAAAGAATTCTCTGCTCAACAGCCGCCTCGCCGATGCCAAACTAGTGCAGAATAAGTCTAAGCCAACTCGCTTATCTAAATTATAGCTTTTACTCACTCGACACAAGTATGAACTTTGTCTGTAGTTACTTTTTACAATTGGAACGTATAGAAGAGGATTGAAACGCTTAATTACTGTAGGAGTTTGAAATTGTATCATGCTTAATAGCTCGGGAGAATCAATTAAATTAGAAGTAATTTTAAATAGGAAAGCAATATCAGCTATTTCTCTTCTTTTAGAGAGAGGAAGTATGTGAATTTTTTTACAAAGACTAAGATAATTATTGGATTGAAACGGAATTTTTAACCTTATAGACTAATGGAATTATATTTAGCTTGAGAGTAAAAGTAACCACTGAGCATTTCGCAGGATTGAGGTCAAGGTTATTCACTATACAATAGTTATCAAGCTGGATTAAGCCCGCTTGAAGCCTCTCGACATCATTGAGTGTTTCAATAGCCCTAAATATCTTCATATCGTCGGCAAAACAAAGTAAGCGGGAACTTTGAAGGCAGGTGGAAATATCGTTTAGAAATATCGTAAATAATAAAGGTCCTAGTAACGATCCCTGCGGAACCCAACTTGGAATGGTAACCCTGCCAGAAATATAATTACTGACCTCTACAGCTTGAGTTCTTCGTTGTATATAGGATGAGAGCCACCGATATAAATCACCAGCGATGACAATAAGTCGAAGCTTAGACAGAAGTATCCTATGGTCTATGAGGTCGAAAGCTTTGCTATAGTCGGTATATACTACATCTACATGGCTGCGATTACTCATAGCATCAGTCAGATATTCATTCAGTAGAATCAAATTAGAAACAGTGGAGCGGCCTTTTGGAAACCCATGTTGAGATGGGTGAAATGAGTTTTTAATGCGCTGTATACCTGGCTATAGATGACCCTTTCGAACACTTTCGCTATAACGCATAGCTTGGAAATAGGTCTATAATTTGTTACATCAGTTTTAGACCCTTTTTTATGAACTGGTGTAATATAGGCCGACTTCCAGATCTGAGGAAATGTACATTGAGAAATAGATTTTTAAAAGAGTAAGGTAATGGGTAGAGCACAGACCATATTACCACTTGACTGCTCATACGGCTTCCCCTCAGCTGCCAAGACTATGACAATAAAAATCTAACGTATCGAACCAACACGTCAGTACCAGTTTGACTGAGCGTGGAGAACAAGCGGATGAAAAAAAATTTAAACAAATTCAATTATGCCTTATTGTTCAGTAAAGTGGTACCGAAAAAACAGGTAGGCATCCAGGTATGCAAAGGATGGAATTACAAATATAGCTGACATTTTTACACTTTCGCACGTAAATTAAACACAATTATACAGAAAATAAGTACGAAAAAACAAAAGTCAAAGTCAAAATCATTTATTCAATTTAGGCATCAAAGATGCACTTATGAACGTCAATCTTTTATTATAATGTACACACCTTCACATGCCTTTAAGCACCTACTCATTATACACCATACACCTACTACGCTTATTATAGTATACTAGCGACTGTCCGCGACTTCATTCGCGTAGTAGACTCCCATCTTTTGACTACCGCCGCGTTCCAAAATATATAGAGCCTACCGAGAAAAAGCGGCAAGAAACTCGGGGCCAATATGTGCCCATAACCTAAAAAAAACACGCGTAGTGGCTTTGCACAGACTGACCTTTTTATTCAGTAGAAATGACAGAGGTCGGTACACAACTATACTAGTACGTAAGAGATGGCGCTATTAGTATTTTAGATACATTGTTTTAATATTAATTCTAACAGTAATTACTTTTTAAATATTTTTACAAAAGTGGCCAGTTTTGAAAACATATAGTGCGCCCTATGTAACATGATAATAACCTAACCTGACTGATGACAACGTAATTAATAAAAAAAAACAAATCTAGTTGACTGCTAAAAATTAAAATAGTCCCGTTCCCTTCGCACACTATCTGTTTAACACATCGTATAATACCAATGTGTGTTGCATGTACAGCGTCAGCAGATGGCGGCGCGGCAGCAGTACAGTCCCATGGGATGCGCGCCCGCATCCCCGTCGGTGGCGCGGTCGCCGCACGTAGCGCGCACGCCCACCCCCTCCGCCTCGCCCGCCGCCTCCCCCGCGCCGCTCGCCGAGCACGGTGGGGGCTCGGGCGCGCACCACCACGCCGCGCCCTTCCCGCCCGGCTACCGGTACGAGCGCGTGGGCCTGCGTGGCGGCGCGCCTCCGCCACCGCACCCGCCGCTATGGAGCCCTGCCGACGATCGCCGCCAGCGACACATCACCAAGGTCTCCATCCTCAAGCGGCGCCGCTTCGCCGGCAAGACGCTTGCGCCCGACGACGCCACAGACGTAGACGACGTCTACGAGACTCTCGACTACACCAGCGCGGGAGACGCCCCGCGCCCCGGCGTCGCCTCCGACCGCCCCGAGCGCATCGCTACCGAGGAAGATTTCGAGGAACTCATCGATGGTGGTGCGCCTGACGACCCCGAGACGACGCTCCCCTCGGGGCTCCCATCCGCCGCGCCGCGCACTGAGACCGCCACCAAGACGGTCGCCGTCATCAGTCTCTCGACTGGCAAGCCGCCCGCGGCCGCGCTGCAGCAGTATAAGCTCGTCGGCCCGAGTCGCCTGCCAGTGCTCAACGCACAGGTGCACTCGACGGACGTGTCGCAGGCGACCGTCGCCTCCGTCTCGATCGCGAATCAGACGATCTCGGTGCCGGTGCTGAAGAGCCTCGCGGTGCCGGGCGGCGCGCGCCCTCAGCAGAAGAAGCCCCCGCCCCCAGTCGGCTGTGGCCCTTCGCAGCTCGGCTCCGTGATCGGTGTGATCTCATCGAGCGGCGGCAAGGTCGCCATGAGCCCGGTCATCGCGCTCGCCACTTCTAGCCCACCCCCACGCCTTTCTACTTCGATGTTAACGCATCATCAGATCAAGCAAAAGATAGTGAAGACGATTGAGCGCCCTATGGCACTATCCCTCGGCGGCGCGAAACTTTCGAGCCTCGCGGTAACGCACGATGTGACCCTGCCCGCTAAAATATTCCAGGACGAGGCGGCGTCCCCAGAGAGCGGGTGCGCGGCGGAGGGTGGCGAGCGGCGCACGCGAGATCTCGACATCGAATCGGAGATCAGCCGTCACACGGAACTTCCGCACGCGCTGCGGCTCGCTGAACGTGCACTGCCACTGGGCCGCGCTGACATCAAGAGCCCCGATCCCGTGCCCGAGAAAATCCCCGACAATATCATGGAAGGCGACGACGACGACCGGCCCGAGGACGAGCCGTCACGCGACCTACTGTTATCGTACGCGCGCGCACCGGACCCCTCACCCGTCTCTGCCCCCGCCCCTGCGCCCTCTGCGCCGCCTGCGCGCCATGACGACGGCGTCGCGCAGACGATCAAGGCAATCGCGAACCAAACGAAGGCTATCTCGTACGCGTCGGCGGCGGCCGAGCCGGGTGCGGAAGTAGCACAGGAGTCGGTGCAGATATCGATCCCGTCGCCGACGCCGTCGCAGGAGCGGTATCTTGACGACATCACGATGCGCGAGCACGCCGCTGACACCGCTGACGCCGAACGCAAGCGCGTCGAAAGTTTCGAGGACATGCTCTGCATGCTGGAGAACATCGACGACTCTGAACCGTATCCTAAGCACGCGCCGGCTCGTGCGTTACATGCGCCTCAAACTTCGCACATATCTCAAGCTTCGCATGTGCCCCAAGTTTCGCACGCACCTCAAACTCCGCACATGACTCAAGCAACGCACCTGCCTCAGACTACGCACCTATCTCAAGCTACGCACCTGCCTCAAGCTGCGCACCTGCCTCAATCTACACACCTGCCTCAAGCTACGCATCTGCCTCAATCTACACACCAGCATCAAGCTACGAACATGCCTCAAACTGCGCACCTCCCTCAAGCTCCGCAAATACACTCTCTCTCGCAGCAGCAACATCAGCGACAGAGTCAGCAGTCTAACGCATCACCACGTCCTTCTCCCAAGGAACCTGCGGACCAAAGCGCGTTTCCAAAACGCGAGGGTGAACGCCTGGCGCTAGTTTCCGCTGCCGTTTCGCAACTTTCGCCGCTATCCCAGCCGACGGAGCTCACCACGAACATGGCAAACGTGTCCCAGCAGCTACGCACGATCATGTCCTCGTTAAATCAGAACGCGCAGAAGGTAGAGACGAACGTGATCCGCAAGAGCGGTGACGTGACGACGCCGACGCAGGTTAACTTCGAGAACCTGTTGCCGTCCTCGAAGGTAGAGGTGACGACTTCACGTCCCTCTGGCGTCCAGCGTGCGGACAAGCCGCCGGCGCCGTCCGCGCCTGACGCGCTGCCCATGAGCGCAGCACAAATGGTTGGCTCGCGCGTCAACACTCTCTCCTCCTTGGGACAGATGAGGAAATCTCCGACGCTCTCCCCGATCAACTCTCCCGTTCACCAGAACCCGATGATGAAGTCTCCGGCGCAGTCTCCGATGATGACAAACCAGCCCTACGGGGAGGACTGTGCTCCGTCGTCATCCACCTCTCAAATCGTCCAAATGCCGGCGCTCTCGAGGATTCAGTGCAGCTCGACACCACCCTCAATCATCAACACCAACAACACAATCACGACGAGCATGAATACATTCCAGAAGAGCGCGGTAATCCCGACGAGCATCCTCGGGCACACGCTACTGCAGCCGACTCGGCAAATGAGCAGTGGCGTTCTACCCGCCAACCTGCAGTTCAATCAGCAAAGCATCAGCTCGAGCCAGCCGCCCGCCCTCGTTATTACGTCGCGATCGCTCGTTGGAAACAAAGAAGTCGCTCCGAACGTCACTGTCCGCACTCATGCAATAGTGAACCCTGGCATTCCGCAGATGCAAGGAAAACAGACTCCCGGCGGGCCTATCAACTTCATAAACACGTCTAAACTGTTACACACACAGTTGACCTCTCCACTGAAGAGGTCTAAATCGACAGACGAACCAAAGAGCGAGGTTATCGTCGGTCACATTCAGCCGACGAAGCGGCACAGCGTCGAGGCAGTCGTGAAATCGGAGCCGATGGAGACGGACGACCCCAATGCGTCCATTACTGACACGGCGGGGAATAAAACACAGCAGGGCGGTGCAAACCAGAGAAACAACAGCGACGAGTCACAGAATGTTTTGCTAAAGCAACTGTTACAGACAGCGACGACCGCTACTAACATTGTTCCCCAACGCACTATGACTATTCAGAGAACGGCGCCCGCACTCGGAACGATTCCGTCGCTAGAGGCACAGCTGGCGCGGCCCTCGATCCCGCCGCCAACGCTGTCTTTAGCGCATGACGTTGACATCTCAAAGGCGACAGCGCGACACATCACAACAGTCAGCACAACTTTTCCCACGCGTCCTATACAAAATGCTATTCCAACTTCCACTATATCGTCGATACACACGCACACTACCCAGTCGTTGATGGAGGTGCGTAAGCCACCCATGAAAATTGTAACTAAAGAAGAACAGACGCACATTATGCACACACCGCTGCCCGAGAGCTCTCCGACGATGAAATCGATGCAAATGTATCCCATGAGCGTTGAGAACCAGCAGATACACCAAGCTATAAAGAAGGAGGTTTTACCTTCTCATCCTAGCCCCGTACATCGACCTTTCACTCCAATGGACGTGAAGAAAGAGTTAATTGACGAGAGTTCGCAACAGTCTGGCACCTCCGGCGTGTCTACGGCTTCTGACCAGGGCAAACTAGACCAGCCAATGAAGGAAGAGTTCCCGGACGGTGGACCTATGGACACTTCGTCCGAGGTTAATGCCCCTGAAACTCCTTCCGAAGCTAAGAAGCGGAAACGTAGAGAGTACCAACAGAAGAAGAGAAAGCAGATGCAAATGAACATGAAAGCGGCAGCTGAGAACAACATAAATGCCGCTAGCACCAAAAAGAGACAACGAAAAGGGTCTAGGTATGAAGAAGACTATGATACTTTTATTGATAATCTGATGGCGCAACTACGGTTACTGCCGACGATGCAAATCCAGGAGCCGGCTTTGACGACTAACTTTGCGGTCTGCCCGCTGTTTGGTTCAGGGGACTTGGTTAAAGTAAAAAACAAAGATTATGATGTTCTCAAGGGGGATTTACTAGGCGAGTTCGGCAACGCAAAAATACCTAATGTAGCCGATTATTATAATACTAAACCTTTCGGAGACGAAGAGCCTTTGCCTGAAAAACCTCCAGCATCGACGCAACGAGGTTTTTACGACCAAGAGTTCCAGCCTATCATGTTTGATGAAGATCCTGAAGACAAAAAACTGGACTTCATCTGCAAAGAGCGAGACACAGACACGCCTGATAGTATTGTCAGCTGTTCCAGTCCGGAGTGTTTAGATATCGAACCTTGCAACAGGTTTCCGGGTCTTAAACTTATCGATGATGAAGAAGAAGATGAGGATAGTGATTCTGCTGCCGGCAGAATCTCTCCTATCATACCGATCATAGCGCCTGTACCGATAAGGATCAAACCAGTTTCATTGTTGCAAGTGAAGGAAGAAGATGATAGTCAAAAAGCACTGAAAACAATTGAGTCAGATGCGCCAAACAATGTCAAATTGGAGGACTCTCCTGGCAGCACGGAGAGCAATGAAAATGTCACCGTAACGCTTACATTAACGTCTGGTGCAGCCGAGGATATACTTGGGGTTTTGAAAGAACTAGCTGGCATTCTTCACATTCCGCCTCCTACATCGTACCAGATTGTTGAAAGAACAGCCACGCCACCATCTCACAAGCTTGGCCTATACAGATCTAAAGGTAAAGATGGTAAAGAAGGTACACCCATTGACATCCAGAGCATTTTGAACGGCGCTGCGAAATTTTGTCGACATTGTGACGTCGTTATTTTGGATTCTGTAGTAAGAGCCAAGGCGTCAGAGTTCCCACTGTTATCTGCCAATAAAGGAAATGCCGGAGAAATCCTTTGTGATAGTGATTCCGAACTGTTCTTCTGCAGTGCCCAGTGCTACGAACGGTTTGCATGGCGTCCCACAAACATCATACTTGACGGCAAAACGAAAACCGCAGTTAAAGAAGATAGTAAATCCGATAACGACACTAGTAATATGTCGAAAGATCGCGATGATTTTGACACTAACTCGACCGAAAGTATGGAAACAGACGATTTAGATATGAAACCCGACACTAAAGACGAAAAGATGGACCTGTCGTTCATGGACTCGCTAGACAACGACGAGTTGATGAAGGAAGTCGGCGATGACGTTAGTGCACTAGACGAGGATCTGAAAAGCGTGGAACAAGACGAGAAAAGCAATCAAAGTACTGAAAAAGAGAAATATCGAGGCATAAGATACAAGGCGTGGTCGCCAGGCTGCATCGGCCCACCGGTTAAGTACAAGCGACCGACCGATAGAGAGTTGACAGAACTGGTGTTCCGGACCGGTGTAGCAATAATGCCCGTGACTAACGAAGATCCGAGACGATGCGAATTGTGTGGCATACAAGGGGATGGAGTTGCAGACGGGGTGTCAAGGTTGCTCAACTGTGATGTAGATAGATGGGTTCATTTGAATTGTGCGCTTTGGTCCGAAGGAGTTTACGAGACTGTGAGTGGAGCTCTAATGAACGTCGAGACTGCCCTAGCCGCTGGTTCAAACGCGACGTGTGCGGTGTGTCGCAGGCTAGGGGCGACGGTACGATGCTTCAAGGTGCGGTGCGGGAGCGTCTACCATCTGGGGTGCGCCGTCAAGGAAAGCTGCGTCTTCTACAAGAATAAGACTGCTTTCTGCGCTTCTCACGCTCCAAAGGTGAGTTCATACACACATTTCACTATTACAGCGTCAGTTGTATCATTCCTGTAACATTTGAGGAATTGTTAAAAGATGTGCGCTATATGAGATGAGATAGTTAGTTAAATCTTCCACTTTTAAATGAATAACCCGAATAGCTTCCTGAGCCCTATTTTATCAAGCAAGTTGGCAATATTTAATTTAGTGTTTTTATTGTTGTGTCATTTTAATAGTCAACCAATAATCTCATCTAGAATTATTTGTTATATGAAAGGTTTGACTTGACCAACATTTGTTAGCACACTAAATTAATTTTATATAATAGGTCCCAGAATTTTCGTTAGTTATGTTATTAAGATTTAAACAAGTCAAACCTTTGTTATTTTACTAAGATTTGAGTTTTTATAAAATACGTCCTGGTATTTTCACTATTTTTGTTATTTTAGAACGAGAAAGACAACGAGCTGACGACGTTGAGTGTGCAGCGGCGAGTGTACGTGTCTCGCGACGAGCAACGTCAAGTGGCGTCGGTGATGCTGCACTCGGACACTAACCACCTGATTCGTGTCGGTGGTCTGATATTCCTGAGCCCTGGCCACCTGCTTCCGCACCAACTGGCCGCCTTTCATACGCCTAATTACATCTACCCGATCGGGTATAAGATTGTAAGTACATATCCTATTCACGAGACGAGACTTATGTTTGTTAAGATGGTTTGGGCATAACAAATGGATGAAAGGAAACTGACAAAACAAGTATACAAAGCGAGCGGGAAAAGTACAGTAGGGGGACAAGTGGAGGTGAAAATCACTGCGAATGTATTGTGACTAAATAAATTGGCCGTTTACTATTTTGGACACGTCCCACTTGTATCTGTAACTGATGAGTTTGTATGAAGATAGTTTAATCAGAGCGAATAAAGGTGCGCCAGTATTGTAGCAAATGAAAATCCTTGGACTCTGCCTACGCTAAAGGGACTCAGTCTTTACTTCGTATATGCATACAACATATTTCATTATCAGCCCATTACATGCTATATACTGAGAGACGCGTCTTTCCCTCAGATAGAGAGTAAGGCCACCACGAGGGCTCTGTGCGGATAGTCTAATAGCAAACCCTGTACGAGTTTAATATGATGTACTCTTTATAAATTAGATACCTATATATCTACTAAAGCAGATGATTCATTAACTTTAACACAATTAGAAGGTTTGAAAGTAAAATAATTGTTTATCGGAAGAAGAGTTCGGGTTTACCGGACAGTTAATGTCTGCCTATGTAAACTGCAATGCAACTTTGGTTTAATGTTGTTTGGATATTGTTTAATCTCAAATCAGAATAAAATAAAAGCTTGGGCCGAAATAGCAATTTTGCAGTATGACTCGTGGCATTCACGAGTTTTTAGAGAGAGTGAGATTTAACATCTGGCGATGCCTACTATAGATCTTGTCGTTTTTAGTAGGTTTTTTTAGTTTAATTTTAGCTATGCAAAGAAATACTCACGAGATCTACAGCTAACAGAGCTACTACTATTTAATAGGCTGAAGTGCCTGTAGCTTTTATTTCGTCATTTTGGGTCAGTTATAAATAAGAGCCTTCGGGCCTGCCTGGTTTTGTTTGTGCATCTTAATTGCATCATTTAAGTGTAATACACCCCAGTCTTATATCATTAACGTCGTAATTTTGATGATCGATATGGGCGGAGATTAATTAATATTGTATTATTTCTTCTATGCTATAAGAATGCTGATTGCAACGTTAGGTTTGTGTGTTTGGGTGTAGTTAATCACGTTATTGGTTATGTAGGTCCGTTTCTACTGGTCAATGGTAAGCGGAGTGGGGCGGTGTCGCTACCTGTGTTGGATATCGGAAGAGGAGGGAAGGCCGCGGTTCCACGTGCGCGCGCAGGACGGGCCCAAGCACGAGGCCAGCGCTCCCACACCACGCGCCGCCTGGGGACAGGTATGTGCCGTGATTCACACAGTGCCCACATACTGACACACTCTACTACGCATCAAGCCTCACTCGATAACTTAAGCGCTGCACCACATCTATAAAAAAATCCATTACAGGTCCAGTACACTATGATCACCTGGATTATCATAACCGACTCTTTAGTGCCCTTTCATCACCCGTGAATGTAATCACCTCGGTGATCATAGGCGACTCCATTAAATTATCAATTTAGTATCCTTAACCCGTAGACTCGCCATTGGCCATATCTGGCCAATAACATAATATAATTCCTAGAAAACATACTATGTTTCCAAGATATGCAATAAGAGTTTTGCACGGTTAAATCACCTGTAAACTACAATTAGTAGTTTACAAGTTAATTAGCTTTTTTAGTTTACTTATTAAAAATAATTACTGGAAGTACACTAGGTCGCAAAGAAAACGGGTCGGGTATTAAAATAACACGATAAATTGTAAAATATTTGAGAAATCCTTTTAAAATAAAAAATATAAAGTATTTTTAACATAGGTCTATATCATAACGAAATAATTCATTAAAATATATTTAAAAAAACATCTTATGATATTTATTATTGCAAGTTAATATTCTATTTTATTTTTGTATGATTATTTATGAATACATTCATTTTTAATTCACTTTTGTTTTACCGAACTTATGAATAAAAATGAAATATGCGTACGAGAATGAATATTAAGATGTATATAAACCTGAATGCATATGAATGTGATTTTGTAAATGGATGAAAAACGAACGAATTTATGCATAGTCGATTTCTTGCAATTAAGTTTAGATTGTCTTCTCGCAAATTAGCAATTAAATAAAAATAAATACATTATAAAAGTCCTATACAAGTGTCGGCGAAATGACATTTGAAGCACGTGACCAAGGGCCTTACTATGAGCTCTTAAAGCAGGACTTCTGCCCGGTTTATTCGTACCATGACAACTTTAAAGCAGGCCTGCCCATGCCTACTATTCAAGAACCGCAGAAAAACCGTTCATCTGTTTTTTTGTATGGACTCTCGTTAACATGTCGCTCTAAATCCACTCAGTTTAATAGCATACAAACGTCTAGGCGTCTGCAATGTTGGTTATAGTAAATTGTTAGAATGCCAGAGACAATATTATACATTCACCTTTGAGAAGCCAAAATTCAAACAGTTCACCTAAAATGAGTGTCATGGTATGATTTCATTCAAAACTGTTTATGTCAGGTTTAAGAACTGCATGGAACTTGCATGGTTTTTACGAAGCTGATAGTCAGGCCCCTGAATATGCCATTGTCCCTTACCTATTGGTTTGTAAAAGTTATCAATTTCAAACGAAAAATACAAATGTGAATAAGACTAATCATGTTAAGGACAGTGTAGTGAACAACTAAGAAAGCTTTTTGATTTGAGAAGCATCAGTGCTCTAAAGTTTTTCAAATGCCACCAAATGTAAGTTACGGTACATAATAATATGTAAATGATAAAATACTGATTCTTCAGGAATGGGGTACCAATAAATATTAAAGGACTATACAGGGTGACTGGTTGAACTCGATTCTCGTTCTAATTAAGAAAAAAAAATAGGTGCCTAATATTTACCTAATTTAACTTTAATTGTCTACTCAAAACAATAAACATGGTCACTCGCGGCGCGCGTGTAGTAATAAGCGGCCGACGATCGCGGCATCCTTTGGCAGCGCGGCCCTTTGGGTCATTAACCCCGTTCGGACGCAGCTTGATTCCTTTGAACGCGGCGCGGCGCTTTGGGTCATTAACCCCGTTCGGACGGTGTCCATAATTTTCGAGTTATAGCACATTCATAGAATGAAGGTTTCCTCTGTAGTTTAACGGTATTTTTTTAATTTTATTTTTTTAAACGTTTCATGTGACCATGAATTATCATGTCCTTGTTTATGTAAAGTGTTCAACCAGTCAGTCTGTATATAGTATATAAATAGTTTTTAAGTTTTTACTCATTTACATGCTATTTAATAAGTTTTACTCATTACACACGTAATTTCAAAAATATTACACACACGTTATTTAATGTACCTGATTACACGTAATATTAATATTCCTGTTAAATTTAACTATGTTTGCCACTATGATTCCTACTCAGCCCATTATGTTCCCACTGCTCCAGCAGTGGGAACATAATGGTTCCAACTCGAGCCTTCTTCTCAGATAGAGGGAGTTGTACCATGATCCACCACGCGGGCCCAGTGTGGCTCGGTGTATAGGCTAGTGGCCAACCCATGTCGAAGTTTTCATGCCGCTTTGAGGTCGTCAACTTAGCCTAACGACTGTTGTCCTAAGACAAACAACCGGGACCGACGGTTTAACGTGCCCTCCGAAGCACGGAAGCGCTCAGTTGAATAAGCTACTAGCACAGACCCATCCAACTCCTGACTGCAGTAAGCGTTGCTTAACTTATTGATTGGTTAAGATCGCCTAGTCAAGCTCCGCTGCGAGTGCCTCATTAGCTATGTAGCACTGTTCATATCTATGAACCGTAAGCTAGATTTGGGTGAAATGTAAGTAGTTATATAAGTTAGATGTAAGAGTGTTAAACAGATTATGTATAAGATAAATAAAGACTTCAATGGTATTCCAAAAAAGGTTAACTTTTAGCTCGCGAGGCGGGCTTACAGCGCTTTGACAAGAAAAAAACCCATTAGCTATCTTGCAGTGAAAGTAGAAGAAGGACAGACACTATCAAAAATAGTAATTTATAAAAACTATACATTCATAAGCATCCAGTTAAAGCTTAAATTTTATCATTACGAACATACACATAAATTGTATTTATCTGTCTAGATAATAACTAATGGAGGATCCCAATAATCTATCTATCCACGGTTTTCCTTACTACCGATAGAAATTTGACATAACTTCCATACAAATAGTGTCAAATATCTAACTCTAGTAAGGTAAACCGGCGATAGATAGATTATTGGGACCGGCCGTTAGAGATAATTCTCTCATACACTTTTATTATCAAACAGATACTAGACGCTGTAGCTGCACTGCGTGAAGGGCGCAACGAAGATGGGGTCCTGAAACTATGGCCCAACTACGTCACTGGAGAAGACCTATTCGGTCTCACCGAGCCTGCAGTCGTCAGGGTGCTTGAGAGTTTGCCCGGTAACCGCATTACACTTACTCCTAGTTTAAAACTAATGTTACAGCTACAATCTTCATATATATATTGCCTATGCGTGGTTAACAGTGCAATTCATAGTCGAGCTGAGGACGATTCAGCTGCTCAGAGGCAGGGTCAGCCCTTATGCATTTCATAGACAAAAGAATCCAGTGTGACAGGTTCAATCCAGTCTGCCAAACGCTGGATGCTGTTTGGCAGAGTTCTGTCAACTAAACTAATGAGTTAATTAAACGACGTCGTATTTGGCGACATATTATGTACTTACGTTAAAAACAATTATTATTTTTCAAACACTGGGTAGGCAAATACGCCATACTGTTACAATTATCACTGTAACCGTCAAAGTTGTAAAGAACACGTAGTTTTTTTTCTCACGACATCACAACACGTCAACTAACAAAAGTCAGTTAAGTGATTATTTTTTATTTGTTTCTACGGATTCGAAATTCAATCTTTAGTTGAATACTGAATAATTAATCTTGGGTAATTCGCTCTCTGACTATGAATTCCAGTGTAGGAATTAAGAAAATAGGTTCATTATAATCATTGGCGCCATCAAATTTTCCTTCTGAGCAAATACGGGGTAAACAGATAAAACTCGTATTTAGGTGAGGTTCCAATGCTATGTCTTTGTGTGGTTGATTATTATATTTTTATATGGATTTATAGTATTAGACTTCACTTCAATGTATATTAGCAATATTATTTTGTATGTCTAGATTGTAGCTAAAGCTTTGAAATTAATCGTTTAAGTAGGTACTTCATTGTCCAATAATTAAGGGCTTCAAAGTATCAATCACAATGAATGCATTGTTCTAGATCGTTTGGACCCAAACATAAATAATAAGGTATTTCGACTCGATAACCACAATGTAAGAGCTTTTCCGTTAGGTTTTCCAAGAGTGCCAATGAAATCCGAACAGGACAATGCACCAGCGACAGTATCGCGCGATCCGTCACTAGAAACAGAGCCCGATATGTGCAAAGATTCGTGAGTAGAACCACAGGGTTGAAAAAAATTATGATTTTTTGTTTAAATCTGATTTTTCATTATATAAAACCAAGTTTTAAAATCATGATTTTTTTGATTACACACACACGCAATGGTTTTTGTGATTCAAAAACTACTGTGCTGCATTATTCGGGGTTGGAATATTTATATCGCTTTCATAATTCATAGCGGCGTCAGCATCAGTGAGGGTACCTTTATTTCAGACAATACATTATAAAAGGTGTCATGCAGAAATTAATGCTAATAACGCTTATAATTGGTGACAAATTATTGTTATATTTTTTTTCAATTTGTGACAGTGCTTGATGAATTATAGTATTATTTCGACTCGACGCCGTGTCAACAATCACACAGGGGTAGAGTCCGTCTTGACGAATACTACAGCTCGGTATTCTGTCACCAAGCTGAAGTATGCAAGCTAGTTACTGTGTTCGAAGGTCCTACAAAAAGTATTATTTGATCCATTTTCAAAGGTACAATATTTGACGTGTTAAGTCATTGATAGCCATACTTTTATCATCAATGGGATGGTTCTATTTCGAAACGTGATGTACAAGACATTTGTTACGCTCGTTTTTGCTAACCACTAACAAGGCGACTACGTCGTACCTCTTAGCTTAAAGTTTCTTTTAAGCGTACTTCGAGTTTTTCATGAAAGTTCAAGAAGTTTAAGGTTCTTGGTTATCGAAACCAGCAACACTATAAGTTAGAGCATATAAGACCACGCCATGAATGTCCAAATTCTATGTTATGACTTTAAAACTGAATCTGACTCAGCCAAAAAAGCCACCAATTTTAATGCTAAATCTTGACATCTTAACTCTGTCTCAATTTCAGTCTTCAATCAATTTACTAGTTTATGATTCTCCAGACTCACTGATTCGAATGATAATGTAATATTTCTTTTTCTGTACTCCTAACGTTATGTAAATCGTCCAATTGGTAATTAAAAATACAAGTCTAATAGCGTGCGATTAGTAATAAAACAATCAGAAACAAGTCACAGTCAATGACATTCGCGGAGGGGTTGATGTTTAAAATTGCAGTTGTTACGACCAGGTGTAGTGAAAACGGACGTAAGTTCATATGAATATGTGTACGTATGTGGATGTTGTATACGGGAGGTGTGACTGCGTGGTGTGGTGGACAGGTATCGAGACGCTGGGAGACTACCGGTTCAAGTTCGGTCGGTCGGCGCTACTGGAAGGCGGGCTGGCCGTGAACCCGTCGGGCTGCGCACGCTGCGAGCCCCGCGGACGCTCGGCCTGGCGCCGCCCGCCGCAGCGTCTGGCGCCCACCCCCGCGCACATGCCCGCACCCCCGCCCGCGCCCACAGACCATCCCGTCTGCCCCTACACCAAGCAGTTCATCCACACCAAGAGTTCGCAGTACAAGAAGATGAAGCTCGAGTGGAGGAACAACGTCTATCTGGCCAGGTAAAGCACACACACACATTAAGATTTTTGTATAGTTTATATAGGTTGTGTGCATATAAAAAAGGAAAACTGGTACTAGTAATGCCCGCTAATGCCCACTTTATAATGCCCACTAATAAAGTGGGCATTAGTGGGCATTAGCGGGCATTACTAGTGCTACTCTCCGCGAACAACAGTCCGAGCACAAGGCTATACTGAAAAACAGCGCCGCGTGCACGTAAAAATGTGAATGCGGCATACGCTGAGTATATCCCTTTTGTCTTCAAATAACTATAGTGTTTCATTTTTAATTTATTTATTTTGTGTATATTTTTTTTGAGTTACATGACACTTAACACACTCATTACATCTCTCAATTATCCGGCGTAACATTTGCACCACTTTTACCAAATTAGTAATGACAGTCACACCCCTGATAATGAATAATTGTTAGCTCGAATATGTCGACACTGTTGCAAACGCCACGATCCCGGGACGACTGGAGAATGCGGATGAGTTATTACAATTAAGCATAAATATCTACACTGTGTAACCGGTTTTACGTGCACTTTTGGAACTTGAAAATATATCACGAAATTATACATAAGTTTTTAAACTGACTGGACACTAATGCAAGAATTAACTTAAGAAACGGGATATTTTATGTATCTATTTTTGAGTTCTAGATACTTCGGCACAGTTGCATGCGACATGTTCACGAGTAAGAGTCATTGTGTTTAATGAGAATTTATTGTTTTCTGAAATAGAAAACATCTGGTAGATGATTTTCTCACGATAAAAAGAAAGTCATTATATGCAGCGCTTTTCAAATATATAATCAAAATACTAAAAATGTCCAAAGTAAAACTAAAAAACGCAAACAAAATTAGCGCAGAAAATACTTTAAAGTTTATAGATTCCTTAATGGTTCTATCATTTAGTACTAAGAAATACACGATAACACTCACAAATAATTCGTAAACATTGATGACTATAATTTTATTTTATAACTTATGCTATTTAATTAACTGTGTTCTAGGCTCAAACGTCACCTTTAGTAAAACGAGCACAACAAAAAAATATATAAAAATCTTACTGAGCATGTTTCATAACCGTTTATATAGCGTATCTATATATCTTTTTCCTGCTTCAAATACTCAATCGTTTGACGAGCGCTGTGTGAGTTTGAGTTGTCGTGGTGCAGGATGATGCGTCGCTTTGAGTTAGATTTTCGAAGATCGGCGATGACTTGTGGTAAACAAACTGTGGTATACCACTCTGCGTTAACCGTTCTACGATCTTCAAGTGCAATAGTCGCGACATGGCCGGTTTTTTCAACGAACGTGGCCTCCATCTTCTTTGAAGTGCTTCGAGAACGAACAACTTTAGTCGGCTTTGCTCTTCTTGAAAGACGCAGATTGTAGATTGTTGTTTGGAATCAGGATCGTAGGCATAGATAAAAAGATTCGTCACCACTGATGACGTCGTAGACGTGATTTGACTCTCCTCGGTTGAACCTTTGCAGAGTTTTCTTACATCATATGTCGCGGGCCGCCTTGTGATCGTCGGAAAACAGATGCGGTATCCAACGGCAAACTAGCTTTCTCACACCAAACGCTTCATGCAAGATCTTCTGAATGGTTGTCCCTAATAGAGCCTCTATCTCTCGATATGTCACATGACGATCTTCGAGAATTAGTTGTCTCACAATAATGTTATCTTCAGTGAAGTCGGATTTTGGGCGTCCTTCGCGAGATTTGTCACTAACACTAGTATGTCCACGCTGGAATTCTAAATACCAGCGTTCGACAGTCCGCAGACATGGGGCTTAAAAATGTAAAATGTTTTATATACTCACTTTGTGTTATATATTCACTAACCAAATAGGTTCACGGTGTTCCTGGAACTCTACGAAGGAATACGATCTGTGAGATTTATCCGCCGCGCTCGTGTTGATAGTCTACAGTCTACACGACGGTGCTTGTAAAACAGATTTGACGATAAACAATAACTATTTCTTATCAATAAACTGCTAAAATAAATGATTGAACCTTTATGCAAATACTGGCTAAACATAACGTCAAATGCGTAAAAATGTTAAGTTATGTAGTTTTAACTGTTTACTTGTCTCTTCAGATCTAAAATCCAGGGACTAGGGTTGTACGCTGCTCGCGACCTTGAGAAGCACACTATGGTGATTGAATACATCGGCGAGATCATCCGCTCCGAGCTCTCGGAAATAAGGGAGAAGCAATACGAAGCTAAGGTAATTGTTTCATTTTATTTATTCATGATAGTATTGTAATTGACCGTTGTTAATTATTATTCATACTGATTATGAGGTATAAGTTCCAAATGAGAAAACATCATATCTCGTATTTGTATTATGAGTTGAATCCTTTTGTCTTGAACTTTTAAACATCTAGATTTCACCGTATTTATTTTATTTGTTAAGCCACATAGGCTTATGTGCATATATATGTGTGTAATTGAGACAACTATCAATTGACTCTATTGAATATATTGACAGTCAATCATATAGTAAAATACATGTAGTTTTAAAAATATATGTTAATTTCTTTAAAATTTTAACGCCTCATGTAATATTTTGTTAGCGTCTTTGATGAATATACTGATGAACTACTATTATCATTAAATTGTATAATGTACACGCATTGCTGTAGAAAGTTCCTTTAATAGCAAGTACAATTAAGATTGTTTTTTTTTTTCTGTTTTTATCAGATTATAACTAAGCAAACCCAAGTCCTCCAATATCGCAGTTGAAATAATAAAATAATGCTTAACTTTAACTTAAATGATCTGAATAATATAATAGTTAGATATATACATGTAACGAACGTGCGGTAGCCGGAAGGGATCTGCGCCCCTATTCTCTTAGCTATTGAACGGCGTTATGACAACTCGATTGCACGAAAATTGTCGTTTTTGACAGTTTTGCGTAGTCTGCTCGCTATTTAGATTGGAACACGATCGAAATCGACGCAATTGAGTTGCGATAACGCAGTTCAATAGCTAAGAGAATAGGCGCCCAGAGCTATTGTTGACGTATAACAGTTCAGATGAGACCTTAGAGGTGTTGAGTATATCGACTAAAAACTATTTTGACAGTGATATGAGTCTTTTTCAGCTAGTGGGAGCGATATATCATTCAAGTGGACGGTCATTAACTAGTGATACAGCACGTAGGTCAGAGGGCACGTTGTTGTTTATTTAGTTTAGTTTTTTAGTGCGAGTTATATATTATTAAACTGTGACGTGTGTTTGTAGAACCGCGGCATCTATATGTTTCGGCTGGACGAGCGGCGCGTAGTGGACGCAACCCTAAGCGGCGGGCTCGCGCGGTACATCAACCACTCATGTCAGCCCAACTGCGTCGCAGAGACTATCGAGGTCGACAGGCATCTGCGCATCATTATTTTCGCCAAGAGAAGAATCGCCAGGGGAGAGGAGGTACCTTCTCACTTATTTATTTGTATTAACCACTCTTACAAAGTAAGAGAATCGCGGAGACTATATCGACAGGGATCATTGTTTTATGTCATTTTGTTTGGAACAAGCACTTAGTGTTGAACTTCGGTAACCTCTGCCTATAACAGATACATTTCGGCACAAGTGACGAACTCTGCAGCGCCCATCACGTTGTTAAATCTCATGTGCTGGTAGTTTCATTGGCAACCATAGCCAACAAACCGGAACACAGTAATGCAATATTATTGCTTCATGGCAGAAATAAAGTGACAGTAGTTCCTCGGACGAACTCATTCACAAATTATGTTATTTGTTTATTACTAACATTACAAAAAGATAAATACTTAATTAGCACTATTATTATTCGATACACAAAGGAAAAAATCTCGCAAAGCCCACACTAAGATTAAATCTTGTGTCATGGGTGTCTGCTTCCTAGAAGGTTATAATATAAATATATCTTATAAAACAAGAGGATGTGTATGTAATGATAACATGTGTATGCAATATTTATGTGTGTGAGAATATATGCGTTAGGGTGTGTATGTATGTGGGTTTCAGTGCATGTGTGTGAGTGTAAGGAGATATACGGGTGAGGGAAATGAATAGTGAAGGATATTATCATGAAATCACATGTAACAAATTTTGAGTTTCTTCATAAATAAGTGTTTGCAGCCACTTGCTAATTGAAAATTTAGCTTCTCTTGTTTACATGTCGATAAATTGGGTATAAATTGAGTCGCCTTATTATATAAAAATGTACTTAAGAACTGTTGGTGACGTTTTGCCGATTTGGGATTTGGATTATGGTCTGACACAGGAGTCGGGTTCATATCAAACCCTAGTACCTATTTTTCTGTTACTGTTTAAAGTTACGTAAATTTGGTTTCGCTAAGCAGGCGTTGTTAGTAATTAAAAAAAATATTAATAAAAATGGTATTGCTCTAAATTAGAAACTGAACTAAAAGGTAACTTTTGCATAGTTAACTTCACTCAACGACTCCAGCCATGTTTTGCTTATTCTCTCACTCAAAATATAGTTTTACTCTACATGCTCTAACTAGTGTGTACATTTAGTATTATGCAAGTCTAATTCAGCATGTTTGTGTACAAAATGTACATAAACATGCTGAATTACTCTTCTAGGCTGCGGTCTAAAACCACACCGAAATACAGTCACTCATTTTCTTGTCATTGAACTTGCAGATTGCAAACTTGCATGTGACTGTTTGTCAGATTTTTTTATCTGTCTGTACGAATTTGCAAATTTTTCAAGTGTGAACAGAGGCCGTAGGACAAACAAAAAAAAATTGCGAAAAAGTATTCGTATCGTAAGCATCAATGCGGCACGCTTCAACGCACAAACTATGAGTTATCTGTGTCACAATTCCCGTAGATAAATGGCAGTTTGTACTGTTTCACGTGAACGTTACGTTACACTTACGCAGTTATTTGCGCTAGCCCCTTTGGTGTACTATTTTCATTGTGATTTTGTCCTGTGCAGTTGGCGTACGACTACAAGTTTGACATAGAGGACGACGCGCACAAGATAATGTGCATGTGTGGCGCTCCCAACTGCCGAAAATGGATGAACTAATACACCATTGCAGCGTACCTAACCTATTTGTACAGAGGCGGGTCGAAGCTAACGTTATTTATATATATTATAGATTAGATTTAAGAATTTACTATGATTTTCATATTTGACATAATTATTTTAATTATCGTAAACTTTTTATAATTTTATTATCACTCCATACGATACTAATGTAGCGAAGGCTATGATGTTTAGTTTTATGTACCAAAGTTATTGTCTACGTATCGGACGACCTTTTTTAGATTTATGGAATGGATTTTTCTCTCCATGAGCTGTGTGATTTATCAATAAGACAATATCGACAGAGTTTTACTGATAATCTTCAATTTTGTAATTTTGATGTACTAATGTAGTGCATTAGAACGTTTTTGTACATAACATTGCATGTGCTCGTGAATAATATTTAGGAGATGAATCGTTGTTATTAAATTTAAATATTTTAGATGTGAGTATTAGAAAGGGCTAGAATAAGTAGGTGAAAAATTAGTAATAGGCGTATATTCTTATAAATCGTTTTCGACATTTGTTCTATTTGTATTTCTGTTCTCTATTTACATTTTTACTTTTGTTTTTATCGTTTTGAATAAGGAATATCTTATCTTTTGAAAATTTATTATTAATTAGACTGTATGTTTAGTTTGACGTGAATTCCCTAAATCTCTCAGGTGACGAAATGTTAGTTTAATATAGTTACCAAGTAGACGTGTATGCATTTAGAACGCGCAGCACAAAAGTTATTTAGCATAAACTTCGCTCTCTTTACTATAAATGACGAGTACATCAACTCAACAAAATTAATAATGATTATCTATTAATTGAAAATTACAGGAAGTATTTTCTTTTTTCCTCAAGCTGACTAGGGGATAAGATGGTCATAAGCCGCCCTTATTACATGAAATAGTTCTATTCTCTTCTTCGTTTTTGTTTGATGAGATCTAAAACATGACCGGCGTATCATAAATATTTATTCACATCATGTATAACTTTCTTAACGTTTGTTACATCGATAATGCAAACTGCAGAAACGGATTTTTGCTGCGTTGTCTGAATTATGTTCCTTTGGTATCTTAACTCTCTATCATTAACATTTATTTTATCGCGATGTGATTTCGGATCAGATATTGAAAATAAAATAAACGCACGTGCTTAGCGGGAGATAACTTACATTAAAAATAATGTAATGTAATAATTGGATGCAGGCCGCTTCCAACCGGTCCTTTTGGAAAACCATGGGGGAGGCCTATGTTCAGCAGTGGACCTCCAACGGCTGAGATGATGATGATGAAAGTCATAAATCATTAAATCAAAACATGATGCGTATTTAGACGGGGATTTGTAGTAAAGAGAGTTTAAAAGTCACGATGTGCCTCACCAGTTTCGTATATTAGCAGTAGTGTAGATGTACGGAACAGCGCGCCTTCTATCGACCGAATTGAATTTATGTATGGTTGTATGTACGGAGCGTGGACGTTGCGCACATGTATCTAGCGCACTTTATCTCTTCATGAAAATGCGTCATCGAAAGGCAATAAATAGGAATGTAGTGCGCAAGTCTTAGATAGAATAGGATAATGTAGTTGATAATCCCAAAATGTGATATTACCTCACAATATGCGTCAGCTGTGTATTCAGTTGTGGACAGGTTATCATTTGTTGATATGGTTTCGTACGAGCAAAATTCGTGTTCGCAAAGACGAATTCATCACTGAAAATCGACTAAGTGTGTGTAGTACAGCGGTGCGATGAATTGAGAGAGCCTGTAGATCTGGTTTTACATGAAATTGGACTATGTGATAGCACAATTTGTTATATCCATAGTCGCTATGTTGTCTTGGTACGATTTCATATGTAATTTTAAGTGTTAAAATGTGCAATAATTCACAGACTTGAGTAATGTATGTAAATATCCATCAAGATAATTGAAACGTTTTGATCATGAATTAATTTCCTACTTTAATTTATGCATTGATTGTTTGTGATTGTGAGTCACTTCCATAGCTATTTTCCATCAAATTATTTATTTAAGCATTCCCATAAATATTGCACTAAAAGTTGACTCAGATTATTTTCACAAGATAAATTTTAATGTTGTTTGTATAATTATTATTACTTAGAAGATATACATTAGTATTTTATTGTCTTATTTTGTATCATTAAAAATAATTAGTTTACTTAAATTTTCTTTTATTTTTGACGCGGTGATATTTGCTGCTAGCTACGAAGGCTGCAAGAGACTTGGATGTGTATGACGATTTAATAATATAGTCGGCAATACTACATATTATAAGCAGATTTCGAACGACGCAAGTCATGCTGAGTTTTTACAAAACAGGAAATTAAAAATACTATAACAGTTACGCAATAAGTTATGCAAGATAACATACTGTTCAATAACTTGTTATTCTAGAATCTGCATGAATACTTTTGTTCATATTACATTTTTAAACATGTATAGTAGTAGAATGTATGAGTGCATAAAATAAGCAATATTATCGTAACCCATTAACAGCCCCAAATATAAATGTTAACAAAAGACGAGGGCTTATTCAGCCACTGTTTTTTAACTTATGTATTGATCGCCATTCGGAATTTAAAAGCAGATAAAGCCACTGGACATAACCCAACGTTAACGCGAAATTCGACGCAAGCTATTTAATCGGTATCATAGTATCGTCGAAGTTAGGATTTGCTGAGTAGGTTTGACAGTCTCCAAATATACGGAATACTTTGTGAATTTAGCATATCTCTACACAGAGCTCTGCTGCTTGTAGTGAGTATAGTTAATGAGATACATGAGTAGTTTGCTAAAGCAAGTTACTTCAGAACGCCAAATAGAAACTGCTTATAACATTTAACATAAAACAGAAATAAATCTAATATTTTATCGAGGGAGGTCTAGGCGACCTCCCCCTCCCCCTGCACTAGGATTCCCTGTATCGCGGGAGTCATGAAAACTCACATGGAAAAACAAATGTTTCCGCCCATCACACAAATATTGGCTGTCATGGATCGAACCAGGGATCACTTCGAAGGAAGGGTTACTACGAACAAAGCTAACGAGCCGTCAAAAAAGGTATTCAAAGCGTTGTAAGATTCAACAACTAGTGACTGACCAGCAGGGCTATTGTGTGTCTCAGTTACTAACAATTGTTGATTGAAATCTGAATAATGGCGTCACTGTGTTAGTTTAGACAACTCCAGTAAGCAAAATTGTTAGTAAGTTGATGACTGGAGTTGACAAAGGCGATATACAGCCATTTTTTTCGATTTAATTCAACATTTGTTAGCAATTGAGATATATAATAGCCCTACAGCTCCATAGTTGATAGCACGTGGACCCTCAGATTCTGTTTGTATTTTTTAAATTTAGTACGGCTTAGCCTTCCCTATGTAGTCTCTCGGTCAGGATAAAATTAAACACGTTATTTAGTACAAATTTTATTACAAACTTTGTTTTCCGACTTTAATGCAAATAAGATACCAAAGATGACGTCTAAAGCTGGGAAAGCCAGCGCACGTTGATAGAAACATTACTGAAAACAGCTCGTCTAGCAAGGCGATACAAAATGGCATAGCAAAGTATAACTGCATGATCTCTGACATATGAAATCTAAACGGAAGTTATGCTACAACACTACGAACTTGAAGAAAACATAGCATTTCATTACTCGTATAATACCACCCACAGTCCAGTAGGTTTGTTTCCAGTATTTCAAAAATAAAGGCATTTTCATATATTAATGATTTCTACAATGTTGAGATGACGCAGTCTGATAGCGATATCACGCAATATATAAGCTATTTAGTTTTCTTAACAATTAAATAATTCCATGTCTTCACCTAAATGTAGACCAAGCGTTTAGAACATATTTTCAATAAACAATCCGAAAAAGCGATTGTAATAATTTACAAAAATATAACATTCGTCATTTTAAATTATAATAAAACTAACACAAGAGCGCTACTCGTTATAGATAGCAGAGTCAATATCACTCAATGTTGGAATGAGAATAAATATGATTTTACTTGCAATGCATTACTTCGAACAACTCCTGAGACGATGAAGGAGACTCGAGTGGTTATAAATAGGAGTAAATAGTTAATATGACAAAGCTGCTTGGATAGAAATCGAAGGCTTTGTCGTCTTATACATATTTGGCAATAAGATTTTTTCATGCCGAAAGGAGCATGCTTCGCACCACTACCTTAACTAATAGATATAACCACTATAGATAAATAATATTAACGGTTTCACAAACCTAAACAATACGGAAACCTTGCGTGTGAAGTGAAACTACATAAAAATAAACTTGTTTTGAGTGTTGCAGACAACGTCCACTGCGCAGCTAAGATATTATTTAATACTTAGCTTTTATTTATTACTGTATTCTCGCCCACTAATAATACCTCAGCTATGAAATATATTGCATGCATTTTGTACTATAATAACATTACTTCCGTAAGACCTCAATACATATTATAAAAATTGTAATAAATCACTTGCGTGATTCGATCCATAGAATAAGAGATAACAAGAAAGGAAACTGTGTCATTGTGATAAAGACTTTAATAATAAAACATGTACATGCGAAACATTATTAGTGAGCGAATGTTTATAACTGATTCATTTTGAACGTACATTTATTGTATAAATGTTGCCATTTATCGCCGCTTTACTCTGAACTCCTCATATTTTATGATTGTACTGAAATCCTAGAACATGAATATACTGCATAGTATGTATGCCACCATATAAAGTATACAAGCAGCCTTGTATCTCAGCAGGTTATGACCTCCACTGATGTGATCGTTTTAAAGAAACATACAAAATGTATATGTCTAACATAGGATATAAAGAAAGAAACCGCACGTACAATAATTATAGTCTTATATTGTTGACACATTTTATTTAAATAACATTCTATGTTTTGAACTATGTAAGTACAACAGAATAAGTAGATTTTATAATGGTACAACCGGGGGTCTTTATGGAAAAAATAAACATATATCACTCACATTTGAATTAATGTTTAGGTCGATTATTGTGATAGTATATTTGCGAGATCTAAGAAAAGATAAGTTAGGTAATCCTCATTCATTAACAAATTGAGGACCTCTCACCTGTCGATTGTCAATATAACAATGAAATTTAAATTTAATATTTAAAAAAATTTCTATTGAGTGTGGGTCGTTCGACAGATGAAGTAGTTCATAGTTCTATGCGCAGCCGAGACTACCGCAGCTCATAACAAACCTATCGTAAAATAAACAATATACGCCAATGGTAATCTAGTATTTAAGTACCTACTACTTCACATAGTAGTGTACATTTATTTGTTAAAATTTTCCATTAATGAGCATTCCCAGTCGTACCACATGGACATATTGAATTCTATACAAACCTTTACAATACAAAATATTGCTTTGATTTTAGTTGCGACAGGACATTTGAGAACTTATAGGTGGAAACCTTTCACATTAGGCGTTGCCCACTCGCTTCGTTTAGAACTGCACTAACTGTTCGGATACAGACACTTCTGCAGAGCTAGCATGCATTTGTCAAATATTTTCTGTTATTGTGGAGTTGAAATGCTTATTGTACGATACATTTTGATAAGTAATATACATTTCACAATACAATCACTTCGACATAACAGATTCATTTTATAGTCCGCGCCCAAATGTTAATACCGCCTTAGATATGGGAGCAGTGGCCGTGGAAGGGTGTGGTAGAGCGCGTTGCCACAGATTACTTGTATATTACTGCGTGCTTCACACCCCATCCCGCCCGCCTGCACTCACAGGGCGTTATCAACCATTTCCGCGCGTACTATAGTATCCTGTTATCCTACACCAAAGTACCCTATGTTATGTACAGAGATTCTGAATATATATTTTCTCAAACATGCTTGGAAATTTGAGCATTATTTTGACAACCTTCTTCGAGATAAATCGAAATTGCTGTACTGGCCAAATACATGCAAGCAGCGGCCGGCAAAAGTTGTATGAAAATCCATAGCTGTCGTGGTTTAGCGGCCAAATAAAATACACACAGTAAAGTCATATCTGTAGTGTAATAATGGAACGATCTTTTACTTCGAAATACGGCAACCAAGAAGATAACTTATTAAAGGTTTTATTTACATTTCGAACTGGATTGCAAATAGAAAGCTGTTTAATGAAAAAAAACAAATGAACACTAACGCGGGAAAAAATATTATTGCTCATCATTGATTTTGAAAGTAATTGTATTTGAATTTCCGCGCATTATTTGAGAAAAGTACTATACAAGCCTTGATCACAACTAGGCATTGATGGACTTACGTATTCCCCTCCGCCCACGTTTACACGTTCGTCCACCAATGCCTCTTGTGTTGGCCGCGGCAGTAATGTACTATACTTTGATTTAGGAGATACCTTGCTAGCTCTGTGAATGAATGAAGGGGGTACTGTCGTCATAACATATGAGAGTGAGTGCGGCGGTGGCGGCGGCGCTCAGTCGATGTACTGCGCGAGCCAGCGGAAGCCCTCGCCGTAGCCCTGGCGCTTCAGCACCGAGCACATGAATAACTCTAGCGGCCGCCCGGGGAGCTCCGACCGGGACACTTTACCCTGTATAAATAGATAACACTTTGAGACACCACATTAATAACTTAAAATGAAAAAGAATGAAGAGTTAAAGAAACGATGATATTTTAGTTAGTGAGTTACGAGATAATATAAGGGTTACTTTAGTATACATAATCACAAAGGACAATAATAATGTATTGAGGGAGAAAGTACGTCACTCCAGGTTAAATAATTATGGTAGTATTTTGAATCAAATTAAAATTGTATATACGAGATGTATGTTACAAAAAAATTATAAAAAACAATAAGGAATTCCTACGATTTTTTTAAAGTATAAACAATGCCACGTCGGCCGACGTTCTATTTTTACTACTGGCCAGGACTTGATCGAAGCGAATAGGCTTTTTAATTTAATAGTGTTACAAATTCAAAAGTAATTGTGTCACTGTTATTAAGTGCATATTAGTGCGAGAAAAATGGGTCGCGCCAGCGCCCGAAGAACTCTTCGCCTGTCTTAGAACGTGATGAAAACAATATTTGACCGATTGTCAAAAAGGTCGCCTGCTACCGTAGCACTAATAATTGCGGAAAAATGATTTGTAGATAAGCACACCGCGCTTCGTCGTACAAACTATAAATTATCTGTGCCACACTTGTAGCACATAAATGATAGCTACTGGACCCTCAATTGTTTTGATAACGATGCGATTACGTGTTACTCTCGTACGTTTACACCAAACCTTGTCGCTAAAGATATCTCAAAACTCGTCAAATGAAACAAAAATAACGATTATGATTTCCGTTAGTTGTTGCGAGAAACATGGTTAAATCTATGCATGAATTTAAAGACTTGTTGAAGTCTGCGTTTCCACTGATTAAAACCTATATACACAGTTAATGTTTGGCAATATAACTATATGTCCTGAGTTCTAGATTCGCTCTATAGGTATGCAATATGTCTGGCAACTTCTTAAGGGACAGATTGTTTTAAATGCATGTCAGAGTAGATGAAATTCGAACAAGTTAGTAAACATGCATACATTAACAAAGGCTGCACCTCGCGGTTTTACCCGCGTGATGGATGATGATGATATAAGTATATGTTTTAATCTAGTGCCTTAAATATCAAATTTCATCCAAATCCATTCAGCCGTGTTTGCGTGATTACGTATAACAAACATCCATACATCCAAACGTTCACATTTTATATAGTTTGTTCAGAGTTTGACAACATGATATCATGAGAACGTTTACGCAGTAAGAATTCGATAGTTACACAAATAATCGTGCGTGAACCACAATAATCATGATATAAGAGTAGGTAAGCTTCCCCTTTATCCCGGTAGATGCGTATTTTCATATATCCGCAGAAAAGTAAAAAAAGAAGCTAGATTTCTATAAACGTTTTAGGGAACTTGCGAAGAGAAAGGTCAATGAAACACGCTAAGTGTATAAAGTGGAATATTAGGTCAAAGACTGCTTAGCGAGTTACTGAACTGTTGCATTAAAATATTCAGTTTAGTCCAGTTTTGAAAGACTACGCTGTGTTTAGGAATAATTACAAAAACTATAGTTTTAGAGCTTTGAATCGCCTATTATACTTATACTAAAGGATAGGGATAAAGGGAATAGGGGCTAAAATAAGGACACTGGGCCCTGTTTAGTATTGTGAAATATCTAGTAAAACTCTAACTATATCATTTCTGATGTACGTTATGATTCCGTAACAAACTATATTACACTACGCCAGTGCAATAACCAATTACGTACATCATTCAATTTGCGTGCCTTTTGTAGAAATTACAGTATAATTAATGACAGGCAGGCAATGAAGGCATTCATTCACGAAGAAGTAATGGATACACCTTAACATTTTTTACAGAAACTATATAACTGTGATATGTGATAGATGGAACATGGTTTAAGATATATATGAAACAAGGGGGCATAACATACACACGATAAGAGCAGTATTCAGCAAGAACCTGTCTTTGCTAATAATACCTACCTACCAATTTCATTCACATTCAGCGCCAGTTAGTGCGCACGCTTTGGTATGGTAAGTTCTAAGAGCAGTTTATACTGCACGGGGAAGCGAAAATAAACCTAATATTTCGAAATAACGGTAATTCAGTGCAAAAGCGCCGCGTAAAAAAATCAAATCTTAAAGTTGTGCGTGACATTGCAACAAAGGGCCGGCGAGGCCGTTGCCGTACGACAAACGTCTACCTGAACCATACATTACATATTCACGTAGACATGAAGACAATCATCGTGATGTCTATCATTATCTAGATTAGATAAACATGTCCAATACGAACATAAAAATATATGTACCAACATATTGATACAAGTGCTGTAATACTCGTATATGGCGTAATTGTATCTAAGCGTTTGGAAGGCAATAAAAACGTACCTTAAGCCACTGGGGCTGCTAATGTTGAATAAAAGATAGTATGCTTTAGTCGAATGGTTTCTGATATCAATACATTTCAGACACCTCATTGGGCCTGTAGGTTAAGGTTTATGTTTGATTGACTGACGCAGCACATTTTATTGCTAATTGATGTCCTTACCGACTAGAATAATTGTTCTGATTGGTTAGATTAATCTGACTATGTAAGCATGACCCTGCATAATAAGGTATGTTTTTCATTTCACTAACAATATGTTTTCAGAGAGGCGAAATATGGAGATCTTTTACCCGCGGCTTGTAGTCAATGAACGCTATAGCCAGTCAGATAGTTAACATATTCTTAAATATTTTGTTGGATGAAATAATGCGCACTACTAAATGACTTCAGAGACGCTTTTGATTATAAACAAGAAGACTTATACTAAAATTTATATGAGCGTTGTTATATGCCAAAATTTCAAACAATGATTTCACTTTACTTCATGAGAGTTATCTATTCCCAAGTTTGCTGATTCTATATAAACAACTTATCCAAGTCGCTAGTAGCTCTGGTTTTGTAGATTGAGTTCGCCGCTTGTTGTAAATTGGAGGGAAAACCCAACCCACTAGTTACGATCGTTTTGTGAACATTAATCACCAGCCAGATATATCTGATAGTTTACCGCCTAATTAGCTTGCAGACTGTGTCCTAGCACGAAAAATTTCGTAAGTGTAACGTTATCGTATCGTTGACGTGTACAGTACAAACTATGAGTTATCTGTGCCACAGTTGAACTAGATAAATGATAGTTTTGTACTGTATACATCAACGATACGATTATGTTATACTTACGCAAATTTTTATGCTAAGCCCTAAGTTGCTAAGTCACATCGCACGACCAAAATATAATTGAGGCGCTTCGCAGCGTTGAGATCTCTAAAACATTTTATAAGCGGTAAATTACCTTTCCGGTAGTCTGTTGATACAAGTTGAAGAACTGGCGCAGCTCGTCTTCGCTGGCCGCGCCGGGTTTGTCGATCTTGTTCCCGAGGATGAGCACGGGACAGTTGCTGAGCGTCTCGTCTGTGAGCAGCGAGTCCAGCTCGGTCTTGGACTCGGGCAGACGCGCGCGGTCGCACGCATCCACCAGGAACACGATGGCGTCCACCGCGGGGAAGTAGTCGCGCCACACGCGCCGCGCCTGCTGATGCCCGCCCAGGTCGAACGTCGTGAACCGCATGCTGCCTATCGACAGCTCCTCAGACGCTAAGGACAACCATGTACATACATAACACACCTTCCTGTAATGCAATTATGGTTTCGCCATTTACAGTTTAACCCGTAGACTCGCCTTTGGACAATAACATAATAGAATTCCAAGAACATACTACAATTCCTAGAAAGACCTAAAATTTAAGTAACCAGGTAGTACTTTCTGTTAACACTAAATTCATGTAACACTTAGAATTACATTTTAAAAAATCGGCCATTATTCTATTCAATTTTGGGTAATTCTACGTAAGTTTAGCGAGCACCAAGTTACGTGACGACTAAGCTGTCTAAAATATACGCACAATTGAAGATAAATATATAATTGTAGTGCTGTCATTCGGAAGTGTTATACTAATTTGGATTTTAGCCCAAACAGAATAAGATCTGCTATAATTTAGAGATTTTTAATTTATCGAATGTTTACAGAATCGACACCAATATGTGTGGTGAACGGGATTTTAGACGTTAGTCCTTGTAAATTTGTTTACAGCTTGAGTATTCTCAGCTTTACTTATAAACGCTGCTTAAATTTAAATATCATTTAGCACTACGTACTACTATATTACTGAGCGCAGTACTAACGTCTTTCATAGTTACGCAGCGTTTATAAGTAAGGTCGTCTATATTGTTGTGTGGTTGGTATAACATACATAATGTATTATTACATCATATCCAATGATATTACATTGAAAAGAGGTAGATACGTTATGTGAGAACTGACGCGAAGTTTCGCGCATACAAGAACGTATTTTGCTGACGTTCTTAGATATAAAAAGTTAATAGTCAGCTAAACATAAAAATAAATAGAGTATGTATTCAGTTTACATACGAAAGTGTGTTTGTTGGTTTGTCTTTCTTCCTTCAAGCTTAAAGTACAGAACCGATTTTGATGAAGCTTGTTACATAGATAGTCTGTAGCCCGAAAAAGTACATAGAATACAATTGTAAAAGAAAAATTTTCCTGTAAGATAGTCCTAAATATAGAATAAATTCCTGTGAGCATAATGAAGTCTTCAGCCTCAGGTCAAGAAGACAGGGCAAAACAAAGAAACTAACAAGATAATATAGCCTTAATTATTTACAAAAGGTACAACATAATCAGACATGCTCATTGCTGGGACACTGACCTTCCTTATTCAGAGAGGTGTATGTATATAATTGGATCGAATTGTACATTAAATGACTTCTAATCTCGTCATGTTCATTTTACCAATCGCAGAGTCAAAATATGAAATCTCTACGAGTTGTTTACTACTCTACAGATACAAGCAAATCTATTTCAACATGTTTTAACAAGTATGTTGAGTCCAGTGTTTACAGAAAACAAGCTTTATTCATTTATTCAAAGTTTATATACTTTTATGTATAATTTCTGTTATATAACATTTCCATTATTATAAACAAAACTTTGTCATATTGCTTTCGTTATGTCTAGCAAAATTCCGATTGGAAATTTTATGTTCCATTATCTGGAGGGTATTTTCTATGCATTTATAAATAGACTCCTAGTATCGTTGATCAGTTTTTCGGAAAGTATATTGGGTATTAATCAAATCACACTGTATATAAAATTAAGATGCATAAAATTGGATGGATGTATGGACTTGTTACTGAACCATGGAAAAACGGTTGAACTGATATAGGTGGAAGAATATAGATGTGGCACTGGATTGACACATATTGTATGAATACTTTTCATCATCATCCATCACCACGCGGGTGAAAAAACAGCGGGGCGCAGCAAGTATTAAATTTGCCGCAAAATGATTAGGCGATTTGCATGATATGATATATTCGAATATCTTAGATGAGATAGACAAAAGTGCAATGCGTCTGTAATTATTTGGATTAAGTTGTATGATAAGATGCAGGTGAATGATGTGCATGCTCTTTCCACTGGTTGCCGCTTAGTAAGTAGGCCAAAAGTAATTTACTTGAGAGTATTTTGGTTAATATTGGTGTCAACTTTTTATTGTTTAACTTAATAAGCCCATGGTTTTATTAATAAACCATTTGTTTTAGTGTAACCATGTCTTTAACACTTTGCGTACCAGAGACATAAATATACATCAGTTTCATTCATAAATCTTTTGTTTTAATCACGGTATAGGAAGGGTTTAAGGGTTTATGTCAAGTTGGTGGAAATCATCCAGTTTCCTAAATCTTTTTAGTTTCCAAGGCAACCTCTAGCTTTGTATCATTCATTTACAATTTTATTACATCAGGAAATACCTATATGCTTAGACATGTATGTATTCTAAAATTCAACCTTGACGAATATTTTTAGTCAACTACCTATTATGGACACTTATTTTGAAGGATGTGACTTGTGTAGCCTAATGGCTTGCCATTAAATTTCCTAGCAGGCTTATGACTGTGAAATATATAATGTTTACACACTCATACCCTTGTACTATAATTCCCTGTGCCCAGAGGCATTGACTACCAGCATCTAAGATGCACACACTAAAATTTAAGCCACGGCTAGGGATCAAACCTGGGACCCCACGCTTCAAAGGCAGGGTCACTATCAACTAAACTTACGGCGCCAACGAGAAGTGTTATAATGGATGATATTTGAGAGCTCAAAATACAGTTAAATATTGGACTTTTTCGAGGCTAGCAACTGTTATTTAAAACTAGTTTTTGCAAATATTCAAACACCAAATAGATATTTACGAAGTAATGTATTGGAATTTTAAAAAAGTCTGTTAGTAAACTCATAGCCATGTTTGTATGCGGTATATTATTAGCATGAAGTTTATGTCTTATAAATCTAATTTAATAATTAATAATAATGATTAATTAGTAACTAATGAATAATTTATTAATTTATTCATTAGACGTTGGATGCAGGCCACTTCCAACCGGTCCTTTTGGAAAACCATGGGGCAGGCCTATGTTCAGCAGTGGATGTCCTACGGCTGAGATGATGATGAAATCTATTTATAAAATTTCTTATATGTTATGGTGTTTTTGCATAGTTGTATATCCTTCATGATGCAAATCAATTTTGATGAAACTTAGCATAGGAATACTTACTGAATAGAATTTTTTTAAATGTCTAAAGGTGGTCTTACACAAATTACTCTTACAAATTGTATTTACCTAATATTTCAGTTTTATTGCTATATATCAGTCACTATCAGTGTGTATAGATTATTGCCTATTTATTTATGTTGCTCCAATTTGCTCAGTATGGTGTAGTGGTGTAATGTGTGGCAGTAAATCTCTAGATGCATCATGAGTTCTTTGAGTTCATGAGTAGAGATGTCTTGCATCTAAGAAAGCCTAATATGCTAAGTCTGGTCTAGAAGGTGCACTTAGATAATCCTTCAGCTGATGCGGATTCAGACACAACAGATAATCCATTGTTATCCTGGTTAACAACAGCGCAGGGGGCAATTATGTTGGTAATATTAGATACAATGCTAGAAAGCAACTTTATACATTTTTGAGCATGACTTCTGTATTAATTAGTAACCCATTTGATTACTTCCATGAAGCTTCCAAATATGTACTCACTGGGGTGTAGTGTGGGTACATGCTGTGCCAATCTGTCATCCTTGAGCATGTGCAGAAGTGTAGTTTTGCCAGCATTGTCTAGACCTAGGAACAGGAGCTTTCCAGATTTCTTCCATAAACCTATAAATAGTTAAATAAGTTATTAAAGGTATAACATTGTCATTTCAACAGGTACAGCTATGCCAGCAACCAAAGGCCATACTGTATGTAAAAGAAATAATTTTCATGTGTATGTTTGTTCATTTCTGTGTATGTAATTGGTTGCAAATTAGAACTACGCACCTAGTTTCATATTTGGCACATATTTCATTGCTTAGCAATCTGGTTCTTCCCATTTATTTATATGTTAAAGTATTATTAATTTAAAAGGTCAAGGTTATTATTAGTTACTGTAAAAGCTATCTAATCAACCAGTGAATAGACAAACTACACAAGATAATTATGTGTTGTTATATTATTGCTCCAATAGATATAGCAACGATTATGATTTGTGTCCATCAATCATTCTATAGTGTATTAAGAGATTTACATATTTACTAGTTTAACCATATAATATTTCAAACTATGTAAGTAATAGTTAATAAAATAAAGGTATCAAATTGTGTAGTCATTTTCATTGATGTATGTATATATGTAGATAATCACCCAATTTAACTCTGTACTCACCGAGGAAACCAAGGACTCCAGTGAACCAATCCAAGATAAACATTTTGAATCTGGAATGCAGGAAATTGACATTATCTCAGTTCAGGGCATCTCAACCTTCCATCACAAAGAGCAAAAAGTGAGATGGATGAGTAATGACTTGTTACACTTATCAATTGCGTCGGATCACACGACAGAGAAATATGACCCAGTCATTTTATATGAACACACATGTCTTCTTTCGCCCCAAGAAATCGAAAACGTAGTAGGAATACGATTCTGAATTGAGTAGCATGAATGACAGAACGTAATTTTGTACTTGAAAGTTTAAGCAAACATTACACCATTAAAAGAAGTTAAATACTCACTTATTAAAATTTACCTAGCTTAATTACTGCTAAAGGAAGTTTATCACAATATTTTCCACTTATTTGCAATATGTTACGTCGCAAAAACTGACGATTTTTAGCAATATTGGAACCAAGTGGAACTGACTGTGGGGATTGGAATTGGATTGGATTGGAAAATATGAAGTTGGCATTAATGACGTGACTTGACACTGGGGTTGCCAGTAAAAACGCAATTAGATATTTTTTGAAATACATACATTATTGTAAAAATTATAAAATGACTTCTCTGCGGCAAGAAAATGTGAGATAGGTATGCATAAAATTTTCCAAGCATATCACACCAAACCATACTCCATATCTCTATGATAAATGATAATGTTGTATGATATTTAGTACGGTACACAATAATTTTAGTGTGGGCAGCTATAAAATAACGTTTTTTAAATGTATGCGTATATTTGTGGGGTTATATGGTACTGCTAAATCTATATATCTATATAAGAAAAGTTCTTATGTTATGGCTACTTAGACCTACTCGCAATTTAAACCTACTCGCAATTAAAACACCACCACAAACATTTATTTCACTAATACAAAATACCTTTGTCTCCCAGTGTGACACGGCCTTATATTATTGTCCCTATCGTATATGCCGTGGTCCGTTTTGGGATAATTTTGCTCACAGTGCTATCGTCTACCAAAGCTGGTCCGAGACAAATATCGCGATTTTGACAGCTCGTGGCACTGTAAGCGTGTTGTTAATTCGGACCAGAGTTGTAGCAATAACGAACCATTTGCGCGCGAAAAACAAATTCATAAAAATATCATAGTGCAAAGTGTGAAGCTTAACTATGTAGTGTGTGGATTAAAAAGAAATAATGGCAACGTGTGCGTGTAATGAACACAAGCTGTGCTATGCCTATGTTGGAATTCAGTATTCAGTCTATCACTGCGGTCCTAATTGGCCATAATCGCTATTAGCGCGATAACAGTCTGTCCCTTTCACCGTGAGCGTGATTACGATGGCCCACGGTACGTCATCGATGACGTCTTAACTGCCGCCATATTGACGATTACATGAACCTTGCTCTACACCATAATCGTAATAAGCGTTCTGTCAAAAGTGACAGGTGTTTGTTTATTTCTACAACGTCTTTACTGGTGTCCCTTCTTTTTGATGTAAAAGTCGCAAAAGTCGGTCCATCCATTCCATTATTTCTTTTTAATCCACACACCACATAGTTAACCTTCACACTATGCACGATATTTTTATGAATTTGTTTTTCGCGCGCAAATGGTTCGTTATTGCTACAACTCTGGTCCGAATTAACAACAGGCTTACAGTGCCACAAGCTGTCAAAATCGCGATATTTGTCTCGCGAAACGGACCGCTGTGTTATTAAGCTTGTGATTGGCGTACTCGCTGTCAATTTTAGTTCTACAATTGACCGCGAGGTGGCACTGTTCATTTAATCGTACATTTTTTCGCGGCAGTCGATATCGAGCATCGATTGGTTTCAATGTTGTAAACTCATGGTAGACCAACTGATACCTTAAATACTCAATTATACCTACGACTGTTTCATAATTGTTTAACGAGCAAAATTCAAAAAATGGCTGATTTCTATTTCCTCGACATGTATATAATAATGACGGATTTATAAACTGCTAGGTCGTATTGGTGGTCCACGAACTGATTGTGTCAAATTGCAGTCAAGCTCGTTTTCGTGTTATTGTTGTCATTAGGTAAAGCTTTATTTTTAGAGATTTCAGAACAGATTTTCAGTTCTGAAATATATATGGCTTTAGTAATGTGAAGAAGAAAGCTCAGTGCAATCTGTATTTCCAGTACTGAGCGCTGAAAACAAGTGTAATATACTCTGGTGCGATGATTAATATAATAGACAACAAAACTTTTTAGAGAACTGTTGAATAGTGGTTTACAATGTAATTTAGTAAACAGTAAGTCTCAAAGGTATTGTGCTTATGGTGGGAGGGAAATTCCAAAGTTAGGAATATTTAAAACAAATCTGTATTAGCCTGAAACAAATGTGAATGTAACAGCTTCTGTGTTAGTATATGATGGCAGCACTGTTGAGTCGAGATACTTCTATTCAATTAGGACTTTTGCGAGTAGGGCCTCAAAGTACAGTTATGTCAGCTTATACAGAACCCACCGACACTGCTTTGAAAAAGAAAAATTACATTAATGTTTCTTAAGTTATTTACAGGGGTAGGAAAGTTGAAAAATTATGAAATTAAGATACCCCATTATTAACCCCAAATTACCACTTGTTGCTCAACCTGTAAGAAAATACCCATATAATGTGAGACAAATAGAAAAAGATTTAATACAGGAACTTCTTGACAATGATATTATTGAACCGGTTACAGGATCAACACCATTTCAATTCAATTCAATTCAAATACTTTATTTGCATGAATATGGGTACAAATAAGATCTATAACAATAATTTAAGTCCGCCATAACAACCTCGTATGAGGTATGCAAATGTCAATTTAGAATAACTAAAGTCGTCAGTGAAGTTATATAATGCAATGTCAATTGATAAGGTTTACTATTTGTCATGGTAAATGTAATACCTACATGATATTTCTTTCAAAAAGTCTTTGACCGAATAAAAGCACTCGCCCACCAACCACTTTTCTAACTCCGTGTAAAATCTGCGACCGGGTAATTCATGCAAATACTTCGGAATGGAATTATAAATGAGAGTTACCATTTAAGTGCAGTTATTCCTAAACAGTTCTAACGAGGGTACCGGCATCTTGAGCTGCTCCTGCGTAACAGTCCGTTTACTTAAACTATTATGAATCGGAAACAATGAGAGATTGCTCCTGACAAACTTTACCGCTTCATATATGTATAAACCTGTAACTGTTAAAAGATTACGAGATTTAAAAACTGGTTTACACGACTCGGCCCAGTCCATGAGAAATACAGCTCGAACACATTTCTTTTGCGCTTTGAAAACTTTGTTGATATCTTTGCCATTACCCCAAGCAATTATCCCGTAAGGAATAACCGAAACAACATAAGTATGATACACCGATAGTACCGTATTCAAGGGAGCACAACGTCGTAATCTTCTAAGTGCAAAAGCAAAACTATGAAGTTTGTTGGTAATCATGTCAATGTGGTTACCCCACGATAAGTGAGCATCAATATGGATGCCTAAAAATTGTGTATTAGTTACTTGCTCAATAATGTCATTTCCATTTTTTATCATAAAATTATTCTTTTTACTCTGTATAAATTTAAAATTTATTAGCTTAGTTTTCTTAATATTTATTTTAAGTTTATTTGAATCTAACCAGTCAATAATTTTGATAAGGCAATTTTCTGTGTCATTAATTAAATTGGTTACATTTTTGCATGCTAATAAAATAGTGGTGTCGTCAGCAAAAAGTATGCTGGTGTGCGCAATAACACTTGGTAGGTCATTAATATAAAGAAGGAACAATAGAGGACCCAAGATACTTCCCTGAGGTACACCATTGCAAATAACTCGTTCATCCGAATCATAATCTATTACGCAATTTGAAGCTTTGTCATACTGGGTGATTCGGGTTACTTGTTTTCTGTCTTTTAAATAAGACTTGAACCATTCCTGGGCTGCACCTCTGATACCATATTTATCAAGCTTATTTAGCAATATGTCATGATTGACAAAATCAAATGCTTTACTTAGATCAAGAAACAGTCCACACGACGGCGTCTTACTATTAATACTATTTAAAATCTGTTTAAGAAGATTATACAGTGCTAATGTGGTTGATCTACCTTTCCTAAAACCATACTGTTCTTGGGCTAATATTTCATATTTATCTAAATAAGAGATTATTCTTGTATATTGAATCTTTTCAAAAACTTTTGAAAAAACAGGTACTAAGGATATTGGTCTATAGTTATCTCTATCTATTTTCAGACCTTTTTTTAATACTGCCTTAACTATTGAAGTTTTAAGTTTTTCTGGCATACAACCTTGCTCTAACGAAAGGTTTACAATATATGCTAGTGGCTCATTTATACATGGGCATATAGCCCTATGCATACTAGTAGTGTTGTTGTCTTAACCTGCAGTTTTTATGTTATTTAAGTTCTCAATAATTTTAGATATTTCGTCAGACGTAGTCGGTTTTAAATATACTTTGCATTGACGATTTCACTGTTAAAATGGCATTGTGTAAAATTTGAGAGCCAGTTTGGTTGTTTGCTGACTTACTAGTGATGTCTATAAAATAATTTGTGAATGAGTTTGCAATATCGGTTCCAGACGACAGAAGTACCCCAGTGTGTGAAGTGTCTATATAGTTTGTAGGTCTACATTTTCCCATCTATTTATTAACTATATTCCATGTAGCTTTACAATGATTCTTAGAATTCACTATATACTTTACGTTATTTAATAGATTGTGTTTATTTATGCATTTTTTTAGTATGTTGGAATACATTTTGAAATCTGTTTTTGTTATAGGGGTTTTATTTTTGTAATATTTAAATCTTAACTTTCGTTTCGTTTTGCAACTGGACCGGATAACTTTTGTAATTTTATTACGTCTCCTACCTGTATTGCTCATTTTGATTTTTGTGACTGGGAAACACAGTTTGTAAAACAATGTAAGATCATCTAAAGAACGTTGAATGCATCGTTTACAGGCTGCTCATAGACGTCGGAAAAGGATAAACCACCAATGGCATCCGAAAATTTTCTCATATTCTCTGGATTAACGTCATGAATATATCTAAAGCTATAATCGAAAAAGTTTATTGAAAAATACATTTAAGTGACCTGTCGGTATTCGGTAGACACATAAGGCCTCTCGGTAGAGAGTTAAATATTCCTTGCATAAGGCACACATTTTTAATCTTTTAATTTCTATCCCGCAGATTTCATAATCCTTGTCCACTCCTATATTAAAATGAATTTCTTTACAATCTAAATTATTTTTACATAGTATTAGACAACCACCGCGTCTCTTGTCTTTACGAGCATGACTGGCTTTTAATGTATAGCCATTAATGTTAAGGTAGCTCTCCTCTCCCTTTAATATAAAGTGTGCCGTAAGACAAATAAAGGATATATGCCTGTTCAATTGCATAAGGTCGTCTATGGCAACTTCTAGGTCATGAATTTTACCCAGAACTCCTGCAATGTTCTGGTGGAGGACTGTAACTGTATAAACATCGAAAAAAAAATGTGTTTGCGAGGTTTTTAATTTAGTTTTAGTATTGTCATTCTTATTTGTCGTGACCGGGAAATAATCTGTAATTAAATGTTTACCCGTTTAGGAGGTCGATGCTTTGTGTATTTCCGTTTTGTTGTACCTAGATTTAACCTGAAAGTAATAAGGTATTGTCCCCTTTTTTAGTGGAGCTGATTTTGAAATGGTCTATGTAGAGGAAGTTAAAAACGTATTTTTGTACTGAACCGCATTTACATGGTGTATAATTTTATTATAAATTTTGTTAAGGTCAAACTCAGTTTCTATAAGAATGCAGTTAGTGAAATCCTTTACAAGGAGTTTTATGTGATGGTTAAGTTGTTGCTCTTTCAAAAAATCATTGTACAATACATTTACCACAAAAACATTACAACCTCTCAGTAAACCAATTGCTTTTTTCAATTCTGTCAAGAAAATATGTGCATTAGGATCATTACATCCAGTCATTATTATTACATTGTCATCTTTCGTCAGAGTCTTCTCTACATATAATATATATTAATCTGTTCTATTTCTTTACAATAACTCAACACATCACACGTGATAGCGTCAGGTTTCGTAAATGAGATAATTCTATCGTAATCTTTTATAATTAAACTGTGCTTCTTTTTAAACAATGATTGGAAAACACCTTCTCCTTGGTTATCAGATAATAAGATGATACTACCCTTTTTCAATGCTCTTCTTCTGCATTCTGCAACTATCGACGTTTTCTTTGGCTGGTAATTAGTATTATTAGCAGTAGTATCGACAGGCCCTCGTTTGGCTTCGCTTGCTTACGGCATGCCGTCCACAATGATTCGTTTGTGTTGGCTCGTTACCCTTCGCTCGCTCTCGTTCGCTGTTGTCTGTACGCGGCATAAGACTATCTAAATTCTCTTACAATATAGCTCACCTTCCTGAAAAGAATATGCATACAGCTGATATGCTCTCACGTTCACCGTTGAAAATATAAGTATTATAACTGAATGATTTGGATGAAAGTGAGATAAAGAAAGCGGTGATTGCTTAAATACAATCGATTCCAATCTCGGATACATTATTACAAGCTATTCCAGAGGCGCAAGAACGAGATGTTATAGTTGTACTTTAAAAGAATTTATTCAAATAGGATGGCTACACAAAAATGATAGACCAAAGTATTAGTAAGTATGTTCTATTAATTCAGACGTGAACTATGTATTCAAGAAGGGTTATTAATAAGAGGTCATTGAATACTCATACCAAAGGAATAGCAAAAAGAGATGCTTATAAGTTGCATCAAGGCCATCAGAAAAATTGAAGAAGACATGCGAGAGAGTCAGTGTGTTGGCCTGGTATCTCTAGTAACATTCGAACACTAGTAGAGCAATGTCAATAATACATTCAACTGAGGATCAACTCAACAGAGCCTCTCATTTTAAATGAAATAGCTAAATCTCCATGGGAAGTTGTAGTTGTAGATTTATTCACAGTTAAGGGTAAAGATTATATGGTTATAGTAGATTATTGTTCGTGCTTTCCAGAAGTTTGTAATTTAAATGCAACAACATCTAATGCCATTATAGGACATCTCAAGTTCATATTCGCCAGACACTGTATACCTAGTGTGGTAAAATCAGATAATGGAGTTTGTGGCAATGGAATTTAAGAACTTTGCTAAAGTATGGGTTTTTAAACATATCACAAGCAGTTTGCATGCACCTTGGAGTAACGGAACCGTTGAAGCCGGAGTCAAAACTGTTAAAAATAGAATATTAAAGTCAGAATATACTGCTTTAGGTCTATTGGCATTCAGAAGCACCCCTGGTGAAAACGGATATAGTCCAACCCAATTACTTTTCGGTAGACGCATTCGTAAAACAGTACCCAAAAATCTGTTAATACTTGGGACCTTACTATAATCTCTTAAAGCAGGACGTCTAGATAATTATAGGCTTATTCGTACCATGACAACGTTATAGCAGGCTTCCCAGACCTAATATTTAAAAACTGTGGTAAACCGTTCACCTAGTTTTTGTATGGACTGACGTCATCGTGATACTTTAAATCCGCTCATATTATCAGCTTACAAACGTCTACCATCTGCAATGTTGGTTGTAGTAAATTGTTAGACCACCAGAAACAACATTATTCGTTAATTTGCGAGGCTTTATTATCAGCTTCGTAAAAACCATGCAAGTTCCGTGCAGTTCTTAAACCTGCGATAAACAGGTTTGAATGAAATCATACCATGATCAACTGTTTGAATATTGTTTTCTCAAAGGTGAACGGATAATATTGTCTCTAGAATTCTAATTATGTACTGTAAACAACATTGCAGACGCCTAGACGTTTGTTAGCTAATAAACTGAGTGGATTTAGAGCCACATGTGAACGAGAGTCCATACAAAAAAACAGGAGAACAGTTTTTCTGCGATTCTTGAATAGTAAGCCTGCTTTAAAGTTGTGGTAGGAATAAACCGGGCAGTTTTCTAGAAGTCCTGCTTTAAGAGCTCATAGTAAGGCCCCTGCACCGAACTTGCATGGTTTTAACAAAGCTGATGGTAAGGTCCCTAAAAAGCCAGATATGCCAAAAAAAACACAATCACAGATGCATTGCACATCATAAAAGTTAAGGGAAATTATGATCGAAGGCATACAGCAAGGGGTCTGATCTATCTCATGGCTCTTATGTTTGGGACACGATCTCAAAAACCTATGGGACAGTCATAAAGAAAAGAGTTGAGCCAAGAAGCTTTGATATAAAAACAACGAATGGATATATTTTCCGTATGAATCACCTTATTCCATCACAAAACATTAACATTGAAGAGAGAGAGGAACTTAATAAGTCAAGGATATAACAGATATAGATGGATATAAACTTTTAGCAAACCCAGCCAGAACGCCAGCGTCACAGACAATTATATGTACACCTGTGTATGTGGTGTAGTCACCTCAATATTGACCGTGTTATACGACCTCCTTAACGAAGTGTCATAAAGTGTTAGTTTTATTTCCCTTCTTAATAGTTGAACTCCTTCTCTAGGTGAATGCTGAATGATAGTTTTTGGGGGACTGTTCATCCCCCGACTATGAATTCCAGTGCTAAAAGCTATATTTTTATATAATGTAAACTGTAGTTATTTTTATTTCTGTTTTTTGTACGAAGGGGAGGATGTTCAGTTATTGTTTCATGTTAAATACTCATTACTTCAGATGATATGGACTTTTTATTCATTTAAACATTACATTGTTAGTAATTTAAAAAAAAAAAAAAAAAAAAAATAATAACTATCTAATCTATAAGCCCCATGGTGAGGGGAAAAGTGGCCAAAACGCTGGCGGCATTGCCACGCTGGATGGCAATGCTAAGTTTTTGCCCAAAATAGGCGCCAGCATTTCGGTCACCCGACGCCTCAAACAAACGTTTCGCCAGATCCCTAAACAAGTTGAGAGCGGACGGCCCCATGGGCCTAAAGTTTCGACCCCAAACGGCACAAACATGTACATTCTGTCTAAATACACATATTTATGACGTTTGAGGTCTTCCGCTTTAGACGCGGCAGCGCCAGCCCGATCAATCGTCCCAGGGAGACGAGACGGCGCCAGTGTCTCTACACATGTAGCATCCCAAACCAGGGGCTGCCCCATCTTCCACGGGACGATAGTCATCCCATCTGGTCTCTTTCCGTCATCTCGCATCAATCCGTTTGGTTCCAATACTGACGGGACTCCAGCACTGACAAATGCCCGACGGATGATATCATTCAAGCTGGCGTGCCGCGGTATGCGCCCCACGCTCTTTACGCATGAGAGTGCGTGGTGGCCGAACCGATCCACCATTTCACCGCAGACACAACGGTGAGGGACCTGGCGCCAAAGCCCCGACTCCCATCGAGTAACAGCTAACAGGCGAGCACACTCTGCGGAAGAACTAGTTGAATTGATCAGGTTTTCAAGTTCTAACTCACAGAGCGGCCCGTCCCACTCTGAGAAGCAGGAGCTTTGGGCAGGGACTGACTTGGACAAGCTATTTTCCAGTTTCCTAAAGCCTCAGTCATATAACTAATTTGAATAGAAGGCGATAAAATTGCCTTTACTAACTTTTGAGTACTGAAAATTGATGAAAGGAAAGCGGGTAATGCTACACTAGAAATTTTGCGAATACCGAGACCTCCACACCTAACAGGTAGTGAGGCCTGGCGCCAAGTGCGATCGTCAAAATGTGTGTTAAGTATGGTAGTGAGCGTATCCCTCTGGATGTTGTCAAGTTTTTGTAAAAGTAAAGGATGATTCCAAAACTGACAACATCTAAGAGAATACATAAATTTAGGGACAAAAAGGCAATATCGAATAATAAAATAGGCCATGTGACAATTTATTTTTTATAGGCGGTCCGAAACTGAGTTAAAGTTTCGAATTTTGCCATCAACAATATCTTCAATTGACTCGTCTAGGATTGGAGACCCTAAGAGGCGAAGTGATCGATTATCTAATATTTTGATATTGGGAGCAATTCATTAAAAAATTTTTACTATCTTATTTCTTAGTAGTGTTGTAGAATTTGGAATGAAAAGTTCGCATTTTGAAAAGTTGAGAGCAAGACCTATTGAACTAAATTCTGCAATTAAATTTTTTAGGTCTTTAAGAACAGTGTCAACACTCCTCCTACAGAACCATCATCCAGGTACCAGACATTAAATTTTGATTCCAATTGTTTGATGATTGCTTGGCTAAAAATAGCTGGTCCAAGCGGATCACCTTGTTGGCATCCTACTTCTGAAGATAACAAATTGTTGTTGTATATTAATTTTGAAGGTTTACCATAACATTGCCATATGAAATTATATATAAAAGGGATTTTATTGTTAACTTGTGTCTAAAGAGTGTTTCTATCAAGAGAATTGAAGGCATTCTTAATATCAACCTTCAGCTACACTTCACATCCTTCATTTGTTAAAAATGTTCTTGGCAGGGCATGTACCGCCGCCTCACAGCCACCCTGTGAACCAAATCCCAACTGCAAGGGTTGAAATTCCTTGCAGAGAGATTGTTTGATATGTTTAACACAAATTTTAGCAGTTAGGCGACGGTACACTGTTCCAACAGCTATGAGCCTTATGCTACCATCTTTTTTAAGAAGAGCGCATAAATTAGCTCCTTATAAAACATTTGTTATTGCGTCATTCACTCTACCTGTTAACATCACATTTACTAGTGAAGTGAGCTCTTTAAGCAGAGAGTCCCCAATCTCACCGCAGCTTGCACTGGTCAGGTCTTTTAGGTGTTGTGGCGTAAAAGAGTCGAGGCCTCCCGCTGAACCACTTGGGAAGGATGCTAACGCATACATTAGGTCGTCGACAGTGGCAACAAGAACATCCTCCCCAGTAACGTTAGCAGGTAAAGGAAGAGCTTGAGCTGCGGAAGGTGGATGTTTTTCTATTAAAGTTTGGTGCAAATGTATCACTGGAAAATAAAAGTCTAGCCGAATCTCTGATGTCTCCTTCACTTAGCTTGTCTTCTACGAGACGGTAGGACGCAGAACTATATACGGGCCGAGCTAAATTTGGCGAAGTGAAGCAGAATACAGGACAGCGCTTTGAGTTGTCTTTACAATTTTGTTTTATTTTACTAGTAAGAGAATTTTGATCAGATGGGTTTTTCGAAACATGAAGAATTCTATACGTGAAAGTCAACAAGTGCTCCCAGGCCTGAGGAGAGTTACATGAAATAACATTTCTGATATCATCAATCAAACATTTAGCGACGCTAATACGTGCACCACGAGGAATTCTTTTTAAAAAACATAGTAAACAGAGCAGCTGCTGTACTGTCAACATTGACAGTCGTCCTTCGTCCTTCCATAAAGTAAATTCATTTCAGTCTTTGATTTGTACATGCGCCGTGGAAAATCTTGATAATGAGCTATTAGAAAAGGTTTCTATATGTTTTGTCCGAGGTATATTTATTTTATGGTTAAAAAAGTGAAATTGTACTGGAAACTGAATTAAATTAATTATTTATTAATTTATTTGAAAAAAATGTTATGACATGACATTTAGAATAATTATAATTATACTTATATATTATACTCATTGAATATTGTCATGGTATGTCGGATGGACATTGTCATGGAGATTCGTAAATAAATGCTAGAAAATACATGTCAATATTATTTAATATTTTGTTTTGACACAGTTCTCCCGAAAAAGTTTACACTTTCAATAGGTATTGAAGTGCCCTATATACCTAACATATCAAGTATTAAGTTTCTGAGTCGTTTTATTGGGGTTGCTCGCGTTAATAACTTTATGCGAAAGTGGCGCCCCTATTAATTTCTTTTCTTTTATTCAAAGTACAGGATTAGACAGAAGGCTAATTATTCATATGACTGTGAGTGAAATATCAGATAACTTGAAACAATTTTAACTTTGCAACTTTAAATATTTACATAATAACTTGTGTAATTGAAAATGTACAAGAGTATGAGTCTTTAAAAGAATAAAATAACTTATATTTCGAGAACAAAGTTAAGAAACGTGTCGATCAAACATCGATTCATCGATCGATATTTTTAAAAAGATTAGCTATTTTAGATAATAATACGTACTCACTGATGACTCACAGAGAAAAATCTGTGACTCTAGTCATCCACTCAGGGAGATGAGTTCCATCATCCCTTACCCGTTGAGAAACAATCTCACGCTCCTCAGAGTTTTGTTCGTATGCGTTTTGTACTTGTTTCATCAGAATACGTACATATTTCATTTCTGGTGTAAGTGTTAGCCTATCCGCTCATAGAATGGTTTGTGTGGCCGAGCTGGAGAACGCAGCGTGTCGTATAATCTGTGTCAGTTCGCTGATTCGAAACAAAATATCGATACAATCGGGATCGGTATCGGTTTACACCCACCCTACCCTAACTAAAATGTTTTTTTTTCTTCCTTTTTAGTTTTTGACAGCTTTCAAAGCTCAAGGTATACATGGTTTTTATGGAAAAAGTGCAACATAATGATATTTATGTAACGAAATAACGATTTCCCGTAATTCATATATAACCGTACTTACTAAATTTCCAGTTTCAAAGAAAATAGTGCTTGGATTACTCCGATTTTTTTAGGTTACGAGTGCTTGAAGAAGTGTTGTTATTTGCAGGCTGAACCATGGCCCCCAGGAAAAACAAAGTAGCAAAAGAGGAGGTGCAGGTGACCCTCGGTCCCCAGCATTTGGTGGGCGAAACTGTGTTTGGCGTTGCTCACATCTTCGCCTCATTCAATGACACATTTGTGCATGTTACGGACTTATCCGGGCGGGAAACCATTGCTCGTGTCACCGGTGGTATGAAAGTGAAGGCTGATCGTGACGAGGCTTCACCCTACGCTGCTATGTTGGCCGCTCAGGTTTGTTTATATGTGCTTATATACCATCCTACGAAGCTAAACATATTCATCTGTTTAATCTCGTAACATTTGACGTTAAAGGTTATGTTGGTGGGTATATCATCTCCCTACTCTTATCTTCGTTTGCATCATATATCTTGCACCTTACACCCATTTTAGTACGAGGAACATAAATACTCACTGATAAACGTGTGCACCATTAAAATTTTATAAATGCGAAAGTTCTTGAATAAGTGTAAACAATGTTATTAATTTAATTGCAATTATTCATGCTGAAACTGGTCTACACTTTAAACTATGAAATTGAGTATGCAGAATTGCAGATAGCTCAAGTGTAAGGTTCAACACATATGCATGTGTACCCTGATTCAGCTAAACTGGTAGTTCCTGATCTTGATAATCTTATTCCATTGATACAGTCTCAGATGGCAGATACTAGTTTTTAGTTGAGTGATATCCAATAATAAGTGTTAAGTATGTAGTTCTATTTTTATAAAACAAAAGGATTTCATTCAACACTTATGAATATGCACTAGTTAACTATCACCTAAAAGAACAGGTAGTACACGTATATAATTCTATATTAACCCATTGCATGTTGCGCATACTTCACATGCGTTTAAAAAAGTGCTAAGCCATGTCGTACATACACAAAGTGTATACACATTTTTAGACCTTGAGTTTGTAACTAATTTTAGCAGATCCAATACACTCACTGGTATAAACTTGCTTTTAGTTGGTCAAACTATTCAAGGGCAGTATTTTTATTTGAACCTTGTGTAGTTTGGAAATAAACCGAAAAAATACTAGACACTGGATGGGTTAAGAGAATTATGTTTGCCATTAAATATCATAGCAATACCATCAGGTAGTCAATATATTTTAAAAGGCATGCAAAATGGTTTAAAGCCTTAATGGATATCATATCCCCTAGGCTGTGAAAACCTGCTGTTACCCCACTAGATGTTGCAACACTACAAAAAAATATCTCCCATGATAGTGAACAAAAAACTAACATAAAAAATATCTTATTGATATTGGATCTATTCAAGCACATCTTTCAGATATTGTTAGTATACACAAGCTGACCATTCTGTAATCATTATGAAAGTTTCATTTATCCTCTCACCTGTCGATTGTTAATATAACAATGAATTTTCTATTGAGTGTGGGTTATTCAACAGATGAAGTAATATTGTACTTTCTGAGATATAACGGTAATTTGTGAAATCTTATTTCTAAAACATTGATGGAGCTACCTGGATTTAGATCTAGGATTATATGCCATTATGCCAATCGCAATACTATGATATACCTATGCCAATCTCAATACTATGGTTGTCACTGATATCCATTTGACTTCCCATCCCATTAACAGACCATTACTTGAAGATACTTATTAAATCACCCAAACACATTACTATAATGTCCAACCTCCTCTGGTGGTGCCCAACACTAAAACTGAAATGCAGTTGATTTTTTTATTCTCACCAGCAGATCCTACCCTCAAGTATAGATATCAAGTAGTGTAGAAAAATGAAGTCAATATGTATACTATACAGTGAAATCTGATGCCTCTGGCTTAAATAATAATTTTGTCAATGTCAACTATCAAGTACATCATGGTGATAACTAATTCATAAATATTTGTGCTATTGGAACTACTGCATAATATGCTTATCATGAACAAGATGCCCTTGATCAGAAAGCAATGTTTTTAAATCATTTAAATTACAAGAAATCTGTTTTTAATGTTGAATTTTTAATTTTAGGATGTGGCTGAAAAATGCAAGACCCTGGGTATTACAGCCCTGCACATCAAGCTCCGTGCCACTGGTGGCAACAAGACTAAGACCCCTGGACCTGGCGCTCAATCTGCTCTGCGTGCCCTAGCTCGTTCTGCCATGAAGATTGGTCGCATTGAAGATGTTACCCCTGTGCCCTCGGATTCTACTCGTAGAAAGGGTGGACGACGAGGACGCAGGTTGTAAATTAGTTTAAGACCACTGTAAACTTAAAATAAAGGAGTTTACGGTATTTTTGTATTATTATTTGTTGTACTTTTTACCACATAAAAAATTACCTATATATTTTATTCATACACATTTATATAAAAATAGCCAAATCCTTCCAACTGAACATGAACCCCCCATACTATGATTCCGTTTTGCAGGAGGCATGGACACAATAAAATAACATCCAAGAACCTAGAGAAAACTTCTTATCACAATTGCTTTAGTCAGGAATCGAACCTGGGATCATGGGCAGGGTACTGTCAACTGAGCTAACGAGCCGTCAATAACAATGTAGCCTTACTAACCTACATACTGAAATTTCACTTTATATATTAGGTTTCCTTGGCTTTATTGAAAATTAATAATAAAAAGCCTAGCCCACTGCTTCGCAAAATGCAGTTTTTTTAATCCAGCGCCTCATCAATCTATTTGTTCCAAATCGCGAAACACCCTAATCACCATTATTCATTTTCGTCTAATATCATACAGGTACCTACCTACTTACTAAGTATAAAAACATTAAAATTTGAATAATTAAAATAGGAAATAGATAATCAAGTAAAAGGAACACGATACCTACCTACCTAGGCTACGTTCTGGTAAGCGCCGAAATCACTCGCATTGTTCGCACACCTATTCCCAAGCCCACGATCATCGTGAGCGAGCTCGATACGTCATCGAAGACGTCAGCCGAAACGCACACGTCGCGACCAAGCAACGCTCGCGGATCTAAATCGAAGGTGGGTTTTCGCGGTCGTTGCGAGCTATCACTGTCAAAGCATCAAATAAGTATAAGATTCTTTCGATTTTTGAAAGATAATTTGGCCGCGTAACCGTTCCGTTTGGGTTGAACATTGCAAGTATGGTCCATAGCGGAACGCTAAACCGAGGCGCGACTGTTGTGAGCGTTGACGGCGCTTGCCGGAACGTACCCCTAGTAAGCAATGAGATTGATTAATAGAAGAGTCTTACTCCTTGAATATGAAGTATAAACCTACGAAGAAATAATAGTCAGGAACAGTAACTGCGTTAAAAAAATGACCTAACAAAAGTCGTGTTCAAGTAGGCGGGGCTTAAAAGTCGTGTTCAGTACGTCATCAGTCGGACATTTTACTTGCAAGCGAGCACACTTCAAATCTTCGCGTACATTTTAATTTTTATCATTGTGAACTTCAGTTCTGGATCATCATGCCAGCATTCGTTGTGAAGTGGTGCAGAAACAATACACGATTTAAATGTCCAGGGGTTACTTATACTAGTAAATAATAGCAAAATTATAATTATTCAAAGATGTTCAAATACGTTAACAAATCGAGATGGTTAATACTATGCAAAATAAAGTCAGTCAATTTTTATTTAATTTAGGATGTATTTTTTTGATATATATTGAAATGTATGTAATGTGCAATGGTTTTGCTTGTTATGTTTTATTCTCGCTTGCTTGCCGATTCAATGCGGCAAAATAAGTGCCTAGCTGCACTTAAGCTAGAAGAACAAGAGTATGACTGCCTGTGAAAACCAGCATAGTTATACTACGTTAATTTTGACTGAAAACAAAATTATAGATAATAAAAAAAATTATGGACCATGTTACACTAAACTGCAGTACCTACCTACCAGTTGGTACAGTAAGTACCTACCTACTGTTTTTTTAAATTATGTTATCTAAAATATCATATTTATCTTTTTATGCTGATGATTTGTCCCGAAGAAACATCAACATCTTTAAGAGCCTTTATTCTGCGCAGCGCTGCTCGAGTTAAGGTATTTTTTCATTAACGAGTTACATACTAGCGCGCCCTGCGGCAGTGGCCTTACCGCTTGACCAAAATAGCGCGCATTAATATTTGGATCTTTTTTTATCTACTTTGGTTTTTATGTCACAAATAGACGTAGGTCAAAAAGGTGAAATAAAATATCACGCAGGACACATTTTATTTTAATATCGACATTAATTAACATAAAATGATAATTATTAATCAAGTACCTACATGTTATCTACTAGAGCATAGACTAGGAAAAAGTAAAATTTAATTCATGTACCTACCAAAAAGAGATGAGAATAGCAAATAAAACAACCATCAAATAGTTCATGCTACCAGTTTCTGGATCCAGCATCAGGTCCTGGTCACCAGCTAGAAAAAAGGTATCGCTATATGAGACGATTCATACGATCCCAAACACGGTGTGTCTACTATTAACCATCACATAGTTCCTGCTACCAGTTTCCGGCTCCAGCATGGATTCCTGGATACCAAGTATAAGCATAAGAAATTTGGTTAATACCAAAATACTAGACCCTCAAGGGTCGATGTCATTATAACAGTGAAATTTCTATTGTTGATGCACTAGATGTCATATAAAATTATTTGTTAGAATCCCACTTAGAAATGTTACCTCAATAAGTATCAGGAAGTTTTGAGCGCACTAATATTTAGTTGTGTAAGCGCGGGCGTCAGAGCGATACGTCCTCTGACCTCTCTCTAAGAGGCCTCAGCCGCGTCTGACGATTCGTGACTGGCGCGACCGGTTTTATGATTGATTTTAAAAACGTGTGTGTGTAGAAACCGCTCGGCAATAACAAACTAATAAACAATTTCTAAATGTAGTCTGAACTTGAACTTGTTAATCAAATAATGTTCCATTACATCAGGTAAGAATAATTGCCATAATATACTATCTATATCAATCATTATTATGTGCCCCTTCAAATACTCAGCAAAAACGCGAATTGGCGCTTCCAAAGCGTTTACGCTCTAAAGAGATACTACAGACAATGAACAATAAACGATTGCCTACAGGAGCTTTACTATCAGCTTCGTCAAAACCATGCAAGTTCCGTGCAGTTCTTAAACCTGACATAAACAGTTTTGAATGAAATCATACCATGACGCTCATAAGTGAACTGTTTCAATATTGTTTTCTCAAAGGTGAACGGATAATATTGTCTCTGGCATTCTAACAATTTACTATAACCAACCAATATTGCAGACGCCTAGACGTTTGTAAGCCAATAAACTGAGTGGATTTAGAGCGACATGTTAACGAGAGTCCATACAAAAAAACAGGTGAACGGTTTTTCTGCGGTTATTGAATAGTAGGCCTGGGCAGGCCTGCTTTAAAGTTGTCATGGTACGAATAAACCGGACAGTTGTCTAGAAGTCCTGCTTTAAGAGCTCATAGTAAGGCCCCAGTTGGTATGTAATATAGGTAACTATATAGCATTAAAAAAACAGTTCATTGTTTGGTCAAATTAAAGCACGTTTAATTTTTCAAGCTAATGAAAATTCGACCCTCTGCAAATTTTAAAGTGGTTTAGCTGAGTTGCTAATTAATTTGTCAGTAATATTTACACAGTGCTTTTCTTAAGTAATTCTATAAATTGATTGAATTTTCTAAATTGATAATGAAGGTACTCTGTGACCACTGAAAAACATCCAGCTGGCAAATAACGACTTATTTTTTTTTGGGAAAATGTATAAGCCTAAAATGTTTCATAATCTTTCTTTACTACATTGCGAAGAATCTCTTTTAATCGCTTCTAGGCAAAAACTTAATAAATTAATCATATTTCGCGAGACATACGAGATTTATGATTGATTTATTATTGAGTTGGTTCAGTTCACTTGTTGCATAACATCGTCCACGCCGCTATGACTCTGCTGTCATTGTAGACGTTGCAGCACGCGCGTAAACCAATCCCTGCTTTCCTTCTGAATTTAATCCAATCACCGAACATGTCTATTTGTAACCTCGGAAGTAATTTGTATTTGGAATCATACGTTGTTTTGATTTGAAGGGCCACTTTTTGTGTGAAATTTGTTCTGAATTATGCTTCCTGACTATTATTTCTTCGTAGGTATAAACATGGCAAATTTTTATGCTATACCTTCCTATAGCTAAAGTACACAAACTCGCACAACGACATTAACTACATTGACAAGATTAAAATAGCACGAAGATATATGAATCCTAATTGTCAGAAAGAGATCGACATATTATTAACAACGTTCGCCTGTGACCGACCATTCGACCGCCAATGACAGACTCGTTCTCTCTGTCGCTTGCTACTTGTCTCGTTTTCGTGGGTGGCGAAGCGGCAACGTCGCAGGAGTTATTTTAAATTAAAATACATTAAATAAATAGATTTTACATTTATGATAAATAACATAGAAAATCAAAACTTACAAATGAAAAGATACATCATTCTTGTTTTTTACACTTGTTCCAGTATTTGTTCTGGGCTCTTACTATCAGCTTCGAAAAAACCATGCAAGTTCCACGTAGTTCTTAAACCTGGCTTAAACAGTTTTGAATGAAATCATACCATGACGCGTATGTAGGTGAACTGTTAGGTCATAGGTTTCCTCAAAGTTGAACGTATAATATTGTCTCTGGCATTCTAACAACTACATTGCAGACGCCTATTCGTTTGTACGCTGATAAACTGTGCGGACTTAGATCGTCATGTTAATGTGAATTCATAAAAAAACAGGTGAACGGTTTTTTCTGCGGTTCTTATAGGCCACCTATAATGTTGTCATGGTACGATTAAGCCGGGAAATTTTCTAGAAGTGCTACTTTAAGAGCTTATAGTAAGGGCCCAGATACCAATATTATAAAATAATTTATTTAGTGAAATAATCAGAGTAAGTATCAAAATATAGAGTTATCATTAGCGTATACCGGTATGTAACAGAAACGCCCAAATAATTTCAGAAGTATTCATCATGCCTTGTGTTTTATTCGGGAATAACTAGCACGCGGTGCGCAATCCAAACCACCATATATTTGAGACTGACATTTATTGTAAACAATGAGGTAGATATACATATCATGATAATAAGCGGGGGTAGGAACAACAAGCTTACATATATAACATCTTCCCACCTCTGTTGCAAACAAGACAACCATGATATTAACGTAATTACACAATGAGAAAACAGATACATAAAAGTTCATGGTTGACTGACTTAAATCACGTTTGCTATAACTACGTTTACAGTTAACGCGTCCTTTGAAGCATCGTTCCTTCATTGACAGTTTTGTTCAAGCGAATACCTTGAACATTTACGTAGGGCGTCTTGATTAATGTCTAACCGTGAATATGATCTAACTTATCGCTATAACATGGGATTATAAATAAGCAACATGAGACATTGATCACTATAAATAATTATAAAGATACATAGCTTATAAAAACCCATTTATAGTGTATATTTATGCAGGTAAGTGCATACGAAAGGTGAATCTATAAAGTTATCTAATAAAAATAGTTAGTTTAGTAAACATTTTTACAAAATTCTAAATCGGTCAACCTGCCGGCGCACGCGTCGTGGCGTTGCCACTTCTCTCTGTGCCTCTATTATTGTAATCGGATGACAACCTTCTTCACCCATGACTATCGCCTCACTTTCTACACTTATATCCTTATCTTCAGCAGTTTCTTCTTCGTTCCATGGCATACTGTTTTTTTTTGTTTTTTATTTAATTATTCTTCCACACTACAGACTCTTTGGTCCGTACCTTTTTAGATTTGTTTTTTTTTTATATTACATTTTTCTTGGAGATTCGTTCTCCAAACATCACAATAAACATTCTTAAGCTATGGTGGAAATTGCTTAAAAACTAAAGTGAGTCCGTTTTTTTCTTCTTTTGTAAATACATAAATCTATTGCTAGTGAACAATATTTCCTAATTTAATACTTATGTGTACCTACGCTATTGGCCAGAAGTACTGGCCTCAGGTTCACGCCTTTGCCGTATCCTTTCTAACATAGCCTTCACGATCTCTTCATTTAGGTCTTTTATCGCCATTTTGAGATTATACTCTATTATTCGATATTCGGATGCTTTAATCGCCCGCCTGACGAAATCGCCAATCGCGTCCGAGCTGTCGTCGGCATGGCATACTGTTGAAATCACCTACTTCCCTCTTGCTGGTCGTATTGTGATTGCGTTGAGTTTCCTCTATTCGGTCAGCGTCAAAATTTATAGTGCTGTTTCCCTGCCATTTAATTATATGATCTACATGTTTTTTAAGCTTTTTATCTCCGTATTGTATTAAGGTAGGAGACGGGTCCTAGACTTTTGTCTATAATTCCTTTCTCACATTTGAATTTATTGTTTCTATAGCATTTGAACAAAACTTTGTTGCCAACCATGAAATAACGTTCAGTGCCCTTCTTACTATTACTCATTTTTTTTGTCTGTCGCGAACGACTTCGTATAGATGTCCGGACGCAAAATATCGCATGATGTGCGTATTTTACGGCATAACAACAACTCGGCCGGTGACTTACCCGTTAAGCTGTGAGGGGTTGATCTGTAACATAACATGAACTTGTCGAGAGCGGAGCCTAAATGAACCTTTCCGATTGATGCTTTTTTTAAACATTTTTTTACGATTTTAACGCATGCTTCAGCGGCGCCGTTGCTACTCGGTTTGTATGGCGCTACTAAAACATGCCTTATTGCACAACTTTCCATGAAAGCTTTAAACTCATTACTGCCGAAGGGCGGACCATTGTCTGACACCAACTCGTAAATAAACCCGAACTGGCTAAATATTTGCCTCAATCTTGCTATGGTGACATTGGCAGATGTGCTGCTTATACAATGAGCTTCAATCCATTTAGAATGAGCATCCACCAGTACTAAATATGTCACGTTGCCTAACGAAAAGAAATCCACATGTATTCTGTACCATGGAACCTGTGGGCATGCCCAAGGATGAATGGGAGCCGGCGCGGGTGAGGAGCGTGTCGAAGCACATGCCTCGCAGCTGAGGCACTTGCGCTCGATGTCTGCATCGATACCGGGCCAATACACGTACCCTCTAGCTATGCTTTTGCACTTCACGATGCCTTGATGTGCGGAGTGTAGCATTTGTAATATTGAACCTCTTAGCGACTGAAGTATGATTAAACGGTGACCAAATAAAATACAACCGGACTCAACATTAAGATACTGTTTTATGTTGAAAAAAGGTTTCAATTCATCGTCTTTGCAATACACCCAATTAGCTTGAATCGAATTTATCACTTTTTTCACGCGCTGTCTTTAGCCGTGTGCAACGCGACTGTTTTAAAATCCATTGGCGCCTGTTCAGAAATAAAGTGAATGTATGATTCAGTTCGATAGTCTTTTGTATTACTTATAGTTAACTGGTAAGCGAGAAAAGCTGTCCGCGACACAATTATCTTTTGAATCTATGCACTTAACTTGGTAATTATAAGCACTTAAAATTATGGCCCATCTTTGAAGTCTATTGCCTGCCATAGAGGGAATTTGTTTCTTTTCGCTAAAAATTGACGTTAACGGTTTACAGTCTGTGATTAATGTAAACTTATTTCCATATAAATAATCATGAAATTTATTAACTGCGAATATGATCGCTAGTCCCTCACGACATATTTGTGAATAATTTCGTTCAGCAGGCGTGAGCGTGCGCGAGGCGTGCAGCACCGGGCGCACAGTGCCGTCGTGCCCGCGCTGGAGCAGCACGCCGCTCACGCCGTGCGGCGACGCATCGCATGTCACGAACGTCGGCCGCGACGGCTCCCAGTGGGCTAGAATGGGCGCATCGCTCAACGCATTTTTTATGTGTTTGAAAGCTATCCTACATTCTGGTGACATGATTTCTCAAACGACAACACACTCTAGAAGTAGTTTAAAGCACCGTAAAAGTAGTTTTGGGTTCGTAACTCGTCGCCAATGTTTTATTCGGGAATAACCAGCACGCGATGCGCAATCCAAACCACCATATCTTTGAGACTGACATTTATTGTAAACAAGGAGGTAGATATACATATCATGATAATAAGCGGAGGTAGTATTATTTATTGATGTTATTATTTATTTTATTTTATTTCAAAAAACTCACGATACCACATTTGCATGACACCACACAAGGTAATCTTTGGTGTCGATTACTCCGGACTTGACTTCCGGCAGACAACTGCTCAAGACAGCGGCTTGGGCGGCCGCTCAGCGCAGAAGCACGGGCAGTTGCTCAGCGCAGCAGCCCAGCGCAGCAGTTTGGGCAGCCGCTCAGGATACCTGCTCGGGAAAGCTGAAAAACAAATGAATGTGTTAATATCTGTCGACGTATTACGATAAAATTCTGAACTTCCATCACCCGCACCACACTATGCAATGAAAACAAAGAAAAACATTCCATGCCTTACATACTTTACCAAGATCTCACTCGCACAGTTTAGTGATATTTTTCTTTATTAATGCATACCAAAGACAACTAGCGCGTGATATCAATTTGTGAAGATTAACTGTCGAATGTCTCAACAAACTCACGATACCATCTTTGCATGACACCACAAAAGGTAATCTTTGGTGTCGCTTACTCCGGACTTGACTTCCAGTAGACAACTGCTCGGGAAGGCAACTTGGGCGGCCGTTCAGCGCAGGAGCACGGGCAGTTGCTCAGCGCAGCAGTTTGGGCAGCCGCTCAGGATACCTGCTCGGGACAGCTGAAAAACAAATGAATGTGTTATAATCTGTCGACGTACTACGATAAAATTCTGGACTTCCATCACCCGCACCACACTATGCAATGAAAACAAAGATAAAACATTCCATGCCATACATACTTTACCAAGATCTCACTCGCACAGTTTAGTGATATTTTTCTTTATTAATGCATACCAAAGACAACTAGCGCGTGATATCCATTTGTGAAGATTAACTGTCGAATGTCTCAACAAACTCACGATACCACCTTTGCACGACACCACACAAGGTAATCTTTGGTGTCGATTACTCCGGACTTGACTTCCAGCAGACAACTGCTCGGGACAAAGGCTTGGGCGGCCGCTCAGCGCAGAAGCACGGGCAGTTGCTCAGCGCAGCAGCCCATCGCAGCAGTTTGGGCAGCCGCTCAGGATACCTGCTCGGGACAGCTGAAAACAAATGAATGTGTTATAATCTGTCGACGTACTACGATAAAATTCTGGACTTCCATCCCCCGCACCACACTTTGCAATGAAAACAAAGAAAAACATTCCATGCCTTACATACTTTACCAAGATCTCACTCGCACAGTTTAGTGATATTTTCTTTATTAATGCATACCAAAGACAACTAGCGCGTGATATCCATTTGTGAAGATTAACTGTCGAATGTCTCAAAAAACTCACGATACCACCTTTGCATGACACCACACAAGGTAATCTTTGGTGTCGATTACTCCGGACTTGACTTCCAGCAGACAACTGCTCGGGACAGCAGCTTGGGCGGCCGCTCAGCGCAGAAGCATGGGCAGTTGCTCAGCGCAGCACCCCAGCGCAGCAGTTTGGGCAGTCGCTCAGGATACCTGCTCGGGACAGCTGAAAAACAAATGAATGTGTTAATATCTGTCGACGTACTACGATAAAATTCTGGACTTTCACCCGCACCACACTATGCAATGAAAACAAAGAAAATTATTCCATGCCTCACATACTTTACCAAGATCTCACTCGCACAGATTAGTGATATTTTTCTTTATTAATGCATACCAAAGACAACTAGCGCGTGATATCCATTTGTGAAGATTAACTGTCGAATGTCTCAAAAAACTCACGATACCACCTTTGCATGACACCACACAAGGTAATCTTTGGTGTCGATTACTCCGGACTTGACTTCCAGCAGACAACTGCTCGGGACAGCGGCTTGGGCGGCCGCTCAGCGCAGAAGCACGGGCAGTTGCTCAGCGCAGCAGCCCAGCGCAGCAGTTTGGGCAGCCGCTCAGGATACCTGCTCGGGACAGCTGAAAAACAAATGAATGTGTTAATATCTGTCGACATACTACGATACAATTCTGGACTTCCATTACCCGCACCACACTATGCAATGAAAACAAAGTAAAACATTCCATGCCTTACATACTTTACCAAGATCTCACTCGCACAGTTTAGTCTAATTTTTCTTTATTAATGCATACCAAAGACAACTAGCGCCTGATATCCATTTGTGAAGATCAACTGTCGAATGTCTCAAAAAACTCACGATACCACCTTTGCATGACACCACACAAGGTAATCTTTGGTGTCGATTACTCCGGTCTTGACTTCAACTGCTCGGGACAGCGGCTTGGGCGGCCGCTCAGTGCAGAAGCACGGGCAGTTGCTCAGCTCAGCAGCCCAGCGCAGCAGTTTGGGCAGCCGCTCAGGATACCTGCTCGGGACAGCTGAAAAACAAATGAATGTGTTAATATCTGTCGACATACTACGATAAAATTCTGGACTTCCATCACCCGCACCACACTATGCAATGAAAACAAAGATAAAACATTCCATGCCTTACATACTTTACCAAGATCTCACTCGCACAGTTTAGTGATATTTTTCTTTATTCATGCATACCAAAGACAACTAGCGCGTGATATCAATTTGTGAAGATTAACTGTCGAATGTCTCAAAAAACTCACGATACCACCTTTGCATGACACCACAAAAGGTAATCTTTGGTGTCGATTACTCCGGACTTGACTTCCAGCAGACAACTGCTCGGGACAGCGGCTTGGGCGGCCGCTCAGCGCAGAAGCACGGGCAGTTACTCAGCGCAGCAGCCCAACGCAGCAGTTTGTGCAGTCGCTCAGGATACCTGCTCGGGACAGCTGAAAAACAAATGAATGTGTTAATATCTGTCGACGTACTACGATAAAATTCTGGACTTTCACCCGCACCACACTATGCAATGAAAACAAAGAAAACATTCCATGCCTTACATACTTTACCAAGATCTCACTCGCACAGTTTAGTGATATTTTTCTTTATTAATGCATACCAAAGACAACTAGCGCCTGATATCCATTTGTGAAGATCAACTGTCGAATGTCTCAAAAAACTCACGATACCACCTTTGCATGACACCACACAAGGTAATCTTTGGTGTCGATTACTCCGGTCTTGACTTCAACTGCTCGGGACAGCGGCTTGGGCGGCCGCTCAGTGCAGAAGCACGGGCAGTTGCTCAGCTCAGCAGCCCAGCGCAGCAGTTTGGGCAGCCGCTCAGGATACCTGCTCGGGACAGCTGAAAAACAAATGAATGTGTTAATATCTGTCGACATACTACGATAAAATTCTGGACTTCCATCACCCGCACCACACTATGCAATGAAAACAAAGATAAAACATTCCATGCCTTACATACTTTACCAAGATTTCACTCGCACAGTTTAGTGATATTTTTCTTTATTAATGCATACCAAAGACAACTAGCGCGTGATATCCATTTGTGAAGAATAACTGTCGAATGTCTCAAAAAACTCACGATACCACTTTTGCATGACACCACACAAGGTAATCTTTGGTGTCGATTACTCCGGACTTGACTTCCAGCAGACAACTGCTCGGGACAGCGGCTTGGGCGGCCGCTCAGCGCAGAAGCATGGGCAGTTGCTCAGCGCAGCAGCCCAGCACAGCAGTTTGGGCAGTCGCTCAGGATACCTGCTCGGGACAGCTGAAAAACAAATGAATGTGTTAATATCTGTCGACGTACTACGATAAAATTCTGGACTTCCATCCCCCGCACCACACTATGCAATGAAAATAAAGAAAAACATTCCATGCCTTACATACTTTACCAAGATCTCACTCGCACAGTTTAGTGATATTTTTCTTTATTAATGCATACCAAAGACAACTAGCGCGTGATATCAATTTGTGAAGATTAACTGTCGAATGTCTCAACAAACTCACGATACCATCTTTGCATGACACCACACAAGGTAATCTTTGGTGTCGATTACTCCGGACTTGACTTCAACTGCTCGGGACAGCGGCTTGGGCGGCCGCTCAACGCAGAAGCACGGGCAGTTGCTCAGCTCAGCAGCCCAGCGCAGCAGTTTGGGCAGCCGCTCAGGATACCTGCTCGGGACAGCTGAAAAACAAATGAATGTGTTAATATCTGTCGACATACTACGATGAAATTCTGGACTTCCATCCCCCGCACCACACTATGCAATGAAAACAAAGATAAAACATTCCATGCCTTACATACTTTACCAAGATCTTACTCGCACAGTTTAGTGATATTTTTCTTTATTGATGCATACCAAAGACAACTAGCGCGTGATATCAATTTGTGAAGATTAACTGTCGAATGTCTCAACAAACTCACGATACCATCTTTGCATGACACCACACAAGGTAATCTTTGGTGTCGATTACTCCGGACTTGACTTCCAGCAGACAACTGCTCGGGACAGTGGCTTGGGCGGCCGCTCAGCGCAGAAGCACGGGCAGTTGCTCAGCGCAGCAGCCCAGCGCAGCAGTTTGGGCAGCCGCTCAGGATAACTACTCGGGACAGCTGCTCAGGACAGCTTCTCGGAGAGCCGCTCAGGACAGCAGTTCGGAGAGCCACTCAGGACAGCAGCTCGGTGAGCCGTTCCGGACAGCAGCTCAGGACAGCATCTCAGTACAGCTGCTCAGGACACCAATCTCACAGTCGCCACGCTGGACGCAGCGTCCAACGTCCACAGCGTTCTCATGGCCCCACCCCAGCAGACGCTGTGCGCGGAAAGATGCTCGCTGTCAATCAATCATTACGACAGTGTTTGCACTATACAAAATCACGACAAGGATTGACGTCACCACAATAACGAACGCGGAGATGTTGACTCGTCGACGGTTGAAGGCAGAGTGAGCCACGGCCGCTCTGCGCGCCGCCTTTTATACTTTTTGGTCCACTAGGCTATTTTCGTCTCCAACAATATATATATATATCGGCGCGGATACAATAACTAGCCAATACTAATTAGTCTATAACAATTAGATTTGTTTAATTGATTTATTTGAATTGATTTATAAAACATAGATTCATACTTTTGAAACTGTTTACAGTAATTTATTCCAATTAAAATTAATAATATAATTATTCTCAAAATTATTTAAGTTTATTAAGATGTACAATTAATTATAAAACATCCTATCACTTTGTATTGCAATATTAATATTTAAAACGACCACTTGCAAGTACGCCGTAACCTATAAAAGCTGTCGCACTGGCGACGGGATGGCATTCGTGTTCGAGCCGCCGCACAGTACGGACCTCAGCAGTGTAATAAGTGACGTCAGCAGTGCCGACGTCACCTATTCTTTATAAAAAAACATCATGAAGGTCTCTTCTCCGTCATCAGAAGTGGGATCAGAACAAGCTCTGGTCCCAACCACATCCTCATCGACTTCGGTTCAACCTGTCACGACTGGAACAGCGCAGGGCAGTACCACTCTGATAGACCCTGCCTCATTGAACACTTCAGGAGTACCAGCAAACAACTTTAACACCGTGCAGCCCATCACAACGGGAATTACCACAGGCACGACGTATACACCAATTGCTGCGGAAATACCAGCTTCCGTAGGGGTACCATTCACATCAATGGGACTCTCATCTTACAATCAAGAACTATACCTTCCAGGGGTACCCATCGCTGCTGGATCGGCCAATACTGAATAACCTGATTGACAACAATCCAGTGGAAGGTTTTACCTTGGAAGAAGGCGTACTAAAGAAGCACGTCCTAGACCCGATATTCGCCCAACAGCTGCGAACTGTAGTACCGAATTCCTTCCAATGGAGTTTAATTAACTCCTTCTACACCACACTCAAGCACCCAGGTTGGGAGAAAAACCTACTGGATCAATAACTTTTAAGCTTAAAAGCACTAATATTATTGCAGGTAGTTATCCAGGTCATTGGTAGTAATTTGCTTGTTAAGAACACCAAACTAAAATCTGTTTTTAGTAAATTATCATCTGTTCATGTTTAGTGCACATTTAACCGTCATGTAAGTTCATGCTCTCTAAACCAGTCTAACTGATGTAAAACTACCCATATTTAAATAGAATAATCTTATGTTTATAATTATCATTGTAAGTGTAACACGAATGTGGATTTTAGTATTAACATAATAAGAACTACCATAGTTTAGAGAAATGAGTGTATGCACAAGCGAATCACTACTATGTAGTCATGTTTCTCTTGCAAAAATATTCCTTATGGTCTCTGCTATTGCAGAGACTTACTCTCAAATTCATATACACACTAACAAAATTTCTTTCTTTCATAGAATCCTATGAACGTGGAGAAGTGGTGATGAAAGCAATAATTGCAGGGAACCGATAGTGTATAGGACATTGCATGATCAATTAGCTTGGAGAATAAGTAACAATATTTAGTGATAATAAATAGCATCTTTATTTGTATTCAAAACGTTTTATTTCAACATACAACTTACAGAATACTGAGTGGCCCACATCATGGCCTACTCACCAAAAACATTAGTCTTACTTATGTAGTATGTACTTACGTCTTTCATTTCACCTACCTTAAAACATATAGGAATCATATATTAACTTAATCTTTACTATCACATCATTCAGGTACAATGATTAAAAAGCTACAAACATGTATAGAAATGATTTATCTGCTTTTTATTTACAATAATATCAGATAATTTACTATGGATGAGTTTACTTGTTTTATTGTATACTAATAATCAATTACTAATTATCTAATTACAACTAATATGTATAGGTAGTTTTGGAAACATTTGAGGAAGGCCAACTTCAACACAATTATCGTTTTCCAATAACATCAGTTAGTTTTTCTCCTAACTCAGTCCCTCAAATCAAGCTGTCTCTGCATCTTGCTGGAAAACTTGCCGTTCATTGTCAGCTTTCACATATGCCTGCCTTGCTAGTTTCGATTGTGAGGCTGGGTCCTCCTGCGGCTTGAAAAGGATGTGGTACCAGAAGCTCTAGTGGTCCATTAGCAGGCATGCTAAGGTCTCCATTTCCTGTAAAATATAAGTAAGTATTAAGTATAAAAGGAACATCATTTGTAATTTTAAAACATAATACATGTAAGTAACTCATGTAGGTGATGACTATTATTGTAGGTTTACTTTATCTCCCAGATTAAGAAGCGAAGGCTAAGGCCTATGTTATTGTAGGAATTAACGTTATTATTATGTTTTTACACAAGTACGTATAGAGGTTATGTATGGTTAGTATGTCTGAGAGAGAATCACAATACAATAATCCCTGTTACTTTATTTTTCACATCGTCGTCGTGAATGATTAGAAAGCAACAGTACAGTAGAGATCATTGTAGAAATAATGTAAGAAAATTGATCAATAAACTAAATCGGGCTAAGTTACTAGTACTTACTAGTTCCATGAACTCCACCAGCATAAAAACATTTGGATGGGCTCATTCTCGCCATTTCTTGATTTAAAAAGAAACACTTTTAACTGGTTTTAATATACCATTTATTGTATGTACTTGTTACAAAACAAAAATCTTCATACAATTTTCTCTATGTCAACAGACTATTTAGAGATATACTATCATACTGCCAGCTGTAGAAGAAAACTTCTCTCTCTCTTCTCTCTTCTAGTTAGTTTTAGTGTTGTATGACATTTCTTTTTTTTTAGTCAAACGGCTACGGGTGTAACGAATACAGCCCGCTCTATGGCGCCTTTATTTAAATATTAGATTTACATTAATGCATATTTTTAAACTACCTATTGTAACACCCATTACAATAAAACCAGATAATGCACATGTATTCCATAACTTGAAACTCAAATCTATACCAATTACATTCAACTGAATTTATAAGATGCTAACATTCGTTAAGTAACAATTACATTAAAGCCTACATAAACACCATATCAGTAACATTGGAAAGTACTATTCAAACGTAGACAAATTTCACAAAAGTTACGTTACAGTAAGCAGATTACACAGAAATATACTTAGCTTATAATTATCAGCCTTAATACACATTTCTAAATATTTTGCCATCTGGCTGACTCTGACAAGACTCTATCAGCGACTGACTAGCGATGTATTCAGATGGGATTTTCTTTCTTCGCCGCCATTTTCTTGGCCGGACAATGCCATGCTCTTCATTGGCCGTTAGAGGCTACATCAAACCACGTGATGCCCTCCATCTTGGACTCGCGGAAGTTCTTCAGTTCACGTGGTTGCCGCCATGTTTGACTAGCGGAAATAGTGGTGTATTCTTTTATTTGTTCTTGGACTCGCGGAAGTACTTCAGTTCACGTGGTTGACGCCATGTTTGACTAGCGGAAATGGTGGTGTATTCTTTTATTTGTCACACTCGTCCATCCTGACACCTTTGCGTCCCTGCAAAGAGTAAAATAAATGTTTGTGTACATAAAAGGTAAACCACTTCTCTAACCTTAAAAACTAAATTTTGTACTATAATTTTTAGGTAGCAGTTGAACCCAATAGTAACCATTAAAAGAAACTGTCATATGACCTGGTGTTACATTAAGGATTTTACAGGGATAATTATTCATTAATTATTGACCATCAACATTAACATTTACCACCAACAACCAACATTTGACAGTTACCAACAATCAGTTTACATCAGCCATCATTTGACAACCGTCATTAGACAACCGTCAATAGACAACCGTCATAAGACAACCATCATTAGACAACCATCATCTGACAACCATCATCTGACAACCATCATCTGACAACCATCATCTGACAACCATCATCTGACAACCATCATCTGACAACCATCATCTTACAACCATCATCTGACAACCATCATCTGACAACCATCATTTGACAACCAACGTTAGGCAACCAAGATTAGACAACATTAGGCAAGCAACATTAGATAACCAATAATATACATTTATATCCATCATTTTATATCATTATATAAAATGTAGGATATATTTAATTAAATATTCAAATATTTAATATATTCCATTAAATATTCAATATTTTTAAATTTTCATTTATGTCTTATGATATCCAATATGATGCATGAAAAGTCAAATAATTTGTGCAATGTCCTTGCAATGTGTCGTGGTGATATCATTATGTCCAAAGTAATGCACTAATATGCCCAAATATTTCATGATATCATCATGTCCAAAGTAATGCATTAATATGCCCAAACATTTCAAGATATCATGTCCAAAGTAATGCACTAATATGCCCAAATATTTCATGATATCATGTCCAAAGTAACATTTTCTTTTATCATATGCATATTCTTTATCTAATCCAATATTTTACATATTAATAACTATATTCATAACAAATCTAGGCCTTCATTGGCTGTTAATTTAATCAGAGTTTAACCCAAGTTAAACCCAGTTATTGAACAATAGACTAACTAGAGTTAAAATTCCCTCAGTACCTCCCTTATCTCAGACTATCAGAGAGAACATGTACCCATCATTACACATCATCTTCGCTACCCTGCAAGGTTCACTATATCTCTCCTTTAGCCACTTCCCCACATCGACATAATTATTAACATTGCATTTCGTTCATTATAAAATACTTGCACATATGACCAGAGGATTCATTTAAACTAACTGAAGCTTTGTTTTTCATATCTTCTACACCGCTTACTCTATCAAAATTATTCGTTCCGAAATCTTATTGATTGACCTGCTAACATCAATTTTTAGGGCGAGTAACTAATTGCAAAGTTTAATGATTATTCATATCCCAAGTATTGTTGGGGATAATAGCATTCCATTCCCCTTAACCTTCAACAATCATTAAATCATTCAAACAGTCAGATTTCATAATTTGACCTGGACATTGGCACGTGAACATGCTACCGTAATGATAATGTTTTCCCAACCTTTACTCTTGAAGTAAAACCCATTATAAAAATCGAAATCAAAACCAAATCCAAAATATCCAAGATCAGATATATTCTCTACTGGATAAAGAAACAGTATATTTTGTAACCCTATAACCTCATGGGCTTTAACTCTTGATTGACTGGAATAGCCCATGTGAACCCCAATTAAAACCGAATCAACTATATGATAACCTATATAATATTTTTGCTATAACAAAACAACATCCTCAGGAAGCCTATATTATACACCTCCAGACCCATGCCGCGAGTCAATCCATTCTGACCTAACTTGCGATCGATATATGACAGCTAAATTTCCTTTTCGTGGTGTTTATTAGCTGTGACAATCATTAACGTAAACAAGTCTCCATATTCGTACGTACATATACAGCCACTTGAAAAGATACCTCTCGCGGTTAGCGTTAATATTTTAGCTATTCGAAGAGAATTTTAATTTTCCACAACTCATTACGTGTCTAAAGCACTGCATAGTCCTACGATGTAAAGGCAGTCGTTCTATCTATATATCTATATGATACAAGACACGATACCTCCAGATAGTATCTCAAACCTTTGTATACTATTATCTCATACTTAACAATTAGTGGTAAAATTAAATGAACAATGCACACTTAGAATAGAAACAGTGCGTTAGTTTCCTTCCGTTTCCAGTATATTGGCTTTTGCCGTTACGTTACAAAAATATGGATTGATCCTACCAGATTCATTCCAGGCTACTCGCTGTACACGACTCGTTCCGGTGGTTCCGATGTCGCCGGCTGCCACGGTGCCAGAGCTGCACTCAGTCTTGGCCCCCGAGACCGGCCGCGGTGATCCATTAGTGATCCCAATTCGGTAGACCAGGGGATCGGTTGCGACGGGTGTATCCCACTTCTGAAAATGTAACACCCATAAACAATAAAACAATAAAACCAGATAATGCACATGTATTCCATAAATTGAAACTCAAATCTATACCAATTACATTCAACTGAATTTATAAGATGCTAACATTCGTTAAGTAACAATTACATTAAAGCCTACATAAACACCATATCAGTAACATTGGAAAGTTCTATTCGAACGTAGACAAATTTCACAAAAGTTACGTTACAGTAAGCAGATTACACCATTTCTAAATATTTTGCCATCTGGCTGACTCTGACAAGACTCTATCAGCGACTGACTAGCGATGTCTTCAGATGGGATTTTCCTTCTCCGCCGCCATTTTCTTGGCGGGACAATGCCATGCTCTTCATTGGCTGTTGGAGGCTACATCAAACCACGTGATGCCCTCCATCTTGGACTCGCGGAAGTACTTCAGTTCACGAGGTTGCCGCCATGTTTGACTAGCGGAAATGGTGGATGGTGAATTCTTTTATTTGTCACACTATCCTTCCTTATTTTATTTTTTCTTCATAGGCTTATTATGTAAAATATAGGAAAATTAAATAAAACTAGGTGTTTATTTACATTATTTATTAAACGATTTATTTTTTAATTTCTTTTGGTATTTTTCAAAAGCTTTTCTCTGCCTTGTAGGTAAATTGCGGTTTTTTTATCTAACTATATCCGTGCCCTTCAATATTCTATTAATTATACTGCACCAATTCATTATTGTGAACCATACAGTCAAGGCAATAAAATGGTTGAGGAGAATTGTTTTGTGCTCAGTACAGTTGATGAAATCAAATGAATATGAAGCTGTGGCAGGTAGGGTTGTTATTTCTGTAATTGTATGCCCTCACTTGGCCATAAAAGTTTTCAATGGGATCAGAATTAAAATATCTTGGCCTCATTATTTTTATATCTTTGCTTTTTAAAACCTGCCACAGCCTCATATAACTTTTTAATGTAATAACAAAATTGTCTAGAGAGGGCACAGACTTTTAATTTCCTGTGGAATCCACATATTTCATTTTTTCCAATTTACTAATGGCTTCCCTCCAAAATGTATGGTGAGATGATTTCTCTACAACCGCTGTTCTCAGAATTTTTCCTTTACTTTTCTTTGAGTATGCTGCAGCTCCATTCACACTGTCAAACAATTTGTCAAAGAACAAGACTGTTTCTGCTGTATTCTCTAGTGTTTGGCTGACAGGTCTGCCATCGGAATAGTGAGCTGAAATAAAAAAAGATTTTCAATAAAATGTGATTGATGTGATCACATCTAGCCTCAATGGCACTAGGCTAAAGTAAAATATTTGAGCACATAACATATTTCTAATAATACTTACAAAACTTTGCTGTATATGACAAAGCTGCAGATACAGTTGAACTGAAAACTTTTACACAATTTTACACCTGAAAACAAAAAAAAAATTGCATTAGGTCATAATAAGAACATACTAAGGTTTTTACTCGATAGAGCATAATTAACGTAATTGCTGTTAAAAATTCACCTTCATCTTCTTTATCTTTTCTGGAATAACATGTTGGTCACTCAATTTGTGCAAAAGTCTAGCCTCTGTGTGGTTACAGTCCGTTTCGTATACATCTACTATGTCCTGCCATTTGGAAATCTTCCCATCGAGTTTTAAATTTTTATTCAAAAAATTGTTTCTCAAACCTTTAATAAGGTGTGAGGGGTCGTTAATAATGCTCAGGTTGACCCCACTTATAGTGACAGTGCCATCTGAAATTATAGAATACAATAATTAATATAGATATATAAAAGAAACTGGCTCAGAATTAGTTTTGGTGGAGTGTGCTTATTTTTCATTTGTTCTGTAATTAACAAAATTTACATATAGCCAGTGCCGTAGAGTATTTACAGTATGGATAGAATAAGGCAATTGATTGATTGTATTAACCAGGTGATCAACTTTTCTGTGACGGTCCAACTAAGAGAGTACCACAGTCTTCCGTATATAGCCTGCTGCCAGACACCATTGTGCTTGCATTACTGTGTTCAGTTTGATGAGCAGTGTAGTCAGTTATTTATGAAGTTAATGTATTGTATTATTTTTAGTCTAACTTCAACTTTTAATAAAAGAACTTAATTTAGTACTACACACTAAAATTGTTCTATGCACCCTAGTAAATGCATGCATGTAACATTTATATGTAAGGTCGCATGTTTCAGGGTAACAAGAATAGTGCAATGTCATGTAGGCCTTTGTGTTTGTCAGTTTTGGGTGGCGCTGCAATTGCATATAGCCTGGCTTTATGCTTACCAATAGACATACATTGTGGTCGCCTTGTAACCTTATTGTTTATAAAAAAGATACCAACCTGGTTCTTGATTTGCCAGTATTTGTTCGCGCACTGTGTCTTCCCTTAGACTTTTAAGTGCTGATTGAAAGGCCGCTCCTTGATCACAAACTACAGCAATTGGCTTCAGTCCGCATTCCACCACAGCAGAAATTACATCTTTCAGAATAGATTTCAATTCGACTCCTGTGGTAGCTCCTTTGCAGTAATAAAAAGCCACTGGTTGCTGCCACTTATACACTGCTCCTCTGAGCATAAAGACGAGGGCATGATTGGCATACTCACTTGTCTTTTCTTTTAGTTCTACAAAGCCATTAATAGCGTCCCTATTTTTGTCATAAGTTAAAGCAGACTCTAAAGACATTTCATCAAAGATCACCGAACACATCTTAATCTCATCCCATGTGGCAACCTGGAAACCAATTTAAATTTTACGTTCTTAGTTATAGTTATAGCATATTTCATACGCATTGTCTAATATACTACCTATTTTTTTGAGTTAGCTTATCTAATTATGAAAGTATCATTCAAATTGTTTCAATATTTTTTGTGTGATTTGCACACAAACTTCATCAAGTTGAAAACTTGTGGACAAACCCCTGTTTGAACATTTAATTTCGAAACCATTTTATTTAGTGTTAGACTTTGATGGTAATATAAAGATTTTGTGTAAAAATCTGTAACATTTCGGACTTTGCTTCATGATAGATAATGCAATCAATTTTTCTTCTGCAGTAAATCGACGACCTTTCTTCTTTTTAGTGCAAAGATTTATCTGCATTTTCATTAGTTTTCTTGAATAGGGATTCATATTTTCAGTAAGTTTTTCGAATGACTTCTCCTTGCAAAACTTTAAAGCTTTCTTAGCTCTGCGATAAAATTCTGCTTGTTGTCTTGCCTTTTTATATTCTTTATATAACAATTGGGATGTTGGTGACAATTCTTTAATTTTCTTTATTAACCGTTTTCTAGGTTTTGTCCCTTTTGTTTTCCTGGCTTTAACCAAACCTGAAACATATAATATCTCTTTATTGTACAAAAACAAAATTACAGTACCTATATATCAGAAATTACATTACATACAATACCATAAGTAGTCTTATTGCAAAGCAGTAGATCACGGAGCACAAAGTGGATTTCTTCCACATAAGAATGTAATTTTTTGTTAATATAAAAATTATACATCTTTTCCTAGTACTTCATATTCATCATCATAACCATCAGCCGGAAGACATCCACTGCTTGACATTGGCCACCTACTTAGAATGACACAACAAATAGATATTATCATTTTGCATCAAATGACTCCTTGCCATTCTCACTTATTCATCAGCACACCTAGTGGTAAGCAATCCTACGCTTTATCTTCCAGTCAGTGTTTTCTACTCTAGAATCTCTTTTCACGAGCTATTGTTGATTACACAAATTACTATTATTAATTATGTAAGTTTGGTGTGCATTTATATGCTTGTTATAACTTAGTGCTGAAATTGTTAATTTTAATGCATGTGGTATTACTTTAGGTCTTGTGATTTCATAGGTAAAACATCATTCAAAGGTAACACACACAGAATAAATACTTATCAAAATATTCTATAACTAGCTGTTGCCTGCGACTATATCTGCGCAGGATTAGTATTTTGAGTAGCTTATTATCTTCTCCAAGGCCATATCTACCTTTATACCAAAATGTCATAAAATATACACATGGCCAAACACAATTGCTATAATAGTATTATATGAGTAAATAAAAATATAATAATAATAATATAATATTAGTAGGATATAAAATGATGTTTGACTGTGACTCACCTGTGCCTTGAACGGGTAGTGAATTTTGTGAAGGTCCTGGTAAAGCACAGAACTCACTGGAGCCAGAAGTAATCATTTCTGAAATAGATCAAAGTAAAAATTGTTATTAAAGTCATTGCAGATGGAAAATGTTGATGTGGTTGAGCATGAAATTCTAATTTTAACCTTTTTAATTACATAGTTTCAGCAGGGTTGTACAATTTGGCCAATATCGCAAGGATAAAGAAGGAAACAAACAAAGAAGAATGATCAGTGCTATTTAATGTGTAGTTGTTGTAGATGTTGCAAATTTCGAGAAACCTTGCCCTACCCATATTATATGTAGTGCATAAGTTGATTAAAGATTTATGAATATTTTGAATATAGCTACTGCCTATACCTACAGTGCATGAATATGAAATAATATCAAATCTTTCAGTGGTTCTTTTGAGTATGTGTGGTCAAACTGTCTTTTACGTGAGTAACAATGGTCAGTCTGAGGATCCACATTTTCTGAAATGTAAAAAACAGCATTATTGATCTATGATAGTAATAAGTAGTAATCATTAAATTTATTAGTTATTTAACTACTTAATCAAATTCTTCAAGTAATTAATTAATTCTTGGAAGTAAACGTACCTGCATTATCCTGAAATGGTGTCCCACTCAAAATCTCGTCTTCAGTGAACAGGGAAGGATATGCTTTCCCTATGAGACGTGATTTAGGATAAAGGAACTTTTTTTCGAAGTGTTTTTGATAAACAAAAAGCTTCGAAAGCTGTTCTGGTGATTTATTTATTTATTTATTTATTTATTAACTAAAACGGCACACAACGCCAATTACATCAGTCAATCAAAAATTAAAAATTAAAGTTGTACAGAAAGAAATAATGATATAAAATAACAATGCAATAAAAACTTAAAATTATCACTTATTGTCAATACAATTAATTCAACTTAGCCTAGCAAAAAAAAAAAAAAATTTATAATTAGAACACATTATAAAATTAAATTAAATTAAACTACAATTAACCGGCACTTAATGTCTAATACCATAATAATTTTGGTATAGTCATAGTCAACCAAGTAGCCAGTTAACCTACCCTAAAATTAATTAAAAACAATATAAATAAAATTAATTCAATGTCAAAAACAAAAATATTACATTGCAAAATCATAAAAGTCCAATGCATCCTCTTCCGCTACCACCTTGCACGCTTTCTTCTCACAGTACTTCAGACACTCAGATATAATACACTTCCATTCGCCCGCAAACAGATCACAATCAGTTGTCATGGTAAGGAGAGAGTTGAAAGCATTGAGAACACGTGGGACAGGAGAAACAGCGCGTGCAATAGTTCGGCATGGGGGGACCGAGAACAGACGACGGCACTCCCGACGGGGACAACTGCCAGGGTCTGGGACGAACAGCCGCGCCAGCTCACCAAATAGGTTGGGTGCATCAATGTTCCCACGGAGAATCTTGCTCATCACCATCATCTGGTTTTTTTCACGCCGGACTTCCAAGGAATTATAACCTAGGCAGCCCAGGAGAAAGCTGGTAGGATACAAGTAGGGATAATAATCATACAAGCGCTTGTATAGAAAACGAAGGAACACTTTCTGCACTTTTTCAATGAGGAGCTTATAAACTTCTTCATGCGGATTCCAAACGCACGAGCTGGCTTCAAGTTTGCTACGAACAAGTGCTTCATAGATTAACCTGACGACATGGATCCCTTTGAAATCCTTGGAATTTCTGATCACGAATCCTAGCCTCCTGTATGACTCTTTAGCTATGGTGGCAATGTGGTCATTGAATGTCAACTTTTTATCAAAGGTGACACCCAAGTCTTTTATTGAAGTGGATCTGATAATTTCGTACGAGCCCAACTTGTATAGAAATTCAATTGGGTGCCTTCTTCGAGTAAAAGTCATGACACGACATTTAGATGGATTAAATTCTTTTAAATTAAATCATATTAATTAAATTAAATTAATTTGATAATTTATTTAGATTATCACGGTTTAAACCAAGGAATATTTTACTCTCTACCGAGAGGTTTAAACACTCTAACCACTTAGTGAGTCTTTTCTCAGTATGAGGGAAATGGTGTAAAATAGCGTCCTGTCGCGAACATTTACAAACACAGCACTCGTAATACAATACATTTCGTACTACAAATTAACCACAAAAAGCAGTCTAAATTACAGATAAAATGGAGAGGATAAGCACAAACACAAATCCGTAGAAGAACGAAAGTCACCGACATAGCTCAGAAGATTAGCCAGTTGAAGTGGCAGTGGGCAGGGCACATAGCACGCAGAACAGATGGCCGATGGGGCCGAAAGGTTCTGGAGTGGAGACCACGTACCGGCAAGCGCAGCGTAGGTCGTCCACCGACACGGTGGACAGACGACCTGAGAAAGGTCGCAGGACGACGTTGGATGCAGGCCGCTTCCAACCGGTCCTTTTGGAAAATCATGGGGGAGGCCTATGTTCAGCAGTGGACGTCCTACGGCTGAGATGATGATGATGAAGCACAAACAACTTCACTCGATCTACACCATAGAGCACATTATATTGATCTACACAATCTGTAACAATATCCGTTAGGATATTTTTTTTTTTTGTGGCAATTGTCAACATGACATTTGTGCCAGTTTCACGTCAAATAAAACAAAAAACATTCTAAAGCGAATTTGAGCAAACTATGAACCAGAATAGGTTTATTTTGTATGAAAAAATGAAAATATACACACATAACAATAAGAAAGAATAATAACTTAAAGAAAACTTATTCGCACATAAACAAACAACATTAAAAACAAATAAATATGTACAAAATTTTAAACGAATGTTATTGACAGTGAGGAAGTGAACGAAAACTTTATATATATCAATATTATCAGATGATAAAAGTTCAGGAATATGAGTCGGAAATGAGACTTTTAATGATATGAGAGAATTGTAGAAAAAAACATTATCATACAATGGACAGGAAAAGAATATATGGTTGAGATCCCCCTCATCCAGGCCACATTCACATATAGAGGAATCTTTCACATGAATCTTTTTTAAATGTGAAGGTGAGCAACAATGACCAAGCCTCATGCGAATTAAGGTCGACGTATAAATCTTACCGAAGTACCACCGCGAAAACCAAGGTTTACTTGGTATTTCTGGTTGGATCTTAGCAAAACCAGAGCCTTTGGATGAGCTAGTCGTTCTCCAGTATGTAGACCATGACTTGTAAAGAAAACTTTTAGGGAGGCAGATAAGGTCAACGCTATAATTAATAAACGGGACCTTATCACCACAAGAAACCGCTTCTTTGGCCGCTTTATCAGCACGTTCATTACCAGAAAGACCAAGGTGTCCTGGTATCCAAGCAAGAACCACTTCTAATCCTTTATCAATACAATCCGATAAAGATTTTTTAATTTCGAGAACAATGGGGTGAAATTTAGAATGAAAAGGGTTAGACAGAAGGGATTGAAGCGAGCTACGAGAATCTGAAAAAATTATGGTCTGACGAAGTTTGAAGAGAAGGATATATTTTACCGCCTCAAGAATTGCTAGACATTCACCTGTAAAAACAGAGGACTTAGGAGGGCATTTTATCTTTTGAACAATATCAAACTGGGAGTGAAATACACCACAACCAACACATCCAACCTGAGACAATTTTGAGGCATCCGTAAAAATAGTATGCCATCCACGCCAATTCCTGAGCAAGAGCTCTTGAAAATACTTATCAGCGTAGAGGTCCCCCTTACAGATACCAAAGTCCAAAATTATTTCCGGCTGCGATATTATAACAAAGTAATTAATAATATAAATCGATAGTTTAGTAGACCGATACGTGGGATCCTTAAGCAATTTAAAGTTTAAATAACTTTTCAAAAGAAGCGGATGTTTTTTAAAAGTCCAAAAACGGGAAGTGTAAACATGGGCCTTACTATCAGCTTCGTAAAAACCATGCAAGTTCCGTGCAGTTCTTAAACCTGGCATAAACAGTTTTGAATGAAATCATACCATGACGCTCATTTAGGTAAACTGTTTGAATATTGTTTTGTCAAAGGTGAACGGATAATATTGTCTCTGGCATTCTAACAATTTACTATAACCAACATTGCAGACGCCTAGACGTTTGTAAGCTGATAAACTGAGTGGATTTAGAGCGACATGTTAACGGGAGTGCATACAAAAAAAACAGGTGAACGGTTTTTCTGCAGTTTTTGAATAGTAGGTCCTGGGCAGGCCTGCTTTAACGTTGTCATGGTACGAATAAACCGGGCAGTTGTCTAGAAGTCCTGCTTTAAGAGCTCATAGTTAGGCCCCATATTGTTTGAGAAGTTGGAGTTTAGGAATGAGAGGGTGATTAGAGAAATGAATAGAACGGAAGAAGAATCTATTAGCTAGGAATTGACGACGAAGATGAAGAGGAGGGTCCACACACTCCACCTGAAGAGCGTTAATTGGAGATGATTTCATAGCACCAGTAATAATCCGGAGTGATTTGGATTGAATTAGATCAAGTTTGGTAAGATCTCGCTTACGTGCAGGTTCCAGCAAGAAGGAACCATAATCCAAGACACTACGGATAATGGCATTATATAGTAATTTAAGATTAAAAGGGTGGGCACCCCACCACACCCCAGACAAACACCGTAATAAGTTAATATTCCTCTCACACTTATTTGAAATGTATTCACAATGCTGACGACCACATAGTTTACTGTCCAACCAGAGACCTAAAAATTTAACCGACTCCTTTACTGGAATTCTGCACTCACTAATAGAGATATTTAAATCAGGAGGATTTCTTTTACGAGAAAACAGAACGATATTACTCTTTGTCGGAGATAAATCTAGACAATTTTTTTGAAGCCAGTCATTTAAACATTCAAGGGAATGGGAAATACACTTACTAGCCACATCAATTTTGTGATGAGAACTGTAGACAAGTATGTCATCAGCGTATTGAAGGATACGACTTAGACCAACAGAGGATTCCAGATCATACGTGTATACATTATATAGAAGTGGACTTAGGACAGAGCCCTGCGGTAAGCCCCGCCAAATGACCCTATTAGAAGTAATAGAAGAATCACTGCAACGGAAATATATATATATATATCTCTCTGAAAGAAGATTCATAATAAAATTGTCTAATTTAGCTGGAATTCTCAATCGAGTTAGTTTATTTTTAAGAAGGGGAAGTTGGACACTATCATAGGCTGCGGAAATGTCTAGGAAAGCAGGTATAATAGATTCATTGCGCGTAAATGAAAGTCGTATGTCAGTCGTAAAAATGGCAAGGCTGTCCATAGTGCTCTTGCCTTTTCTAAAACCGTATTGAGACTTAGCGAGTAATTCATTGCTCTCAAGAAACCACTCAAGGCGGTTCTTAATCAAATGCTCCGCAATTTTAGTCAAGACTGAAGAGAGAGCGATAGGACGGTAAGAGTTAGGGTCCAACGGATCTTTATTAGGTTTCGGAATAGGAATAATATAGATAGATAGATAGATAATTCTTTATTGTTACACCACTTAATATACAAAAATAACATAAAAGTAAAAGAAAGCTTAAAATAAAGTGTTACAATGGGCGGCCTTATCACTAATAGTGATCTCTTCCAGGCAACCTTAGGATGGAGAGGAAATACAGGAATAACAAGACGGGGCGTAATATAAAGATAAAGGTACAATCAAATCAAGACAATAATACAATTACGCAAGCCGAGCCGTTCGTGGAGATGCGGCACACATCGCGCTCCACTCCATCTCGTACAAACCCAACGTCGCTAAAAAAGAAAATGGGTCTTCCTTCGTCGCGCGCTCTGTACCATCTGTTTAGACGGCGCGTATTAATACAAGCCGAGCCGAAGATGGCGCACGCGCCTTTGATCCGTGTCGAAAAAACCGACAAGTGATGGATCGTGCGAACTTTGCCGAGCCGCGCTGAGCGTAGTTGTTTAAACAGCGCGTGGCGCGCTGAATCACGAGCGGAGCCAGGCTCGGCTCGCGTGTTTGCGCGCCGTTTACTCGTACCTTTAGCCGTACCATAGAAGTACATGCGCGCCGACCAGTCAATCGAGACCCCAATTTTAGGTAAGTATATGAGACCGTCTAGCATGAGAGATCAAGCTGCCATATTGAATTTATGTGACAAATAAAGGTAAACAATGTAGTTGGGAGCTCAAAGCTCTATTCTATCATATACCAAATTATATCAAAATGTGTGAGGTAGTTTTTAAGTTATGCGTGAACATACAGACAGGTTTTTTTTTCAAAAACGTCAATGTCTTGCATACGTACAATCGCCTACAATAAGATGTATGCATATCACAGTGTTCATAAGTGCCTCAGCATTTAATGACATAAAAATGTACACCGAAATTATTCAAAAATTAAGTTCTTTAATATAATTTAATAAAAATATATTTTACTGTTTTAAAATGATCCTTAAGTATATTGTAATAAAATGTAATACAGTATCATAGTTTTGAAAAGTACTTACACTACGAAACAATTCATACAAATCCAATGTGTTACAAAAGTCAAAGTCAAAATCATTTATTCAATTTAGGCATCAAAGACGCACTTATGAACGTCAACTTTTCATTATAATGTACTTTAAAGACTACGGCCGCGTTCCAAAATATATAGAGCCCACCGAGAAGAAACGGCAAGAAACTCGGGGCCATTCCTTTATATAGATGTTTACAATGTTTCTACTTAAGTACTACAATACAAATATTACATTTTATGGGTGGCAGAGTGACAGCTTGCCAGAAGTGGAGTATTCGAAGCATCTTTATCTTCTATATAATGTCGAACTTTATAAGCTTTTTATATTAAAACGTTTTTTACAGTCAACTTGAATTTGCCCTCTGTGAGCTCAGTTATATGTGTTTTGGGATATTATTGTAAAAACGCACACAATTTCCTAGGAATGACTTATTAGTCTTCGCAAGTCTAAAACTAGGTACAGCTATCCTATTTGTATTTCTAGTATTAAGTATAAGTGTGGTGATCAATATTTAACTTATATTTATGTAAATTTTTACGAGCATACATTATGTTTTAAAATACTTACCGTCGACTACATACTTTACGTACTTTTGCTTTTAAATAAAGGAAATACGTATCCGATCGCTTAATCCTTTGAGTACCATTGACGTAAATGTACGTGCGTTTCATTCATAAATCTTTTGTTTTAATTATCACGGTGAAGTGTTAATAAACATGTTAAATTTCACCAACAAATGGTGTACTGCTGGCGAGGCAGAATTCCGTGTATGAATATATCCATACCTATATCAAAATTTCTGTGGCTTATGGTTTTCGAGTAATACCTAATCAAGATCTTGCTGGTATGTTTTGAATTTTCTCGTTTTTCGAGAGGGGCTTGAAACATCCACATAAGGTCTTCAGGTCCCAAACTAGGCAGAGCCTGTACTATGGTAACCTGATGACTGATATACATACTTATATATCTATATACACACTCAGACATAGGCCAGACCGACATATTCATGCACACAAATTATTGAAGTGTCCGGGGATCGAACCCGGGACCAGCGGCTCAGAAGGCAGGGGGTATACCAACTGCGACAACCTGCCTGTCATTGTGCGAGGTTCATGACTGAGAGCGAGTACGCTAGCTACTAATAAATAAAAGCATTCGTTGTGAGAACATTGTATTTATGTAGATATTTTATCATATATTAATTTCCACTAAATAAATAGGCATTTTGAAATATACATAGCTCCTATATTTGTCTACGTTGATAACCACTTAACAATTTACAGCTTTAAAATTCTTCAATCGCGTATATTGCTATTTTGTGTTTATAAAACGCACATAGAAATAAGGTACATCTAAAAAGTTATTGCACTAAAATTGGTGTAGTAAAGTTTACATAATCGTTTGTCGATCCTTATCCTATTTGTGAATTTACAAATTTCATAAAATCCTTGCAAGTTGCCATTTTTTATCACACAAACGCTTTGTTTCTATTGTTTCTGTTTCCATTTTTCTCTGTTTATATTTTTTAAAGCTTTTCTCAATATAATCCGCTATACCTAAACAATGGACACAGAAACATATTGCGATCAAAACAATGAATGAGCATATGTTTAAAACTGCTCTTTGCTACAACTGAATAATATGAGATCATTAAAATACATTTACAAACGTAGCACATTTCCAAAATTTTGCACATTTTTGCTCCTTGAGCCCCTAATACATCTACAAGGATTGAATACATACACTTTACAATTTAAATTATACAGGTATAGTTACATAATTGTCCTTATATTTCTAATCGTTAGTTAAACCCTTTTTGAAATACACATAAAAATAGTGTCACAAAGAACTCAAACGAATTTCGACACACACACACAAAGTAATGTTATATAAACACGATGCTCGCAAAACGCAATAATTTTGTAAATAATCAGTCAACGAAATTTCGAATTGAAAAGGAAAAAACATAAAATACGTACTATACAATAAAATAAACAACAAACAAAATATTTACTTTACACTGTATGCCATTAAACATTTTCATTATTATTATTATTAAATAAAATTTGTCTAAGTCACAGTAAATTGACAACCTTCGAATACTAAAATGGCAAGCGTTTAAAATTAGCAGGACTATTATGTATCTTAGTTGCTAACAATTGTTGATTGAAGTCAGGTTTGACAACTCTGGTAAGCAAACTTGTTCGTGAGTTGATGACTGGAGCTGACAAAAGTGACAGAGCGGCCATTTTTTTTAGATTTCAATCAACATTTGTTAGCAAGTGAGATACATAATAGCCCAGCGGGTCTAATTGATAACCGTAAAGTACAAGTAATTATCATAACTTGACACAATCCAGACATAGTAACCCTAAATATTTAACTTTATTATTATTCTAAAATAACATTGTGATTATTTTCAATGACATATGGAGTCTGCCCTACTGTGCCTCAGATGCAAAGTGTAAAAAATTTCCAAGTACACATTATTATATATATTTTAGGAAGAAATTGATTATCGGACTGACATACAGAACATTTACACACTTCAGATTTATCAGTTAGGTACAGGACGAGGCTTGCCTCGCAGCTCGCTCTAACACGCGCTCGACACCGCTGTGTGGACGACTCTATAGCTTGTGCCAAATAGCATGGCAATAGAGGCCATTCACCTGGCATTTAAAAATACATTTTTGGGGTTACATAACTATTTGGATGCATATAATTACAGATCTATATTATTTTGAATTTATAAATGTTCTCGATACTTAAATACAATCATATATTTTGTTCGAACAGGTGAACGTAATTTCATAATATTAATATTATTTACCCTAATATGTTCAGAAGTATAATACAGAGATTATTTTATCACTGTATTATATTGTAAATAAAGCGTATTGTCAGGAAATATTTGTTTAATTTCCGATTATTTTCATATTACTCATGAATTAAATAAAAAATCACCAGTACATAATACATTTCATATTTTAAAACAATAAACGCCTGAATAGAACTTGCAAACATAAAATTTCAAACAGTGATGTTCCTTGAATTCGTATATTTTTTGAGTTGTGTTACAACATTGCGTCCTTGTAGTACCACGAAATTCTAGTGATACTAGTTTAGCAATAGTTTGTATAGAAATTATTGCTCTAGTAAACGATAGAATTAGCCATTCACGTAATGTATGTTGCGACATCGTGGCGAAGGACAGTGAATGACCTCTATTGTTATGCTATTTGGCTATATATTACAGCTAGTCTAGTAATACGACTATGAGGGTCTCGTGAGATTGGATGCGGGGAGGGAAAGCGCGGGGCGGGCGCGCGGCTTGCGCTACAAGCCAGTCTTCAAGCGGATCTTTTTGAGGCGCGAGGGAGAGGGGTTACGAAAGGGGCGTCGCTTAGCGGCTGCAGGGAGAGGGGGAGGTGGCAAATCCACATGCGAGCCTAAAGCGGTGCCGCCGGCTACTTCCTCCCACGTCCCGCCCACTAAGTCCTCGGAGGAGGAAGACGCCATGCCGCGGCATTGGTTACCAGAGCGCAGCTTCTCCCGTACAGAACGCGAGAAACTCCGCTTGTTAAGTTTCGCGGAAGCGCGTGTACTCTCCGCGTCGTCGACCGACCGTCTGCTCGCTTTCGCCTTCACGCTCCCGACTTGAGTTTTAGTCGCGTTAGGTTTCCTGATCGCCAGTATGTTCCGCTTCTTGGTAGAGAGCGTCTTCGGTTTCGGTTCATTCTCTGTGAGGTATCTCGTGCGAGAAGTGGATTTCACCGGTTCGACTTTCTTGACGAACTTCATGTTCATGTTGATTATGTCGTGGTGTGATCGCTGGGGCGCGGCCGGTGGGCTTCGTTTCCGTTCCGTATCCTTAGCGCCAACGTACGTGTTTTCCTTGCGTTCGTCGACCACCTTAGCTTTGGAACGCGCGTATAGAGGCGCCCGAGTAGGTGAGTTCGTTTTCGGTCGCAAGCGAGACATCGTCAGCTGAAAACAAAACGTATCTCTTTACATTCGAACCCGTAACAAATACAAACTACGATGAGTCTTTTCAGTGATTCGCTAGTGAGAAACCGCACTCCCAAGTTTTAGTATTATACATTGCGTAGATGGTTGTTATTATATGGAGTTCATACAACACTATTCAACCAACATTTTTCCTTACCCCGACTTATAATAAAGTAACTGTTGTTTGGATTTTTAGCAGTTTAACACTGAAAATTAAAAGACAGTTTGTTACCATAACGATAAAAGAAAATGGATTTATTATGGATTTCCAATGAGAAAGCAATAAAAGCCATTTAACATGTCTAGGGTTTGGAGTTACGAGGGAAATGTGTAAAAAAAACTAGAACACCCACACTAAGTTATGTGTCAAAAAACCAATCGAGTGCAAGTTCATTTCTACCACATACAGGAACCCAGAATATAGAGAAATATTAATTCTATTTAAGGAGTTTTGCTAATAGTGCTCATTATTTTCATGTAACTAAGTACGCTATTTGTTTGCCAATTCAAAAGCTATCAAACAAAAGCAAGTGTTGTCTATGTTTTTTTAGGTTCAGCTCACATTTCCGGAGACGTGCAATTTTCGCCGTCGACGGATTTGTCGAAGGGGACATCGCCATCGTCATCGGGTATTGTTAGAAAACACCACTGTAAAATAATGAGCACTATTCATTAGATTACCCTAGGATAGGTGAATATTATACAATGGATTTGTAAGATTGTTAAAGCTAATGAAGTTGTAAATGTGACTTTGGTGAAATTATAAATTACTGTATTAGATAAACAAAAGCACAAGACTACCACCAACACTAACTATGATGGTGTAATAATAATAATAAACTTCTTTGGAATAGGTAATGACAGCTCAGGGGTTCATTCCACTAACAAAATTTCGCTCCAGCTGCAGAATCGTATCTAAACGACAGTTTTTATTCGTTTTCTTATTATGCTATTGAAAATCAGACAAGCTGCAATTACGTTTCTGTTGATGCCAGCGATCGATCAAAACTTTATATTCTGCGAACTCGATAGAACATAAACGCGACACTAACTTATATTCGTTTATAGTGGCGTTTAAGATGACGTTACGTTCCAATATGTATATAGAAATAGTAGAATGGCTTTTTGGGTGATTATCAAAGGGCAACCGGAGCCGAACTGCAGTTGCAGCGGATTGATTATTGAACGTTGTGAAATAGTAAATTGGCCTCCAGGGGTCAAAGTCGGGTATCACCCAGGCGGCCGCCCCGGCCTATCCCTACTGCCAGTGTGAGCTATCCAGTGAAGGCGACATCACCATCGTGATGAAATCCACAGCATAGTGGTAGAGATTTGAAACTCAAGCACTAATCACTTTACCCTAGAATAGCGTCCGGCGGCCTTATTATCTATCTTTACGTACAATGGGAATGGGCTTCATTTTGACATTTGAATCCCATTCTGGGCGAAATCCTGCAGTCATATTGGCTGGAACCATCAATGGGAATGAGAATGAAGTGACATTTTATTCTAGCCAGCCGCCATTCCAGGTTTAATGTTATATCACCTCCGAACGCATAATCACACCACCAAGTGAGATAGTTGGCAAACGCTAGTGTACTAAAACTATACTAAAAACAAAAAACGCTACTAAACCAAAGATTGATTTTGACTTCACCGGGTTTTATATTTTTATTCCTAAATTATATTACCGTAGGGACACAGTATGCACGAAACGATAAAACACGAGGCACAATTGAATTGAGTAGATACTCGTACTCGAAAGTCGAAACTTCGAAGCCTAATAAAGTGAGCCTATAAATAGCTAACAAAGCGGCTAAGGTATTATTTCACATCAACAGTCGAATCGGCAACAAACTAGCTTCTTGCGGAGCAAGGTACTTTGTAACTTGACTCGAAATACTGTCACCCCATCACTTCTTCAACTGCCGAGGTATAAATGGGTGACATCGTTCAAGAGAAAACTAACTTGTTCACTTCACGGTCAGATTATTGAAAGGTACCCAAAACCTCTAACTCCTGGTAAATTTGAGATATAAATTCGAATAATCGTGTATCGATATATCATGTATAGATCGAGGTCCGTCACCTACAGGTTAAAGCCAGTGGACCTGACAGTATTTCAACTGTAGTGCCAAAAACCTGCAGCCTCTCCGATCTTCAAATGACTATTACGTCATGAAACGCAAGTGTAGTGCCAATAGGTAACGTTTATAACCTGCACCTAAAATCGGGAGTCTGGAGACATGCCGAACCTGTAAACTGCAAACCTGTGCAGATATAGATTGTGGTCGTTCATCAACAACAGAACGGTATACTCTTTGGCATACCCAAAACTAATCAAAACCTTAGGCTTCTTGAATCAAATCAAATATTTATTTGCTAGTATACAGATAGGTACATTTTCCAAGTTTTATAGTAAAAATTGAGTCACTCTACTCAGGCTTGCAAATAGTTATTGGTCGTGTAGTGTCAAATAAAATTGAACTATATTCATTTAAATCAAATTAATAAAAATATAAATATCCAATTACAATGTCAATATTCTATTATATATTACTCGTTCACCACGTACCTGAGGACGCACGGTGCGCGTATGCGCGCGAAGCCACTCGCGCACAGCGGACAGGTTGCGGTGCTCGGAGCAGGGGATGCGCGAGTTGGGATGCGCTCCCGTCAGGTCCAGGATCGACGCGCCGAGAGAACGTCCCACCTGTACGTACACAATTGTCATGTTCCTTTCTGAGCCGAAAACACTCACGTCGCGACCACAACGCTCGGAATGGAAGGTGGAATTTTGCGGTCGTTGCGTCAGATAAGCATAGGATTCTTTCAATTTTTGCCGAGCTGAAAATTTGGCGCGCATTTCGCGACTGTATTAAAAGCATTGGACTGTCGCGTTGGGTATTAAAAGCAGTGTAATCAAAGGGAGCGGCAATCCGGAGCGCGAGAGTTGAGAGAGCGTTGACGGCGCTTATCGGAACGCACCCAATGTGTCGCATAAAACTGTAGTATACTGAAACGTGTGCATATACACCTGGGCAGGATTCACACGCAATCGCTTATACAGTAGAATCTCACTAGTCTGGCACTACAAGATACGCCCAATAATCCCCCTTCACCTAAGAGTGCCCGTCCGTTCGCGCATTCTCGCCCCTCTATGCCTATGCGCTCCGTCGCCGCGTCGTCGTCTAGCAGTCTAACCTCAAAAAGTATCAAGTGCACGTGCGTGTTTACACGTATTTACTTGTTGTTTTGAAGTGAAAATAGTGTGTAGTGTAAATATTTCAAGTAAAGTGAAACACAAGACACTAGATTTTTTCTCTATAATCCAGTAATCCATCCTACATTCCAATAACGGTACGCGTCCATTGGCTCGCGCCGAACGCACCGCACGCACGGCTCGCAACCGATTGCAATGCCGGCTTTCGATGCGGGCGGTGCGGAAAGTAAACGCAGCGCTATGTAAAATCATACAAAGCAAACTAAAATCCTTTGCATGCCGTGCGTGCGGTGCGTCCGACGCGGGTCAATGGACGCGTACCTTAATCCGGCACTCTCTGGTTATTAATAGTGTCGGATTAGTGAGATTATACTGTAATTTTTCATAAAAAGCTAAAAATCTAATATCCGGAATTGTTTTGGACAGCCCTATGAGACATGCATATTCTTGGACTTTGTGGGGTTAAATGCGGTCTGCAATCCCCATACCATTCTCCTCAGTCCTCCTACCCTGCCTCTTCCCGCACCGCACTTCAGCTCATTAGGTAAACAAGGGGCCTCTAAGCGATAAGCGGTATACATTCTGGAGGTCATTGCCATCTTTGGCATGAACCTACTTGAGTAATAGACAAACTTTGTTTATTAACTATTACCTTGGAATGTTTACTATTCCCTGGGACGGAGTAGTTAGGTCCCAATTGTATGCAAGCTTCTGAGCGTGTGGTTTTATTTTTATTATTTTTCATTTTAGTTACACGCTGTAAATAGTAGGAAAAATATATCGGTAAGAGCGACGGCTGCACAAACGGCTTCTTCATAGGATTATATAAAAATCGACTAGTAATAATGTGAAATGGACAGTGGAAGCCAGGACTGAGATAAACTGTATGCGGATTGAAGGCTTATTCGCATCGCTGTCTCAGTCGCATGGGCGATATTCTTTCCGGTCTGGTATAATGGATCATGTTGTACATGGTTGGTTGGTACGTATAATAGGCAATAGTTGGTCAAAATGGGTTTAAAGAATTTATTTCTCATAAAGAACAAGGTTCACTTAAATAATTATTAAAAATATATAAATATATATTTAATAATAAATAAATATTATTAGAAATAATTAATAAATTCATTAATTGATGAATTTTTTATTTTGTATTTATTTTACCAAACACAAATTTATTGCTACCATACCAGTATTTTGTAAGTGATTCGTATGAAAATTAGGTATAAACTGTTAACGAATTAGTGATCTAGCTTTCTGACTAGCTGCAGCCCGCGGTTCTGCCCGAGCCGAATATAATTTTCCACAAGTAGTGTATGTATTATTTTTAGTCACCATTTATTTAATATTGCTTTTTTTAGAGAGAAAAATTACAATCCTGGGACGGGAAACGCACCCGCGTCTTACGGCACCCGAGCACCGAATTAATTCTCTATTAGATTGGAACTGTGTAGCAACACAGTGAGCTTACGTTAGTGCTAGTGCAAAACATATATCAAAAACATGTATGTGTTAAAAAGACAGTGAAAACGCTTCGGAACCTTTGGCGTGAAACAGTAACGAACGCGCTTTCATGCAAGCAGACATACTTTTGTAATCATAGCGTGCTAACTACAAAAAGGCTTATCAAATTTTGGCATGGCTTTTGTATGATCGTCACCACGTTATCATCATCATCACCACTCTAGCACCTCCGTGCCAAGGTGTCAATTTGGTTTCATAATTGCAAATGCTACACATTTGCCATTTCCCTCTCACTACCGATAGCATATGCATAATTATATCGGCAATTCCCATTACAATCTAGACTATATAAATATAAATATATGCTCACTCGATTTTTGTGTAGTGTTGTATATGTACAATTTAATGTGCTTTACTGGCAGTGTATTTAATAATATATCTGGATATTTTTGAAGAGATAATATTGATTACAAAGCACAAACTAAGTCTAAAAACTACTACGAATAGTGTTTAAAAAATATTATTCTTATTGTATTTACATACGATTTTGTCATACTATCATCTACATTACACGCGATACAAGTCAATGACAAACCTGAGAGGGGCTTATCTCTTCGAAAAAATCCTGATTCTTTGCGCGTATGTGTCTTACCTGAAACCGTTATGTCTTGTCTTTAAGTTGTCTATGCAATCTGACATCTAATTTATATATATATATATATATATAAAATGAACCCCTATTTCTCTTGGTCACGCTATAACTTGAAAACAGATGAAACTATCTCGCTAAATCTTTTTTGTTGTGTCTAATATTGTCAGAAGGTTTTTATGATAGAAAAACAAAGAAAAGAGAGGCGGTTATGGCGCGGCCGAAGCCCGAGCCTACTACGCGAACGAAGTCGCAGGCAGTCGCTAGTTACATATAATATAGCATCATAACAATAAAAAGACTGACAATATCCAATAAAACTAAAACCATATAATGTAAATCTCAAAGCATAAGCATAAACACAAAATATTTTAACGGACTAAAATATACGTAATAAAAAATTGCAATTTAAGAGAGAAAAGATCACAGCCTCGGGCGGGATTCGAACCCGCGTCTTCCGTCAATCTGTGTCAGACGCCATGACTACTAGGCCAGCGAGGGTCACCGACCGAGCGAGCATGGAATTTCAATCTTATGATTTTCATTTAACCATCGTATGGGGACGGGTCGGACGACGCGGTATCGAATTCTTTCGAGGATGTGATATTTTTCTCTCTAAAGTTGCAATATTTCGTATCGCTAAGCGGGCTTTAGCGCTTTCAAACTCATATTATAAAAATGCGAAATAAACTTTCTAATAAATGAAACATAAACAACACAAGGATTACTACACATTACGTAAAACTTTTTTTCTCCAAACTACCCACATGTAACACACAAACCTGGAAAGGGTTTACCTCTTCGAATATATGCGGGGTGTACTTAGGTGGTGGCGGGGCAGTGGCGACTAGAGGCAAGCCGCCGTCCCGTACTGTGGGGGGCAGTACGTTCACCAGCCGGCCCGTGTTGTAGTTACATTCCAGTGTGTACGAACGCACCAGCCCCGTAGCCTTGAGTACGGCCACTCGGCCGGAGCCCTCGCGAGACATGCCGTCGCGACGGTCTCTGGAAATTATTACATATACACTATCATCTACGTATATAAATAACAAATATAATAATGTGTCCATAGAAGCTCTATTTTGACTCTTAAGTAGTTTTCAAAATCATTTAATGTTTAATTGCTGAGTTGACCTTTAAAACCTCAAAATAATAATTATTAAATTTAGTTATTTGTAAAAAAAAACTTAAAAAGACTTAGGCTGGCTTAAGTAAATGCTGGCAGGGAGAAATGCACAAAACACTTCAAGCGGGACGTCAGCATCATCGTCCCCAAAACGAATAAGAATAAGTGCGAACCTCCACAAGACCTCCCCTCATGTGTCGATGTCATTATAACAATGAAATTTCTATTTTGTCTGGCCGTTTGATGGAATATATAAGACGTTATCACGTCAAAAACAAAAGCTTTTGCACTAACTTTTACGTGCGCGAGCATACAGGTACAGTCGGCGCCATTTTGGTTGCCTACTGTAATGTCAGTTGATACCTTAAAAAAGCGCTCTTGTGACACTCACTTGAGATACATATTCCGTTCGGTGAAGTTGCACGAAGAGAAGTGAAAGTGCAGATTGTTGAGCGACATGATCCTGGGCAACAGCATGCACTCCACGCAGCTGTCGACGTCTTCGAAGTGATTCCCGTACATGAATATACCTGGACAATCATTACCCATGTTTAACGTATACACCACAAAGATTCTCAGTGTAACATTAAATACCCATACTTATGCATATGACAATACATTTTTGTTCGTATGTACGAGGGTGAATCAAAAAGTTCTTAGAAGTGCATATATATGAAACCTTTTTGGATCAAGTTCGATATTCAAATTAAAGAGTGTCTATCACACTATATTTATGCAGACTGTCACTTGTTTTTGTCAGTTCGTTCGCATGTAATAAATTTTTTTGTGCAACGAGTTGCTAAAAAGTCAAAATTATGGATAAAAGTGAGTTACGTGCGGTGATAAAATATCTCAGTTTGAAAAAAATGTCTACGAAGGAAATTTTTTTGGACATTCAGCAGACATTAGGGGGTGATGCTGTACCCTATTCTACGGTTGCGTACTGGGTGGCTGAATTTAAAAGAGGTAGATCAAGCTGTAAAGATGACCCGCGTTCTGGGCGGCCTTCAACCTCCGTTACAGAAGAAAATGTCAAAAAGGTTGAGAATCTGGTTTTGGAAGACAGAAGAATGACTATAAAACATATAGCTGAGATCCTAAAGATATCTTTTGGTAGCGTTCAATCCATTTTAATTGATTCACTGGGGTTCAAAAAAGTGTCTGCAAGATGGGTGCCACGAATGTTAACCGACGAAAACAAAAAGCGACGTTTGGAAATTTCCAAGCGTAATCTCGAAATGTTCCAGCGTGATTCGGATAATTTTTGCCGTCGTCTTGTCACCATGGATGAAACGTGGGTCCACCATTTTGATCCTGAAACTAAAAGACAAAGCATGTCTTGGAAACGACCATCCTCTCCATCCATTAAGAAATTTCGAGTTGCTCCTACCGCTGGCAAAGTTATGGCCTCTGTGTTCTGGGATAGTGAAGGAATCCTTTTTATTGATTACATGCCAAAAGGCCAGACGATTACTGGACCCTATTATGCAAATTTAATCCCGAAAGTGCGTGAAGCGATTAAAGAAAAACGTCGTGGAAAACTGTCGTTGGGCGTGTTGTTCCTTCAAGATAACGCTCCTGCTCATCGATCGGAAGTTGCGCTCAACGCAATCCGCTGTGCTGGCTTCAATCTCCTTGACCACCCACCATATTCTCCGGACTTAGCCCCAAGTGATTTTCACTTATTTCCAAAATTAAAAGAGGAAATTCGTGGAACAAAATTTCACGATAATGACGCGGTTATAGCTGCCGTAGAGGACTTTTTCGAGAGTCAAGAAAAAAATTTTTTTTCACAAGGAATAAGGAAGTTAGAAGCGCGTTATTCTAAATGCATTGCATTGGAGGGAGATTATGTAGAAAAATAAAATATTATTATTTAAATCTTTGCATTTTTTAATATTGATTCCAAGAATTTTTTGATTCACCCTCGTAAGTTTTCAAATAACTCAAGGATAATTTGTCGGATGTGCATATTTATTGCTCTCGGGTCAATGTTTGCGGTGCATATAGTCGACACTATAATAAATTTATGCAAAATTTTGTTGGTTATACTCGTATTACCTAAACATACGTATAATTTGGAATCGAAAACTGGTCATAATAGTGAAAGAAAAAAATACATATTACCCACGGAGTAGGTATCTAAGTGGGTATGTCTCACGTTGTTACTGTTATCAATTCTGTGATGTAGCGGCGCCGTCGTGCGTAAAGTCGCACTATGTACTTTCGTAAATCTTGAAAAATTGCGTGCCACCATGCCTTAAACCGATGTTTTATTTTAAGGTATACCCACCAATTCCTACCTCTGTTCTTCTCTGGATTGATTGTCTATGATTGGAACTAAGACGACTAACCTTTCTTAGAAGCGTGTCCGTGCAGGTCTATGTACAGATAGAGGCCCGAATCGGGCTCTTTGGGCGGCGACGTTAAAGCCCTAACTGGAGCAGGCTGAGGGGCTGCGCTCGCCGGGGGCTTTTTGCGCGTTTTGGGTGCCGGAGATCTGGGCTTCTCATCTTTGGTTGGACATTGGATCTATGACACACAGGTAAATAATTATATTAAAAGAACTGTATGTATTCAATTTAGATTTAAAAAAATTGCGATTTTTTGATTGATTTACTGTTGTACATTTGTTTTGAAATCTATTATGTATCCTACCGACTGCGCCACATTTTACCCCAAACACAGTTTTATTAATATGATAACACCGAATTTATTCACATAAGTAGCCTGTTTTCTAGTTTACTAAGGATAGTAAGAATAGAATAAGCCTCACTACTGAGTAAGAATGAATGAGATGCGTGACCTGACTGACCGGTATGATGCTATCTCCTTTGTTCCCAGCGCGGCATTCTTCTTGTGGAGAAGTGGGGAGATCACCGCTATCGCCACACGAAACGCCCACGCTTGCGCACGATATACTCTCTGATAATTTCTGCATAAAAAGAAACACAATTTACTAACTCTTAAATTGTAACAATAATAATAATCATAATTAGCCCATTATGTTCTCACTGCTGGGACTCGAGCCTTCTCGAATAGTGGAGTTGGGCCTAATCCACCACGCGGGTCCAGTGCAGCTTGGTGGATAGGCTAGTGGCCAACCCATGTCGAAGTTTGTTGTCCCAGGTAAACCAACCGGGACCGACGGCTTAACGTGCCCTCCGAAGCACAGAAGCGTTCAGTTGATAATGGCACTAGCGGTCACCCTTCCAAACCCTGACCGCAGCAAGTGTTGCTTATATTGTTGATCGATTAAGATCGGCAAGTCAAGCTCCGCTGCGAGCGCTTCTATCAATATCAATGTTGACTGTTTATTATTAATACAATAAATAAGTGATAGGAGCACTGTAATAAGCAAATATTATTGCGTGAATTAGACTTCACAACCAATGTTCAGGCATGTGCCGCATTTACAATTTCTATCCTGCTAGTATTATAAATGTGAAACTTTGGATATATAAACGTGTGTTAAACAATCACGCAAAAAGACTGAACGGATTTGGATGTCATTTGGTAGGTATAGGTGAGTCACACATAGAGTGAGGATTAACACATCATACCTTTCTTCATAATCTTCATTCATGACCACGCGATGACACCGCGGGGTCAGCCAGTAAGTGTAAGTAGAAGTAGTAGATTGTGCAGTGATTCCGAACAGTAAGTATACCTTTCCTCATTAAAATTACGTTCAAATGTACACATTTTTAACGGTAACTCACACACTAACATCACTCACAGAAACTTTAAGCTTTTCTATGGCAACCCGCTCCGTACGTTACACTGAGGCACTAGTCCGTGGCATTTGAATAGTGATTTAAATTAATTAATTCAGTGGCCTGATTGTACACTACTGCTTCTATAATCAAATCTACTCTATTGGTATCATCCTTATTGCTCGTAATGTATCAAACATTATAGTACTTATTGTTGTAGACTTTTCTTACAATTATAATTCTGAAGCCACTGGTTTCCCACTTATTGTGTATCAGTAACCAGGGTAAGAAGTTACATGTCTGCAATATGTACGTTTCTACGTTGTGTAGTCACAATTCTCATCACCGTTCATATATTTATTCTGCGCTCTGTGTGTTAAGCCCACTTCAAAAACGCCTAAGAGCGAGTACCTTATTTAACAAACTATGTAAGGATGATTATCCTTCCATAGTTATATAGTACATCCATTTCACTCACTAGTGAGTGATTAGTTACAAAGTTAAGTTACATAAGTCTACTGTCAGTGGACAGTAGACTTATTCGAAAGCTTAAGCTTGGTGAGGCGGTTGCTTTGAACTTGAATGGAAAAAAGACCTATAAATAATCTTTATCTTTAACATTAGCATTTTTTATTGTATATCTTGAACCGGCTGTTTTGTTATTCCTGTTTATTGTGATTAGTATTACGAATGCTCACTGTTTTTGTTTTTAAATCTTTATTATATACGTAAAGACCTATAAGGCTTACATGTGCTTAATTTATAATACGCTATTTTGTTAACTGCTGTAGGACTTTTTATGAAATAAATAAAATACAATTATGTATTGATACAGATAATGAGTTAGATATTGAGCAACGCATTATTATGCGTTGCTCAATATCTAACTCATTATGTAATTACAACACGCGCATGCAATCTGCATTTATAATCTTATTAAGTACAATGACCTTAGAACCTACCGATAGAAACCATGCACATGCGCTAAATGTAAGCCGTTTAATAGAAGCCATTTCTGGCTCAATTTGCTTGCGCCTTCGGTACAACAGTATACGACTTTAATTAATATAATGTAACAAATTTTACCAAATAACCACCGAAGTTTTATGGGAAAACATTTTACCGGTGGATATGTTTGCGTCTATGTGCGTGACGAGGCAATTAAACACAGCACACATAGCGAATTTGTAGCGTGCGTTTTGAGAAGACGTTGTTTGGAAACCTTCCTTCTATAGGTAGTTATTCTAAGACCATGATGTTATTTGTCGTATGCCTATACTTACGATTTCCTCCTGATCCGATATGAGGTACCTCTTGAAGCAATTTGTACAAAAGTATATTTCTTCACTTGTGTCCTGCTCGTCAGTGTCAGCGCTTTTCTGTAATAATTGAAAAACGATTCTAAGGATATAAAGTGTTAATAAAGTGTATTTACACTTTATTAATTATATTTAATTAAATTATATTTCTTTTTGCTAGAACAGAGAAGTCTGACAATTTTATGTGTCGTCTTTGTGTGTGTGTACTCATCATGAAATTGAAACGTAGTCTCTTAAGGATATCATAAGTAAGCTTAAAAACGCACAACGAGCTATGGAGAGGGCTATGCTCGGGGTTTCTCTACGTGATCGAATCAGAAATGAGGAGATCCGTAAAAGAACAAAAGTCACCGACATAACCCAGAAGATAAGTCAGTTAAAGTGCTAGTGGTCAGGGCACATAGCACGCAGAACAGATGGCCGATGGGGCCGGAAGGTTCTGGAGTGGAGACCACGGCCCAGGAAGCGCAGCGTAGGTCGTCCACCGACAAGGTGGACTGACGATTGGATAAAGGTCGCAGGAAGACTTTGGATGCAGGCTGTTTCAAACCGGTGCTTTTGGAAAATTATGGAGGAGGCATATGTTCAGCAAAGGACGTCCTACGACTCAAATGATGATGATGACTCGTCATAGGAGGGCTGCGTATCTGTGTAGCATTTTACTTCAGCATTACATTATATTCCCCTCCCCCCTTTGTGCCTTGGATTTCTTCACGTCGTATAAAAGGTCCGTGAAAACACAATGATGTCAAAAACGTCAAAAGTCAAAATCAGTTTAGACATCAGACGCACTTGTGAACCTAAATTATTCATTACAATGTACTTTAAAGACTCTATCGCCGCGTTCCAAAATATATAGAGCCTATACCGAGAAGAAGCGGCAAGAAACTCGGGGCCATTCTTTTTATATCGATTTTTACAATGTTTCTACTTAGGTACTACTACTATTATATTTAATGGGTGGCAGATGATAACTTGCCAGAAGTGGAGTATACCAAGCATCTTTGTCTTCTACGAGTATATAATGTCGAGACTTTATAATATGCTTTTTTTATTAAAAGGTTTTTATACAGTGAACTTGAATTTTCCATCTGAGTGCTCAGTTATCTGTTTTGGGATTTTATTGTAAAAACGCACACAATTTCCTAGGAACGACTTATTAGTCTACGCAAGCCTAAAACTACGTACAGCTATCCTATTTGTATTCCTAGTATCAAAAGGGTGGTGATCACTATTTAACTTACATTTATGTAATTTTTCGAACATACAATATATTTGCAAACACGTACTCGTATAAAGAAGGCAAAGTTAATATATTGATTTCTTTAAATAAATCTCTCAAAGATTCGCGGAGACCGATTGGATGCTTGCGCACTTCGCGGTATATCTGGCACTAACTAAGATACACTCTTGCAAATTTGTACCAAATTTTATGTCTGGTTTCCTCGTTTCTTACGATTGGCAACCTGACAGCGAAGACAAAATTCTGCCCATACCCTAACGAACCAAATGCACTTCTATACTTAATACTATTTGCGCCCGCGAGTTCACACGAATGGATAATTATGGTAAGTATCTGTCGTTTAACGGCCGTTTTCAATAACCTATCTATCGCTGGTTTACCATACTAAAGATAGATATTTGACACTATTTGTATGGACGTTATGTCAAATTTCTATCGGTAGTAAGGAAAACTGTGGATAGATAGAATATTGAAAACAGCAGTATATGAATGTGTTTATTTTTAATTAATTATTGACTACATATAGTTATAGTACATACTTACATGGTTAATTGTAAGTAACACACTGTATTGCTACATAACTATGTACTATATGTATGTAGGTATTTATTGAATAACTGACGTGTATAGATGTATACCAATAAATGAATCTGAATCTGTATCCTATGTGGTATATAATCTCCTTGACCAATTTATTTACATCCGTTCTGACGTGACCAATATACAAATGGCCAGACTATATAGACCAATATACAAAAGTTTTTATAATATTAGTTTTCATAATATGTATTACAATTAAGTAGCTGCGCCCGCGGTTTGACATGCGCGCGCGTGATGATGGATTATGATGAAAAGTATCTTGTGTTAATCCAGCGCCGTTTGAGCGTGAAGCAGTAACAAACACACTCTCAAACTTTCGCCATTATATAGTGGCAGTATGTGTTTGTGAAAGCTATGCATCGAACTTAGCATTTAGACTTTTACAGCCAACTTTTTAATCTGTCAACAGGACTCTATTTTTAATCCTGGGCAGATTTGGCACTTCACGGAACACTCATTAAATTTATTATTTCTATCAATCATTTATTATTTATAATACTACCTTCAGTTCAGGACCATTGAACTGCTGCCTTTGGTGTTCCCTGTACTCTTCTATAGACTTGTGATAGGCGGAGTTGGCACGAGCCTGGGAAGGGGAGATGGAAGGGACAGGTCAATATGGTTCTTATAAGCAGTGCTAGAGTATGTCTAACGAATGTAGATACTCGATTTTATTCGAATCTTTTTGCATGGCCATACTACTACATGTGTTTCTACCTCCGGACACTATACTCCATACCGGGGTATATTATATTCTGGGTGCCCAAAGGTATTAATCCTTCCTATAGAGTGATCATCATCATCTCAGCCGTAGGACGTCCACTGCTGAACATAGGCTTCCCCCATGATTTTCCAAAAGGACCGGTTGGAAGCGGCCTGCATCCAACGTCGTCCTGCGACCTTCATCAGATCGTCTGTCCACCGTGTCGGTGGACGACCTACACTGCGCTTGCCGGTCCGTGGTCTCCACTCCAGAACCTTTCGGCCCCATCGGCCATCTGTTCTGCGTGCTATGTGCCCTGCCCACTGCCACTTCAACTGGCTAATCTTCTGGTCTATGTCGGTGACTTTCGTTCTTCTACGGATCTCCTCATTTCTGATTCGATCACGTAGAGAAACCCCGAGCATAGCCCTCTCCATAGCTCGTTGTGCGACTTTGAGCTTGTCTATGAGGCCCATAGTAAGAGACCACGTTTCAGTGCCATAAGTCATCACTGGTAACACACATTGGTCGAAGACTCTTGTCTTGAGGCACTGAGGTATTTTTGACGAGAAGACTTCGCGAAGTTTCCGGAACGCTGCCCAGCCGAGTTGGATTCGACGATTGACCTCTTTCTCGAAGTTGGACCTGCCTAGTTTGACTGTCTGTCCCAGGTAGATGTACTCGTCAACAACTTCGAGAACTGAGTTCCCAACTGATATTGGGGTAGGTACAACATGGGCATTAGACATAATTTTTTAAAACCAAATAAAATAACATTCCACTATTATTAGTTAGTTACCTACCAATTCAGTTTCATTCATAAATCTTTTGTTTTAATTATAGAGTGATAATTAAAACAAAAGATTTATGAATGAAACTGAATTGGTAGATAACTAACTAATAATAGTGGAATGTTATTTTATTTGGTTTGACTTAGTTTCACTTGTTTGTAATTTAAAACTACACTATCATTATATGTGTAAGTAAATAAGTAAACTTACGGCTGCATAAATGGTCTTTGCCGCTTGATTCCATCTCCGCTTTCTATCAGGCGAGAGGGAGTCACTTTGAAAAAACAATATAAAAAAAGAACGCATGCTTAGCGAGATCAATCATTTTACAAATTTTGAGAGAAAAATTACATATCCTCGAACGAGATTTGAACCCGCGACTTCTAATGATCTGAGTTAGACGCCATTCCCACCGAGGTATTCATCCGAGCGTCCAATATCTCTCTAGTTGGGTTTAACCGTTATATAGGGACGGAGTGCCATCTATCGAATAGCTTTACAAGCTTTATCGGAACAAAAAAAGGATAATTTACAAACACTTAAATTTCATCGTTTATACTATTACACTTAACTTTAATATTTCTCATTGTGGAAACTTTAAAAAAGCTAATTCTACTTATGATATTTTGTATACTAAAACAATACTTATAGCTGTTAGTTTTCCTATGATATATAATATAAATTAAATAACTTATATGATTTTTGCAGCATTAACAATGCCAAGTGAAATCTAATTTACCAATTTTAGGTAGAAAACTACCTCTATATCCTCGGACCGGATTCGAAACGACGTTTAGACAATCCGTGTCAGACGAGAGGTCTAGTGTCTGCGGAACGTTGCTTACCATGGCGCTATACCCCGGCACGATGCTGGTGATACCAGGCATGGTGGTCTCCAGCTCGCTGACGGCGGCACGACACGCTTCGCACCATCCCATCCGCACACTACTCAGTCGCGATTCCGCACCTCCAAGGGACGAATCTCTGCTAAACATACACAGCTATTAAGCGACCCCGAGTTTATAATACATATGTTAATAAATATGTCTACATACTATAAACCGAACGCTTCGAGCATCCGAACACTACATTATGGGTGTTCGGATTATCGAGGCCCTGCTGTAGTGCAACGTTTTATTTTATGTCACTACTAGAAAAAGTAATAGGATAAAATATTTGCGATCTGATATTAATTCATCGACTTTATAGGGACAGGGTATGGCGACATTCCCACAAAACAAGCGTTTGTAATCTACCCACAAGATAATGACAAATAAAATGGCTGCGATCTGCTGAGTTGCTTTCTTCAGATAAAGATTGTATCTTTGTTTTGCACTGCATTTTTTAAGTTATTAGGAGACGGTACAAGTGCGTGGCCCGCAGGGCTATTATGTATCTCAGTTGCTACCAAATGTTGATTGAAAACTTGAAAAATGGCGGCTCTATGTTCGTATCGACAACTCCAGTAAGCAAAAATGTTAGTAATTTTATGACTGGCGCTGACAAAAGTGACAGAGCCGCCATTAGTTTCGGTTTCTATTAGCATTTGATTGCAACTGCGACACATAATAGACCTGCTGGTTAAGGGATAATCTCTGCCTATAACAGATGCATTTCCGCACAAGTGACGAACTGCACTGCGTACGCAACGCTGAGACCTACAGTTGTTAAGTCTCATGTGCCTGTAATTTCACCGGCAACCAAACCAGCACGCTGTATTGCGTCTGCGTCAACATCCACTGCGATCACCAAGACGCCTGCCAAGCGTGGTGCATTAAGGCAAATCCCCAAGTCCCTGGCAGCTATTTTAGAAGCGAGTAGGCGGTCCATGTGGCGTTCTATGGAGGAGGCCTATGTTCAGCAGTGGACGTCTTCCAGCTGATAATGATGATGAGATACAGGCAGGGCTATTATGTATATCAGTTGTATTGTAATCAAATGTTGATTGAAATCTAAATAAATGGCGGCTTTATGCTCCAGTCCAATTTAGTAACATTTTTGCTTACTGGAGTTGTGAAAACTGACATAGAGCTGTCATTTTTCAAGATTTCAATCGATATTTGATTATAACTGAGATACGTAATTACCCTGAGGGCATGGTGGCAGTACTTCCCAGGACGAACTCATTCACAAAGATTTCTATTGCTACAAAACTGCTACTTTCTTGCAGTTATGAACGATAAGCGCAACATAAGACTGTATAGCGTAAAGGAGAGGGGTCTTTGTCTTTTTTTTATTAAAATGACAAGTGATAAGATAAAGTAAAAAACATACCCGGCATTGGAAGACGAGGATCCCATCAGTAGACTTATACTATTCTTGAGAGTATCTCTCAAGGGCCTCAGTGGGTTCCCTCCGGCCAGGTTCAACTCCTCGCTAGTACTGATATGTACGTTAGACCCTAGGCATGTGCGAATAACGTTGTCATTCAGAAGAGAAGGGGTTTCTTGTAGGTTAGTGTTGGAGGGCTTGGAAAAGTATTCGCTCGTTTGTGACGGTTGTTCTTGTAGTTTCATGTCGTATACCTAGAAAAATAATTGTAATGGTTGATTTCGATTGAGAGAAGCGCGGTCTTAGTGTAAATTGGGTGAATTCGCGTTTGTATGTTTGCTGTATGTTTGACGATAACTTAGGATGTGATCTTCATGAAATTTGGCAGAAGGATAGCTCATGGTATTGGCTAGTATTTTTCTTACTAGCCGTGCGCGGAGAAAAGAAATATGTGTACTTTAAAAAAATGTAATGTAAGGCCTTTGATAGTTAATGCAGTATATTGAACGGGGTGGTTTGGAATCGATACTTGGCCTTTAAACTGAAAGAAAACAAATACAAATTTTCTTTTATTATTAACACATGTTCATCGCTCCGCGAAAATAGCCATAGTGCTACTGAACACACGACGGCGCCGCTACATCACAGAATTGATAACAGTAACTACGCGAGACATATACCTACCCACTTAGAATAGGTACAAAGATGTACGAACCTACCTACTCGCGAATGTTTACACAGCTGATCTTTATGCCTAAACCTAGTCTATACGACGGTGGGCCAAATATGTATATATTTTCTTTTACTTTCATGACCAGTTATCGGTTCCAAACCACCCCGTTCAATATTGTCCACTAATTATCAAAGGCCTTGTATACCACAAGTAATTCGAATAGAGACTCGGGTCAAATGTACCCATAAGAGTAGCGATAGCACCAAGTTACGTGTACAATGAGGCGACCGTTCACTGCAATCGTTTAAATGTATATTCTTATCAATGCCGTATGCAGTGTTCTGGTAGTTAATAACTTGAGGGGAAAATATAAACAAGCAAATAGTTTCGGAAATTGTATTGGATTCAAGTTAAATCCCACTGATATTATAAAGGTGAAAGTTTGTAAGTGTGTTTGTATGTTTGTTAATTCTTCACAATCAAAACACTGGACTAATGTTGATGAAATTTCATATGAAGGTAAATGAGGCGCTGGATTAACACATGGGATACGTTTCATCATCATCAATCACCACGCAAGTGTAACCGCTGGGCGCAGCTAGTTAATAAAAATATAGTGAAACCTGAAGAAAACTGGAGATTATAGTGAAAACGAAAGAAGAGATATAAAATTTTTGTGACTGAAAATATCCCTATCATTCTCATCATCATCAATCCTTATAATTAGTGTTAGTTTTGTGAATATTTTCAGAATTACATGTGTATATCAATAAAACACACATTTTTTATCATACTTTATATCTTCAGAATCTAATTGCTTGCATTCAAAGCTACTCCTTACAAGTCGGCTTTGATTAGCTTGGCGCGGTAAAATATTAGAAGTTGCAAAAAGTGGTGCAAAGCGACTATGATTCACTTTTTTCAATAAAACCAGGAAAAAACAGCATAGACAAACAAGAAAAAAATACAGACGCATTAATTTACACGGTTCACTAAAAGTATTATACTGAGATAAGACGATGTTAGATGTCACCTATACAAATACATATAAAGAAAAGAGGTAAATTATTAGTCTGTATTTTTATTCCGGCTGACCTCCGTAACGGCTGAACCTATTTTGAAGAGACTATTACCGGCAGATACTTAATATTATAAAGAGTTACTTTGGCTACTTTTATTTCCACAAACAAAAACACATTTTCGTGGTATAATTGATTTCCTGCGCGGGTAATGACGTGGGCGCAGCTAGTATTCAATACAAATGTTAACTGATAAGAATTGGACTATTAAGGTAGTATTGCATAGCATTAACAAAAACCCCGAAAACAGGGCCCCTATTCTCTTAGCTATTGAACTGCGTTATCGCAACTCGATTGCACGAAAATTGACGGTTTTGCGTAGTCTGCTCGCTATTTAGATTCGAACGCGATCGAAATTGACGCAATTGAGTTGCAATAACGCAGTTCAATAGTTAAGAGAATAGGGGCCCAGGTTGTCTGAAAGGCAAAGACATCTACAACAAATTGCGCTTATAGCCACCGTGACGTGGATGCTAGATCATGACCCGACTATATGACTATGTGAACTATTTGAGATATAATTAAATTCTTTGAAGCCAACGGACTTGCTTACGATTAAATTGAACGTGGGAGAAATGCCAAGTTTTCTGACATTTTTCACGCCAGTATCTCTCAATTTAATATGCACCTACTGTGAGCGATTGACTTAGCAACACGAGAGTTGTATTATGGTTGTTTTTCAGTTGAATTTTTTTTCCGTATAAAAATAAAATACTGAGGTTGTAGTCAAGCAGTTGGGTTGATGTGCACATCTCTCCCTTGATACTAACAGTGTAGCCCTAATATATGTCAATATCCATGAGTACACATCCATATAATCCTTAATAATAATAATAATAATAATCATTTATTTATCAGACACGAGATCCATGGTACAAGAACGAAAAAAAAAATTACAATAAATAATAAAAATTAAATAAAACTATTTAGGTGGCTATAGCCAACCATCGTCTATACGTGGCCGTCAGCAGCAGTCATCAGTCACAATACTCTGATGTCGTTCATACTACGCAATATGATTGAAATCCACATAGAAAGTACGAGTAGGTACCAACAGTTTCCTCGTATACATAGGATGCCATATTTTTAGAGAGTAATGGAATGCATTCTAGTCAACGAGTAATGTTCTTATCTGACACATATTTCTTCAAGGTTCTAAAGTTTGTTAACCTATTTTCAGTTTCGCAAGGAGACTTTTCCAAATGTGTTATTATGTGTTATTTATACCTTGTTTGACTAAAAGAATATTATGCAAAATAAAATAAATAATACATTTTTATATATGTATTTCAAATAATAATGTAATACATATTTTATAGCTTTATATTTTCTCTTTTAGTGCTTTATTTTTGCTTCTAACTCTTAAACATTTTGTTAAGGTGGTTTAAAGTTTTATTTCTTCACATAAAAGGTAGCATGAAATCGAATATTACAAAAAATTTCGATTTCTTGCTAGATCATAGTTATGTTACTCATTACTTATTCATCATAATAATAATAATACCGCAGGGGCAGCTTGGTGGCGAGCCGTCGGTGAGTGGCGACACCGTGGACCCTGATTCTCCCTGGGGCTAAATGAGACCCCTGACCCCCTTATGCCTTTGTAAAGGACCGGGTGAAACCCGTGAAATTGGTTCCATAATAATACATTTTCTTTATTCACCATAGTTTTAGGTACACTATCAACATAGGCACTATATGTAATAACTAGCTATATCAGGTGAAACAAAATATAGGAACGAGTGTTACATGCTATCTTAGTAGCTGACCACAGTTTTTAAACAAGTCAGGTATTATGTTGTACATAGGTAATACTAGATCCCACACTAGGATTCCCTGTGTTGTGGGATGCTAGTCTCTTCCTGTTGTTACAAGAACTGTGATGTAGGTACCACAGTCACCCAGATACAAAAAGCAATTTAAAATTCCGCTACCTACTTAAAAAATTTAAAATCTAAACATTTGAAATAAAAAAAGATATGAAATAATTATCAAAAGAAAAAAATATCTCCTGCAGTATACGTAGTCTATCATATATACATAGTCTATCATATATACATATGAAGAATCATTAAATTTCTCTACGCTGTTTAGCCTGTTTACAACGCGTTTAAGGATACATTTTGCTGTTTTAGTAAACAGCCCTTTTCATTGGTAACCGAAAAAACGACATACGAACAGAACTTTGGATAGCTGAGCCTTAAGGTTTCCAGGTAGTTTAATGCCAAACACTCAATCAGCATACAAGATATGCATATTATAATTTTAAGTGTAAAATTGTTATTACTCAGTGCTAAACAGCATAACTTCTGATGAAATCTGGTTTAGCGACTTTAGGCTTACGATAGCGATTTTAGAGTCAATCACTCAGGCCTAATTTGCTATGGAAACATTTAAGAGAAGCATCTGCATACTTTTTATGTTGGAAACTTGCCCTTATACTTATTACTTACCGCGCGGTCGAAGCACCCAGTTCAGTAATAAATAACCGATTACGATAAGAATTTCATGGTGCCTTAGTTATGCGATACACCCACTATTATTAGGTACAAACTGCGCAAAATAAAAATGCGTAGGCTGCGGTATGGGAATGTATAGGTTTATAGGATTTAGATACACGCTTCACGGTGAATAAATAACGCGATTAAAAATGCGTAAGTATGTACAACATTATCGACGTACTTTTATAGAATTTTATATCGTATACATTTGTCGACCTTGCCGGTCTCGTCACAGTAGTAGGAGAAAAAATTATATACACTAGGTTTTTCTACATAGCAGGAAGCATGGACAGACACAAACATCCAAGACCAAAAAACAAACATTTCTGCTCATAACACAAATATTGGTCCCAGAACTGAATTAATGGACCAGTCAACTTAAGCCTGAAGTGCATAGTGAACTACAGTATTCTACATACACAAATACACGAAACCGCTGTTCAGACTGCTCAAGCTGTCGACTGTTTTCACGCACCGCCTCCGTTACCTCCGCCCGCGCTCTCCATTCAACGTCGCGTGTGCTTCCCATTGAAATTGAAATTGTGACTTGTTGAGCAGTTAATACCAAATGCTGCAACAGTTACCAATGGCAGCTTCAAGCTGTTGGCTATGACTCCAAGAGCGGTCCGTGTATGCCCGCCTTAACGTACGTAAATTAGATAAAGATATATTACAAAAAATTGCTACCTGATCTGCCAGCGTAGTCGTTTCCGCGCTGAACACTTTGGAGTCCTTCCTACTGTCTAGTGAAGGTTGTTTGATGGTCGTTGAAGATTTGTTGGTTATCAGAGCTTTGCCTCTATCTCGCTTGAACGACTCGCTTTTGTACGAAGACGTAGACGTAGTGTTGTCTTTCTTCTTCTTATTTGTATTCGTGTCCCTTTCCAGTAGCTGTGGGTAGAAAAAAAAACAATAAAAGTAGTAAAACTAATAATTTTAGTTTTTTTTGTCTCACTCTACATTACACGCGACTTTGTCTAAATAGAATAAGAACATCGCAATTCTCATGGTTCTAAACTATTTTTGTTCCAAATATCATCGATATCCGTTAACAATTCCGCTTAATAAAAGTGTGACTTAGTGTGGTTTACATCTGTCGGTTTATCCGTAGTCGATCTTAGGGAAGTATCTACATGTTAGAATGATAAAACATAATGATCGTAACGATATTAGTTAAATCGACACCGTCTATCAGTGTTACTAATAACCTCTATAAATATTTAAGCCAGTTAAAACGGTCGAATAGTCAAAGTCAATACTAATAAAAACGCGGAATAAGTTGAAGCGATAGCGTCGACATAAGTTAACTGTCAAACGCTGTATCAACTCGGCTCTAGTATAAGCACAGAATAAGTAATAGTAATTACTGGCCAGATTTCATCTTGTCAAAATTTCAATCATTCAAATCGTACTCTGAATATGGATAACAAGGAGGTGGCCTGTCTTCTGAACTGCTTGTTATAAAAATGTGCAATTGTCATTCACATTGAGTGTCAATGACAGCTTAATAACTTGACACAAACATGGCATTTTTAACTTTTTACAACGTATTTGTCTATGAAAGCAGACGTTGTGGCTCAGTTGTTTCGCAATAAATATGGCATAGTTATATCAATGTTATATCTACTATATTCTAATAAACTATTCCGTCACTATAAGTACCTAATGCTTGGAATATGTGGATCAGGAATAACAACAAAATAAGATAGCTTTAAGGATATATGATTAGTAACACTGTTTACGTTAGCGCGCCCTCTTACCAAGATGGCCGCAGCTAAGGTAAATTTCTAGTCTGTGGCGATTTACCGACCGACGTCAGTTGTAAGGTGAGTAGTTCAAAGTCGAGTACCGCCCAGGCTGTTAGCAGACACCAACTATAGTGTTGTTAATCGGTTGACCGTATTAGGTCACAATCTGTCTGCAGACACCGGATAGTGTTTCATAACGAACCACATCTGACCCTAACCTAATGTAAAGTAACGCGCGCGCCTGTGTGCGTGTATCTCACGTTGGGTTCTCGTTGCTAGCTGGGTACTGCCAAGCTCGCGCACTGCCGATAATGTATGTTGAAATACCGCCTTTGGTATGATCTCGTTCAAAAAGTGCAAGTCAAAAATGTAATACTACCGCTAAAATATACATAAACCGTAAAAATATGGCTCAAAACATTATGTTGCTAATCAATGTCATTTAATTATTATTCTGTTGTTTTATTTTTATAGAAGTCAGTACTTGGGGAAACAATTTATTATATTAAGTATAGAAATGTCTTTTTCAAAGTTTTAACAAATTTTCTACCGACTTCTAAAAAAGGAGGAGGTACTCAATTCGACTGTATATATATTTTTTGTATGTTTGTTACCTCATAACTTTCGATTGGGTGGACCGATTCTCAAAATTCTTGGAAAGCTGGTGCTGCCCGTGTGGTCCCATTCAAATTTCATCAAATTCGGTCCAGTAGTTTTTGAGTGACACTCCAATAACTGATTTTTACCAAAGTAATGGAATGGAAGTCGGTATAAAATTTTTCAAATTGCACTTGTTAATAGATAAATAAGTATTTTTTTATATTATTGTATAATTATCGTATCAGAGCATCATATAGTAGAAGCATGCTGTGTTTACCTCAAGAAGGTTGTGCACTTGTTGATAGATTTATATAACGCACTTTAATTTTAGAACTATAAGTCTTGTGCTCGACCAGTTTGGTTAACCAATAAACGGAAAAAAAGGAAAAAAATATATGCCAGTGTATTACGAGTACTAAGAATTAACTTACACTATTTGAACATAAATTCTTGTATGTTATTCATGTTAAATAAAGTTATTTTGAAATTGAAATGTAAAGTAACATAATTCTACCGTAACAAATGTGGTCGACGTATTCGGTCACCAGCCTAATGTTATAAAGGGTGTTTGGTAGAGGGACCGACAAACCAAATGAGCGTGTTCGGGGGCCCACTTGGAGAATACAAGTAGGCCAAAAAAATTCCCCGACACCCCAATTTTTTTAAACTAAATCAGTTAGTTAGCTCTGTGTTGTATCCAATTTTGCTTTGCGTGGCCTGAAGGTGTATTAGAGACCAAATTCAACTAAAAACATCCGGTCTAAAACAGATTTTACAAATGTTATGGTGGTAAATAGGTACAATTTCGGAGAAAAAGGGAAAAATCACAAAAAAATGTTAAACATATTGGGGGGTCGGGGATTTTTTGGCCAACTTGTATTCTCCAAGTGGTCCCCCGAACACGCTCATTTGGTTTGTCGGTCCCTCAACCAAACACCCTATATAATATAATGGTCAAACTTATTCGTATACTATTTATAATTTTTATCTACAAGTAAAACATTGTACAAGGTACACAGAGTACAACAAGGTAGTTAAGTTGTGATAATGTTCTTACCTCACCGCTTTCGCTGATATTCGGAATGCTCCGCGACGTATAACTTTTAATGTCGTCGTAAATGTCTTCTTTCTCACAACCAAAGTGATAGTATCTGGAAAATACAACATTACACAGTAGGTTTGAGCATGGGCTTTTCCAATATTATACAGTACTCGGATTAAAATAAATCATCACATAAGCAGCTTGATGCAGGTTCCCATAAATTTATTTTTTTGTAAATTAAAATAGTGGATTTAGTGAAATATATGTATGTGGGATGAAATTAATATGTGGAAAAATGGATGTAATTTATAAAAAGAGGTGAAAAATGTGAATTTAAAAAGGTGAGGTAATAGTGAACGGTGTACATATGAAACTAGTCAGGATTCACATAGAAGTAACAAAATTTTAATCACTCATATTTTTTTTCATACAAAGTTTAATATTATCCGATGTTTTTAGACAGCCCAGTATTAGACATGTTTAAGCCTATTCATGGAGTTCATTGGGGTCAATGTGCTCTGGAATTCCCGCGCCACCATTCATTCATCTTATCCCAATCGCCCATCCCATCGCCGCACACCAGCCCAAGCCTCTTGTTTACGTAGTCTACCTTCTGGAGGTCATTGCCGTCTTTGGCCTAGTTTTTCAGGTATGAACCAGCTTGAGTATTAGAAAAACTTTGGATACTCATAACTCTGAAGTTTTACAACTTCGTATTATTAGTATACCTTTTTGTTACACGCTGTAAGTACATACAGACGTAAAAAGCTATTTTATCCTATGTAAGGATAACACCACCAGAGAAAATAATCGTCAACTCCTCAATCCATGACCAACTTAATAGGCTTTGACCACATCCATGTGGGAAGATGTGAAACTGTCAAAAATAACACTGTCAGTCGGTAACTGGATGGCATAAATGCATATATATTATTAGACATCTTATATAAGACTTAGAACAATGACAGATTATTAATGTTAAAAATTACCTTATTAACGCCCTAGAAGCATACACGGTCGGGTGATGGGCCAGCGAGGGGTTCAAATAGACCCTATTCAGGTTGACCCCTCGAGTGTCAGTCCTGTAGTGACCTCTTGCGACACCGTCGGGGTTCAGAAAAGGTATCATTTTGAACACGTAGAGTTTCCTCAGTTGGATCGCGATGGGGTCATTCCGATTTAAAAGTAGATTCAGAAACCCGTTGAAGACGAAACTCGATGGGGTTTCTCCGGGGTGTACTCTAGCTGATATGAAGATAACCTGTTGGGAATTTTTCGAGTAAGGTATGGCTTATTCCATTTCAAGTAATATTTTTAGAAACTTTTCGCGACTACTCGCAAAAGTGACGTCACGACTCCAAAAAATTTGCTAACAGAGTTATAATAGCATCGACAGAAACGCCGCGATATTGTCCATTATTTAACATAAGAAATTAAGTTATGTGTTAAGTCATAAATGTAAAATAAATTAATACTTATATTTAGTCGACAATACAAAACAAACAAATATTGAATACCCAAAATGCCAATACGGGATAAAAAAAATTGTTATGAAAATTGGAAGGTGACTTTCTCAACACAGGCACGTTATCCTAGAATAAAAAGCATCCTGTGCGGTTTTTTTTAAACTAAATTGCCTAAATACTTCCGCGTCACACATCATCATAAACACGCATGCGTAATAACATACTATATTCTCATTTTATCACCGCAATAGGTGAACGATTCGGATGAGATTTGGACAGGGCATAGCCTAAAATTAAGGTCGATTTTATTTCTTATTTAGTTATTTTGAAGACATATAAAGTTTCCGCCGTTCTTTTTTAATTTCAATAAGAAAGTGGAACGCATACTTCAATACAGTGGAAAAGATTATTTCCTTCGCAAAGTCGTAAATAGAAGCATGGCGTGCCAAAACGCATAAATTCGCATCGTAACGGAGGCAAAGTTGACCTAGATTAGGTAGTTAGAAAGAAATACCATTCGGCGCGGGCAGTTAAGCCTTATTGTCGATTAGCCTGCCACACTGTGTTATTGTCTACAGTTATACAATATTTGACTTGTTAAATTAGTACGACGACTTGTTAGCCATAAAAAGATATAGATATAACATTATCTAGCCGGTCAATGACAGTTGCAGAGAAAACTTCAAAGCACTCTTCACACGTCGCCAGACATACAGTCTTCACGTCTAACACAACAATGCTTTTCACCTCAATTATTAAAATATTATTTAGGTAAGTATGAGAATTGGGTATCACAAACAACGGCTCCTGTGAAACTGACGTACGAAGAAGAATTGGAATTGCCAAGAGTGCTATGTCTCAGCTTCATAGAACATGGAAGACCAGGAAGATCTCATTAAAAACGAAGATAAAAATAGTTCGCACTCTCGCTTTCTCTATCTTCCTCTATAGCGCTGAGACATGGACTTTAAGATCCGCAGACCGTAAACGCATTGATGCCTTTGAGATGTGGTGCTGGAAAATGATGCTGTGAATTCCTTGGACGGCATTTCGAACGAACGTGTCTATATTAATACAATTGACAATTATCATAAGGCTCTCAAGTACCTGCCTAAAGCGCATCCTTGAATATTTCGGACACATTGCCAGAAAAGACGGAAACAATTTGGAAAAATAGTTGTCATTGGCAAAGTGGAAGGCAAGCGATCGCGTGGTCGGAGCCCGATGCGTTGGTCTGACCAAGTCCGACCCACACTAGACACCCGTCTACGATGCTATCCATGTAGCCAAAAACAGGTGTAGATGGCGAAACATCGTATGGGAGAGAATAATGGATAGAGGTCACGACCCTCAGACATGAGGAACACGAATCGAGGAGGATGGGAATTATTGTAAAATATTGTGTTTTTTTAATTACATTTTCATCAATCAAATTTAATTTCTTCTCTACAAAACTCGAACTCATGACACCATTATAAGTCATTACTGTTATTACCTATCCGTTACATCACAACTTTATCAAAAACAAATTAAAATGCATTTTGCGTGCAGACAAAACTTACAATTCCCATCTGTCTCCGAAAGAGGACAAACACGTGAGGGCAGATAGGAAAAGTTATTTCATTACATGATAAATAAATACTGGTCGGGCTATAAGCAAGAGCCAACGTGATTATTCATAGATTTGAAGCTGTACGAAGTAGGGCGCAAACATTACTGTGGTTAGGTTTCTGGGACACACGAAATAAATGGGCGTAGAAAACTTCAGAAGCTTAGCATGTTGATTGCATTATAAATAGCACCAGCAAGTGTGGAGCTTACCATCATGCAATCCATTGTATACGTGATTTGTCAAAAAATTGTTTACCTGTTAAGGTTCTCTTTAATATACAGAAAACACTGACCTTTTTATTTTGAAACTTGAACGGCCTGTCCTGGTTGTCTGGAAACAAGTGCTTGAGCCGGTCTTCCCTTTCGTTAGTGATGCCGTGGTGGGATGTTATCGTTAAAAGGTCCACTCGTCGGCCTGTTACAACAAATTGTTACAGTAAGCCACTGTGACATAATTTGTTACTAATGTTTTATTATGTAAAACTTCGCTTATAAATGAAAATTTAGTGGATATATTCGATAGTGATCCAAATGACATGTAAGTTGAAGCGCTTAGAGCGGAATTTGCCTAGCCATTCTAAACTGATAAACTATATTCAAAATTGCGGATATTACTAGGATGTGACCGCTAGTTGCGTTTATAACTTTAGACTTCCATGCTTTTAAGAGCACGTTCCTGTCTCAGATGTTTGTAATAAGACAACAGCCGTAAAGCGTTGGCATTTTATGGGGTATTAGAGCTAGCCGCTAGCCTGTCCGTCAATTTGCACTAGTCCCCGGTGATGAATTATAACCCATATTCGTCTTTCTCGAGTGTAACATTAGAGACTCGATAAATTTGAAATAATTGATGGGACTCAAAGGTCTTTATGATTGTCAATGATTAATACATGAAAATGATTCTACTGCCACGTATCAAAAAAATAGAGCCACTAACAAGAAGATGAGTTAAGAAACTCGTGGATCATTGTTTTAAATAGATTTTTACCATGTAATAATGTTTTATAAAAACTTGATATGAGTGGCAGATGACGTGACACGACGAAATTCCAAACATATTTAAAAGAAAAGCGATACACTTTTGCCAGACTACTTACTACGATACTTAAGTTTTTACTGTTACCCTAATACTGGACAAAGTTGGGAACTTTTACCGAAAAGTGTCAATGAAAGTTCATTGAGGTGATTTATTTCTATTTAAATTCGAGCTAAAGTACGTTGATACGGAGCTTTCTCCAGGTGATATTACAAATCCAAAAAGAAACAAAAAACATCAGGCGAATGTCTGGTAAAGTTCAAAACACCGGCCTATAGCAGTTTATACTCAAACGACATCCACAAACTTGGAACAAGTTAAAGCGAGTTATTATAACCGAAGCCCACAAATACCTTTTCAACCTAACCGATAGCATATTTTGTCGAACCGCTGAAACTTTTATGCATTTATCACATTAACTATGTTCATTTGGAACGCCTGGAACGATTATATACAATACAAATGATGGTAAAGTTTCTTCATGTGGGGTTGTTGAGTTAACTTTTGCGACTCTAACGGCTTTGCCGAGTCACGCAACCATTTGTTAGAGCTGTTTGCAGTTCCGCTATTAAAAGAGGGTAGTTCGTTATTAAAATGCTATTTATATCAACTTTAGGAACAATTAGAATCTTGCAAAGTTAATTATAAAAGTATACGGTAGAGAAACTGTTATAACCCTCAACAAGGTGAACGTAACACGCAATATTGCTTTAATGACTGCGACCTTACAATCAGCTTCGTAAAAACCATGCAAGTTCCGTGCAGTTCTTAAACCTGGCATAAACAGTTTTGAATGAAATCATACCATAACGCTCATTTCGGTGAACTGTTTGAATATTGTGCTCTCAAAAGTGAACGGATAATATTGTCTATGGCATTCTAACAATTTACTATAACAAACATTGCAGATGCCTAGACTTTTTTAAGCTAATAGACTGAGAGGATTTAGAGCGACATGTTAACGAGAGTCCATACAAAAAAAACAGGTGAACAGTTTTTCTGCGGTTCTTGAATAGTAGGCCTGGGCATGCCTGCTTTAAAGTTGTCATGGTACGAATAAACCGGGTAGTTGTTTAGAAGTCCTGCATTAAGAGCTCATAGTAAGGCTCCGGTCTTAATTTAAAAAATCTGACGCAAAAAAATCTAAAATATTAAGCTGCTCACAAAATGCGACCTGTAGAGAACAGCCGGACATCCGAACAGACATACATACGAAAGCTTTTTTGCCCAAGCAATTGCAGAGACACTTCGCACTCGCTCGGTAAACTAGTAATTTATTTCGGGAATAACCCTATGGTTTACGTACACGGGCAGTTATTATTAGCAATTGGCGCAATTGCACAGCCTGTGCTTTAGGTTATGTAGATTGTACCCCAACAATGTATAAATCTATAAATTACAATGGTACTTTCAGTCTGGGATAACAAATGCGACAATTATTTTAGAAAAGAGTCAATTGGTACGTAATTAAATATTGCTCATTTTGTGCGTTGTATAGAATAGAATAGATAGAATTAACGTCTATATTCTGTATGCAAACAAAATCATCATCATAAAGGCATGAAGAACCATTTATAGGTACCTATTACACATCAGTCGACGCATACTCTAGGATCATGGTTGGAAGGAAATCTCTTTATATCGTCATATTTAAGGCAAACTATGCAATCTGAACCCTTATAGGTGAAAATCGTATATTATTTATGCAACTAGTGCATAATCACCGCAATTATATGTAGTTGCATACACAAGTCATTCTCCACGTATGACGTGAATCCTATAAATTTTATCCCACATTCTTTCAAATTCTATCAGTTCTATAAAAACATTCACATAACAGATACTAATGCATTTTATTGTGCATGTAATGCAGGTGATATACGTGTTATCTTTCCTCTCGACGGCGAAGTGAACATAATAGTATATTATGCAATTTGTGAATAAACTACGGATTTAAAGCGAGGGCCATAGATAAATCAAGAGTAAGTAAAGGATTCTAACGACTGAATCACGACCGTAGGGAGATATTCGTGATCAATGAATCACGAGCGTAGCGAGTTATTCAAGTGTTAGAATACTGAGCAATGCGAGTGATTTATGGCCCTCGATATAAATGCGTTTTATTCAAGAGTTGAATACCATGACTACAAGAAAAAGAAATAACTTAAGCGAAAAAAGACATTTAATGACGATAAAAGGAAGGTTAAATTAATTAAAATGAACATTAAATTTGGAACAATAACTAAACATAAGAGTAATTGTCTTATTTTTCTTTTTTGTATTGGCAGCAATAAACACAATACAGTTTTTATTCTAATGGTAAACTCCTTGTCGCAAATATCGACCAAATCTTGAGGAGTTATTTGCACAAAGAGTTTGTATGTCGAGTATACTTTGCGCAAGAAAGTTGAATAAGCATTGAGATGGAGATCGAATATATTGGTGTGTTCTAAATTCAAACACCAAAATGGTGATTAAAACTTTAAATGGCCTTTTTATTCTGTGTTTTCAGTGAATATAATTTTTAGAGTAGGAATGGTATAATGAATATTGATATACGACCAACTATACGTCCATCCAACTATACATCATATGGATGTAAGTGTCAAGTAGAAGGATGTACATTTCTTTATTTTAGACCTCCCATATTTATTTACTGCAATTAAATTAACAATTACCATTTTTTGATACACGCCCCCATAATATTTGCCGCTGCTGTGAGCTGGTAGATAATGTCCTAGCATTCAGTCTTCTCCTTCTATACACTATTGTGCAATAATTTATTCAATAAATGTTTATTTATACCATTCCTACTCTAAAAGGCTTATTTTATTCACTGAAAACAGTGAATAAAAGACTTATTAATCACTGTTTTGGTGTTTGAACTTCGAACACACCAATATATTCGATCTCCATCTCAGTGCTTATACATCTTCCTTACGCAAATAATAGTCGACATACAAACTCTTTGTGCAAGTAACTCCTCGAGATTTGAGTCCAAAAGTTTAGCATTAGAATAAAACTGTATTGTATTCTTTGCTGCGATTATAGAAAAAAATATATAATAATAATAAATAAATTACTCTTACGTTTAGTAATTGTTCTAATTTTAATATGTATTTTAATGAATGTAACCTTCCTTTTTTCTTCATTAAATATCTATTTTCACTTAAATTATTTCTTTTTCTCGTAGTCAAGGTATAAAGTATAGTATGCAACTCTTGAATAAAACGGATTTATATTGAGGGCCATGAATCACTCGCATCGCTCAGGATTCTAACACTTGAATAACTCGTTACGCTCGTGATTCATCTATGGCCCTCGCATTAAATCCGTCCTTTATTCACTAGTTGCATAATAAACTATTGTTGAATCCTTTATTGGCAATAAAGGATTTAACAAATATAAAGATATGAGTTGTAAATCTTACCTTCGAGAGAGTACACCACGCACTCTCTATAATAATAAATGTCGTCAGGCGACATCACAAGCGGCAGCGGGAGCATTTTCAAGTCAATAGAATTAAGTGCGATCTGAAGTTCGGCGAATGAGAAAGGGTAGGTGAAAGCGAAGAATGTCGTCGCTTTCAGGTTGTCTGCGGTGCGGAACTTGAAGCTCAGCGTGAATGTGTTGTCGTCCGTCTGGAACAACAGATTTACCATCTTATCATCACGCTCCAGACTCGCCATCACATCAGTTATTATTTAGTACCTACTGTAATATATTATGCAACTCATAGTGCGTTCGAACAGCCCCAAGTTGGCGAAAATAACGCTCACAAGACTCACAAGGGCGTTCGAATTGTGAATCTGTGGTTGAAAAGTCCTTTATGGCTCTTTTTGTTCAGCGTTCGGAAAACTAAAAGAGTTATTGTTACCACCAAAAAGTGCAATTTTTGAGCCACGTCCGGATAATCATGCGATTTTAGGTCTTATGCTCAGTTTACCGTTCGAGTAGGGTGTGGGCAAAAATAGCATTTTAGAGCTTTACGAACACTTTAACAAAAGAGCTAACAATGGCAACGCCACCAATGCCTTCAGTGCTAAACGAACGCACCTTCAGCTAAAAAATCCGTTTATTATAAATTATTTTTTATTATTTATACTCATTTATATTTCCGCATTCTGAATTCCAAAATCCCGTGACGAGAACGTACCAAATTAATTATAACTTAATTAATTTGGTACGTTTTAAGTTAGATGCGTTTTAAAACTTATCTTGGCGTAGAGAAATATCCTTTTTTCTAACTCTATAATAGACAACTATCATCTAGTCTACGTGAGACTACGATCACTGGAATGTTATTTAAATGTTTGGATCAGTAATTTAATAAAGTTATTCAAATTCTTAAATAATTTATTACAAAGGTAAGAATACGCAATTTTACCTTAATAATAAATTATAATAATAGCGAGGAGATAACTAATAGTTTCAGTGTTCTAAACATTGTTATTCAGACTAATTCAATATGATAATATAGTACATTATGGTACAAGTGTGTAATGTTGGTGATTACCGCTGAGGTGACATTTTTTCGATTTCAATCAACATTTGTTAGCAACTGAGATACATAACAGCCCTACTGAGCCGTTAGGTCTTAATAGAGCCGAGAACGGTAATCATCAATACACACGTGTATCATACGACGTTTTCAACACACTTGTGAAGAAAATAATACTAAAAACCATTTTATTTAGTAGCGGGTAGCGGGTAAAATAATCAGTTTTTCTATGCGCGCGCATCTAACAATGGCGATCGGTCAAAGACTAAAAGAATAAAGTTTCTTTTTTTTTTGTTTTCGCGGATAGCGTTTTAGCAACGTACCAAATGGGCAATTTCAAGTTTTTTTTATTACAGAGAAAACGAAATTTATATTTGAGTTAAAGTTTTATTTTTATTAAAAAAAATTAAATTATCTATTTAAATATGAAGATGCATAAAATGAGCAAGCAATAGGTACATACATTTATTTATACAATAAAATTGAACACGACGTTTTTTGTATCGATTTTAAGAACAAAACAACTCATCCAATAAAATAAAAAAACTCTATAACTCCCTTGTGAATGATAACAATGAGATTAATCGATACTTGGTACTTCTTTTCTTTTGTACCGAAAAATGATAAGCAAACTTTAATGTTAAGCAAATTATAGTTACGGCTAAAAGACGAAGTGCGGTTACGCCTACTTTTAGCTGGTTCGAGCTTGGCTTGAACCAGCTGCATGGTTCAACGTAGATCTAAGCTAATTATCTTTGGTTAGAACAAGGTTTACCCTAATTCTGACGCATGATGGCCACCATGATACCAAACGCTCGTCGTCGCACCTATCGTGACTTTTCTGTGACTAGATACTCCGCGTGAACCGAGAACTTATAATACTAGCCAACATGAAGACGACTAAACCTAATTCTAACTGAAGATAGTACCTAGCTACATCGAGCTAAACTAGCCGTACTATTTTACTCAATTTCGTATTAGATAGACATTCATACCAGGTGATGCAGGTTTAAGCTCTATCTGAGGTAGTTGATTGTTCCGTCTTATTTAAAGATTTTTTTTTAATTTTATGGTTTTCGGCCGCTTTTCAAAAATATTGTGTAAATACAGGAATCATTGGTTCCAACACATGACATCCAACATAGAATGAATTTAAGATAAGCTAGTTACCAACCGGTAAAATAATGGAAAAATAGGGTAGGTAGGCCTATATAGGTACGCAACAGAAGTACTTACCGAGTGCACAGGGCGGTCCCTGATCCGCTCCCACTGCGGCTTCCCGGGTAGCGTGCGTGTCACTGGCGCCATGCCCTGGTTGTACATCTTGCCTTGTTTGTTCAGATTTATGAGGTTTAGCCGTACCTAGTATCAACAAAAAACGCCACTGTGAAAATACCTTTTCTGTTTATATAATATTTTAAGTTGAAAGTTATGACTAGATGTACAATATTATTTATAATAAAGATGGCTTCTTTGCTATGACTCGTGAAAGCAATCGCTGTTGAACGAAAGTCACTGGTTAAAATTGAAAATGAAATTGGTCAAGTGACAGATAATGCCTCTGCCTGTCTATTGGAGGATAGATTTTGAGGAAGGTTTCTACACTTTCTGTGGTAGAATGCTTTTTTCACGGAAAGAAAAATCAAGTTAATAATTTTGTAGTCTATTGGAAAACCTCAAAAGTGTGATTTTTTAAAAAATATTCTGCCCGTTAAACTACATTTCTTAGGAAAACTGGTCAAGCTTCAGACATTTGAAGCAGTTTTCTTCGGAATGTTTTTCCAAACTCGTAGTTTTACAATCACATCTATCATAGTCCATCATCATCATCATCTCAGCCGTAGGACGTCCACTGCCTAACATATGCCTCCCCCATAATTTTCCAAAAGGACCGTGTCGGTGGACGACCTACGCTGCGCTTGCCGGTCCGTGGTCTCCATTCCAGAAACTTCCGGTCCCATCGGCCATCTGTTCAGCGTGCTATGTGCCCTGCCCACTGCCACTTTAACTGGCTAATCTTCTGGGCTATGTCGGTGACTTTCGTTCTTCTACGGATCTACTCATTTCTGATTCGATCACGTAGAGAAACCCCGAGCATAGCCCTCTCCATAGCTCGTTGTGCGACTTTGAGCTTATCTATGAGGCCCATAGTAAGAGACCACGTTTCAGTGCCATAAGTCATCACTGGTAACACACATTGGTCGAAGACTCTTGTCTTGAGGCACTGAGGTATTTTAGACGAGAAGAGCGAAATTTCCGGAACGCCATAGTCCATCATAGTCTCTGAAATCGGTAGTTTCGAATAAATGCCTTCAATCTTACATTTTCTGTCTTTCTAGTCCGAAATAAATGTGTCCACCGAAACATTGTATTCAATGCCCCTCGTATTTTGCTCATATAACAACATCATAAGGGTCAATTCTTGTTTATTAAATAACTTGTTTATTTTCAATATCACACGAAAAATAGTCGTTACAAAAGTTGTTTTAAATTAAATTATTTTGGGCTAGAAGCATTTTTAAACAAGTGACAAATTAATGTAATAATTAGATTAGATTCTAACAGAAGTCTTTTGTTTGATTTTTAATTAAAGCTTCTTGCACATTTGACATTTTTTAAATTAAGTTGTTTTGTTAAAAAATGGATGCACTATCTCCTATTATCATTTTTAAATTCTAAGAATCATTGAGCGCAAATATTTTTAATATGGTGATATTTTGAAAACAAAATTTTATTGCTATAAGTGGGCAAAGTATGTGTTCCACCATATAAGAATGTTAGCTAAATGGGCCATCTTTTGCGTAACTTGCTAATAGAAATTGTGTCATTCCTACTAATGTTTAACATTTTATGTAAATTTATACAAATAATATTGTACATACAATGAAATTATAATTACCACTAATATCACCTTAAATTTGTTAACATAGTTTTAAATTATAATTTTACATGGTTGAGACAACTTGTGTTGTCTTCCCTTTCCCCTTTTTTGTTCTAGTATAATCATAATTTAATCGAGAACGATTCCATAGTTCGGTGGATTAAAGCGCAAAGATTGAGATGGGCAGGACATTTAGTGAGAATGGAAGACAGCAGAGCTGTAAAAACTCTCTCAGGTTGGACTCCACAACAGTCACGACCAAGGGGCAGACCCAGAAAGAGCTGGATTAACTGTGTGGAGGAAGACCTGATCAGAATGGACAAGCTCACAGCATGGCGTAGGTCAGCCAAAGATAGAGCAAAGTGGTGGAAGTTGGTAGAGGAGGCCAAGACCCACATCGGGTTGTAGCGCCGTAGGAAGAAGAAGAAGAAGATAATCATATTGGATGTTATGAAGTCTCGTGGACTCTCCCTTTGATTCACCGATCATATACTTTATAAACAACCTCCAAAAGTTTATGAAATTACCATGGAACAGACACTGGCAGAATTGCAATAAGCAGACACGCCATAAACAAAGAACTCAAGTCAAGAAATTGTCTCAAACTTGGGTGATATTATTTTTTAAACCCCATAGAAACTACGTTAATTTTAACTAACTTTTTCACCATATTTTTGACTGCGATTCTTTAGTACGTTAATTTAGGGCAGCGTCAGTTAAAAAATATCGTAAAATCGTGAAATTTGTGGTCAGAAGACCTATAGATATTGTTTAAGGGTTTAGGAGTCAATTTTCCTCATTTTCATAAATTTGTTAGTTAAAATTTAACGAACTGATAAGGGGTATTTTTCCTATTTTTCCCGGGACTGGTGTGACTCCCCCCTCACTCCATGTGCCCGCTTGACGTTAAGTAACAGGACACCTGTATATCAGTAATTTAAATCACATGCATGATCCATGTAAAAAAATGATTAGACCAACTTACTTGCCACTTTGACAACATATCTTGACATTGATTTTTTTACAAGAAACTTCTGAGAGTAAAAATTAAAGAATAGTTAACTCTTATATAAATAGTTAACATTTTTTATATACATATAAGGTAATAAGTGCCAACCTAACAAGGTTGAGCAAGATTATCTTCTGGTGCTCTTTGGTATACGCTTTGACACAATCAAAATATATATTTTAGTTTCATGTTTCAGTTGATATATTGGTGCACTTTTACAAAATTAACTTTTAAGTAATTAAAAGTAAATTTATTTGTAAGAATAACAATTTTTTTTTAAAATAATTATAGTGCACTCTGAAACTTATTTTTTCTATTTTAGTCTAAGTAAGTGAATACGAAAATATTCAGTTCTTATGAAAAACGAGATTTCAGAGCTTTTTAACTTTTTGGGTAGTACTTACCCGTTTTAACCATCCTAAAAGTGAAAATGAAAAACTATTACAATAAAAAATAACACAATACTCTACCAAAAATAAGATAATAATAGTAACAATAATGTATTCAATAGAAAAAATATTAATTAAAAAAAGTTTAATATTTATTTGTTCTCCAAAAACTAATAATTAACATTTTACAAAAAAAACTGCCATGCAGCAGTGTTGCGAACAAGCGCTGGTGCTATTCCAGTGTCCTCAATTTTATTTTCTTAGCACCATAAATAATATATTTCTAGATTAAAATTATTTTTTTTTACATTTGGCATCTTGGCACCCCTTGCTTGCGGAATCCTAAAGCAATCACACCTCTTGCTTTATCCTAGGGCCGCCACTTGTAATAAAGATTAATTTATGTTGCCTGAACATTAACCAAGAAACAGAACTATAAACTTACCAAAACTCCTGCCTCACTGGCCTGCACTCCAAAATAGAACCATGTGCGATTGCCATTTTCAAATTCTGTTCCAGCACAGTCAGGTCTTGTCCACATATTGAACTCATAGTCTGGTGTTTCAGTTGTATTTGACTTTGCGTTTAAACTAGGAGCTATAAAAAATGTAATATGGTTTTACTTTGCAATTGGAAAATGTATATAGATAATTAATCTATATACAAGTACATGCATAAACTACTTGTACTTTTATTGCCTCTAATAAATTTTCGTTTGACAATGCTGCTGCTTCTTAAGTCCTCATTGCAAACTTTAGTAAATGGATCATATTACCTCTTTTCTACCGACTTCCAAAAAGGAGGAGATACTCAATTCTACTGTTGTTTTTTTTTATTCAATGGAGTGAACCTATTCCCAAAATTCTTTTTTTGTTTGAAAGCTAGTACTTCCCCTGTGATCCCATTTAAATTTCATCAAATTCAGTCTAGTAGTTTTTGAGTTACACTCCAATAACTGAATAGAATGGAAGTTGGTATTAAATTTTTCAAATTGTACTTGTTTTATAACTACAAACAGTGTAGTAAAGTAAATTAATTATATTTTAGGCTACACATAGCTAGTTTAGTATCATTTTTCACTGTGTAAATCCTCTAACTACGCCGTTACTTTACTATCATTCGCACTGACCTCCCACAACGCTCAAACATCTTCCAAAAAAATTATTAGTAACCATATGACTCAAGTATAAGTGGTGAATATGTTATAGTGTACTTATGTTTATAATATTCGTGGGTATTAATGGCTCTGTAAACGGGTATAAAATGTAGTATTCATGAAAATACTCCTATCATAGTCCCAACTTTTCAAAGATTGCACTCATAGATACAGATATCTATTGCATCAGTATATGCCGCGAACTCACGGAAGGCCAGGCCATCAGAATTCTTTATGTAATATTTTCCTGACATATCGAACTATACCGTAACGTTGGTAAGTAGATACAGCACAAAGAAACACTCCTGACTCCAACAAAGGGGACTCAGTACTTGTAGTCAGTATCTTAAAATGCTCTTACCTATAAGCTCCGTAGGCACCCGTTCTACATGACCGAGGTTTCCAGAATCAAAGTTGTGAATGAAATAAAATCCACCACATTCTATAATATTGTTTTGATCCATAACTGAAAATATTTGTGTTCGGCTACATCATACAAATAATATTACAACGTCTACAATGGTGCGTTGAACTGCTGGTACACTTTCACAATTTGTCCTTTAATAACATGAAATAGACATTCATTTTTGATTATTTCCAAATGACTACAAAGGCTGCACTGTTTTTCTAAACAAAATTATGTAATTCTGTTGACATCGATTGACGGATAACAGCTGATTGATATATTGGTGCACTTTTTATTTTTTAACAAAGGTATAGAACTTCAAAATATAAAAGTGGAAAATATTAAATTTGTTTAGTTTTTATGGTGAGATAAATTTGAACTGAGGATATTCAATTTAGAATGCACACTTTATTTGTACAGACACAATCGTTCACGTCACGATGCCATCATGTAATTTTAAATCAAGATGGCCGTCATAGCAAAGATAATGTAGAAGTTGAAGAATTTGCAAAAATTGCAAAGAGGAACCGGACACATAGACTAAAATATATACTAGAAAAACCGGAAATACCAGAATTTCTTATTGAAAGAATAAGTGCTATTCTGCATGGCCGGTGAAAGTCTCAACAATTTTATTGCTATTAGTATCCTCTTTGTTACTATAGTTGATTTTGTTAATTTTTCCTAGATATTATGTGTTTCTTCGAGTTTTGACATGTAATAGTGGTGGATTTTTAACGGTTAAATGTTCGTTATGGTGCAAGAGTGTAGGCAAAGCAGAAGAACAGAATCACGAAATTCACGAAACGTTGTTTGTCTGTTTTCTTGATCGTACCCTTTAAAAGTTTTAGTAATAGATCCACCTCGTTACTAGAATGTGAATTGGACAAGACAGTGACTTAATGACAGTCTTATTTGTGTGACTGTGATTTTAATTGTATATAAATGTCACTTGGTGCACCTAAAATACTAATATTATGTTAGGTATATAATTTAAATTGAGGAGTGGCAAATTTATAAATGTACGAGTCCAAGAACTAAAAAAAGAGCCAGATGTCATCTCTGGTAGTGCGTTCGAATAGCGCTACGTTGGCAAAAATAACGCTAAAACACACAAGGGCGTTCGAATTGGGAATCTATGGGTGAAAATGTCGTTTTCATTTTTCATACTCGGAAAGTAGTATTGTTTAGATCTGCCTATTGGGTGGAAAATGCTGCTTCCCTCCATAGAGAGGGAAAAACTCATACATTTGTATGAGTTTTTCTATTGTACTTCCCACCTAAGGGCCGGAATGAACTTTAAAAATAGAATTGCTGTCAGCTGTGAAGAGTTTTATGTAAACAAACTAATTTAAAAAAATGCTGCGGCCATGTGACTTTCTAAACAGCCAGTGTGAACTTACCGCAAACTTCTTTGAGCGGAATAAGCCGCAACAATTACGCGGTGAGTTCCATATTTAAAATTTAAAAAGTCTACATAAATTTGGGGGATACTAATCTGTTATGTATCTGTGACGGTATTAAAAAAGTTAGGTACTAATCTTTTATGCTAAGATTTGAATATTTTAAAAACGAGTTCAAGCGATTCTGAAATGTTGACACCAGATTCAATTAAAGATGAGGCAAAGTGTCTCATTGAAAATCTTTTGCCAGAAATCTCAAAAGAAAGATATTTATTTATACATATATGTACAATGATTTTATGAAGTGGCGAGCAGAGAAGAGTATAAATATAGTATAGATATAATATAGAGTATAATAAAGTATAAAATCGTTTTCTGAAAGTGCATTTCTTACATATTTTAATGGACTGTGTAGCAAACTAGAGCCTTCAGGATTAACAATCTTGCAGTAGGTAGTGAAATTGGTGAATGTGAATTGGTGAAGTGAATTGGTTATTGACCAATTTTTTGTTTGAAAGCTGGTGGTTCTCGTATAGTCCCATGTACATTTTATCAAATTCGGTTCAGTAGTTTTTGAGTTACACTCCAATAACTGATTAATTAATTAATTTTAGCAAAGTAATAGAATGGAAGCCGGTTTTAATTTTTTTAAATTGTAGGTAGGTAGGTTCTTGTTCTGCGAACCTGTATTGAATTTTTCGATGATTTGAATCCCTACCTCACCTCTCTCTCTCAGTCCCCTTTGTCGTCATACCCCCGCGCCCTTGTTCCGCGCAAGCGAGGGTTGGTTCCCTTTATATCAGATTCCTAAAATACCAGATGACCAACATACCAGATTCCTAGTATATCAGATTCTCACAATACCAGAAGTACATACGAGCATAAAAAGCAAAACATTTAAAATTTTAATAGTTTATCTTTGACAGTCGATCTGAGCACACCTCAACAGATATAATACGAGTATTTCGCTGGCAATCAGAAATTATATCATTTATTTTACTATTCTTAGAAATATCCCTCCCTCTCCGTTTTTTTTCCTGATAGTGATAGTTGCTTTTTTCGATTTTAGTATTTTGTAAATATGCTATATTTGTAAGCAATACAATAAATTGCAGCAATGTGGGTTTGGTACCTGCCAAAAGATTTAGGACTTTGAATAAATTCAAAAATACCTATTTTTGAATTAATTTGCTTATGCCAACCTTCTATGGCATTAGGTCGTTGTTTTATTTTTTTGGCTAAAGCAACTGAATATATACATCACGCGTAATATTTTGAATCCACTGATTGTCAAAATATTCTTTGAATTTCTTATATGCATCAATATACGGAAAATTTTCAAGAACTGTTAAATAAGCTTCAGGGATTAAAACAGGCGGAAGCAACACCAAAAGTGTTAAAAGATGAGTGATATTTCGACCTTCATCAGTGGTTATTATTAATTTGCAGTATCTTACTCATTCTCCATAATATAGCATTTAGGTCGTAGCATTTAGGTAATGATAGTAACATCCAGTCACAGTAACATTCTCTAACACTTCTCTGACGGGCTACTGTGCAGTTACTTCGTGGTCACATCTATACTGGACCATACGCATTCCAAACTGTGTTGATAGTATAGTGAACAGCCGTAGGTATATAAGTTTCTTGTATTGCATTGTATTAGCCAGTTCATGCATTTCAAACCCTGCTCCTCCAAAGGTTAATTTCATACTAAAGACAAATGTCGAAGCCGCTGTAACGGATATTAACACCACAGACTGGTCTGTGATTTCAAACGAAAGAAAGGTAAATTTAGCAGTCACAACTTTTAATGAAATAATATCTAATATTTTGGCTAAACATACACATAAGGTAAAAATTGGGCGCAAATGGGTAATCATGAAACCTTGGATCACTCCAGGACTACTCCGCTGCATGCGTCATAGAGACAAATTGCATTTAGAATTAAAAAATCATCCTGGTGATTTAATGAAGCGTAAAATCTATGCAAGATATCGAAACTTTTGCAATAAACTTCTAAAAAGACTGAAAAACGAGTATAATCGTAGACGAATAGAAGAGAGTGCAAATGACCCAAAGATGCTCTGGAAGGCAATTAAGGATATCTGTCATACTACAAGGTATAGTAATCATTCTTCAGAACTCTTGAGCCTTGTTAAGGGCGACGTTGACTTATCGCTACATTATTGTAACCAACATTTTGCATCGGTTGGTGATACTTTGGCAGATTCTATACTGAGTAAAATAGGTATAACTCAAAATAATCTAATCGCTTCCCACAAACCTTTAACTTCATTTAACCAGTCTTTTTTTATGACAGCTGCAGATCCATTGGAAATTTCCAGTATTATATCTAAATTGAAAATTGGTAGCTCACCTGGTCCTGACAAAATCACCACAATCTTGCTTCAAAAATCACTCTCCTCAATACTCATTCCTCTTACGCACATAATAAATTTAAGTCTAATATCAGGGATATTCCCCGATTGTTGGAAAGTTGCTGCTATATCTCCAATTTATAAAAAAGGACCTAAAACTCTTCCTGAAAACTATCGACCGATAGCTTTACTCAGTGTAGTTTCAAAAGTACTCGAAAAAGTTGTAAATAATCGTCTAGTTTTATATCTAGAAAAGTTTAATTTGGTTTCTGACAGGCAATTTGGATTCCGACGAGGCAGATCAACAGAAGATGCTACGTCACTCTTTGCTAATTTAGTATCGTCACATATAGAAAATAATGAAAATTGTCTAGCAGTATTTCTGGATTTAGCAAAGGCGTTCGACACGGTCTCAGTTGGTCTGCTTCTGAAGAAAATGGAATATAGAGGCATACGAGGAGTTGCTTTGGAGTGGTTCAGGAGTTACCTAACTGAGCGGAGACAGTTTGTAAAAATAGGTTCTCACGCTAGCAACACTCTCTTTATCAAATATGGCGTCCCGCAGGGCAGCATTCTCGGTCCTACTCTTTTCACGCTCTACATAGATGATATCGTTAATTGCTCCCTTCAAAATGCAGAAATCATTACGTATGCGGACGACACTGCTATAATTTTCTATCACGAAGACTGGGATCAGGTATACAGACAAGCGGAAAAAGGTCTGGCACAAATAACCACCTTACTAGACCGTAATATTTTAACTCTTAATGTAGAGAAAACAAAATATATTGCTTTTTCAAAAACCTGTGCATCTAGTCCGCCTTCAGAGTTTTCTTTGAAAATACATACCTGCTCTTCTAATGACACCACCCAATGTCCCAATACCTGCTCATGTAGTACTATTGATCGAACAAAGTCAATGAAATACCTAGGCATAACCATAGATGAGAACCTTAATTATAACCTACATATTAGCGACATGGCAGGCCGTGTGCGGAAATTAATCTTTATAATGAAAAAACTAAGGGACTGCACACAACCTGATGTCATAAGACAAGTATATTTAGCTTTATGCCAATCCTTACTACAATATTGTGTCACAGTCTGGGGTAGCGCTGGGAAAACCAATTTTATAGCTGTAGAAAGAGCTCAGCGTGCTCTCATTAAAGTTATTTTAAAAAAATCTTTCCGGTATCCAACTGATAAAATCTATGACGAGTTTAAAGTTTTACGTGTCCGTCAGTTGTTCATTCTAAGAGCTACAATTAAATCACACAAAACTTTTTTAAATAGTTCTGACTACATTAACCTCAGAAATAAACGAGTTTTTCGCATCCCTCCTCCAAGTGCCACCTCTTTGCTAGTACGTAGGAGTCCAAATTTTGCCCTTCTCAACACATATAATAAAGTTTCTAAGCTTTGTAACATAAAATATTGTTCTGCATTCACATGTAAAAAACTGGTCAGAGAATTCCTGTTAAACCTTTCGTATGATGAAACTGAAAATCTAATATAAAATAATACACTACGTGGAAATATACACTCACACACACAACATACACTCTCACACACTCATAAACCTCTTACACTCACTATTACTCTCAATCAAAACAACATAATACATAATAATCTATTCATTCACACAACTGGCACTCTCTACTGTCTTTTGAAACCTTTTAACCCTCTGAATTCACTTTAAGAACACGCACACTTAATTAACTCTAGAAAGTTCTTAGGTTATATTAGCTACTAATACTAGAGATCGTAAAATGTTTATCAGACTTTTTATTTAGACACGAATGGTTTTATTATATTTCTACTCATAATTTGAACAACTACTTTACTTCCATAATAATTTTAATAAATCTAATCCTTGTTATACTTTTAATTATCATTATAATATAGAATAAGTGGATTTTCATTTGTTTATTGCCATGTATTCTTTCTGTTTATTTAACCACTTATGTAATGTAAGTACCTACAATGATGCTCTAATAAACGTGATCATTTTCTGTATATTCGCACTCTGAGTCTCAAGACACAGGCTCCCGCCTAGTTTGAGGCTTACCAGTAACCTTAAAATGCTTGATGTTGCAATTTCAATGTATGTAGTAGTGTACTGTGTTTGTTAATTAACTTTCCGGTAATAAACAATTTATTATTATTATTATTATTATTTTATTAGGCAGTATCTGCAGTTCGTGATAAATCTACATGAACGGTATACAATTGAACAAATGGATGTGGGGCCGCTTTAAATGTTCCATCTCCGTAAAAAATATCCATGGTTTTTAACAACCTGCCTGCCGGGTAACTACTAAAAAAGAGAGTTTTCTCATCTATCCCTGCAACTTGATGTCTCTGAAATTATTGAATGTACGGCTCATGTTCAAAAATATGTTACGTGTTCTATACAAGGCACCTTTTTTACTGGCGAATGATGGTATTTCTAATGTAGATAGTTTAGAATTTTGACTATTCAAATGTTCTTCAAATATCTTTGGAAAAGCATCGAAAGTATTAAAGACGTCTTTTTTACATTCCTCCATTATTACACTTATCTCATTTCGTATGATATGACGACAAATATGTTTTGGAGCTTTTACTGTCGCGTTACTTCCAACTGATGTATTATAAACAAAAATAATGTAGTATAATTACATTATTGGCAGCGTTCCGGAAACTTCGCGAAGTCTTCTCGTCAAAAATACCTCAGTGCCTCAAGACAAGAGTCTTCGACCAGTGTGTGTTACCAGTGATGACTTATGGCACTGAAACGTGGTCTCTTACTATGGGCCTCATAGACAAGCTCAAAGTCGCACAACGAGCTATGGAGAGGGCTATGCTCGGGGTTTCTCTACGTGATCGAATCAGAAATGAGGAGATCCGTAGAAGAACGAAAGTCACCGACATAGCCCAGAAGATCAGCCAGTTGAAGTGGCAGTGGGCAGGGCACATAGCACGCAGAACAGATGGCCGATGGGGCCGAAAGGTTCTGGAGTGGAGACCACGGACCGGCAAGCGCAGCGTAGGTCGTCCACCGACACGGTGGACAGACGACCTGAAGAAGGTCGCAGGACGACGTTGGATGCAGGCCGCTTCCAACCGGTCCTTTTGGAAAATCATGGGGGAGGCCTATGTTCAGCAGTGGACGTCCTACGGCTGAGATGATGATGATGATAATTACATTATTTTTGTTTGTAACACCGCCAGTTTGTTGATCTCGATTTATTTTTTAAGCAAAAATTGTACCTGTGACCTCTTCTTCTTCGTTAGCCTCTATTCGTGCGGAGAGGCATATGTGCATTTCTGCACATAAGTCTCTCTCTCATAATTTCATCCCGAATTGGGAGTCTGCAAGTCTGCAGCTTTTTTTATTCAGTCATGCCTTGCATGTCCTCGGATATAATCTACCCATCACTTAGGTGGGCGGCCTCGTGGTCTGGTGTTCGTCCACGGGCTCAATTCTTGAATTTTCCGTGCCCACCTGTCCGTGTTCATTCGAGCTATGAGACCTGCCCATGTCCACTTCTATCTAGCAATGGTTTCCACCACATCCCTCATGCGCGTTTTCTTCCTTATTCAGTTGTTTCTTTTTCGGTCGCGCAACGAGATCCCGAGCATAGCTCTCTCCATCGCCCTTTGCGCAACTCTGAACCTTTCAGCTGAACGCTCTGTAAGAGACACAGTCTCGGTACCATACGTGAACACAGGCATGATGCATTGTTCACTTTGGTCTTCATTTCAGGGACAATTGTTACCTGTTACCATTGTAGAGCAAAACTAGTTTACCTTTATTACTCTAAATAGCGTTTCTATTTTCACTTTTAGACAATAAATATTAAAAAATGAATGACAAGAAAAAGCGATTCTGAATAAGTGACAATAATGTGCACAAGACAAATTATTTTCTTTCTTTTTGACAATAAACAATACTTAGATATATCAAGGTTAAGACTAAAGTAAGCTAATTACAAATAATATGTATGTGTCCTTCGTGGTCAGTACTAGTACTAGACCAGTATAGTTAAAAATATACCTAATAGAAAATAACTTTATTGAAACTTTCGTAAGTATTACACATTTTATTATTATTTTGATGGGCCACTTCTTCATAGAGTACTTGCGCACCCAGCTGCGTTCGCGCTAGTACTACTACGACGGTCACGAAACCAGTCGAGATACTCGACTACGCCTACCGCGTAAGTTAAGCTATCAAAATTGTTATATAAAAAAATGATTTTTTTTATTACATGTTTATGACGTTAACAGTACTAAATTCTTGTATTATGAGAATCTGATATACTAGGAATCTGGTATGTTGGTCATCTGGTATTTTAGGAATCTGGTATAAAGGGAATGAACGATCTCAATTTTGTCAACAAATATTCAAGTTTTAATTACCCTGTCATATAAACGAATAAGAAACGAAAAACACTTACCGTCAACAAGGTGACAAAGTTCCTAGTATTGAACTAAAACTGTTTCAATCTTTATGAATATTGTAACAGAAAACGTATTTATTGATTTTACGGTCCGTCACTCAACCTTTGATTATTTACTTGTCAAGTCTACTTGACAAGTAAATAATCAAAGCACTCAACAAACAACTGGCAGCCGTTTTCAATATTTATCAGATATGGACGCGCAATTTTCGCGCTTAGTTGACCAGATGGCAGCACTGACTACTTATTAACGAATGAGTTTTAAAACTTGCCGCGAATTCTTATTATAACGGTTTATATGCATTAACGGTAGTGACTTTACCTTATATAATAGGCGATCAAACGTCAGCTCTAGGGTTTTTTCAAACGATCGCTTAATTTTGTTACATACTTGCAGTGATCGACAAAAGATCGATATAACCAGTTATTTCGTATTATGACGATTTTGAGTGCTAAATTTATCGATCGGTAACCAATTCTATGTGTAGGTACTATTTTAAAACGTTCAACAATCTATCCCGCTGAAACTGCCATTTGACTCTGCTGGCGTTCTATAATTACCATTATATTATTTCTATAGACAAATTAGAATGTACTCGTACGTCATCTTAATCGCTACTTTTTATGCTAAGTACGTATAAATACTTTGTACCTACGAATATAAATTAAAAAAATAATTAAGTAGGCACATGCAGATCTATTGAGTTAGCAGTATATAAAGTTTTGATCGAACGCTGGCTTCTATAGAAATGTAATTGCAACTGGACTGTTTGTCAATAGCAGAATAAGAAAACTTATAAAAGTTCAGCTACAGTTCGATTGCAGTTAACGCAAAATTAAGTTAGTGGAATTGATCCGCTGGTTAAACGCAGATCTAACCAGAAAACTAAAAGGTAGGCGGGTACTTATATTACATTCTCTGTATGTTGCTTTAACAAGTACAATTTGAAAAATTTGGAACCGACTTCCACTCTATTCAGTTATTGGAGTGTAACTCAAAAACTACTGCACCGAATTCGATGAAATTTAAATGAGACCACACCAGCAGGAAGCACCAGCTTTCAAACAAAAAAAGAACTTTGAGAATCGGTTCACCGTCGGTTCGGTAAAACCAGTCGAATTGAGTACCTCCTCCTTTTTTTGGAAGACGGTAGAAAAGATTCATGAACATACTTTATATACTTACGAATGCATGAAGAATAATAAAAATGCAATAAGTATTTCAATTATTGTGTATTTCTATTTCATCCGTATTACTACAACAATATTAAATAGGCTTAACGTATAATAGTAATATACCTAATAATCATTATATTTAGGCGTGGCACTTAACTATTGATTATAAAAACATTACATTCCTCATATTTTTGAATAACTTTTCCAATAAATGCCTTCATCACAAACTCATACTAAGTACCTAACTACATACTTACAAGTTATGCCTAGATTACAATGAAGACTACGACTTCTCTTACGTTCACATTTCCTACTAGGTAAATTGTCTTTTTCTGAGCACAATATTCTTCTAACAATGGTACCTACATCAAACAGTTACCCAAAATTCTGGACGCGAATAACAATGCTTTTTGGCAACTTTTTTTGGCTATTCACCAAATAAATTACAGTACCTAAATACATGATTATTTAATGATAATCTCATGATTAAGACAAAAACGCAGGATGAAAATGATATTTTATATAAACCAAATTAATATCACATTTTTCGGGACTACTATCTTAGGGTATAAAAATATACTCATTTATTGCTACTCGAGCGAGTATGCCAAGGGTAGGTTAGGTTAGGTAAAACGATTACTAACGAGTTAATAATATAATAACAAATGATTCATTTCTATTGACTTATAGATACGTAATTATTATTTATCCTAATGAGCCAAAAGTATTATATAATTGTATTTAACGAGTTACGAAGATTATTTTATAAACAACACATAGCACATTAGCACAATCTTAAAGGAGATTAAGACTAGAATGCCAACTATTTGCCGATACATACATAAAGATATACCTACCTACCTTGTTAGTACTTATGTGGGTACAAATAAAATGCATACCGTCAAAAAAAAAATCAAAACTTTCTCTAGAGCTTTTACCATTTCACAATAGATATTCCGTAGCTATCTCACCCACCACACAACTTCACTATACTGTACAATTATTTGGCGCAATGTATTGCCATAGTAAAATATGGAAAATATTGCTGAGAATAGAGCTGGTCGCTTTTATTATAAATAAAAAAATCACACATACATTCATTCAATTACAATGCTGGTTTATAAGGTACCTAATATTCTTATAGCTTTCGTTTTATTACCTTCTACGGTTTTCTTACAAGTAGACCATAGCAGTAAAGGAAACGAAGAGGTATGTTGCTATGTATTTATCTACGAGTACGTGCAATAGAATACATATTAAGACATTCATAACAGTCATTCCAACGAGATTAAAATTATAAATCAGATTTACATTGTAAAAAAGATTACAAGTATGGTAGATTTAAATTACACGCCCCATGTCTAATAGAGTTTCTTGCATACTCGAATTTTTATCTATAAAATATTCTGTCTTATCCTTAAAATTAGCCTTTCCCTTCTTCAGGTATCGTTATTGATACCGTGGATGGTCTTTGTCTATTATCTGAGATCTGGTGTATACTAGCGTTAATAGGTGCGTTGCGGTGTATTTCGTCTGTGGTTGTCAGTTTACATTCGACAACTCGGTAGTTGCAAGTCGGGGAGCCACAATCGAAGTCTGGCCGCATAACTGCTGCATTCGGAATGCTGTCATCCAGACACTTCCCCTCTTCTTTGAATGGAGGGCAACTGCAAAAAAAATGTTATATTGCTCTATTATAGATTCAAAACAAAGTGACTCCCTCTCGCCTGATGGAAAGCGAAGATGGAATCAAGAAGCAATAATAATAATAATAATAAGTGAGTGGCGACACCGTGGACTCTGATTCTCCCTGGGGCTAAATGAGACCCCTGACCCCCGCCTTGCCTTAATTGGCCGTCTGGGGGTGGAGACGCAAGAGCAAGTAACAAAAAGCTCCAAGGGTGGAAGTGTTAAAGGGCATAACGCCGGTAGTAGCGCTTTAGTGAAACCGCAGCACACCTCTCGACACCCTTTAGCCAGCCACACCAACGTTGCCCCTTCTGTCACCATTCATGGTGGCCTTTATGGGGGGCCCGTTTAGTGGGTGGCAAGTCACCACCTGCCCAAAAATTTTAAAATGAGACTGAATTTGGCAGGTGCCGTAGTCTCTTCCATAGCCCACTATCTTTTTATCACTAATAAAATCATTTCAATAGCCTTGTCATTTTACCCATTTTTATAATAGATATACCATGTCACCATCCATCCAAAAGTTTCGGTTTTTTTTTTATACTACTTTGTATTTTTATACCAAACAGGCCTCTAAGTGTTGGCTACAGCCCCACTTATGCCTTTGTAAAGGACCGGATGAAATCCGTGATTTATTTTGAATAAAAGGAATAATAATAATAATAATTATTATTATTATTTTACCGCAGGGGCGGCTTTGTGGCGAGCCGTCGGTGAGTGGCGACACCGTGGACCCTGATTCTCCCTGGGGCTAAATGAGACCCTTGACCCCCGGCTTGCCTTTATTGGCTGTCTGGGGGTGGAGACGCAAGAGCAAGTAACAAAAAGCTCCAAGGGTGGAAGTGTTAAAGGGCATAACGCCGGTAGTAGCGCTCTAGTGAAACCGCAGCACACCTCTCGACACCCTTTAGCCATTCACACCAACGTTGCCCCTTTTGTCACCATTGATGGTGGCTTTTATGGGGGGCCCGTTTAGTGAGTGGCAAGTCACCACCTGCCTAAATATTTTAAGATGAGACTGAAATTGGCAGGTGCCGTAGTCTCGACCATAGCCCACTATCTCCCGTATCACTAATAAGTACATTTCAATAACCATGCCATTTTACCCATTTTTGTAATAGATAACCTGTAACCTTCCATCCAAAATGTTTCTCTTTTTATACTACATTGTATTTTTATATCAAACAGGCCTCTAAGTGTTGGCTACAGCCCCACTTATGCCTTTGTAAAGGACCGGGTGAAACCCGTGAAATTGGTTGAGTAAAAATAATAATAATAAAATTTTTATTGATCAGATAACAAAAATCCAGTTGTGTTAGTTAAAATGTGCTAAGTATAAACTAAGTTAGCGCAGTATTAATAAAAAATAAAAAATAAAATAACTAATTAACAGGCAACATGCCCTGACGCCAGTTGCGCACAGTGCCACAGCACGGGACAGTTGCAGCTGTCCGCCACCGCCTGCATGTATGAATTAATGTATTACTAATTAATATACGCAATGACCATTAGTCCAGCCGTAAGCTGCACTAATCGCCACCTCTATGATGACCTGCAAGATGATTTTTCACGCCCCGCTTGAAAGACCCAGGGTCATAGCTGCAAGGAAAAACGTATATACGCCGGCAGAGCATTCCCACAATTCACTTACACGACAGAGGTAGGAACTGCCAAACTTTTTGGTTCGTGGTAAGAAGTTTTGAAGAGTATATGGATGCAATGCTAGGCTGGAACGAGTAGTTGGGGATCGGAATGGTGAGTAAGGAATAATATTAAAAAGCTCTTCGGAACATTCGCCATAAAACAACCGGTAACAAACACTTAGAGAAGCTATATTTTTACGCATTTGTAGGGGGAGGTATTGAGTGACTTCAGTGTTTCCAATAATACGGACAGCGCGACGTTGCAGTCTATCGAGATCATCCATTAAGGTACTTAGTGAAGCCATCCCAGAGGTGGCAATAGTACCATTGCTAAGTTTAAGAAGACGGTCCGGTATACCATTTATACCTAATTATTTTTAGCTACCAGATGCAATTGTACGCCTGCTGGCCACCACCTAAACACCATGCCTCCTCAGCAGTGTCATCCGTTGAATGCCACTGCACTGAGTTCATCACATCGAGACATTGGTTATTGAGTCTTTTTCCCAGAAATTTCGCTTGCTTCGGGGCCCTTCAAACAACCCCATAACCAACAGTTGCTATACTGCTTTGAGCCAAAATATCTTGCGCGGTGGATCAACCAGGGTCTGTAGCAGAAGGTCTTTTGTACATACCTCAAAGGTGGTGGAGTTGGTGAACGTGACAGGGGGAAACTGGCAACTTCCCTCGAAATAGCCAGAGACTTTATTGAACCGAAAGTTTGTTCTGGACTAAGCGGAGCTCCCAGCACACTCGCCATGCCTCTGTAAACAACATATTATAACTATTATAAATATATGTATTTTATGTGTTATTAATTACTTTTAAATTAACTACTTAATAGATAGGAATAGGTACGAGTAGTTATGTCATGAAATCGTCAGTTGCAACTATTTATAATATTGTAAGGCTAGTTTATATTATATTACTTTGTATAGTATTTATATGTAGTTATTTAGTTTGTATAGTAAAATTTTAATAATAATATACGTGTACCTATGTTATGTTGTGTGCGTAAAATAGGCCTCGCGTGATAGGCACGTGAGAATAATACCATAGTAGGAACAGAATCTACTATGGCAATACTGAGGACTGAGTGAAATCTTCAAGCAATTACATCGTGGTGTTTTACATAACTACTACAACGACTAGCTAGTCGTACTTTGCTAGGTAGTTCGGCGATGGGCGGAAAATGGCGCTAACGACTGGTTAGAACCATATGTATAAAAAAAAATTGAAATAAATTAAAACATAGGTAATTGTCTAAGTTTTGAAGTTGCTAAGCACCCCCTTCATAATATAATGTAGGACTCAATTCCTTATCCTTTCAATTATGTTGTATGTAGGGTAAAGGTCTTGCGTGCCACGTCAGAATAATATCGTATATAGTAGAAATACTTAGATTCCACTATGGTAATACCACAGTCTATTTTTATGCTGTGGTAATACTGAGAACCGAGTGCAATCTTCTAGGAATTACTTCGTGGTACTTAACTTACTAGCTAGTTGTAGTAGGCATTGAACTTTGCTAAATGTTAGGCGATGGGCGGAAGTGGGGCTGTTAACATGTCGCTAACGACTCAAATGTTATTACGCACGTGCCTGTCTTAGCTCTCATGGGCCGTTCAATAATTCGACAAATGAATGAGGTTTATCGTCCTTGAGTCGCGCGAAGAAATAAGAAACGCTACTCAGTCACACAAGTGACAAGTCCTTATAAAATTACTAGCTGCGCCCCGAGGTTTCGTGGTGTTAAGACCTACGATGATGATAATAATGAAAAGCATCATAATTATGGTGTTCTCCGGGTGTAATCTATCTCCTTGCCAAATTTCATCACGATCCGTTAAGCCGTTTAGGCGTGAAAGCGTAAAAAACAAAGAAACAAACTCACTTTCACATTTATAACATTATTTGGGTTAGGATAGTGTGATGAGTGTAAGGTATACTAACACAACGGAGTCTGATGGCACTAGGAAGGGTAGCGGCGGCGGGCACGGTGCTTCGGCGCGGGCTGGCGACACGGGCTCGTTGGAGCGCGGGCAGCGCGGGGACTCGCTGTCCTCCATCATGCCCAGCCAGCTGCGCAGCCAGCGCCATAGACCCCTGGGACTTCCTGGAAAATCGTGACACATATTTCTTCTATTTAATGCACCAAACCCACGAGTACTTAACTAAGTATTATTTTAGCTATCAACCATGCACAGAACCCATAATTAATTCCCCGCTGCACTACCAATCTGTACTACTGGTATTGCAGGAGGGAATTTTTACTCCCACCTGCACTACCAGCTGGTAGTGCAGGTTACCCACTGCACTATGCAATATTATTTTGCATAACAAGACATGCTCGTGGCAAGTTGTTCAAACATTTCCTTAATTATGCAATTAAACTTAATAGAACCTACAATTCAATTTAGTTGGTGTTTAGTTCTGTCAAACCGTCTATTAGTTAAGTTCGGCTGAACAACTGAATAGTGTGAAAGACAATCAACAAAAAATGCTACCAATGGTATAGCAATTTTTTTGTTAAATTACAATGATCTCACGTCTATGGAATTCTTCTGAGGCAGGACACAACACATCTTATTTAATAAAGCGAGACCGCGTGTACCTAATAATTAGCATAAAGGTATCCCTTTCGGATGAGGGTGACTCACCCCGTAAAGCCTCTTTATTGTAAGTACTTATTAATATATAATATAGACTTAATCATTCCAAACCAGTGTCATTCCATAACATAATCTAACCTTCGCATAGAGTATAGAGCCCTGGCGTCTTATTCGCTGTGCTGCGTTACGATATCATCAAGGAATTATCGTGAACTCAATACAATTTTACTACCGTTTCTTGAATATATCTTAGCGCGCCGCATTATGTGCATGTATGGTCATAGCTAGGGTTGCCATCCGTCCGGGTTTCCCCGGATTTGTCCTAGTTTAGAGGGCGTCCGAGGAGCGTCCGGGCGGGGTTCATTTCTAGTCCGGGTATAAAATTTAAAGTCTAAAATAACTGATTATTTACATTTTGTAACAAACTATAATAAGAATGTGTTTTGTTAGGTACATTTAAAATGATGATATAGGATGACTAAATTTTTTTAAGGACTAAAAATAAATAAATAAATAGGTGATTTATGACATTTTTTACTACACTGACTATGTTAAAAAAAATCTGTTGACGTTTGTTGTCCGGGTTCTGGGCTCAAAAATCCGGGGGTTTTACGCGTCTTGTCCTGGTTGTCAAACTTTAGAGATGGCAACCCTAGTCATAGCGAATAGGGCTCCTGGTAAAGAACGAATACTGATGATTTATAGATCAATATTCTGGGTCATGGCATGAGTAGGCGTGATTACCACTTGAACAAAATTTGGATGAACGAAGTTTTACGCAGCACCGTAGGTACTGCACTCGTTACTCTCAGACAGTTTCGTAATCAAGTTCGTGCAAAAACATGTGCAGTGCCCATCAAATCTTAACTAAGATATTAACTTACGAGAATATTTTCTGCTGATTTGAGGACTGAGCGGGTAAAAGTCTCCGTGGATCGGACAGTGGAACGCCAACCTGCGCTGACGCCGTTGAGCTGCACGCATCAATATGCATAACACAATGCCTGGAAATAATTACAAACAATTGAATCATTTGAGAGTTGGTTAGATTTTAGTTTATTTTAGTTTACTTATTAGAATTGTAATGTAATAATATATCGAATAAATATAATAAAAAAGCCAAATGACATCGTTATAACCAAAAGTAAGAAACACAGTTTAACCCCGACTACGGAATTAATAAGCCCGCACATCCGAATCCGAATTTAGAATTTGTGCATTTTATGTTTATGTTTTCATGCCTGAAAACGGATAAAACAACTATTTTCTAAAAATTAAACCTAGCTAGTTTGATTTGTCGCCCCCAAACCTACTGCATCTAAGTACTAAATTTCATGACAATCGTTAGAACCGTTTTCTAGATTCAGATTATATATAGGTAGGTACATTATACAAGAATTGCTCGTTAAATGGTATTAGATAGATATATGTACAGCTCCATCATCAAAACTTCATCAAGACGAATCTAATGACGTACCTAATATTTCAAAATCGGTTGAACCGTTTGACTAATATATACCTTTTGCCTGTTTGTCAATAATAAGTTTTTAAACTGACATGGTCTCTAAAGCAAGAATTAAACACCCAGACACAGATCAAACAGACATGTTCATGCACACAAATGTTTGACCTGTCCGGGGATAGAACCCGGGACCAGCGGCTCAGAAGGCAGGGGTGCTACCAACTGCGCCAACCGGCTTGTCGATTGAGTAGTTAGGAGCGGACATAAGTAGGAACGGACATGCCTACTGTTCGCAGATCCACTAATATAGTATACTAGTAGATCTGCGAACAGTAGGCATACCTCGCGAGCACATACTAATACATAACGGTCAAGCGCATAACCCTCCTTTTGAGCTTCGCCGCAGTGGGGTAACAACTATGAGTCTATTTATTATAGTTAATTATAGTTAAGGTACGTAGGTACGGGGGCTACACAGTATTTTGACCTTCGTGAAAAACAATCAAAGTTTACTAAAATTAAGAGTTAAAAGTACGTATTAGTTAAAATTATGAGCAGCTAGTGATGAAATAAAACATACCTGCGATTGTCATAAGTGCGCCCGCAACGATGCAAACCGGGCCAAGTACCCTCGAGTTGCCGGTGAACGCGATCCGCGCCGCATAATGATCCGGCTCCTCATTCTCACCGCAACCGCGATACGATGCCGCTGTAAAGTGTCACATTTCAGCTTTATCTACTATACACACACATCACACACATCTATTATGATTAATTTGTTTACATATCTATCACGACTATAGCCTGTTGGCGCAGTTGGTAGCAACCCTGCCTTCTGAGGTCAAACATTTGTGTGCATGAACACGTCTGTTTGTCCAGTATCTGGGTGTGTATATGTATAGGGGTATACCTATCAGGTACCTGGTCACCATAGTACAGGTGTCTGCCTAGTTTGGGACTTGAAGATCTTGTCTGGCTGTTGTCCCATAATTATTATGCATATTAATGTTGTTTTTTTTCCAATATAGTGACGAGACCGGCAAGTCTGATGGTAAGTATTACGGTTACCCAACAGAGACATTAAATGTTGAGCCTCTTTCGCTTGGTTTAGTGCCCTTCACACCTTAACACAAATGCTTGTACACTATTGTATCCTGGTAGAATATCTAGCACTGCGGTGGTTCCAGACAAGGAGGTCTCTTGCACAAGAGACCGACTCGACTTCGACTCCCAAGCGAAGCGAGAGAGTTATGTAGAGTCTTGAGTAAAGCGAGGAGTTCAAGCCGCCCAAGACGAAGACTGGCTTTATCCTGTGAATACTTTTCATACCTACTGCGAGACAATAAAAACTCAGGGCAACATAAAAAACATTTATTTAAGTAGTAGTTAAAAATAAAATAAATTAAAAGTGAATATTAATATTAGACTCATTTGTCCAGTTACGGAGGGACAAGGTAAAATTTTTGTTAGGAACATTTACGGAAGTTGTGGAAGTTGCGGAGTTTATTTGAGCAGTAGGTACTTAATATTCTGAAACTTGTGTCAGGCTCTCATTTCACATTCTCAGATTACATTATAATATGCTGTAGCTTGTGTGACAGTGTCTCTCAGACGAATAACTTCAAACAAGTTCTTAAACTAGTCGGAGAAAACTACGCGAGTTCTAGCCGGTTCATAAAACATAATTCGTGATAGTTGTATAACTCATTTAATGAAATTTGTACTATATAAACTTACCAGTAAGAACACAGCCAACGAGCATAAACAGGAATCCGAATATCGGCAGAACAATTTGGCAGTTAGCTGCTACGACAACGCCGGCGACCGCAAGGCCTCCCTCCACCTTCTCGACGCGGAGTCTCGAGATCGCGGGGGGACATCGAGGTTTGCCCACTGGAGCCCGCACTAACGGCTCGCCAGGTGGCGAAGTCGTCCTGCAAACAACACAAAACAATACCTCAATAATTCTGTCGCCTGGTATCAAACAGACGGAGGGGCGAAAATAACTCGAAAAGTCAATGACACATCCAACTTATATCGTATTGCTATTACAGAGTATAATTGCAAAACAATGGTATCGTTCACGGACACGTAATTGCGGATGTAATTCTTGATATTCACTGTTTTAGTGAATTACTGCACTGATAGTATGGTTACAGATTGTTGTCAGTTGCAGTGGAGTTTTTTAGTTCGGCATTTGTATCTTTCGGGGATATTTTCTCTGCGAATTGCATTAGGTTTTACCGGAATCCTTCCGGTTATCGAGTAGGTTGATTGCAGGCAGTTCTTGGTATTTGTAATTTTTTTTCACGATTGGTACAAACTAGGTCGGAGGCATTTGTTACAGGAGCTTAATTACAATATATTTGGCTCAATAATTATCTTGGCAGAGCTAGCGAGAGTGAATTTATGTATAGCTACACCCAGGGTTAGGGTCGCTGCTAATTTTGATGTCCCATTTTCGCACTGGCAGAGTTTTCTTATGAATATGTAGTAGGTTACGTATAAATAAGTGTTCCGTAATATTAGTATAATAATATGTAATTATACATGTAGGTACAATATATCTTGTGGACTCTCGGGGTATCTTTATTCCAATGGCCAAACTGTCTGTTAATAACATCAGGTGAAACAATGGAAAAGTGGAATAAGAAATCAGAATCATCATCATCTCAGCCGTAGGAAGTCCACATAGGCCTATACATAAATAATAGCGTATATACAAATAATGCAATATACCAGGCTGATTATACAGTCTAAAATACCGTTAATCTATTACACTGACCGATCGGTTTACGATCCATGACTGGTAAATAAAAAACGACCAGATGCAAGTCACATTAAATAGTTAAATACGAACAAAGAAACAAGGATTACGCGGAGATAAATCTGGTAAATTATCTCATAGGTCGTTGTGAATGTAGTAGTAAAGATGGAGAAAGAAATCTATGACAATATTTACGATGCTTAAAATGAATGAGAAAGTTCATCTGACCATAAATATACTTTGAGGGTCAGTGACTGATATAGTATACTTTCCTGGAAAAACGTTTCTGAGGGAGTAATTCGTATCGGGTGGGGTCGAGAGTGGTGCCTAGTTACAAAATAACACGAAAAACATAGTCTCTACCTTCATATATATGTAGGTAGAGACTATGCGGTAGAAAGCTTGTTATTTGATTAGACTCTAATATAGTCGCTTGTAGCGTTCATTTTATAGATAGAGCTTACATAGGTGCTGATTAATTTTATCGTTCAATTCAAAAGTATTAAATGTATTTATTTTATGATATTACGGGTCGTGTTTCCATCCCATTTCTCATTCCGTGAATGCCCTGAGAAGTAGTTAAGTGTACCACCACGGAATGAGTAGCGTAGCTTTTTCCTGATTGCAATAAAACACAAAGTCCAACAGTTTTAAAAAACGGTCTATGAGTAACCAAAGTAAAAGTAGTAGCTATCTACATTCTAACTACGAGTACCTATGTAACATTCTCTTACATTAAAAGACGCAAATAAAATGATAGAATAATAAAAAAATCCTAATTCTGCATATTCAGTAGTATTAATGCTGGTCGGAACAGTAGCATCCGCGAATATGTACATTCTTTAAATAAAACTTCCTTTGATATTTATATTTACCAAAGTGACCAAAGCGTTCGCCTTTAGTAAACAGCTGATAGGTGTCATCACATTTCCTAATGTTAAGTGCCATTCTTGATGAATCATAGAATATAAACGAAACAATGCTGATATTAGTAAAAGACCTCGTAGGTATATCTGCTTGAAGATTTAAACATTAAAAAAATGCTGACGATAGAGTTATTGCTGTACGGCAGACTAGTAATAAAGTATTCTTTTGAAGTGAAATACTATGTAATATTCACAGAAATACCAAGTACCTTTCGTTTAATTTAGCATACGAATTTTTATCGGTAGGGAAGCTAATTAGATTCACTTTGAGATTTTCAAGTTCTGGCCTCCATAGACTTTAGTTACCTAATAACTAAACTAAATCTCTAAGTATCTACATTTTAGTTTAGATTTATAAGTAGATAAGAGGCAATCAGGGATCGAAAAAGCGTGGTGATAGAGGCCCTGCTTCAGCGCAATGTGGGCAATGTGGGCTCACAATAACCTGTAACTAGCGTTAAGTTCTCATAAAAACTGTAACTGACAAAGAGATGGTGCGGGCATCCAGAGCAGACATGCTCACGGAAATGTGTTGGCAAGCGGTGGCGTGTGTGGCGGGTCGCCATCTTCCCTCAGAAATGGTTGAGGAAGGCGATGGCTGGCACATGCGTCAACTCGTGAACGGGTGCTGTTTGCGGACACTGGTCTGCTGTGAATGCTTACACCAACTCAGAATAATCTTAATAGTAATAATAAAATTTAGTTATACGTATTAGTTAATAAAATTAGTATATAATATAGTAAATAGTTAGTTAGTTTAATATGTTCCCCATGCATGTATATTTGTTGCATGTAATAAATTAATCGTAAGTTTTGAAAATCTAAAAAGTTGAAAAAAAGCACGGACCCTGGAGTCTGTAGAGTAAAGTTACAAAAAAAAAATGTTGATAAGAACTTTCTTATTAAACACAGAACTTAAAAATCTTTTAATACCTCTTATAATTTATATCACATCGTTATCAAACATTTGATACCACAGAATCAAACACGAGGGCTATGCCACAAATCGATTTCCTAAATCAAACGATCAAGACATAAGTTCAAGCAGAGGCGGAAGAATTTGATATAGCACGTATGTACGTACTGTAAAGAAGTTATTGCATATACTATATTTATTTTCATTTAACGTGTTTTGTATTATTATGTGAAAGTATATCTATTATCTTTTATCTTTTACCGCATATGACAGAGGTTATTAGGAATAAAAAGCTCGACCTAATATATAGACTAGACTCGTAAGTGTCACGACGGATTTTTCGAGGCTGATGCCAAAAAGCTCACGTCATGGAAGCATGGAAATCAAACACAACTCGACTGACACGAACGTACTTATGTGCCAAACTATTTTTTGGGAGCCGAGTGGTGTCAATTAGGTGTCATATTAGATTGTACTCTCTATATGACTCCGAGAGTCTGTCTCGGTGGGTACTACCGAATAGATGTCTCGAAGCTGTAGTGTGAAACCCACCTCGAAGTTAAAGGGACTACCTTATAGTAATGCAGGTTTAAAATAATTAAACTTAGGCTATAATATGTTGACGTGTAGGGCGCAGTGTAGTAATGCGCTTAAAAATCTGAGTCGCACTGCATTTCTCGCGGGCATGCGTGACTCTTACAAACAGGCAAGAAAAACAGACGAATCATGGATATGGGCAGACAAACCATGGTCATATCCCTGAAGCATCACCTCTTTATCAACTACCTACAATATACTCTACCTACAGTATAACTCTACCGAGCGGACCGAAAAGACGACATCAAATGGATAATCAAATTGCTTTAAAGATATCATGTACAGATTGATAGCACTAGTGCGTTGCGATACGAGTAAAATAGGTATATTCTTCGCACACGTGATGATAAACGTGACCAAGAGTACCTACCTAAATATAGTTTCGTAGTAGATACTTATTTATTCTGTGTTGTGACCCTCGTGTTAGCTGACAGTATTTGGCACCAATCCTCAATCGTACACTTTTTTCAAACCACAAAAGAAGTATTTATACGAGAGCAATGTACCCACATTGTTTTATCGAAGCTGTGCGCTGTAAAGATTGACATTGTTCAGTTTCTAAATATTTGTACTTGTGTTTTTTTGTTTGTCTTTCACTGCATTTTCAGAGGATTATCTATTTATTACCTAAATTTAACTATTTTGTATTTTGTAAAAGCTCGATGTAGGTATCTGAGTAGACGTTGACTTTAGATAATCACAACTCTAGTCACAGATTACTGAATAAGCTCTAGTTGGCTGTTTTGTTACATCATGCATTGCTCCATTTGTAACCATGGTAACCCATTATCAAGTAATTAATCCTTGCAATATTAGTAAAATAATAATAAGAAATGTTAATCTAAGTATATTTGAATCTACACAATAATGCATGTTCCGTTTTACCACAGTTATATAAACTTTATACTCTACTATACTACACATTTACCGGTATCAAGCATGATGCAAACTTTGACTTGTGCAATATTGCAACTGTTATGAGCAATGATGACGCGCCGCTTACCATCAAGCTGACGACATGCCTCTCTCATCCCTTATAAAAAAACGCATAACACGAGGCAACAGAGATAATGTTATGAAACGCCCGTCTAACTTTTACAACTCTGTAACTTCGAGAGAATAATTATGTAAAATTGAAGGGTGGAGAAAATAAATTCAGATGGAAGAACAATATTTGTTCAGGCGGGGATCGAACAATGTCTTTGAATTTATTCGATTTAAAATAACAATAACAATTCCGTGCAATCACTAGTGAGAAACATCTGTGTCATCATGGTCGAAACCCACCGTGGGCTCATTGCGGCTATTGCCTAACGAATGTTGCCTTAAGAAAAAAAGCCGGTACTGATGGCTTAGTTGATAGGCCTCTATCGGTCACCCATCCAAGTAATTACCGAAACAAGAGTTGTACCTTGTTATCAGATACAGTCAACAAGTCAGGCTCAGTATTTCATCAGCTTCTTCAAAACGTACCTACGTTGGTAGTCTCAGTTATATCGATTTATGGTGCATTTTCTTCTACATGTGCAGACGGTTTGGTCGTTTTGAGTCCCCACCCGTCCGTGGACTGTGTAAATCGTCAATTGTTCGGCCGTATTCGGACACAAGTCACAACCCGTTGACGGACATCAAAGTTTTTGAATCGACTAGTGTTACGTCAAAAATGTATGGCTACCAACATATTTGCTTAATGAATTCAATTAAACCAAATTCGGTCGAAGTATCCGTTGACAAACCATAAAGTAATAAGTTCGGCATTTTTGGATGCATGCTTAACCAAAACTCATTGTATGGATTTTTAATCGTTTGACGTCAGCTACAGCAAAGTAAGTCTAAGTAAGGAAACCGCGCGCTCCAAGTTCTTTGGCTACGGTAGGTATGATTTTTTAAATAAAATCTACATGTAAATATATTTCATTTTTTAATGTATTTTATGTCGTAAACAGATAACGTCAGATACAAAAAATCTCTCTTTTCTACTTGTATAAATAACAACATTAGTTCACACATTGGTGTAGATGCAGCGAAAAATTACCAAAGTTCTTACGGCTGCTGTATTAACGTTCTGCTTTTTCCTCTCTTGTAACAGACACGTAGGTAGGTTATACATTAAAATTTCTCATTCCTCAAGTTAGTTATACTGGGTAAGTATGTATTTATTATCTGCACTAAGTAAGATTTTTATTAAATAGTCAAGAGTGAAAACACAGCCACACATAATATATGCAGAAATGAAATTAAAGCGGTGGATAAACTACAAAAATTTATATTGACTTCCATTCTATTCAGTTTTATGGTGTGTAACTCAAAAACTACTGGACTGAATTTGATGAAATTAATAAATGGGACCACACGGAAAGCCACAGCTTTCAAACAAAAAAAGAATTTTGGGAATAGGTTCACCCTATCGAAAATTATGAGGTAAAAAACATTAAAAAAATAAAAAAATCTTAAAGTCGAATTGAGCACCTCCTCCTTTTTGGAAGTCGGTTGAAAATATCCTATAAATTCTATACAAACGCTACGAAGGTGACATGAGAGCTTTAGTTTGAACATGTCCGTAATTTGCTTAGTTCATCCATGCGAAAAGAGTGCCCTCAATAGCTCTCACAGTTTTGGCTCTTAGCGAAAATTTAATCTGGAGTTCGGTTAGCAGCAAGCTTTGTTGGGATTTCACGTCTTTGACACGTGATATCTTTGCTGCCAGTTCACTGAATTCTTATAATGCTCGATAAATTCTTATATAGGTATTTGGAGCCCATTATGACTAAGACTGATGATGGTGAATGACAGGGCAACACTACACTGAACTTTGTATTCTATGTTAAAGAAGACAGACTACAATTTATAATACTGCCAACTTTTTACAGTTTTATTTTGACCCTAGTATTTTTTGTTCAGTTTTAGGAGTTCTAGGCTGAAATGGGTAGGCCGGAACAACAAAAAAGTCAACGGCAGGTAGAACCAGTATAGTGTAGTCGGGTTTTAGTTTTTGTTCCTTTTGTTCTTAAGTTAAGACTTAAGTCTAACAATGAAAATTGTACTCGTAACTAGCCTAACCCTTATAGTATTTGTCTCAAATTATTATATTGTGTAAAATACTAGTTATCTAGGTGCTGTAAACTTATTTATCTTTGGTTAAAACATTATTATTATTATTATACTTTAACGGCCTTATTAATAAACTTGGATTACACCCGGAGTAGTTAAAACATCTATCTGTCAATATTTCGCTTGCAGTAAATGTCACGCGTGAAAGCAAAACAAAGCATGTTACGCCTAATATAGGTTTACGCAACCTTTATTAATAAAAGCCTATAGGTATAAGTAAGTACATATATTAAATCACATCTTAATTATAACTTAGTTACACGAACGTTACATGAAAGGAAAAGTAGGTACACTTTTACACCATTATAGCCTAATGTATGTACAAGTATTAACATTATCGAATTTCGATATTCTGTGGATAGGTACTTCAGTGCCGCCAAGGCCCGATATTATCTAATTCCGTGTTGTCCTTCAGATCAATCTATTTATTACCATCTCGACATAATTTATATAATAAAGTTGTTTGTGTCATTTATGATCTCTGCGATATTTTCGGTATAATTTAGTTACTTATATTTTTCCTTTGATAATACATTGATTGCTTGATTATGATAACTTTGATATGGGCTAAGTAGACATATATGTAACTGAAGATGTAACTATCATCATACTAAGGTTAAACTATAGTCGCCCGGTACCCGCGGGGAGGGGGGAGGGGGGGGGGGGGAGGGGGCGGAGGGGGGGGGGGAGGGGGAGGGGGTTTTTGTTTCACACCTAACTTATTAAGGCGGTTCGCTTCTGGCACTTCGCCGGCCGCTGCCGCGGCACGCTCGCTTCGCTCGCTCGGCTCGTGCGTTGTTTGTCATGTTCTAACCTAACCTAACCTATTTTTTGTTTCACACCTAATCTATCAAGGCGGTTCACTTAACATTGTATTATATAACAACAATAACATATCCAGTCCGTCTCAGAGTTATGTTGATAGATGAGAAAAACTTAATGTTAAAGGGCTAGGAGAGACACAATTAAACAAACATTTTAATACATTACTTGTTTATTTCATAAACATGTTTAATTGCTTTCATTAAATGTACAAAAGAGTCTCTTTTATATTTATACACGTCTCTTCGCCACAAATATTCAACAATTATATCACTAAAGTTTTCTGGGTTGTTATAATTTTGTTTTTTGAAAAACCTCTTCACTGCTCGCCACTGGGATTCTATTCTTTGGGTGTGGATTCCATCTTTACCCACAAATGGGTTCTCTGGGTCTGAATGATTCACTTTTTTGTGTATGTATCCATATTCAGACAGACAATCGTATGCCCGCCAACAATCGGTGTGGATTGTTGTTCCAGGTAAAACATGCTTTTGAATTAAAGGTATGAGAGTATCAGCATCTCTTTTATTGTCCGGGCATACTTCCAATCTTAAGTCTTCAGACCCATCTTCTATTAATCCCAGCACCCAGTGGCCTTCAATGTGACGTCCTTTGTTATATTTCCTTTTTCCAAATTTACTTTCGTCTATTTGCACTATTTTCCCACAGCCTCCAATTTTACCGCTGTAAAGATTTTGTTTTTCCAAATAAAATATCACAACTACTTCTCTGCAGTAATTAAACCAATCGGCTATAGTATTTGGGCTTAAACATTGCTTCCTTTCTTTTTTATAAGGGTCTTCGTGAATTGTTTGGTCGTAGGTCCATCCTTGTGAGTATGCATATATAAGATAGTAAACATGCATTATGTCGATAGCAATATTTTCGAAAAATGTGCCAATTCTGCGAGAGATCTTGGCACCGCTGCCCGATTTAGATTTGCATGATCTTTTTGAGCACACAAATGTACCAAAACTTGTGCATCCGCATGAGTATGACACTTTCATGGATGTCCTGTGGGTTCGACACCGTTTCTCAGTTGGTATGAGACCTTGGTCTTCACTATATTTGATGCATTGGTCTTTAGTGCCCAATTTTCGCACAACGTCAGTTAAATTCCAATGATCAATCACTTCAGTGACGCAAAGTTTTCGTTTGGTTATAAGCTCGTTGTCGTCGTCGTCATTACTCGAAGAAGGTCCGGCGACAGGTTCAACGGGCAGATCAGGAGCCGAAGAAGGTCCGGCTACAGGCTCGACGGGCAGATCAGGAGCCGAAGAAGGTCCGGCAACAGGTTCGACGGGCAGATCAGGAGCCGAAACCGCGTCCGCTTCGGGTATTGTACTGTAATACTCCATTACAGCCAAGTGCAGTCCAGTTTTCAAGCCAAGTTCAAGTCGTAGAGCAATCCAAACAAATCCGGTAAGCAAGCCAAGTTTCAAGTCGTCGCGCAATCGAAGGAAGTCCAGGGAAAAAGCCAAAGTCGTAATAAAAATCGAAAAACAAGAGAGCACACATTCACGAAACTACGAGAGAAACGGAATGAATGGATGACAGTCCATCTGTCAGTAAGACAAAATGGCGCCTTTTTTTTTTCTTACGTTTAACGATAACGATACGTTTCGTTTAACTCAGTTTGACAACTTAATTTGACAACTTAATATTGTACCATTTTCTCAACATTGCGTTCCATTTCACTTTTTTTTATCAAATTTTAATTTAATCATAATTAATTTAAACTACGTTTCCGGCAAAAAAAAATTGCTGGAAGGGCTTCAGGTGGACCCCAATGATACCCCTAAACTCGCACCTTCATCAAAATCAGGTACCGGACGGCTATAGCCAACCCTCATACTAATATTAAAAAGAGGAAAGATTTGTATGTATGTTTGTAACGAATTGGCTTAAAAAGTACTAGGCCGATTTCAAAAATTCTTTCACCATTGGAAAGCTACATTCAACCTGAGTAACATAAGCTATGTAAGATTCATCATCATCATCATCCATATCCGCGCGGGTGAAACCGCGGAGAGCAGCTAGTTCTGTACCTATAATTTGATACTTACCCATTTATTTGTCAATATTTCGTAGTCTTGTTATTCGATACTTTATCAATTTGACTTACTTGTAGCAAGTAATTTAATAAATTTATTTGCTATTAGGTAATTGATAATTTTACAAATATTCTAAGAAAGTTCTTACAATATTTAGCTCGCCCAATCATTACTGGCTGCTGAGTTAAGTTTTTGTTTAACTTGTATGGAGGTTGATTGAGTGAGTTAAATAGGAGAAAGGATCATATTGTACCTATAGTAGGTACAATATGATCCTTTTTCCGTCCGATCCGTTCATTTATTCGTTACTACATTACTACACTACGGTACAACATTATATTTTAAGTTGATAAATCTACCTAATATATAAAAATGAACCCCTATTGCTCCTGGTCACGCTATATCTTGAGAACGGACAGAATAATATCGCTGATTCTTTTTTTATTGTGATAATTATTATCAGAAGAAGGTTCTTATGAAAAAAACTAAGAAAAGATGGGAGGTTATAGCGTGGCCGAAAGTCGAGCATACTACGCGAACGAAGTCTCGGGCAGCCGGTAGTCCATTATAAATAATCAATTTCAAAGCCACAATAGCTCTATTATATAGGCTTTTTGGTTACATTGTTCTAATCACAAAAGATTGAGTTTCCTAACTTAAGTTTGGAAACTTTTGATGAATTTCTAACGAAGACCTTATCTAGAGCAACTTAAAGGTGCCCAAATTAAGGTCCGGCATGGGCTTTGTTTACCTTGGCTGGAACAAGTTTTTAGGTAGATTTGGATAATGAGACAGGACCAAATTAAGGTTGAATTACTTTTCATTAGTGGATGGGGACCTTTTTTGATTAAAAAGATCAGGGAGGCTTGTATATAGATTAATGTCGGGTTGGTGATTACGTTTCTTTCTATCTTTTTGTGGCAAAGAACTTAACAACCATTGTTCATTAGATTAGGGGCTAGTGGACATATTTAAAAATAGCTCGAAATGTATTGAAAGGAATTGAGTTACAGTTGCTGTCTTGAGTTCAAGAAGTAAGTTCACCTTCTCTTCACATTTTAATCACAATGTCATTTTGTCTTGATCATAAGTATATAGACAAACAAAATGAACTAAAAACATAGTATTTTTTAAGGTAGGTTTTGTAAGGTAGGTGTTTTAAGGGGTGTATTTTATTTTAATGCAAACCTTTAACAGTCCAATCTTAAGCTACATTATGCACGAGTAACATCCGCTACATTTGATTCATCATCATCATCCATCACCACGCGGGTGAAACGGCGGAGCGCAGCTAGTAGAAAATATAATTATAATCTCATTACCACCTCAACGCGTCATATCTTACCATGGAATGCGCAAAGTTTTAAGGGGATGTTCAATTAAACAAAATACTTTGTAGATAGGCTGGCATTCGCCTTAATCATGTAATTCGCAGAATTTTAAGAATATCCTTTGCATTAAGTAATGTTTTAAATACTTAGGCTGGTATTCCAGAAAGACGTCCAGTTGTGAATACAGGTTTGAGTAGGTTCAGATTTCAGTAAATTTCTAACGGCAAAAACCTCCTCTGTCAAACCTCCGCTCAAATCGAAATTCACAACCTGTGGGCCTAGCACGAATAACTAAGTGTAACGTAAAGTGTCATTCATGAGAAACAGTACAAACTGTCATTTATCTAGGGCAATCGTGACACAGGCAACTCATAGTTTGTAAGCCGAAGCGTGACGCGTTGACGGTTACCATGCGAATACTTTTTTGCAAATTGTTTGTGCTACTGCCTCAGGCGTCGTTCTGGAATACCGACTTAAGGCCAATATTTCCAAAGATTATTGTTTGAAGTTGTGCATCTCGACATAAGTGGAGATTTGACAGTGGATGCCGTACACAATTTACTCAGATCTGTACTCAGTACTACAGTACTAGTCGTACTTCTGGAATACGACCCTACAAGTGCGAACGTCCACCGTAATAATAATATTACAAAGAAATACTCCGATAATACGTACACAATAAAAATTTCCAAAGCCGTTGTCCACCATGTCTCTATTTAGCATGTATATAAACCAGCCTAATATGGTACACAATAGTACCATCGTACACCAATATTAAAAGTATCATATAACTAAGTAGATAGGTACGTCACATCCGTTGTTGACTGAGTGAGCGAAGCGTCTAAAGTAAGTAAAAGTTGTCTCTGGTTTTACTGGCCAAATTGACAATCATCTGCTATGTTTGTTAGGTTGTATGTTGGTCCTCATGTGTACTGCAGGGCAATTTTGTATCTCAGTTGCAATCAAATGTTCATTGAAATCGAATAAAATGGCGGCTCTATGTCACTTTTGTCAGCTCCAGTCATCAATTTACTAACATTTTTACTTATTGGAGTTGCCAAAACTGACATAGAGCGGCCATTTTTCAACATTTGTTAGCAACAAATTTTTCAACCAATCCTGTCGAAACTTGGTATGCATGTTCTACTATTCTATAAGTAAGTACAATAAATACTTTTCTTCTAAGGGGGAAACTTTGCTGTGGCGCTATTTGCTGACCGATTTTGATAAAATTCGGTACCTGACTTTAAGAGGAATTTCAAATTCGAGGTCAAGTGGCTGTGAAGATTAAAAACTGGATAATTTTGGTATTATATAGTATTCGTTAAGACTGCGCGCGAGATCTACTGTTTGCAGAACAACTAGTCTAGTTATTTTTAATTAGAAATACGGGATTACTCACGTAATATTTATCGGATAGGTCCGACTATAGTTTCGACCACATTCGGTGGTCTTTTTCAAGGAGTGTTCGGGACGCCCGCGTCGATGACATCTGCTTAGCAGGAGCGCTAAATATTACGTGAGTAATCCCGTATTTCTAATTAAAAATAAGTGAAAACCACGATAGTTATTATAACAGTCTAGTTATGTTACAGAATAAGTAATATGATATTGTTATACTTTGCAATTTTAGATCAGAAAGTAACACATCGTTGGACGGTATTTCAACCCGCATCTTCCGATAATCCGTCTCAGGCTCTCCGTCTGAGCATCGATTTTAACTCTCTAGTAGTGATTGCAATTACGCGACTCACGTCGTCGTATAGAGACAGAATTACAAATTTGCTAAAACGAATTGCAAAGTTTGGTCTCGCTAAGCAAGCGTTAGTGCATTAAAAACATGTAATAAAATGATAATTGCTATGATTAAAAATTCCTAGATGCTGGTGGTGGTTGGTACATGACGAATAGTAATATATATATATATAAAGTATATATATGATATATGACGAATAGTATATAATAGTATTGAAACGACTCTATTTTTTGGGTTCTAAGGCGATAGTTAGACTAGTGGAGGGAACATTTCCTGACCGTCGTCGGCCTTATTGTCTATCTTTACGGAGAATGGGAATGGGCTTCATTTTGACATTTGAATCCCATTCTGAGCGAAACCCTGCAAGGCCATTGCCATGAAGTGAAATTTCATTCTCATTCAAGTTAGACAATAAGGCGGCGTGTTCTTTTATTTATCTTTTTACTTTTATTAATTATCGCTACGAGACAATCTAAAACGCTAAAATTGGACTAAACATTATCACTGTTTGTGAAACACGCAATATCGACGTTCACCCCTAACATTTCGAGCTTATTCAAGTCTGGTAAAAATGTTTTGTTTACAAAAGCTCACACTCTAATATGACAAGATGATGTTGGGCCATGCATAATTAAAGTTCCAAAGTTGTAATTACAGAAAAATAATTGTTATGTATTATGTCATTATACCGACATCTAATGAAATAGAGGACTATAAATTAACATTATTTGCTTATTTTTTTTTATCAATGTATGATCTTCCTCTACCGTTATAATTAAAACTAAAGATTTATGAATGAAACTGACGTAAATTAACGTCACTGGTAGGTGAAAGGAGTACATTTAGGGTACGTTCCGGTAAGCGCCGTCAACGCTTACAACAGTCACGCCTCGGTATAGCGTTCCTCTATGAATCAATGCTTGCAATGTTCAACCCAAAAAACCCCAGTCGCGAATAGCGCGCCAATTTTTCCGTCAATGATCGATATAATTCTATAAATTTGATGTTTGACAGTGACAGCTGGCAACGACCGCGAAAACCCACCTAAGATCTGCGAGCATTGTGAGCATTTTCGGTGACGTCATCGATGATGTATCGAGCTCGCTCATGATGATCGTGGGCTTGTAAGGGAATGGGTGTGCGAACGCCGCGAGTGGTTTCAGCGCTTACCGGAACGTAGCCTTAGTGGGACATAATATATTCAGGGTAGGCAATTCCAAAGATTTCTGACTGAGAAAGACTCTTTAGCTGAAAGGTTTTTATTTCTGCTAAAGAGTGCGTGATTATTGCTGAATGTTCTGCCGTGGAAAATATGCTTGTTACAATGTATACGTGTGTTTGTACAAAAAATATTCAAATCAATCAATACCGTCCGCTGAAACAACTGGCGTCAGAAAGGCGGATGTCGTTGTTCTTATGCTTTCTTCACATCCCACACTAACCAATAAATGTCTAGGAATCGATTTATATTGTTTTCAATATCGATTCCACACTCATCGGAAATGTGAGCTATTTTCAGTGCTTGTTGATTTTTTCAGCAAACACTGTTGTAGTAAATTTAGGAATTCACTTTGAATGTTTTATTTGAATGTTGCCTACATTGCCCGACACACGCAGTCATTCTAGTCAGATTCGAGAATCGAAATGTGTAATTAATTGCTCCTGAAAGAATTATTTGCCCTGGCAAGGATTTGAACCCGGGAGCTGATGGTTAATTGCACCATTAATGAAGTCAAGGTTAATTACCGTTTTAATTTATGATTAAGTAGCTACAAACTTTAGGGTTAACAAAATAGTTATAAACTAAAAAAAAAACTTCATGTCCTAAGTTATTTCAACCTTTAAGATCGAGGCCGAAGTCGAGGACAGGAAGAGCTATGTGCCGGTGTCGATTAAAGTTTGCTATTTCATCTAACTATATAGGTATATATCAGGTGTCAACTCGTGACATAACAATGAAATTTCTATTGTGTCTCGTAGGGAGTACCGGGACCGTAACCGGGAGGATGGTTTCAAACTGGCGGCAACATGGAATCCAGTGATTAAAGTGTTCCCGTCGCGATTTATCCTCAGAAAAATCTGTCGATATCGTTTGTGTTGTGAGTCGGGACAATGACTTTTTATAACAGCTGTTGGGCGTATATTAAAAAGTATCTCCATACTTCAAGACAATGACACCCGCCTCTTCAGTCCGCTCGTGACCACGATCAATGCAACTTGATAGAAACGTCGAGGTAAATAAATACTATTACTAACGCGATTAAGCCCCGTTAATATAATATCAATTTTATAAGTAGCAAAAGTACAATATAAAACAAATACACTTAACACGTACATTCGCCATTGGCTATAATTGGCCAATAAAATAATAGAATTCAAAAAAAAAACATTTTCCAATACCAAGTAATGCAGCACAATGAATTAAATCATTAAACGAATAACTAGGTGTTATTTTAATATAAAACAAAAAATAAAACTGCGACACAGATATGTTCTAAGTTCAACGATATATTCTTGATTTTTATGCTACACGAAAAAATAATTAATCATCATGTAAGCGTAATTAGAATCATTGTTTGAACATGTCACCGCGTATTGCCGTAATTACTAATCCATTATCCGATTTCACATTGAACATTCAATCTTTAATACGTAACATCGTGTAGCATTTCAGACGGTTTCGCGTATCACTGGTCAGTTTGCGAAAAATTATTTAAAAAGCGTCAACATGTCACCCTTTATTAGTGAAAAAGCGTCAACATGTCACGCTTTGTAGTGAACTATGATTTATCTGTGTCACAGTTGCCCTAGGTAAATGACAGATTGTACTGTTTCACATGAACGGCACGTTAGGTTACACTTACGTAGTTGTGCTAGGCCCACTGTTTGTGCTACGGCCTCAGTTTACATATTCGTCAGTATCACTAATTATTATTTGTCCTTGATGATTTCCTAATTCGCCATTATTCCAATTTTACACTTGCACTAAATCGTCAAATTCTCTAGTAGTTCAGTTAGCTGTTTCGTCATAAGTATTCCATAGTCCTTATAGTTTCACTTAACTAATAATTTTATTACTTCATCATAATCTTAACCCATCATTTAAATCAAAAATATGTCGTTTAATCTATTAACAGTAATTGTTCAGGTTCTCATTTACGAGTAATATCATTGATTTAAAAACACTTAGGTATTTATCCTATATGGCTCATGGATAAAAATCATGTTGTTGTTTACAGCACACGTAGGAAAAACTCAAAAATAAAAGACATATTAATATCGCCCAAAATGTTTATCTCACGATCAGCAATCAATTCAGCTTGAAGCCTGCTTCGTAAACAGAAACGACGAGAAGTAGTAAACAACGTATAAAAGTACGCATTGTAACGTGAATTTAAATTATTAGTTCCTTGGGCGATTCATCGTATACTTTTCCCTTTTTACTTTATTGGGGTTTCTGTTGCCTTTGCCTGTCTTGATCACCAGGCACACATGAAAAGTTACATATCAAACATACGTACAAGTTCTATATAGATTTACCAGCACCATCGTATTCCATTTTAGTCTGGCTAAGAGTTTTATAAAGAGACATTTAGACCGTTCTTACTCCTCACTAGTCATTTAAACGATTATATAGACACTAGGTATAATAACGAAGGTTTATGTTTAAGGTGAAACTGGTTAGGTATAACAAACTGTAGTTACAATACAAGGAAAACGAGGCAGGGGGCGCTCTTCGACGCGATGGACACACACCACACAAGAGGCAACAGGGGCCACCTTACAATCATCCATTCAAATGGCGCAAGATAGAGAGAACTGTAGAAAAATGGGGGTACAGACACACCAAAATCACGTCCCTCAGTCATGAGGATACGACTAAGAAGAAGTTACAATTTAAAATTAACCTGTACAGATCGCACTTTAATTAAACAAAGACTACTCACGCTACGTACATATTTTTACTAGGCATACATTTATATAATCTAAGTACCTATAGGTAAGTACCTAAGTAGGAGCATTATTTATTGTGATTAATTTATATTGTGATGATTAAGATGGACGAGTGTTGATTATACGATAGACATCACGTATAAACTAAGTAGTGAGATCATTTTGTAATGACTAGGTACACAGCTATGCGTCAAATGTAGACAAGTCAATTTATTCAATTTTATTCTACTAACTTAGGTATATAAAATATGCAAAAGTGCGTCTTTATTGTGGTATGACTCGGCGATATCTCTAGAATCGCATAATAAAAGTAGGACGAATAACCGCATAGGTATCGCATGTAAAAACTTTATCATAATTATGAATTCTGAGTGTAAGTAAACTTAACTTAGCGAAGCGAGGTCTTCTAAGGAGAAAAATGAGATATAATTACCGTTTGTATGTTTTTTTGTAATTTTGATGATTACTTACGAAAACTTGATTGGAATGTTGCAATTTGACAGTGGAGTAACTAGAAGCTTAGCGTTTGATTTATAATACGATATTCTATTATATACATGGATAATTATATCATAATTTGTATTAGGAACTCAACTGAAGTTTTTTTTAAATGTATGAGTATAATATTATGGGCTAAATTGGGTCGTCTTAGTTAGAATCTTAAATAAGATCATTGCTTCCAGATATTAAAAGTTTGGCCGCATTATAAAGCGCTTTAATTAATCGATGTTGTCAAATAAAATAGGTACCTATTTTTTAGAAAAACAAGTCTCTTCCAATAAAAAAATTTAGAACCATCTACATGGGTAAGTACTGAAGCCGCTTTCGCACTGCGTCCGATCCGAGAAAATACTTTGCAGAGAACCTAATCGTGGCAGTTATATTTGTAATGAGTTGTGAACTAGACCTTATCAAAGTCTGAGAGTTATAGAAAAAAATCCTAAGATAAAGGAGCTTAATAAAAAACTAAGTAAGTCTTAGTTTTCACTCTATAATTCATGGTAAGTATGTGAATTTAATTTATAAAACTGTATTTCAATATAATTTTAAAGGTTCACAAGTTTATGTATGCAGTAGATAATAATTTATAGGCTACGATTAAATAATGTCGGTACAGGGGTATATTTAGGAATTGTTTTCTATAATTTTATATGTGTTTATAAATGTATTGATTTCTGTATTTAATCTCCATTTAAAAAAAACCAAGTTATACTGTATATATTTAAGATCTTTGGCACATAACCACAATAAAAAATATTTCCTCACAATTATTACTTACTACCGACTGCCCGTGACTTCGTTCGCGTAGTAGGTCCCCTCTTTTTTTAATATACAAACCTTCTACGAAGTATTAGAAAACATTTAAAAAAATCATTTTTAATTATATTATAGGCTAGGTTTTCACATACATCAATAGGGATTTATTCGACGTCTTACGCGTGGTTATCCTTTCAGATATTCAGCAAAACATATTTTATTGTTTTTATTGATATTAACTGGTGTTGCGCTCAGTCAAAAATGAAGTACCTCCTTAGGTTATAAATCATTTTCTTCGTATGGTCTAGACTAGACTAAACAAATATTTGAAAACTTGTTTGAACACGGTTTGAAGAACGTTGAAGTAGGTACTCAAATAAATGTGATTACGAGAATTTCTGTTACCTACCGATTGATTTCATTCCAACAGCGATGCTGTCTACCAGCGCGTTTGATACGAGTATAATGGGCAGGACGTAACGGTGGTTACGGATCGTTGGCGACAATCTACCGTAGTTTCCGACCCGGTGACCGCGGACAAACCTTCCTGCTTCACTACTTACTGTGCATTAGCTGTACAATATTATTATACTTTTTTCCATCATGCATGGGCATGTAATGAGACGAGAGGAAAGTCATATGACGAAAGTACTCAATATAGAGGAGGGAAAACGAAGCCTAGGTCGACCACCGACCACTTGGATGACTACTATCAAGAACGACATGAAAGCAACAAATACAACTGACAATATAACCCAAGACAGGGCATCATGGCGCAGAAGTACAAGGAGAGCGGACCCCAAGTGATATGGGATTAATAAGGCTAGGAAGAAGATGCGAAAACATTCCCAAAACAAAAGAGTTCTAAGTTTGACCATTCAGAGGTTTGGTAGCGAAATTCAATATTAAGTTTAACAGTAAGGGGTAGTTTATAAAAATATTAGGACACCGGCTGCACGCACTCGGTATTATGTCGGTCCAACGACGTTTCGAACGTTGGTATAAGACGTTCTTCTTCAGGCAGTGTTTACGCTTGGTAATCGCGTCGCGCACGGTATCTTTATCTTATACAATAAATAGAGCAATTCTTGTATATATGTATTTACTATTTATATAATCTGAACCTCGGAACCAGCTCATAGGCGATACATCGATCTACCTAGCTAGTTTTCATTTTTAGAAAACGTCGTTATTACCGTGATTTCAGGCTATGAAAAAGTGACACAGCATCGCAGCTACTTGACAATAGATGGCGTTGTTAATGACACAAAGCCAATGAGTGTTTGGTTTGAGGTTAGACCAAGAAAATTAATTGTTTACCAACGAGTAAATCTCAGTCATCCTGGGGCCTTACTATGAGCTCTTAATCTGTCCGAATCAGCAAGACTCATTCGAGTTAAGTTTCATTCATAAATCTATTGTTATTTTTTTGCGCTGATGCGGACGGGTTAAAGCAGGACTTCTAGACAACTGCTCGGTTTATTCGTACCATGACAACTTTAAAGCAGGCCTGCCCATGCCTACTATTCAAGAACCGCAGAAAAACCGTTCATCTGTTTTTTTTGTATGGTTTTTCGTTAACACGCTCGAAATCCACTCAGTTTATTAGCTTTCAAACGTCTAGGCGTCTGCAATGTTGGTTATAGTAAATTGTTAGAATGCCAGTGACAATATTATCCGGTCACCTTTGAGAAAACAATATTTAAACAGTTCACCTAAATGAGCGTCATGGTATGATTTCATTCAAAATTGTTTATGTCAGGTTTAAGAACTGCACGGAACTTGCATGGTTTTTTCGAAGCTGATAGTAAGGCCCCAGGTACTACTTTATTATTATAATGTATGATACTCATGACTAGTTTTCAAAATCCATATAAGGGGTATTGATTATTATACCAAAATTTATCCAAAAACGTCATTAAGACATTTTCATGCGAATATGGAACAGATCTGCAATAATTAAAATCAAAATAATTTATTCAATTTGATTTATACATGTATTCTAATATAACAATTTAAAATAACTGCCGATGCCGATTTGCCACAAGTGGAAGTAGATAACCCAAGTATCTTTGTCGTTTAAATAATGTCATAGTATTGATATTAAACAACTTTAAAAGTATAAAATCGTGGATATAATTATTTTATCCCGACGTTTTGAAGACTTCAGTGAACATAGTCACTGGTAGACTGGATAGCAGTTGTGTTAAGTATATAAATATAAGTTATGGAAATTATTTTCATGTACCGCGTATCATATTTTCTACCGACTTCCAAAAAATGGAGGTGGGACTCAATGCGATTGTTTTTTTTTTTGTTTTATTTGTTTGTTTGTTACCTCATAACTTTCGACTGGGTGAACCGATTCTCATTTTTTTTTGTTTGGAAGCTTGTGCTCCCGTGTGGTACCATTTAAATTTCATCAAATTCGGTCCAGTAGTTTTTTCAAAACGTTCAGAATGCACGTAGTAGTCACTCACAGTGTCCAGAGTTCTTGCAGTATAGTGCTGGCTTTTGGATTTTATTAGCTTGATCCAAAGCAGGTGGTACTTGCGAACCATCATCTGTGTTGAAATTAAGTGCTTTTTAATTTCCATGGCCTCTCTTAACATTCTCGGCACATAGCGGTTCTGCCTGGCTAGAATTTGCGGGTATTATTATTATTTTATTAGAACCTCTCGTGTTGTGTGTTTCTCCTCTCTTTGACCTATGTCTGGGTATATACAGGGTTTCCCAGAAATAGTGGATAATCCTGCACGTGCATGTGCGGGGGGGAAGGTGGGGCCCCACATCCTAAAACAAAAAATTCTATTTCCAACAGTTCGAGGTTTATGACATTTTTTGTAAAATTTAGAAATTTTTCAGTTTTTCTCATATTTGTGGTCATTACGCCCGCTACATGAGGCCTAATTTGGATTTTTTTATTTTGACGTGTTCCCTAATAGTGGTATTCCTAAATTACCTTTAAAAAAACTTACCTACTTAAAATAGTAGTTAACTAGTAGTCTCTAAACATAATTTTTATTTCTGGAATTTATTTTATAGCTAAGTTTGAACACCTGTGGTGTAAAAAAAATGTATTAGAGTTTTTTAGCCAATCAAATAAAAAACTTAAAAATATGGTATAAGGTAAATGTAGAGTCAAATGTAGAGTTTTATCACCGAGATTGCCGATCAGAAATACACAAGAGCACATGCGATGTCAAGAACGTTGAAATACGCACTAAACTAGTTTTAACTACTGAGTCAAAACAATAACCAAATACGAATTCAAGGATACAAAGGAGAATTGTTGACCCTTTCACTCGCAATAATCTAAAGCATAGTTTGTCTCGCTCACACAGCTTAGAATTCGAGGAATGTGTCGAGCAGGTAGTAAAGTCTTACTAAAGGGTCGACAGCTCTATTTAACTGATAGAAACTAAAAAAAATACCTGTACATATTTTTGTAATTTTGTAATGAAACGCCTACTTATTACACATTAGTAGCTGTAGTTCAGAAATTTTACTATTAAAGTGGATAGTATTCTACTGTTTTGTGATCGTCATGATGTAGGCAAGTTTTTTATTTGATTGGCTAAAAAACTCTAATACATTTTTTTTACACCACAGGTGTTCAAACTTAGCTATAAAATAAATTCCAGAAATAAAAATTATGTTTAGAGACTACTAGTTAACTACTATTTTAAGTAGGTAAGTTTTTTTAAAGGTAATTTAGGAATACCACTATTAGGGAACACGTCAAAATAAAAAATCCAAATTAGGCCTCATGTAGCGGGCGTAATGACCACAAATATGAGAAAAACTGGAAAATTTCTAAATTTTACAAAAAATGTCATAAACCTCGAACTGTTGGAAATAGAATTTTTTGTTTTAGGATGTGGGGCCCCACCTTCCCCCCCGCACATGCACGTGCAGGATTATCCACTATTTCTGGGAAACCCTGTATAAGTATGTATATCAGTCATCAGGTTACCGTAGTACAGGGTATGCCTAGGTTGGGACCAGCGGGCCTACACAAAATACAAACAGGCGTGTTTCCACACACGCTACAGACAAAAAAGTGTCTACGAACTTAGCGCGACGTCACGTGACTTTTCCACAGGTAATGTCAGCGCCATACATTTTGAAGTTGTTGTTTGGCGTTAATAAAAATAGAAACATCTTTTGTCTAGGCCTTCTGAACATCTTATGTGCGTTTAAGAAATACTAGTACCTAATTGACGAGACGAGAAACTTCAAAAGCGGAAGCAAGTCTTTCAAAATGGGGACGTGGTGCACAAAATGAGGAACCGTGGGATAGTTTTACGATTATCTGAAATTTGTAACATAGTTTGAAATAAACAATGCCACATGATTGTTTTGTGCTAGATTGAGAAACCTACAACTACTAATGGCTAGCCGGTGTTATAACATTACCTATAAAATGGCGGATGTTTATGAGTGAGTGAATGAGCGAGTTTGTAACTTTTTCATATTGAAAAGTCTCTATGGATTGAAAAAATAAGGTGCTTTTTAATACCCAGGGTTAACCCATAGGCTATTTTTTATCCCGAACAAGTACCTATACCTAGTAGTAGCTGTGGATCGAGATGGTACTTTAATCTATACGGACGAAATCGCAGGCAGAAAACATTGTAGTATAAAAGCCTTTAAATAAGTATTCATAAAACGTATACTTTGAAATATTCAGTTTATTTGTTGCATTGTTGTACTTTGTTGCTTTGTTCTGGAATATCAAACACCATTATGACGACAAGATGTAGCAATACAATATAAAAATGAATCATGTAGAACAAACCTGTATTGTAATGAAAACAAAGTCGATATAATTCATTGCATCCTATAATTTAAAGATAACTTAGTAATTAAAGTATATTTTCCTGTAAATTTTAACAATAATAATAACAGAACGTGTGTTACACGCGATGGTTATTCCTAGCAGTTTATTTTCGTAGTCTGAGGGAGCAATTTACTGTCATTACCCAGCGCTCAGTCTGGGCAAAAATAGTCATTGGCCCCCACACAATTGAGTGACAGAGGACGTACATGACGGACGACCAGTATCCTGTGTGTAGGTACATTGAACAAGTACCTACGTAGAGTGCTGTACATTCTACCAAGGTTGATCTTTCTTTTGATTCTCGAACCATGACGCACTTGGCGCTGTACTCGCGCGTGATAGTTTCAAAGGAACATTTCTAGCACTTTTGTTCTTGACAGTTCTACTTTTTTGCCATTTATTACAATATTTGCTGCGCCCCGCGGTTACACCCGTGCAGTGATGGATAATGATGATGATAATGCTGGTTATGAAAAAGTAGCCTATATGTTATTCCAACGCGTCAACTATCTACATACCAAATTTCTTTAAAATCTATTCATTAGTTTTTGAGTGAAAGAACAACACATCTATACATCCATACATCCTTATACCCATACATATATACATACATAGAAGAGGAGTAGGGATACCAGATAACACTGAGTAGTTGCTCCCTAAAGTACCTACCTACTGCAGGGGCCTGGAGCAAACGCTCGAAGCCCCAACGAGCCCCACGAGGCTGAAGTCAAGATGATGAATGACATACAAACATTCGCGTTTATAATATTAGTATAGGTTAAAATTTACAGAATTTAATGATGGTTTAATGAGAGTTGACGTCATATTGATTTTTTTACTAACCTAATCTATTTAAATCAACACTACATATTTGACAATGTTGAAGAAAATTCTATATCAATTATACCATCAATGGTACTAGTGAATAGTCCTACTGAAATAAAGGGACGTACTATAGAACTTTCAAGTGAAATCACTAGGAAAATTAGTCCCAAAAAGTCAAAAAAGGAGGTCTTGGTTGTGAAAAAAAATTCGTTTAAAGGATGGGTGGCACTGCGACTTTTATTGACGGACGTGGCTTATCACCTGATACACGATAATCTCGTCACTATACAACATAAACAACCTGATGGAATACTAATAATACTCATGTGGTTTTAGAAAACCTACACCACCGACCCACGGTAATAGATAATATTACCGTGACAGACCGCAGCGTGGCGTGTTGATGATATCGTCAAGGAGCACATAATTATAAAGATGATTTAATGATGATGTATTGTTTATAACCTTGAGTGGACATATCTTCTAATGGGGATGAAAATTACCTGCTACATCAATCGTGGTGTGAAACCCACTTAGATTAAACAGAATGATTGGTGTTGATGTTTGTGACGAGGTGTTTCCTGATTACCAGCGTCGACACTCAGCTCCGGCCGACCGAATTGTGACCGGTACAGTTCATAGCAGTAACAGTGGCTGTTGAATTGTTGTGTGTTTGAACCGACACAAAAGCTTAAAAATAGGAAGTGTATTCACATAAAACACTACTGCAGTGCGATTCTATAAGAGCAAACATCGTTGCATCTTTGACAACATCCGTGAAACAAATGACGAAATGACAAGAAACGTATGAAAAGCAACCTTATTTACAAGGGCGATATCTAATAAAGTATTTGACATCGGTGAGCACGTCAACGAGCACATCGATGAATCATTAGAGAATCGCACGGCTGATCCTTCCTATACCGTGACAATTAAAACAAAAGATTTATGAATGAAACTGACGTTACGTCTCTGGGAAGCAAAGGGTTAATAGTAATGCGAACATGTTCTTATGTCAATTAGTGACGAAACAAAGAGTTACGAGACGAGCAAGTCACTGAGAGTCAAGATGTTAAGCATCACCCTTGCCCATACCATTTCAGTACCATTCATAACCTGCATGGATCTTCCTACCTACCTAACTATTTTTTTTATTATCGTGAGGGGAATGCACTTACACATCTCCGCCTAATCCGGGGGGATTCGACGGGGTATGTCGGACTCGTCTTCTAACGCCAACTGCACCCATAGCAGTAAGCAGACCATACCGACTAAATCACCACACGGTGTTTCTCCGGACGCCTTAATGTCGGGACTACGGGAAATCTTGTCAGGACTACGGGGAAGCTTATATCGGGACTACGGGGAACACCTGTAACCTGCACTGCGCTCTTATTCTTATCCTTATTCGTTTTGGGGGCGATGAGGCCTGCACCACAGATTACGCCTGCACTGTCATATCGTATAATTATGTACTATTAGTGTAGGCAAAGTGAGTAAATCATGACACGTAGTTATCTGTTTTCCAACGTTTTCGTCAATCGCCTTACAAAGTTTTAGTTATGCTTCAACCACATTATTATAACGAACTTAGACGGACAGTGCCTTATTGAAATACTTATTTTTGTGACTATGACTAGACTCTGATTACTAAAACACTATCTAACTTGGTGCATATAAATGTTTACCTAAGTAACTAGAGGAATGGCAAATGTACAGAAGTAAGAGACCAACAAAATGTTTTAGTTGCATACGAGTGTACTAGCGGCGTAGATGAGTGCTATAACTGCGCCCCACACGCAGTGGGGCTAAAATTAGAACGTTATTGCGCGAGTTGTAACAAGTGGGGATTAGACACTGGGTTACAGGCATTAGTGTTGCTGTAATAATGTTTCTATTCCATCTAGTCATCGTGTAGGAGGTACCCATATTCAGTTATAGAACGATTCGTAATCTATTATACGCCTAGCAAACTTTGAGAAAGTTCTGAACCGCTTTGCGTGAAAATCTCTTTTGTGTGTAAGTATGGGAAAACAAATGAATTTTCAGTAGGTATGTGATCACAAAGTAAGCTTCGATAACTCAATTGGTTAACTATTCATAAATTGAAGGGGTCATTCATTAATTGATGAAATAAGTATTTTGTGGGAGGCTCTAGATTAGTACCACCGCAGTGTCAGATTTCCGGGAAGCAATAGTGCACAAGCATAGTAATGCTTGTACTGTGGTTGTAAATAGCACTGTAACGAGTGACTTTATTTTGGGCGGTTCTCACCTACGTCCTGTGTCCACCTGGGTGAAACGTCAAAAGTTAGTTTCTAAAACGGCTCATATTTGTCCACCTGGGTGTACGTCAGGAAATATAAAATTTCCACCGTCCACCTTGTTACCAAAATTCTTAAGATTCGAAGTGCAAAGAGATGATAATGATGATGATGATATAATGTACTATCAAATACAGTTTCTAAATTCTTAATTAAATTACAGCGGGATACACGCTAGAAATATTTGCGTTGTTGCAGTACCTACTGAACTTTTCGGTAAAAGTTCAGTAGGTACTGCAATAGTTACGGACTGTCCTGGTGGTTATCATACTCACGACTTGCCCGCATCGTCACTAGTGGTTCGTTCAAATAGCTCCATGTTGGCGAAAATAACGCTAAAACGCTCACAAGGGCGTTCGAATTTGGAATCTGTGGGTGAAAATGTCGCTTATGACTCTTTTTGTTCAGCGTTCGGTAAGCTAAAAAAGGGTTATTTTTGCCACCAAAAAGTAACATTTTTGACGCACTTCTGGAGCATGGTTGTTTGTGATCGTTTTTTACATCTATGTATTTGACAGCATAATCATGCGATTTTAGCTCTTATGAGTTGAACGTTCGAGTAGGGTGTGGGCAATAGTGGCAAAAATAACGTTTTACGAACGCCAACAACACGTCGCCAATGCCCTCATTGCTAAAAGAACGCACCTTATATCATATTAAAAAAAAGCTATTTTTACTGTAGCCGAAAGTGCACCGTTGTTATTATTAAGTATATAAGTAGTTTGTTAGTTACCTGTGTAGAAAATAAGCTATGGTACACGTATAGAAGCTATTAATCAATGTGTAGTAACTAGGAAGTAGTAACCACTAAATTAATAGTAACTATTAATTTAGTGGTTACGAAATGGTCGACGCAGGGATTACAGTCAAAAGCAGCGCACCAATCTTACAAAATCTACGCATTTCGGAACAACTAACACATAATACCTTATTATATATAAAGTAGGTACACTGAACAAAAATATGTTTAAATAAAATATAATTATATTGATGTCATGTTTTACTTTTGAACTTTTACACTTGCGCAATCTTTAACAATAACTCTTTTTGTTTTGGAAAGTTTAACCCAGAAAGGGGTTAGATAAGTATACCGGCCTCATTCAATGTTAATAAATGTCATGATTTTCGTATGAACTTGTTACCTAATGAAATAATGACCGAATTTCCAGTCATGCAGTGTAATGATGATGCGTCTTGAGGAAGAAAAGCTGCCTAAATTTATGCAAGTCACAACTGGTGCGGTGAATTATGTGGTTTCTGAAGAGAGATATACTTCATTATATGCTGAGAATAATATATACCTTAGCTTTACGTAAGTTAGGTCCAAAGTTTAATGCCTTCATCACGGATACCAGAAAATCTTTGTTTTTTAACATGATTTCTCACCTGATGTTATAACACCGATGATACGGTCGACGATGTGACACGTTTACGAGGATAAATCGAGACCTAAGACTCCCAAATCCTACCACTCAGGAAATACAGATTTAAGGCCTGAGCGTTATTCGCTACCGCTGTGGGTAGCGAAAAATACCACGCGGAACTCGATGGGAAAATAGTATGATGTTCCATAACCGCGCGCGGTAGAGATATCCGCTTTGGTGTGAACAGTGAAATTAACGCATACCCTTTCGGATTTCTCTATCGCTCGCGGTAGCGAATAACGCCCAGGTTTAAATAGGCCTTTAGGCAAGGAATTCGATACCAAACCAATGGTTTCATGGGCCGCGCAGCTTACGGAGGAATGGATTTCCTAGAAGCGCGATTAAAAAATAAAAATAAAAATAATACATTTAACGAAGTCATCCCATTCAATATTTATTTGTAACGTGAATTTATTAAATTATGTTATGTATATGTAGTAGGTATTTACTCGATTTAAATAAATATTATTAAAACAAAAAGACCGTCATCACCAGCGTGCGGAAGGGTTCCTAGAATACTGGCCGCATTGCCTCGTTGAATTGCCAGGCTCAACTTATGGGCAATATAGTATAGGTAACGCGCGTAACCTACACTTTCAGCATATAAACTATCGGAATATTTTGATGAACGTGATTATTTAACTTATCATATCGTTATCACTCACAGTTTCATCCCACCGGGTTTCCTGTCGGCATATCAATGCGGAAGCTTAACTCTTTAGTTGAATAGAATCCACTTATATAGAATGGCCAATTGTATTGTAATACAGATTTCCTTTTCCAAGCGGAACTTGGCTTGCTATCCGAATATCAATGAGCCGCCAGGCTTGACGATCAATGCTTCCATACCAGAAATATCACAATATGGAAGTGTACATGTACCTACCGTATAGCTGTTATATAAAGCTGTTTGTTAATATAAAAGTTATTACTTATTATGTGATTTTTTTTAACAAAAAATAGAACCGACTTCTACACAAAAAATTTTAAAATAACTTGTTAATGTCAGTATACTACTCGGTACCATGATAGTTCGAAAGTACCTATTATCACAATATTGCGTGCATGGTACCGACTTCGACAAGTTATTTCACACTTTTTAGTGCAGAAGTTGGTTCTATTTTTTGATACAAAAAATTTCACTCTTTTTAGTGACCTTGCCACTTACGGGATACGTCAATGATGATATCATCAAGATAGGTGAAACACTTTTTAGTTATTGCAGTATAAATTAAAAAACAGCTTGAGCGAATTTGATAAAATTTATATGGGACCAAGGAAGTATACTCTATCAAACAAAAAATCAACACAATCGGTTCATAAATGACGAGATTATCCGCGAACACACATAAAAAAACATATATATGGTCGAATGGAGAAGCCTCCTTCTTTTTTTGAAGTCGGTTAATAAAAGTAAGCAGTCAATTATATTCCTACTGCCTCGGTCTTCTTATCAATAAGTACTTTGAGTGCCATGTATTAATGTAAATCAAGTATAAAAAAAACCCAAGAAAGCGTCTGTCTCAGAGGGCAATATTTTGTTTCCAACAAATAGGAAACAAAAAATGGAACTGACTTTAACATTAAAAGTGTGAAATAACTTGTTGAAGTCAGTACCTAATGATACAACAAAAACAAGTGCAAAAGTACCTATTAGCACAGTATTGTGATGCATCAGCATGATACAGACTTCGACAAGTTATTTCACACTTTTCAACCGACTTCCGAAAGGAGGTTCTCACATCGACGCGTGCATTTTTCGACTTCGCCAAATTATTTCACAGTTTTTAATATTGTAGTCAGTTATATTTTCTGGTAAATTAAAAAGTTCAACCTTTTTAGTGACCCTTGCTATTTACGGGATAGATCGAATGTCATCACCGTCAATAAAGATATCATCAAGATAGGCGAAACACTTTTTAGTTATTGAGAGATTCAGAGAGTAACTCAAAAACCGCTTGACCGAATTTAAGGATATTCAAATGGTACCACCTCCAAAACCAATAAAAGAATTATTAAATCGGACTATTACTACGTGATCATACATAAAAATTATGTACGCTTCGACTTTAGAAGTCTTTTGGTTGGAAGTCAGGAAAAATAGTACCTATGTGTGCCTATGGGTATTTTATACTACTTATACCGTTTTTGTGAGAGTAATAGCTAAAGAAATAATAAAAAAATAATTTATTGAGAATAAGTACGATCAATTTCTTTCATTGTTCGTTTTCTCACAGTATATCGGCGGTTTTGCTTTTGGACTGTAGTAAGAATGTTGTTTCGGAGAGCAATTTAAGTTACGATTAATTTCAAGGCAGAAAAAATATTCCAGCTTTATGTCGAAACGGAATGTATCTAGTGGAGGTATCGTTAGTGAAGCTATATATAAACAGGTTTAGTCGAGCTCCTAGTTAAAGATTGTGGAAGACATGCGGAAGCACTGATGTGGAAAGCAGGTGGGTTCAACGTCCCTGGTCCCGTTCCTCCCACGTGCCAGCTCCGATGCGGAAGCGATGGAAACAGATTTAATACATGCTGACACTCACATCGCCTGGTGAGCTCTTTTAGAAACACGAACTGTATAGTTTGGCTGAACAGCCGTGCGATTCTCAAAGAGCAAACATCGTTGCATCTTTGACAACATCCGTGAAACTAATTACGAGATGACAAGAAACGTTGGAAAAACAACCTTATGTACAAGAGCGATATCTCATAAAGTACTTTACATCGGTGAGCTCATCATTAGAGAATCGCACGGCTGTATGCATAAGCCCAACTCTGTAACGTGGAAAAACAACACTAGCAAGTTCTGTCTGCTTAATGGTTATTCAACTAAAACTCACTTTCTTCTTGCATTAATAAGAAGGACATCTTGGATACTTTCTTTCTTCTGAACTTGACAGCGAAGGTACACCAAAATGAAAAAACTTTGAATAAAAATCTGTTAATATTGATATCGTATATTTATTTATAACCGACTTCCAAAACATAAGGAGGAGGAGGCACTCAAGTCGACGCGTATTTTTTTTATGTGAGATCACATCACGCATCACTGTTTACAGAGTAGTCCGATTTTGATAATGTTGTTGTGGTTTGGTAGAGTATACTTCCAAGGTGGTCCCATTTTAATTTCATTCAATTCGGTCAAGCGGTTTTGAGTTACAATCCAACCACACCAGATTTCAAACAAAAAATAATTTTGAGAATCGGTTCACCCAGTCGAAAGTGATGAGGTAACAAACATAAAAAATACAGTTGAATTAAGTACCTCCTTTTTGGAACTCGGTAGAAAGATGTGAAATAACTTGTCGAAGGTACCATGCGCACAATATTGTAATAATTGTAGGTACTTAGGTACTTTTGAACTGTCATGGTACTTACTTCAACAAGTTATTTCACACTTTTAGTGTTTAATTTGGTTGTATTTTTAGGTATTTTTTTAATATTTATGTTTCGAATAGTTTTCAGAGAACGTACTCACGGGAATTTTGCGATGTTTAATTAACAGCAATAAAAACTAAACATACTTCATAGTATTAAAAGTTCCCAAAGTATAAATTTATCCAAAACTCAGACAGTTCACCTATACTGTGTTCTCTTAATTGCATGACATTAATGCAGTTGGGAGAACCGGAGTACGTTGAACCCGTCTGGTATCCAGCTTGTTTCCGTCTGCAGTCTGTACTTCCACAGTGTCGCGACTGCATTATAATTACTGTCTGTATGAACGAATCAAAAACTGATTCATACGGGACAAAGGAACGTTTTCATGCTTTGACAATTTTGTTATGTATGGAACATAGAAGTGCAACAGCCATTGCAGAGATAAAATCGAGTTATAATGCCTATATAGATAAGCGGCAACGAGTACGTGTAATTTAGTTCGTAGTAGTAACATGTTCGAAGATGAATTTATCATACCATATATAAAACATTGTGATAGAAATATATTCCTTCTTGCCAACACCGATATACAATCCCAATGGCCAAATTTCCTTCCAATTAATTATTTTAATTGAGGAAAACATCTGTTAAGAAGCACAGCAACATTTACCTATTTATATTTTAGACTAAGCTAGATAGAAAATAGTTGATTAAGTCTTAAATAAAAGTAATGTAAAATCATTGTAAGTAACGTAAAGTAAGCAAAATTGTAAGAGATAGCAATATCCTCCTTCTCGGATGACCTTGAATATGACGTAGACAGGGACCGAGCATATCGCTATCTCCCTCATATAGCCGTAGTCGCGGTCAAAGTAAGGCGCTAGTTGCGCGACCTAATGCGGCTCTTAAGCAGGCTAATTTATGTGAAAATGGAAGTACCACTACGAGGCCAATAAACACCGTGGAAGACCTAGAAAGGGCGACTGAAGAACTGACCGCAGCCATCCAAACCTCCCTCGAGACAGCATCGCACACCACCACGCCGGTAGAGAGGGAACCCCCCCTCCCGGCATGGATCAGGAACATTATCAGCGAAAAAAGGGAGACGAGGAAGCTGTGGCAGCAAACCAGATGCCCCCGACTAAAGAGCAAGGTGAACGCGCTGGTGGAGCGCGTGAAGACCGCTCTACAGGATCATGCTACGCATAGTTGGTATGCACACTTGGACTCTGTGGCCACAGAGTTACCATCAGTCCACAGACTTTGCAACCAACTATCGCGCACCCCGGAGCCGACTAGACCACTGATCGGGAGGGACGGCCTGTTGAAATTCGTAGCCATAGACCGAGCAGAGATTCTTGCAGATCACTTGGAGGCGCAATTTCAACCCAACCCGACCAGCGATGCCACCCAGACTGACACCATAAGCAGACAGGTAGAACAATACCTGTCTGCAACACCGGACGTGACCGAAGAGGAGGAGGCGCACATCATTTTCTCACCGGGCAGGGTGCAGAGGATGATAAGGCGCCTACCCAATAAGAAAGCCCCAGGGCTCGACAAGATTTCAAACGAAACGCTGAAGCACTTGCCGCACAGAGCCCTGGCCGCCCTCACAAGGATCTATAATGGAATTGTGCGCTGTGGCCATTTCCCGAAGACCTGGAAGGCGGGCGTCGTAATAATGCTCCCTAAACCCGGAAAGAACCCAAAGAGACCGGACAGCTACCGCCCAATCACGCTGCTTAGTACCCTCTCGAAGACATTCGAGAGGCTACTACTACCGCACCTAGCACCGCACATCACACCCCGAGAGGAGCAGTACGGGTTTAGGGCAGAGCATTCGACTACACTCCAACTGACGCGCGTCATCAACGAAATGGCCACAAGCCACAATAAGAAGGAGTACGTTGTGGCCGCACTACTCGACATGGAGAAGGCCTTCGACCGTGTATGGCACGAAGGCCTCTTGCTCAAGCTGTCAAAGAGCCCAATGCCAAAGAAGACCGTGGAACTCATAAAATCCTTCCTGACGGACCGACATATTGTCGTACGAGTCGAGGATGCCACATCATCGCAGAAGCCCGTCAAAGCAGGAGTACCACAGGGGAGTTGTCTCTCCCCGATCCTCTACGCGTGGTACACCAACGACATACCGTTGGTGGGCCGCGCAAAACTCGCCCTCTACGCCGATGACGCAGCATATTACGTCTCCTCGATTCGGACGGAAGCTGCCGTCAGGATAATTCAGGAGAATCTGGACGCCCTTCCAGAATGGTTGGCAATGTGGAGGATGAGAATGAACGTCGGCAAGACCCAGGCCCTTGTCACGGGCAGATCAAACCTCCCCACAAACCTCAAGATCCAAGACCAAGAGATACCATGGGCCCCGGTGGTGAAATACCTCGGGGTCGAAATCGACAGGAATCTGACCTTCGCACAACACGTGAACACGGTAGTAGGAAAGGCGAAAGGCGCCAGAGCACGCCTTATGCCGGTCCTACGTTCTAAGCTACCACTCCGGGTGAAACTGCTTGTTTACAAGACTTACATCCGGCCGATTATCACGTACGCCGCCCCGGCGTGGTACGCACAAACGGCCACCTATCTACGTTCGAGACTGCAAGCTCAACAGAATACCACACTTCGCGCTATCGTCGAAGCTCCGCGATACGTCCGCAACTCGACGATAGCAAGAGACCTTCAACAAGAGTCAATCTGCGAGTTTATTGAACGCCTCACCACCAAGATGTTCGCCACGGCGGACACTTCGCGAATTCCCCACCTCAGGGGCATTGCCCCCCTTCACGCAAGACCTCCCGACGCTCGCGGGACAAGAAAACAGAAACCCACCTCAAGAGAGCTCATTCCACTAGGAATCGACGACGAAGAAGAAGAAGAAGACGCGAGGGTGGATCCGCCGGTGGTTGCTATCGCGGTCGCCGATCGGCTCGCTGGGCTTCCCCTAGGGCCACTAGGGGTCTCACCCGGTGTGCTTGACTCGCCCCGACATCAGTAACCACCGGTTGGAAAAACCCGAGAAGCCGACCATCAAAGGACCCGTTCATCCAAGGACCCGTTCATTTTAATGAACGGAGACGAGCCAGGGGCAGAGGGCATAGCCCTACACCCTCTCCCCGCTTGAACCGCACATTCGAGCGAGACGAAGACCCAACGTGAAAATGGAAGTTTTGTGAAGTGCGATCGGATACGATAACTGGAAACGAATACAACTGTGCAACTGTGATCTTCTTCTTTTATTCGCCCTGCGCCGGAATTATCAACATTGGTCCTTCGTTGCCGGATCTGAAGAAGAAGAAGAAAATGAGTATTCGGAGTTCTGTGACGACTCGTGGTCAGTTAAGAAGGCTGGCCGATCGCCGCGAAATGGAAACGGGGACGGACTCCGGTTTGCCTTCCGAACGGGCGCCGGGTTCGCCTTCAGTCGCGAACACTACTTCAGTGTCTACCCCGCTCATCCCGACAGTGAAAGGAGGAACATTCGATCACGGCATGATCGATCCTTTGCCGGGACTGGAAGCGGCACAAGACAAGACAAAGACAGCACGACATAGGACATCTCGCTCTAGCCGCGCGTCGTCCAAAGGCAGCCGCAGAAGCGCGGACTACCTAAAGAAGCGCGCCGAGTACGAAGCTGAGCGGGAAATAGGGAAAATAAGGGAAAGTTTGGTAAAGAAGAAATTGGAAGTGGAACTCGCCGAAATTGAAGCCGCAGCGGACGACGACATTAGCAGTGACGGGGAAGGCACGGCGAGACGTGTAGAAGAGTGGATTAATACCACACCGCAAAACACACGAGAAGACACGACGCTCCGTGACACTGCCGCACCACTGGCTACGTCAACGTTACGTGCGCCCGCGCTGAACACTCTTGCTGCGGTTCAAGATTCTCCGGCGTCGCCTACGCCCCCCGCGCCCCGCGCAGCGCCCGTCGCGCACCGCACACTGTCGCCCGTGCGACCCGCGCGTCGCGCCCCGCCGCCGCCGGCGGCCCCCGCGCCCCGCGAGGCGCGCGAACCCCGCATGCCACCCGTGTCGGCATCACGCCGTGTGTACTACGACACAGAAGTGCGTCAGAACCAGGAAGTGCATAACGGCCGGCGGAGTGATTGGTTCGAACAACGAAGGGATTTCTCTAGTGACAGAAGAGACCGGCGAATTGACAAACTCGCGGAAGCCATAACACATTTGGCTCGACCAAGGCCGGTCCCGCGCCAGGCGTACGAACTACCTTACTTTAATGGGAACCCAGCTGAATGGATCTCCTACAAAAACATGTACGAAGAGACGACGAGGATATACGACTTCAAGCCACATGAAAATATGGCCCGGCTCAAGACCTCACTACAAGGCGAAGCCAAAACCGCGGTGGAAGATTTGCTGTGCTCATCAGTAAACCCTAATGAGATTATGAGGGCGCTAGAAAGGAACTATGGGCACCCTAACATGGTCCTCGAGTGTGCGCTAAACAAAATTAAGAATTTGCCAAAAGTCTCTCAAAGTGGACGGGAGTTGCGTCAGTGTGCCACAGCAGTGCGCAATTGCGTATCCCTATTGAAGAACATCCGAGCTGATGGATATTTGAACAATCCGCAATTAGTCAGCGAGTTACTCAACAAGCTGACGCAGAGTCAGCGAGAAAAGTATGGCGACTTCGCGATGGGGTTGGACCATAGACAGGGCGTGGACCTAAGAGTGTCCCCGAACCTCGAAATATTTGCGGAATTTTTGGAGCACCTCTCGCACGCTGCATCATACTACGTGCAAATAGACTTGTCGTCAGGAACAACCGGACAAGCTGCGTCATTTATGAAAAATCAAAGAGGCATACCGCCGCGACAAGCTCAGCGCGTCCATGTTCAAAGTGAGACAACTAAAGAGGATTCACAGCAAGCAGAAACAAAAACCAAGTGCTCAATGTGTGAAGGTGATCATAACATCACAAAGTGCACCAAGTTTATTGAACTGAGTGTCAACGATCGATGGGAGGCGGTGAAGAAACAAAGACTGTGCTTCAAGTGTCTGATAAAGAAACACTCAAGGAATATGTGCCGCGCCAAACGATGCGAGAAGTGTAATTTCTCCCACCATGTGATGCTACACACTGACAAGTCAAGACAAACTGAAAGTGTAACGAATGTGGGGGAGCGGGAAGCGAAAGCCTTGTTAAAAGTGATACCGGTAACAATCACGGACGTTAGTGGTGTGAAACAGGACACACAGTGTTACGCGCTCCTGGATGACGGAGCTACAGTGTCGTTGTTGGACAGTTCATTAGCTGGGGACGCTAAAGGACCATTAGTGCCACTAATAATTAAAAGTGCGCGTGGACATGAAGTGTCGGACAAATCATCACGCATAGTGACAGTGACTTTACATGGACCAAACGAGCGAGATCACAAAGTGAAGTGCAGAACGCTCGCCAACATGAACCTGCCGTCACAGTCGTTGTCGGCGACCACTATTGAGGACAACGCTCATCTCTGCGGTCTGGGTTGCGAAGAAATGCAGGGAGCCAAGCCGATGCTGCTGCTGGGTCAGGACAATTGGGAGCTTCTCGTCGGCCAGGACGTCCGCCGTGGAAAATCCGGTAAGCCAGTTGCCTCTCTCACTGATTTAGGGTGGGTTATCCACGGTCCAGTCGGTAACGCGCAGGGTGGTGATCACACGGTAAATTGCTTGGCGGTTTCTCTACCCGATCTACACGATGTAGTTAAGGCCCAGTTCGAGTTGGAGGCGATAGGTATCTCCGAGGAACCACGACGACATCGTGATCTCGATCGAGCCATAGCCATTTTAGATCGCACGAGCCGACGTACAGCTGATGTCACGCAATGGGAGGTAGGTTTATTGTGGAAGAGCGATGATGTTGAGATGCCGGACAACTACCGTCTTGCTCGTCAACGCTTGCAGGGGATCGAGCGGAAAATGGACCGGAACGCTGAGTTCGCAGAGGCCTATACAAAGCAAGTGGAGCGGCTCGTAAGCCAAGGCTACGCGAGGAAAGTGGACGGCGGCATCAATGCTAACCGGGTTTGGTATTTACCACATTTCGGTGTGGTAAATGTTAACAAGCCCGGAAAACTAAGGTTGGTATTTGACGCTGCAGCTACATTTCAAGGCACTTGTCTTAACGACAATTTGCTCACGGGCCCGGACCTGCTTAACTCACTGCTGAGCGTATTGTTTAAGTTTAGGGTGGGGCCTATAGCGTACTCAGGGGACATAGCCGATATGTTCCTGCGGATAAAGGTCAGGCCGGAAGACCAAGGGGCTCAACTCTTTTTGTGGCCGCGCGATGAGGTACTATACACCCTCCTGACTGAAGCCGAGCTGGTCATAAACAGCCGGCCGTTGACATACGTAGCGAATGACAGCGACCAGCCGGTCGTCTTAACACCGAACCATTTACTGCTGGGTACCGCCTCGGGAAGCGCCCCAATTGCTCGCTTGGATGCCACCGACGTTGATGCTCGCCGGCAATGGATAAAGGCTAATGCGCTGGCGGAATCATTTTGGAAGCGTTGGTTGCGAGAATATTTACCAACCCTGCAGCGGCGTCAAAAGTGGACTCAATGTGGACCTAACATGAAAGTAGGAGACGTGGTAGTGATCGCGGATGACAATAGACCGCGAAATCAGTGGCCAAAAGGCATTGTGAAAGCTTTACATCACGGTAAAGACTCTGTAGTGCGGGTTGTAGATATAACCACGTCAAATGGGGTCCTGCGACGACCTGTAGTAAAGGTTGTTGTGCTTCCAACAGATAATGTGCTCGATTGAACTCTCACACAGGGGGTGGGAAATGTTAAGAAGCACAGCAACATTTACCTATTTATATTTTAGACTAAGCTAGATAGAAAATAGTTGATTAAGTCTTAAATAAAAGTAATGTAAAATCATTGTAAGTAACGTAAAGTAAGCAAAATTGTAAGAGATAGCAATATCCTCCTTCTCGGATGACCTTGAATATGACGTAGACAGGGACCGAGCATATCGCTATCTCCCTCATATAGCCGTAGTCGCGGTCAAAGTAAGGCGCTAGTTGCGCGACCTAATGCGGCTCTTAAGCAGGCTAATTTATGTGAAAATGGACCGACTGACTCTATCCCTATCACTAAAACGGTCGTGAACTGGAAGCTTTTGAGGGAGTCCCTCCGAGCGATCAGTTCACCCGCTCTGGATAGGATACCTGACGATATACAGACTGTTGATGACGTCTCCTTGGCGATCGAAGCTCTCGGCGACCACCTCCGCACCACACTAGGTGAATCCTCAAAGCAGATCAAGGTGGCGGATGACCGTCGCTTTGAACTGCCCGAGGATGCGAGGAGGCTGCTGACAGCCAAGAACGCAGCCACAAGGGCATATGACTCGACACCAACCTGCGAAAACAAGGCCACCATGCGCTACTTTCAGCGTGCTGTGAGGAAACGCATGAGTGAGCTGCGTGATCAAAGGTGGGACGACACCTTATCAGAACTCGAACCAACCCACCAGGCGTACTGGCGGTTGGCACGATCTATGAAATCGGATGGACAGACGACTATGGTTCCCCTCCTTAGGCCCCCACCCCTACCCTTAGCATTCTTTGACGATGAAAAGGCCGAGTGTTTAGCTGATAGTCTAGAAAATCAGTGTACTCTCAATGTAGACCACGTAGACCAGGGTCACCTCTATACGGTGGACTCTGAAGTCGAACGTAAAAGCTCTGTGCCCATCTCAGACCTCCCACCCCTCCCACTAATCAAATCTTCTGAAGTGGTCGACCTGATCAAGGATCTAAAATCCCGCAAATCCCCTGGATCTGATGGTATCAGTAATAAAATGCTGAAACACCTCTCAGTCCCACTAATCCATCTCTTAGTCAGCATCTTCAATGCGGCTATGAATAACTGCTTTTTTCCAGACACCTGGAAACATGCCATTGTAATTGGCATTCGTAAACCAGGCAAGTTGGCCTCACTGCCAACTAGCTACCGCCCTATCAGTCTCCTCAGCTCCTTGGGGAAAATATACGAGCGACTCATTGTGAGTCGACTCTGGTCCCATGTCAAATCCAACAATCTGCTTCCTGACGAGCAGTTTGGCTTTAGGGCCAGACACTCATGCGTCCAACAGGTGCACCGCATCACGGAGCACATACTCGAGGGCTTCAATAAGAAGCCAAAGCCTCAAGGGACAGTAGCGGTCTTCCTCGATGTAGCGAAAGCCTTCGATAAAGTCTGGCACAACGGCTTGATCTACAAGCTGTACCAACTCGGTGTGCCAGACCGTCTTGTACTCATAATACAAGACTTTCTCAGGGATCGTAGCTTTCAATACCGCGTAGAGGGACAGCTCTCCTCCCCTCACCCCATTCACGCAGGAGTCCCTCAGGGCTCTGTACTCTCACCCGTCCTCTTCTCGCTGTACACCAGCGACATCCCACGATCCGAACCCAATGTTCAGATTGCTCAGTTTGCAGACGACACTGCACTCTACTGCACTGGCTGGTTCAAGACCAGGCAGAGAAAGTCGGTCACAAACGCCCTGCACCATGTAGGAACATGGTTCCGCAAATGGCGTATCGCTATCAACCCAGAGAAAAGTACAGCAGTGTACTTTCACGAGAGTGCTGGTCCACGGAAACCGCCAGAACCCATTATGTATTTTGGCGAACCGATACCATGGGCTACGTCCGCCAAATATCTAGGCGTAATCCTTGACAGGCGACTCACCTTCGCTAAACACATTGAAAGTGTTCGCAATAGGGCAGCTTTTATCCTAGGTCGCCTCAATCCCCTTATATGCAAGAGTAGTAAAATGTCCCTTAGAAATAAGGTGACACTTTACAAAACTTGCATTCGTCCGATCATGACCTACGCGTCTGTAACGTTCGGTCATGCTTCAGATAGGCACATTCATAGACTTCAAGTGATTCAAAATCGCTTTACCCGCAAGGCAGTAGGCGCACCGTGGTACTTACGGAACGCTGACCTCCACTGCGACCTAGAACTCCCCTCTATCGTACAGTTCATGAAAGACTGTTCTCGCCGCTACTTCGATGCGGCCCCACACCATCCCAACCCACTAGTGGTGCAAACCGCTAACTACTCAACACACACATCAGAACCATACTTCACCCCGCCACGCCGCCGCCCACGACACCTCCTGGATGACCCGGACGACCCCATCACGACAGCTCTGGCGTCGATCAGTCAGCCTCCTGGTAATATTGGTATTTCAGGTATTTCAGGGTCTACTCGCCGAGCCACGAGAGGTAATATGTCTGATTTTGGATTTCCAGTCTTCACAGTTAGACATCGAGGTCGTCGTAAGCGACTTCGAAATAATCCTAAATCAGACAAAAGGTAACCTTAATTATATTTTGGTAATGCGTATTACGGTAAAGGTAACGTATCGATTTTCGATTGAAAGTTTATAAGTATCATCAATATTAACCTGTGTTTTATTTCATTAACCTGTGTTTTGTTTTCTTTCAGACAGTGCTGGTGCCTACCGGCACCTCTATTCCCTACTAGGCAAGGGTTCGCCCTTGTCGTTGTCTAGCGCTTTATGCGCCCTTGTTGTCCCTCGGTTGAGTGCTGCGTGCGCTCACCAACAGTCCTGTGTCGCTTTTAATGCCCGTAGTGGCAAAAAGCTCTATGTCCTTCCTAAAAAAAAAAAAAAAAAAAAAAAAAAAAAATGTGAAAATGGAAGTTTTGTGAAGTGCGATCGGATACGATAACTGGAAACGAATACAACTGTGCAACTGTGATCTTCTTCTTTTATTCGCCCTGCGCCGGAATTATCAACAACATCTCTCTTAACAAAGCTTATGATCTAATGTTATTGAAACTCACGTCATTTTAATTTTGTAATAATAAAAACGGAATTAACGTGAGACTTACGCAAGGCGGGACGCAACGACGAGCGCACCGCACTCAAGATCCTGAAGAAGGCTTCCGTACGAAGCCGAAACAATAATTGTCGATCGTGATATCCACAACGCGTAAATCTCACGTTAATCCCGTTTTTATTATTACAAAGGCTTATGATCAATAGAAATTGAACTTTCCTACAACGAATCTCTGATCAATGTTCACAAAATAAAACTTAGCAAACACATCTCTGGAGGAAAATATAACTAAAAGGGTGAACTGTGAAAGGAGAGCCTTCCGTCTCTTTTATCAATAGAGTCGCCATGTGACAGATAATAACATACGTTACTCTTAACTTAAAATTATGATAAATATATACCTATAGTGGTAAATAAAGATGTGATTATCTAGAATCATGATTTTACAATTGATTCTATTAGACGAGGTTGGTACATTTGTCCGTATTAGATTTGCATACGCGACTCTCAATTTATCAACAATACAAGCAAAACGGAAATGTTATAAAAATATAGGTAGGTAATGTTGGAAGGTTACTTTACTTTTAAATGACGTATACATACGTTTGGACTTTGGCGCTAAATAAAATTCAAACAAGGTCCTATTATAGATAGGCCCTTGTTTGAAGACTGATAAAGACAGAGTTTAAGAATAAAGTAAAATTTGTAAAAAAATATTAATATTCACAAAAATGATTTCTAAAATCACTATTTGTAAGCAAACATAGACATACAACCCCAGATGGTGCATTACCTTATTACTGTGGCAACATTTCTGAAGAAGGGCACCACTCCGTGAACCACCAAGGAAGCCGGATATCTCCTATTGCCTAGGATGTATGTGTGTATTGTATTTAAATATTATGTATTCTTTCCAATACTGGCAGTGACACACCTAAGTTAAAGGTCACGAATTAGTGTTCGACACCAAATATGGGCATAACACGTGTTATTTCAGACTTACAACACTTAAACCCGTCCTAATACAATACACAATTCTTTATAGATCCCCAATCCTTAGGTGAAATACTAAAAAAACGGTATAGTAGTTTGGACGATTGGCAGCGTTATCGCTATAGCAATCTCTATAAGCACTCAATCTACATGTGAGGCAGATATACCTGCATATTAATGTAGGAACCTATCATTTCATTCTCGTTCACGATGCTACGTGTATACGTAATATATCACTTATACTGTGTTTTAGAAAGGATGATTATAACTATAGTTAGTTATAACGATAAATGATTATAGTGCGGAAACCATTGTAATCTATTACCGTGGCACAAATTGACGAGTAACATTTTAATTGATAGTCATACATTTCACAAACACACATTTACGTCATCGCCAGGTTCATTATAAGTTTGGACTTATATTAAGCTATAGTTGCTATGCCACTTCACTTCACGTGATATTGTAATATAGGAAATCACGTTTTACATGCTTATTTCATTTCGTGACGTAAAAAGTCAATATTTGGAGTATTTGTTACAATCGTGACGCTGACCGTATTAAGCCAGAAGTGTCCGAGAGAAAATAAATTTATGTTTAAGTTCGATTGGGTATTTTTACATCTGAACCGAACAAAATGATGCCTGATGGAAGCAACGATAAGGCAACTGAGGTAGCAGGTGATGTTTTATTATGTCCAATTTTAATTTATCGAAGGTATGTATTAATTATCGAAAGGGTTTACTATTTAGCAAATTAAGTCAAATTTAAATTACTCGTTAATATTTAGCCTAGATTGTAATTTAATGAGGTACGTGCATATGCATACGTACTTACGTCAAAAATAGTGCTAAAGTTAGTACTTATAATATACTCGTAATGCAATGTGACTACGGTGTCTGTAGGAACTTTACAGCTGTACACAAATATCCTTTTCGATCAGTTTAATTACATTTAAAATAAATGTATTTTATAGAGATGTTACTCTATTGATAGTTCATGAAACACTGACCCTTGTGTTACTGGGCATTGATCAAAACTCTTCTGTTCAATTGGACAAATCAAACTGGAGTCCTGCTATAGTGCTTCTATTGAAGTGGCTGAACCCAATGTCCCCTATATCTGATTTACTTCACTGTCACATGTTGTTTTCTAATAAAAGCTAAATGAAAATAAAGCAGTTGCGTGAACTATCAATAACTATTTAAACAACAATATTTCTTGTACTCAAGAGGTCACATCCAATAAGAGTGTTATAGTAAAGTTACTGAAACCAAGTAGGTACCTCCTATACTTAACTTTGAGTTATTTGTTTGTCGCAAGCGCGATCGTCTGATGTTTGGGGAAAATAAAGCAATATTTTTTGGTACTCTGCGCTCTCTGAGTTCTCACATAATACAATTTAGTGACTGAAGTCGGAAAACATACGATAAAAGGTTAAACCAAAAACTAAATTAATTTTATTTCATCATGTGGTAAGATGCTGAATTGATGAATGATTAAATTTGATGAAGAATTCTGTGACATTGATACTGTGAGTCATTTGTTTCAATAAAGCGGCGGCTAAAATCTGTAGGTATACAGATACTCGTATTTTATCCGTATCTTATGCTTACATTTATTTATTATTATTCTCTTTGTTACTGTTATTATGTAATAATATATACTCAGGGTCAGTTTTTACTCCAGGCAGAATAATAATACTTTATCCCTACTGCCGTCCCAGAAGAATACACAATGAAAAGGGATCGTTTCATATCCACCCAGACTAATATAAACTTTAATAAAACGGAAAACAGCCACACGTTTGCTAGCTACACCTACTGCCATATCATGTCATCAACACGCACACAAAATGAGCATAATCCACGCCTTGCGGCATAAAGGAATCCAGGACGAGGCAAGACTCTTAGATTAATATACGAGCCGACCGTCTCGGTCCGACCTAGTTAAACAAACAAGGAGTAACTCTTGGAGCAAATGTTTGCTAAACTTCCCGGCAGATAGCCGATATGGCTCAAACAACAGATCAATACTTGACGCATGAATGGAAAGTATTTTATCTGTAAATGTCGGTGAGCCTGACACAGACATTTTGTTCCTTGAGATGACATTTGACTTGACACAGGTTTTATTCCTTGGTAACAACTTTTCATTGGTACTGACCGTGTGGTGTTGAAAAGAACTTACAACGAGACGATGAGGACGTAGACGGCGTTGTCTACGTATAACCCATGGTATGGCCAGCTGTAGAGACTTACCTGTTAACAAACAAAATTGAATTTTAGTACTAGTAGGTAGTTCTTAATTTAGATAGGATAGATAAACATAAAATTCTAAGGAACACCAAATTTAGCAAACCAGAAGCTACCACCTACATATACCTAGCTATCACCAAAACCTAATTGCTAAATTAGCGTAGGTGTGTATCTACTATTGCCACCTAAAGAAACTTTTTCCCGTAGTATCTGTCGGAGCAAATAAATGTATAAGTAGGTGAGGCGACGAGCGATGCGAGGAGAAGTTTTAGGTTATTGATATTATTATTTATTATATTATTATTATTTATTATTATAGTTATTTATACGCGAGCAAAGCGAGGATAGTTAAATTGATGTTATAATTTTGATGTTCATTTACTTTTTTTGGTGTTCATTTAGTATTTGTTTGACGTTATATTTTGCTATATTTGGTGATAAGTTAAACATAAGCCAAATACTAATGAAGAAATAAATAAATTATGGCACATGCGCTACTATGTTGAATCATGTAGAAAATATGTTCAGCGTGACTACTAAGATGAATGTGATAGAGTTTGTAAGTTGTATTTCTAGAATGGCCATTATTTGGATAAGTATCCAGAAAAAAGGGATACGTTTTTCCTTCATTTACTACTTTAGTGGGAGGGGCTCGTAGTGTAGTTGAGCTTACCTATTTGTCCTAAACGTGCACGAGTGTAGACGAATTGAACCAAATCATGAAACGTTTTTGTTTGTGTTTTCTTATCAATTGCACTCAAGTTTTAGTAATGCACCCACTATTTTATTAGAACGTGACTTGGAGACGACAGTAACTTAATGACAGATTTATAAAAAGTAACTGTGAGTTGACTGAATACTTGATAAATAAATATAACTTGATTCAACTAACAATTTTACTAAAATTGTAAAGAACATTACATACTATTTATGTTTTGTTGCGATATGAATAATAACGTACGAATACGTAAGTGATTTTATTTTTAGATATTAAATGTTGTAACTAATACCAACTCCCCTATTGATATAAGAAATTATTTGTATTTGTTTGTAGTAGTCGTCGGTCCGATTGGGACATTGACATTGACGCGACGGTATGGATTAAAGCCCATACTTCTGTCTCTGAAAGGAAGGCCCATATATTAGCAGTTAACAATATAGTAGAGCCCTGATAAGGTTCATCGACCGAGCAAAGGTCTTAGTATGTGGTCAGGTATTAGATCTTAGTATGTTGGTATGAATCCGTGTTTGTATGTTCGACTATAATTTGAGAACCGGTGATCTGATCTGCGTAAATTGTTCAGACATTTAATTTAGGTATAAAACTCAATTATTAAGTTTATGGGCATAATCAATCGTGGAGATAGATGTCATAGTCGCTGCGGGCACAGTAATGTTAACCGTTGCGAGGGCCAGTTCAAGCCGACGACTAGTTATATTTATTTTATCTAATTGATGCTTATATACCTTATAGGCTTAAATACAAGATCCTAACTTTACCTACAAGGATTTCTGCACTAGAATTAAGTACTGCAAAGTCTTATCATTCCACAGCAGGTAGGTACGATACAAACTTTGATTGTTAACACAAATAAAAATCTCTTGGTATCGACACGTAAGTTTGGAAATGATCTCCAACAAATGCTCAAAATCCGAACCCCTATTGTTTTATCGCTGATGAATCGTTTGACGTGGAGAGCTCCCGTTTTATGAACCATAAAAATGCTTCGGGAGCCATCGGTTGGACTGACCTTTGGTATTTTTGTAATAACAAAATTTCATGAGGATGCATAGAAGATCCTCGTATAGAAACGAGTAATTTATGTAGCTAGAATCATATTATTTATTTATAAATCTCATGTTTATCAAAGCTTACTTTTAAAAATATCCTTGTCTGATATTTGTAATTTGATAGACCATTGTAAACATAATTATATTTTAATTCAAAAAATTAAGCCCCATTCGCTAGCATTAATCGTCCGATAGATAACGTCTAAAAGTTAGAATTGCTGGGCTATTATGTATCTCAGTTGCTAACAAATATGGATTGAAATCTGAAAAAATGGCCGCTCTATGTCACTTTTGTCAGCTTCAGTGATCAAATTACTAACATTTTTGCTTACTGGAGTTGCCAAAACTGACATAGGGCCGCCATTTTTCAAGATTTCAATCAACATTTGTTAGCAACTGAGATACATAATAGCCCTGCTGGTCTCCAATCTATACCTACCAGCCATTCTAAACCTATTTAGCCATTCTACGAGTGCATTGTCTCTACGAGACTATAGCTATAGCTAAAGAGTAGGATTTCGGATATTTTTTTTTTTAAACATAAATTTTCAATCGCTTTTCTAAACCTCCGTTAGTCAACTGTCGTAACCACCTCATTACATTTGATCTTTTTAAACTTTCACGAATCAAATCCATGTAGTGAGAGAATATTGAGTTGCATCACCCGTGGTCGCGAGTAGACTGGAGCAGCGGGTGTCTGCTTCAGAGGGGATTATTGAACTACCCACATTTGATAAATAATGTAAGTAACTAGTTAAATCAAAATTGCGCTTTGATAATAATCTGTGCGCGAAAAAGTCTCTATATATATAAAAAGCCAGGAAACTCAAAAAAATTACACAAGCGTTGTCTAAAATAATTTTAGTTCTCACCTTGAACAATTATTACACTTATTATGTCACTGTATATTTTATTCTATTATTTCTGTTAAATCTCTCATTATAATTTAACATCTTCTACTAGGTGTGTTTTGCAAATTGTTTCTTGTATATATTATAGTAAGTACTATGTGTAACCATGCGTGACGTCACCTACCGGCCTCAACGGAAGACCAACGCTGGTTGTTTACGATCAGCACTATGTTGAGTTGGAGCCGATTTGGGGCAGAAGGCTGCAAAAATCATTTATTTTATTGTGTTTTGTGATTATTGTTTGGATTTATGCGTTACTACGAAATGTTTTTGTATGTGTTTTGCCATAAATAAAGTCTATTCTATTCTATTCTATATTCTCTTAAAACGTAATTAACACCAAAAGTTTGACATAATACAACTGTTGTAAATTTATAATCTATAAAACAGGTGACAAAGGCTGTTCTATTTATAGCCCACATACTGGGTAGCTTTCTTTGGTGACGAGCCAACATTCTTTTGTTGTTAACTTGATGGCGACGTATCTTGACATAGCCAGGTGTGATATGATATGACACCGTACATGACATTGTGTAAACTTGAACCTTTAATAAGGAACCCAGACATGAACACGTTTACTGATGGTTGCTTCAAGCATTAATTTGAATGAGAAGGTGTCGAGTGACGACATGATGTCCATATGTCGATTCATTACGTTTATATTTCTTTAATTTAATTACTTAGGTGTTGTGTACACAGACGTATATCTTCTATGTCACTTTAGAAATTAAATAGGTACGAAAGGTAATGATAGGTAGTGGCAGTTAATATAAAGTGTCTACTTAATTATATTTGTTGTGTTACTTACTTTTTGTAGTTATCCTACTAATAATATAACCGCGAAAGTTTGCATGTATGGATGTATGTTGGATGTATGTAACTCTTTCTCGTTCAAACAGCTGATTCAATTTTGATGAACACATAGGCTGTTTGTCATCATCATCAACCATCACCATGCGGTTGTAACCGCGAGGCGCAGCTAGTATGATGATAAGAAGTGAAAAAAAATCATTAAACTTTTTTTTTATTTTCCATCGCAATTGCCGTAGTAAGTTTTAGTAATGCATCCATCGCATCCAAGAGCGTGACTTGGACAGCCGTGCGATTCTCTAAGAACAAACATCGTTGCATCTTTGACAACATCCATGAAACAAATGACGAGAAGACAAGAAACGTTGGAAAAACAACCTTTAGTACAAGGGCGATATCTCATAAAGTATTTGATTTCGGAGCGTATCGACGAATTATTACAGAATCGCACGGCTGGTCAGTAACTTGCTAATCTGTCATTATAATAACTGTAATTTGACTGTAATATAGGTAGTAGAAGTAGATAGGTTCTGTATAGATAGAAGAACTAACACAACTTCTGAAACAACAGTATTAAATAGCCTATCATAAAACTAAACACCTAAATAATGCTTGTCAGATGTTACGAAATTGCGAGAAATAACTCTAAATATTGGCCGAAACATTCCGCGCACTAAAATTATAAATGTAACGCTCTCGGAGCAATGGATATTAATAACATGGATATTATTGTAAACAGTTATTGTTACTAAAATATGCGTACTTTATTGTATTAAGAGCATAATGGATACTGGTAGAATAGACAGGTAAATAATGTGTTATATTCCATTACTCTTATACATAGATAGTCATTAAGGGAAAGTTTATGCTGAGTTTATTTGTCTTTCTAAGATAATCGTACTGACCCGATTAGTTTCATGATTTCAGTAGTTTTTACTACGTGAGGGGACAGATTTCAAAAATATTTCCTTCACCGTTAGGATGTGATTCGTAAGAGACAAGGAAACCCGAGTAACAAGGTGGTTAGGCCTTTTAACCTAAACCCTAATGTCTCGGGGAGACGAAGGAATAAAACTATAGTTCTAAGCTCTATCTAGTGTATTATAACATGTTGTGTGTTTGGCTACAGAATAACCAATAGTACGTACGGTCAGTTAATAGATAACAGTACAAACTATAACATGGGAATTAACTCTACGGCGCTAAGTAAAAATACAGATATTCAGATTTAGATATTAAATATAATCATATTATATAATGTTACCAACTTTTTCAAGTTCGGTAATGTGGGGACCGCAGATCCCTATAACACACGCTTCTAGCCTAGTATAAAGTTCTGATCTTATGAATGACTACTGAATGCCAGTACATCCAGTACCATGTGAAATTAAAATTTGTATTCTTTATGTCATATATGTACAATCTGCCAATACATGTAGTATTATTATTAGATTATTATATAACTAGATAGAACAGAGATTTGGGGCAGCCTACCATAACTAGTATTGTACATTCATTCGTTTACAATGAAGGAAAAAAAAAAGATTTATCACTAAACAGTAAGTTCAACCAATAGTAGGTCAGTTGATAGGGAACAGATCAAACCATAAAATGGGAAATAACTCTACAGCGGTAAGCTAAAATAATACTGATTTAGTTTAAATAACTAGATAGAGCAGATATTAGGGACAGCCTACCATTGCTACTCGTATTATTGTCCAATCATTCGTTTAAAATGAAGAAGAAAGAAAATATTTATCACTGAACACTAAGTTTCCACTTCGTTGCCGTCATTGTGCTCATCCCGCTTAATAACATCTTCCGGTTCAATTAAAATATACGGCGTCATATGATTGCTATACTGTACATGCTTTCATGAGTACCTGTAGCTTAGGGTTGCCTCTACCTAACTACCTTGCAGAACATTGTTTTATACTATGTACTTAAGTGATGAAACGGGTAAGTGCGCCTGACTGCAAGCACCGCGCCTGCCTGTCAGTTGCAGTGTCAACGCTCACAACTGTGGCGCCCCTATTTAGCGTTCCGGATAGAATGAATGCTTGCAATGATCAACCCAAGCGGAACGGTTACGCGGTCACGAAAAGCGCGGCAACTTTTCTGTCAAAAATCGATAGAATCCTATTCGTAGAATCCTATACATTTGATGCTTGACAGTGACAGCTCGTAAACGACCGCGAAAACCCACCTACGATCTGCGAGCGTTGTGAGTGTTTTCGGTGACGTCATCGATGACGTGTCCAGTTCGCTCACGATGACCGTGGGCTTCTAAGGGAATGGGTGTGCGAACACCGCGAGTGATTTCGGCGCTTTCCGGAATGTAGCCTAAGTATATCTATATACTACTACTAAGTATATCCGCCATAGACCTAATCACAGCACAAGTTTTTCTTACCTGGGGGGTGTCGTACGGTACATCGTCGGTACTCCCCGATTCACCGCGCCATGTGCGACCTCAACGCGATCCTCAGTACGTTTCCCGACTGTGACATATTTAACGATAGTTGGTCTAACACTCGTATTGTAAATTTAATGCTGACATTTTGTGAATAATATTTAATTGGACATTTTATTAAGGATTATTATTTAAGTTTGACATTATCTAAATAATTTTATTTTTAAATTACTTCATTAGCTAGGACTTTGTGTTGTTTCATTTAAGAACTAATAATATGTATAATTGCAAGTGCGTTCATATTAATAAATAAATAAAAAGTACTGTCACTTGTAATACTATAACCAAGGACCATTATATTATATAACTAAAAAAACTATAACTAAAGTTAACGCTTTCGCTCTACTGCTTCGTGGCAGAAGATCTGGTAGTGCGGTGGAGAAGTCTCCAACGCCAGGTGCTACAAGTGTAGCCAACGTATTATTTATATATATAATATTAAAGAAGTAATATCATACATATTTTTTTTTCCGTCTCAGAAAATTATCTCTATGTCTCAAATCACGATAACGTCTACACAGCAAGTAACGTACCTTCGTAGGAACGAGTAAGTATATTGGAGAACTTCCAGATGGGCAGAAATTTTAACACAATTGATACTTGATATGTTGCTGAATTATAACACCTCTGATAGGTTTTTGTGACAATATTTCCTAAGTAGATACTTTTTGGCCTCGACTATGTTATAGTACAGATTTAGGACAGGTGTGATTTTGATAAGAATATTTAATGCAAGCAAATATTTAGAACAGATAACAGAGGCCGACCACATCGAAAGATAATATTACCTAAATATATCATAAGAAAACATAATATTATATGTAATTCTTATAGGTACCTATTTATTTACATTAAGTGGCAACCCTGTATTATCCGCTATATCCGTACAGTAGAGATCGTGCAGTCCATAGAGTCTCATTATTATAACTTCCGCAGTACTAACAAACACTATACCTACATACATACGTATACTCGTATATACGATATATTTTAATCTTGTCCAGTATAATACCAACCAAATGAATTAAGTATATATATGTCGGCTTCAGCAAGATATATAATTATATATAACGACTAACTTGCCTAAGGAGCCCTGTGGCGCCCTCGTGATTGCTCCCGAGTGTTACGACCTGCGCCCGCGTCAAAAGTTTGCGCCGAGTTGGGAATAAATGGCTCTTGTGCCATACCTATAGAAAGGCCTCCTTTTGAAATTATTAAGACATCTCCTGATGATTAAGGAATGAGCCGCAATGTACTGTTATACATTTTGCATGACTGTATAGTGTATAATATTCCACAAATCCAACATGAATCCTTAAAAGAGTTGTATTCTACTTATTCTTGTAGTTTTTCAAAGAAATCTTTTGTCACGTTAGTAATTGTCAATAGGTACTAAAACAAAAACTAACACGAAGCGTGACAAATCCTCTTAGCACGCCAAATAGTTGTTCGGTGAGTGTTAGCTAATTATCAGGCTTACTGAAGCCCTGGGGAGCACGGGCACGGTCTAGGTCGAAGCCGAGGTCGATCTAATTGATACTAATCCTAAGAAGGTATACTTGCCAGTAAGCAAAATGTATTCTTGTGGATTTTTAGAGACTTGCTTTATTTGTCAATTTTAAAGGAAATAAATTTACTTAGTTGGTGTTTCCATAAGTTTAATAACTCATTGAATATGAGCTGAGGAATGGTATACCGTTATATAATAGATATACATATATGCTCATTAAGAATAGCGTTGCATCAATATAATCATAGTAATATTTTACCATGACGTCATTTACGCGTTGGGATTTCTTTTCACTTTAGCTGAATAGTGTATTGCCCAATTATATCCAATTTATTTTGAAGAAGTATAGATTGCATACACACACCTAAATTTACATACACCTCTACCTCTTAACACCTCCATATTGCAATGTTTCAAAATACTTCGTTTCATACGAGTAAATAGATGTATTGCCATGAAGTAGGGTGTATATGGTAATATTAGCAAATTTTCAAATTAGTGCAAAAACTATTAGAAAAAACTCCTGTTTTTCACACATAAACAACGTGGCTCCTCCTCAGACAAAATAAAAAAGTCAAGACAGAATGTTGTGAACAGAGAAGTGAGGCCGGTTTTCTAAACTACATATGCGTGACTCGGTACTGTCATGGTAATTCAAATTATATTAAAGTTATTAAAAAAATATCAATAATTAATAAATTTAAATTAAATGTTAATTAAAACTTTACGTGTTGCTTCCACGCGCCGCGATAGTTCGACTGACGCGCCAAGGCGTAGTTTCGTTGTAGGTTTTGTATGTAAATATGTATGAACACGCCGAGGCGTAGTTTCACCCGGCCTCACTTCTCCGTTCACAACATTCTGTCTTGACTTTTTTATTTTGTCTGAGGGCTCCTCTAATAACAAACCTTACCATTGCCTGCATCCAGGAAGCGTTAACTGCAAGAAGCATGCCATTTGATATTACCTCATGAATATAGATTTATGAACTGGTTTTAGCTAACCACAACAATGAGAAGCCACGAGTAGAGCTCAAGTATATTAATATTAATTTGCCTTATTCATCTAAAACTAGCAACGTTTAGCGGCTCCCTTACACACATTCATTTTGCCCGGATAAAGAGCAGATATTTATTTTCCTATATAATCATTTCATAAAGAAAAAACACGTAGATTATACAAAACACAAAAAGAAAGTAGCGATCAGAACACAATTAACAAACGAAGTTAGGTCCTGCTGTGCAACGAGCAAGTATATCCCTTAAAATCACGACCAGAGCTACTTAATACAAATAGACTATAGCATAGGCAGAAAATGTATTTTACATCTCTCATATTCGGTAAGTAGGTTTTTATAACCCCCAAATGGGGCTTGTAGGTGACCAATTAGCGCTCTAGGGTAATAATGTAGCTAGAAAAGCCTTAGGGCGGTTTACATCTCTCATTTTCGGTAAGTAGGTCTTTGTAACCCCCAAATGGGGCTTGTAGGTGACCAATTAGCGCTCTAGGGTAATAATGTAGCTAGAAAAGCCCTAGGGCGGTAAGTAATTAAAAAACACTTCACTCTTTTAAAAAGTCCGCGTACATCTAACCATCATACTGGCAATAGACATCATGCATTCAGCCCAATGACAAAAGAGGTCCCTTCGCTATTCACCCTTGTCTTCGTATGAGTATAATAGTCATCAATTTACAGCCCTTGGCTACTAATCTACTATTTGTTACCTAAATACCTACTGTGTGTTTCAATGATAACGCAGTCGAAGGTGGTTATTATTATATTATTACTAGCGACTGCCTGCGACTTCTTTCGCGTAGTAGGCTCGGCCTTCGCCGTTACCTCCCATCTTTTCTTGGTTTTTCTTTCATAAGAACCTTCTCCTGACAATAATTAACACAACAAATAAACAATTAGCGAGATTTTTCCATCCGTTCTCAAGCTATATCGTGTCCAGGAGAAATAGGGGTTCATTTTTATATATACTTATACCTATGTACATAGATTATAGCATCACACTAGATGGAAATTCTTTCTGAAGGACAGCTCGCCTCTTTGTGGTGCTCGCCTGACTAGCTACCACCCTCAAGATTGAAAACGTATCGCTAAGTACTCCCATTAGCGATACGTTATCAATCTTGAGGGTGGTAGCTAGTCAGGCGAGCACCACAAAGAGCCCTACCACTATGCCATGAATTTCAGCTTTACAAAAACTCAAGCCCGACTTAAGGTTTGATCCAGAGGTAGTCTGATTGGCGACCAAATCTCGGGCCATAATAGCTTCATTTTGTAGGTTGAAAAAGTCAATTATATTATATTAAAAAGCTACGACAAACTGAAATGTTGCATGTATTAGTTTACTATAGCTTATATAATTAAAAAACTTTTAAATTAATGTGTCTGAGAGCATGCGATAAATAATAAAGTGAGGGAATGTGGGACACGCATGCTATTTATAACAAACATAACATTTTTACTCCACGAGTGGTCGGAGTTAAATAATTTTCTCTCCACCGTCGGGACACTATGAGTCAGGTTTACTGGATGAAATTACTGAATATAATAATAACTCACTCAGTAATTTCATCAGACTACAAGCATATATCTCGGGGTGATGAGCACAGTGCAGCGTCACGCTAAACATCCCTTCAAAGCTCGGGTGGCACTGCAACTGTCTTGCGCAAGCAACAAACGTGGTGCTTGCCATCAGTCACACGACTTGCTCATCTCGCCAGTAAATAGATCATAATATAAAAACGTAAGTGCTCAGACAGCTGACCTGAAACTGTCGTATTATTACCCAACTACTCAGAAGGAACTGATGATGATTATGCTGATGATGATGATGATGATAATGTTTCACCTAGATGAGCCTTATATTATAACCCTAGCGGCTCGATGAATGTTGATAAACTGATTCTGAAATACGATAATAATAATTAATGGCAGGAGCGGCTTTGTGTCGGTACGTGAGCGCGTGGTGACACCGGAGACTTCGATTCTCTCGAGACTAAAGCGACCGCTGACCCCCGGTTTGTCGTAACTGGCTGTCCGGGGGTGGAGACACAAGAGCAGGTACTAAAAAGCCCTAAAGGTGGAAGTATTTAAAAAGCATAACAGTGTGAAGGTAATAACGCCCGAAGTTGCACTCATGAAATTGCTTTTAGCCATTCACACCATTTTTACCCCTAAGTCCCCAAATGATGGCGTCCCATAAGGCGGCCCGTTTAATAGGTAGCAGTTTCCCTGCCTAAATACTTTAAGATGATTCTACTATTGACAGGTGCCGTAGTCACATCCATTGTCCCTATATAAACAAATTAGCAAATACAGAGCCGGGCCCAGTTCCTCTGACCAGACATTGGCCATACTTGATTCCAGCTGTCGCAATGACGTTACAGCATTCTTGAAGTGTTTCGGTTAGCTGACGCATGGCTGCCTTTTCGTAGGCATTTCTAGAACGCTGTTCCTACTATGCTGCTCCGACAGATATAATATCCCCATAAGATGTTGTAAGGAAAGAAGTATTTCGGTATTTCTAGTGGTTCTACTAATAAATTATCTGACAAATCGACAGAGCGGATTCAGGAGTCTGGGTTAAAATCCCGTTAGAAGCTGAAACTAGTTTATAAAAATGTAGAGTTAAATACAATATGTACTTATCGAAACAAATGATATAATTGAAACTTCGGTGAAACAAATATAGTTCAGTTAGTAGAAATCAGAATCAATACTTTAGTGGGCGTGGTGGGTGATTGGAATGGAAATTAAAATATCCTACTGTATGTGTATTCAAAGGCGGTAAACGTACACGTGTTTTCCAATTTAATCTATTTATAGAGCAGTCTAGGTTTATATTTAGAATCAGTTATTTTGGAGTAAACATATTAATGTTATATTATAGCAGGACGACGTTGGATGCAGGCCAACCGGTTCTTTTGGAAATTTGTGGGGGAGACATAAATGTTCAACAGTGGACGTCCTACAGCGGAGATGATGATGATGATGCTATTAATGTCAGTCGATCTAGTCTTTCTTGGATTTTAATAGATACGACTTTAGATCAAATTCGACTTAATCTAGTCAAAGTCAAAGTCAAAATCATTTATTCAATTTAGGCAAAGACGCACTTATGAACGTCAATTTCTCATTATAATGTACTTTAAAGACTACCGCCGCGTTCCAAAATATATAGAGTCTACCGAGAAGAAGCGGCAAGAAATTCGGGGCCATTCTTTTTATATAGATGTTTTACTATGTATCTACTTAGGTACTACAAATATTAGCTCCAGTGTGTTGCCTTACAAGAGAGAACATAATAATGGTATCAGTAGAGCAAGACACGCTACACTTTGACATCTTAGTACATGAGTAGATAGATCATGGAGTGATCAGTCCCAAGCTGTTTTATCCCCCAAGTAATCCGAAATTTTGTAATAACCTTTTTGATAGAGTTTGGTTTTAATAGAAATTTTAAACTTCTTAATAGGCTTAATCTAGTAAAAGTTTTGCGTGGATGAATGACTATGAAATAATGTATAGGCGTTAGGATTCCGGCCACCCGTCTCCTCAACCAAAGGTTTAGCTGGATCCTTACCTAACACCCCCCACGGGCCGCCGATATCTCACAACTGTTAGTAACTATTTTTGGCTTATTATTATAGGCTTATATTGTTATGGTCAAATTTCGACCTACGACCATAATATGAAGTAGGGAAGCCCATAAAATGTAAAAAAGAAGATGAGAACACATCTGCGTTTATTAACTGGAGTTATGGCAAAATAACTGCTGAGAAACATATTACATATGTAATCGATCTTAAATCGATGCTATTTAATAATTTATTTGTTTGAATATTCGACCAAATAAATGATTAAATCGCAATCCGTACGGACGTAAAAAGCATTTAAAAGAAAGCTTACGTACTCGATAATTTCGCTGTCAAGGTCAAGGTTATCGTGATTTCAGCTTGTGCGTAAATTATAGAACTATTCGGTTACTAATGAAAATCGAAAGACAGTCGAATAGATGATACATGTTGAAAACTACTTCAAATACGAATGTTATCGTGCATGAGGTTATCAAGAAAGTTCTAATTACTGTTATCATATTCAGAATATTGTGTTCCTACAGCTGGGGAATGGATGGACCTTCCTACAGATAGAGGCATGTACGTACTTATGTGGGCTCATATCTATTATATGATACATCTTTACACATATTATATACATCTATCGTATAATAGAACCACTTATTTATTTTGCTGCAAATAAATGATTCTGGTTCTATGGTAATAACATTATAAACAAAGTACGTCTTAAAAACATTATTTGTCATAAACTGACCTCAAATTGGCGTTGTGCCGGTGTTCCGCTGAAGCCATTTAGGTGACTTCACACATGAACTAACTTACCGTATTAAAATAACTAGAATTAAATATACTGATACCTACATCGAATAATTATAAATTAATGAGTTTTGCTAATAACTTCACTTGACTAGTGTTCTGCCCAAGGGTCGTAGTTTTTGGGCCGACCTAATGCTCTATCAAAATTTTGTCCTAAGTCGTAATATTTGTGTAAAATGTACAGAAATACCTCTGAGAGAAATACTACCAAAAATATATGCATGAGAAAACACGGCATGGATTTTTCTGGCAGTGAGACGGTACTATATTCTAGAGAAAACCGACCATAGTTGATTTTACGATCTTAAAAAAATCCAATGAAATCTATGAAAAAAATTAAACTCCGTGGATATTACTTATGACGTAGTACTATTATTTATTCCGTGGAAATCTTCGAAACATTTACTAGGTATATACCTAGTATGCAACGGAAATTCTACCCAATTAACGGTACAATAAAGTGGACGTATACTTAAAAAAGTTTCCACTGATGTTTCTCAGTTTATCACACCTTCATTACCGTAATATAATATTATATCATTGACGTAATATGCTAAAACCGTTTCAGTTATTCAAATGCCTATTTCTATTCCAAATCTCGTGTAAAAATAGCTCTAGGTTATTTTATAAAAGCGATCGTTAACCCGATTTTCTCACGGACTTCATTCGCCACTAGTGTAGCCACATCTGTAGTGTAGACTCTAGGTATGCAAACAAATCAATCAGTGAGTATAGAGGCCACGCCTAGATAGGACACCGATCGAGTTCCCATGGTTATTTGGTATTTTCCGGACATAGACTCAATTTACCATAAATTCCCTTTTGTAATAATTAATTAAGCACGTACATGATTTATGGAACTCACTGCACTCTTTACTCTATGATTTCTATGATTCTAATTAATAATTAAAAACGAAAATCTCCGTATGTTGAAGTTTCTTAAGAGGATTCATAATAACACTAAGAATCGAATTTTCATGATAGCAACCCTCTAGTTTATCGTGTTTTGCTGATATAATTGGGTGTTTGTAGCGGAGGGTAGGGGGTCAGACAAATGGAAGGTCGGATTGGGAGTACAGTAATTAGTCTGGAAGAGCAGTTAGTTTAATTTTATTTGAATGACGTCAGTTGCGTAAGGCTGATGTAAAACAGTTGTACACCATAAATATTCGTAGTACGTAACAAATAAATGATGTACTAATGTATAATAAAACAGTAGTTTAGAAACAGTTTAGAGTTCTTGAAAGAAGAAGAATGTATATCAACCTGCATATAAATTTCAAAAACCAAGTTTACTCAAAATAATTCTAAGACAAAAAAGTTCTTGCCATTTGTAAAGATGGAATATGTGCTAATTTATAGATATTCCAGTCATACCGCCCAGCCCTAGTTCAAGTGGCGTGCGGAATATGCTCGCCAAATTGATTTACATAAAGCTTTGCCAAGGTCTGGTTCACGGCAACGATAACATAAGAAAGTGACCGATATAGCACAACCAAGGCATTTTGTTATCAGCCTAGCGTGCTAGAACTGGAACAATACTGCACTTTCCAGTGTGTGAAAGCCATCAAGCGTGAGCCATGGTGAGCTCTAGTTTTACCAAGACCGTGTAGCGTCAGCAACAATAAAAACCAATCAATAAAATCTTAAGACAATGAAATTCTAGCTCAATTCGAGATTTCCTTTTAAATAGTACTTTACTTTCAGCAATAATTAAGGCTGGCATAATTATGGTTTCGTTAAAATACTTCAACCTAAAGAATCTGCTTTGCATAGCAACTTTACCTACTACTACTGGGGTACTGCTAAATGTTGCTGTTTCTGATTGACAATGCAATTTGCGTTTTCGTTCCTAGCTTATCTGTACATTAATAATAGTCATTAGAATCGATCATAATAGACATATATATATAAGAGTTAATCATTGTCAAATATTGGCAGACCCTAGCCATCATAGTTCTTAGGTGTACTTGATGAGCGTGCTTAAAGACCAGCACCATCGTAATCAGCTTGCGTGTAAACCATGACCCTGGGCTTAGCAAGGTCAGGTTCCTTCGTGGCAGCCCGCGACATTGCCGCTGCCAAATGTAATAAACGTACCGTCGGGTAAACAGTCGTAATTTGTTAATTGGTGACGTTAAAGATGGAATAAATATAAGTGTACATAAAAATAGTAGATGAAGGGCAGTACTTGGAAGAAAGAATTCAATACTTAACTAAAATTGTAGATATAATATATTATGAGACGCTGTAAGTTCCTATTAGTTTTTTTTAGTTTCAGAGAGAAAGTGCGTATATATCCTCATCTGAATTAGTAGGAAGCATATTTTTAGACGGGTCTTCTAAAATACTTGCTTGTGACGAGCGCAGTACAGTCACAAAACAAGTATTTACAGATGTCAAGCTACATACAACGCGCGCTCGAGCTAAGCACACATATACATCTCTCACGGACACGATATCTCGGAACGGTTGGGAACAAAACGAGAGCGAGTGCCTTCCACTTCAAACACGTGTTTCGTGATTTTTCGTGCAAAGATGGAGCAACAAAAAATAGTTATTATAACTATTCAGTTGATGGATGTGTAATTCGACTTTAAAAGGCGAATTGTCGATTTTAGGCTACCAGTTGTATCAAAGAGGTAAGTAAGTATTTGATTGTATTTTAACATAACCCAGACAGTAGGTAGGTAAACGTTGCCCGCCGACGACCGCGCGCCGAAAAACACAAATGAGTTTGTGGCCTTGTAATATTTTTACAATTTATATTATTTATTGTAGTACAAGCTGTGTAAGCCTTGGGTTCAATAACTTATCTCTATCTATCACTGCCACGCATAGAGAAAACTTCCTCCTTCCTGCCACGCGACTATCTTAAAACACCCTTCAGCGTCCATCGCCGCATGGCAGCAATTGGACTATTGGTCATAGAGACTAGCAACTTAGACCGATGGAAAGCTTATTTCAAGCCTTAAAACAATTTATAGATATGACTTTTCTATGATTTCCTGAAAATATGGCGTGTTGTAAAGTTTTTCATTTCATTTTTCCTAAATGGGAAAAGCAATGACATCGATGGCATGTACAACAATTTTTTTTTCCTGGATTGTGCTCTTCCAGCATGAAACAGTATCTTGGTTTTACGACAAATAGTTTTTAAGACAAACAGATATCTAAACGGATATAAACTAAGTATATAACAAAGACATTAAGCATTAATTTATTCTAGTTATTATTTATCCGTTCTTTCTGCTTTATTCTCAAAAATCAATCAAATAACTAGAAACAAGTGCCGCTAACACAATAGTTTTTCGCATAAGCCAAAAACAGTTGATAACCCTAGCGTGAGCGCCGAGTTTACATATTAAAAGTGAAGTACATACATGCGTTTGACTTCTGTAGGTACTTGTTTTGTGGTGCAGTGCTTAACGCAGAACATTAGAGCTTAAAGCTCAGGGTGCCAGTGGTGTTGTTACGATGGGCAGGCATGGCGCTTGACATCAGACCCCCTACCCCGTCTGAGATTTCGTGACAAGTAGGATTACGCTTTCGAACTTGGTTTTTCAGATTCGATAAATGCAATATCCTACTACTAAAGCAAATGATCCATATCCTCCGAATATCGTAAAAGCCTACAAACATACGCACAGATGAAAGTCAATTAGGCCAGTTAAAGCAGACGCTTCGCTCGCTTGGCCTTTATATATATATAAAGGTGTATTTAAGCTTCTTATCGTCATTGTTATTTAGATTTCGTCTAAGATCTGCGTTATTTTACCCGATATTTAATTCCGACCAATTTTGAACATATTCGAGTTTTTTTGTCAGAGAGTCACTGTTGTGACACAGCGGCCAGCGCGGGCTGCAGCGCGTAACTTATACTTCTCATCGCCACATTATCCAATGACAAATACTTACTCGCCTGATGCCATTTCAGCCTTCATTATGCAACATCAATTAAAGTTCAATAACCTGTCTATGGTTTATTTGAACTTTAAACTGTGTCACGATTTCTCATGCAATTATCACGTTAGATGTTTGTAGTTTCATTGAATTTAGTAGGTAACTCGGTTATGAGCTTACGACTTATGAATCATCTGTTTTCAAAACCATATCGCGAACTGGCCTAAAACCAATACCCCCACATAATGTGCTATTAACATCTTGGTCGATGATTTGATAGCTTTCCAGTTTAATAAGGTGGCCTCGATGTAGTAATTAGTACCTACATATGATGTGTATTGTTTAGGTATGTACTTCATAATATGTATTTCAGGTTCCCGAATTATTTTGTGTAGATACCTACAGTTTATAATTTCTACTGATGGTTATCATTTTCACTGCAGTGGTTATATTAAATATCATAATCATAATCAGCTCAAATTGTTCCCATTGCTGTGACTCGAGCCTTCCTCTCAGTGAGAGGAGTTGGGCCATAATCCACCACGCGAACCCAGTGCGGATTGGTGGATAGGTTAGTGGCGTTTGAAGTTTTCAGGTCGCCCGAAGGCCCTCGACATAGCCTAACGACTGTTGTCTTAAGACATACAACCGGGACCGACGGCATAACGTGCCCTCCGAAGCACGGAAGCGCTCAGTTGAATAATGCCACTAGCGGTCACCCATCCAAGCGTTGCTTAACTTGTTGATCGGTTAAGATCGCCAAGTCGAGTTCCGCTACGAGCACTTATCTTAATATAATAAATATATTAATATAATATGATTATAGTATTGAAAATAATTTCAATCTCAAAAGGTCAAGTCAATACAACACCATTTTAGACTAATATTGATTTTTTAGCCGACTGGTGGATGAAAGTTAGAGTTGTAGGGTGTATGTACTGTACAGTCGCCTGCAATAAGATGTATACATTCCGTAATTTTCAAAACTTTAAAACAGCACCACATTTTATAACAATATAGATAAGTATTATTTTAAACAGTAAAATAATTTAAATAGCTTTATTTAATAATAATTTGATGTCCATTTTTATGTACCGGATTGCTGAGGCACTTTTAAAAATTGAGAATTGTATACATCTTATTGCAGGCGACTGTACATGCTGTGAAATCATAAGTATCAAATCATCAATCGCATGTATGTGTGTATTCTTAAAAATGGTTTATTATTAAATATTATATTTTATTTATGTTATAGATCCTATCAAGTGGATTATCAAAATAAAGGTATTAGAAAGTCGATATCAAAATGTTAAATAATTTTTGTTAATGTTTAATTAATGTTTTTTTAACAGAAAAATAAATAAAATATGACGTATGTTATTAGGTATATGTAAGGAAAAATACCAAATACCTTGTAATGAACAGCTCATAAGTATTGAAACTACTTTTGAGTGACAATAACCCAAGTTTTTTTTATTAAATTTTGGTATAACTACGAGTATAGGTGCTTTTGCACTCGATGTATTTCATTTGTTAATATTAATTACTAGTAATGTACTAGTTATGCAGATTTTAAGAACATAGCGAAAGTAGATGATTGTTAGAAATTGCAATGTAACCTCATTTGGGATTTTAGAGCTCACGTATTACATTATATGTATAATCGTAATCTAACATTTGCTGTAAAATAGAATAAAGAACAGAAATATATTTATAAAAAGAGTCAGATTATAATCTAAAATGACATTTTAGTAATAACTATACTAATGAATGCTAGCTTTGACACGTTAACCCGTCGGTCCTGGTTATTTGTCTAATCGTTAGCTGTCGGAGGGAATCGGGCGGGCTGAACGACACTATGCCTTGGCACGCTTATCCACCACGCCGCACTGGACCCGCGTGGTGGATTACGGCCCATACTCCTCTCTCTGAGAGCAAGGTTCGGGCCCCAGCAGTGTGAACGTAATTGGCGGGTACTTTACTGTACTAATTGTGTACTATGAGTGAGTAGTACAACCATAAATACCACAAGTGACCTATATCGATATAGAGCAATTAGGGCATAAAGACGTCATAAACTTTACAGGTCGCAGCTCATTTGGCCATAATCCAGACCAGAAGCACAGATTGTTCACTTCACTCAGTTTATTTATATTATTGATGGATTCACAGTTTACCGTATGGGCGATATCGGAAGTTGTTGTAGTTTTATACGTAAACTACGGCGATTTATGGGGAGTCGAAATAGAATCAAAGTTGAGCAGTCAAACTTTCATACTGCTGCTACGGCTTACGTCACAGACGAAGAAGCCTCACCCTTACTAAAATATATTGAATATGAATCGTATACGAAATGTGTACCTAACCCTGAAAATGTATAGATGTTTAACCTTGGAGCTAAAAAAACCCAATCGTGTTAAAGTATAATATTCCAATACGTATCCTACACACAAAAATAACACAATGTTAAATTATTTGCACCTTTATAATAACATCTCATGTAGAGTTAAGGGCAAGTTTCACTCAGCATAACGACTCACGCGATTTTAATTATGCTAACATACTGAGCCACACAATAACCAGTGGTATAATACAAAATCTATGCCTTCTAAGCATGAGTAGAATGTATAAGTAAATTTTTTTGCTTTACGTCGAATTGTTATTATTCTTCGTACCTACTTTCATGGTGTACGAGTACAACTCGTAATTGCATTTTAGGCGTTGCTGTACAGCTGAATAATTATAGAGGTTTTTATGCAGTCAAGTGCACTGTAGTGCGCTGATCACTCTGAGGCACTGGTTTCAGAGTCTCTTATCGCCTAGGAATTTCACATTCTTTAGTGCTCTTCACCCTAATGCAGTACCTGCTCACTATTGTTCCGCGGCAGAATACGGCACGACGGCGGTATCAACTAAGATGGCTTTTCCACAAGTGGCCTACCACGTAGTAAGTCGGGTTTCCACGCCGCTTACGATTCGAGACAGCAGAGGGAATATCTGTCTTATCACGGAGTAAATGTAAGGTAATGTAAAGATTAACAGTACTTCAGTTAGTTTCACGACCATGGCATGCGTGAAAAATTGGGATATGTACTCTAGGATTTTCTTTTCTGTACGTTTGCATATAAGTGTTTTTGTATATCTATTGATAGCTCACTGTTCTACAAAAACACTGCATAATAACGGTACTTTTCCAGACTTGTTAAAAGTCGAAACAAAATAATACACAACGTGTATATTCTTAAAAGTGTTTACTTCCTATTTGTTATTCATCTTTTAAAAAAAATCTAATATCTTCCACCCAGAGATCAGTTCCAGTTTTCAATTCTTCGATATTGTTTCGCTGAGATACGAGTAGATAATGCCGAAGGTCTCCAGTGTATTATTCACTCAGACGAACTACATTACAGTTGCGATTACTGCCAACAGCCCAGCGCTTTAGTTTTAGCTTTTGTAGTACAATGATGGGTAGCCCTGTAGGGCTATTATGTATCTCAGTTGCTAACAAAAGTTGATTGAAATCTAATAAAATGGCCGCTCTATGTCAGGTTTGACACCTCCAGTAAGCAAAAATGTTAGTAAATTGATGACTGGAGCTGACAAAAGTGACACAGAGGCGCCATTATTTTCGATTTCAAGCATCATTTGTTAGGAACTGAGATACATAATAGCCCTACTGTACTGCTCTCATAACCCAAGTAAGGCCAGTTTTACTAAAAATGTGGCAGGCAGAATATGTGGCACCCACCAATAACAGCTTCTTGCTAAAGTAGTCTCTGTTGGTACAACTGACATTGTATATCAGCAGGGCTATTATGTATCTCAGTTGCTAGCAAATGATAATTGAAATCATGAAAAATGGCGGCTCGATGTCATTTTTGACAACTCCAGTAAGCAAAATGTTAGTAAATTGATGACTGGAGCTGACAAAAGTGACATAGAGTCGCAATTTTTTTATTTCAGTCAACATTTGTTAGCAACTGAGATACATAATAGCCCTATGGGTGTACCGAAAACCCAACGATAACCTGATACCGGGCGAGAAGCCACGGTATATAAAGAAAAAAAAAATCCATGTCACGCCAAGCGATAACAGACATTTTTCGAAAACGTTGAAATTTTTTTTACTGTGATTTTATTAATAATGTAATTTCAAATAATATAGTATAGTATATAGTTTTTTAATATTTTATTACCTCATAACTTTCGACTGGGTGAACCAATTTCAAAAATTCTTTTTTTGAAAAAGCTGGTGCTTCCCGTGTGGTCCCAAGTAAATTTTATCAAATTCGGTCTGGTAGTTTTTGAATTACACTCCAACAACTAATTTTTACCAAAGTAATAGAATAGAAGTCGGTATTAAACTTTTCAAATTGGACTTGAATAAGGACATATGAAAAAGGTTTTTTTTTATTAATTATTACTGGTATACTTACTGGTACTGGTATACTTTGGTATACTTTGGCCTCTCGCCCTGGTACCAGGTTATCGTTGCCATATTGACGTATTTGAAAACTGTTTTATTAGTCTTTGTGCCCCCGAATTTGTGATTGATTACGCGTAGGTAAGTACTGATTTCACCTGTAACTATGGATTTCTTTCAACCTTGGATTGAGATGCGTCATCATGCGTTCGTGATGGATCATTCTAATGTGCATGTTAATTTAGCGCTCATTGGTTTAATAGTTATGTTACATGACCTAGTTTTTCCTTGCCTTGTGGAATTCTTTGTCAGCGTCGTCTATTTTGCCGAATATTTAGTACTGTACAAACAAATTGCGAAAAAGTATTGGTATCGCAAACGTCAACGCGTCACGCTTCGACGTACAAACTATGAGTTATCTGTGTCACCGTTGCCCTAGATACATGACAGTTTGTGTTGTTTCACGTGAACGATACTTTACGTTACACGTTATTTGTGCTAGGCCCACTATCTATGCCCCAGGGTTTCACCTGCGTGGTGTTGGATGTATGGATGGAGGTTTCCTATGCGTCGTTCCAGTGTTGCATCTAACTACATGCCAACTTTCATTCAATTATCATTTGTTTAGCCGTTCTGGCGTGATTGATAAACAAACCTCCATACAACCAAACCAACTACAAACAAAAAAAGGAAGTAATATTTAGGATTCTAAGTTCGTTTCGTCGTATGAAAACCAAAATTGAAAAAAGTCCTTTTAATTTTTTTATAAAATATATTGTTTAATCCTTTAAATTATATTGTTTATACCTTGATTATTAAAACAAAAGATTTATGAATGATACTGACGTATATTTACGTCACTGGGGCGGAAAGGGTTAAATGAACATTATCGGCAGACATGTTTCACCATTGTCACGGTATCGTCGCTGGTATGGTTACCTGCAGGGCTATTATGTATCTCAGTTGCTAACAAATGTTGATTGAAATGGAAAAAAAATGGCGGCTGTATGTCACTTTGTCAGCTCCAGTCATCAACTTACTAACATTTTTGCTTTCTAGAGTTGTCAAAACTGACATAGAGCTACCATTTTTAAAGATTTCAATCAACATCTGTTAGCAACTGAGATACATAATAGCCCTGTGGTGTTAACCAGGTGAAATTAGACATACCTATATATTATAAGTGAATCCCTATTTCTCTTGGTTACGCAATAACTATAGATCAACTGTACCGATTTAGATAAAACTTAGCAAGGTAATAGATAATATACTGGTGAATGACGTAGAATACTTTCATCGTCATCCATTACCACCATTCACCAAAAAAAGTTTGCGTTTGGAAACATGGGTAAGTCAACCACCATATTTATAAGTTAGTTATTTTGAATATTATTTTCATAAATGATTAAGGCGGCCTTTAATTAAGCTAATTAATACACCATATCAGTATTTCGTAAAACAACGAATATTTTTCGAACAATCGATATTATTATCTACCTACCTACATTTTGTTGCCATTTCATCTCCGTTATTCTCGGAATGGCTGTGACATACATAAAGCAAGTTTTAATTATTCTATACACGTTATTCGTAATGAACGTATGTGATGAGACAGTCGATCACCTGATGGTAAGCGTCACTGCCTATGGCAGTGGCAGTGCGACCCAGCACTGCGAGCATTGATGGTCGAGAGGATAAAATTTAAATTATCGACAAAAGAGCACATTATATAGCTATCGCAGAACGATGGATAAAATTAGTTTATCAACATGATAAGTTTGTCGGACTGAAGATCTATAAATGTATCTTGCCTTCTAATCTTTAATTTACAACGTTCTACGCAGCGCAATGTCATTCGCCTAGTAATTTCACTACAGCTGTGCCCTTCAACCTTAACATAGCACCTAGTGCTTTCAAACTACAGTTTCGAGGGCGGTGGTACCTACCAAGACGGACTTTAGCAGAAGTGTCCTATCACTTTGTTAAAGAAAATATTATAATATTAAAATAAAATATTCAAATATTAGGTACCTACACTGCCGAACCCTAATATAAAGTAGGTATTATACTTATTTACGTATAAAAATGTATACCTACCTAAGTGTCATAGTAAAAATGAAATAATACAAACTTACTTAATTATATTATGCCAATAATCAACGGCTATCTTGTGATAGCATCAAGGCGGTGAATAAAATATTACCCGTAATCTTAGAATAAGAACCGCCCGTAATAGTCGAATGGCAAAAACAGAATGCTGTCATTATGCTCGCGTGATCTACTGCAGTTCCTGGTTTGTTTAGCCATTTGGTTTGAGGCATAATACTGTCTTATATAACTCTGATACTAACAGCTACTAAATGTAAGACAATCCATCATGGTCAGTCTGGCCTAATGGTTGAACAACTTTCACGAGTCTGGTCACTTGTGGGTTGTAATTTGTAACTAATAAACATTGTTATAAAGTACTTACCTTTTTACTACTATTCTATATATCTATATATATATAAAAATGAACCCCTATTAATTCTGGTCACGCACTAACTTGAGGACGGATGGAACACTCTCGCTATTTTTTTATTGTCAGAAGAAGGTTCTTATGAGAGAAAAATCAAGATAAGATGGGACGTTATGGCGAGGCCGAAAGCCGAGCCTACTACGCAACGAAGTCGCGGGCAGTCGCTAGTACTACTATATTATTGTCTGTGAGGAACCCGCTTTATTTATATTATATATATTGGGGTATAAGCTACGATTACATTCAGAATTCCGTCAAAATCCGTCCAGTAGTTACAGCGCGTAAACAGACATACTAACGTTATAATATAACGTTGAAAGATAACAAAACATATCAAGCAATATGTTTTGTTATCTTTCAAATGTGAAATGCAGGTCCTACAACACGAAGGTCCATACGTGAAATTAATAAAATTCTTGTAAAAGTAAAACTTAATTAACACGCCAACATATGTAGGAAATTATATCTAAGACAAATTAGAACAATGGAAAGAGCTTTTCAAAGAAGTGTAAAAATCTTTTCAATACAAAATTACATTGAAGCTGTCACCTGGTTCCGAATTAAACAAAGTATTACGAGTATGTTTAGTGATTTACAGGAACGTGAAAGTATACTTAACAATACAACTTCTCGAACCTCTTTATTTTAAAGTTATCGCGAGCTCATTGGCAGGATGTATGTAAAGTTGTAAACATAACCGTTAAAACGTACACGCCGATACACTATAGTATTATTATAGTATACATATTCGCACTAAATTTCCCCGTAATGTATAAATATAAATACCAGTTAGGTATATTATGAAAAGTTTTTATGTTTGCTTTGGGTCGCAAATAAAGGCAAAGTTATAGCCTCAATTTATCAATAAACAATTCGGTTCCGACCATCTTGTATTCTTGCGCCCTGAAAACTTGCTCCGTCTGAAACTTCAGAAATATTAAACTTGTTTAAACTTTGGTCGATTAACGATCCGCAAAGTGTAATGAACTTTAGGTTATTAAAATCACCTGATTCGGCTGGGGAGGAGCTGGCGGCAAATGAGGCCAAGTTAAATCCCAACCATCACCGTTTATTATCAACGAGCTCTGAAAAAAAAAGGTTTATTTGCCATTTTCAGCATCTAATGGCAGTAAATTTACAGTAATGTGGACGGCTCGTGACTCGGCGAGTCTGAAGCTATCTCTGCACAAAAAACTGACGAGACTGTTTTGACTAAAATGGGGTCATTGAACGTTTACGCTGTTCATGTAATGTGCTTGATATCGTTAGGATAAAATTGGTATTCGATTTTACATCAAGTTTTATAACAAGTTCGGAAGCTTTCGCGGGACATTAACTTATGTACTTCGTGAGCTTGTGAAATACTTGAGTATATGATTTTATTCTTAGAGAATGTAACATGAGCTATGCTATTTATTTTGAAAGTTGCATAGTTTTAGTTAGTAAGCCAATGAAGTAAGAATTAAAGCCAAAGAAATGATTAAATTGCTTTCCATTTACTGGAACTCAAGCCTTCCTGACAGAACATAGAGAAGTACAACGCAGCTTGTTAGATATACTAGTGACCAGACTTGTGTCGAAGTTTTCAGTTGTCCTAAACAACCGGGGCCGACGGGGACGATTTAAAGAGCCTTACGAAACACAGAAGCGGTAAGTTCAAAATGCTAATAACAACCGGCACGGGTTGCTTTACCTTGGTGACCAGGTAAGATAAACAAGGCAAGCTCCTGCGAGAGACGACTAGAAGTAACCCAAAACAGCCGACCTGACCGAACTTCTTAGGTACCGGTATTGTACCAGGAGGCCGATTCTACTATTTCACCACCTTCAACAATCTATACCGCTGCAACTGCAGTTCGACTCGTTCAACTCCTGTTGTAGTTCGATCATTAAGATTAATTAAGAAAATAATTAAGAAAAAGCCATTCTACTATTTCTAGAGGCAAATTGGTAAGTAACGTCATTGTAAACACTTACTATACATATACATTAAACTCTGCTATATACGAAAATGAGGTAGCGTTGTATTAATTATCTATCGAGTTGACAGAATGTAAAGTTTTGATCAATGTTGACGTCAACAGAAACGTAACTGCGCAGCTGGACTGTTTTTCAGTAGCAGAATAAGATAACGTATAAAAGTCACCGTTCAGCTGCAGTTCGATTGCAATTTAGTTAGTGGAATCGAACCCCAGGTACAAACACAAAAGTATTTGCAAAAATACCTGCTACAACGCAACCACCGTAACAAAAAACTGGCTCCCTAATGAAATAGTTACATCGGTATTGGTATTCGGAAGGGACAGGAGCTCGCAGGTGCCGAAATAAATTGAATACTCATTGGAGCACATTGGCCCGGTGACAGGTGGGGGACAGTGACATAAATTATTTACTATCCCTTGCCTACCCGAAACAGCTATAACAAAGTACTTGTATTTCGCTTTGTTCATTGGCAATAAATAGTTCGCAACTTATTGGATGTGCGTGCCGAAGACAATGCCACCGAAATCTAGTTTTAATTTTATTACAAAGACCATCTAATTATCCTCTGCCCAACCTTTGAATGCGTCATCAACTTATCAAAGTGGGATTGCATGTCTCAACTTGTATATAGCTAGGAGACATCCTAAATGTAAAAAGGAATAGACTTCTATTTTCCGATTAGATTACACATTAATATTTTGATGTTACACTTTCATATTATTAACACACAAAAACAGGAGTATAGAATGAATAATCACACTAATATTATAAACGCTGAAGTATTTCAATTTAGATAGATAGGTATATATGGAAGGACGTTATAATTAAAATACTTTGACTACAAAAATATTAAAACCACTGAATAATTACGCTTATTTAGTCGTTGTGTATCTGTAGTAAAAATACCTATAATTCTATCTGTCATTTTATATCCCTCCATGTGTCAGTATTCCTTATATTTAAGTTGTTAAATGGTTTTATCAATTCCGAAGTTTGTAAAACGTGTACTATAATTGTAGGTAGGGTTGTAAGTTTGTAGTGTTTGTAATGTAGAACAAAAATATGTTACTTCCTAGGCATAATTATCGTTTAGAATAGATTTTGTTGTATTAGGAGGCTGATTCTGCTATTTCACAAAGTATAGTACTTACTCAAAGTATCCATGATTTATTGAGACTATTGAAATTTTTAAATAATTATATTATAACGTTTACACACTCATATTTGCACTTGGATTCGTTATGTCGCGGGAGGCGTGGACATGCCGCGTCAATTATCATTAGCATGGAATTTCTTACATGTTAGAGAGCATATAATTTCTTCATGATCCGACCAGAGTGAACAAGCTTGTGCTGGGCAGGCATGCTTTACTGGGAACCATCTATACATCAGACGAGAGATTGGGAGAGAATGTGTACATTAATACTAACACAAAAGGCAGAGATACGAGAACCTCTGTATACAATATAGATTATTATTATAATAGATTATTATTAATTTATATTTTCAAACAAATAGTAAGTACGTATTTAGCTATTGCATAATATTAAGGTATTTTTGCACATAAAAGATATGCTTATATTAGATTGTTTTCCGGGCAATGTTTCCCTTGAGGGCAATGTTGGCATATTTTACGGTACGAAGATAAATAAATAATCTTCGTCAACTATCAAAAGTTACTTATATACCTACCACCCTCTTAAATATGATATGTAGCTTTTTACTATTTATATAGACATGTATGATGCTTCCATATTACATGTAACAAGCCTTATGATATGTCAAGTTATAGATACCTATTATTTCATTGTATGAGTTCAGATTGTTTTTCAAACACATAGACTAAACAATAGCATTATATACATAAACCTATGTAGTTTATAAATGTTATATTACTTCTAATATGTATGTACTTTTAATATGGTAAAACAGTGGAAAACATTGTTATTACGTAAAATATAATTATTTCAAAGTAAATCAATGGGTTAGCTTTTAACCGATACTGATGGTTACATCCATAAAAGCTGAGTGAGTCACAATTATATACGTTTAAATACACAGAATGGTCTGTGTTTAAATATAATAATATGTTCTTTGACTTTGACTCTACCATTCCTACAATAATTTCACAGACCAATATATCCATGGTCTGTGAATAATTTATATGCGAGAGCAACTTGTTTTAGCTTAAAAATTGGAATGAGACAAAAAAAGACTCGATTTATTTTGGAATTGTGCGTCAAGACTTTTATTGTGGCTGCAAGAATTGTAAGCTGTTATGAAAACTGACGTTCTTTGTAAACATGTTGAAATGAGAAACGCGAAACACGTATAAATAAGTCAGATCTCGTAGTTGCAGCTATATTTATTACTGCTGTTTGCCTCTAACCATATTTACACGTATTCTTGGAAGTTACCCTTACATCTGATGAACCTATAGTTGCAGCTATTCAATGCAATGCAACTGCATGGGAAGCGCTCGCAGCGGAAGGCTTGTAGCAGTTAAAGTGGAGCTTGACTTGGCGATCTTTACCTATCAACAAGTTAAACAACGCTTGCTGTGGTCAAGAGTTGGATGGGTGTGTGCTAGTGGCATTATTCAACTGAGCGCTTCCGTGCTTCGGAGGTTACGTTAAGCCGTTGTACCCGGTTGTTTGTCTTAGGACAAAAGTCGTATCGAAGGCCTTTGGGCGGCCTAAAACTACGATATGAGTACGCACTGGGCCCGCGTGGTGGATTATGGCCCTACTGAGGAAGGCTTGAGTACTAGCAGCAGGAACATTATGGGATAATTATGTATAGGGACTGTGTAATCAGTAGATACTATATGTATGATTGGATGGAGCTAAAATTAAAATTACTGAGTGAATGTGACTAAAAGCCTAATCACAGGTGTATTTTAAACGCGCAGGGGCCTTATTCGCTATGACCATTCTACAAGTAACGCGCCGAGTTACGATATCTTCAAGGAATGATCGCAAAGTTGTATTGATTTTACGGCCATTCCTTAAAGATATCGTAACGCTGTGCGTTATTTGTTTGAATGGTCATAGCGAATAAGGGCCCTGACGACGCGCGTTTCCCGAACGCGCGTTTACGGTGCCGTAAATTAGACTAATTCTCGTCTGAATCTCGTTTGAAGAGCGTTAACACGCGTCACATGCGCGTCGTCTGCGCGTTTAAAATACGCCTTGTGCGTATATATTAGGCCCTAAACAGCTACGTCTTGAACGTAGTGCAGTCACGCAGTAAAGGTCTTGATGAAATTGTAACTGTCATAGGCAGGAATGACGTAACAGGCGTATTTACGTCACGGTTTATAAAAAATATCTTATTGGTATTGGTATGATTAGATACGTCAAAGTCACAAGGACTAAATCGGGGTTAGGTAACGATAGGTACTTATCGAAAGCCTCGGTGAGACAACAGCGTCTGTGTCTGAAGGACATGATCGAACTAGTCGAATATGAATAGGGAAACTTTAAGGAAATATTTCACTAACTAGGTGCTTCTAGGGAGCTATCTTAATACTAGCTTCTGATTAAAAATATCGTAGGTGCATACATCAGCCGACTCCAAGCTTTCTCTATTGTCTTAAATCATTTTCAGCATCTCAGAAAACAGATTAATTTAGTTAACAAGTATAAAATACATATTTGGCTAAAACTACATATTTATAAAGTTGAAACATAATTTAATACATCACGTCCGTTAAAAAGAGGTCAATGACACCACTTAATACAGATTCAAATCAATTCGATCTATGTTTATTTTTTGTTAACCGGTCTGTGGAGAACAACCAGTTTGTATCTATCGCAGGCTTTTCGGTTGAGCGATTTATTGTAATTTCTATACTGTCACAAGTTATCGAAAATTATGTAGACATGGAGGCTATTATTAGCCCCTCGATCATACGAGATAGTCTCTGCGGCCTAGATCCCAAAGATTCTAGCTTTTCAACATTATCTCCGTGATAATAGGATTGGCCTTTTAGCTGTTAGCATCAGTTTTCTACCGACTTCCAAAAAGGAGGAGGTAATCAATTCTTTCATTTTTTATGTTTTTTACCTCATAACTTTCGATAGGTTCAACGGTTTCTCAAAATTCTTTTTATGTTTGAAACACTTGTACTTGTTCATAAGACAAGTACAATTAGAAAAAAATAATACCGACTTCCATTCTGTTCAGTTATTGTAGTGTATCTCAAAAACTACTAGACCAATTTAAATGGGACCACACAGAAAGCACCAGCTTTCAAACATAAAAAGAATTTTGAGAATCGGTTCATCCAGTCGAAAGTTATGAGGTAACAAACATTAAAAAAACAGTCGAATTGAGTACATCCTCCTTTTTTTGGAAGTCGGTAGAAAACTAAATCGTTCAGCATAAGTTCTCTTGAATGTACCACTAGGACCTTAACATTACTTTAGCCAATATAATAATAATAATAAATTATATTTTATTCTTGTTCCTATGTAATTTTAGACTCAGATTTTACCGTGTTTTGATGTGCTTAAAAATATGATTATATTGTCAGATATACATATTGTGTATTTGTCTGATATGAAAATTAACGAATATTTATAGAAGTAAGATTAGAGACGAGAAAATGATATAGAGTACAAAAGAGTGTTAAGAGCTACGAAGAAATAATTCTTCTTCGTAGGTTAAGAGATATTGCTGTAGAGGACTATACTACGAGTATATAGTAGGTACTGGACTTGAACAATCAATATTCTCACTCTCTCGGCACTATTGCGACAGTAACTGGAGAAAGTTCAGTGGGCTACAATTTTTTCGTAGTATTTCAATCAGCTTGCCTTCAACAAGGAACCCAATAATAGTGTTTTTTGTACGTGTAGTGGGTATGTAGGCTAATTCTAACAATTTGAATATTCGGAATACTAACACAGATAAGTATGTAGGTATAACGGACTCCATCTACGATGTTAGGTCATACTATTTGTATGTAGGTTATAATTATATATAAGTACATATATTATAAGCCTACGGACGACGATTAGCCGAATTTGTGAGCGAGCAAGATTACTACAGCAATTATATCAAAATGTTGATAGGTTTGGGGTATTTTTTCGATTTTTGTCGGTTTCAAACTTATGTTAGGTATGCACACTATCAAATTATTTTTGAATACTTTAACTAATTTAAATTTATTTATCTTTCTTAAGCCTACAACTTTATCCTAAATCCTAAATCGTGAGCCTGTCTTTATTATGAAAACATTATCCATGCATGTTTTTTATGTAAGGATAAAATTAGATTTTGGGTAAAATGGCCTGTAGGTAGGTACCTCTGCCTCTACCTCTCATGGGTACATCATTCAGATATTATATATATTACTTATGTGATTTTCACAACAGTTTCTCTAAAATCGTGGTCCTTCCTCTAATGAAAACGAAAATTTATAACAATAACTAAATCTATTTTTAACCGATTTCCAAAAAAGGTTCTCAAGTAGCCGCGTGATTTTTTTAAATGTTAACAAGCATAACTGTTTACAGAGTAGTCCGATTTTAATAATTATTGTTTAATTTTTTAATTGCATTCTAGTAGAGTATACTTTCGAGGTTTTAATTAAATCAATTTTGGTCAAGCAGTTTTTGAGTTACAATCCAATAACTGAAAAGTGATTCGCCTAACTTGATGATATCGTAATTGACGGTGAATTACAGTCGATCCCGTGAGAGGGTTCTAAAAAGGATGAAAAATATTTATAAGGAATGGAACCGACTTAAACACTAAAAAGTCGGTACCATGCGCTGTGCGCAATATTGTGATATTACATTGAAATTTATAGAGAGAAAAATTCCATCCTCGGACGGGATTCGAACCCGCGTCTTCTGACTAAATTATATAACTTTAAACTAAATAACTAAACTAAATTATATTGTGATATTAGGTGCTTTCGAACTATTGTGGTACCGACATCAGAAAGTTATTTCACATGTTTTAGTGTTGTAGTCGGTTCAATTTTTTGGTAAAAAAATATATGCAAGAATATTGGTAAGCTGCTAGTAGAAAATCATAAAAATATAAAACATTTTATATTCAACTATTTAGTCTGTCAAGAGGTTTAAGTGGTTATTCGTGTATACTTAGTAAGTATTAATAATGTAATTCTGACAACTAACATAACACTGTAAAAATATTTATTTTATTTGCTCAAGAATATATAGCTTCTTCTTACTCTTTCTGTTAATATACAATTTTGTTTCTGTTTTAATTCTCAAAGTTTGAATTTAAATTCAAAATCAAGAAGATTTATACTGTTCATTGATACATTTTTAAATAGTATGTATAGCCCTTTGAAAATGCATTAACTTCTCTTAACTCTAATCTTATGTGTCATGTTTAGTTAATATACAATTGTTACATAAATATTTATCTGATTGACTTAAAATAAAATTCTAATAAAGTAACTGGTTGAAATACGAATGTTACAACTCTGCAGCTCGTAGGATAATAAACACTATAAAAATAGTAATACCATTAGCGTACAATTGGCACACTTCTTCACACTTTATATTGGCGAGCAGGTAGAGACATAAATGTAAGACATAAGTTTACAAATGTAATTCTCACGATATCACGCCATTTTATTTATTATTTAAGTATATAACGAGGAACTTCAAATCGTATGTGCTTCGGGTTACTGCGAAGCACAAGGAAATTTTCCTCCTTACAGACTTTTGGCCGGAAGGAGTTGTGTATCGACGCTACAGGGAAGCCAGACAGCAACTAAATCCCAAAATATAAAATATAAATATTTATGTATGTTAGTCTGTAAGGTATATATTAATTATGAGTCATAGAATAACTCTAATGTTATCTTAAGTTACTTGAATTAAAGATTATTATTATTATTATATATTATAATAGATATATTATATAACTATCAGCACCTAGCCCTTCGGCATTCTCTAGTAAATATAATAAAGCAAGAGTTAGGTGATAGTCCTTCATAAGTTTGTTAATATAATTCTTACGATATCACGTGATTTTATTTATTATTTAAGTATATATTATGTAGTGTGTGTGTGTGATAGTGTCTCAAATAAATCATACCGAAGAGCAGAACTTGGTAACCAGCCTATTCTAATCATCTCTATAATATTAATAAGTCTACAAAACATGTCGGTTGTTCAAGCTAAAATTGGTCTTATTATCGATCTCTTGTTTGTTTAGCTAGATATTGAAAGGTTAGTTATACTATGTATAGGTATATACGAAACATTAAGACAATTCGATAACTAGTATTACAATGTAAATATTAATTAATAATATTTTGTGCATGTACAGTGTACATGGCCGTAGCACAGTCTATGTAAACTTATTTTATACTGTGGTAATAGTGTAAGTAATATTTATTGAATTATGTTTATTTTTCGTAGGGAAATATATTAATATTGTATCGGATTATGTTTCTGAGCTCATTATTAACGTAGTATGTGGAATATAGACAGACCGGTTGGCGCAGTTGGTAGCACCCCTGCCTTCTGAGCCGCTGGTCCCGGGTTCGATCCCCGGGCAGGTCAAACATTTGTGTGCATGAACATGTCTGTTTGATCTGTGTTTGGGTGTGTATATGTATATAAGTCATCAGGTTACCATAGCACAGGCTCTGCCTAGTTTGGAACCTGAAGTGTGGATGTTGTCCCATATTATTATTATTATTATTCCTTTTATTTGACATATTATTATTAATTATTATTATTATAATATTATTATAATTATTATAATATATTATTATTATAATATTATTATAATATATTATTATTTTAATATTATAATTATTATAATACCCAACACCTACAATCCTCCACTTTTTGTTTGTAATTGTAATACTCCACTTCTGACAAGCTGTCATTCTGCTACCCATAAAATTTAACATTAGTAGAAACATTGTAAAAATATATATAAAAAAATGGCTCCGAGTTTCTTGCCGATTCTTCTCGGTAGGCTCTATATATTTTGGAACGCGGCGGTAGAATTTTCATAGTACATTATAATGAATAATTGACGTTCACAAGTGCGTCTTTGATGCCTAAATTGAATACATGATTTTGACTTTGACTTCTCAATTTTAAATTCAGTCGTAATCTAAACAAATCTATTTTACATTACAGTTTGAATAAAACCATTGAATGTTTACACAGGATAACATTAGGAATTCACGATCATACAACATACGACATACACAGAATAAATATTTGACTAAAAAGAAACAAAATAAATAGATAAAATAAATCTGAAAACATTACGAAATCAAACAAAAATTTACGACGTAACATACTGCATAAAGAAACTAAAATGGAGATGGGCAGGTCATATGATAAGGAGTAAAGATAAATGGGCTAAGGATGTAACTGAATGGTGTCCAAGACAAAACAAAACAAAAAAAAGAGGGCAGCGTCTTAGATGGGAGGACGATATTCGGAAAGTAGCTAGAGTTACTTGGCAGAGGATGACCTATAATCGGAAAGAGTGGCAAGGTTTATGAGAGGCCTTTGCAGAATCGCAAGACAATCTTAATACCGGTTTCAAATAATCCATAATATTTAAGTTTAATGTGTTGCTTCATAATAACTTAGTTGGTAGCCATATGTAACATTGATAAATAAAGGCTATTATTAGTAAAAAGAAACAAAATCTATCAGATTAACAAAATCACAAGATTCTAAATTATCATTTCAATTTCTCTCTAAAATTACATGACCCTCTTCTACTACTGAATATTAAGCAGACTACATTTGAAATGACTATTTTTGGCTAAAGCTTGTTGGTATATCTGAATACAGATCTATGATAATTCTTAATATAACAGATTAACTCAGAAAGCGACTACAAATGATCAGATTTACGACTCTATTTTTAGATAATTACGGACGTTTTGTTTAGATTAACCTAAATGGAATGACAGTAAATAATCAGAGTAATTATTTGAGTACACGCATTACGGAAACAAAAAGCTGAGCTTATAAGAAAATATTTGTGATTCTTATCTTTGTTGTGCTGGCACGGTATTAGTACTCTGAGGTAAGAAAATACAGTAAAATGATTCGTCGATGTACTCGTCGACGCGCTCAGTGATGTCAAATACTTTATGAGATATCGCCCTTGTACATAAGGTTGTTTTTACAACGTTTGTTGTCATTTGTTTCACGGATGTTGTCAAAGATGCAACGATGTTTGGTCTTACAGAATCGCACGGCAGGTCAACTGTGATAATAATAAAAATGATAATGATAACTCATAGTTTGTACGCCGAAGTATGACTCTTAAAGTGAAAAATTTTTACCGAAATACATTTTATTATATTGTTAGTAAAACTTTTTTAGTACATAATTCAAGAAGCGAATAATATTTATAGTGGTCACAAAATAATTACTACGGCTGGGATTCCAATGATAACATTTGGATCAGTGGCACATAATGTCTTTAAGGTTACGTCATCATATTTTCAATTAAATATAAAATTATTGCCCTATTTAAAAAGTTATTATTTCATAACAGCTACGGCAATAAAGGTGGGCGGATTCCGTCCATTTTAATGGGAACCATTAAAGAAATTATACACATTCAAACACAATGTTTCTCTTCCGGGTGAACACAATATACAGTTGAGATTGCAGATATGTTTCATTTCATGAAGTCGTTTTGAAGAAATTCGTTTTCTTTTGTGTTTTAATATTATCAGAAGAAATCTCTCTTTAATAACTGGTAGTATAATATATAGTATATAATGGTAGCCAGTAGTATTTGCGGTACCGATTAAGAGAGGAGATTTCTTGACAAATTTAATTAAGAATAAAATTAAGTAAAAACACATACAAATCTGTTGTTTAAACAACTTCTTAGGCAGGTATTGCAATAAGAGAAAGTGGAGTTTTGTGAGTGGAGCGGAAATGCCATACAAAATGTATCTAGATCTGCCGTGCGATTCTCTAAGAGCAAACATCGTTGCATCTTTGACGACATCCGTGAAACAAATGACGAGATGACAAGAAAAGTTGGAAAAGCAACCTTATTTACAAGGGCGATATCTCAAATTATTTGACATCGGTGAGCTCGTCGACGAGCGCATCGACGAAACGTTAGAGAATCGCACGGCTGTATACTGGCAAGTCTGAAATCACTGTTTAGGTTACTTCTGGAATAAGGCCCAAGTGCATGAAAAATTTAAGTTTTAGAGATTACAATAATTTATATTATCTTTTTTAATTATTTCTTATATTTTCTTAATAATTTTTATAATTTCTTATTAATTTATATTCTATTAATCTTTTTTAGTTATATGTTGAACTGAGTGAACTCATGAGAAAGTATGTTAAAATATTGTCATAAAGAAACTCAAATAATGTGTGACTAATTCCTAATGAGCGAGTGACAACCGAGTTACAACAAACATTACCTTGTTATATAAGAGGTTATTGACGATATAAAAGAAAACATATGAAAGTAAATCATTAAAAAAGGATATGAAAATGCATTTAGCGTTTTAATAGTAGGTACATACTTCGTGCTGACTGCCGATAACAGACTCAAGGTAACAGCGTAAACAAGAGGAGAACAACCACCTTCGACTCTTTCAAGGCAAGTTAGCTAGAAACTATTATATAATCTACAGCAAGGCTTGGGCGGCCAATAAACTTCAGACAAAATGTAAGCAAAGTAAGCAAAGTCCGAAAAGTAAACATGTCTATCTTTGTATATGAAGTTACCAGAATAGTAACACGGATAAAGGCATTATTATGATGATTTAGGACTGTATGGTAGAGGGGTACCTTTTCGTTTTCTATTCACATGGCTTTTTCTGATTAGAAGAAGGCAAGAGCATGAATAGGACTGTGTTTAGCAGCGGAATGATAATAGTGACCACAATACAACTTTTGGAAGGAATTTGACTAGGTGTATTTAAAAAAAATTACGTTTCTTTTTGTCATTAATGTGTCAAAATAAATCTTTTCAATTTGCTATATTGTTGCTACTTGCCAGTATTTGGGGTTAGAATTTTGTAGTACAATCATTCGGTCTTTGACAAAGGCATAAGTGGGGCCAACATTCAGAGGCTATTTGGTATAGAAATACAAATACAAAGTACTACAATTATTATTATTATTATTCACATAATACTAAAAAAAACTAGATTAAAACTTAAGATTGATGTGCCAGAATAAATGTATCACCTCTATATATATATATTACTTAGTATTTTTCTTGGGATTCCAAAGAAAGGTAAGTTCTTAAATTGAAGACGGTATCGTTTTCATTCTAAGAACTTAAAACAAATAGGAAATAATATTTGCGCAGTAAACTCGTGCAGACGTGGATGCTGTCAACTTTTGGAAAAGTTTACTCTGGCCATCAATCACACGTAGAAAGATGTGGAATAGTTTTCAAACAGACTTTTATTTTCTTCGATTCTAGAAGTAACTTTACTAAGTACTATACTTTTATTAGGGTTCCAAAAAACTACAAGAAAAGGAACTCTTATAAGATCATTCTGCCCGTCTGTCCATCCGTATCCTTACGCCTAACTTAAATACTTATACTAAGTACTTGTAATAGTTAACGTACGTGCATAAAATTGTTCAAACGAGTGGATTAGGTATAGACCTCAATTTTGAAAGAACGGAAATACTGTAATCATATTTGAGGGGTGGCCTAAATTACACAGTAGAAACTAGTAGTTATCTTTCACAGTGATACATTGTTCATATAAAATATGTACTTTCTTCTAAAACAGTGTTGCACACAATGTGATAACAAGGGGACGTAGGGGACGAAGTACATATTATATAGTATAGTGTAGTATAGTATAGTATAGTGTAGTATAGTATAGTATAGTATAGTATAGTATAGTATAGTATAGTATAGTATAGTATAGTATAGTATAGTATAGTATAGTATAGTATAGTATAGTATAGTATAGTATAGTATAGTATAGTATAGTATAGTATAGTATAGTATAGTATAGTATAGTATAGTATAGTATAGTATAGTATAGTATAGTATAGTATAGTATAGTATAGTATAGTATAGTATAGTATAGTATAGTATAGTATAGTATAGTATAGTATAGTATAGTATAGTATAGTATAGTATAGTATAGTATAGTATAGTATAGTATAGTATAGTATAGTATAGTATAGTATAGTATAGTATAGTATAGTATAGTATAGTATAGTATAGTATAGTATAGTATAGTATAGTATAGTATAGTATAGTATAGTATAGTATAGTATAGTATAGTATAGTATAGTATAGTATAGTATAGTATAGTATAGTATAGTATAGTATAGTATAGTATAGTATAGTATAGTATAGTATAGTATAGTATAGTATAGTATAGTATAGTATAGTATAGTATAGTATAGTATAGTATAGTATAGTATAGTATAGTATAGTATATAGTATATATAGTATTGTATAAGAATTTTCCGTCCATCGTCGGCATGCACAACGCAAGAGGCGATGAAACCTACTACTACTAGGTGGTAAGACTCTTGTGCAAGAAACCATCTTGGTTAGTAATACCGCAGTATCAGTATATCAGAAGCAGTAGTACATGCCAAGAGAAAAGAGACACATGCGGGATTGTTCTACCATCACGTGGCCAGGCGGCAAAATATAACACCTTCTACCATAACAGTAGAACTAAAGAAAAACTACCCCTTTGTGATATTGTGAACTGTAGTGTGAAGTAGGATTGTGTTTTGTAAAAATACACGAAGACTCGATACCTAATGTGATTTAAGGTATTCATTTGCGTTGTTCAAGTTAAGTCTAGGTAAATATACTTACAAGTATATATAACTTCTATAAATGCGAAAGTATTTCTAATTTTAGATTGATGTGTTTGTTACTCTTTCATGCCAAAACTACGGTATTTAACATACGCAGACCTGGAATAATGATGGTGACCAGGAATATCACATCTATTACTTTTTCGCCCGGATAAAGGTTTTTTGGTTTGGGATAGTTATGGATACCATACGCGGATCGAAGGCCGCAAGAAGTAATAAAGTGAACCAGAAAGAGTGCGGTATACTTCCATTTATTTCAATCTTTAGTCTGGATCTTACTTTATTGAATCCTCGTTAAATCTAAATGTTTTTAATTATTCGTCTTAACATTTGGCAAACATAACATAAAAAGGAATATCATCACTAGACAATAAATCTGCAGATTCAAAATGAAATCTATTTAACGTAAAATTGTGTTCCAATAAAAGCCTTAAGGCATACGCAGATAAAAAGGAAACCGATCTTCACGCGTAGTTATACTACCATTTACCTACTACAAGAATATTTTTCAGCTCTTAAAATAAGTGTTGCCATAAATAAGATTTACCCTGAGAGACTCCACCGCGAAAGTAACGTATTATCTCGGCAGCAATCTCTCTGAGCCGGCTTACGGGATTATGTTAGGGCAACATTTAGTTTTAAAGAAACGGTTTATCTTTTGCTTTAGTTAAATATACCTACATATTGACTTTACACAGTCTTTAGTAGATGTTGACTCACTGCTTATTCTGTGTACGTAACTACATTTTCTATAATTATGAGAATCTTGTTTTACATGCGTAATATTTGATACCATTAGTAACAAGTACAATTTGACAAATTTAATACCTTCCATTATATTCAGTTATTGGAGTGCATCTCCAAAACTACTGGACCGAATTTGATGAAATTTAAATGGGACCACAAAGAAACCAGTTTTCCAGCTTTCAAACAAAAAATAATTTTGAGAATCGGTTCACCCTATCAAAAGTAGACAAACATAAAAAAAAATACAGTCGAATTGAGTACCTCCTCCTTTTTTTGGAAGACTGTAGAAAAGTTTCTGAATATAGGTATCTATTTATATCATCACCATCCAGCTAAAAAACTAAACGGCCTCCCTTCCCAGGATTTACATTTGGAAGCGGCCCGCGCGTCTCACGTAACAAAAGAATTCCAAGGAGCGCAAGTCAAACGATTGAACAACTTTTGTAGAAATAACTGATCCTTTGTAATGATTATGAAAGCAGAAAAATTTTTCGGATTGAAAAATTCGTAAAGTTCTTGTATTAAGTCACAAAAGAAAATATCGGGAAACATTCTAGCACAAACTCTCTAGCACAACAAACAAACGAATTTACATTCCAAACTCATACGCCTGTGTGACTGAAATTTCCGACATGCGTTTCATTCAACATAAATAATCTTTTAGGGATCTACCATTATTTAAAAACTTGTTTTTAGTAAATAGTGACGCGTATTTACAGTGTTTAAGAAACAAGGGACAATATCAGCGGTGGACCTCAATCTTTACTTCTATACTATAGTAGATCCAACCGTTTATCCTCTTTTTGACAGCACCAATAGAACGTAACATGACGATGTTACGCAAAAGTTAACTTATAAATGCGAGGTTTTAAAAATATGACAACTGCTTAAATTTGCTCCTTGATCCCGTATAATAATCATCTTTCACAAAATGAGTCCATAAGTGCAGTAGTTTTTTTATAAATTCCATAAAATAACAAACGTTTTTAAAAAATTACGTTCTATGGCTATCAACATAGTGATGTTACGAAGTTACGATTGAGATATCGATATTGTTTATGAACTATTTTTACACGGGTGTTTTCCGTTCTCGGCACATAATATCGGATTTATTTTTATGTAAAACCGTTATATTGATGCGCCTCAGGAAAACATACAGCATTATTTGAAGACGTGTTTATCTCCTGGTGTATATCCAAAAAAGAACAAGGTTATGATGACTATGATGATTACAAGTACAAGTCATACTTGACGAAGCTGTTACCGGTTAAATCTGGGATGGCCAGCGAGCAACACGGAAGGGAGTAGGCATACACAGCGTTTCCCCTCTGTCAAAGTACAAGTCCGCATGGACCATGGAGTTTGATAATATACTGTGGGGTGAGGGCGGGGCTAGATTTGTGAATGGTGCTTTATTTTTTATGTGTTAGTGATTTGGTTGTGTGAGTATGATCGGCAATGGATCGGTACAGGTATGTTTTGTATGTAATAGTGCGGCTTTGCGCTAGTGTGCAACTTCCCCTCCCGCAAGAAATGACAGAAAGATTTGAACAATATTTTTTAGCTAAGGCTACTCCCTTCCGTGTTGCTCGCTGGGGATGGCAGACATTAAAGTCTGCCGTTTGGTACCAGAAAATAGTAAAGTTTGAGCAACCCCAATTCCAATTTAAGCAAACGAAATCTAATCTTTTATTTTTATTTATTTATTAATCAAAATCAGATTCATCGTTGCTGTCACTCGAGCTATTGCCGACATTTATAATTAATTGTTGACTCATATAATCTATCGCCACGTGTTTATCCCAATCTGCCATTATAGTTTCTTGTGTTTTTTGAATTACATTTTGCCAGCTTTCCGCAGTTACTTTCACACATGCATTTTTTAATAAATTTACCATTTTGTTTGCCGTGAATGGGGGTTTTGTGTTATTTCTAGCAGCGTGTCCTTTAACTTCATCATCATCATCATCTCAGCCGTAGGACGTCCACTGCTGAACATAGGCCTCCCCCATGATTTTCCAAAAGGACCGGTTGGAAGCGGCCTGCATCCAACGTCGTCCTGCGACCTTTCTCAGGTCGTCTGTCCACCGTGTCGGTGGACGACCTACGCTGCGCTTGCCGGTACGTGGTCTCCACTCCAGAACCTTTCGGCCCCATCGGCCATCTGTTCTGCGTGCTATATGCCCTGCCCACTGCCACTTCAACTGGCTAATCTTCTGGGCTATGTCGGTGACTTTCGTTCTTCTACGGATCTCCTCATTTCTGATTCGATCACGTAGAGAAACACCGAGCATAGCCCTCTCCATAGCTCGTTGTGCGACTTTGAGCTTTTCTATGAGGCCCATAGTAAGAGACTTATTCTCCTGCATGCCGCTTGTTCCGTAGGCTTCGGTAGTAATTTTTGTAATCGTAGATGCACTAATACCTAACGCGGCCGCAACGCGCTCTCTCACTTGCGACAATGGTAAAAGCGGGCCGCCATTTTGATACTCTGCTTCAAAGTAATTACGAAGCTTGATCACCATTTCTCTCGTCTGTCCTTTCAGCACTGATCCTTTCGGCATTTTATAGTTCCAATATAAAACTCAGCAAATAATTACTAGCACGGGCGTCTTGTTGCGAGTGACAGTGACAAATACAAAACGGCGGTGGACCATTGAGTTTTACTACCTTGATAAAATACTACTGCTTACCCATAGACAAAAAAATTGGCAGTCATAGGAATTGCCGATAGAAGTGAAAACTTATAACTCAGAATTTGATAGCTTACCTTGGAAACTACACGGGTGTAACCGGACGGCGTGGCCTCGCCATCTGGGCATGGCCATCTAGAAATGCGTCAGCATTTCCCATTGGCTGATGCGTTTCTAGATGGCCATGCCATGACGGCCTGTCCACGCCCTTTCAACATTCCCCATTGGCTGACGTATTTCTAGATGGCCAATAGCCATGGTCATGGCGCCATTCCTAGGACTATTCTCTTTCCGCACAGACTCGATAGAAAAATGAATCGAAATCGTGTCCACTATAATCACTTGGTCACAACACTTTAACTGACAAATTAGATCTGTCAAAAAGAGGATAAACGGTTGGATCTACTATAATATAATATTATAAAGATGGAAGATTTGTATGTATGTTTGTAACGAATTGGCTCAAAAAGTACTGGACCGATTTAAAAATTCTTTCACCATTGGAATGCTACATTCACCCTGAGTAACATAGCTATATAAGATTCATCATTATCATCCATCGCCGCGCGGGTGAAACCGCGGAAAGTAGGTAGTTATGTATATAATAAACTATTGTAACTACCTGAACCGACCTATTAATTATTCAGCAACAAAAACATAACAGGTTTTTTTTCTTGCTAACTTGTATTGCTTAACACTTTTGCGTGCTTATTAACCCTTTAGGTGGTTATTAATAATCATTCAATAGTTTATGTTAACTCAATAATCATTAATAATCCAGTTTTAAAATTGTTAGGTTCCTAATAAGATTAATGCATATTTTTTATAGTATTTCTTTTTAAAGCACTAACGCCTGCTTAAGCGATCTCAAATATTAAAAATTACGGGATTCGAATGGCGTCTTCTGACGTCAGAAGAAGTCCGAGGAAGTGAATTTTTCTCTCTATAAATTTCAATATGAATGCATATGCTAAATGTACTCGTATAAGAACTGAAGAAGTTATACATTTTGACATATTCCGCCTTATGACGTGGACTAAAGATGGTCCCAACTTTAAAGAATTTTGTATCTGAAATTTACTTGAACCATAGTTTAGACTCGGCACTATCTTTAAAAGATTTAACAGTATAATATAGAGAATTACCATCGTTTTCTAGTGTACGCTATATTCCACTTTTAGTGCATAAAGACAGTTGTTATTTTCCTTTAAAACAAATGTTATACTATAGCACCTTTGCTAATAAACGTTGCGTAAACTTTATACTAGGCGTAACTTTCTTTGTCTTGCTCTCACGTGTGACTATTATTGTTAGCGAAAAATTGACAGATAGATACGAATAACTATTCCAGGTATAGCGAAGTTTATTAGTAAGGCCGAGTATATATATGCGTATTTCAAGCTAATTAAATATAATACTACAGCTGAGTGTTGTACAATTAAATAACTTACCGTGTTAGTCAAATAAAGTAGAGTCATTAAATGATATTTAAATCATAATGTAAGGTATCTGGTTGTGTGGGTAATAACTTATCTTGATAGGTATAATTACTCTTAAACAACAATGTAGTTTTCAAAAATGCTATGTTTTTTTATTAACAAGGTGGTTATCAACATAGATAATACATTATTAAACGATACAAACGCGGAAGATGGCGGAAGTCTGTAATATAATGCTATTTTAAGAGCTCTACCATTATATTGACATTTGAGATTAGGTGGTTATTTTGAGATTCGCGATTTCCATGAAATGCAACTGGATCCATGAAAACAATAGCCGTGGATAAAACAATGACCTATATAGAGATGTATAAATAGCAATACACCTATAGATGTAGAGTATTAGCTAAGCATTACTATCTGCAGAATTCATCCTTCTAATATTATATTTCGATAATCATGTCTTTTACAGTAGGTACTTAATATTGTTATGATCATTGTTTCCGAGATTTTTCTTTATATGCATGTATAATGATATATCGTATGACTTATTAACAATTATTGTAAACAAAACTGCTGGAATAGTCTGAATCCACACTCATCCTAGTGTATATTTTAAAATAACCTGCGTGCACCTCATACCGCTTATTTATTAACTAGCTACGCCCCGCGGTTACACCCGCGCGATGGTTGATGATTATGATGATGATAAAAAGTATAATATGTGTTAAACGTGGTCCAGCCGATTGAGCGCGAAGAAGTAACAAACACACAAACATTTGCCTTTATAATAAGTGTGATTTATTAGTCTAAATGTTAAACTCTAATAAAATCATTTATTCATATTACTTGAATTAAGAAACTACTTTTAACATCTGAACATTTATCAAAATCAAACTTAGCTACATACAAGCTAAAGGTTTATTTACCCTGTCCCGTATATGTACAGACTCGCAAGACATACAATATAGAGCTCTCCAGTTCGACAATGTGGGGGCTTTTGATTGCTAGATTTACTCTAGAGACGTAGAGCAAAAAATAAGTATAGCAACCATTTGTGGCACCAATAAAAAAAATATCGTCTAACGTATTGAATACATTATCTGTTTTATGTTTGTATTATTTACAAAGTAATGCACTAATAAATTCCTGAAGTAAAACCTGAATACCAAAATATAAGATACCTACTCATTTATAAAACAGTTGCATAATGTCCAATAGCTTTAAATAAGTTTTCTCCGAATCAGATGGGCCTTACAAAATACGATAGTATGTTATTGGTATCAGATCCACGTAGCAAGCGATAAAGCGTTGTTTATTCTAAATCACGAGAGCAAGCAAAATGAAAGTGCGAGGCGCTATAATGTGAAATGGAGCAACTAGTAATTTTCCAAGTGTAGATTTAAAGGCCTTCTAATAAGAGTGGATCGGTAAGGGATCTCACCAAACCGGTTGGCCCTTCATGCCGGGAGACTGTTCCAGTGAGAGGAGTGCACGCAAGTGCATCGCCTCCTGCTCAGCTACACGTTCCCAACAAAGGCATACCATTTGTTGCCGCTTTGAATTTCACCGGTCATCTTCACTATTCAAGCACAGCACATGTTCCAAATCCAATCACTTAGATAACGTCAGAAATCACTGAGATACCCGCGAGCGTAATACGTCTCGCTCGTGCCTCGACTGGCGAACGACTAACCTAACCGCGCCACTAGTCACTACACCACCCATCTCACCATGGAAAAATAAACGGGATCTTGCGCACTCTGCTCGCAGCCTAACTAACAATAGCTCACACTACAGTGAACTTTAGCTCCCAGTGACTGAGGTGTCATTCGGATAAAACTGGGGGGTATGTACATTGTTTTGGATCCGAAGATGAGAAGCCAGCGTCTGTAGTCAAGCCCGCTAGATGCAGGGAAAGAAAGTAGGTGCATTTCCTCTGTTAGTTGGATGCTGTAGGCTGTTAATGTACCGAAATGCGGTCAGTGTCACCAGTTATGTGATACGAGATAGATGGTGGTTCGGATTGGGAGTGATACGTCATCTATGTACTAGAGTCTAGACGAATACTTTCAAGACGTAATTGAGCTGTTTGTACCTTTGCACAGCCACTACTAAGGCTATTCAGATCAATAATAAGTAATTAGTGGATAATGTCCTACACAAGTAGCTATTCATATAGCTACTTATGTAGTATGTGAAACGTTCCATATTAAAAATCATTATTAAATTAGTAATGAAGGCCATCATGGTACGGTAATCATGATAGTGGGACTATAGTACTCGAAGGTATTAAAAGTAGAAAGTTATATCTTTTGGCAATTGATTTTATTTTAATAATGTACAATTATAGCAGCTTTAGTGTATGAAGCATTAAAGTCAAAGTTAAAATCATTTATACTTATAATTTAGGCATAAAAGACGCAATTAGGAACCTAATTTTTTATTCATTTTAATATGCTTTTTTCATTATAAATATGAATTCATTATACTGTAATGACTCTACCACCGCGTTCCAAAATATATAGAGCAGATAATATAATAAACGAAAATATATATAGAAGAGAAATCACACTAAATATATTGGAATTAAAATAACATTTGTTTGAATAAAAGTTGCAGTTCCACTCCACTCGTTCAGTTCTACAATTCTCATAAATATAAGAAATCAAAATTAATTAGTCAGGATCAATGTGTATTATATCACATATTGAATGTTTACCTTAAGCATTCGATTTTGATACAGTACGTATGGCTTCATTTTCGTTTCTTTATGCTGAGTCATTAGCTTTGCTTACCTGAGAACAAAAATGTACAACATTAGTAAGTGCAGAGCAACAGTTAAAAGCAAATAAGCTACGTAGTAAAAAGGAAAGTCAATCGGATCTTGGCAGACCGGTTTTGTCTGATACCAAGTCAACACACGTAGGCCGTAATGAATATGGATTAGAAAACTTATAACCAACGAAGTGTTGGCTATATCGATATAGGCATAACCCGGTATCCTTTGTGAACGTAACGTGTAAAGTTTATTTACAAAATATTACAAGTATAAATAAAAACCAACCTATAGGCCCCATGGTAGGGGGAAAAGTGGCCACAACGCTGGCAGCATTGCTACGCTGGATGGCAATGCTAAGTTTTTGCCCTAAGTAGGCGCCAGCATTTCGGTCACCCGTCGTCTCAACCAAACGTTTCACCACCAGATCCCCATAGGTCTAAAGTTTCGATCCCAAACGGCACAAACATGTACATTCTGTCCATATAAATACATATATTTATGATGTTTGAGGTCTTCAAGTAAAGTCTTGTCTCAAAACCCCCCCTTTGCAATTCCTGTAAAAGTAGGTTTGATCTCTGCGGAATCTATTGTAATAATGGCCAAATATGGCGAATGGCGAGTCTACGGGTTAAATTTTAAATCGGCAAAGTGTCATTTGGTACGTACATTATAGTGAAAATGATTAATTAAGAATTTCAAATATCGCGTGTAAGATCAGAATTTCCTCATGCGTTTTGAATTTTTAAGTATTGGAAGCAAAAACAGTAGACTTCATTTTACATCAAGAGCAAAAACTTATAAGCCGAGGTTTCTTACGTTTCGTTTATGATATTAATTTGATCATCATTGATAATGTCACATGATTTAAGTTTTTTTATAATATATTATTCTAAGTGGCTTTTGTGGATGAGCAACCACGATTTTGCTAGTTGTTTTTTATAATATTTGCTTTGTATTTGAGATTTTATTACACATATGCAATACAATATCGCTAATTTTCTTCTAGTTATGTTTTTGGGTAGAATACTTGGAACTGATGAAATAATTGTAAACTGATTTCCTCAAATTATATTCCAGTCTAGTAAAATACTTTTAGCTTATTAAAACATGCGAAATTTAAGAGAAGAGACATTAATTACATTAATTATTGTTTATTTAAAACTGAAAAGAGTATTTTTGTTTTTTTTAGTAGTATTTTTTTAAAGCACTAACGCCTGCTTTAGCGATCCCAAACATTGAAATTTATAGAAAGAAAAATTCACATCCTCGGACGGGATTCGAACCCGCGTCTTCTGACTCTCCGTGTCAGACGCCATTGACCAACTAGGCCCCCGAGGTTCGGGTCCAAGCTTTGAATATTAACTCTCTATCTGACAAACCGTCTTACTTATTAGTAAGTAACAAGCTAACTTTTTGTAGCCATAGAACTCTATATAACTATTTCTACACCGAAGGAGTAATATTAGAATTACTTAGCTCCAGTTTGAAGGGTACCTACCTATGGGTGCCGGTGAAATTACGGGCATATGAAACGATTTAATGTCACAGGGTTATGTAAAGGAAAGCATTTGATATAGGCTGAGGATACCGCTTAACACCAGATGGGCCTCATGCTTATCCCGTAAACTGATAACATTGTAAATTACATTTAGTCAGTTAGTGGAATTTATAAGTGATGGCTGTATATCCTGTATAACTGTACGATTTATGAATGATAGTAATAAAAGCCATGCACTCGTATTACATCGCATGGCTCATGTTTGTAATGATGTTGACATGCGACCATGTGTTCAACGCATGTGCTTGTATACACTGGCCACCTCATCATACAAAGAAAGCGTTGCGAACTTCGAGTAGTCTTGTTGGCATTCCATTAGATACAATGTTTCATATAAGGTATAATCTGTAACAGGTTTTCTTTGGATGTAACCTATTTTTCATACCACCTGCTCGACAATATCCAATCACATATCACGCAATCTCGTCGTAAGCAAGGCATTACATCCCCAGGGTTGTAGTATGACACTCCCAAAATTTGATACGGGTATTGTAAAAAGAGTTTATTTGATAATCGAACTACCCTCCACTCCACAGAGAGCACACAAAAAAGAGGAGCGATTGTAATGAAGCTGAAACAAAAGACGGTGTTCTTCCGCCTTCCACGTTTAGTTTTTTGAGCATCCATAACTGGACCACTATGTCCAATATTAAAATTAACATTAAGTTTATTTTACATCTAACTAAATACCTAAATGCTTTTTATTGTCTTGCAGTAGGTATGAACGTATAGAGTATTCTCCCCGAGTATAATTCGTCTTGGGCGGCTTGAACACCTCGCTTCACTCAGGAATCTATATAGGAATCGTACACAATAATAAAAAAGGGATTATGTAATATAAAAGAAACTGGTACATATAAGTAACTATTTTTCATCTTTTTTGTTTTTGCTCTATTGTAAAACAGTCATAGACGAAGTTACCTACAAACATCAAACGTCAAAGTTGACATTTGATGCCTTTTATGTTGCAAGCATCTAGTAATAAATAATCTTATTATATATACATATACGTAGGCAAGCATCTACTAAGGAAGTATTTTTTGGAAATATCACCTTGTGGGTAAATAAAATGTATGCGATAAGCACTGGGTTTTTATTCGCGAAGCGCGCTAATTAAAATAAGTTGACAATGGAATTACACTTAGCTAGCGCCTATTAATAAAATACATTACTATTTTTATCTATCTTTCGCCTGTTTACTATTGATGCTGTTAATACGCTCGGAACTCTGGCAGAAACCTGGGGGCCTACTCCCACCTTTTACGAAACTATCATACATCAGGGGGCCTACTTGGACCTTTTATGAAACTATCATAAATTAGGAGCGTTTTGTAATAAGCTTAGCATAATCATACTTACTATCGTACTCCCACTGACACAAAACGGTCAACCAAATTTAATGGTAAGGTTGCAATATGACTACTTTAAGATCTTAGTACGGATCTTAGTGTCAAAAGTCACGTCAAAGTACGCGAATTGAGTGAAATATTTGATACTACGTCATCAAAACGTCTATCGTAATTCATTATTATTTTAAGCTTGCTATATTAACGTGGTGGTACCAAATTTAATGATAATGTTGAAACTTAAGAGGTGGGAGTATGTTACCCTGTTCCCTGTTCTGAAATGATATCCATCATGCATCCGAATGCCTGCATATATATATTTTTGGTTATACACACATATTCTCTTTGATACACAAGGTATAAAACCAAAAATACAATGACGGTTCATGACATGTACATACTTTTAGTGATACAAAAATAAAAAAGATGAATCCTTTGATTCCTGACGCGTTCCCATAATTCGGATTAGCATTACCTTTTGAATAAGTTATGACAAAATACTTAGACATCATTTTAAAATGTCAGGAAAATAGTTCAATATATCCGATAGAAAGCTATTATGCAGATTATGATATAAATAAGCACAGCTAAACCAGAATAGCTCCTAGAGAAGATAGTCAAATCGATAATCTGCACTAGAGATCCGGCTGCACGGCAAACATCCTATTATTTTGTTGTACACGCCACTCTAGTTCCCAGACGGTGCTTGCGTGGGAATTTGTGAGAAACTGTTGCTGATTTGGTTTAATGAGAATATTGTTGCAAAGCGAAACTGAACCTGTTTTCAGTACACAGGAATTAACCAAAAATGTTTTAAGACAGTTGTCGAAAATTGGCATGTAGAGTAGGTTTATTTATATAATGAAAAGATATTTATGAAAATGGGAATAAATGTACTGAACCAAGACGTTACACGTTTATAAATGTGGTTGGAGCATCTGGTTCCTTAACTATGATCGAGACCCGTAATATAGGAGCCAGGGTTCTTTCATCGGAGTCACAAGAATACACTGTTAAAGGTAAGTGAAGAGAAATTGATATTTATATACTTTATAAATCGATTTACTAGCTCAGTGGCTGCTCCTTGACAGTGGACCTGGTAGCGCTACCCCTGATTTTTTTGATGAACAAAGATAAATAAAACTATTATAAATAGTACGTAAAATTATGTACCTACTTACATATTATGTTCATGTATGTATTATATTTTTTTTATTTTTTATATTTAACTTTCTTTATATTATTTTACCTATACGTGTCAAAGTCAAAGTAAAAAAAGAAGAGAATATGTAAAATACGACCCAAATTAATTAAAACTTGCACATATTACTTTATCACAGGGTAATTACATGTAATTTAGTTACTGACCATATGCGTAAGATAGAATAATAAAAGTGAATGTTATTGGTTTCTATTTAGTATACTAAACAGTATACTACGAGTATTTAGATTGGATTCTTGTACTTATGATTTTTTAAAAGAACAATAGGGCTCTATTTAGTAGGGCATTATTGCAATATTTATAACAAAGATTTCATATTCATATAATATGTAATTTGGTAGACGCAAACTTTTCACAAAATTGTCTCACGTCTTGTTCCTATTATGCCTTAGCATAAAAAAATATTTACTGGTGATACTACGAATAAATAATGTAATATTGATAACGTAAGCTTCACTCAAAGAACCAGAGATCCTATTTCTGAGAAAACTAATTTATATGCCGAAGCTTCGCGATCACCGCTAGATATAGTTAAGATACCTGATATGTATCGATTTCATTCCATGAAGGAATCAGCTCGAGGAAGATGGATGCGTGTAATTCGTTGAAATATTACAGACGCGTGGACGGTAGGCTACCCAAATGCTGATCTCCCGGTTACTGTATTTGTCATCACATACACTTGAGATAAAATTAATTGCGTGCAAATACGGAAACAACTACTATGTGCCTCATAAGAAGCTCAAAGTCGCACAACAAGCTATGAAGAAGGCTCTTACATGGTCAACAAAGTAAATTCACCAACATAGCCCAGAGCAACAGCCAGTTGAAGTATGCCTTGGTTTGTGACTGCCGGTATTCCTATCTCAGGCTTTGCAGCTTGGGCGCAAGATGTTGTGCTCCTGACCGTTATTGCTGTTGACCGGCTCGGAGCCCATGCGGTACATCCTGCACATGAAGTGCAAGAAGCAGAGAAGATTTCCTGTCACGCCAATCATAATTACGGTGGGACTGCCATTGTATACCACTGTCAACTTCGCGACTGTTTTTGAGTCAAATGTTCTGATATAAGATAATGGAAAAAGTCCTGACTGATTGACTCTCAATATGTCTCGTTCAGAACATTGAGTTTTTGATTAAGAATCAATTTAAATAATTAAACTGCTACATAGTATATTTTATTTTTTATTTTTAATACAAACCGGGCTTTCCCGAACCGACTATAAACAGTTGTGCTTTGATAAATGTGCCGATGATAGACAGAAACAATACCGAAGTATTCTTCACTATCTCCCACTGAAACATTTTGCTGAGATAAAATCTATTTACAAAAGTTCATTCAATTTCGCTCAACCGTTCCAGTTTTGTGAATAAAGTGTGAGGAAAATCTAGATGATTCAAAGCGATCCGAGAAAGGGGCGATCATCGCATAAAATTGAAATTTCCTGGAGGCGAGTTTGTAAACCGGGGTAAGTGTCAACTAAGGTTAATTATAAACTCTCGATGACACGAACGGAAATTGCGATGCTGGCACTCGTCAGCGTCACCGCCATCTCAAAATACCGAGATGGTAGGAGCGAAAGGATTTAGAAAAAGATTAATCTCGCTGTCTTTAACCTACGGCCTTACTTATAAACGCTGCTTAAATTTAAATGACGTTATTTAGTACTGCGCAAAGGAAAAGAGTTCTGCGCCGTACTAAGTGACGTTATTATTATTATTATGGAACTTCTAAATTAATAACATAAAAACAGATAGAACTTATAGAATATAATTATATTCGTAATTAATTTGATTCCTCCATTTTATTTACATTATTTTAATATTTCTATTTGATGATAGAGTAGGTATGTTAATAAATTATTAATTACCTTACAATTCACCATTTTATTTTTACTTACGGAAAATGATTAAAACCTTCAACTCTACGGACACTTTTTAACTTTTCACAAAAATATTAGAAAAGATTTTAGAGGAAACCATTCTCTGGAACAATGCCCTGCAAGTCACAAGGGTAGAGACGGTCATCACGAAAATATTAAAACGCTAACGAAAATGGGATATTCGTTCATTAAATTCTCGTAAAATATTGTGAAGACACGCTACAGGCGGTGGATACGATTTTGCCCTCAATGATATTGCTATCTTGAAATTGATATTTGAACCAGACTGCGATTTGCAAAATATTCCAATAGCCATGGAGCTGAACTTGATCCGTGATCGGACCCGTTTGGTCTACACCAAACATCAATATTGGGGTTTTAGCTTGACTAATCGAGGTCGTTTTGTACACCAGGGCAATTGGATTGATTGCCCTGGTGATTGGAATCCAAGAAAAGGGCGGCTTTAAGACACTTTGTCAGCTCCATTCAGCCACTTACTAATATATCTGCTTACTGGAGTAGTCGAAACTGACAGTCAACATTTGATTGCAATTGAAATATGTGATTGCCCTGCAGTTGATATATTTTTTAATTTTTTATACTGTCAGAGAACCAGACGGGCAAGTCGCGCGTTGGTGGTAAGCACCACTCTTGTCATGACAGTTGCAGTGCTACTCCGAGCTTAGAATAAAAATATTAGCGTGTACTGCGTTTCTCATCCGTTACATTAGTTTTTAAGTCTCATTTGCTCAGAAAATACATTTTCTTAGGTGCCCTTTGCACCTTAACAAAGTAAGGCTTGCGCACTATTGGTTCGTGGTGGACTATTGCAGACTAATGAATTGTGGTAGTGGCAATCAGGACGCCATTTTGCCCAAGTCCCGTTACTTTACGTCTTACGTATTGCATCCCGACGGGGCGGAGGGAATGGGTGTTCTTAAGAGGATTGCATAGCTAGTACTTTCCGTACTAAAAGAGAAAACTCTTTTCTACCTCTTAACATTGTCCGATTACAGTGATTTTTTTTTCATGGAATCATCACATTGTTTACTATGCCCGTACGTTTTGATTTTTTCAGTATTTCAAAGTACTTAAAATAACCTTTTTTCTGACTTAAAAAAACTGAAAAAATCAAAACGTACGGGCACAGTAAACATGGTGATGATTCCAGGAAAAAATATCATTGAAATCGTACAATGTTAAGAGGTAGAAAAGAGTTTTCTCTTTTAGTACGGAAAGTACTAGCTATGCAATCCTCTTAATATCCATCCCCTCACTGAGTAAAACTACTATACTCTACTCTACTTTACCAACTAAAATTATTTTACGACTGTTTATCAATTCCTATACTGAGTTTTTCGGATATTTGAACACCTACATCTCACTAAGTTATATTCATGGTTTTTTAACAGACGCCCAGCATATTGGCCTCCTAGACATCGTGGAGGACATATGGTATAGTCTTATTTTTAAGCTAAAGACTGTACGGCATTGTCTATTACCATCTTGTCCCATACTCGGCTTTATACGGTATCGATAATATCCACTGATAAGCGTGGTAGCGGAGTGGTTAAAGATGCATTCAAATGCGCTTACGTAAAATGAGAATTATTAATGGAAATCCTTAGGTACAGTACCTACAGCTATATTTGTTTTTTTCAAAATATTGATAATGTTAAATTTGCGTTTGCCAACCCTAAGCATTGTTAACATGTGCGTAAGCATCCTACCATCTCGGATGTTAGTGCAGTCGGCTGAAAAGAAAACAGCAGATAAAGTAATGGAAATTTATTAGGGTTTTATATTAGGTTATTAATTATGCATACCAATACACGATTTAGTAGTTTTTTCACAAAGGGTGCAATGGTGACCTGAATAATAACTACTACTGTCCCGGGAAACTGCATGTTCTAGGATTATTGACCACACGTCACGGGGTGAAGCTAGTATTCTATATTGTAGAATATGGTAGATTTAGGTCTGTATAGTAAAAATCTTTTATAGAGATGTATATTACCGGATAGGTGAGAAAAGAATATAAACAATGTACACGATATTTATATTATACGATAATTTCTGCAAGATCAGCGAGTTCATTCACTTTAACATGCACCTTCAAATGAGTCACTGTAAGAAGCACATCGACATTTAAATCAAATATCATTCAGGTTTTTGGTCCAGGCTTCTCAAGACTTAAATGAAGGGTCTTCTGATGACCAGGTCAGCAGTGCCAGTAGCTTTTCAAAACGGTTGGTTTTTTTGGTGATATATGCAGATGTCTTATTATACCTACTCCCAAATTAAGGACTTCAAATCAGTTAGAAACTGCACTGCGAGCATTGTCGATAGGATAAAATTTGACAGTATATATCTATAAAAGGGAGCCCACGACATAGCCGGCGCGGCTAGATCCATGCCAGATACATAAAAACAAGTTTTTAGAACCAAACATGAGTCCTCGCTTTTCCGGTCGGAGAAAAATTACGGTGAATATTACTAACACTAACACGAGTCGGTATATACACATGTATATATACGGAATATATGTATATAGCTACAATATTTTTCTGTTAACGACGGGATAAAGTAGTAAAACGCGGGGTAGAAAGCTTGTATTATACAAAGTACCCTAAATGTTGAAGGATTATTTTAATGGGGACAGAGACCCCGGGGTTGAATCTCCAGTATCGGAGAATATCCCAGATGTTTCTGTTGCTATTTGAATACCCGCACATCCTGGACTGGACTGGAATGTTGAAAATTCGACGAGAAGGATAAAATGCAAATAGAATGAGAGAACATTGGAAGATACTAATATAATACAGGGTGTTTGGTAGAGGGACCGACAAACCAAATGAGCGTGTTCAGGGAACCACTTGGAGAATACAAGTTGGCCAAAAAAATCCCCGACACCCCAATTTTTTTTAACTAAATCAGTTAGTTAGCTCTGTTTTGTATCCAATTTGCTTTGCGTGGCCTGAAGGTGTATTAGAGACCAAATTCAACTAAAAACATCCGGTCTAAAACAGATTTTACAAATGTTATGGTGGTAAATAGGTACAATTTCGGAGAAAAAGGGAAAAATCACAAAAATAAAGTTAAACATATTGGGGGGCCGGGGATATTTTTGGCCAACTTGTATTCTCCAAGTGGTCCCCCGAACACGCTCATTTGGTTTGTCGGTCCCTCTACCAAACAGCCTATATATTTTCTTGTGATACTAATAAATTTAATGACAATGAAATCTTTGACCGATAGATAAATATAGTAACCAAATACGTGTGCTATGGTAATCGTCCACCCTCTTAACCTGTTTCCTAACAATATAAATTTAAAATTGTTCGTATAAATGGTACCCGGGTTGTGATGGTCCATCCAACGTGTTAACGTGGCCTATCTTTTCTTATTTAACTAGATACTTATTCCTCAATGCGAATCTGGTATCTGCCTCGCTGAAGACTCCTTTGCTGAAAAGTAATTGTTGCCTCTCGTGGCGTACACTAACCTATTGATCCTCCTTAAGCTATGGTAGTATATTGCGAAGTATTGTTGTTCTTTCGAGGTTTATATCAATTAATGAATTACTGCACGACAAGTTCTTGGCCTTAATGTTTGATGTAAAAGCTATTATTTATGGATTTGTAGATGCCGACCTTTCAATTACATCAGTTCCAGTGTTTACCATGGTCGATCCCGGAAATCGACTGTAGAACTAACTATAGAACTTACCGCAGCTTAAAAGAGGATCAATAGGTTAGTGTAAGCCACGAGAGGCCATAATTACTTTTCAGCAAAGGAGTCTTCAGCGAGGCAGATACTAGATTCGCATTGAGGAATAAGTATATCTATAGTTAAATAAGAAAAGATATGCCACGTTAGCACGTGCCATCACAGGGTGCTGTCAGTTAAATTGTAAACCTGAGAAGTTCATCATATAATAAAAGTACTACAATAGCAGTCAACAGTTGTCATTTGATTTTCATAAAGTTGATTATTGTAATTATCATTCCTTTTACCATTTCTCTTCTCTATAATGTTTACTCAGGCAGTATCAATGGCCCCTCGTCCTTTAACTAGTGTCATTGACTTTGTTCGCTCCTGATTTACATAATTATTCTCTCTGTTTGCATTTGATGATGCGTAAAACCCATTTACAGAGGAGCCAATAACCTGATGGCATGGGATTTAATATTTAGGAAACGAAATAGGGTTTAATAAACGTAATGAGTTTATGAACTGTTACTCTTTGGATTACAATGCATATTTTTTATTTTCATTATATACTAAGTATATCGTCAAAAAAATTATTGAAGTCATTGCACGCTTAGCAGGGCTTGCAAACGAAAATGGACGTAAAGAAACTGGGGCCTTACTATGAGCTCTTAAAGCAGGACTTCTCGACAACTACCTGTTTTTTTGTATGGACTCTCGTTAACATGTCTCTATATCCATTCATATTAATAGCTTACAAACGTCTAGGCGTCTGCAATATTGTTTATAGTAAATTGTTAGAATGCCGATATTATCCGTTCACCTTTGAAAGACAATATTCAAACAGTTCACCTAAATGAGCGTCATGGTAAGATTTCATTCAAAACTGTTTATGTCAGGTTTAAGAACTGCACGGAACTTGCATGCAATGGTTTTTACGAAGCTGATAGTAAGGCCCCTGATGGCCCAATAGGGTACATTATATTCATCTACCAATGGTACCAACGACTAGTTATTAGTACATACATAGCACCAGCAGACATTTCTAAGAAAAGTATGTCTTGTTCGCTATATAATTTGTGCGCATGTAATTCAGTTACACGCGTTGCGTATTGTAAGTACAAGCGCGGAGCACAAAGTGCCTCATTATAATTTAGGGATTTCTGTTGTATCCATCGCAATAATAAATAGCGAAATGTCGTATATGTAATCAGTATATATTTGCACTTATAATCACAACAAATACTACATTATTATGTGTATTTTTAATGAAGCGATGAAAAAGTTACCAACTACGTTAATCATGAAAATTTTAGAAAATATCTGTGTAAAATGGAAGATACTACCTAGGTAGTACCAAGGATCATTATGTAATACGTTAGATATAACGCGACAAGTAAACTTTAGACATACATGCTTGCATAAAATATTTATTACAAGAAAAGTTAACTTTCCACAAGTAGTGTAGGTCATGTTACCTATATATATTATGTTACCTATATTATGTTACCCATAAGTTTTTCTATGGCGGTAATTGAGATCTCAACAATTTTAGTTAGTTTTATTTCCAAGAATGAAAGGATTTTTTGGTATTATACGTTTAGAATCCGCGAGTATTATACTAATGTAGGAAATTGCAACAAAGTAGCCAATATATAAGGACCTACCTTTAATCCATTTTATTAGTAAGTAGGTACTCCCGTATCGCAAAACAGTAAACACTTTGTCTCCTTGATAAGTATCACCTATATTATTAACAAATCATGCCACTAGACAGTCCACGGATGCCGCTTTAAAATTACCTACCTAGGTCTATAAAAGGCGTGTTTTTAGAGGTTTAGTTTTTAAATTGGCAACACTTTTTCTAGCGCCTGTCCATTTAGCAATTGACTTATGGTCAGTATGTTTTGCCATTTCACAAGGAATAGAATTACTTCAGAAACAACGCTTACAAATTGTGCTAATTTATTTTGAAAATCACGGTTTATTTTTAGGTCGACATAATCGTCCATCCGAGCAAGTAATTCGGAAAACCATGGATCGTTTTCACACCACTCTAGTTGATAAACATCATCCACAAAGACACCACACTGTACGCACAGAAGATGGTATTGCTGCTGTGGAATGTAGTATTGATGTATGTTTATTTTAAATACAAAAATATAAAATAAATGTGCAAAAATGGTTACGTAAAGCTTTTGATTCCATCGATATTACGGCTTACTCTCCACTTACAGACTACAGAGGCCGACGAGAGGGTCATAGACTTACAGCCATCGGCTTAAGCTCTGACAAATAGAAAGGACAAAAAGTGGGACGGCGATGCCCAAACCGCAAAGATCCATTGATGACATCATTCTGATAGATATCTGAATACACAACATTTAAGGATTTGTTAATCCCTACAAATTTCTCGAGTAAGATGTACCTACATAAGATTAATGTTTTACGTGCAGAGGAAATAAACAACTTAAATTATATTCTTATAATCCGTAGGGGTGATTCGGAGGGCACGTTAAGCCGTCGGTCCCGGTTGTTTGTCTTAGGACAACAGTCGTTAAGCTAAGTCGAAGGCCTTCGGGCAGCCCGAAAATTTCGACATGGGTTGGCCACTAACCTATCCACCAAACTGCACTGGGCCCGCGTTGAGGATCATGGCCCAACTCCTCTCTCTGAGAAGAAGGCTCCAGTCCCAACAGTAGGAACAAAATGGGCTGATTATGAATCCGTAGGCGATTAGATAGTTTAAACAGAGCTACAGAACTATAGATATACTACGTTTTAAAACCTCCGGAAAATATTTACTTTTTGCTATTTTATTTTAAGAGTGCAAAACACTCGAAGTCGGTTTGCTCAAATTTTATCAAAAGAAGATTACAGACAGATTAATAATAATAATAATTTCTTTATTCCATAACTTATATCCTAATTTTGGTAGACATTGACTTTTTTATCTTAAGCAATGATTACATATTTGATCTTTTAAAATAACTAACAATATCATTAACATCTTTATTTGAGCACCTGTCCCCGTAATAGTTAAGCAAACAGTTTAACAAATAGTTTAAGAGTCATAAAAAATATCTAAAGTAGTTTTGAGTGTGTTTCATGTAAAAGTTTAGGTATACCAAATTTAAAATTGACTTACTTTCAATTATTCACTTTTTTCAGTTGTATTATTGTCAAATTCACAAATATAATTAATCATACACCTAATTTAATTACTTATAACTTTTACAAACAGCCAAATCAAAAACTATAATACAGAAAAATGTGATTAGAAGTAAGATTTTAGTTAATATGAATATAAATTGCATAGGTATACCTTTGTGAATCACAGCGGACATAGGTACACTAAAACATTAAGAATTAAGCAGGAATGCACTTCTAATTTACAAATATTATTATTTGAATACATAATCATTGTCATTCAATTTATGGTTTGTTACACATTGTATTGCTTTGTAATAAACACTACTATTTACTGACATCATAACTATACGTGAACGTCAAATGAACGTGATGAACAATTATTACAGTATCGGAGACAATTTACAACTACCCTCCGTGCTAGTAAGATTAAAGACAGACTAGGTACTTTTTAGGGTTCCGTGCCTGAAAAGGAAGGATAAAGGAAGGATCTTATCATTACTTTGTTATCCGTCTTTCTTTAAGTCTGTCTATCTGTCTGTCGGTCAAGAACCATTTTTGGTCGGATCTACATTCTCTTTCAGCTGTGAAAAATATAAAACTTGTCAACGCGTTCAAAAAGTATGACCGTTCATTACTCATATTTTGCGATTTCGCAAGTGAATCAAAACCTGTACGATTCCCCATAACCAATATAGAATCATGATATTTGACAAGGAGCAATGTCTAACAGTACCTATAAAGGCACAAATCTGAAAACCGTAAATATGTATAGCTAAATATCAAGAAAGCGAACTTAATACTTATTACAAACTTATTATTTACGGTTGGTGCAATAATTGTGTCTATGGATCCAACGGTAAAGTTAAGTTTATTCTTTAGTAAGAGCAATAATGTTAGTGTCCCGAACACTAAATAGTTTGTGGTTAAAACAAATAAAGCGAACGGAATAACATTTTTAGGTATATGTCTATCCAACGCAGCGGTGAACGTTTCTTGATCCTGGGATAGTCCCAATATTTTATAATAGCTAATATAAGTTTAGTGGTTGCATTTTTTAAATATTACCATGGCACTCTGAACTCCTTTGGTCCAGTAGTTTGAAATAATTTGGTCCAGTAGCAGTTATTAAATAGTAGAATTGAATTCTACACAAGGGCCGCCTCCCGATGTCTCAGCCGTGGGCTGATTATGCTATAGAGTAATACGGTGCTTAACGTACACTCTGAATGAACCTTGTCGAAAGTTGTATAGTATATAGTAGTTACGCGGATATTTTTCTAGCTATAAGCATAATTTTTAAATATAGGCATTCCTAGAATAAAATATATCACTTTCGCAGTTCTCGAAAAAGCAATGCGAAAAATCTCTACACCTTTCGTCACCACAGGGGTATTCGATATCAAAGTGTTCGGGGCATGTGTGTTTTTGATCATACGGTCGCGTTATTGAAGTGCGTATTCATAATAAGATATTTTGTTAGTAACGCCAGTACACTGTAACCTATGGCTAAAATAATTCTTTATTTAATCTAAAGAGTCACCACTATGTCTTCTCCAAGTGTATATATCCCTTGGAGACGGCAGATACCAATTTTGGAGCAATCTGAAATATTTGTAGCGAAGCCGCAACGGTTTCGTATATAATCATTTTGTCCAGCCCACATGCACACACGCCTACTCTTTATTATTGTCAAATTGGATACGTGAATCAAAGCGTAAACTATTTCTAAATATGAATCTCGTCAAAACTATCAGACGACGTAAGGTTTATCAGAGTCTTGATTCGCTATGACCACTCAAACATGTAACGCTATGATATCTACAAAGTATGACCGTGAAATCAATACAAATTTGCGACCAATCCCTGAAAATATCGTAACGTGACGCGTTCCTTATTCAATAGTCATAGCGAATAAGGTCCCTGATACACTGATCCAAAGTTGAGTCATCGGGATACAATCAGGTATCAACCAGATATAGTAAGAACTAAAATCATAAGCATTATAAAACTCGTGGAAAAAAGTGACGTCAGCGTTATTCTGTTCGGTTAGTTCGTTTTGTGTTTATAGGTTTAAAGTAAAGTTTAAATGCAAGTTATATTACCGGTAAGTTTAACGAATATAAAATTAATGGTGGAACTGCAATGCGGCTGTCATGGAGAAGTATGTCTTTCTCACTTTTTCTCCGAGAGGGGACGTAGTTGAATATTCCCTCCGCCGTCGAGATTCGAATCGTATGAGGTAAGAAAACCTGACCTACCAGGTCGTAGGCCTCTTGTGCAAAAGGATGTCTTGATTGATAGAACTTCGCGGTAGAGTACCTGGCAGGGGTGCTCGCAGTACCTGGGTATTCTGTTGCGAAGTTGTGCAAGCATGACTTCGCATACTAGACTACTTTCTTACTATTTACTATATATCCTGTCTATTTTCAGTCAACTGTGCATCATCTATTTTTTAATGATGGACGGGTCAGTCATGCAACTAATGGTAAGCACTTCGTTTGCCCACGACAGTGCAGTGCACACAGGGACACGGTAATATTATAGATATTATCGTGACGTGACAAATCGGAGATTGTCATTGCGAGTCACTTCTGAACAAGCGAATTGCTACCATTCGCTCGTTCAGAAACGATGCGCTAGTTTAATAATAATAGCCAAAATATAAGGTACTTCTTATTATGTTCATTCTAAAGTCCAAATTCGAACGATTGCGAATGACAGTTTTTAAAATTTGCCATTTCCGTTCCATTGTGGGTATGTTTAGTGTCATCGTCATGGAACTTCGTGCTCTCTAAACTGATATCAAATTACCATAATTTTAGAATTGACATTGTAAATGTTACACGAATGTGAATTTTAGTGTGAACAGAATAAGAACTATAAGATTTCAGATAATTTTAGGTTCCGTATTTTGCAGAAGCGAATTACTACCATTGGCCCTAGAGTCTCTTTCACCCAGTAATTTTACTTGCCTAATCCCAACACACCAGTTAAAGGCTACCTATAGTAAGGTAGGTTTCTTTGACTCTAACGATTCGCATCCGGAGGAAATATTCCTGAACTCCGCCCCATCACGGAGTATTTACTGTTATAAAAATAAAACAATGATACTATATATACCGAAAAACATTTTTGTGGCCACTTGTTAATGTTGCTATCAATGTGGGAGGAGCCGCGAATTTCAGCTATGTCATAACCATGTGTGAGAATTAACTCCGTATCGACCAAAATAACCTTTTTTTCCTAGTGGTGTCTGCATAAACAAGCTGCATGTTCTAACAGGAAGTATCGGTACTTACGCCAAAGTCTGTTGGAAAACGTCCGGCAGATACTAAATAGAAAATAAATTAAATATGTTATCCAACTTTCCCGAAAATGTGAATGTCTGTGACATTCAGCAGTTGAATAACCTCGACATGTATATGAATCTATTTATATTTAGCACTATTCAGAGAACCAGACGTTTGTTCGGACTTACAATTAAATTTTGATTCATTTACAAATAATATTTCGAGCAAACTAATTTAAATTAATCAAGTTTGTTTCTTCCGATATTGTGCTTCGATTGTCGAATTTAAATGTACTCTTATCTCAAGGTATATATTCATGCTTTCGTTTTGTTGATGGTGATTAAAGGTCATGTATAAGTTTATTTTCCCTGCCCATTGGTTCAAGAAGAAGCATACTAGATTACTATTATGTCAAAAGTCAACCTAACTAACTAAGATTCAGTTTACTTCACTGTACTAATCAAGAAACCCTCATAACCGCATCCAGTGTGGCAAATGCCACACTGGATGCGGTCTGCGGTCTGCGGTCAGGTCAAAGCAGCTTTCCAGCCCGTACGCGTCCTTCCGTTGTTTCCGCGTGCCCGCACGGACAGATCGGATATCTATACAAAATATATAGAGACCGACAATGTTGTGATGAATGATTATGTATGAAATAATGCTGTTGTTCATAAATAAATAAATTGAATGCAGCCCATTCAATTTGACCTGACCGCAGACCGTAGACCGCATCAAGTGTGGCAAATCCTATAAAGTCTAGACTTGTTACTATGTATGAAGTTAAAACTCGAGGTCTATCCTACACGAAAATGCATCTAATATTTTCCTTCTCGCATCAGTAAAACCTTAAGATTTTAGGGATATAAACATTTATTTGATGAGATTATGTATTTTTACTCTATTACAATAATTGAAACGTAAAATAAAAATTAAAGTAATACATTCAAAATTTAGGTGACTGAAGCTGTACCAGTATTATACATTGCACCAGTTTAGTTCTTTAGTTCAAACTAGTTACTTAGTATAACCAGCACAATAAAAAAAACAATTCTATCTAAAGTCTATTCGCTATCTCTCAACTGATGACTCCTCAGTTCATTAACAATGGGGATCTTACAATACAGCTCAATGCCATGACGTAAATAGAACTAGAAGATATTTTGATCATATGAAATGACTAGTAATGAATACTCGTACGTTAATTCGTTGAATATTATTGCAAAATAGCTCTCTGACACTCATGATTTTATACAATGGTATTGAGACTAGATAGTTGTCTACTTCAACCTCTCACCAAATACCTTGAACTTGTCATTCTTGGAATACTTGAATCAAAATAGCAAAAGTAAATTCAAATAGACATTATTGTGTGACCTGCACATACCTGCAGGGCAATAGTTAGCAACTGAGGAGTTAACTGAGATACATGATAATGTATCTCAGTTGCTAACCATTATTGATTGAAATCGAAAAAATGGCGGCTTTATGTCGCTTTTGTCAGCTCCAGTCATAAACTTACTGACATTTTTGCTTACTGGAGTTGTCAAAAGTGACATAGGGCCGCCATTTCTCAAGATTTCAATCCCCATTTGTTAGCAACTGAGATACATAGCCCTGCTGCTATATATTTGGTCTCGCTTGCTTTCCGAGAGCCAATCTATCCTATCGTATTTCTACTGAACTGAATTTGTAGTGACGTACGTTTTTTACCATAACCTGGGGCTATAAGGATTTTATATTCATGCCAAGATATCAAACCATCATATCGGCAAGCCATGCTCCATGCTATTTAGATAGACTGAGGTGCTGGAAAGACACATAGGATAAGTACTTTTTAATACAGTTGCTCAAAAAGTGGCGTACTTATAGCGTTCGGGATCTGGGCTATTACGTAATCGAGCTTTTAATTTACCGTTCCCGAACTCGTGCGTTCTCTTTCCCAACTGTTAAAATAATGTCTATTAAAAAGAAAAACCAATCATGAAGTTTTTACAAAAAAAAATTCATAGAAGTTTTTACGATTCATGCAAATACGTATATTTCTAAAAAGAAGCTACTAATTTGTTTCAATATCAGATTTAATGATTTGATTGAATGAGTTAGGTTAGGTTTCATTTCATTTCATTAAATTTCATTTTCATTTCATATCAATAAAAAAATTCTACTGAAGACTTGGCTGTATGGGCATAGTTCCCTTTGCCTACCAGAATGGGTGAAGAAAAAAAATCTCTCCTTGTATTCTACGGTTGGCGCCATTTTCCAGAAATTTTATTTGCGAGTTTATTTTATTAAATTGTTTCATTTTTTCGCAACTGTATTAAAAATAGTCGTTCAGTACACGTGCGGAACGGTCATTGCAACTTGTTCAGACTGTCAACCCTCGCCTTCGGCTGCGGCGAGGCTCGGGTAGACATTTGTCGGCACTCTTTGCAATGACACAATTTGCCTTTCCCTACTTGTAATGACATATACTATTTCGTCATCATCCATCACCACGCGGATGAATAAACCACGGGGCACCGCTAGTTATAATTAATATTTGATGAAGCAGATGTGTGAAACGAAAATATAGTTTGGGATTTCCGGGTTAAGAAGGAACATGAGTGATAGATATACTCCTCCGCTGATTAATTTGTTTACTTTCGACCTGAATCTCCGAAACAGCTTGCTTACACAATTCTGAAAACTGAACCGAATTAAAGTGTATGATAGATATGTTGCTTCTTAGTCACACTTTGGGGGGAAATGTTTTTAAAATAGATATGACTGTATCTTAGAATATTATCATAAAATGTATACGCGTGAATAATTTCTCTGAAACATTCCAAAGAGGCATTTCTCTGCGTTTTATGAAGCAATAATAACGTCGATTTTTTACGTCAGAAATGATAACCAATAGGTACATGTACTTATTTCGAGTTTTCGTATATTAATCAAAAATCAAATGCTTCGTAAGCCTAATCGAAAAAGCGAAATCAAGTTTTACAATATAAGAGAAAAAATAGCATATCTTCGGATTGGATTAAAACTCGCGTCTACTGACAATCCGTCCCAGCAGTGCAAGTACCGTAATAATCGTTAAATTTGTCGAGTAGCTAAGATCGATAAAAATCGCTCTTATCAAGATGGAAGTCATATCGACAACTTATACGATCGTCAAATTGTCGACAGTATATCGATTATTACGATTTGTTTGCATTCCACAATGCGTCCTTCTATCATTTGAAGAATTCTACGAGCATTTCGCTCTTCGACGATCAAAAGAAGGCTGAAGTCTTTGTTGATTACTAGCTGCGCCCCGCGGTTACACCCGCATGGTGATGGATGATGTCGATGTTGATGAAAATTTGAAAATCCTATGTGTTAATTCAGCGCTCCATCTAACATCCATTCCAAATTTCATCAAAATTGGGCCAGCCGTTTGAGCGTAAGAGAATAACAAACATCCATTCATCCATAAATACAAACTTCGTTTATAATATTAGTAAGATCAAACGCAACTAAACAATATCCCCGTCGCCTGTCAATAAGCTATATCGAGGTCATTTTCAAAGCTGACAAAACAATCGTTAAAATCGATTAAATAGACGATCTCAAAATTAACAGTTCCTTGCTAGGGTTACCGTTATAATCGTAAAATCCTATCGAATTTGTGTACCGATCGCTTAATTTATTACTTACTTGCAATGATTGACACAAGATCGATATAGCTAGATTTTCGAAGTATGACGAATTCAAGACTCAAATGTACCGATTGGTAAGTTCGGTACGTGCACTGAGAAGCCATGACCGCTAGGCCATAGCGGCACACAACCGAACATCTGATAACTTAATTATAAATCATCATCATCGTCTTAGGATGTCCACTGCTGAACATAAGCCTCCCCCACAATTTTCCAAAAGGACTGGTTGGAAGCGGCCTGCATCCAACGTCGTCCTGCTACCTGTATCAGAAGCCGTAACACAAATAATTTGCGAAAAAATATTCGTATGGTGTCGTGTCATTCGTGTCAAGCTTCGGCGCACAAACTACGCGTTATATGTGTCGCAGCTGCCCTAGATAAATGACACTTACGTGGTTATTCGTGCTAGGCCCACAGGTCGTCTGTCCACCGTGTCGGTGGACGACCTGTGCTTGCCGGTCCGTGGTCTCCACTCCAGAACCTTCCGACCCCATCGGCCATCTGTTCTGCGTGATATGTAGCCTGTTTTCGTTGTGTTATTATAACATTATAAATACATTCTGATAACATTAGTATTAATATTATGTCGAGGTTTATAATATCAGAAACTTCATAACCTCTAAACACCCACTTGACTCCTTCACGCGCTGATTTAATGATTCCCAACAATGGATACACAAACACGTTGGTTTACTTCGATTGTTGGTGGCGAGCCAACACTCAACATACCCGATATGTTTCCAAACGTTTCACATATGTTGAACTTTTCAAATGTAGCGATATTCTCTTGAAAAAGAGATGAAAAAGAATATATTTCAAATTTTGTGTGAAGTTCGATAAAGTCTGCTTATTATGATTAATCGTTACCTACTTAGGCGTATCGGAAATTCAAATGTTATATTGTACTAGCTACGTACAATCATCATCATCATCCATCAAACTATGATGATGAAAAGTATCCTATGTGTTAGTCTATTACATCATCTATCAACCTATAGAATTTCATATCATCCTAATCATAAGTTCAGCCGTTTTAGCGTAAATAAACACACCATGACTACCATGAGTAACAAACCCAGTAAGAAGAATTAGTAAGAAGTAAGATTTCCAAGTTTCGACTCGTCGTATCAGTGGTATCAGCCAGTGTGGTCTGAAGGATGTGGGAAAGATGGAGGTTCTTGAAAAAGATACGCTCCTTAATGCGTTCCAGACCCAAGGAAATACAGTTTTTATTAAATTATTGTATCTTACTAGCTTGATTGTTTACTTGATCTCCAAAAGACGTAAGCAATTGCTAGGTATGATGCAAGGAAGCCTCGGCGGTCGAGTGGTCTACCGTGCAGAGACAATAGTTTAAAACTCTTCCAAGAAAGATTTTTTTATTACTAGGATACATAAAATAAGATGTAAAATGCTCATTTGCAAAAGTTACTTCTCTGACCTCAGCTTGTTTAGATTAGTTGACTTAGTTGTGAGTTTAGTTTTCAGCAAGAACTGATCTCAATATTCGGCTCTTCAATCAACCAACAAAAACAGACTTAATTACTCGTAGGTATTTATAATGCTTATATCGGCAGGGCTATTATGTACCTCAGTTGCTAAAAAATGTTGACTGAAATCTTGAAAAATGGCGGCTCTATGTCAGTTTTGGCAACGCCAGTAAGCAAAAATTTTAGTAAGTTGATCACTGAAGCTGACAAAAGTGACATAGAGCGGCCATTTTTTCAGATTTCAATCCACATTTGTTAGCAACTGAGATACATAATAGCCCAGCGGTTCACATTTCAGGAATGACGTAGGCTCTACCTGGTAGAGTATTAAAGTAGAGTTCCCTAATCATGCGAAATATCGAGTTCTCGTACATTTACAATCGGAGATACTTATCGTAGGTACCAAAACGAATAACTTTATCACGATGACTGATCAGCTATCTTCAGCATTGCGACCATGGATTGGAGATAGGATAAGATTAAATTTGACAGCAAGTATCGATAAAAGAGAGACCGCGGTATAGCTGTCGCGGCTAGATGTATGCTAGTAACAAGGTAGTATAGATAAAAAATCGTATATTTCTGTCGAATTTTATCCTGACGACAATCCATTCTCGCAGTGATTTTATAGGTAAGTAATATTGAATTCAATTGTTTTAAGATTTTACAATTGTTTTAATATTTGTTTCTTAATTACCTTACTTATTAACCGGTATCAAATAACAAACAGTATTGTGATGAAAGGTATTGTAAAAATACAATTGTAAAAAGTTTTGAAATAGTTCAAATAGCAATATGATAGCATGGTACCGACTTCAACAAGTTATTTCACGCTTTTTGGTGTTGAAGTAAGTTCAATTTTTTGGTAAATTTGTTTTAATCATTGTTCGTGCTCAGCCTATCTATATATCTATATCGGTATCTTTTGGGAATTTTAGCAGCTAAACATAAAATAAGACAGAGGTCAAAGTATCTTAATTTAAACATGAGCGCCGTGCTTCACTCGTATAATTACATACGAGTGAAGCAACGGGGAAAAACGTAGGATAAAAGTAATGTAAAATAATATAATTTTCTCCTTAGTGTGAATTTGCAGCGTCAAAGTAGATTACGAGACAAGTCTCAAATTCCCCTTTAAAAGGAATATCTAAAGAGGGTTTTGATTCTAACCCAATGGGAACACCCAGTATACAAGTCTGGTGTTCCACAATATTTTTTATCTCGTTCAAGGAAGACTTCCTTGGTGAGGTTCGGCACTGTATAGTTACCACCCGAGTAGTATTCTTCATATTAATAATCTTTTCGGAGCAGAGGTTGAAGATTCGTTTCCATTTCCAAGTGAAATTCAACACCCAAAATATTTTCGATGGACAGTGCTTATTTTATTTTCCCGTGTTTAGCTCTTTCTTTATTTATCCTTAAAGCTTAAAATAAAACTGTTAATTATACCAATGTTTCACAAGCAGGCCAACCACGTCATCAACACAAAACACATACAAAGCTGGCGAGCGATTGAAATCCTCAATCATTATCCATTCGATATGTTTACAGACTCTTCAATCATTATTGAAATGAGGATTGTTTACTTATCTCACCGCCTTTGATGTAGAGGCGGGTTGATTATTGAAGACAGTACTGTCAAAATAATGAAAGGACCAAGAAATTGGTTGTAAAAGGCTATTTTCTTAAAATTATGTTATTGTTTTCTGAAAATAGAAACACATACTTTACGATATAGAAAAATGTCAATACCGTAGAATACCGTCTCGCTATATTAACATCAGAATCTAATACGACGTCCAATATATACGTGATAGCATAATCGCACCGGGGCTGTTACTGTCCAAACATAAAGAACAAATGCCAGACTGAGCTAAAATTTTTAAAATTCACGTAAAAGGACACGACATTTACATATTTTGTCTTTTATAACCGACTTCAAAAAAGAGGAGGTTATGTGTTAAACTGTATGTTTTTTTGTGTATGTTCACCGATTTTTTCCCCATTTGTGGTTCCATTCCCAAAATTATTTTTTTGTTTAGTAGCGTTTACTTCCTAGGTGGTCCCATATAAATTTCATCAAAATTCGGGGCAGCAGTTTTTGAGTTATATACACTCCAAAACTGAAAAGTGTTTCGTCTTTTTTGATATTTTGGTGATATCATCATTGACGGTGAATCAATCAAATCAATCATTTATTAATAACGCCAAGTTACAAGTCAAAAGGCTTACTAGTATATGTTTTGTACTATAATAATAAAAATCGATAGAAATCGTACCTACATCATTAATTAGAATTTATCACAATTCTTTATTAAGTAATTGAATCATGTCATATTATAGAAATTAATACAAAATAAATTATTAAAATATATTAGATTAAAATAAAATACAATTATATAACAATATTACATAGATCAAGGCTTTTGACAGGCCTGTTGGTCTAGTGGTTAGTGACCCTGACTGCTATGCCGGAGGTCGTGGGTTCGATTCCCACCCAGGACAAATGTTTGTGCAATGAGCACGATCATTTGTTCTGTGTCTGGGTGTAATTTATCTATAATATTTATGTATTTAGAAATATATAAGTATGTTTATCAGTTGTCTAGTACCCATAACACAAGCTCTGCTTAGCTTGGGACTAGAGGGCGTTGTGTGATAGTTGTGGAATATTTATTATTATTATTATCAACGATGTTACATAGATCAAAATTAACGACATCGATCCCGTAATTAGCAACGGTCAATAAAAAGATGAAACATTTTCCTTTTCCAAGAAACGGAACGAATTTTAGATTAACATAGCATACCATGATAGTTTAAAAGTAGTAGGTACTTATGACCTATCATGGTACCGACTTCAATAAGTTATTTCACACTTTTTGGTATTGAAGTCCGTTCCGTTTTTTGGTAAGTATTGTTTTTCCTATTAACAAATAGACATTATGTAAACACCGTTGTATCATGCCAGTTTTATGCGTAATGCTCGAATTCTTAAAGTTTAAAAAGTGATCAGGCTGAACAGGATTTAATTTTTAATCTAAAATGTGTTTTAACTCTTTGCGTCCCAGAGACGTATATATACGTCAGTTTCATTTATAAGTCTTTTGTTTTAATTAACACGCTTTAGGAAGGATTAAAACATATTACTATAGTATACACGTCTATATTTAGTATCATAAAAATGTTAGGTATACGAGGAGTATTGCCTGCCTTGCGGTTTGGCCCCCGCCGGCTTTGATGTCGTACCTTGGCCAGCATCCAAATACGATATTACACCAAGTATTATGCTATTGAAATAATCCGCTCATTACTTTACTATACCATGCGTAAACAAACGTACGAAGCAATTAATTAGTGTGTTAGAACTGAAGCCACTTGCTACTTGTCTTTGGAATAACGCCATGATCCGGCTACACGTTTTTAAATATGATCATAGCATATAGATGTAAATTGTTACACAAGTGAGGTAAGTGATCAGTAACTTGAACTACGAGTATTTAGTAGGTAACTGAAGTGAACAAAGCGAGCGAGATTGCTTAAAGTACTTAACTTTATCTACAATCACAACGTAATATTCCAAATATGAATTCAAAAAAGATTGTATAACACGTACCTACTTTTATTTCGAGGATAGGTAAAATTAAAAAAAAATACCATTTCAGTGCAACATTTTCCTTCGATTTTTAAACAGCTGCATCATTAAATAACATTTTAACTTTTGCACTCTTTTACTTTTTAATTTTTTGGCGCGTATGGGCTCATTGGCAAATAGTGTCAATGTCTATGGAATGGATGCGCGCGCTGCGCAGTTATGCGCAATCAGAATCTAAATTTCCCGCCATACCACATATTTTTTCCGTAGCTGTGAGTTTGGAATTAAATATATTTATCATAGAATTATAATTCTATGATATTTATCTTAAATATATGTAATTTAAGTGTTGTAAAATTATATGTTGTGTTAATAAAGCTCCATAATTAATATTAAATTTCATAATTGCAACATTTATAATTTGAACAATTAGTATTGTGTTAATACTTAACTCATTTTCCATTTTTGTTTTATTTCAACTGTATGTGTAAAAATAAAATGGTGTATACAAAGGCATATAATTAGGTATTATATGACCGTTGCATAACTATTACATTTTATTATTATGGTAAAAAAGATCTCTTACTCTCGAATTGAACACTACTTTTCATCAATAATGAGAGGAAATATAAAAAAAATACACTCCAGTCTGCCGCTTGATAAAATCGTCATAGTAGGTTAACAGTTTATATTTTTGGCTCATTCGATGTGGTATTTTATTTAATGGTTTTTTTATTTATTTACTTACATAAAGTTCATTCTGTTTGAGGACATCAACAATTTGAAGGTAATCAGCAGTTTGTTGTACTCTTCAATGTACAATTATTTTATTTAGTTTTACGAATAAAACCAGTACATTTCGATTATCTAATATTTTGCCGCGATGCCACGTCCTAACTAGCCTGGAAAGATAGCAAGAATTAAGTATGGTCGAAAGTGAACCGTACTCATAGATGGCTGAATGGCATCCTTCCGGGCTAGGTATTGTTAGCACCCGGTATTCCCGTGCTCTTTCATCAGTAAGTTCTATAAAATAAAGACATAGCTCAGTATGCTATTGTGGTGGTTTTATTTTTAACCTTTCGGACCGGTTGTATCAGGTTTTGCTCCCTATTGACCACGTCATTGCCTGTCAATTCATACACTCTACTCGACCCGTAACTCCTATGAAAAAACCTTTTGCGCATCCATCGCCCCTTCTAAAACAAATTTTGCCCTGCACTTAGAGTTGAGTACGAACTAGTGTCCGACATGAGTGATAAAAATAATACGTATATACCACATCGATATAATAGATAGATCTTCCTTAATGTACTTACATATTCTGGCCAAGTCTTTGAAAATCGTTTCGATACCTAATATTTTTTTTTAATTTTACTTAGGGTGCTATCAGACAGAGAACGTTCAGCCGTGCGATTCAGTATTAATTAGTCGATGCGCTCGTCGACGAGCCCACCGATGTTAAATACTTTATGAGATATATCCTTATACATAAGATTGTTTTTCCAACGTTTATTGTAATATCTTCGTTTGTTTCACGGATCTTGTCAAAGATGCAACGATGTTTGCTCTTAGAGAACGCACGGCTGAATATGTGACTGTGATTTGATAAACCATCATCTCCATAATATTAAAGGAAAACACGATGTTTAAGAATACAACCTTATAATTGCTGTGACAATACAAGCCGGCGGAAGAGCGGTATAAAGTGCTGTACTAAACAAAACAACATCTGCAATGTACCGCATAGCGCAGAGAGTAGCGTTACGCGTAAGTGCGGTATATACCCACTGCACTGTTGTTTATTATTGTATGCGGAGGTGATTTACTTCGGTAATAACACTAATATCAATACAAATATATGATTATGATTTCTCAGGCTTTTGCATTTTGAAATTAAAAAATTCAAACCAGATCAAATTGTGCATATTTTCAATTATTTTAATCCCGTCGATTTTAAGATCAGTGATATCAGTAGACTACGCATAAATAATATAATATACTAGTAACCCGTCCAATATCAGCTCGAAAACACACAATTTGAAAAATTTAATGCCGACTTCCATTCTATTCAGTTATTGGAGTGTAACTCAAAAACTACTGGACCGAATTTGGTGAAATTTAAATGGGACCAAATCAAACAAGAATTTAGAGAATCGGTTATTGAAAGTTATGAGGTAACAAACATAAAAAATACACTCGAATTGAGTACCTCCTCCTTTTTGGAAGTAACCTCCTTAGTGGAAAAAGAGCCTATAAAGTAATTTTGTGGTTTACTACTTATTTAGAAGAAACTGATGTTAAAAATCGCATCAAAATCCGTTGAGTAACTTAGGAGTTAACGGATATACAGACAGACAGATGCGGAAAGCGACTTAAATACTATTGTATGTACATATAAGGATACGTAAGGCAAAATACGCGATTTCGTTTAAAATCGTTTAACATCGATATAGCAATATATATCATACCACACGAGCCGTATCGACGAATTTCTTTCGAAAATGAGCATAACACCATGTTAGGATATTTAAAGTAACGATGATGAAGATATTGTTTATAGAAATATATTACGTTAGTTAGACCTAGAAATTTAAAATTTGTATAAAAGATTCCATAACTAAGTATCCTATAGATGTGCAAGGTATTTTAATTCCATCGCAAAAGAGGCGGAAAAAGAGATGCACATCATATTTTTAAAAGTAGATTTTGAGTATTTTTTGTTTACTGGTTGATTGGTTGACACTAATATTATAAACGCGATGCTATGAGTGTATAGATGTTTCTTACATTTTCATGCTAAAAGTAGGTAGGTACTTAACCGATTTGCGCTTTTGTATGAACGTCAAAAACCCTTTATTTGTAATAAACTATTTATGAATTTTAACTGTCGTAGAACAATATTACGAGTATAACGTATATTTCAACTGTGGTAAATCTATGTTGTATAAAAGTTATGCTGAAGTAGTTAGTAGTTAACCTTTTAAAACTTCCTGAGTGAGAACTTCTATGAGATTCTATTCATACTATCTCAGACAAAATAAAAAAGTCAAGACAGATTGTTGTGAACAGAGGCCGGTTTTCTAAACTAGATGTGCGTGCATCTGTATTGCCATGATAATTTGAATTAAATTAAAATTAATTGATAATTAATAAATTTAAATAAAATGTTAATTAAAACTTTACGTGTTGCTTCCACGCGCCGCGATAGTTCGACTGACGAGTCAATACGTAGTTTTTTGTACGTGTTGTATGTAATAATGTATGGACACGGGGCGAGGCGTAGTTTTACCCGGCCTCAGTTCTCTGTTCACAAAATTCTCTCTTGACTTTTTGATTTTGCCTGAGACCTATATATATATATATATATATATATATATATATATATATATATACATGAACTTGTTAGGTTATAATATTAATTGGATGAAACAATTGGGGAATTAACGTGAACCCATACAGAATATAAAATATGGAGACGTGTGGGTTGTTCTTTCACGTTTTCCATTTTATGATGTGGCATTCACAAATTTTGGTATGAGAATGTTAATACATTCGTACTTAGTTCTTCGTCCTTAATTTTTTTTATGGGATAGGTTGGCAAACGAGCAAGCAACTCACCTGATGGTAAGTGATACCGTCGCCCACGGACATCTGCAATACCAGAGGTCTCGAGGATGCGTTGCCGACCTTTGAGGCAGGAAGATAGGAAGGAAAAGATAGAAGGGGTGATGGTGGAGGAGGAGGGGAGGGGAAGGACAGGGAGAACGGGGAGGGAAATCGGGCCTCCGGAACCTCCCATAAACCGACTGAAACACAATAGCAAGCTATGTTATTTTACCTCGGTGTTATGTGGGAGTGTGGTACTTCTCCGGTCGTGCCGGCCCATCGGCTGTGGGGTTGCAGCGTGGCACTACCAACGAAAAGTATGAAGTTTATGTGATGAAGATTTTATATGAATAGCCTAGTGTTTAACCACTATCTACTGATGGTCAGCTACGATGTGCTCGATGGCGGTAGCAGACAAACTATGAAATATGCAGTTTTTATTTGTTTTATATTAAGTGCAATAGAACTCTTTAAGAATGAGCTCGTCCTGGGGAGTACTGCCATCATAGGTACTTTTTTCTACCGTGAAGCAGAAGAAGTAATATTCACAATGCTGCGTTTTAATTTGAAGGTAAGGCCGGCGAAATTACAGGCACAGGAGACTTATAAACAGTGCAGTTTAGTTCGTCACTTGTGAGAAAATGCATCTGTTCTAGACAGAGATGACCACTTAACATCAGACAGGTGTCGTGCTTGAACCGTACCGTTTACTTATACCATAAAAAGTGGGTGTGTGTGTGTAAGGGTGTTTATGTTTTTTAGAGCATGTTTGAATGTGTGTGGGTGGAGAACATCTGCAAGGATGTTGGATTGCGTGTGCTCGCATACTACGTAAGTATACGTAAATGCAAGGGTGTGGTAGAAATAACTGTTTCATTTATTTACTGTCTTAGAAGAAAACAGTTATTTCTACCTGATCCAAACATTACTTATATTTTGAGCACACGCAATACGTAATCCTCGTAGATGAGTATCTCTCCACCCACAATACTCACAGGGTTATCCTAGTGCTTCTTTTTAGCTATGAATGTAAGCAAAATAAAAGGTAGAAAGAACGCCTTCCGTAAGCCTCATAACTCAGCAACAAATTTCGCAATATCCGTTCAAACGCGAAAGTGAACCTTTTATTTAAAATGTTTTATATACTTATCTGTTATTAGGAGAGGGTACCTGGGCTTAAGTGGTAACCTCGGCCTAGAACAGATGCATTCCGTCACAGTACATGAGGAACCTACCATTACAAGCAGTTGAGGCAGTAATTCCTCGGACAAATTCTTGCAAACATAGTTCTACTGCACTAAGACTTCCTCGAACCCACGCGTTCACCTCCTTTGGTGAGCACCTCAACCCTATATGAAAAAAAAATATCGAATTTAAAAGTCGTATCGTGGTCTGTTTTGATGTTTAGAAGTTGCCCTGAAGTTATTTGCATATTCCCTATTACCCTAAAAGGTTTTAGTGCATGCTCATACGGTGCCATTTCTTAAAGAAGACATTCTTAAACAGATAAAACAGATCCAGACGAGTCATGTTTATAAATTGGTTCTGCAGCGCGACACAACACGGAATATTGAGCATGTTTTGGGTAGATGTACATTACGTGAGTAGGTACATGGGTATGGCAAGTTTGGAATAGAGGTACTTGAACTTGAAAGTCTTTATTTTGCAAAAGTTCACTACAGTCCATTTTACCGGCAAGTATATCTTGGAGTAGTACTATTATGCATGACGGAGAAGAGACCTCTATGATGTCTCCTGCTGACGTCACTTATATTCTGTTCCAAATAAAACTCCACAAACTCACTGACAGGTTTCGTATATGCGACCGGTAGCGTAACGACGTCCCAGAGAGAGTACCAGTCCGTACTGTGCGGCGGCCCTTCCGTCTTTTTTTTTTTAGAACGGACTAATGCTGTTTGCCTCTACAGCGTCACCGGACGGGTCCCGTCCCGTCGCCAGTGCGACCGCTTTCATAGGTTACGGCGTACTTGCACGTGGTTGTTTTAAACATTAAGATTGCAATACAAAGTGATGGCATGTGATTTATAATTAATTGTACATCGTAATAAACTTAAATCATTTTGAGAATAATTAAATTATTAATTTTAACTGGAATAATTTACTGTAAACAATTTCAAAAGTATGAATCTATGTTTTAGAAATCAATTCAAATAATCAATTTAACAAATCTAATTGTTATAGACTAATTATTATTGGCTAATTATTGTATCCGCGCCGATATGCATTATTTGCCATTATGACTAAGTATGTATTTGATTTAACACAATCTATGACAAAATGCTAACATGCATAAATATTTCTTTGAAGCTTAAAATTCTTATAAACAATATTTTGTACTTGCTGACCTGCCCGTGACTTCACTATCTAGGTCTACGGGGTTGGTATATCAAAGAGCGAAAAAATAGTGTACTTAAATAAATTGTTATTGTAAACTTTTTTAGTAGCAAAGCAATATGTTATTTTCACCGAAATCATATTACAAAACAAAACCTACATATTAAGTACCTACGATTCAAAGTTAATTTTGGTTCTACGATAGTTAATCATATTAATATTGCATTACTATACTAATTCTGACAACCATCAATAGTTATAATATTGAATTAAATATAATCTTTTCATTACAGTGATAAATATAATCACATGGCAACAACATTTCGAGTTGATTAATCGTTTTTCGGTTTGAAATGTATGATTTTTTTGGCGATTTGTAATAATTTTATTATTCAGGCCTCAGTTGGCCCCATAAAGTATGTTGATCCTTTATGAAATAGGATAATGTTACATACTTTTTGCATTTTAGTACGTTTTTCGCTGACTGTACACTTTCCAAAATCTTTGAATGCAGTTCATATTTCATCTTTGAGGGCATTTCATATCTCAAAAAGTTATGGAAGGACCTCTAGGATTTTTTTCTTGCAACTATAACGGTATAGGTACACTGCTCTTGCTGTCCCGTCTCAAAAATCCACTCTGTATAAACAGTAAAAAAATCATAAATTTTTAACCGTGTCTAAAATATCTGGAACATTTTCCCGGGAATATCTAATATTGATTTTGTGGTATTTTTTTAATTTACATATCATTATTCAATATTTCAATCAAGCCCGTTGAGCTGTTCAGCGTCAAAAAGTTAACATACACAATCACTCTCTCACAAGTTTTCACATTAGTGTGTTGCATAATCGTTGTATTCCACTTATATTCCCAGTGCTAGGACTTTAGCCTGCCTCTCAGTGAGAGAAGTTGGGCCACAATCCACCATGCGGACCCAGTGCGGCTTGGTGGATAGGCTAGTGGCCAACCCATGTCGAAGTTTTCAGGCCTTAGACATAGCCTAACGACTATTGTCCTAAGACAATTCGTGTGTTAGTAAGCTAAACTTTTTTGAAGCCATAATATGCTATTTTCCTCACTGTAAGTATGCCTCTGCGATGGTACCTAATACTTATAATAAAATCGTTCTAGGAGTATGTAATGTTCAGGTACGTTTGTTGTCAATATAAACCTGTCTTGTCTCGATCCTCATTGTTACCTTCCTCAACATGTCACCAACAGTAAATAGGGCAGAGTATAGCAGCTACCCGTATTCCAATACGTACATTATATTCGTAAATTCATATATTATGTAATTACCTACTTAAAAGTATTTGTATATTCATGATTTGTTCGGCACGAAGTTGACAGCTCATTTCCTTCATACAAAATTATTGCAAATATTTTTAGATTATTTCAAAAATATACTGTCCAAATTGCAGGCTTTATGAACAGGCTGAAGTAGGTATAATAAATCAATGATTTAAAGATTTTACGTGCCATACCGACTCGTTCGGAACTATGCTAAGTAACTATATGCCAAAGTATATATGTACGTGAGTGAGTTGGGATGTGGGCGTTAGTTCAAATTAGTGAAGAAACCTTCACGCTGAAACGACTCAGTGGCTTTGGTAAAAAGAAGATATTAAGATTATTACTTTTTAATTTTATTAATTTGTTATACTATAATATATATGGGACAACATCCACACAAAGATCTTCAGGTCCCAAACGAGGCAGAGCCAGTCCTATGCTAATCTGATGACTGATATATATACTTAAATACATACACACCCATACACAGATCAAACAGACATGCTCGTGCACACAAATGTTTGATCTGTCCGGGGATCGAACCCAGGACGGCTCAGAAGGCAGGGGTGCTACCAACTGCGCCAACCGGCCTGTCTAGTTAATATTATTACTTGAATAGCTCTTTCAAAAAGCCGGCGACAGCATCCTACCGAGTCGCTTTGTGCTGCAGTCTCTCTTCCCGCAGCTATAACTGACCATGATGTATGAAGCTAAACGGAGCGGAGACGTAAGGGTAAGCACCTACATATTTTTGCCACAGTACCCGTAGCCTAAAATTCTGGACCGCTATACAACTACAATATGGACAAACGTGATGCTTAGCCATATGCCAATGACTTGTCCGTTTTATGACGTACGGTATTAAAAAAACTGGAAGATAATCACCCAGACCCACACACACAGAGATCACCGTTTCATATTCTTGCCTTTCTCTGAAAATAAAATAAACAGATAAAATACTCGTACTTTGCAAAGACGGTCTTAGCCGCAAATGAAAAAATAATTTATTACCGCCGCGTACCAGAATAAATTATTATTATAAAAACTTGAGGGGAAGGCTTAATGAAAATGTATTGCCAGGTCAGCGGCGGCGGTGCTTGGCGGCGGTGCTTAGCGGCGGTAGCTAGTGCAGAAGTGCTGCTAAATATAGACGAGAATTCATTATTTCTGAGAGGGAAACGGTTTAATTTAAGCAAACACTTTGTATTTGATTCTGCTTAAGCTTTTGAAACAGCTCAACTTTAATTGGTTTAAGTAATTTCGCCGTTGTTTGTCTTGATATTATAATTTAAATTTCAAAAGGTCATAGAGTATTTCATTATTTAAAGGCAATCGAGGAAAGCTTTGCAAATATACCTAATGTTTATAGAGGACTTAGGCCGGTATTTCAGAAATACGCTCAGGTCACTCTGACACTTCTGACACATTTACCCTAGGAATAACTATAAATGCAAAAAATCCTTACCGAATGGCTATTGACACTTAACTACGAGGAAACTGAAAAACTTTTAAAAGTAGTTTCGTAACATTCAGTTATGCACACACAAACTACACATACACTTCCACACACACATACATACATAGAATCACTCACACCTTCCTGGGTGCTCCTGAAATACTGTTAATCAGAAGCACACACACTTCACACATAATACTTTAGCTAAAACATAAGTTTATAATTCTTATTCTTCTCGTTTATAATATAATTCTTTAACTCACATATTTAACTTAGGTTGTTATTAAAAAAAAATAATTGTACTTGTTTAAACATTACATTAATAGTAATTAAAAATTAAAAAAAAGAACTATCTAAAATAATAAATGTTTAAATTAATTAATTAATGATAATTAATTTAAATAGTTAATTAATTAATGTTAATTAATTTAAATAATTAATTGATTAATGTTAATTAATTTAAATAATTAATTAATCAATGTTAATTAATTTATATAATTAATCATATTTTTTTATTTAAATAATTAAGTAATTTAAATATTTTTTTTTAATTTAAATAATTAATTAATTTTAATAATTTATTAATTTAATTAATTAATTATTTATTTATTTATTAATTAATTAATTTTAATATATAATGTTTTTTTTGGTTGCTTAATTACGCTACTAAATTTAATTTACTTAATACGTTAACTTTTTCAAGCAATCATCGTGTAGGTACTTACTTTACTTATTCTATATAACATATACTACGGAAGAGCGGGACTCTCTAACACAGGTATTTTCATACTTAAAAGAGGGTCCCAATCCTATGAAATGTATCATAAGTTTAAGTTTACCGAAATAAAAATATTTGTATTGTATTGTATTGACAGTAAACGCCATACAAAATTAACTCAGATCTTTAATCAAGTCTACATTCACAACTGCAATGAGCACACTTCTGTGGGCCTAGCACGAATAACTGAGTAAGTGTAAAGTAACGTGTCGTTCACGTGAAACAGTACAAACTGTCATTTATCTAGGGCAACTGAGACACAGATAGCACATAGTTTTTACGCCAAAGCGTGACGCGTTTACGATACGAATATCTTTTTGAAAATTGTTTTTGCTACGGCCTCTGGAATACGGGCCTTAAAATATATGGTAATTGTTTCTCTTTGCTTCTATACTCCATATTTCAATAAATAGTTAACTAGGTACATTACCGAAGTTGTTTTGAAATTTTGATGCGATGGTAGCAAGGATAACAAGGTGGGGCACTTCTACCATGTAGATTTCATCAAAACTGTGTTTTCATGCTAGCCAGAAGTGTCTAGAAGTGTCTGGCTAGAGGCGAACTAAAAGTACCTATCAAGTTTAAAAATCTGTCTGCATGAAAAATAAGACGACGAAGTAAGATTTTTTTATGCACCTTATAATATTTTATTTAATCTCTTACATACTTACCCAAAACTTATATTATAAAAGAGCATTCGTACTAAACCAGAAAAAGATTCGTTGAGGAGGGAGTCATTAGCAACCCGCCCTGGTTCCATTCAGTGCGGTTTACACAACCCAGTTCTTCATCAAAGTTTCTTATGTGAGTCGTAGCCCGTTGAGGTTCAAAGCTCTCTTTGTGTGGAATGGCAACACTGAGTTCTGTGAAACTTTTCTATGTCACCTTTTGAAATACAAGGTTATCTTTGTGACCGCAAAAGGGTTCTATTGTAACTTTTTTGTAACTAAAAGTATTGAATTATATGAAACGGATCGGGCGATCAAGGCAGAGCTGTGCCACAAAATAATTTTACGACTGAAAAGCGGATAGCACTGTGTGTATGACTTTCATGAGCCAGTGTGTTGAGAAAAAATGGGTCAAGCAAGTGCTTTTTAGTAACTTATTATACAACAAATATATTTTTATAATGATTAATATTCTGACGTCTTATTAATTGCCTCTCGCAATAATTAAAGATCTACTCCAAGGTCTGGCAACACTCCATCAGGTATAGCTATTAAGTGGTGGTGGTAGCTAGCCAGGCATACATTAGAAATGGAACCATCTTGCTGTGGGTTTCTATCAAGAAAGCGCAACCCAGAGGTAGGTAACGAACCGGCAGCTACCTGTTTGTAGGCTGACCCTCACACATTATCTATCTAATACGATAGTTCAAACGAGCAACTCTTGTATATATTTATATATACAAGGGGGCGAGAAATCGATCTACCTACGTTTTTTAAACTTGCATTTTTAGAAAACGTAGAAACATGTGTTGCTATTTTGTATCCGTATCTAAATCGAGCAAAGCCGGTCATCTAGGTATTAATTACAAAGCAGCATTGCTACGATTTCATAGAAAAACTTGCATAAATCGTACCCTATAATAACCATATGCCGTAGTATTATATAACCGAAAACAACCAAAAACAACGGCGACGCATATTGATACAATAATTGAAACCTCTAAGTTGGCCATGTTATCTTTGATTCAGTAGTAATCACAGTTACTAATTAAAGTAACACACAGTAAAAAAAACAATACGATACATAATTCGTTGAGATTAGTGTAGATTGTGTAAGACTACAAAATACATGTCACAATAAACCAAGTTTAATCTTTATTGCAGTTAAGTTTATCTTCATTTAGCTGCTCTACAACTGCTGCATTGAACAAACGTTTATTTTGTGCTTTCCCCCGTAGCGGAGCGTGCAGAAAAGCAAAAAAGTTCAGAAAATGCAGGTAGCTGATAATAGTTTTGATGTACAGTAAAATATAACCTTTGGTTGAGTTAATCTAACAAGGTCTATACATAGGTTCAACGTAATTTTGATCCTAGATTAAATAATTGCATTATAAAATTGTATCTATGCGTAATGATTTCTAAGGCTTTCTTGAATGATTATTCATTGAAATTAAACTACTTTAACGAATTAAATCACGTATATTTTTTTATTATTTTATACCGACGCGAAGTTTCGAACATTTTTAGTGAACATGGTCACGGGTATTATTTTTTTATTTTCAACACACCTATTAGAAAAGGGACTCTTATTGAACGATAATTAGAATCAAAATGCAGCGTATTTCGAACGCGTGCTTTTTACTTTTCATTCCCGCACGAGTGCGAAAATGAGACTGTGTTTTACAGACTTTGAGACAGAAAAAAGTGACAGATTTTTTGAAAAACTATCAAAAAGGTAAATGTACAAGTCAATGCATTGGAATAAATAAATTTGGTGCTATGCCGAAAGAAATCGCAAAGTTTCTAGGTTTACTAGATGCAGAATCATATACAGGACATAGCTTTAGGCAAACGTCAGCCACATTATTGGCTGATTCAGGAGCTGATTTGCTTACATTAAAGCGCCATGGTGGGTGGCGCTCCAATGCAGTGGCAGAATCGTATGTAGAAGACTCTATACAAAATAAAGCCAACATAAGCGCCAGGATAACCCAGGATATCAATTGAGAACCAAAACCAAAAAATATATGTCCAGAACCAACGTTCCTTCAACGTCCTTCGATGTCAAGACCGATCTAGTATCTGCTACTTATAATAATGATGAAACACTTTTTCTTACTCCCTACGAGAACAATCCGCAATCTCCAACATTTACTTAAGTTACCCAAGAGCAAAATAATGATGTTTTTAATAGCAAAGCATTAACCTAATTTTACTTTCAATAATTGTTTTAATAAATAAAAAATCTATGAACAGAAGTTTTTTCCAAGCAAGTAAGTGTGTTGAAAAACGTCGTATGAAACTCGTGCGCGTTGTTTATTACAATCTCTACTCCATTTAGGCCTTAAATCCGCGATCTCTGGCCTAAAACCCGGTTGTAATAAACAACTTCGCGTACTTGTTTCATAATATACCATTATCTACCACTAATCATATTTTAATTAAAACGTTCCCGACGCACGCAGTTACCGCGTTAACTTGCAAGTTTGATTTTTTCACAGCTGCAAGAGATAAACCCGAGTTTTGGATATAAATTTCAACCTTAATTTCGTATTTTAGATTTTTCTTGAGTATAAAGTATTTTTTTACTCTTTGGTTTTCTATGAATTGGTACTACGTAAAATTCAATTAGATTATTTATATATATATATTATATATATATATATATATATATATATATATATATATATATATATATATATATATATGAATCGAATCTTAGTTAGTTTAATTTAATAAACAATAGTAGGTAAATAGGTATGTATAGAATATAGTCTTAACATACGTTTACATGATTTTAATATAAAGAAACATTGACATCCTGGAATATCAATTATATTAAAATGATTTCATTGAGATTTCAGTTAAGTTATTTGATTATATGAATAACTCTTTATGGGAGTGAAGTACATCTTCATTTTTGTTATGTATTCTACTGATCTCTGTACTACTGAATGTAAATGCAAAGGACAAATATTTGCGCTTTCTTAGCGAGTAGTTTCCAGAGTATACAGTAAGATGTATATTTTGCTGACGTAGCGTAGGTACACACGGTAACATTATTTTATGATCGAATATATCCGCTGTGTGTATATAATAAAATGGCATATCAACATGATAAACATTTATAATAATTGCAAGCATAAGATTACAATACCATTATCAATTTATCACTACATATAATAAAACTGGCGAGGTCGAATTTCTGTACAATAAAAAAATGCTAAAAAACGAGTCAGAGGGATGTAAGGAGTGAAATCGAGCTTATTTTTTTTTCAAATTTTTTGTTTCTCTGTTTGTCTGTCTGTTTGTACGGGCTGACCTCGGAAACGACTAGACCGATTTAAATGATATTTTTTATGGTGGCAGCATAGATCCCTGGTCAACATATAGGATACTTTTGATCCCGTTAAATTAAAGAGTTCCCGTGGCATAGTTAAAAAATGTAATTATCGTGTACCACGAGGCCACGCGAGCGTAGCCGCTGGCGGGTCATCTAGTTTTATTTAAAAAAACGTGCTAAACCTAATAATAAATGCACTAAATGCGTAAATAGTTTACTAGCGACACCCGCTCGGATAATGACATAATGACTAGGTACTGTGTCTACAGTTTATTAGAAAAAAACGTACTTATTCTATGTGTTATCCAGATTATAAGCTATCTTTATTTCATACTAGCGACTGCCTGCGACTCGTTCGCGTGGTATGCTCGGCCTTTGGTCTCGCCATATCCTCCCCTCTTTTCTTATTTTTTTAATGTTAGAACCTTCTACGAAAGTATCAGAAAACAATTAAAAAAAAGATAATGAAATCGGTAAAGTCGTTCTCAAGTTATAGCGCGACCAGGAGAATCAGGGGTTCATTTTTATATAATATATATTTCAATAAAATCCACTGAGCAGTTCCATACGCAATATTCAGGTACATACATACTGACTCACAATTTTTCGTATATTAATGTTAGTGTGATTCATACAACAGTTACCTAAACCTGAAAAACGATATAAAAACACATTTTACCATCATTACTCTTTATTACTGGGCTTATCATTAAGTAGTATTATTATTATCAATATTCAAAAAAATTCACGGGTTTCACCCGGTTCTTTACAAATGCATAAGTGGGGCTGTAGCCAACACTAACAATAGTAGTTTTTGCAGGATCGACTGGCTTTGACTGTTATCTTGCATAATGTCACAGAATAACTTATTAGTTATCGTTAGTATCTATTGATAATACTTTTCAATCTTGGGCCACCCTGGGGTACAATTTTCTGTTAATTAAATGCACATGGCCGTTGTTGGTACAAAATACAAATGCATTATTTCCTGAGATTATTTCTAACTTGGCAAGAATAAGATAATAATAATAATAATATTGGCGGCTTTGTGGCGAGCCGTCGGTGAGTGGCAACACCGTGGACCCTGATTCTCCCTGGGGCTAAATGAGACCCCTGACCCCCGGCTTGCCTTAATTGGCCGTCCGGGGGTGGAGACGCAAGAGCAAGTAACAAAAAGCTCCAAGGGTGGAAGTGTTAAAGGGCATAACGCCGGTAGTAGCGCTCTAGTGAAACCGCAGCACACCTCTCGACACCCTATAGCCATCCACACCAACGTTGCCCCTTTTGTCACCACTCACGGTGGCCTTTATGGGGGGCCCGTTTAGTGGATGGCGAGTCACCACCTGCCCAAAAATTGCCTAAATATTTTAACATGAGACTAAAATTGGCAGGTGCCGAAGTCTCTTCCATAGCCCACTATCTTCCTTATCACTAATAAGTTCATATTAATAGCCTGGCCATTTTACCCATATTTGTAATAGTTATAAGTACCATGTTACCCTTCATCCAACATTTTTTCTGTTGTTTATACTCCTTTGTATTTTTATACCAAACAGGCCTCTAAGTGTTGGCTACAGCCCCACTTATGCCTTTGTAAAGGACCGGATGAAATCCGAGATTTTGTTTTGAATTAAAGAAATAATAATAATAATAATAATAATTTATTGACATAACATAATGACAATATTTAAACTAAATTAATGTACTTAACTATATATAATGTATACACATGGATCTAATCAGTGAGTGAATCTTCTGAGGATAAGTGAAACACGCGTTCGAGGTTTAAATGACTTACCCAATCTCTTGCAAAATAAAGACATAAAATTGCAAAATAGAGACCAGGGGATATGGCAAGCGAGGACGGAAATGAGAAGATCTATGATTTATTGAGCAAATACCTACGAGCACGCAAAGAAAAATATAGAAATAATAATATTTACGTACTTAAATGAAAAGAAAGAGTCTTGCAAACAAAAAACCTCAAGGACTTGCACTAACATAGGGGCGTTTGTTCAAGAAATCCTAGTGGTATCGATCTAATACAATGGCTCAAGTTACTCTTCACTATCTTATCTACAGCCGGTTCACATAAGGTAGGAGAATTTTTATTGTATTGTATTCGAACCTATAACAACAACAGCTGGATATTTGGTTTTGTCACAATTTTTTGGGAGGTCGGATCTGACGTCCACTATTAATAAAACTAAAAAAGACGTGTGGCACTCGGAGACTGCCGCGGTAAAGCTATTGCATTTTTATCAACTTATGCAATTGTAATTATTTAACCAATGCCATCTAGAGGCGAGTTGCTGAACTAAAGAGACAAGCGTGATATTTCAAAAAGTCATTAAAAGTTCTGCTATTCATCGATAGATGGAGTCGGTGTTAGGTTATTTTCGTTACGGAATTTCTTGATTCGGTCTCCACGCTCAAGGCCCGCGATAGAAGCTATGCAATATGCAAATATACCTTAATAAAAAATGCCGTCCATGGCCACTAGACGTTGTTGGTGTGAACATCCGCGTAAATGTGTAAGGGAAGAAAGATTTGGCGGTTCCAGTGGAAGTCACTAGGTGATTTGTGAAAGAGACAGAACAATATTCTGAAGTCATTGGTTCAATTTCTGAAAGCAGCTGAATTTTACTTGCTATAATACTAATTAATTATATTCTGGTATATTAGTTGATATTGGTCGATTGATTGTAAATTTAATGCTGACATTTTGTGAATGATATTTAATTGGACATTTTATTAGGAGTTCTTATTTAAGCGGAGTACGATATAATATTCTTTATTTTATTTTATATAAGTACATTACTTAGGATTTTGGTTTAAGGACTGATAATATATATAATTGCAAGTGCGTCCATAAAAATAAATAAATACGGAATTATAAAATTTGTCATGCATTAAATTAAGGTAATGTTTACGTGGTCATACATAAAAAACCAGGAATCTTATCCGTTTTTTGGAAGTCGATTGAAATACGTTTGCTTTGTTACCAGTAGTCGTAATAAAATAGTTAAACGTATAGTATAAATACCTGTTACTTTTCGATTTGCGTGGTGAAGATTGACGATTCTTTTTTTTATCGTAAGTGGCTGTATTCTTGTATTAAAAAAAAATTACACTAATATTATCTTTGATCCTACGGTGTTATAGGTACACTTTCCAACAGCGTCACCGGGTGGTTTGTGGGTAAGTCTAACGAAAAGTGTCGGCCCGACATAGTATGAACCGGTTCTACTTACTATGATGATGGCATGCCACAACTCGAACACAGTCACGAGTAATTTATTTATTATACACAAAGAGTTGAGACTTTTTCAGTAGGAACTTTATTTTACTTACAATGTGACCAGGCTTTAAGACGCGGTCCAACCCCAATTTTAAAATAATGTACGATGCTTGACGTAAGGTTGAAAATCGCTTGTTAGATTGGACGATGTAATGCGTTAATTTTGTACGTTTTTTTTATATTTTTCGATTATACTATGACAATTGAAAAAACTGCTGGTTATTACTTTAGTACTATACGTTAGCTAAGTATTACCTAAAAAAATATAGTGTTATCGCTGAAAATTCTGAGAGTTTGGACGTTAAAGTTTATTTTTGTGGACCTATTCAGGATTTTTTCTGCTGAAAGAGAGTTATATTTATGAATTCTATTCGGTTATTACTCTTTTCCTATTCCTTTTCTAACCTTTGTATTTTTTTCATAATATACTATCGATCTGTTTCGTTGCACTAGGTGTTTAAAAATTCTGCTTTTTACTATTATCAGGGTACGAGCGCGCCTTAAAAGTATGTAACTCAGTGCTACGTGTATGATGACATGGGCACCACTACCACGGTCATATTATCTACAATATTACCGTGCTACTACCGATGCCCGGTTCCTCATTGGTTCGTTCGAATTTAACTTCGTGGAAGTGACTCTTGGTAGTTACAGCTAACTTAGGTAAGTATCAGATACCAGCTTTATTCTTCTTCTCTTTGGATTTTTGACATTTGAAGACTGCTAGGTGTATATTAAGTAAACATACGTGGAAGGCTAGGTAGGAAGTAATCTACCTCGAAGTCCTCGAACTAGTATAAAAGTAGGTACTATATCGTTTTATTATATGTTATTCATCCCGTCCGGTTAGGTTAGGTCAGGTCAGGGTAAACTTCTTTTTTATGGAATATGTTAGCAAACGAGCAAGCGGCTCACCTGATGGTAAGTGATACTGGCGCCCACGGACATCCGCAATACCGGAGGTCTCCAAGGTGGGAGGGGGCAGGAGAGGGAACACGGGGAAGTGGGAAATCGGGCCTCCGGAAACTCTCACAAACCGACTGAAACGCAATAGCAAGCTATGTTACTTCACGTCGATGCTATGTGGGAGTGTGGTACTTCTCCGGTCGTGCCGGCCCATTCGGCTGTGGGGTTGCAGCGTGGCACTACGACAAAAAAAACCTACTAATGAATTCTAGTGTGGGCATGCGTGGTGCTTATCATCAGACCACCTTGCTCACCGCGACTTACCCATCTTGCCTCTTGATAGTAATCATAAAAAGTGTATGGTCGTACATTCTTGGCTACCTAACTTGCTAGCTAAAATGTTAAGTTTGTATGTAGTGAAGTGAGAAAAGAATCAAATTAATAAATTATTTTTTATTTATTTAGATGAATATCATGCCGAAGAGCTTACGTATCGCTCCGGTCCATTTATGCCGATCGTAAGCAAATGTTAAAGCATACTTATAAGTTATTTTTGTTATTTATTTATGGTATAGCTCTTTATTAGATGATGATACTACACACCGATGCAAATAAGTTACTATTCCTATTATTTTGCTTCCGGGAATCGTATTTAAACTCTGGCGCCACACATTTCACCATTATAATCACAAAAACAAATAAAATATAACTCGCAGATTCAATATTACTGTTATTGTTTTGCGACTGTGCTGTTCATACTGTGCTTACGATTGTTTAATTATGTAAGTATACTCTAAGGGTGCTTTCTTTCAGACAGAGAGTGGTCACACGTTCACGCGGTTAGTTTTGCGTTCGGTTCGTTGTGTTGTATTATACCTACGTTACATAGACATACTTACCCACAGTCTACCCACAGTTGACCGACGCGGTCAGAACGCTTCCTGTTTGGGTATATCCATGTAACGTAATACAACACAACTGACCGCGTGAACGCCTGACCGCTCGCTGTCTGTTAGCTAGCACCCTAGAATAAGTACTGCACTGATAGGACTAACGCAGTCCCTGACTAAACCACGCTATAAGGCTGTCAGAACAAGTTATTTAAACATGTTTATTTCGTGCTTCAATTGTTTAGTTTTTAAACCGAATAAAAGAAATAAGAATCACCTTTCCCTAGATTCTTATTCCATCGTAGTCACTACAAGTAATACTTTGAACGACATTCATTTACGGCCGGTCCCAATAATCTATCTATCGCCGGCTTGCCTTACTAGAGATAGATATTTGACACTACTTGTATGAACGTTATGTCAAATTTCTATCGGTAGTAAGGAAAACCGTGGATAGATAGATTAGTGGGATCCTCCAATAGTAATCAAGTCATTGAGCCATTACGATCTTTATCTTTATTACGGTTTCTTGTTAGATCAGCAGATAATACAATCTGAAGTGGGTAACTGTGACAATATAAACTGATGGACATTGTAATAGCTATTCATTACGCTGGTGAGTTCATTAACAGCGGCATAAAGACTGGTTTTACTTTCAATACAGGGTGTTTGGTAGAGGGACCGACAAACCAAATGAGCGTGTTCGGGGGCCCACTTGGAGAATACAAGTTGGCCAAAAAAAATCCCCGACCCCCCAATTTTTTTTAACTTCTTTTTGTGAATTTTCCCGTTTTCTCCGAAATTGTACCTATTTACCACCATAACATTTGTAAAATCTGTTTTAGACCAGATGTTTTTAGTTGAATTTGGTCTCTAATACACCTTCAGGCCACGCAAAGCAAAATTGGATACAAAAAAGAGCTAACTAACTGATTTAGAGCTTATAGAGTCTAAACATCCGGTCTAAAACAGATTTTACAAATGTTATGGTGGTAAATAAGTACAATGTCGGAGAAAACGGGAAAATTCACAAAAAAAAGTTAAAAAAATTGGGGGGTCGGGGATTTTTTTGGCCAACTTGTATTCTCCAAGTGGGCCCCCGAACACGCTCATTTGGTTTGTCGGTCCCTCTAGCAAACACCCTATATATTGCTAACTACAACTAGGTATTGGTACCTATATCTACCCTACTCTCTGATCATATGATCTGAGACCCTACCATTCACTTCTCTACATTATAACGCATGCGTACTTATATAAGTACTTCTATTAATTACGTAGAACGAACTATACTAACGATGTTTCAGAGCTTTGTAAGAATAGAAATATATATATACCTATATATCAATATTTGTACAATAGATTGTCTTCCTCTCTTCTAACGTAGGTTTATTGCAGTAGATTCAACTTACTATAATGTCTACTTCGTACTACCAGTATAACTACTCATAAAGCGACTTAGTCCCTCTACGCATCAGGTCCACCATTATGGCAGAGTATTTTTATGTAATAAGTACCTGCGCTCATAACGGTAAAGCGCCAAAGAGGAAGAAGAAGACGATACCTACTGAATACCCACCTTCCTACATATTGTGGAATTACGAAAGAAGTCGCATACCACTCAAAATCTATTTATATCATTATCGTTATATAATTATAAAAACATTCCTTTCCGCATAGAAACGCTTGATGCTTGCTTGATATTACAATACTAATGTTAAAATGAAATTTATGTACTTAATACTTCATCAGTCGAACGACCCAGACACAATATAAATTTCATTGTTATATGGACAGTCGACTGGTGAGGGGTTAAGTAGGTACTTATATTTCCAATATAAAGTTCTATCGAAATCTTTACGAATTGAGCATACCTTACATGTGAAATGCTCAATTAGTAAATATGTGATTACTACACAGATTACACCCGCGTGGTGTTGGATGATGATGATGATAAAAAGCATCATCCAGCACCTCATCTATCTTCATACCAAATTTCACCATTATTGGTCCAGCCGTTAGAGGGTGAAGAAGTACTTAACTTAACAAACATACAAACACATACTAACACACTTTCGCCATGATATTATAAAAGTAAATAATCATTTAAATATTTAAGCAAATCATAACTGTGTAGGCATACACAATTATGATTTGCTTTCAAACATGTTGTTAATTGTTATGCAGTGATTCGTTACCTACCAATGCCATTCATTGTGACACATCACGTCGTAAAAGGTAATGCAGGAACATGAGTCTAGCTCTAGTTACGCATTCATTCTTGTTTGTATTTCTTTTGTCAGGCTGTAATAAAAACGTTTATAACTACAGTAGTAAATCCTACTAATATTATAAACGCGAAAGTTTGTGAGTATGGATGTGTGGATGTATGGATCTTTGTAACTCTTTCACGCTCAAACGGCGGGGGCAATTTTGATGACATATTGGTATGATAGATAATATGCCCTTGGAGTAATAATAAGCTACTCGAAGTAGGTACTAATCCTGCGCAGACGTAGTCGCGGGCAGCTGAAAACCCTAAAGCTGTGAACCCTATACAGGTATATATAATATAATACTTTTTCGACACGCCTAAAACACTGTCACATTTGGGAATCGTAGAACTTCTACATACAATAGGAAGGTACTGGTTCTGATGGTAATGGTACACATCTGACCTATGAAAGCTACAGTGCCACCCAGAAGTTTAAATGTAGAAGTTGTACTGCCAAGGCACTGCGTTAGTCTCCGCGTGTCATTTGCCCCCTCATTTTACTTGCACTAATGAGTACTTACCCATATTTGTATAGGTAGCTATGGCTATAATTGCCTACCATGGGGTAAAGCTACGGATCTAGGAAGGGTAGATCTGTGGGTAAAGCCAGGTTAGGTGCCTATTCCTATTCGACGAAAACATCCAGATTAGTAAATAAAAATTCTTAGATTTTGTCCAACGATAACTTCACACAAGGCCATTATTGTGAACGAATTTTTGACCAAAACTCAACAAAAATGCCATCGAGCAAACGCCTTATTCACCAGATATGGCTCAAACTTAAATTACCACTTCATGCACCCTTTTTCTATTTTCCTCTTTTGCAGGCACTCCTCTCTCTGAGAGGAAGGCTCGAGTCCACAGACCATAAATTGGTCTGTGCTCGAGTCCCAGCAGTGGAAATAAAATGGGCTGATTATGATGATGATGATTATGATCATTTTTCATACGGTAGACGACGTAAAGAAGAATTCGCGACAAGAACAGAACTCAATTCTGAATAAAGCGTATACTTAAAAATGTTTTGATAATTGGATTATTCGTTGGCGTAACTGTATCGTTTCTGAAGGCGATAAAATAAATTTGGATAAGTATCTAGCATTTTGTGTACTAGTGATCCTTTCCCGGTACTATTTTGACAGAGTAGTATTTTTTATATAGTAGGTAAGTAGGTTTTTCAGATTTGTGAGTTTCTCATTTGTGAGTATCCCAACATACAAAATCAGATAAAATATCTATTTTACGAGTATGAATCACTTTCTGTACGGCCTGTACCTCCACAAAGTGTTAACCGACCATTATTGCTGAGTAAACGTGCCTCAAGGGCACATGGATATTTTATTAAACACATTCTATTTAGGTACATTGATTCAAAGCTATAAGTGTGCACGGCTGTAAGCTCTGTGACACACAGCACTGAGGTCGACATTATAAGTCTACTCGTTTGGACAGAAATTTCACTTTATTTGTTGCAGCACTTGTAGCCGAAGGTAACCGGCGCGATTCGCAACTTTTGTGTTTTGTGACTGAACGCCGGTCGCGATGTTGCATTAGTAGATTATGCACCGAGGGAGTAAAGTAGTGTCTTACGTCATGGACAGTATATTGAACCCTGAGTCTAACGGGGACACTTGGGTTAATCCCTGAGCGCAGCGAGGGGATTTAGATTTATGTAGATTCTTGAATGAAGCGAGGGGTTAAAGACGAAGACAGGCTTTATCCTCGAGGTGCATACTCTACTTTTCCTACCTACTGCGAGACAATAAAATCTCAGAACTTTAAAATAGCAGTTATTTAGTTAAAAGTTATCATTATCATCATCTCAGCCGTAGAACGTCCACTGCTGAACATATGCCTCCCCCATAATTTTCCAAAAGGACCGGTTGGAAACGGCCTGCATCCAACGTCGTCCTGCGACCTTCATCAGGTCGGCTGTCCACCGTGTCGGTGGACCTACGCTGCGCTTGCCTTTCCGTGGTCTCCACTCCAGAACCTTTCGGCCCCATCGGCCATCTGTTCTGCGTGCTATGTGCCCTGCCCACTGCCACTTCAACTGGCTAATCTTCTGGGCTATGTCGGTAACTTTCGTTCTTATACGGATCTCCTCATTTCTGATTCGATCACATAGAGAAACCCCGAGCATAGCCCTCTCCATAGCTCGTTGTGCGACTTTGAGCTTATCTATGAGGCCCATAGTAAGAGACCACGTTTCAGTGCCATAAGTCATCACTGGTAACACACATTGGTCGAAGACTCTTGTCTTGTAAGTTAAAAGTAAAACACATTAATAGTTAATATTCAAATTGGACACATTTGTCCCGTTATAGAGGGACAGAGTAATACTCACGAGATGTAGACCACGATTTAGTAGCTTTTGGAGCACCCTATATTTCGGTACAGTTACATGCACGACGTTTAAAATTATAATAATTTATGAAAGTCGATTAACACCAAACACTAGATCGCAGCACATAACTTCAACTATGACCTTGAATGCGCAGAGGGGCCGTGTGTAACCCATAGCAACGCGGTGCACAACAATCACACTCCGTAAGTAGGTGCGTTCATTTAGCTATAAGGGCATTGGTGGCGTTGCTATTGTTGCCTCTATTGTTAAAGCGTTCGTAAAGCTCAATTATGGTAACAAAAATAACTCTTCTTTAGCCTTTTGAACGCTGAACAAAAAGAGCCATAAACGACATTTTTACCCATAAATTCCTAATTCGAACGCCCTTGTGAGCATTTTTAGCGTTAATTTGGCCAATTTAGGGCTATTCGCACACACTACATATAGTATCATTCCACGCCTTTTAGCCTTCATAATTTCGCGCCTTTTTTCTTTTTTTTCTGTATGCTGTCTCCGTACTAAGAGTTTTCCTACAACTAACGTTCCAAATTCAAATCACTGTACACCCAAGGGAGTTGCATACAAAATTACATCCCCGCGCATGTAATGCCTTGCTTTACGTTGATATTGCGTGATATGTAATTGGACATTTTCGAGCAGGTGGAAAGATAAATATATAAACAGTACGTGTACAATGCATGTACGATGCTTGCTCGTTACTTACAAATATGCTAACGTTAAGTTTTAATACCGCAGTGGATAATGAACTTATTGAATATATATTATAATGATCTTCAGTATACAGAATAGATTTAATATGCTTTAAGAATCATGTCTCACTAAACAATCCCAACGAACCTCCGGAAGAAGGTTAAATCGAGTAAAAACTTTGAAATTGCATAACTTCATTAACTTAAGTATTATAATATACCGTCTTTCAAAGTATTTTAACCGACTTCCAAAAACAAGAGAATATTTTCAAGTCGATTTGTATTTAATTTTTTTATATATAACCACGCAAAACTTTTGCAGAGTACCTAGTCTGATTTTAATATTATTTTTCTTTTTAGAGCATACGCCCGAGGTACATTGGTGCAAATTTAACTGAACGTAAGTATATGATGCTTATAGGTACCCAATAGTAAGTTACCTACCGTTACCTACTCAGAATTTTACTAGAGCCGCAAATAAAAAAAAATAACAAATATTCCGTACGTCTGTGTTTTTTACGGCTCTAGGAAAACTATTACAACTTCATTGAATATTTCTATTTAACGACCCGTTAAAGTGTGCAAACTTGGGAAATACTCCTAGCTGTGTTTTCTAACGATTCCAGAATAATCTACATTTATCAGAAATATGTCCATACATTATCTTAATTTGAAAATACTATTGGCCATCACAACCCTCTCAAAATACCAGCCTGTTGAGTAGGTACTTAAGTACCTAAAATAACTATCCTTACTTAAATAAATAAATTGCACACATAAAAGTAAACTATTAACAAAATGCCAATTAAAACTTTGAAATAAACATAGGTACGCATGTCAGCTACGAAACTACCAAAATTCCAAGAAGTTTTGTAACTAAGCAGTAAAAACAAGAGTTGTCTCATCGAGCAAAGAATTTGTCTGATGCGACCTCTGTGAAGCCTGCGTTCATCACATTTTATAGGGTACCCAAATAATTTCCGACGCCATTTTGTCGACGACTCGTCCTGAGATCAAAATCTTGCCCTTTTTGAGTTATTCGGAATTTCGAAATTCGGCCAAATGATTTAAAATTTGACTCTTTCGCCTAACGTTCATGCTCCTCTACCTACAACTTATTATCAAGTAAAATATAATATAAGATATCTGCAGATATATATATATATATATATATATATATATATATATATATCTGCAGATATCTTATAGATAGATGCATTTGATTAGGATCACCAACATTATTTTGTCTACTATTCTATTATTCCAAAATTGTATGTAATTAAGATTTAAGATTTAGCTTTACTTTGCACATTTCTATTCCATATTTATGTTTTTAATTTATTATTACACTTTCAAATTGTAACCTGCTATTTCGCATAACTTTAGCTGTCATTGATATGGGAGTGGCATATTTCCAAAACACAGTGAAACTTAGTTCGGAACCAATGGATTCATACATTTATTTTGTACAAAAATCTATGTGAAATAAACTTATTTGTATTTGTTCTTTGGTTAATTTTTGGTACTCGAAGGATACGCGTTATAATTTTTAGAAATTCATTTATATTTTTTATAAGTGTGTGACCAATCGGTCCTAGTTTTTTATCGATTATACACAGGTTCATACCTATTCAAGGACGTATTAGTTTAGTAGGTTTAGCTCTTATTTACGGGTGAGGTAAGTCCTACTTAGGCACTGTAAGTCAGTCAGTCTAAATATGACAAGAATACTGATATCAAGGCGCACTTCACTATTTAAAGACAACGTTATCATACTCGTATCAAACTCTAGAACGTTCGATGTCATCCTATACCAATAACATTTCTTAATAATATATAGGTATATATATATATATATATATAAAAGCGAAAGGTCACTCACTCATCACGAAATCTCAGAAACTACAAGTGCTAGGAGTTTAAAATTTTGCATGGGGGTTCTTTTTTGGACCTAAGAGGCGAGTCTATTGCAAACTACGGGGCACTCTTTCAAAATTTATTGGGCAGAAAAAGCCATGCAGTAACTGTCCAAACCGGGGATCCACCCAGGACCTCGAGGTTCCGAAACGGCACTTTTACCGGCTTCACTCGCTTGGTCTTGGTATAGAACCAAGACCAAGCGAGTGAAGCCGCTGGTGGGTCAGCTAGTTCTGTATAATCACTAAATAAATAATAGTAGGTAACGCATACGGCTTTGGTCGATTTACATGTATAAGATAAATTACATAGTTTCCTACCTATGTATTAGCTAAAAACAATATATTCTAATACTACATTGATCTGCTTTTAATCTGTCATAGGCCAGGAGCTCGTTTCAACAACGGAGAGAGGATTGTATGTAAGTGGCGTAGGTAGATCATGTTAAATTGAGGCTTCTAGACTCATCATGATATTGAAAATCATTATACTCTGCTGGAAATCTATCTACGCCACTTACGTTCAGACGTCTCTCCGTTTGTTTACACGAGCTCCTGCCTGGTCTATGATAGTACCAAAGCAGATCAATGTCAATCAGATAGAGTTAAAATTTGATGCTCGGACCTCGTGCCTCGGTGGCCATGGCGTCTGACACGGATTGTCGGAACCAACAGGGCCAACTTTATTATAATTCATATGATTTTAGACCTAGACTAAAGACCTAGTGTGCCAGGATGTTATCTATACATATTATATATATAGGTATAGCTATGCGTCCCTCAAATTATATAATTAAATTATACGTGACATAACATGTGTACCGAAATCATTTTCATTTCATTACAAATTCAAAGCGCAACAGTGTGACAAAACCTGATGTACTTACACATCAGGTTTTGTGGACAATATAAAGAGGTAGAAAAGAGTTATTTCTTTTAGTACGAGTATGGACAAGTACGACCTATGCGTTCCTCTTAAGGTATATTTACGTGTATTATTGTGTGTATTTATTTCTATAATGTTATATATATTTATATATGTTTTGTATATGTTGTAAATTAATTTTAAAAGTCTTCTATATCGTACTTGTTTTATGCACCACCGTTACTTGTATACATATTTCTTTCCGTGCATGGTTGTCTGGAAGAGATCGCTCTGAGCGATAAGACCGCCCATTGTGACACTTAATTTTAAGTTTTTTATTTATTTGTTGTATTTTATAATGTGGTGTTGCAATAAAGAGTTTATCTATCTATCTATATTAATTTAAATAATTAGGATGTTCTCATTATTCTTTTGATCAAGTTACCTTCTATTAAGTGGTAGTTTTGTGACCCTAATGAACTCCATTTGTGTTCAGGAAAGAAGCGTGTCACAGGATTACCTAGATACGTTTACGATACGGCACAAATTGTTTTGTAGCACGAAGATTAAAACGGTGACAAAGCTGTAAACTTAGGGGCATTGATCTTATGTTTTATATAAGGTGCCTGTTAACCTTGTTATTGGAGAAACATTGTAATCAGAACATTGTATTTTTGTGTCTCATAGGATAAAATATGACTTATTTTACATCGCTAAATCGCACGACGGCGTATGGGATCACCATAATTAATTGGAACATTTAGACTTCTTTCTTTAAACTTTCTTCTTCTTTCTTAGACAGTCCGTACAGTACGTTTACTATACGTGATCCCAGGGTGTTACTAGATGACTATGATACTACCATTGTAGTCTCACATACTCTGTTTTTTTAATAATTGTTTATCATACTGAAAATCCTTCGTCTGATGAAAAGCAGACATGGAATCAAGAAACAATGACTCAGCCGTAAGTTGTGTTAATCGCCACGTCTATAATGACCTAAAAGAAGCTTCAAGCCCCGCTTGAAAGACCCAAGACCCACCTGCAAGGAAAAACGTAAACCGTTATTCTTTATTATTATTAAGCATTCCATAATTTTGCCTCCAAATTGTATTGTACAGTATCAATGGATGTAATTTTGAACGGGATTAGCAAGTGAGCCAATGGGACTTATGGGACTGGTGAACAATGTCTCTGAATGGCAAGCGCATTGTAGCGTTGCGATTAATTGTAATAATCACAAACCTATGGGTGGTTTTGGGAAAAAGTGCCGCCTAACGACTACTCTCGGTTGTAATAATGGCATGAAGAATCTAGACGTCTTTTTACATGTATTGTTCTTGATGCTGTTTCAATAGATAAAGTAACCACGTACTTATTCCAAAAAAAAAAAAAAATGGAAAGCGATCTCGAGGCCGCAGCCCGATGCGTTGGTCTGACCAGATTCGCACCACCCTAGACACATCAGTATACGATGCGCTGCATGTCGCCGAGAATAGGGGAAGATGGAGTAAAATCATAAAGGAGAGACTGATGGGAGGTGGGGGTCACGACCCTCAGACATGAGGAGCACGACGCGAGGAGGATTCCAAATTTGCCACGTGTGCAGATACACACCTAATACAAAACAGGTTTTACATACCCTTCCAACCTATCCCTGCCCATTCAGCTACTATGGTCTATTAAATAACTAGTCTACTATGTTGAATGTGGATGATGTCCAACCCATCAAATTATTAAGGCCTATATAATAATTTATCTACTCTGTGTATTGTGGATGATGGAACGTGAGCCTCAACTATGTGCTTCCTGATCGTAGAGTAGCTTGTTCCTGATCACCTGAGGATGGACCACTCATCCGTCAGTATAGGTTCATCACGGCTTAACAGCTGATGATCTGTTATGTGTAGCACCGCAGGACATACTGCTTAGCCTGGATGTTGCAAAGACGTTTATAGAAGGTAAAAACGTTCTCAAGTGGTATTGCGCACCAATTTGTTGACTGAGCGGAGTATGAAGATCGTTATCAACAATTTTTCATTGTAATAGTATGTAGATACTTATATTTATGCTGGCGGTCCTCAATGGTTAATGCTATCGAGTATGTCGAACGCTTTTCATTCCGCATATCAATGTCGTGTTGTAACCAATTGCTATGCAGACAATAAGAACGGTAATGCGCAATATAAACATGCCCGCGGACTGCAGCTGGAGAATAAAATACTTGTGTCTAGAGTAGAGAACCCCTCTTTTTCATCTACTTAGGTACGAACTTTAGATATTAGTATACCTATAGTTTTCGTTATATAATATGTTGCCCATTATGGAACGCAGTTTACCTACATAGGTATACGTAGGTGATTGCGTACCTTGATAGGTAATTTACACGAACCAATGGGTAATCATTGCGCTAACTGGTTCCTAAGCCCAACGAATATAAATCGACGTTGTCAGTAAACTTAGCATTATATAGTTGTAGCTGCTTAAGAGCTTTATTGCTGTATATTATTTTTGCCAGTTTTTTTTTTTAATTCTACTTTTCCTACCTTAGTACTTAGAGTAATAAGTAGGCATACTCATTACTCTTACTTAGTGTAATGAGTAAGTATACCATTTACTTACCAAGTCGTTTAAAATCAATAATTTGCGCAGCACTAATTTTTTAATAAAATCAAATACTACAAATACTCTTTAATAAAAATCATTTCTAATAAAGTGAGCGTGATTAACATGACAATTATTGCTCGTCAAGCAGAAAAATGTTTTGGAAATCAGCCTTAGTTTAAAATAAATTTATTAATAATTTAACTAAATTTAACCATTACGTAACGTGACTCATACAAACACGAACTTTCGTTGTTCAGTGTACCTATGCCACGAATATCACCACTATAACCACTCACTACTTAACAATCAATGTAAAAATAAGATTGAACTACTAAATATTGTAATACTTACTGTATTATCTTTAGTCGACTTCAGAAAAGGAGGAGATTTTCTACCGACTTCCAAAAAAGGAGGAGGTACTCAATTCGGCTGTTTTTTTTATTTTTATTAGCTAATAACTTTTGACTGGGTATACCGATTATCAATTATTTTTATTTGAAAGCTGGTGCTTCCCGCGTGGTCCCATTTAAAGTACAGTAACAGTAGTTTTTGGGATACACTCCAATAACTGAATAGAATGGGAGTCGGTATTAATTTTTTTCAAATTGTATGTTCAACTGTATATTTTATGTGTATTTACCGATTTCCCCGTCATTTGTAAATTATTTTGAATATTTATTTTTTATTGATTAAGTTATGGCTACAGTTGGTCTTATTAAAATTCAATCAGTAGAAAACTCCTGAGTTGCTCATGCTCAATAATATAAAAAGGGTGTTGCGATGCGAATGAGCGAACTAATGTAATTTCAGCGTAAAAGTAACACGTCAATTAATGAAGCCGGTTTTGTATATTCAACCGACTTTAAACAAAGTAGGAGTAGTAGGAACTTTTTTTTGTGTGTTACCTCAGAATTATTTTCTTAGTGGGGAGTCCGTGTCTACACAGTGAAACGGTGAGGCTAGGGTTCTAAGAGCCGTTCTAATTCTAAACCCTTGAAACGATGAGCTATTGAGGAATAAAGCAATTGTGAATACGAGGTGTTGAGTAATGCTAAGTAAATCCTAATTGAGGAATAATCCGCCCGGTTAGACCTACATGCGGAATGTCCTTTTGAGGCAAAAGCAGTTCAATGAGAAAAAGCAGTTCAATGAAAGAGGTAAACTCATAGTGTACCTACAGATTTTGATGATTAGAAGCTGGAGCTTCTCTTGGGATCCCATTTAAAATTGATAAAGATCTGACCAGTACTTCTATTTGGACAATAATATATCAACATCTTATATTATATTACTTAGACTACAATTTTAAATTTTTTGAAATTGTATACTGATTGTTAAATAACCATGTGATTAATTGATTTCACTTGCCTATACCGTCATTTACTGAGCGAAGTGGTCTTCACACAACACTTAGGTACTTACCTATAATTTTAATTATTGTACTTGGTTTGAATTTGGATATTTCATCGACTTACGTATTTTCATTTGTAGCTATATTGTACTGTTGCTGACTTAAACATTTGCCTGTATTACATTATTGGATGGGTATGTTAGCAAAACGATAATGTTATATGATATGTTATTTGCTGCAGCAAATATTGACATGGTCACGATATGAAAATTTTAATGATGAATAGGTCTATGTAGATAAGTTTAATTATGTTATTTTTAAGCACTAACGAGTTAGTGAAACCAAATTTTTGCAATTAAATAGGTAAAAATAATCGGATCGAATCTTTTGCGAACATGTTTGTTTTTTTTAAAATTTGCAATAAAATAGATACACGATATGTATTCAAATGAAAACAGTTTTATTACAATATTATACAAATTAAAATATATGCATGAGAAACTACCTTCAATAAGTCAGCCAAAATAGCCAAAATACTGGCAGCATTACCACGCTGGATGACAATGTTTACTTTTTAACCAAAGAAGGGCCAGCATTTCGGTCACTCGTCGCAACAATCCAAACGACTTTTCATCATCATCATCCACCACGCGGGTGAAACGCGGGGCGCAGCTAGTATATATAGGTACATATTATACGGTCAGCTGTATTGTGCTTAGTATAAGACATATTAACTTTAAAAATGTATGACTGCAATGTATACCTAATATGTCAGCCGAGTCTAGTACAAAATGTATGCGCTGAGTGCGTCGATCAAAGACAGAGTTCCTTCCGGCGCGCGTTAAGTAGGTACCTACTACTATTCTACTAACAGGGGCCTTATTAGCTATGACTATGGATCAAGTAACGGGGCGTTACGATATCTTCAAGGAATGATCGCAAACTTGTATTGACTTCACGGTCATTCCTTGAAGATATCATAGCGCGCCGCGTTACTTATTTCAGTGGTCATAGCGAATAAAGGCCCTGAAATTGCTTACAATGTGCGCCCACTAAAACGCCGTAAAGCGATGATAAATTGCGAATATAGTATAATATAATTCTCATGAGTAGTTCGTTTACCCTTTATCATTGGCACGTTTTGCGCGTGTTGATGCGATATGGCGGCGTCGCTAGTGACGTGATTGGATTCATAATCACTTCTTATTAGGTCTTGAATACGTTTTATATTAATAATAATATATGTAAGATATGTTACTTTACATTATTACAAGGTAAGGTACTTTGCTCTTTGTGCTTTGATTTGTCTGGTATGATTTACTTTTTAATTAATGTTATTATTATATACAATGGGATTAATTTATATATAAAATCACAATAAACACATACGTAAGTAAATTAGTATTGATTCGGTAATATTAACTATTTGTTTTTTTAGTATACGTATAAGGTACTCCTATTGTATTCTCTTTAGTGTCACGGAACGAGACATGAAAATCGTTCGTTTGATGTTAATGATGTTCAGCGATGATGCGGTCGAAGGTAGAACGTCTAGATCGACATCGAGTCAATCTCGTTCTCAAGTACCTACAGTGGGCCTAGAACAAATAACTGCGTAAGTGTAACGTAACGTGTCATTCACATACAAACTCATAGTTTGTACGTCGAAGTGTATACATTTACTACACGTAATACTTTTTCGCAAATTGTTTGTGCTACCGCCTCTGATACCCAGGCACACGGTATAGTGCGATAGATTTCTCAGTCTTAAAGGTGGTAGCTAGCCAGTCGGGCATAAAAAATGTAGCACCACCAAGCTGTGGATTTCTCCTCAAGACGTTACCTTTACCGAAGGCCCGAGCTAGAAATTGACCCGGCGCTTGGCTGCCACTCCTAACTACCCCTGGGGGCCTACTCCCACCTATTAAGAAACTATCATAAATCAGGAGCGTTTTGTAATAAGGTTAGAATAATCATACTTACTATCGTACTTCCACCGACACAAAACAGTCGAACATATTACTTCAATACTATTTACGGCGTGTACCTTTTTTAGCCGAAATCGATTCTAATGGTAAGGTTTAAATATGACTACTTTAAGAGGTGGGAGTAGGACCCCTGATCTACATCTAAATCAACGTTTAAAAATATACACCTACTACCTACTGTTAAGACATTTTTTTCGTTGATTTGTATAAGGCTCACAAAGAAAACGAAAACCATTAAAGGACCTACCCAATAACTAGCACAACTATGCATAGAAAACCAAAAGTAACTGAATAATAAATGGGAATTTTTGTTTTTTTGTTTGTTTTTTGTTTATTAATACATCTACCTGTAAAGATTTTTCGAAACCATCAGCTTGTGCGTGCGACTTCCAGAGGACGTTAACACGGATACCTATAGTTTGGAGGTTATGTAACAACAACATGTGGTCAAGACGATCAAAACATTTGCTGTAATCCGTGTATATAACATCAACTTGTGAGGACATGTGCTCTGTTATGAAGTCGCTACACAATATCAAGTTCGACGTTGTCGACCTACCTTTAACGAAACCGTGCTGCTGCAAACTGAGTGAGTGTTTTATTGAAGCACACGATTGCTTATGTACGATTTTTTCGAGAACCTTTGTAATATGACATAATTTTGAGATAGGTCTATAATTTTCTACCATGTCCTTCGCCCCTTTTTTGTGGATAGGAGTGATATATGCAGATTTCAAAATAGATGGCACTACACCTTCACGTAAAGACCGCCTAACTAAACAGTATGCATAATGGATTTGCCAGGCTTTTAGCACAACTGACTATGAAAACTGAGGGTATATTGTCAGGGCCAGGAGGGTATATTGTATCCACCATATTTTTAGTAGAGCCATAGGTACCTCTTTCGATAATTGCAGATATAGTATTTCTGTTCGTTTACTACTCACAAACATATTACCTGTCTGGCTGTCGGTCGCGGCATCTTGACTATTCTCAAGATGCCACGACCGACAGCCTCAATACAACTCCAAAGTTCAAAATGGCTAACATACAATTTTAAAATTTATAGGAAATACGATAATCTCTAACTATGTAGATTTACGTGTGCAACCTACCTAGTAAGTTTATTTAGCTTTTCCACTCTGTCTAAAGCACATTCTCCAATGCAGCGGAAAATGGAAAGCTGAGTGAAGCAACTTCGAAACCACGTGAACGCTTACTCGGTCGCCAGCGCTTTATAGTAATTATTGTACATTATATTCTAATTCACCGAGCGAGCGAAGCGTCTCTGCTGTAACTGGCCAAATTGAATTTCATTTGTCCGTATGTTTGTTAGGTTGTATGTACGACTTCCTGTACAGGTCGCATTTTCAACCAATAATGACGAAACTTGGACTTGGACGAACATGTTCACTTTTAATGTACTTTTTATCGTCGGCGACTTGGCGAGTGGGGGGCTATTTTTCTGAAAGGGGGAAGTTTGCTGCGGCGCTGTTTACAGACCGATTTCGATAAAATTTGGTACACATATTAGGTAAGTACCTGACTGTAAGTACTGACCTGAAGAGGAATTTCGAATATGATCATAATTGCTCAAGTAGTTTCCGAGATAATAAGGTTATGAAGTACTGCGAAAAATTGGCGCTGATAAGACTATGTGTTCACGAGATCTGCTGTTCGCAGAACTACTAATGTCTAAACTCACTCAAAACCTAGAATATAAAACTTTATTATGCTTGTAAACACTATGTAGGTACTTTGCAAATTCATCCAATTCGTTACGCATACTTTCTACGAAGCCTAATTCTACGCAAGTAAACATCGGTATAGAAAGTACCACTACCTACATATACGGCCTTATTAATAAACTTGGCTTACACCCGGAGTAGTTAAAACATCTATCTGTCAATTTTTCGCTTGCAGTAAATGTCACGCGTAAAAACAAGACAAAGCATGTTACGCCTAATATAGGTTTACGCAACGTTTATTAATAAAGGCCATACAGAGTACGTATCACCATAGTGAAAACTATATTACATAGGTACCTATTATTTTTATTATATATCTATAAAGGTAGGTAGGTACACGCTGCAACTTTCGACTTCTACCTAATACGTTATAGTACGTTGTGTTGATATGGTCACTCTGGGAAATTAAAAAAGAATTTGAAAAGTTGTCGTGAGTTTGACATAATATATTTATTTAGGTTAGAGTAAACTCCCCGAGGACAGGCATCGGACATGCCCAAAACCTAGGTCGATAACGTCGGCTGGTTTCGTAAGTAATGTAGGTTTGATATATACTAATCTATTATATATAATATTATAAAGAAGAAAGATTTGTATGTATGTTTGTAACGAATTGACTCATAAAGTCCGATTTCAAAAATTCTTTCACCATTGGAAAGCTACATTCACCCTGAGTAACATACGGAGAGCAGCTAGTATTAAATAAATAAAAATAGTGTGTTGCGGGAACTCAGTTCTCGAAGTTGTTGACGAGTACATCTACCTGGGACAGACAGTCAAACTAGGCAGGTCCAACTTCGAGAAAGAGGTCAATCGTCGAATCCAACTCGGCTGGGCAGCGTTCCGGAAACTTCGCGAAGTCTTCTCGTCAAAAATACCTCAGTGCCTCAAGACAAGAGTCTTCGACCAATGTGTGTTACCAGTGATGACTTATGGCACTGAAACGTGGTCTCTTACTATGGGCCTCATAGAAAAGCTCAAAGTCGCACAACGAGCTGTGGAGAGGGTTTCTCTACGTGATCGAATCAGAAATGAGGAGATCCGTAGAAGAACGAAAGTCACCGACATAGCCCAGAAAATAAGCCAGTTGAAGTGGCAGTGGGCAGGGCACATAGCACGCAGAACAGATGGCCGATGGGGCCGAAAGGTTCTGGAGTGGAGACCACGTACCGGCAAGCGCAGCGTAGGTCGTCCACCGACACGGTGGACAGACGACCTGAGGAAGGTCGCAGAACGACGTTGGATGCAGGCCGCTTCCAACCGGTTCTTTTGGAAAATCATGGGGGAGCCTATGTTCAGCAGTGGACGTCCTACGGCTGAGATGATGATGATGAGTGTGTTGCGGGAATATAAACACTATTATTATATCCCTTTGTTAGATAATCAAAACACCGTTCCACTCATTGTAAAGCCAATTATAGTGGCTTAACAGTAGGCAGCGATAAGGGTTTCCAATCAACACAAACATTAGTAAGCCTGGCACCAGTTGTCAACACGTGATACATCGCCTAACGCTAATTAGATCTATGTACAACTCGTATCACTAATTAACTTATCGATCGTTAATAATTATATGAACGTATGTAGGTATAATGCCACATCGCCAGACGTGGCGACAGCAGCCTCATTGTGGAGGGAAACGTGGACAGAAAACGTTCACGAGGCCGGTCTCCAGCCAGGTGGTCTGCCCAACTGAAAGAAACACCAACGTCCCGCTTCTACGCCGTGGTGGAGATGACCACAAACCGGAGCTGATGGAGACAGATCGTCAGATCCAAAGTGATGCCGTGATGATCACGATCCTCAATCATGAGGGAACGACTTAAGAGAGAGGTATAATGCAGACTGGGGATAGACATAAGGGGATGTTCTTTGTAATAATATTTTAGTATTTACATTTAGAAGAAAATCAAACTATTTTATTTTATTAGGTGTATACACTCATACAATTGCATTAGGATACCCTGAGTCGTGAGAGACAAGGACATCACAACATCCATGACACAACTCAAACATATCTGCTGATCACACAAATATTTGCCCTTGCCAGGAATCGAACCTGGGACATCACGGTACGAAGGTAGATTCACTAGCAACTGAGCTAACGGAGTCGTCAAATACATAGATACTTTATAAAATTGAGATCTTTTTTCTTTTATAATCTATATTGAAACTATTTACAACTGTACTAATTATTAAAAGTTTTAAGTCTGCTAGTACAGCAACAGTACAGGGTGAAACCGCGGGGCTCTGCTAGTCCCGCGGTTCACCCGCATGATTGATGAAGATGGTGAGGAAGTGAAAAGGAGCCTAAGTTAGTCCTTATAACATCAGCTATCTGCCAGTGAAGTTAGTCCCGTTAAAATTGTTCCAGCCGTTTCAGAGATAAGCCGAAACAAACAAACAAACAGACAGACAGAAACATTTTCATAAATTGTATTTTATGTAAGTAAGTAAGTACTTCAATGTGCATTTAGTGAAAAGCTGGTTAATTTAGAATTACAAACAGATACTTAAATTTTATTTATCTGTATAGATATATAGCTAGATCACTGTTTTAAACTATCACGGTTGTTCTCTAAAGTTATATGATTAGTAACGGGATATTTACCGTGGTAAGGTGGTGGAATGAGCTCCCGATATTTCGGCGCAGTTACATGCAAGACGTACGGGAAGACGTCTTCCCGTGAACATGGTGCATGTAACTGCGCCGAAATATCGGGAGCTCATTCCACAACCTTACCACGGTAAATATCCCGTTAATAATCATATAACTATATAGCTAGATGTAGTTAATATATAGTTTATATTAGGTTGGACAGACGGGCGGACAGAACGATCTAACGATAATTTATTGAACAACAACAACCCTTGTAAGATTAGTTTAAGTTACAAATCGATATGGAACCCTAAAAATGTCTCAATAGCTTAACTACTAACAACCTAAAATCGGCTAAGATTAAAGATCTTTGCAATGGCAATTCCTATCTAATCATTACGAATTTTAGATATTACGTGATAAATATAAGTAGATAAGAGTAACAATCGGCTACATATGTAAAGGTTTTCCCACGAGGTTATTTCGGTAGTCTCTTCACGTAATTATCTTCACTCTTCCTTTTTAAACAATTTACTTTGGTTACGTGCTTAGTACCTACCAATTGATTTTATTAGGTATATACTAGCGACTGCCCGCGACTTAGTTCGCGTAGTAGGCTCGGCTTTTGGCCTCGCCGTAACCTCCCATCGATAAGCATATGTCTTATTAAAATACTGTGATTATTAAGAAATGTACTAAGTAAAATCAAAAAGATATTATATATACATATTATCAAAAAGATGATTCTATCATCCTTGGTATATATATATATATATATATATATATATATATATATATATCCGTGCATATGATCATGATTGTATGCACGCGCATATAAGTAAAAAAGCGTCTAACGAGAAAAACGGCATGGCACTGGCGGCCATTATTTTCATTTGTTTTTGCAATGTTATTACAACCTTAAATAGTTACGTGCATGGCAGATGTGGATATGCCAGAGGTAGGTGCCTATTCCAAGTGTCCACGTCTCTTAAATAATATTGTACTACATAATGTAGGTATGTTTTTTCATTGCATATTTTACAGCCAACTTGAATTTTTATTTTCCGTAAGCTCTGAAAAAGCTAAGCTTTTTTAAACCATAACGCTCTCAGCGGAGCTTGACGTGGCGATCTGACCGATCTAGAAGTTAAGCTATGCTTGTTGCGGTTGGAGTTGGAGGAGTGACCGCTAGTGGCAATATCAAATGAGTGCGTCCGTGCTTCGGAAGCTAAAGCAAGGAAGGTTAAGCTTTCGGTCCCGGTTGTAGGACAACAGTAAGTACAATAAGGCTGTGTCAAGACTTTCGAGCGGCCTGAAAACTTCTTCATGGGTTGGCCATTAGCCCATCCACTATCCGCACTGGGCCCGCATGGTGGATTATGGCCCAACGTCTCTCTCTGAGAGGAAGGCTCGAGTCCCAGCAAAGGGAATGGGCTGATTATGTTAAGCTTTGATTTGTATTTAGGAGTTTTATTTATATTTTATTTAAAGACGCACAATATTGCCTATGTTATAATTATTCGTCTTCGTTAGTCTAAAACTAAATGAGATTTATATCGTGTAACATAGTTGCTAAAACAAGGCACTGCGCTGTAGTCATAATCACTGTTTAACTTAAATTTATTAAAGAACTTACATTACTTTTCATATGTACTAATTTAAAAATGTAGGTAATGTAATGGAAGGCAAATCTAATATGCTTATTTATATCAATACAATTTTTAAAACCGCTCTATTGTATTTTATGATGATACTAGTGACGTAAACGTGTGTCAGTAGTACCATTAATAGTACTTCTGACACAAAGGGAAGATTCATAGAGACCCGTTTCGTACGTGGCTAATATAGCACGTTTTAACCTAAACCAAAATATAGTTGTAAGTATGTTTATGGTTAGTCTGTTTTATGCATATAAATAAGTACATGTAAGTGCCTATTATGTTCACTAGTACTACAGCTAACACCAACGAAATTCCTATCATTGGGGTTTTAGCATGATTAAGTTCCGTGTATATGTTTTATTTTAGACTAGGGTTTAACATACACATACTTACTGTGTTATGCGAAAACGTCCACTCGTAAGAACCAAATAGTGTAACTGTATTTATAAATAAAAACATTAGAGTTCAAACCAGTTAGTCAACCTTAGTCGTGTTTTGTTTGTCAGTCAGAACTGCCCACTTACTTTTATTGCGTGTGTTGTTTATTATGTTGTCTTTTGTTTATAAGTAGCAGATAAACGGCACCGTCGTAAGCGATAAGGCCAAGAGATATACAATAGTAGAGTCTTGTATTTACTTCTGGGAAGGAATTGTCACATATTTGTTTCTTGCAATATCTAGATATAAGATCTTCCATAATTCTCGTTCTCAGCTAACATGCCAGGTGAGGCATTGAAATGCGTCTGGCACGCTGTGGGTTGCCTTACCTTGGTGGCCAGTGGTCATTCACCCCCATAAATAACTCTTTAATATATGCCAAATATGCGAGCTCAGAATAATAACATTTATTATAATTAACATAGCCAATATTTATTTGTGTAAAAATATTTGAGTAACTTTAAGTATTAATTTTTATTTAGTTTTAGTAAATAACAAAGAGTTTGAGTAAGAGAGATCATGCAAAGTTTAGCACTTACCCAATATCTCTTGCGTCCAGAGAGTTAATCGAAGACCTTGGGACCAGAGGGCGGTAGCTGGACCTCGTCATTTTAAAGATATCACAACACCAGCTCAGCAAGTCCTCACCATCACCGCTATTATCACGAATCTAATTGAGCAAACGCGGCGCGACTTAGACAATACATGCTAACAACTGATTCACATTACGAGTGTTTCTGTTTACATTAAACGCTGATAACGTATCTATATATCACACGAGGACGAATGTCATATTTATCGACTGTATCGTAAATACGAACACAAAAATGTTAACAATGGCATGCCGAATACGGCCTACTCTGTTTACGTTCGAGCGATCGATATTATTAAGTTGGGGTGAAAGCTTGGGAGGTGGGAGCCACGCCTCTGGCCGGATCCCCAGCTAACTTGATTTATTTTGATGCCATCTATCGAACAACCCTTGAACTCGGTATATGAACATCCTGCATAAAATGCGCTGTCTCCTGACTCTACACTACTTACTGCCGCAAAAATATTCAAGAGATAGTCCAAACAATGTAGAAACTTTGTATTGATTAGTAATTGTTTGCTAAAAATACTGACGAATAAATACGTAAAAGGGGAAAAGAATCCAAATGCACCTGCATTGCAGTGATCATTGTAGAAATGATACATTTCTAAATAAACAACTATTTTCGTTTTATCGTTACGAAGTTAGATTTCTGTGTTATGTTTTAAATTATAAAGTGATTTTAGTGGATGTTTGATTTAGTACAACTTTTAAGTTTTCTGACTAAAATATGTTTAAACAAATTAGTCGTCCTGATTGATTTAAATATTAATATCATAGGTACTTAAACAAGTAAGATAAACCTGGGCCCGTTTTTCAGATGTTCAATCTGTCAGTAAATGTCATACATTTACCAGCCGTGCGATTCTGTAAGAGCAAACATCGTTGCATCTTTGACAACATCCGTGAAATTAATGACGAGATGACAAGGAACGTTGGAAAATCAATCATGTCGAACGAATCATTAGAGAATCGCACAGCTGATCGTGTGATTCTCTAATGATTCGTCGTTGCGTTGCGATCGTCGACGAGCTCACCGATGTCAAATACTTTATATCGCCCTTATACACAAGGTTAATTTTCAAACGTTCCTTGTCATCTTGTCGTTGTTTTACGGATGTTGTCAAAGATGCAACTATGTTTGCTCTTAGAGAATCGCACGACTGAACTCAACTTAATCTTTGAAGAAGTTTAATTATGAATAATGGATATCGGTTTAGAATATATAAATACAAGGTGTCCAGACCAGCAAATGTGAATTCTATTTAATAATATAATGGCAGGTACTATAAAGTGGTAATATAAAGTTAATTAAATGGTAAGTACTTAGTTTACTTTGAAATGCATTGAAGTTTTGAAAAAAGTAATTACTAGATGGTTTTCTTGTCTTCATTGGGTTGTTGTCGTTCAGTTGAGCTTTCTTCGTTTCCGTTCGATTTATCCTCAACTTGTTCAGGCCCTTCATCTGATTTCTCATTTTTAGTGTTATCTTCTTTCATATATTCTTCGAAATCCTTTTCAGCATCCTTTAAATCCTGCTCTGTGATGTTAAGGTCAGGAAAGCGTTGCTATAAACATATTGAAATTATTTAATAGTATTACCTACCTACTTAAGTCTTTAGGAGTTTATAAATATAATACATGGGTACTGGTAATCAATTAGCATCCTTTTAAGAGCATATTCTGTCCATCAAAATAAACATCTTTTGTTCTACGACTTTCAAAAATTCGTATTGTTTTTCTTCCATACAAATCTTAAAAAATCTATTTGATTTATTATTATTATATTTATATTTATTTATTATTTGACCGGTCTAAACATAATTAACACTATGTAAAAAGCGCGCGCGCAATGCCAACAAGCCCCGGCCAGCGCCACCCGCGCAAGTCAAGGTTAACTACATGCATGGCTACACACACGTAGATGAATGAAGTGGATGCGATGTAGAGTTATGAAGTATAAGAGAGAATCACAAAAACTTGAATTTTTTTTTTGGGAAATTTGTTTAATTTTAGGAAAAGTTCTAGAACAAAAGTTATTTGTTTTGATGTACAGAATATAGCCCTTAACAGGATGCTAATTGATTACCAGTAACCCGGTATATTATGACATAACATTTTTATTGTTATAGGTAGGTACTAAGCTCAATTATGAATTAATAAACCCTATGATCCCAGATACATGAGCAGCTTTAAGCTGTGAGTTTGGACTGCTTCAAGCTGCGACTGCACGTAAACTACAGTCTTGTACGTAACTACACACATATGCGAACCGTATACGCGAAGCTACGGGCGATTGACGGTCATACGCATGCATACGCGGACTGCTCGAGCTGTCGACTGCTCTCGCGCAGTTATACCTCCGCCCGCGCTCTTCATTCCACGTCGCGCGCGCTTCCCGCCCTCGAATTGAAATTGTCACTTGTTGAGCAGTTAATAGCAACTGCTCGAGCAGTTATCAATGGTAGCTTCAAGCTGTTGACTATGACTGCAAGAGCGGTCCGTGTATGTTGATCACTGTCTAACTGCGTGAGCAGTCAATGTATCTGTTGCTCTACCATGAGTTGGCAACATAAATGTCATCTATAGCCGATACTCGATTAAGGCTTGTGATTGGCGTACTCGCTGTCAATTTTAGTTCTACAATCAACCGCAAGGTGGCATTGTACATTTTTTCATACAATCTTTCGCTACAGTCGATACCTAGCATTGATTGATGTCAATGTTATCAACTCATGGTAGACCTACAGCTCTATGAGATTAAGTGAGCGATAACGTTGTATTCCTAATATTGTGAATATGTTTGACACAAGTTGAATGCTAGGCATAATTATAACGACTGGACTGATGTACGAGGACATCATTGGTGAAGCCCAGCATCAAGTGGAAGTCCTGTGCTTTGCTTCACCCAGGTGAATAACTTGGTGAAATACGGACCACCACCATCTCTAAAATGGCTTAGGATGGTATAGGTAATTGTCGATAATAAAATACGAGAATCACAATGTTTACATACTAAGTAGGTACATAGATACATACTTACGTACATATCATTGAGCATACCATGTACTGTCTTTGATCATATATTTTCATTAGAATGCAACAATCATAGATAGTCACTTGTCATATTGAGAAGTACTTATATATTTTTCTATGGTACTAAGTACGTAATTTTTTTAGGCTTTTTAGCGGTGGAAAACGCTGCCAACATTCGTTTGCCAGTTCTATAAAGGTACCACGTACACGCACACCAACATACGACGTTCATGTTTCTGGCAGACATTTAAAAAAGTTGGCGTGATACAAAAGTGTTCTGAGTAAATATAAATTTGATTAAAAACCTTTTCAAAATGACATTGAAAAATAATAGAGTAAGTGAACAATAGATTAGGTGTCTAGGTGCTTAGTGTTGTTATTTCGCCAAGCCAGAGTTTCCATTCATAAGCCGTATAAATAGTTTATTTGAAACTAACTTTAAATGGATGTTTAAATTACTGCATATGCGGTGCATATCGCTGCTGTTACACCTTTACGTACATCCCTGAAGGTTAGTCAGTAGGTGGATGAACCATCTATACATGTTAAAAGTCAAGATGTTGGGCTCACCAAAGAGCGGTGAGTTAATGATATCCTATCCCTTAGTCAGCTTTATGATATACAACTGTAAAATGATTAAGCCAGAAAATGTACGAAATAAAAAATGATTACCAATTTTCTTTTTCAAGCTTACCTGCAGCTCTGCCAAGGTATTCTGAATACTGTTCTGTTGCGACCTCAGCCGCCCTGGCAACATGAATACTGTATTGAAAATCCGAAGCATCAGCCAGCCCATAGCTGCCAGAAACGCATATATGAACATCGTCTTCCCCATGGCCCAGTAGTCCACGCTCACTTGCTGGTGTTTCATGACTAGAATATCACTTAAAATAAATTTAATTAAATGTTATTTTCAAACTTTTGAACGGGTAAAGTATTTTCAGATTTTTCTTTTTGTAGTATTTCGCAAAAGGTCTCTTTACGGCTCCTTTATAATTCGTCACATCGCTTGTAGATCTTCTTTTGTTAAGTTTATTTACTTAGTTGTTCTTGAAAAAGTAAAAAATAATAATGTATCTTTGTCTAATATGAATTATTATGCCTACCTCAAGTCCTAAGAAAGTTTATACGATTCTACCAAAATAAGTATGTACTTGGCTTACTTCGCAGAATGCCAACGAGCTTACTATTTGTGACCCGAAAATTTAAGCTGAGTATCCGGTAAAGAATACAGCTTAGTTTGACAATGAGAAAAATAAAACTTAGCTTTTATGTTTTTTATGACAAGTGTTCAAGAAACGACGGAGTTGGACAGAGTGACCCATTTCACATGGATTGCATGACGTACGACACGAATTATAGATGATGTAGGGGTAGTCAACAGTTTGTTACATTTCTAGGTGCAACTCAATTTTGTACTTAATTAGTGCAATGTACCTATAACTTCTGGTTTGTAGCTACCTAGTGAAACTGCGCATACAATGCAGTATTTTAGGCTGCCACACAATCTTATGGACTGTTTACACATTGCGAGCTGCTGCCTAGTCAGTAGGTAGCTACTCGGCTCGCCTTTCTTGTACACCAGTAGCTCGGCTTGCCTTTGCTGTCTACACGACACGTAGCTGCTGGCCACTCTTGCGAGTTGTCGTGATGTCGAGCGAACGTGTTTTAATTTAAAAAACTAATAAGGTACTAATAAGGTAATAAGATCTTATGTAACAGAGACTTCACTCTCGACATGAACGTGTTGCTGCCGGCGAACAGCCGAGTGAAAATAAAAATGTTGAAGTAACTCGGATACGAGCTATTGTACAACTCGCACCAACGAGTTACTCGTAATTATGTCAAGAATTGGTAAATCCCTCTAAAAATCTTCAGAAAATACAGGTTCCGCTCACAACTGTCCGGCTGGCACTGGCGAGTAACTGCGAAACGCGTCCAAAAGATTCGAGTGGTCATCACTCTCGACATGAACGTGTTGCTGCCGGCGAACAGCCGAGTGAAAATAAAAAATGTTGAAGTAACTCGGATACGAGCTATTGTACAACTCGCACCAACGAGTTACTCGTAAGGTACGTCCAAACAGTGCGAGTTACTGCTGAGCAGTTATCGGCAGGCTGACTCGTACGCAAGCTCGCACTGTGTAAACAGGCCATAGCGTTTGTCTACTTGTGCTATCTTGTACTTACTTGCCTGTCTTATTCCATTTAAAATGCGCAACTTTTTTGTTTATAAAGACACTTAAACTATAAATATGAAGGTATTAAATGAAAACACTACCAAAGACAGCGAGTAGGTAGGCAGTAAGGGGGACACCCTAGTGGTGATTGTTATCCACTAGGGATTCTAGGGACCTTTAAGCGACGATTGAGGTCCCAATGCGAACAATACTAGAGCGCTCCCACTAAGCGACGGTCGAAGGAGAATCTCAAGCATAATATGACTACGAATGGCTACCTGGAACGTTGAATCCATGGCGGGCAGAAGTGCCGAGCTCAGCGACGTTTGAAGAGACGTCAAATTGATGTATGCTGTGTTCAAGAGACTAAGCGGAAGATACAAAGGACGATAGAACGAAAGATATTAGAACTGTAAATATATAAATGACACAAGCAATAACCTTTTAACTCAGAATAACAAAATCAAATAAACATTTATCTGCCTAGATACTATGAACATCTACAAAATATATCACATCACAGGGCTTAGTAGGTATACATAGAGCCCCTACCTATCCTAGGCCCTGTTCCTAGAATATCCCCTGAAGAGGTGGTAAAAGCTGTGCAGGACATGAAAAACAAACAAATCCCCGGGTTCAGACGAAATATCAGCAGAGAGAGCTGGAAACGCTCAAAGGCTAGGTAACCTCTTTAATAAACTTATACAAGGCCAAACTATACCAGACTAGAAACAGCTTCTTAATACCGGGTTACAAAGGTAAAGTTGACTTAAGAGTGCAATCTACATAACTTATGCCACCACGCTTTATGTGAGCGCATTTTAAACTCTTTTATCTCCAAGCCAAAGCGGATTTGTACAAGAAAAGCGAATATCTAGCAGACACTATGCAAACAATGTAAATTATGGTGGAAAAAGCAAGTACCAACGAAAGTAACGTAAACATGGTCTTTATCAACTTAGAAAAGGCATCCCGCGTGATCTCATCTAGGAAGCTTTAAGGATACAACAACTTTCCGGAATTCTACGTCACCGTTGTGCTCGACATGTACAGAGGCGTAGTTACCCAAATACTATGTCCAGCTGGAACCAGTACCCGTTTTGAAATAGGAGCACACCGATGCTCTACGCTCAGCCCTATACTCTTTAACACATACATTAATACTACCTTACCAAATATGGTCAGAAACCACTGTGTTGGAACACCTGTAGGTACGCAGGTGACGTAGTGATCATGTCTGATTATAAATTTCAACTCTTAGATTAAAAAAATAAAGCAGTTGAAGAAAACGGTCTGAGGATAAGCAGAAAGAAGACAGAGCACATTTCGTGCGTATTCGATGGTGCCATATACGAGTACACAAATAATTTTATCGGTTACACACAAGTACCAACTATACTCGTAGAGCAATTTATGTTTCCTAGGTTCAATAATAAGCAATAATGGAATGATCGATAGATATGTAACTTACATAACAACAACGGGATGGCTGAAATGAAAGGAAACTCACAGGCGTATGCCTGTGTGACAGAAAGTGCCAGTAAAAGTAGTAAATTACTGTCGGATCTAGTTAGGAAGCTGTTATAAATTGACTTCTGATTTTCTCTAAAATCAGATCTAAAATCAGGACCGCTGGGTTCACCTGTCACCTCCTCTTTTAAACCACCCTGTCTAGCACTGCAACTTCAGCGTGACCTTGGACTCCATCAGTGGCGGATTTATATTTTTTATGAGTGTAGGCCACTTTATTTGCGCCGCCTCATGTCTAAAATAATAATTTTCAATTGCGATCAAGAGGTCGTGAGTTCGATCCGAAATGGATGCATTTCACTGTCGACGTGAACCTACTTCAGACTCCAGACACACAGAATATTTAGCTTAGTTGAAGGGGTTAATAAGACTACTAGTAAAATGTAACCCAGATTGCTTAAATCTTAAAAAAACTTAGACAAAAAAAAGAAATTTGTAGTAAGGAAGGTACTAAAGTTAAATAAACGATGAGCCCAGTCGAATTAGCGTAACAAAAGTGCATCCCTGGAAAAAATATATAGCAATTTTCCTTCAGTATTCGTTAGAAAGGTCACTGGCAGTCTAAATTTTGTTTTACATGGTAATCGATCCGTTGCATCATCCGCCATCTTGATTTTAAGGTTACATTATTGTTTACTGAATAACTTGTTTTTTTTTTCGATTTCACACGAAAAATAGTTACACAAAAGTAGTTAAGAATTGAATTTCCTACAATTTAGATTCCTATCAATTTTTTTCTGAATTATAACCGAAAAAGGGGCGAATTTTTCTTTGATTAACAACTCGTTAATTTTCAATATAAGTATAGGTACATGAAAAATTGCTATGTACAAAGTTGTTGAATTGATTAGATAATAGATGATAAAATGATGAAGAATGAGACGATGAATGATAGAGTATGAATTAAGTTTTCTACAATTTTGCTACCTATTTATAAATTAATTCGACGAATCGAAATTTTTCGATAAACCTACAGAGATACCCGAAAAGATGTGAGGATTAAATCTTATCATTGCATTATCATGTTTATTTTTAATATTATATGCAAAATAGTTACTTACTAATTACCAATGTTGTTTGAAATTTAATTTCCTACAATTTTGGTTCCCATAAATATTTTGGTAAGATCGATATTTTTCGATTTATACCCAAGCAACGGTGAGGGTAAAATCTTATCATGATATTATAACTTTTATTGTCAATTTTACTCGAAACATGGTTGTAACGAAGTTGTTTAAAATATAATTTCCATCAAAATTGTAGAAAACTGAATTCTTAACAATTGGTATGTACCAATTTTTCATGTAAAATTTCAAATAAACGAGTTGGTTAGCAAACAAAAATTCGCTCCCTATTTTGCTTTTAAATCGGAAAATACAATTCTTAAAAGGAAATTCCATTCTTAACTACTTTTGTAAATAATTTTTCGTGTGAAATAAAAATAAACGAGTTATTCAATAAACTAAAATTGACCCTGACGCAACGGTTTGATTACCACGCAAAACAGAATTTGGACTGCCAGTGACATTCCTCAACAAACCACTCACGCAGTAATAAAGATTAAAGATAAAATGAGGTACGTGCAATATCAGTAGGTACTTGGATTAATAATTTTCGATAGGGATGATTTTCTATAGGGATTTAACGTAATAGTATAAAAAAAAACCATGAGAAACCAGTGAACTTGTTTGACTTTTATCCTCTGAAATTGAGTGAGTGAGCGTCCTCTGAAATTTGCCGCCCCTAGGCCGCGACCGATACGGCCTATTGACAAATCCAGGACTGGACTCCATTATGTGAAGTTACGAGTAGCTCACTGGGTGAAGCTTTGCCCTTACTGCTCCGTCGTACCAATGGGGGAGGTACCATTACCATTGGTACGACGGAGCAGGCGGAAGGGGTCTTCACCCGTAACCCTGGGCAAGGAACCGCGTTATAACCCGCAGTACTGGGTACCTGTCTGAACTTCGCCACCTCGCTCTCCGGCTTACTGGAATGGAGATGTTGCCCATGCCGCAACGTGGATGCGCCAGACAGCAGTCGCCCAAGTGTAACTTACTTAGAGAAGTTGACTCTACGTTCAGAGAGGCTGGGGCTGGGTTACTGATCTCGTATGTGCCCGACACCTACGGCTAGTAGTTATACCTAGGTACTTATTTCTGTTATACATTTTAAGTTACATCACATGAAAAGTTTAAAGTAATTATGTAACTGTCCTCCGACTACACTTGCAGTACCTACAATTATTGTTTATACTTATGCTTTTGCTACAGAAGAAGTAGGTATTCTAACACTAGGTAGATATAAAATTATCAGATTTATTAATTCATTATACCTACAATACCATGATAACAGATAATAGAATTTAGGTCACATGGGATCACTGTTGGTGAGTTGGCTATCTATTAAACAGCATTTTGTTTATCAAGTTGTAAAGTAGGTGAGTAATAATTATAGAAGAGGTCAGGTCAGTCTATCATTGTAATGTTATAAATGCAACTATGTGAGTGAGTATGTTTGTTACTTATTCAACCTTAAAGATTAGAATGAATTTTTATATCAAGAATATAGTTATATATACTTACCCAGGATGAATACATAGTTGACCGAGCGAGCGTAGCGTCTCTGCTTAACTGACCAAATTGACTTTCATCTGTCTATATGTTTGTTAGGTTGTATGTACGTTTTCCTGTACAGATCGCATTTTCATCCAATAAATGACGAAACTTGGTACGCATGTGCTACTATTTAGTATATTGTATTTTGTCGTCGGTGATTATGAGTGGTACTTTGCCTAAAAAGATGGAAGTTTGCTGCGGCGCTATTTACCGACTGATTATGATAAAATTTGGTACACATACCTACCTGACTTTAAATAGGACTTCCGAACATGAACATAATTGGTCAAGCGCTTGCCGTGATAATAGGTGGTGAAGTACTGCGAAAAATTTCCGCTAATAAGACTATGTGCTCGCGAGGTGTACTATTCGCAGAACTGCTAGTTTTTGACCCAGGTAAGTACTTTGATGGGTAGTCTTTCTGAGATAGCGATAACCTTACTACACGCGGCCAGGAGCTAGACATAGATACGAGTAATTTATATTATTATGATACTGTATCCAAATTAAAAAGGCAAAAAAAACAAAGTTGCTTGTTACTAGTTAACGAAGCACTATCGTAAATTATTGAAAAAATGTTACATACTCCTGGAATCGATAAATCGATGGGGCACCGGGCGTTTCTCGGCAATTAGTAATAGCAGTGACAAAGTGGTACATCACGTAAGGCTGGTCACGGACAAAGCACTTACTTATCGATCAGCCTGCCATATGTCAAAAGCTCCGTGCGATTCTCTAATGATCCGTCGACGCTCGACTCGAGCTCACGGAAGTCAAATCCTTTATGAGATATCGCCCTTGTACACAAGGTTGTTTTTCCTACGTTTCTTGTCATCTCGTAATTTGTTTCACGGATGTTGTCAAAGATGCAACGATGTTTGCTCTTGGTAATCGCACTGCTGTTTCGTAGCAAAGCGCTCGCAGCGGTGATTCCCTTGTCGTTCTCAACTGGTCAAAAGATCAAGTAATCCTTGCTGAGGTAACGAGATGGATGGGTGCCACTAGCTATTATAGTGTTATTTTCAAGTGCTTCCGCCCTTCGGAGTGCACGTTAAGCCGTCAATCCCAGAAGGATGACAGTCGTTATGCTATGTCGGAGGCATTCGTGTGGCCGCGTTGGCCTATCCACCAAACCGCACTGGCCCTCGTGGTGGATTACTGCCTATACAGCTCTCACTGAGAGAAGGTCCCAGCAGTGGGAAAGTAATGGTTTGATACTTTAGTAAGTAATAAGTACTTAAGTTAGATATTTCTCACAATAAGCCCTGAATGTGGTGTCTTAATAAGTTTTGTCTACCTACCAATCTAAGCTAATTCATATCCCATTTCCTAACAAATGTTGTAATTTATCTGAAAGAGAATTACATGCTCGATGCCTACAAGATTCTGTCCGTCAAGATTGCCTTGTGCAGGCATTTATGGCTGTGAGCGATTATATTAAACAATGTAGGTATTACGTTTTAAATAAATAGAACGGACATGAATTATTTTGGTTTTGTTTGTATTCAAGACAAGTACCTACCATTTAGATATCTGCGTAAAATCTTGTCGCACACGTTTAGCTGCTTCGCTTAGTTTATACTTAATACCTGGATAACCATGTGAACATTTGATTTTTGTTATTATTTTCTTGTTTCTAATATTTTAAAACTAATTGTCCAAACCCAACCCCAGTACGTACCACAAGGATATTCGCTTGGGCCAGAACTATTTTATCGCCGTACAAATTGTATAAGTTAAAAACGTGTGCACTACCGATATATTATATTCCCAAGTTACCACCACTAAATTTATTTAACGTCAGTTGAAATGTTTCTTAATTTTGATAAATATTAGTTTAATCTGCCCGCATCAGGTTTACGCTATAACAAAAGATTTATGAATGGACTAGAGACTTGCTGATTCGGACGGGTTAATCTACCGACTTCCAAAAAGGAGAAGGTACTCAATTCGACTGTTTTTTTATGTTTGTTACCTCATAACTTTGGGTCTGGGTGAGCCGATTCTCAAAATTCTTGTTGGTTAGAAAGCTGTTGCTTTGCGTGTGGTCCCATTTAAATTTCATCAAATTCGGTCTTGTAGTTGAGTTACACTCCAATAACTGAATAGAATGGAAGTCGGTATAAAATTTTTCAAATTGTATTTGTAAAATCTTACATTGCACTTGATATTATTGGGTGTGTCAAGGGAAATTAGGTACTAAACCTCCATATTCAACATACTTCCGAAATAAGGAGGTTCTCAAGACGACGCGTACCTATATATTTTTTAATGTACTCGTATATGAACATGCATAACTTTTTACATAGTGCGATTTTGATGCTTTTTTTGTTTGTTAGAGTATACTTCCGAGGTAGTCCCACTTAAATTTCGTCAAACACAGTCAAGCGATTTATTAGTTACAATAAAATTACTGAAAAGTGTTTCGCCTATCTTTATGATAACGTAATTGACGGTGAATGATAATTGATCTAGTAAGTATTGTTACTTAAAAGTTTAGTACTGGGTGACTAAAAAGGGTGAATATTTTTTCCCACAAATGTAACCGACTTCAATACCGAAAAGTGTGAAAAAACTTGTCGAAGTCGGTACCATGCGCACAATGTAGGTACCTACTGATAAATTATCATTGTACCGACTTCACTTTTTTATCTATTGTATCGAAAGTGGACGTAAACAAGAACGTTAAATACATGTACCTAACTATGCAATATTCGATGACATCAATGAATACACAATGAAACAAGTTTACTTAGGAAACGTAATTAAAAAGACATTTTTAAAAACTGATAGTTTATTAAAAGTGACTCTATATTCTATACAAATGGCGTTTCGACAACATTAACATAAAACAACATAAATAAAATCAATAAATGTGAAAACTAATTATATTATAATTTATCAATGGATATAGATAGCGTTTTTAACACGGATTAGATAATATATTTTAGGTTTGGCTCAAAGTAGGTGGGGAACAGTTAATTGGGAATTCTAAACTGATAGTATGTAGCCAGGACCGGAAGTATCTTATATAAACACGAGTTAGCAACCTAAATAGAAAAGACAGTATTTAATCGCTACAGTCTTGGATCGTACGTTAGCTGGACCCATTACGAGGACAGCCGCAGTTAATGTAAATTTTTAGACTATGTCGATTTACCGACTTTCTTTACGGTCTACTATTACTATCCCGTGGTTACGATAGCTAAAGCTAAAAACAAACAGACACCGGAGGCGGGATTTCTGTATTGTTCGAATCAGTATGAAAAACTACATTCATAATTCGGAGCGGTTGCGGTGCGTTGTGTGTGTACGAGTAAGTAGTCTTTCATACAGATAAGCCGTCTCCGGCATGCCTTCGCCTCCGGTGTCTGTGTGGTTTTAGGTTTCCTTGTGCTAGCATGTAAACTTCCGGCCCTTGTCGGTTGTAAGGATTACCAACATTACAAGTTAAAGTATGTAAAGATTACCAACATTACATCTCGGGCAACAGTTAAACATAACAACTTTATTTAAACTTTTGATTTCTGGAATGATACATTTGTACCAAAATCAGTCCAGCAGTATTACAAGTTCCCTCACGGCTTGATAGTCCCTTCTATACAAATATTGTAGATATTTTTTAAAGGTTTGCAGATGTAGGTCACATCGTGATTACACAAAAATCACTAAGTATACCAATTACCAGATCACACAACGAAAAAACTTGTTAGTTTATCGGACAAACCGCTGTCACGTGCTGAAAAAATTACATTTAGGTAGACATAGACATACATTTTATTGTGGCAAAAAAACAGATTACAGAAAGAGGACATAAAACATAATTTAAAAAAATTAACAGTGAGTTTTCGTTGTGTTGGTCATCTGACGTCTGTCAGATTAAGGAGACCCTGCTTTCCGATTGAAGTCAACATCGATGTTGGTCATATTACCACTGTTCTTCATTGCGATTGAATGTCGTGCTTCTGACAGGTGAGATCTTTCAGCCATTCGGAATGGGTTGAAATCACGCTCACGTTGATCACGGCAGGCAGTGATTCGTTATACGCTTCTTACAAGATATTTAACGAGATGTATGGAAGCAATATAATAAACCCTGATAAAACGTTTTAAACTTTTGTTTTGCTGAACGAAGAAGAATAAACGCACGCACACATCAACGAACTGTAATTTTTCAAAGAACTGCTCACGGTGATTTTAATTCGTAGCGTGGTCGTTATAATCGCAAAATGGCGTCCTCGGTGATGTAATCCATGATGTCACATGTGTCTACGTTGGCGCGCTTTCGTTGATTTGGAATGGCGATCACAGCGCCGAAACAGATTTTGACTTCAGTCGGAAAGCAGGGAAAATATATCGCGCTTGCATTAAGAGACTGCAGCGGCTTTCTCGATTAAGGGGTACATTTCTCCGTAATTTTGTTCTTAATAGTGTATTGTATATGTATGTGACTATGGGTAATAAGTATGCTCAATGGATACACCAGTGTAACAAAAAAGTATGACAATCAGATTCTGCAGTCATGTACGGTAGGTCTTACAATCACAGTTGAGTATCAATATAAAATATAAAACTAATAAAACATAACAAAGATTAAATATAGCAGGTATAGGATTATATAATTGAACACAAAACAATTATAAAAATGTTGTATATAAATAATATCAATATTATTGTACATTTGCGGTTAGCGACACCCATTGCCTAGCTGTTAGAGCCGATATACACGGAATGCTCTTGCAGTCATAGTCAACCGCTTGAAGTTGCCATTGATTATTTATATTGTTATTAACTGCTCATCATGACACATTTATTTCAGGGGCAGGAAGGGCGCGCGACGTGGAATAAAGCGCGCAGGCGGAGAGTAGTCAGTGTATGCCTGGCGACAGCTTGACCGCCAACCGCCCGAAGTATTTGCAAGTACTCTAGCGGTTTCGTGTATGTGTAAACGTAAAAGACTACAGTTCACTGTGCAGTCGCAGCAGTCAGTATGGACTGCTTCAAGCTGCTCGTGTATCTGGGGCCTATGACGCTATGCCAGGTATTGATGCTAACAAAATGTATACAGCTATATGGTACAATCAGTATAACTGCTTCCACGGAACATTACTGGCGGTCCCACAGCGTTGGTCGCGCAACCATTAAAAAAATGGTACAAGAATGGTTAACTATAAGCGGCCTTACTTATAAACGTTGCTTATATTTAAATAACGTCACTTTGTACGGCGCAGATCATTTATCCTTTGCGCAGTACTAAATAACGTCATTTAAAGTTAAGCAGCGTTTATAAGTAAGGCCGTAAGTTTTTTTAATAGCAAACAATGGCTATTCTAAGGCCTAATTCGACGGAACAAGAATAACTTTTCTAACCGAGGTTAAATATCTCGATTTTATTTTTCTCAAAACGTTACTAGTACGTGACAGGAGGAAGTAGTTAGTCTCATTACGCCAGCCTATGACATACATCCTAGCTTTAAACTTCTGCGCAAGCATTTCACTACGTTTATGAACCCGAGACATAGTGCCATTCGTTCAGGGGTGCTATTTATCACCCGATGATGAAAGATCACTCCAAGCAGAACGACGCTCATCATTCGCCTTTCAATAACGACTTTGTACCATATCCGTCACCCGCAATCTAAATTTGTGAATAATCTTGGTTTGTAATGAAACAATTATTAATAATATGAAACGTGGATTTTTCCACAGTAAAGAGATTGATCAAATCAAATTAACTATATCCGCAGCACGACAATATATTTAAAACTAATAAGTGAGGCACACTGCAATCTACAGTCGCAATAGGCGTATTTTGCACTTTTGATATGTCCACGTAATCGTCAATCACGCTACAAAAGTTTCCGCTTTCTTTTAGAAAGCGGAAAGATATGAAATGCATATGCCTATCTTTTTTTACTTACGATGTTAATAGTGCGTAGGAAAGAGACATGTAATACCGTTTTGTTTCGTTATCATGCAGTTTGTCACAAGTTATTTTTGGATAGTGACGATCCATCTTCATTTTCTTTTCTCGAACTATGGGATTAACATAAAACTACAAAATTAAGTTGATAGCAGACTTAAAAGTATTTTGACGTATTCGATAGAACTTTTGTAGGTATTTGTTAGCATTATAAGATGACGAAAGGTAACCATTTGACATTGATCATTTTTTGCTTGTGACACGTTCTAAAATAATTAAAACAAACAGCCATGTTTTGTTTCACTCACACCTTAGGACATGCTATTCGACATAAATGAATAAACTATAGAGTACTCGGTTCTGTTTTAGCCCGGATTCCATGCCCCGTTATTCTTCCGAGGATTAGGACGTCATCGGGCTACATCTAGACACTTACAGAGTTGTTGTTCCATGTTTTTATTTTTTGTAGTTCATTCTTGTTTAGTCGAATTCGACCTAGACGATTAATGGAACACTAATATGGGTACATGGGTCGACTCCACTATTGATGTCAATTGTCGACAGAAACATACCTATAGTAGTATTCCAGAAAGTCGCTCAGTTGTGGATCTTGTGAGTGGAATTTGGACAATAATTGCCATACAATATTTGCTCAGAGGCCGCAGCACAAACAATTTGCGAAAAAGTATTCGTATCGTAAGCGTTAACATGACACGCTTCGGCGTACAAATTATGAGTTATCTGTATCACGCTTGACCTAGATAAATGACAGATTGTACTGTTTCACGTGAACGGCACGTTACGTTACACTTACGCAGTTATTCGTGCTAGGCCCACTGATCTATAAGCAAGCCTAGATTTACAATAGAGCTTGCTTCTAGAATACGGCCCATAGTCTGCAAACACTGCAAATTAACAAGAATTGTGGACTTTTATTTGTTTTATAGTTAAAACAAAAATGGAATGGCCAAAAATATTGTTTTTGTAGTGATAAAGGGAAATGTTGATATGTTATCTACCTAGTATAATATCAAAAATATTTCATAAGTTTCTTACTCCAGTTACACTAAAATGTAAAATTTATTAATCACTTCAGAATAATTAAAAATTTGCTTCCCATTTGCTAAGCTCAACACCTATCTTTGTTCTTTGATTTTTTTTGTAGTGGTTCATCAAAGTGACTCCATCTCGCCTGATGGAAAGCGCCACCAAGATGACCTGAGAGATGCTTTTTCAAACCTCGCTTGAAAGACCCAGGGTTATAGCTGCAAGGAATTACGTACGCCGGCAAGCATTCCACAAATTACTTACACGACACAGGTACGAACTGCCAAACTTTTTGGTTCGTGGTAAAAGTTGTGAACAGTGGGCCGAGCACGAAAATCTGTTTAGTTGTAACGTAATCGCATCGTTACGTATTTAGTACAAACTATGAGTTATCTGTGCCACTATTGTACTAGATAAATGACAGTTTGTACTAAACACGTTAACGATGCGATTACTTTACACTTAAGCTGATTTTCGTGCTCGGCCCACAGTATATGCATGCAATAGCATAGTTCGCGATCGGAATGGTGAGGAAGGAATAAGATCAAAAAGCTCTTTAGAACATTCCCCATGAAAAAACCGGTAAAAAACGCTTTGAGAAGCTGCAGTTCTCCGCCGCTGCATACGTAACGAGATAATACCTCGGACGGGACGGAGAGTGAGTTGAGTGCTACGTCCTCCCCATCCCGTTGTCGTCTCCGTGACCTATGCTCTTTCATATAAATTTACTATGAAACGATATTTCCAAAACTTCCCGTCCCGTCCGTATAAAACCCCGTCCCGTCACGGCCTTAAGACCACTGCATACGCCACAAACGTTTTTTTACGGACGGGTCGGGACGGGAAGTTTTGAAAATATAGTTTCATAGTAAATGTAAAAGAAAGAGCATACACACATCAAAAAAAGTTTGCGATCACTTTGACAAATCGAAATCTTTTTTATTAGATACGGTAGATTATATTATGGTTTCTTCGTCTTTTTAGTTGCTATTGATGGAATTGTCAGGCCATTCCGAGTAAACCATGGGCACCAATTCGTACTGGTCGACGATAATGCGCGCGCCCATCGAGCTCAACGAGTCAATGCTGCTCTCCGAGAATACTACATTACAAGGTTAGACTTGACTGCCGGCTCGCCTGACTTAAACTCAACAGAGCACGTGTGGGATGCTCTTAAGTGAGGTTTTTGGAACCGTCAACCACGTCCCCAAACAGCGCCAGAGCTCAAGGAAGCCGCTATTCAAGAATGGGACTGGTTACCCCAAGAAATGCGGGATAATATGATTCTCAGCATGCCCAGCAGGCTCACCGCATGTGTTCGAGCCAGGGGAGGAGTAATATTATATTGAAAATAAAACTTTTATTAAAACTTGTAGATCAAGTCCAATTAAAATTAAACTTATGCTAGTGTCACAAACTTTTTTGATGTTTGTACGTCACGTAGACGAGGACGGGTCGGGAACGTAGCACTCTCCGTCCCGTTCAGGTCCCGTCCGAGGTATTATCTCGTTACCAATGTAGCAGCCTTTAAAGACAAAAGTATGGGACAGTGACTTGACTCTAACTACTTGAATAAAACCTCGCTTTATGAAACTATAAATAATTAATTAATAGCTTGAGAAATGGCAAATGTTCAAACGTATGAGTCCACATAAAAAGGGAAAAAACTGAGGTCTAAATACCCTTGCAATACACAATCAGACAATCAAAGCCATTGAGATAGGTGTTGAGTTTGGCAATATTATATATGCGCCATATTATACGCTATGTCTAGCTAGCTACAACTAAAACCAATAAACATTATACTGTACATTAATATGCATTATAAGTAATATAAATATATCACCTACAGTGTGGCCATCTTAACTAGTAATTATTTAATTTGTGTTATTAAGCTGCAAAGGCAATATCCATTTTAAACAATTGTTTTATAAATTAACAATAACATAGCACACATACATAATTGTAAGGCGTGTAGTGCCATACAAATTAAACACTCTTTCCAGTTTCATAAATTGTTATTCGATAGAGATACCCAGCGGTAAATTAACGTTTTTTATTTGTGACTTTTTCACCAATACTTTATTGGATTATAGAAATAGTAAATGACATTAATATAACATAACTTGATTGAATCTTTTGTAAGTACTACACATTTTAATACTATTTTGACAGATTAACTTACGCGGCATGTGTAGTGTATACATAGTTAATTTATGAGTATATTTTGAGTATTATCTACTTTTTATGACCCTATCAGTTGACTGGCGGCAATTGTATCAACGGGAATTCCTAAGGAAGGCTTGTGTCAGGCAAGAGGCGAACTAGAATAATGACCAAAGCCAAACTTTTCATATGAAAAAGAGTATCGAATAAATTTGGCTGCGATATTGTTGCCAAATTGGACACATCGTCTTTAAGGTTGAAGATCATTAAATGCGGCTTCTAATAACTCGTACGTTTGGAAGTCATCCGAAAACGCGTCGCGAAACGATCTCTACTTTTTACAATTAACATATTTTTATGGATATTACCAATATACGCCACTACTATATTTGCGATTGTGCCAGCGACATTAATTCTATTAAGGCACGAGCCATAAAACGGCATGATAATTTGAGTAATTCCTAAACCGCTATTAGATGGCGCTACTGTATGAGAGACCGATCAAAACTTTCTATTTCAAAATTATAAGGTAGATTTGGTCAAACACTCCCACAACATAATTAAACCAAAGAGTTTATCCTTTATGTCTAGAAACTCCATGAGTTATCACATATTTTGACAGGTCTCCAAATACATCAGCGCCGCCAAACGGGATGATAATTCCTATAATTTCGATGTGAATTCCAAAATTACCTAAACCGAGTTAAAAAGGCCAGACTGTATATTGGGATTATATTGAATAAATAGTGTAAATAAATAACAAAACAACTTTTGTTGCAACACTTATTGAATAGCTGACCTACTTCAATCGCTGTTATGGGAAAGTTATTACGACTTTTCACATTTGTATGCGTTAAAAGATCTGCAGGGCTATTATGTATCTTAGTTGCTAACAAATTTTGTTTGAAATCTTGAAAAATCGCGGCTCTATGTCACTTTTGTCAACTCCAGTAAACAAAAAAGATTAGCAAGTTGATGACTGGAACTGAAAAAAGTAACGTAGGGCCTACGAAGAAATAATAAAGTATTTCTTCGTAGCATAGAGCCGCTACTTCAACATTTGCTTGCAACTGAGTTACACAATAGCCCTATTGGTGTATTTTCTATTAGAAATCTTTATACTTTTATTAATTCAAATCATGCTCAAGTATATCGATTTTTTAAATATTTAGTTCCTTTTACTACAAATATTATATAATAAAGATCACGAGATGAATCGACTTTAAGAAATAATAACGTGTTTGCCAAAAACACATTGGTGGCCAAATAGTTAATATACAAAATGTTATTATCATTCCCATAATTATATGAACATTTTATAAGAATTATATTAAAAAGGTACTGTACAAAGTGAAATACAAAAGTACTAATACACTTATCCGAATATAAATAGATTTTAGGTACATTTTGGTATGTTTTCGCAGCTTACACTCAAGGCATGTTTTGTAGGCACTCTTTGATTTGTGTCCACGCTTGTAAATTCTGAAACAATAAGTTTAAATTCTTTAAATATTTTGACTAGTTTCTGAAAGTTAGTGATGGAACGAAAGCTACACACACAAATATACCACAAACTTTTAAGCAGCAGTTTTATAGCCACTATATTATATTTAATTTCTTAACCATCTAAAGAAATCAAAATGTTATAGTTTTTGTTTCCTCATACATAATTTATATAAATAATGTAATACATCAATGTCCATTCCTTTTTTTTACGATCTGCGATGTTGAGGCTCAAACCAAATTCAAAAATACTAGATAAAGGAACAAAGCAGAGTAATATCTAAAATCTATACAAGTTTTGTCACTACGAGACATTGGGTTTAAGTCATTTTCGTCCAGTAACTCATTTGCTCTTCACAATTGCATGTACGCATGAGAGCAAGTGAATTAATATTAATATATATGATAATCATCATCATTATCAACCAGAAGACGTCCACTGCTGAACACAGGCCTCTCCCATAGAACGCCACTTGGACGGGCTACTTGCTTCCTGCATCCAGCGATTCCCCGCGGTTTTGACGAGGTCGTCGGTCCACCTAGCGTAGGTCCACCTAACGAAGTGTGGGCTGGCCTACACTTCGTCTTCCGGTGCGTGGTCGCCACTAGATAACCTTTCGTCCCCATCGGTTCAGTTCTACGAGCGATGTGGCCTGCCCATTGCCACTTCAACTTGCTCATTTTGAGTGCTGCGTCGGTGACCTTTGTTCTCCTACGTCTCCTCATATCCCTCTCCATTGCTCGTTGAGTGACTTTAGTCCATCCGATACCGTGATAATTAAAACAAAAGATTTATGAATGAAACTGACGTATATATACTTCTATGGGACGCAAAGGGTTAAGCTTGTTAATGAGGCCCACTGTAAGGGACCACGTCTCAGTGCCATAAGTCATCACTGGCAACACACACTGGTTGAAAACCTTCAGGCTCTGAAGTATTGGGGGCGAAAAGATGGATCGAAGCTTCCCGAAAGCTGCCCATCCGAGGTGGATTTTTCGTGCGACCTCATTGTCGAAGTTGGACCTAACATATTGTACAGTCTGTCCCAGGTAGACGTACTCGTCTACAATTTCGAGCGTATCGTTTCCAACAATTACGGATATAGGTGGAACATGGACATTGAACATGATTTTTTTCTTATCCATGTTTATCTTTAGACCAACCTGTTGGGAAACTCTACTGGGGTCGTTGAGCATGGTGCCGATATTCATAAACGACTCCGCCATTATGACTATATCATCGGTAAAACGAAGGTTAGTGCTGTATTCACCATTAATGTTGATGCTAGATCCTTTCCGGTCCAAGAGTTCGAAAACATCCTCCAACGCGTTCGTGAACAGTTCTAGAGAGATAACGTCTCCCTGTCTCACACCTCTCAATTTCACTCAAATTCACCTCACAATGAAATTTACTCTGGCCCTATAATTGGACTTACATAGTGGCCTTGCTGTATAAACACTTCAACGCTTCGATATACCTATAGTCAATTTGCATCACTGCAAGGACTGCAGCTCCGCCGACTTCTCGATAGAATCTAAGGCTTTCTCGTAGTCCACAAACTTCTTCTGTATAATCTGCCGTAGTGTATGTATGTGGTCCACGGTGCTAAAGCCTCTTTGGAAACTGGCTTGTTCGGGAGGCTGGAACTTATCAAACCTGGGTATAAGACGGTTCGTGATGACTCTCGAAAACAGCTTGTACACGTGGCTTAAGAGCGATATGGGCCTATAATTCTTCAATAAGGTTTTATCACATTTTTTGAAGAAGAACACCACCACGCTCTTGTGCCACGTTTCTGTCGTTTTGCCTTCGAACATGACAGAATTGAATAACTTCTCGAGGGCTAAAAGTATCGTTCTACCCACCCTCTCTCAGAATTCCGTCTTCTCCTGGCGCCTTGTTGTATTTACCTGTTTGAGAGCCATTCTAACCTTGTACACGCTGATGTCCTGGATATCATAGGTATAATGTCGAACTAACTTAGCTCTAGTGTCCTGAGCTGCGTCAGTAACGGGTTCGCGCGTCGAGGTATATAACTGTCGATAGAAGCCCTCAATGTCTCTCAGAATCTTTCTAGCCATTTTCGGTCTTCAGTTTTGTCATTTGGCATTGCCCAATAGACGAACCCTTTGCAAACACTTTAGATCCCTGGTTCCACTCAATTGCGGCCGTAATCCGCCCAGTGTTAAAAGCACGCAAGTCGTGTCGCATAGATTCCAAATTAGTCTATTGAGCTTACCGTAGTCCGACAACTGCAGACTGCAGTCTCATTTCGCTCCGTTCGTCGTCCGCCATTAGTTCCAGAGTTTCTTTTGAGTTTTTGAGCTTTCCTGCGGCGTTTGGTCTCACAGAATTCGGACCCAACCGCTCGGACTGTTTATGGAACAACCCGTTGTTCAACTCATCCACTGTCGCATTCAGCTAGGCACTGGAGTTCCAGTTGAAAGTTTTTGGGGTTTTGGATTTGGGTAGGATTTGGACGGAGTGTAGACTTCACCAGACGTGACTCTCAAGCTTGACATTGATATTCAATGTGCCTTCTACGATACGAGGATCGCTGCCGGTTTTTACCTTGCTAATCACACAGACATCATTGAATATGTGCTTATTGGTTGTCATGTCTATCTCGTTCGTAGTGGAACGCCAAATACAGCCTAGGTTATAAATGTTTCGTCTTGTTTATTGTAGGTGCGTAAATTGTCTTTAACATTATTTAGAAATTGAATGTTACTCATGCCTAAACATATATAGAACACATCCAACATTTAACATGTTCAAAATGATCTAAAATATTTACATGCGCATACTAATAATAACTGATACACAGTTTGAGTAAATTCTTTATTCTTTTAGTAAATCAATCAATAAAAACTAATATTAAAACACACTATCTAAATACAAAATAATTAAGCATCATGAAAAAAAACCACCTGTAATCCATAACTATTAAATGCTTTTTCACTTTCACAGTTGGAAACGCGAAATCCATCAAACGAGATTTTTTACGGAAGTATGCCTCCTGGCCACTCGTACATCGACCACCACTGGGCCGCGTGGTGGTGATAATTATCACCCATACTTCGCTCTCTGAGAGCAATGCCTATATCCCATTAGTACGATGGTCTTACAATGCTATGCTAACGAGGTATACAAATAGGAAAACTCTGTAAATAAGTACGCACCTTTTTCGCGGCTTTAACCTGTAGCGTGATGAATCCGACTAACGATTCGTGCAGGTCTTTGTCTTTCTGTCTTTGGAAAAACTCTATTTCTAGTAGCGCCTTTTTCGTGAACTCTCTGTAAAGAAAAAAAAATGTTATTGAAACAATTAGAACTTTATGGCAGCCGCAATTGTTGTCAGTGTTCGATTTTAGCGGGAATGACATTTTTTTTTTCAGTTGGGTATTTATTAAATTTATCCTGTGATTTGCGAGATTTGAATATTTTTCTTTACATTAACTATATTAACACTTTTACAACCAATTACATAATAAGTGGTTGTTAAAAAAGCTTAAAATATTGTAATGTACTATATTTCATATAATTTCGTATCATCTCACATTTACTCCTTAAAACCTATGTATGTTTATATTAAACACTTATTCGTAACTAACACGAAATTAAAAAAAAATGGGAAAATAAAATGGAATGACAAGAAAAAGTTAAGAGGGAAAATTGAGACAAACTTGAATAAATAAATTTGGACCAAAGTGGTGGCCCAAATTAGCTAATTAGCCAGCCTATTGGAGCTCTGGGGGGGGATGAATTCATATCGCCTGCGGTAGTCGCCAAGGCGATACGACGACTTCCAAGAAGGAAAGCTGCGGGGCACGACGAACTGCCAATAGCAGCTATTCACCAACTCCCGAGAAAAGGGGTAACGGCTATCACCGCGCTGTTCAATGGCATTCTGAGGACTTGCCACTAACCAGAGGTGTGGAAGATGGCGAAGGTGATAGTCTTGCCCAAAGTAGGAAAGGACCGGAGGAAGGCGGAATCATATCGACCAATCTCGCTCCTGCCCCATCTGGCCAAACTGTTTGAACGGTTAATGTTACGCAGGCTGTACCCGTTCATTAAGCCAAGAAGCGAACAGTTTGGTTTCAGGAGTCGCCATTCAACAACGCTGCAGTTAGCCAGAGTACTCCACCACACAGCGGTGGAGATGAACTGCAAGCGCAACACAGTGGCCGTCTTCCTCGATTTTGAGAAGGCCTTCGACAGAGTGTGGCACGAGGGCCTTCTCTTTAAACTGGGCAGCACAGAGATACCGCACCCATACCTCCGAGTCATTGCAGCCTTCCTCACGAACAGAAAGTTCTTCGTGACAGTAGAAGGAAGGGACTCGGAGACGAAATTGATACATGCAGGAGTTCCCCAGGGCAGCTGCCTCTCTCCTGGACTGTACGCGCTGTACACAAACGACATCCCCACCCTAGCTGACCACCTACGCGACGGGGAGAGGGATGTTGTGTTGGCCTTATTCGCAGATGACAACGCGTACCTATCTACATCTACTTCGCCGAAGATAGCCTCTGGGAGAATGCAGAGACTCCTTGACATTCTACCGGATTGGTTGGACAAGTGGCGCATGGCGGTAAACGTGGGGAAGACCGCCGCCTTGCTAATCGGTAGATCCAAGACCATTCCGGTAGAACTTCAACTCCAAGGTACGAATATAGAATGGAAGAGTTCCACACGTTACCTTGGAGTTGAAATAGACAAACGATTGACCATGACGGCGCAAGTGGAGCACGCAGTGCGACATGCAAGAACGGCTAGAGCCATGCTACGCCCCGTGCTCCAGTCTAAGCTTCAACTTCGTACCAAGCTGGGTATCTTTAAGACCTACATACGGTCAAGATTGACCTATGCGGCCCCAGCTTGGTATCAACTATGTTCTAAGACAAATAAAAATAAATTACAAACGCAGCAAAACATAGCCCTACGCATCATCACCGGCGCAGGGCGATATGTTAAGAACACCACCATCTGCAAAGACATGAAGTTGGAGACCGTGGAGAAGTTCGTCATCCGCTTGTCCAGAAAGATGTTCGACTCAGCGGATAACGGACCACACACTCATCTCCACGGAATAGCGCCGCTTCATGCCAGACCACCGGACGAAAAGAAGAAAAAGACTTGGCGCGCACTCCCCCGTGAGCTCCTGATATCAGATGATACGGACGACTCTGGGGTCGAGTAGCGCGCCCAAGATAACAGCATCAACGAAAAGCACGGATGTGCATCACAGCCCCTGCGCAGAGTTGTTCCCTTATGCAACCTGCGTAGGGTAAGAGATACCGAGGGGTAGTTGCCCCTCGAGGTGCAGCATTGGCAAGGAGCAGTTACTCGACGCCAAATTACCAGCCTCTCTGAGGTTGAAGAAACAACTAGTAGTAGTAGTAGAGAGAAAAACAGCAATTTAGAGAAGGATTGGGTCGATGTCATCAGCCCAAAAATAATGAAAATGTATACAACTGTGGGTCGTGTCCCATAGAAGGAAGGATCTATGAACGACTAGTTGTCCAGGGCAGAGTAGAAGGGACTAGGTCGCGAGGTAGATCACCGATGCGATGGACCGACTAGATAAACGGTCCTCTACACGCGCGCACGAGAAAGGCTGCAGGCAGGGAGGAATGGCGACGCATTGTAAGGCGCGTTACACAACCTGAACTGACGACCACGACCACTCTGTCAAGAGCGTAGCGATGAAAAAGAAGAATATGAGCTTTGCCGGAGCCATTTGATGGAGCCATTGGGCCTGAGAAGGACTGGCTCGTTGTCATCTGGACGATAATAATGAAGAGAATCCAGTTATACATCGAGGGTGTTATTTGAAGAAAGACGAACTCCATAAAGAGAAACTTCGTCAGGTCACATATTACATTATATTAATAATTATCACTTGAAAGAGGGACTCGGAAGGTGAAACTTCATCAGGTCATGTATCGCAATATATTTAATCATCTTTAAAGTTTATTTTATTTTCTTTTAGTATAGGCCTTAGGGGTAATCATTATTCTTGATAGTGTAGGTTTACCACTATGCTTCGTTACAATATGTTCCATTAAATCTGCGAATTAATAATATATATTATATCCCCTCATGTGTCGATGTCATTATAACAATGAAATTTCTATTGTGTCTGGAGGTTTGACTCTTGATGGAATATACCGGGTCACTGGTAATCAATTAGCATCCTGTTAAGGGCATATTTGTACGTTACAAAAAACAACTTTTGTTCTAGAAATTTTCCCAAAACTAAACAAATTTCCCAAAAAAAATGTTTAAGTTTTTGTGTTTTTCTATTACACTTTATAACTCTACATCGCACCCACTTCATTCATCTAGGTGTAGACATGCATGTAGTTAACAGCGCGTCGTAGCTACGACGACCTTGACTTGCCGCGTCTCAACCCTTTTCTTACGCTGCCGCCGCCGCCCGACCGCTACCGGCCGGGGCTTGTCGGCATAGTGTTAATTATGTTTAGAACGGTCAAATTGATTTTTTAAGTTTTGTATGGAAGAAAAAAAATCGAATTTTTAAAGACGTAGAACCAAATATGTTTGTTTTGATGTACAGAATATGCTCTTAAAAGGATGCTAATTGATTACCAGTACCCCTGTATATATATATATATAATAATATATCTATTGAATAATATTCATAAAATCTCATAATTAATAATTATTTAAATTAACGTCTACAGACTCATATCCTCAGGAGACGGACTCGCACATCCAACACAGAACTACACCCAAGACCCAATAATAAACATATCTGCTCATCATGCAAATATTTGCTCCAGCCAGGGATCAAACCAGAGAGCCGTGATTCGAAGGCAGGGTAAATACCAACTGAGCTAACATAACCGTCAATTATTGTACTTTATTACCTAACAACCTACCCTAAGATTCTTCACCCTCTGTGTATTTTTTGCTTAATCTCTACTTTTCACTATCATGCTAGTCCTTCAATCTACACTACCACGTCCAGGCAAAATGTCAGCAAATGTGATGAAGACCATCTAGATTCTAGATGGACATTTGACTAGGTTACTCAGATTCCTTTTTTTTTAAACCTGATGCACAGTAGGAGGGAGTAACCAATAGAGTACTAATAGATACCGTGTAATGTGTTCTCAATAATAATTCGAGTAACAAAACTGTTTTTCGAAAACTATGGGTAATATATGCCAGAAGCTGGCAACACAAGATATAAATCTAAACATTAGTTAGGAAACCATGAACTTTGTTTATTATTCTTTAACGTCAATTAGGTGATATTATTCAGTTTATAAACTATAAAAATTCGTAATATTTAGCTAGAACATTAATTAAAATGTTTTGAGTAACTAAAATATTCAAAAACTTTAGGCCCGAAATGTCAAATTTTTCATTATTTTATGCAAGGGCAAGCACGATGTATGACTTACTCAAGGTCTTTGCTAGCTTTCTCAATGGTCTCCTTGTCTTGCTGTATTTTGGTGTCGAGCGCGCGCGTGCTTTGGTCTCGAACGATATCCGGGTCGGTGGTGCCAAATATCCGCGACATTATACCCGATTTGCCGGCCGCAGCGCGATTGCGTTCTGCTATTCTGAAACATTAGGTTTTATTATTTTTCTTTTCTAGTTGCAAGCTTTAATTTATCTCGTTTCAAATGGGCGAGAAAGGCAGGTCCATCACCTGTAGGGCTATCATCTCAGTTGCTACCAAATATTGACAGCAATAATAATAAAATGGCCGCCCTATGTCATTTTTGTCAGCCCAGTCATCAACTTGACAACATTTTTGCTTAGTGGAGTTGTCAAACTGACATAGAGCCGGTATTTTATGCCCACCACAATGTAGACAATGATTAATTATTTAATCATTGTCTTCCACATATATATGTCGTTGACATGAATAGTATTCCTATTTTACATTTATATACCCAAATGACGCAATTCATATGTAGAAAAATGTATGATGTATTAATAATGAACATATTTTTTATTCAAGAATTAGCTGTACTTTTTATTTTGTTTGCGTACGATATAGGTTTGCTTAAAATAAATAAATTATGACTCAGAGCAAAAACCCAATTTTTATTATCTAGCTCTCTCTCTTTCTTAGACACTGCTTCTGGGTTCAATTCTACTATTTCACAACGTTCAAATCGAATCAAATAATTTATTTGTGATACACAGGTTATTAACAAAGATCTTAATTATTAGGTAGGTATATATGGTTCATGCTGTGATCAGCATTGTGAGCATAAATATATACTTTAAAATAACATTCTAACGTAAACGTACTTTAATATATATATAATAATAATAATAATAATACCGCAGGGGCGGCTTTGTGGCGAGCCGTCGGTGAGTGGCGAGCCGTCGGTGAGTGGCGACACCGCGGACCCTGATTCTACCTGGGGCTAAATGAGACCCCTGACCCCCGGCTTGCCTTAATTGGCCGTCTGGGGGTGGAGACGCAAGAGCAAGTAACAAAAAGCTCCAAGGGTGGAAGTGTTAATGCGCATAACGCCGGTAGTAGCGCTCTAGTGAAACCGCAGCACACCTCTCGACACCCTTTAGCCATCCACACCAACGTTGCCCCTTTTGTCACCACTCTTGGTGGTCTTTATGGGGGGCCCGTTTAGTGGATGGCAAGTCACCACCTGCCCAAAAATTTTAAAATGTGACTGAAATTGGCAGGTGCCGTAGTCTCTTGCATATCCTACTATCTTCCTTATCACTAATAAGTTCATACCAATAGCCTGGCCATTTTACCCATTGTTGTAATAGTTATAAGTACCATGTTACCCTTCATCCAACATTCTTTCTGTTTTTGATACTCTGCATTTTTATACCAAACAGGCCTCTAAGTGTTGGCTACAGCCCAACTTATGCCTTTGTAAAGGACCGGATGAAATCCGTGAAACTTTTAGAATAATAATAATAATAATAATAATAATAAAAATGTAACGGATCGCTGACTGTACATGGAAGATATATGAGAAAAAATATTATTGGGACTTTAAGAAAAGAAAATATAATGAGAAAAAATGAATGTTAGATTTTTTGTCTGGTTATTATTTGAAAGTTAAAGAATAACTCACTCGCCACTACACCAAGCGAGGGAAACTGCTGGCGGGTCAACTAGTAATAAATATATGTTAATCACTAATATACACAAGTATGCGTTAGCGTCTCGTTCATGATTTATCAAGTTAGCATAATATAATATTTTAATCGATACCGCTGACGTCAATAGATACGTAACTGCAGCTGTTTTCAATTGCGGTATAAGAATATGTGTAATTCAGCTACTACGGTGCAGTTGCAGTTAGAACAAACGTAGTGGAATTTGCCCCCTGATCTATAATCACCTGTTACTAAGCGTATCCTGTGCATTTTCCAACGCTCGCTGCAAAGACTCGTGGTTACTGCACAGTTGCTGTAACGCTCCAGCATAGAACAGGTATTCCTTCAGTTGATCTGCTAGTTGTTCCTCGTCTTCTGCCACTGAGTCTATGCTGTCTGCTATTGAATCTGAAAGTAGTATTTTTCTCCTCACTACCTCGAAAAAGGGTGTCAATGTTTCCCTCAATATCTCTTAAGAGGTTGCAAATCCAACCTTCCTTACCATCTCGATAAAAGATACAGTTTGTTCCCCTCGCTATCGCGATAAATATTCCATTTTTCTGCTCACTATCTCTATAAATGTTGCATTTGTTCCCCTCACTGTTGCATTTGTTCCCTTCACTATCCCAATAAATGTTGCATTTGTTCCCCTCACTATCCCAATAAATGTTGCAATCGCTCCCCTCACTATCCCGATAAATGTTGCATTTGTTCCCTTCACTATCCCGATAAATGTTGCATTTGTTCCCTTCACTATCCCGATAAATGTTGCATTTGTTCCCCTCACTATCTCGATAAATGTTGCATTCGCTCTCCTCACTATCTTGATAAATGTTGCATTCGTTCCCCTCATTATTAAGATAAAGGTTGCATTCGCTCCCCTCACTATCCCGATAAATGTTGCATTCATTCCCCTCATTATTAAGATAAAGGTTGCATTTGTTTCCAAGCTCATGATTCTTACTATTATAGAATCCTACTTGCTTTGAAAACTACTTGCTCGACTTTCAAACTCAGCATGTACAAACTTTTCGAATCACTTCGAATAAGTTATGTTAGTCGTAACTTCAAGCTGTAAAATATTACTCAACGGTAACATTGAACAAAGAACAGGTAATACAAAACAGTAAAATAGTTATAAATAAAAATAAAACATAAGTAGTTTTGTGGTGATAAAATGTAAAATAAAATCCTTAGTCTTACGAATATAAGCTATAAAATTATAGTGTCATACTAAGTAAGATTTTACCGAAATAATGTCCAGCCTTTTGCAATCCATCGCCCATTTCTTTCTCTATCACGCTCCACTCGCTGAATAGTTTGCCATAGTTGGCGTGCAGCTTACATAAGGCGTAGTTTTTTTCTATTATTTTAGATCTGAAAATAATTAACGAAGTTGTTACTATCAGTTATTCTGTGGTGGTCATTCCTTTGAACTGTGAATAAGACCAACAATGAATTGTAGTAATGCCTTTTTAACACAATGCACATTTACAATAATGATTTATAACAATCCCATAATACTTCATCAGTCGAACGACCCAGACACAAGAGAAATTTCATTGTTATATTGACAATCGACTGGTGAGGGGATAATTTGGGGTAGTTTTATAACAACTTGCTTTTTACCGTCGGGTGTGCCGAAAAGGAGGTTTATTTATTTGTCCTGTATGTTTATATGTCCGTTCCTGTGCCCGCTCGTAACTACTCAACGGCTCAACCTATTTTGATAGATGACACGTCATTAGATTCGTCTTGATGGTGCGAATGTCACTGGGTACATATTTACCCGACTGCGGCGAAAATATAAGAAGGCGGATTTGGTGCATTTTAATGTACGGGTCAATTATTTTCCTAGTCGGGCTATTAATTTATTATTTAACTATTACTTTGTGTTTTTGGTAATAAATATAGTGGGCCTTACTTATAAACGCTGCTTAACTTTAAATGACGTTATTTAGTACTGCGCACTGGAAAATTGTTCTGCGCCGTACTAAATGACGTTATTTTTTATTTTATTTTATTGATATAGGAACAATAAACAACTACATTATACATATATGTTATTTAAATTTAAGCAGCGTTTATAGGTAAGGCCGAGTTTATGAACGTGTGTGTCTACAAAAGATCGCAAAAAAAATTGCGTTCGCATTGCGTCACGCCTATGCAATTACAGATCAGATTTTTTTCGCCCAGTAATTTCATTTGCTACAGTGCCCTTCACATTCGAAAACAGTAATGCTAGTAGTAATGCTTGCACTTTATTGCAGAATCGCAGAGTATCTGCGGCACTGCAGTGGTACCAACCAAGACTGCGACTTGCACAAGAGGCTTACTGCTTGATAAGCCTGATTTCCTCGCCTCTTACGATTCAATTCCCGACGGCGATGCTTCAACACCGCTTCACAGAGAAAACAAAACATGTACTTATGTGCAAAAACATAGTAGAATATAAGAGAATCAGTAAACTTTTGTAAAATGTTACTTTAATTTTTTTCCTTCTGGCCTAGCAACTTCATAACGAAACTTAGGCTACGTTCCGGGAAGCGCCGAAATCACTCGCGGCGTTCGATACGCCATCGATGACGTCACCGAAAACGCTCACGCTGCGACCACAACGCTCAAGGTTCGAAGGTGGGTCTACGTGATCATTGCGAGCTGTCACTGTCAACCAAAGGGAATGGCAAACCGGGGCGCGACAGTTGTGAGCGTTGACGGCGCTTCCCGGAACGTACCCTTAATGACACTAATTTGTTTTAAAAAATATCTCTTTAAATATGTGATAGTATATACATATTTATACTTACTACTACTAGTCATTAAAATGAAACCAGTGTTCCTTACCTAGTATAGAGAAAGTTTCCTAAATTCGTCTCTAACTGTTTGCCATAGTTTTTGACACTCTCGATTTCAGGATCTGGTTTCTTCAATCTGATTGATACTGACAATGATTTTATTTTATTTTCAGCTTGTAATATATATCCTGGAAATAAATATTTCTATTAAAACATGATCAATATATTATTAAAAACTGGCGACTGCCCGCGATTTTGTTCGAGTTTCGGCCTTCGGCCTTGCCATAACCTCCCATCTTTTCTTCGTTTTTCTTTCATAAGAACCTTCTCTTGGCAATAATTAACACAACGAAAAAAGAATGTAAAGCGTGATTGTTCCATCCGTTCTCAAGTTACAGTGTGACCAGGAGAAATAGGGTTTAATTTTTCTAGATACCTTAATATATATTTTATAAAATGTATGCTTTCGAGCCATGATCATTCATTGTGTCGATTCACACCCTGCCCTGCTAAGCAAAGACGATAACGGCAATCGTTTCGACAAAAATACTCACACAATCTCTATCTGAGTTTTTACTGTAGTTTATCAAATACATAATACTTTATATCTAAACAGGTATAAACTATATTAATGGTGCGAACATTCAGCTCGATTCCCAAACAGGATTTTGTACCATATCCATTTGAGATAAGGTTCAAACTAATATTCATAGAATTACCTATTCGTCGCTAATATTATCGAATTTTATTTTATCTTTGTTCTGTGACATAGTGAAAAAATACGATTGAGACTGCGTTTTTAAAATAATCTATATTGCTCATTTTTATTATATATTTTTTGAAGTACTGTTGCTTACCAAACCCAAATTTTACACTTTTAGACTGAGAAGATACATATCGTCTTCTGACAATCCCCATCAAACGCCATGACAAATCTCGTTCCAGCATATTATCTATATCTATACTATAAATAACAAAATATATAGGGTGTTTGGTAGAGGGTCCGACAAACCAAATGAGCGTGTTCGGGGGCCCACTTGGAGAATACAAGTTGGTCAAAAAAAATCCTCGAACCCAAATTTTTATTAACTTTTTTTTGTGAATTTTCGCTTTTTCTCCGAAATTGTACCTATTGAGTTAAAATAAGATTCTCATTATCAAAACGGGAAAATTAACAAAAAAAGTTAAAAAAAATTGGGGGGTCGGGGATATTTTTTTGGGCAACTTGTATTCTCCAAGTGGGCCAAGCTACATTCACCCTGAGTAACATAGCCTATATAAGATTCATCATCATCATCCATCACCGTGCGGGTGAAACCGCGGAGAGCAGCTAGTTAATTATAATTTATTATATATAAATATGAACCCCTATTTCTCCTGGTCACGCTATATCTTGAGAACGAATGGAATAATCTCGCTAATTCTTTTTTGCTGTGTCAATTATTGTCAAAAGGTTCTTAAGAAAGAAAAACAAAGAAAAGATGGGAGGTTATAGCGAGGCCGAAGGCCGAGCATACTACGCGAACAATGTCGCGGGCAGTCGCTAGTATCATATAAATCTGGGGCTTTTTTAATTGTCAGGCTTAATCAAAAATACGTAGATTACGAATAAGTGATAAACAACAGTGCTCCTAAATTGGATTAATTTAGGAAACCAACCTTGAAACCTGCTATACTAATTGGGATTAGGTACCTATATGTAATTAGTTAAATATTGATCGCGCTTTATGTGTCTCTCCAGTTGAATAACAAGAGGTGAATTCGTTCAGCCGTTTGAATGCTGAGCGGTAACAAACACGCATACGTATAACACAGTTCCGTATGTTTCTTTATATTAAGAAGTAATCTGGATGTCACTGCAACTGATATGGGCAGTAGTAATGCTCACCATCAGGCGAACGACTTCTGTCTCGTCACACAATTGCAAAAAAAGATCAGTTGGGAAGTATCCCGTGATAAGCTGGAGTTTCAGCACCATATGAGCATCCTGACATTAACTTGTGACATGATATTTATTATTTTGGGATGTGGATGGGATATACTAATGTTTAAACAGTAGAATTCAATGCCTAAATAACATTGAATTTCACTTGTTAACTGTATGAATTATAAATGTGCTAATAATGCTCCGTCCCAAAAGATTAACAACCATTTAGCAATGTCGCATTTCGTCCTATGTGTGGGCTTTCTTAAATTGAAAGATGATAGATGAATCAAATTGTATCGAGTAAAAGACCAATAAACTAGCCACTATGCACCTAAGACTCATTCCGCGGGAGAACCAAAGAATATACCCTTCATGGCAGAGTCGAATAAAACCGACTTGGTGGTAAGTACAGTGTAGTCCGTTTAGTGCGACTTGCATATAACAACCAACCGCTTTTAGCGACGTAAGTTTAGGCGCGTGTTTGGTTTTCATATGAGCCACTATGAAAGTACATCCGTTTATTACGACTCCGCTTACAGCGACCGACCGCTTTTAGCGACGTAAGTTTAGGCGCGTGTTTGGTTTTCATATGAGCCACTATGAAAGTACATCCGTTTATTACGACTCCGCTTATAGCGACCGACCGCTTTTAGCGACGTAAGTTTAGGCGCGTGTTTGGTTTTCATATGAGCCACTATGAAAGTACATCCGTTTATTACGACTCCGCTTATAGCGACCGACCGCTTTTAGCGACGTAAGTTTAGGCGCGTGTTTGGTTTTCATATGAGCCACTATGAAAGTACGTCCGTTTATTACGACTCCGCTTACAGCGACCGACCGCTTTTAACGACGGAATTTCACACAAAATTGTCCGGTTACAACGACGACATCGATCGTCTGCATAATAGAATCCGCACTTCTTACTATAGAAATAAAAACCAAAAGCAAACAAAAATTACAGACTTTTTGCACTAGATTATTGTTGTTCATTGTATAGATTATTAGAGAGGTACATCATGTACGTGCACGGTTAACGTTACTTTTCTTTTCATTATTATTAGATATATGTAGGTACATTATGTGAGATACACACAAATAAATAAATTCTCAATACTCAATCATTTATTGCATAATTATTATGAAGTTCACATACAGACGTTAGCTAGCATGTTTAAATTAGGTAATACATAACAATAACCCTGATTGGGTATGGCAATATAGTGCGGAGCGGATCGATTTATTACATAATTGATTTGTCTTCTAAATACTCGTTTAGGCTATAGTAACATTTTGCTAGCAATATGTTTTTTAGGGTTTTGTCAAATTTATTTTCATTTTCTATATCCTTTATCTGTACTGGTAGTTTATTATATACATATTTTGACGGCCATTGGATTTGGGCCGGAGCTATGCATTGCTAATTTAGATGTCGGTAAGATTAATTTATGTTTGTAGTTAGACCTTATTCGATAGTTTCGGTTTTCAACTAATTTTCTAATTAATATATAGAATATGTACCTACATACATAATATTTTAATTCAAATGTCTTTTTTCTCTCTAGGTCACGTAAATATTATTAAATAAATTATGTATGTAATGTGATTTGAATGAAAATCTAAAATTGTCAATTCATTTAGTACGACGTCCGGTTAGTACGACCTAATATCACCGGTCCCTTCATCGTCGTTATAGCCGAATTCTACTGTAGTCCTCTAGTACAACACGAGGTGGACACCTTGTCTGTTACTACCAAAGTGCCAAGCAGTATTGTGCAAGTACTACTGTGTACAAGGTTTGAATTATCATTATATCCCTCGGTAAAAATGTTCAAAATGTTTCAGTAGAGTAGACATTTGCCTAGCAGATGGGGTAACAGGTTGCTGCTATTGATTTGTACATACTTATAGATATCTCATATTCGTTATAGTATTCTCTTACCGCTATCAGTAATTGTTTCCCGCCAGCCATGCTCCTGTTGTAAAAAGTTGATGAACTGGTCATCAAAACATAGTCTTGGATGAGAAGCGACACGGAGTAGGAAGTTCTCGAGACCGGCTCGTCGGCGTTCCACAAACTCCGGGTCGGTCGTGTCTGATTTACGCCAGGCGTACAGAACCTGTATAAAAAGAGAGTGTTGAATAAACTATACAACTCCTTACTATAATTGCGACTACAGTACTAATGAAATGTGATATGTTAATACATATAATTAATAAAACGTAACTAATGGCCTACTGGGGGCTGATTCTACTATTTGACAACGTTCAACAATCTATCCCGCTCCAACTGCAGTTCCACTGCGGTTGTCGTTCGATCATTACCCAAAAGCCATTCTACTATTTCGGTACACAAATTGGAACGTAACACCATCTTAAACACTACTACCATATTAAATACACATTAAACACTACTATATATGAATATGATTTAGCATCGCGTCATGATCTATAGAGATAACAGAATGTAAGGTTTTGATCGATCGCGACGTCAACAGAAACGTAACTGCAGCTGGACTGTTTTCAATGCAGAATAAGAAAACGTATTAAAAGTCACAGTTTGGCTACGATTCGATTGCCATTTTGTTAGTGGACCCCCCTGTTCACTGAGACGTCATTTGACGAATACATGCAAACAATAAATGATGACAAGCGTTAATTGCATCGTAGATATGTCCGCGCAATCGTCACACAAGCTACAAAATGGTTCATATCTCTCCAGAAGAACATCGCGGAAGTTTTAAATTTATTAGAAGGCAACAGACATTGTATTGTCATTATCCATATTATATTGAAAATAACATGAATTGTAGATTATTTGCTGTGCCAAGAGAGCTTGATGTGGTGATTCCTACTTTCAATCTGTAGACGGAACTTACGCACCGAACATTAGTATCTATTGTTGTAGTCTTTAAAGTACATTATAATGAAAAATTGACGTTCATAAGTGCGTTTGTGATGCCTAAATTGAATAAATGATTTTGACTTTGACCTTTAATATTAAAAAGAAATACTGAAGTCTTGTACAAAGACGTGTTTGCGTCACGCAGTACGTTTGAGTAGTTGCAGGCTGCCGCATGAGTTACATCGCGATACGCATATGCGACGATGCCGCACCGTGGGCACCGTTTCGTCTACCTATTTCTAAACAAGATGCAAGCAAGCTACACACAAGTGTAAAATGACGATGCCGTGCATATAACGTGCGGCCACCGCGGACAGTAGGCCTAACTAAATATCATTAACTATCAGTGGCAGCGACCCTGCCTTCGAAGTGGAGGTCTAAGGTCTAAGGCCTAGGTCAGACCCAGGGCAAATATTTATGTGATGAGTAGAAATGTTTGTTCTCTGACATTAATCTTGGACATTTGTGTGTGTCCATGCTTCTTATGAAACATCCGACAATGAACCGGGATAAAAAAGGCTGAAGATCTGATCAGGCTTGCGCTGAACCAAGAAGTGTTTAGAAGGATGATGGCTAACCTCCAGTAGTCAAATCAAAATCTTCAAAATCAAAATCAAAATCATTTATTCTGTATAGGTCTATGGGGGCACTTACATATTGTCATTTTACATTTATTTTTTGTGGAGTGGCACCCAAAGAAGAAGATGCTTCTTATGTCATAAAGAATCCTAGTGAGTGGGTATGAGTGCGTGCCTGTGATTAAATTAATTTATTAACTAGATGCACCCCGCGGTTACAACTAAGTGGTGATTGATGACGATGAAAAGTATCCTATGCGTTAATTTAGCGCCTCATCTACCTCTATACCAAATTTCATCAACATAGGTCCAGCCGTTTGAACGTGAAGAAGTAACACAACCACAAACTTTAACCTTTACAATTTATACTGTGAAGTGTGATGTGATTACATATCAACATTACTCATTACCGCCAACATATTCTGACATTGACATGACATGACAGTGCTTAGGCCAAAAGTTATTCTTAATTATTATATTTTTAATTAGAAATACGGGATTACTCACGTAATATTTATCGGATAGCTCCGACTATAGTTTCGACCACATTCAGTGGTCTATTTCAAGGAGTGTTTTATAACAAAATTATTATATTGTCTTATAGTGAACAAACAATGAGTTTTCTATTTACATAGTGTTTGGTGTGAGACGTAGATTTCTTACCCTTTTCTCTGGCAGAGGAGGTATAACAACATGTGGGTAGGTAACTTGCAAATAGTCATGGATCTGTTCAAACTCTGTGTATCGTCTCCAGATAGTGCTGATCTTTGATTGAACTAGTTTGTATTCTGGATCTGTTACTCTGAAAATAAATAAAATCAATTGAGCTCCTTTTGATTAAAATTTTACACAGCATTGATTTTGAATACACTAACCATATTTACAAGCTCAGAGATCCTTAAAAGTGAGCAGTTTTTTAATACTTCTGCTTATGGCCAAACCCATTCAAAAGTTAAGAATAATTTAAGTAATTATCCACAAACAAACATAAAAAATGTATAGGTATTTATATATACAGTCTAATTGAGAAATCTCCTCCTTTTTTGAAGTTGGTTAAAAAGAATTAATTTTGAAATGCATAGATACACACGAGAACTTAAGTCAACATTAACAAAACCAATATGTTTTATATAGACTAGCGGGGTAAGTATGTACCACAGTGAAAAAAAAGTTTAATTTCTAATTTCTAGATTTGCTGACAACATTTTTGATGGGAGAGAAGGGACTTTTAGTCATCACAACCATGCCAGTGCCATTGTTGCATACATAAGTAATTATAAGGTGTTTTTCAGCATTTTGAAGCACATGGCATGAAACATTCCAGCAATGTCTGATATGGACACTGCTAGGATACTCTGGAATATACATCCAAAAAATGAATATCCCTTTCTCTTAGCTTACATCTAAAGTGTTCACTGCGGACACATTCCACCAAAAAGTGTTGTGTTTTCTACTTTGCTGCAGATGTAACATTTTTTTTTAATTTTATCAAATACTAGCAAATGCCTGTGACTTCTTCGCGGTAAAAGGCTTGGCCATTGACCGCACCAATACCTCCCATCTTTTATTACTTCATCAGTCGAATGACCCAGACACAATAGAAATTTCATTGTTATATTGACAATCGACTGGTGAGGGGTTATTGAGTTTTGTTTCATAAGAACCATTTCCTGTCAATAATTAACACAGTAAAAATAAATTACTGAAATTGTGCCATCCATTCATTTGTGATGCAATGACCAAGTGAAATATAGATTCATTTTTGTATATACATCCACTTTTAATAGGTACCTATAAATATTTTTATGAATAATATAAATCATTCAATTATTAATATTTCTGTACTTATAATTATAATTTTTCATTAATTTACTAACAATTTGTACTATTTTATTATTCATATCACAGCACTTTGAATTATTTTATTATCAACAATTTTATCTTTGGGCATAGTTTTGCTGCAAAATATATTACCAATATGTGTTATTAGCATGAATAAGTTTACTAATACAAGTGATTGTTCAACTAATTTTTTTTTTTTTAAAACCAACAGTTGTAATAATGTACTTTCTACTTGCTACTAATTACATATAGATTGGCAATACAAAACAACTAGGTGCCATATGATTCAAATCACACTGGCGTGAAACAGCATGGAATTGAATTTTGTTTCAACATTCTTCATAGCCTATAGAACTATATGTATAAAAATTAATCATGACAAATCAAGCATGGCAAAAAACGCTCTACAGAGCCTATGGCAAACTATGAACTATCTGTATCACAGTTGCCCTCAATAAATGACAGTTTGTACTGTTTCATGTGAACGACACATTACTTTACACTTATGCAGTAATTCATGCTAGGCCTACAGGTTCCCCTTAACATATCTTCAAAGAGTTAAAGATGAGAACTGTACAGCAATAAAAACTATGTACATTCTTTATATTGTGGGAAGCATTTTAGGAGCTGCTAATACAAACCTTTCCTAAAAGCTATGTACTGAACATATGTACTAGAATACATTCATGCAATTGCCCTCAATTGATGGTCTCACCTCTACCAGTCCATAATAAATTGAATACTGACAGAGATATACTAATTAACCGCGAATTGAATCACAAAAGAGCTATATTTTTTTAGCAAAACAATAGAACTGGTTGACTTACTTCAGATCAATTAGATACACTGTGTAGTGGTCTCTCACATGAAGTGTGCCGTTGGCACGTTTCTCAGACTCCACTATAGATATATCCACATGCTTCAACAAAGTATCCTGAAAAGAAATCGTAATAATAAATTCGAATTCCTCGGACATTCGTAGGAAAGTAGGCGGAACGACAACATACTTGGTTTTCGAAATCTCCGACTGTTTCGTGAACACTAGGTGATCTTGAGGCTTTTATTGGCGAATTTTCCGCTGACATTTTTATACTATTTGATTTTTTCTGCAGTTTAACTTTATTTCAGAGAAATTTCAAATTTGTTTGAAATCATCGAGCGATGTGAAATGAAATGACGTTCGTTTCGTTTGACTTTGATCAGAGTTGTAAAATGACACTGACAGTTAACAGACGAATGTGATTCGTTTTTTTGTAATTAGGCTCGTACATTTGTACATTTGCTATACCTGCATTCTATCCATTTATTTCCTACGCGTATAGTAGTATAGTCTACGAATAAATAATAAGTCAGCAAGGATAACTCAGAACAAATTCCATACAAAAAGTGGCCCTTCAAACCAAAACGACGTAGCTATGATTCCTAATACGATTACTTCCGAGGTTGCAAATAGACATGTTCGGTGATTGGTTTAAATTCAGAAGGAAAGCAAGGATTGGTTCACGCGCGTGCTGTATGTCTACTATGACAGCTAAATCAACAAGTGGATTAGACCAAGTCGTAGAGAAAATTGTATATATACGGAAAGACCAAGTCAATAATATAAACAATGTTTTTTATTTGTAATTTCTTATATCGGTTACTTTTTAAAATTCAATGAACATTATGTCCCGCGAAATATGATTAATTTATTAAGTTTTCGTCTAGAAGTAATCAGAAGAGACTCTTTCTTCGCAATGTAGTGAAGTGAGATTAAAAAAATCGTAGGTATATATTTAATATCCGTTATTTGCCTGGTGGATGTTTTTCAGTGGTCGCAGAATACCTTCATTATCAATTACTTTACAATTTACATTATTTTACAATTACACATCAAAAAAGTCTAAGCAATTTAAATTTTAGGATGGTTATTATTACAACGCTTGTATTTTATTATTTATATTTTTTTAGGGTCTTCTTAATGATCTAAAAATAAAAGCTTTTGTCTTCAATAGTTCTTTTAATAACATAAATTAACAAGATATAAATTTTTAAACTATCATGGTCACAAACAATAGAAGTACTTATTCAAATTATCAACGGGATAATTACCATGTATATTTACTGTGAGTTTCCGAAATTTAGGCTGTTGCAAGCGCCATGATCACGGATGAACTGAGAAATTGCGGGTGGGTGAATGTTTACGAGCAGACGAAACGGTTTACCCTCTTCTGTACTCGTTTGTTATGCGAGGCACCACTACTATTGTTCGTACTGTTAGTTTTTTATTTATCTCGACACACACACTAACCGTATCAGCTCGAACTTTGGGACTATTAGTATTTGTTTTTACACAATCGTACAACTGGATTCCAGATATTCGAAAGTTGAAAACCATCCTCACGATTGAAATTTTTGAACTTCGTGTTTTCAATCGCTTCTCTGACGAGTCTTGGTATGGAGTGGCGTTCTGTCGAAAGTATCTGAGGGTTATGCAACTCGATCCAGTGGTTCGTACCTGACTTCGGAGTTGTTGAGCGATGGCAGATTTTTGCGATTCATTATTTTTAACTGCTCTGATATGTTCCTTTGTTGCATAAAGGCTTAATAAAGTATTTTTTAGGCAATCATCAAGAAAATATGGTTTTGCCACGGAGCATACCTACTTACTCTCTGGCAAGACAACCTTGAAATAACAGTTATTTCACGCAGATAATGCACAGGTAACAATTTAACTATAAGTATAGTAATAGTGAATCAAAGTAACATCTACAGTTTAAGCTTATTAAATAGTTTTAGTCACGTTTCATTATTCTACGCAAATGCGCCTGGAATACATTACTTAGCAAATATTGTATTAGAAATCTGCACTTGTATCTAACTAGGCGATCTGATATTATTAAGAATTAAATAATTATGTTTTAGTGGTAATGAGTTTATTTCTACGTAATTAACTGTTTGTGGGTACTATGGTTCAAATAAATAGTGCATAATTTTCAAAACTATGAAACAACTAATCCTTATCTGTATTGTTATAATATGACTTCATATTATAACTTGGATTTGTTGAAGGAAGATTAGTTTAAGCAGTCAAATAATATACATTACGTCATTTTGGAATAATATTGATTTACATTTTTATGAAATTAAATAATTTAATTGTACTCGTAGTATGTAATAAATATCAATCTTGAATATGGTATGTATTAAATGAAAATCTTTGTATAATTGAAGAACTTCAATTAGGTAACATATCGCGTTCGGTAACGATTTCCTCCATGATGTCTATGAGCGCACGCGTGGCCATCCTTGGCGTTCCAAACACGACTAGTCGTAGTTTGTCCGGCCCAACCATCCACACGTTCGGATTTGGTACGGAGCAGACCATGTCCGCTGCGGACCGAGGCGGACTCAATTAATAATAAGAATGTACGCCGGACTACCCTACCGACGACGGTCAGATTTGGTACGGAAGCGGACCAAGTACGTGGTCCGTTCGTACCAAATCCGAACTTGTGTTAGGGCTTTTAGGGCTTTTACTGTTCCTGACTTATTATTTATTCTTAGAGTATATATGTACCTATGTATAGTGCCTACGTGGTACTTACGCGATTTCGCCTTTATCCCTTACGGCACTCACATCTCTCTCCGCTGGTCCAATATTAAATGGCGCGATTACGTCATCTCACAACGCTATTATCTTTAAATCTAAGAGATACCGTTTGACGTTTCATACTTTCACGCCGAAATAAACTTGTACAGGCGTAATTCACAGACAGGGAGACGTTATATCTCCGAAACTGTTCACCGCTTCATTGGAAGACGCCTTCAAGCTCTTGGAATAGCAAGGACTTGGCATCAACATCTACGGCGAGTACATCACTCACCTTCGATTTGCCGACGATATTGTGGCCATGGCAGAATCCATGGAAGACCTCATCACAATGCTCGAAGGCCTCCATCGATTTTCCCAATGGGTATACGCCTAAGGATGAACATGGACAACCTTATACCTACCCACCCTACTTAGACGGACCCACGAGAAAGGAAACCAGGAAAAGACAGTAGTCTTAAGTAGGTAAAACTAAGGTTTTATCTGATCGTACCATAATTTTCTACCGACTTCCAAAAAGGAGGAGGTACTCAACACGTCAATTTGACTGGGGGGCCGATACATAAAAATCTTTTTTGTTTGTAAGCTGGTGCTTCCCGTGTGGTCCCATTTAAATTTCATCAAATTCAGTGCAGTATTTTTTGAGTTACACTCCAATGACAGAATCGAAGTCGGTATTCAAATTGTAATTGTACTTGTTTATGTTGATGTTTATTAGTTATCAATCATTGATACTTTTTCAGGCTAGGTGTAGACAGAACCGTTAAGTGAACATAATAATAGGGGTTTAAATATTATAAATTGTCGATTTATCGATATAATATCGATACATACAAAATAATTTATCGAGTTAATAATCTTCTCTTCAATGAGAAGAAAGCTAATTGTATAAAGTTCTCAACACCAAATGTGAGACAAGTAGAAACCAATATACAATTAAATAAAACCGGGTTGGACCTTGTGGAGTCAACGGTTTTGCTAAGAATTACTATAGACGCTAAATTGAAATGGGGTCCCCACATTAAAAAAATGTCTAGTAGACTCAGTTCAGCGGCTTATACTGTTAAAAAAACAGACTCTTAACTGATGTAGACACAGCTAAAATAGTTAATTTTAATTATTTCCATAGCGTTATCACTTACGGCATAGGACCCTACTGCTCTGGGGATTTTCTGCAGGTCTAACTCTATTTTCATACTGCAAAAAGGGTTATACGAGCTATCTACAGTTTAGATCCCAGAGTTTAGACAGAAGTTTAAAGATATAAACATTTTAACTGTTGTTTCTCACTTTTCTATGAAAATATAATGTATGTCAAGAAGAACAAGAACCAGATTTGGAAAAAGGAGTGAAGCGCAAGCTATTTATACATGTAACGCGTCTCCACAGAATAAGTCATTCTTTTATGGAACAATGTATACGATTCTAATATAAACTTCCCAATGTTATCCGAGATTTGCCCATTAATAAGTTTAAAATAACTATATAAACTAAACTCTGTCATTGATTATTACAATATAATTATATCTGGTTATTACAACATTTCGGATTACGTGGAGGATAAACCAGCTTGGGACTGATCACTCCAAAATCTACCTGCTCGTGTATTACTATGTTAAAGTGTAGTGTGTATTGCCCTACTGATACCATTTTTAAGGTCTCTTTTGTAAGCCAACACACTGGAGCTAAAAATAAACGAACATTTGTTATACTTACATTAAGAAATTGACGATAAAAAATATAAAATGACAAAGCCAGCTGAGTTTCTTGCCGGATCTTCTCAGTCGTGGTCGCGTTCCGATCCGGTTGTAGGTGTAAGAAACAATAAATGTAAAATGACAATTTGTAAGTGCCCCCGTAGGCCTATACAGAATAAATGATTTGATTTGATTATCGCAATAGCCATTTAGAATTAAAACAAACCTTCATAGTGCCAGATTTCAGAATGAAACTTTTTTTCAACAAAAAACTATAACATATCTAGGTACTAAATAAAAAAAAACTGATGCATTTCAAATGTTTTTACATTTAGTTTGTATCATAGACCAATATTGTATATACCAGAGGTTTGTATCGTTTGTATCGGATGGAAACAGCGAAACGCAAAGTAATTTTCGAATATTAAATGTCAATGCTGTGTTTCCTATATAATACCCTACTCTTAGGATACGGTTAACGAACCAAACGAACGCACCGTGCATTTATGGTTTAACCGCTTTCATAGTGAAAACTTCAACTTGAAGAATGAAGCACGAGGAATACCAGTCACTTAGGTTAATAACGATGAATTGAAGGAGATGTTGTAAGCCCATCCGTATCAAACTACCAAGAAATTAGCGGCATGGTTTGATTTTACCCAAAATATTAACCCATTTGAACCAAATCGGCAAAAAATAAAATAAAATTGAATTGACTAATCTGCAGAGAGGAGTGTGCGTTGAAGCTTGCCTTACCTTACTAAACGCCAAACGGATACAGAGATGAAGGGATTTTACATCAAATTGTGCCATGTGATGAAAAGTGGATTCTTTTCGTTAATAACAAGCGAACAACGCAATAGTTGACCCCAGGTTAAACACCATAACAATGCCCTAAGCTAAGCTAAGCTTATCCGTAGAAAGGTCTTGGTAACGGTTTGGTGGTCACTTCATGGCGTAATTTACTGTAGTTTCCAGTCAGGCAATAACACCAGATGTCTACCGTGCAGAACTCCGATAATAATGATGAGAATTGTAATGAAACAGCCCCGACTTTTCAATCGGTCTTCACCATTATAGCTTCATGATGACGCAAGACCTCGTTTTAACACTTAAAGACCTGTGGTTATAAACCATTCGTCATCCTCCACACTCGCCCCAACCGACTACCCAACTGTCCTAATACCCAACTTTTGGAGGTGCTAAAGTTGTTGCTGTAACTGTTTATAGCACGCCAGTTTTTCACTCATGTATTGCTTTTCTGTTCTTGGTGCTACTTCTATGTTTCCACTTTCATACTTTTTCTTGGTCTTCATAGGGTTCACTTCGTAAGGTGAATAGCGGCAAACAAAACAAAACGAACCTGATTTGGAATTGATTGTTATTATTCAACGATACTAAATCTTAACATAGAATATCTTAATATAAACTACCTATACATTATTGGCATTACTGTGCTCGGTGTGTAGCACCAAATACTATATGGTCCTTGGTAGCAATAACGTAGATAATGTCTTGGATATAATCTGATTTATCTATGCTAACGTCAACTTAACCTAAGTATGAACTAAACAGCATTTTCTTACTGCGTTATATATTCTAATAACTCCCAACTAAATAATAAGATTTATATGCATCTACTAATAAGAAATAAATTTAGCATAGTTTCATTCTCCGTGGTTTTATATAAGTGGGTATCCAGGCCGCCGATATTTTTTAGTATCTACCTCTTAACGTAACGTTACATTGTAGCGTACAGACCAGTTAAAAGTTGTTTAAAGGTGCAGGGTGCGAAAAAAAGCGCGTTACACATTTGTGTCTGCATTCCAGCCCAACAAATCTAAGAATTATACTTATCCTAATCTACTGGTCAGTAGTAGTGCGAGCAAGGATCGTCGGTTCGATCAACTTGTCACGTCGATAAACTGGTTTTATCTACGAGTATCTTACGTCGTCTCTATGGATCTAGCCGCTGTGGCTATGTCGTGGGTTGTCTTTTATCGATAATTAGGTAATGTCAAATGTATCCTATAGAGTCTATAGGATAATGTCTATGGTATAGACAATCCATGCTCGCGGTGCAGCACTGACTGGCACGCGGTGAACTAGGGATATTTTTTTACCGCATACTATACTACTGCTATTGTAATACATGTACCTACACACTACACATTATTTTGTTACCTACATTTGGTATAATTTTCTAATTAGGACAATACAGGGCAGTGAACTGATAACATCCAGTGTAAGTATATTGCAAGTAGGTAAACTAATAGCCATTGCCAGGAAATGTCTATCTATTGTTTAACTTGAATGGCCTAAGTAGCTGTGATATTTTGTAAAGGTAAGTGGGTTATTCAGGGCATAGGTGATCCGATTCAGATCACGGTGTCACGTGGATGGAAACTCGTGGAAATAATAAGTTTACGTACTTAGGTATTTGTTTCGAGTAGATTCTCTGATGTCAGGTAGTCCTAATAGTAAGTAGAGTAGGTTTTCCGGCTGCCCTGTCCTAAAATAGCTTCAATAAGTACGACAATTTACTCTAGTTAGGTTGTTGGTCTTGTTGACCGAAAATCGGATACAATACATACCTTTTAATGGATACTTGGTATTGTATAGGTAGGTAGATTTTCGTATCTTAACGAGCCAGTTATAGAAGTATATAATATCTATAAACGACAAGTAGGTAAACTAATAGCCATTGCCAGGAAATGTCTATCTATTGTTTAACTTGAATGGCCTAAGTAGCTGTGATATTTTGTAAAGGTAAGTGGGTTATTCAGGGCATAGGTGATCCGATTCAGATCACGGTGTCACGTGGATGGAAACTCGTGGAAATAATAAGTTTACGTACTTAGGTATTTGTTTCGAGTATATTCTCTGATGTCAGGTAGTCCTAATGGTAAGTAGAGTAGGTTTTCCGGCTGCCCTGTCCTAAAATAGCTTCAATAAGTACGACAATTTACTCTAGTTAGGTTGTTGGTCTTGTTGACCGAAAATCGGATACAATACATACCTTTAATGGATACTTTGTATTGTATAGGAAGGTAAATGTTCGTATCTTAACGAGCCAGTTATAGAAGTATATAATATCTATAAACGACAAATCTTGCATATATTTACTGAATCTCGGAAACGGCTTCAATGATTTTCATAAAATTTAGTATCGGGATTTTGGGTGATAAATCGATCTAGCTAGTTTTAATTTTTAGAAAACGTTCTATCCCTGTTTTCAGGCAATGAAAAATGCAACAATATAATTATGGCAACTATTACCGACACAGCAACGTTAAAGCTACTTGACAATAGATGGCGTTGTTAAGCAACACTAAGCCAATGATTTGTTTGAGGTTAAACCAAGAAAATTACTTACGAGCAAAACTCGGTCATCCAGATACTGAGGACCTATAATAGAAAATATTCCAACAACTAAAATAACTTCAACTCTCAATTTCAAATCATCAAGCTCCAAGCACAGTTGGCCGCAAAAGAGCTGGGTACCTATCATCGTAAAAGTGAGGCAGTACTTTACACTAGGAGGTTAATTCTACTATTTCACAATGTTCAACAGTCTACTTTAGGTCCCGTTGCAACTGCAGTTCGATTATACGGCTGTTGTTTGTAAACATTAGGTACTGTAAACTGTAAACAAATATGAGTTAGCGTCGTGTTCATAATGATCTATCGAGTTAGCACATTATAAAGTTTTGATTGATCCCTGGCGTCAATCACGGATTTAGGCATCCAGGGAGTATGAAATTACTATTTCGTACTGAAAAATTTAACAGTTCTGATGTAGGATATAATATATTCATTTAATCAAAGTATCTCGTTATCCATACACTTCTGCTATCTAATCGGAAGATCATTCAAACTTTTGCGATACATATAATACCTATTTGGTTCAAATGGGTCAGTATTTTGGTTATGCTAACATCAAACCATGCAGCTGATTCCTTGGTAGTTTGACACAGATCGGCTTCAACTATCTCCTTCAGTTCATCGTTATTTACCTTAGTGGCTGCTGGTCTTCTTCGTGATTAATTTCTCAAGTTGAAGTTTCCACTACGAAAGCGGTTAAACCAAAAAAGCACGATATGTTCGTTAGCCAAATCGTCTCCAAACACAGCATCAAATATTAAGAAGTATATGTATAATACACAGCTTTCACATTTCGACCAGGTCCTCCTCAGAACTCGTATTCGAAACTTACTCTGATTATCGCTGTTTCCACCTACACGTTAAACATATTATCTGATATACCTATGCGTTAAATTAAATGAAAAAACAATTGAAAGTCAAACAATCAAATACATCTTTTTTATAAAATTTAGAATGATAAAGTTTTCGTTTGAAGTAGTTCGTAGTTTTACTTTGAAATTTGACACTATGAAGGTTTTATTTTAATTGTAGGTGGCTAGTGCGATACATCGGAAATTTCATGTTAAAACCCCCATTAATTGGTTCTGCTAAGGCTCTGTACATATTGAGTAGAAATTTACCTATACTCCCAGTTTGTTACATTATATAGGTACTTAATTTATCTGAAAGAGAGTTACTTGCTCAATGCCTCATACGTCCTACAAGTGTCTGTCAAGGCATGTCTGTGCAGTCATTTGTGGCTGTGAGCGATTATCTTAAACAATGTAGGTATTACGTTTTAAATAAATAGGTCGGCCATGAATTATTTTTGTTCTATATTCAGTAAAGTGCCATTTAGATATCGGCGTAAAATCTTTCCACACCCATTTAGCTGCTTCGCTTAGTTTATACTTAATACCTGGATAACCATGCTTCCTCGGTTTTTGAGGGACCTGACCCGTAAGGCTATTATATAGGTATCTTAGTTGCTAACAAATCATGGTTGAAATCGAAAAAATGGCGACCCTATGTCATTTTTGTCAGCTACAGCCGTCAACTGACTAACATTTTTGCTAACTGGACTTATCAAAACTGACATAAAACCGCCATATTTCAAGATTTCAATCAACGTTTGTTAGCAACTGAGATACATAATAACCCTGCATTCCTGGCTTAGTGTATCTTAAAAACGCTATCTATAGTTGCTTCAGTGTTTCTGTGACAGAAAAACAGTTTGTTGTAGCAGTTTTTCATTGCCTGAAAACACGGAATAAACGACATTTTTAAACTAATAAATCCTTATATCGATTTATCGCCTCCGAAACCCCATGCATACTAAATTACACGAAAATTGTTGGAGCCGTTTCTGATATTTAGATTGTACCTACTTATATATAAGCACATATATAAATATACACAAGAATTGCTATTTTAAAGGTATCATAATGCTACGAGTATATAAACAATAGGTACTATTGTAGAAAAAGCGAAGTAAACATTATACTTATAAGAATATCGATAACGTCTCGGATATTGTTAAAATTGATACACAGTCATCAAAATAATATCAATAATAATTAGGAAGAAGACAATTGCGGATAGCACTCACATTCCCGATTGTTTTCGATCGACAAAAAGCATCAAAATATCCAATTTCTACACAGAAAACCCTGTAAGTACCATATCCAGGGAAAACCATTATCGTGAACGAGTGCGGTCTTCCGGCAAATCTACTTTTATCGCACATTTATAAGGATCTTACAAAGGCTGACGGATTAATAATGATATCAATCGCCGAAATGAATTATTGTAACAGGGAACATTGGAAACTCTTTGATATTTTTGTTGAAGGAAAACGTTTTTATATCAATTGCCATGGAATAACTAAGGCAATAAAAGTTATTTACAATATAACCTACTTACTATTTTTAAGCAATTTTTAAAGTTTATATTATATGACATGTGTGTATACTATATGTAAAGTTATAGTGTATAAATAGTTTATTATTTATTAATATTCTACCCTAAATATCTGTTCTACAGAACCTCTCATGTTTTAAATAAAGCTCTACCAAACAAACTTCCATATCACACAAAGGTTACCTGGAAGAAAATGCCAATTAGCATTAAGCTCGCCTATGTACTTTTAGTTTTGTGCGTTTAAAGAATTTTCTATCTATCTCTCGCCACTTACCTACTTCAATGTATTATTAATTACCCTTATCTATTAGATGTTTATTGAGTTAGCAGCAAAGATTAAATATTTGGTCGAAGACTACCTAATGTAATATAAAATGTTAGTCAAAGTCTGTAGTCAGGTTTTTATGAAAGTAATGTAGTGGTAGATATTATCACTACTAGAATGTATAACCTATCCAACAAAGACTAATTAATATCAGTTCACAAGCGCCACTAGCAATCACTTTAAAAAAAACCTACAAAAAAAACAGATGGAGTTCAGAACCTTATCTATGCCACATAAGATTAATTTGATTATTTTTTTTTAAGAATAAGAAGAACCTTCTTTATGGGAAACTCATCTAAGGAATAGTACCTACTCTTATTCTAACGTTCACCCTCTATTGCCGCTTAAAGACCAAATCATTCATTCGTTCCTAACGAGAAACGACTTGATTACTTGCACTACCGATTTACATAACGATAACAATTAATCTTAAAATATACCATCAAATTACCAATAAAGGGTAAACAATACACAAAATTGAGCGGAAGTGTAGCCATATATATCTATAAGTACAATGGTTATAATCTATATATACTGACTAATTCATCAATGTAGAGCCTGAACCACTGCTGTGCCACATACTTCTAATCTTGGCAGTTGATGCCTTATAACTTGTAGATGTATAAGCATCTACTGAAGAAGGGTTATTGGAAATTTCGCGAGAATATTTCATAATAATAATTGGTCTTACCGAATTAACCGATTCAAGTTTCCTATCATGGAACCCTTTTTATCAGCTTACAAGAAAACGTTAAAACCGATTGTATGAAGTTTTCAATTTATGAGGCAAGGTTGAATATCTCGTCCAATAATATACCTACTTAAAACTCTTACTATGGCATCTCCCTGCCTGAGAGGATTCCATTCAGATAGAATAACGTGTATACTAAAATATTTACTAATTATATTTAAATAGAGGTGGACTGATGACCTGATAAAGGTAGCAGGACGACTTTGGATGCAGGCTGTTCCCAATCGGTCCTTTTGGAAATTTATGGGGGAGATCTATGTTCAGGAGTGGACGTCTTACGGCTGAGATAATGATGGTGATGATATTTAAATATAATTGTAATAATAAATCTACAAAGATAATTATATCAACTGATATAATTATCTTTGTGTATAAGTGTGTATATGTATATAAGTATGTATATCAGTCATCAGGTTACCATAGTACAGGCTATGCCTAGTTTGGGACCTGAAGACTTTGTGTGGATGTTGTCCCATATTATTATTATTATTATATGTGTTATTGGATAGATCCAGTACATTTAGGAACAGTATTAGAATATTACAAAAACACTGAATAGGATAACTTTTACGATCAAATTCGAGTAAGTACTTAATCAAGAGGGTCGGAGTACTAAAGTACCTAACTGAGTGGGGTCCAGTAATTAAGCTATTCATTCCCGTTGTGGTCCTTCTATTGAAATTGGTGGCATGGATGTGCCTAATGTTGGCTCTAATTGGATACTCGTAAGTTGGTTGGTGGTCATATAACTCTGTTCAAAGAGATGATAGATGTTTTGATAACATTGAGATTTATTGTCCGCCCTAAAGTCTACTTCAAAAATTTGGCAGCATAAAATATCAATTATCAAAACTGTAACCGTCAATTACTTATTACTAATTACGTACCTATATTATAACTACAAAAATACTAAAGGTAATGAGATCGATTCCTATCTTCTAGTTCATTTTCAGGGTTCCTATTTCCGCATTTTACAGAGGGATGTCTGCCTGTCTGCCTGTAGTCATACCTTTAAACTACTTTATATTAACTACTGTATATTTTGCAATGTAATAGTCTGTCAACCTACTCGCAGAATAAGTTATTATAAAGCACATCGCTTAGAAATAAATGTTAACCTATTAAGGCGTCCAAACAAGAAGCATGATAATATAAAACGTAGAGCGAACGCGGTCCAACACCGCGTCCCTCGACGTGAAACCTTTCAGTTGCTGACATCCCAGTTCTCTTTGGTTCTCTGTAAAAACTGAATAAAAAGGCGACATGAGACTTGAAAGCAGTGCTACTAAAGCTGAGTGGATAAAGTTTCAATTATTTTTATCTACAAAAAATATTTTATTTTTAACTAGCTACTGTTCGCAACATCTTTCGCGTAGTAGGCTCGGCCTTAGGATACATTATTTCTATGGCCTACGGCCTCGAAATAACCCATAGACTAAAATATATACTCGTACTATAGTCCTTCAAATCTAATAGATACCGCGTGACAGTTTAGACATATAGTAAAATAGGGGTGGGGTCAAAAAAATCGGTTACTACAATATCAGATTCTTAAGAGATATCGATTTATGAGGTTTGAAACTTTTTGTATAGAATATCGTGCTGGCATATCGACCAGCCGAAGTTTTGGAATTTTTTGAAATCGCGGTGCACGATGAATGTGGTATGTATGGATAGAAGACACATAGACAAACAAACAACAATAATTTAAAATTGAGTTATTACGTTTCTGTAATTACTATTTAAACGTGTTATTACTATTTATTGAAAGAAAACTGGTAGGTACATTACATACTACTACAAAACTAGTACTAAAAATAATTATTTCATCGAGGTGTATGAAGATTTAGAAATTTATCATAATTTTACCCAATTCGGCATTATATCAATCCATGACTCGCAAGAGCTAAAATACATTCGCGACATCAAATTCATATTCACCACCAATTCACGAGCCTGGGCAAACGCCCTAAGTAAAGTACGTACGTACGTGCAAAGTACGTACTCTTTTCGACATTATTATCACTTACTTAGTTCGGAGTCCAGTATAAAGATTGCTAAAGTAAACAAATATAGAAGGATCAGTCCAGAAAAGTAATAGCCAAGTCACGAAATAGAAACACAATAAAACTCACAAACGAACAAAAAGTATGCACACAATATTTTTAAGTGTAGTGGGAGTGTAGCCAGATTTAATTTTTTTTTAAATAATTAACCGACAGCTAGACCGTCACTGTCGGTCTAGCGCTCGACGAGTCAACATCTCCTGAGGAGGCCTCGTGTAGAGGCGAAACACGTGTCGAATCGGTGTTGGTTTATTTGGGGTTTCTTGTGTTTTTTATTTTGTATTCTTCCTATTAGCATTTTATGCGGGAGGGAGGGTGGTGCACGCCCCCAAAAAGGCCAAAATCATTGTTTTTTTTTCAGCGGAAGTGTCACTAAATATTTTTTCAATATCGTTTTTTGATAATGGATTTCCGCAAAGTAACGCCTGAATCAATAAATTAATAGTTTCTTTTTAAATATCGCTCATGACCTTACGAAAGGTATCCGGATAAATATAGATAAATGTTTATATTATTTAAATAAGGTAAGAAAACCTATTTCCTGTATAAAATTTGAAATGTTAGGTACGGATGAGCTAAGAGAAATAGTTCTGAAAATGAAAGGCAAGAAATCATTAGACGTTTACGATATGCATACTAAAACAGTAAAGGAAATTCTATTGAGGAATTATTTCCTACTGGATCTTTTTTGTCAGGTCATTAACTCGCGCTTAAAAGCAGGTGTTTTTCCTGATTCCTTAAAGTTTGGAAGAGTTACCTCGCTATAAAAAGGGTGAACACGACGACCCAAAAAATTATCGACCTATATGTATGTAGGAACCTAACGTAGCTCCTATTGAAAGATATTTATAAAATGTTTATTTCCAAATTTAATTATTATTTAATGTCTAAATTATTACATTCATATTAATTCTTCATGTATAATTTATAAAGCTATTTATCATATTATTAATATCATATTTTACTAAGCTAGTTAAAAATAATATGTAATACAAGCAAACTCGCCGGCCGAACATAACTTGTAAAACTTTGCTCCAACACTGTACGCGTCGATGCCTTGCCGATCGCTTGTAATATAATCGCTTGCGCACGGCCGAGCGAGTCAGTCAGACCCTAGTTCCGACGGCGAATGCACGCTCTATTTGCTTTCCAAAATAAGTGTCTATTTTACGTTTCTCTGTCTTTTGTTTGCTTTAATATCTCTTCTGTGCATTTATATATTCGTACTTCCATGCTCTTTCTTAGTTTATAAATATTTTATGATTGTGAGGTGATTGGTGTTTACGTAAATAAACTTTTAAACCAGTGGATCTGTATTGGATTTTGTTCCTGCTTAGAAGTCTTACGTAGGTACCAAATTTAAACCCTACATGTATGCCTCCAACCTTGTCAATAATCTTAGAGTTGGTAATAAAGAAGAAAATTCTAAGCTATTTTGAAATAAATGAGTTGTTTACACCAGCCCAATTCTGGTTTCGAAAAAATAGATCCACGGAACTAGCCATTAGGGAAGTAGTACTCTACATTTTACAGAGTTTTGATGAATCACAAAAATGTGCTAGCATATATTGTGACTTATCAAAAGCATTTGATTGTTTGCGACATGACGTACTTATCCTTAAATTAAAACATTATGGTTATTGGGAGTAGAATTAAATATGATGATTTCATATCTGTCAGATCGATCACAGATTGTTAGTGTAAGTGAGTACAAATCTGAAGTGGGTCATGTTGATACAGGTGTCCCTCAGGGCTCAGTACTTGGGCCACTTTTGTTTTGACTGACTGACAGCTAAGAACGCCGCCACTAGTATGACTGCCGCCACTAGCCGCGTATGACTCGATGCCAACCCCAGAGAACAAAGCCACCATGCGCTATTTACAGCGTGCTGTAAAGAAACGCATGAGTGAGCTGCGTGATCAAAGGTGGGACGACAAACTGTCAGAGATTGAGCCAACTCACCAGGCATACTGGCAGTTGGCTCGAGCTCTGAAATCTCAAATTTTTTAAATTTCCTAAGGAAATTAGTTGTTTTCAAAGATTTAGTACTATCCGATTATTTTTTTTATGTTTCTAAGTCGAATAACGAGAACATTATGACTCAAAGAAAATTAAATATGTATATTATGATTTAGACTTTTCCTATAAAAAACTATTTAACTAAAAACCACGAGACGATTGGCCAAAGTAGGTACTAATAAGTTTTGAGTGCGAGAAAACTTTTTTACGTAATGTCTCTGTAGAACTTTTTATTTTAAACTTTTTCGCATAAGAACTCATCCTGCATAAGTATAAATATATTCAAATTGAATTGATAACATTTTGTTTTCTTAAGTACCGGGGAAATACATACAGCAGTGGGCCTAGCACGTGTTAGAATTGTATACGTCAGATATTAATAAAATTTCGTAAACTGTGTAAATTAGCTGAATTATTAATAATATTATATCTAAATGATAACGGAACTGTAATTAGTATAATTTTAGCAAATGCCACACTGAAATACTACCTCGTTTAATTTGTAGCGAGTGACGTAGCATCCTCTCGATTTCTGATAGTCTATTTTGGTTTGGCGGGTAGTATCTTGTTTCTGTCTGGTTATGAGGTTTGGCGGGAGGTAATAGTAGTAGGACAGTCTCTTGGCGGTAGACATTGCTATATAAGCCAATATCTGAGATTGCCGAGTCTTTTTTACTTCACAAGTGACTGTTGCATCAAGACCTCCTGCTTGCCGAAAGTTAAGTGTTATATTTCTTGTTATAAATACTGCTGTATGTCTATGTATTGTGTCTGTGTATGGTATCTATAATCTTAAATGTGTCTATATTTGCTTTGTTTCCTGAAATAGTGTGTCTATAAAATACCTTCCTAGTACTAGAACATCTGTATCCTGTTATATAATAATATTAAAATGAACACTGTGTTTCTTGGGTAAAATATATGGTTCTATTATAATGCTGTCAATGTTACTTCTGTGTTTTCCTTCATTCCTTAGTAGAATACGTAGCTAGACAGGTAGTTAAATTCATATTATAATCATTGATCTCTTTCATAGGATATAATATGACACATCTGCTTGTTACCATGTGTGTTATGCTATGAAACCTTTTAATGTAGTAGTGATTAACGCCCTCTATCTTGACAAATCTCACACACGAATAGCGGCGTCAGTGTAACACAACGCGTCGTAACGTGAAACAAACTGTCATTTATCTAGGGCAACTGTGACACAGATAAATCATAGTTAGTACACCGTAATGTGACATGTTGACTCTTGCACAACAAATCATTTTCACAAATTGTTTGTGCTACGGCTACGTAGTACATATAATTGTCTGTGCTACGGCTTAGATATAGTCTGATTAATCTATGGCTACGGCCGTGCGATTCTCTATAAAACATCGTTGCATCTTTGACAACATCCGTGAAACAAATGACTGGCGAATTGATGTAAAGAAACGTTGGAAAAACAACCTTGTGTACAAGGGCGATATCACCGGTGAGGTCGTGGACGAGCGCATTGACAAATCATTAGAGAATCGCACGGCTGAATAGTTATGAAGAAACAAATTTGTAAGCTGCAAAGCTATGTTCGTTATTTACCGTTTTATGTAACGAAACCGCCATTGGATCCGACCAATAGGTAGATTTTTTCGAAAGTTTTAAGCTCTTAATAGTTGATTTTTCTCATCAATTGGCTGGAGAAAGTAGTTATAGAGCCCATTCCCTAGTTTATGACTTTTCCGATACTTCCATTCCGTGATATATCATGTTGTTATCATTTCTGTTCCAGCATTTTATACACAACTAGGCTTTCCAATTTCCTCTAACAGCCTGCTAGTGTAAGTAAATTGAACACATCAATCTGGGGCTTACCACGAGCCATCATAGCGTCTCGATTCCTAGCGATAGGCAGTTAACTGTTTCTATTCATTGGTTGATCTATAAATTTTTATGTAGAGGTTGATGTTTATGTGGCGCGCAAACATTTTTTTCCTTACATACGGAATAGAGAGCAATGCGACCTTTTCGAAACCGTATAGAATTAATAATTTGTAGAGTATTGGATGGATGGATGTTTGTTACTCATTTAGCCTAAACAACGAGCCAATTCTGTAAAAGTGTTAGACGCAGATGATGACCAACGCGGATTAATCCCAACACGTTGGGGAAAACGCATCGAAACCTTTTTATCGTGACAAAATATCAAAGTGTATGTCCCGTGGGCTGAGCCGTAGTCGGTAATTTATAAATTATTATTTAAAATCATGTGTTGTGTATTATATTATAACTCATGCGACTTAACTGTGACGTCACCACCGTAGCGGTACGGTAGGTACCGCAGGGGTCGCTTTCCAGGGAGGTGCACAGTTAAGGCGCTGTCATATCACAAAGTCGATAAAAATGAAGGTTTTTAAAGCAGTTTATCTCTTAAGCAGCTATTTAATTAAAACTACAAAAAATCATATGACATTTTTAAGACTTCTAAGTACACATTGACGGAATTAAAACTTATTTTAACATACTAGAGAGGTACATTAAAAAAAATTCAAACAAACCACTTAATTTGTTTAAAGTAGTTTTTATCTTTTTTTACTACTGTATTTGTTATGAAACACATATCATAAAATGTAAATTTTTAATACACATACATTGACGGATTATTTTTTTAATTAAGTGCGCACATTATTTTTTTATGAATTTTGTACGTTTTATACGCCATGCATTTGCTTGATTTCAAGTAAAGTTTCAAGGAAGTTGAACGTAGCCAAGCGCTGAGCTGACAGCGCCTTAAGTCGCGTGTGTTATAATAGACAACACATGATTTTAAATAATTATCTTCAGGCGTAATTAATGAATACTTTCGAGGAACATATCACACTGTCAATGAATTTATTTAAAAACAAAAATAGACAAGTGCCCATCTGACTCGTGCACCGAATATTCTGTAAGTACAAACAACGAAAAGATAAGTCAAAAGGACATACTTCTCAAGGTTAAGAAAATGTTGGTTAATTCTCCAACTGAAAATGAAAGTGTAACTGAAGTTGTAATCGCAATTCTTTATGTGAACTATACAATTTAACAAATTTTAGTTTTTTTGTTATTATTTGTGCCTTTGCTTTTTGCCAAGTTTCATGATTATAGAACAACGGTTTTTTTTTATTTCATTTGCGAATGTCAAAATATGCCATACTTTTTATTTACGTTGCCGTATAAAATTAAGGTTTTAGGTTATTTAATTTATAACCAAGTGTCTGTAGATCCAAGAATTTAAGTTAAACCAACCATATGCCATGCGTTCCTGAGAAAAACAGTTTTGACAAACAGACAGACAGACCAACGGACAAAAAAAAGAAAGTCATGCTTTAAGGGTTAATTATTCATTTAAGGTACAGAACCATGAACAAAATATATAAGGAAATCTAAGTAGCGTAAAACTCCACTTTAACAAACCGTTTGGTTCGTTAAAGTGGTAAGTTGTAAGAGACAATGTACTCGCCTTCATCGCGTGAAAACCAAACAATCCCTCTAGGCACTTCCGTTTCGTAGCGAACTAGCTCCCGATTGGCGAGCAGGGCCAGATCTGCAAGGCTCTTGGCCTGACGCTCACACACATACACAGCATGTACCTAACGTAGTAGAAATATTGACAATATAACTATTGTCCCGTATTACGATTGCCTCCTGTCTATCCTACTTCACATTTCTTTATTTTTCTTTCCTGTCGTCATCTATTAATTTTCTGTTATTGGTATTTTAGACCTCGTATAAACGGCAACATTAAACACATATTATTCTAATTCGTACATACGCAAACAGTGTATACAATAAAGTCTTATAATATCGTTTAATAGTAGTTAGGTTTGATTTATGGCTCACAGGATATTAACCCAGAAGTACCTACGCTCTGTAGTGGATCTAGGCTTGAGTACAGCAGTACAAGGCTGAGTAACTTTTGCAGAACATTTACTGTCAAATCTTCATTCAAGTGAATATTTACAATTGAGCGTTTGGAATACCGGCCATATAGTAATGAAGATGCATTTTTTGTTGACGCTAAATACGATATTTGGGGTTAATGATCCATTATTACCCTATATATGGATGCCAGACATAAATATTTAGGTAGAACTAAAACATTAACACTAAAGATATACCTATGTTTTGTAATTCAAAAGGAGCTCCCTTATTTTGGAATTAATGTTGTGAACCACACTGAGACTCGATTGGCGTATAATGTAGGATAACCACAATATAACCTATTTACCTATAATCAGTATCAGGGAAGCTATTATAGGATATCATTATGCTAAAGAATAGGTAACCCGGATTTTGATAGCTATGGTTATTGCTACGATAATTGCTTCATATTACAGTTTATCGTCTTTACTCCTATACGCCATAAAGTTGAATATTTATCACAAAAAAATAACTGGTACTTTAATTGCGTAATATATATATATTATAAGTAAGAAGGAAGAAATAACAATGAGTGTTTGACGTCCGCCTACTAACAATTTCGGTTAAAAGGCAAAAATCATCTTAAATGTTTAGGGGCGACCTACTAACAATACGCAGCTATTGGATTTAGCCAACTCGTAAAGTATCGAACGATCTTTAATTTTACTGGGTTAAAAGTAAAATATATAAGTAAAATAATCAGCACAAATACAAAACTAAATATAGTAGATTCATTCAAAAAACATAAATTTTCACAGCGTATAAAGGACAAGAATAGAAGTTCAAATTTCAAATAAAATAAAATTTGTAGATAAAACTTTTCTACTTGATATTAATTAAATATTAATTTAACTTAATATTAATTTAGTGGTTGACTTCTAATGGAAACAGGAAAGAAATTCTACAAGTGGGTGGGTTGGACATAAAAAATTGGTTGAGGAACAGAACGGTTTTCTGACCTTAACGTGTGTGAAGAGCAGTAGAAAATTAAACTTTCATAATTTATTCAGTATGTTTCTACATCATGAGACACGTAGTAGAAGAAGAAAAGGTTTACTTTTGCTTACTGTTCGTATTGTATTCGTTCATTGTCTGAACTGAAATAACAAGGTTTTTGAGTTTTATTATTTCTCTTAATCTTAATGCATATAAAGTTGATTTCCTAAACATATAACATGTGTAGTAAATATTGGATAACGTTTTAGTGTCGTAGACTCAGTCATATTCTGCCTCCGGTTGATTTCCTCCTTACCTAGCTAAGTGATTGCTTGTGGTATATTCAACTGAGCGTAAAGCTGTCGGTCTTGGTTTTATGACAACAGTTTATTAGTAGATATTGGATCTTTAGACGATCTGAAAAAAACCATTAGGGCCGTGTATCCTATCGCTTACTAAGCCCATGTGGTGCATTAGGAATCATATTCCTGTCTCTGAGCAAGCTTTGTTAAAAAAAAGTATTGACTGATTATTTATAAATCTGTCAGACAACAATACACCGACCGAAAGAGAGTCTGAGATATGCAACGAGGCTTCATTACTTCCGTACCATCGAATAGAATATTTGAGCTATGTATTTATCTTCACCTTCACCACAGCCTGACACACACTTGGCATTTTTTATATTAACTTTTTTCGCCGTGAACTACGCCATAACAACATTGTGTGTTACACAAAACACAAATATTTATAAATATAAGTATATATATGAAAATTACGAGGTACCTATTAGTTACATTTCGAAAGATACTGACATACAAAGAGACGTGTAGCATAGGCTGAGTAATAAGGTCCCGTGCGGAACACTCAAAACTTAGAATTGAATCCACTGAATCATCTGAGTGCAAGTCTACGTGCTACGAGTTTTGTGCTACGGCTACGACTGGCCACCCCTCTACGCAGCCAACACGAAGATATACACTGGAAGGCAAGAAAAGCGGGTTAGTTGTAAAAAATGCGATAACTTCAAAATGTTTGAGTATAACCCTTTTCAAATAAACACTAAATCCTTCCTACATTTGAATATTTAATTCAAATGTAGGAAGAAATATATCTGTCTGTCTGTATCTATTTACATCAGTCAGTACAGCGTGTTTTGAGACGAACTCAGTTATGTTTGGTACGGTATTTCTTCTCTACTTTTATTCAAAATCTATTTAGCCATCTTCAACATCTTAGGTTTCATGTACATGAAGCCGCTTGCCTATTTATAAGAGCAGAAATTAAGGTATTTTTATACCTGTACTAAAGATAATCGAGGGACAGCTGACAAAAAAAGGCAAGTGTTTTAATAGTCTATGTAATCACACGGCTACCATGCAGCTGTTAGTAAGGTGCTAATAACAGATGCAGTGCTACCTAGAGCCTTAAGCTGTACTTTGGTTGGCACCTCATTGCCCTCGTCAAAGCATTGCTTTTTGAGTCTTATTCGCACAGTCAATTCACTAGCTACAATGCCCTTCAAATGTTAAAACAGTTTGAGCACTATTACTCAGTGGCAGACTGGCACTGTGGTGGTCCACTAGGATTACCTGTTGCACAAGAGGGATGTCAGCTATTTAGTCTGATTCTTTTGCCTCCTACCGGAATCCTGTCAGTAGAGGGAAATGTATATACCTACACTGTATCTATCTTATGAAGTAAAATATATGCAAATATTAACTCGCCCTTTATATCACTTTTATCGATACTATAGCGATATAATTGGATAGTGCAACCAAACAAACTGTTTTAACAATAGCTACCAAGTTGTTTGATTTATATCTAAGCATAAATCTATCAATAATATTATATATACATATATCTGAAATTTTTAGCAAATTGTGCCCGAAATCCTTTGAGCTATTTTCACTATACTTTGTAGTTTTGAATTTAGCCATCATGACAAATTAAAAATTCATTTTATGCCTTTCAGATATTTGCGGTGTAATATTTTTCAGTCGTGGACTAAGTCTTTAGATACGCTGTAGCGTATAATAGCGTAATCAGGCAAATCTAACTCAATTTCGTTAGCAAGATATATTTTTAAGGGTCATTGACAGGCTGGACCACAACACAAATGGCCCGTTTTTGGGTTATTATACTTTTTTAAACTATCGGTGAACAGTAATTAACGATGTCCTGGGGATATGTTATATACAGGGTGGAATTTTGTAATGTCACCTAAAGGGAAAGTATTCTTAATACTGTACATAAAAAAATTACTCAAAGAAAAGATTCCTTTATTTTTAAATAGAAAGAAGACTGCATTCAGAGATTTTCGAAAATTCGCTTGCCACACCCGGGAATCGACCCGACTAAAATCTGTAAAAATTACACCCTCTACTTTTATTGCATCGATCGTTAGGGCGATTATATAGAGCTCAGTTATGTATAGATATAGAGATATTTAAGTTTTTTAAAGTTTAAAGTTTAAAACCGCACCTTCTTGATTCCATTTGAATATTGCTAAGAACTGTATTAAATTTTTAATGTATTAAATTTCTAAACATTGATGTTTAGAAACAAATGCCCATCATCATCATCATCAGCCTGTAGCAGTTCACTGCTACAGCCAAAACCACATTATTCTGCTACCTTCTAAATTAAGTAAAAAACTAAATGAAATACTATCGCAGTTTAGTTTAGCTTACTTATCACTCATTGTCACATTTATTACCATGTTTGCCTCAATTGGTCGAAATTAACTTTAGTTTTCATATAGTTCAGGCGGGTCGCAATAAAGACATTGCAAGCCTTAATGCTGCCCACTCGCGAGCCACACGTTTTGCCTTGCGTAATAATATTAAATTATTATTTATAGTTAATCTTATATTATACGTATATATCTTATATTATAGATACCCGCTCTATATAAACTCGTAGTATACATTTGTGTAATAATAAATTATATTATCATAATATTATACTAATAACAAGTCTTTACGTTTTCATTTTGCACTTTTTTCGTCACACGACTTTAACAGAAAAACAAACAGAAATTCTTAAATTGAAATACAAAATGTCCTATTTGTGTCGCTTACACTTCCAAGTATCTAAAAATAATGCTTTTCCTATCTAAAACCGGAATTGACTTACCAAATGTCCGATATCCATTGAAAATATATATATGCGATGCAGTTTCGATTCAGTATTGGTTCAATTTCTGGCAGCAAAAGTCACTTTCAATTGAACCACGCTGGTTGCCATGTTCAATTTCCGGCTATTCGTTTAGTTTTGAAAGCTACTCCCGTGACCCGTGCGACTTCTGCATTTAGCCCGGTTTACTGCGCATCGTTGATCGGAACCCACGTCAATTTAATTCGAGCGTTTGTCTCTATGGGACATGATTTTGATTATGGCTACTTTGTAACTATAATGAAAAATATCAAAGATATAATATGAGTCAGAATTTTCCGCTTGTTCAATAACCATTTCGTTTCATTACTATTAGGCAATCCAATCAATTTGAACCAGTGGGCCTAGCACGAATAATTGCGTAAGTGTAACGTAACGTGTCGTTCACGTGAAACAATACAGACATTTATCTAGGGCAACTGTGTCACATATAACTCACAGTTTGTCTGCCGAAGCTTCACGCATTGACGATACATACGATGCGAATACTTTTTTGCAAATTATTTGTGCCACGGCCTCAGATGTACTTACTTGATGCGTAACCTGATTCGGAATGGCATTTTTTATAGTCAGTCAGTTTTTATAGGCAGTCTTTATATTTTTTAATTTAAATTCTAGTTTATAAAGTATGTATTAATAATGTGCCTACTTTTGTGTTTATGCCAACTCCCAAATATAAAGTTTCGTTTGACGGATTTCACGTTTTTCACTGTGAAAGTGAAAAAAGCACAGTCAAGGATGTTGAGATGTAATAATAAGTTTTATTCATGGTGATTAATTATATTTGTATCTATAGCTGCGCTCCGCGGTTTCACCCACGTGATGCCGGATAATAATGATGATGAATCAAATATAGCGTATGTTACTCAGGCAGCATGTAGCTACTGCTTAAAGGTTTTTTTGAACCGGTTTAGTAGGTAGTTTTTGTGTTTCTATTACAAACAAACAAACAATAAAAAAAATATGTTTTATTATTAGGATTAAATACCAAGGTACGGATAATGTGGCTTAGTAGTTTACAGGCTTTTAGTGTACAGGCGTTAATATTGCATATTTAAACGTGAAAATGTAGTTATTGTGACATAACTACATATAATGTTGCAATTTTTTTTGTGCAATAGCGTTCGCTCCGTCCGTCCCCATACGACGGCTAAAATCAGATAGAGAGTTTTAATTCGGTGCTCTTACCCCTAGTCTTGGTGGCTTAGTTGATCATGCCATCTTACGCGGATTTTCGAAAGACGCGGGTTCGAATCCCGTACAAGGATGTGACTTTTTCTCTCTAAAAAAACTGCAATATTTGGTATCGCTAAACAAGCGTTAGTGCTTTAAAAAAGTAATAGTTAGCATAAAATAAATAAAAAGCGTTTATTTTCCCACAAAAATCTAACATAGTTTTAACATAGGCACTTAACTATTGAATTTTATTTTACACTATAATGTTTCGCCTCTCCGGCGTAGGCCTCCCCTATATATTTTGGAACGCGGCGGTAGAGTCTTTAAAGTACATTATAATGAAAAATTCACGACACGAGACGTTCATAAGTGCGTCTTTGATGCCTAAATTAAATAAATTATTTTGACTTTGACTTTGACTATATATGTCCACTTTACTTCTCTTGCCTTCGTCATCCAGTCGGATCTGATTATCGTAGAGAATATGTCCTTTCATCTTTTTCTCTGCAATCCGTTGTTTCTTTTTCCGTCCAGAGGTTAGTTTAGAGTAGAGTTAGTTAGAGGAGTTATCCACTCTGTAACCGCTTTTGTCCATCTTGCGTTATTTAGTCTGCAGACATGGCCTGCACATGTCCATTTCAATAGTCTAGTTCTCTTTTTTATTGTTATATTACTTACTTTCTCTGAGATTTTCATGCCTAAAATGCTTCAATCCATCTTTCGCTGGGAAATTGCAATTTTCTCTTCGTCTTTTCTCCTAAGCGACCATATGTTAAGCACGGTAATACTTTACATTATGGCACTGCAGGTATTTTTTGTAGTTATTAATGTCCTCTATAATACCTACATCACTTGCTCTATTATCAATAATTTCCACAGCGTAAGCGATTTAAGAATTTTACGGCGTTATAATGGCGGCATAATGTAAACACGAAAAATAATTTATTTTGACATAACTTGAAAAACATTTATTAGTAATTAAAAATTAAATAAAATAATAATAATAATAACTATCTAATCTATAAGCCCCATGGTGGGGGAAAAGTGGCCAAAACGCTGGCGGCATTGCCACGCTGGATGGCAATGCTAAGTTTTTGCCCAAAATAGGCGCCAGCATTTCGGTCACCCGACGCCTCAAACAAACGTTTCGCCAGATCCCTAAACAAGTTGAGAGCGGACGGCCCCCATGGGCCTAAAGTTTCGACCCCAAACGGCACAAACATGTACATTCTGTCTAAATACACATATTTATGACGTTTGAGGTCTTCCGCTTTAGACGCGGCAGCGCGAGCCCGATCAATCGTCCCAGGGATATGAGACGGCGCCAGTGTGTCCACACATGTAGCATCCCAAACCAGGGGCTGTCCCATCTTCCACGGGACGATAGTCATCCCATCTGGTCTCTTGCCGTCATCCCGCATCAATCCGTTCGGTTCCAAAACTGACGGGACTCCAGCACTGACAAATGCCCGACGGATGATATCATTCAAGCTGGCGTGCCGCGGTATGCGCCCCGCGCTCTTTTCGCATGAGAGTGCGTGGTGGCCGAACCGATCCACCATTTTACCGCAGACACAACGGTGAGGGACCTGGCAACTGGGGACTGACTTGGACAAGCTATTTTCCAGTTTTCTAGAGCCTCAGTCATATAACTAATTTGAATAGAAGACGATAAAATTGCCTTTACTAACCTTTGAGTACTGAAAATTGATGAAAGGAATGCGGGTAATGCTACACTAGAAATTTTGCGAATACCGAGACCTCCACACCTAACAGGTAGTGAGGCCTGGCGCCAAGTGCGATCGTCAAAATGTGTGTTAAGTATGGTAGTGAGCGTATCCCTCTGGATGTTGTCAAGTTTTTGTAAAAGTAAAGGATGATTCCAAAACTGACAACATCTAAGAGAATATAATTTAGGGAAAAAAAAACATAACTTTAAAAGTCAGACGTATGGTATTGGTGACATTTCTGTAGACATTGACGTCTTCTAAAAAGGTAACTACATCACTTTGCTCTTTGTCAATAGTTTTCGTAGCGTACGCGATATAAGGATTTTTTTCACACCTTGGTTTACATTATCGAATTTTGCATAAGTTTCCCTGAATTTGTGCAAATCTACTATGTTCATCAGGGATAGTGTAGGATTCTAATGGTGAAAGAATTTTTCAATTCGGTCAAGTAGTTTCGGAGCCTATCCAAAACAAACAAACAAACAAACAAACAAACAAATGTTTCCTCTTTATAATACTAGTGTAGATGTAGATTATAAACGTGAGTGAGATAGTGTGTATTGTGTTATATTTTTATTACCTACTAACGGCTTTATCCACTATATGGACAAAGTATATATTCATCATAATACTGTGTAGCATTTGTTATGTATATTTTGAGCATGTGCGTATTTTAAGACAATATAGTCACTGTAAAACTCGAGAAAAGAGAAACGTCGAGACATATAAAACTACTCAGATGGCGAACCCATCGATCGAATTTTTTTTTAATCTGCCACAGACGTTAAAATTAGTTTTTTTTACCTTATTGTAATGTATAGTATTGATAGAAGTTATTTTTGTTTATCACAGCCACACTATCGTATGATTTTTATTAGATATTCTGCCGTGAAGCAATAGCGTGTGAGAAAGAGTGTGAAGAGGGATGTAGCAAGTGAAATTACTACGAATGAGACTCGAAAACGAATGTATCGGGGTGGCAGTAGTGTGTCGGTGTAGTGCAGTGCAGTGCCACACAAAACTATAGCTCAGGGTCAGCAACTACAACTTCTACTACTACTACTACTACTACTACTACTACTACTACTACTACTACTACTACTTCTACTACTGGCACTGCAACTGTCATGGGAAAGTATAGTGCTTACCATCAGGCGCACGACTGATCGTAACTTGTTTCATTCGTTTATTTTTATCGTACGTATAATAATAGTATGTTTCTTTCATTTCATCAACACTCACGTTTATCATCTAGTCAAGCGTGGTCTAGCAGCGACGGCCGCCAGACCACGCTCTCCACGAGGATGGGCAACAGTACTGCCTAAACACCGGTCGAAGTATAACGACTAGATGATAGACGTGAGGGTTTGCCGGTTTTACCATTTAACTATGAGTTCTCAAGGAAGTTTTTATGACAATATGTTTCTTTCACTGGCTTGATATTATTCTTATATATATCTTAGTAAAAATAATATACAGTTAAAATCTTGAAAAGCAAAAATAACCTTGTTACTTAGTGTCAATTTCGAGTTATTTCAAATTATACGAAAAATGGGAAATTTCTTTTTTAAAGAAAAAATATATCTACTGAATCGCGAGCAAAGTCTCTATCAACGGCATTATGTAAATTATGATTGAGTTATGGTTAGAGCAAAAGGAAAGTATGTTTCATCTTTACTCTTGTCATTTCTGAAGACAAACAAGGTCGTTACGTCTAATCACATTTTAGCGTTATTTTTATTACCCCAAACACCTATTTGTTACGTCTTTTTCGATGATCGAAAATATTTTAACTGCATACATGTTGCGAGGTTTAAAGCAGTGTTTGGTTTGAAGCGATTTTTAATGATTATAATCGGTATAAACCTCTTCATTTAAATATTTGTGACCAATACTTCAGGTAGGTCTCTGTTGAAAAATTTGAATTTTACTATTTATACCCTTCGACCAATATAAAATGAATGGACGGGCCTCAGCGTACGGGGATCTTCAAGACCATCAAATGAGTGAGCGCACCAGTGTCTCCAACTGCACCGAAATTACGGTAGATCAGCCGTATTTTTTCTTAATCTACTACCTACCGTAGACATGTCTCCAAAATCTACCGTAATTTCATTACTGCAGTTCTGCTTGCACCTTATACCCTTATTTCTTTGTATTCGTATCACAAAAATTGAATTCAAACCTTTAATAGATTATTCTAGTTAATTAACTTATGGGGATTTTCGTACACAGAAACTTACGAACGAAAATAATAATATAATAACTGCATGACGTTTCAGTCTTACCAAGTTGATGTACTCTATGATATTATCTCGTGTATGTAAAACTTTGTTAGGTGTTTCGGAATAACTTTTTGTTTGTAATTTAATTAATTTGTGCCTGTTTCTATAAAAAAAATTGATAACATATATTGAAATTACTGAATCCAGTTGTTAAGTGACGGGAGTGGTGGAAGACCTTCGAAATAATGTAAACCCAATAAAATAAAGTTATATAGGTAAATAAAAAAATATGAGGGTAGCTAAGGCATGATACCTTCTCTCCGTGTTAACGTGAACAGTAATAGTAATATGGGACTACATCCGCACAAGGTATTCAATTCCCAATCTAGGCAGAGCCTGTAGTATGGTAACCGGATGACTCATATACATAGGTACTTATATACACATACTCACCCAGACACAGATCAAACAGACCTGTACATCCTCAATTGTTTGACCTGTCCGGCGATTAAACCCGGGACCTGCGGCTCAGATGCCTGGATGCGGGACCTGCGGTTGGCGCAGTTGGTAGGGACCTACCAACTGCGCCAACGCGCCAGTCAACGAATGACCAAAAGACTTTTGTGCGGAGAAAGTGATGTGTCAATAATTAAAACATGAATGTTTCCATCTCTAAAAAAAGGCGAATAGGTATTGTCATGGTAAAATTAGTTAATTTTGTCGTATTAAACATATCCGTATTTTTTCGTAATTTTTATTTTGTGTCTGCCGTAATTTTCTGGAATCTGCCGTACTCGTATTTTTAGGCTAGAAACACCGTAATTTTGACAGATGGAGTTGGAGACACTGGAGCGCACTCATTTCGCGTCAGTCTGTGCACAGACTATAAGATACTACGTATAGTCTGTCTGTGTAATTCAAGAGTAGCACATAGAGAAAATTGTATATATGGAGTAGCAGACGTGAGCATAATATCACATGCAGAGAGTTGAAATTACCTGATCACATGCAATACAGTCAACTGACAAGAAATGCCTTCATGTGCATTTCCGAAGTGTAATAACAACACAAGAAACCTAAATAAGAGTTCAGGCATAACATTCTACCCGTAAGTACTTATTTATCAAGCTATTTTGTCATAAACATAAAATAATTTTAGAATAAATTGCATGATGACCTCCCATTTTGTTGTTATTCCGTCGTAAGGGACAGAAATATACACTTATGCTTAGTACGACTTGGATAGCACGCTCCGCTCGTTAATACCGACTATTGCCGACACATGTCAATCTTCGACCTGATGTACCGACAGCAAACAAGTTTTCCAAATTTTCTTATTATATTTGACCATAAAAATATTGTATATTTGACACTGTCTTTTAAAACGATTTGACTGTTTATACATTTTTGTACAAGGTTTTTCTACAGTATTCATTCAATGTACTATAGAGTAGGTATTCACGAACGACCAGAATCCGGTTGATTGGGACATCCACATTATTCAGTTTTTTTTTAGTTTATTTATTTAATATATAGGATTACTTATTTATGTATATTATAGATTTCCAAGTGATGTCGCAATTTGTAAAAAATGGGTGGGCAATGTACGGGCAGCTAAACGAGATGAAGGCTGGATCTCAAATATATACAGCCGTGTGTGTTCTGACCATTTTACACCTGATAAAATTTATGTGACAAAAGATGGGAGGCGCAAAATAAACAAAACTGCTGTACCTCATTGCCAGGTAAAAATATGTTTTTTTTTTCCGTGTATTTTCATTGACTTCCCGTTTTTATGTTTCAGTCGTCTCGTGTTGTTGTTAAGACCTTGTTAAGAAGAGTAGAAATATATATTTTATTTACCAAAATAAAGGTAGGTACGTCAGAATTTTTATTTAGATTTTTTTTGCAAATCCTTGGTGTCGGACACTATTTTATTCATTAAAAGTGGCAACGCAAAGAGAGAGTATGTAGACGATTGTTTGTGAATTAAAAATCAGTTGTAGTATTTGACTGTGTTACAAATACATCTACAAATTACTCTATTATTTGCTTTCATAGCCCACAGGTACAATGAGACAAAAGCACTGCTAGAGGTACTCCACTTTCTGCTGCTGTAGATGTTCAAGAATTTCCTGGTATACCAATGAGTAACTAGGAAAATTAACTTAAAAACAGGTAAGAAAATTAACCTACAAAAATAAACAGCGCAAATTAATAATTTACTTATTAAGAGCAAAAACTCAAGGCTTCACAAGAAATTTATGACACTAAAGGCTATAGTGCAAGAATTAGAGAAAAAACAGTTGATTAACACGAATTATTCACGAGATTTAGAATTAATAGCTGAAAGTGCGGAATCAATATATAGGATATACATTAACATGATGACAATATTGAATGTGAACATAACATATTCGATCTTGTTAGTCTTTTAGATGACGAATGTAAGGATCTGATACAAGCAAATATATTGTAGGTTATATTGCAGAAAGCTGTCCAAAACGATTAAATGCGAAATTTGCATTTCATTTCTTTTCAAAATCTCAATTACATGTGCATTAATAGTTTGACAAGTATTGAAAGGTTGTGGTTCCACAAATTTATTAGCCTGAAAAGTATGGGTGTTTTATTTTTTCTGACACGTGATTTATTTGAAGTATGCTTAAAAGCTGAAACTGTTATACGAAACTATGTAAAACAAAAAGGTAGTCATCACTTTATGTCAGAATATGAAACAAAATACATAATCACAAAAATCCTTAAATGTTTTATGAACTGCTCTGTTTTGAACGTACTAACACAGCACTCATTAGAACAACACCTAAAATTGAATCATCGTACGCCCCTGTTAAAAGCAATTTGAAAATTATATAAAAAGTGCGATTCTATCACTTGCACAAACATGATCCTGGAATTAAAATTCAAAAAGCAAAACATCAAAAGGTCAACAAACTTGTTCTGTTTGAAGGAAAGTAGTTAAATGTGAATTATGATTATCAAACATTTTAATATGATAATGTGTGTTCTTTTTTTCATTCATCCTTTCGTATAGACAAATAGTGGCCGGAACCATATCAAAGTGGGTTCTGAATGCAACAAGGTGCTTTTTGCCCCTGTGTTCCACAGGCGTTATCATAACTAATTAAACTATGTACACATTTACTTAGCTAATCTCATTCTACTATTATTTTGTGGGTGGGTATGCATTATAATAATAATAATAATAAGCCTTTATTCCCAATATTAAATTAAGTAACATATATCTAAGAGGTCTTTAATTTTAATTAACTAATATATACTGCATACTAAATATTTAACATTATATATTTTGTTTTTTTATTGGGCACCCAGATTTGGGTATAGGCCTCCTGCATGTCGTTCCATATTTTCCGGTCTTGTGCCAGTCTAGTCCACGTGATGCCGTCGGCTGCCTCCACGATGTCGTCACGCCATCTTTTTCTCGGTCGCCCTCTCTTTCTAGTGTCTTCCATCGAGCACCAGTGAAGGACGCGCTCACTCCACCGTCCGTCTTTTACCCTGGCAATGTGTCCAGCCCACTTCCATTTCAGCTTACATAACATATCAACGGCATCTGTTAGCTTGGTCTTTTTCCTTATATCGTCGTTACGTATTCGGTCCTTAAGCTTTATGCCTAGCATAGATCTCTCTGCGGCTCTCTGGAAAGTGGCTATCTTCATTACTAGAGTTTTTGTTAACGGCCAGCACTGACATCCATATAGAAGTGTTGGGAGAATGGCATTATTCATCAATTTCTTTTTGAGATATACGGGTAACTTACTTTTGAATACGTCTTTGTGCATCCAGTATTTTTTCCATGATAGAGCAATTCTTCTGTCGATTTCTTTGAGCGTAGCTTCTTCAAAAGAAATTGTTTGGCCAAGGTAAATGTATTCTTTGACGTATTCAATGCTGCCGTTCGCTCGAATTGGTATCTGTTCCGCATTTGTCATGACTTTAGTTTTAGCCATGTTCATGTGCAGACCTATCTTTTCGCTTGCTTTTTGTAAGGTGTTTATCATGTATTGTAGAGTTTCATGATTTTCAGTCAAAAGCACGATGTCGTCGGCGAAACGTAGATGGGTAAGTCTTTCTCCATTGATATTTAGTCCAATATTTTCCCATTCTAGAGTTCTAAACATGGACTCGAGGATAGATGTAAACAGCTTTGGCGAAATTGGGTCTCCTTGCTTAACGCCTCTACGGACTTCAAAGCGTGGTCCAGTACTCTCTAGTTTGATTTTAGCAGACGTCCGGTTGTAAATTTGTTTTAGTATATTGATATATTTGCATTGAATACCTTGCTCTACTAAACTTTTCCACAATTGTGCGTGCGAAATGGAGTCAAAAGCTTTGGCATAATCAACAAATGCCAGATAGAGAGGTTTCTTGTACTCATGACATCTTTCAATACACTGGGTTAGCGTAAAAATATGATCCGTCGTAGAGAACCCTTTCCTAAAGCCGGCTTGTTCCCGAGGCTGTTGTTCGTCCAAAGTCTTTGCCATTCTTGCCAGTATTACAGAAGAAAACAATTTATAGATAGAAGACAAGAGGTTAATAGGTCTGTAATTATCAATTTTCTTTGGGTCGCCTTTTTTGTAGAGCAACGTTATTATTGATTGTTGCCAGTCCTCAGGAATTATCTGTTCTTCAATAATTCTATCAAAAAGTGGAGCTAAGTGAGGCGCTATGGGCTCTACCATTGCAATTATTGTATCAGTCGTTATGCCATCTTCTCCAGGAGCTTTATTTTTTTTGAGCTTTGTAATGGCGTGCCTTAACTCTGATACGATGAAACTTGGAATGTCCTCGTCAGGATTCATGCATTCAACCTGTTGTGGTTGGTCATCACTACTTCCACCTGAGTATAGTTGTTTATAAAAGTGTGTAGCTACTCCTAATATGTCTCTCCTGTTTGTAGTTGGTTGGCCCATTGGGTTGTCTATTGACTTGATCCATTCTCGTCTGTTGTCGAATCGTTTTCGGGTGAAATTAGTAGAGCTTCTGGTTTCTAGCTCATTTTCTATTGCTTTCATTCTAATATTGTGCCTGTTGTTTTCAACTTTCTTCTTAATTTTTTTATGTAAGTCTTTTAACCGTTGTATTTGGTATTTTGATCTTGGATATAACTGTTTTAAATGTTCTCCCTCTGTGATAAGTTCTTCTATTTCGGGTGTTATGACGTTTTGTTTCGCTTCTTTTTGATGTGGCAGTTTGTTTATTGAGTGTTTTATGGCAGTAATAGTATCTGCATATGATTTACAAATACTAGTGGTAGAGTCAATGTTAGGTATTTGTGATGTCATCAGCGACTTTAGTGAATCTATTTCAAGCAAGTTATAGTTATTTCGTTTTTGTCCAAAATTATTTCTAGATTTTTTGATCGTGAAATGTATATCGTATGTAGCTCTTAGCATCCGATGGTCACTGGAAAAAAATGTTTTAATGACTTCCACATTTTGTATCTTTTGGGTATGCATTACATCTGATAAATTAACGATGCCCGTGGCAGGTAAAACCACGGGGTGTAGTTTCATGAAATGTTTTCATCTAAAATCTTTAGAAATATTGCTCCCAAAAAAATCAACTATTCCATGTTTGTACCAAAAGGAAATCGGTTTTGCTAACGCTACTACGACACGGTTCGGTGTGGTTCGGTCTTGTTCGATTTTGCTCAACCATGAACCAATTAATTTAGAACAATAAATAAACATATGAGTTTCTTATTTCCACGTATTTATTTATTTTTGGTATCTCTTTTTTGACAAGTGGAATATATTTATTTACAATAAAGTGTTGAAGGATAAGTACGATTGTTTTGGCTCGTTATTTTTGAGGAAATTGAGAGGCATAGGCCCGTCCGTTCATTTTATATTGGTCGAAGTTTATACCTGCACATCAGCTAGGGTGCTGGCGTCACCCGTGCGAAAAAAAATTTATGCCACATGATTTTTTTTGACTTCTTATGAATCGATGAATGCTGACTGTATGCACGAAAAGTATGTGACTCATTGTCATGTTCCGCCTGAGCCGAGCGTGCAAGCGAGAGCGCGGAACAAGCGATAGAGAGGCACGATCGCCTTAAGCGTTCGGCTTGTCTTATGACTTTATCACGTAAAATTATAATCGTCCGTAAACCGACTACGACCGAGATAAAAGGTGGTCTATGTTAAACCAGTACCTTCCGATTTTCACTCAAACACATAAAGCTATTTCAAATCGTATCAAAATATTTTATTCAAGTTACATACTAAAGACGCCCTTACTGATTCCAATTATTAATTATTTTAATTTAAAAGACTCTACTGACGCGTAAGTGGACGACGCGGCAAAATACTGGGGGCAATTATAGTTTTTGTAATCTGTGCCATTATTTTCAATAATGTTATTATAATGTATTTTTGTTGTGAAGAATAACAAACATGAACCTGCACTTGCACACTGTTGCGTTTATACTCGTAGTAGTGTCATGTAGTACAGTTTGTTTTGATCTGTAATGCTAATATACTCGTATATGAAACAATAAAGAAGGCTGAAACTGTAGGAAATGACAGACAATGTATAAACTAGATATCTATTGTCTTAAAATATTATGAAATTCTATTGTATTGTTAATTAAAGCGAGATAGGCCGAATTTAGATTAAAATAAAAAATATGAATTTTATCATCGCCTCCCCTTGTTGAGAAAAAATCATATCAATTATACTGTAAATATAATATGACAACTAGCTATAGTTAGTATCCTACTAATATAATCGCGAAAGTTTGTGAGCTTGTGATGTTTCTTACTCTCACAGAATTCGCCCTATTAACATATGTCCAGAAGGATAGTTTTCATACAAATGACATTTATAAGTGAAGCAATAAATATTTTTTGGGGTTGGCCATCCTGCCAGATCTGACAATATTACAAAACAAATCTCAAGATTCCATCTTGCCATAGGAATACTTTTTCCCGAATTATCGGGTAATAGAAATATGAACGGATTGAATGATGGGAAAGCACTATTCGGGTTTTAATGTTATTAAAATGTATGTTGTGTAGCGCATTAACACAGGTAAGAAACGTTAACATTGCGTAGCTCCCGTATCATCGCATTAATGCGAAATCTCGTAATGTGTGTTGGGTTGTCTGTGTGTTTGTTATTCCTTCACGCTGGAGGCATTTACACATTTAGAACTCATGCTCCTTTTTTCATCAACATTATAATAACCACTCATTACACAATCGTGGGATATATAGTATTCTATTAATACCACTTTATTAAGTATTAGCCGCACCCCGCGGTTACACCCCCATAGTGATGTATGATGATCATGATGAAAAGTATCCTATGTGTTAATCCAGCGCCTCATCTACCATCATACAGAATTACATGCGAAGTGCCACAAAGTTCAATCTTAATCCTGTTTAGTATTTGACTTGATCTTGTCAGCTCATTGATAAACTGAGTGGATAAAAAATTGTTTTACAATCATTTGCAAACAAACTTTTATCCCAGTTTTGGTATCTTAACCCAATCAAAAGTCTAATAAAGTCCAATTTAGAGTCGAAAATCTAAAATTGATTAAAAAAGTGGCTAGATGTTGTTTTCTGATCGGATGGCTATCCGATCAGAAAACGATATAAACAGATATGATATTAAACAGACAATACAATATTACAGTTCTGAATATGATAAAAGTGAAAACTATTCTTTATTAAAACTTAAACCGTTTTAGATAATAATCCGAAAAAATATCTGTTTATCGTGCCTACGTGAAAATAAAAAACGAGTTGTACCACCAAAAGGTGAGCCAAAGTTTGAAAATAAAGACAGCAATCTAAGATATTATTCATGTGCAATAAATTGTCTTACAAAGAGTTACCAATCTACATTAGACCTACCTTGTTTTTATACATATTTGTTTTATTTTTTTCTACAGTATAGCACAAGTATTTTGTTTATTGATATGATCCGTCATGTATCTATAAATGGATTTTTTGGAAACCTAAATAACATCAATCGGGAAATTAAACGAGTCGAGTCGAGTGGTAACACTAATTCTGATTTGCAAAATCTCTTGAAAAACACTTAAAAATAATCGTTGGTGACTACTTACGGTGAAGGGAGACCGTGGTCTCCTTTATTTTACATATCCTCCAATTTTTACGCAATCTAATCGCACAACACGGTATTTTTGATTTTTGATTATACTCAGTATCCACAGCGAGTGACACTCGCAGACTGATTTTGAATTTGACAAGTGAAAACCAAGTATCCCTGTTAGGGTAAAAATGTTTTGCTTCATTTATTTTGACGTATTAAGCATCTGGAGACTTATATCTATGGTAACTCTTTCACGCTCAAACGGCGGGGCCAATTTTTCTGAAATTTGGTATTTAGGTAGATGAGGCGCTGGCTTAACACATCAGATACTTTTCATTATCATCATCATCATCATCACCATCATCACCATCATCATCCATCACGAAGCGTAATATTCTTGGGCACAGCATAAACAAAATAGTAAGATCTTTGTCTACATCAAGATCGTAATGAAGTTGACAGAACTGTCAAGTTCAGTCAAAGTTTGTGTAAGTTTCTGATAGCTTAGTCAAAAGCACGCTATCATTTTGACAGCTCTATACACTATACGTGTTCGGCGACTGTCAAGGGTAACACAAATACCGTCAAGGGTGATGAAATGTAATGACAGTTTTTTCAATGGTGATTATTTTTATATTTGTATGTACATAGGTACTGTATTTTATTATTAGTGCTTACAGATTGATTTACAAACTATTTAAATTCACTTAGGTATATAATACTATTACCTATAGCAATTGCGTTTCACCATGTAAATATTTTGTAACATTTTGGTATAAAGATAGATATGGCCTTTGAGAAGATAATAAGCTACTCGAAGTACTAATCCTGCGCAGACGACGTCGCGGGCACCAGCTGATCTGACATAAATCAATTTATACATATGAGTTTAATTTTTATGAACCGTCCTATGCTGTTACCTCCTAGTTCTGTCGCAACAGTCATATTTAATTTTACATAATCATATAGCTAATTAACATCGCACTAGTTTATTTAGAATTGACTTTATCATACTCCAGTGAAATGTTCTCGAACGCAATCCCATATTTCGTCGTCGGCATTCACATGCCGCTCACAATCAAGCATCACCTTAACGAACTTAACGGGTTTTCACACAAAATATGTCATAAAACGAATGAAGAACTTGACGAGTTTCCCGATAATGTCGAGTCGTCGTCAGTTGGAAGCCATCAATATCGACAAAGTGTGACTGTAGGCAGGTTAATGGATTTCCGGTCGCATTACCTATTATGTTACTTTCTGTATGACATCAGACGGCAGGCGGAGGGTCACTGCGGCACAACTGCGACGCGACGTGTGAACAACACGGTGTTACAACTTCGGTCACAAGTAGCTTTTCAGTTTTTGTAAGCACCTGCTATCTTCTTCTTCGTTGCGCTTTTGACAGAGCGGCCGTGATCGTCATGTTGTATTATTGTTGGTGGGGCCAGAAGTTATACGCGTCACGATGTCACGCCATTTTTACCTGTTAGCGTTCTGCATCCTGGTGCACTCATGCAAGGAATCACCGATCGCACACTTGACTTGGTCGGTCTATCGCATCGGTGACCTAATGAGCGGTCTGGTGCCTTCCACGCTGCCTTAGACAACTAGGCGCTCCATGGAATCATCTCGCCTGGAAACATGTCTAAAGAAAGATAGTATACGGGATTGGACAGTGGGCGATAGACGTTGCTTAATACCGAGTTCTTGCTGTAGCTACAAGCTTTTAAAAGCTACCTAGTGGTAGTGAGTATCTATGACACCGAACGTGAAGCCGGGTTGTCATAAATTAATGTAACAAATTGTTGAGAAAATTGACAACTGTAATTAACTATTATACAGTCCAGTAATTATTTCTCTATCTTCCATGCATCTGAATAAAATAGGCCTTTGGTGGGGCCTATTATTATAATAAGACATTTTATATATTTTTTTATTTATTAGTTTTTCGTAATTGAATATTTAAACTTTATTCGTCTTGAGCCTATTTTACATAGATGCATGGAATATGCAGAAATCATTAGTGGACTTATAGTCCAGTTAAATACTGTATAAAAACAATGGTATCTTTGTTTTCCGCTGTCAATTTTCTGAAGTGATCAATATCACCCATATTTAGTGTCACCGTACTGCACTTGAGAAATTTATTGACCCTAACAGCTCGAAGCTTAAATATTGAGCCGTCTCCACAGTATTTGGCTCATGCTTCAATGCCCGTCATACCTAAATACATTAGTGCTTGAATACTGCTGAGTGAGTAATCTTTTACTACTGGTAAAGCTGAAGGTACAAGTAAATACCCTGAAAAGTACCTACCTACCTTCACTTAACTTTCTTTGTAAACAAAAAGCGGAAACAGCTGACTTGTAAATAATCTCGTAGGGCTTTCGGGAAACACATAAATTGCCAATGAAGTGCGGATGCAGTCCTAGATCTAGATAACAGATAAAACGCATAAATCCTCACAAATGTCGAAATAAATGTGAAAACTAAGGTGAAACACAAATCAAAATATCCCCACTTAGCATCCGTGACTACTATCATACTAGAAGAGTCGCTGGAAGAATAGTCAAAGAAATGAAAAAATCAGTGCAATGCAGAACACCAATCAGATCTAGGAAACTCGCCAACAGATAGTCAAAGTATTTAACAAATATTCCCATTTATCAAATACGAATGAGTGATACGTAATTTCCGTAACGGTAAAACGTACCAATAGGGTGCTTTTCGTAACGGTAAAACAAATTTGATGCAACAGATTAATTGACCGGAGTTACGGGCAAAGTGACATACACGCTTTATAGTTCATAGATATGGTACTTTCTTGGGTAGGAATTTGTCGTTTATCATAAGGCGGTATTTCTCGCCTTATCACTTCGACTATAAAACATTATAGTGTAGGTAGTGGCTGTTTCGTAACATTTAATCACTGCCATAATAAACAAAAGTTTTATACTAAAGAATTTTCAAAAGCCCTTTTATTTAAGCTCTACGCAGATCGATGTTGTCCGTTCTATCAGTTTATTTCTGTGTATAGATGCTCTATTGAGATGGCAATCTAAAGCGGTAAGGGTCCCTCTTGATAAATTGTTATTAGTCGTTAAATGCACTCGCGTGCTGACAAACGGTTTTGCGTAAGCGATTTTTTTATTTATGTCTTGGCTCCTGACTTATGGGGTAAGGAAATGCACAGTACAGAAAGTCATTCATCAAGTCAGAGCGTGAACACTGAACAGTCTTCCATGATTTATCATTTAGTACTCAACTAGCACTTTAATATTCAATCAATTTGTGTCTATCATAAATAATCGTTGATAGATATTTTTAAACCGATTTACACAGTACTACATTTTAACTATGAACATACCATGAGTTTTCTATGGTTTTTTCATTCACGACTAACTACTACTAATAATATATTTCTACTCGTATGTACCTATGGAAATAATAATAATACTTAATAAGGCGTAGATTCTAAGAAACATAAATCTGGTATCTTTTAACTAAAGGGAGGTTAATCAATGTAGATAGGTACCAATTGTTTTCCTATTTTGACATCTCAGAGTTTTGTGTCTTAGTATCACACGCAAGAATCATATTCAGACACGTTTATCTAAATAAATATTTATTAGATTACTTACGTAGCTTTTGGGGCTCATAGGTAATATCCTTGATTATTTGATCGCGTGCGTGGGACGTCGCACGTGACAAACCACAACTTTTGATTACCGGAGAGAATGTTTATTGGTACTACGTAAGATACGATTTTTTTTCAATGCCTTTGCGTCAAACCGTAGATTGCCTTTCGAGACAATATTTGGAGAAATATTATGGGTCAATAATTTCCACGATGTGGTTATAATATACACTTCAAGATGAAGATAATTGTAAAAGAAAATGATGTGAGATCAACAACACGTATTTTTTAGAACCTTGTATTTTAAGACTTTTAGCTGTCAACGCAATCCTTCTAAATCTACTCTTAACAATTTTAGCCTTGTTTAGTGAAAGAAAGAAAGAAAATACATTTATTCAGCTTAACTACACAGTGAAAGTATGAAAAAAATATCAAAAAAATACTTAATATAGAAACAAAAAATAAAAATAAAACATAAAATCAGAGAGTTCTTATTTCTAATTAAGGTAGTTGCTGAATGGCCTATATCAGCACTAAATGTTCAGCAGATCTGAACCCTGATTTTCAGATGGGCCTAAAGCAGGTGTTGAAAACGAAAATTAGACAATAAACTTTTAATTTTTTTTTTTAAATAGTTAACAATATAATATAAAATGCGCTCAAACAAACAACGATCCAATACACAAATAGTTACTGGCTGCGTCACTAAAATTCAAATTATAATCAAAAGGGCACACTACTAAAACCATACACTGTAGAACACACATTTTAGAAAAAAAAAATTTAAGAATGACTATTAATTATTTCAGTAGTATTATTTTAGTGGTGTATACGGATCTATATAGCAATCTAGGTGCGTCAGATGTTTGTGCGGCCAGAGTACTTTGAAATATACCCACGCCACATCGGTGAAGTTAAAAGTGGGAAGATAAATCCTCCCTCAGACATACGCCACCATAGAAATGTACTAACTTGCATGATCAAGTTAGTACACTTCTGTGGCGGATGTTCGTTTTAGAACCACCTCTTTTGTTGAAGTAGGTTGAAAAGTCTCCGAGTAACGCTCAATATTGAACAAACAAGAAGAATTTTCAAAATCGAATGCTCTAGTTAATAATGCGTCGTCATAAATAAACAAAAAACAAGGCGACTTGGGAACCACCTCCAATTTTGGAATTTGTTTTAAATATGAAGATATTTCTTTGACTACGAACCTGTTAATTAAGAAAACACTGTTGTAGACGTCGTAAAAGTAAAATGAGTTCTGGACGACCGTACATTAAGACTATTATTAGAGACTGGCTATGAATTACATATAATCATTAATTATTTACCAAAAATATATATATCTTCAACCAGGGCATCAGACATTTCAATAAAACCTTATTACTAAGTATCTATAATATTTCTACTAGGTAATTTTACTTTTGTGGTTTATGTGAAATCTCTTTTTTACAATCACCAAAACGTGACTGGCATGATATTTTTTTAAAATAGCCTATCGGCCGTTCCATTCTCAACGCGTCGCACCAACAACCTGTTAAATGGAACAGAAAGTAAATAAATTTGCTCTATTCTGAGTTCAACGGGATTTTTTTGTGAAGACTTAAACTGCGAATGCTAAAATTATTCATTATTCTGAGCTCTCTGAGGAGACTGAAGGGATGCCACGCCGTATGGCGTCACGTCTTTGCCTATAATCTAATAAAGTTTTCGTCAGACGATTCGTGGGTTTCAAACGCTTGTTTATAAAAGATCTGATCTGAGCTTTGAAAATATTTGTTTTTTAAGTTTTTGTTTTAATTTCGTTTAGTTCACGTTTTTATCGTGATTTTTAAGCATACGTACTTAAAGTAGCACCTGTCACTTACAATGACGCAATACAGGGTCTTTTAGTTCCATTAGCAGTTTAATAAAACTTTTTCAATTACTGACTTCATATTCTTCATGGGAACAAGCTCGTCGGTTGAGATTACTTTTAGCTAAGTATTTTTTTAATGTCTCTAATTTTATCAAAACACAAACAATGTTTTCTACTTGAAAATTTCTTATTTATGCTTCTTTTACTACTTAGTTGTTTAATATTTATTCATCCACGCAATGGTAACGGTTCGATCATGCATCTTTACTTGCTTTTCTTTTGTTTATATAGTTTATTATTTGTGATTTGTAACACATACATAGTGCAGAATCCGACTGCAGCTTGTTGTTGAAAGCATGTTAGAATATAATTTCTATTTACCTGTAATACAAAGTATTCTATATATTGTATGTACTATACAACAGCTTTTATGATTAAATATCGTATATGTAACCCGCAACTCTAAATAGCACTCGAACAACATCTTACTTCGAGAAAAGGAGTATGCTGAAAATCAGCTTTGCATCGACTGAAATGTCAACGCAGCCATGCGCTGAGCATACCCCTTATCGCCCTATTGTTGCAAATATTAGGTACATTGTTTGTTATTATTGTATCTTTTGTGGCAATAAAAAACTTTTCTTTCTTTATTTCTTTCTTTCAATGTCCAGAAATAGCCATCTAAAAACATTTTTCTCTAATTTTGTCACTACATATTCACTCACTCCACAATGTTTCCTTAACATGTTGTTCCTCGTTAGGTATGTCTCATAAAGTCACTACACATACTTCCCAATTCGCTCTTCGGTCTTATTTCAAATGAATTTATTTACTTTGATGTTTCCTTGACAGTCCAACTTTTACTAACATGTTATAATCAGTGCACACTTTCCGTCCACCGATAAAAACAGGAAGTGCTCCATTTACTTGACCAGCGTTATCAATAGTCTGCTTTCAATATCTTCCTCATGCATTCACTGACATAAAAACTTTTTCATTTTTTTCATATTTACTCCAGCGATCATAAATTCTTACAATATATATACCATTCTTTCTACGTCATGAATCGCGACTTCTTACTTATAGTTCAAGTGTGAACTTATTTCTCTCAATAACTTCCGTGCATTACCGATGTCATCTAATACATTCACCGAAAATGTAAGTACGTAAGTGATTGTAGAGAAGAAATTAGACGCGTTGTTCGTTTATTCTTAAAATCCACATCGACGAGCTATACACCTTCAAATCATGCACATCCATTTATTCAATACCCGATGATAATATTAAATATGAATAGAAAAAACTTTTCGATCCCAAGCCGTTCAGTGTAGGTGACCCGTACATATTAAGCACTGGAATCCTTATAGATACATTTCTGACGGTGTTGAGACTCTGACTATACTTTTTTTACAAATTTACCCTAGTCCCTAACGTATACGGATACGTGTTGCTTACTCTATAAATCAACAGTACCGGCAGTTTTCATAATTTTCTTACAGGCAATTTCCAAATGAAAATATGATGCATGTTTTTATTACGTACTTATAATCAAAAATGAATAGGTACTTTGCGAAATTATTCTCCGCTATACGGCCTCGGGGAGTCATAAACGTTTTATCAAAAGTTTTCGTAAATGTGCGACAAAACCTAAACCATCTTTATTATTGACATAGGCTCTGAAAGAGACTCTCGTAAAATTTAATGACCTTGTGTTACCACGCAACAAAATTCTATTTATCTATAGGTCCAGGACATTTTCTTTTCATAAGCTGCCCACGTTTATTACAAAACACAAGTAAGTTAGAAGAGTCAGTGATTTTCTAAAAGTTTTTATACAACTAAATTAATATCGTGGAAAAAATCATGTTGAACTAAGCACAAAGCCACAAAGGTTTTACTTTCTGGTCTTGCTTCCTTTATGAATAAAGAACATGGCTTGTACTGAAAATAATATTACTTTGAGAAATTTTTTAAGTGTACTTACTTACTAAGCGACTGAGAGTAGCAAGACGTGGAAGTTACACCCTGAGTTTTAATACGATTACATGACTACTGACCTCAAAATTTGTATATCTACGTGCGTATCCTTAGCTGTACGAAATATTTGTTTGGGTTTGTGATCAAACTGTGAGCATGCGTTGCGTTTTCAGTCAGTTTGGTTGTGCAACGAAAGTGCTGTTTGTAGAATGCGACATTGCAGTTGTATCTAATGTCATACTACCTGTGTCAAAAATAGCCTGAGTTCTTGAGTGCATTCATTCGGTGAATGAATCATCCCATCACGTTCCCACTAATGGGATACAGGCTTTCTACTTCGGGGGAAGGAGATACTATAATAACTAACTAATTTAACGTCGCTCCGAAGCACGGAAGCGCTTATTTGTAAATCACAGTATCACTATCAGCCATCAAGTAGCGCAGCCAACAATAGCATTAAAGTAAAATTGTTTGGATATGTGTTATTTTTTAACTTTCAGTTATCTACTGTATAAATGTGTGACTGGAGGCAGAATATTGTATTTGTAGTGTTGTAACTGCTTTGCCTAAACGCCAGCGTTAGATGTCACGGATCACGGACATCTGACATAGTATGTGCTCAGAGGCCGTAGCACAAACAATTTGAGAAATAGTATTCGTATCGTACAAACTATGGCAAAGTCAAAGTAAAAAGTCAAAATCATTTATTCAATTTAGGCATGAAAGACGCACTTATGAACGTCAAGTTTTCATTATAATGTACTTTAAAGACTCTACCGCCGCGTTCCAAAATATATAGAGCCTACCGAGAAAAAGCGGCAAGAAACTCGGCGCCATTCTTTTTAGATAGATGCTTACTATGTTTCTACTTAGGTACTACAAATATTACATTTATGGATGGCAGAGTGACTGCTTACCAGAAGTGGAGTATTCCAAGCATCGTTATCTTCTATATAATGTCGAACTTTATAGTAAGCTTTTTTTTATAAAAAATGGTCTTCGCAAGTCTAAAACTAGGTACAGCTATCCTATTTGTATTTCTAGTATTAAACGTGTGGTTATCACTATTTAACTTATATTGATGTAAAATTTTTACGAACATACATTATATTTTTTAATACATATAAGGAAGACAACGTTAGTATATTATTTAAATAAATCTCTCAAAGATTCACGGGGACCCATTTCGTATATAGCTCGAATAGCACGTTTCTGTAGGATAAAAATGGTCTCTATATCAGCCGCTAAACCCCATAGCAATATCCCATATGACATTACGCTGTGGAAATATGCAAAATATACTAACCGCGCCGTAGAAGCGTCTCTTACTATTATATTATATATTTAGCTCTCTTATTTTACGTACCGCATATGCAGCAGAACTGAGTCTCCCAGACAGTGCATTTATATGAGGACCCTTATTTAATTTTGCGTCAATTTTAATGCCTAGGAAGACTGTTGCCTTGTTCATTACGAGTTTAACTCCATCAAGCGTAACGTTGGACTCCAAATATGGAACAGTAGGCAAAGAAAACTTCAAACATTTTGTCTTTTGGAATTCAGAATTAAATTACTAGTTGAGAACCATTTAGAGATACTAGATAGAGCGTTTGTTTACTTGAATTAATGTGCTATCTTTCCCATCTACTTTGAAAATCAGAGACGTGTCATCCGCAAATAAAACAATATCACAAAGATCCTTGACCATAAGTGGCAAGTCGTTAATGTATACGTACACGTAATGTGTACGTACGTAAAATGTACACAGTGTAATCTGATAGTCAACGAGTTACTCTCATATGTGCAGAACAAAGTTTCCGTAATTGACGAAGATACGTTAGTTCGTGTGTGTATGTCGGCTTTCGAGGCCAGTGAAATCAAAACTGCGAAATCGCTGCTTTTTGAAGCGATCCCTACGGAGAAACGCAAAATAAATCGTAAAAATGCAGGCAAAGAAAAACGTGACTTGAACGACATTATCAATATTTTTAAGTCTACGGATCCAGACGATTTCCCAATTATTTTCGTAACAAAAGACCTGGACAAATTACCTCCGATCACGTTCGACCATTTAGACTGCTCGAAGTTAATGAAAGATATGGTGTTAATGAAAAGTGAAATAGATTGCATTAAGTCATCATACGTAACACATGATGATATGAATGGTTTAAAGATAGAAATGTGTCGCTTGAGGACGGATTCATCGCCGCCTACTTGGGCATTTAATGTTATCACAAAACGTAGTGCGAGGCTCGACAATGGACCCTTGGGGTTGTCGCGCGATTGTCTAACGCCATCATTCAGTGAGTCCCAAATTGAACACAACCTTACATCTGCTGACACTGTATTGCCCTCACCAACTTGTAGAGAAATGAGGGTGGATGTCTGTGTGCACGAAACCGCCGTGGTGCCTAAATCATGTGAGCGTCAATCGGCAACGATCGAGGCGGCCTGCGTGGGTACAGCCCGCGGCACGTAACTCTAGCGCTGAGCGAAATGTGGAGGGGATATCTGCGCATGGGTACAGTCGCGCACATGTGACAGAGAGAGACAAAAGTCCCTCGTCTTCGATGTGTCAGAGAGAGACAAGAGTCCTTCGTCCCTCTAGCCCCCCTGTGATACCCAATTTTTGACTTAACGGTCAGCGCTAGAGTTACGTGCCGCGGGCTGTACGAGCGGGGACGGTGGCATGGGAGGCGAGTGCGTGCCTGCTGTGTCGCGTCGCGAGCCGAGCGCTGGAACTGGTACTACAGCGAGCGGCGAGACGGCTGCGGTGACGTCACCACAGAGCCCGGTGCAAGCGATAACTCAAGTGCCTCAGCCCGACGATAAGGTTCGCAACACATCGGCATATCGGCGGCGTGAGCGTAAGCCACAGCAACAACTGCCTACAATGTCACTTACGAGTAGCAACGATGTTTGGCAGCATGTGCGGCGAAAGAAACAACCTAAATATCGGTTTATTGGAAAGTCGGGTGTAGCTCGAGATTTGGATTGTAATTTTAAGGCGGCTGATAAGAAGGTCCCGATTTTTATCACGAATGTTCATCTAGAAACGAACGAGTGTGACATAATCGATTATATTCGAAAGAAAACTAAAGAAGTTGTTGTTTTAGAAAGAATTAATATGAAAACGCAAAGGGGGCACAAAGCATATAAATTTTTCACATCCGATTGCAATGTCTCGTTATATTTGGACGAACAACTATGGCCCACTGGTATAATATTTAGACACTTTGTTAACTTCAAACATAAAAGATTGAACAGTCCCTGGGCTGTTACCGGCCTAAATGAGCTATGTAATGAATAAAGGTCCATATCGCTTTGCTAGTTACAACTGCAAGAACGTGAAGCGTTCCATCGATGACGTCAGAAATCTATGCCGCACGTGTGATATAGTATGCCTCCAAGAAACCTGGTTATTACCACACGACATACCATTTATTAGCACTATAGATAGCAGTTTTGGATATACTGGCAAGTCAGCTGTTATTACGTCGGCGGGCATACTGCGCGGGCGCCCTTATGGCGGAGTGGCAATATTATGGCGGCGTGGTATTTTTCCGAATGTATCCGTGTTGTCATGTGATAATTCGAGTATTTGTGCCGTTAAAATTATGACGTGTGATCGGGTATTACTAGTGATAAGTGTTTATATGCCTACAAATTGCACTAAAAATCTCGATTTATTTAAAGACTGTTTAAGTGAACTATGTGCTTTAGTACTTGCTCACGGCATTGAGTCAGTTTTTATTTTAGGTGATTTTAATGCGGACCCTCGTGAATTGTTTTTTAGGGAGTTAATGAACTATTGCGATGAGCAGTTTTTGACATGTATAGACGTAGATGTACTAGGGGTAGACTCGGAATATTATTCGTACATTAGTCAAGTATATGGTACATGTAGCTGGCTGGATCACTGCGTTGTAACGCAAGCGGCCAGGCAGTGTGTAACTAATGTGCGAATACAATATGATTCTATGGTTTCTGATCATTTGCCGCTCATACTTGAATGTAACTTAAATTTATTGACACCTAAGATATCTCATCTATAGAATCGGACAAAAATGTGATTTGGGGTCAACGAAATGACAAGCAGATCGCCAAATACATCAATGAGAGTAAGCAATTGTTAAAATGTATCGATTTCCCATTGAATTAACTTAACTACTTTCCATTGAATTACTAACAGTACGATGTCCTATGGCGTAAGCTAGACCGGATTAATTTACCAAATGAGATTACCACCATATTTCGTTTCTGGTATGGTCATCAAAGGAATCGCTATTTAACTTTTACGTTAATGACCTGATCGTGGCGCTCAGCAATTGCCATGTCGGCTGACATATCGATGGAGTGTCTGTGAATAATCTCAGTTATGCAGACGACATGGTATTGCTGAGTGCCTCGGTATGTGGTCTGAGGAGGTTGTTGAATGTATGCGAAGACTACGCTCGTGACCATGGTTTGCGGTATAATGTAACAAAAAGCAAGTTTATGGTATTTGAAGTCGGTGCAGCTAGTCTACAAAATGTTCCGCCTGTTAGACTGAACGGAACATCTCTGGAGAGGGTAAATAAATTTAAATACTTGGGACATATCCTAACACCTGACCTAAGTGATAATGAGGATGTTGAGAGAGAGCGGAGGTCGCTCTCGATACGAGCCAACATGATAGCCCGCAGGTTTGCTAGGTGTTCAATGGAAGTGAAAGTCACGCTATTTAAAGCCTATTGTACATCGCTGTACACCTGCAGCCTGTGGGCTAGTTACACTAAGAAGTGCTACGGCGACCTACGCGTTCTGTACAATAATGCGTTTAGGATTGTGTTGGGGCTGCCTCGGTTCTGCAGCGCCTCGGGCATGTTCGCGGAGGCCCGCACCGCCTGCTTTTACACGACTATACGCAGGCGGAGCATCTACTTGGTGCGCAGAGTACGGTCCAGCTCCAACGCAATCCTGGCGACGATTGCCGACAGGCTGGACTGCCCCTACATACGGCATTGCTGCAACAGACTTGTTCAGGTGTCAGGCGCTATTAATTTATGTATATGTGTTTTGTACGTGTCTTAAAAGTAAATATAGTAATTGTAATTTTATAATTTTGAATGTTATGTTATTTTAATTGTGATAGGAAATGAATTGCTTTATTATTTTTATGTAATGTGAAATGTTTGTCTTAAAAATGTAATTGCCTGATGGGTCTAGTTGCCCGAAATAAATGAATTTTATTTATTTATTTATATTAAAAACAAAAAAGGCCTTAAAATGGACCCTTGTGGAACAGCCATTTTAATTATAGATTCCGAAGATGTGTGTTACATCTTCGGAATCTATAATTAAAATAGCATTTAAGCCAACCTTTTGCATCCTGTCAGATACATATGACTCGATGACATCAAGCGCAGCTCCACGAATACCATAATGGAAAAGCTTTCGAATCAGTATACGGTGTTCCACACAATCAAATGCTTTAGAGAGATCACATAAAACAACAATAGCATCATGTGAGCTCTCCCAAGCCTTTAAGACATACGCCATTAACTTCACACCGGCATCCGTAGTTGATCTTGCTTTCGTGAAGCCGAACTGATTTTCGTGCAGTATTGAATGCTCGTTGAAGTGCGCCAAAAGTTGCTTGAGCATAATTTTTTCAATGATCTTTTTCAAGTTGGTAGTATAGATACTGGTCTTTAATTTGAGGGGTATGTTTTCTCTCCAGCCTTAAAAATTTAGGTGATTCTTCTATATTTCATTAAATTAGGAAAGGTACCTCTATCTATACAAAGATTGAATAAGCGGGCCTAAATAGGACCCATAAAACTAATAATTGGCTCTACAATTTTTACTGACATTCCCCATCAGTCTTTAGTATTCTTTATATTTAAGCTTTTGAATGTGTTTTTATAGTTTTGACAGTTCTGTTGAAGTATATTTAATAGAAAAACTGGGTACTTCGTTCGTGAAATTAGCTTTAAGAATAGCTTCTTCTGCATTGGGGCAAGAATTCAGTGACTTGATGACTTCTAGAGGTAAATTAGAGAAGAAATTATCAAAAGTATTTGCTTTAATTATTGGTTTTGAGACTGTCTGATTTTTAACCACGGGATATACAGATTACTTTTATATTTTATACAAAAAATATTCTGTATTTCCCTTAGTAATCGCATCACGCGTGAACGGATGGAACAATGTCGCTAATTCTTTTTCTGTTGTGTTTATTACAGTCAGATGAAGGTTCTTCTGAAAGCAAAAACGAAGAACAGACGGGAGGTTACGGCGAGGTCGAAGGCCGAGCCTAATACGCGAACGAAGTCACGGGCAGTCGCTTGTATTTCAATACACATCTGCAGTTTCACACTTCTTTGTTTTGTAATATGAGACGACCTTATTACCATCTTATACCCTATACTTATCTAATACACTCACCCATACTTTAGCGAAATCAAGGTAGCAGTTTAAATAATACAGTAGAACTCTTTCTAAATATTAAGTTTATTTCAAGTGTCTGTGAATGAATGAAGATTTTAGTATCGATATTTATTTCCAACTAGGTCTCAGAGCTTTAATAATAGGTTCTGCGTGAGACTGCATTGCGCACATCACCTAGAAACATTAGCTTTTGTACCGTGTTGTTAGCACTGTGTGCTAAGTGATTTCATGTCGTGCAGTGCCCTTCAAAGTAAATTAAGAGTCAGATCTGGCACCTGTCTGCCTTTTAATCTGTGCTTTATTCCGTTTAAAGAGTCTTATACCAGAGACGTAGCCTGTGACATATAGACGAACATCCAACAGGGCTAGTTTTGCTTTTTGTGTTCAAAGAAAATAATTCGAATATAGGTAGATTAAAATTTGTTTGAATGAAAAAAAATAAAAACCACCCTAGCACGGTCATGTGATACTTAGTCAATTTGTAAGGTATATGTTACTCATAAGATGCAATAATACAGTTTGAAAAAGTTTTATTTTTCAGTTTGATAGTAAGTGCTAGCGAAACTTTTAGTTTGGTGGTACAAGGTGGTGGCATCATTATATAAGCATAATATTTTGAGAAGACTGACGGTTCACCGCACACTACCGTTTAATGGCAATAATTGTAACCATAATAAAACAACACCAAAAAAAAAAGAAACAACACCTAGGTGTAGCTACGATTTATGGCCATAATTTAACATTGCCAATCAATATGGCGATTCATATTATGACCACAGTCTATCGATCTTTATGCTGTGGTATGACGATATAGGCAATAGCTCTGGTGGCTGTGTTTTTCTTATATCTGAGAAGATTACCGAGGTATTTTTGACATGAGCTCATTTTGGCTCAACTGAAAAACAGATTATAGGATACTACGTATAAGACGGACATCTTTAGTACATAAAAAACAATTAATGAAATAAATTTATACTAATTCACACTCATAAAGCACAACGCCGCAGCTTCAACCTTCATCTCTAAAATAGTATATTATGCAATTAGTGAATAAAGGACGGATTTAAAGCGAGAGCCTTAGATGAATTACGAGTAAGTAAGGATTCTAACGATTGAATCACGACCGCAGGAAGTGAATCGTGATTATTGAATCATGAGCGTAGCGAGTTATTCAAGTGTTAGAATCATGAGCAATTCGAGTGATTCATGGCCCTCGATATAAATCCATTTTATTCAAGAGTTGCATACTATACTTTATACCATGACTATGACAAAAAGAAATAACTTAAGCTAAAATAGACATTTAATGAAGAAAAAAGGAAGGTTACATTAATTTTCAATTCAATTCAAATCTCGAGGAGTTATTTGCACAAAGAGTTTGTATGTTGAGCATTCTTTGCGCAAGGAGTTTGTATCGAGTATCTTTTGCGCAAGGAAGTTGTATAAGCATTGAGATGGAGGCCGAATATATTGGTGTGTTCTAAATCCAAACATCAAAATAGTAATTAAAAAGCCTTTTTATTCATTGTTTTCAGTGAATAAAATAAGTTTTAAATAATAATAATAATATGGGACAACATCCACACAAAGGCCTTCAGGTCCCAAACTAGGCATAGCCTGTACTATGGTAACCTGATGACTGATATACATACTTATATACATATACACACCCAGACACAGATCAAACAGACATGTTCATGCACACAAATGTTTGACCTGTCCGGGGATCGAACCCGGGACCAGCGGCTCAGAAGGCAGGGGTGCTACCAACTGCGCCAACCGGCCTGTCGCAGTTGGTAAATTATTTATGTTTAGTAGTTGTTCCAATTTTAATGTGCATTTAAATTAATTTAACCTTTCTTTTTTCGTCATTGAAAGTCTAGTTTCGCTCAGTTACTTATTTTTCTCGTATTCATGGTATAAAGTATAGCATGCAACTCTTGAATGAAACGGATTTATATTGAGGGCCATGAATCACTTGCATCGCTCAGGATTCTAACACTTAAATAACACGCTACGCTCGTGATTCAATCATCACGAAGCACTCCCTGCGGTCGTGATTCAGTTGTTATAATCCTTCACTAACTCGTGATTCATCTATGACCCTCGCTTTAAATTCGTCCTTTATTCACTAATTGCATAATATACTATTTTACTGCCTAGTTCATTGTCAGATCTAGGTAAACTTTAATGTAACTACATCAGTTCACGCGGTATTATAACTCCAAATCACGGTAATATTATCTATAAAACCTATTACCGTGTCCAAATGATTCGAGACAGCAAATTACCAGCAGGTGTAGTATCCATTTTTAAAATACATATCATGTTCCGAGAAGTTAAAGGATCTTTAGTTGACTTACAAAAACTTGCAGCACATAGTTTCCTTTGCGTTTAGTCTTGTTTTTACAATTGGTGGCCGCTCGCGTTACTGTACTCGTAGGCTACGTGCTTAATAATTGGCTGGTCGTCCAGAGTCCATCACAGTACAAATTTGGAGGATAGGTTGGAATAAAAATCGTAAATAGAAATTGTTAATTGTATATTATGGTTGACTGGAAGAGATCGCTTGGAGCGTTAAGACTGCCCATTGTGACACTATTAATTGTACGCATTTAATTATAGTAAGATATTTTTGTAAACAACTGTTTCCTAATTCTTTATTTTTATATTAGCTGTAATGTGGTGTTTAAAGAGTTAATCTATTATAAATCTATATATCTAATATAATACCAAACGACTTAAAGACTGAAGAAAGAGATTATATTTTTACAAAGCGTTTAAAAGATTTACTACTACTCGTAACAAAATGCTACTATAACTTGAAAGAATTCATGAATGATTCATGCATTTAATGTTTTTTGTTAATAATTATTTTGACTAACTTGAATGAATCGGCCCGCTCAAAAATCATATTCCTACACTCAGATAGGTTCATATGTTTCCTATCACAACTGTAATATCTAATACAATGTTTATATGATTGCAATAAATAATTGAGTATGAGTATCTATATTTTTATTGTAATACTAGCTGACCCGCCAGAGGCTTCGCTCGCGTGGCCTCGCGGTATACGGTTAATTACAGTTTTTAACTATTCAACGGGAACTCTTTAATTTACCGGGATCAAAAGAATCCTATATGTTGACCATGGATATAAGCTACCACCATACAAAATTTCATTTATATCGGTCCAGTCGTTTCAAAGATTAGCCCGCACAAACCGACAGACAAACAGACAAACAGAGAAACAAAATAAAATTTAAAAAAATATTTATATCACTCCTTACATCGCCCTGACTCGAATTAAAAAAAATGAAAGTTTCGAAATTTGATCTCTACAGTTTTATTATACATATGTAGTGATAAGCTGCACGGCGCGGGTTCTGCGTGTTGATGGATGATATTGATGATGATTGTTTATTCCTATATCACTCGTGTATCAACAGTTAACTAAATATTAAAAAAATACATAAATATATAATAGAGGATATATACCTAATACCGTTTTGCTGTAAGACGACCGCTGCCATAGAATCGTATATCGACTTAAATTCAGTGAGGTTAAGCCGAGTAAGCCGCTTAGCAAAGAATTCAGCTTACATACAGTAAGAAAAACATTATACCTGATATAAAAGCTACAACGTTACGTGATATCACCGCCTACGCGTAAACAATTCTGTTTGCGTAAACTGCGTGTAAACACCATCCGGGACAGTAGTGGAGGTAGATTTTAAATTGTTATAACTTTTATGAAGTTCACTATTTGAAATCAATTACCTTATCTAATAGCTAATACTCGACTACTTTTACTCTATGGCTTATGAAATCTGAATCAAAATATCGAAAAAACATTTAAACTTGAAGGTCTGAAACAGAGACAGCTTATTATCTAGATTCTAGCGCAACCGATGATAGATCAGGGTCTGCGCGCATTACTTTGAGTCAGAATATTTGGTTGTGATAATGTGGTGGTACTTCCCAAGCCAGGCTTTTCCAAGAGAAGTCCTGGTGGCTGAACAAGGAAACTAAGATTGTAAATAACTGCCCAGCATGAGGGTTCTACTCGTATTTAGTTAGGCACATTGAATCTTACACGCGATCTAGATGGATTTTGGTAAATGAAATATTGCTTGGATTTGTGTTGTCCAAACAAAGGACTGAGTATATATTAAGATCGGGCTGAAGCCTTCGGTTAAAGTAACATCGTGATTAAATTCACAGCATGGCTGTAGGGCAATTCTATACCAAGTAATATCCCGAATTTCTTAACTTAAAAGTTTTGCAATTGTTTTTCTTTAATAGTTAATTTTAGTGTCCTACACAACGCGTTATGGTTAGAAATCTACCGCATGTTATGAAATTATGACGTACCCTCTGGCATCGTGTTAACTGTTTTGTTAAAGATATAATATCGTTTCGATGTCGCAAATTGTGACGATGACGTACCTAATGATGTTAAACTCGCTAAAAACGAAAAACACAAACGTAAACGTAGAACACACCCGCGTGTGGCCAGCAGTTTCGATCGAAGTGAAATTCTACACAAAATCCTTCTTTATTGGATGCTTAGAATATAAAACCATCAACTGCCAAATTTATTTAATGTTTTTATAGACATCGGCTTAAGGTTCTGCGTTAAGGAGTCAGAACAAGTAGGTAATCATATTATACATAGTGCTATTAGTGATTTTGTTTGTTACGCTTTCACGCCTAAAGGCTGAACGGATCTTGATCAAAATTTGGATTTATATCAAATATAATATTGTATTTTATATTTAAACTATGACAATGACTATAATAATCTTCTCCTCAATGAGAAGAAAACTAATCGTATAAAGTTCTCGAAAACAAATGTGAGACAAATAGAAACTAATATACAATTGATTGGGTTGGCCATGGTGGAGTCAACGGTCTTTTTAGGAATAACTATGGACTCCTCCACATTTAAAAATTGTCTAGAAGACTCAGTTCAGCTCATGTTGTTAACAAAATTAGACTATTAAGTGATGTAGACACAGTTAGAATAGTTTATTTTAGTTATTTTCTTATTGTTATGACTTATGGCTCTGGGGATGTTCTGCAGATCTTAATTCTAATTTCATACTGCAAAAAAGGGCAATACGAGCTATCTACCGTTTAGCTCCCAGAGTTTCCCTTAGACAGAAGTTTATAGATATAAACATTCTATCTGTTGTCTCTCAGTTTATCTATGAAAATCTAATGTACGTCAAGAAAAAGAGGAACAGTTTTGAAAAAAAGGAGTAATGCTGATTCCGCGGAAGAAGCACAAGCTATCCGTACATGTAACGCGTACATGTACGCGTATACGATTTTATAATAACCTTCCCAATGTTATCCGAGATTTGCCTATTAATAAGTTTAAAATTACTATTAAAACTAAACTCTGTCAAAAAGGTTATTACACAATTTCGGATTACTTGGAGGATAAAACAGAAACTGATCACTTCAGGATCTACCTACTCGTGTATTACCATGTCAAAGTGAAGCGTGTCTTGCCCTACTGATACCATTATTATGGTCTTTTTTAAGTCATTATTGTCATTTGTAAGGCAACACACTGGAGCTAAAAATAAACGAACTTGTTATATACATTAAGAAATTGGCGATACAAAAAAATGTAAAAAGACAAGCCCGCTGAGTTTCTTGCCGGATCTTATCAGTCGTAGTCGCGTTCCGATCCGGTTGTCGATTTAAGAAATAATAAATGTAATATGACAATTTGTAAGTGCCGCCGTAGACGTGCGTCTAGATTCTGTATAGGCCTATGGTGATGAAATGCAATGACAGTTTTTTTCCATGGTGATTGAATTTATATTTATCGGTACGTAGGTACTGTATTTTATTATTAGTGTTTACTGATTGATTTATTAAGTATTTAAAATTACATAATAATACAAGTATAGCAATTGCGTTTGTGTATATTTTATGAAATAAAAATAAAAACAAACATAAAAATAGATTGTGCGACATTGGAATATGTTGAACAATATACATATCTAGGTAAACAAATAGGTTTCAATAAAGACATCAATGAGCTGGAAGTAGAAAGGAGAGTCAAAAACACTTGGTCGAAATATTGGAGCTTAGAGGAAGTAATTTAAAGTGATATGCCCATTAAGTTAAAAAAGAAGATAATGGATTCATACCTTATCTCATGCTTAACATACGCATGCCAAACTTGAAATTAAAAAAGGAACAAAAAAACAAAATAATCACATGCCAAATGGCTATGAAACGTAGCATGATGAATATTAAAAGAATACATATAATAAAACACACCGATATAAGAGCGAAAACAAAAACAATTGATGCTCATAACCAAGCACAATCATAAAAACGGAAATGGACATGTCGGCGACTCAAAGACAACCGATGGACAAAAACGGTGACACCATGGCAAGGACCAACAGGCAAACGTCACAAAGGTAGACTATACGCACGCTGGGAGGACGATATTAAGAAAATAGCTGGACCACAATGGAAGCAAATAGCTCAAGATAGTAAGAAATGGCAATCCTTGGAAGGGGCCTTCACCTGAGAGGGGTTCCTAACTAAACAGAACAAGTACAATTTGAAAAATTTTATACCGTTTTCCATTCTATTCAGTTATTGGAGTGTAACTCAAAAACTACGGACCCGAATTTGATGAAATTAATTAAATGGGACCATACGGGAAGCAACAGCTGCCAAACAAAAAAAGAATTTTGAGAATCCATTCTTAGATAGATAGATAGATAGATAACACTTTATTGTTCACAAAAACTTAACAATATGAAAACTTAAATGTAATGATTACAAAAGTTGTGTCACAATGGGCGGCCTTATTGCTAAAAGCGATCTCTTCCAGGCAACCTTAGGATGGAATGTATATATTTAAAATTCATCGACATGGGCGCGTTTTTAAAACATAAGTAAACATGGATATAAAAAGCAATGGAAAAATAACAATAACATAGCGAGATAATACAAAAAGGATATAACAATACGTAATCTTGTAATATCATATTATTACCATGTACTAGTAAAGTGTCATACCCAACAATAAAAATATGTATCCAATAGGTATAAATACCAATATAATAACATAAATACATATATAAATACATAAACCTAAAGCAATTAAGGGACAATAAAAAAGTGCAGTGCAGTATTATATGTTTAGATATATTTTTTTAATTTGATCCTTAAAAATGTTTGTAGATGTTGCACGTCTGATTAAAATAGGTAAGGAATTCCATAGGAGGGTGGCTTGGACAGTAAATGAACCATTGTAAAAAGAACTTGAATGTGGAGGAATCGCAAGAACAAGATTTTCTGATGACCTTAGTGGGTGTGAAGGACAGTTAAGGAAGTTAAAACGTTCTTTGAGATAGCGCGGATATGAAGGATTAAACAAAATATTGTATAGAAGGCAAAGAATGTGGGTATTCCGGCGAAGACGTATGGGGAGCCACTTGAGCTTATTACGGAATTGAGAGACATGATCATATTTGCGCAAACCAAATATGAATCTAATACAGAAATTTTGAAGTCGCTCAAGCTTATTAAGTTGTTCCTCCGTTATATCTAGGTAGCAGGTGTCAGCATAGTCAAGAATGGGTAGTAACAGGGATTGAACTAGTGAAATTTTAGTGGTAGTAGGAAGGAAGTTACGCAACCTTTTTAATGATGCAGCAGACGCAAACAGTTTACGACTTGTTACCTGCAACTGTAGATCCTACTTCATACAGCAATCCAAAGTTAGCCCCATACTTTTCACAGACTTACTAAAAGGAATGGCAACTCCACCAAAAACAACCCCCGGAAGCGTTGCCCATTCCACCTTAGATAACAATCTTGAACTTCCAATGATGATCGAATGCGTTTTTACAGGATTTATTTTTAATCCAAAGGATTTGCTCCACTCAGATATTCGATTAAGGTCATTATTTGTGGTTTGAATAGCTTCCGGTAATTTATCCAATGTGGCCTGGGAATATATTTGTAGATCATCTGCGTATAGGTGGTACGAAGAAGAAAGATTATGGGAAATGGTATTAATAAATAATGCAAATAAAAGAGGTGATAGGACGCCGCCTTGAGGAACGCCTGCAGTCGTATCACACCACGAAGAAAAACTGTCTTCGAGGCGAACACGTTGTCTGCGTCCGTATAAATAACTATGAAACCAATCAATCACCGTTGGAGATATGTTAATCGAGCTAAGCAATGCAAGGAAAATGTCAAAATTTACAGTGTTAAACGCATTACTGAAGTCTAACATAGTAAGAACAGTAAGTTGGCCATTGTCCATACCGAAACTAATATCGTCTGTGATTTTGGCGAGAGTTGTAACTGTACTGTGCCCACGTCGAAATCCGGATTGAAGCGGATTGAGGAGATCATTATTGGAGAGGAACTTGTTAAGTTGGTTGTGGATAAGACGCTCGAGAACTTTAGAGAGAAACGGGAGTATAGAAATAGGGCGGTAATCAGAGTGACATTTAGGATTAAGTTTTTTAGGAAGAGGTATGATATGGGCGTCTTTCCAAACAGAAGGAAAGACTCCAGTGGTAATAGAATTATTGAAAATGCAACAGAGGATGGGAAGGATAGTATCTAGGATGGGTACAACCATATTACGGCTAATACAGTCATGGCCGATTGCACTAGATGTGATAGACATAATGCTTTTCTTAACATCACAAGCAGATAATTGATTTAGAATAAACGGGGAGTAGTCAGGAGTTGGCAGAGTTGAAAGATAATGCAGTGTATTATTTTTATCTATGTCGCTAAGATCAGACGAGGAAGAAAAGTAGAGGTTGAGCGAGTTTATATTTAAATCATTTGGAATTGAGTCATGTCGTGATTTACCAATTCCCAACGTCCTGAGAAATTTCCAGACTTTGGAGGTGTCTTCATTATCAACAGATTTATGAACATGGCGACGTAAAGCATCCCATGCATAAAATATATACATAACACACCATGTTGCAGACATTTCGGGCCTTGACATACGCTGCTTTGATTGTTTCGGTTGGTTGACGTTTATATTTATACTTCGCAAGAACCTTTTTATGAATCATAATTTTAATGTCGTCAGAAAGCCAGGGGGCGGGTAGGTGTTTAAGTATTATAGCATGCAAGGGGGCATGCTTGTCGTACAGTTGCGTTATGATAGAATTAAAAATAGCTACTTGGTCGTTCACAGTCTCGGCATTAATTACAGGTGACCAATCAATCCTCTGGGCATCCTGAAGGAATGCTTCCTTGTCCATACCACTAAAATTACGCTGAAGAATAACTTTAGGCTTTGGTTTTGGAGGACGAACTTTGTATGACAGATAGATTAAGTCGTGATACGAGAAAGCATGAGCTGAGCATTGACCGTGCTTTGCAACATGCTGGGAGGATGATACAATGACTAGATCAAGAAGCGAAGGAGAGTTGTTTGGAGAGTGGTGAGTGGCATTAAGTGGGAGAATATGCATGTTGCACGAATTAATAATGGATTCAAGTGAAGATGAACGTTTGTCATGCTTGAGAAGACATGTGTTGACATCACCCATATTAATCGTGTGATTGTATGAGGAAATATGATCTTCTAAGATCTTTTCAAACTCAGAGAAGTAATTGATGTGTGATGAGGGGCTATAATAGGCTCCAAGTAATATTTTATTATGAGGTAAGAGTACCTCCACAAATAGGTGCTCGCCTGCATTAGAAGGCGGTGGCTGAGATGAGGTGCTAATTACAGAGAAAGAAATATGTGACCGAAGATAAATAGCTACCCCTCCCCCGACCCTATCAACGTGATCGTTGCGGATGAGATTAAAACCAGGCAGAGAATAGGAGATGGAAGGTAGGCATGGTTTGAGCCATGTCTCCGAGACCACAATAGCATGAATATTTTTACAGTCAAGGAAAACCTGCATTTCTAGGTAATGAGCCGGAATACTCTGCGCATTTATGTGAATCACGTTAAAATTCTTCGTTACATCAGAAAATTGTGTGTCGAGCGTTTTATAAAGCGATGGAATACTAACGAAACTGTCATCACTACTTGTAGAAGAGTCAGAAGGTACAGAAAAATACTGCTCACTATCACTGCTTAATAGCAGTTATCAAAAATGCTCAACATAATTATACAATATATTAATACTTAACAATATAAAATATATATAATATACCTAATCAACAATAGTAAGATGTTTACACTTACTAAATTAAAAACTAACTTATCACCTGCCAGTTGTGTATAGATTAAAACAATATACTTAATGATTAACCTCTACCTAAATAATGTAATATAAAAACTTAATTAAAATTCTAAAAATATCGCAGCAGTCAGTGTCGCGATACAATACGTAGAAACCACAGAGGGCCAAAAAAAAAAAAATGAGAATTATGTAAAAAAATTATACTGACACTGACACTGACAGCTGACAGACATGAAAATCAAGCAAATGGTTATCGCATAGTCTGTGGAATTTAACAATTTGTTTGATTGAGCAAAGAGAATATAATACTAGTTGAATTGAATACTATGATTGAGTTGATACCACAGAGTGTTTACTGTACAACTGTTGTATTCTACTAATTTTGAGAATCGGTGCACCCAGTCGAAAGTTATCAGGTAACAAATATATTTAAAAAAAACAGTGGAATTGAGTACCTCCTCCTTTTTGGAAGTCAGTAGAAAATATATAAAAGTATCATGTATTGCAAAGTTCTTCAATTATTTTCAAGCTACAACAAGAAGTTATACATAGGTGAGCAACTATGCAAATTAATCGTCGTTCATTTTCATAATTGTAACACTCATTCTGTTAGGAAATAAAAAAAGGCTATTTTATTTATTTCAATATATATTTTATGACATTTTGGTATACAGATAGATTTGGCCTTGGAGACGATATTTTATTATATATATATATTTATATATATATTTTTTACAAATTACTAATCCTGCGCAGACGAAGTCGCGGGCACCAGCTGGTATAAAAATGAACTCGTATTTTTCCTGGTCACGCTATAACTTGAGAATGGCTTTACCGATTTCATTCAACTTTATTGAATGTTTTCTAATACTTTGTAGAAGGTTCTTGCATTAAAAATATTAAGAAAAGACGGGAGGATATGGCGAGGCTGAAGGCTGAGCCTACTACGCGAACGAAGTCGCTGGCAGTCGCTAGTGTAAACTTACAGCATGGTTGTTACCTTACTATGACCTTACAAGTACCTAACCAGGTCTTCTTAACTAACTAAGTATAATAAAAACTGTACGATTATTACATCTCTGCCAAACAGCCTTGTTACGAGTACATAGTTCATTCGACACCGTCTGTCCACGAATAATATTGCGACTGTACCGCTTGCTAGCTGTCACCAGAATGAGCCAACGCTTTATTATCCTTTATAAACAAAACTTTTGCAAAACTTTATTCTCCCCATCCCACCAATTTGTGTTGCCAGTCCAGTTTTAATTTTTAGCAAACAGTTTAATTAATTTATAAAAAGTAGGGAACAAATAAGAAATCTAACATATTCTCAAAATATGAAATTCCCGAAATTTTTGTATTTACTTACGACGATAAAGTGGTAGTACTTTTTTAAATGCCAAACCTTTGTGTATGGTTGATATGACTATAGTTGATTATAGCCAATATACGGTGTATATGCCGATAACATAGAAGTATGTACAGCATACATGTTTGAATCCCATTGTTGAATACAAACTTTGAAATACAAAATCATGTCTAATTTCCTAGTACAGTGCCCTGAAATGTACAAAGCTTCAAATATTTTATTTTAAAAAGATTAGGATCCACTACACGCCAGAAACAAAATCTTAAAGTTATGTCACTGTTTATACTTTTTACGTTTATTACTATTATTATTACGTTTATTATTATTTTTACGTTTATGTATAAATTCTCGGCAGTCACCGATCACAAAATAACAAGTCTGAAAGAGTGAATGAATGGATTTATAAGTTTGATATAGTTTTAATTTAAAAAAAAAGAGGATACGTGGGGCGCTACTATCGATAATTTTATATAGATAAATAAAATATCGTCTATGATAAAACGCAATGAAGCATCAATAGGTCTCAAGGGTTACCGAGAGCTGACACTGTTTCTCGAACTTAGGCATTGCTATCTTATCTGGACAACACATTATATTGTGAAATATGACAACTACTATCATGGGAATGGCCTGCTTAAAATCGAGTGCATGTAACATTTAATGTCCAGGTTCATGATAATTATCAACTTAAAATAAATCTGCGTCAGAAACAGGGTGATTAGCATGTGACCACACGTATCACATATACCTAAATCCACGGCATAATTAAGAAAGCAATTTTATCCATTATAATTTCAATAAGAAAATCATAGAATTGAATTTGAATTGGAAATTGGAGAGGGTACGTTCCAATTGAATTTATAAGAAGGTATGAATGGCTTCATGTACCAAGGTCGTCGTTTTGGTGAACTTACATTCAGAATATCTAAGGGTCTTATTGTAAATTGAGATTAATACCATAGGTATGTTTATTCCTTAAAAGGTATAGAATTACAGAACATCTAATACTTACTGATTACTTATATTATTATTACTTAATATTACTCTAATACGTAGGTACATAATATTTATAATATCTGGATCTCAGACACGGTGTGGGTTTTGCGGGCGATAAATCGATCTAGCTAGGTTTAATTTTTAGAAAACGTCGATTTTTCCGGCAATGAATAAGAACAGTTTGTTCGTTGCGTTCATACTAGATGGCGTAAAAGTAGCATTGCAAAATCCTGAATTGCGGTGACATGATTCTCACGGAGCAACACCAACCTTTGTTCGTTGCGTTCAAACTAGATGGCGTCGAATTACAAAAACCTAAATCATGGCAAAAAATATGCTGAAAAAAACCAGCACATTAAAGCAGCCTGAATTCGAGTGTCTTACCTAGGGTCAGGGTTAACTATCTTCTTCAAAGATAGTTAACCCTGACACTAACGAAGTAGCAGAAGCCAAAATGATTACAACGTAAAAACGATTAAATTTTTAAGTCCTCTGATAGTGTGTCTGTCTAGATAACTATCCCGGAAAAGCAATTTATATCAGGACACCTCCCTCTCTAAACCATTCCAAGCTATCAAAGCTCCACAAAACGCAATAAATTACTATCTATTATGCGCAGAAGGTTGTATGTTGTATACGTATTTGTGCACTAACTTTGCCTGCGTGAGAATTACTATCTCATAGTTCTAAATCCCAGGTTCAAGGTTGTTAAGATGGTTGGTTAAGAAGTTTGGTCGCGAAAATGTAACAAACAGACATACTTTTGCAATTATATACAGTGATTTTATTTTATTTTATTTTACAACACACACTTTTCTGTTTCTGTTTCGAACACTTTTCAGCGAACATGGTCACGGGTAGACCATGTTCACTAAAATGTGTTCGAAACGTCGTCGGGACTAAATAATATAAAATTATACGCGATTTAATCCGTTTAAAATTGTCTAATTACAAAGCGAATAATATAATTTCTTCGCAGCTGGTTATGAATTTCTAGTTATGAATGTGAATTAAGGGAATTTTACCTTTACAATGAAGTAACTATAAGAATAATGTATTATACTACTCACTAATTTAATTATTTAAGTATTATAATCAGAATGACATTAAATAATGAATAACTTTCATAACGGCAGCCAGTTTAACAATACAATATACGACATCTATGGTCATCATTCAGGAAATAGTTTCTGTACTCCTCTGACAGCCTGATTGAAATTAAATTGGCGTTTTCGCTATTTATGTGAAGTCGGACCTGCAGTGGACCTTTGTTTGCGTTAAATCGATTTTGAGGTTTCTAATTAAATTGTTTGATAGGTTTTTAGATAGGTAGAAAATTCTTTATTGCACACAACTAAAAGTACATAGGCGAACTTAATGCTAATTAGCATTTTCTTCCAGCTAACCTTTGTGTGATATGGAAGTGTGTTTGATAGTGCTTTATTTAAAATTTAAGAGTTTCTATAGATCAGATACTTTAGGTAGAATATTAATAAATGGTAAACTATTTATATACTACAACTTTACATATACATATATACACACATTTATAGGGACCAAAGCTCAGTATTTACATACATACAGTACATACATTTTACTTTTGTATTTATAAACTATCTGACCCGAGTCCCAACTGTCATATTCGCTTATTATTATTATAATACTAGCGACTGCCCGCGACTTCGTTGGCGTAGTAGGCTCTGGCTTCGGCCTCGCAATAACTTCCCATCTTTTCTTGGTTTTTCTTTCATAAGAACCTTTTCCTGACAATAATTAACACAACAAAAAAGAATTAGCGAGATTGTTCCATCCGTTATCAAGTTATAGCGTGACCAGGAGAAATAGGGGTTCATTTTTATATGTATAGATTTACATTTAAAATCTCGGGTCTACGCTTAATCCTTTGATATGCGTCAGTGAAGCCAAAACCAACACTAAGTTACAGTATAAAGATGCAACAGTATGGAAACTAAGCCTAGTTGATTAAATAATTATCTATGCCCCATTGAAGCCATAGGGTTGTTACTTTTAATGTTTTAAGGTATTGTTTTTTTTAATATAAAACATTCGTTGATCTGCTGTAGACATTAAATCTAGTTAATTCTAGTTTACAAATAAAATGTATATGTATAGGTGTAGGGCGTCGGATAATCTTGATAGTTTAAAATCCGGAACAGTTTTGTATTGACACATAACCTCTTGTAGATCTTGGGATTTTTTATAGGTTTACTACACTAACTTATCATTATGGCATAACCTTTTACAAGTTTTGGCGGGAGCGTGAGCCGCGGTTGGGCGCGTGGTAGGAGCTGTAGGTGGCGCGGGTGCAGTGCTCATGAGCTCTGTTTTCGGGTGTTTGTCACGCATTTTCGGGCTGAACCGTACTGCGTTTCAACCTCAAAAATGCGTTTGATACCTTGTAATTAAAAAACATTAAATTAAAAATACTTTTATTCTTGATAAACTACAGATTATTGACTCCAAAAAAAGTTGATAATTTCGCCCAGCCGCCATCTTCGATTTCAATTTTGTTAGCACTATCGGCTTCAACGCCCTCGAAAACCATAAAAATGACACCCAAGATAAAAAAGTGGATAATTTCGGGCAGATGCCATCTTGCATTTCTATTTTGACAGGACTATCGGCTTCAACGCCCTCGACAACCACGAAAACGAGACCCATGACGATAAAGTTTATAATTTCGCGCAAACGCCTAATTGGATTTCTATTTTGACAGCACTATCTACTTCGACACCCTCGAAAACCATGAAAATGAGACCCATGACGATAAAGTTGATAATTTCGCGCAGACGCCTAATTAGATTTCGATTTTGTCAGACTATCGGCTTCGACACCCTCGAAAACCATAAAAACGACACCCATGACGATAAAGTTGATAATTTCGCGCAGACGCCTAATTAGATTTCGATTTTGTCAGACTATCGGCTTCGACACCCTCGAAAACCATGAAAACGAGACCCATGACGATAAAGTTGATAATTTCGCGCAGACGCCTAATTAGATTTCGATTTTGTCAGACTATCGGCTTCGACACCCTCGAAAACCATGAAAACGAGACCCATGACGATAAAGTTGATAATTTCGCGCAGACGCCTAATTAGATTTCGATTTTGTCAGACTATCGGCTTCGACACCCTCGAAAACCATAAAAACGACACCCAGTACGAAATAGTTCATAATAATATAATAATCTATCGCAGCCGCCATCTAAGATTTGTATTTTGTGTTATGTTTTACGAATTTATTATGATTGATCATACAAGAACATTATAACAATTTTAAAACACATAGCAGTCAGTCAAGTGTGACATTTCATATTTTAGATTATACGAGTATAAAAAAGACGTGTGGCACTCGGAGACTGCCGCGGTAAAGTTATTGCATAGCTGTTTTTATCAACTTATGCAAATATAATTATTTAACCAATGCCATCTAGAGGCGAGTTGCTGAACTAAAGAGACATGCGTGATATTTCAAAAAGTCATTAAAAGTTCTGCTATTCATCGATAGATGCCAAATCAACTTATGCAATTATAATTATTTAACCAATGCCATCTAGAGGCGAGTTGCTGAACTAAAGAGACAAGCGTTATATTTCAAAAAGTCATTAAAAGTTCTGCTATTCATCGATAGATGGAGTCGGAGTGTTATTATCGTTACGGAATTTCTGGATTCGGTCTCCACGCCCAAGGCCCGCGATAGAAGCTATGCAATAGCTTAAAAGGTTATGATGCTTAGTTATGATGTAAAAATAGTTTGTAACACTCACTACTGACGGCTCCGCGAGAACCGCTTAGGGGTCTCGTCGATGCGCATGTTTATGTCAGTGGGCCGTTTCGAACGATTAAAGATAGTTTCCGTACTGTTCTCCATATATCTACTGTGACTAAGGGACCTTTTTATAAAGGACTGTTATGTGTTTTTCCTTAATGTATGTATCAGTCGTGCGATTCTCTAAGAGCAAACATCGTTGCATCTTTGACAACATCCGTGAAAAAAATGACGAGATTACAAGAAACGTTGGATAAACAACCTTATGTACAAGGGCGATATCTCATAAAGTATTTGACATCTGTGAGCTCGTCGACGAGCACAACGACGAAAAATTAAAGAATAGTAGGGCTGTTCTTATGTTCGCTTGTAAATATTCAACTGCTTAACTAATTTTGATAAATGTGAAAGTCATTAGATTCGTCTTGATGCCACAAGTGTCCCATATATGGATATACATAAAATACTTAAATGGCAGATTTTTTACGCTTTAATGCGTGGGCTAATTATTTCCACAGAATTTTCTTCTTAGGCATCAATATAGGTATACTCTCTGATTCTGAGTGGCTCTTGAATTAGTAAGCTAGTATTTTAGTTTACAGTCAAAACTGTGTACATTTTTATCTCTGAAATTCACTTTGCCCTCATCTTCTTAATATAAAGGTCAGTTCAACGCGTTAGTTACTATAAAGTCAAAAAACTACTATGTCGACGTTGACTGCTGCTAAGCGTCACGCTTGCTCATAACATTTCAGTGCCATTAGGAATTTTAAACTACAATCCGCTCCTCACCGTGAGATATAAGATGTTAAATCTCTTGCCCTGTAATTTCAATGGAAACATTGTCCTTCAATGAAACACAGTAATGTTTGCACACAACTGCTTCATAGTTGAATAACTGCCAAAGGTGTGGTACTTCCCCAGATTACTTTGCAAAAGTCCTACCACTACAAACTGATGTCTTGAGAATCCTCTTACCAAATTAGGCCTATTACCACAATTTCAAAACCCATTATCACCAACTTGTTCTTTGTTAATTTTTACATCAACCAATTTACATCCCTTATTAAAAGAAACAGGAAACTCTCCGTTCTATCCTTCATTCTGCTGATTAAAATAAATTATCGTCTGCCTTTTAAAAGTAATAAATCACTTCGCTCACAAAAGTGAAATCCGAGCCATTACTCTTTTCTTACTTTTATTCGGACACGGCTAATTAAACTGAAGTCGTTGATTAATTGTAATGGAAGACGCGGTAAAGTATTTTACCTATATATTTAGTTATAGAAGACCGATTTAGCTTTGGGCACTTAGATTACTAGGTATGTGACTTTGTGTTTAGTCCATGTAATAATAATCACAAAACAAAGAGAAAGGCGTCCACTGTCGTGCTACATGTGCTAGTCAGTAGGTCTTGTCTTTTTTAGGGCTCTGTACCTCAAAAGGAAAAACGGAACCCTTATAGGATCACTTTGTTGTCCATCTGTCCGTCTGTGCGTATGTCCATCTGTCCGTCTATCTGTCTGTCTGTCTGTCCGTTTTTCCGTCTTGTTGTGTCCGGCTTGTCTGTCAAGAGCCTTTTACTCAAGAACGCGTAGAGGTATCAATTTGAAATTTATATCGAACACTCGGGTCACTTTCAGCTATAAAAAAACAAACTTGTAAAATAATAAATAATGTCGCACTTGTTCGCATGTTGTGCGATTTCACAAGGTAATCAAAACCTATAGGGAACTTCCCGATGACCTGTAATAATGAAATTTGGTAAGAAGCAATGTCATAAATCACATACAAAGGAATACATCTGCAAACTGTATATATGTACTTTAAGAGGGTCGCATAGCTGGTACTTGCCCAGACTAAAAGAAATAACTCTATTCTACCTATTAATATTGTCCAATTTCAGTTTTTTTTTCATGTAAACAACACATTGTTTACTATGCCCGTGCGTTTACTTTTTCAGTTTTTAAAGAACTATAATTTTACCATTCGGACACAGGATTGTAAATGAACAGGTAAGTTGGTCAGAAAATTTAGGCCATGTCAATTTATTTACTCTTATCTACTTAAGCCCATCACACACGATGAAGATACTATAAAATATATATTATCTTAGGGCAGATTCGGACATATCGCTCACCATATAATTCAATGAGCGACCACACACGGTGAATATACCATAATATTTTAAGTTAGAGTAGCTTAAGATGCCACCGATATTCGAAAGGCATGTTAACATACGCTAAGACTACTGCAGATAATGATGATATCTTAAGATAGTGTCCCATACTGATCTTAAGATCAAATACAAGGTGTTGACAAAACCGTTGTAGTAAATGGACGTCTGGTTTTCAGTTACCGAACAAATTTATATTTTCAAAATAAAAAACTAATAAAGCTTCACATTATCTTATGTGCCTTTTTTGTTTCAAACCTGTAGACATATTTTATGTAAGTAAATAAAAATAAAACTAACGTCTGACTAACGCGATTGTGTCAAACAAAGGAAATCATCAAATAAGTGAGACTTTCTATCTACTAACCGAACTAGCGGTATGAAAATTTTATCTTCTTAGAATTAAAAAAAAAATTCTATGGGCCTAACCTCCATAGGTTTTTCTAGATTGTAGGTACTACCTATAGATCAATCAAACTAAGGTAACTACTAAATCGATGTTAGTATTCTTGATGAAATAAGGCTAGGCGCGACTTCGTTCGCGTAGCCCTTTAATTAATGCTTTCGGTATGAACCCCATCTAAATTGGTGGAAATTCCTGTTTCCTGTGTTGTATGTGATCTTCTATCCAGATTCTTCGTTTTTACTTTTAGCTAGTATGACGGTTATATCATATTCACAGTCCCAATCATCATCTGAGGAACTGTCCAACAGGTCTAGCAACAAAATACGAATCATCGCAAAATAAAAAATATGAACACCTGTATATTACAGTGTGAACGATTGAGACGTGCGGCTCCCGAGACGGTTTCCGATAGAATGTACGCTTGCTATATATTATAGTATCTGCGCCGTGTGTGGTGGGTTAAGATAACATAAGATTTACATTCGACGCTATAATATATATTATCTTTGTCGTGTGTGTGATGGGCTTGACGCTGCTAAATAGACCTGCACACATTTCATTTAGCTATCTATTTCCATAATTGAAATGTTATATACGCACAGCAATTTTATTAACTTTTATGTCTTCATTTTGAGTCACTGAACATTTTTCCGCTTATTAGAACATGTCATAGAAGCATTTAAGGTAAAACGCGTCGAAAGCACTTAAGGCCCGGGGCGGCCGCTCATTAAGGTGACGGCGATGTTTTAATGGAATTTGTCACCACCCTGTTTGGACATCGTGCGTTGATTGCTAATCCGATAATGAGTTTATGTTACGTTAAGAAGGACTGTTTTAATATTACGAATTCACTTGCGTGGAGCCTTTTCCTCAGCTTATCTGTTATGAGCGTCCTACAGTGTACTCAACACTCCCTCAATCAATCAGCCTTCGGCCTTTTCTTTCACAAGAACCTGTAATAATGTACTCTGTTAGTTATGACTATTATAATTAGCGAATTTTTTTCCATCCGAGATTGAGAAATAGTTATTCGTGACTTAAAAAAAGTATATCGACGACGGAAAGCAATAAGGTCGTAACTCTGGCATACCTTACTTTACACCAGAGCCAAAAAACAGAAAAATAATGAGGAAATTTATTTATATCTTTTGAACGGTATGTCATATGAACGTAATTTTTAAACCATAGATATGAAATTAAAATCTGCTTTAGATTGTCTATAAACCAATAAGGTCCTATTCTCAGAAGTAAGGTTTTACTACTTACGTCCATTGTCAACAGAAATACAGACCTCTAAAATGTCGTATCATGTCATGATGTTTGTACTGAATCAGTAAATTAAAACAAATTCACTGACCTCAACAAGGATGTAACTACTTTTTGTTTAAATATTATGTTAGGAACGGGGTGTAAGCATGTTCATATTACATACAATGGCTACAAAATTGGTCGCAATGTAAACCTCTAGAAATCTAATGATCTTAATAAAATGACGTAAGCTTTTCTTAACGTAAATTAAATGAACTTTAAAAAGTGACATGTGGAAAATCTTACTCTTACTCGGCAATACTATATCTTATTAAGGTCGGATTCAATATAAAGGTAAACAATAAGTTGGTTATTATTGAAAACCTTTTCTTGAAACAATCAAACAATTTAATACTATTATTCCCAATCATTTACAAACATCAACAGTGTCTGTCTGGGATGTGATTATGATTTCACAAGTATATTCTTAAGAGACGGATACTTATTGAGACACCTGCAACTCAAGTACCGGTTTGAATCAGGTATCAAATATCAAAAAATGATCTCTCGTGACAATGGTAATGTGTGCAATTGAACATGGGATCAATTTATACAATTATAATTTGCGCGTCAGCAAAAATAATAACAAAATTACAAATATAATGTACCTAATCACTCAAGCTTATATTCTGGGCTATATTGGTGACTTTAACTCGTCTACGGATCTCCTCACTTCTGATTCGATCACGTGGATAAACCCCGAGCGTAGCCCTCCCCATAACTCGTTGTGCGACTTTGAGCTTTCACCACGTTTCAGTGCCATTATGTCGTCACTGGTAACACACATTGGTCAAAGACTATTGTCTGAAGACGTATGTATCATTTAAATGCCTACCTTCCAAATGCCTTAACAATTTTTTTAGAAATATGTAAAGAGTACACACTTATCATCTAATTATTATCTGCTTAACGGTATTATTAAACTACATCATCGACATTGATCAGTTTACAACATCGATTGATTCGTGTGTGTTTCCTAAGATAGGTACGTATCGTTTAGATTTGTTGGTCGGTAAGTTAATAAAACATCCTTAAAATTAATTGGTCATACGTAACGTAAGTATCTACTTTTGTAGTTTTAAACATATATTTCAAAATTAATCTTGACTTATAGTTACATTTATTAAGAACGTTTTTAGTTATTAGTTAACTAAGTATAATTAAAGGTATCAGTAGGTACTCAATTAAAACTTTGCATAGCTTTATTTGGATAAAATAAAACCTTACAATTTTTACAACACTATTTCAGTGAGGTAAAACAAACAACCTTTCATCTCGGCGTCAGCGTAGTGACAAAGGTAGCTTGCCTGGGGCGTAAGCGAGGTTAAACTGGTATGTTTCAGAAATAACGGGTCCTAAAATTCGTCTTAACTGCCTAAAGTACAAATTATTCGTATCAGTAAATTGTTTTAACATGGTATGGATGGATTTAAGTCACCCACAAAATTGTAGTATCGTAGAGGTTATTCGTTATCCTTATAAAAATACGAACCGTGAGAATGTAATGAGTAACCATTGGAGTATAAAATGCATCCCGCAAAAAAGACGAACAGATATCATGCCCTGGATAACCTGATCAACAGCATACCCAGCAGAACTTTTGCATGTGTCCCGTGTGAGCCCAGTGTATTCTGTATTAGTTTAGTAACATAACATCCCACATAGTACATATAGAGGACATTTAAAAATTGAGTTTGAATTTTATCTGTATTTCTATTGTAAAACAAAATTGACTATATATTTACATTTGGCAAAGTTTATTAATGTAATGTTTTCAAATGGTGTATCTTTAGACAGGGAATCCATGCCAAAAGTTAATAATGTTCTTAAAGTAATGTTTTCGGTTAATATCTTAGTTTTCCAATCGGTTGTTCCTTCGTGTATACAAACTAATATAACTATAAACTAATAGTATTCTGTAAATTTGCATACCAGCTTGAACCGTTGATGTCACATAAAACATGCACCAATACTTTTACATAATGGTAAATGCAATACATTTTGGTAAATATTAACTTTAACTCTCATCCAAGTCACTCATCTCTATCTTACGATCTTATTATCTAATTCCTGCACTGGAGGACATATCCTCTATTTCGTTTTACCAGTATCCTCGTTTCTCTATGGTCGTTGGTCTGGTCTATTACAAATACACTCCTTTTTGATCGTTCACCATGACTGAGGATCGTGATCATCACGGCAGTACTTTAGATCTGAAGAACTATCTCCATCGGCTCCGGTCTGTGGCCATCTCCAATCTGTCCGTCTCCATCCATCTCCAATGTTAGGTCTGTTGTTTTCCCTGTGTCCTCGTTTCTCTATGGTCTGGTCTATTACAAATTCACCTCACAGAGTACTATTCCACGGAACTATTATAATACAACAAATTCATACGTACTATTGTGAAAAATTCGCCATGACTGAGGATCGTGATCATCACGGCAGAACTTTAGATCTGAAAAACTATCTCCATCGGCTCCGGTTTGTGGCCATCTCCAATCTGTCCGTCTCCATCCATCTCCAATGTTAGGTCTGTTGTTTTCCCTGTGTCCTCGTTTCTCTATGGTCTGGTCTATTACAAATTCACCTCACAAAGTACTATTCCACGGAACTATTATAATACAACAAATTCATACGTACTATTGTGAAAAACTCACATTTGGTGTTCAGCATGCATACAGCGAGTTACTTGTGAAAAAGTATTTCTATCTTCAAACGTTTATATTTAGTTGGTACTCTTACTGTACAAACAAAATGCGTAAAGACTGATATGAAGTCATTTTTCCTTATTAGTTTATTACACATAATACCAGTTCGCTCATTAGAAACCTCTTAATAATTTTTATAATATGACCACCTGCGCCTCACAGTTCCACTCGCATTCGATGCATGATGATCATAACGATGAATAGTATCTTATTCTTGCTAAACTTCATTTAAATCGGTCGTCCGTCGTACTCGACTTATGGTGTGACTAAGGGAAATAACGATGCCATCAAAAATAAAACTTGTGAAAAAAACCAAGTCTCGCCCAGTTATTGTTCTGCTACCGGAAAAAGTTTAGAGATCCATGTAAAACCAAGTCGGTTAATTTTTCAGTCCCTATTTAAGGGACCTTCTGTCTTAAGTTATTACTTAATTAGCTAACCTAAGAACATCTTATAGTAAGCATATGAATATTAAAAATCTCTTATTCTCTGTTTAAATAAAATAAAATTGACTGGGCAATCGCACTAAACAATCTTATTAAATGTAATATGTATTACTTACTTGTAAGATACATTGTGTTCACGTGCGAGATACATTTTTATATAGAGACTTTAGCACTGACACGTGCTAAGCGAGACCAAACTTTTAAACTTTAGAGTTAATATAGTACACATCCTCTGATTTAATTTGAAACCGAATTTTCCAACAATCCGTGTCAGACGCCATGACCACTAGGCAACCGAGACACGCTGTCGAAGCATCGATATTTTAACTCTCTATTTAAATGTGATAAAGAATTTTATAAAGTTGAAATATTAGGCACCTTCTTAAAATAAGGTATAATTTGATTTAATTGGTCGCGATTATGGAGGCGTTAATGAAATTATAAATTATAATGTGTCCAACGAAATTAATTTTTAATTTTACGAAATGTTGGTAATGTCCGCAGTCAAAATTTCAGAGTGACCTTTTTCATTTTCCTTTGTGACAACCGCAAAAAGTTTTTAATACTCAACTCGAATATATTCTAACACAAATAATAATAAAAGCCCACTTAATTTATTTATTTATTATCTACGACTTAACTCATTAGCGACGTCGCTATGTGTTTACTTATATAATCAAGTGACGACGAACATTTCAGAGAAGATTAAAACAACGTACAAGTTATAGATACAATATATCTGTATATACATACTATACACAATATGCAATAGACATTTGAGCAAGACCCGGAAGTACAAGGTAGTAAGACAACCAGCGTCCTTGCCGTATCTGAAAGAATTATTAATACTATTTGCTGGCATTTATACAAATATGTCTGCTATATTTTCAAGACAAACTGACTTATATTTCTATTTAATTAAATTATTTGTCATATGATACCTATATTATATACAAGCAGGGCCGACTACTCGGGCCGAGTTATATTTTCTAACGACGTCCAAGAAGGAGGAGGCACTCAATTCGACTTTTTTTCTTTCGACTGGGTCAACCCATTCGCAAAATTCTTTCTTTGTTTCAAGGCTGGTGCTTTCCGTGTGGTCCTATTTAAATTATATTAAATTTGGTCTATTAGTTTTTGAGTTACACTCCAATAAATGTATAGAATTGAAGTCGGTTTTAAATTTTTAAATTGTACTTGCTAACTAAATAATTAAGCTATATCTCTCACTTTCTCTCGCTGTATATATTCATGATGGCGAGTATATTTCAAAATCATGAATGATCTTGATTTATCAATGTTATTAGGTATCTATCAATGCTTATAATTTATTTCTAAGGGCATATCTTTTAAGCATCGCATTTTTGCAGAACTGGCTTTTACTTATTAATTCATAATTACTCGTATTGTTTGCTGAATGCCAATTTGATGACTACTTAATGAATAAAGTAAGGATTTTTTAATCCATCTAAAACCGCGTGCAGTAAGTCGTTAAAACTTTAGTATTACACTGAGAAACAAGTTTTATACCTTTTTGGAAGAATGAAAGTTCAAATCGGAACATCTGGTGCCTGATATCGGGTCCTGTCCCGGAGGATTTGTTGCGTATCATTTATATCTAAACTTAGTATGATATGTTTCTGTAATAAAGTTGAGAAATATGTTCATAAAATAGCGGTGAAAGCCAACCGGAACAGACGTGCACGACACTGAGATCACATAGAATATTTTGAAATACAGTGAATTATTTATTATTATTTCGTATAATAAATGCCTATTGCTTTTAGACGATATATCATATCACCGACCTTGTCACTAGGTATTTGGATTTAGCTAAAAACCGGTCAGGAGAAGTGAATCTATAGCTCTTACTTTCTATTGGGAATAAATATCTTGAAAGGTAGCTCGTATAGTTTGCACGATGTTTACGTACACGATATGAATACTTTGTCGCAAATTCTTCTTCCTACGGCCTCTGGTACCTTTAACATACCAACTTCTCTTCATTATAAATACTGTGGAGATTTTCTGTGGAGGCTGATAGAGCATTCATTCTTCAAAGAAAATTCATACGCTATATATGTGTGTTGTTAGATTTTTAGATATTTGCCCCTTTTTAAGAAATTTTATATAAGATCCTCAGATTATAAAACAAAAGGTAAAAACCTTTTGTTTTATAATCTGAGATTAGACCCTACGAAATTGAAGATTTGCATGAAAATGTTAATACGTAAAAAAAAATTTTAGCTAGTCAAAATACTGGCTCAAAATATCCATACAATTGTCATTTCATTGGACGCTTAATTATTTCCGCACTTAAAAAAATTCTAAATTATGAAACAAAAAGAAATATGTTGGAGCAAAATCTGAGTATTAGGTAAAGGTGGGTGACGGAGAGCTTCCAGCTTTAATATTATTTTCAAACTAACTACAAGGCCCACAGCAAGCTCAGCCTTAGATTGAGTTAAATCCGCTTCCACTGTCGCCTTACTCGTCGTTGTCGAAAGTGATTTAATGTTTCGTGTTGTTTGCGTAGCGGTATTTAATAGTAGATTAGTAGCCAAGAGCTGTAAGGCATTGATGCTTACACCCGAGCTAACAACTCTGCTTTACATCTCGATTGTGAGGTAAGTAGAAAAAAACCGGCATTACAAAAATAAAATTGATGACTCAATTGATACTCATACGAAGACAAGGCTGAATAGCGAAGCGACCTCTTTTGTCATTGGGCTGAATGCATGATGTCTATTGCCAGATGGTTAGTTGTACGCGAACTTTGATAGTGTGAAGTGTTTTTTTAATTACTTACCGCCCTAGGGCTTTTCTAGCTACATTATTACCCTAGAGCGCTAATTGGTCAGCTACAAGCCACATTTGTGTTTTTTTTAATTACTTACCGCCCTAGGGCTTTTCTAGCTACATTATTAACCTAGAGCGCTAATTGGTCACCTACAAGCCCCATTTGGGGATAATAAGGAAGTACCATCTGAAATATCCTATTAAATATACTTCACTTGGTAAGTTCGTTTGATCATCTAAGTCCTCTTTAAAGTCAGGTGCCTATTATGTGTACCAAATTTTATCAAAATTGGTCGGATCCCCCTTTTTAGGAAAACTACCCTTTCCCCACTCTTAAGAACGTGCATACCAAGTTTCGTCAATATTGGTTAAAAAATTAGACCTGTACAGCAAGACGACAACCTAACGAACATACGGACAGATGAGATAGCAGAGACACTTCGCTTGCTTCGCTCGCTCTGCCGTGCGATTCTCTAATGATTCGTTGTTGCGCTCGTCGACGAGCTCACCGATGTCAATTACATTATGAGATATCGCCCTTATATACAAGGTTGTTGTTCCAACAACTCTTGTCGTCTCGTCATTTGTTTCACGGATGTTGTCAAAGATGCAACGATGTTTGCTCTTAGAGAATCGCACGGCAGGTAACCACATAACGAAAAGACGTAGGTATATTATTTATGTATATTACACGTACTACTTACGTACTACGCTTTCGACAGAAATGAGAGATATATGAAATATAGATGAAATCTTAATTTTTTTCAACCTATCCGATGTCTATATAATATGTCCGTACCTTATCTTATCCTGAATTTTATTTAATCTCGCATCAAATTGTTCTTACGTCTTCAAGCAAAAATACAACGTAGGTAGAAACACATACCGACCTAATTTAATGCTTCTGTAAACATGAGTCCTCGATCCCCAATTCTACGAGTAGGCTACTGAGCGAATCTCAAAGTGAGATTCAAATACAAATGCTGACCCACATAATCTAATATTTATTCATATACGCAAAAGCTACAATAATATTTTTCTCGGATCAAATCACATAAAAATAACTGAAGCATAATGAAGGGGTTGATGATCCGTAATATCAGGAAATAAAAAGGTAGATAATAATTTTAAAAGTACGGATTTTAAAGCAATCACGCATGCTGACCAATCATTCCAATTTCAGATTATTTTTCTCTCTGCAACTTTGGTCACGCTATGTACGCTATAACTATGAAGGGTTGCAAAATCAATAAGAAAGTTTAGTGTTTGAAAATACTCTTCTTTCCGTTAGATAAGCTGTGAAGCTGTTCAATAGATGTCGCTCCGTTCCAACACGACGGTTAAAATCGAATAATAAAGAGAATTAAAATTCGATGCTCGGACAGCGAGCATCGGTGGCCTTGGTGGTTATAGTGTCTGTTATGTTTTGTCGGAAGATGCGGGTTTGTCCCCGTCCGAGGATGTGTATTTATATCTCTAAAATTGCAAAGGGATCGACCAGTTTGTTTCGATCACTATCACAGGTATTCTCTATAAATAACTATCTAAAAAACAGCTGTAATAATGGACGATTTTATTGCAAAGATTGATCTCTTCCAGGCTATCCATTTGCAGACGAGTATTAAACGTTATACTCACTGTAAAATAGACTGTAAGTAGGTACTAATAGCATAATTGAGACACAAATAAATACCATAACTTAAAAATACCTATATCGTGCATAGCTAGCTTAGTATGATATGAGTACTCTGTTTAAAGGACTAAAAACAAATTAAAACACGTAAGCACATAAATGAATAATGAGCATTTTTAAAAGGACTATAGGGGTAATATTTAATTAACTAAAATGTAATATATTTATGCATAATAAAAAAAAACTCATTACATTTATTTCACGGATTTCATGGTCCTTTACAGAGGCATAAGTGGGGCTGTAGTCTAAGAGGCCTGTTTGGTATTAAAATACAAAGTAGTATAAAATATAACAGAAACATGGATGCATGGGTGACACGGTATATCTATTACAAAAGTGGGTAAAATGGCAAGGCTATTGATATGAACTTATTAGTGATAAGGGTGATATAGAGGGCTATGAAGGACACTACACTCATTTGCATTAAAACCCTTTTTTTATAACTTTTTGTATTTTGTATTAAGTCTCCTTTGGCCAGCGAACGCGTTAAATTAAAAAATTAAAACATAAAGGGATTATTGATGTAATAAGAACATGGTGAATTCTGATCACGGATTTGATCCAAAGGAGATATGATTATAGAAATATTCCAATTTGGTGTAACAAGACACGTAAACAAAAGTTATAAAATGATGTGACAATGATATAACAATTTGAGGGTATGGGTTTGTCGAGTACTCTTACCCTAACAAACTCCTAATTTAGAACACGGTAATGAAGTTATTGCATACATTCATAACAATAGCTGAAGCCTCCCTTAAAGCCGAAGTTATATAGAACCTCCACGTGTATAACCTGCTGAACCAACTGACCTTTCAAGACTTATCAAGGACCTTTCGGAATTAAAGTGAACTGTCAAATTCGCCAGGTCATGTATTTTTGTTTATAATAGTAACTGTATTTACTTCTAAACTTACTTTTATTATTTCTTTTAGTTGTGTACTATTTTTGGTAGGTTATCAATGCAGTGTAGTTCATAGGTAGAATCTATTTCATTATAACCTGCCAATTTCATTTTCATCCTAAATGCTTAGGCTGGTAGTGACTTGCCAGCCATAAAGGGATTATTGATGTAATAAGAACATGGTGAATTCTGATCACGGATTTGATCCAAAGGAGATATGATTATAGAAATATTCCAATTTGGTGTAACAAGACACGTAAACAAAAGTTATAAAATGATGTGACAATGATATAACAATTTGAGGGTATGGGTTTGTCGAGTACTCTTACCCTAACAAACTCCTAATTTAGAACACGGTAATGAAGTTATTGCATACATTCATAACAATAGCTGAAGCCTCCCTTAAAGCCGGAAGTTATATAGAACCTCCACGTGTATAACCTGCTGAACCAACTGACCTTTCAAGACTTATCAAGGACCTTTCGGAATTAAAGTGAACTGTCAAATTCGCCAGGTCATGTATTTTTGTTTATAATAGTAACTGTATTTACTTCTAAACTTACTTTTATTATTTCTTTTAGTTGTGTACTATTTTTGGTAGGTTATCAATGCAGTGTAGTTCATAGGTAGAATCTATTTCATTATAACCTGCCAATTTCATTTTCATCCTAAATGCTTAGGCTGGTAGTGACTTGCCAGCCACTGAACGGGCCCACTATAAGGGCTTCCATTATGGACGACGAAAGACGTTGATGTGGATGGCTAAAGGGTGTCGAAAGGTGTGCTGCGATTTCACTAGAACGCTACTTTCAGTGTTATATCCTTTAACACTTCCACCCTTGGAGCTTTTTGGTATTTGCTCTTGCGTATCCAACCCCGGACAGCCAATTAAGGCGAGCCAGGGGTCAGGGGTCTCATTTAACCCCTATTGGGTTGTTTTGTGTATTGTTTATTCTGTATACTTCCCGTTTGCAATTTGTGCGGGAGGGAGGGTTCACACCGCAACTCGGCCATAAGCATTGTTTTTAGCGGAAGTGTCAGTAAATATTTCTTTTAATATCGTTTTTGATAATGGATTTCCGCAAAGTAACGCCTGAATCGATCAATTAAAATAGAATTATTTATTGGTAAGATATGTTAAAAAAAGTGATATTAATTAGGTAGGTAACCAATACCATTTTAACCAGGAAGGTATTGTTATAATTTATTTTAACCATAGTATTGCTTCGTGGACCGCGTGACTAATAGCTCAGGCTTTTTTCCAAAATATTAATAAATATGATCAAATTAATATACGAAACTCAGCTTATTTTTTTTTCCTAAATGCATTGTGGAGTAGGTCGTGTGGCCCGTAAGCCATTAAATTTCCAAATACCGCAAGAAAGATGATTATATATGTCCTAGTTCTGCCAAAAACCTCATCTCATTTCTCTGTTCTTTAAATCGCATGTCCAGGGTCGGTGCTAGCATTCGGGTGAAGGGAGCAGCTGCTTCGGGCGTCGAACTGTGGGAGCACCGACATGAGGGTCTATGTAGAAATATGTAGTACCACTTGTTATATACTCGTATTCACCATCACACATTTTCTCATTAAAACCTTTCTTTATTTTATATCAAAAACTCATTTTTAATAGGCCAGCAATTTTTAAAATTAAAAAGTTGAAAACATATTATTTACGTAAAGAAGGAAGAGGAAAACGATAAAGAGGTTCTGAGGACGGATTTCGTCGAAAGGACATATTACAGACATATTATTATAAAAATATTCCATTTCGGGGTCGTGATATTTATATTCCTGACGATTCTTTAATGGTGTGTCGAGGTAATGTGTGTGGATATGATTTTTTTGAAATTATAAAAAGTTATAAAATGGAAGCAAATCAAGGGTTTGTCGAGTACTCACGCCCTAAATGACTTCTATGTAAAACATGACATTGAGCGCGTGGAATACTACGCGTTCTTAAACCAAAACTGAAGCCTCTCTAAAAGTCAGAAGCTTATTGGTACCCTTAAGTATATAACCTACTGAACGATCTGAATTGTCAGGACCTTTCAGGACAGTGAAGTGTGTAAATTCGTAGGTTATGTATTTTTATATATATTACAACTACATTTAAAGTTCCTTTTACTTTAGTTAGTGTAGATTATCAATGCAGTGTAAGTCGTAGGGAGAAGCTATTACATTACACGCTTTGTGCTTTTATTTCCACATGAGTTATCATTACCAGGTGTTATTACGTGGTGCAGTGAGCGTGACTTTTACCACTTGTTTTGGCAATAAAAACGAATGCAAATATTTTAAGTGCATCATTGATTTTTAAAAACAAATGGACATGCATTATTATTAAAATATCGAAATCTTATAGTTGTATGATTTGTATGAATACGTTGTTTTAATACCACCAGGTGCAAGACTTGGCTAGATGTTTCCATTCATTATAAAGTTCGAAGCGTCTTAAATCAATCTTACACGATATAAGACGATGTTCAAATCCGGCTATACAAGCCCCGTAAAACCGGCCTTGCGCCAACACTGCTCCTGTCATTCATTGTATAATTACAGCAAAGCTCCAGCAGTGAGTAAACGCGATATTACTTTCCACTGACTCCGCGAAAAGTAAAAGAAGAAATCTTTTTCGGGCATTTGTATTGTTTATTTCTCTTGGTAGATTATGTTTGTTTTGAAATTAATTATTTAGCACCTAGCTTTTGCCCGATTACTACTACTTTGTACGTGTGTAGATTTTTTTCTTAATATGAACTTCATTTCGCAGCTTCGAATCATTCGACGCGAATTTCCTTTTACATATTGTAGCTGACCTATTCATTGGCTTCACACACAGTGTCAGAGTTTGTCCAAATCACTGATTATTATTCATCGCGAAACAAACCTTAATTGGGACTTTCAAATATGAATCGAAAAGGAAGGTCATTACGGATCAATTGTACACGCAGCACGAAGACCGTAGGAGCAATTCCCTGGTTCAGATCACTAAACTAAACTAACGAACTAAAATCTAATTTTCGTTTAGGGCCCTAGGCTCAACTGCGAAGCTCAACCAGTTGAGCCGTTCGGACTTTTTTCCCGTAGGCTCAACTGGTTGTGTCGATTAGAAAAAAATGCGTCGAAGGCTCAACTGGACCTTGATTAAAACACGAGGCTTAACTAGTTGAGCCTTTTGAACTTTTTTTTCCCGTAGGCGCAGCTGGTTGTGTAGATATATTATATCTTACCTGTGACAGCTGTCGAAATGACAGTTGGTGTCATATTTTATTATTTTGATTTCACACTTTGATTATATTCGACTTAAAAATAGCACTGATATAGGTCTTAGCTATGACAGCTGTCAAAGTGACAGTTGATGACGTATTTAGTGATTTTGATTTCACACTTAGATTATATTCGACTTAAAAATAACAACGATATAGGTCTAAGTTGTGACAGCTGTCATAGTGACAGTTGATGTCGTGTTTTATGATTTTGATTACACATTTAGTTTACATTTGTCTTAAAAATAGCACCGATATAGGTCTTAGCTATGACAGCTGTCAAAGTGACAGTTGATGACGTATTTAGTGATTTTGATTTCACACTTAGATTACATTTGGTTTACAAATAGCACCGATATAGGTCTTAGCTGTGACAGCTATCATAGTGACAGTTGATGTCGTGTTTTATGATTTTGATTTCACATTTAGTTTACATTTGTCTTAAAAATAGCACCGATATAGGTCTTAGCTATGACAGATGTCATAGTGACTGTTGAAAACGTATTTAATGATTTTGATTTCACACTTAGATTACATTCGACTTAAAAATAGCACCGATATAGGTCTAAGTTGTGACAGCTGTCATAGTGACAGTTGATGACTTGTTTTACGATTTTGACTTTACATTTAGTTCTTGAAAATAACACCGATATTTGTCTTAACTATAACAGCTGTCATAGTGACAGTTGATGACGTATTTAGTGATTTAGCTCAAACAAAAATCAGACAAAGCGAAAACAAATGCTCGTTTTAAGTACCTTACTAAAGTATTACTTCTGTTTTATTTAAATATTATAAATTTAACAATAGTAGGTATATGGGAACTTCCGGCTTTTTGCGGACGTTCTTATATTGCGTTGAAATCTGAGAAAAATAGACTATTATTTTTGAACCGAATGAGCTGTCTTGAGAGAGAGTTACTGACAGCTGGTATAGTTAAGACATATTGACGTGTCATATTGACAGCTGGTATAGTTAAGACCTATATCGGTGCTATTTTTAAGTCGAATATAATCTAAGTGTGAAAACAAAATCACTAAATACGTCATCAACTGTCACAACTAAGACCTATATCAGTGCTATTTTTAAGTCGAATGTTATCTAAGTGTGAAATTAAAATAACTAAATACGTCATCATCTGTCACTTTGACAGTTGTCATAGCTAAGACCTATATCGTTGTTATTTTTAAGTCGAATATAATCTAAGTGTGAAATCAAAATCACTAAATACGTCATCAACTGTCACTTTGGCAGCTGTCATAGCTAAGACCTATTTCAGTGCTATTTTTAAGTCGAATGTTATCTAAGTGTGAAATCGAAATCATTAAATACGACTACAACTGTCACTATGACAGCTGTCATAGGTAAGACCTATATCGGTGCTATTTTTAAGTTGGATGTAATCTAAGTGTGAAATCAAATACACTTAATACGTTATCAACTGTCACTATGACAGCTGTCGTAGATAAGAGCTATATCGGTGCTATTTGTAAACCAAATGTAATCTAAGTGTGAAATCAAAATCCTAAAATATGACACCAACTGTCATTTTGACAGCTGTCACAGGTAAGATATAATATATCTACACAACCAGTTGCGCCTACGGGAAAAAAAAGTTTAAAAGGCTCAACTAGTTAAGCCTCGTGTTTTAATCTAGGTCCCAGTTGAGCCTTCGATACATTTTTTTTTATTGGACACAACCAGTTGAGCCTACGGGAAAAAAAGTCCAAACGGCTCAACTGGTTGAGCTTCGCAGTTGAGGCTAGGGCCCTTAACGCTAATTTTAGTAAATTATAGTAGGGCTTGTTCTGTTCATGCTAAAATTCAAATTCGTATAAAACTTGCGAATGACAGTTCTTAAATTTGCCATTTCTGTTCAATCGCCAGTATGTTTAATGAAAATTTAACGTCATGTAACTTCGTGCTCTCTAAACTGAAAGAACTACCCACAATTTAATGGAATATTCATATTTTTTAGAATGATAATTCTAAAAATATGAATATTCTATATATATAGTTATATATTAGTTTTACACGAATGTAGATTATAGTATCAACAGAGTAAGAACTACCATAGTTTAGAGAGCTTTAATTTAATGTTCTGCACAAGCAAATGAATACCTCTTTCTTTTTTGGCTTTAGTTGAAATATTGGCCTCAATAATATGAAATATTTGTGTACAACTTCGCGCAACTATAAGTTAAATAACAAAGAATTTTCCTTTATGTTTCATCCTTCATTAACTCATCATACAAAAATATTTAAGAACACCATTTTATTATTTTAAATAAACTATCTAAATACAAATTATCACAAATATAAGTTAAAAAACGGCCGTAGTGGTGCTTGACTTGGCGATTTTAACCGATCAACAAGTTAAGCAACGCTTGCTGCGGTCAGGACTTGGATGGGTGAACGCTAGTGGTATTATTCAACTGAGCGCTTCCGTGATTCGGAGGGCACGTTAAGCCGCCAGTCCCGGTTGTTTGTCTTAGCACAACAGTCGTTAGGCTATGCCGAAGGCCTTCGGGCGTCCTGAAAACTTTGACATGGTTTGGCCACTAATCACTATCCACCAAGCAGCACAGGGCCCGCGTGGTGGATTAAGGCCCAACTCCCCAACCCTCTCTGATAGGAAGGCGCGAGTCTTAGCAGTGGGTACAAAATGGGCTGATTATGAAGTTAAAAAAAAAAAGGATTTTCATACGAACGCTTTCACCGTTTTTACCTTGGGGTTGATTCTCGAAAAACTCTTAGAACACATTCCCACATAAACAAAAACATCCCACAAAGTTTAAGTCTCTACGACCAGCTATTTAGGCTGTGCGTTGTCTGTCAGTCAATCAGGACTTTGATTCTTATATACTAATAATTGATTGATGTTTAAAGTAGTACCAACAAACAATTCGTTTTAATATGTATGGTACGTTGATATGCAGATACCATTGCTTAAATAATTTTTCATGTACATCTATAAAATGAAGTTACTATTATCAAGAAAAGCTTGGTATGAAAATCTAGAGAAAAGCTAAACACGTCCGAGAGCGTCCGGGCGTTGTGGTGGTTGATAAACATTTTGTTCCAGTAAATGTGCATTTAAAATTGTTTGGATGCTGAAGGTATGCACCAATTCTTTATTTTTTTAATTGTTTTGTCTGTCCGTCTTAATTCTTAAGAAGTTTTATAACCACAATAAGATTAAAAATTTTAATAAACTTATTTATACCCTACCGACCAATTGTAATGCAGGGTTCATCACTATTGGTAGGTGGTATTGACACTGGTACTTTTGTGTGTGTCTGTATAGGTCCATTGAAATTAAAGTAATGTTATACGTCACTTTCTATAAGGTACTTGTCTTGTACCCGTTTGTGACATATGGGTTGCCAAAGTGGTTTGCAATTTGTCCTCTAACCCTGCCATTGCTGAACCGTGACATAACTACTTTGCATATTATATACTACACAAATTTGCTTTAACGTTTTCGTTATAGACAGTAAATCTTTATTCAAAAAATTTGTACTAAGTATAATAGTCCATACATTATTTGTACTAAAATTATAATAAAAAAAATTATTGTGACTGGTTTTCACTAGTTTTATTTTTAAAGTGAATATATAAATTTATATTCTGTAAATATTCCAAGCGACTACGTGTTGCCGTTATCAATATCGAGCAAAAACGAGCAAAAACAAAATTTATTGTATGGGAGCCCCGTAAATATTTATTTTATTCTGTTTTTAGTATTTGTTGTTATACGAGTAGCAGCAACAGAAATACATCATCTGTGAAAATTTCAACTGTGTAATTATTACGGTTCATGAGCTACAGCCTGGTGATAAACGGACAGACGGACGGACAGCGGAGTCTTAGTAATGTTGGCAACACCGAAATCAGCGTGACCAACTGACGTGAAGTTGCATCAAGTTCCCTATTGGTGGCCGCCATTTTGTCATCGGCGACCGCAGCAACTTCACGGCGCAAGCGAAGCTGGAAGGCGTCGAGGGCGGAAAAGCACTTTTGCTCCAGCCTTCGAACGCGACACAATGTTCTATGCTTACTTTTGTGCCTCACAATAATTTCATAGTTTTGCTCGTAATTCGTGTGGTCTCTATGTGTTGATTTGTAAATAGGTTATTTCAGGTGAATATAATATATGTAAATAAATACCTTATTGCGAGACTGGAATCATTGCTATAACTACCCCATATACGCAGGTAGTTATCATCAGAAGTGATATTGTCACCCACGTGGCCGAAATAGTATAAATAACTATGGGAAATAAAAAGAAAACACAAAAGTAAGCGTAAGCATGGAAAAAACGCGCCCGATCATCGTCCAACAGCAGCTGTACGTCCAGCGACACAAGCGAGGGAAGAAGAATACCGCCGCAAGCACCCCAGATTCGGAAACGGATAAAGGTATCAAATGTTAATGATGCCGGAACTGTGAGTACAAGCAATATTACTCTTCACAGTATGATACCCGATTTTGACCCGTTACGTGATAATGTTAATTCATGGCTAAATATGATAGAATCGCACGCATCAATATTCTCGTGGCCCGATAGTATGATTCGTTATCAAGCACTCAATAAGCTCAAAGGCTCAGCCAAGATTTGGTACGAGTCTCTTTTACGCAACGACGGCTCTTGGACGGCTTGGCTATGGAATGATTGGAAAATAAAATTTCCAATACGTTTACAGTAAAAAGAAATATGTTCGAATTGTTAAGAGAGATAAAATGCCGAACGAAAATCAACCGCTGTACGATTTCTTTTTTGAACAAAAGGCGAAAATTGACACCTTATCTTTAAATTTCTCGGACGGTGATATTAGTTCTATAATACTTGGAAATATTAGTGATAGCAACTTAACAGCATCGGTAGAAGCGAGTAGTTTGAAATCTTGTGACAGCTTAGCTGGATTTTTGCATAGTAGAATTTTCAAATCAAAACCTACTAAGCCAGCTTTAAACAGTAATCATGTTCGTGACAGTAATTTAAAGTTGGTTTCACAATCACCAAGTGATGTGACGTGAACTTCGAGCTCGAGTACCTTACCTACAAGTTCGTCTAATCAAACTCATGGCCGAAAACCTATAGAATGCTTTAACTGTGGCGGTCATCATAAGCGCATACAGTGTACAGTAAAATGCGAATTCTGTGGTAAGAGAGGGCATACAGAAGCTTTATGCTTTCACAAAAAGAACTTTAAAATAGACAAACCAACAAAAACAGATAAGCAGGAGACTAAATATGTGCAGTTGTCCGATACAAAAGACAAATTTTGCAAAAAGATTCTTATCAACGGTTCATCGAGCGACGCTTTCATAGATACAGGTAGTAGCTGTTCTATAATATCAGCAACCCTGGTAAATGAACTAAACCATCACAAATTAACTTTGACTACCCCCGTTACATTGCAAGGGTTTTCAAAAGATAGCCTTAAAACAGTAACAGATTTAGTTAGAGTAAATATAAAACTAGATGCGGTGGATATAGGCGGGGTCGAAATGTACATTCTAAACGAGCTATCAGGATGCGATATTTTAAAAGGTCGGAATGTAACGGAACTTCCTGATTTAACATATTCAAGAATAGGTGATACATTAACGTTTCAACACGTGCACAATTTCAAAATGTTTTGCAGCGTTGTGGCTGAAACGGATATTAGTTTTGACGTGGACTCTCATCAAGATTCATTGTTAAATCTTTTTAGTATATATCAGCAGTGTACAGCTTCGAATACAAGTCAATTAGGAAAGGTTAGCGGTCATGAAATGGTTATAAATTTAAATGACAATAAACCAGTGCAGTTCAGGCCGTATAGAACATCAAATTCTGATAGGCAAGTCGTGAGAGAAATGGTTAACGATCTTTTAGAAAATAATATTATACGAGAAAGTAATTCGGCATATGCAAGTCCTGCTCTGCTTGTTAGTAAAAAGAATGGGGAAAAGCGGCTATGTATAGATTATCGTGCTTTAAATAAAATTACAATCAAAGACAAGTACCCGATGCCACGTATTGAAGATCTGATAGACAGACTCGAAGTCTGTAAATTCTTCACAAGCTTAGACTTAAAAAGTGGCTACTACCAAATTAAGATGGCTGAAGAATCGGTTCATAAGACTACTTTCATAACGGAAGATGGTCATTACAAATTTCTAAGACTGCCATTTGGCTTGGTTAACGCACCGTCATGTTTTCAGCAGATGATGAATAAAGTCATAGGAAATTTAAGATTCCGTAAAATAGTCCTTTATGTTGATGATATTCTGATCATTAGCGAGACAGCCGAGGAAATCTCAAAACTCTCGAAAATGTACTAAAAATTTTCAAAGAAAATGGCCTCGCACTCAATAAAAAGTGTCATTTCCTAAAAACAGAAATTGAATTTTTAGGCTACAGAGTGAATTCATTGCTTGCGGCTTGAAACCGAGTCAAAATAAGGTAAAAGCAGTTCATGAATTCCCAGTACCAAAAACTGTTCATCAGCTTCGTCAATTCCTAGGCCTCATTAGTTATTTTCACAAATTCATTAAGAACTGTGCTATGTTATCAAGCCCACTGACTAAACTTTTGAAAAAGAACATCCCTTGGGTCTGGAAATCCGAACATGACCGTGGTTTCATAAATTTAAAGGAAGCCTTAACCTCTGATAATTTACTGATTTTGTATAATCCAAATAAAGAATGTGTTCTTTATACTGATGCAAGCAGAGAAGGACTCGCGGGTATTCTGATGCAAGTAACCGAACACGGAGAAAAGCCCGTGCACTTTTATAGCCGTCAAACGACTGAGGACGAGAAGAAGTATCATTCGTTTGAGCTCGAGTTATTAGCACTAGTACAGTCGCTACAAAAGTTCAGACATTATTTGCTCGGAAGCCCTTTTCGTATCGTTACCGACTGCAACGCAGTACGCTACGCTCAACAAAAAAAGACATAATACCCAGGATCGCCCGGTGGGTGCTATCGACTCAGGAATTCACAAATTACATCGTCCATAGAGAGGGTACACGTATGCAGCATGTCGATGCCTTGAGTAGAATTCCAGTACAGTCTGGTGAAAAATCCGAAGTTGAAATTACTATGTCGATTACGGAGGCATACTGGTTACTCTCGGTTCAACTTCAAGACTCCCAGATAGCTAAAATAAGAGACATATATAGTAGATGAACACAGGGACATATATAGTAAATATGAGCTTTTAGGTAACAAGGTCTACCGGCGAACAAAAGTGGGACGACGTTGGGTAGTCCTTAAGAGTTGTATATGGCAAATAATTAAATGCAACCACGACGATCTCGGACATTTTTCAACTGATAAAACCATTGAAAAAATATCCCACTCATATTGGTTTCCCAAGATGCGACGTATAGTCAAGAAATATATAAAGAACTGTATAAACTGCGTCTATTACAAGAATAAAGGTGGTCGAAAAGAAGTTGAACTGTACCCGATATTAAAACATGCACAGCCTTTTCATACATTGCATTTAAACCATCTGGGCCCGTTTGTGAAAACTCAGACGAATAATAAATATTTATTAGTGGCCGTTGATGCCTTCACAAAATTCGTTTTTATTTCTGCGGTACCAAGTACTGACAGTAGTAATGTTATATTGGAACTTAACAAGATAACAAAAATATTCGGTAACCCTCGAAGGTTCATTACGGATGCGGGTTCAGCTTTTACGTCAAAATTATTTAAGGAATATTGCGTTACGAAAAATATTCGGTTGCATACAATAGCCACAGGTATGCCAAGATCGAATGGACAAGTTGAAAGATTTAATAAAACAATTTTGGAAGCTATGAGAACAATGGGCGCAGAGTTAGAGGAAAACTGTTGGGATCAGTGCGTGACACCGCTACAGCAAGCAATTAATAGCACATCCCATAAAATAATTAAAGCTGTGCCTAGTGAAGTATTATTCGGATATAGATTGCGTACCGATAGCGATAGCCTAGGGCCTGATAGTGAGCATGATAATGAACATACTATCGATATGACTGAGCTACGTAAAACAGTGAGCAAGAATTATCGGGACAGTGCAGTGACGCAGAAAGAGAGGTTTGATCTGAAACGAATTAAAGCCAAGAAGTACCATGAAGGAGATTTAGTCCTTGTCAAAATCCAAAGTCAAACAAATGATGGTAGGAGCAGAAAATTACTTCCGATTTATAAAGGTCCGTTCCAAGTAAAAAAATGCCTGGGAAGTGACAGGTATGAAATACAGGATATGAGAGGCAGCGAAAGAAGTTCGAGAGTCTATAATGGGGTAGTGGCAGCAGAAAACATTAAACCATGGATCAAAATAGATAATTGGTGTATGGATTAATACGGACGTGTTGGCAAGGTAAAAACAATGAAATTTTTGCAGCTTTAACTATTTGCATTACAACATGTGTAGTAGTATCAATTTTCAGCCTGAGTTCTTTTAATGAAAACTTTTAATTAAAATGACAGTAAATTATTCATTATGCTGGATGGTATTTAAGTATGTTTACTTTCTATGTTTAAAAGTGAGCTGACACAGTCGCTACCTAATACTAAAGGAGCGAGCTGAAACAGGCACTGTTGAAGTAGAAAGAAAACGAAAAATAGGTGGCTGTCTAAGACTAAAGACTTTCCTGGTGCCAACGATCCAGCACATGAATTAAGTCCGATTACAAAGCTTTAAGAATTCCTAAGCCTAAAGAAATGTCGTAAAGAGCTTTTTATTAGGTCAGTTAATGAGCAGGAAATAAAATATTACCTTATTTGGTGCCTAGACCATACCCTAAGACTAAAGGAATGTAAGGGAACCAATTGAGGATATATTTTATTAAGCAGTGATGATGGATTCATGATGGACGAACGGCTACCTGAAGAAGACTAATATGGATATTGTGTGATTTTAGATTCAACAAGTCCCAAGCCAACAGGAAGGACTGTCGTGCCTGAGGACATGCACGGCGCAGGAGGGCCGTGTTGGCAACACCGAAATCAGCGTGACCAACTGACGTGAAGTCGCATCAAGTTCCCTATTGGTGGCCGCCATTTTGTCATCGGCGACCGCAGCAACTTCATGGCGCAAGCGAAGCTGGAAGGGGTCGAGGGCGGAGAAGCACTTTTGCTCCAGCCTTCGAACGCGACACAATGTTCTATGCTTACTTTTGTGCCTCACAATAATTTCATAGTTTTGTTCGTAATTCGTGTGGTCTCTTTGTGTTGATTTGTAAATAGGTTATTTCAAGTGAATATAATATATGTAAATACCTTATTGCGAGACTGGACTCATTGCTATAACTACCCCATATACGTAGGTAGTTATTAGTAATAGGGTCCCGTTTTACCCTTTGTGCACGAAACCCTAAAAAAGAGAAGACCTACGTACTAGCACATATGAGGTGGCATGACAGTGGACGCCACACACACCTTTTTTGTTCGTAGGTTATGAACCTATGATGCATTACATACACTATACACAAAGCCGCATACATAGTAAACTCAGTGCACAAAGTTAAAGCGGTCTTCGACTAAATGTACATAAAATACTTTACCGCGTCTTCCATTACAATTAATCAATGACTTCAGTTTAATTAGCCGTAGAATAAAAGTAAGAAAAAGGTAACTGCTCGGATTTAACTTTAGTGAACGAAGTGATTTATAACTTTTAAAAGGCAGACGATAATTTATTTTGATCAGAATAATGAAGGATAGAACGGAGAATTTCCTGTTTCTTTTAATAAGGGATGTAAATTGGTTAATGTACAAATTAACAAAGAACAAGTTGGTAATAATGGGTTTTGAAATTGTGGTAATAGGCTTAATTTGGTAAGAGGATTCTCAAGACATCAGTTTGTAGTGGTAGGACTTTTGCAGGGTCTGCCTGGGGAAGTACCACACCTTTGGCAGTTATTCAACCGTGAAGCAGTAGTGTACAAACATTACTGTGTTTCATTGAAGGACAATGTTTTCATTGAAATTACAGGGCAAGAGATTTAACATCTTATATCTGACGGTGAGGAGCGCAGTGCCTTTCCATGCAGGGTGTTGAACTCTTTTAGTTTTAAATTCTAAATGCCACAGATTTGTCATTTGTTTCGAAGAGTACTTGTAATTATTATATATTAGCTGCGCTTCAAAGTTTCACCTGCGTGTGTCATGGATGAAGTTGTTGATGTTTTCTACCGACTTCCAAAAAGGAGGTACTCAATTCGATTCTATTTTTTATGTTTGTAACCTCATAACTTTCGACTGAGTGAACCGATTCACAAAATTCTTTTTGAAATTTTGTTTGAAAGCTGGTGCTTCTCGTGTGGTCCTATTTAAATTTAATCAAATTCGGTCCAGTTTTTTTTCAGTTACACTCCAATAACTGGATAGAATGGAATTCAGTTTCTAATTTTTCAAACTGTACTGTCCTGAGCGAATAAAACAAAAAAAGTAATTGATTAAGTAGTTTTTTTTGTTAGTCTTAGCGAGATAGCCAAACTGCGATTGATTTTTTTTAGTATAAAAAGAAGATTAAATAAATTAAATAAAGCAATATATCATCAGCTATATATCACGCTAATAGGTATTACAACTCAAAGAATTAACGTCGTAGTTAAACAAATAATAAAGTCCCTAGCTCATCTGGCATCGTACATGGAGTATAATGCACCACCCTGCGACCACTAACAGCGTTAGACACCTTAAATATCTAGGTTAACATAGGTTATTTTAACACGTGCCAGAGATACGGCACATCACACGCTGGAAGTGTGTGCGGCATGGAGCCCGCAGCGGCACACGCTTTCAGCGGAAATAGGCGGAGATCTCTCCCTGCCGAGCGTGGTAATCTCCATGCTCAGCAGCGAGAGATCGTGGCAGGCGGTGGCCACCTTCTGCGAAGCGGTAATGGTGCAGAAGGAGGCCGCGGAGCGGATCAGGGAGAATGATGGCCGAGCTGATCCACTCCGGCGCAGACGACCGGGGGAAAGGAGGAGACGGTTCGCACGTCTCCTCCTTTCTCCTTAGCGGGGTCACTGGTGAAGAGTCAAGGGACTCTTCACCAGCCGGCTAGCACGCCAATACACGTCTATGGCGTGACCTGTATGGTGAGCAAGGTCATCCCTTCGCAGGCGCTGAGGCCCGGTTAAGGTCAATCCGGGCCTACCGCTGGGGCGAGATAGTGAATGCCAGAGCGCCCTGTCTCGCCCCACCATGGTGGAGGACTGCTCACAGGGGGGGGGTTTTAGTGGGTCTGAGCCCCACATACCCCTTTCCGTCACCCTCGCGGCGGAAGGGAAGTGGACAGCAATTACCCCCTCAAAAAAAAAAGGTTATTTTAACACAGTTACGGGCATATTCTGTAAAGAAAGTAAATATACATCATGTTATTTTTGGCATTGATTTCTGCTTGCATTTATGCTTTCCATCAGGTTAAATGCCAACCAAAGATACTATTATATACTTCGCATATTCTGTACCATCTAATATTTTAATTATGATTAATTTTACTATATTATTACTATATATATTAAGCAACTGTGCGCAACAATTACCAATATAGGTGCTATGCTAGCTCTTGAATTTTTCAGTGTTTACTTGCATGCTTATAATCTCACATATAGATAAGTACTCGCATAATAAGTAGTGTTTTGACATTATAGTACGAGTAACAATCGTGTTGAACTGCCAAGTTCTTAAGGAAGTATTTAATACTGATGAGAGAAAGGTGGATCTCAGAGATGGGAATGAACATAGTTTTGACTGTAAATTTCAGAACTAGCGTACCTACTATTTAAGACTCACGAGAGTCCTATATTGATGCCTATATCCTTGACTGTTGAGTATAGTGGACGTCTCCCGGCCGATGATAATGAAGTTTAAAAACCCAAAGAAAGAAGCTCTTTCAATACCTTTTTGCTTTGTTTTTTACAACTTCATCATCAGGTTACTCAACTAAATAAAGACTTTTTGCATACCTTTGTATCATTTATAAATGCGATACTACTATTTTATATACGAAATAATAGGGCAGTGCAGAACAGTAGATGCACATTTGCTGAAAAAAGCGCCGTTTTTATAGATTAGGTATCCACTTTCCTCATACATTTCACAAACGCAAAAATGAAGTAATTTAGCTTTTTAGTCCACAGTACTATAGGTCGTTATTTAAATTTTTGCAACGTTTTTTATATAAGGCCGATAAGCAATCAAGTTATAACAAAGAAAAAATAACCGCATCCAAAATCAGCCTGAACAATCAGTCACGCTTCATATCACATCATTAAACTAAACATGCTACATAATTACTAATATGCGGTATTATTTTGTGGTATGTAACTACTAACGGAATACTTATGTTGTTTTTGTGTTAGTCTTAGGTTCTTTAGGTTTTGAAATGACACAATATGTAATACTCATTACCAAACTATTGTTTATTCCGTGGTACAACTGTACCCGCAGCGCCGTCAGATACATTGATATATTCGCTGTATAATCTGTTTATAATTGCAAAAGTATGTCCGTTAGCTACGTTTTTCGCGACAAAACTTCTTAACCAATTTACCTTGAACCTGGGATTTAGAATTATTTTATACCATTTCACTTTATGATTATATCTGATACCTTTTACCACTTTCTAATAATATGAGATAGTAATTCCCACGCAGGCAAAGTTAGTGCACAAATAAGTATACAACATACAACCTTCTGCGCATAATAGATAGTGATTTATTGCGTTTTGTGGCATTATAATAGCTTGGTATGATTTAGAGAGGGAGGTTTCCTGCTATAAATAGCTTTTCCGGGGTGCTTTTACACAGACACACTATCCGTTCGTGGAGTTAAACCATTTTTAGGTTAAATAGTTTCGACTACTCCAACCTCGTCAATATCAGAGTTGCCTATGATTTGGATCTTAGGTAACTCGCTCGTGTCCAGGCTCTTTTAGTGTGCTAGTTTTATTCTTAAAACTATCAAAGGCTAAGTTCTGGAAAGCGCCGAAATCACTCGCGGCGTTCGATACGTCACCGAAAACGCTCACGCCGCGACCACACCACCGCTCGCGGTTCGAAGGTCTTCGTCTACGTGATCACTGCTAGCTGTCACTGTCAACCAAAGGGAACGGCGAACCGGGGCGCGTCAGTTGTGAGCGTTGACGGCGCTTGCCAGAACGTACCCTATGTAATATACGGGAATAATTCACATGTACAAGTTGGATAGTGGTGGATACACGAACATCCCAAACATTTCTTAAAGAAGACCTCCCAATGTGGTTGAAATAATAGTTGGAACGCAACGGATCGGCTAATATACGAGAATTCTAGCTTGTTAGTATAAATAATTAATATGTTTTCAAGATAAAAATGTTAGCAATATAGCAACACAAACTAGACACCTCTGTAGTAATTACTATTGTCATATGTATAATATTAACCACGCTTCAAATTAACCTAACGAATATGCACATGCTACCTTGCCTGCAGTTTCAGAATGATAATATACATTTATTACAAACCAGTAAATATAAAATACTCGCAAAACGTATTGAGCTTTAGAACACAAAGCTGGGAGAAGTGTTCTACTGCAATCTGCAATTCGCTTGTAAGCCACACAACACAAACCACAATGCAAAACAGTTTAACTAAATTAATTTAACTTTCAAATGAGCTCGCTGAATTTGTATTTATCGTGAAAATTTGAATCTCACGATGTCTTGAGGTTTAGGAGCCATTTCACATTCGTGATTTGCGTGTGCTGTATTCCAGCGAGTTGATTAGTGACCAGGCTCAAAGCAAGGCTAAAGATACCGCAAACACTCTCCAAACTCGCTTCGAACAAACGATGGACGCGTTAACCGACTAACTGGAAGAACCTAAGGAGCGATGACGGGGTTGAACAAACAGCGCACAGGCGAGATGGACTAGACGCGATGATAGAGTTCTCCGAGTTCAAACTGAATGAACCTAGAAATGATAACAGGGCCGACGAAGTGATCAAACAGTGCACAACAACTAACAGATACAATATTTTTTGCTGTTTATTACTTCATCATTCGAACGACCCAGACACAATATAAATTTCATTGTTATATGGACAATCGACTGGTGAGGGGTTATGAGTAAATATTTTAGATCCTGGAATGTTAAACTCCCTAGAACACTTGCAACATTAGTTAGTTGGATTAGAAATAGGATATTTACAATCTCTGCAAAGTATTTGTAAAACCACATTTGGAATTGAGTTATGTTAATAACACTTAATTGAGTAAGGTTGTTTTTGTTGTAGTGCCACGCTGCAACCCCACATCCGAATGGGCCGGTACTACCGTAGACGTACCACACTCCCACATACCACCGACGTGAAGTAACATAGCTTGCTATTGCGTTTCGTCGGTTTCTGGGAGGTTCCGGAGGCCCGGTTCCCCCCTTCCCCGTTCTCCCTCTCCTTCCCCTCTCCCTGCACCCTCACCTCGTCTATCTCTTCCTTTCTATCATCCTTACTCAAAGGTCGGCAACACATACTCGAGACCTCTAGTATTGCGTATTTTCGTGGGCGACGCACTTACCATCAGGTGAGCCGCTTGCTCATTTGCCAACATATCCCATAAAAAAAATCGTATGTAGTATTTGGATATGTACGACACGTATTGTATGTAAGACGGATAGAATCGTAAGGTAAGGCAGTTATATTTCAATCTCAGAAGTCTTTTTAAGAAGAAGAGAGAAGAGTTTTCGTCATATTATCATTGTTTAGAAAAAAGTTAAATTACATGCTGATATGATACATTATCTGTCAAAACTGATCAAATACTTTCGTCATTGGACCGAAATCCCTGTTTTGACAGGTAATGTACTAGTTAGTATGTGCTACCTACTCGTGTATTACCATGTCAAAGTGTAGCGTGTATTGCGCTACTGATACCATTATTATGGTCTCTTTTGTAAGGCAACACACTGGAGCTAAAAATAAATGAACATTTGTTATATGCATAAAGAAATTGGCGATACACAAAAATTTCAAAAGTTAAAAAAATTTAAGAAGAGTTTCTTGCCGGATCTTCTCAGTCGTGGTCGCGTTCCGATCCGGTTGTCGATTTAAGAAATAATAAATGTAATATGACAATTTGTAAGTGCCCACGTAGGCTTATACAGAATAAACGATTTCATTTTCATTTTCATTGAAAGGGAAGGCCGTCCATACCGAAAAGCGGTCCTCATGTATGGTACACGTAAAAGAAAACTTCTAAAATATTTGATTCTAAACTAGCAACAAAATGTAGGCAGATATTAATCCTCCAATAAACCTTATTAAAATACAAATATATCCAGAGATTTACATAATATGGCGATGCTAGAGTCCCATTTAATTTGAAGATCTTGATTAATTTAATATTTAATATTGAATTTTCTTGAAAATGCTTCAATAGTCGACCCCAAGTTATTACGTCTTCAGCTCTTAAAGTAAACAAACCTGAGGATTATATGCCTCAATATAATCTTCAATAAGCCCAAGCCGACTTTACAGATTTATGGGCAAGACTTCTAATAATGTCGTATATCTTGTATAATATTTTATATGGCATAGCATCATAGTCGGCCAATTATGTTCCCACTGCTGGGACTTGGACCTACCTCTAAGAGAGATAAGTTCAGCCATAATCCACCACGCGGGCCTAGTGCAGCTTGCATAGCATAGCACAGTCATCAGATTTTACGTTCCCACTGCTGGGACATGGGCCTTTCTTTTGAGTGAGCGGAGTACAGAACTGCGAAAAAGTATTCGTATTGAAAACGTCAACATGTCACGCTCCGGCGTACAAACTATGAGTTATATATGTCACAGTTAGCCTAGATAAATGATAGTTTGTATTCAAGTGAACGACACGTTACGTTACTTACACAGTTATTCGTGCTAGGCCCACCCACTGACCAGCCGTGCGATTCTTTAAGAGCAAACATCGTTGCATCTTTGACAACATCTGTGAAACAAATGACGAGATGACAAGAAACGTTGGAAAAACAACCTTAAGTACAAGGGCGATTTCTCATAAAGCATTTGACGTCGGTGAGCTCGTCGACGAGCTCGTCGACGAATCATTAGAGAATCGCACGGGTGTGATCGACGTCTTAAAGCCATTAACCGAATCAGCCATCCTTGTACATGCCGCAGCAAATAGCGCGTGGTGGAGCGACTATAAAACTGGAAACGAGTATATAGAAAAGAGCTCTCAGCTTTATCAGAGTTCCCCGAGTTCTGTCTTTCATTGAAAGACATGACGTCGTTTTCTACGTAAGTATAGTCAAACATGCATCTATCTTTCGTTTTATACATTTTTATTTTATTATATTCTATGTGCAGGAAAAGTAAGCAAATTATAAAAGTAGAAAATATTTAGGCAATTTAATAGCTAGCAAGTTAAAAAATAGTAGTTTATGCAACAGTCATATAATACCTAATTATATGCAGTTGCATACACTACTTTATTTAATCTCATGACATTTTTGGTATTAAAGTTTTATCCAACAAAATATTACTTAAATTTGTATCTACGAAATAGCGCCAAAATGAAAAAAGTCTTCTTCTTCTTCTTGTTTGTATGGCTTGTGCGGCGTAACCACAATTTTGCCAATATCAGTGGAAAAAGTTTGTCATTGGTCTATTGGCTGGGAACCAGCGCGTTACGCGCGCGGCGCGCTCTCCACATGTAATGTGTACTTAAATTGAATTGAAACCTTCTTGGTCGAGACACATTGTACTTTAATAATAAAAAAAAATTTTTAAAGCATTGTTTTGTTAGGAGAATAATGCTTTAATAATTTTTTTTCTTAAAGAAGTATGTAAATAAAATATGTCTGTATTTCATTTCATAATTAGAATATTACCGAATGAGATTATATAAAATATTTTAAAACACGTAGATGAATTTACACGTTTATTATGTTTAGATATTTGTTGTGATAGTTATCACGGTGGCCAAGATTTTGACGTTGAAAAGAAATAATACATGTCACTTCAAGACACAGGAGACAATGTAAGACCACGTAGGCATTAACATTTTTACATCACCTGCTCGACATGCCACTTTCTACGTTACGAAACCCTAACCGAAAGTATTCACACCCTAGAGGGCAGTAATGTTTGTGAATTTAATTATAACTATTTCTTTTATGACGCCTGTAACGTAAAACTTCCCACACTCAAGCAGAACTTTAAATTCTACTTATATTTAGGGTACATTAAAATGTATTAGGTTGAATACCTGTTTTCCTTCTTCACGCTGAAACGGCCGAACTATTAAGGGTTAACCCTTAATAGGGCGAAGATAAAAATTATTGAAAAAACAGGTTTTGTGTTATTATTTATACGTTTATTAGGGCCCTTTTAAACATTATCCTTAAAAATCTAAAAATATACAGTTACAAGTACTAAAGAATTGGGTGGTAATCATTTTACCTTCGCCCGTATACGTTTAGGTGATGGTGGTAATTATTTGAGCTTAGCCCGTTATGGTAAATATAAAGGAGGTACTAGAGCTGCTACAATCCATAGCCTCTCCTTCCTCTGGAGCAATGTGTAAGCTTTTGAAACACGGTGTGGCACATAAAGCTACTTTGCAGACATCGCAAATGATCCTTGATCGTTTTTGAGTATTTTTCGTGCTGCAAAATCGGCATCTAGTAAATTTCCCTTGGTCTTCTGGGTAGTGTGGCACAGAAGAGTGTCTGATTTCAGTGGGTACTCCGAAATTTCCACCTTGTTTGTTCCTGAAAATAATATTAGTGGTTCTTTTTTTGCCTGTGAATCCATCTATTAGACTGCGAGCCAAACGAAGTCTAAATTCTCGATGTGTGTGAACTGTTTGTTTGTGAATTTGTATGTAAGCTATGTACGCGTTGATGATAGCTGCATCAAACATGAAATAAAATAGGCGCAACCAGTTGCGTCTCGATTTTCGGCCGATTGGATATGAGGCACGGAAGTGATCAAAATGATCCACACCTCCCATGTTCACAGTATATTCGGCAATAGCAGTGGGGATAGGTATATCTTTTTTGGAACCATCCTTCTGCGTTCGTTTGACCGTAGACAGAGATTTTGGGTTATGTGCTGTTGTCAAAATATTTACCAGTTGAGTATCCATCCACTGTATAGCAGACACGGGAGCTTTGGTTTTATACATGAACTCGTGCTTTGCAAGTTTTTCCTTCTTGAGTTTATTTTTGGGCAGCAACTTCTCAGGTAAACCTTTTCGGTTCAAACGAACGGTACCGACGGCATATATTCCTTTCTTTATCAGCAAATCATTCATTAGAGGAATACCAGTAAAGAAGTTGTCGAAAGCGACCAGAGTATTGCGTGGAACACCTTCACATAGTTTCATTATGACATTATATCCTAAGCCTTCTTCACTTGATGCATTTTCGTCTGCTTTGCCAATAGAGATATCGAAGACATACATGTATCCGGTCTTAGCATCACACCGAGCCCATACCTTATAACCCCGTTTTATCGGTTTTTTGGGCATGTATTGTTTTAGTGTGCTTTTACCCTTGAACTTGACCATGCTTTCGTCTACTGATTGGGTGCTTGATTGAGAACATTGAGTCTGGAATACTTCGTTTAGTTTTGTTATCATAGGACGTATTTTATAAAGTCTATCATGATCTGGCGTATCTCTTGCGGGTTCTTTGGTATTATCATTCAAGTGAATATTTTCAGTCAGTTTTTTGAATCTCTTTTGTGTGAAAGTTTGGGCTATATCAGGATTTCTATAAAAAGTATCAGTTGACCAATACAGATTGACATCAGGTAAGGGGTGAAGACCCATCAGTATCAAGACACCAAGATATGCACGCATTTCAGCAACAAATGTTGGACTCCAGTGAAGAGTTTGCCTTTGTGCCGCATAAATGTTTGTTTGTTCTACCAGCAACTCTACGAGATCAGTAGAGAAGTAACTATCGAAAAATTCTATGGGCGGTGTTTTATGAGTGACGCGCATGTTGACAGTCAGCCGTTTATCAAACTTTGGTATGCTATGCTTCGAAACCTTATCTGACCAGTTTTGTGCCACACGAATAGGCCTACTTACTATGTTTGTGCTCGCAGTTTCATTAGGCTGCGCTACGTTAGACTGAGCTGGAGTCGGGTGGCTTGGTTCAGAAAGAACACCAAAAACAACATCCCTATAATATTCATTTCGCGTAATGACTTCCCTCATCGGTTCTTCAGTCACTGGTTCAATGCTTTCAACCGAAACACGTGGCCCGGTAGGGTCTTCAAAATGTTCTAATCCTCTCGTCTCCAACTCAGGCTCTTCTCCAAATATTCTTGAAAGACCGCGCGAAACTTCATCGTCGTAATCCAGTACGCAATCGCCCAAATGTGGTTCTTCCGAGATACTTTCGTCGCTACTTTCAATAGCGGAGAGATTATCTTCTAGAATACTGGCGATAATACTCTCAGATAACTTCTTTTTCTTCGACATTCTCCTGAAATAACAAGTACGGTACTGGGTAACGGTAACTATATTACCACCAAATACTACTATGTTGATGTAACCGGGCAATGGTAAGAGTTTTACCACCGAGTTTACGAAGATTTTCCAATTAGTATAAGTTTCAATTCAAAAGTTATTCTACGAGTCCTGTAGGATAATATATTCAATTATCCTACCAAATATCACAAGACCACTTACCGGAATCTTGTTAGACCAATATTTCAAATTTATTTGCGCCAAACACCTCTGATTGTTAAAATTCTTCGTTTTTTTTTTAATGTTGGTAGTTCGTAAACTTTCACAGTTAGCGTAGTTGCCAGTACTAATAAAAGTTTGAAGGGTCTTCACACATTATAAATATTAACTAAGAGAATGTATACAAAGAACGACTCATGCTCTATGGTCAAAAAGGTAAGGTGGTAAGCAATTATCCTTTGCCCTATTAAGGGTAAGATACATTTGAAATGGAGTTCTGCGTAAAAATATCCAAATCAGTCCAAGCGTTCTTCCGATATGTACTTGCCAATGAACAACATTTAGTTAACAACATATCGTTTTTCTTTTAATAGAGTTCACATAGTACATACTCCAGTGTAAAATTAACTTTAATGTTACATTGATTCTAAAATATTAATGTTAAAACAATTAGGGGACTGACTCCAATATCGTTCGCAAAATAATCAAAGAGGTGTCCAAACTTGATTTCAATAATCTGATATGATTTGATTCCTACCGTTGTTATCCGATCAAACTGGGCAGTATTGACAGTGATTCCAAAATCAGAGAAGTTATTGAAAATTATAGACTTCTTTGCCAAGGCATTATATAAACTTCAACAAAGCAATATACTATATGCTTGTAATGTTAATAGAGTGTGGTCCGTTTAGTACGACTTCGCATATAACAACGAACCATTTTTACCTACGTAAGTGTAGGGATATGTTTAGTTTTAATATCAGCTACTATGAAAGTACATCCGTTAATTACGCCTACGCTTACAACTACCCAAAATTGTCCAGTTATACCGACGACAAGCGCTGACGTGTATACAAATAAATCATAGAAAGGAAGCTATCTCCACCCCGCGTAACACCCTTGCCTGCACGTCGCTGATTCCACTGCAACTTTTTATTTTACAGCAGTAATTTGTGGGTGATGAGTGAATATGCGTATGAAGCTGGCGTCTACAAAATAATTCGTAATTTCGTAAATCCTGGTTCCAGAAGAATTGTCAGCAATCTAGATACAAATGAAGACATCAGCAGTGCCAAAAATCCGAAAATCACAATACTGGATGCTATTGTCATGATTTACGACGCCTGGAACTAGCGTATGTCAGCAATAAGTTGCAACTGTTATTAAAACAAGCCGCACTTATTAACAGCCCCAGTGTTGCTGCCGATAACAATGATAATGATGTGCCGCTGTCTGTCTGGACGAGAGCTCTGAATAAAGAACAGTCCGTAGGAAATGAAAAAGCTGAACATTTTTCTGCTGTTAATGATAATCACACAACGTGTGAGGAGCTGACTGATGAAAATATGTTACATTATGTTATCGTCAACAGCCAACATAACGACGATATAATGACGGCGGTCCGAATGAATATTGTACCAATGCGAGTGTATCTGAAGCTCAAAAAAAAGCTGCAGAAGTACTGAATTTTTGCGCATTTTAATTTTGATTATTACACTATGAAAAGTATTATGTCTCGCTCGCATAACGCAGTCCTTACTTCTAACTCTAGAAATAAGACCAGAAACAAGAACAACAAGAAGGAAACTCGGAGAGAGCGCAGCTGAGAGTGGTCCTGTTATTGGTTGCTTGACAATTCATTTTAAAATTGTGTTTTGAACCATCTTGTTTTAGTTAAACTTAACACAAATCAGTTCTACAGTGTTTTTTAACTAAACCAGTGGAAAAAGTGTTCAATAATTCTTATTTTTCATGTAAATATAATCAAAACAAGATCAAAAAATAATAGTTTTAGTTAGGTCGACATATTTGATGGTACGCGTAACAACCGCGTATTTCGTGGCCCATAATACCTTTTGAGCACGATGTAACGCAGTGACCGGCTACTACTTTTAATGACTTATCTATAACGAAGTCCAGGCAGCATCTGATTAAAATACTGCACGTATAATATGTGTGCATGTTTATATCCCGAAAACTACTCATTTAAACTCTATATAAAAATATAGACTAGCGACTGCCCGCGACTTCGTTCGTAGTAGGCTCGGCCTTCGGCCTCGCCATAACCTTCTGTCTTTTCTTGATTTTTATTTCATAAGAACCTTCTCCTGACATCAATTAACACAACAAACAAAGAGTTAGAGAGATTGTTACATTCGTTATCAACGTGACCAGGAGAAATAAGGGTTCTTTTTTATATTATAGATAAGGATATGTGGTTTCGCGCACAAAAAACCAATTAAATATTTTTCTGTTGCTTCATATTCCGTAGACCAATACCGTACCGTAGAGTCATTTACTATACAATACAACGCTAGACTTAGTAAACAATATTTTGCGTGATCCAAACTTGGCCAAAGCTTCTTTACCAATCATCCTCCAGCTTGTGATCAATAACCTGTTGATTATTAGCGATATTGCTAGAATCATAGTATTCGTGTTGTTTACAGTATTTGCTTAACCCTCTAAAAACAGACGTAATTTATGTGCATGTTTTTAATCCATATAAGTTTTAATAAGTTGTAATGTAAAATTATTTTCATGAAATTATCTGCAAATGAAGTGACGACACCTAAGCTCTGTTAAACTTCCTTCTAAATTACGACCCTACAACCCACATCTATTCTATCTACTTCAAACTAAATAAAGTTAAATTGTTTTCAATTTGCGTGCGACTTATTGTGCGTATGTATAATAAAGTTTTGTGGGTTCTCCAATGGTTTGAAAGTGTACTGTAGATTTATTTAATAAGGCTTATCAATAACAATTACAATTATACATACACCATATACTTAGTAAAAAATTTTGTAGCAAAGTTCAATGTTTTTTAAGATAAACACAGCATGTATTAATCCTTATGTCCGATAAGGAAGAGAATATGAAATAACAAATAGAATCAACACTTAAATTATAAGACTTACCTCCAGTTTCTGGAACGTTTGCCAAAGTTTAATCAGCTAACAGGCGGAATACTGACCGCTGATTGGTCACATATCGCGTCATAGAATACCATTGCCCAATGAGCATTTAGCATTTAGTTGGTCAACTAATCAACGCTTTGAAAAACGTTCTAGAAACTGGGGGTTAGAAAGTAGGATTGAAGACTTTAACATGTCTAATAAACTTTGGAGGTATATTGTCTGGCCCTGATCCTTTGTTAATATACAAGGTTTTCCAAAAATTTTTGCACTGCACTTTTAGATATGTATAAATCTGAAAAAAATAGACAATTATTTTATTAGATATAGGTATAGATCATTACATTTTTATTTTAAGTGGGAATATTAGCTATGTCTTTCTGCAATGAAACTAAACAGGTATGAATGAAATAAAGAATGAAGTTACAAAAGTATACAAGTATTATAAAGGTTTGCTGATTTTTTACTGTCCCGTGATTATGTTATAAGCCAAAGAGCTTGACTAGGTATAGTTTTGTACTCGTGGAGATAAAACTTCTGTATAAAGAGTTTCTATACAAAGTTTAGTTTCTAAATAAAGTTTCATATTCATGGCATATCTCTTTCACATTATATCCCTTCATGCTGAATAGGTAGGTATACATTGTCATTCAAACTTGACCAGTTTGTATTATTTACATACGATTTCTCAAAACCCGTAATCATAAAATATCAACTCTGTTGAAAGGCTGAATGGACCTCGATGAATGATGATTATAAAAGTACCATATGTCCTTTCTCGGGATACGAGTATAAGCTATCTTCTTGCCAAAATTCATCAAGGTCCGTTCAGCTGTTTAGGCGAAAGTGTAACAAACAAACTTACTTTCGCATATTTAGAATATCAAATTAGGATATATCGGGTGTCCCGAAACTCAACGATAACCTGGTAGCCTGGTACCGGGAGAGAGGCCAAGGTATACTATTTATAAAAAAATAAGATAACAAATCCATGTCACTTAGCCAAGCAATATTGGATTATTTCCATATGGTTGAAAAAAAAATAACAGTAATTATTTTATTAATGTAATTTCAAATAACAGTGCTATTAAACGCAACCACAAATTCAAAGTACGAGAATATACACTGTTAAGTAAGTAACATAAACTTTAAGTAAAATAAAATTAGGTAAGTTTTGACGAGTTCTGGTTTAAAAATTATTGTCAGTTAACATTGACATAACTGAAAAAAAAAATATTTTCTTATTTTTTTCATAACTGTTAAACATTGGCCTCTAGCCCGGTTATTATTGAGTTTTGGGACACCTTGATTACATACTTGTTCTGACTCATCAACGCAGAACTAAAACGATGGTTATAAATTTAAAGTTTTGGCAGTTGATGCCTTTTATGTTTTAAGCGTCCTAAAGAAGGAGTTTTTGTAGAAAACGATCGACTCCGCTGGCACACGCTGGTGTCTTCTTCGTTTCCAGTCTAGTTCTGTTCAACGTGGTTGATAAGTCGCTTATTACTTTATGCTTAATGAGATTAACGTCATTACGTCATGGTCGCAATTTGCGACATCGCTATCTTTAACAAACAGCTAACGCGATGCCAGACAGTACGTCACATTTTCATTACACGCGGTAAATTTCTAACCATAACGCGTGGTGAAGGAAATAAAAATAACTTTTGCAATAAAAGACAACTGCAAAACTTTTGAATTAAGAAATGATGAATAATACTCGGTATCTTGCCCTACAACCATGCTGTGAGTTTCATCACAATGCTACCTTCACCGAAAGCTTAAGCCCAATCTTAATATTTCCTCTGTCCCTTGCTTGGAGAATATAAATCCAGGCAATATCTCATTTACCAAAATCCATCTAGGGCGCGTGTAAGATTGAACGTGCCTAAAAATACACCCTTATTCTGGGCAGTTGTTAAATTAATTAGCCTTAATTTCCTTGTTTAGCCACCAGGACTTCTTCTAGGAAGAGCCGGCTTGGTAAGTGCCTCAACATCAGTTTAACAGTTATTTTGAAGTGAATATATTATAGTGATGATAATGTTTTATTTTGTACTAAAACCTATGTTAAATAAAGTTATTTGTCTACACTAACATTATAAAGAGGAAAGATTTGTTTGTTTGTTTATTTGATATGAATAGGCACCGAAACTACTGGACCAATTATAATATTGTATAACTTCTTATGGGACGGTAAACCGATTCGTTACGTAACGCGTTACGGTGCCAGTCTGTCTGGCTTCTCTTTCTCTCACGCATCCTCTCTCACTCTAGCCCACATCATTAGATTATTAAGTTATAACTTCTGTCGGACGTCTATAGACGCATATCTTTTTTTTACTAATAGTGGTGGACTCAGGCCCTGATCTAATATCATCGGTTGCGCACTAGATAATAAGCTGTCTCGCCGACGAAGAATATAAACATGCAAGCCGGCATGTTTATATTCTTTCGAGATGTTTAATCATCGATGTGGTAAATATTCGAGTACTTGATTCATCGATTTCATAAACCATCGAGTAAAAGTGTTCGAGAATTTGCATTCGATAAGACATTTGATTTTAAATAGTAAAGTTCAATGAAAGATATAACAATCAAATAACAAAAGTCTACCTCCACTACTGTCCCGGATGATGTTTACACGCAGTTTACGCAAACAGAATTGTTTACGTAAACTGCGCGAAAAGTTTTAGCTTTTATACCAGGTACATATGTTGTTTTTAATACTGTATGTGAGCTGAATTCATTGCTATGCGGCTTACTCAGCTTAACCTCACTGAATTCAAGTCGCTATATGTCGACGTAAGACGTCGTCTTACAGCAAAACAGTATTATACATCTTCTCTTCTATATAAATATCGATTGCCTTAGGGTTAAGTACCTAAAACTTGAAAACAGCAAGACTGATTTGAGTTTTAGTTGAGTTCTACTGTGTATTGTTATGGTCAGTAGGAGATTTAAAAGTAATGTATATCGATGGTCAAGCGATATTTGCGGAATACTTTTGGTTTAATAAGTCAAAGGAGGCATTATAAGGCTTTATTGAATTGCTTCTGCCGAACGGCGATATATTGTGGCTTAATAGTGATCCAGATGTGTATTTGGACTTTATTTGTTGAAAGTTCTATTTTTATCGACATTGTTTTAGAACTTAATGTTTGTCTCAGTACAATCGGAAAGATCTTGTTCACTCGACTATGAGGTTATTAAAAGTAGTATTTTTAGGTTAAAGGGTTTTATTGAAAATAAAGATATTAATGATGTAAAGAATGAGTACAGTAGCTTTTAGTAAAATAGAAAGAAAATCAGTAGGTCAGGTACCAGACATAATACCACTCTTCTCATGAATTTAATCACAGGCAAAAAACTCACGTTAGGAATTGAATACGTCGACCCGGCTCCTCACAAACGCTTCTTGCAAACAAGAAGTACACTGGCTACCGAAAGCGGTGCCCTGGAGAGTCTAACACCATCCTATCATGTATACACGGACGGCGCAAAAAACAAAACGGGAACAGGTTGTGGATTCCATTCACCAGAACTTGCAGTTTCTGATTCAATAGCCTTGAACAAAACCACAACGGCATTTCAAGCAGAGGCCATGGCCCTGCTACTTGCTGCTAGGGAAATATCACGCCTGAAATCACAAAGTGAACAGGAAGACAAGCTACTCGCATTCATCACGGATAGTGCAGCAGTCATTCACGCTCTGAGAAGACCGGTAACAAGGTCAAGAGTCCTAACGGAATGTCATGCTGCACTCAAAGGACTTTCAAAGAAGTACAAAATAATTATATCATGGACATAGGGACATGGCCTGTGTTCTGGCAATAAAAGGGCAGATATACTAGCTAAAGAAGGAGCCAAAAAGCAGGGTAGCACTGAGGAAATTTAACTCTGCAGACCCTCAGCAATGGAAGTGCGGAATCTCCTGAGTCGCTACACAGATAGAAAACACCAAAACTATTGGGATGACAGGAAGGACTGTAAACATGCGAAATCCATGTTTCCTGCGTGTTTTCAAAATACTGCGAACAAATTACTACGATTACAACGTCAGGACCTTCGCCTAATGGTGGGCATTAACACTGGTCACTGAAATCTAAATTACCAGTTGTACAAGATTGGAGCTACGGACAGCCCACTATGTAGAGGCTGTCTGCAGAAGGACGAGACTGTGGAGCATGTGTTGCTGCACTGCAGGGCTACAGAAGATATTAGAGCAAAAACGGGCTTACTGGAGATCCACTACACTGGAGCAGTTGTGCCAGCGACCCAAGGCCATACTCTGCTATGTGAAGGAGTAAGGATGGTTTGAGTAAATGCTGACAGGGAGGAATGCACAAAACACCCCAAGCGGGACGTCAGTGCAGGCCTCATTGCCCCCAAAACGAATAAGAATAAGAATAAGAAGTAAGTTTATTCAGCGTTGGGTGAGCTTTGGTACAGCTTCCTTTAGAGGTGAGATGGTTACGTTTCGGGTCACTCAGCTTCCGATTGGTGCAAGTGCTTTCCGGGCATGGTTATTTCGGAGAGTACGTGCACTAAGTCGCAAGACGGGAGGCCCAGCCTGCCACGAATGTGGGGTGCCGCAGGATACGGCGCTCCATACGCTGGAAGTGTGTGCAACATGAGCCCGCAGCGGCATCCACTTTCAACGATAATCAGCGGAGATCTCTCGCTGCCGAACTTCATGCTCAGTAGCGAGAGATCATGGGAGGCGGTAACCACCTTCTGTGAAGCGGTGATGGCGCAGAAGGAGGCCGCGGAGCGGGTCAGAGAAAACGATGTCCAGCTGACCCACTCCAGCCCATACGAACGGAGGTACGGAGGAGACAGGTCGTATGTCTCCTCTCTCAGTCGTAGTGGGGTCACTGGCGAAAAGTTGAGGGAATTTATTTGTTTATTTTTTATTTATTTACACTATAGAGGACATTAATAACTACAAAAAAGCCTGCAGTTTCAATTAACTATTACCGTGCTTAACATAATAATTATATGGTTGCCAGGCATGTTCGTTTAGGAAAAAACACGAAAAAAATTGCAAATTGCCAGCGAAAGATGGATCATTTCAGAAATCAAAACTTCAGATATAAGTAATAAAACAATACGAAAAAGAACTAAAGCACCAGATGTAACACATAGGATAAGGCTATTGAAATGAACATGGGCAGGCCATGTCTGCTGACTAAATAACGAATGACCTTTGGATGGAAAAACAAACCAAGGATGGCAGAGGAAAATATGGAGGGACATATTTTCTAAGATAATCGGACCCGACTTGATGAAGAAGGTAAGAGAAAGAGTAGAGTGGAAAGATTAAGGGGAGGCCTACGTCGCCGAGGCGATACATTACAGTGTAAAATAAAATTCACTAGTTAATTACATAAGCCAACTATGTTAGATTTCTGTGGGCTTTTTATTTATTTTATGTCAACTATTACAGTTATAGTATTACTTTTTTAAAGCACTAACGCCTGCTTAGCGATACTACATATTGTATTTTTTTAGAGAGAATAATTCACATCCTCGGACGGGATTCGAACCCGTGTCTTCCGACAACCCGTGTCAGACGCCATGACCACTAGGCCACCGAGGCTCGAGGTCCGAGCATTATCATATTATATATTAGCAGAACTTTAACTTTCTATCGGATTTTAACCGGCGTATTTTACGGAGCGACATTTATTAAACAAATAAAAATTGCGACATTACAGTTGTCACAATAACTACTTTTCACGTTTAAATATGCAATAGTAACTTCGGTACAGGCTAAACCACATTATTCGTACCTTGGTATTTAATCAAATAATAAAAAAGAAAGATTTCATTGTTTGTTTGTTTGTAATGCAAAAACAAAACTACTAAACCGAATCATAAAATTCTTTCAGCAGTAGAAAGCTACATTATGCCTGAGTAACATACGCTATATCTGATTCATCAACATGTTCATCCATCACCACGCGAGTGAAACCGCGGAGCGCAGGTATAGGGTATTAGATGGTAACATGGTCGTCTCATGTTACAAAACAAAGACGTATGAAACTGCCGATTTGTAAAAAAATACTATAGCTACTGCCCGCGACTTATTTTCTTGTTTTTATTTCATAAAAACCTACTCCTGTCAATAATTAACACAACAACAAAAAAAGAATTAGCGAGATTGATCCATCCGTTCCAAGTTATAGCGTGACCAGGAGAAATAGGGGTTCATTTAATTAACAGAAATATTTACCCACATTATCTACAAATTTATGCAATCTCGAGCGAATATCATTTATGTAAGCGATGGTCTTCTAGGCATCTGGACTTTACAAAGGCTATTAAATCTATGAAGGCTATTAGTAGCAGTAGAATTTTTTTTAAACGAGTTCTTCCGAGGAAGTAATGCCACCATTTTTATTTCTACCGCGAGTCGATGTCGGTGAAATTACAGGCACATGCGATTTTACAACTAATAATGTCTCAGGTTTATGGGAGCAGTGGAGTTCGTCACTTGTGGTGAAATGCATCCGTTTCAGGCAGATGTTACCTCTTATCACCAGGTAGGCATCAAGCTTGTTCGTAATCTTATCATTTTAAACTAAATAGGGCACTTCGTACGAAACGTTTCCTGCGGTAGATTTTATAGGTATTCATATCAGGAATTATCTGAATTTTAGAAAGGACAAGAAAGTTTAGGACCGTCTAGAGACTAAGATGTAAGTGAAGTTAAACCTTCGCGAAAGTTTAAAGGTAGAAACTAGTTAAATATTGCTAACTCTGATAAAACTTAATCTAATGATATTGTTTGCGGATCTACGTTCAATCATTTACGTTTTGTTAAGAACAACAATATACGTATATCTACCCATCAAAGTTAAAGGCACTACACGATGGTGAGAATTCTCTTTACAAAGAAAAGGAAGAGTAAATCCATTAGTTGCGTGTTGATAACAGAAACATGACGCCCCCCACAAAACAACTTGAGGGTAATTGGGCAAAATGTATACTGACATAGATTGTAGAAAATCCTGTTCGCTTTTGATTGGTAATGCCCATAACTTAAGACCTTAGATGTACTCGTAGTTTGTTTTGTTTTATGTTTGTAACGAATTCAAACTAAAAATACTATGTAGGCGTGTGCAACAAAGAAAATAAAATAATTAAGTATTGAAGGATTTCTCTAGCTTGACATTCATGAAATAATGAATGCGTTGAATTCCCTAGTCAATGCAAAGAGAGAAAATAATCTGTTGTATGACACAGGCTAAAAACAGTAATATAACAAAAACTGTAGTGATAGCAATGAGTCAAGAAGGCCATATAGTCCAACCATCTTATCTGTTCAGGTGACTGCGTTTGCTAGTGGAGAATTCCGTATTGACTTAAGAAACACACCAAGAAAAAAGAGAAGCAAAACATAGCCTTTCAAGCCACTCTTTAATCTGCACATTCTGCAATTATAATCCTACTAATATTATAAACGCTAAAGTAGAATGTATGTATGGATGTATACTTTAGTTCCAATTTTGCCCACGTGAACAGATATGTTGGTGGCACTATACCTGTAGGCCTAGCGCAAATAACTTCGTAAGTGTAGCGTAACGTATCGTTCACGTGAAACAGTACTGTCATTTATCTAGGGCTACTATGACACAGATAACACATAGTTTATAGAATACGAAATATTTTACTCAAATTTTTTGTTCTACTATTATTTGTCAGATTTCCGTGATCCGTGACATCAAACGCTGGCTTTCAGGCAAAGCCTTGCACGTTAAACACTACAAATACAATATTCTGCCTCCAGTCACACATTAATACAGTAAATAACTGAACGTTATAAAACATAGTGAAATAACACATATCTAAAAAGTTTTACTTTAATGGGACTGTTGGCGGCGCTACTTGATGACTGATAGTGATACAGTGATTTACAAATAAGCGCTTCCGTGCTTCGGAGCGACGTTAAATTAGTTAGTTATTATAGTCTCTCCTTCCCCCGAAGTAGAAAGCCCGTATCCCGTCAGTGGGAACGTGATGGGATGATTCATTCACAGAATGAATGCACTCAACAACTCAAGCTAATTTTATGGTACAGGTGCCACAGGTAGTATGACATTAGATACACTGCAATGTCGCATTCTATAAACAACACATTCGTTGCACAACCAAACTGACTGAAGATGCCACATGCTCACAGGTTGCTCACAAACCCAAAAAAATCTTTCGTACAGTTAGTCATGTTGTCGTAAAAAACTCTGGGTGTAACTTCCACGTCTTGCTACTCTCAGTCTCTTAGTAAGTTAGTACACTTTGAATTTTTCTCAAAGTAATATTATTTTTAGTACAAGCCATACTCAAGGAAGCAAGACCAGCAAGTAAAACCTTTGTAGCTTTGTGCTTAGTTCAACTTGATTTTTTCCACGTTAATAATTTAGTTGTATATCCACTTTTAGAAAACCACTGACTCGTCTAACTTATTTGGATTTTGTAATAAACGTGGGCAGTGGCTTATGAAAAGAAAATGTCCCGGATTTATGGGTAAATAGAATTTTGTAGCGGTAAGGTCATTAAATTTTACGAGAGCCTCTTTCAGAGCCCATGTCAATAATAAAGATGGTTTAGGTTTTGTCGCACATTTACGATAACTTTTGATAAAACATTTATGACTCCCCGAGGCCGTATAGCGGAGACTAATTTCACAAAGTACCTTTTCAGTGTTTGATTATAAGTACGTAATAAAAACATGCGTCGAATTGATATTGACGGCGGTACTGTTGATTTATAGAGTAAGCAACACGTATCCGTAAACGTTAGAGTAAATCTGAAAGTGTAATTAGAGTCTCAACACCCTCGGGAATTTCTTCATGAGTATTCCAGTGTTTAATATATACGGGTCACCTAATTCGTGGCAAATAGATTTAATTTAGCAGGTATTTAATAAAAGGACAGTGTTCAAGACTTAAAGGTTAAATAGCTTGTCGATGTAGATTAAAAATATAAGAACAATGCTTCTCAATTCTTCTCTACAATCAAGTGCCTACTTGCATTTTCGGTGAATGAATTAGATGGCAACGGCAATGCATGGAATATTTTGAGAGTAATAAGTTCAAACTTGATATAAGTAAGTCGTAGTTCATAAAAAATGACATAGAAAATATTGTTACAATAATTTATGATCGGTGGAGCAAATATGAAACAAATTTAACTGTTTTTATGTCAGGAACTGCATGAGGATGATATTGAAAAGACTAAATAACGCTCGTGGTTTAGTAAATCGAGCACTTCATAATTTTACCGGTGGCCGAAATGTGATGATTTTGATATGTTAGTAAGAGTTAGTCTGTCAAGGAAACATCAAAGTAAATAAATTCAGTTGAAATAGGATCGAAAAGCGAATTGTGAACTTTATGTAGTGACTTTATAAGACATACCTTGAAGAACAACATGATAAGGAAACATTGTAGAGTGAATGCATATGTAGTGAAAAAATTAGAGTAATATTTTTTTTGACGGTTTGGACATCTACATGGCCGTGTCTGACCATTGCATAGATGAATAAATATTCACGAAACAATTAAGTATACAAAACAAGTATTAATAAAAAGTTTTCCAATAGAAAACATCTTTTGCGTTCTGATAAAATTGGGGACGTGAAATAAAAGACTTAAGCAAGAGTAATATCAACTGACGAGCATCCCACGAAGAATATGACCTCGTATCAGTGATTGAAACAATTAAATTAATAATAGAACTAAAATACCCAGTATAAGGTCAAAGGAAGTGACATGAGCTACTTTAAGTACGTATGCTTATAATAGTTACGACAAAAACGTGAAGTGATCGAAAATAACAAAAAAGTCAGAATAAGCAAATATGTTCGAAGCCCATCAAACACTTTATAATCAAACGTTTTTAAACCAACGAATCGTCTCACGAAAGCTTTATCAGATTATAGGCAAAGACGTGATACCATATGGCGTGGCATCCCTTCAGTCTCCTCAGAGAGCTCAGAATAATGAATAATTTTAGCATTCGCAGTTCAAGTCTTCACAAAAAATCCCTTCGAGCTCAGAATAGAGCATATTTATTTACTTTCTGTTCCATTTAACAGGTTAATGGTGTAACGTGTTGAGAATGGAACAGCCGATAGGCTATTTAAAAAAATATATCATATCAGTCACGTTTTGGTGATGGTAAAAAAGAGATTCATATAAACCGCAATAGTAAAATTACCTAGTAGAAATATTATACTTAGTAATCTGCGATATATATGCGGTTGAAGATATATATTTTTTGGTAAATAATTAATGTTTATTCATTTCATAACTAACTTTATTAATAGTCTTAATATACGGTCGTCCAGAACTCATTTTACTTTTACGACGTCTACAATATGTTTTTCTTAATTAACAGGGTTTATAGCTAAAGCAATGTCTTCTTATTTAAAACGAGTTCCAAAATTAGTAGGAGTTCCCATGTCGCCTATCTTATTTTGTTTATTTCTGCCGACGCTCATTTGAAGATTCTTCTTGTTTATTCAATATTGAGCATTACTCAGAGACTTTCCAACCTACTTCAAGAAAAGAGGTGGGTCTAAAACCAACATCCGCCACAGAAATGTACTTACTTGATCATGCAAGTTAGTAAATTTTTGGGGTGGTGTATGTATGATAGAAAATGTATCTTTCCAATTTAAACTTAACCGATGTGGCGTGGGTATATTTCAAAGTATCCTAGCCGCACAAGCATCCGACGCAATTTTGAGAAAATTTTACTACGTATAATAATAGCTCGATACGATGCACCTAGGTTGCTACATCGATCCGTATACACCACTCAACTGCACACTGTTGGACAACTAAAAGTCTTAAAATAAAAGGTTATATAATTCAGTTCAAGCGTTACTTTGCTAGAATCCATTATCAAAAACGATATTCAAAGAAATATTTAGTTAGAGTAAAAATAATTCTTATGGCTGAGTTGCGGTGTGCACAACTCTCCCGCACCACCGCAAAAAATGCAAACAGGAAGTTTACAGAATAAACAACACAGATAACAACCAAAATAGATTTGACAAGTGTTTCACCTCTATACGAGGCATCATCAGGAGATCTCGTCAATCGCTAGACCGAAAATTTATTTGAAACGAGTATATAAAAATATGTACTCGTATTATTGATGTTCAATTACATCATTTTCTTTTACAAATATCTTCATCTTGATTTGTATATTATAACCACATCGGGGAAATTATTGACCCATAATATTGCTCCAAATATTGTCTCGAAAGGCAATCTACGGTTTGACGCAAAGGCATTGAAAAAAAATCGTATCTTACGTAGTACCAATGTACATTCTCTCCGGTAATCAAAAGTTGTGGTTTGTCACGTGCGATGTCCCACGCACGCGATCAAATAATCAAGGATATTACCTATGAGCCCCAAAAGCTACGTAAGTAATCTAATAAATATTTATCTAGATAAAAGTGTCTGAATATGATCCTTGCGTGTGATACTAGGAGGACACAAAACTCTGAGATGTCGATATAGTACCTACATTGATGAACCTCGCTTTAGTTGAAAGATACCAGATTTAATGTTTTTTAGAATAAACGCCTCATTAAGTATTTTAAACAATTTCACGGGTTTCACCCGGTCCTTTACATAGGCATAAGTGGGGCTGTAGCCAACACTTAGAGGCCCGTTTGGTATAAAAATACAATGTACCTAGTATAAAAAACAGACATTATGGATGAAGGGTAACATGGTATATCTATTACAAATATGGGTAAAATGGCATGGCTATTGATATGTACTTATTAGTGGTACGGGAGATAGTGGGCTATGGACGAGACTACGGCACCTATCAATTTCAGTCTCATTTAAAATACGAGTATTAAGGCAGATGGTGACTTGCCACCCACTAAACGGGCCCCCCATAAGAGCCACCATTTTTATTATTAACATAGGTACGAGTAGGTACAAATATTATATTCTTTGTGTCCTAATTGAAAGTGGACTCGTGCATTTGTAATTTCTTAAATAGATATTTAATTTATTTAAGTATTTATAGTTGCATCCAATGAAAATGTAACTCAATTAGGCAGAGTCAAGTCACAGTAACATAAATTAATCTTTCAATAGGTCATTGTTTTATCTAAATCAAGTTCAACGGTGGACAGGTACTTTACTTCTTAGGTCGATTGACGATGAAAACACAAAAACAAAGTTGCATGATTTTGTACATGCACACACACTTATACCGCCACGAACGCTTAACGTTTATTAATCCACCTATATTACATGATCAAATCGAATAAACAGATATCTAGGTACATTAAACACAATCGATGATAGCCAATGTTGTATTGTTTCCAGCCATCAGGCAGAATCGTTCACCAACCAACTTAGGCCCCTCGCCCACGGCGACTTTTTGCAGCGATGCTGTCGCGCGTTCGCATTGATTCAGTCGCGATGCGGTCGCTAGCTGTTAGCCCTCGCCCACATCATGATTCATTCGCGAAGTAATTGCGATACTGTCGAGCTACTGACGCGATAGCGATGTGGAGAGGGCTATGCTCGGGGTTTCTCTACGTGATCGAATCAGAAATGAGGAGATCCGTAGAAGAACGAAAGTCACCGATATAGCCCAGAAGATTAGCCTATTAAAGTGGCAGTGGGCAGGGCACATAGCACGCAGTACAGATGACCGATGGGGCCGGAAGGTTCTAGAGTGGAAACCATGGACCGGCAAGCGCAGCGTAGGTCGTCCACCGACACGGTGGACAGACGACCTGATAAAGGTTGCAGGGCGACGTTGGATGCAGGCCGCTTCCAACCGGTCCTTTTGGAAAATTATGGGGAGGCCTATGTTCAGCAGTGAACGACTGTCGCGATGCAAACGTGATTCAGTTACGAAATAGCGTGGGCGAGGGACCTAAGACAGATTTTTTATTCACTTCGGGCTTGCGTGCACTTTTTGGCAAAAGGAGTAAGGAAAAGTGGATTTGCTACAAAAATTTGCAGACTCCTCGGATACCTTGGTTTGTTAGAAGTTAAATAGGTCATATGTTGTTTTAGCTCATAAAATACGATCTGGTCACTATCCGCCAAGAATTTATTGTAATTGAGAGGTATGTAGTACACTAGATGATGTGTATCACGTTTTGATGGATTGTACCAAGTACAGCGCCGAGAGGGGCTCATTGATGCATAAATTTAGGTTAAATAGGTATGCTACGGGTACACTAATCAACATATTACCATACCCTAGTTGCGAAGCAGCCCGCGTGCTACTGGATATGTTTATGCACTAATGATTTCGTCTTGTACGCATTAGTTTACTAGTAGCTATTTTATAGTAGTCATAATAAGCTAAGGTAGAACTAGTAGTAAGGTTAGGGTACGACGGGACTGACATATCATTTTGGGTTAAAGTCCACAATTATATATAGAACCTAACTTGCTATTGTAAGATCCTACTATGTACAGTATTGATGAATTTATCAAAACTGTCCATCTGTTAATGCGTGAAGAAGTAACAAAACTCAGAAACTTTCGCCTTGAAACTTAGTATAGTGTGATTTCCAAATGATTTTAAATACATTTATTTAATATTCACATTGTAATAATATATTTGTTATGACGCTGGTTTAACACAGATATCATCATCATCCATCACCACGCGGGTGTGACTGTACTTTTGCTTTTTAACCGACTTCAAAATAGGAGGAGGTTCTGTGTTTTGCCTATCTTGATGATATCCTTATTGACAGTGAATGACAATCGATCCAGTAAGTAGCAAGCAAGAATGGAACTGACTTCAACACTAAAAAGTGTGAAATAACGTTATTTCACACTTTTTAGTATTTAAATCGGAATAATAAATAAATGTAAAAAGATTTTTGATAGTGTACTGCTCCGTTAACTCAGTAGCGTAGTGACCCTGCCCTCCGAAGCGTGGTCCCATGTTCAATCCCCAACTGCAGCAAATATTTGAGTGATGAGAAGTAATGTCTATCCTCAGATCTTGTATGTTGTGATGTGATATTGCTTGTGTCCTTGTCTACATCCATGACGTCACTACACAGGGTTTCCTAGTGCCGGGGTATGCGTGTGTACACGTTATAGTAATCGTGAATGTCAAACCCGTAGAAACTCATGGTATGTTCATAGTTAAATTGTAGTACTGTGTAAATCGGTTTAAAAATATCTATCAACGATTATTTATGATAGACACAAATTGATTGAATATTAAAGTGCTAGTTGAGTACTAAATGATAAATCATGGGAGACTGTTCAGTGTTCACGCTCTGACTTGATGAATGACTTTCTGTACTGTGCATTTCCTTACCCCATAAGTCAGGAGCCAAGACATAAATAAAAAAAATCGCTCACGCAAAAACCGTTTGTCAGCACGCGAGTGCATTTAACGACTAATAACAATTTATCACGAGGGACCCTTACGGCTTTGGATTGCCATCTCAATAGAGCATCTTACACGGAAATAAACTGATAGAACGGACAACATCGATCTGCGTAGAGCTCAAATAAAATAGTTTAAAATTTTACGGAGATCGATTGTGCTACGAAACAGCTACAACCTACACTATCATGTTATATAGTCCAAGAAAAAGGAGTTTTGTTGTCATTTGTCTGCGCTAATGGTTATCGCTTCTTAATTTCATCTTCGCTTTCCGTCAGGCGAGAGGGAGTCGCTTTGATGAACTGATATATAAAAAGATATATTTTATCCAAAAATGGAACCGACTTTAACACCAAAAAGTGTGAAATAACTCGTTAAAATCGGTACCACGATAATTCAAAAGTAGGTACCTATTATAACAATATTGTGCGCACTTTATTGTGTTGAAGTCGGTTTCATTTTTGGATAAAATAGTTTTTTATCATTTTTAGTGACCCTGCTACTTACGGGCTCGATTGACAATGATGATATCATCAAGATAAATCAACACTCTGCAGTTTTTGGAGTGTAACTCAAAAACTGCTTGACCGAATTTGGTTACATTCAAATGGTACCACTTTGGAAGTATACTACTCTACTAACAGAAAAAGAATTTCAAGAATAAGTCCATAAATGGGGGAGAAATCGATTAACATATACAAAAAAAATACATACACACGAACATATAACCGCCTCCTTTTATGAAGGTGGTTAAAAACAGCCAACTCTTTCCCAAGACAGTTGCAGAAAGACCAGATCTATAAACCATAAAGATGTTTATGGCACTGTGTCCGTCACCCTGAGACATACGTAGCCAGTTATTCAGTAGCTGAGTAATTTAATTTGCCCACTATCCATCAAACTTAAGCACGGCAACTTACTATTGTTTCGAGGCACATCATAATATCATGTGATACCTACTCAATGCAAAGCGCATTTTTGCTCCAGAGATCTACCAATTGCAGCGCTTTAAATACTATGAATCTGTTGCATCAAACATACATGTATTTTGCCGTTACGAAAAGCACCACCACAATCGTACGTTTTACCGTTACGTAAAGAATTACACTCGCATCACTCATTAAAATATTTGATTCATGGGAGTATTTGTTTAATAATTTGACTTATTTATCAACTAATCTGCTCTGTTAGCGAGTTTTCTAGACCTCATTGGTGTTGTGCATAAACTGACTTTTTTATTTGTTTGACTATTCTTCCCGAATATCTTCTAGTGGGCTAGTAGGTAGGGTTGCCAAGTGGGGAGATTTTGATTTGTGTTTCACCTTACTTTTTCACATTTATTTCGACATTTGTAAGGATTTATGCGTTTTATCTGTTATCTAGATCTAGGACTGCATCCGCACTTCATTGGCAATTTATGTGTTTCCGGAAAGCCCTCGGAGATTATTCACAAGTGAGCTCTTTCCGCTTTTTGTTTACAAAGAACGTTAAGTGAAGGTAAGCAGGTACTTTTCAGGGTATTTACTTGTACCTTCAGCTTTACCAGTAGTAAAGATTACTCACTCAGCAGTATTCAAGCACTAATTTATTTAGGTATGACGGGCATTGAAGCATGAGACAAATACTGTATAGACATCTCAATACTCAAGATTAAAGCTATCAGGGTCAGTAAATTTCTCAAGTGCAGTACGGTGACACTATTTATGGGTGACATTGATCACTTTTTTAAAAACTGATTTGAGATTGAGAAAATTGATAGCGGAAAACAATCATATCATTGTTTTAACTGTATTTAACAGGACTATATAGTCCATTTATAGATTTTTCTATGCTCCGCGTCTATGCATAAAAGGCTTAAAGCGAATTCAGTTTACAAACATTTAATAACAATGAAACGATATTCAATTGATAAAAAATGTCTTATTATTATAATAATTAACTCGCCATCATACACCTATTTTATGCATGGAAGATAAAGAAATTATTGCTGGATTATATCATAGATTACAGTAAATGACAATTTTCTTAAGTGCCAACTCGGCTTCACGTTCACCACCACTAGGTAGCTTTTAAAAGCTTCTAGATAAAGCAAGCGTTTAAAATGTAATGTCACTAGCAGCTTGCTAAAACTGAAAAGCTACTTGTGACCGAAGTTGTAACACCGTGTTTTTCACACGTCGCGTCGCAATTGTGCCGCAGTGACCCTCCGCCTGCCGTCTGATGTCATACAGAAAGTAACATAATAGGTAATGCGACCGGAAATCCATTAACCTGCCTACAGTCACACTGTCGATATTGATGGCTTCAAACTGACGACGACTCGACATTATCGGGAAACCCGTCAAGTTCTTCATTCGTTTTATGACATATTTTTGTGTTGAAACCCGTTAAGTTCGTTAAGGTGATGCTTGATTGTGAGCGGCATGTGAATGCCGACGACGAAATATGGGATGGCGTTCGAGAACATTTCACTGGAGTATGATAAAGTCAATTCTAAATAAACTAGTGCGATGTTATTTAGCTACATGATTTTGTAAATTTAAAGATGACTGTTGCGTCAGAACGAGGAGGCAACAGCAAGTCATATATATACAGTTTATTTTATGTCAGATGTACTAACATAAGTCAGTTGTCATATTGTTTTACAGGATGATTAGTATGAATTTTTCTTATTAAGAGGAGGCGATGAGAGAAAATTATATTGTTTTTTGTTAGAATTCGGCCTCTATTTTCTCGTTTTAATTAACATTAAATTAAAAAAAACATTAGAATATCATAATATTATATGACAATAGATATTTAGTTATTACATTGTTTGCCATTTCCTATAGTTTCAGCCTTGCCTTAACTTGCAGAATAAGGGAACAGTGCGATGGAACTAACAACATTGCATTACGCCTTCATATCGTCGGCACTTGCAAAACACGGGAACGTTTAGGGCAGATCCTACAGAGACACACAGAACAAAAACAATTAGAGTATTAGATACAGCAGTCTTGTTATGTTTTGTTTTATTATAACCCCGAATCCATTATTTTTTGTTTCGTATATAACATTACAGACCATAACAAACTGTACCTATTACACAAACATTAATACTACGAGTATAAGCGCGACAGTGTGCAAGTGCAGATTTATGTTTGTTATTCTTCACGCTGTAAGTCTGCTGCCCATGCAACTATTTAAACATAACAAAAATAATACAATGTAAAAACATTATTGAAAATAATGGCCCCGAGTATTTTGCCGCGTCTGTCTACTTACGCGTCAGTAGAGTCTTTTAAATAAAAATAATAAATAATTGAAATTAATAAGGGCGTCTTTAGTATCTAACTTGAATGAATTAATTTGATAGGATTTGAAATAGCTTTATGGAATTGAGTAAAATTTGGTAGGTACTGGTTTAACACATAGACTACCTTTTGTCTCAAAAAAGGTAGTAGAGTAGCTACGGACGAAAATTTAAAGTGATTAAGTCTTTAGACAAGACGCTTAGGCCGATCGTGTCTATCTATCGCTTGTTCCGAGCTCTCGCTTGCACGATCGACTCAGGCGGAATGTGACAAGACAATGAGTCATACTTTTTCGTGCGTTCAGCCGGCGTTCATCGAGTCATAAGACGATATCACCAAAAAAATCCCGTGTGATTAAAATGTATCCACACGGCTGACGCCAGCACCCCAGTCGAGGTGCAGGTATATATAGTAAAATTAAAATTTTTAATATAAACCCACCTGTAGTATTGATCAGCAATATTTAAACTAACCTGTTAATACCCATCAACATCATTAAAAATCGCCTCGAACCAAACACTGCCTTAAACCTCGCAACATATATGCAGTTAAAATATTTTCGATCATCGAAATGTACGTACGAGTAACAAGTACCTAGATGTTTGGGGTAATAAAAATAACGCTAAAATGTTATTAGACGTAACGACCTTGTTTGTCTTCAGAAGTGACAAGGGTAAAGATGAGACATACTTTCCTTTTGCTCTAACCATAACTCAATCATAATTTACATAATGCCGTTGATAGAGACAGTGGTCGCGATTCGATAGATCTATTTTTCTTTAAGAAAGAAATTTCCCATTTTTCGTATAATTTGAATTAATTCGAAATTGACACTAAGTAACAAGGTTAGTTTGGCTATTCAAGATTTTAACTTTATAATATTTTTTACTAAGATAAATATCAAGCCACTGAAAGAAACATACTATTATTATACGTACGATAAAAATAAATTAAGGTAGTGACGATCAGTCGTGCGCCTGATGGTAAGCACTGTACTTTCCCATGAAAGTTGCAGTGCCAGTAGTAGTAGTAGCAGTAGTAGTTGCTGACCCTGACCTAAAGTTTTGCGTGGCACTGCACCCCGATACATTTATTTTCGAGTCCCATTTGTAGTAATGTCTCTTGCTACATTCCCCTTCACAACCTTTCTTGCATGCTATTGCTTCACGGCGGAATATCCAATAAAAATGATACGATAGTGTTTCGAGTGGCTGTGATAATGAGAAATAACTTCTATCGATATTATAATTTATAATAAAAGTAGGTAGAAAAAATAATTATTTATCGTTTGTGTCAGACCTACATACAATTGTACCAATTTTTAAGGCCAATGGGTTCGCCACCTGAGTAGTTTATGTGTCTCGATACTTAATATAACAAATACGTTCTTCTCAAGCATGTTTTACTGTGGCTATATTGCATAAAATATTTACATGCTTAAATTGTGTATAATAAATGCTGCACAGTATTATATGAGTAAATAAATAAATAAATAAAGATATATATATATATATATATATATATATATATATATAATAAAGATAACCCAAAAACGGCCCCCAAAATTGTGATGCAGTCCAGCCTGTCAATGACCTTTAAAAATATATCGTGCTAACGAGATTGAGTTAGATTTGCTTGATGACGCTATTATACGCTACAGTGTGCACAAAAAGACTTAATCCACGACTGAAAAATGTTACTCTTCAAATATCTAAAAGGCATAAAATGAATTTTCAATTTGTCATGATGGCTAAATTCAAAACTACAAAGTATAGTGAAAATAGCTCAAAGGATTTCGGGCACAATTTTGCTGCAAACTACAGATATATATCATTACATTTGTAATAGATTATATTTAGATAGATATCGAACAAATTGGTAGCTATTGTTAAAAACAGTCTGTTTGGTTTCACTATCAAATTGTATCGCTAAAGTAAGGATAAAAGTAATGTAAAGGGCGGGTTAATATTTGCAATAATTTACTTCATAAGATGACGGTGTATATGAATTTCCTTCTACTGGCAGGATTCTGATAGGATAAAGAAAAAAAAAGGAAAGGATAAGGATTTAGACTTACTAGCTGATATGCCTCTTGTGTAACAGGTCTTGTGCAATCGTGGTTGACGAATACAGTGCCAGATATTTTGCCGCTGTGCAAATACTAGATTAAAATTTGAAGAGCTTTGTAGAAAGTGAATTGACTGTGCGAATTAAACTCAAAAAGCAATGCCTCGAAGGTGCCGAGCGCAATGCGGTGCCATCCAAAACTATAGCTTATAGCTCTAGGTAGGACTGCATCTTTTCTTAGCAGCGTGGTACTTACAATTAGGTTAGCGGTTAGATTGGATTAAAAAAAATGCCTTCCATTGTTGTTTCGTATAGAAGTTCAGCTGTCCTTCGATTATCTGTAGTACAGGTACAAAAAAACTTAATTACTGCTCTTATAAATAGGCAAGCGGCTTCATGTACATGAAATCGAAGATGTTGAAGAGGGCAGAATAGTTTTCGAATTAAAGGAGAGAAGAAAGGTCGTATTAAGTATAGCTAAGTTCGTCTCAAAACGCGCCTCGGAACTATGATGCCGCATCTGTACTATCTGATACATGTAAACACAGACAGACAAATATACTTCGTCCTGTATTTTAATTAAATAAAATAATATTTTGTATTTATTAATTTAAAACGATTACTCGAATGTTTTAAAAATTATCACGTTTTTATAACTAACCCGCTTGTCTGGCGTATATCTTTGTTTTGGCTGCGTAGAGGGGCGGCTTGTCGTAGCCGTAGCACAAAACTCGTAGCACGTAGACTTGCACTCAGATGATTCAGTGGATTCAATTCTAAGTTTTGAGTGTTCCGTACGGGACCTTATTACTCAGCCTACGCTACACGTCTCTTTGTATGTCAGTATCTTTCGAAATGTAACTAATAGGTACCTCGTAATTTTCATATAGATATACCTATATTTATGAATATTTGTGTTTTGTGTGACACACATAATGTTATTGCGTAGTTCAAGGCGAAAAAAGTTACTACTTTTTTTATTGTGCGAGCTTTCACAGAAAAAGGAAAATGACTTATAATGCACCAAATAGTCTAAGTAAGCGATAGTATAGACGGTCCTAGTGTTGGTTTTTTTCAGACCGTCCAAAGATCCATATAACCCACAATTGTTATCCTAAAATAACAACCAAGACCGACAGCTTCACGCTCAGTTTAAAATACCACAATCAGTCACTTCGATAGCCAAGGAGAAATTCAACCGGAGGTAGAATATGACTGAGCCTATAATAGTAAAACGTTTTTCAATATTTATTACACATACACAATTGAGAATGTTATGCTTAGGAATTCAACAAGGAAAACCACATCAACAATAAACTTTATGTGCATTAAGATTATGAGATATAATTTAACAATATTTACACTGTTTATATTTATATTTATATATGTATATATGTATATTTATTACTTATATATAGAAATAACAAGTTTCTGTTATTTATAACAGAAACTTGTTGTTTCTGTTCAGACAATGCAAAAAGCTCATGATCGATACTGGTAGATTTGAATCTTACTGACCAGTGATATAGTATAGCGCGATGTCTGAGAATCGCAAGAAATCCTTCGAAAAAAGGATTAGGTGTAAGTTTCAAGAAACCTTTGTGTATTTTTAGTAATCTTACTTTTTCTTTACATTCGAGTACATTTTTACACTAAATCCCTTTATTATTACTAGGCCTGTAAAATAAGGTTAGAAAGTGCAATATGCCGATAGAGGTTTAACATATTCAGGCTACACAGATTCTAGCGGAAACTGCCAGCCGACTAACTCAGCTGGTGCGCTACCTTGAAATAGAAATCAGACATAAAATAAGCGATTATAGTATACGGTACTGAAAGGACAAAATATATCAAGGTTAAAATGGCACAGGTAATAGTAAAATAATAAACTACCTATTTATATATATTATATATATATATTGTATCATACTGGGAATAGAAATCATACATTCAGCCCAATGACAAAAGAGGTCGCTTCGCTATTCAGCCTTGTCTTCGTATGAGTATAATAGTCATCAATTTTATTTTTGTATTGCCGGTTTTTTTCTACTTACCTCACAATCGAGATGTAAAGCAGAGTAGTTAGCTCGGATGTAAGCATCAATTGCACCCTCAAACTATAAAATCCTAAATATCTCGGGCTGCAATTGATGCCTTACAGCCCTTGGCTACTAATCTACTATTTATTTATTTATTTCAATTACTTATGTACTAACAGCTTACGCCAACACGTACATTAAGTCATGATCCAACTAACATCTGGATACAGTAGAGTCAATACCAATTTACTTATAAAACTACGACACTCACTATCAAACAACTTATATGTACAATAGAACACATCAATGTCTCTGTTCTGAGCAATAAGGGCATTGAGCAAGATAACAGCTTGTGACGTAGGCGCAAACTGTGCGATTCTCGTGCGCACGGATGTCGTCGCAAACAGCGGACGAGCCCTACACTCACGCGACAGCCCGTGCCGGTACGGCGCAGGCGCGACTAGGGACAGGCGAGCAAGCGCACTCGGATTATAAATGTGACCATTAAGAAGCTGATAAAAATGCATTAGTAGTACACATTTACGTCTTAAAATCAGCGTGTCAATGCCTACCATAACAGACACGAACAAAGAGGGATATAAAAAAGGATAATATCCGTATAGTTTTTTATACAAATAGCGAGCGAACTTTCGCTGTATACGTTCTAACATAAGGGCGTATTTCTTTTCGTGTGGATCCCAGATGATTGAGTTATATTCTAACCTACTGCGTACATAGGCGAAGTATAATATAACAACAGCGCTTCGATCCTGAAATCTGGCGGCTTGGCGCATAATAAACCCAAGTGACTTAAACGCTTTACTACAAATTTCTATTATATGTTTGTTAAACTTTAATTCGACGTCTAATGTAACACCCAAATCGCAAATTTCCTCGACACGCTCCAAGGAAACACTCGACATGCGGTAGTCGTACTTGATCGGTGTGTGCGATCGTGTGAAGGAGATAGTTTTACACTTGAAGCTATTAAACTCCAGGCGATTACGTTCTCCCCATTCAACCACACTGTCGATGTCCTCCTGCAACGCGTCGCAGCTTTCCACGCTGTTTATACCCAAGTATAGCTTGAGATCGTCGGCGAACATAAGACATTCAGCGAACCTGACAACTTCCGGCAAATCATTAATCATGATCAAAAACTGGGTTGGACCCAACGTGCTACCTTGACTGACTCCAGAAAAGGTCAGATAGGGGTCAGAGCGGAACCCAGCCAACTGGACATACTGCACACGGTCAGAAAAATAACTGGAAAATAGTTTTAGTAATTGAGGCGTAAATCCTATTGCTGCAAATTTCATCAGAAGCACATCATTGTCGACGCGATCGAACGCTTATTTGAAGTCAAAGTATGCTGCATCAACTTGTTTTTTCCGATCCATTTCAGAAGTTGCATAGTCGACAAAATTGACATGATTCGTGACAGTCGATTTACCAGTTCTGAAGCCATGCTGGCAGTCGGCTAGCTGGGTTTCAACCTGTCTGATAATGTAACGGTTCAGTATTGATTCGAAGACTTTGCCGGGAGTTGACAGTACCGCTATAGGTCTGTAGTTCTCAACTTTAGACACTTTCCAAGCATCTGGATACGTGGCTGATTTTAATGCCAAATTAAATATGTATAAAAATGGTGTCATAAATACCGACATGCAATCTTTTATAACATATGGAGGTATACCATTCGGTCCAGTCGACGAAACGGTTTTAGGCGGCGAAGGCCATTGAAACGTCAGATGGGTATACAGTGTCCAACGCAACCCGCGAAGAACACAGTGGATTGACTGCTTGATGTTCCGCCTCAGCGGCCGATAATTTAGGTGGTTGTGGTAGAAATACTGACTTAAAATATGACGCGAATGCATTTGCAGCTTCAACACCAGACACAACTTTTCCGTCAAATTTAAATTCTCGACACGATTGCCTTGTTCCCTGCTGATTCCTAACAAATGTCCAAAAACTTTTGGGATCCCTCTTTATGTTCCCTTTAATTATACGAATATAGGTATCATATGCTACGTCTATTAATTCCTTACTACCTTCCTACTATAAAGTGCCCATTTGGTGGAACATAATATTTTTCAACCATTGTTCATCGCCCAGACGCTCTCGGGCGTGTTTAGCTTCGACACTTCCATACCAAGCTTTTCGTGATAATAAAGTAGTAACTTTATTATCACTTAATTATTTAAGCAGTGTTATCTAATTATTTAAATTTTTTTAAAAATATTAAATCTGTCAAGTCAGTCCACATACACGTCCACACAAAAAATTTGCTTAGCTATTCAACGTGGAAATGCAGCCAGCATTCTGGACACTTTTCCTTCAACAAATGGTTTAGTAAATGTTTAAGTGTCTTAATCTTTGTAAGTGTGTACCTTTTATAATATTTGTTAAAATTATTAATTCAATAAATTCTTATATTTATTATTTATTTTCGTAATACTTTATTACAATATTTATCATACATACTGGTTCTTTTTATGATTACTGAGTGTGTGTAAATCGTACATAGTTTTTTACCACCTGCAACGCACCCGCGATTGTATTTTCGCAGGCAACCCTCCGGTCCGGTCATCGTTTAGCAGTATTTATATAAGGTATTTGTTAATTAGTGCACAATATTGAACGGGACCGTTTGGAATCGATAACGGATCATGAAAGTGAAAGAAAATAACGACGTATATTTTTTTATTATTATTATGAACCAATATTCGCCGCTCCACGGCTAAGAGCCATAGTGCGACTGAACGCACGACTCGAAGAACCGTTACATCGCAGAATAGATAGCAGTAAATACGCGATACATACCTACCCGCTTAGAATAGGTACAACGTGCGGACGATGACCCGCCCGGGACCGCCGTCGTTTAGGCATAGACATCAGCTGCGTAAGCATTCGCGAGTAGGTAGGTTCGTACGTCCTACCTATATCTACCTACGTAGTTGTACCTATTCCAAGTGGGTAGGTATGAATATGGGTTCATAACTATAAAAAACATGTATTTTTTTCCTTCACCATAATAACTAGCTATCGATTCCAAACCATAATCCATTACCATCATAATAATCCACCATTCGATAATGTGCACTAATTAACAATGATCTTATATTTCTATATTATTATATTATTACTATTCATGTTGGAGAAAGCAACGCTATCTGAGTACACAAAAATGTGTAGTCTAAAATATGACCCTCCTCTCGGCAACTAGGGAAACACTCTTGTACATCCCCCCTATTCGGAAACTAAAAATCATCATCATTACTCTCTGAACCAGCCCCTTCACCCGCGCGGTCGGTACTCCTCTTACCATCGAAGAAAATTATTTTCAAGAAGAAAACCACCACTTACATAATTATTTATCGTACATATAATACACCATTTATCAAATGGATATACGCCTATTCTACTTTGGTACTTTCTCATCATAAAAAGTTTCTTATGTATTTTCCCCAACGTGTTCCGCGTTGCTTTAAGTCCAGGTCATCATCCATGTCCAATAATTTTGCAGAATTGGCTCGTAGTTTAGGCTAAATGAGTAACAAACCTCCTCGAAATCCCTCCGTTCATCATTGAAAATATTAGTTTGATATTAATGTACGTCCAATACTCTACAAGGTATTTATTATATACGGTTTTAAGAAGGTTGTACTGCTCTCTATTCTGTATGTAAGGAAAACTAATAATTAGTATGCGTTAAACTGTATGACTTCACATAAACATCAACCAACAAATAGAAACAGTTAACTGCCTATCGCTAGGAATCAAGACGCTATGATGGCTCGTGGTAAGCCCCAGATTGATGTGTTCAATTTACTTACACTAGCAGGCTGTTAGAGGAAATTGGAAAGCCTAGTTGTGTATAAAATTCTGGAACAGAAATGATAACAGCATGATATATCACGGAATGGAAGTATCGGAAAACGCATAAACTAGGGAATGGGCTCTATAAATATTTTCTCCAGCGAATTACTAAGTAAAATGAACTACTAGAAGCTAACTAAATTATAATGGATCAAATTACAAATAATAATGTGTCCAACCTTATGAATGTTTAAATTTATGAAAGGTTGGTAATGTTCCAAATTTCAGAGTGACCTTTTTAATTTTCCTTTGTGACAACCACAAAAAGTTTTTAATACTCAACTCAAATATATTCCAACACAAATAATAATAAAAGTCTAACTAAAACTCGAATTTAAAAATATAAGTAAGCCCTTTGTGTAAACTAACGGGGAAAACAGCGCAAAATGCTCAACTCAAATATATTCCAACACAAATAATAATAAAAGTCTAACTAAAACTCGAATTTAAAAATATAAGTAAGCCCTTTGTGTAAACTAACGGGGAAAACAGCGCAAAATGCTCTATTTTGTATTGTACATTGATCGATCAATAAAAACGGACACATATTTAATCTACGCAAAACGTACTTATAAACGTAAGCAGTATTATCTACGGCCATCAAGCCATGGAAAAGGCTTGACTACCACATATTTGGCATAAAATTAAATAAAGTTAAGGATCATGAAACTAAGCGTATTAGACACAACACAAATTAATAATTTTCGCAGCAAAATCAAGTGTACCTATACAAAGTAAAGAATAGGATAAGGGACTTTAGCATTCTTTGACCGTAATAGTACAATTCCGTAGATGCTGACGGTTATTTCGGCCACTCAGTCTATAGCAAGCCGTAGGACGTCCACCCACATACGCCTCCCCCAAAATTTTCCCAAAGGACCGATTGGAAGCGGGCTGCATCCAACGTCGTCCTGCGACCGTTATCAGGTCGTCTGTCCACCGTGTCGGTGGACGACCTACGCTGCGCTTGCCGGTCCGTGGTCTGCATTCCAGAACCTTCCGGCACTTTCGGCCCTCTTCGCCGACGCATACTAAGCAGTATCTACCTACATGCTGAATCTCACCACCACCCTCGGTAACGAGCATATAATCGAGTGACGGCAAACATTTCAGAAAAGACATGTACTAGTCTACAAAGACACATACACGGTAAGACCCACACCGGCAGCAAAATGAGCAAGATCCGGAAGTACGAGGTAGTAAGGCAACCATCGTCCTTGCCATACCTGAAAGGAGTAGGGCTTTTTGCTATGTCAGTCACCTTCATTATTTGCTGTCATTTATTCAAATAGTGTAAAGGGATGTAAGGGGCGAGCCAACATCTTTTGCCCCAAGTCAACCTCACCTGCACGCGGTGCATCCTGCTGATCGACGAACGAGGCTCTGACAACCGAGCGATGGCGGTATACCCATCCCAACAGGCGTCGCTAAATGCAACAGGCCGGTGACGGGCTGCAGCGTCACCGGTGCCAGAAGCTACGCCCTGCGATCGCTAACCCGCCTGCCCAGCGTGGCGATTACGGGCAAATTCCTTCAATGCAGGACAACAAGAAGCCACTGCCCCTAGTTCCCGGCGGCCCCGCTATTCCTGGTCATGGTGGCGACCATGGTAACGGCGTTTTTTTTCCAAGATAGACCTAAGTGGCGTGCAATTGGAGAGGCCTATGTCCAGCAGTGGACTGCTACAGGCTGATGATGATTCAAAAAGTTGTTATATGCTGTTTTATAGATCTCTATATAGCTCTAGGTATATTAAATATCTATATACCTAGGCTATTAAAGTCGATTTTCAAGGCAGCCCGTTTATGATCTATGGCCCTTTTTCATTTAATGCCCAGGTTCATTAAACGGGCCATAAATCGTAAGCGGTAAGTTTAATAATAAATATAACATGCGAAATTTTATTCTCTACAGTAATGGTCTGTTCGCGCTAAAGTGCGACGTCACTTCGAGGACCCCCCCCCCGCGTCCCGCCACCGCTGTCCTGCAGCTGTCAAACTACGAGCAGGCGGCTGAAGGGCAGCGGAAACAGTCACCATTTTAGAGTCGAAGCTAGCGGACGTATACCGCTCCGCCTTCGCGCCGCGGCCGCAACAATTCCTCCGCGCTTACGCATCAGCACTAACCTTCGCGTTACAAATCAGCCCGAGTCTCCGCGCCTAACTTTGCCACGAGTGACCGCTAATCAGCCCGTGTTTACGCGTAAACCAGTGCACAAACAATAAAACAATACAAGGACTTTATACCTACAAGTGAACAACAGTTCCTCAGCACGACGTCCACAGCAGGACGCCTCCCCCGAGGACTCTCAAGGTCATCAGCTCCCATCAGATCCAGAGTCACCCCTACATCCGTAAGTACCTACATATCTAAACCCATAAACCCACCTATTCCCTCCTAATTATAATTTCCCTAACGACCGTATGGTTGCAGACAGACAAACTGCTTAACCATATTTCCTTCGAGCCGGATATCCGGCATCATATTTTCCTACGAGCGCGGATATTTAATTCCCATCTACGGTCCATATTTCCGAGATTTAAAGAACCAATGCTATCCTAATACAGTCCACCCCATAAAATAAGCATCAGCTATCAGTATATCACCTTTATTTAAATTCCCAAATATACAATATCACCTACTTAATTCAGGTATTTGCTTATCAAGCTAAAATCGCCGAGTTATTAGAAGCTTCTAGAAAAGTGAACCGGCCGGGCGATTTGCTAGACGAAATTGACTCGTCCAGGCACGTTTCACAAATAACTTGACATGTACGCTATAGGTAACTACCTATTCACTTATCGTTGTTCGTTTGACACTCGCACGCCACAGTACAGCTACTATGTTCTAAAAATTCCTTACGGCAACTTCATTCGAGTTGGTCGTTTGACATTAATGACCAATATAGAATAAGCATGAATACTGCAGAGTTGTTTGTTTTGACATTCCAAACTCATTAAAGTTATATGCGTTTATTCATTTACGGTTGTTCACTATTGTTTGCAAGAAAGTCGGTAATTAAAAAGATTCTTTAGCTAGGTACTAGTACCTACCTACGCCAGGTACTTTGTTGATTTTAATTATATAATTATACTAAATACTGTTAGAAGATCTACTTGTGTTCGTGATTATCATGAAATAATTAATGTAAGTTAATTATTTACATTCATGACAGTTCAGAGATCAGCAAAAACATCTTAGAGTTCCGTACAAAATCGACGTAAATAACATAACGAAATTTACAGATTATAATTAATTAATTAAGTAATTAAACCCTCAGCTCACATAAGGTTTGGTACGCGCGTTATTAATGTAGGCGTTATTTTAACCGATTTCCGAAAAAGGAGGTGCGGAATTCCACCTACGATAATATATTTTAATATTTTTTATATATTTTTGCTTCCTTGTGCCTGACTTCGCCCTCGACGTTGACGATGCCTTCAAAATCACAGGTAGCCAGATTTAGGGAGGAACAGATCGCTATTGTTAAGCTTAATTTGGAAGCGTTATCATTGAAGTCTAGCAAATCAAGGCATTATAGCCCAGAATTCAATGCCAGAGTTGCTGACGTAAGGGTGACTCGTGATAAATACGACGCGGCGTACTACATAATATTAGACACCGACGATTTATCAGACGCCCAGGAGGAATTCTACATCGAGCAGTATGAAAGGACAATAGACGCCTATTACGAGATTCTAGTTGTAGAATTAGAACAAAAAACATAGTCATCAGCTCCCAATGACGATGTAAAAACAGCGCAAATCAAAGCGAACGTCACAGCGCCACATACAGTAAAGTCGGTCATCCCCCCCACTGAGTTACCAAGGTTTACCTCACAACCCGCGCGCCCTTCGCCATCAGCTCAGCAGGTATCGAACCCGCAGCCACAGTGCTATGCGCAGGTTTTGAACCTGCACCCTCTCAGCTCCGCGCCTATACCCGCGCGTTTCTCGCCATCAGCTCAGCAGGTATCGAACCTGCAGCCTCCGCACTATGCGCAGGTTTCGAACCTGCAACCTCTCAGCTCAGCGACTATACCCGTGCGCTTCTCGCCCCCAATTCAGCAGGTTTCGAACCCGCAACCTCCGCGCTATGCGCAGGGTTCGAACCCACGACCTTTCAGCTCCGCGCCAAGACCCAAACAGGGATCGAACGCGCAACCTCGCTATGGTGACAACCATTGCTACCCATGGTGTAAAGTAAAGGGTCACAAGCTTCGGGTATGTACCCGATACCCAGTGCATTTATTGCCGGTACAACAGCGCGAGGTACCACGGCGCCGTCCCTCACCTGATACGGGCCAGATGTGTACTCCCGTCGTACTCCACCGCGCACTACCTCGCGTTCTCCACCGCCGCCTAGGCAATGACTAGGACGGCACATTCAGCATACACCGACTCAGCACACAAATACTCAGCCCATATCCACTCAGCCCACAAAGAATCAACACATATCCACTCAGCCCACAAAGAATCAGCACATATCCACTCAGCTCACAAAGAATCAGCACATATCAGCTCAGCTCATAGCTAATCAGCACAAATCTCAGCACGCAGATAATCAGCACACATTTTATCTACCCACAATTATTCAGTACAGCACCACACGACGTAAAACTGTCGTCGCAAACATCTTAAGTCAGCCAGGTGCTGACATTCTGCACTCACCCTTATGCCAGCATTTCTGGACGTTATCAGCTCGTCGCGTAATGCGACATCGAGTATACAAATGTATACATTGTTTACGTCTCCGCGCTAAACCCAAGGCCCCGTACATGGCCGACTTACCCGCCGACCGCGTGATTGTTCAGCTCGTATTCAGCAAAGTCACAACGTTATTTAGATATGATTGCGGTACAATTAATGAAGGCGCTAGAAATGAACTTAGGGAAATACAAGACTTTCTTGCAACCAATAATGACAATATCGCACCTACACTTTCAGCTCTATTGGCGCGCATTGCAGCCATGCTTAATGCACTCCCTCTTCCACAAATTCCTCCGCGCTTACGCATCAGTACAAACCTTCGCGTTACAAATCAGCCGGAGTCTCCGCGCCTAACTTCGCCGCGAGTGACCGCTAATCAGCCCGTGTTTACGCGTAAACCAGTGCACAAACAATAAAACAATACAAGGACTTTATACCTACAAGTGAACAACAGTTCTTTAGCACGACCGACCTCCGTCACACCTCCCCCGAGGACTCTCAAAGTCATCAGCTCCCATCAGATCCAGAGTCACCCCGACATCCGTAAGTACCTACATATCTAAACCCATAAACCCACCTATTCCCTCCTAATAATAATTTCCCTAACGACCGTATGGTTGCAGACAGACAAACTGCTTAACCATGGTCTTTATAACTTTTGCCCTATGGTGCATAGTTTTTGAATATTCGGCCAAAAATGTTTTTTCAAGGTAGCGCTTCAAGCTCCACCAAGATTTGTCAGCATTTTGTGGTTGTATGCTTACTAAGTGACTCTAAACCTTAAAAAAAAACATAAAATTTGGTTCGGAAATTTATAGCAAGGTTGACCGAAAAACTACTATTTTTACTGGCCTACATCTTTTATGCGTATTATGGCAATTCTACATCAGCTGGTTTGACCTTTTTCGATTGCAACCCGTAAGCGTTCACGATTATAGTGTAAATTATTATTCGGTATGTCGTATATACGGTCACCAACTAGGATGAATCGTAAATACACATAATCCACATCCACATCAGTAAGTTTGAACGTAATCAATTCAATTCAATTTCAAAGTAACTTTATTAAACATAATAACATATATACAAGAATTTGTAAGTTAATTCCTAGTTATACACTGACATGAATTAATATAATAAATTGTTTCCTCAAGTAATAACTTAAATAAAACTTATAACAGAATAATAATTAAATGATATTGATTAGTGACACAATGATTAGATCCAAATTTTTAAGGTTTATGTAAACTTTAGCGGTAGTATTACATTATTGACTTGCACTTTCTGAACGAGATCATACCAAAGGCGTGAACGTAATCGATTGCAGCTCAAAAGCGGTCACGATAGTGTAGTTTTCAGAAGATCGTATTCGGTCACCGACCGACCGTAGGGTAAAACGATAAGCGTTTCGAGACGAAACGTATTTGCTACAAACCTAATGTAAACGAACATATTCGTTGCTGAATTCGGTTAAACAAAAAAATTGGATATCTACTAAAGTATTTTACATTTCTCATATTCGGTAAGTAGGTCCTTATTACCCCCAAATGGGGCTTGTAGGTGACCAATTAGCGCTCTAGGGTAATAATGTAGCTAGAAAAGCCCTAGGTCGGTACGTACTTTTTTTTTAAACCCTTCTCTCTTTCAAAAAGTTCGCGTACATCTAACCATCATACTGGGAATAGACATCATACATTCAGCCCAATGACAAAAGAGGTCGCTTCGCTATTCAGCCTTCTCTTCGTATGAGTATAATAGTCATCAATTTTATTTTTGTATAGCCGGTTTTTTTCTACTTACCTCACAATCGAGATGTAAAGCAGAGTAGTTAGCTCGGGTGTAAGCATCAATTGCACCCTATAAAATATCTCGGGGTGCAATTGATACCTTACAGCCCTTGGCTACTAATCTACTATAAAATGGTAATTTTTAAACTTTCGCGATTTGAACACATATTTATATTATATTAACGGGGCTTAATCGCGTTAGTAAGTTAGTTAGTAGTATTTATTTACCTCGACGTTTATCCTCAGAAAAATCTATCGAATCGTTAGTGTTGTGTGTCGGGACAATGACTTTTTATAGCAAATGTTGGGCGTATATTAAACATATCTCCATACTTCAAGACAATGACACCCGCCTCTTCAGTCCGCTCGTGACCACGATCAATGCAACTTGATCGAAACGTCGAGGTAAATAAATAATATTACTAACGCGATTAAGCCCCGTTAATATAATATAAATACTATAAAATGCCCATTAGGTGGAACAAAATATTTTTCAACCATTGTTCATCGCCCAGACGCTCTCGGGCGTGTTTAGCTTCGACACTTCCATACCAAGCTTTTCGTGATAATAAAGTAGTAACTTATAGATGTACAGGTATAATTATTTAAGCAGTGTTATCTAATTATTTAAAAGGCGAATTAGTAAATGGATATGAGTATATCTCCATACTGACGTATAGGTACTTATTTAAACCCGTTTTTGGTATACGATAAACATTGATAATCAATCAATCATCAATATAATATAAGGGTGCGTCCACATTTGTGACATGAACCGGACTACGTGGCATCGTGGATGTGGATGTGGACGGCCTAGGGATGTGCTGACACGGACACAAACCATGTACGAGGAAATTTTACATGGTGTATACGCATGGTCACGCGGACAATAGCGAACATCCTTTGAAAAACCCGACTTTCGATGGATTTGCTCGTAACACGTAAATTAGATGCGTGACATTGCACAAACCAACGTCCACACTGGACCGGACTATAGTAGATTGTAACTCCGTATATTCTAGGTCCTACTCTGTTTTTAATATACCTAAATGATCTATGTTCCCTTAACTTTGATAACGGAAAACTTATCTCATATGCGGATGACACAGTCTTAATGTTCACTGCTAATACATGGTGCGAGGTCTACGATGCTGCTCAAATTGGATTCAATAAAGTTACTACATGGCTGTATGATAACATCTTATCTTTAAATACGGAAAAAACTAAATATATCACATTCTCAATAACAAATGTTCCTCGTCAAAATAATTTAAATAATTTATTAGCTCATACTAAAAAATGTCTCTCTTCAAATTTATTAACGTGTAATTGTAAGACCTTAGAATCAACCTTTTCCATAAAATACTTAGGTATCATTATTGATAAAAATCTAAATTTCAAAGAACATATCCTAAACTTAAGTAAACGTGTACGTAAAACATTTTATGTTTTAAAAAAACTTAAATCAATTGCGAAACCAGAACTTGTCAAACAAATTTACTTAGCTCTTTGTCAATCTATAATTACATATTGCATTTCATCTTGGGGAGGTGCACTTAAAACAACCTTGCGACCTATTGAGATATCTCAACGAGCTGCATTAAAAATTAGTACCGGTAAACCAATCCTATTTGATACTACACTTTTGTATAAATCTTGTGATGTTCTTACAGTTCGACAATTATTTATAGTAAGCATTATTCTAAAGCAGCACGCTCTATTAATATATGATCCCCAGACGCAAATAGATCGTAGACGAAATCATACAGTTTGTTCACTGCCTCAACGACTGAACACAGCCTTTATCAAAAGATTTTTATTTTTTCTAGGTCCTTTTCTTTATAATAAATTCAATAAATTCCTAAACATTTATAAATTATCGAAACATGAAGTTAAAGTTAAAATCACGACATGGTTAAAGACGTTAACTTGTGAAGAGACAGAGAAATTAATACAAGTTGTAAGGTAACTATCTCCTTTACAGATGTTAATTTTGAGCAACAGAAGTAATATGAACCAAGTAATGTATAATTCCAAAAAATCACATAAACTACACCCTCTCACACCCATTCATGCACATACACACCGCACACCCAGTAACACACACACACACGAGGACATCGCCGTGAACCCAACTCGTCCGAGGCTGACGTACACGATGATACCTCACGCACATACACACGCCCTACACACCCTATCACAAACATAAAATACAAAAAGAGGAACAGTAGCTACACACTCGCTATAAGTAGATACTCATTAAAACATATATATAAATATAATATAAGTTAGTTTTGTGTTTAAATTTAACTGTATAAATATAAGATAATGTGAATTTGTATAAATATATAGTAGATGTCACATTTATATTGTATAGAAATGGATAATTTATAATATGTCTAGGCTAGTAAATAAAACAATCTAGTGGGGAGGGCGCTGTACGCTGAAACACAGGCTTAGTGCCTAGTTCGGCAGCAGTTAACTGATTCTTTAGATAGCATAGCTAGCCAATTAAATTTTAATAAAAACTCTGTGCTACTTTTTCGAAATAAATATATTATTATTATTTAAAAAAAAAAAAAATGTCCTGCCTTACATTCTGTGCTTTCAGTGTTTGAAATGGATTGAATCGTAACTGCAGCTTGTAACAATCGTTCGCGTAACAAAACAAGTTCACATTATCGGTACCTACAGACTTTAGGGACCTAAAGTCCTTTATTTTAGAACTTCTAGGTGTGTTATTTTGTATTTAAAAAGTTCATTTGTAGTAAAAAAAATATCTTTTACAGGGATATCTTAGGGGGTGAAAATAGACATGAATTATAGTATGGAAAATTTTCTGTTTTTGAACTTATATATCTGTGATAATTTGTGTTTAAATATTTTATATCATTGAGACTGAGATATTAACTGAAGTCAAAGTAGAAACAGTCTTCGTGTTGCTTGTACAATTAATCCGAAATATGATGGAGTTGATTAGCGGCAGAACTGTTACTCCTATGGCCAGTTGTATGTGGCCGGCTCACGTAATATGGCCACTCCAACTAGCCTGGTTACTTTAGTGCCCGCTTACAAAGTAGTAAATATTTTTTTAAGAAAGAAATACTGTAAAGGATGTACACATGTATATTCTTCTACCTGAACTTTTGTCAAATATCGCACGTAGTGACCAAAGCTCTATATCGGTGCAATAGTTCATCCCACGAACTAGTGGGCAAAAGCTAAAAAATGCTAAAAACTGAGTCAGGGTGATGTAAGGATGGGATGTAAGGAGTGGAATCGAATTTACTTAATACTTTTTTTAAATCTTTGTTTCTATGTTTGTCTGTGTGTGTGTGTACGGGCTAATCTCCGTAACGACTAGACCGATTTAAATGAAATTTTGTGTGGTGGTAGCTTATATCCCTGGTCGACATATAGGATATTTTTGAGCCCGGTAAGTTAAAGAGTTCCCGTGGGCTAGTTAAAAAACTGTAATTAACCGTATACTGCGAGGCCACGCGAGCGAAGCCGCTGGAGAGTCAGCTAGTCCTTAATAAATGAGTTCAGAACTTACAAAATCTACCAAGAGAACTAAAATAATACAAATGCCCGAAAAAGATTTCTTCTTTTACTTTTTGCGGAGTCAGTGGAAAGTAATATCGCGTTTCCTCACCGCTGGAGCTTAGCTGTAATTATACAATGAATGACAGGAGCAGTGTTGGCGCAAGGCCGGGTTTACGGGGCTTGTATAGCCGGATTTGAACATCGTCTAATATCGTGTAAGATTGATTTAAGACTTTATAATGAATGGAAACATCTAGCCAAGTCTTGCACCTGGTGGTATTAAAACAACGTATTCATACGAATCATAGAACTATAAGATTTCGATATCTTAAGAATTCATGTTCGATTCTTATTAAAAATCAATGTTGACCTTGAAATCATAAATTATATATTTTTTATTATCATATAATTAGATACATGTCGGCATTAGTGAATAATAAAATGTACCTTAACAGTTATAAGCATAAATAAATAAAACTAGCAGAATTCAAATCATACGGATAAACAACCCTCAGATAAAAGACGTGATTGTAGTGAGCAGAAATTTAACTTCGATTTTGGCATTACAAAAACTTAGTCATAATGGAATTCAACACATATGAAACAAGAAATATAGTCCAATCATTGAGGGGTTGGACTATAACATGAACCGTAATCTATAAATATTACTTTATAACAACAAGCGACAGAGGAGTTATTGTCAGGGTGTACATATACTACCTATAATTCACTAGTTCATCGACTAGTATAAACATAAAAATTGCCGCTCATAAAATTGTGCTCGCGAAATCTATCTACTGTTCGCAGAACAACTAGTAATAATAATAACATACCTACTTAACTTCGCTTTTTCAACCAACATTGGCAAAACTTGAGCATGTTCTAATAAGTATTCAAATTTTTTTTCGTTCGGCGATATTTGCGTGTCGGTGTACTTTTACTAAAAAGGGCGGAAGTTTGCTGTGGCGCTATTTACTGACCGGTTATGAAAAAATTGGTACACATGTAGTAGACTTTAGAATTTCGAATATGAGCATAATTATAAGTTTAAAATCTGGACGATTTTGGTAATATTCGGCAAAAACAAATAAAATTTTGGCAAAATTGATCTAAGTTTTGGCGAAATTAATATTATGTCAAATATAATAAAAAAAAATATTGCCCTGCCGATAGCTCAGAATGTCAAAAATTGCCGCTGATAAGAATGTGCTCGCGAGGTCTACTGTTCGCAAAGCTACTAGTGTTAACACTACTATTATATATATATGTGTCGGTGTGCTCCCACAGTTCGCCTCCCGAAGCGACTGCTACGTTCAGCCGAATGCTACGCACCGACCCTGGACATGAGATTAAAAGAACAGAGAAATGAGATGAGGCTTTTGGCAGAACTAGGACAAGCGCATAATATCCTTTCTTGCGGTATTTGGAAATTTAATGGCTTATGAGCCACAAGGGCTACTTCACAATGCATTTAGAAACAAAATGTAGGCCGAGTTTCGTATAATACTATGGTTACATATATTTATTAATTATATCATTTTAGAAAAAAACCTTTGTTCTGTTAGTAACGCAGCACACCAATCAATACAATCGTTATTATAAAGTAAAACAATACCTGGTAATTTTTTTATTGTAAATGACTACATTACTTATGATTTTTAGAAAAATCTTACTAATAAATAATTCTATTTTATTTTACTTCATTCATGATAAGCCAATTATCTATACTTTTATAAAATGCTATTCTTTTGTTTCTGACATAACAACAAGTTTTTTGTTTAGTTTTAATATTTTTACAGAGAAAGTATATCATACTAAGCTATCTATGAGAAACACGATCTAAGTATTTTTAACAATAACTTTTTTTTGTTTGGTAGAGTATACTTCCGAGGTGGTCCCATTTAAATTTCATCAAATCCAGTCAAGCAGTTTTTAGTTACACTCCAAAAACTGAAAAGTGTTGATTTATCTTGATGATATCATCATTGACAATCAATACCGTAAGTAGAAGTCACTAAAATGGCGTAACATTATTTTTACCAAAAAATGTAACCGACTCAACACCTAAAAGAGTGTCGAAGTCAGTACCATGCGCACAATATTGTGATAATAGGTACCTACTTTTGAACTAACATGGTACCGATTTCAACAAGTTATTACACTCTTTTTGGTGTTGAAGTCGGTAAAATTTTTAGGTTATTTTTTTTGCCCTTTCTACCGTATGTAACTCGTCTGTGAATGGATTGCCTGGAAGAGCTAGAACTGAGTAATAAAGTCGCCCAATATAACATCTGGTTTTTAGTTAGTTATTTATAGTAATAACCTGTCAAATACTTATATATATTATGGATCATCCACTCCCTAGGTATATATGTGACATTTTTAAAGCTTTTACATTTAGATGCGATATGATGAGGACAAAATATTATTGTAGCTTTTGCGTATATGAATAAATATTAGATTATGTGGGTCAGCATTTGTATTTGAATCTCACTTTGTGATTCGCTCAGTAGCCTACTCGTAGAATTGGGATCGAGAACCCATGTTTACAGAAGCATTAAATTAGGTCGGTATGTGTTTCTACCTACGTTGTATTTTTGCTTGGAGACTTAAAGAAAATTTGATGTAAGGTCAAATAAAATAAGTATGAATATACATAAACATATCCCCCCCACTTATATGTTGAAAAAATTAAGATTCCATCTATTTTTTAGTTTCTGTCTAAATCAGGTAAGTACGTACTTACTTTAATTATATGGTTACCTGAATTAGACTAAGCGCACATTGAAGTCACGACAGTTTAAGACAGACTTTCTTCACATAGACAAGTCTGTCTTAAAACTAAAACCAAATTGTTTTGCCTATGACACGTCGCACATCTAAAACGAAACTGTTTTGACTATGAGACAATTTTGTCTATGAGACGTTTTGTTTGAAGTATGCGCGCATCTTCATAATTTTTGTAAAGCAAAAGTCTGTCTTAAAACTATCGTTACTCAAGTCTGCGCTCAGCCTTATTGAATAACTTTCTAGTATAAAATAACGAGCTGGTATAAATTATTATTTTGACTGGCCGATTGGCGTAGATGGTGGCAACCCTGCCTTCTGAGCCTCTGGTCCCTGGTCCGTTCCTCGGACACATGAAACATTTGTGTGCATCAAGTCTGGTTGACCTGTGTTTTGCTGGACCTGTTGCTTAACTCTGATCGGTTAAGATCGCCAAGTCAAGCAAGCGCTTCAGTCAACCGCTGCGAGCGCTTCTCAGGAATACATTTATTACAGTTAATAACAACTCAAACCCATAACTAAATTATTTCAGTATACTACTCACGGTCTTACTAGGTAGTCTCCTTAATGTGCCCTCCTAAGTGGAACCCATCGTAAAAAGGCCATTGTCTTCACTAATAAGGCCAGGTTTTATGCCCTCGTACCCAATCGCAGCTGGGTAATTACAGGTTTTCACCAAATTGAGGTTTACAAGACTTTAATAGCAACTTTGATTTGCCGAATTGAGGTTAAGTGAGTCAATTTTTTTTTCGTTTAATTTGTTAATTGTTATCAAAATAAATTCAAGTTGAGCCCCGGGGATTCGGCTACAAGGACAACAACAATCCCACAGTAACATATTTTAATGTTTATAAGGGCCTATGCCTAAAAGAAGAAAATCTTTGAACTCTCTCAAAACAACGTCTTAAGGCGTTTTACTCTGTGCAACGGCAAACTTTCTACTATGACCTATTTTGTATTTAATTATTACTTAATGAATGGATGCAATGTATTTATTTATGTATTATTACACATTGTATACATATGTACTTATTACATATTTTTTGCACTTAGCTACATTATTGAGTGTTATATACATTTGGTTAATCACCACCTATGGACATATATAAATTTATTTTTCTGTGCTTTGTTATTTGGAAGAGATCGCTCTGTGCGACAAGACTGTCCATTGTGACAATGTTGGTTTTATTTGGTATTATATAAGCCTTACACTGTCGTGTAGAAGAATTAAATAATCTCACTTAATTATTTATTTGTAATATATTAAATACTAGCTGCACTCCGCGATTTCACCCGCGTGCTGATGGATGATGATGATGATGATGAACCAGAATCTGCTGAAATATAGTTTTGAATCGGTTTAGAAGTTTTTGTGTTTACATTACAAACAAACAAACAATGAAATTTTTCTTGTTTTTATTAGGATTAAATACTATGGTACGAATAATGTGGTTAAGTTTGTACCGGCGTTACTATTGCATATTTAAACGTGAAAAAGTAGTTATCGTGACAACTGTAATGATGCAATTTTTTTTGTTCAACAGATGTCGCTCCGTCCCCATACGACGGTTAAAATCAGATAGAGAGTTAAAATTCGGTGCTTGGACCTTGAGTCTTTGTAGCCTTGTTGGTCATGGCGTCTGACACGGATTGTCGGAAGACGCGGGTTCGATTCCAGTCCGAAGATGTGAATGTTTCTCTCTTAAAAAAATTGGAATATTTTGTATCGCTAAACTGGAGTTTGTGCATTAAAAAAGTATTACCTACTATAACTGTAATATTTGACAGAAACTAAATAAAAAAAAAAGCTTTTAGTCTCCCACAAAAACCTAACATAGTTGGCTTATGTAATTAACTATTGAATTTTATTTTACACTGTAATGTATCGCCTCTCCGGCGTAGGCCTCCCCTAAATCTGTTCACTCTACTCTTCCTCATCCTGTCGGGTCCGATTATCTTAGAAAATCCATCCATCTTTTCCTCTGCCATTCTTGGTTTCTTTTTGCATCCAGAGGTATCCACTCTGCAAACTTGGCCTGCCCATGACCATTTCAATAGTTTTATTCTTTGTGATACATCTGGCGCTTTAGTTCTCTTTCTTATTGTTTTATTACTTACTTTGTCTGAAATTTGTTTCCTAAAATGCTTTCGCTGACAAATTGAAATTTTCTTTTCGTCTTTTCTCCTATGCGGCCATGCCCAGCAAGAACAGGTAGGTATTATATGTATCTATTGGCAAGCATATGTTAAGCACGGTAATAGTTGACATATGGAACTGCAGGCTATTTTGTAGTTATTAATGTCCTCTATAATACCTACATCACTTTACACAACTAGTACAATATGACCATCGATTACAATTTAAAAGATACAGCATTTAAGCAATCAAGAGTATCGAATTTGATTGATTCAAGAGTATTGAATTTGATTAGTGGTGGGCAAATTGGTAACTATAAACACGTTATGTAAATCCTATTAAAAGAACTTACACCAATACTGTGTTCTTTTTAGTGTTCTGTTCATATATCTTTGAAATAATTTGCTCTCGACTTGATCATCGTATCTACACCCTAATCCCTCTTCACGTAGGTACAGTGATTGTTATTAAAATCTGGAAACGTCGTATCCAAACTTGAACTTGTTGTTCGACATCTCAACCAATGGTTTGATATATTGATTTATTTGGAAAAGTAAAATTATGGATATTCATATTCAGAATGAATTATTTACAGAGTAGAATAATCTTTGTTATGTTTGGTTTATTCGATGCATAAAAAAACGTAAATTGTAAATGTTACCAGAATTTTCTACCGACATCCAAAAAGGAGAAGGAATACTCAATTCAACTGTGTTTTTTACCTCTTAAATTTTGACTGGGTGAACCGATTCTCAAAATTCTTATTTTGTTTGAAAGCTGGTGCTTCTGCTCGTGTGGTCCCATTTAAATTTTCTCAAATTCGGCTCAGTAGAGTTTGAGTTACACTCTAATAACTGAATAGAATGGAAGGCGGTTTAAAAAAATTCAAATTGTACTTGTATATAATTAAAAACACTAAGGTCGTCAGTGGTGTACCTACAATATAGATAATCAACCAATGAATCATTATATTTATGAATCACTATAATTATATCATAGACAGGCCTGTTGGTCTAGTGGTTAGTGACCCTGACTGCTATGCCGGAGGTCGTGGGTTCGATTCCCACCCAGGACAAATGTTTGTGTAATGAGCACGATCATTTGTTCTGTGTCTGGGTGTAATTTATCTATAGTCTTTATGTATTTAGAAATATATAAGTATGTTTATCAGTTGTCTAGTACCCATAACACAAGCTCTGCTAAGCTTGGGACTAGATGGCGTTGTGTGATAGTTGTGGAATATTTATTTATTATTATTATTTATTTTAATCAATAAAGCATAACATTTTGTAAGTTAGTATCTATTTTTGTCACTAAACCTAATTTATGTACAATGAGTAACTGGCTACATATATGCTCCATTCCATTCTATTCATCCCTTACCTTTTAAACCTCAATCCTTTAAGGTTAATTTTAAACGAGCAGAGATAACAAATAAACATACTTACTCACTGACAAACATTTATAATAGAAGTGTGATGTGATATACATAAAAGCAAAGACACATGACAACAAAAGTCAAATAGCTTATTGTTATTGACGCACATGTCGTGACCAAACCGAATCACAGCAGTTGAGAATTATTGGGCCTTTTAGTCCAATATAAACTTTGTAAAAAGCTTGGTTCGAAAGGTAAAACAATCAATTACTCCCAAATGGGGTGGAATCACGAGCTTAACGTACGAAAGCTTTAGACAAATCCGCTTTGTATTTATGGATACAGTTTTTAAATGATTATATAACATTTCATATGATTTTTTTATTTTTATTTGTTTTAATTGAAGGCAGAAGAGAATGACAGGTGTTTAGTAAATAACTTAAACTTTTTTAATAATCAATCAAGTGTTTATTGCGAATATAGGTTTAGTTGTTGTTACATACATAGATTTTTAGAATCACTACATTTTGCCATTCAGCATGCTTAAAGTAATTTTACAATATTCGTATTTAATGTAATTAGTAATTTTACAATATACATTCAGAATTTTATTAATTATTTATAGAATAGAATTTTATTATTATATAATTATAAAAAAGTCACGCACATATAATTAAGTCAACAAAATATTAAAAATAATTTGTAAATCAAATTAATTTCAAATATCAATTAAATTAAGTAAATAAGAATCAATTAAAACAGTTACTCAAATATTCGTTGATATTATAGGCTTTTGCATCAAAAGTTTTCTTAGATTTTATTTAAGTATTTCAATGTTTGAATAACTTTGATGTCCTCGAGCAAATGGTTGTATACTCGAGGAGTGTACGACCATTTTAACAATAAATTAAAATGTATTGGACGAAAAATTTAAGGATAAATTATATAATATTAGGATATTTTTTTATGATTGTTAATAGATTAGGATGCATTATGTAAATGTGCTATTATGACATATCAAACTCATATCTCCATACCCTTTCAGGGTCATATGTGATGCTTAGAACCTAAATTGTAAGATCCTTGTTACATATATGATGAAATAAAATATTGAATATAAATATGAATATATTATGATTTTTAAGTGCAAGGCTAACACTTTTAGGGTTCCGTACCTCAAGCAGAAACAGGATCTGCCTGTTTGTCTCTCTGTCAAGATCCCACTCTCGTGAATGCATTTGTGTCAAGTTGAAATTTATACCAAATTCCCAGGTCTACGGTCCTTTGAAGCTGTAAAAATATCACAGAATCAAAAAATAAAGCCATTTAAGCCGCATAGCTTTACATTCGCCAGTAAATGATAGCTCTATATAGGGTTATATATATATAGCAGGGCAGCGTTCCGGAAACTTCGCGAAGTCTTCTCGTCAAAAATACCTCAGTGCCTCAAGACAAGAGTCTTCGACCAATGTGTATGTTACTAGTGATGACTTATGGCACTGAAACGTGGTCTTAATATGGGTCTCATAAGCAAGCTCAAAGTCTCACAACGAGCTATGGAAAGGGCTATGCTCGGGTTTTCTCCACGTGATCGAATCAGAAATGAGGTGATCCGTAGAAGAACGAAAGTCATCGACATAGCCCAAAAGATTAGCCAGTTAAATTGGCAGTGGGCAGGGCATATAGCACGCAGAACAGATAGCCGATGGGCCCGGAAGGTTCTAGAGACCACGAACTGGCAAGCGCAGCGTAGGTCGTCCATCCACACGGTGGACAGACGACCTGATAAAGGTCGCAGACGTTGGATGCAGGCCGCTTCCAACCGGTCCTTTTGGTAAATTATGGGGGCGGCCTGCTTACCATTGGCTTAGAATCATGACAAGAGACAGGGTTTTACAGCGGACGTATCTGAATATCCAAATTCGCAAGATAAAAAATATTTTGTTTGAAAACTCTCGTGAGTTTGAAACCTATGTACTCGTATTACATATCAACACCGACTTTGCTCACGTATAGGTATAGCCGGCGTTATCGACCTAGGCTTCGGGCATGTGCGATGCATAATATGTAAACCAGATATTCATATTTTGTAGCTTTATCACATACTTGTGAGCAAGGATTTTGCGATTACAAACTTAGATTTGCAGACGGAGAATAAACCGTGATGTACAGTTTATTTTTCAGTCCGACTTAAGTTTTCGTTGTTTGTACGGAATACTCGGTGCGCGAGACAGCCTCACACTTGACCAGTTTTATTGGTATTTTGCCTTCTGAGCGAGGGGTTTTAGGTTCAATTCTTGGCTGGGCAAATATTTGTGTAATGAATCGTTTGTAAACGTTTACAATAGGATCATGAATCTTGTGATGTGCTGATCCGCGTGTCCATGCTTTACACGACGCAGAAAGTCCTATACGGGGGTTATATCGCGAACGCTAAGAAAACTATTGACAAAGAGCAAAGTGATGTTGTACCTTATTTCAGATACGTTTATTTCTACAAAAATGTCACCAATACCATATGTCTGAATTATAAAGTTATGTCAAATGAATACTTTTTCATGTTTACATAATGCAATTGTATTGCCGAAAAATCCTTAAATCTTTAAATCGCATACGCTTATTGATAATAGAGCAAAGTGATGTAGGTAATATAGTGGACAAACAGTATTTTTTTAACTTTCAAGATTTGAACACATGTTTTAAATGTTTATCGGGACTTATCACGTATTATTTAATATAGGTAAAAATATGTACCTTTCGCTCTACGTTTCCAGTCAGCTCGTGGCCACGGCCATTGTAACATGGTCGAAACGTCGAGCGAAAGGTACATATTTTTACCTATATTAAATAATACGTGATAAGTCCCGATAAACATTTAAAAATAGTGGACAAACATATACAAAATAGCCTGCAGTGCCATATGTCATCTATTACCGTGCTTAACATGTGATTGTCAGGCATAGCCGCTTAGGAGAAAAAACGAAGAGAAATTTCATTTTGCCAGCGAAAGATGGATTGAAGCATTTTAGGAATCAAAACTTAAGACAAAGTAAGTAATAAAACAATAAAAAAGAGAACTAAAGCACCAGATGTAACACAAAGGATAGGACTATTGAAATGGACATGGGCAGGCCATGTCTGCAGACTAAATAACGAAAGATGGACAAAAAGGGTTACAGAATGGATACCTCTGGATGGAAAAAGAAACCAAGGATGGCAGAGGAAAAGACGGAGGGACATATTCTCTAAGATAAACGGACCCGACTGGATAAGGAAGGCAATACAACGAAAAGAGTGGAAAGATTTAGGGGAGGCCTGCGCTAGAGAGACGATACACTATAGTTTGTTAGATTTTTGTGGGATAATAAAGGCATCCTATTATTTTTTTATTTATTACTTTTTTAAAGCAAGAATATAGTGTGTGGAAGTTTATAATATTTTTCCAGTCGTTTCACTATCGTGTGATAGTGAAACGACTGGAAAAATATTATAATATTATATAAATAGTGGCGTGAAGCTGAATATCTAGCAATTGGGTTTATACATTGACACTTTTACAAAAAGCCTAACAAAAGAATATAAAAAACATAAATAATTTGGCCCAGCTTTTTAAGAAAAGATGTATTGTTAGATCCAGACAGTTTACTCCTATTCACCCTCTTACAAATCATTTTGTATCGGAACATCGAGCCCCTTGAAGAAGGGTCCTGCGATATAATTGCCCACTTAACCTTGTAATACGTACTCGAAGATAAAATAAAAACAAAGCTTATGTAAGTGAGTAAAGTTGGGGCTTAGAGATTATTTGGATGAAATCGAAAGAAAGGGGCTTTTTTAACGAAAGGTTTGATTTTTATTATAGACCAGACTACATCTACATATACATCTCTCCCGCCACGCATGAATTAATGATTTTCTACAAATTTTACATTGCCATACAAGTACGAGGCAGTAGTACATGATAATATTAATAATCTACTGTGGTCCTAGCACGAATAACTAGGTAAGTGTAACGTAACGCGTCGTTCACGTGAAACTGTATAACTGTAATTTATCTAGGACAACTGCAATACAACTCTTAGTTTGTACGCCGAAGCGTGACTCGTTGACCACAATAAGACCATACAAATACTTTTTCGGAAAGTGTTCGTGCTACGGTCTCTGATGTTAACAACGTGAAACACATTTAAAAACAGAAGTACATCGAATTTCTTTTTCTACGATAAAGATTACACGATTCCGACAAAATATTTCCTTGCACAGTGATAGATATCCTTTAATGACACCATTTGTCGAGCCCCAAGGTGCTAATAGCTACAATAAATAAACACTTTACGGTAACAAATACAATTTTGCCATATAGAGCGCTCCGATTTTATTATTCGCGTCTGACACGAAATTGGATATAAGGAATGCATGCCTGTAAAGGTAAATAAAGGTGAAGCCAGTGTGATTTCGCTACGGAATGCTTTAGCTTTTCTTGTTTGAGTTTACACAAATCCATCATAATGTTCTACACACGCAAAAAGCATGTGCCTTGTACTATACACTCCAAAGATAATTAATTGATGGAGATAATAAAGTATATCTATTATATCTATGCTCTAAGAAGCGCTCGTTGCGGAGCTTGACTTGACAAGTTAAGCAACACTTGCTGCGGTCAGGACTTGGATGGGTGACCGCGCTAGGACCGCGTGGTGGATTATGGCCTAACTCCTCTCTCTGAGAGGAAGGCTCGAGTCCCAGCAGTGAGAACAATGAAAATGGAAAAGGAAATGAAATCGTTTATTCTGTATAGGCCTACGGGGGCACTTACAAATTGTCATAATATTACATTTATTATTTCTTAAATCGACAACCGGATCGGAACGCGACTACGACTAAGAAGATCCGGCAAGAAACTCGGCAGCCTTGTCTTTTTATTTTTTTATGTATCGCCAATTTCTTATTGTATATAACAAATGTTCGTTTATTTTTAGCTCCAGTGTGTTGCCTTACAAAAGAGACCATAATAATGGTATCAGTAGGGCAATATCGGCAAGAAGAGTAGCGAAGGAGGACTATACTTTGACATGGTAATACACGAGTAGGTAGATCCTGAAGTAATCAGTCCCAAGCTGTTTTATCCTCCAAGAAATCCGTAATTTTGTAATAACCTTTTTGACAGAGTTTAGTTTCAATAGTAATTTTAAACTTATTAATAGGCAAATCTCTCTCAATGAGCATCACTCCTTTTTTGCGCACAGTGCGCACAGCCCATTGTGACACAATCTCTAATTCTTAAATTTAAGTTCTCTTATTGTAACGACTTTTTAACCTCCACTCCTTTATTATAAGTAAAGAAGATAATCGAATAACAAATAGTACTTTGAACCATTTGTGTTTTATACCGATTGCAGTCTCTTGCAGTGGTAGGACTTTTTCAGTTCGCTGGGGAAGTACCACACCTTTGCCAGTTATTCAACCGTGAAGCAGTAGTGTGCAAACATTACTATGTTTCGTTGATGGGCAATGTTTCCAGCGAACTTACAGGGCAAGAGAATTAACATCTTCTATATCTCATGGTAACGAGCGTAGTGCATTACCATGCAGGGTTTTGACCTCTCACAGTTAAAATTCTGAATGGCACTGAACTGTTATGAACAAGCATGACGCTTAACATCAGGTGAGTGAATTTGTCTCATCACCGATGAACAAAGAAAAATTTTTACTACATGTATAAAAATCATCCGTAGAAAAGAATAAGGAAATGAAATTTAAATTTTTAATGGTGAAGTTTACAACAGAACGTTTAACATTTTGTTGTTTGCTAAACAATGAAAACAAACTGCATAACAGAGTTCGTTAAAATGTAAGTGCCTTCACTTTGAATAAACCTCTTGTGAAGTAAACGAAGTGAAGCGAGGAATCGGAGATCGGAAAAAGTTTCCAATAGATTTGTTTTCGTAATACACTTGCACCTGCTGTCTGCCTGTACAGTCGAGCTGAATATTGCTTTCAGCATTTTATATCAACGTGTTTTAAGGAATACAGTCATAGTGTACATATCGGCTGAGAGCCCGACATGAAGTATGAAGAAAACACGTAATGTCTGTTCCAACTTTAATCTTCGATCACTTATTATATTATAACAACAGAGACGTGCGCACGCGGCGAGCGCTCGCAGCAAACTGAACTCCAGTCTTTTTTTTAAGGAAGGACATAGAGCTTTTTGCCACTACGGGCATTAAAAGCGACACCGGACTAAGTACTGTAAGAGCTCTGGTCGCCAAGCGTAGCCGTTTTATAGGCGACTGTGGTGGTGGGCGCGTTGTGACTCAACCGCTCGCCCGTTGCACGTGTTCCGTCACAATAGGCGGTCAACGCCGTCATACACAAAATTGAGTTTGCAATAATATACATGAATTCGGTAGATTACCACTTCAATTAGGTATTAAATTTACACAGCACAGTAAGTAAGACGCCATTTATACAAGAAGAAGAACAAACCGCGCGTTACACTAGTGTTGCCAACCTTAGAACTAAATTACTATAAAGAAAACGGGGTTTTCCTTCATTCAGCCTGTGATACATAAATTTATATCTCTAATAAATAACAGATGTTTGGTTTTAGGATTGTTGTTCACATTCATTTACGGGATAGTTATAGTATACATTTGTTTTGAATTTCCGATATATACTATACTTATTTAATTTGAAGATCGAAAACAGAAAATAAATGTGAACGATGACTGTCACCTAAATAATGTGAAAATATATATTGTTTGTGATCATGATAGTTAAAAAAATTGTTGTTGATTTCATTCTCTCAAAGCTATTCCATTTCTCATAACATACTCAGATAAGAATAAAATGTATGAAAGTATGAATAATATGTGTGAAAGTATGACTAGTATGTTGTATTTACACGTTATAATAGTCCAGTTTTTTATGTAAAATGTAAAAGTGTTTTAAATAAGGTTAGGTTAAATAAGGTTCAAATAAGTATATGCAGAACTGAAATTTTCGGAACTTTTCAAGTCTTTCCGTGAGATTCTCTAATGATTCATCGTTGTGATCGTCGATGCCGATGTCAAATACTGAACATTTATCGCCCTTGTACATAAGGTAGTTTTTCATACGTACCTTGTCATCTCGTCATCCTTTCACGGAAGTTGTCAAAGATGCAACGATTTTTGCTTTTAAAGAATCTCCGGAGCTTGTATTCCAGTGTCGATGACTCGGAGTCCTATGTAGGTATATACTAGCAAGGATTCATTAGTAATCATCCTTGATACTAGTAAACGTTTCCCTATCAGCGGCTACGTGACGTCGCTCTTTTTTGGGTTCCGTTCCACGAAAGGAAAAGTCACCCTTACAAGATCACATTGTTGTCCGTCTGTTCCTCGTCTGTCTGTCAAGACCCTTAGAAACGCGTAGAAGTATCTAGTTATTCAAAAATATAAATTCTCTTGATTATACGGTCGACAGACGAATCAAAAGATAAATAGCTCATCCAATTATATTAAAGAGGGGCAAAACCAGAAAAAAACATAAGTAGCAATTCTTTAGAATTCGTTGGGAAAGGTCGCTGGCAGTCTAAGAGCTAATTTCACTTTGTTTGTTAGTTTAACGCTCTATCCTTCCGTTAACGGACTGTTAAGGTTACCAAGTGTTTCACCATGCGCTAATGTCTGTTTAATTTTCTAAATCAGGCGTTAATTTTAATTACTGCTCTAGGGGTCTGTTAAGTCGTTAACCGACGATTAGTTTACAATAAAGCTATAAAATTTGGGAATGACAGCGACGTAGGTATAATTATATTTTTTTAAATGAAGACGTTTTAGATAATTTAGATGTATTAGATAAACGTCGTCCCAGAACAAATCAGATTAAAGTTTAGATAAGTATCAAACAATTAAATTAAAATACCACAACAAATATGCACACCAACATAACCTCATCTGTTCTCTTCTGTATTGTAGGTATTTACTTAGTTATTATACATTTCAATTATCCAGCAAAACAAAAAATACCTGACTGTGCTGGTATTCTACAGAATAAACGGTATTTAAATTTGGTCGCATTGCTTAACATGAGAATTGTTACACGACTATTGTAAATAGTACACTAATGTGTAACATTGATATCGCAAAGTATGACATTTCGTTTGGGTCGCTTAAAAATGTGAATGAACATTTTTTTCTATCATTCACTCACTTTGGATTTAGTAATGGTCTGTTATTTTTTCTACTTGGAACGTAAACTATTTTTACATCTCTGTTATTTTTAACGACGCATTAGTTAATGACTGATTTATAAGAGTTTGTGAATTTTTTTTTATAGCCCTAAATTTTGTTTTGCGTGATAATCGTTCCATTGCGTCATCCGCCATTTTGATTTCAAGAGTCAATTTTGGTTTATTGAATAACTAGTTTAGTTTCAATTTCACACAAAAAAACTGTTATAAATAAAATTCCTTCAATTTTGATTCCAGCAATATTTCCTAAGATCGACATTTTCCGATTTATACCCAAAAGAACGAACTTGTGTTTGATTAATAACTCGTTTAATATCATTTTTACATGAATAATTGTTGTTTCAAATTACGTTTTCTACAATTTCGGTTCCTTTAAATTTGTTCGTCGAATCGGTATTTTTCGATTAATACCCGAAAAGATGTGTGTCTTATCTTTGCATTATCACCTTTATTTTCGATTTTACTTGTAAAGTTGTAACTACCAAAGATGTTTGAAATTAAATTTTCCTACAATTTTGGTACAATTTTTTTTTTGTAGAATCGATATTTACTGATTTTTTGCTGAGCTTTTATTTAAAATTTTCCTTTGTTCTGAACTTGTCTATAGTTTTGTTTGATAGATGATTGTTGGGGCTAAATTTGGGGCTAAGGAGCAGCTGCAGTGTTCTTTAGGGGCCTAGGGGTTACTGGATGTCTGGACATGACTCTTGTGTATAAGTGGAAAGGGAGTGGTTAGAGCAATAAGGTTGGACGTGAGCCCCTTATTCGGAGAATTTTTCTCTTATCTTAAAGTAATTATTAATTGGAGACGACATAATCGTCGGAAATTTTAATTCAAACCACTTTGGTTGTAATAACTTTCCATGCTAAATTAAAAATAAACGCGATGATATGATTTTACCCTCGCCTCTTTTCAGGTGTAATCAAATTTTTTTTGCATGTGTGCGTTTAAATTGTAAACATTGCTTCGTTACGTGTCCCGAAATTTTTAAAGTTTTTTACTGGAAAGAAGAAGAGTTGAGACGTCGAGAAGGTCTCTAATCAAAGCCCAAGGAACGAGGAAATAAAGCTAGGTACCTACCACAAGATTGTTACTGTTTTGGACCCAATAAAGTCGCTGGAATCCTAAACCACGTTCGTTAGCATTTCAAAGTAATTAATAATAATAATAATAAAACCGCAGGGGCGGCTTTGTGGCGAGCCGTCGGTGAGTGGCGACACCGTGGACTCTGATTCTCCCTGGGGCTAAATGAGACCCCTGACCCCCGGCTTGCCTTAATTGGCCGTCTGGGGGTGGAGACGCAAGAGCAAGTAACAAAAAGCTCCAAGGGTGGAAGTGTTAAAGGGCATAACGCCGGTAGTAGCGCTTTAGTGAAACCGCAGCACACCTCTCGACACCCTTTAGCCAGCCACACCAACGTTGCCCCTTCTGTCACCATTCATGGTGGCCTTTATGGGGGGCCCGTTTAGTGGGTGGCAAGTCACCACCTGCCCAAAAATTTTTAAATGAGACTGAATTTGGCAGGTGCCGTAGTCTCTTCCATAGCCCACTATCTTTTTATCACTAATAAAATCATTTCAATAGCCTTGTCATTTTACCCATTGTTATAGTTGTAATAGTTATAAGTACCATGTTACCCTTCATCCAACATTCTTTCTGTTTTTGATACTCTGCATTTTTATACCAAACAGGCCTCTAAGTGTTGGCTACAGCCCCACTTATGCCTTTGTAAAGGACCGGATGAAATCCGTGAAACTTTTTGAATAAAAATAATAATTATAATAATAATATTTAATAATTATAATAAAAATAATAATAATAATTGGATCAAGGGACAGATACAGAAGGCAGTACTTCTTGACACGGCACGTATTGTCAGGAGGTTCCCCAGTCTGCAGCCCTAACCACTGGTAGTTTGGGTCATGCCCCGCTGCCGATGGCAATCTAGGATTAGGTTTTTTACAATGTTTTTTATTTATTATTTTTTATTGTATATAGAAATATTGTAAAAAATGTAATTTTAAGAAAAGGAAATAAATAATGTGAATAATAATAATAATAATAGCTTTATTTCCTTATAACTTAAGAAACATACAATACTTTGTTAGTAATTTTTCTCTAATGTTAGTAGCTGTAAGGACCGCCTATTGCGGTGAAAGCCTCCTCCAATTGTTTCCACTTTGATCTGTCTCTAGCTGTTCTAGACCATGTTTTCCCTGCTGTGCTCACGATGTCGTCGTTCCATTTTTTAAATGGTCGACCCCTTTTTCTTTTTTGGTGTAGTATAAACCAGTTGGTGATTGTACTTGACCACCTCACATCCCTTAGTCTCTGGGTGTGACCTGCCCATCTCCATTTTAAAGTAAGTGCATGTTTTACCATATCTTTTGCTTTTGTTTTGTTTCTTATGGTTGTGTTCCGTACCCTATCTCTGATTTTTAGATTTAAGAAACTCCTTTCAATTCCTCTTTGACATACTTTTAATTTATTAATGATTTTTTGAGTCATCGGCCAGGTTTGGCAAGCGTAGGTGAGACATGGCATGAGACATATATTCATTGCCTTAGTTTTTAATTTGGTTGGTAAGGGTCCTTTAAATATTTCTTTCATTGCCCAATATTTATTCCATGTCTGCCTTATTCTTCTGTCTACTTCCTTTTCAGTACTTGCTCGGAAAGAAATGAGATGTCCTAGATATATATAGTTTTCTACATACTCTAAGGGTGTGCCATCAATATAGATAGGTAGTTTCTCTCCATTTGTCATTAATTTTGTTTTCTCTCTATTAATGTCTAGACCTACCAATTTACTCTCTTCACTTAAGGACTCAATCATGTATTCAAGTTGTTTTTTATCTTCAGAGACAATAGCTATGTCATCCGCAAATCTTAAATGTGATAAGTATTTGTCATTTTTTCTTTGCCACTTTCTAAAAACACTTTCTAGTACAGAAATAAACAATTTAGGTGATAGTGGGTCTCCCTGCTTTACCCCTTTGTTAATATGGAAAGTCGGGCCGGGTGACTCAAGTTTTACCCTTGCTGTGCTATTTCTGTATATTGCTTGGATGAGCTCTATGTACTCAGAGTTGATTCCTTGTTCATTTAAAGATTGCCATATTGCCTCATGAGTTATAGTATCGAATGCTTTGCAGTAGTCGATAAAACACACATATAAGACTTTTTTGTATTCGACATATTTCTCTATGATTGCTTTCAGTGTGTGGATATGGTCCACTGTAGAGTAATGACTTCTAAAACCGGCTTGTTCTATGGGTTGGTTTTCATCGATTGTTTTAGTTATACGCCTTAGTAGTGTTGTTGCAAATACTTTGTAGATACATGATATGAGGCTTATTGGTCTGTAATTGGTTATTAACTTTGCATCACCCTTTTTGTAGAGAAGTATTATTTCTGAGCAAGTCCACTGAGCTGGAAATTCTTTTTGCTTTAATATATTGTTAAACAACTTTGTAAGTGGTTTTACGATTAGTTCAGAACCCGCTTTGATCATGTCGTTGGTTATTCCGTCAGGGCCAGGGCTTTTATCATATTTTAAGTTTTTAATAGACGATTCTACTTCTTCTTCCATAAACTTTGGGACCAAGTCCGTGTTGGTCCAGGTGAGCTTTAAGTCAGATTTATGGCAGTTTTGATTGTGCGGGCTGTACAGGTTTTTGTAGAACTCTGTAGCTATTTTAGTTAAGTCTTTTCTATTTGTTACAGTGAGTCCATAGTTGTTTTTTAAATGTATCAAAATTTCTTTGGTTCTATCCAAATTTCTGTATGCTCTTTTGACTCCACCTGTTTTCGTTAAATGTAATTCAAAGGTTTTGTTTCTATATTTTTGTAGGTTTCTTTCTATCTTTCGTTTAATTTCTCTGTATAATTTACTAAGTTTTATTTTTTCTTCTTTTGTTTTGTTTTGCTTGTTTTTTAATGTGTACTGCTGGTTCTTAAGCTCTTCAATGTATTTATCAATAACTATTTTACTTTTGTGCCGTGGTGGTACCGGCTACGAATTGTACCCCCCCTTACTTTTCCCGTGGGTGCCGTAAGAGGCGGCTAAGGGAATATCCGGGAAATGGGCAGCAGCATTTCCCGCAGTCTGCGTCAACATCCACTGCGATCACCAAGACGCCTGCCAAGCGTGGTGCATTAAGGCAAATCCCCCCCCATGACAATTAACATTCAACCACGGCCCCCAGTTCCCGGCAGCTCTGCTATCCGTGGCTACGGTAGCGGCCATTGTAACGGTAGAGCAGGGGGTGCGAAGAATCTCCGGCAGAGATCCGGCTACCAATCCCATAAACGACCCCTGGCCCTGGCAACATACAATACACGCACGCTCAGGACCGACGAAAAGATGGTCGAATTGGAGGAAGAGACGCTCAAATTACGCTGGGATGTCATGGGATTATCTGAAGTCCGAAGACAGGGACAGGACACGATAATTCTAAATTCCGGCAATTTGTTCTTCCACCGGGAGGGAGACCAACAATCCCAGGGTGGTGTCGGGTTCCTCGTCCGCAAGTCTCTCGTTAACAACGTAGTGAAAGTCGATAGTGTGTCGGCTAGGGTAGCGTTCCTTATACTCAGAATAACCAAACGGTATTCGCTGAAGGTTATACAGGTATACGCACCGACCTCGGCACACTCGGACAATGAAGTAGAAAGTATGTACGAGGATATATCCAGGGCCATGCATACTTCTAAAACCTACTTCACTGTTGTAATGGGAGACTTCAACGCAAAGCTAGGCACAAGGAAACGTGATGAGTTGAGAGTAGGGCCATTTGGATACGGGCAGCGGAACTCGAGGGGACAGAGGCTGGCTGACTTCATGGAGAAGGAGGGACTCTTTATGATGAACTCCTACTACATGAAGCGGCCATCCAGGAAGTGGACGTGGATGAGTCCCGACGGTTCCACTACGAACGAGATAGACTTCATCATGACGACCAATAAGCGCATATTCAATGACGTCTCTGTGATCAGCAAGGTAAAAACCGGCAGCGATCACCGCATCGTAAGAGGCGCATTGAATATCAATGTCAAGCTTGAGAGGTCACGTCTGGTGAAGTCTACGCTCCGTCCTAATCGTGCCCAAATCCAAAACCCCGAAAAGTTTCAACTTGAACTTCAAAACCGTTTTCAGTGCTTAGCTGAATGCGACACAGTGGATGAGTTGAACAACGGGTTGGTGGAAACTGTCCAAGCGGTTGGGTCCGAATTCTGTGAGACCAAACGCCGCAGGAAAGCTCAAAAACTCTCAAAAGAAACTCTGAAACTAATGGCAGAACGGAGCGAAATGAGACTGCAGTCCGCAGTTGATATGTCGGATTACGGTAAACTCAATAGACGAATTTGGAAGTCCATGCGACACGACTTGCGTGCTTATAATACTGCGCGTATTACGGCAGCAATTGAGCGGAACCAGGGCTCTAAAGTGTTTGCAAAGGATTCGTCTATTGGGCAAAGCCAAATGACAAAACTGAAGACCGAAAATGGCAGTATCGTTTCATCCAAGCCTGAGATTCTGAGAGAGATTGAGAGCTTCTATCGACAGTTATATACCTCGACGCGCGAACCCGTTACTGAAGCAGCTCAGGACACCAGAGCAAAGTTAGTCCGACACTATACCGAAGACATCCCGGACATCAGCCTGTACGAGATTAGAATGGCTCTCAAACAGCTTAAGAACAACAAGGCGCCAGGAGAGGACGGAATTACGACTGAACTTCTGAGAGCGGGTGGTAGACCGATACTTTTAGTCCTCCAGAAGTTATTCAATTCTGTCATCTTCGAAGGCAAAACACCGGAAACGTGGCACAAGAGCGTGGTGGTGCTGTTCTTCAAAAAATGTGATAAAACCTTATTGAAGAATTATAGGCCCATATCGCTCTTGAGCCACGTGTACAAGCTGTTTTCGAGAGTCATCACGAACCGTCTCGCACGCAGGTTTGATGAGTTCCAGCCTCCTGAACAAGCCGGGTTCCGAAGAGGCTTTAGCACCGTAGACCATATTCATACACTACGGCAGATTATACAGAAGACCGAAGAGTATAATCAGCCACTGTGTCTAGCGTTTGTGGATTACGAGAAAGCCTTTGATTCTATCGAGAAGTGGGCCATACTGCAGTCCTTGCAGCGATGCCAAATTGACTATAGGTATATCGAAGCGTTGAAGTGTTTATACAGCAAGGCCACTATGTCAGTCCGATTACAGGACCAGAGTACGGAACAAATTCCATTGCAGAGAGGTGTGAGACAGGGAGACGTCATCTCTCCGAAACTGTTCACTAACGCATTGGAGGATGTTTTCAAACTTTTGGACTGGAAAGGATGTGGCATCAACATTAATGGCGAATACATCACTAACCTTCGTTTTGCCGATGATATAGTTATAATGGCGGAGTCGCTCGAGGATATCGGCACCATGCTCAACGACCTCAGTAGAGTTTCCCAACAGGTTGGTCTTAAGATGAACATGGATAAGACGAAAATCATGTCCAATGTCCATGTTCCACCTGTACCGGTAATTGTTGGAAACGATACACTCGAAGTAGTAGACGAGTACGTCTACCTGGGACAGACTGTCCAATTAGGTAGGTCCAACTTCGACAAGGAGGTCGCACGAAGAATCCAGCTCGGATGGGCAGCGTTCGGGAAGCTTCGATCCATCTTTTCGTCCCCAATACCTCAGAGCCTGAAAACCAAGGTTTTCAACCAGTGTGTGTTGCCAGTGATGACTTATGGCACTGAGACGTGGTCCCTTACTGTGGGCCTCATTAACAAGCTTGAAGTCGCTCAACGAGCAATGGAGAGGGCTATGCTTGGGGTTTCCCTGCGTGATAAGATCCGAAATGAGGAGATCCGTAGGAGAACTAAGGTCACCGACATAGCTCTCAAAATTAGCAAGTTGAAGTGGCAATGGGCAGGCCACATCGCTCGCAGAACTGATAACCGATGGGGAAGAAAGTTTCTCGAGTGGCGACCACGCACCGGAAGGCGTAGTGTAGGCCGGCCCCCTGCTAGGTGGACCGACGACCTCATAAAAACCGCGGGGAATCGGTGGATGCAGGAAGCGAGTAGCCGGTCCAAGTGGCGTTCTATGGGGGAGGCCTATGTTCAGCAGTGGACGTCTTCCGGCTGATAATGATGATGATGATGATGATTTTACTTTTGTTTTCTTTACTAGTTAGTTTACTTGTAGAGCTTTTAAAGAATGTATTTTCTAGGATGTCGTAGTAAGTTTGAACTTTTTCTTCATTGCATTGGAGCATATTGTAGAGACCTCTTTGTACGGCCACACTATTTAGGTCACAGCTGAGAGTTTTGTTTTTGTAGTGAATTCTAGATGTTTTTTTAGTCTCTATATTGAGAGTTATTCTTATAATTCGATGATCACTCCCATGTAATATTCTCTTTAAAACGCTATAGTTTTCTACATACTTGGAGATATTTGTGGCTATAAAGTCGATTTCATTCTTTGTAATGCCATTTGGGTGTAACCATGTCCATCTCAATTCTTCTGGCTTATTAAACATTGTGTTTGCAATTTTTAATTTGTATTGATGACAAAAGTTTATGAACATTTGTCCTCTTTTATTTCTTTTTCCATATCCATACCTGCCCATAACAAGTTCTTCATGTGGCTCAGGTTTTCCTATCTTTGCATTTAAATCACCCAGAAGTATTATGTTTTGTTTGCATTTATTTAAAGCTGCCTCTAGAGATTTGTAGAATTTCTCTATTTCAATGTCGCTGTCTCGCTTGGTACTCGTAGGAGCATATACTTGTACGAGTGAGTAGGGCTTGTTATGTATCTCTACTTGAAGTAAGATAACTCTCTCTGATAATACGATAAAATCAAGAACGACCGTATTTCTTTGCTTCCGAACCATAAACCCAACTCCTTTCTCTCCTTTTTTTGGTTCCATAGTTATAAAAGACATAGTGACCTCTATCTTCTATTTTCAGTCCTTCTCGTCTAGTTTCAGATATGCCAAGTATATCCCATTTTATTGGCCTTACTGCATGCTCTAAATCCATTAATTTGGCTTCATTTATGAGGGTTTTTACATTAAAAGTAGCAATATAGTATTTGTAGCCTTTTGGAGGGTTGTAGTCTACTGCCCCCGCGGTGACCAGCCGTTCTGGGGGGAGAGATTTATACTTTTTAATTTTGCTTGTTTCATCGAGGGTGGCTCTGTCTAGTGTAGAAGTTTGGAGGGGAGTATTTAGTTGCTATTCATCATCTTCTTTAGCTCTATCAAAGGAGTTAACTTGTGACTCATTACATTTTTGAAAATAATTAGTCACATAATTTTAACCTGTTGGTGTATTATTATTCTCTGACTTATTTTTCTTCGCAGGTTGAAACTTTGTTGACGAATATTGCTTTTGTTGTGGAGGGGTAATTTCTAATTCACGCTTTTTGTAATTTGATCTATTTTTTAATTGTAGATCCTTAGATCCTGTGTTTTGCTCCCTGATGACTATTAAGCCGTTGCGGATATATGCTATTTTACCTTCTTCCCTTTTTTTATTTACTTGCTCCTGTAGTTCCTTTCTCTGTTCTAATATCTGTTTTGGATAGTCTTCTTTTAAATATATATTTTTCCCATTTAACTGTTGTTTATTCTGTAAGACACATAGTTTCCTACCAAAGGTGGTGAAGGTGACGATGATAGGCCTTATTTTATTTTCCACTGGCTTTCCCATACGTCTGACCATTTCTATTTCCATTTTATTGCAATCAATTTTCATTTCTTGTTTAATTATTTTTAGTATTTTATTTTCTAGCTCTTCATAACGTTTTTCACCTTCATGTACGCCAAAAAATATTATATTTCTGCGTCGGACGTGTTTTTCTAGCTCTAATATTCTTTTATCTTGTTCAGCGCAACATTCCTTGATGTTATTTAACTCACGATTAATATTGTCAAATTTATGATCAATATTTTCATTTATGTTCGTTGTTATTCTCGATTCTAGAGTTGTTAAAGATTCATCGACATCATTTTTAATATCGGATCTAAGCTCTCTTAGCAATTGCTCTATTGTCGCTACACCAGCGCCCTCTAATAATAAACTCATATTTGATAATAGTAGACAGAAAATGTCAATCTTTCCTATTTCAAAGGCTTTGGTATTTCGATGTGCTGGTAGTGCGAATGATCAACACAAGATGTCGCTACTGCTATGTTTTCGATGTTGTTATACAGATGGCGTTGTACGTGAAATGTTACAAGGAAATGATATAGCAAGAATTGGTTGTAATTTTTGAGGTTATGGTATTTTGGCTAGATCTGGCAAGCACTTTTTTACTTATCACTAATTGTCACTTGATCTATCATATTTTAGTTAAAGTTATTGTAGCACTAGAATTGAGTAGTATAACGTATTCTCCCCCGTATTGAACTGATTGATTTGCATAAGAATTTCACTGAATCATTCTTTACAGGTTAGTCACTGCATTATATAAAGGTATTTCCGTTAATAGTGTCATTTCATTTACACACAGTCACTTTTTTCACAATAATATCAAAGAAAACACAATATAACGAATTTAAAACTGCGGAGTGGCTTGAATATTGTTTACTTGAGCGCGCCCTCTACCGGACACTCTCAAAGTAATTACACACACATAAACACCATATGTAAACACGCTAACGAGGATTTCAAAACCAGCCAATAACAAAAGGGCTGCAGAGCAAAGTACCGTCGTTTTTCTCTCGAATTTTCATAAATTTGGAGCACGAAAACCATCACAACACAATACCGGCAAGACACATCATTATTTTTATTTTGAAGCTTGTCAAACAGACCAGCTGACTGCGACAGTGACGTTCACTAAGGTGACATTGACGTCTCCAGCAACTGACAGTGGGACCAAAGACAATATTGGATGCAACAGCGCCATCTAGTGGGAAGTAGCGGACTAGAAAAATCATTCTAGAACCAACAAGTCCAGGAACCTACCTAGTTCCGCGTTCTTGCACAAGAGGGCACTGAAAAAATAAAAGATTAGTGATGAACTGCGCGGCTTGTTGTACGGAGATTTTAAATACAGAGGATATTCTGAGATGTTCAGTGAAGGGTTGCGGTAAGCGGTACCACCTTCTGTGCGCCGGAAGTACGACACAGCCTCAAGGAGCGTGGGTTTGCCCAGAATGTCTTTGCGCGAAGAAGAAAGGGGGTGACAACAGTAGCACCCCTGTCGGCGCGGCGAAGAAAATTCGCGACCCAAATGTTACTCACCGGAAAAAAATATCCCTGCCTACGGATTTCCTTAACATAACGAGCAATGCAGAGGATGTCCCGGCTGAACTAGTAACTGAGGTCCGCAGTTTAAGACAAGAGGTATCTTCGTTGAAGGATCAGCTGGCACTAGCTATATCAATCATGACCGGGTATGACACCAAATTGGAAAGCTACTCAGCTCAGGTACAGGCTCTACACACTAAGTACCAGTCCGCCGCCGGTGCCGTGCAAGCTAAGAGTCTTCACCAGCCCAGGGAAATCCCGGTAGCGAGTACCAGTGAGCCGGTGGAGAAAAAGAAGCCAACGCCGAAAAAGGCAAAAATAACCACTCAGGCGACAGTGGCGCCACCACGTACAGCGAAGGACACAATTAAAAAGGTGGTACAATCACGCGGTGCGGAACTATCCTGCACCATGGAGTCGGCATCATCGACACCGAGCTCCGATTCCATAGAATATGGACAGGGAGACCAGCAGCAATGGACGGAAGTAAGACGAAGCCGTAGGCCTCCCTCTCTGTGTGGTACCGCAGGCCCAACGGTGACGACACTGAGAGCAGTAGAACCGCGGAGCTATATTCATCTGTGGAACATGGCGTCGAGCGCCGAAGAGATCCGTGCCTACCTTCGTGACCTGTGCCCAGGCGGGACCTGCTCAGTGACGGAACTCACCCCAAAGGGTGACTACAAGTCATACAAAATTGGAATCCCCGTGGCCTACGAAGAAATGTGCCTATCACCGGAAGTATGGCCCGTAAACGCTAAAATCAAACAGTGGATTGTATATCCGGCGAGACATACTATTATGCGTAAAACAAACCAGCCCTTTCGCGACGGCGGCGCCTCCAGTGCGCAGACTCTGCACTAAAAACAGCATAGAAATATACTATCAGAATGCAAGAGGGCTGAGAACAAAGTTAAACCGGTTATACAGTAACATAGAGGGCTCGGGTTCAGATCTTTTCGCTTTCACGGAGACGGGTTGTAACGAGTCGATAGAAGACGCAGAAATAGTACCACCGGGGTTCCAAATATTGCGATGCGACCGGTGGGATGGACGTAAGCACGGCGGAGTGTTCTTAGCGGCCGCGCCCAATGTAGAGTTAAGACGAGTGAAGGTGCTAGAGAACATAAAGGTGAACAGTTGCGTTTTCGAAATTATCGGAGCAACGGTCTTTAAAAATAACAACTTTTTATTTTTTTGCAGTGTTATTTATATACCCCCAAATAGCAATGACAATGACTATATGATTTTATTTCGAATAATTGAAAATTGGTGTTCTAAATATGATTCATGTATAGTAGTAGGTGATTTTAATATGTATTCTTGCAGTGACAATGTGATTAACTATTTTGAATATTTGACAGCTTTTTGCGAATTTGTTCAGAGAAATGAGGTGCGTAACAGCAATAATCGAATACTGGATTTAGTTTTAGTGTCTTTGGGTATCGAGGATGTGTGTGTATGCTGTGCGGACGAGGAACTTGTGCCGCGCGACGTGCAGCACCCGCCGCTCGCGGTGACGGTGCGCCGCGCGACTGCCGCCGCCCGCGCCACACTCTCCCCGCAAGCTGCGCCTCCACCGCTAGCGGATGACGAGCAACAGTGGAATTTCGGTAAAGCGGATTACCAGTTGATGTACTCGTCTATAGCGGCGGTTGATTGGACGCATCTCTACGAGATGCAGGATCCGGAGCAGGCCGTGGATGAGTTCTACGGGGCGTTAAGGGAGATTTTTGAGAAATGTGTTCCAAAAAAACAGCCCCCGCGAAGAAACACAAGGTACCAGTACCCGAGATGGTACACAGCGGAAATCATCAAAGAATTACGAGTAAAGGCAAGACTGCACAAGCAGTACAAGATTGAAGGGTCTAACTACGGGGTGTTTTCCAAGTGTAGAGCAAACGTCAAGAGGATGATAGGGGAGGCTCAAATGCTACATCAGAAACGAGTGGAGCACCATCTAGCAGAAGATCCTAAGTCATTTTGGAATTATGTAAGAGCCAAGAGAGGGGGGGTGAACCGCAAGGGGATCTCACTCAACGGAAAAGCACTATCGGAGACAGAATGCGCAGCGGAATTCGCGAAGTTCTTTCACTCAGTGTACGGCACCTCGACAGCGGCCCTGGACGTGCCCGCGGCGGAGGCGGCGAGCTGCGCCAGCGCGGCTCGCGTGCACGTGCCGCGGCTCACGCTGCACGAGGTGCGCGCCGCGCTGACGCGACTCAAGCCGAAACGCTCCGCGGGCCCGGATGGGATCCCGGTCTACATAATGCGAGACTGCCGTATGCCACTCGCGGAACCGCTGGCGCATATTTACAACACATGCTTGGAACAATCATATTTTCCAAAACGGTGGAAAATTACGAGAGTTATTCCTATACCGAAAGGTTCAGGAACAGATGTAACCGAGCATAGACCGGTCGCGATTCTGTCGACGGCGGCGAAGGTGATCGAGTCGGCCATGCAGCGCAGCATCCAGGAGCAGGTTTCAACACGGCTGTCTGATGCGCAGCACGGGTTCCGGCCGGCTCGAAGCACCGCCAATAACCTCCTTGACTCCATGTGCTTCGTGTTGCCGCACATCGACGCGGGGGTGCAAGTCGACGCCGCCTACTTCGACTTCAAAAAAGCGTTCGACCTAGTCGACAACGACATATTGCTTAAGAAGTTGGCGTCGATCGGCTGCACCACCAAGTTGCTCATGTTTTTCGCGAGCTACATGGGGGACCGGCAGCAGTACGTAGACTACGCGGGATGCAGATCGGAGGCGTAGTCTACCAAAACTGGTGTGAGTCAGGGAAGTAATCTGGGGCCGCTGGAGTTCATCATCATGATCAACGACCTGCCGACCGTGGTCAAGGACGCGAAGTGTTTGCTTTTTGCCGACGACCTTAAATTACTCTTGCCGGTGAGAAACAACGAGGACTGTGACCGGCTTCAACGGGACGTGGATAGAGTGGCGGAGTGGAGTCAAAACAACGGACTACTGTTCAACGTAAATAAATGCTGTATGATCACTTTTGGTAGAGCAAAGTCCCCACTTCACCACCAGTACCAGTTGAAGGGGTCACAGCTGAAGAGGGTCGACTCGGTAAGGGATTTAGGGGTACATCTGGACGATACGCTGCACTTCCGTGTCCATGTGAGGAACATCTGCAAAAGAGCCTTCCAAACTTTGGGTTTCGTGCTACGACAGGCCAATAGTTTCACGAATATAACAGCAGTGAAGACTCTATACAGCGCCTTAGTTAGAAGCCACTTGGAATTTAACTCGGAAATATGGGCCCCGCACGAGGCCAAGTATAGCCAAATGGTAGAGCGCATCCAAAATAATATCACGAGATTTCTATACTGGAAGCTCTACAGCGTCTACCCGTTCTACCCATTGATGTATCCAACCTTGTTTATTATAGGCATGGTTGGATACAACAAGCTGGAGGTAAGACGGGATGCAGCGCTAGCTCTATATTTGGTCAAGGTCCTCAGCGGGAAAATTGGAAATCCAGGCATTTTGGAGCAGATTCGGCTAAGTGTTCCTGACGGATTTGTACACAAACGTTGGCGGCCCGCCCTGTTCGATGTTCCGAGAGGGAGAACCAACCTCATAAACAAGGCTCCTCTGACTCGCAGCATCCGCACACTGAATCAGGTAGCCCAAACTATAGACTTGTTTCACTGCTCTCTGAATGAATTCGCAAGGACGGTGCTATTTATATTAAGCTATACCTAAAAATATTGACTTGTGTTATTCTATTTTTTATATATATTTGGTTTTGTATTTAGGTGATGAATGTAGTATTTAAGGAAGTTGACTTTTTTAATTTTTAATTTATTTTCTAATACAATTGTTTATATACGTTTTTATTATAAGTGACAAAGTAGGTACTCTATTGCATTAGGTTTTCCCTGTAAAGATAGTGTACATGATTTAATAAATAAATAAATTAAAAAAAAAAAAAAATTAATTAAAAAAATTAAATAAATTAAATAATATCGATCCGACGAAAAAATGATCAGAGCAAAAATTGAAGTAAACTTGATTCCAAACATCTTTGTTAATAACAATTTTACATGAAAAATTGTCAAACAAAAATGTGCCCCACCTTTTGGGTAAACATCGGAAAAGATCGATCTTAGGAAAAAAAATCGTCATCAAAATTGTAGGAAATTTAATTCGAAACAACTTTTGCACACATTTTTCGTGTGAAATTGAAAATAAACCAGTTATTCACTAAACAAACAAATATCTTTAAAATAAAAACGTCAAATGACGCAACGAATCAATTAAAACGTAATACAGAATTTAGACTGTCAGTGACCTTCCCCAACAAACTTATTATTTGTCGCTTATTTTCGAATGTTTTGCGATTTTACAAGAAACACCCGAACATCAAATTAAATCCTATAGGACAATTTCCCCTTGATTTAGAATCATGAAATATTTAATACATTTTTAATAAATATATTTTATTTTATATAACTAAATATGAAAACCTTAAATATGTAATTTTATAACAAGCAAGGCGAATGTACTATTACAAACTTATCAATTGCGGTTGGTGCAGTGCATTCGTGTCTAGGGATCAAACGGATAATTTTGTCCTTTAACCTTTGACTTTTTGTTAGAACATCAATGTTTATATTGTAGATGCTTTCATAATGTATGAACCCATCGGTGCGTGAGTCCGACTCCCGCGTAGCCGGTTTCTTATTTTCATTGACGAGACGACTTTGTCGTGATGTTTGTGGCGAGCCTTCGAGTGGCGATATCGTGGACCCCGATTCTTTCTGAGGCTAAATGAGACCCCAGGACTGTTTGTTTTCAGGCTCTGAGGTATTGGGGATGAAAAGATGGATCGAAGCTTTCCGAACGTTGCCCATCCGAGCTGGATTATTCGTGCGATCCCCTTGTCGATGTTAGACTTACCTAATTGGACAGTCTGACCCACGTAGACATACTCCTAGCCCAACTTATGTCTTTGTAAAGGACCAGCCGTGCGATTCTTTAATGATTCGTCGACGAGCTCACCGATATCAAATACTTCGCCCTTGTACATAAGGTTGCTTTTCCAACGTTTCTTGTCATCTCTTCATTTGTTTCACGGATGTTGTCAAAGATGCAACGATGTTTGCTCTTTGTGAATCGCACGGCTGATAACAAATCCGTGAAATAAGTCATATTATTATTATTATTAATGCCAAATAATATATAATATTACACTGCGTGACGTTTCAAAACAAAATGTTTTATTTTTTTTTTTTCTATTACATAATCAGCGCATTATGTTCCCTCTGCTGGGACTCGAAATTCTCTTTCTGAAGGAAGGTCCTTCAGAAAGAGGATTTCGAGTTGGGCCCTATTGAGGGTTGGGGTCTATTGCTATTTTTAAATACGTACGTAATTTCAGCTAATTTCAACATACGATGATGTGGAAGGCGCCTGCCACTTTTGACATGCACGTACGATACAGAGTGTATGAAAAACTAAATTTAAATACCAAGTAAGCATTACACGTGTAATAATATAACTAATTCTGACCACAAGCTACATTCCAAGTCTCACTCATCTCTATTTAAAGGTTTCAGTGAAAATAAATTATAAGTAGTTGTTCTGTGAACAGTTAAGTAGACCTTGCGTGTACATCTTATCAGCGGTAATTTTTCTGACTATTTCATAGCCTATTATCATAGAAACCACTTAACCATTTATGCTTATATTCCAAATTCCTCTTTAAGGCCTATTCAGACCTGAGCGTTATTCGTTACCGCTGTGGGTAGCGAAAAATACCACGTGGAACTCGATGGGTAAATAGTATGAAGTTCCATAACTGCAGCGAAACTTGTACCGCCTAGTGAGGCGGCATTTATCTTGTTTGGCGAAACTAGTTCCGCCGTCCCGCTAACCGTTGCCAACGTATTCGTTGGCGCCGTACTGCGCGCGGTGAGATATTTCTTTACCGCGCGCGGTAGCGATATCCGCTCTAGTGTGAACAGCGAAATTAACGTATAGCGATAGCGAATAACGCCTGCTGAATAGGCCCTTAAAGTGAGGGACCTAATTTGTACGAAATTTTATCTAAATCAGTCGGTAAATAGCACCGCAGCAAATTTCCCCCCATTTAAGGAAAACACACATATAAAATCGGAAACGAGTAATAAATATATTACATAGTAAAACATGCATACAAAGAATCGTCAATATTGGTTGAAAAATGCAACCTGTACAGGAAGACGTACATACACCTCACAAAAATAGTAAATACGGACAGATGAAAGTCTGTTTAGCCAGTTACGGCAGAGACGCTTCGCTCGCTCGGCCACAAAATACACACTTGCACATTTATATTATTAGCGTAATACGTGCATGATTGTACCGACATACCTACGTAGTTCTATAAAAGTGCCGAGTGGACACAGCCTCTCCTCTTCCTATAGCCACTGCTATTTCGACAATGGATGCAAATACTCCTAATTCTTATTTACCCAAGTTTGGATTTTGGTTGAATTTTATTTTATTTATTTATTCTTGGTGTATTCTGGCTTGGCACCTTGGTTTGGCCCTGACCGAACGTTCTAATGATTAACGTTTTTTTATTAGATGGTAACTATGGGCGTGACGTGAAATTGTATTGATGGTGTTCTTCTTCTTCCTTCCAACCCCTATTGATATAGCGTTGGCGCACTATTTTTTTCCTGTTCTATGTTCTCACCACACCATTCTCGCCCACTTTATTCGTATTGTCCCTCACACAATGTTTCTTTAGTCCACCTCTTCGATTCCATTTTCATTCTGTCACGAGTGCTTTAATAATGATTGTTCATTGAACCGATCGAATGATTTCATTGTAACAGTAATTTGTTAGTTAAACCGAATCAAAGATTTAATTCTATATTTTAAGCTATTGCATAGCTTCTATCGCGGGCCTTGAGCGTGGAGACCGAATCCAGAAATTCCGTAACGAAAATAACCTAACACCCCCCACTCCGACTCCATCTATCGATGAATAGCAGAACTTTTAATGACATTTTGAAATATCACGCTTGTCTCTTTAGTTCAACAACTCGCCTCTAGATGGCATTGGTTAAATAATTATAATTACATAAGTTGATAAAAACAGCTATGCAATAGCTTTACCGCGGCAGTCTCCGAGTGCCACACTTCTTTTTTTTGTTTCTGTTTCTCTATCAAGCTTACTCTAATGTACTAAGTTTTTATTTAATCCTGTCGGGTCCCTCCGCATATCTGTCACCACATTCACCACATTTTTAGTATTACTATCACGAAAATGAAATATTTAAGTTAATACTGTGGCCTATCGCCTGGCCACAGTATTAATAGTAATCCGCTAATAGTTAAACACCTTTTAGTAAAGAAAAAACTAAATTTAAAAGAAATCTATTGCTATAATTGATGCACGCAAGATGATAATTATTGGATAAAATATAATTTTGGCTATAAGCAGAATTTTCAAGGTTTCCTTGCTTTCAGTCACTTTCTGAAATATCAATAAACACCATAGTCAATACCTACACAAATGATATCCCTTTTAAATTAAACCGTAAGCAAATTTGCTTGAAAAAGATTGCAATAAATCTTGATCGATAGCTGCGAAGTTTTCAATATTATATTTCTTGGCATGATGGATAGTATAAATAACATAAAGACGGAAATACTGTCAAAAGTTTAATACTAAAGTCTACGAAGAAATAATAGTCTATTTATTCGTAGACTAAAGTATATAATTTTGTATAAATCACTTTTAAAAATGCATATGCAAAACTACGCCCTAAATTCTTAACCAGGCTTGCAGATAAACACCCGAATTGTGCCACTCATGTTACGATTTATATGATTGAAACTTATTAAACAGTAATTTGGTAAATTCTCCACTTGCACCCTCTTTTGCTTTCCGTAGAATTGAGTACACACAAATATGGCCAACTATGTGGTGACCACTTAAATTTTATTGATGCCTACTAACGCAAAATAAACAGAATCCATCTGTTATTATTGTACAATTGGCATAACTTAAAAGCACTTGAATATGCAGGAGTCTTGGAAGTAACCAAATTGAAGAAAAAATATTTATATCTTTTGAATTAAAGCATTAAGTATCCAATCAAGTAATATTTTTCAAGAATGCTTACTCCAGGTAACTAGACCCTCATCCACTTGATCGAGAGTTCTTCAAACGGATGCTGCGATTCGAGAGTAGTACCTACATGGGAAACTTTGAAGAAATCAGGGATCTTAAGAGTTTCTTTTACTGATCTCAAAATAAAGCACCCACCTAAGAGCCGGATTTCAAATTTAGTCTTATGTTTATTGGTCCTACTCGCATTTTTTGGAGGAGTAATTATAAAAAAATATAACGGAGACCTACCGTCGTACTTCGAACTTACCTTTAAATACGAGTATAAATATTTAAAGGTAAGTTCGAAAAATATATCGTCATTGGACGATACATTTATCGTATATTTCCCCCCGTATTGGCACGAATTCTATCCCACGGCTACAGATATTTTCATAACTACTCACAACCGAACTATAAACTCTAGTTTCACGAAAACATAGCTTGTTATTAGTAGATTGATCTGAATTAAAAAAACATAATAATATAAAGTTTATATTATGATATACCCACACTCTCTGTACTAAACAGTGAATAAAAAGCACTTTTAACCACTATTTTAGTGTTTGGAATTACACCACACCAGAACACCTAATATTCACTTATTCAACTTCCATCTCAATGCTATACAACCTAAATGCGTAAAAAATGCTCATCATCATTATCTCAGCCGTAGGACGTCCACTGCTGAACATAAGCCTCCCCCATAAACGTCCAAAACCGGTTGGAAGCGGCTTGCATCCAACGTCGTCCTGCTACCTTCATCACGTCGTCTGTCCAACGTATCGGTGGACGACCTACGCTGCGCTTGCCGGTCCGTGGTCTCCATTCCAGAACCTTCCGGCCACATCGGCCATCTGTTCTGCGTGCTATGTGCCCTGCCCACTGCCCACTGCCACTAAAACTTTTTTATGGCTAATCTTCTGGGCTATGTCGGTGACTTTCGTCCTTCTATGGATCTCCTCATTTCGGATTCGATCACGTCGAGAAACCCCGAACATAGCCCTCTCCATAGCTCGCTGTGCGACTTTGAGCTTACTTATGAGGCCCATAGTAAAAGACCACGTTCCAGTGCCATAAGTCATCACTGGTAACACACATTGGTCGAAGACTTTTGTCTCGAGGCACTGCGGTATTTTTTCGAGAAGACTTCGCAAGTTTCCGGAAAGCTCGAAATAAAATTACTCGATACAAACTTGTTGGGTCAATAACTGCTCGAGATTTGATTGGTCGACATTTTCTACAAGAAATTTATCATTAGATTAAAACTATTTTGTGTTTTTTTGCTGCCAGTAAATTGGCGTTATTTCAAATGCTGTAAGTAAAGTAAACCATTTACATGTATAGAAGGTATCATGTGACGGCCCGCGTCAGTCTAGGTGGTAGTAGTAACCCCGTTTTCAAACCGAGGGGTCCCAGATTCGATCTCTATCTGGGGCAAATGTTTGTGTTATGAGCAGAAGTGTTTATACTCGGGTCTTGAGTCTTGTGACGTGTGTGTTTGTAAATGTGTTTGCCTGTGCCTCCCGTGACACAAGGGATTCTAGTGCGAGGTGTGAATACACACTCACACCTCGCACTAGAATTAGATCGTTTATTTATAGATTAACTTATGTTTTTTAGTGTACGTTAAGTATTTTTTTCAATAAGTACATATTTTCGGTACTGCAATTTAATCTTGAACTATAAAATATTATCTGAGTAGATCGTCAAAATTTTGGTTAAATTGGATCTTTTTATTATATAAGCCCTGCCCGTAGTTGGAAATGCCTCCCCTTGGCTACACAGGTACAGTACAGTTAGGTTGGTTTATATGTCGTTATCGATACCACCACATCGATATATCTACTTACAATCCTAAACCAGACATAAAATGAAAATATACGAGTACATATTAAGCAATCGCTTTTTTGATCGGTTTCACGTTGACAATTTTTAAGTATTTGTTTCCGTTTTTGAACGCAATGTACTCCAAAATGTAAAGAGTTTTTGCTTTAGTGCTAGTACTGTATTTTTTAGCAAACGCCGTGCGATTCTGTAATGATTCGTCGATACGCTCGTCGACGAGCTCACGGATATCAAATACTTTATGAGATATCGCCCTTGAACACAAGGTTGTTTTTCCAACGTTTCTTGTCATCTCGTCATTTGTTTCACGGATGTTGTAACACGAGGCCAGTTTTTCAAGCCAGGACGGCAAGCCAGTTTTCTACTAAGCTGTTCTGGCTTGCTGACCTGGCTTGGAACAGGCTAGTTCCGTTCACACGAGGCTTCATTATTTTAAGCTAGTAATATTGCAGTGACTAATGTGACCACGCGTCCAACATGAATTGCATGCGAAAAAAACACATTATTCGTCTGAAGGAGTTACTTGGAAAACTGTACCAATTCGCAATAGATGAATTACTAAAATGGTACGGGACAATAACCACTTCCTTTATTTCGCTACACATTTTTTGTACTTGAATCACGTTTATAATTGTCTTTATTACCCGGGCTTTATGCGCGGGTTACACGAGGCCAGTTTTTCAAGCCAGGACAGCAAGATAGTGTAAGTAAGCTAGCAAGCTAGTACTTCTGGCTTCATGTAGACAAAACTAGCTTCATTTTTAAGCCAGTAAGCTAAGTAAGGTAAAATTGTATGTTTTGTTTGTTACATGAGTGGATGGTTTAGTCTTTATGTTTAATAATATAAAAATTTAGTAGCTTCATTTTTCATATATAATCATGTCTTCCTATAGTCAAGGAATAGAGTATATCGGCCTTACTAATAAACTTCGCTATACCCGGAATAGTTATACGTATCTATCTGTCAATTTTTCACATACTGTAATAGTCACGCGTGAGAGCAAGACAAAGAAAGTTACGCCTAGTATAAAGTTTACGCAACGTTTATTAGTAAAGGTGTTTAGGTTTATGTTATCAATATACATTTGAAGTAAAATCTTTTACATTACAATATATATCCAAGAAGTAAAAGAAGAAGACGGTTTATTTATCACAATAAGATAACTAAGCTGTCTAATAAAAGAAGTCTGAAGCTTTCAAGGTAAATTGCAGTTATTTCTCTACAAGATCAAGTCTCGTGAGCATTTTTATGGAAATTATATTCATGAACGTCTTGCAATTACGTCTGGGTGCAGAGAAATGAGCCGAGAGCAAAACAAAAAGCGGGCAAATGTCATTGTTGTGTAGCGCATCACTAATTCACGACGCGACGTCACCTTTGTAAAGCAACAAACAAACAGTAAGGATCGGATTATATTATAATGTATTTACACATTACCGTCAAAAGTAGACAGATAAATCTATATACATAAAAGATGTCTTGACTGACTGACAGACAACGCACAGCCTAAACCACTGATCGTAGAGACTTGAAATTTGGAGGGTGTATTGTCCTTGATGCGTAGAGGTGTGCTGAGAATGGGTTTGCGAAATTTTACCCCAAAGGGGGTCAAAAGGGAGGAAAACGTTTGTAAAAACTTCTTTGGTTTTGAACTTATAGTTGTGAAAATTTGTATTTGGATAGGTCATTTAAAATAAAAAAATGTTAGACAAATTTTTTTTTGATAGTGGTGGTTATGAGGGTGAAATAGAGGGGCGAAAGTTTGTATGGAAAGTTTTTTGTTTTCGAACATACAGTGGTAAAAATTAGTTTAAAGTAATTATTTCAATATTAATTGATAGGGATGACGAGGGTAAAACGGGGGATATTTTTTTTTCAAAAGTTCTTTATTTTTGGAGCTACAGTGATGGAGATTGATAACTGGATAGGTAATTTAAAATAAATACTGATGCTTTCAATATTTTGTCAGGGATGACTTAAGGGGGTAAAACGAAGGATGTAAAAACTACTACATATTTATAAACTGTGGGGTTCAAATTTCTGTACAATGAAAAATATGCAAAATCCGAGTCAGGAGATGTATAGTATTACTTTTTAAACCACTAACGCCTGCTTAAGCGATCACAAACATTGAAATTTATAGAGAGAAAAATTCCATATTCGGACGGGATTCGAACCCGCGTCTTCTGACTCTCCGTGTCAGACGCCATTGACAAACTAGGCCACCGAGGTTCTGGTCCGAGCATCGAATTTTAACTCTCTATTTGAATAACCGTCTTGCGGGGACGGAGCGACATCTATTGGACAGTTAAACAGTACCATCCAACCGAAAGAAGCATTATTTAGAAATACTTAAACTTTCGTTTTGACATCGCAGCCCTTGTATTTTTTATAGTATTACTTTTTAAAGCACTAACGCCTGCTTAAGCGATCTGCATGTGAACAAAAGTTAATTTATTAATTATAATAATAAAGTTGTACTCATTGTATATTACTTGTACTCTATTGGGCACATCAAAATAGGATACAGGAGGATAATTCAACATTTAATATTAAACTTGTGTTTATTAAATAAAGAGCTCGTAGCGATCTTTGCCGATCAACTATTTAAGCAACACTAGCAGCGGTCATTACTTGGATGGGTAACCGCTAGTGGCATTATTCAACTGAGCGCTTCCGTGCTTTGGAGGGCACGATAAACCGTCGGTCCCGGTTGTTTGTCTTAGGACAACAGTTGTTAGGCTATGTCGAAGAACTTCGAGTAGCCTGAAAACTTCGACATGGGTTAGCCACTAGCCTATCCAACAAGCCGCACTGGGCCCGCGTGGTGGATTATAGCCCAACTCCTTTCTCTGAGAAGAATGATCGAGTCCCATAATTGGGAACATAATGGGCTGATCATGATTTATAGAATAGGCGTAGTATCTCATCAATGTAATATTTGACGATAACTAAAAATTATGTATTTAGTATGTATTATTTTGTGTTTTATATAATATATCAACTGTACTTTATTGTACTAAAATTCCTATAGATCAGAACGCTCATAATTGGAGCTTTTGGAAGCTCTTCTCATTAAGAAGAAATCTTCGCTGTTAAGCGACCGTGTAGAATATACCCTCCGTCGTCGGGATGGCAATCGTAAGAGGCGGGGAAACCCGACTTACTAGTTGTTAGACCTCTTGTGCTAAAGATCGTCTTAAGTAGGCACCTTCGCAGCGCCAGATGTTCTGCAGAGAAGCAATAGCATCCAACCGTTGAGGTACTTAGGGTGTAAACTGCATTACTGGGCGATAGAGACTCAAAACTGAACGTCTCGGGTGGCGAGCGCGGTATAGTGCCATGCATACTACACTGCTTATTGGCATTAAAAAAAGAATAGTACATTGTACACCAAGGGGAGAAATAGAACTTTCTCCCGATGCGTGATACATAATGCTTTACACTACACCTAAGAGAAAATTAAAATAGTTACCTTCATTAGTCAATAATTGTTGTCTGGAGCATTTTGTAAAAAATCCAAGAAGTCTTTTTCTGGTGGCTTCATAATATAAATCGTCACTTTTACTAACAGATGACATTTTGGAAAATTATTTAGAATAATTAAAAGCATACTTCCTATTTAATTATCATTTTAATAAAAAAAACAAAATTAAACAATTCATAACTAAAGGGCGCCATATTTTTTTCGTAGTGCAGAAAAGTTTCTCGCCTCCTTTCATTGAAAATAGAGTACAAATAAATAATTCCCACCTATTTTTTCTAATTATCAGATATAAAGCTTTTTGAGATTTGACGTTTGTATTCTTTTTTATGTTCGTTGCTTAAAAACAAAAAAACGCTACCAGGGCAGAAATTGATTTTCATACAACATTTCTACCCTGCTACCGAGGACAGAAATGAAATTCCATATTACTTACTTTCCCCGCCGAGATTTATAAGAGATAAATGACGAACTTTGTAACCCGATTATGAACGAGTAATGAGACACTTTGTAACGGAACAGGCTCTGGATGAGGTTTCCGTCACGATTCACAAATATAGATACATTTAAAAAGCATCTTGGTATGAACAAATATTGATGAAATTTAGACAATCAAAAGTAGAAGAAAGCGTTAATGTGTAATATTGAGATTTAGATGTTAGGTACTTCTTATAGCAAGACTATAGGTACTTACTGAAAATGATAAGCAGCTTAGAATATTTAAGCTATCAAGATATTCTATATATTAACCATTTAAATCGATTGTTCAGATAGAACTGATAAGTTACTTCAAGTAAAATGAAATGTTGAGTAATCCTTTAAATACATAAAAGTTACAAGCAAAATTAATAAAATTACCATGAAAATAAGCAGCATTGATATTTCTAACCATACAGAGTTATGTGAGGAACACATTTTCGTTGTGTGTCCATGTATTTGAGTTTGTTTCATCAAAATGAACCCTAAAACAAATGAGTATTGACGCCGATCTGAAGCCGATAGAAAGGGCTTTGATTGGATCTACGTACCTCTGATCGGCGTCATTCGAAATTCAAAATATGTGTTGTCATGAGCGGATTTTGATGATAATTTGAAATAAGAATAGGAATGCGCTGGAGGGCAGAGATTGGCAGAGGTGGATCTGAAGCCGTTTTGACGCCGATAGAAAGGGCGTTGATTGGATACCTATCGGCCTCAAATCGGCGTCACTGTCAAGTTTGAGAAAGTATATAAGCAGCAGAAAGACCAAGAAAATGCTTATTAAATTCCCGAACTTCTGTGAGGTAATATATTCTGCTACGGACATGGTTCCGGACGTGGGTTGGATACCTCACGGTGACAACTAAGATCCACCTCGATAGGGAACGCCCAATCCTTAGAGTTGGACACTTTTGGGAGCGAGCCAACAATCGCTTTAACCTATTGCAATGGGTACGATTAACTGCTCCTCACTTCGATTGGAAAGAATATTCCAGTGGAAGTGTCTTCTATTTATTATATGTATTTATTTCCTCTCATACTAGAACGTCGCTCTGCAGCCTTCCATAGCTTCGGCTATAGCGGTATAGTCGCGCGACTATTTCCGTGCGTGGAGTTGGACACCCTAGGGGCCATAGGTTCGATTCTCGGCTTGGCACCGAACTTTAGAGGCTAGTTAGGGATCAAACTTGAGCCATCCTATCAGGGGGATGAAAGCTCATGCGCAATTAACTTTGGGGGGTTTGTTGGGGATTTACACACACTCTAGCAGACTAGGAATTTATTTAGGACCGAAGTAGGTTTAGGAAACAGTATTTTTGTTTACCGGGATATACATTAACTTCGTAATGGTTCAATCGGGAGTAAATAAGTAAATTCACGCGCTAGTGGTGTCTACCACTAGAGACGTAGGATTCAATAATGAATTCGTCATATCAATACAATCTATTAGTATGCTAGACTTAGAAACTAAAGACTAACTACGAAATAAAAATGACAAAATAAATATATTTTTAATCAGTATAAAGTAAGGAATACAGAAATATTTGCCTGCAAAGGAATATGGAAATATTAGTTCAAACGAAATGTAATGTATTTGTTGCAATAATATGTTATATATTTGCTAATGAATCGAGTTTGGGCTAGATTGTCAACTCTGATTCTAGCATGAGAATGCGGTAATAAATTATAGCAATTGAATTATTTGCTGAAAGTATCAAATGTAATATTTAGAATCAAATGATAATTCATAATGATAAATAATAATATTAAAAAGAGATAAATAAGATTATAATCGCTTATAAACGCAAGCTCTACATTTGGAAAACTACCAAACGGACTTAGTAAGGCCTTACTAATTTTGGGGTAAATAGAGGAGGATCTTGGCATGATGGAGAACATTTGTGTCACAGTAAAGAGCAGCTCTTAATCCAGCATTCGAGTTGTAAGCCTTGAACATGCCAAGAATCCTACTTCCTAAATCATAATAAATCTAGAATTCTACGGCAAATCTAAAAAAAAACAAACTAATTACTTACAATATGAAAATTAATAAAATATATTATATCTTTAAATTGTAGAGATATCTATCAATAATTTACTCGGCAAAGTAAAGCTAACTATTATAATAATCATCATAATAAATATATGGCTGCTAGTATTGAGCTAACCAATACAACAAAGATTCTGCTAATACTTAAGTATTTAAAATAATTGCTTTTCCTACAATGGTTCAATAGATGGCATGTCATGTAAAACACTAGTAATCTATGTATAGCAATCTCGTATAAATAAGAGATTTATGTATGTGGTAAGTCTTATCAAACTTGGTCCAGCAATGCAGTACCTTGAGAATACTTGTAAACCACAAACAAGGGTCTAGAGTTTTCTCTAAGTCACTGATATTATTTCCCATATATTGCTTTCAGTAAACAAGTAAATGATCAAACTTGAACAATTGAACTATTCAGGGAATAGTGGCTGATAATATTTATCTAAAGGAATTGGATAATCAGCGTAGTAGTTACTGATCACAAGAGATTTATAAAGCGCATATAAAGTGTATTTTTACTTTAATTTTACATTTATTTCTTAGCAGTTTTCATAAACGAAACAAATAGTACATATTATAGAGACACTTAGTCTGCAAGAGATTATATCAATCTTATCAACAGCTAAATGGTCATAGCAACAAACATAAATCTATAAAGAAAGCTAGTTAGATAATTAACAGGTTTATAACTGTTATTAATAATAACGAAAATCATGCGTATATCTGATATTATTTAATGGAGTTGTTTATATATTATTTCACTAATCAAAACTAATTTATCAGATATAACAGGTAGTTTTGCAAGCTAATAATTATATAGTAAAACTTGCAAATATCCTACTGTTTCTATGTTCTATGGTCAAATAACATAGACCTTAAATTCAGAAACTTATATTGATGATTAATATTTTCCACGATTAGAAGTCAAATCAAGTACATAAGCTAGAAATCTGGGATCAGCTCAGTCAGTCAGTCTGTAAAAACTAAGTATTTGCAATCTAGTATGTTCATCGCAATTTTTCGTTATCAGCTAGCAGTTCAGTAATGTAGTAGTAGGTTATCCATCGTAATATCAGAATACCTAGGCGTTGCTTTTGGTTTCTCTAGGCATCTATAGTTCTGAATAGTTTTCTCTGTTTCAATTCTTTCCGAAAAGAGCAAGGTTACAGCAGCGGTTCACAGTGTTAGGGTCCTCCTAGACTAGACGATCATTGGCCAAAACTAAACGAATTAATAAAATTAAAAAATTGGGGGGGGGGGGGGGTTGTTACAACTTTCTGAGTGGGTGTGGTATAAAATCATTTATTCCTAACATCCTTGAGTTTTTCACTATTTTGCACTTATGCAACAGGAAGATAGATTTCAGAAGTCATCGTTATAGTAACACGAAGAAATTCTTGTCTTGTTGCGAGTTATCTTTTGTAGGGAATGCTAAGTACACTTTAAACCTTAACACTTGACAAATTAATGTAATTTTGTAGTTCAACCTTTTTTTGCCATCGTTCTATTTAAAATAGATGATAGAGTTTAACTATATGCCACAGAAACATGCAATAACAAAAAAGCAGTAGTGAATCTAGCGCGTTTTATATGATTGTTGGTATTTTATGTATACAATTTCCTAAGAGTGTAAAATTTGGTAGTGCAGTTGGGAATAAAAATACCCTTCTACACTACTAGTAGTGCAGCTTGGTAGTGCAGCAGGTTTAAGGTTTTGATGTTTTACGACTTCTAACTATCACCCAGAATTAAATGGGATCGAAAATGTTTGGGGTGTTACAAAAAATTATATTGCATCAAAGAACACAGAACACAATGTCCTATACACCGAAAAGCTGATTACAGAAAGCTTAAACCAGATTAGCAGCGAAACATGGCTTAATACTTGCAGCCATGTCGAGAATATCGAGAAATAATACATGAAATATTATTATTTCGACCTACATTTCGAATTTGCAAGATGATTCCGATGACAGCAACGAAGAATTCGAATTAAATGTTTTTTTTAGATACCGATTAAATTACCGTTAATCTATACCTATACTTATGTTTTCATTTATTACATTTCTTACATTCAATTTTCATCTTAGGTAAAACATTCATTCGTCCAATCACTTGTACGTAAAAAAATATGATGGTACTAATAATACTTGTATTACTTACTAACAATTTTATTAAAATATACCAACTACCTATATCCTACTTCCTACTAATATAATAAACGCGAAAGTTTATGAGTATGGATGTATGGATGTATAGATGGTGGATCTTTGTTACTCATTAACGCAATTTTGATGAAATTTGGTACGGAGGTAGATGAGGCACTGGTTTAACACATAGGATACTTTCATCATCATCATCATCATCATCAATCACCAAGCGGGTGAAAAAGCGTAAAATGCTTGGGCACAGCATAGAAAAAATAATAAGATCTCCGCCTACGTCAAGATCGTAATGATGACAGTTCTGTCAAAGTTTGTGTCAGTTTCTGATAGCTTAGTCAAAAGCCAAGTCAATTGACAGCTCGATTCACTAGACGTGTTAGGCGACGGTCAAGGGTGATGAAATGTAACACAAAGACCGCCAAGGGTGACGAAATGTAATGACAGTTTTTTCTATGGTGATTAATTGTATTTTATTATTATTGTTTACTGATTGATATTCTAAGTATTTAAATGTACTCAAATATTACTATTATAGCAATTGCGTTCGACCATGTACATATTTTTTGACATTTTGGTATAAAGACAGATATGCCCTTGGAGAAATAATAAGCTACTCGAAGTGCTAATCTTGCGCAGACGTAGTCGCGGGCAACAGCTAGTGTATAATAATACAAGTACAATTTGAAAAATTGAATACCGGCTTCCATTCTATTTAGTTATTGGAGTGTAACTCAAAAAGTATTAGACCGAATTTGATGACATTTGAATGGGACCACGGAAATCACAAGCTTTCAAACAAAAAAAAAATGAGAATCGTTTCTCTTTATCAAAAGTTATGACAAAGTAATAAACATAAAAAAACAGTCGAATTGAGTACCTGTTCCTTTTTGGAAGTCGTTAGAAAAGATATTTTTTTTGCTCTCTACAAATGTTCACACACAATCATAAGCGCTTATTGGTAGCGAATCTTAGCGAAGTAAAACATCTGTAAAAGAACATAAGTAGAAGTGTAATTATCTACATAGCCTGTGTCCTCCACTTTACTCGTGTTAATCTACGACACACTGTAGCATCTTACAGGAGTACATTTAAAAACATGAGGCTTTGTTTATAAAGCGCCTAGAGCTCAGCTTTCAAAGGAGAGTAGCACTTCTAAGTGAATTGAAAATTCTAACAACATCGCGAAAAGCTTGGTAAGATTTTATTCAATTGCCTGTGTTTTTTGATAGGATTTTTTTAATTTAATTTAGTTAATCGCATTGTCATCAATTAGTTTTGAAGGTTAACCACCACCACACACTATTTATAGATTTTTTAATGGTAAAATAGTATCGCTTTATGCCTTGGCCACACTGAGGCGAAACGCCGTTGATTATTGCTTTTATTATTGTTGAACGTTAGATGTAGCCAACCCTAATCGCGGTAATTCGACAACGGTATTAACATTGCCGTTGAAGTTGGCCGATAAATCGGCTGGCGGTATTTTTTGGCGTATCAAAGAGATTTAACGCGAGAATTATATAACGCGTTTATGCGGCCACACCAACGTTTGTCAGTGTGCACCGTGATAGCTAAGGGATCGCACGTGCGAACTTTAGACCAATTAAAAAAGAAAAATAAATCCCTAATGGGTTATTTTATTACAGAGGCATTTAAATAAATATTATAAATCTTTGAAGACCTGGTAAAAATTACATATACTCCATATTATCATTCAATACATTCATATAATACAAATTGACACTAATTGGCTAATAGCAGCGTCGACGTCCATCTTGAATTATTGCTAATTTTATCGGAAATGAAATGGGCGTTGACGTTCACGGTACCAGTGAGTGTAGCCACTCAATTTATCGCGGTAAATTAATAATAAAAAAATTACCGGAATAATTAGCGCGTTGTTTAAGGCGATGTTGGGCATTGAAGTTGAACCTCGGCGTGGCCAAGGCATTACAGTAACGCTCCTATAAGAAACATGATTCTGATGTAATTTGGAGTTTTTCACAGAACTATTATATAACTGCACTTGGCATTTCTTAAGATCATAACTTCTTAATTATTTAATCCATGTTTTGATGAATATTTATGAATCGTTGTTATATCTCGAAAACCTAGATTGAGAGAAGTTATGTTTTTTTCTTAAACAACGAGACCAATGGTTCTTAACCCTTTAGTTATGAGGAACCATTTCACAAAATTTCTATCTTGCCACGGACCACGAGCTGGTTGGAGGTAATATAACATTAAATGTAGATTGATGAATTCTTATAATAGTTGATTGATGGCTCTTCTATCTTAAACAATAACAACAAGCTATATACCGGCAAAACACTCACGTTAGGGATCAAATACGTCGACCCGGGTTTTGAGCATGTCCGATGCTCATCTTCAGGGCGAGTGCGCTATATTATTTTATTGTATTTTGTGACTGCATGGTCTTTACTAACTTCTGAAGCCTTGGTTAGGTTCTCAGTATCAATATTTTTCAATTTATTCTTTGTGAAAATAATTGCCTTACGGCTCTAAAAATGTTCAAGAATAATTCTGGTTTCGAATGTATGTCAATTTCGATGGTTTAACGGAGAACTTCGGGTACTTCCAGGGGCCACCAGTAGTCCGCGAGCCACCGGGTAAGAACCACTGATTTAAAGTAACACAACAATTTTCGAAAAAACGTGTACCACTTCATGGAGACAGCGTTAACACAATTTTTCTTTATTATTATAAATACTAGGTACAGTCGCCTGCAATAAGATGTATACATTACGTAGTTTTCAGAACTATGATACAGTACTACATTAAATATCAATGTAGATTAGGATTATTTTAAACAGTAAAATAATAAAAATAGCTTCATTTTAGAATAATTTTGTTGTCCATTTTTATGAAATTGATTGCTGAGGCACTTTGGAAAATTGTGTAATGTATACATCTTATTGCAGGCGACTGTACACCGTAAAAAAAAATCCCTTTACAAAGGGTATCAGGGGAATTATAAAGAAATAGTGTAAAAATATAATAGCTTTTAAAAATTATTTTTGCATTGCTTTCTATTCTCATTATAAAAGCTATCCAAATGTTTATTAAACTGTCTATGATCATATGAATGTTATGCACTTACGTCTGCATATTTAAATACGTGTTAATGTATGATCTGTAAAAAGGTTTTCTCTTCAAAGTGCTCTTCATCATTAAAACAACCCAATACAGGCGCAATAAAACTGAAACATAGCAAACTTTTATCCGAATAAAATACATGCATCCAAGTATTAAAATCTACAAAACAAAATAACTTCCAGGTAGACAACTACCCACTAGTGCTACGCAAACCAAGTTGAGATGGTGCATCAGATAAATTATTTTCAGGCAGAAACGAGACAGTTTAAATGCGAGGCCAACGAGATTGTAAAAGTAGAGTAAAACGTATGTAGTTATATGTTAATGCCTTTTGGAAAATGCAGGCACAGATGTCTTAATAGCGACATGGTTCGTGTCAGATTTTTTACACTTCATAAGCTAGTGTTAGACTACTATCTCACTTGATGGTCAGTGATGATGCGGTCCTAGGTGGTATCATACTAAACTTAGAATAGCGACTGGGTCTCAAATACAGTTGCCAGTGAAACACACTGTTAGATGCTTAGCGAAACATTTTCAAACGTGAGGATGGTAGCAAGACCATGCGGACACTAGAAGTGCCCTACCAATATGCCGTGAATTTCATCGCGTTACCTGTACTGAAAGCTCCAACCCGAGGTGGGGATCGGTCTCGTGGGCATCAGTGAGACGGTCCACTCTTGTTTCCCCTGGGCAATAAGTTTCAAAATAATTAAAATAATATTGAATAAAATTGAATTAAAATAATATCTCTTTAGAAACTAGTATTCTAGGGACGATAGTTTTCGAGCTATAGCAGTTTTAGGTTTGACAGCTGTCATCCGAAATGAAGAACAATAATTTATCTACATACAGAAACCAGATTTCAAGATCAACAGATTCCAAGTTATAGCAGTTTTGACAGATGTAATCCGAAATGAAGATCTTGAAGAGAGATATAATATACTATCTACAGGAACTAGACTTCGACTTAAACTTCTTGTTTGTATGGCTTGTGCGGCGTAACCACAATTTTACCACTAACAGGTCGCGCGGATAGAGTGGACAACAAACGATAGAGAATGATCGGGAATTCTATTATTTATTTATTAATCGGGAATTCTTAAGATCACAAGTTTCCGAGTTATGCCAGTTTTAAGTTTGACAGCTGTCATCCAAAATGAAGATCTCGACGTGTTTAATCGTTTCTCTTTAGATACAAGTAGGATCAATAGTTCTGGGGGTTATATTTGACAGCTGTCATCAGAAATGAGTTTCAGTAGATTCTGGTAACTACTTCGGGTGTTTTTAAGATCATTGGTCTCATTTCGGGGTCTCTGATCGGGCTCTTCGGGGTTATACAATCGAACAAGTGCCTAATTTGGCTGAAATAACCAGCATAAACTGGGCTTGTGGGTCGCAAAGTTTTTATTAGTTTTGTTTTGTTCCAATTTATACTGGAAACGTTGACATTTTCTGAACGTTTTGACCCATCGTTCGACGTTTAAGTACACTAGCTAGGTGTATTCTTATATTTTTAGAATATAGCCACCACTTTGCGCTACACCCTTGAGTAACGATATTTAGATTTATCTTTGGTCACCCAAATTGCACTTTTTCAACCACAACACCTTCGCTTGATGCCGTATGCTCACTGATAGGCTAGTTTCATTCTTCATCTTTCAGAATATGTACACCATTTTGCTAAGCAACTTTTGAGCCACGAGATATCAACTTTTGAAAGGTGACATAAAAAGCGTACCACTCGTTTTTAGCTATTTAAAGACGTTTTCACGTCAAAAGATCTAGACTGCCTCTGCAAGCCAATTACTCGATACACTGTTTCTTTCTGTAAAAGTAAATATTGGAAAATACCGTACCTATTAAAGGTTCAACATTTGATTTTTAGTTAGGTAGTTACGAGAAGTTCTATGACATGTCGAAATGTAGCTAATTCATTTGTTTCAGGGCATTTGCAGGCTCAGAGGAACTTTTTCGATCAATTTTGGTGTCTAACTGCCACGTAAATTGCTACAGTTTCACAATTTATTGGCTACGTAGATTTTGTGAACCGTATCGTTGGGGTTATGGGTACAAATTGACTGACGCTTGAATAATTAAAGGAAAATCTCTCATAGAAAAATTGCTCACAGGACATATTTGACAAGCAGGAGATCAAATTAGAGTGTTGACGGCAGTGCAGTGCTACGTAATTGTAGTTGTATTATGTATTACCGCGGGATAGGCGTGAGAATTATCATCAGCTGCACGACTACCTAGTAGTCAGTGCGCAATATAAAATAATAAGACACGAAATTATGTGGTATACGAAAACGAGTGATTTTTTCCAGGCAACCATATAATTACATTCGTTATTTTACTAGACAGTCGTTACACAAATCAAAGATTAAATTATGGGATACCGTTTTGATGTTGGTTCTGTTACGCTAATGAGCAAGCAGCTTAGTAGACCAATATTTACTTGGACTGAAATAAATTTAATTTGCAGGAATTCTATAGGATAACCTTGATACAAGATAAATTCACAAATTGGCATTCTCAATTAGCATAGGTGTTAAAATATATCATTTTTTTCCTGTTTATATTTATATTAATATTTGTAATATATATTAATATTTGCATAAATGGTACACGCGTACGTATACGGTACTAATAGATTACTTTATATATATGAGTGAATATACTTGTCTCTTGAATAGATATACTTTTCAAGAGAATATTTCACCCTAAACAAAAAAAAACCTTTTTATTTTATTTTTATTTATTATATGGATTTTTTTATTTAGTACCGTACACGTACGGGTGTACCATATATACATACAGCGTGGTACGAAAAAGTGTAGTAAAACTACAACCACACACGCAGAAGCTTGCATACAATTTGGACCTAATTACTGCGTCCCAGGAAGTAGTAAAAATTCCGAGTTAAGAGTAAACAAAGATTTTCAAATTTTCAAGCATATTAATCCCATAAAACTAAGCCAAAGACGGCAATGACCTTTAGAACGTAGGCTCGGTAAACAAGGGGCCTATAAGCGGGGCCTGGGCTGTGTTGCGACGCGGGATGACTGGACGCCCTGTGGAACAAAAATATATAAGAGTAGTAGGCACCGACTGAAGAAGTGGAGCTTGGGCTATGATTTAGAAGAGCCAGCTGCAGACTGATGTTGGTTGAAGAATTATTATTTATTAACCTACTTCAAAAAAAGGAGAAGGTTCCTCAATTCAACCGTATATATTTTTTTATGTATGTTCGCGGATAACTTCGTGGTTTATGAACTGATTTCGATGATTATTTTTTTTGTTTAATAGAGTATCCTTCCGTGGTGGTCCCATATAAATTACATAAAATTCGGTCAAGCAGTTTTTGAGTTACACTCCAAAAACTGAAGTGTTGATTTATCTTGATGATATCATCAATGACGGTGTATCCCGTAAGTGGCAAGGTCACTAAAAAGGATGAATTTTTTTTTATCAAAAAACTTTACTGACTTCTACACTCAAAAGTGTAAAGTAACTTGTCGAAGTCGGTACCACGCATGCAATATTGTGATAATAGGTACTTTTGAACTATCATTGTACCGACTTCCACACTTTTTAGTGTAGAAACCAGTTCTTTTTTCAGTTTTACTGAGCCCAAATAAGAGCGTGTACTGTTTTGCGCTCGTCTGAGAAACTGATAGTTTGGTGGACCCATATACGAGTATTAAGAAGGCGAAAGTTTGAGTGTGTTACCTCTTTACGCTAAAACGGCTAGACCAATTTTGATTTAATTTGGTTTGGAGTTAGATAAGGTGATGGATTAACAATAATAACCGTGTAAGAGCGGGGCGTAGCTAGTCATTCAATAACTACAAATTTAGTACAAAATATGTCGGCGAAACTACTAGTGTAATTAGAAATAGTCGCATTATTAACGGAATATTTACCATGTTTTCGTTGTGTTTCCGATATTTTGGCATTGTGGCATGCTCCATTATCACGAGTGAGTTCAACACGGATTATTAATAATATGAATATTTCTAATGGCTGTCACCAAAATAGCTTAAAAACTTTTACTAATAAAATATAAAAGCCCCTTTTTATTCACTTGCCAGTAATTATAATTTTACAGCACCTTTTCAATTCAAGTTCCTGAGCAAAAGAAAAGGTTCCGTAGTAATTTAATTTAAGTAGTAATTTAAATGTACTCATATTATTATTATTATTTTTATTCAAACAATTTCACGGGTTTCATCCGGCCCTTTACATAGGCATAAGTGGGGCTGTAGCCAACACTTAGAGGTCCGACTTTGGTATAAAAATACAATGTATTATAAAAACAGAAACATTTTGGATGGATGGTTACATGGTATATCTATTACAAAAATGAGTAAAATGGCATGGCTATTAATATGTACTTACTAGACGAGACTACGGCACCTGCCAATTTCAGTCTCATCTTAAAATATTTAGGCAGGTGGTGAATTGCCCACTAAACGGGCCCCCCATAAGAGCCACCATCAATGGTGACAAAAGGGGCAACGTTGGTGTGGATGGCTGAAGGGCGTTGAGAGGTGTGCTGCGGTTTCACTAGAGTGCTACTACCGGCGTTATGCCCTTAAACACTTCCACCTTTGGAGATTTTTGTTTCTTGCTCTTGCATCTCCACCCCCAGACGGCCAATTAAGGCAAGCCGGGAGGCGGTGTCGCCACTCACCGACAGCTCGCCACAAAGCCGCCCCTGCGGTATTATTATTATTTATACTCACGCATTCGATAATGTGGAAAAAAGATGATCAAAAGGCAGATTTTATCCATAACCCGATAACGGGTGGCCTAATAAATTGTCTTATATTACCTTCTTTTTCAATCCGTTATTGGCAGCATACAGATGTGAATCGTCCCTTTCAATGTCGACCCAATTCCTATCTTATAAATCACACTGGTAGAAAAATAACACCAAAATCATTTTTATTGTCCTTAGAAAGGTCCAGCTTATATGAAAGTTTTTTTTGCTCATACATACTTTTTTTGCGGACTCATTGAATAATATTGAAGGTTATTTTAAAAATACAGACCCATTGCTAGTAATCGTGAACAGCTGATTTTATTTACAAAAGAAAAGCGGCGATGGTTAAAACCAGTTCTGTAAAAGCTTTTTACAGATTAGTGGGAAAATACAGTAATAATTATTCAGTTTCAGTGGAAATAAAACTTGATTTTTCGATTGTAGCCATATAAAAACAAGCTTATAAAGTTTAATTTAATGTACTTAGTTAAAATATTATGTACTTACCAGTCTATCTCACGTTATCCTTCTCTCTGACCATCAATTACATTATAAAACAGTGAAATTGTGATAATAGGTGGGATAATATGATACACCTACAACAAAAGTTAGATTTTAGTGTAGCTTCTGCATACTGATCAATGTATATGAAACTTGTATTCTTACATATATGACAACAAAATCTAAACATTGTAATCTTAGACAATGCAATTATAGAGAAAAAACTCCATCCTCGGACGGGATTCGAACGCGAGTCTTGCGACAATCCGTGTCAGACACCATGACCACTAGGGCACCGAGGCTCGAGGTCCGAGCATCGAATGTTAACTCTCTATCTGATTTTAACCGTCGTATGGGGACGGAGCAACATCTATTCCACAGCTTTACAGCATTATCCAACAGAAAGAGAATGTTTTTCAAATACTTAACTTTCGTCTTTATGTCGCAATCCTTCATAACTTTTTTAATATGACTTTTAAAGCACTAACGCCTGCTTAGCGATTGAGACTTAGATTTAACACACTACCGAATTTGACATGAAAGGCAGTTGAAGACGCAGAAGCATCGTAGTAGTCTGGAGATTGCTCAATAGCTAAGAGACTTGGGGCCCTCATCTGACCAAACGTGTGGTAAAGGCGTCGGGTTACCGAAATGCTGGCGCCTGGCCTACTTCTGCAAAAAGTTACCATTGTCATCCAGCGTGGGAATGCTGCCAGCGTTTTGGCCGCTTTTTCCTCCACCATGGTGCTTATAGATAAAGTTTGAATATTTAATTTAAAAATATATGTTATTATAATTTATAATGCGACATGTTAACGTAAACTGACTAAACCAATAAAAAAAACTTTCACTGGTCGAAAGCTACATTGTTATATTACTAGCTGACCTGCCCGCGGCTTCGCTCGCTTGGTCTGGGTCAAGTAGTGAAAGCGCCGTTTTGGAATCTCGGGGTCCTGGGTTCGATCCCCGGGTTGGACAGATATAAGGATTTTCTGACAAATAAATTCTCAACAGCAGTCCGGAGTGTGGAATAGTGTCCGATTGATGACAATAGGCTCGCTCCCCTATTACATGGGACCGAAAATATATTCAGGTAATTAACATCGCTGCTTCGAAGATATATAGATGCGACGATTGAGCTTACCCGCCAGCGGCTTCACCCGCGTGGTCTTGGCGCCGCTTTGGAATTTCGAGGTCCTGGGTTCTATACCTGTGGAGTGTTTTCTGACATAGAAATTCTCAAAAGCAGTCTGGAGTCTGGAACAGTGCTCCGTAAATGGCAATACGCTCGCCTTCTATTACACGGGACCAAAAAAAATTATCCCTCTGGCAAAAGGTAGGTGTTTCAATCACCGCTGCCTACCCCTTCAACGATGTAGGGAGTGGCGATTTGTTATGTTGGATTTGAAAATAACATGTATTTCATTATGTAAAGTATAAAGTACTCTACTTACATTCTTAATTATTAGTAGATAATGCACCGAGGAAGTAAAGCAGTGTTTTACGTCACGGGCGGTACATTGAACCCTGAGTGCAACGAGGTCTCTTGAGTTAATCTCTGAGCGCAGCGCGGGCTTTAAAATTTTATTCCCGAGCGAAGCAAGGGAGTTATGTAGAGTCCTGACTGAAGCGAGGGGTTTAAGCCGCCCAAGACGAAGACATGCTTTATCCTCGAGGGGCACACTCTACTTTTCATACCTACTGAGAGACAATAAAAACTCGGAGTTTTAAAAAAGCAGTTATTTAGTTAAAAGTAACTAAATCAATAGTTATATATTCAAACTGGACACATTTGTCATAGAAAGACATAGTAATATTTTTGGAAGGAACATTTTATGGAAAATAATGTTTTAGACTTTCGCGGTTGTTAACTAAGTTGTAATCAGTATCTACTCACGAGTTGTAGAACATGATTTAGTTACTTTTGGAGCTCCCGATATTTCGGTACAGTTAGATACATGCACCACGTTCAAAATTATAATATTTTACGGAAGTTGTTAAAATAACACCAAACACCAGATCGCGGTACGTAACTTGAACTATGACCTTGAATGCTTAGAGAGGGCCGTGCGTAACCTATAGCAACGCGGTGCACAACAAACACTCAACTACAATTTAAGTTTAAATAGCAAAAATCTAAGAAATCACTAGGTTAAACGAACCTTGCCGCAGTCAAACAAAGTGGAATACATCGACTTCCTTGTCTGGGGCAAATGTTCTTTTGAATGTGCAAAAATGTTTGTTCTCGAGCCTTAGATGTTGTAATGTGATTATATGTGTATGTCCATGCCTCCCGCAACACAAATAATCGTAGTGCGAGGGCATGAGTATATAATTAAATGTGTCTTTTTGTATTTGTGACCGCTCGTGGTATTTTAAACTAAGCAAGGAAGGCCTTGCTTTAGAAATCACTTTGTCAGTCTTGGATTTTTGTCTTCGACCTAAAGTCGTTAGAAAGCGATTAGTAACCGATTTTAACTTACGCAATACGCCAAGTATGTAGGACTCGACCGGTTTCGCGACGTTCAAGCCACTTCTTCACGGAGTACGTGCGCTCCCGACCGCGTCCGCGCATGCACTGAACAGTCGTTAGGCCATGATGAAGACTTTCAGACGATCTGAATACGCTTTGCGAGATAGCCCTTATTTAAGAAGACACTCTTAAGGTGTCTACATACGATGCAACCCCGAACGCAACATGCTGTAGCAATCTGTTGTAGTAGCGGTTGGACGTACTCTACTCACGTTGCAGCGGCGATTACAATTTCATTACGCGTTGGATCGCCGCAGCGTGCACACGTGAATGAAAATGGCTCAAACGCTGCTCAATTATTAAAAAACGGGTCTTGAAATGCCTTCGCTGAGTTCGCTGAACTATAGCTACTGAGACTGAGAGACAATAAACAATAATTTTTACTTTTAACATTAATAGATGCTAGTTTATTTAATAATTAAAAACATTATTTCTAGTCTAGAGAAATTTGGATAGGTAGGAACAATAGCGTGTCAAAACATCACTGCTAGAAAAGTAAAAATACGCCATAACTAATTTATTATTCCACAAATGTGGCAAGTCATTAATAGATTTCTGAAATTCTTATTAATATAGTTTTTTCTGTAATAAAAATGTTTGCATCCATTTACATATTTCATTTAATAAAATTCACAGCGACGCTAGCCACGGGCGGCGGCACGATCGCGACTGAGCCCAGATTGCATGCAACCGCACTACTCACGTTACAACGCGGCTTACAATTTGTTGTAACAATCTGCTGGATGCTAGGACGTACGATACGACGTCCAACATGTTGGAAGGGAATCACAACACGCCTACATACGATACAATTTGCTGGATCACAGCAGATTGCTACAACATGTTGCATTCGAAATTGCATGGTGTGTAGAGAGCTTTACAGTAAGGCTGCCTCGCAAACCGTCTGCAAAGACGTCTATATCACTTAAGCACGTATGATGTGCTCAGAAACAACGCTAGCGTGGATTCAGCCAACACATCTCTCACTAAGAAGGTTCACTATGAAAAATTCAATCACGCGAAATAAGCACAAGTTATCCGTACATGTAACGGGTCTCCACAGAATAAGTCATTCTTTTATGGGACAATGCCTACGATTCTATAATAAAGTTCCCAATGTTATCCGAGATTTGCCCATTAATAAGTTTAAAATTACTATTAAACCTAAACTCTGTCAAAAAGGTTATTACAAATTTTAGATTACTTGGAGGATAAAACAGCTTGGGACTGATCACTCAAGGATCTACCTACTCGTGTATTAAGTTGTAAAAGTGTGGTGTGTTTTGCCCTACTGATACCATGATTATGTTCTCTTTTGTAAGGCAACACACTGAAGCTAAAAATAAGCGAACATTAGTTATATCATTTAAGAAATTGGCGATACAAAAAATGTTAAAAGACAAGCCCGCAGAGCTTCTTGCCGGATCTTCTCAGTCGTGGTCGCGTTCTGATCCGGTTGTAGATTTAAGAAAAAAATTAATGTAAAATGACAATTTGTGAGTGCCTCCATAGGCCTATACGGAATAAATGTTTTGATTTTGAGTTTGAGTTTGAATCTCCTTTCAACTTTAAGTACCTATATAACTTCGATATTGACCTGCTAACATTCAATAAACCTTCATTTTAGGTGTCGATCCCTCCACAACCGGATTGATAGATGGGGTGTCTTTGAAAAATAGTTTTTACCCGACGGAAGTTATCACCGCCTCCTGAGAAGGGTAGACATATGGTAACTAATAGCAGCAAAGTCTACAAACTGTGGGAACCCGCAGGAACTCATTTATCATCTCGTACTTCTATCATCAAAGTTCTTATTTAAAGGAATCAACAATTTTACATGCCTATATATCAATTTCTCTTGTGCAATACAGGACGAACCTGTACACGTTTATTTCAGAGTAGTACAGTATAAGTATGAGTGTACTAAAGGATCAAATGCCATCATATTTGTGTCATCACTGTTGTTTTTAAGGTGCATACTAAGGCTTAATATAACAATAAATAATTAGAGAGTCTATAGTATAATCCAAACATAAACGAAGACATAGATAAATTAATGGAAAAATTACTTCCATATTCTTCTATTAATATATCAATGACGAAGATAATAGAAACAACAATGTATTTACTAATTTGGTTTAAATACACTGTGAGTTATGAGCTGACAACCACCGTCACGACATGGCCTGTAGATATACTCGTAGATGCTACGACGTAGATGTATATTTGTACGTTTCCGCGCCGAAATACAGATCTGCTAGGATTAATCTTAAAACTACAATTAAAAATGTGGCAAAGGTTTTAAAATTAATTATTTTCTTAACCTTTTTAAGTTTTACAACTAGCATAAGTCTAAAGCTTTTGTGAAGAATACAAATACAAACATAAATACAAATGTTATAATCGTAAAACTTATACATTATGTTTCAGTCTATGTATACATTGGGTACATGAAAAAAAATCTCACAGATATAAATAAATAATGTTTATTCTAATATACCATATTATATCACTTAATCCTTAAGCTCGTAACGAGTTTCGACCGCGCATACATATTAACAATTCTCTAATTTTCTAAGCACCAATTACTTTTTAACTTAAGAGGATTGCATAGCTAGTATTTTCCATGCTAAAAGAGAAAACTCTTTTCTACCTCTTAACATCCTCCGATTTCAGTGATATTTTTTTCATGGAATCATGACATTGTTTACTTTGATTTTTTCAGTTTTTCTAAGTTCTAAAAAAGGAAATTTATAGTACTTTGGAATACTGAAAAAATTAAAACGTACGGGCATAGTAAGCAATGTAAAAAATGCTACAACGTAGTTCTCCAAAAGATAGAACTAGTAGTACTAGTAGTACTTTCCATGCTAAAAGAGTTTTCTCTTTTAGTATGGAAAGTACTAGCTATGCAATCCTCTATTGTTCCGTTGATGCGGCTTTTATAGCATAACTTTCACTGTCTTCTGCGATTTTGATACTTCTTTTTTAGGATTATTTGGTGCCATAAACTTCATTCACCTACGCTACTTCATCTAGGTGAATCAACAAAACTGATTAGTAGCATTAATTCATCTATATTTGATTTTAGTTTATAGTTATCAATAATGTCACGTGAAAAGTTTTTGACTTTAAAATACATTATTAGCGTAACTAAATGATAGCACTACCGTATCAATTATTATCTTGATAAGTTTTCCGTAATAATGTTTTGTTTATTTATACGTATTTAATACAATAAAAGTCATCGAGATGGTCCAGTTCACAGAAGTTGGGAAAATTTGACTTTAACAACTTACCAACGTCGTATGGTAAACGTTTCTGAATAAATAACACTACATCCTTATTTAATAAAGATTCAAACAGACCTCAGACCTTTTGTAAGCGAAAAGAAATCTAAGTACTATCCATGTATCTACTGCCTATTCAAGACATTTACTAATCAAATCTTCTATCAAATCTTCACAAAATCTCTATAAAGACCATATTGTAGAAGTTTCCTTTTGAATGCATTCATACAATCTATTCACGTGTAAAATCTGGGGCTCGTTGACGCAGAGCCATAGAAACGAAACCCGAAATGATCTCTTTATACGAAGCGTCTTTCATGACATACATATTGCCTTTTTGTTATTTTCTGTCAAATTGCCGACTCCATCTTGAATATATCTGCGTGATGTTCTTTTATGTTCTGTGACGTTGCGTAATTAAAACTAACAAAATTACACATTATAACCTTATTATTCGTAGTTATAACTACAGCTATAACCTCGCTAATTGAACTCCATTATGTAAACGTGAAATATATATGTCATGTTTATTATAATATTGTTTAAGCTTTGCAATATTTAAGAGGAAGATTGCATCCTTGGAGGGGTTTCGAATCCGCGTCTTCTGATGCTATAAATATCACTTCTGATTTAGGGTGAGATTTTTTTAAATTATATATAAACATGTTAATCCTATTTATTTTATGCACCTTTATGCACTGATTAATATTTCGTCGATTAATATTTATCAAAATAGTTACAACTGATAAATTTATACATATTGAAGGAAGTATCAATGTTTTTCAAAATATTCTAAATTCATTAAGAATTTTGTGACCATAATATTTATTACGTTAAAGATTTCATAATATAAATTTTATAAAATTAAAGGTTTTTAGTTTATTTAAACAAACTATGGATATGACCATGAACAAATTTATAAATTAAATGTAATAATGAAATGTAATCTTGTTAGAACATTGCAACTTTAGATAGAAAAATACACATCCTGGTAAGGGATTCAAACCCGCGTTTTCCAACAAATCGTGTCAGACGCCATGACCATTAGGCCACCAAGACATACCATCCGAGCATCGAATTTCAACTCTCTATTTTATTTTAACCGTCGTGTAGGGAACGCCATCTATTGAACAGCTTGCCAAGCATTATCCAGCCGAATGAACCATTTCAACACTTTATTCAAATTGAGGTCATTTTCAAATTGAGGTCATCAATGACCATGTCAACTCACGTTTATTAATTTAAAAAGGCAGTAATGAAAAACAATTTTCTTCGAATCCGATACATTTTTTGATTAGATATCACGATAGAAAATTGTTTTAGATTCACCGGGAGCCTTCTTGAAGATCTTGAGTACGGTAGGCTCGTCGTTGCGTCTCTCTTCATACTACGAGGTGATCTCCATGGAAGCGTAAGTCTCACGTAAAATTTCATTTATACCATTCCCACTCTAAAAAGCTTATTTTATTCACTGAAAACAGTGAATAAAAAGGCCTTTTAATCACTGTTTTAGTGTTTGTATTTAGAACACACCAATATATTCAATCTCCATTTCAATACTTCTACAAACTCCTTGCGCAAAAAATATTCGACATACAATATCTTTGTTCAAATAACTCCTTGAGATTTGATTGGTCGATATTTGCGACAAGGAGTGTAGCATTAGAATGAAATTAAAACTGTATTATGTTTTTTGCTGCCATTACAGAAAAAAATATAATAATAAGACAATTAATCTTATGTTCAGTAATTGTTCGAATTTTAATGTGCATTTAAATTAATGGAACCTTCCTTTTTTCTTTATTAAATGTGTATTTTCGCTTTAAATTATTTCTTTTTCGCTTAGTCATGGTATAAAGTATAGTATGCAACCCTTGAATAAAACGGATTTATATCGAGGACCATTGCATGAATCACTCGAATTGCTCAGGATTCTAACACGTGAATAACTCGCTGCGCTCGTGATTCAATAATCACGAATCACTCCCTGCGGTCGTGATTCAGTCGTTAGAATCCTTCACGTACTCGTGATTCATCTATGGCCCTCGCTCTAAATCCGTCCTTTATTCACTAGTTGCATAATATACTATTTTACAACAAACATAATGCCATGCATTAAGCGTTTTATCTTTTAGAAAACTAAATAACAAGCTGTAACCAGCATACTTTGCTTCTTTGAAGTACTTAGGTGTACAAAAACAGGCAAACTTATGTATTTTAATGTCAGACTTGATAATTCACCAGTTTTCTAGTAATTGGAAGAACGCAAGAATGAGAATAAACACATTTTAATTTTTACACTATACATTTAGATATATATAATTAACATATTTAAAGCCCAGCCAATTTTTAACTGTATAAAACGCCTATGAAATATAATTTGTCATATATATGGAAATTTCCTTTCCGTACACACATGGTAACCACCTTTATGTCTCCTTACGTACCGCCAGAACTTTGTGCACATGACGTAATTTTAATTAAACGCTGGTAACATTTGTGCCGTCACATACAAATGGTACTTGAGGCTTGAGGGTTGCAAACGTTTGTTAGACAAATGTGTGGGGAACTATGACATTCATGTACCTACAGATTACAGCTTATTATATAGGAAAATTCATAATGAATGTGGATACAGGATCTCTGAATGATTTTCATATCGGCATTTCGCTTTGCAGTTTTATTTGACACTGGTGCCATTCTAGATATACTCATTTCTAATCTTGTACTTTCTAGGTACCTATACATACATCACATATCCGTGTTAATCAAATGGTAAAACCGGCAGACACTCTCTAAGCAGTCGTTATTACTCCGACTGGTGTTCGGGCAGTACTGGTGCCCATCCTCATGGAGAGCGTTGTCTAGCAGCGAGGGCGCGCACTATAGGTATCAGTATTGCCCGAACACCGGTCGGAGTAATACCGACTAGATGATAGACGTGAGTGTCTGCCGGATTTACCATTTAATTAACATGGAAATGTTATATACCTAGAAAGTACATGATTAGAAATAAAATAAAGACTTCGGTCTGTACTGATACCTAGAGTGCGCGACTAGCGGCCCTCGCTGCTAGACAACGCTCTCCATGAGGATGGGCATCAGCCGTGCGAATCACTAATGATGCGTCGTTGCGCTCGTCGACGAGCACCGATGTCAAATTCTTTGAGATATCGTCCTTGTACACAAGGTTGTTCTTCCAACGTTTCTTGTCATCTCGTCATTTGTTTCACGGATGTTGTCAAAGATGCAACGATGGTTGCTCTTAGAGAATCGCACGGCTGCCCGAACACCGGTCGGAGTAATAACGAATACATGATAAACGTGAGTGTTTGCCGGTTTCACAATTTGATTATGAGTTCTCACGGAAGTTTTTATGACAATATAGGTATCTCCGTGTTAACGTTCACATTTCAGTCACATGCATTTTTCCCTTACCCCTATCTTTTGTTGCCATACACAGATGAACACTTCACTACCGTGAACATGTTGGTGCTTATAGCATTTGACGTGGGATAAGGACAGGAAGAGGACGGTCAGCAATGAGTGCTTCACCGCCATTAACGTTACAGTAACTATAAAAATAATAAAATGAATTCATCGTATTTTCTAGTAATAAGTTCTTATAGTTTACTACATCAATAAAGTTATTCATCTTGTAAGAGTACAGTGTGTTTAGCCCGAAAATTTGCGTAGTGTAACGTAACCTTATCCTGAGGTACACTGAGGCCGTAGCACAAACAATTTACAAAAAAGTATTCGTATCGCAAACGTCAACTTGTCACGCTTCGGCGTATATACAATCAATCAATCAATCAAAGTTTTTATTGTTGTAGAATATGTTACAATTAAAAATGTGAAAGCCACTGGTTCCCGAACTAGTGGGTACTGTGTTTCAGTAACCAGGGTCTTCTCCCAATATTTAGTGCAGCTTACATGTCTACAATATAAATACTCGTATTAAATACTTTAAAGAAAGTTACAAAAAAAAATATGCCTTAACCAAACTTAACAAATTGTCTACCATACGGACTTAAATAAAAGTGCAAGAGTGTACTTGTTTGTGTGTGTGTAGGTGTGTTTGTGTGTGTGTTTGTGTGTGAATATGTGTGTGGGGTATTGTATGTGGAGGTGTGTGCTAAATGTATGTTGCAGGGGTCTGTCTGTTTGTTGATGTGTGTGTCGAGGGTTAATAACTACAGTGTTTTATTTCATTCATCATACACACTAGGTGTCTACCATGCACTCGACATCCTCATATTCCAGGTTCTTGAGCCAGGTGAGTATTATTTTTTTAAATTCGTTGTTGGTTTTTTGTTTAGTTTTAAATTTACTGTTTATTTTATTATACAAATAAGGTGCTGCAACATCAAAATGTTTCCGGGCAATTTTACATCGAGCCCAAGGTACTGGACAACGGTCGACTCTTTTGTTTGTAACAGGTAATTGTGGCACAATATGTTTATGATACCGTTTAAGTACATTATATATGAAGAGCTTCCTTACAGATAGTACTTGGGCTTTATTGTAAACTTCTGTGGTGGGATGTCTAAAAGGTAAGTACATGAGGACTTTCAGCACTGCACTTTGAGCTCTTTTTTTCAGCAATTAGACGTGACTTTGCAGCGTTGCCCCAAATGCAAATGCAGTAGTTTATAATACATTCACATAATGCCTTGTAAGTTTGTATTAGAAGCCGATGATTAGCTACTGCCCTAAGATTTTTGAAAATATATATCATCTTTCTAACTCTAGCAGCCAAAGACGAAGTGTGACAGCTCCAGTTAAGGTTACTGTCAACAATCACACCTAAGTATTTAATGCTATCAACTCGAGTTAACTTTTCACAATTACAGGCAGCGTCTGTCGGTTCATCCATGCGATTGCAGGGATATGTATGAATGTTCAGATCATAATGTTCAGGAGGCCTAGTAGCAGCGGTCTTGCTGAAGCAAAGGTATTTTGTCTTGCTTGTATTAAGCGACAGAAGACTTTTTTCTAGCCAGGAGGTGACTTTAGAAAGTCCTTTTTCGGCCAGAGCAGAAACCGATTGCCAACTTTTATTATGAAAGAGAAGAACTGTGTCATCAGCAAACATAAGAAGTTCCATTCCAGGGAGGGTGATTTGACGAAGTTCATTGATGTAAATCAGAAATAACGATGGCCCCAGTGTACTCCCTTGTGGAACTCCAAATTTACCGATTTCAACGTCACTTACAAATTCATTTACCCTAACATTCTGCTTCCTATCAGTAAGGTAAGTCCTTAACCATTCTAAAGCCACTCCTCTTATTCCAGATCGTGCAAGCCTATCTAGAAGTATCGGAACTGATACAGTGTCAAACGCCTTTTGTAGGTCGAGAAACACTCCTATACAGCGTTCTCCATTATCCAAGTAGTTCGTAATACAGGTAGTAAGTTTAAGGACTGCATCTTCAGTGGATCTATTTTCTCTAAAGCCATATTGTTTGAAGCTCAGTAACTGGTTCTTTTCTAAGAATTTCATTAGACGTTTATTCACTAGCTTTTCAAATATTTTAGAAAGTGTAGTGAGTAAGGATATTGGACGATAGTTAGAGGGATTAGTTTTGTTCCCTGTTTTGTATATGGGGCACACAATTGCTTTTTTGCATATATCGGGATATATACCAGTTTCGAAACTCAGATTGCAGAGGTATGTGATAGGATCTATTACAAAATCACTAATATGCTTCAGGGTTAAACTGCTAATGTTGTCCCAACCCGGTGCGCTGTCGGTACGCAGTCCGTTTATAACAGCTCTTACCTCAAATGCGTCTGTCGGAAACAAGGACATAGAGTTTAGGGGTGTACTGCTTTTAGATTTACTATTTTGGGCTAATTCTAATTCGCTGACATTCATTTTATCAAGGATAATATCAGCTAAATTTTGTCCTACATAAGTAAAATATTTATTGACATCATTGAGTGAATCTTTAGGATTTGTTTTAATACTCAAAAGTTCACGAGATGAAGTTTTAGTTTGGTTGAAGTTACAAACATCTTTAATTATTTTCCACGTTTCTTTGACATTTCCACTGTGCTTTTCTAACTGTGCTTGGAAATATTGTTTTTTTAACGTTTTTATTATTTTGTTACATGTATTTCTGTAGTCAATATATCGTTTTATTAATGTTTCGTTATCAGGGTCTTTTTTCGTTTTTTTATGTAATTTGTCTCTTTTCCTTATAGAACGAACAACACCAATTGTTATCCACGGTTTAATAGGCCTTTTTTTTTAGACAGCGTCATTGTTTGTGTATTACTATTGATGCAAGAAAGAAGGCGTGTGCTAAAGAGTTCCATACCAATGTTCACATTGTCTGACTGGTACAAATCAGACCATGTCACTTGACCTAGTTGTTCTTTAAGCCCTGCATAGTTGACTTTTGTTTTGTTATATGTAACAGCATTCTTCATTATTTTATTTTTATTTATAAATAGCAAAATAGGTGAATGATCTGTCAAAAGTTGCTCAAACACAAAAGTTTTCCAATCGTGGCAACTTTTGACCATAAAATGGTCTAGGCATGTACAAGCTCTAGTAGGTTTATTAACTCCTTGTCTAAGGCCATACATAGCCATCATGTTAAGGTAGTTATGTGCGTGACTGGTAAGATTGTTAGGCAATATGTCAATGTTTATGTCTCCTGTTATAATTATATTGTGGGTTGTAATACTTTGTAGAATTGTTTCTATCGAGTTAAGGTAATTAACAGGGCTTCGGAAACTTGGTGGTCTATATGTGCACAGAATAGTATAGTGTTGGTCAAGAGTGACTAATAAACAATTCCCTTCTACTATATTGCTAGGTTCAGAAAATGTAGCGGTAATTTCTTCACGAACGTAAACTACTACGCCATCATTCTGATTCAGACATTTTTTTGTAAAGGACATATTATATTCATTTAAGAAGGGCGGTGAGTTATTAGCATTCGTCCAGCATTCGGTCAGAACGATAATATCTATTTTTATTTTGATGCTTGAGATAAAGGCCAAGAATAAATCCATATTACAATTTATGCTACGGATATTAACAGAAATTATACAAAGAGAACTATCATTCGTTTGTTGCGTACAACTTAAAAGTTTTGTACACTGCCTGGGATCACTTACTAGTAAACATTCTGCATTGCCCAAACTGTCTACTTGCGATAACACTAAATCATTAATTGGACCAAATTTTAAAGTTAGTGTAAGATGGTGTATCTTTACTGGGCCCTAGATCAACTTTTACATGGAAAAATGACAATATAATTATTTGAATAAATCTTTTCATGAATAAGTTATTTGAAAATAATGAATTAGGAAATGCACGAACATATTTATAGAAAAACTGTTGCAGTAATTGTAGTAAAGAAGTAGATACCATTTGCACATACTTAGTGTAAAAAAACAAATAATATTGAATTTGATGATTTAAGTGGTCTTTCGTGGATTTTTTGTGTATAATTAATGTAATGTTTGTAGATGTTTGATGATTTTGACGAGTGTGGCAGCTTGTGGGGTGTGTGAGTGTGTTAAATTCTTGATTATATTTATAACTTATTTGAATTTAGGTTTAAGTTATGAACAAAATAAAATAGTTTATGGACTAAAACACAATAAACGCCATCCGTGAATGGAGCCAACAAGACCAAACCGAGTCATTGTTGTTTTAAGTTGTCTAGATCAGCCGCTTCATTAACCCTAATTAGGACTGAACCCTCCGATTTCCGTAGGTATATTTTTCCTCGCGATGTCCAGCAGAATCTGTACGCATTAAGTTTAGCGAATTCCCGAGCTAAGTAAAAAAGTTTCTTAGTGTTGAATGTGAGGCTTTCAGCTATGTATACTTGCTGACGCGGGCCATCTAGGTTTAGGTGTGTGGTGCTCAGCATGCAGTTAGCATTATGCTTGTTGAAACTTCTGGCGGAGCTTATGACTTGGTCCCTCAAGATCACGCTCGAGAATTCGGCCACGATCGGTTTGTTGGTCTCGTTCTTTGTATTTATCCTGTATACGTCCCGTATTTCGGCTGGCTGTATGGGAGCATTAAGCGCATCTCCTACTTTTGAGACTAATTTTAGAAGGTCGGCCTTAGTTTCACCCTGTCTTTTCGGTATATTTCTAATTTCGACGCATGCACTTCGCTGGCTACGTTCTAATTGTTCCAGCCTTATTTCCAGGGCGTAAATGTATTTTTTATCCGAGGCGATGTTCTCCTCAAGCAGGTTTATTCTTGAAAGTGCATCATCATACTTATGCGCTAAAAAGTCCATAGATTTCCGAATTTCTTCGTTTTGGTCAGTGTGTAAGCGTATGCCATCTTGCATTGTATTCACAATCGCTGCTAATCTACTTTCGAGTTTTTGTTCAAAAGACTCAAACATGTCCATAAGCTCCGTCTTGCCAATAGAGCATTCGTCGTATTTACGTTTGTTCTTATTGCGCATCGCAATATTAGGTTCGCTGCCAGCTTGTTCGCGCGAGAGTGTAGTTGACGCGATAATATTCGTATCTGAGGCGCAGTGCGTTAGCGGGGCAAGCGACGGCAGGCGCAGGGCAGCGGGCGGCGGCGATCGTCTAAGCGGCATTATACGAAGCGGTAGGTAACAGCAAAGGTAACTGAACACACCAGGCAGGTAGCAGTGCGCAACAGGTAATAGTGTTGCCTCGCCGCTTTCGTGACGTCAATGCAGTGATTGTGCGCGTGAAGAGTCCGTAGCTGCACGCGTAAGCAAGACAGCTAGCTGTTTGTTATGAATGAGTGAGATGCGCATGCGATGCAGAGCATGGATGTGAATCAGCCTATTACTTGCAACTTTATCGTAGTGTGAGTGTATCGCATGGGTATTCTGTTGTGTGATTCACTCACCAACTGTACTAGTAATCGCTTCCGTCGCCCTTCTTGTTATTTATGCACTCCTATTATTTGTTTCGAATTAATATGGCGTAATTCATGTATTTTGATTTAAAATAAAGTTAAATAGGAATTCTAGTTATACACGTCTGCACTGTGCAGGGGTCCGGGGAGAAGAGGAGAGGACACACATATATACACAGGCTGTGTCACAGTTGCCCAATATAAATGACAGTTTGTACTGTTTCACGTTAGCGATGTTACCATTACGCAGGTACTCACTTACTTCACTCGTGCTAGGCCCACAGTACATTATTTATCTAGTACCAACTGATCCGCCAGCGGCTTCGCTCGCGTGGCCTCGCGGGATACGGATAATTACAGTTTTTTAACTATTCCACAGGACCTCTTTAATTTTTCAGGATCAAAAGTATCTTATATGTTGACTCCCTAGTCATATATATCCCTGTATAAGCTACCACCATACAAAATTTCATTCAAATCAGTCCACTCGTTTCGGAGATTAGCCCGTACAAACAGACAGGATGGATTGGATAAGGCGAAATTTGCTGTAGCGTTATTTATTGACATATTCCAAGCAAATTTGAAAGCACTTCATTCTATCTGTGGAGTGGAGAAAAGGAGGGGATGTTGGTTATACAAGTCAGGCTGTGCACTCATTTCTGCCTTCACGAGACGAACCCATAGACAGCAGATTCGTACTTCGGGAACTAGGACCATTGAACGCGAGTATCGCTAAAAGCAGGGGTCTGCTCTGCTCAAAAGTCTACGGCATATAGGCAGCTTTGCCTGTCCTGGCTTACCAGAAGAAAGTGTCGGTTATTGCATGGTTATAAGAGCTCGCAAGATCTACTGTTCTCAGAGCTCACAACCACTAGTATCACATGGCAAAATGATCATTTTTCTTAATCTTAACTATTATCTTTTTGTCATTGTATTTGACAACAACAATAGAATAGACTAATGATAATTGAGTGTTTTTGTAAGTTGGGATCATCATTAATGATGCTTTTAGCTAGTACGTCAGTATTGATTGGTGATGGAGGCGAGTAGCAACCTTCGAGACGCGACGCGCAGGTGATCGAAATGATGGTTATCGCGAGATAAGAAGCAGACACTTAGGATATCCTCCGGTATCCACCGGATAGCGAACTGTGCGAATCGCCATACAAATGTATGTCTCCGCGGCGACTCATCTTCGAAATCGCATAGGATACTGTCGTCTGTAAGTATCGTAATGTAAAAAGGGACATAGTCTATACCATAAGGCCTTTATTAATAAACGTTGCGTAAACATAGATTAGGCGTAACATGTTTTGTCTTGCTTTCACGCGTGACATTTACTGCAAGCGAAAAATTGACAGATAGATGTTTTAACTACTCCGGGTTTATTACAAGGTTATTAATAAGGCCGTAATAGATTATGTATGTCACTTCTTACCGATTTGAAAACGCGCAGCGTATATCCAATATACGCTGCGAGTGCGTTTTCTAATTGTTAACGTTTACCTTTACGATACATAATATATACTTTCTCACAAATTATTCACGCTTTGGCCTCTGGAGACGTTACTCGACACATGCTATCTTGTCCTTTTGTTTTCAAGTCCTGACATATACAAATCATGTCGAGCCGAGTTGAAAAGACAAAGAACAAAGTTAGCGCATTTCGCGTAACATCTCGAGTGGAGATTGTGAACTGTTTCCCAAAACTGTTACATGTATTCAGAACTCTTAGTCTTTATACAACCATTAAAAGTAAGCTGTTTTATATAATACTTCTGTAAGCACTTACAAGGTCGACTTGTTAAGTATTATTATAACATAGGACTCGCGCGTTGTGGTAAAACATTATTATATATACATTATACATATTTTGTTTGTGCTTGGTAGCGGATTATAACTTTCTTTTTAATACCACCTGCTCAAAAATGTCCAATTACATATCACGCAATATCAACGTAAAGCAAGGCATTACATGCACGCCGCACGGGGATGTAATTTTGTATGAAACTCCTTGGGTGTAAAGTGATTTGAACTTGGAACGTTAGTTGTAGGAAAACTCATAGTACGGAGACAGCATACAGAAAAAAAGAGAAAAAAGCCGCGATTGTACAACATCTCGTGAGTATTAATTATAACTTAGTTAACGACCGCGAAAGTCTAGAACAGTGTTTTCCATAAAATGTTCCTTCCAAAAATATGACTCTGTCCCCCAAAATGGTACAAATGTGTCCAATATGAATATTAACTATTAATGTATTTTACTTTTAACTATATAATTGCTATTTTACAGCTCTGAGTTTTTATTGTCTCGCAGTAGGTATGAAAATAAGGGTATGCACCTCGAGGATAAAGCTTGTCTTCGTCTTAGCCTTAACCCCTCGCTTCACTCAGGACTCTACGTTACTCCCTCGCTACGCTCGAATTAAATTTTGAATTTTTTTTCGCTGTGCTCAGGGATTAACCTAAGAGTCCCCGTTATACTCAGGATTCAATATGTACCTTTCGCTCGACGTTTCGACCATGTTACAATGGCCGTGGTCATACCGCCCATGACGTAAGACACTGCTTAACTCTCTTGGTGCATGTTCTACTATTGTAAACTGTTATTTAACAAAACGGAAAAGTTGATAAGCACTTGTAATTATTGTAAATATTCATGGACCACGCTTTTTCATTCGCTTTCCCATTGGCCAGCAGATGTGTTAAATTTGAAAATTAAAGAAAATATTTTATGGACTAAAAAGTTACAAAAAGGGAGAATGGGAGATTGGACCGAGTCGAAAAGAGAGATTGACCGATAAATGACAAGATTTACGATTTTTATTGTAGAGAAACTATAAGATTTTGGTATAGATAATCATCGTGAGTTTAAAACGTTTTTATCTTCCATGAATTCATCAACGGCGTAATAATATTTCTTTGTTAATACATCTCTATTTATCTTTTTCCGTTTCGTTTCTTAGCTCAACAACAACCAATTTATTATTTGTTTGTTCACTGGCTATACGATCTAGGAATATATATTTTGCTTTACTCACTCCCGTGCTACATAATTCAAAATACAAAAATAAACGAGCTACAAAGTGGATGATAGTAGTTTTCCCTTAGTGTAGTGAGTAGTGGCCCTACCTTTGAAGCGTAAGGGGCCAGGTAGTATCCCTGGACGTGGAGAGTATTTGTGTGATGAGAAGAAATATTTGTTCCCGGGTTTTGGCAGTTGATATGCCTGCGACACAGGGTATCCTACTGCGAAGGTATGAGTATATAAAAAAATACTATTAATAATTTGAAATAGGCTCATAATGTTATTCAAGTTTTATTTTTACTACTAGCTGCGCCCCGCGGTTTCACCCGCGTGGTGACGAATGATGATGATGATGATGATGAATTAAGAGTAGCCTAAGTCACTCCTTATAACATCAGCTGTCATGAGCTCTCAATAAAATCGGTCCATCCGTTTCACAGATCAGACGGAACAAACAGATAGACAAACAGACAGACAAACATTTAAAAAATGTTTTTTTTTTATGTAAGCACCATACAAACTTTTATATGCATTTAGTGAATAGCTGTTAATTCGGAATTACAAACTGACACTTCAATTTCATTTATCTGTATAGACCGTTTATAGGTACTAGGACCTAGCAGATAGGTATGCTATTTATTGTTAAAAAGGTAATAATTTGTAATTAACGAATGTCAAATGGATATCTCTGGATGCAGGAAGCGAGTAGCCGGTCTAAGTGGCGTTCTATGGGGGAGACCTATGTTCAGCAGTGGACCTCTTCCGACAGATAATGATGATCATGATGATGATGAACGTCAAATGGTAAAAATTAAATGGTCATTGTTATAACATCGTTTAAACTTGACTTCTCTAAAAGCGCCATTACAATATTTTTATTAGCAGTTAGGGGTCCACCAAGGTGAAGGTTCAAAATCATTTCACGTCTAAACTGGTCCACCATTCAAGATCCATATCAAAGTTACAATTTCAAAGAAACTCAAGATCCCACGAATTAGCTGCAAATAGTGTTATTGCGACAGAGCTACAACCATTGTATACATATTCGGCATCAGCCAAATATCTATTTTATTTAACCACAAAAGTGTTCGCCGTAAAAAAGTTTTACGATAAAAGCTTTCATACGTTTTTTCGTTTAGTGCGTGTACAATACGTGGCGTACAATAATACGCAAAGGGGCTGTCAAAAATGTTTAATAGTTTTGTATATATATACGAAAGGAACATTCGATCAATGCCCATAACACTGCAAGTGGTTTAAAATGTTGTCCGTATGCAAATAGATTTGTTCAGTATTCAGAGGTTGATTAAACTTGTATAAAAATATTAAAGTAAAACGTTATTTTGGATGTGTAAATCTATGAAGCTCGTTACCGTATTAATGTTATTTTGTGTTTGTGGTGATTATTGGCATAATTTGATACCTGAATAACTAATTTCTAAGTAAGATGGGCAGCTAGTTGGCCTAGCCAATTATTGGAGTTTTCAGTCCAACCCTAAAGCCTCCGACATGACTTAATACTACCACAACCGAGAGCGCACTGCTCAGAAGTAAGAAGGCGATAACAATAGCAACTTTGTACAGAAAAAAAAATTATACCTAAAAGTTAAAAATAAATATAATAGAGATTCGATAATATATAGATATTTTAACGGAAACTGCAAACAAAATACTAAGTGACTGTATGCAACATAAACTAACTCATAATCACATCTTGAACATCTTCCGAGAATATTAAAGCGACCCGTCAACTCGCTGCGATAAACCTCTTCTATACTTGTAAAAGTTAAAAAACAGGGAGAAGTTTTAATGAAATTATTTATCAGCTTACTTATAGTCTTCGAGTAGAGAGAATTTATATGAGCTTAGCATACGGACGATCATATTAACTTGATTAATAGTTTACATCAATAATGAGTTTTAGAAGATTTAAACATATTTTTTTTTACAACCGATGGACCATTTTATTGGTGTCGCATACTACAGTAATTTCATGGCCAAACGTAACCTTGGCTCCACAGTTTTTTTTTTTCAATTGTAGTGTTGTAATCACAGGTTACTGCGTTACCACGGTAATATTATCTACCCGTGGTGATACTTATCTTGAGTAGCGAGTTCTAATACCTTTTTTTATTATAATACGCAGTAGAACCTTAAAGGGAGATGCTATTTATCATTATGCCATATTTAAAGGTACCTCCTTGAACCCCACTATGTATTGCCATATTTGCTAAGTAAGTTTTAGGACCATTTGTGATACTGACTAACCAAAATGGAAATTTTGAGAGCAGTGGACGGACAAACCTTAAGCATTACTACTTCCCTTTTGCCATGAATTTTCCCTTGACAGGTAGTAGGGCATTTACTATAGTTTTTACGACTGATCGGCATGGCGTTTTATAAAAGAAATTTCTTGTTGTGTTTACAAATGTTATCATGGAAAATAAAAGTCTAAAATATTTATACACTTAACCAACATAAGCAGCCCATTATATTCTCACTGCTGGGACTCGAGCCTTACTCTCAGAGGAGTTGGGCCATAATACACAATGTGGATTGGTGGATAGGCTAGTGGCCAACTTATGTCGAAGTTTTCAGCCCGCCTGTAGTCCTTCGACATAGCCGACTGTTGTCCTAAGGCAAGCAACAGGGACCGACGGCTTAACGCGCCCTCCAAAGCACGGAAGCGCTCATTTGAATAATGCCACTAGCGGTCACCCATCCAACTCCTGACCGCACCAAGCGGTGCTTAAGAGGATTGCATAGCTAGTACTTTCCATACTAGAAGAAAAAACTAAGAATAAGGTAGAAAAGAGTTTTTTCTTTTAGTATGGAAAGTACTAGCTATGCAATCCTCTTAACATTGTTGATCGGATAGGATCGCCAAGCCAAACTCCGCTGTGAGCGCTTCACTCCGCTACGAGCTCTTCAGACTTAACTAAAATAACAGGTAATGTTGATTTAGCAGGATAAGGTTGTTTTCGTGTTGCTCAATAACAACACGAGTTATAGATTACGTTTAATATGCGATATAATTATCGTATATAAAACGTAATCTCTCAAATGCATTACAACTAATATTCTATACTGTTCAAATGTCTTTAGTTTGTGTATACCCTCCTAAGTACATAATTAATTAACTGCTTCGTATCCTCACCTCGTTACACGCCTTCACGGTTCTACATATAGGTATTAATTTAGGTATTTTTTTTTGTTGTATATCTATCCAAAAGTTACAATGATAAGCAATATCTGGATGCTTTAAGTTGTATTGAGAATATAATTTGTAAATACTCTTTGCTTGATGTTATTATTATATTAGGAGATTTTAATCTAAATTCATGTAGTGCTAATGTCTTAACATGCAATTTGATTTATTTGTAGAGTTTTGTAAATTGAAACAGTTTAATAATGTTTTAAACCGATATAGCGGCATGCTGGATCTCGTCTTGGCTAAGCTAAAAACCGGATACCTTTCTCTGACTGGACACGTGAAGCCTCTGGTGCTGGCGGACGCTTACCACCCGCCGCTTGAGGTAACGTTGTTTCTTCTGCGCGGGACAGATTTTAACTGTACCGCTACTTCTTCTGTGAGTAACGTTGTATAGGCTCCGGATTGGGATTTTCGCAAAGCTGATTTCCACTCTCTATACTCCAATGTATCTGCTATCGACTGGACAGATATGCTTCATCAGCAGGATATTGATGTAGCTACGGAACTTTATTACACAAAATACTTTCTTCTTACTACTTTCATTTTTGTAAATATAAAGAGCTAGGTTTAGCATTTAATCACTAAGTTTTTAAATATTATAGAAGTTACATTAAAGAATTAGTAGATAAAGAATATGGAAAGCACATTAAAAGCATTGAATTAAATATCAGTCGGGATCCTACCCAGTTCTGGAAACATGTTAGAGATAGGCGTAAAAATAGAAGATCGTCAAACAAGTACACGCATGGTGGAAAAATCGTGGCAGGTCAGGAGGCAGCTGACGCGTTCGCCAAGTATTTCAGCTCCGTTTATCTTCCTGGCGTCCCGGTACTGGATCCTGAGGCTGCTTCACGCTCGGATGATGCAGACTCGCGTCTGGTTTGTCTAGACAGCATCACCGTGAGTGACATTCGTCAAGCTGTTCGTCGCTTAAAGCCATCCTCAGCGGCTGGCCCCGATGCTATACCACCCTTTCTGGTTAAGGACTAGATAGCCGCGTTAGAAGTTCCACTCTTGCATTTGTACAATCTTTCTCTCAGTACGAATCGCTATCCTGATAGGTGGAAAATATCTAGGGTTACCCCTGTGCCTAAAGTTACATCATCCTCGGATGTAACTACGTTTCGGCCAATATCAGTGTTAGGGGCATTTAATAAAGTATTCGAGTCAATAATCAACTGGTAATAATCAAATACCTATCTCGCCAGATTGAGGCCACTCTGACCGACTCACAGCACGGTTTCCGTACAGCCCGATCAACAATCACAAACCACGTCACTTTTGTGGACTATGTTTCTGCTCATATGGATGCCGGTAAACAGGTTGACGCTGTGTTCCTTGATGCCAGACAGGCATTTGATGTGGTGGACAATGATATTCTGCTAATGAAGCTTTCGAAGATTGGGGCTTCACCTGGGTTGCTGAAATTTTTTGGCAATTATTTTAAAGATCGGAGGCAGTATGTTCAATTGCATGCATACAGATCGGATGAGTTTTATACAAGATCATGAGTCAGCCAGGGCAGCACCCTTGGGCCAACCCTTTTCTTGATAATAGTCAACGATCTTCCTAAAGTACTGGGAACAACTAAGTGTTTGATGTTTGCAGACGATTTGAAAATATATTTATCAGTAGGGCAAATATCAGATTGTGTTGATATGCAGCAGGATATAGAGTCAGTGGAAAAGTGGAGTCGTTCAAATAAGGTTTCGTTTAATGTCGCAAAATGCAAACTAATAACATTCTCCAGATTAAAAGATCCTTTGGAGCCGACATATACATTAGAAGGTTCTCCGTTAGAGAGGGTACATTCCATCCGCGACCTGGGCATTACTTTGGACTCCCACCTTGACTTCCATGAACATGTTATTTCCACCTGTAAAGCAGCTAACAAAACGTTGGGGTTTATAATGAGAGCAGCATCACAGTTCTCGGATGTTAGAATTGCTATATTGCTGTATAACGCCTTCGTTCGCAGCAAGTTAGAATCTAGTGCCACTATCTGGGACCCACGGGAATCCAAGTACACTCTGATGGTGGAAGGGCTCTAGCGGAAGTTTGCTTGATACGTCTATAAACGGAAGTATGGTTATTATCCATACCTGTACCCATCATTGTTTGTATCCGGAATGATAGGACTAGATACATTGGAGCTTAGACGAAAACTGTTGCTTCTAATGCACTACATTTTAATACTGCGCAGTAAAGTGAATAGTTCTCAATTACTGAGCAGTATTGGGCTGTACGTACCTGATAATTACCTGCGGTGCGGTAGTCGCTGACGGCATCAGACGTTTGCATGTGCTGCGTCGCGAACGCAACACTCAAGAAACGCGCCCACACTGCGAGCCGTGTCCTTACTAAACGCATTTACCGACAAGTTCCAGCATGTCGATATTTTTAATGACAATATGAACATTATTTCTGCTAGCTTAAGATTATTTCTTAGTCATAGTTAATACCAACTATTAATATTAAAATAGTTTGCGCTTTGGTTTAGGCTGTAAGCATTCTATTGTTTTGTAAGCATAAATAAATAAATAATATCAGAATAATACGCAATATAAATATAAATACTTACAATAATAGTACATTACTGTAGAATCCAGTAAGTAAGCCTTCCTCCGGTTATTACGAGGCCAGGATGGCTTTCTTACTGGTTAAGGCTTGTATATATAATATACTATCCAGTAAGTATATTACATACTTACTTAATGGACAGTAGAAGTTTCCAAATATAAAATCTCGCTTCTTACTGGACAGTTGTGAATAAGTCTCCAGTAGAGTTCACTTTTGTATATATATGATACTTTTAAAGAGATTGTTGTAATGTTACCAACATTACATACCATTTTTGAGAAAATATACATTACAAGACAGAGGTTAGGAGAATAGGTAAATATGGATGACAACAACAAAGTAATTAAGAAACTTTCAAATTGTAACTAGCGTGTAAATAATCAATATAGCCTTAAAGTATTCATGCAATAGGAACAAACTTCCTGTAGCTGTCCGTGGCAAGTCCAACACAAAGTGCGGCAGCTCGAGGCGAGTATTGACTGGTTCGTAACTACGTAATTGAAACTCTTGTTTGTTCGACACGGAGATGATATTGTGAGGGTGCGAAATGAACGGTCTACGGCCTGATTTTGAATACCTTATTAGATAAAGGTAAAGTATATATTGTACAAACATTTTTTGTACGGCTCCGATATTACTGTTGGTAGCGACTCTGCCTTTGAAGCGTGGGTTTCTCAGGTGCGATCCCTCACCGGGACAAACACTTGTGTGATCAGCAGAAATGTTGTTATCGGGTCCTGGATGTTGTGTATGTACATGCCTCCCGTGACACAGCAATTAGTGCCGAAGGTATGTGTGTAAACGTAAAAAAATTTTAATTTATTCATGGATTCATTTAAGTAAATAAAGCCTTTTTTATACCTTTCCGTATTTTGTTATATCCTCATTTTGAAGATGACTAGCAAAGTTGTTAAATTTGAAAATTAAATAAAAAAGTATTAGATTGACATGGAAAAGTCAATGGCAAAAATCCTGGAAAAAAGCAGAGGATTTCAATCACATAATTTGCCCTATTTACATGAGACTATACATTTAAGATTCCAATTTAGGCGTCGAGACACCAACTGTGGAAATTCTCTTGGTGTCAAGGAAGGATGATGTTAAAAAGGTAAAAAGTGGAAAGGTGGAAAATTGTTCAAAAAAAGGAATAGTGGTTTGGACCCAGAGAATCAAGCAAACAAGCCGATAACCTACAATCGGACTATGAAAAGTCTCTCAGTTTTATTTCAACCCAAGGAAATTATTAGACAATCTTTTTTTATTTCAAACCGTGAACGTTTTGTTTTTGCCCATCGAATAAATAAACGCAAATAATAATATGGTGTCTAAATAGTCCTCGTAAACGTAACGGAGATGACGGTTCTCCAGAGTAGTGGGCATTACAACCTTTCACGTTCTAGTTTTTATGAGGCTGTCCTACGATTCAGGTACGAGTTGGTACTTTTTGTGAAAAGAAAAAGAAAATAATAACATAACGGGTAATGAAAATATGTGGTTAGGTATATTAGTATAGCATCAACACTAAGGGAAATTGCACGAACTATAGTATCGTGTTATTTCTGTCTATTGTATAGAAGTTGCTTAGACACGTTTATAGTAGTCATTGTATTTAGTGAATGTCATGTAAGATACGAGTATATAGGCCTTTTAGCCTAATATATATTAAATGTGAAGACGCGTTTCTCAGCTCCAAACATCGGAAAAAAGTAGTGAGTTTTTTGGGTTGCAGAGAGGCACAAGATACCTCCAATAAAACACACTCTTATAGTTTTAGAGGTTCGATATTATAATTGAATTCCTCGCGATTTTATTTATACTAAAATAGGAACAAATTTTATAAAGTTACAAATTATTGCCTCTTAAACTATTGAAAAGAATTTGATGTGCTGTTTTTAGTTAGTTTGATAATGTTTATCCTAAAAGTAAGATAATGTTGTAATATACGAAGTCAGCGTGCCAAGTGACAAAGTAACACGCAATCCTAAGTATAAGCAATACGTTATATTATACAATGTTTTAATTATGTTAGGCGACGCAAGTGTTTCATTCGTAAACTTGAGTGTTTGTATTTTGCTTTATTGGTCTCTTCTTACTTATTCTTACGTACTTAAAATTGGATGAATCCGTTTACGATCGCGCTCGATATATTATGGTCAGTTATGTTTTATTATGTGTTACAAATTATATTATGACATCTGCTATGTTGGTAATCTTCACATACAATATAATGCCACATACATAGGTTTTAAGTTTATTTATGTTTCATATCAATGCGACGTTAGGGAGCAAAGCAACATGCTCAAATAACAATAAATTTTAAGGCAGTGTGAATATCTATTACTTTAAAAAACGGTTAGAAAAGTATGTCCAGCGTGCGACTATAAATAGCAAGGTTCGATGATAAAATCTATAACCTCTATTTAAAGCATGCCCAGCAAATGACTGCCAGAAGATAAAACTGATTTATTGATGATTAAACTATTACTCCTGGGATATCATTCTAACTCACTAGATAAGACACGATTAAATACAATTGTAATAAACCACCAACAGACGTTTTCATTAAGTGACCGAACAGCTGCTTGAGATCACAATAATAGGGCTAATCAATCACAGCGAAAACACACAATGTATACTGACTGGAGAGGATGGTATCCTTGTACCAAATCTATAAGTACTTATAATATAAAGAGGAAAGATTTGTTTGTTTAAATTGAATAGGTTCCGAAACCACTGGACCGATGGAAAAGTTCTTTCACCATTAGAATTCTACACTATCCTTGATGAACATAAGCTATATATTGATTCATCATCATCATTCATTACCATGCGAGTGAAACCGCGGAGTGCAGCTAGTGTTTTAGAAAACCTGTTCACCCGTCTCAGCACTGAGTGGAATATTAGTAACTACCTTTGTTTCTTAAGATTGTCTCTATCAAGTACTTTATTCATGTACTTTTAGTGTTCGGAAAACATGTAACTGGCACAGCAAAGACACAGAATACGTCGTAGTACATGTAAAGGTCTTATGGGCATGCTATAAAGCAAAAAATAATTTTAATGTTCCCATATTACTTATAGAGGAAGCGGACGGCGTAAAATGTCGATAAATAGGCGTAGTAATATTCCGTAGAATATTCTGGACAATTACAGCGTCGGTTGCTGGTTTAATAAACGAAATCTTGGCAAGGAGACAACTCTGAGAGTATAACTGTTTCGTTTACCTCCACGGCGGTTTGCAAGACAATTGTAGTTTTGGAATTTACTACGTTTAATTGGCAAATGTAAATACTTAACTTAATAATACATATAGTTTTTGGTAAAACAAAACAAATTTATCTCATTATAGGTATATGGATCAAATTGTAGAAATTCATTCTTTTTAATTCAAAACGTCGTCGCCTCTTTTCGACGAAATGGGAGAAAAATTGCACTTACCGGCGAATAAAATTATTTTTATACATTGTTTTTAGGAAATTCGCTCATGCTCATTCTGTGTATGTTAGAAATGCCGGGATATGACTGACATGTATGCACTCATACCCCGGCATTTCTAAACGTTTACCGATATATATTGAATTAGTTTAAAATTATATTTAAAATCTGCAGTAGTAAAAGAAGAAGGTATCCTGGTATTAAATTCTGCAAAGCAAAAAGAGGAAAAGCTGTTGGGCCTGATGAGATCGCTAATAAAATTTTACAACTTTTGAGTGAAAAGAATATACTGAAGGATACAGTTTAGTGCTGTGTCTCTTCTCTATTCTATATGGCCAACTATGTGGTGACCACTTAAATTTTATTGATGCCTACTAACGCAAAATAAACAGAATCCATCGTTATTATTGTACAATTGGCATTACTTAAAAGCACTTGAATATGCAGGAGTCTTGGAGGTAACCAAATTGAAGAATAAATATTTATATCTTTTGAATTAAAGCATTAAGTATCCAATCAAGTAATATTTTTCAAGAATGCTTAGTCCAGGTAACTAGACCCTCATCCACTTGATCGAGAGTTCTTCAAACGGATGCTACGATTCGAGAGTAGTATCTACATGGGAAACTTTGAAGAAATCAGGGATCTTAAGAGTTTCTTTTGCTGATCTCAAAATAAAGCACCCACCTAAGAGCCGGATTTCAAATTTAGTCTTATGTTTATTGGTCCTACTCGCATTTTTTGCAGGAGTAATTATAAAAAAATATAACGGGAACTTACCTTTAAATACGAGTATAAATATTTAAAGGTAATTTCGAAAAATATATCGACATTGAACGATACATTTATCGTATATTTTCCCCCGTATTGGCACGAATTTTATCCCACGGCTACACATACATCATCATCATCTCAGCCGTAGGACGTCCACTGCTGAACATAGGCCTCCCCCATGATTTTCCAAAAGGACCGGTTGGAAGCGGCCTGCATCCAATGTCGTCCTGCGACCTTTCTCAGGTCGTCTGTCCACCGTGTCGGTGGACGACCTACGCTGCGCTTGCCGGTACGTGGTCTCCACTCCAGAACCTTTCGGCCCCATCGGCCATCTGTTCTGCTACACATACATATTTTCATAACTACTCACAACCGAACTATAAACTCTAGTTTCACGAAAACATAGCTTGTTATTAGTAGATTTATCTAAATTAAAAAAACATAATAATTTAAAGTTTATATTATTATATACCCACACTCTCTGTACTAAACAGTGAATAAAAAGCACTTTTAACCACTATTTTAGTGTTTGGAATTACACCACACCAGAACACCTAATATTCACTTATTCAACTTCCATCTCAATGCTATACAACCGAAATCCGTAAAAAAATCCTCATCATCATAATCTCAGCCGTAGGACGTCCACTGCTGAACATAAATATGCCTCCCCCATAAACGTCCAAAACCGGTTGGAAGCGGCTTGCATCCAACGTCGTCCTGCTACCTTCATCACGTCGTCTGTCCAACGTGTGGGTGGACGATCTACGCTGCGCTTGCCGGTCCGTGGTCCATTCCAGAACCTTCCGGCCCCATCGGCCATCTGTTCCACTGTGGCAACACTGTGGGGCTAACAGCTGATTTTAATTTGTTATTCGTATTTTATTGTTAAAATATATTTATAATTGATTTCTTGATCTAAATACCAATTGGTCATTAAGTAAATTGTTGATTGTATCTGATGCTCGGGACAGGCTCCGGCTTATTGTGGACGGGTTCAAAACTGTAGCTTAGAGTATGAAAACGCTCTTACTCGAATTAATTCACTAGAACATCAGCTACAGGAGGCATATACTTTGAGACGGCTAAACTTAACATCACTGCCTCTTTGAACCAAAGTTTATTTGATGAGTTGGTGTGCAGTGCCCCGGCATGGTTTCTGCTGCAGTTAATACTAATCCAATGGTTACAATTGACCTAACCAATGACAGTGTAGTAACACCTAGCACTACACCTAAGTCTAACTGCAGCAAAAAAAACTAAAAAAATATGTAAAAATTAACAAATATATTTAAAAAATTCAAAAACTTGTAAAAAAAACACAAATTTTTCATCAAAAATGTGAAATTAAATGGAGAGCGTCTTCGTCTGTTAGATACGTTGGATATGTATGCTTCTAAATTAGAAAATCATACATTGCAATATGAAAGTGACACACATAACCTGAAATGTGAGATTGACTCTCTAGAGGAAAAGTAAAATCAATTAAAAATAAGTATGAAAGCTCAGAAAAACAGCTAAAAGAGTACATATTGGCAATGAATGAGATGATTAAATGTAATTCTACTGGCAATCCTGTTTACAATGATAACATAAAGAACCGATTATCACTGGATCATTCATTGCCATGTAGTTCTAAAATAGTGCGAACATGTAAAAATTTATGTCAAGATACAACTTTGACAAGTGGTTCCCAAAATACAAACATTATACCATCAACTATAGACACACCAAAAATTGTAATATTTAGTGATGAAATTGGCAGACATGGGTCACTTATTGTCGAATACATCCAAGGGACATAATGTAATAAATTACTGTACACCTGGTCTATCATATCAGGAAATTATGACTAGAATTTTAACTTATAGCTTTAGCCCCAACACAACATTATTAATTTTAATAGGAAATAGGGGGAATGTAAACAAAAAACAAATAATTGATTTCAACAACCGTCTATCTAATCTTATAGTAGATAATGTCATAATGTTTACATTTCCCTATAGTAATAGTTTGCCACAGGTGGAAAATGTTATTAGATATAAGCTTAATTTAACATTATACACTATATGTAATAATAATTTTTATAGAAATAAATTTTATTTTAATTGACGTTAATAATTATATAAAAAAATTCTTCTTGACAAAAGATAATTACTATCTTTCTAATTATTATAGAAGACAGATAGCTGTGTCGCTATCATATTTATTTGATATTGCAGCCAAAAATTTGGCTAACAAGGTTGCTTCTATTGAGCAATCCAATAGTATTGACAATGCTTCTATTGAGCAATTTGACATTTTTAATTCAGCCAATTGCTTGGCTACTAATGACATTGTAAATAATTTAAATTAGTGCCTAAGACAATAGAGACAACCTCTTGCATTAAATCAATCAATATTGTTCATCAGAATATTCAAGGTATGATGGGCAAATAGTTGGAATTGGAATTGTTTATAGATGATAGCAAAATAGATATTCTTTGTATTACTGAACACTGGCTTAAAAAGAACCAACTCTTATTTAATTTTAATAATCACATCAAGTTGCTAGCTCCTTCAACAGAGAAAAATCTATACGTGGTGGCTCTTTAATTATTACAAATAAAAATATAAAACTCAAAGAACGAAAAGACATTGTGAGCCTATCTGTTGAACGAGTAATAGAAATGTCCTGTATTGAGTTTGAGCAGTTCCTTGTTCTATGTGTATACAGACCTCCATGCTCACCATATGATGATTTTGAAAAATGCATGGAGGAAACATTAATTAAGCTATCTAATACAAATAAATCAATGATTATCTGTGGAGACTTTAATATTAATTTGCTAGAAAATAATCAGGTAGTGGATAAATTTTTGTTACTGTTTAAATCTTATAATATGTACAATATTTTCTTGGAACCTACTAGGATAACAGCCACAAGTCCCACCTGCATAGACAATATATTTACTAATCTCAAACCTATTAAAAATTTCATTATAAATAATCTAGAATCAGACCACTGTGGTCAACGAGCAGTGTTTCCAAGAAAAACAAACAAACCCCAAAGCAAATATGTTAGCTTTGTTCCAATAAATGCAAGCCGCCTAGAATTGTTAAGAAGTAATATATCCCGGAAAGTGCCAGAGTTGCCCAGTCACAATGACCCAAATATATTATATAACTCACTGTTCCATCTTATCAGTGATGAATTTGGCAAAGTGTTTGTACCAAAAACAATATCTGTTGGTAATCGTGCTAGGTTTAGTGAATGGGCAACTCCAGGAATTTATAAAAGTAGGCAAAAGTTATATGAATTGTACCATGAAAAATCGTATAATCATAATCCTGTATTTTTGGAATATGTAAAACGTTATTCTAAGTTATTTAAACGAGCCTGTTCCTCAGCTAAATCTATTTATTTAAGAAATAAGATCAAAAATTCCGTTAATAAAATAAAAATGACGTGGAACATTATAAACAGTGAAACTGGTAGGAATACATTGCGTAATTGACACTTTCATTTAAAAATTAATAATAAAGATGTAAGAGCAGATTTGGAGGTAGCAGCCGAGTTTGAGAATTTCTTCACTAATATTCCTTCTTTAACAACCAAAACTCTAAAATCTTCCTCCATCTCTGCTGAGATCTTACTTAAACAAAGTGTAACTGAATGTGACACAACTTTTAAATTTTCAATAGTTAATTGCAAAGATATTGTAAGCAGTTTCAAAAGTCTAGATGCAAAAAAACGGCAGACCTATGGGGTCTTTCTGTGAAGACCGTTTCTTCAATCATAGATGTCATTGCACCCAATCTAGCAGCTGTGTTTAATAGTTGTGTTGCAAGTGGTGTATTTCCTGACCTAATGAAGCACAGTAAAGTGGTTCCTATATTCAAATCTGGTAGTACTACTGATCCAACAAATTTTCGGCCTATTTCTGTACTACCTACGCTAAGTGAGATTTTCGAAACAAATATATTACATCAATTAGAAACTCATTTTAGTGCAAACAAAATTTTCCATAAGAATCAATTTGGGTTCACAAGGAATCGCTCTACTATAGACGCAGGTATAGAACTTATAAAAGATGTGTTTGATGTCTGGGAGAACTCTCAAGATGCCTTAGGTATTTTTTGTGACTTATCTAAGGCATTTGACTGCGTCCGACATGATATACTTGTCAGGAAATTACAACACTACGGTGTTAGGAACATGGCTCTCAACCTTTTCACTTCATATTTAAATGATAGAATTCAAAGGGTTGACATAAATGGTAAAAAATCGCCCGGCTCTATAATCTCAATGGGCGTTCCACAAGGTTCAATACTAGGGCCGTTCTTGTTTTTAATCTATATTAATGACTTACCTTATTATGTAGAGAAGAATCACGAGATTGTATTGTTTGCAGATGACACTTCACTGTTATTTAAAATTAAAAGGCAGTTATTAAACTATGACGATGTTAACAATGCATTAGCTAAAGTTGTGAATTGGTTCAATACAAATAATCTTCTCCTCAATGAGAAGAAAACTAATTGTATAAAGTTCTCGACACCAAATGTGAGACAAGTAGAATCCAATATACAATTGAATGGAAAAGGGTTGGACCTTGTGGAGTCAACGGTCTTTTTAGGAATTACTATAGACGCTAAATTGCAATGGGGTCCCCACATAAAAAAATTGTCTAGTATGCTCAGTTCAGCGGCTTATGCTGTTAAAAAAATTAGACTATTAACTGATGTAGACACAGCTAGAATAGTTTATTTTAGTTATTTCCATAGCGTTAATGTAGTTATTTTAATTATTGTAGTTTATTTTAATTATTTCCATGACTTATGGCATACTGCTCTGGGGATGTTCTGCAGATATTAATTCCTTTTTTATACTGTAAAAAAGGGCTATACGAGCAATCTACAGTTAGGCTCCCAGAGTTTCCCTTAGACAGAAGTTTAAAGACATAAACATTCTAACTGTGTCTCTCAGTTTATCTATGAAAATCTAATGTATGTAAAGAAAAACATTAGCAGTTTTGATAAAAGGAGTGATGCTCATTCCATCAACACACGAAATAAGCACAAGCTATCCGTACATGTAACGCGTCTCCACAGAATAAGTCATTCTTTTATGGGACAATGTATACGATTCTATAATAAAGTTCCCAATGTTATCCGAGATTTGCCTATTAATAAGTTTAAAATTACTATTAAAACTAAACTCTGTCAAAAAGGTTATTACAAAATTTCGGATTACTTGGAGGATAAAACAGCTTGGGACTGATCACTCCAGGATCTATCTACTCGTGTACTAAGATGTCAAAGTGTAGCGTGTCTTGCCCTACTGATACCATTATTATGTTCTCTTTTGTAAGGCAACACACTGGAGCTAATATTTGTAGTACCTAAGTGAAAACATTGTAAAAACATCTATATAAAAAGAATGGCCCCGAGTTTCTTGCCGCTTCTTCTCGGTAGGCTCTATATATTTTGGAACGCGGCGGTAGTCTTTAAAGTACATTATAATGAAAAATTGACGTTCATAAGTGCGTCTTTGATGCCTAAATTGAATAAATGATTTTGACTTTGACTTTGACTTGTTCTGCGTGCTATGTGCCCTGCTCACTGCCACTTAAACTGGCTAATCTTCTGGGCTATGTCGGTGACTTTCGTCCTTCTATGGATCTCTTCATTTCGGATTCGATCACGTAGAGAAACCCCGAGCATAGCCCTCTCCATAGCTCGTTGTGCGACTTTGAGCTTACTTATGAGGCCCATAGTAAGAGACCACGTTCCAGTGCCATAAGTCATCACTGGTAACACATTGGTCGAAGACTTTTGTCTCGAGGCACTGCGGTATTTTTTCGAGAAGACTTCGCGAAGTTTCCGGAAAGCTCGAAATAAAATTACTCATACAAACTTGTTGGGTCAATAACTGCTCGAGATTTGATTGGTCGACATTTTCTACAAGAAATTTATCATTACATTAAAACTATTTTGTGTTTTTTGCTGCCAGTAAATTGGCGTTATTTCAAATGCTGTAAGTAAAGTAAACCATTTACATGTATAGAAGGTATCATGTGCGATTAGATCGTTTATTTATTGATTAACTTATGTTTTTTAGTGTACGTTAAGTATTTTTTTTCAATAAGTACATATTTTCGGTACTGCAATTTAATCTTGAACTATAAAATATTATCTGGGTAGATCGTCAAAATTTTGGTTAAATTGGATCTTTTTATTATATAAGCCCTGCCCGTAGTTGGAAATGCCTCCCCTTGGCTACACAGGTACAGTACAGTTAGGTTGGTTTATATGTCGTTATCGATACCACCACATCGATATATCTACTTACTTACAATCCTAAACCAGACATAAAATGAAAATATATATTAAGCAATCGCTTTTTTGATCGGTTTCACGTTGACAATTTTTAAGTATTTGTTTCCGTTTTTGAACGCAATGTACTCCAAAATGTAAAGAGTTTTTGCTTTAGTGCTAGTACTGTATTTTTTAGCAAACGCCGTGCGATTCTGTAATGATTCGTCGATGCGCTCGTCGACGAGCTCACGGATATCGAATACTTTATGAGATATCGCCCTTGTACACAAGGTTTTTTTTCCAACGTTTCTTGTCATCTCGTCATTTGTTTCACGGATGTTGTAACACGAGGCCAGTTTTTCAAGCCAGGACGGCAAGCCAGTTTTCTACTAAGCTGTCCTGGCTTGCTGACCTGGCTTGGAACAGGCTAGTTCCGTTTACACGAGGCTTCATTATTTTAAGCTAGTAATATTGCAGTGACTAAGGTGACCACGCGTCCAACATGAATTGCATGCGAAAAAAACACATTATTCGTCTGAAGGAGTTACTTGGAGAACTGTACCAATTCGCAATAGATGAATTACCAAAATGGTACGGGACAATAACCACTTCCTTTATTTCGCTACACATTTTTGTACTTGAATCACGTTTATAATTGTCTTTATTACCCGGGCTTTATGCGCGGGTTACACGAGGCCAGTTTTTCAAGCCAGGACAGCAAGATAGTGTCAGTAAGCTAGCACGCTAGTACTTCTGGCTTCATGTAGACAAAACTAGCTTCATTTTTAAGCCAGTAGTGTAGTAAAAATGTATGTTTTGTTTGTTAAATCGTTTTATGTAAACTATTTAAATTAAGTACCTATATTATATTTTCCATTGTCTAATGCTTAAGGGAGAACTGCCTCCTGGTCCACAGCTCACGCTTTTCCAAGAGGCAGGATATCAGTTAATGTGGAAACCTTATATATTAATGCAAAATAAATGATTTATTATTAATGCAAAATAAATGGTTTATTATTATTAAATGAGTGGATGGTTTAGTCTTTATGTTTAATAATTTAAAAATTTTGTAGCTTCATTTTTCATATATTATCATGACTTCCTATAGTCAAGGAATAGAGTATATCGGCCTTACTAATAAACTTCGCTATACCCGGAATAGTTATTCGTATCTATCTGTCAATTTTTCGCTTACAGTAATAGTCACGCGTGAGAGCAAGACAAAGAATGTTACGCCTAGTATAAAGTTTACGCAACGTTTATTAGTAAATGTTAATGTTATCAATATACATTCGAAGTACAATCTTGTACATTACAATATATATCCAAGAAGTAAAAGAAGAAGACGGTTTATTTATCACAATAAGATAACTAAGCTGTCTAATAAAAGAAGTCTGAAGCTTTCAAGGTAAATTGCAGTTATTTCTCTACAAGATCAAGTCTCGTGAACATTTTTATTGAAATAATATTCATGAACGTCTTGCAATTACGTCTGGGTGCAGAGAAATGAGCCGAGAGCAAAACAAAAAGCGGGCAAATGTCATTGTTGTGTAGCGCATCACTAATTCACGACGCGACGTCACCTTTGTAAAGCAACAAACAAACAGTAAGGATCGGATTATATTATAATGTACTTACACATTACCGTCAAAAGTAGACAGAAAAATCTATATACATAAAAGATGTTTTGACTGACTGACAGACAACGCACAGCCTAAACCACTGATCGTAGAGACTTAAAATTTGGAGGGTGTATTGTCCTTAATGCGTAGAGGTGTGCTGAGAATGGGTTTGCGAAATTTTACCCCAAAGGGGGTGAAAAGGGAGGAAAACGTTTGTAAAAAACTTCTTTGTTTTTGAAGTTACCTAGTTGTGAAAATTTGTATTTGGATAGGTCATTTAAAATAAAAAATGTAGGACTATTTTTTTTTGATCGTGGTGGTTTATGAGGGTGAAATGGAGGGGCGAAAGTTTGTATAGAAAGCTTTTTGTTTTTGAACATACAGTGGTGAAAATTAGTTTAAAGTAATGATTTCAATATTTATTGACAGGGATGCCTTAAGGGAGTGAAACGGGGGATAATTTTCTTTCAAAAGTTCTTTGTTTTTGGAGCTACAGTGATGAAAATTGATAACTGCATAGGTAATTTAAAATAAATACTGATGCTTTCAATATTTTTGTCAGGGATGACTTAAGGGGGTAAAACGAGGGATGTAAAAACTACTAAATATTATAAACTGTAGAGGTCAAATTTCTGTACAAAGAAACATATGCTAAAAACCGAGTCAGGAGATGTAAGGAGTGAAAAATAAGTTCAAATTGTTTGTTTCTCTGTATGTTTGACTGTCTGTTTGTACGGGCTAATCTCCGAAATGACTGGACCGATTTAAATTAAATTTCGTATGGTGGTAGCTTATATCCCTGATCAACATATAGGATACTTTGATCCTGGTAAATAAAAGAGTTCCCGTGGGATAATAAAAAATATGTAATTACCGTATCCTCGAGACCACGCGAGCGAAGCCGCTGGCGGGTCAGCTAGTATTTTATATTTTTCTACATCAGACAGATTGATATACTTTATATAGAACATCTCAAAATAAAACAATCAATGCAGCTTACAACTGTGTAACGTTAGGTTATCACTCAAAGTGATTTCTTCCAGACAACCTTTGAACGTAGACGACTAACAGCAGAAAAAGGAATGGTGGAATGAATGAAATCTTCGAAAGATATGGAGAAGAAATAAGACGGCATCGAATTACACTTTCGTCATAAATAGTTATTAGTAACGTTTGTGTTTGTTAAACTTGACAGGCGCGCATGATATTAGGGTTGATTAAGGTTAGGTGTAAAAAACTTTATTATAATTATTTATTTTAACTATTGTTCACAAAAATTACGATTAAAATTAAAATGAGATTAAAATTACGATTAGAATAAGATCAAAATAAAATGTTGAATTTAAACCCTTTGCGTCCCAGAGACGTACTTATACGTCAGTTTCATTTATAAATCTTTAATTTTAATTATCACGGTATAGGGTAATGTAAGTTATACTCATTGTATGACCCAAATGGGCACATCAAAATAGGAGACAGGAGGATAATTTGATGAATTTGATAATTAAATATTTAATATAAAACTTGTATTTATTGAATGAAGCGCTCGTAGCGGTCTTAGCCGATCAACTATTTAAGCAACACTTGCTGCGGTCAGGACTTTGATGGGTAACCGCTAGTGGCATTATTCGACTGAGCGCTTCCGTGCTTCGGAAGGCACGATACACTGTAGGTCCCGGTTGTTTGTCTTAGGACAACAGACGTTAGGCTATGTCAAAGAACTTCAAGCAGGCTGGAAACTTCGACATGGGTTAGCCACAGGGCTGATTATGATTTATAGAATAGGCGTTGTATCTAACCAATGTAATATTTGACGGTAAATAAATGATGTTCTTATGATGTATTATTTTGTGTGTATGTATATAATATGTCAACTGTACTTTATTGTACTAAACTTCTTACAGATCAAAACTCTTATAATTCAGCTTTTGGAAGCTTTTCTCATTAAGAAGAAGTCTTCGCTGTTAAGCGACCGTGTTTAATATACCCTCCGTCGTCGGGATGGCAATCGCAAGAGGCAGGGAAACCAGACTTACTAGTTGTTAGACCTTTTGTGCTAGAGATCGTCTTGGTCGGCACCATTGCAACGCCAGATGCTCTGCCGAGACGCAATAGCACGCAATACTTTACGGTGCTTAGGGTGTAAATGGCATTACTGGCAACAGAGACTCAAAGAAAATAAAAATTACTAATTAATATATTATATATATTATATAATCTATTATTATAATTAATTACTCAACGTCTCAGGGTGACGAGCGTGGTACAGAGCCACGCAAACTACACTGCTTATTGGCATAAAAAACAGAATAGTACATTGCACACCAAGGGGAGAAATATTAAAAGCATACTTACTATTTAATTATCAATTAAATAAAAAACAAAATTAAGCAATTCATAACTAAAGGGCGCCTAATTTTTTTTCGTAGTGCTGAAAAGTTTCTCGCCTCCTCTTTGAAAATAGAGTACAATTAAATAATTCCCACCTATTTTTTCTAATTATTGTATACAAAATCTTTTTGAGATTTTACGTTTGTATTCTTTTTATGTTCGCTGCTTAAAAATAAAAGAACGCTACCAGGGCAGTAAATTGATTTTCATACAACATTTCTGCCCTGCTACGGAGGACCGAAATGAAATTCCATATTATTTTCCCCGCCGAGATTTATAAGAGATAAATGACGAACTTTGTAACCCGATTATGAACGAGTAATGAGACACTTTCTGAGTGGGTGTGGTATAAAATCATTTATTCCTAACATCCTTGAGTTTTTCACTATTTTCCACTTATGCAACAGGAAGATAGATTTCAGAAGTCATCGTTATAGTAACACGAAGAAATTCTTGTCTTGTTGCGAGTTATCTTTTGTAGGGAATGCTAAGTACACTTTAAACCTTAACACTTGACAAATTAATGTAATTTTGTAGTTCAACCTTTTTTTGCCATCGTTCTATTTAAAATAGATGATAGAGTTTAACTATATGCCACAGAAACATGCAATAACAAAAAAGCAGTAGTGAATCTAGCGCGTTTTATATGATTGTTGGTATTTTATGTATACAATTTCCTAAGAGTGTAAAATTTGGTGGTGCAGTTGGGAATAAAAATACCCTTCTACACTACTAGTAGTGCAGCTTGGTAGTGCAGCAGGTTTAAGGTTTTGATGTTTTACGACTTCTAACTATCACCCAGAATTAAATGGGATCGAAAATGTTTGGGGTGTTACAAAAAAATGATATTGCATCAAAGAACACAGAACACAATATCATAAACACCGGAAAGCTGATTACAGAGAGCTTGAACCAGATTAGCAGCGAAACATGGCTTAAAACTTGCAGCCATGTCGAGAATATCGAGAAATAATACATGAAATATTATTATTTCAACCTAGATTTCGAATTTGCAAGATGATTCCGATGACAGCAACGAAGAATTCGAATTAAATGTTTTTTTTAGATACCGATTAAATTACCGTTAATCTATACCTATACTTATGTTTTCATTTATTACATTTCTTACATTCAATTTTCATCTTAGGCAAAACATTCAATCGTTCAATCACTTGTACGTAAAAAAATATGATGGCACTAATAATACTTGTGTTACTTACTAACAATTTTATTAAAAATATATAACTACCTATATCTTACTTCCTACTAATATAATAAACGCGAAAGTTTGTGAGTATGGATGTGTGGATCTTTGTTACTCATTACCGCAATTTTGATGAAATTTGGTACGGAGGTAGATGAGGCACTAGTTTAACACATAGGATACTTTCATCATCATCATCATCATCATCAACCACCAAGCGGGTGAAAAAGCGTAATATGCTGGGCACAGCATAGAAAAAAATAATAAGATCTCCGCCTACGTCAAGATCGTAATGATGACAGTTCTGTCAAAGTTTGTGTCAGTTTCTGATAGCTTAGTCAAAAGCTAAGTCAATTGGACAGCTCGATTCACTAGACGTGTTCGGCTACGATCAAGGGTGATGAAATGTAACATAAAAACCGCCAAGGATGACGAAATGTAATGACAGTTTTTTCTATGGTGATTTATTGTGTTTTATTATTATTGTTTACTGATTGATATTCTAAATATTTAAATGTACTCAAATAATACTATTATAGCAATTGCGTTCGACCATGTACATATTTTTTGACATTTTGGTATAAAGATAGATATGCCCTTGGAGAAATAATAAGCTACTCGAAGTGCTAATCTTGCGCAGACGTAGTCGCGGGCAACAGCTAGTGTATAATAATACAAGTACAATTTGAAAAATTGAATAGCGGCTTCCATTCTATTTAGTTATTGGAGTGTAACTCAAAAAGTATTAGACCGAATTTGATGACATTTGAATAAGACCACACGGAAAGCACCAGCTTTTAAACAAAAAAAATTGAGAATCGGTTCACTTTATCAAAAGTTATGACAAAGTAACAAACATAAAAAAACAGTCGAATTGAGTACCTGTTCCTTTTTGGAAGTCGTTAGAAAAGATATTTTTTTTGCTCTCTACAAATGTTCACACACAATCATAAGCGCTTATTGGTAGCGAATCTTAGCGAAGTAAAACATCTGTAAAAGAACATAAGTAGGAGTGTAATTATCTACATAGCCTGTGTCCTCCACTTTACTCGTGTTAATCTACGACACACTGTAGCATCTTACAGGAGTACATTTAAAAACATGAGGCTTTGTTTATAAAGCGCCTAGAGCTCAGCTTTCAAAGGAGAGTAGCACTTCTAAGTGAATTGAAAATTCTAACAACATCGCGAAAAGCTTGGTAAGATTTTATTCAATTGCCTGTGTTTTTTGATAGGATTTTTTTAATTTAATTTAGTTAATCGCATTGTCATCAATTAGTTTTGAAGGTTAACCACCACCACACACTATTTATAGATTTTTTAATGGTAAAATAGTATCGCTTTATGCCTTGGCCACACTGAGGAGAAACGCCGTTGATTATTGCTTTTATTATTGTTGAACGTTAGATGTAGCCAACCCTAATCGCGGTAATTCGACAACGGTATTAACATTGCCGTTGAAGTTGGCCGATAAATCGGCTGGCGGTATTTTTTGGCGTATCAAAGAGATTTAACGCGAGAATTATATAACGCGTTTATGCGGCCACACCAACGTTTGTCAGTGTGCACCGTGATAGCTAAGGGATCGCACGTGCGAACTTTATACCAATTAAAAATGAAAAATAAATCCCTAATGGGTTATTTTATTATAGAGGCATCTAAATAAATATTATAAATCTTTGAAGACCTGGTATAAATTACATATACTCCATATTATCATTCAATACAAATACACTAATTGGCTAATAGCAGCGTCGACGTCCATCTTGAATTATTGCCAATTTTATCGGCAATGAAATGGGCGTTGACGTTCGCGGTACCAGTGAGTAATTAGCGCGTTCTTTAAGGCGATGTTGGGCATTGAAGTTGAACCTCGGCGTGGCCAAGGCATTACAGTAACGCTCCTATATCAAACATGATTCTGATGCAATTTGGAGTTTTTCACAGAACTATTATATAACTGCACTTGGCATTTCTTAAGATCTAGCTAAATTATTTAATCCATGTTTTGATGAATATTTATAAATCGTTGTTATATCCCAAAAACCTAGATTGAGAGATGTTTTTTTCTTTAACAACGAGACCAATGGTTCTTTAGTTATGAGGAACCATTTCACAAAATTTCTATCTTGCCACGAATCACGAGCTGGTTGGAGGCAATATAACATTAAATGTAGATTGATGAATTCTAATAATAGTTGATTGATGGCTCTTAAACAATAACAACAAGCTATATACCGGCAAAACACTCACGCTAGGGATCAAATACGTCGACCCGGGTTTTGAGCATGTCCGATGCTCATCTTCAGGGCGAGTGCGCTATATTATTTTATTGTTTTTTGTTACTGCATTGTCTTTACTAACTTCTGAAGCCTTGGTTAGGTTCTCAGTATCAATATTTTTCAAATTATTCTTTGTGAAAATAATTGCCTTACGGCTCTAAAAATGTTCAAGAATAATTCTGGTTTCAATTGTATGTTAATTTCGATGGTTTAACGGACAACTTCGGGTACTTCCAGGGGCCACCAGTAGTCTGCGAGCCACCGGGTGACCACCAACCACCACTGATTTAAAGTAACACAACAATTTTCGAAAAAACGTGTACCACTTCATGGAGACAACACAATTTTTCTTTATTATTATAAATACTAGGTACAGTCGCCTGCAATAAGATGTATACATTACGTAGTTTTCAGAACTATGATACAGTACTACATTTTATATCAATGTAGATTAGGATTATTTTAAACAGTAAAATAATATAAATAGCTTCATTTTAGAATAATTTTGTTGTACATTTTTATGAAATTTATTGCTGAGGCACTTTGGAAAATTGTGTAATGTAATCATCATCATCATCATCATCATCTCAGCCGTAGGACGTCCACTGCTGAACATAGGCCTCCCCCATGATTTTCCAAAAGGACCGGTTGGAAGCGGCTTGCATCCAACGTCGTCCTGCGACCTTCCTCAGGTCGTCTGTCCACCGTGTCGGTGGACGACCTACGCTGCGTTTGCCGGTCCGTGGTCTCCACTCCAGAACCTTTCGGCCCCATCGGCCATCTGTTCTGCTGCTATGTGCCCTGCCCACTGCCACTTCAACTGGCTGATCTTCTGGGCTATGTCGGTGACTTTCGTTCTTCTACGGATCTCCTCATTTCTGATTCGATCACGTAGAGAAACCCCGAGCATAGCCCTCTCCATAGCTCGTTGTGCGACTTTGAGCTTGTCTATGAGGCCCATAGTAAGAGACCACGTTTCAGTGCCATAAGTCATCACTGGTAACACACATTGGTCCAAGACTCTTGTCTTGAGGCACTGAGGTATTTTTGACGAGAAGACTTCGCGAAGTTTCCGGAACGCTGCCCAGCCGAGTTGGATTCGACGATTGACCTCTTTCTCGAAGTTGGACCTGCCTAGTTTGACTGTCTGTCCCAGGTAGATGTACTCGTCAACAACTTCGAGAACTGAGTTCCCAACTGATATTGGGGTAGGTACAACATGGGCATTAGACATAATTTTCGTCTTATCCATGTTCATCTTAAGACCTACCCGTTGGGAAACTCGATGGAGGCCTTCGAGCATTGTACTGAGGTCTTCCATGGATTCTGCCATGACTACAATATCGTCGGCAAATCGAAGGTGAGTGATGTATTCGCCGTTAATATTAATGCCAAGTCCTTGCCATTCCAGAAGCTTGAAGGCGTCTTCCAATGTAGCGGTGAACAGTTTCGGAGATATAACGTCTCCCTGTCTCACGCCTCTTTGCAATGGAATTGCCTTCGAACTCTGCTCCTGTACTCGGACTGACATGTAGGCGTTTTTGTACAAACACTTCAGCACTTCAATATACCGATAGTCAATACGGCACCGCTGGAGAGACTCAAGCACTGCCCACGTCTCGATTGAATCAAAGGCTTTCTCATAGTCCACAAACGCTAGACAAAGAGGCAAATTATACTCTTCGGTCTTCTGTATAACTTGCCGTAGCGTGTGGATGTGGTCTATGGTACTATAGCCTTTTCGGAAACCGGCTTGTTCCGGAGGCTGGAATTCATCAAACCTGCGACTGAGACGGTTCGTTATGACCTTCGAAAACAGCTTATAAACATGGCTCAAAAGCGAGATGGGTCTGTAATTTTTAAATAAAGTGTTGTCACCTTTCTTGAAGAACAGCACCACCACGCTTTTGTTCCATGCTTCTGGCGTTGAACCTTCGAGTAAGACGGTATTAAAGAGCTTCTGAAGGACTTTAAGTACCGGTGTTCCACCCGCTTTCAGAAGCTCAGATGTGATACCGTCGTCACCAGGCGCCTTGTTGTTCTTAAGCTGTTTCAAAGCCATTCTAATCTCGTACAGGCTGATGTCCGGGATATCTTCGGTATAATGTCGGGTCAGCTTGGCTCTTGGGTCTTTGGCCGAGCTGCTAACAGGTTTAGCGACCGAGGTGTATAGCTGTCCGTAAAAACTCTCTACCTCTCCTAATACTTCCGCTTTGGTCGACGCTACACTGCCGTCTTCTCTCTTCAGCTTCGTCAACTGGCTTTGCCCAATAGACATGTCTCTTGCAAACACTTTGGAGCCTTTTTTCCGCTCTATTGTCTCTTTAATACGGTTTGTATTAAAGATCCGGATGTCGTGTCGCAAGGACTTCCATATTCGTTTATTGAGCAGCCTATATGCTTCAGCATCATCCGAAGACTGCAGTTTCAATGAGCGTCGTTCAGCCATGAGGTTGAGGGTATCGTCGGAGAGTTTCTGTGGCCTATGTGGTGTATGGTGTGGTAATGTAATGTATACATCTTATTGCAGGCGACTGTATACCTAAAAAAAACGTAAGTCCCCTGATACCCCTTACAAGGGGTACAATTATAAAGAAATAGTGTAAAAATGTTTGTTAGCTTAAAAATAGTGTAAAAAATTAGTTGCTTTTAAAACTTTAGCATTGCTTTCTATTCTCATTATAAAAGGTATCCAAATGTTTATTAAAACTATATCTATGATCATATGATGCTTAAAATAAATGAATGTTATGCACTTACATCTGCATATTTAAATACGCGTTAACTTTTTGATCTGTAAAAAGGTTTTCTCTTCAAAGTGCTCTTCATCATTAAAACAACCCAATACAGGCGCAATAAAACTGAAACAAACCAAACTTTTATCCGAATAAAATACATGCATCCAAGTAATAAAATCTACAAAACAAAATAACTTCCAGGTAGACAACTACCCACTAGTGCTACGCAAACCAAGTTGAGATGGTGCATCAGATAAATTAATTTCAGGCAGAAACGAGACAGTTTAAATGCGAGGCCAACGAGATTGTAAAAGTAGAGTAAAACGTATGTAGTTTATATGTTAATGCCTTTTGGAAAATGCAGGCACAGATGTCTTAATAGCGACGCGGTTCGTGTCAGATTTTTTACACTTCATAAGCTAGTGTTAGACTACTATCTCACTTGATGGTCAGTGATGATGCGGTCCTAGGTGGTATCATACTAAACTTAGAATAGCGACTGGGTCTCAAATACAGTTGCCAGTGAAACACACTGTTAGATGCTTAAAGAAAAATATTCAAACGTGAGGATGGTAGCAAGACCATGCGGACACTAGAAGTGCCCTACCAATATGCCGTGAATTTCATCGCGTTACCTGTACTGAAAGCTCCAACCCGAGGTGGGGATCGGTCTCGTGGGCATCAGTGAGACGGTCCACTCTTGTTTCCCCTGGGCAACAAGTTTCAAAATAATTAAAATAATATTGAAGAAAAAACCTTCAGATAATTATTTTGTTTTATATAAATTATTAAATTCTTATTACCGTTCCTATATACCAGATAGAACAGACCTACGAGTATAACTGCATCCGCGTCAGATAAGGTTATCGCAATCCCTCGGGAACTATCCGTGCATAAATAAGTAACTACCATACAGATCCCTACACTCACTCACAAACTATTGCATTAATAATAATATAATACGTTTTCAGGAGTCAGGGATGAAAACGTTTAAAAACATAACAAATTCAATTTATGCACTAAAATTCACGAATATCGGCTATCACCCGACATAAAAATCTCGACGAGGTCTATCATTATCTCTTTAGAAACTAGTATTCTAGGTACAATAGTTTTCGAGCTATAGCAGTTTTAAGTTTGACAGCTGTCATCCGAAATGAAGAAGAATAATTTATCTACCTACAGAAACCAGATTTCAAGATCAACAGATTCCAAGTTATAGCAGTTTTGACAGATGTAATCCGAAATGAAGATCTTGAAGAGAGATATAATATACTATCTACAGGAACTAGACTTCGACTTAAACTTCTTGTTTGTATGGCTTGTGCGGCGTAACCACAATTTTACCACTAACAGGTCGCGCGGATAGAGTGGACAACAAACGATAGAGAATGATCGGGAATTATTAAGGTCACAAGTTTCCGAGTTATGCCAGTTTTAAGTATGACAGCTGTCATCCAAAATGAAGATCTCGACGTGATTAATCGTTTCTCTTTCATCATTATCATCATCATCATCATCTTAGCCGTAAGACGTCCACTGCTGAACATAGGTCTCCCCATGATTTTCCAAAAGGAACGGTTGGAAGCGGCCTGCATCCAACGTCGTCCTGCGACCTTCCTTAGGTCGTCTGTCCACCGTGTCGGTGGACGACCTACGCTGCGCTTGCCGGTCCGTAGTCTCCACTCCAGAACCTTTCGGCCCCATCGGCCATCTGTTCTGCGTGCTATGTGCCCTGCCCTCTGACACTTCAACTGGCTAATCTTTTGACTCTTGTTTCTCTTTAGATACAAGTATTCTAGGATCAATAGTTCTGGGGGTTATATTTGACAGCTGTCATCAGAAATGAGTTTCAGTAGATTCTGGTAACTACTTCGGGTGTTTTTAAGATCATTGGTCTCATTTCGGGGTCTCCAATCGGGCTCTTCGGGGTTATACAATCGAACAAGTGCCTAATTTGGCTGAAATAACCAGCATAAACTGACCTTGTGGGTCGCAAAGTTTTTATTAGTTTTGTTTTGTTCCAATTTATACTGGAAACGTTGACATTTTTTGAACGTTTTTGACCCATCGTTTGACGTTTAAGTACACTAGAAAGCTAAGTGTATTCTTCTATTTTTAGAATATAGGCACCACTTTGCGCTACACCCTTGAGTAACGATATTTAGATTTATCTTTGGTCACCCAAATTACACTTTTTCAACCACAACACCTTCGCTTGATGCCGTATGCTCACTGATAGGCTAGTTTCATTCTTCATCTTTCAGAATATGTACACCATTTTGTTAAGGAACTTTTGAGCCACGAGATATCAACTTTTGAAAGGTGACTTAAAAAGCGTACCACTCGTTTTTAGCTATTTAAAGACGTTTTCACGTCAAAAGATCTAGACCGTCTCTGCAAGCCAATTACTCGATACACTGTTTCTTTCTGTAAAAGTAAATATTGGAAAATACCGTACCTATTAAGAGTTCAACATTTGATTTTTAGTTAGGTAGTTACGAGAAGTTCTATGACATGTCGAAATGTAGCTAATTCATTTGTTTCAGGGCATTTGCAGGCTCAGAGGAACTTTTTCGATCAATTTTGGTGTCTAACTGCCACGTAAATTGCTACAGTTTCACAATTTATTGGCTACGTAGGTTTTGTGAACCGTATCGTTGGGGTTATGGGTACAACTTGACTGACGCTTGAATAATTAAAGGAAAATCTCTCATAGAAAAATTGCTCACAGGACATATTTGACAAGGAGGAGATCAAATTAGAGTGTTGAAGGCAGTGCAGTGCTACGTAATTGTAGTTGTATTATGTATTACCGCGGGATAGGCGTGAGAATTATCATCAGCTGCACGACTACCTAGTAGTCAGTGCGCTATATAAAATAATAAGACACGAAATTATGTGGTATACGAAAACGAGTGATTTTTTCCAGGCAACCATATAATTACATTCGTTATTTTACTAGACAGTCGTTACACAAATCAAAGATTAAATTATGGGATACCGTTTTGATGTTGGTTCTGTTACGCTAATGAGCAAGCAGCTTAGTAGACCAATATTTACTTGGACTGAAATAAATTTAATTTGCAGGAATTCTATAGGATAACCTTGATACAAGATAAATTCACAAATTGGCATTCTCAATTAGCATAGGTGTTAAAATACATCCGATTTTTTCCTGTTTATATTTATATTAATATTTGTAATATATATTATTATATACGGTACTAATAGATTACTTTATATATATATGAGTGAATATACTTGTCTCTTGAATATATATACTTTTCAAGAGAATATTTTACCCTAAATTTAAAAAAAGAACATTTTTATTTTATTTTTATTTATTATATGGATTTTTTTTATTTAGTACCGTATACGTACGGTTGTACCATATATGCAAACAGCGTGGTACGAAAAAGTGTAGTAATACTACAACCACACACGCAGAAGCTTGCATACAATTTGGACCTAATTACTGCGTCCCAGGAAGTAGTAAAAATTCCGAGTTAAGAGTAACCAAAGATTTTCTAATTTTCAAGCACATTAATCCCTTAAAACTAAGCCAAAGACGGCAATGACCTCCAGAACGTAGGCTCGGTAAACAAGGGGCCTATAAGCGGGGCCTGGGCTGTGTTGCGACGCGGGATGACTGGACGCCCTGTGGAACAAAAATATATAAGAGTAGTAGGCACCGACTGAAGAAGTGGAGCTTGGGCTATGATTTAGAAGAGCCAGCTGCAGACTGATGTTGGTTGAAGAATTATTATTTATTAACCGACTTCAAAAAAAGGAGGAGGTTCCTCAATTCGACCGTATATATTTTTTTATGTGTGTTCGCGGATAACTTCGTGGTTTATGAACTGATTTCGATGATTATTTTTTTTGTTTAATAGAGTATCCTTCCGTGGTGGTCCCATATGAATTCCATAAAATTTGGTCAAGCAGTTTTTGAGTTACACTCCAAAAACTGAAAAGTGTCGATCATTGACGGTGTATCCCGTAAGTGGCAAGGTCACTAAAAAGGATGAATTTTTTTTTAATCAAAAAATTTTACTGACTCCTACACTAAAAAGTGTGAAATAACTTGTCGAAGTCGGTACCACGCTCACAATATTGTGATAATAGGTACTTTTGAACTATCATTGTACCGACTTCCACACTTTTTAGTGCAGAAACCGGTTCTTTTTTTGATATATTTATTTTTAAAGTTTTACTGAGCCCAAATAAGAGCGTGTACTGTTTTGCGCTCGTCTGAGAAACTGATAGTTTGGTGGACCCATATACGAGTATTAAGAAGGCGAAAGTTTGAGTGTGTTACCTCTTTACGCTAAAACGGCTAGACCAATTTTGATTTAATTTGGTTTGGAGTTAGATGAGGTGATGGATTAACAATAATAACTGTGTAAGAGCGGGGCGTAGCTAGTCATTCAATAACTACAAATTTAGTACAAAATATGTCAGCGAAACTACTAGTGTAATTAGAAATAGTCGCATTATTAACGGAATATTTACCATGTTTTCGTTGTGTTTCCGATATGTTGGCATTGTGGCATGCTCCATGATCACGAGTGAGTTCAACACGGATTATTAATAATATTAATATTTCTAATGGCTGTCACCAAAATAGCTTAAAAACTTTTACTAATAAAATATAAAAGCCCGTTTTTATAACCTTGCCAGTAATTATAATTTTACAGCACCTTTTCAATTCAAGTTCCTGAGCAAAAGTAAAGGTTCCGTAGTAATTTAATTTAAGTAGTAATTTAAGTCTACTCATATTATTATTATTATTTTTATTCAAACAATTTCACGTGTTTCACCCGGTCCTTTACATAGGCATAAGTGGGGCTGTAGCCAACACTTAGAGTTCCGTTTGGTATAAAAATACAATGTATTATAAAAACAGAAACATTTTGTATGGATGGTTACATGGTATATCTATTACAAAAATGGGTAAAATGGCATGGCTATTAATATGTACTTATAAGTGGAGACAGTGGGCTATGGACGAGACTACAGCACCTGCCAATTTCAGTCTCATCTTTAAATATTTAGGCAGGTGGTGACTTGCCACCCACTAAACGGGCCCCCCATAAGAGCCACCATCAATGGTGACAAAAGGGGCAACGTTGGTGTGGATGGCTGAAGGGTGTTGAGAGGTGTGCTGCGGTTTCACTAGAGCGCTACTACCGGCGTTATGCCCTTTAACACTTCCACCCTTGGAGCTTTTTGTTTCTTGCTCTTGCGTCTCCACCCCCAGACGGCCAATTAAGGCAAGCCGGGGGTCAGGGGTCTCATTTAGCCCCAGGGAGAATCAGGGTCCACGGTGTCGCCACTCACCGACAGCTCGCCACAAAGCCGCCCCTGCGGTATTATTATTATTTATACTCACGCATTCGATAATGTGGAAAAAAGGTGATCAAAAGGCAGATTTTATCCATAACCCGATAACGGGTGGCCTAATAAATTGTCTTATATTACCTTCTTTTTCAATCCGTTATTGGCAGCATACAGATGTGAATCGTCCCTTTCAATGTCGACCCAATTCCTATCTTATAAATCACACTGGTAGAAAAATAACACCAAAATCATTTTTATTGTCCTTAGAAAGGTCCAGCTTATTTGAAAGATTTTTTTGCTCATACATACTTTTTTTGCGGACTCATTGAATAATATTGAAGGTTATTTTAAAAATACAGACCCATTGCTAGTAATCGTGAACAGCTGATTTTATTTACAAAAGAAAGGTGGCGATGGTTAAAACCAGTTCTGTAAAAGCTTTTTACAGATTAGTGGGAAAATACAGTAATAATTATTCAGTTTCAGTGGAAATAAAACTTGATTTTTCGATTGTAGCCATATAAAAACAAGCTTATAAAGTTTAATTTAATGTACTTAGTTAAAATATTATGTACTTACCAGTCTATCTCACGTTATCCTTCTCTCTGACCATCAATTACATTATAAAACAGTGAAAGTGAAAAAACAGTGATAATAGGACACACCTACAACAAAAGTTAGTGTAGCTTCTGCATACTGATCAATGTATAATGAAACTTGTATTCTTACATATATGACAACAAAATCTAAACATTGTAATCCTAGACATTGCAATTATAGAGAAAAAACTCCATCCTCGGACGGGATTCGAACGCGAGTCTTGCGACAATCCGTGTCAGACACCATGACCACTAGGGCAACGAGGCTCGAGGTCCGAGCATCGAATTTTAACTCTCTATCTGATTTTAACCGTCGTATGGGGACGGATCAACATCAATTCCACAGCTTTACAGCATTATCCAACCGAAAGAAGATTTTTTTTCAAATATAACTTTCGTCGTTATGTCGCAATCCTTCATAACTTTTTTAATATGACTTTTAAAGCACTAACGCCTGCTTAGCGATTGAGACTTAGATTTAACACACTACCGAATTTGACATGAAAGGCAGTTGAAGACGCAGAAGCATCGTAGTAGTCTGGAGATTGCTCAATAGCTAAGAGACTTGGGGCCCTCATCTGACCAAACGTGTGGTAAAGGCGTCGGGTTACCGAAATGCTGGCGCCTGGCCTACTTCTGCAAAAAGTTACCATTGTCATCCAGCGTGGGAATGCTGCCAGCGTTTTGGCCGCTTTTTCCTCCACCATGGTGCTTATAGATAAAGTTTGAATATTTAATTTAAAAATATATGTTATTATAATTTATAATGCGACATGTTAACGTAAACTGACTAAACCAATAAAAAAAACTTTCACTGGTCGAAAGCTACATTGTTATATTACTAGCTGACCTGCCCGCGGCTTCGCTCGCTTGGTCTGGGTCAAGTAGTGAAAGCGCCGTTTTGGAATCTCGGGGTCCTGGGTTCGATCCCCGGGTTGGACAGATATAAGGATTTTCTGACAAATAAATTCTCAACAGCCGTCCGGAGTGTGGAATAGTGTCCGATTGATGACAATAGGCTCGCTCCCCTATTACATGGGACCAAAAATATATTCAGGTGCTTAACATCGCTGCTTCGAAGATATATAGGTGCGACGATTGAGCTTACCCGCCAGCGGCTTCACCCGCGTGGTCTTGGCGCCGCTTTGTAATTTCGAGGTCCTGGGTTCTATACCGGTGGAGTGTTTTCTGACATAGAAATTCTCAAAAGCAGTCTGGAGTCTGGAACAGTGCTCCGTAAATGGCAATACGCTCGCTTTCTATTAGACGGGACCAAAAAAATATTATCCCTCTGGCGAAAGGTAGGTGTTTCAAACACCACTGCCTACCCCTTCAACGATGTAGGGAGTGGCGATTTGTAATGTTGGATTTGAAAATAACATGTATTTCATTATGTATAGTATAAAGTGCTCTACTTACATTCTTAATTATTAGTAGATTATACACCGAGGGAGTAAAGCAGTGTCTTACGTCACGGGCGGTACATTGAACCCTGAATGGAACGGGGTCTCTTGAGTTAATCCCTGAGCGTATCGCGGGCTTTAAAATTGTATTCCCGAGCGAAGCAAGGGAGTTATGTAGGGTCCTGACTGAAGCGAGGGGTTAGACCGCCCAAGACGAAGACATGCTTTATCCTCGAGGGGCACACTCTACTTTTCATACCTACTGCGAGACAATAAAAACTCAGAGTTTTAAAAAAGCAGTTATTTAGTTAAAAGTAACTAAATCAATAGTTATATACTCAAACTGGACACATTTGTGCCGTCATAGAAGGACAGAGTAATATTTTTGGAAGGAACATTTTATGGAAAACAATGTGAAACAAGACTTTCGCGGTTGTTAACTAATCAGTATCTACTCACGAGATGTAGAACATGATTTAGTTACTTTTGGAGCTCCCGATATTTCGGTACAGTTAGATACATGCACCACGTTCAAAATTATAATATTTTACGGAAGTTGTTAAAATAACACCAAACACCAGATCGCGGTACGTAACTTGAACTATGACCTTGAATGCTTAGAGAAGGCCGTGCGTAACCTATAGCAACGCGGTGCACAACAAACACTTAACTACAATTTAAGTTTAAATAGCAAAAATCTAAGAAATCACTAGGTTAAACGAAACTTGCCGCAGTCAAACAAAGTGGAATAATTCGACTTCCTGGGGCAAATGTTCTTTTGAATGTGCAAAAATGTTTGTTCTCGAGCCTTAGATGTTGTAATGTGATTATGTCCATGCCTCCCGCAACACAAATAATCGTAGCGCGAGGGCATGAGTATATAATTAGATGTGTCTTTTTGTATTTGTGACCGCTCGTGGTATTTTAAACTAAGCAAGGAAGGCCTTGCTTTAGAAATCACTTTGTTAGTCTTGGATTTTTGTCTTCGACCTAAAGCGATTAGTAACCGATTTTAACTTACGCAATACGCCAAGTTTGTAGGACTCGACCGGTTTCGCGACGTTCAAGCCGCTTCTTCACGGAGTACGTGCGCTCCCGACCTCGTCCGCGCATGCACTGAACAGTCGTTAGGCCATGATGAAGACTTTCAGGCGATCTGAATACGCTTTGCGAGATAGCCCTTATTTAAGAAGACACTCTTAAGGTGTCTACATACGATGCAACCCCGAACGCAACATGCTGTAGCAATCTGCTGTAGTCGCGGTTGGACGTACTCTACTCACGTTGCAGCGGCGATTACAATTTCATTCCGCGTTGGATCGCCGCAGCGTGCACACGTGAATGAAAATGGCTCAAACGCTGTCCAATTATTAAAAAACGGGTCTTGAAATGCCTTCGCTGAGTTCGCTGAACTATAGCTACTGAGACTGAGAGACAATAAACATTAATTTATACTTTGAACATTAATAGATGCTAGTTTATAATAATTAAAAACATTATTTCTAGTCTAGAGAAATTTGGATAGGAAGGAACAATGGCGTGTCAAAACATCACTGCTAGAAAAGTAAAATACGCCATAACTAACTTATTATTCCACAAATGTGGCAAATCATTAATAGATTTCTGTAATTCTTATTAATATAGTTTTTTCTGTAGTAAAAATGTTTGCATCCATTTATATATTTCATTTAATAAAATTCACAGCGGCGCTAGCCACGGGCGGCGGCACGATCGCGACTGAGCCCAGATTGCATGCAACCGCACTACTCACGTTACAACGCGGCTTACAATTTGCTGTAACAATCTGCTGGATGCTAGGACGTACGATACGACGTCCAACATGTTGGAAGGGAATCACAACACGCCTACATACGATACAATTTGCTGGATCACAGCAGATTGCTACAACATGTTGCATTCGAAATTGCATGGTGTGTAGAGAGCTTTACAGTAAGGCTGCCTCGCAAACCGTCTGCAAAGACGTCTATATCACTTAAGCACGTATGATGTGCTCAGAAACAACGCTAGCGTGGATTCAGCCAACACATCTCTCACTAAGAAGGTTCACTATGAAAAATTCAATCACGCGAAATAAGCACAAGTTATCCGTACATGTAACGGGTCTCCACAGAATAAGTCATGTTTTTCATTTTCATTCATCATTTTCATCAACTTTTATGGGACAATGTATACGATTCTATAATAAAGTTTCCAATGTTATCCGAGATTTGCCTATTAATAAGTTTAAAATTACTTTTAAAACTAAACTCTGTCAAAAAGGATATTACAAATTTCAGATTACTTAGAGGATAAAACAGCTTGGGACTGATCACTCAAGGATCTACCTACTCGTGTACTCGTATTAAGTTGTCAAAGTGTAGTGTGTCTTGCCCTACTGATACCATGATTATGTTATCTTTTGTAAGGCAATACACTGGAGCTAAAAATAAGCGAACATTAGTTATATCATTTAAGAAATAGGCGATACAAAAAATGTTAAAAGACAAGCCCGCAGAGTTTCTTGCCGGATCTTCTCAGTCGTGGTCGCGTTCTGACCCGGTTGTAGATTAAAGAAAAAATAATTAAAATGACAATTTGTGAGTGCCTCCGTAGGCCTATACAGAATAAATGTTTTGAGTTTGAGTTTGAGTTTGAATCTCCTTTCAACTTTAAGTATATAATTTCGATATTGACCTGCAAACATTCAATAAAGCTTCATTTTAGGTGTCGATCCCTCCAAAACCGGATTGATAGATGGGGTGTCTTTGAAAAATAGTTTTTACCCGACGGAAGTTATCACCGCCTCCTGAGAAGGGTAGACATATGGTAACTAATAGCAGCAAAGTCTACAAACTGTGGGAACCCGCAGGAACTCATTTATCATCGCGTACTTCTATCATCAAAGTTCTTATTTAAAGGAATCAAAAATTTTACTTGCCTATATATCAATTTCTCTTGTGCAATACAGGACGAACCTGTACACGTATATTTCAGAGTAGTACGGTATAAGTATGAGTGGATCAAATGCCATCATATTTGTGTCATCACTGTTGTTTTTAAGGTGCATACTAAGGCTTAATATAACAATAAATAATTAGAGAGAATTACGTTAGCTGCAGCCGAAGGACTTAAAAAAAACCAAAACTGTTGGCAACTAATTTATTTTAAAATATAATTATTACAATTTAATTAATTGACTATTGCTAAACTATGCTATGTACTCCGGTCGAGGTGTGTACCAAGAGTGACGCAAACGCCGCTCCGCTCGTCCGGTGTCGGCTTCGACACGTGTGCTGAGTCGGCGCCTCGTGTTGCACTTTGTGCCGCTTGTGCGCAAGTAGGTCGCAGCTACGCTGCATTTCGTATGATATTGCAATATGTAATTCCTCCACCCGCAGATCAGCAACTATTTTCCAACGTTTAGTGAAAATGTTGCTGGAAAAGCCGCAGGTTTTTCAGGATCTTCATATACATGCTTCGGAGATGTTTGGTCATCTTGATGTTGAGGTTTGCTGCGTTTCCACAGGTTGAGACGTCGTAGAATCATGGTGAGTCCAAGTGCGAATGCACCGAATAGTACCACATAAAAAGGTAGGGTGGTATGGTAGAGTGCGTCATCTGCCGTCGTGTCTGGTTCTAAGTTCGGTTGCATCATGGCTTGGTTATAGGCTTTATGTAGTTTTCTTAAATCGATAGATTGCAGAGATATCTTATGTGAGCGCACAGATTTCTCCTTGAAATTATATGAGATATCCGTGATCAGAAGAGGGTGGCCGGATATTTGGTCGTTTTCGTTAGCTATTGTAAATTCTGACGTCATCAGGCTGCAGTTAATAGGAACGGTGATTAAGTAGCTCCCTTGAAGTATCTTGTACTCTTCTCTTCCGCATCGCAGGTGGGTTCTTGTAGTGCGAGGAAATGTAACGACGTAGTCCTTGTCGTCCAGTTGCTCCATTGCTTCCTTCTCCAGGATGACAGTGGTGAGGTTGCAGGCTGCTCCCAACGCATGATTGATGACGAGTTCTCGGGTACAGTCATGCTGGTTCTTGATTTGGTTTATGGTGTCTTCTTCGCAGAGGTACTGCTTGTCTACCTTCGGGCATTCTGCCTCCATGTACGCATACGCTTCCTTATTGGTTGCAAGGAATCGAAAGGGAGGAATAAGGACTTGACTATACCTATTCGGGGCTATTGAAAGTTTGTATAAATCGAATATGTCTTTGCTAACAATGGGTACTTTGAAAACTATGACTATTTGTCTGTCAGCATAGTATGACCCAGGCTTTATAATACTATAATAATCGCGTAAATCTAAATTTAATATTCTACTATCTCCATAGATTATATGGACTCTATCTATCATATTTCTTAAAGTATTTACGTCTACCATAGAATGGTGCGTGCTCGATGCTCGCACTAAAGCTAAAATATTTTCTATCCTAAGTAATTCCTTAAATAAATCATCAACATTTTCCGTTATAATAGTTAATAGCTGAGCAAATCGAGCATATTTTAAGAGGCTAGTATCTTTATAAGCATCGCTGTTCAATAGAAGCTCAAGTGTAGCATTTATAAATTGTTGGTTCTTTACTAATTGGTCTATGACGTCGTTGTGTTGCGTCATCCATTCTTTACCAAGGCTTATATGGGAGTTGAACTCGGCAATAATTTTATTCTCATTGGTTTTCAAATTTTTAATCGCGTTATCAAACTTAATTGCATCCTGATAATCCAAATTACCAGTGAGACTTTTAATTACGGACCCTAGACCATCAATTAGACCTCTCTTTATCCGGCTAGGCTCTAAGATTTTCAAATGATTTAGGACCTTCTCAATTTTCTGCGATAAATAATTAATTTGTAGCTCATATAAAGCGTGCGTATCATTATTTAATTTAAATTTAAAATCCATTAGCTGTTTCCTAACCGCGAGAGCCTTATTCTCTATGTCATTAATCTGAATGTACTGTAAGAAACTATGATAATGAGTTATAAGACGAGTTTGTCCGAGTTTATACGGTAGAAGTCCTGGACCGTTGTTAAGACTTTCAAGTCTTATCTCCTGCGTTCGAACAAGATGCGCCATGATCATCAGCAGAATTCTGAAACAATTTATTACTATTAGGTACTCGCTTAAGGCGAGATTTAGCTACCGGACCACGTTTTCGCGACGTATATATATGTATGGGCAAATTAGCGAGAACTTTGTCCTTAGTGTATCTCGGCGCTAACTTTTGTCTGCTAGCTAACGGGTTTTTTATGAAGACTTGCTGTTCAGGATCGTATTGAATTTCAGGTTCCCTATCCTTATTCCTATTTTCGATTAAAACAGTACGATTATGCAGGGCTGATTCGTTTATGATATCATAAACTAATTTCATCTGATCTCTATGACTTTGAGTATATTGTTGTAGTAAATGCTGCGTCAAATCTATTGCTACGGGATCCCTAGGGTCGAAATGTCCAGTAATTATGTCGAATGGCCTGCATTTAGTGAAACTGTGAACTGAGCTATTGTAAGCGATTATCGCGTATGGTACAAGATTTACCACTGGTTCGTCTTTACGTTGTAATTTTAAAAGTCTCAGATGTTCAAGTAAAGTCGAGTGAAAACGCTCTATGTTGCCGTTATCGTTAGGTGAGTGTGGGAGAACTTTATGATGGTTCACATTGTGTGTTCGTAAAAATTCCGAGAACAATTGGTTGCTAAATTCAGTTCCATTGTCTGTGACAATAGTTAGTGGTAAACCATGGTGTGTACAATATTTTAATAGTGCCTGAAGAACGCTGATGGCGGTTCCATCACGAAGATGATATGCTTGCCCGTACTTAGAAAACACATCTACAAACGTAACGTACTTTTCGCTGTCTACAGTGAACAAGTCCATATGAACTATTTCTAAGGGCTTTTTAGGTGGTGGAACGATATTGAACCGCGGTTGTACGGGATTACGATCGTATTTCCCTTGGCCACATACAGTGCATTCGTTTATGAATTTCGTTATATGGTCCTTCATTTTTGGCCAGAAATATTTCCTTGAGAGGGACAAGTAGCACTCATTGATACCTCTGTGATTAGTTTTTCCTTCGTGGTAGTGCTTAATTATTTCCTGCTGTCTGAGATAAGGTTTGACATTCTCGAGTTCAATCTTAGTTAACACAAGATTCATAGATGAACTCTTAAAGTGATTCTGTATGATTGGGATTATGGAGTAAAAACCTAATGGAGGGTCAATTAGAAGTCCTGTTTTAACTTTTGGGCTAACAAATTCTTTTATGGCATTAACGACGTCACGTTCTAAGTTAGATTCGGTAACTTGTACAGATACGCGAGTATGTGTATCAAACGGTTTCGATACCACTGGTCGCCTTTTGACATCACTAACAATCGTAAAGACTAACTGACGATGAAATCTATTTAGCGGGTCGTCGGTAATAGGAACTTCCAATATTGGATTTTCGTGACTGGTATGAGCTGTCACAGTCGCAGACTCGTCATCTGGGTCGGGTTGCTCCGAGCGATTTACCATGAGGGAGTTGGTTTCCTCATTATAAATCTCTACACGAGATAACGCGTCGGCATTAGTATTGGATTTTCCTTTTTTATACGACACAGTGAAATCGTATTCGCTGAGTTTGAGACGCCATCGCGTGAGTCTCGAATTGGGCTCTTTCAAGCTCATAACCCACTGCAACGGTTTGTGGTCTGTAAGTATTTTAAATTTCCTGCCAAAAAGATAGGGTCTAAAATACTTAGTGGCCCAAACTATTGCTAAAAGCTCCTTCTCAATGGTGCTATAATTTAGTTCGCTGTCATTGAGTGTACGGGAGGCGTAGGCAATAGGCTTGTCGGAACCTATGGGACCTTGAGATAGAATGGCCCCTATAGCGACATTAGAAGCGTCTGTTGTGAGGACGAATTCCTTATCAAAATCAGGGTACTTAAGTATCGGGTCATTTGTTAACAAGGTTTTACATTTTTCAAAACTCTTGACGTATTCAGGGTCAAAGGTAACTTTCTTGCCCTTCTTTAGACATTGAGTCAATGGTTTTGTAACTCGTGCAAAATCCGGTATAAATTTCCGATAGTACCCTAATAAGCCCAGAAATTGTTTTATCTCTTTAGGCGTTTTGGGGATAGGATATTTTTCTATCGCCGCTATTTTGTCAGGATTGGGTTTCACTCCTTCACTGCTAACAACATGACCTAGGTAAGCTGTTTCCAGCTTCAAGAACTCGGACTTATCCATCTGTACCTTGAAGTTGGATTCTCTAAGTCTTTGGAACACCTTTTCAAGATTGGTCATGTGCTCCTGCAGCGAGGTGCTGAATACGATAATATCATCAAGGTAGACCAGGCATACCTGGTTCTGCAGACCTCTGAGGATATTATCCATCACCCTCTGAAAGGTAGAAGGTGAGTTCTTTAAACCCATGGGCATCCGAAGGAACTCAAAATGCCCATGTTCAACATTAAATGCGGTCTTCTGGATGTCAGAGGGTTCCATTTCTACCTGGTAAAACCCACTGGCCAGGTCTAGGGTTGTGAAGTACTGGCACTTCCCTAACTTGTCCAGAACATCCGCTATGTTCGGGATGGGGTATTTGTCGTCTATGGTTTTTTCATTGACCTTACGAAAATCAACCACTAGACGCCACTTTTGTCTACCCGAGGCATCCGCCTTCTTTGGAACAATCCAAATTGGTGAGCTCCACGCGGACTCAGAAGGGCGTATGATACCTTGAGTCAACATTTTGTTAATTTGGTCGCTAACCTCTTGTCGATGAACAAAAGGGTAACGATAACTCTTTGTATGTACCGGGATATCATCGGTAGTTCGGATACGATGTTTTATTTGATTTGTGAAAGTTAAATTTTCGCCATCAATATAAAAAACATCTGCATACTTTGAGCAGAGCCATCAAGTTAGCCTTTTCTTCCTCGTTCAGATGATCCGTGCGAAGTCGCGATAAGACTTCATTAACACGCGCGGGCCGTTTTTCAGTGCGCGCGCACTCAACATTAAACAACTCTGCGTGAGCAGGTTGATCTAATGAAAATACAACGTCGTTGTTGTTTGGATTTTCTATTTCTAATATACCTCTGTTCTGAACTACGCTAGTAATGCATTCGTGAATAATACAGTTACATATGAATTGTTCCGGAACGTAAACTTCACTATCTTGGGTGTCTATAGGTATTCTGACTAACTTCGTACTGTTTGCCGGAATGATATCTTCGTATAAATTTACATTTCGTGAGTTATACAATAAGATGGGATTTACTGCTGACTTAGTACTTAAACATAGTCTCTTTAAGTCAATTTTAGCTTCCCATTTAGTGAGCAGATCAAGACCAACTAATCCATCAAAATGATCGTGAAACTTGTACACGAAGAGTTTGATCGGTTCAGGGTCATTTATTTCTGAAAAACAGGGAACTGTAATAGAAAAATCATTCTGACTGACAGCATGAACATTTGTGACTTCAAATGGATCATAATCTAACTTTACATGCGAGTAAAATTTCTCTACAACATCCGGGCTGAGAAATGACTGGTTCGCGCCGGTGTCTATGAGGAGTTTTAAGGGTGGATTACAAATCTGAACAAAGGGTAGCTGTCGTTGAGTTTGCAGATTGACCTCTATTTTGGCTTGTCTGATATTGAGGCCTTCTGAAAAAAAATTTCCTGACTAGTGGAAGGCTGCGGCTCTTCAACCGTGTCATGGACATTATAGTGTTCGTATACTTGAGCCGTTTCCGGCCCGTAGTTCTCGTGGTCAACGTACTCGTACGCATAAGTCGGGTATTCATTGTAATCAGTACAGTAGTTAAAGTCAGGCTCATAGTGATAATCATAACCATCATTTGTACATTCATTGAAGTTCATTTCACGGCTTCTAAGATAATTTGTAGGTGGTGGGTTGCCGTGCTTACTCCAGTCGTGTCCAGTTAGTCCAGTCGGGGGTAAAGCTCTAGGGGTGAAATGTTGTATACCGCTCATAGGCTTAGGGGTAAAATTTTGGGGTTGATTACGAGGTTGAATTCGAAACGCGTTACTCCTAGCATTATAGTTTGGTGGTGGTGCACTAAACATCTGCTGTGTTCGAGTCGGCATGCGGTATTGGGGCTGGTTTTGTGGTCCTGCATTAAATTTAAATTGGTTCTGTGGCGGACTAAATTTAAATGGTTGAGGCGACATGAACGTAGGCCTCTGACTAATAGGTGCTAACATCATAGGTGGTTGATAACCGTGCCTTGGTGCAGGAGGAATTTGAGTAAGAGGTTGAGTTCTCTGCTGATGCTGAGCTCTAGGATGTATTTCATTATTTCGCTGTTGCAAGTAAAGTATGTTCACTTCTTCCTGCACGAATTGTAATGCCTGCTCTATCGTTGAAGGTCTCATACAACGAATTCGAGAACCTAAGGGTTCCTGTAGACCTCGTACAAAAGCTTGCATAGAGAGCTTCCTATATAATAAACGCTTTGATTCAATCGTTGTGGCGATAGTTTCGTGCAATGAAACGTATGTCATAATCGTGCTAAATAACGTTTGACAATGGTCATAAAATTCCTGTGTGGTCCTGTGACCTTGCGTGGCTAAGGAGAGGTCATTATACAATGCGGTCTCATCTCTTTGGTCAGCGAAGTTATTTATTAATGACTCGCGGATCCCTAACCAATTATCAGGAACGCCATTTGAGTTTATGATTGTGGCTGCGGGCCCAGTTATTTTATTTAATATTCCATTTAATAGACACAAGTTACCTAATTCATTGCCGGCCTCAGCATTCATATAACATGAAACAAGTTGATCACATATTTTTATAAATCGTGTGAGCACGTTCGGATTTCCATCGAAATCTGGCACTGGGCGTAAGGCCTTAAAAATAACATCAGGGTCATAAGGCATTTTTAATGAATTTATATCTAAATCTAAATCTATTTCCCTAATACTATCTAATTCCCTATGACGGTGAGACTGGCGAGATACAGTCTCCCGATCACCCCGATTCTTAGGATGAAAAATCTTGAAAAATTACAAGGATAAGTAAGGACTAAAAGGAGCAACACAAAAAGAAAGTTTTTGCGTACTTACAGTTGCATTCTGGTTTCCTCTGCGTATCAATTGTCGGATACTGGTCCCCGGAGCTGCGGCCACGTAGATTCGGATATTAGATGAAGACTTAGGAGCCTGCCAGCGACTATCGGAGTCAAGCCGTGCAACGATTTTTGGAGCTTTTCGAGCTTTAGACCGCGCGCGCTGACTCTAATATCCTACCGACTGCGCCAATTACGTTAGCTGCAGCCGAAGGACTTAAAAAAAACCAAAACTGTTGGCAACTAATTTATTTTAAAATATAATTATTACAATTTAATTAATTGACTATTGCTAAACTATGCTATGTACTCCGGTCGAGGTGTGTACCAAGAGTGACGCAAACGCCGTTCTGCTCGTCCGGTGTCGGCTTCGACACGTGTGCTGAGTCGGCGCCTCGTGTTGCACTTTGTGCCGCTTGTGCGCAAGTAGGTCGCAGCTACGCTGCATTTCGTATGATATTGCAATATGTAATTAGAGTCTATAGTATAATCCAAACATAAACGAAGACATAGATAAATTAATGGAAAAATTTCTTCCATATTCTTCTATTAATATATCAATGACGAAGATAATAGAAACAACAATGTATTTACTAATTTGGTTTAAATACACTGTGAGTTATGAGCTGACAACCACCGTCACGACATGGCCTGTAGATATACTCGTAGATGTATATTTGTACGTTTCCGCGCCGAAATACAGATCTGCTAGGATTGATCTTAAAACTACAATTAAAAATGTGGCAAAGGTTTTACAATTAATTCTTTTCTTAACCTTTTTAAGTTTTACAACTAGCATAAGTCTAAAGCTTTTGTGAAGAATACAAATACAAACATAAATACAAATGTTATAATCGTAAAACTAATACATTATGTTTCAGTATATGTATACATTAGGTACATGAAAAAAAACTCAGAGAAATAATTAAATATTTTTATTATAATATACCATATTATATCCGCATACATATTAACAATTCTCTAATTTTTTAAGCACCTATACTTTTTAACTTAAGAGGATTGCATAGCTAGTATTTTCCATGCTAAAAGAGAAAACTCTTTCCTACCTCTTAACATCGTCCGATTTCAGTGATATTTTTTTCATGGAATCATGACATTGATTACTATGCCCGTACTTTTTGATTTTTTCAGTTTTTCTAAGTTCTAAAAAAGGAAATTGATAGTACTTTGGTACTGAACTGATGATACTGAAAAAATCAAAACGTACGGGCATAGTAAGCAATGTAAAAAATGCTACAACGTAGTTCTCCAAAAGGTAGAACTAGTAGTACTAGTAGTACTTTCCATGCTAAAAGAGTTTTCTCTTTTAGCATGGAAAGTACTAGCTATGCAATCCTCTATTGTTCCGTTGATGCGGTTTTTATACGAGTAGCATAACTTTCAGTGTCTTCTGCGATTTTGATACCTCTTTTTTAGGATTATTTGGTGCCATAAACTTCATTCACCTACGCTACTTCATCTAGGTGAATCAACAAAACTAATTAGTAGCATTAATTCATCTATATTTGATTTTAGTTTATAGTTATCAATAATGTAAATAAAATAAAATTATCAATAAAATAAAATGTCACTTGAAAAGTTTTTGACATTATCTATATTTTAAAATACATTATTAGCGTAACTAAATGATATCACTACCATATCAATTATTATCTTGATAAGTTTTCCGTAATGATGTTTTGTTTATTTATACGTTTTTAATACAATAAAAGTCATCGAGATGGGCCAGTTCACAGAAATTGGGATTATTCGACTTTAACAACTTACCTACGTCGTATGGTAAACGTTTCTGAATAAATAATACTACATCCTTATTTAATAAAGATTCAAACAGACCTCAGACCTTTTGTAAGCGAGAAAAAATCTAAGTACTATCCATGTATGCCTATTCGAGACATTTACTAATCAAATCTTGTTCACAAAATCTCTATAAAGACCATATTGTAGAAGTTTCCTTTTGAATGCATTCATACAATCCATTCACGTGTAAAATCTGGGACTCGTTGACGCAGAGCCATAGAAACGAAACCCGAAATGATCTCTTTATACGAAGCGTCTTTCATGACATACATATTGCCTTTTTGTTATTTTCTGTCAAATTGCCAACTCCATCTTGAATATATCTGCGTGATGTTGTTTTATGTTCTGTGACGTTGCGTAATTAAAACTAACAAAATTACACATTATAACCACAGCTATAACCTCGCTAATTGAACTCCATTATGTAAACGTGAAATATATATGTCATGTTTATTATAATATTGTTTAAGCTTTGCAATATTTAAGAGGCAGATTGCATCCTTGGAGGGGTTTCGAATCCGCGTCTTCTGATGCTTTAAATATCACTTCTGATTTAGGGTGAGATTTTTTTAAATTATATATAAACATGTTATTCCTATTTATTTTATGCACCTTTATGCACTGATTAATATTTCGTCGATTAATATTTATCAAAATAGTTACAACTGATAAATTTAGACATTTTCAAGGAGGTATCAAAGTTTTTCAAAATATTCTAAATTCATTAAGAATTTTGTGACCATAATATTTATTACGTTAAAGATTTCATAATATATATATTATAAAGTTAAAGGTTTTTAGTTTATTTAACAAACTATGGATATGACCATGAACAAATTTATAAATTAAATGTAATAATGTAATGTTGTTAGAACATTGCAACTTTACGCTTAACTTAACGCGTTTTCCAACAATTCGTGTCAGACGCCTTGACCATTAGGCCACCAAGACATACCGCCCGAGCATCGAATTTCAACTCTCTATTTTATTTTAACCGTCGTGTAGGGAACGCCATCTATTGAACAGCTTGCCAAGCATTATCCAGCCGAATGAACCATTTCAACACTTCATTCAAATTGAGGTCATTTTCAAATTGAGGTCATCAATGACCATGTCAACTCACGTTTATTAATTTAAAAAGGCAGTAATGAAAAACAATTTTCTTCGAATCCGATACATTTTTTGATTAGATATCACGATAGAAAATTGTTTTAGATTCACCGGGAGCCTTCTTGAAGATCTTGAGTACGGTAGGCTCGTCGTTGCGTCTCTCTTCATACTACGATGTGATCTCCATGGAAGCGTAAGTCTCACGTAAAATTTCATTTATACCATTCCCACTCTAAAAAGCTTATTTTATTCACTGAAAACAGTGAATAAAAATGCCTTTTAATCACTGTTTTAGTGTTTGTATTTAGAACACACCAATATGTTCAATCTCCATTTCAATACTTCTACATATCCTTGCGCAAAAAATATTCGACATACAATATCTTTGTTCAAATAACTCCTCGAGATTTGATTGGTCGATATTTGCGACAAGGAGTGTAGCATTAGAATGAAATTAAAACTGTATTATGTTTTTTGCTGCCATTACAGAAAAAAATATAATAATAAGACAATTAATCTTATGTTCAGTAATTTTTCGAATTTTAATGTGCATTTAAATTAATTGAACCTTCCTTTTTTCTTTATTAAATGTCTATTTTCGCTTTAAATTATTTCTTTTTCGCTTAGTCATGGTATAAAGTATAGTATGCAACCCTTGAATAAAACGGATTTATATCGAGGACCATTGCATGAATCACTCGAATTGCTCAGGATTCTAACACGTGAATAACTCGCTGCGCTCTTGATTCAATAATCACGAATCACTCCCTGCGGTCGAGATTCAGTCGTTAGAATCCTTCACGTACTCGTGATTCATCTATGGCCCTCGCTTTAAATCCGTCCTTTATTCACTAGTTGCATAATATACTATTTTACAACAAACATAATGCCATGCATTAAGCGTTTTATCTTTTAGAAAACTAAATAACAAGCTGTAACCAGCATACTTTGCTTCTTTGAAGTACTTAGGTGTACAAAAACAGGCAAACTTATGTATTTTAATGTCAGACTTGATAATTCACCAGTTTTCTAGTAATTGGAAGAACGCAAGAAGTAGAATAAACACATATTAATTTTTACACTATAAATTTAGATATATATAATTAACATATTTAAAGCCCAGCCAATTTTTAACTGTACAAAACGCCTATGAAATACAATTTGTCATATATATGGAAATTTCCTTTCCGTACACACATGGTAACCACCTTTATGTCTCCTTACGTACCGCCAGAACTTTGTGCACATGACGTAATTTTAATTAAACGCTGGCAACATTTGTGCCGTCACAGACAAATGGTACTTGAGGCTTGAGGGTTGCAAACGTTTGTTAGACAAATGTGTGGGGAACTATGACATTCATGTACCTACAGTTTACAGCTTATTATATAGGAAAATTCATAATGAATGTGGATACAGGATCTCTGAATGATTTTCATATCGGCATTTCGCTTTGCAGTTTTATTTGACACTGGTGCCATTCTAGATATACTCATTTCTAATCTTGTACTTTCTAGGTACCTATACATACATCACATATCCGTGTTAATCAAATGGTAAAACCGGCAGACACTCTCTAAGCAGTCGTTATTACTCCGACTGGTGTTCGGGCAGTACTGGTGCCCATCCTCATGGAGAGCGTTGTCTAGCAGCGAGGGCGCGCACTATAGGTATCAGTATTGCCCGAACACCGGTCGGAGTAATAACGACTAGATGATAGACGTGAGTGTCTGCCGGATTTACCATTTAATTAACATGGAAATGTTATATACCTAGAAAGTACATGATTAGAAATAAAATAAAGACTTCGGTCTGTACTGATACCTAGAGTGCGCGACTAGCGGCCCTCGCTGCTAGACAACGCTCTCCATGAGGATGGGCATCAGCCGTGCGAATCACTAATGATGCGTCGTTGCGCTCGTCGACGAGCACCGATGTCAAATTCTTTGAGATATCGTCCTTGTACACAAGGTTGTTCTTCCAACGTTTCTTGTCATCTCGTCATTTGTTTCACGGATGTTGTCAAAGATGCAACGATGGTTGCTCTTAGAGAATCGCACGGCTGCCCGAACACCGGTCGGAGTAATAAAGAATACATGATAGACGTGAGTGTTTGCCGGTTTCACAATTTGATTATGAGTTCTCACGGAAGTTTTATGACAATCTCCATGTTAACGTTCACATTTTAGTCACATGCATTATCCCTTACCCGCATCTTTTGTTGCCATACACAGATGAACACTTCACTACCGTGAACATGTTGGTGCTTATAGCATTTGACGTGGGATAAGGACAGGAAGAGGACGGTCAGCAATGAGTGCTTCACCGCCATTAACGTTACAGTAACTATAAAAATAATAAAATGAATTCATCGTATTTTCTAGTAATAAGTTCTTATAGTTTACTACATCAATAAAGTTATTCATCTTGTAAGAGTACAGTGTGTTTAGCCCGAAAATTTGCGTAGTGTAACGTAACCTTATCCTGAGGTACACTGAGGCCGTAGCACAAACAATTTACAAAAAAAGTATTCGTATCGCAATCGTCAACTTGTCACGCTTCGGCGTATATACACATAAACATATACATATACACAGGCTGTGTCACAGTTGCCCAATATAAATGACAGTTTGTACTGTTTCACGTTAGCGATATGTTACAATTACGCAGGTACTCACTTACTTCACTCGTGCTAGGCCCACAGTATATTATTTATTTTGTACTAGCTGACCCGCCAGCGGCTTCGCTCGCGTGGCCTCGCGGAATACGGATAATTACAGTTTTTTAACTATTCCATGAGAACTCTTTAATTTATCAGGATCAAAAGTATCTTATATGTTGACTCCCTAGACATATATATCCCTGTATAAGCTACCACCATACAAAATTTAATTCAAATCAGTCCACTCGTTTCGGAGATTAGCCCGTACAAACAGACAGGATGGATTGGATAAGGCGAAATTTGCTGTAGCGTTATTTATTGACGTATTCCAACCAAATTTGAAAGCACTTCATTCTATCTGTGGAGTGGAGAAAAGGAGGGGAAGTTGGTTATACAAGTCAGGCTGTACAGTCATCTCTGCCTTCACGAGACGAACCCATAGACACCAGATTCGAACCTAGGGAACTAGGACCATAGAACGCGAGTATCGCTAAAAGCAGGGGTCTGCTCTGCTCAAAAGTCAACGGCATAGAGGCAGCTTTGCCTGTCCTGGCTTACCAGGAGAAAGTGTCGGTTATTGCATGGTTATAAGAACTCGCAAGATCTACTGTTCTCAGAGCTCACAACCACTAGTATCACATGGCAAAATGATCATTTTTCTTAATCTTAACTATTATCTTTTTATCATTGTATTTGACAACAACAATAGAATAGACTAATGATAATTGAGTGTTTTTGTAAGTTGGGGTCATCATTAATGATGCTTTTAGCTGGTACGTCAGTATTGATTGGTGATGGAGGCGAGGAGCAACCTTCGAGACGCGACGCGCAGGTGATCGAAATGACGGTTATCGCGAGATAAGAAGCAGACACGTAGGATATCCTCCGGTATCCACCGGACAGCGAACTTTGCGAATCGCCATACAAATGTATGTCTCCGCGGCGACTCATCTTCGAAACTCGCATAGGATACTGTCGTCTGTAAGTATCGTAATGTAAGAAGGGACATAGTCTATACCATAAGGCCTTTATTAATAAACGTTGCGTAAACATAGATTAGGCGTAACATGTTTTGGGCGGGTCTGGGTTTATGTATTAGTAATTGCTCTGCCTAGCTTGCATGTCTCGCGCTGCTTGTTTTGGATAAATCCAGGCCTTCCTTACTCATCCCGGATGGGTAAGGAGGCGTTGGTCTTGGGGGAGAGCGCAAGTCGTGTGGATCCCCAAGGCAAGTCTGGTTGTTCTCCTTCACGTGGTTGCTGCCTGTTTTGGTCTACTTCCATCAGAAATAGACGTAACTGAAACCACCAGGCGCCGTGTGTCCGTATATATATATATATATTTATGTATTTATTTATAATATGTTATATGTGTATAATGTCTTTCTGTCTTTCCAGTCCTGTTCTTGTCTTGTTCTCGTTTACTGCTTTTCTTCTTTTCCTAATCCTAAGTTTTGATGCCCGGCGAGAGGATGAATGGCTGCAGGGAATGCAGTCGTAAGGGCTCACCCAGGCTGTCAAGCCTTTAAACTGACAACCTAAAATGGCGGATTGCAATACAAATAAACTACCCCAGGTGGGTACCGTTAATGACGGACAATCCCACCCTCCTTCGGGAGGCTGCCCCTCGTATTCTGGGGGGGGGGCAACAACCGCCTCGAGGGCATCAGCCTCGAGGGCATCAGCCCTCGAGGCGGTTGTTGCCCCCCCCAGGATTAGGATTAGGAAAAGAAGAAAAGCAGTAAACGAGAACAAGACAAGAACAGGACTGGAAAGACAGAAAGACATTATACACATATAACATATTATAAATAAATACATAAATATATATAAATATATATATATACGGACACACGGCGCCTGGTGGTTTCAGTTACGATTTTAATCGCGATTTAAATCACTGATTTTAATCAAGTGATTTTAATCATAACAACCCTGTTATTACAAACGTTCGAGCTATCCAATTCCGCCTATATAAACTCAAAACATGTTCAGTATTCGATTGATTTTACCGTTAAAACCTTTGCGCTTTAAAGATTTTCTTTGGTCTAGAACTAAACATTAGGTTGAAATTTCATAGGTACTACTATAAAACTCTATAACGTAATACACGATTGGAAAATTTATTCGATTGTAGTAAGAATAAAAAACATATTTTTTATTAATTTTGTCCTGATAATAGTAACATTTTGTTTAGTCTAAAACTAAACATAAGGTTGTAAATAGTATACTACAACAAAACGCAATACGGTAATAAATAATACAAGATAAAAAAAAACTTTTTCAGAAAAAAGGTAAACAAAATTATGACTACTGGATGTACGATTTTGATTGTCGTCCTTACAAATTCACTAATCAATCTGTGCGATTCTCTAATAATTCGTCGATGTGCCCATCGACGAGCTCACCGATGTCAAATACTTTATTAGCCCTTGTACACAAGGTTGTTTTCCAACGTTTCTTGTCATCTCGTCATTTGTTTCACGGATGTTGTCAAAGATGCAACGATGTTTGCTCGAGAATTGGCTGCCCCTCGTATTCTGGGGGGGGCAACAACCGCCTCGAGGGCATCAGCCCTCTACCTGACAACAAAAATGACGACCTTAGCATGATAATGGACTCAGATATATTAGCGACGGAACCGCGCGTGGTATTCACATGCTGCGATGCAACAGGGGAAGTGTCTGACGTGGACTCTGTTCACGGAATGGTGTTGCGCAGTGGAGCGCAGAGTGAAAATGGAGAATGCAGCCGTCGAAAGCGGCCGGCTCCTTCGCCCCTCGTGCCCGGGCATTTAGACTCGGACACGGAGACCGAAGGGACGGCGTCCGCTAAGGTGGCGACATCCAGAAGGGGGAGAGGGAGGACCACCAAGGTGGGCTCTAGAGAAATGTTTCTCAAGCCTTCACCAGTGCCTTCACCTGTGGCATCGGACGGAGAGCTTGGGGAAGTCTTAAAAAGCAGACGCTTTAAAAAGGCGCCGGTAGCTGCTGCCGGGACAGAGACTGGGAGTGAGTCCGACGCTGCTCTGATTGTAGACGATCTCAGCACGCTGAACGCGCAAGAACTGCGGGCGCAGGCGGGCGAAAAGCTTGCTTGCATTTTAGAGGTTGCCAAGAAGTCGGGCAACCTCAAGGGTGAGTTCGTCGGCCGCCTGAAGAGGTCCGCGTCGATCCTAAGAGAGGTAGTCGATGCCCTGGCAAGCAGGAGCGAAGCGGAGGAGACGCGGCGGCTTAGGGCGGAAAACAGCCGCCTGCGACTCGAAGTAGAGTCCTCCAAGGCGGAAGTGAAGGCGCTGCGTCGCGGCTTTAGCGAAGCTAAGAGTAAAGCCGCAGCCGCTACCACTGCCGCCGCTGCCGCAACTACAGTAGCGCAGGCATGTCCCACAAATCTGCCGGTGGCTGAATTGATGGAGGAGCTAAAGCGCTCGTTGACCATCACGTTCGGGCAAATGCTTAGTGCCCGAATCGCGGTGATTGAGGAACGGCTTCCGCCTGCCCCGACTGTCCGTCCTCCTCTTAAGGCGGATACCAGAAAGACGGTGGAAGAGACTGTGGCACGTCGGCCTGCTTCTGATCCGACGCAAAAACCTACCCGCAATGCAGTTAAGCGGGTAAGTCAGGCCCCGAAGGCTGTCACTACCCCTTTCAACGCACCGGCCACAGATCCCTACACCTCCTTGGAGGATCATAGTGGCAGAAAGGCTGCCTCCTCTACTCAAGCGGAAACTTGGGTCACGGTGGTGAGGAAGGGCAAGGGGAAGAGCAAGGCTAAGGGAAAGTCATCACTTCCCTCTGCTATGCACGCAACTGTTCCTGCGACTCTTGCCCCGGTCGGGAAGAAGAAGAACAAAACCAAGTCGAAGGCTGCTGCTGCCCGTAAGACTGTGCCGGTGTTGACATCTCCGAAATCCGCGGCTGTGGTACTTTCGCTACAGCCGGAAGCCGTGGAGAAGGGGGTAACCTATAGTACCGTCATAAAGATGGCACAGGAGAAGGTGGACCTCCAGGAGCTGGGAATTAACCAGCTCCGCTTTCGCCAGACGGCCACGGGAGCCAGGATGTTAGAGATCCCTGGCTTGCAAAATAGCGAGAAGGCAGACAAACTAGCGGAGAAACATCGAGGCGTTCTGTCCGAGGTGGCCAGCGTCACCAGGCCGGTAAAATCTACCGACCTAAGGATAACGGGCCTGGATGATGCGGCCACGAAGGAGAAAGTGGCAGCAGCGGTTGCCGATGCGGGTCAGTGCAATGTGCGCTTTGTAAAGGCAGGGGAGATACGCCCCGGATTTGGGGGAGCCGGATCCATCCTAGTCTCCTGCCCAATCCCAGCAGCCAAAGTGTTGCTGGAGAAGGGCAGACTCTTGATAGGGTGGAGCTCGGTACGAGTAGTGGCGTAGGGGGGGTGCGCCCCATGCGCTGCTTTAGGTGTATGGGGCTGGGGCACACGCGCCCCCAATGCCCCACAACGGCCGACCGGGGGAATCTGTGTTTCCGATGCGGAGACGCAGGTCATTGGACAGCCAGCTGCAATAAGGCTGACCCGCGCTGTGCAATATGCGCGGAGTCGGGCAGGCCTTATGGCCATGTGATGGGGGGACGCAACTGCGCTCCTCCGAAGACGACGGGAACGGCCAATAGGACCCAAGCCGCTCCTGTGGCACTGAATAAGGCCACACCCGAGGCCATGCCCCAGTCGGCATGTGAGGAGGTTGTTTTGTCTGACTGATGGATCAGGTCCGACATCACAACCTTCTACAGACGAATCTAAACCACTGTGCCGGGGCTCAAGATCTTTTCATGCAGAGCTTGGCGCAGTGGCAAATAGACGTAGCGGTTGCAGCGGAGCCGTATTATGTTCCCCCCAATCCATACTGGGCAGGGGACTTAGACGGCTCTGTGGCCATTGTGGGACGGACTGGTGGCAGTCCCCCCTCTCAGTAGAAGAGAGGGGCTCGGGATACGTAGTGGCCAAATGGGGAGAGTATGTTGTAGTCGGTGCATACTTCTCCCCCAACATACCCGTTGCGGAGCTGGAGGTCTTTCTAGACTTCTTGGCAGCAGCGGCAAGGCGCCAGGCACCTCGTCAAGTCTTCGTACTGGGGGATCTGAATGCCAAGGCCCGCGAATGGGGTAACCCCTCCACTGACTCTCGCGGTGAGATTGTCAGCGAGTGGGCCGTTGCCACAGGACTGACCCTGCTGAACACAGGGTCGGTCCACACGTGCGTGCGGCACAATGGGGGGTCCGTGGTAGACGTTTCTTTTGCCACACCAGGTGTCGCAGCACGTGTCCGAGACTGGAGAGTCTTGTCAGAGGTGGAGACCCTCTCGGATCATAAATACATAAGGTTCGAGATCTCCACCTCCCACAACCAAGCAACCCAGCGCGTCGTGCGAGCGGATTTCCCACGCTGGGCAATTAGTCGGCTCGATGTCCAGCTGGCGGAAGAAGCAGCAATCGTCCGCTCGTGGCTGGCGGCCCCCACACCCCATGAAGTGGACGCCGCGGCAGGCCACTTTCGCGAGGCGGTGACGGCCGTGTGCGATGCGGCCATGCCAAGATCACGGGGTCGCCCCAACCGCCGAGAGGTGTACTGGTGATATGATACTGGTGTGCGGAGATAGCGGAACTCCGAGCTGCCTGCTCTAAGGCGCGGCGGCCCTACACCCGCTGCAGGAGACGGCGCAACGGCCGAACTGACGCTCAGCTGTCAGCTGAGGAGCTAGCGGCTGAGGGCCAGCTGTACGGCGTGTACCGCGACGCAAAGCAGGAGCTGCAGCTGGCCATCAGGCAAGCCAAGTCTCGGGCTTGGAGTGAGGTGCTGGTGGGCCTCGACAGAGACCCCTGGGGACGTCCGTATAAGGCCGCCCGGAATAAATTTCGTGGCCAGACGTCCCCTGTAGCGAGGGCCCTAGAGCCAGAGCTCCTAGACAGGGTATTGGATGTGGATACCGGACGGTGTCTTGGACGGCGGCTTGCGTGCTGGCCTGTGATCCTCCCTGGGAGCTCCAAGCGGAGATCCTCGCCGAAGTGTACCACTTCGTGGCGGTAAGGAGATCCCGAGGAGACCCCCCAGCGTGGGAAGAGGTGACACGCATGCGGTGGCAGGCAAGAGCCGCCCTGTTGCGGCGGTGGTCGGAGGACCTGGCTCCACCAGTCCCTGGGCAGTGGACGGTAGAGGCCATCCGCCCGGTCCTCCATAGGTGGGTAAGACGGCGTTTCGGGTCGCTCACCTTCCGATTGGTGCAGGTGCTTTCCGGGCACGGATGCTTCGGAAAGTACGTGCACCAAATTGCAAGACGAGAGGCAACCCCAGCTTGTCATGAATGTGGGGCTCCGGAGGATACGGCACTCCACACGCTGGAGGTATGTGCTGCATGGGGCCCGCAGCGGCACACGCTTACTGCTGTAATCGGCGGAGATCTCTCCTTGTCGCGCGTGGTAAGCTCCATGCTCGACAACGAGAGATCGTGGCAGGCGGTGGCCACCTTCTGCGAAGCGGTGATTGCGCAGAAGGAGGCCGCGGAGCGGGTTAGGGAGAATGACGTTCGAGCTGACCCGCTCCGGCGCAGACGAACGGGGGTACGGAGGAGGCAGTTCGCTCGCCTCCTCTCTCTTCCGTAGTGGGTGTCACTGGTGAAGAGTCGGGGGACTCTTCGCCGGCTTGCACGACCCCACACATCTGAGGAGTGCCCTTGGTGAGCAAGGGCACCCCTTCACAGGCGCTGACGCCTGGTTAACAACCAGGGCCTACCGCTGGGGCGAGATGGTGAATGCCAGCGCAACCCTATCTCACCCATCTGGCGGAGGACTGCTCACGGGGGGGTTTTAGTGGGTCTGAGCCCCACATACCCCCTTCTGTCAACCCCCGTAACGGAAGGGAAGTGGACAGCATTTCCCCCCTCAAAAAAAAAAAAAAAGAAAAAAAAAGGCGTAACATGTTTTGTCTTGCTTTCACGCGTGACATTTACTGCAAACGAAAAATTGACAGATAGATGTTTTAACTACTCCGGGTTTATTACAAGGTTACTAATAAGGCCGTAATAGATTATGTATGTCACTTTTACCGATTTGAAAACGCGCAGCGTATATCCAAAATACGCTGCGAGCGCGTTTTCTAATTGTTAACGTTTACTTTTACGATACATAATATATACTTTCTCACAATTATTCACGCTTCGGCCTCTGGAGACGTTACTCGACACATGCTATCTTGTCCTTTTGTTTTCAAGTCCTGACATATACAAATCATGTCGAGCCGACTTGAAAAGACAAAGAACAAAGTTAGCGCGTTTCGCGTAACATCTCGAGTGGAGATTGTGAACTGTTTCCCAAAACTGTTACATGTATTCAGAACTCTTAGTCTTTATACTACCATTAAAAGTAAGCCGTTTTATATAATACTTCTGTAAGCAATTACAAGGTCGACTTGTTAAGTATTATTATAACATAGGACTCACGCGTTGTGGTAAAACATTATTATATGTACATTATACATATTTTGTTTGTGCTTGGTAGCGGATTATAACTTTCTTTTTAATACCACCTGCTCAAAAATGTCCAATTACATATCACGCAATATCAACGTAAAGCAAGGCATTACATGCACGCCGCACGGGGATGTAATTTTGTATGAAACTCCTTGGGTGTAAAGTGATTAGAATTTGGAACGTTAGTTGTAGGAAAACTCATAGTACGGAGACAGCATACAGAAAAAAAGAGAAAAAAGCCGCGATTGTACAATAGGACAGTGTTGCCTAGTTAGCCACTTTTTGGCAACATTTAGGATTGATTTAGCCAAAAATATTAAATACTATTAGCTTAATGTTGTTACAAGGTTAAGTAAAATTACAGCCAATTAATATGTAACTAATATTATTTTTATACCTACTTCCATTTCATAACACTTGTTTTCACTCATCTACATAATACCTATTTCTGAACGAACATTATTTACGGAGTACATCAATTTATGCAGACATATGCTTCTTATACCAAATACCCATGGAAGTGTTGGATTAAATCGGAAAGCATGAAAAATATTCTTTCCTTATTCCTAAAGAATCAGAACCATCAACCTCAATTGAGTATGATATTGAATTAATCTTAGATGATTAAATAATACGTTTTAAAGTTATAGACTTGAGTTTGTTTTTATCCCAGTTCTTTGGCCACTTTGAGCCACATTTCAGGGTACGAAACTTTAAACATTTTAACCTTTTTAGAAGTGTTTGGCCATTTATAGTTTCATTGATTTGGCAACACTGCTATAGGGAATAGGTTTGTTGTGCGCCGCGGTGCTATGGGTTACGCTGTGTAACCCATAGCAACGCGCATGCGCATTCAAGGTCATACTTTAAGTCATAGATAGCTTCAAATTACGTGCCCTTATCTAGTGTTTGGTGCATAAATTAATCAGACTATATCTAAAGATAGATGGCAATCACTTAAACAAACAACGGAACGTTAGCGGGACGTTTAATTTTTTCAGTGCCATCCAGCTTGACGGATCATAGTCACGCGCTCGTCCTCCTGCGTGACATTAGTGACGTGGAAGACGAGCGCGCGGGTATCGATATCGATAAATAGGTTTGTGCTGTTTGATATCGAGGTAGCAATAAGCGTTCCTATGTAATCTATTAAAATATTGGTATGTAAACCAGGGTTTATGAAATTAAAAATCAAGTTTAAGATAATTTAATCCATTTATTGAAGAACTCATTCTAAAATAACAAAGATTATAATTTATTATGAGTAATACCTATTGTTTACCTTGCATATTAAAAGTACTTATGTTTTGTGAGATGACGATTCAAAACATGCATGATTACAATTCCTAATTAAACATTTTCGTTTTGTTATTTAGGTTAGTAGGTACCTAACTATAAATTAATTCGTATTAAATAACTGTAAATACGTACATATTAGTCATAATTATGTGAAACAGATATCAGTAATGTTTTTAACGCAGTGTTCACATTGATAATAAAAGAGTTTTGAAGAAAATCTGGGCTAATAGATATCAAGTAATACCTTAATACAAGGGTTTCAAATAGAAGGTTTATTTATGCAAATGTTACAATAAATTGTCATTTCTTAAATTTAATTTTATCATATATCATGACTAGATTAAATTAAAATAGGTATTCAATAATGTGTGCCTTTTCTGTAGAGATTTCTTGCTTGGTGTGGTTTATCCGTTAATAGTGGTAATCTTTGGTGTTTCTACTTGGCTCTGCACTGCACTGTATGAATCCTGCATTTGTAACAGCTTTGTCTTCACATAGTCTATAGTCAACTCTATATTTGAGTTTTCCATTACAAGTCTCATCGGTTGAACATATTTCGCTAAGCCTTGTAACTTTGACAAAAGTCTGCAGCGGTTGCTTAGACCTTTTTCTTCAAAAGCTGACCTTTAAACTTACCATGACTCCTTTGACATTTTTACATATTCCACGTGAACCAGGCAATATGATAATATCATCAAACATATCCTCGCTCTTGCTTTTTGGTCTCTTTATGCCTTATCAGAATTCACCAGTGTCGTATGAGTGTACTCCATAGGTAGCCATTACAACTCGATCATGAATTTCACTGTATTGTAAAATGTGTTTCCATCTAATTTCTCTATGATGTTAAACTCATACCCGTATCGTGTGCCGGCTGCGATCTATCCAGTCGTTCGCCGCTCGAAGTCGTGCGTGCATCTTTACCTTCTGTAGCAATAATACCTACTGTTTACACCCGTTCTTCATGAAACATCGAATTGACATTGAATTGACTGAGTGGGATTGAGTATCTTTATCGGTATCTCACCCTAGCATATATTTTGGTCTATGATCTCACCAACAACGCACAATGAAGTTACACACAGTGTATAAACATATATTATAGGAATAGAAACGCGATAATTAAATAAAAATTAGCTCATAGTAATTTTCACCATTGAAATACGTCCATCAACCAATGACAACTCTCAAACAAATGATGATTAGACAACGATATGAGATTACGCAAACTCTTTGCTCCAATAGAAACGAAGATAACGAAGCCACCGTTTAATACAACATAGATTACTGTGGTGTTGTAATACTTGGTGGCACAGCCATAGACAAAATCTTTCTAAGGCCCACATGGCAGTAAGTCTCTGGTATATACAATATTGCATAGACTAAAATATATACTAGGAAACAATATTGGTCTATGGCAGTAAGGAAGAGAACCCCCCGGGTTTGGTGTTATTTTAACAACTTCCATAAAATGTTATAATTTTGAACGTGATGCATGTAACTGTACCGAAATATAAGGAGCTCCAAAAACAACTAAATCGGGGTCTATACCTATCTCGTGAGTATTAATTATAACTTAGTTAACAACCGCAAAAGTCTAGAACAGTGTTTGCCATAAAATGTTCCTTCCAAAAATATGACTCTGTCCCTCTATAACGGTACAAATGTGTTCAATATGAATATTAACTATTAATGTATTTTACTTTTAACTATATAATTGCTATTTTACAGCTCTGACTTTTTGATGTCTCGCAGTAGGTATGATTATAAGAGTATGCACCTTGAGGATAAAGCTTGTCTTCGTCTTAGCCTTAACCCCTCGCTTCACTCAGGACTCTACGTTACTCCCTCGCTACCTACCTCGAATTCAATTTTGAACCCCTCGCTGCGGAGTCCTCGTTACACTCATTTCAATATACCGCCCATGACGTAAGACACTGCTTAACTCTCTTGGTGCATGTTCTACTATTGTAAACTGTCATTCAACAAAACGGAAAAGTTGATAAGCACTTGTAATTATTGTAAATATTCATGGACCACCCTTTTTCATTCGCTTTCCAATTGGCCAGCAGATGTGTTGAATTTGAAAATTAAAGAAAATATTTTATGGACTAAAAAGTTACAAAAAGGGAGAATGGGAGATTGGACCGAGTCGAGAAGAGAGATTGACCGATAAATGACAAGATTTACGATTTTTATTGTAGAGAAACTATAAGATTTTGGTATAGATAATCATCGTGAGTTTAAAACGTTTTTATCTTCCATGAATTCATCAACGGCGTAATAATATTTCTTTGTTAATACATCTCTATTTATCTTTTTCCGTTTCGTTTCTTAGCTCAACAACAACCAATTTATTATTTGTTTGTTCACTGGCTATACGATCTAGGAATATATATTTTGCTTTACTCACTCCCGTGCTACATAATTCAAAATACAAAAATAAACGAGCTACAAAGTGGATGATAGTAGTTTTCCCTTAGTGTAGTGAGTAGTGGCCCTACCTTTGAAGCGTAAGGGGCCAGGTAGTATCCCTGGACGTGGAGAGTATTTGTGTGATGAGAAGAAATATTTGTTCCCGGGTTTTGGCAGTTGATATGCCTGCGACACAGGGTATCCTACTGCGAAGGTATGAGTATATAAAAAAATACTATTAATAATTTGAAATAGGCTCATAATGTTATTCAAGTTTTATTTTTACTACTAGCTGCGCCCCGCGGTTTCACCCGCGTGGTGACGAATGATGATGATGATGATGATGAATTAAGAGTAGCCTAAGTCACTCCTTATAACATCAGCTGTCATGAGCTCTCAATAAAATCGGTCCATCCGTTTCACAGATCAGACGGAACAAACAGATAGACAAACAGACAGACAAACATTTAAAAAATGTTTTTTTTTTATGTAAGCACCATACAAACTTTTATATGCATTTAGTGAATAGCTGTTAATTCGGAATTACAAACTGATAGTATAGTATAGTATAGACCGTTTATAGGTACTAGGACCTAGCAGATAGGTATGCTATTTATTGTTAAAAAGGTAATAATTTGTAATTAACGAATGTCAAATGGATATCTCTGGATGCAGGAAGCGAGTAGCCGGTCTAAGTGGCGTTCTATGGGGGAGACCTATGTTCAGCAGTGGACCTCTTCCGACAGATAATGATGATCATGATGATGATGAACGTCAAATGGTAAAAATTAAATGGTCATTGTTATAACATCGTTTAAACTTGACTTCTCTAAAAGCGCCATTACAATATTTTTATTAGCAGTTAGGGGTCCACCAAGGTGAAGGTTCAAAATCATTTCACGTCTAAACTGGTCCACCATTCAAGATCCATATCAAAGTTACAATTTCAAAGAAACTCAAGATCCCACGAATTAGCTGCAAATAGTGTTATTGCGACAGAGCTACAACCATTGTATACATATTCGGCATCAGCCAAATATCTATTTTATTTAACCACAAAAGTGTTCGCCGTAAAAAAGTTTTACGATAAAAGCTTTCATACGTTTTTTCGTTTAGTGCGTGTACAATACGTGGCGTACAATAATACGCAAAGGGGCTGTCAAAAATGTTTAATAGTTTTGTATATATATACGAAAGGAACATTCGATCAATGCCCATAACATTGCAAGTGGTTTAAAATGTTGTCCGTATGCAAATAGATTTGTTCAGTATTCAGAGGTTGATTAAACTTGTATAAAAATATTAAAGTAAAACGTTATTTTGGATGTGTAAATCTATGAAGCTCGTTACCGTATTAATGTTATTTTGTGTTTGTGGTGATTATTGGCATAATTTGATACCTGAATAACTAATTTCTAAGTAAGATGGGCAGCTAGTTGGCCTAGCCAATTATTGGAGTTTTCAGTCCAACCCTAAAGCCTCCGACATGACTTAATACTACCACAACCGAGAGCGCACTGCTCAGAAGTACGGAGGCGATAACAATAGCAACTTTGTACAGAAAAAAAATTATACCAAAATGTTAAAAATAAATATAATAGAGATTCGATAATATATAGATATTTTAACGGAAACTGCAAACAAAATACTAAGTGACTGTATGCAACAAAAACTAACTCATAATCACATCTTGAACATCTTCCGAGAATATTAAAACGTACCGTCAACTCGCTGCGATAAACCTCTTCTATACTTGTAAAAGTTAAAAAACAGGGTGAAGTTTTAATGAAATTATTTATCAGCTTACTTATAGTCTTCGAGTAGAGAGAATTTATATGAGCTTAGCATACGGACGATCATATTAACTTGATTAATAGTTTATATCAATAATGAGTTATAGAAGATTTAAACATATTTTATTTACTGTTTTATTGGTGTCGCATACTACAGTTAATTTCATGGCCAAACGTAACCTTGGCTCCACAGTTTTTTTTTTCAATTGTAGTGTTGAAATCACAGGTTATGACTGCGTTACCACGGTAATATTATCTACCCGTGGTGATACTTATCTTGAGTAGTGAGTTCTAATACCTTTTTTTATTATAATACGCAGTAGAACCCTAAAGGGAGATGCTATTTATCATTATGCCATATTTAAAGGTACCCCCTAAAACCCCACTATGTATTGCCATATTTGCTAAGTAAGTTTTAGGACCATTTGTGATACTGACTAACCAAAATGGAAATTTTGAGAGCAGTGGACGGTCAAACCTTAAGCATTACTACTTCCCTTTTGCCATGAATTTTCCCTTGACAGGCAGTAGGGCATTTACTATAGTTTTTACGACTGATCGGCATGGCGTTTTATAAAGGAAATTTCTTGTTGTGTTTACAAATGTTATCATGGAAAATAAAAGCCTAAAATATTATTACTTAATACACTTAACCAACATAATGCAGCCCATTATGTCCTCACTGCTGATGGATAGGCTAGTGGCCAACTTATGTCGAAGTTTTCAGCCCGCCCGTAGTCCTTCGACATAGCCGACTGTTGTCCTAAGGCAAACAACAGGGACCGACGGCTTAACGCGCTCTCCAAAGCACGGAAGCGCTCAGTTGAATAATGCCACTAGCGGTCACCCATCCAACTCCTGACCACACCAAGCGGTGCTTAAGAGGATTGCATAGCTTATTAGCGTATTGATTTTTTCAGTATTTCGGTTTTTTCGTTATAACGTACGGGCATAGTAAACAATGTGATGATTCCATGAAAAAAAAAATCACTGAAATCAGACAATGTTAAGAGGTAGAAAAGAGTTTTTTCTCTTAGTATGGAAAGTACTAGCTATGCAATCCTCTTAACATTGTTGATCGGATAAGATCGCCAAGCCAAACTCCGCTGTGAGCGCTTCACTCCGCTACGAGCTCTTCAGACTTAACTAAAATAACAGGTAATGTTGATATAGCAGGATAAGGTGGTTTTCGTGTTGCTCAATAACAACACGAGTTAGAGATTACGTTTAATATGCGATATAATTATCGTATATAAAACGTAATCTCTCAAATGCATTACAACTACTATTCTATACTGTTCAAATGTCTTTAGTTTGTGTATACCCTCCTAAGTACATAATTAAATAACTGCTTTGTATCCTCACCTCGTTACACGCCTTTACGGTTCTACATATAGGTACTAATGTAGGTTTTTTTTTTGTTGTATATCTATCCACAAGTTACAATGATAAGCAATATCTGGATGCTTTAAGTTGTATTGAGAATATAATTTGTAAATACTCTTTGCTTGATGATATTATTATATTAGGAGATTTTAATCTAAATTCATGTAGTGCTAATGTTAAGATGCAATTAGATTTATTTGTAGAGTTTTGTAAATTGAAACAGTTTAATAATGTTTTAAACCGATATGGCGGCATGCTGGATCTCGTGTTGGCTAAGCTAAAAACCGGATACCTTTCTCTGACTGGAGACGTGAAGCTTCTGGTGCTGGCGGACGCTTACCACCCACCGCTTGAGGTAACGTTGTTTCTTCTGCGCGGGACAGATTTTCACTGTATCTGCTATCGACTGGACAGATATGCTTAATCAGCAGGATATTGATGTAGCTACGGAACTTTAATACACAAAATACTTTCTTCTTACTACTTTCATTTTTGTAAATATAAAGAGCTAGGTTTAGCATTTAATCACTAAGTTTTTAAATATTATAGAAGTCACATTAAAGAATTAGTAGATAAAGAATATGGAAAGCACATTAAAAGCATTGAGTTAAATATCAGTCGGGGTCCTACCCAATTCTGGAAACATGTTAGAGATAGGCGTAAAAATAGAAGATCGTCAAACGAGTACACGCATGATGGAAATATCGTGGCAGGTCAGGAGGCAGCTGACGCGTTCGCCAAGTATTTCAGCTCCGTTTATCTTCCTGGCGTCCCGGTACTGGACGCCTGAGGCTGCTTCACGCTCGGATGATGCAGACTCGCGTCTGGTTTGTCTAGACAGCATCACCGTGAGTGACATTCGTCAAGCTGTTCGTCGCTTAAAGCCATCCTCAGCGGCTGGCCCCGATGCTATACCACCATTTCTGGTTAAGGACTAGATAGCCGCGTTAGAAGTTCCACTCTTGCATTTGTACAATCTTTCTCTCAGCACGAATCGCTATCCTGATAGGTGGAAAATATCTAGGGTTACCCCTGTGCCTAAAGTTACATCATCCTCGGATGTAACTACGTTTCGGCCAATATCAGTGTTAGGGGCATTTAATAAAGTATTCAAGTCAATAATCAACTGGTAATAATCAAATACCTATCTCGCCAGATTGAGGCCACTCTGACCGACTCACAGCACGGTTTCCGTACATCCCGATCAACAATCACAAACCACGTCACTTTTGTGGACTATGTTTCTGCTCATATGGATGCCGGTAAACAGGTTGACGCTGTGTTCCTTGATGCCAGACAGGCATTTGATGTGGTGGACAATGATATTCTGCTAATGAAGCTTTCGAAGATTGGGGCTTCACCTGGGTTGCTGAAATTTTATGGCAATTATTTTAAAGATCGGAGGCAGTATGTTCAATTGCATGCATACAGATCGGATGAGTTTTATACAAGATCATGAGTCAGCCAGGGCAGCACCCTTGGGCTAACCCTTTTCTTGATAATAGTCAACGATCTTCCTAAAGTACTGGGAACAACTAAGTGTTTGATGTTTGCAGACGATTTGAAAATATATATGTATCAGTAGGGCAAATAGCAGATTGTGTTGATATGCAGCAGGATATAGAGTCAGTGGAAAAGTGGAGTCGTTCAAATAAGGTTTCGTTTAATGTCGCAAAATGCAAACTAATAACATTCTCCAGATTAAAAGATCCTTTGGAGCCGACATATACATTAGAAGGTTCTCCGTTAGAGAGGGTACATTCCATCCGCGACCTGGGCATTACTTTGGACTCCCACCTTGACTTCCATGAACATGTTATTTCCACCTGTAAAGCAGCTAACAAAACGTTGGGGTTTATAATGCGAGCAGCATCACAGTTCTCGGATGTTAGAATTGCTATATTGCTGTATAACGCCTTCGTTCGCAGCAAGTTAGAATCTAGTGCCACTATCTGGGACCCGCGGGAATCCAAGTACACTCTGATGGTGGAACGGCTCTAGCGGAAGTTTGCTGATACGTCTATAAACGGAAGTATGGTTATTATCCATACCTGTACCCATCATTGTTTGTATCCGGAATGATAGGACTAGATACATTGGAGCTTAGACGAAAACTGTTGCTTCTAATGCACTACATTTTAATACTGCGCAGTAAAGTGAATAGTTCTCAATTATTGAGCAGTATTGGGCTGTACGTATCTACCTGATAATTACCTGCGGTGCGGTAGTCGCTGACGGCATCAGACGTTTGCATGTGCTGCGTCGCGAACGCAACACGCAAGAAACGCGCCCACACTGCGTGCCGTGTCCTTACTAAACGCATTTACCGACAAGTTCCAGCATGTCGATATTTTTAATGACAATATGAACATTATTTCTGCTAGCTTAAGATTATTTCTTAGTCATAGTTAATACCAACTATTAATATTAAAATAGTTTGCGCTTTGGTTTAGGCTGTAAGCATTCTATTGTTTTGTAAGCATAAATAAATAAATAATATCAGAATAATACGCAATATAAATATAAATACTTACAATAATAGTACATTACTGTAGAATCCAGTAAGTAAGCCTTCCTCCGGTTATTACGAGGCCAGGATGGCTTTCTTACTGGTTAAGGCTTGTATATATAATATACTATCCAGTAAGTATATTACATACTTACTTAATGGACAGTAGAAGTTTCCAAATATAAAATCTCGCTTCTTACTGGACAGTTGTGAATAAGTCTCCAGTAGAGTTCACTTTCGTATATATATGATACTTTTAAAGAGATTGTTGTAATGTTACCAACATTACATACCATTTTTGAGAAAATATACATTACAAGACAGAGGTTAGGAGAATAGGTAAATATGGATGACAACAACAAAGTAATTAAGAAACTTTCAAATTGTAACTAGCGTGTAAATAATCAATATAGCCTTAAAGTATTCATGCAATAGGAACAAACTTCCTGTAGCTGTCCGTGGCAAGTCCAACACAAAGTGCGGCAGCTCGAGGCGAGTATTGACTGGTTCGTAACTACGTAATTGAAACTCTTGTTTGTTCGACACGGAGATGATATTGTGAGGGTGCGAAATGAACGGTCTACGGCCTGATTTTGAATACCTTATTAGATAAAGGTAAAGTATATATTGTACAAACATTTTTTGTACGGCTCCGATATTACTGTTGGTAGCGACTCTGCCTTTGAAGCGTGGGTTTCTCAGGTGCGATCCCTCACCGGGACAAACACTTGTGTGATCAGCAGAAATGTTGTTATCGGGTCCTGGATGTTGTGTATGTACATGCCTCCCGTGACACAGCAATTAGTGCCGAAGATATGTGTGTAAACGTAAAAAAATTTTAATTTATTCATGGATTCATTTAAGTAAATAAAGCCTTTTTTATACCTTTCCGTATTTTGTTATATCCTCATTTTGAAGATGACTAGCAAAGTTGTTAAATTTGAAAATTAAATAAAAAAGTTTTAGATTGACATGGAAAAGTCAATGGCAAAAATCCTGGAAAAAAGCAGAGGATTTCAATCACAGAATTGGCCCTATTTACATGAGACTATACATTTAAGATTCCAATTTAGGCGTCGAGACACCAACTGTGGAAATTCTCTTGGTGTCAAGGAAGGATGATGTTAAAAAGGTAAAAAGTGGAAAGGTGGAAAATTGATAAAAAAAGGAATAGTGGTTTGGACCCAGAGAATCAATCAAACAAGCCGACAACCTACCATCGGACTATAAAAAGTCTCTCAGGTTTACTTCTTATTCAACCCAAGGAAATTATTAGACAATCTTTTTTTATTTCAAACCGTGAACGTTTTGTTTTTGCCCATCGAATAAATAAACGCAAATAATAATATGGTGTCTAAATAGTCCTCGTAAACGTAACGGAGATGACGGTTCTCCAGAGTAGTGGGCATTACAACCTTTCACGTTCTAGTTTTTATGAGGCTGTCCTACGATTCAAGTACGAGTTGGTACGTTTTCTGAAAAGAAAAAGAAAATAATAACATAAAGGGTAATGAAAATGTGTGGTTAGGTACATTAGTATAGCATCAACACTAAAGGAAATTGCACGAACTATATTATCGTGTTATTTCTGTCTATTGTATAGAAGTTGATAGAGATATAATGTTTAGACACGTTTAAAGTAGTCATTGTATTTAGTGAATGTCATGTAAGATGCGAGTATATAGGCCTTTTAGCCTAATATATATTAAATGTGAAGACGCGTTTCTCAGCTCCAAACATCGGAAAAAAAGTAGTGAGTTTTTTGGGTTGCAGAGAGGCACAAGATACCTCCAATAAAACACACTCTCACAGTTTTAGAGGTTCGATATTATAATTGAATTCCTCGCGATTTTATTTATACTAAAATAGGAACAAATTTTATAAAGTTACAAATTATTGCCTCTTAAACTATTGAAAAGAATTTGATGTGCTGTTTTTAGTTAGTTTGATAATGTTTATCCTAAAAGTAAGATAATGTTGTAATATACGAAGTCAGCGTGCCAAGTGACAAAGTAACACGCAATCCTAAGTATAAGCAATACGTTATATTATACAATGTTTTAATTATGTTAGGCGACGCAAGTGTTTCATTCGTAAACTTGAGTGTTTGTATTTTGCTTTATTGGTCTCTTCTTACTTATTCTTACGTACTTGAAATTGGATGAATCTTTTTTCGATCGCGCTCCATATATTATGGTCAGTTATGTGTTATTATGTGTTACAAATTATATTATGACAGCTGCTATGTTGGATATCTTCACATACAATATAATGCCACATACATAGCTTTTAAGTTTATTTATGTTTCATATCAATGCAACGTTAGGGAGCAAAGCAACGTGCTCAAATAACAATAAATTTTAAGGCAGTGTGAATATCTATTACTTAAAATTACGGTTAGAAAAGTATGTCCAGCGTGCGACTATAAATAGCAAGGTTCGATGATAAAATCTATAACCTCTATTTAAAGTATGCCCAGCAAATGACTACCAGAAGATAAAATTGTTTGATTGATGATAAAACTATTACTCCTGGGATATCATTCTATCTCACTAGATAAGACACGACTAAATACAATCGTAATAAACCACCAACAGACGTTTTCATTAAGTGACCGAACAGCTGCTTGAGATCACAATAATAGGGCTAATCAATCACAGCGAAAACAGACAATGTATACTGACTGGAGAGGATGGTATCCTTATACCAAATCTATAAGTACTTATAATATAAAGAGGAAAGATTTGTTTGTTTAAATTGAATAGGTTCCGAAACCACTGGACCGATTGGAAAAGTTCTTTCACCATTAGAATTCTACACTATCCTTGATGAACATAAGCTATATATTGATTCATCATCATCATTCATTACCATTATTCATTATATATGCGAGGGAAACCGCGGAGTGCAGCTAGTGTTTTAGAAAACCTGTTCACCCGTCTCAGCACTGAGTGGAATATTAGTAACTACCTTTGTTTCTTAAGATTGTCTCTATCAAGTACTTTATTCATGTACTTTTAGTGTTCGGAAAACATGTAACTGGCACAGCAAAGACACAGAATACGTCGTAGTACATGTAAAGGTCTTATGGGCATGCTATAAAGCAAAAAATAATTTTAATGTTCCCATATTACTTGTAGAGGAAGCGGACGGCGTAAAATGTCGATAAATAGGCGTAGTAATATTCCGTAGAATATTCTGTGGACAATTACAGCGTCGGTTGCTGGTTTAATAAACGAAATCTTGGCAAGGAGCCAACTCTGAGAGTATAACTGTTTCGTTTACCTCCACGGCGGTATGCAAGACAATTGTAGTTTTGGAATTTACTACGTTTAATTGGCAAATGTAAATACTTAACTTAATAATACTTATAGTTTTTGGTAAAACAAAACAAATTTATCTCATTATAGGTATATGGATCAAATTGTAGAAATTCATTCTTTTTAATTCAAAACGTCGTCGCCTCTTTTCGACGAAATGGGAGAAAAATTGCACTTACCGGCGAATAAAATTATTTTTATACATTGTTTTTAGGAAATTCGCTCATGCTCATTCTGTGTATGTTAGAAATGCCGGGATATGACTGACATGTATGCACTCATACCCCGGCATTTCTAAACGTTTACCGATATATATTGAATTAGTTTAAAATTATATTTAAAATCTGCAGTAGTAAAAGAAGAAGGTATCCTGCTATTAAATTCTGCAAAGCAAAAAGAGGAAAAGCTGTTGGGCCTGATGAGATCGCTAATAAAATTTTACAACTTTTGAGTGAAAAGAATATACTGAAGGATACAGTTTAGTGCTGTGTCTCTTCTCTATTCTCGTGACCGAAAATCAAACAACCTCAAAATGTGCAGCGAGTAGATAACGCTATCGTAGATGGGCATAAGCAAAAGATTTTGTAATGGTTATTCACGACCGAATTTATATTAAGATAAGCTTTCGAATACGCAACTTTATTTTAGAAATGGCATCAGAACTAGTAATTCACTTATCTGATACATAATCAAGGTCTTGCAACGTCCACTCGAGGAGTTCCCAGCTTGAGAGAGCGAGTGCCATGACCTCATCGCAGTGGTGGGGGCTGAACGTTCACTTCCGTCCGAACACGGGGCTAGTATTAAGCGAACGGTCGTGTCACAGAAGGAGGATGTGGAGAGGGAGAGATAGATAACTTCTACTCTCCCAATCCGCACTCGGAGAGTCGGGCGTAGGAAGAGCGCGTATCAAGCCCACGGAATCAGACCTCAACTGACCTCGGGATGGCGCGCGTGGTGTTTCCGCGTGCCTCTCAAGGATGTTGCGGTGGAGTGACTCCTGCTTCATCCTACCGGGATGGGGTCCTCAGCATGAGAAGGCCAACGCTACCAGGGTTACGGACGAGTGAGAAGCGTCCCTGACATTAGAGTACACGGAGAAGCACCGGGTGGTAGTTTAGTAGGTATGATCTGCTTGCTGCTATGGGTGCAGTCGGCGCGTAGCGTAGATACCTTGTTAAATTTCTCCGGGTTGGCGTGGATGTGTAAGTGCATTCCCCATACGATAAAACAGGCGTTGCAACGTTGCGGGGACACTGTTTTGTAATGAATGAATACATCTTCATTACTTAACTAGCATCACATCAGAGCGATAATATAAATACAAATGTATATTACGATATACGAACGTAAAATATAAATGTATTTAAATAACAATATAATTGATTTATAAATTATGAGTTAGAAATCATTGTTAAACTATTTAAATTAAAATAAATGTAAATAGAATAATTATATGCCGATTACCTTAAAAATCCTAAAATATCGTCAAATTAAATGAAAGACAATTACAGCATCCAAATCACTATATGCGGGTAGAGTGCCCAAATAGTTGGTAACGTTACCTCTTTGAATAGCCAGGCTGATACGTTGGACGAGGTAAGCACCAGATCTCTCATCTCTCACCTGTAGTTTATTTAAGACGCCGGTACAACTCCTTTACTAAACACCGTCATCTGGACCACAAAGACCCATAGTTTCAACCAAAGCAAAAATCCAAACGAAAGAAATACGTAATTATACGCAAGAGAAGCGTTTCGTTGAGGTTCTGTAACTACTAAGAAGAAACTTACTGTTGGCAAAAAACTTAAATATCCTTATCTTTACAAGAAAGTAGGTTTCCATTTGCACTCTGCTTGTTGTTGATAACGTAAATACATAATAGGTTATCTAAGTCTATGATAGCATCACATTTTATTAGCAATATATTTTATATAAAAAAAACTAATTATGTTACACCATGATGCCTATAATACACTTAAATATAATCTAATGATATATAAAATCATTGTCTACTACTCGTATTAACTTGATCAATTAACTTCGAGATTAGGGTAGGAGTTAGGGCCTATTAAAATTTACTACTAGACGTAAGAGAAGGGCTTACTAAAGACGTAAAGCAACCTCAGCTACAAATTTCAAATATCCATGGTTTAGAAGTGGTTTGGCAATTCTAGTTTTGAAACAAAACAACCCTAAGAATCATTTAGTCTGTCGCGTAGAGTCTTTGGAAAAAGAAAAAGGTCCTAAGAAATAAGGTTATATGGTTATATTCTAGTTTACTGGTTTGATGCATGTAAATAAAAGCTGCATAAAGTTGCTGCTAATTTACTACTTTAGTACCTGAATAACCGAGCTTCGCTCGATTTCAATGCGATTACAAAGTGTAGTAGTGAGATCTAGCGTTGATTTCAAGATGTGGTTCAACTTCAGCAAGTGGCAACCAATTGACCAACCTCGGTTATTGAATAGCGAGATTTTCCACCACGGTTTGCAATTGTTGACAATACAGATCTGACGTAATCGTCTTACCATAATAATATCTGTAGTGATGATACCAACACTGGTCCACCAAACACTCACCAGTACCTTTTTCCGCCAGCCGCACTTACACAAAACCTCTGACGTGGTTCGCGATAGAGCTGATTTCACGATCACCTTTAACCGTTGTGAACTAGGTCGCACACGAGGATTGTTAGTTGTAAGTAAAAACGTTGGAACCAAAAACGAACCGTATTTGCTGCATCTGCAGCGTTGGTGCCACGGTTGTACTCGTATATTCGTAAATAACGCGATGCCTAAAGTGTTCCATACTATGAACACTATTGCGTACTAACGTCGTATGTGACACGTAGCTGTCCAACATAAAGTGTAGCCTACGATGACGCAGCGCGAATACGATGTGTGGCTGTGGCTAGCGGTGGTTATTCAGTTGGGTTGTTGATACAACGTAAACAATTGAAACCCCACCTCGTTTTATCGTACATACTATCCGTCAAATATTACGCCATCATAGTTGTGAGTACTAATGTTAGTATGTTTTGACCAACCATACAATCCATGCTCGAACTGCTGGGTCAATAGTAAATTAGTCAAATTGAATATGGAACTTTTACGCAGCTGAAATCAGATACAATTATTTTCCTTTCTGTACATGTTTAACTGGTTTGTTCGTACCAGTGCAGTATAAGTACAGCTTAAATCCTGATACGGTTTTAATCATTTATTTCTCATAAGAATTCACAAATATTCACTTACAGAGAAATACATTTTATGTGTAGTAAACATCAGCATAATAATAATAATTAAGACGCGAAAGTTTGTATGTATGGATGTGTGTTACCTACTATTTCACGCAAAAACTCTTGAATGGGTTTTAATGAAATTGGTATGAGGCTATGTTTATGGCGCCGGAGTAATATACAAGATGCTTTTTCATCATCATCATCATACGTCACCACGCAGGTGTAACCGCGGCACGCAGCTAATATTCAATAAGTATATCAACACATCCTCAGGGGGCCTACTCCCACCTTTTATGAAACTATCATAAATCAGGAGCCTTTTGTAATAAGCTTAGAATAATCATACTTACTATCGTACTCCCACCGACACAAAACAGCAACCAAATTTAATTGTTAGGTTGCAAAGTGACTATTTTAAGAGATGGCCGGGAGTACGTATATTCAAAAATTTTACATTGGAACAATGAAACTTAGTGTCAATAGTTACGTTAAAGTACGCGACGATTTGAGCGAACTATTTGATAATACGTCATCAAAACGTCTATCGTAATCCAATATTATTTTTAGCTTGCTATTATGACGTGGTGGTACCAAATTTAATGGTAAGGTTGAAACATGACTACTTTAATTTGTATATTTTGTGCCTTTACAGTAAGAGGCGGTTTGTGAGTAGATACGAAATGAGAATAGACAGTGGGACGGCACGAAGTGGTCAATGTAGATATTATTTAGTCACAGATTGATCTTATTTCTTATATTAATAAATTCCACTGCAACAGAACAATATAATTTAAAACTTTACAGTAAAACACCACATAAACAAAACCTATTTACAAGTAGTCGTTATTACTAACAACAATATTCCATATTCAAAGCATTTCTTTACGAAAAATATATGTTAAAAATCAAAGAACAACTTTCTAAAACTGTTTGAACGTGAATATTCAACAAAAATGCACAGAAAAAAATGCTCGTAGTTTTAGGGAGGAAGATCGGAACCCATTCAGGCTTGAAATTAAAAAATGTGCCTAAAACCACAGAATGCCGAAGCACTGATTGTATAGTTAGAAAAGTCAAAGGAAAAAATACAGTTTCTGTGTGGGCTGGGTTGGGGAACTTGATTTTATAAATCAAGGATTGTACTGCGAAATATTTAGATTCTTCTCATTCTTTTAGAAAATATTTTCCAAAAAAAGGCCCCAAGTTTCTTGCTGCATCATATTACCTCATACAGGTTCTATTTATTTTGGTATACAGCAACCCGACACTAACATCCGTATTTATAAACAAACAAAAGTTATGTACTCGTAATTACTTAAGGAAAAGTAATTACTTGCAACGATTTTAAATTCTAGGATTGCCTAGGATTTGCCTGAAGTTAGAACTGTCAAAGGCTAGAATTTTTAGCCGAGTAATAGTCACCATTTCCATTGCAGCAATGAGAACACGTACATTTTTCGTTCTTATTGCAAAAGTTAAGTATAACAAGTACATTTTGAAAATTTAATACCGACTTCGATTCTATTCAGTTATTGGAGTGTATCTCAAAATCTACTGGACCGAATTTGATGAAATTTAAATTGGACAACACGGGAAGCACCAGCAAAAACAGAATTGGTTCATCCAGTCGAAAGTTATGAGGTGACAAACATAAAACATTAAAAAATACAGTCGAATTAAATACCTCCTCCTTTTTTGGCAGTCAGTAGAAAATTACAAACGCACACAAGTCGGAACTGTGAAAGATCTATTATGCTGTAAACATTAAATTCCCATGAAAACAACCTAATACAAGTGTAAAAGGATACATACAATTTTGATAGGGTTATGTCATGCATTTACTTTAGTAAGTAACGTTCATTGCTTGACTATAGAACAAGATTTTATGTAGAAGTATTCTATCGTCAATTTAATGCTCATATTTACATGTTTACCCTTTCATTTTGAAATAAAACACTTCCTTCGTAGTTACACGTATGATTTAATACAACCTCACTGCCTCTCGGCTCAACCAGAAGTGTTCGCTAGCCAGCCAACCTCCCCATAACACAATTTGCCCCTCCTTAGTAGTTGGTGGGAACCTCCGACAGACAACGTGTTTCCGGTGGCCATATTTTAAAAAGGTCTGTGTCTAGCAAAACTTGTCAAATGACTTCCGTTAATATTTATAAATTCACTAGAAAATCTTTGCACAGAGTATAAAATAGCGGAAATCATGACATTCGGCCATCCGACAACGTGTTGCCTCCCGGCATGTAACACTAAAAAATTAGATTCACAAACTTAACGACTTAAAATTTAATACTATTTTGACTAATTGCATATGTTATATATTGAATATAATACTATTAAACACACAATTCACAAACAGACGATTGTTGTATATCATAAATACACTTAACTTCGATTCTATTCAGTTATTGGAGTGTATCTCAATATCAACTGGACCGAATTTGATGAAATTTAAATTGGACAACACGGGAAGCACCAGCAAAAACAGAATTGGTTCATCCAGTCGAAAGTTATGAGGTGACAAACATAAAACATTAAAAAATACAGTCGAATTAAATACCTCCTCCTTTTTTGGCAGTCAGTAGAAAATTACAAACGCACACAAGTCGGAACTGTGAAAGATCTATTATGCTGTAAACATTAAATTCCCATGAAAACAACCTAATACAAGTGTAAAAGGATACATACAATTTTGATAGGGTTATGTCATGCATTTACTTTAGTAAGTAACGTTCATTGCTTGACTATAGAACAAGATTTTATGTAGAAGTATTCTATCGTCAATTTAATGCTCATATTTACATGTTTACCCTTTCATTTTGAAATAAAACACTTCCTTCGTAGTTACACGTATGATTTAATACAACCTCACTGCCTCTCGGCTCAACCAGAAGTGTTCGCTAGCCAGCCAACCTCCCCATAACACAATTTGCCCCTCCTTAGTAGTTGGCGGGAACCTCCGACAGACAACGTGTTTCCGGTGGCCATATTTTAAAAAGGTCTGTGTCTAGCAAAACTTGTCAAATGACTTCCGTTAATATTTATAAATTCACTAGAAAATCTTTGCACAGAGTATAAAATAGCGGAAATCATGACATTCGGCCATCCGACAACGTGTTGCCTCCCGGCATACACTAAAAAATTAGATTCACAAACTTAACGACTTAAATTTTAATACAATTTTGACTAATTGCATATGTTATATATTGAATATAATACTATTAAACACACAATTCACAAACAGACGATTGTTGTATATCATAAATACACTTAACTTACACTAGCTAAATAATTAATATACTTAAACTAACTAAAATACACAATATAAAACAGTCATTTCTAACAATAGTGACTATAAATCATGACATTCGGACAGATTTATCAATTTAAATATATTTATTATGATTTTGTCTACATTGATTTGTATCTACATAATACAATTATACCTGTACATTAATTATTTTTAATCGTTAAACATTCATAAACAATAAAATGTATGTATCAAAATATATATATATATATATATATATATATATATATATATATATATATATATATATATATATATATATATATATATATATATATATATATATATTCAATGATAAGTTTATCTAAGAGCTACCACTAGAACTACTTTCATCAGAATTATGTAACTCTAACGCTTTAATATGGATCCATGGTCAAATTCTATCTGCCGCAATGACAGTTGTATATGGTTTTCCTTTCTTTTTAAATCCCGGGACGTCGGCTATTCTATAACGATCATTGCCGAGCACTTCGGTTATCTTAAATGGACCCACAAACTTTGACAAAAGCTTTGCACTCTTCTTATCATTACTAAAATTATAACGGCAGATTTTAACCAATTCGTCAACGTTATACAGAGTTGCTGGAGCTCTATTCGCGTCATGTCGTTCTTTATGTTTGACTTGTTCCTTTTCAATATTTTTACTAATACGTTCCCTTACATCTTGCAAATTAGAATGCACGATATTTCCTTGAATGTTGAGCTTATTTGACAAAACATCACGCATTTTGACTCCAAACATAGCTTCTGTCGCAGTCTGTCGAGTTGAAGCGTTTACGGTATTGTTAATGCCCCATTGAATTTTACCGAGGCACTTGTCCCAGTCACGCTCATGGCCAGAGCTGTTTTGTGCTGATAGAGAGTTCAAAATAGTCTGATTAAAGCGTTCAGCCTGACCATTTGCCCTGGGACAAGCAACTGCGTTCAAAACATGTTTAATACCCTGTGCCTCGCAAAAGGTTTTAAATGCCGATGACGTAAAACTAGTGCCACGATCGGAGATAATTCTAGCTGGCACACCAAAATCATAGAATATTTTTTCTAGAACTTTAATAGTGTTTTTTGTCGTGACGTCTTTCACCGCTCTTATAAACACATATTTTGTAAAAGCATCAACCGCGGTAAGAATATGTGTGTTGCCTTCCTTGCTTTTGACAAAAGGTCCAAGGTGATCAATATGAATAGTATGAAATGGTATTTGCACCTTTTCTATGGGGTATAAATGTCCAGATTTTTGTTTTGCCGAGGTATCCTTATTATAAGCACACTCTACACAGGCAGATATATACTTTTTAACAAATCTTCGAAGTTAAGGAAACCAGTAAGAGTCTTGAATTCTATCTATAGTTTTCGCGTATCCAAGATGGCCAATCTCGTCATGATTAGCTCTACATATCTGCCACCGAGCACTACGCGGGACAACCAAACATAACTTATCACCTACCTTCCTAAACACCGTACTGTTTTTGACCAAGTAATTCTTGCGAATGTCTCTACATTCTTGATCACAGTCTGGCTTAAGAATTTTTAATATGCGGGATATATCTGGGTCCGCTAGTTGCAGCGACAAAAGCCAGTTCTCTTTGTCTATATTGAATACACTGACAGATGGATTATCTTCAGATTCCATGGATAGTTTGGTATTCCTGCTCAAAGCGTCTACATGCGACATTTGGACGCCAGGTCTTTAATCGATATCAAATGTGAACTCACTTATTTGTAGCCACCACCTTGCTATCCGTGGAACCAGGTCCCTTTTTGTAAGTGTAGTGCGAAGAGCAGCACAATCAGTATATACCTTGAAATGAATACCTAAAAGATATACCCTGAATTTTTTTAGTGAACACACTACAGCTAATGTCTCTAGTTCGTATGAGTGTAAATGTTTTTCTTCAGGAGTAGTTTGGCGACTAAAATAAGCAACAGGCTTTAAAACTCTTGCATGTTTTTGCCATTGCATAAGTATACCTCCCACTCCCAAAGAACTGGCATCAGTGTGTAATTCTGTCTCAAGGCTAGGATCATATAAGGCGAGAACAGGTCGGCAGACAAGTTTTTCTTTTAACAATGAAAATGCCTCATCTTGGGCATCTGACCATTGCCACACAGATTCTTTACGTAGCAGAGATGTTAAAGGGCGAGCAATTTCTCCATAATTTTGTATGAATTTCCTTAAGTAACCGGCTAAGCCAAGAAACTGTCGAACCTCGTGAATGTTATTTGGTTTAGGAAATTCCTTCACCGCTAATACTTTTGCCTCGCCTGGTTGAATGCCGTGAGAGGAGATCTCATATCCAAGGTAACTTACAGTACTATCAAAGAAGCGACATTTTGTTAGTTTTAGAGTAAGGCCATATTGCCTGAAAAGTTGCAACACTTCTTCTAGTCGTATAAACATTTCATCGACACATTTTGATGGTATGAGTACGTCATCTAAATAGGCTAATGCATATTCAAACCTCTTCTTTCCCAGAATTTTGTTGACCATCCTTTGGAAGACAGCCGGTGCATTGGCCAGACCAAAGGGCATTCTTTTAAATTCATAATGGCCATCAGGCGTAACGAAGCCCGTAAGATGTCTGCTCTCATTGGCCATTGGAATTTGATAATAACCTGACGCAAGATCGAGGGTCGTAAAGAAACTATTACCACTCAAATTGGAAATTTGATCTTCGATAAGCGGAAGGGGAAAACGATCCTTGATAGTCTTATTATTCAGGGCTCTAAAGTCTACACACAGTCTCTGCTCACCAGTTTTCTTTTTCACCATCAAGATTGGACTGGCGTAATCCGACTTAGATTCCTGAATAATACCGTTTTGCATTAACTCATCTATGGCCTCCCGAACTTGCTCACGCTCGTAATGAGATAAACGGTATGGACGGTAGAAAATTGGCTTATTATCAGTAAGGTCAATTTTCATCTCTACATCAACTACACAACCTATTTCCCTAAGGTTAGTAGCAAAACAGTCACGGTAATTCTGTAATAAGGAATATAGTTTTTCCAATTGATTACGACTCAACCCTGGACCACTTTCGATGTCTTCCTTGTTAAGGGGTTCCAGCGTAGAGAAGTCTTTGACTATTCGATTGACCCGACATACCTTTTGTTCGGTAAATGGAATCGACCTAGCTATCAATGTATTTTGTTGTAGAATTATGGTATTTGAGGATAAATTAGTTACGACAACTTCACTTTTTCCGTTATCAATAGCAAAGGCACCTTGAAATAAACAGTATTCTTTTCCTGGTTCGGCCGTATTGTAACCTTCGATGAAAACGTCCCCTGTAAAACTGAAGTTTGCATGTACAGGGACAACGCTGGTTTTTGAGACCTCAACAGTGTTAGTGACAAAAAGCTTCAAAATACCTTCATTGTCATAAAAGGGATTTTTACTAGGACTTTTGTAAAATATAAGTTTTGAGTTATCTTTCAGAACAGTGACAAACGGCAGTTCCGTGAAGTTTTGTCCTACCAATACTGATGTCTGCAAATGCACATCATCTACTATAAGGACTTCTATGGTGGCATCAACTTCGTCTATTTTAATGTCTACATTCGATTTATACAAGGGTATGACCGACGACTGACCAAAACCTTTCACGACTGGTACATTATTAAAATCTTTTAGTAACCGTAACGATTCAGCATCGGATTTGCGCACAAGTGTACATTCACTACCGAAGTCAATGTATGCTTCCAGAGGCTGATCTTTAACGACAATGTTCTTAAAGTATTTATCGTTACCTTTATTGTAAGAGTCAATTTTTAGTGTTGTCTTTTCAGAATCATTTACAACACGATGAGAGGTATTTTGATTGGAAGGGACGAAGGGTCTCAATTTACAATTTTCATTATCGTGCCCTATCCTATTGCAACACCTACACTTCAAAAGTGGCTTTGTACACTTAAAATAAGGATGACCTTTGGAACGGCAGTTGTAACACGTGACAGTACTTGAGCCAGAATGGTTAGAAGTTTTATTTAGGCTGTCAAAAGTGCTAGGTTTATAAATTGTTCGTTCTCGTATTTTGGAGTGTGTGAAAGTCTGTGGTTTCTGCGATGCAAGGAAATTAAGCAAGTCTTCAGGTTCAGAACTATTTAGAGCCTGTGCTCCATTCCTAACAGATCGATCGTTAATACCATATACTATACAGTCAACTGCCTTTTTACCTGTAATCTCACATCGATTTAATAAGCTTAACTTATCGTAATAATATTCACGTAGACTTTCTTCGTTACGTGAGGTACGATTTAACATTTCTTCCAATAAACGTCCATAGTTCTCCTCACTGGGGAATGCCTTACGGAGTTTAGCTTGCCATTCAGACCATGTGAACACGACCGTTGGTAACGCTTCGAACCATCTCTTCGCTAAACCGACTAGTTTTTGTAATGAGAAGTGTATAATATGTTTCTCATCCCAGCCGTATATTGTAGCGCACTCGTTCACTTTTCTTAGCCAGCATTCAATAGATTGTGACCGATTTGATGGGTCAAACTCGGGAATAACGTTGTTCAGATTATGGTTACTAAAAGAACTTTTAGGTGCGTTCCCAGTGCAATTTTTCAATAACTCTAAAACAGCTTTAGTAGAAAGCTTACTTGCTAACCTGCGGTGTTTTCGTGGTACAGCTTCATCACTGGAACTGGGTGAAGAGGAAGAGCTTTTCCTCTTCTTTTTAGTCTTCTTCGTCCGCTTTCGTCGCTTCGGCGGCGTATCGGGTGGGGTACCAGCTTCATCGCTTGAAGTCATTGCCACGTCTTACTGAAATGTACATAATATTTCTGGCGTAATCCACTCAAAATAACCACTAAAGTAAATTTTAAGTAGCAGGTTATAGATTTGCAAAAGTATTTAGTACTTAAATCGTTCCAAACCACAGACAAGCGTTAACATAAACGTAAGGATAGGCAGGTGATATTTAATTATAAATAACCAAAATAAAACCAGTGGGCAAACATAGACCACTCAATCCAGTAAGCAAACATAGCTTACTCGGTTATCAGACGACTAGCGGCTCGAACAACAACCGACGGGAAACATACCCGAGTAATATAACAAAAAAATCTGCGAGCACAACTAGTACGCCCCCTAAACCCTAGCGCTAGTGGCTCGCACAACATTATACGGGAAGCATACCCGCACAATTAACCTACGAGCTCCACTAGTTATCCAGTGAACAAACATAGTTCACTCAAAATCAAGCAAAGGTATAATTTTTAAGAGTATCTTTTACTAGTGGCTCGCACAACATTATACGGGAAACATACCCGCACAATTAACCTGCGAGCTCAACTAGTTATCCAGTGAACAAACATAGTTCACTCAAAATCAAGCAAAGGTATAATTTTTAAGAGTATCTTTTACTAGTGGCTCGCACAACATTATACGGGAAACATACCCGTACAATTAACCTGCGAGCTCAACTAGTTATCCAGTGAACAAACATAGTTCACTCAAAGTAAAATTTAAAACAGTCATTTTTAATTAAATATCACTTCTCATTACAACGACATTATCAAATATATTTTACCAGTGGCTCGCACAATATAGTACGGGAAACATACCCGCACAATAACCCTGCGAACGCAACCAGTATTCAAGATGTAACCAATAGTAATATTGCATAGTTCAGGGATATGCATCATCGTTTAAAAAGAAACATCAGTAATTAGTGCTTACTTATCGGGGTATAATTCCAACGAAACGATCAATTACTGGGGCATCATTTTGTTATCATTTTTATCAACCAACAAGTTTTAAGCATTGCAAAAACTTTAATTTTGTAAAATGAAAATTCTATTTTAAGATCAATATATTCTCGTATTCGCTTCACAGTAAAAACATATTGTTCAATAACACAAAAATACACTGCGATAGTATCAGATTAACTATGCATGCACACACAAGAATAATAGAAACTCGGTGTTAACACCAAACAGTATCTAAATTTAAAGTATTTAAATACGCATGTATACAACAGGCACCAGCCGAACGTAAAATATGCTATCAGAGAGTAGCCCTGACCCAGCAACAGCACGCTCGACTAGTGTATGTGAGAAATTCGCGCTAGTATTGCCAAGGAGTAGCCTTGACCAAATTCACACGCACACTCGCACACACACAAACCATTTTGACATCACGTTATCAGAGTGTTGCCCTGAACTAACATGTTGCAAAATAACATTGTACCGTACTATATACATGCGGTATAATCATAAAACAGTTAATGAAAAATATTGAAAGGTAATGAGACATAAATATGCATAGGTACACTGCGGGTAAAAGTCAAGACATGTAAGGTGTTATCAGAGAGTAGCCCTGATCGAACCCAGACACGTCTGACTAAGTGTATGGAAATTAGCGCCGTAATACTGTCAAAGAGTAGCCTTGACCAAGTAACCGCACATAATTCCATACCCTTTTTGTAATTTACGCATCACATTGTCAGAGAGTTGCCCTGACCTAACATGCTGCGCAAATACATGATGAACACTGTACAATATGCGATAATTATGTTCATAAAAGTGCAACACCAAATGAAAAACAATTATTGTAATGGTACGTAACCAACATTTCACCACTTGTGAGCGTATAAGTGAACAAAACCGAATAAAATACAGATGTACGGAATAATTAACATACCTTTTCTTGGTTCCTCCCTCTTCTGAAGTGAAATAAAACACTTCCTTCGTAGTTACACGTATGATTTAATACAACCTCACTGCCTCTCGGCTCAACCAGAAGTGTTCGCTAGCCAGCCAACCTCCCCATAACACAATTTGCCCCTCCTTAGTAGTTGGCGGGAACCTCCGACAGACAACGTGTTTCCGGTGGCCATATTTTAAAAAGGTCTGTGTCTAGCAAAACTTGTCAAATGACTTCCGTTAATATTTATAAATTCACTAGAAAATCTTTGCACAGAGTATAAAATAGCGGAAATCATGACAATTTCAAAGCAGTAGTAGTTACGTAAAAATGAGATATCTGTGGCATATTAATATGATCTCAATAAAAGGGCAGTTCCTAAATTTATAATGTTCTCTGCTATAACCCAACTCAACTTACAAGGATAGATAGGAACGAAACAACAGAAGTACTCAGAATTAGAAGAAATGTCAATCTTGGAAAGTTTTTAAACTGATCTTGGCAAAATTAAACGGTTTGTTTTAGCAAAATTGATTTAGAGGCCAGTGACGTTTCTGAAAAGTTTTACGCCTACGTTGATTTGATTAATTAATGTTTAGATATTGGTAGCGTTTCACTTGTTCAAAAAAACTAAACTAATCTACCGAACTAAAAATGTATTATGGTGGTCCTTATTTTGTTGACAATAAAATCCAAAATCATTTAAGACTTAGAATGACACTTCTAATAATAGGATTATTCTATTCAATTTTGGGTTATTTTACGTTAGTATAGCGAGCACCAAGTTACGTGACGACTAAACTGTCTAAAATATGCCCACAATTGAAGAGGAATGTCTAATTTTAGTGCCGTCATTCGAAAGTGTTATATTACTAATTTGGATTTTAACCTCAACAAAATAAGTACTGCCATAATTTTGAGATTTTTAGCTAAGAGAATGTCTGCAGAATCGTCATCATTGTACATATTTATACGACTTAATAAAAAAGAGGAGATTTTGATGTCGTTGCGTATATCGTCTCATTTAATTCGATAGGTAATATACATCCATGTTAGTAACATCTAAATTTCAAATTAAAATCTTTTTAATTAATATGTACTTGATAGGAACTGATCAAGTCACTCAACGCTTTGTTACCAAATACCAAACACATTTGGTTTACATTTGATTAAAACTTACGTAAATTGAACACATTGTAAGCACTTTTATTATGGAAGACAAGCCATGCGCCTGATGGTATGCATTACGTACTGGCCTACTGTGCGCTTTGGGTATCCTGTAAGCACAGTATGCATTTGATAAATAAATAAATAAATACGCTTGACCAGGACAGTTGCAGTGCCATCCAGAGCTTACAACTAAAGTTGAGCGTATCACTGTACTGTTCTCATCACAATGAAACATTGGTTGTTGAGTCTCTTTTGCCCAGTAATGTGCTACAGTGCCCTTCACACTCTAACACAGTAATGCTTACGCACAATTGATTCGAGGTAGAATATCTGGCACTGAAGTGGAACCAACGAAGACGGCCTCTTGCACAGGAAACCTACAACCTGGTATGTCGGGTTACCTCTCTTCTTATGATTCGAATCCCGACGGCGGAGTGAATATTCTTTAATTAACTCCGTATCCTCAAGGTACTTCCAACTCTACTGATTATTTTCGGATTATTTGTCTGATTTTAACCAACGTACTCCTGCAATAAGATGTATGGATTTCATAATTTTCAAAAGTCAAAAACCTCAGCATTCAATTTCATAAAAACGTACACGTTAAAATTATTCTAAAATGAAGTTATATATATATATATAATGACCGAGCGAAACGTATCTGCTTTAACTGGCCAAATTGACTTTCATCTGTCCGTATATTTGTTACGTTGTTCGTTTGTCTTCCTGTACAGGTCGGATTTTTCAACCAATTTCGATGATACATGGTATGCATATTTTTTTTTTTATATATTAGGAAGGACATAGAGGTGTCCGGTGTCTCTTTTTGCCACTACGGGCATTAAAAACGACACCGGACTGTTGGTGAGTGCACGCAGCAGTCAACCGAGGGACAACAAGTGCATATAAAGTGCTAGACAACGACAAGGGCGAATCCTTGCCTAGTAGGGAATAGAGATGCCGTTGGCCGCCAGCACTGTCTGAAACAAAACAAAACACAGGTTAATAATGATGATACTAGGATGATACTAATAATCATTCAATTGAAAATCGATACGTTACCTTTAGATTAATACACATTACCAAACTATAACACAGATTACCTTGTATCTGATTTCGGATTTCGACGACCTCGATGTCTAACTGTGAAGACTGGAAATCCAAAATCAGACATATTACCTCTCGTGACTCGGCGAGTAGACCCTGAATTACCAATATTACCAGGAGGCTGACTGATCGATGCCAGAGCTGTCGTGATGTGGTCGTCCGGGTCATCCAGGAGGTGTCGTGAGCGGCCGCGTGGCGGCCTGTGTAGTATGGATCTGATGTGTGTGTTGAGTAGTTAGCGGTTTGCACCACTAGTAGGTTGGGATGGTGGGGGGCCGCATATAAGTAGCGACGAGAACAGTCTTTCATGAACTGAACGATAGAGGGGAGTTCTATTAGGGAATACCACGGTGCGCCTACTTACTGCCTTGCGGGTAAAGCGATTTTGAATTGTTTGAAGTCTATGAATGTGCCTATCTGAAGCATGACCGAATGTCACAGTCGCGTAGGTCATTATTGGACGAAGTATGCATATTCTACTATTAAATATATTTGGGGGGGGGATATTGACTTTAAAGAGGAATTTCAAATGTGAGCATAATTGGTCACGTGGTTGCCGAGTTTATACTGTGTGAATTACTGCGTGTGAATTAAGGCCGTGGGGTACCGGCTTAGAATAGTACCCCCCCCCCCCCCCCAACTCTACCCGTGGGTGCGTAGAAATCTGCTAGGTGGGCAGCAGCACCTTCCCAGTATTAAAACCCCAAAACTGCGCTCGCCAACCCGCCTGCCAAGCGTGGCATGTATTGGCAAAATCCCCCCCAAATGACGGACACAATAGGCACCAGGCCCCCACATTATAAAATGTGGAACTGTATCATAGTTTTGAACATTATAAAATACGTACACATCTTATTGCAGGCGACTGACAAGACTCGACTGGTTTCAGCGATTCAGCGACAGCAGGTTTTCGACCCTTTGCGCATGCTTTATTGGATTGGAAGTGATTGCGGCGGAGTATAATATATCTTCAATTCATTACAATTCGATTTCTTATCAAAAAAATAACGTATGTGGCACTTAGGTATGTAACATATCAAGTATGTAAGGGTAAGCATGAACCTTCTAAACAAACTTCTAACACCACTCCAATTCGGTATTTATATGTAATACGGACAATTTAGGAACTAAGATTAGTGGAATTCTGAGGACAAGGTCGGCCGAGGAATGCTAGTGGACTAATGAATATTGGATATTAATCCACATGAACAGCATTCATTGGAATGCTGGACCCTTATATCGACAGCCTATTACTGTACCTATATATAAATATTTTTCTTCTTCTTCGTATTTTTCTCTCATATATGATAATTGAAAATATGGACCGACATTCAACTTTATTGTTTGATGAATTATATAATACTATTGCCCATGATTTCATTATATGATTACCGTGATCCCTCTCGAGCTACTCGTTGAACCGGAATAAAAGGTCTTTAGTATATCTATGCACAGAGGTAACGTAACGTAAATCTATGCTTTCTGGACGAAAACCAACATTTTAAATTTCATCCAAATCCGTTAAGCGTCCCGGAATAACTAATGAACTCCAGGATATGATTCATCTAGTCTTAGGTATTATATTATTAAGTAATATAAAGGAAACTAGCTGCGCCCTGCGGGTTTACCTGCATGATGATGGATGGTGATGATGATTGATATTGATTCAGTGTCTCGCCTACCTAATTTCATTCAAATCCATTCAGCCGTTTTGAGTCTTTCAGTTACAAACATCCATACATCCAAAGTTTTAGGTTCATTATATTATTGTGATTGATTTTTATATACATTGGTAGTCTAGAGTATTGATGCAGTTAACAAATGACAGCGTTCCGGAAACTTCGCGAAGTCTTCTCGTCAAAAATACCTCAGTGCCGCAAGACAAGAACACAGTAGAATATATAGAACATATATATATATATATATAGAACAGTACGGAAACTATCTACAAACTTTCTAGGCTTAGTTTCCATACTTTTGCATCTTTATACTATTACAAGAGTCTTCGACCAATGTGTTACCAGTGATGACTTATGGCACTGAAACGTGGTCTCTTATACTGTGGGCCTCATAAGTAAGCTCAAAGTCGCACAACGAGCTAAGGAAAGGGCTGTGCTCGGGGTTTATCTACGTTATCCAATCAGAAATGAGAAGATCCTTAGAAGAACGAAAGTCACAGACATAGCCCAGAAGATTAGCCAGTTAAAGTGGCAGTGGGTAGCGCATATAGCACGTAGAACAGATGGCCGATGGGACCGGAAGGTTCTGGGGTGGAGACCACGGACCGGCAAGCGCAGCGTAGGTCGTCCACCGACACAGTGGGCAGACGACCTGATAAAGGTCGCAGGACGACGTTGGATGCAGGCCGCTTCCAACCGATTATTTTGGAAAATTATGGGGGAGACCTATATTCAGCTGTGGACGTCCTACGGCTGAGATGATGATGATAACAAATGACGTAACAGTACGCACCGTACCGATTCGCGATAGTGTGATAATTGCTCATTACAAATGTGTATGAATGAATTAGTTTTTGTATGTTGCATATTTATTGTATAGCTACTAAATATGTTAACAGTAATAATGGTTTAAATATCTATATATTCACAAAAATATGAATACAATAGTGATGCAGAAATATTAAATGCTAAAACTAAGACGGTGGCATGAATTGAATCTAAAGAATATTAAATCCTGCTAGACAGGCAATATATTACAATTATATTACAAAAGACTAGTTAACCAGCTGCTTCGTTGCTTCACCCTCTTGGGGATGAAATTTCCAAATATCCTGCTGTTTTTGCCGTTTGCCAACAAGTTCAATAAGTCATATACAAGTGTGAACAGAAAAAAAAAAATTCCATAAACTTGCAAGATACGAGTATACATTATTATATCTGATTATCTATATTTCTATATTTTCTCGGATTTCATCCGGTCCTTTACAAAGGCATTAAGTGAAGCTGTAGCCAACACATAGAAGATTGTTTGGTATAAAAATAAAATGTTGTATAAAAACAAAAACATTTTGGATGAATGGTGACATGGTATATCAATTACAAAAATGGCTAAAATGACAAGGCTATTGATATGAACTTATTAGTGTTAAGGGAGATAGTGGTCTATGAATGAGACTACCTGCCGATTTCAGTCTCATTTTCAAATATTTAGGCAGGTGGTGACTTGCCACCCACTAAACGGGGCCACCACTAATAGTGACAAAAAGGGCAACGTTGGTGTGGATGGCTAAAGGGTGTCGCGAAGTGTGCTGCCCTTTAACACTTCCACCCTTGGAGCTTTTTTACTTGCTCTTGCGTCTTTTGTCTCTCGTCTCCCTAATTATCCCGTTGATAATTTGAATAGTAATTAGCTGAAATTGTGCTCCGATTTGCAGTGATCTTACAAAATAGCATTTTACATTGATCTACTCGTATAATCAATTACTACGAATTGTATACTATACATATGAAAACCTCTGCAAATCGCAGTGATATTATATGGATTTGCACAATCGCATTCTACGGGTATAAAGGTAAAACGTTTCAGGCTGATGTGCTGTTTTCATGACTGGCGTGTATGGAGTTCGCATGTTCGCACAAAAACATGAATTGTTTTCACTGGCTAGCATATACTCGTACCTCCGAACTGAGATTAATGAACGGCCATAAACTGAGGATGAAGACGACATGTTGTAAATAATGTCAATAGAAACCATGAATAAAATTAATTCATAGATACAAGTCCTTTCATGGTGAAGGTTTTAATAAAGATTAATTAAATAGATATGAAATGTAACCTCAAAAAGATAGGCTGAGGTTTTTTCTATATAATCTTTACCTTCAACCAAGATCAAGAACGAATATAATTTACGACTTACTTTGAAGTTTGAAATAAGCCAGTCTGAGGCGCACTTTATACTTAAGAGCATTTGTTCTTGAATCAATCTTATAGTAATTAATACATTCACACTACACATAGTTACAATACATTCAAGCCAAGCTATTAAGTCTATTTTGTTAATAATAATGGAGTACATTCCAATAATTATAGATAAAAATAATGACCCAAATGAAAGAGGAATGGACATTTAACAATTGTTGCCTCGCGATATCACCTAAAGACAATATAGTATATTTGAAGAGTTGATCATTTTTAGATTGTTTGGACGAACTTCATGGGATTATAAACAAGTAACATAACAATAAGTGTTTCACAGATGTTTTTATTAATATTGAAAAATATCGCAAGTTTGACGTTAGGTCGTGACTATGTCACGCCCGTCTTAATATCACTTACGGCATGTTTCAATAAGCTCTAAATAAAATCTATCGTCTGTTTTCCCTACTAGATAGATTTTAGACATTATTCGTATGGACATTATGTCGAATTTCTATCCGTAGTAAGGAAAACTGTGGATAGATAGATTATTGAAACCGTACCTATGTCGGATTTCCTCGCATCTTACGCTTGCTCTTGTGACAGCGAAAGAAATCTTTAACTCCGTCCCCACCCAAGTTGTAAGACACCTGATCCGAAATAGGAGATTTGATCAGATTTGCCAATTAAAAAAAATTAAATTGGAGTTTAGTTTAAATTAATAATACCAAAAATATTACAGTACCCGTTTGTAGTGTTGTAACGTCTGTTTTGTATCACTCGTACTTGCACACGTATCACACTGAAATAATTATTACAATACTAATTGTGTAAATAGTGATGCCTTATGCCTATTATGGATCTCTATTCTGTTTACAATGCTTTTGTCTCGCTAAACGAAAAGGTCCCCTGGAGATAAGTAATGAAATTTTGAAGGAAAGATCTCTTAATTTTCAAGTTAAGGGTTCGAAAATAAAATGAAGGTGCTTCGTTGCCAGCCAGGAAGTTTATAATTAATCAAAATAAAAAAAGATTGAGAATCTCGTTAATTCCTTCTCCTTGCCTTGAATCGTTTTATCTATAACGGTTTACAACGGTTATATATATAAATATAACCGATGTAAAATTCTTTTGCAATGCATACCACATTGGTATTTCAAGTTGGTATGAAAAGAATCCAACTTCGTGGTCATGATGGAGAATTATTAATAATTTATTATGTGATGAAAATCTTATTTTATAGAGGAGTTCCGCTTTTACGCACGCATGTGCAACCCGTAGTTTGCTAATGCGGTTTTAGTTTAGTTAACTGCACTATTTAATTTAATGTCCCGTACCCAAAACCAAAACAAAGCACTATTGCTGTTTATTTTTTTTAAATTTTCATTTTTTATGTCTCTAGATCGTATTCTTAAAAGTTTTGTTACTTTGTCCAAAATTTAGACTCAAAACTGTACTAAGAAGCGAAAGTGTCATTCATACATTATTGTGTTTCCTTTGTGAACAGGACATAAATTGGCTGCAATGTTATTGCTACGAAACTTAGGTTAAATGCATTTATATACTACAATATAGCAGATGCGCAAATATCTCAAAATTTAATATTGAAATGGTCAAAATTTAAAGTTAATTTATAATTCAAATGGTACGACTAAAAATGTTGTCTCAAATATATACCGCACTGTGCACTGTGTTTACATTTACACATTGCGCCTATTTTTTCTTAATAATAATATAAGTTAGTATTGTCACATTGTTGTGTTATTATTCTGTGGTATTGTAACCAATTGATTGCTGAATTTCACTTCATTATATTGCAAGTAGAAATATTAAACTTGCACAAATGATGAGATATATCATATTGTGATGAGTGAGACATTTTCGTACGTGCCAACACAATGCATTGAGTTTATTGAGGATCAAGTTAATGATCAAAACTTTTAAAATTTAATTTTTTTCATCGTGTACACTTAAAAGCTTATTGTATACTATACATACATCAGTATGTATTTTGTTTCAAGCTCTGCAGCACGTAAAATACATATCTAGAGATCAGGGGTTGTATTACTAAGTAAGTGACGACCAGGGGCCCTACTACCACCTCTTAAAGTAGTAATGATTCAACCTTACCTTTAAATTAGGTACCACCACGTCAATATAGCATAATAATAATGGATTACGATAGACGTTTTGATGACGTAGTATCAAATATTTCACTAAATTCGCGTACTTTGAAGTAACTTTTGACACTAAGTTTCATTGTTCCAATGTCAAACTTTTGAAGATCCGTACTCTCATCTCTTAAAGTAGTCATTATTACAACCTTACCATTCAATTTGGTTGACCATTTTGTGCCGGTGGGAGTACGATAGTAAGTATGATTATTCTAAGCTTATTACAAAACGCTCCTGAGTTATGATAGTTTCGTAAAAGGTGGAAGTAGTCCCCCAGGGCCTCTTTAAGGGAAGCATGAGTCACAAATAACATAGAACGACTGGTAAAAACTGGAGACAGATTTTGACGTTAGATTTTTACCGAGATACGTTGAAGATGTTGATTTTATAAGTAAATAATTATCATATAACTAAGTTAATATAAAACAGACGACAACAGCTGAAAGACAACTTAGAAATGTGAACTAATAATTATTATTAATTATTAAGAGTTTAAACTGTATCCTCCAATGAGATTGATTAATAGAGGCGGTTATGGCAAATTTTATGCTATACCTACCTATAGCTAAAGTACACAACACGCACAACGACATTAACTACATTGACAAGATTAAAAGAGCACGAAGATATATGAATCCTAGTTGTCAGAAAGGGATCAATATATTATTAACAACGTTCGCCTGTGACCGACCATTCGACCGCCAATGACAGACTCGTTCTCTCTGTCGCTCGCTACTTGTCCCGTTCTCGTGGGTGGCGAAGCGGCAACGTCGCACGAGTTATTAATTAAAATACAATTTTTGATTTTCCATTTTTGATAAATAATATAGAAAAACAATACTCACAAATGAAAAGATACATCATTCTTGTTTTTTACATTTGTTCCAGTATATGTTCTGCAGTTTCTAACACTTATGAAGGGATTTTTTCCTAAATATAGTACACGTGCTGCGTCGTTGCCAGACAGGCTGGAACTAACTAAGTTGACTCAAGACAACTATATTGTGTTGATGTCGCCAAGCCGAGCGCAGTAAGGCATATCTACCTCAGTTTATATTAACATCATTGTTTATATTAACATCATTGGTATCCTCTGAGGAAATTAATAAAGATTAACTTATCAAGTATTTTATTTTGACTTTCAGCAGAACTTAGTTTTAGTACTATTTTGGTCTACTTGTTTTTGTGATGAGTAATTTAAATTTTAAATTTGAAAAAATTTGTAATGAACCTTCAGTGTGCGTGTGCCAATATCTCGTGCGTGAGCATTGGCGGATTTCCGCATGACACTAAAACCACGAATATAATATAGAACCAATTAAATAAAATACAATCTAAACATATAATCTTTATCAGAGAAAAATACCATCTGGTTCCCGATGTTTTGGCTCACATCTCTAATTACTTAGCACCAATTATAATTTGACAACTAAAGGTAAAAATTGTAAGAAAAGAAAAAACTTCCGATATAATAGGACCTTATGTAGGTAAATTGTTTACTTAATGTAATTAAGCAATCATCATCATCATCATCATCTCAGTAGTAGGACGTCCACTACTGAACATATGCCTCCCCATAATTTTCCAAAAGGACCGGTTGGAAGCAGCCTGCATCCAATGTCGTCCGTGTCGGTGGACGACTTACGCTGCGCTTGCCGGTCCATGGTCTCTATTCCACAACCTTCCGTCCCCATCGGGCATTTGTTCTGCATTGCATGCATTAAGCAATAAATCCTCAAAACCAGCCGTGCGAGGTCGCAGCTGCTAAACCACGCTCTCCACGAGTATGGGCATCAGTAATGAAAATGTCAGTAAACAGTAATGTCCGAACACACGTCGGAGTAAGAACGACTAGATAGAAGACGTGAATGTTTGCCGGTGTACCATTTAATAAATACTCAAACGGCCGATTGATACCCAGATAATACATCCCCTAGCTTTTCCGTTATTGACTAGAGGGCTTTCTCAGCAACGGCTGCACCTATATGTAATGTTGAAACGAGACTTTTCGATGTCCCGCAGGATTTTAAATTAGCCATAAGGATTACCCTTGTAAACTTTCATGTCCATTATTAAATCAGTTTACAAATCGGCAACATCTTATATAATAATAATAATAGATGTTGACGATTTTGATTCTGAATAAAAATATAATTTTACTTTTTATAAAGCGGTTTCGCATAACACGTCGCGTGTCGAGCGTACACTATGTGTACGAACAAAAAGTGCTAAGACATGTCGCGCGTACACCTATTGTATACACAATTTTAAACCTCTGGTTTATAACTAATTTTATCAGATCAAATGCACTCCACCGGTATAAACTTGCTTTTAGTTGGTCAAAATATTCAAGTGTAGTACTTTTTATCTGAACATTTATACGTAGTTTGGAAAGTCACCGAATGGAGTAGACACTGTTAAACCAAGTTGTAATACCTATATCACAACTGTGGCCAATTCAAGTATTTTTTCTATCACAGTAGTAATGTTTAGCTTAGAGATAAAATATTTCATAGACATATAAATATATACTAGCTATGTCCCACAGTTTCACCTGCGTGGCGATGGATGATAAAAAGTGTCCAATGTGTTATTCCAGCGCCTCATATATCTACATGCCATTTTTTATCAAAATCAGCGTGATGAAGTAACATACATACAAACACACTTACAACTCGCCTTTATAATATTAGTGTCAAGGGTGATATACGTATGTGGCTCCGTGTTTTTCCTTTTAACCTGGTGTTTATAAGAGGCCAGGTTATGTATGAAAACAGAACTTTATTATATAATATTTCCACTTTGTTACCATTTATACACGTGGAAATGGCACGCTGCCAACGGCCAAGTTGGGAACTTTGTCCTTAGTCATCAGGTTGCCGTTGTAATAAGAAGTACCTGGAGTGACATCTAGTGGTGCATAAAGTAGAGTAACGTAAGCTTTCGACTGCTACCAGTTATATTTATATTATTGAAACTTTCGTAAGTATTACACATTTTAATGTTATTTGACGGTTTAACTTACGCGATAGGTATAGTCGAATATCTCGACCGGTTTCGTGACCGTCCGGGCCACTTCTTCATGGAGTACGTGCGCACCCGGCTGCGCCGACTATACCTACCGCGTAAGTTAAACCGTCAAATAACATTAAAATATTTATATTAGTTGAAAATAAATATCTATTGCTTACATTTTCTCAACCGGAAATCTATTGTTGTCCTTTTTGGCAAACCGAAAGATAGCATGAGGGGCACGTTTTTCAAATCGTCTGCGTTACGACCCGAAATCGAAACAAATAAAAGAAAAACGGTTAAACTATAGTCGCCCGGTACCCGCGGGGAGGGGAGAGAGGGGGCGGAGGGGGGGAGGGGGAGGGGGTGAAGCCCCCCCTGCATCCCCCCCCCCCGCCGGAGGCCTTTAGTTTTTGAGTAATAATTTTTTTAGTACTTAACCTCACTTTCGGCTATATCAGTATTTTTTACCTATTTTTTGTTTCACACCTAATCTATTAAGGCGGTTCGCTTCTGGCACTTCGCCGGCCGCTGCCGCGGCACGCTCGCTTCGCTCGCTCGGCTCGTGCGTTGTTTGTCATGTTCTAACCTAACCTAACCTATTTTTTGTTTCACACCTAACTTATTAAGGCGGTTCGCTTCTGGCACTTCGCCGGCCGCTGCCGCGGCACGCTCGCTTCGCTCGCTCGGCTCGTGCGTTGTTTGTCATGTTCTAACCTAACCTAACCTATTTTTTGTTTCACACCTAACTTATTAAGGCGGTTCGTCAGTTGGTATGAGACCTTGGTCTTCACTATATTTGATGCATTGGTCTTTAGTGCCCAATTTTCGCACAACGTCAGTTAAATTCCAATGATCAATCACTTCAGTGACGCAAAGTTTTCGTTTGGTTATAAGCTCGTTGTCGTCGTCGTCATTACTCGAAGAAGGTCCGGCGACAGGTTCAACGGGCAGATCAGGAGCCGAAGAAGGTCCGGCTACAGGCTCGACGGGCAGATCAGGAGCCGAAGAAGGTCCGGCAACAGGTTCGACGGGCAGATCAGGAGCCGAAACCGCGTCCGCTTCGGGTATTGTACTGTAATACTCCATTACAGCCAAGTGCAGTCCAGTTTTCAAGCCAAGTTCAAGTCGTAGAGCAATCCAAACAAATCCGGTAAGCAAGCCAAGTTTCAAGTCGTCGCGCAATCGAAGGAAGTCCAGGGAAAAAGCCAAAGTCGTAATAAAAATCGAAAAACAAGAGAGCACACATTCACGAAACTACGAGAGAAACGGAATGAATGGATGACAGTCCATCTGTCAGTAAGACAAAATGGCGCCTTTTTTTTTTCTTACGTTTAACGATAACGATACGTTTCGTTTAACTCAGTTTGACAACTTAATTTGACAACTTAATATTGTACCATTTTCTCAACATTGCGTTCCATTTCACTTTTTTTTTATCAAATTTTAATTTAATCATAATTAATTTAAACTACGTTTCCGGCAAAAAAAAAATTGCTGGAAGGGCTTCAGGTGGACCCCAATGATACCCCTAAACTCGCACCTTCATCAAAATCAGGTACCGGACGGCTATAGCCAACCCAGAAAAACTGTCAGCTGTCACTGTCAACGTGAGATTATCTGCTTTCGATATTTATTTATTTATTATTTATTATTATATTATATTTATTTATTATTGATTTATACGCACTTGACTTCCGAGGCTAAGACAATCGTTGAGTGGTCAAGTCAAGCCCAAAGATCTTACACTGGCAATGTCTTTGGGTTTGATTGGACCACTCAACGATTGTCTTCGCGTTGTTTTCGTTATATCATGCTAGTACCCCCGCTCGCGACTTCGTTCGCGTGAAATAAACTTTTTATTCAGTTTTTGAGATAGCGGGCAAACGGGCAGGCAGCTTACTTGGTGGTAAGTGGTCACCGTCGCCCACGAACATCCACAACACCAGAGATCACCAGAGGTCGCGTGGCCGGCATTTAAGAAGGAAATATGCTCTTTTTTGAAAGTCTCTAAGTCGTATGGTTTTGGGAGTACTTCATATGGCAGCTTGTTCCATAGAGTGGCAGTGCGAGACAGAAAATGCCGCAAAAAGCACCTAGTGGACTGCCAGACTTCGATCGTTAGGATCAAAATTAGCCTGTGTGTCAATCCCGGGTACAAAACATCTCGATACCAAAATGTCATCCAAACCAGTTTTTCCTCACCGTCCAACTTCTTAGACCATCTGGGTGAACCGTGGTAAGTTGTTTTGCAACAGAAAAACAAATAAAGTTGAAAGCCTGATGGAAAGCGAAGATGGAACCAAGAAGCAATGACTATTAGTGATGACCTGACAGATGCTTTTTCACGCCTCGTTTGAAAGACCCAGGGTCATAGCTGCAAGGAATTACGTACGCCGGCAACGCATTCCACAATTTACTTACACGACAGAAGCAGGAACTGCTAAACTTTGATGAACTTTTACATGATAATGTATTAACCACACACGTTGCAGTTCCTGGAATAGTAGGTTGTATTGTTACTATTGTATTATTGGCTAAATATGGCAAATCGCGAGTCAACGGGTTTAAAATGCAAATCTTTGCCGCTGTTTCATTACGTCGGCAGAAATGTAGATCCATAAACAGAAAAATATGCCTATGAAGTACTCCATAATATAGCAAGAATTTGTACTGGATGTTACTCAAAAGTAGAATATCTGATCCGCATCTCGAAAAGGTTGGTTAGAAATATCAGCAATAAAATAATGTTTTACTTAGCATTTCGTAGTAGGCACTACGAGGAGCGTTTATTCTGATCGGCCGTCTGTCCGACTTACGCCTTTACTACTACTTAGAGTTACTTTATACCATTTACAGATAGAAAATAGCTTCAATAGATAATTTACAATGACTAAATAACCGCGACCGCGCGCATTTTTTTTAAATGGCGGATTTTTGCGGAGTTTTTGCGAACACTGGTTCGTAAATTTAATTATCGTAGGACGCTCGCCCGGTTGTGGAAAAGAAAAACAGTTTATCTCTTAAACAAACTTTTGGTTTCACCTAGCTGACGATAATGCTTATAGTCAAAAATGAAGAATGGTTGTTAGCTAGATAAATACAAAAGCGAAATATTTGTAAATGTCTTTAAAGTTGGATAATGCTTTTCAAGCCGTTCAAAAGATGGGACTTCGTACCCATACCACGTTTAACCACACACGTTGCATTTCATGGAATCGTAGTACCTATGTTTTCTTGAGTTATATTATGTTATTGACCAAATAAGACTAATGGCAAGTCTACGGGTTAAAACAACTATAGCGATTAACGTATTTTTACACGGAGATTAATATATATTAGAGATAGAAAGAGTTATACAAGCTCATTGAGTGAGCGCATCCTTTTGAAACAGTGACTTTAGTCGTCATTGTGATATCGATCGAATTTAAAAAATCACAACTCTGCTATTTCATGTTTTTATATCAAAACGAGCTTTGGTTGTAGTTTTCTAACGATATTTAATATAAATAAATAATAATGTGCTAAATCAGTTTACCGAAATAACATAGCGGATACGACCAAACAATTGTATTTTCTACCGACTTCCAAAAAAAGGAGGAGGTACTCAATTCGACTGTATGTATTTTTTTATGTTTCTTACCTCATAACTTTCGACTGGGTGAACCGATTTTCAAAATTCTTTTTTTGTTTGTGCTTCCCGTGTAGTTTCATTTAAATTTCATCAAATTCGGTCCAGTGGTTTTTGAGATACACTCCAATAACTGAATATAATGGAAATCGGTATTAAATTATTCAAATTGTACTTGTCGTTTGCCAATGCACTGTGATAACATAAAGTAATATTAAAATTGTAAAATAAAGTAAGTACTGATAAAATAGTTAGATTGAAAAATATAAGTAAGAGGTAAGCGTGCGGATTAAAATAAAGTTAATTATGTATGAGGAATGTTAGCATTTACTTAGTGTTGTGTGAATAGCCATTTCTACTAAAAATGGACGTATTTTGTCGATAATTCGATATTCGAATCAGCTCGCGTCTTATGCTTACGTACATTAAAATACGTAATAATAACTGAAATTATCCACAGTACAATAGTATATTATGATACAAGTGAGATAAGTTGCTCATTATTTCAACGAGGCTGTGGGTTGCAGCCCGAGCTGAAGCCGAGGGAGTAAATCAACCGAGTGTCTAGTGAGCTCGAAGTTGCTCACGTGTTTCATACGCATTTTGTCAACACACTTGCGAGGAAAAAACAAATGTGTATTGCATAAATCATAAATGCATAAAATAAAATCTTTAATTACTTATCGTACACAGCAACAGATACGATAAAAACAAAATATGAAAATTATAGGTTTTTTTTTTTTTTATAATTTATTATTTTTTGCATTAATATTTTTTTAATAATAATATATTATTTTTTACGAGTGACATGCATGGTAAGTGAACATACAGCCTACTTCAAATTATAATTTTAAGTTAGCTAATGCTATTTTAACATTTTATACTAAATTAATATGAAACAATAATAATTTGATAGTAATAAATACCTTGTTTGACTTAATTGAGGACGTACACATCTTTAGATATAGCCTGATTAATTTATGGCACACATGGACTTTTTCCTACACATGGAATTTTCTATGGCATAAAACCTCTGTTGTTACTAAAAAAACTGTATTACCCGGTTAAATTGAAAATGCTCTCTTTACTCGCATATAATTTGCAGTTAGGTACTAACTTAACTTTGTAGGAATAACTCTATTATGCACGTATATGTTATAGTTCGGTTTATTGTCCTAAGAACGATGTTATACGGTTCACTTTACAAGCACGTGTGTTGAAAAAGAATATGTATGATTCAGTACATAATAATAAAATTATAACTACAAAACACAAATTAATAATTAAAAACAAACCGTACATAATAGAAATAGTTGCCGTGGTGTACCGGCTTAGAATAGTACCCCCCCAACTCTACCGGTGGGTGCGTAAAAATCTGCTAAGGGATAACAATCGGAAGGTGGGCAGCAGCACCTTCCCAGTATTAAAACCCCAAAACTGCGCTCGCCAACCCGCCTGCCAAGCGTGGCGAGTATTGGCAAAATCCCCCCAATGGATTTGATAAAAAGAACCAGGCCCCCAGTCCCCGGCAGCCCCGCTATTCCTGGCTACGGTAGCGGCCACGGTAACGGTGGGGCAGGGGGTGCTAAGAATCCCCGGCAGACGCCCGGCTACCACCCCCAACGACGACGACTGGCCCTGGTGACACACAACATACGCACAATGAGGACAGACGGGAAAATATATGAGCTGGAAGAAGAAATGAGTAAGTTACACTGGGACATTGTGGGGTTATCTGAAGTCCGTAGAGCGGGTGAGGACACGATAACCCTAAAATCAGGTAACCTACTCTACTACCGGGAGGGCGACCAACAGTCCCAAGGTGGTGTCGGTTTTCTCGTCCACAAGTCCCTCACTTAGTTACCCTTGCATAGTTAAGATCGATAGCGTTTCCAATAGGGTCGTATACCTAATACTCAGAGTATCCAAACGATATTCGCTGAAGGTCATTCAGGTATACGCACCGACGAAGTCGCACCCGGATGATGAGGTGGAGTATATGTATGAGGACATTAGTCGGGCCATACATACCTCTGAAACGCACTTTCTAGTTGTTATGGGGGACTTCAACGCGAAGTTGGGTAAGAGAAGCGAGGATGAGTTGAAAGTGGGGCAATTTGGATATGGACAACGGAACCGTAGGGGACAGAGGTTGGCCGACTTCCTGGAGAAAGAGGGACTCTTTATGATGAACTCTTTCTTTCAGAAGCCACCTCACAGGAAATGGACCTGGCTGAGTCCCGATGGTTCCACAAGAAATGAGATTGACTTCATTATGACCACCAAAAGGCAAATATTCACTGATGTCTCCGTGATCAACAGGGTTAAAACCGGTAGTGATCACCGAATGGTAAGAGGCACGGTGAATATTAATGTCAAACTGGAGAGGTCTCGTCTGATGAAGTCTACGCTCCGACCCACTCGTGCCCGTATTCAAGACCCCGAGAGCTTTGAACTTGAGCTATCTAATCGCTTCGATTGCCTTGAGAACATCGCTTCAGTGGACGAGATCAATAACAGGTTAGTAGAAACTGTCCATACAGTGGGTTCCAAGTACTTTAAACCCCACCGTACAGATAGGCCACAGAAACTCTCCAACGATACCCTCAACCTCATGGCTGAACGACGCTCATTGAAACTGCAGTCTTCGGATGATGCTGAAGCATATAGGCTGCTCAATAGACGAATATGGAAGTCCTTGCGACACGACATCCGGATCTTAAATACAAACCGTATTAAAGAGACGATAGAGCGGAAAAAAGGCTCCAAAGTGTTTGCAAGAGACATGTCTATTGGGCAAAGCCAGTTGACGAAGCTGAAGAGAGAAGACGGCAGTGTAGCGTCGACCAAAGCAGAAGTATTAGGAGAGGTAGAGAGTTTCTACGGACAGCTATACACCTCGGTCGCTAAACCTGTTAGCAGCTCGGCCAAAGACCCAAGAGCCAAGCTGACCCGACATTATACCGAAGATATCCCGGACATCAGCCTGTACGAGATTAGAATGGCCTTGAAACAGCTTAAGAACAACAAGGCGCTTGGTGACGACGGTATCACATCTGAGCTTCTGAAAGCGGGTAGAACACCGGTACTTAAAGTCCTTCAGAAGCTCTTTAATACCGTCTTACTCGAAGGTTCAACGCCAGAAGCATGGAACAAAAGCGTGGTGGTGCTGTTCTTCAAGAAAGGTGACAACACTTTACTTAAAAAATACAGACCCATCTCGCTTTTGAGCCATGTTTATAAGCTGTTTTCGAAGGTCATAACGAACCGTCTCAGTCGCAGGTTTGATGAATTCCAGCCTCCGGAACAAGCCGGTTTCCGAAAAGGCTATAGTACCATAGACCACATCCACACGCTACGGCAAGTTATACAGAAGACCGAAGAGTATAACTTGCCTCTTTGTTTAGCGTTTGTGGACTATGAGAAAGCCTTTGATTCGATCGAGACGTGGGCAGTGCTTGAGTCTCTCCAGCGGTGCCGTATTTATTGACTATCGGTATATTGAAGTGCTGAAGTGTTTGTACAAAAACGCCTACATGTCAGTCCGAGTACAGGAGCAGAGTTCGAAGGCAATTCCATTGCAAAGAGGCGTGAGACAGGGAGACGTTATATCTCCGAAACTGTTCACCGCTACATTGAAAGATGCCTTCAAGCTTCTGGAATGGCAAGGACTTGGCATCCATATTAACGGCGAATACATCACTCACCTTCGATTTGCCGACGATATTGTAGTCATGGCAGAATCCATGGAAGACCTCATTGCAATGCTCGAAGGCCTCCATCGAGTTTCCCAACGGGTAGGTCTTAAGATGAACATGGATAAGACGAAAATTATGTCTAATGCCCATGTTATACCTACCCCAATATCAGTTGGGAACTCAGTTCTCGAAGTTGTTGACGAGTACATCTACCTGGGACAGACAGTCAAACTAGGCAGGTCCAACTTCGAGAAAGAGGTCAATCGTCGAATCCAACTCGGCTGGGCAGCGTTCCGGAAATTTCGCGAAGTCTTCTCGTCAAAAATACCTCAGTGCCTCAAGACAAGAGTCTTCGACCAATGTGTGTTACCAGTGATGACTTATGGCACTGAAACGTGGTCTCTTACTATGGGCCTCATAGACAAGCTCAAAGTCGCACAACGAGCTATGGAGAGGGCTATGCTTGGGGTTTCTCTACGTGATCGAATCAGAAATGAGGAGATCCGTAGAAGAACGAAAGTCACCGACATAGCCCAGAAGATTAGTTAGTTGAAGTGGCAGTGGGCAGGGCACATAGCACGCAGAACAGATGGCCGATGGGGCCGAAAGGTTCTGGAGTGGAGACCACGGACCGGCAAGTGCAGCGTAGGTCGTCCACCGACACGGTGGACAGACGACCTGATGAAGGTCGCAGGACGACGTTGGATGCAGGCCGCTTTCAACCGGTCTTTTTGGAGAATCATGGGGGAGGCCTATGTTCAGCAGTGGACGTCCTACGGCTGAGATGATGATGATGAATAGAAATAAAAATTATCATACCATATTAAATCCAAAGAAACTACAATGCGATATTCCGTTGGCTGCAGTTGCGTATATTTATCAGACTTGGCTTATTTTGAATGTTGTAAACGTACGAGAATAAAAGATAGCTAAACTTAATAACTAGGAAAATAATTATATGCGCTTCGTCTTCTAGACAGTGAAGTTGAGACGGTGGATCGTTCTTATGAATAGTAAAATTTTCATTATTATCATCTACTACTTTATCATCTAGTAACATAAAGCACAGAATAAATAATAGTATATAACGTATAATAAAAAATAATTAATTTGACAAAATGGTATTCACAAGAATAGGATTATAACAGAGCACCGGGATCTCGGGTATTACGAATGTAACTATTGCCATTTTAATATTTTTACCTGAGGTGGGTATAATTATTGCATATTTAATATAATTACCAACATTAAAATATATTATTTAACGATTGAAGAAATATAAATTTAGTACCACATTTCAAAGTTATTAAAGGCCTGTAAATAACATATAGGTAACAAACCTTAAATTTACAATTAACTGTTGCACTACAATTATCATAAACGTGTATGAGTGTGTGGGTGTGTGTGGGTGTGTGTGAGTATGTGTGTATGTGCGAAAATATCAATATTAACCAAGATTCAATATCTGACTTATAATAGTACTACGTACCTATAGTGAAGTGTGGTATATACTGTTTATACTTTAAAATTTGCTTTACAAAACGTACCTCACACTCACATGGTTTGTTTGGCATGCGTTTTGAAAATGCTATTTCTGTGGTTTTTTCAAATTCGATTAAAGCTTCTGCTTATTGATTTGTAATTTCCTCTGCTAGGTCTCGCTGCCACTTCGGAATAGGCAAAGGTCGCTGTTAACGTCAGAAACACGGGGCTACGCAAGTAAAAATGATACGTCCTATTATCTTAAACTTTTTATAACAAACACACTGGCAGGTCATTTTGCATCATATTTTAAAACAAATGTAAATTGTCACGCTTCTTTTGAGTCTACAACTAGCGTGACACGGTCTGCCTATGATCACATAGTTGTTTTAGAGTTACTTTAATTATAATTTTTTATTCGCCGTATTATAAAGAGGTAAAATAATATTACCAATGTTTTTTTTAAGGTGAGAAGAGTATGTACTTAAAAGGTTAAAAAGTATTTTACTTCTTGTACCATGTGAGCACTAGCACCTTACACGAAACATCTCAGAATTGCCCCGCTATTTTTAGTTGTGGTCGTAATACGTTTGTCTTTTAAAATGAAAATATTCCACCATGTTTTTTTTATTATAATGGTTCATCAAAGTGACTCTCTCTGTCGCCTGATGGAAAGCGAAGATGGAATCAAGAAGCAATGACCGTAAGCTGCACTAATCGCCACCCCTATGATGACCTTAGAGATGCTTTTTCACGCCCCGCTTGCAAAGACCCAGGGTCATAGCGGCAAGGAAATACGTACGCCGGCAAAGCATTCCACAATTTACTTACACGGCAGACGTAGGAACTGCCAAACTTTTTGGTTCGTGGTAAGAAGTTTCGAACAGTATATGGATGCAATGCTAGGCCGGAACGAGTAGTGAGGAAGGAATAAGATTAAAAAGGGGATCAAAAGGGGTGAAAACGTTTGTATGAAACTTCTTTGTTTTTGAACTAATAGTTATGAAAATTTGTATTTAGATAGGTCATTCAAAATAAAAAATGTTGGACAATTTTTTTTTGATAGGGTTGGTTTAAGAGGGCGAAATGGAAGGGTGGAAGTTTGTATGGAAAGTTTTTTGTTTTCGAACATACACTGGTGATAAAATTTGCATTTGGACAGTTTAAAGTGGTTTCAATATTTATTGACAGGGATGACTTAAGGGGTGAAACTGGGATATTTTTTTTTCAAATGTTCTTTGTTTTTGGAGCTACAGTGATGAAAATTGATAACTGGATAGTTAATTTAAAATAGTGATGGTGCTTTCAATATTTTTGTCAGGGATGACTTAAGGGGGTAAATCGAGGGATATAAACATTACTACATATTATAAACTGTAGATAAAATTTAAATCAAATTAATGTACAATGAAAAATATGCTAAAAACCGAGTCAGAGGATGTAAGGAGTGTAAAATAAGTTCAAATTCTTTGCTTCTCGGTATGTTTGTCTGTCTGTTTGTTCGGGCTAATCTCCGAAACGACTGGACCGATTTGAATGACATTTCGTATGGTGGTAACTTATATCCCTGAACAACATATAGGATACTTTTGATCCCGGTAAATTAAAGAGTTCCCGTGGGATAATTAAAAATCTGTAATTACCGTATCCCGCGTGGCCACGCGAGCGAACCCGCTGGCGGGTCAGCTAGTACTTAATATTATAAAGACTAATAGTTGTATTTATGTCTGTAACGAATTGTCTCAAAAAGTACTGGACCGATTTCAAAAATTCTTCCACCTTTGGAAAGCTACATTCACCCTGAGTAACATAGGCTATATAATAGCAATAATAGCATATATAAGATTCATCATCATCATCATCATCATCCATCAGCGCACGGGTGAAACCACGGAGAACAGCTAGTGTGCCTATAATTTCACCGGCAGCCATTCTCTTCTAACCAGAACATATAGTAATGTTTTGCGGTAGAAGTAGGTATGGAGGCATTACTTCCTCAGACGAACTCGTTCACAAAGAGTTCTCTACTGCTTCTAAGTTTTAATATATTAATAGGGCATCTATTTATTATTATATAGCCAGTGTAATATATACATATAAACTGTAACAAGCTTGCTCTATATCGTAGTACTTACTACCCAAATATTAGGTACAATAATTGCAGAAATTATTCCGGATGAATTGTCCGCGTCGGTGGACTTTTAGATTCCCAACAACAAAATACAATGTTCAGCTCATAACTTCATCTTTGCGTCGTCAGTGAGTTCACGATACATTGTCTTCGCTGATACCACAGTAAATGTTGGTGACAGTGAGGAATGAAGCTTGAGAGCTCACGACGACGCCAATCTAAATTGCACAGAAGCCAGCAGCGTAATACCAAACTATATTGGAACAGCGACAGATATTGTTTTAAAAAATCGGGTAGAAGATGAAAAATATACAATATCAAGAAGGCAAATGGTAACTTCGATGACACCTTAAAAATGCGCTAAGAATGATTTATATAAAAAGCGAAAGTTTGTATTTATTTTTCTTTAAAATGTGTATTGTAACGTCGAGGCAAGACATCCTTAGTTGACTGTTCTAAATAAGTTTAATTTTGATAAATATCACAATCAAATTAAAATTGCGACAAAATTGGCTCTTGGGTAAATCTATATACTTGAATAGAACAATAGCCTATAGGAACTACAGAGCCAAATGACAATTTGGCGCTGATCGAGATAAGGCTCTCTACCAATATAGAATATTATTATTGTATATAAATATAAGGATGCCCCAAAAATAGTGTAAAGCGGAAGTACAGAGATAGAACACCCCTTGGGGTATCCGAATCATCCCCATGTATGTTTCGCAATTTTTATAGTGTTCGTGTTACGAACTTTTTTCTGAATTTTGACTTGAAATCTTTATAAAATTGTTTAAAAAAATAGAAAATTTTTTGAGGTTTTTTAAGCTACGCTAAGTAAAAAATTACGTACGGTAAATTAATGTTTAAATTTTCAATTTAAGGGTGGAATATTCTTAAGACTTAAGCCCGTTGACTCGCAATTCGCCATATTTGGACAATAATACATTATATTTCGCAGAAATCAACCTACTTTTCCAGGAACTGCAACATGTGTTAAGAATCCAGAATCGAGAATCCAGATCCAGGGATCCAGAATCCAGCAGGGTTATCCGAACTTTGGACTATGTCGAACGTCAAGTGGATTAACGGAGTACCGGGATGCGGCAAAACAACTTGGATAGTTGACATTTTCGATGTTGACAAGGACATCGTAATCACCACGACAACTGAAGCAGCCAAAGACCTGCGAAACAAGGTAGTGCACCGCAAAGGCGACGGAGCAAAATCCAAAGTGCGTACCATGGCCTCCGTATTAGCCAATGGCTTCACTGCACGCAGAGAAAAACGTTTAGTAATAGACGAAGCTCACATGAACCATTTTGGGGCAATAATAATGGATGCAAGGTTACTGGAGGCGGAAGAAATTGTCATCATCGGAGACGTCAACCAACTGCCGTATATCGAAAGGGAAAATCTCTTCAAGATCAATACAGTAGTCCTGAAATCTTGGCGTACATCAGCCAAGAGCTGTTCTGTACGCGCCGTAATCCAAGGGATGTAGCATATGTACTCAACGAAGTGTATCTGGGTATTTACTCGTCTAGGGGAGTCCATTCCCTGAAGCTGGAACAGTACACAGGTGTAAAAGGCCCAACGGACCTTTTACACCTAACAGCACCCTAACAGCATGACCTAACAGCCGACTAAGAAGGATTTTTCTGGATTTTTCCCGAAAACCCTATAGGGTTTTCGGGAAAAATCCAGAAAAATAGAAAATCCAGAGAGGTCCGTCGGGAGGTGAGATATATCTAGAGCTGACACAGGAGAAAAATCCTTCTTAGTCGGCTGTTAGGTCATGCTGTTAGGGTGCATGAAGCACAGGGTTTGACCTACGAAACGGTGATCATCGTCAAGACGAAGGAGCGAGTCACGAAACTCCGAGACAGCATCTCTCATGCAGTGGTGGCAGTGTCACGACACTCAGGCAGCTGCACGTATTTTGCCGACGACAGCTCGGACGCGATTGGCGATTTCGTCAGGCAGGCGATTAAAGCATCCGAATATCGAATCATAGAGTATAATCTCAAAATGGCGATAAAAGACCGAAATGAAGAGATCTTGAAGGATATGTTAAAAAGGATACGGCAAAGTCGTGAACCTGAAAACGCAGCGTGTCGCATCTCTTTAGTTAAGTACTATGTTGGTTGAGACCGTTTAAAGATTATAACGGAACGGAAGAAACATTTTACATCCACCCACAGGTCTTCAGGTCCCAAACTAGGCAGAGCCTGTACTATGGTAACCTAATGACTCTGATATACATACTTATATACATATACACACCCAGACACAGATCAAACAGACATGTTCACACGAATGTTGCACATGGCACACAAATGTTTGACCTGTCCGGGGATCGAACCCGGGACCAGCGGCTCAGAAGGCATGGGTGCTACCAACTGCACCAACCGACCTTCTAAGAAATTTTCTATTACGGATGGCATCTAACATGGAATGGCAGTTCGAACGCTACTAAATAACATAAAATCAGCTTAAGTGTGTTTTATCCATGACGTGACATTATGCATTGCAAGCAACTAAGTTATGACATACACAAAACAGTGAGCTACCTTCCTTATTATGCAGCAAACTTTGTCAATTTGCGCCAAGGAAGCGCAATGAGCTTAATATCGTAATAAAAGGAGATGGTGAAGGGTAACTTAGTTGCAAGCGGCATTCTAACTTGATTATAGCCAATTTTATAGAAGAGGGCAAGTCACGAAACGAAATGTGTGCATTCTTGGCTAGAACACTTTGGATTCGATTTAAATGTAATCGAAGTACAGAAGTAAGTAAATTGCTACAGTGGGAATTAATAAGAGTAAAATTTTCAGTTTTGCCCAAACTTACATTGGTTTAATGATTGTGGCATTGGTTAAATTATTTTAAGTTGTATACAGCTATACTCTTACGATTATAGATTGACATCCATCATTCTGTTCAGCACAATATATCTAGTTAAACATGCCTATCTTGATAACGATGCAGCATGACAGTGAAAAATGTGTCCTACCTACCTACCTTCAAGGTAATTTTAAATTCGATAAGATGTTAATCGTAATTTATAAACATTACTTTATCATACTGCAAAGTTTCAGCACACATCCTATATTCTTGTAGAATAAAACCCTGTTTAAAATAAATAAAAAAAAAAGTTTCAGCAACGCAGGAATTATTGTCAGGGGGTACTTAAATATAATTTGCTAGTGCATCGAACTATGGTGTGTGGCGTTACAGTAACATACAGAATTTTATATATGGAAACCCAATCCAGTTAATAGATGTTAATGTTTATAGTTTCAAATACCTAGAAAGTCTTATCGCAGTTTTAGTCCAGAATAGCAATGGCAAAACAGACATTCCACAATAACACTGGAATTCATAGTCGGGGGATGAACAGTCCCCCAAAAACTATCATTCAGCATTCACCTAGAGGCTGCATTTTGAATGATTCTTCTTTGTATTTCATAAACAATGATTGGAAGCCCCCAGCTGAACAGAATTTCACACGTGTTTTCTATGATCATTCACTCGCATTGTGTCCCTACTGTAACATTGATAGATCAGATTTGACAATACGTACTTTTATGCTGCCTATTTTACTGAAGATCATTGCAAAAAAAATGGTGAAGGAAAAAATAGAGAATATAAGCACTACGTTAAGGAAACTTTATTTATTGACCCAGTAGACTGCATAGAATTTCTGATGCACGTAAACCTACGCGACACACCATAGGTTGGGATATGAAAACCATATCTCCGCAAACTGTCTGAAAATAAACATTTACAACCCGGTCAAAATATATGTGCACCTTGCTGGAATTCGGCGCCTCTCCCGCTTCCCCTGTCACCTCTCCGCGCACTCCCCGGTGCGACAGTACGGTTAGCATCTTCGTTGCCGATATACGTCCCGATAATTTTGATATTTTCGCTTTGTTGTTGTTTTGTTTTTTAATATTTATTGTTAAGTTTAGACTGTTTACTGTTAAGTTTGGACTGGTTTGGTTGTTATTAAAATTGTTGTAGCTGTTAAACTAAAGTCATGGGAAAAACAATACACAGCGAATCAAGAAATTTAATCTTGAAAGTGCTCAAGTTTTTTAAATCGGAGAAAGCAAATAAACAGTACACCATACCTATAGACCAAGTGGTGAAACGAACCTGTGCTGCAACTGGGATATCAAAGAGGACTCTAATGAAAATTAAAAATGAAGCCAAAGTACAACCACCTACTTCGCCGAGCGCTAGTCCGACTCCAAGTACTAGTAATAATTTAGAAACCCACCCAGAACCAAAATTATCGACACCGGGTAAGAAGCGTAAACAGTACAAAAAACGCTAGGGGAAGATAGTTCGGAGAGTTCAGAAAGTGAGAGTGAGGAAGATGCAATGTCAGGCATAGAGTCAATAATTTATAGTGACTGAGTTTAATAATAAATGTTTTTGTAATCAAAATTATTGTTTTTTAATAACAAACCCTTCATCCTATTAATATTATAAACGTGAAAGTTTGTATGTATGGATGTATGGATGTTTGTTACTCTTTCACGCACAAACGGGGGGGCTAATGTTGATGAAATTTGGTATGGGGGTAGATGAGGCGCTGGATTAACACATAGGATACTTTTCATCATCATCATCATCATCATCCATCACCACGCGGGTGAAACCGCGGGGCGCAGCTAGTCAATAATAAATTGATTTGAAAAGGTTAGTAATTTTTTTTACCTCCACATTTCTCGGAAAAACTTTTTTTCACACCGTACCCAGACCGCCGATATGACGTAATGAGGTCAGGTGCACAGATATTGTGACCAGTTTGTATTTACATAGGTTATAGACACTGCAAAACTCGGTCTGTACCTAGGTAGGTGGTTTTTATTTATTCAATCTACAGCTTACTAATTTTAATGTAGGTTGGTACAAACTATATATATCGCTTGGGCACTGATATCATCCGCATATTCTGTAGTGCTTCATCAGTTATTAGATCGCCTTGAAGCCTCAAATCATTCTCCACGTCCATTTTAATAAAAAAAACTCAGTAATAAACTGATTTTACAACGTTTATACAAAACTTTGGACTAGGGGATTGTTTGGAGATCGAAAAGCGGTCATCCAGCATCCAGCCCCTGACATCTATCAAAGTGGGCGTGTTTTTTGTATATGAAATGCATAGTGGTTGAATCCGTCACACAGCGCCTGAACTGTCCCCTATCTTGACTATGAATTCCAGTGTTCCAGATGCATATTTGCATCCAAAATGTCAAAAAATGGTTAATAAAAAATTTTAAACACTTTTTTTGGAGCATAGCGCTGTAGAGGTGTGAGACATGGACTATGACACAATAGAGAAGATAACATTGACAGAAATGGTGACAAATAAAAAAGTTTTAAAAAGAGTGAATGGAATATGAATCTTACTCAAGTCAATACAAGAGAGAAGAGAAAAAATTATTGGCCACCTGTTACGACATGACAACTGTATAAATTGAAAGAATTTAATTGAAGGGAACATAAAAAGAAAACGGGGAACGGGTAGGTTACGAATAAGCTACATAAGCCAAATAAAAGAACACGTACACACCTAAATATCATGTTGTACAAGGAGGTGAAAGAGGTCGCCTTAAATAGATCGAATTGGAGGAGATTGCATCAACTGCATTGATAGTCTTTCTCTTAAGTTAAAAAAAAAGTTATAATAGTAACGAAATCCAGCTATTATTTATACATCACGCAACTGTCAAATGTGAACTTTGACTCGATAAAACTATAAAATAGTAGGTTATAAGACATTTTATTCAGATTTTTTATTTTCTAGCATTATGAGGATTGCATAGCTAGTACTTGTGCACACTAAAAGAAAAAACTCTTTTCTACCTCTTAACATTGTCATGATTTATTCAGTGTATAATCAAATAATATAAATTTATTTTTTTTAAACATAAAAAACTGAAGAAATCAAAACGTACGGGAATAGCAAACAATGTGTTGATTGTATGAAAAAAATCGCTGAAATCGGACAACGTTAACAAGTAGAAAAAAGGTTTTTTTCTTTTAGTATGGACAAGTACTAGCCATGCAATACCCTTAAAAGAGTAAATAAGGACAGTCGCGACCTCTATACCTTTTTGAATAGGACGCTTGTCTTTTGGCACGAATTCTACACATTTTTAATTTGTATAGTTACAGCTACAGAGCCCTAAAGTCTAACATGCACATAGCACGTTATCACATATAGACTCACATGCTCTTTACTGGACGAAGCCTAGCGTCTTCCACAACACAATGTTGTTACGAAAACAATGTTTTTACTTTTAAGACAGCGACAAAACTCAAAACAAACACAATTATTGGCGATGTTTCGACTATTATTTAATTAAAGTAACTCCACGGCATAGTTTATAATGAGATAGACCAAACTCCAATTAAGTGGAGTGCACTAACAGAAAATTAGAAGTTAGCACTACATTAGCAATGTGGTGTTGGCTAATTTGTTTTGTAACTTGTTCTTTGTTACATGTAAACTCAAAATATAACGATGTAGAGTTAAGCTCTATTATTTTGGTCGTATATCCACGTAAAGAAGTTTGTAAGTTGACGTGTATATTTCTTAAATGTATGATCAATGATCACGCATTTATTTTTCCGGGATCGTCCAAATCAATGGTTATTTTTTGCTGAATAGGTTGTCGTCGTTAAAAGTTACCTACAGGTCATTCAGGAACCTCAAGTTAATTTGTAAGTACATCAAATTTTGTTTATTTATTAGAATAAATAAAGACTGAGGGATTTTTAGACTGGGCATGAGAATAAATTGTTTTCCATTGAGCCATCTATGTTATCTATATATAGTACAAGTTGTATAACTATGCTACAAATAAAGGAATTGTTATATGTAATATATTAATAAAATTAAATCCCAAATAGATCCCCCATAGAATGCTGGTATCCTACCATTTCACCGACACTTCATTTATGAATTATCATTTCACAACCAACATTTACCTAATATATTAATTGTCAAATCGTTATTTTACAAAAAAAAATGCATATGGTACATTTATTCAATTATCATTCGACAAATTTAAATTTAACAACGTAACATCTGACAAACGATTCATTTTATTTTTATATTATTTAATTAAAAATATTATAATATAAATGCTTTTATTAAAAATAATAATATAAAAAAAGACGTGTGGCACTCGGAGACTGCCGCGGTATAACTATTGCATTGCTGTTTTTATCAACTTATGCATTTATAATTATTTAACCAATGCCATCTAGAGGCAAGTTGCTGAACTAAAGAGACTAGCGTGATATTTCAAAAAGTCATTAAAAGTTCTGCTATTCATCGATATATGCCAAATCAACTTATGCAATTATAATTATTTAACCAATGCCATCTAAAGGCGTTGCTGAACTAAAGAGACAAGCGTGATATTTCAAAAAGTCATTTAAAGTTCTGCTATTCATCGATAGATGGATTCGGAGTGGGGGGTGTTAGGTTATTTTCGTTACGGAATTTCTGGATTCGGTCTCCACGCTCAAGGCCCGCGATAGAAGCTATGCAATAGCTTAAAAACAATTTAATAATTTGTCGTTTGACAAAATTTATTTGTATGTTTACATTACTTATCAAATGTTTGATGAAAATAAGGTTATGAATGATTGTGGCTCCAAGCCAAAGTTAGCTTAGGTTTGAACCAAGACCAGCGAAGAGAGCGTGCCGCGGCAGCAGCCAGCGAAGCGCTTAAAACTAAGTAATGAAAGATTATGGCTCCAACACTAGGTTAGGTTATTTTTGTAGGTACCTAGTTGTATTATAGAGTAGTAACAAAAATTACCTACCCACAAACTTCATGAGGTACCTACTCATTATAAATAGTTACTTGTAGTGAAAGTGACACTTCATGTATAAGAAACAAAGTACCTATAAAATACAAAATTACAAAAAGAACAAAATATAGTTCGATACATTTTACAAGATTTACGTTTGCGAATTACGACTATATGCTTCTTATGTGATTGTTTGTGAAATAAAACATTTATGAAATAAGAGGTTTTGGAAACGAGCTGTATTCGAAAAGTTATTTGTACTCGTAAAATGAATCATTTTTGAAATAACACGTTTTAGAAATGAATTGTATACGAAACGTTGGTTTTAATGTAATAATTTATCATAATAATTAATATAGTTCGGTTAATCATTAGGGAACCTAAAACGCCACTTGGAACGGCTACTTGCTTCCTGCATCCGGCTATTCGGGGGCCAGCCGACACTACGAATTCCGGTGCGTATTCGCCACTCAGAACCTTTCTCCCCCAGGACACTACTGCAAGTGATATTAATGAGACTCCAAAAATCAATGGCTCGGGTTGATGAGCACGGTACAGTTCCACTAAAAACTTCAATCCAAAGCTCTGAGTAGCGTTGCTACTGTCAATGGTAAGCGAGGTATTCACCAAACAGGCGCGCGATCTGTCCATCTGCTCACTTAAAAGTTTCGAAAAAAACACTCATTTCACGTTCTATTTGCAAAACTTATTTTACTTTTACAGGCGTTTCCGGCACTTACGTCTGTACTCCATTAGCGATGTTATTTATCTAAATATTTTCAAGGTGTTTGTTTCTCTACCTGAATTTATGATCAGTTATCGGCTTGAATTAGAGCTCGGAATCCGGAATAGAAGGAATAGCGTAATAAGATGAACAGCTGGAATGCAATTAGTTTTGGGTTTGGATATTGTTGGTTTTGGACAATATAGTAGTTATGTTTATTATCGAGGTATTTTGTTGGTTAGATCATCATATATAAATATACTTTTTCATTTATAAAAAAACATATTTCACTATCACACTTATATTTCAAACTAGTTACACCTCGCAGTTTTACCTACATGGTGATCGATGATGGAGATGATGATGAAAAGTGTCCTATGGCCTTCCGCGATTTATGACAAATCAAAAACACGTTCTTTGATCTGTCGGGGTATGATTTTTATCATAAAAATTGGTCAAGCCGTTCTTGAGTTATAAATGGTGTAACTAACACAACTATGTTTTATGTATGTCACCGGAAGATAACAAGATACGCAAGTTTATAAACTTCCTAGGAAATTTATAACTTTAAAAAGATTCTAAACGAGAGATAAATGCATTATTTTACGCCCAGATTTTCGCAAAGTGATAAACTTAGCAAAGTCACGCGTTAAATAATAAGTAAACAATAACCAAACGCCATGTGCGCTCTGATTGGTTGTATAAGTCACGTGTTCCTTCTCCTTCCTCTCCACTGCCATTGTTTGCCACGGAACATAAACAAACTAGTCGCTTGTGTGTGTTTTTTTTTTTTTTTTTTTTTAACCTACACAGGCATTCATTCATTCCGGTCAGCGCGCTCGAGTGGGACGGACGTGCGCTCAAGTGCTCCCCGAGAATATTCCGATCAGCCTAAAAGTGCTTGCGCTTTTAGTGCCGGTTACCTGTATCGTTTCGATTGAAGAGGATTCAGTGTTGGACTTCGCTAATAGTGGATTTTCTGTGTGCAGATTCGACGTCAAGCCACCGCTTCGAGTACCGTTCGGCGCACGGAGGCGTTCGGCTCGGCTCGGCTCGCGTCGCGAAAGAAGCGCGCTCTTGTAAGAGCGCTTCGACACGTCAATCACCTACATTGTTCATTGTCAAATCAAAACCGCTCTTCTCAGAGCGACCTCTTGTTTCGATTTTTTAATTTTTCAATTTTCAAGTTCGAGTCAAACAAATCCACGCTTCACGTGGTCTTCTGGACGATCCTTGCGGTGTTAACGCCACCCAGTTGGGCGCGGACCCGGTGCGTCAAGCCTTTCCCTCCTAAGCGTGGGAGGGAACGGCTAAAACCGGACGGGCGTGCCTTCACCGGCCTTGGGGTCTCCCCTCGCCGACGGCAGGTATCTCCTTCCCACCCTACCCTATCCTACTCTCCTATTCTCTGGGCAAGTGTTTGGTTGGAAGCCGGGTTTTACTCGGTCTTCTCTCCTCGCCCCCGGAGCAGCTAGGGCCTCGCGTTTAGGCACACATCCCTCTGCACAATAAGACTGGCAGAGGGCACACAGTAGGGACACCTAGGCACTCACTCTCCCGTCTGTACCCGGCGGGAGTGGCATTCACCCCTCACTCGCATCTCGAGTATTCCCCTCGAGATGTCTCTACTCTCTCCCTCCCCCGCTATGAGCCTCCCGCAAGGCGTTTCGCCTCAGGCGTTCGCCTCGTGGGTCTCAAATTGCTACCCGGACATGCTCTCAGAGTATCTCCAGTCCAATAGGGACTTTAAGGAGAGACCCCGCTTCACGGACTCTCAAATTCCCTCCTCCGGCTCCCTCTTTCCGAGGGGGCCCTTCGGTTCTTCGGCGTTCAAGCCGTTAGATAGCCCTCTCTTCCCCGAGCCTGCGCCCTATGCGCCCCGCGCTCCCCGCGCACCTCTACCACCCCGCGATCGTTCTCCAGTCCTTCGGACTGAGTACGAACGCGCCTACGACTCGGCATCCAACTCGGAGAATGAGATGGATGTAGAGTTCTTCCGCTCCCGCGCTAACTCTGTTGGCAACATCTCCAACGACGGGTTCACTACCGTCGGAAAGAGAAAGCGCGTCCCCAAAGCCGCCTCAGAGGCTCCCTCCCCGCCACCCAAAGCGGCCGGCACCGCCCCGGGAGCGAAGCCATCAGGCTCTCTCGCTCCCACCTCCCGCGACCCTCTCGCTCACTCCAATGCTCCCGCAAGCATCGCCGCGTCTCAACGCGACGTCTCCTCTCAAGGAGCGTCAGTTAGACGCGAGAAACCGCCGCCGCCTCTGTTCCTTCAGGACAAGGCGAAGTGGGACATGGTCTCACGACTCTTGACGGATCGTAAGATCCAATATACTAGCGCCCGCTCAACCCAACTGGGTATTAAAGTACAAGTCCCTACCCCAAGCGACCATAGGGCGCTTACCAGACTACTCAAAAAAGAGAGCATAAGTTTTCACACTTATGCTCTCGAAGAAGAGAAGGTCTTACGCGTTGTCATACGCGGCGTACCTAAGGAGGTACAGACTGATAGTGTCCTCGCCGACTTGAAGGCGCAAGGCTACCCTGTCCGCGAATGCCACCGCATGTACAGTGGCAAAGATCGCAAACCTACTTTTGGTCATCCTAAATCGCACGCCAGAGGGCAAAGCGATTTTCAATATTAAAACGGTAGTGAACCTCTCGGGGATCACCGTTCAACCCCCATTCCGAAACCGAGCGCCTGGCCAGTGTCATAACTGCCAATTGTACGGACATGCCGCCCGATTCTGCCCAGTGTTCTCGCACAAGGGACTCAGCAGACCCACATAGTTGTGTCCTCTGCGGCACACAGGGACATACCGCCAACTACCGCGGTTGCCCTAAGGCATCGCGCGTATCCAGTGGGCCGGCCAGGAGGCCTATTCCCCCTCCTCGCCCGGTCACTACCCACTCTCAAGGGAACGGCCCTAAGCCTAACCTTACACCCGCACCGCAGGCAACACCTGTTGTACCCGCGCCCGCGCCCGCGCGCAACGCTTGGTCCAAGCCCTTGAGCATGGTACAAGCAAGCGCCCCCCTCACCCCCGCCCGCCCGCAGGCCTCTGCCAGCGCGCCGGCTCCTAAGCCCAAACCGCCGCTCTCTAGGCCTCCAATGGCTGGGCTCATGGACGCCCCAGGTCAATCTGACCTGGCGGCCGACATAGCCCTTGTCATGGACTACGCGATGGTCATAGACGTGGACGAAGTACGTGCATTCGCGCACAAACTTCGTACTGCCACAAACGACCAAGACCGCTTGCGAGCCACGCTCACACATGCGGGTTTAATCAGCGCAGTGAGGCGCTACGCCCTCCCCAGCGTTTCTTAGGTATCATCCAATATGGATAGTACACCGAAATGAATTAAGCCCCACTCAGTCACCGTAGCGACTTTCAACGCTGACGGCCTCTCTAGTCAAAAGGACGAAGTTCACGAATTTTGTAAGACCCATCAGGTCGATATCCTATGCGTGCAGGAGACCTTTCTGAAACCAGGTACAGCGAACCCTAGGTTTGCAAATTACCGTTTGGTTCGTAATGATAGAGTGGCCACCCCAAAAGGTGGCACTCTCATCTATTACAAAAGAGCTCTGCACTGTAACCTAATTGTTACTCCACCACTTAGAATACTAGAAGCCTCTGTTTGCTTCCTAGCGATGTCAGGTCATCAACCTGTCATCATAGCCTCATGTTACCTCCCCTCTGGTAAAGAACTATTACAGACAGACTTGGAAGCCCTCTTCTCTCTAGGAAGCTCCGTCCTTCTGATCGGTGACTTCAACAGTAAACATGTCATATGGAACTGTACTAGTAACAATAGTAATGGTAAAATCCTTGAAGGCTTGGTCAGCCACTTAAACTTTGATATTCTCTCCCCTCTGGAGCCCACAAGATATCCCTATGTTGACAACCAACGACCAGACATACTTGACATAGCACTTCTCAAGAACGTCACCCTCCGGTTGCGCTCTATAGAAGTGTTACACGAACTGACTTCAGACCACCGCCCTGTATTGTTGAAATTAGGCCCCGACCCGACGGACATAACCCCTATCACTAGAACGGTAGTGAACTGGAAGCAACTGGGGGAATCCCTCCAAGCTATCAGTTCACCCGCTCTCGATAGAATCCCCGATGACATACAGACAGTAGAAGACGTGTCAATTGCGATCGAGGCTCTCAGCGACCACCTCCGCACCGCAGTAGGTGAATCCTCAAAGCAGGTCCAAGTGGCGGATGGTCGCCGCTTCGAACTGCCCGAGGGTGCGAGGAGGTTACTGACAGCTAAGAACGCCGCCACTAGGGCGTATGACTCGATGCTAACCCCAGAGAACAAAGCCACCATGCGCTACTTACAGCGTGCTGTAAGGAAACGCATGAGTGAGCTGCGTGATCAAAGGTGGGACGACAAACTGTCAGAGATTGAGCCAACTCACCAGGCATACTGGCAGTTGGCTCGAGCTCTGAAATCTGACGGACAACAGACAATGCCTCCACTCATTAGGCCACCTCCCCTCTCCATAGCGTTCCTTGACGAAGACAAAGCCGAGTGTTTAGCTGATAGTCTTGAGGCTCAGTGTACTCTAAATGTAGATCACGTCGACCAGAAACACCTCGATTCGGTGGAATCTGAAGTCGAACGTAAAAGCTCTATGTCCATCTCTGACCTCCCACTCCTCCCACCGGTAAAATCATCCGAGGTAGTTTCTCTGATCAAGAGCCTCAAGACCCGTAAATCCCCTGGTGCTGATGGTATCAGCAACAAGGTGATTAAACACTTCTCAGTCCCACTAGTCCATCTCTTAGTTAGCATCTTCAATGCGGCTATGAGCAACTGATCCTTCCCAGACACTTGGAAGCATGCCATTGTCATTGGTATTCACAAACCAGGCAAACCGGCAGCCGAGCCCTCCAGCTACCGTCCCATAAGTCTCCTCAGCTCTCTGGGGAAGATTTACGAGCGGCTCATTGTGAACCGTCTCTGGTCCCACGTTAGGTCCAATAACCTCCTTCCCGATGAGCAATTTAGTTTTAGAGCCAAACACTCTTGCGTCCAACAAGTGCACCGCGTAACGGAGCACATCCTAGGCGGTTTCAATAAGAAACCAAAGCCCCAAGGGACCATAGCTGTCTTCCTCGACGTAGCGAAAGCGTTCGACAAAGTCTGGCACAACCGGTGGGAGGAGTGGCAGATCGGTTTGATGTTCAAGCTGTACCAACTGGGTGTGCCAGACCGTCTTGTACTCATCTTACAAGACTTTCTCAGGGATCGAACGTTTAGCTATCGCACCGAGGGAACGCTCTCCTCCCCACATCCCATTCACGCAGGTGTCCCTCAGGGCTCTGTACTCTCACCCATTCTCTTCTCGCTGTACACCAGCGACATCCCACGATCTGAACCTAATGTTCAGATCGCTCAGTTTGCGGATGATACTGCAATCTACTCTACTGGCTGGTTCAAGGTCAGGCAGAGATACGCCATCCAACGAGCCATCACCGTAATCGGTGCATGGTTTCGTAAATGGCGGATTGCAGTAAATCCTAGCAAAAGTGCAGCAGTGTACTTCACTGAGACCCGGCGGAATCTCATGCCGTCACCCATAGTCCTATTCGGCGAACCCATCCCTTGGGCTAAATCTGCCAAATACCTGGGCGTCACCCTTGATCGCCAACTCACTTTCGCGAAACACATCCAGATTGTTCGCAATAGGGCGGCCTTCATTATGGGTCGTCTTAATCCCCTCATAGGCAAAAACAGTAAAATGTCTCTTAGAAACAAGACGACTCTTTACAAACTTTGCATCCGCCCAATCATGACTTACGCATCTTTAGCGTTCGCCCATGCTCAGAAACACGACCTCCACAAAATTCAAGTGATTCAGAATCGCTTTATGCGCAGGGCAGTGGGCGCTCCGTGGTACTTGCGGAACGCCGAACTGCACTGCGATTTCACCCTCCCCTCTATTACGCAGTATATGAAAGACTGCTCCCGCCGCCACTTCGACAAAGCTCCCCACCACTCGAATCCCCTCGTGGTCGAAGCGGCGAACTACTCCACTGACATAACCGATCCTCAATTCATTCCCCCCCGTCGCCGTCCAAGGCATATTTTGGGTGACCCGGACGACCCTATCGCAGCCGTTACTTCGGCAGCTTTAGCGTCGTCCCAAGGGAACCCCGGTAATGGTTGTAGACCCGACCAGGGCTGTGATCCCGATCGCATTGTACGCTCAGGCCGAGATCTTCTTCGCAGCCCCAGTCGCAGTCGAGGTAATCCACACACACACGATTGTAGTCCCAGCCACGGTGCGGGTGGGAGTATACACCGCGGCCCCGGTCGCGATGTATCCTCCGGCCCAGCAAATGGCTGCGGACGAGGTAACACTGGTTTTCTATGTAGTCCCAGACACGGTACGGGCAGGAGTCTACACCGCGGCCCCGGCCTCGATGTAGACTCCGGCCCAGGTATCGGCTGTGGGCGAGGTACTCAAGTTTCTTATTGTAGCCCCACTCAAAGTACAGTCATGAGTGCACAACGCGACGATCCTGGTCGCGGTGTGGACCCATGTCGCGGAAATGGGGGGAGGCGAGGTACACAAGGTTATGATTTAGTGGTAAACACAGTCAAACACCGAGCTCGCCGGCGAGCTCGAGGCAAAAGTTATGTCTTGGTTAGATTCTCTCCAAATAGTCGTAGAGTTAAAATTCATAGGGCCCACTTTCAACGGTACACTTATGTACCGGGGCGATTCTCTCCTACTCCCCTCTCTCCTGGCGACGGCCCAAGCCAAAGTCCGTACCCTAGTGGTGCCCTTGAGCAAGTCGCCTACTCCTCTCCTTGCGGCGAAGCGTCTTCAACGCTCGCCTTAGGCGGTGCGCCCTCTGCGCCCGCATCTGGCTGAGTGCCATCTGCGCTCGCCAACCGTCCGGTGACGCTGTAAATGCCGGTAGAGGCAAACAGCATTAGTCCGTTCTAAACAAAAAAAAAAAATTTGTGTTTTTGTAAGTGTTTAATGTTGTAACTATGTTGGAACTGTGAAAATTGTATTGGATAGATTTTGATAAGCTTTGGACTTACTAGTGTTACTCTAAGAAACATTATGCACTATTTTTTCATGCTGGGCAACACTTTGTCCAATTCCCATACAAAGACTGTCAATCTTCTTTACTAGGAAATTTATAAACGTGCGAATTTTGTTATCTTCCGGTGGCATATACCTATATAGATTTTTGTAACTCAATCACGCTTAAGCGACAAATGGATTTGGATAAAATTTGGAGTGGAAATGGTTTACAACCGCACGCCTTTACTTACTACAATACTAAACCACTTTTACTTTTACACCAAGTTTAAGTAAAACCATAATACAATAAAAAACAATACAAGTAGCTAGGGCTATTGGTGCCCTTATCGCTACAGCAATTTCATACAGGCAACCTTCAATGGAAAGGATTATTTCTATATAACATTTTAAAAAGTCGGCAGCGCTTTGATAACGCTCTTGGTGTTGCAAACGTCTGTAGGCGACGGTGATCACTTTCAATCAGGTGGACCGCCTGCTTGTCTGACTACTTTTAGCAATAAAAACAAGTACAATTTGAAAAATGTAATACCGACTTCCATTCTATTCAGTTAGTGTAACTCAAAAACTACTGAACCGATTTGATGAAAAAAATATATAAATGGGACCACACGGCAAGCACCAGCTTTCAAACAAAAAAAGAATTTTGAGAATCGGTTCACCCTATCTAAAGTTATGAGGTAACAAACATAAAAAAATATAGTCGAATTGAGTACCTCCTTCTTTTTGGAAGTCGGTAGAAAAGGCATGCACAACACATGCTTTCTATCCCGAATCAACGGGTAAGGTATCCAACGCTAAGATAGCCCAGTGCTTAAGATAGCCCACTCTCTATAAAACGAACTTCCACTAACACAAAAATTATCAGATTCCATGGTAATCGATCCGAACACACACGTGCACAAAATGGCAACTTGAACAATAACGCGCGAGACGCCATTTAGAAATCTCGCGTCAGTTAGGCTTGGACGTCCAAAAAATCGTGCCCGTTATAACAATAATTCGACAAACTTTTTTCCATTTTGACTTTTAAAAGTGCAAATTCAGATGTTTTTTGAGTGGACTTTAAAGAACAATCTTTCTAGCATCGAGTTTCATGTAAGTAAGTTTAATTTATCTTATCATTGTATGTTTTTGTTGTCTTTACCTACATCTGTGAAATATCCCTATGATAGCCCACTCCATAATGACTTATGATGGCCCGGGCCATCTCAGTCAGTAATTATTTTTGATGTTGATTGAAGAGCCCACTGTTTTATTTTAATTGTTGTTGTTGTTTATAGATCTCATAGTTACATAGTTAAATGCTTGATAAAGACAGTTCTAAGTATTAAAAAAACCGCTGTTATACTTTTTTATAGGTAAGTTCACAATAAAAAATATCATATTCCTATGAAGGCCCACCTAAAATTAAGTTTCAAAATAAATTATCCGAATTCAGCTTTGGTTTCGTTTAATTATAAAAACTAGTTATAAAACTATACACCACGGAAAACTGTATAGTTTTAATTAAACAATTTTTGTTTTTTAACCTTTTTTATTTTTGATCAATTTAAGATGGCCCAGCTCTTTATAAATTGTTAATAAAGAATACAAGGTCTTCTAACTTAAATTTGATATCTTTAAAATGTTATTATTTATTTTAAAATATGAAAAAGTCGTAAATTTAACGTAAATATTGAAAATTTTATTGCGGGCCATGATGGCACGCTATGTTTCTAAGATGGCCCACAGTTCATGTGTAATAAAATGTTATTAGTAGCTACGAATTTTATATTTAGGAAACAAAGGAACACACAATTGCATTGTCATATATACAAGCTGCATCGTGGATGTTTTTAAATTCATTAATAACTTATTTTCGACATTTTATACAATTATGTAAAAACACGGGCCATCTTGGCCTTAGGAGACCTTAGTTCTCGCGGGATCGCAATAATTTATCCCATGCAGAAGTTAGACAGTACTCAAATGCAAGCCGATCAACTATTAGGCTTATAAAATATATAAGGCTACTTTGAGTTTTAGATATTTTATGTACAGTTTTTATAGGGTGACAGAGTTGGCCAAATAAGCATCTCAACGCGGGCGCTATTCTAATTATATTACTCATTCGTTTGTGCGAATTGTAGGAATTCGATTATTTATTATTATAATATAATTTACAGGTGTTACAAAAATGAGTACAGTGAAACTTGGTTAAATGGGACCTGGATAAATGAGAAACGTCTATTATTGAGAATTGCAATGAGGTCCCGGTACTTTTTCATTGAATTACCTCTATTAATAGGACTTTTTGATCCAGGTTAAATGACATATAGATTTCTAGGATTTATTCGATGTTTACCTTTATAATTGGGACTCTGTAACGCAGTTCCCTCTATAAATGAGACAAATTAATCGGGCTGGGACAGGTTTTGACACTTTTGTTTACAAACATTAGAATGTCTTTCACACATGCTTTGTTTGTCAGTACTATCTCAGGTTTTGACCTAATAAAAAGGGACTACTTAATCTCCCTCTAAAAATGGAATAGCCTTACAATTCAACCTCTATAAGCGGGAGCAGAGGCTCCCGCTCTATTGTCTCAGTTACAGAGGTAAATGAGACAACTATAATTTTCAACCTGCCTACTTGGAAAACTAGATTAATGAAAACCCTCAATAAATGGTACAACATCCTTGGTCCCTTGATATCCCAATTAACCAGGTTCCACTGTATTAATACTGAAAGGTGTGCAAAAAATACCTAATCAGGATTCACATGGCAATGTAAAAACTTCAATTTCTAACTTTTTTTCATAATAAATTTCAAAAATATATTACGGTTTTGTATGGTAGTCCTATATTAACCACTCCATGGAGATCCTTGGAGTCGATGCGCTCTGCATAACCTATTCATTCAACTTCGTCCTCCTTCCTTGCATGCGCCCTCTTCCCGCGTCACACCCCAGTTCAGGCCCAGGATTAGGCGCTTTGTTTACTTAGTCTACGTCATTGCCATGTCCGGTCTAGTTTTTCAAGGATGAACCTTTAAATATTTAAAAAAAGCCTTGGTTACTCATAACTTGAAATACTTACTATTTTATGGGATCCAGTAGTTACATCCCCGCTTTTTATGCAAGCTTCTGCGTGTGGTTTTAGTATTACTAAACTATTTTGTTTCACGCAGTATAAGTTTAACAGTTCGATGCTTAAAAACATACTTTAATATTAATTGCTAATATAAGATACTTACAAAACTGTATCTGATATTTTAAACGAGCAATTCTTGTATATATATATATCTGCTCTCAGCTGCGAGACTTCGATCTGGGCATGTTCGTCTCAATAAATTTGGCTTTATGATGGGAAAATTAATTCTCCATAAGTGTGAGCAATGCGGAGTAATTGAGGATATATTTCATGTGATGATGGAATGTGCCAGGAACGAAAGTATGTGGCGGAAATTTTTCGCCAGGACTAGATAGGCGGTTGTAGTACAATCTTATCTCAATCAGAAGCAGATGATGCCAGAAAGTTGTACGATCTTTATCAAGCAGCTTTAAATAGCAGGTTAAACTTTTAAGGTATTTTATACTTATTTAAGTTCGTTACCAGGGTGGCATATTCGTGTAGAATAAAACCCTTATAAAAAAAAGTATAATACAATCGAAACCTCGGAAACGGCTCAAGCTATTTTCATGAAAGTATGCAGTAGTATGCAGTTTCGAGGGCTATAAATCGATCTAGCTAGGTTTCATTTTTAGAAAACGTCGTTCGAAAAATCCTGAATCGCGGTGTCAAGATTCTAACGGAAAATGTGTTGCTATTTTGTATTCGTATCGAGCAAAGCTCGGTAATCCAGGTACTGTTTATTTATACCATCAAGAAGCGTTCCGGGCAAGTCATGTGCCTGATATAAAATCAATGAATATTGTATATTATGCTGTATTATTAATAAAAATATTCATACAATTTCAGGTTCCCCTAGTAGTTGCGAGAGGCATTTACACACACAATATCACATTACAACATCCACGACCCGAGAATAAACATTTCTGCTCATCACACATTATTTTGCTTTAGCCAGAGTTCGAACCTGGGGTCCCGCGCTTCGAAGGCAGAGCTACCAACCTAGCTAACGGAACCGTCGCCGGCTACAAATACAACTGGTTTTCTTATCACACTTTACTACACTAATACCTATTATAAATGCAAAAGCTTGTGAATTGATTTCTATATTTGTTACTTCTTTACGCTCAAATGGTTGAATTAATTTTGATTAAAATTTGGTATGAAGGTAAGTAGATGAGGCACTGAATTACCACATAAAGATACTTTTCATCATCATCCTCATCATCCATCACCACGCGGGCGTAATCGCGGGGCCCAGCTAGTATCTTATATTTTCTCGCTAGAGAGGTGAACAGCGTGCAAAAATATTTGGCTCTGCCGCTCCCAGTGCATGTGTGGAGGTAGCCAGGTAAGCGATTGCTCTAGACTAGAAGTAACCTGAAAGGTTACAACACTGGCCGAGTCACTAATCTGCACCTACTGCGTAAGTTTAAAGATGTCTAATACGAAAGTATCAATCAAGTTAAAGTTATTCGTATCTTTTGCCTCTTTAAATCCCGCAGTAGGTACTTAGGTACGCTCTAACTTACAAACACTCGCTACGCCCGTGATTCAATAAAAACACAGCGTTACTCTGATACTTCGCATTCTCAAGATACCCAGCATTCACAACTAAACAGATATTTGTTCTTTTATTGCACAAAGAACTACTCGTACGAGTACTATTCGGTAACAGCGTTTGCTTCAATAATATTTTTTTCAATTTCGTCGTTGATTATGCAAGATGAAAGTAGAACAAAGTATTCTGATATTGATATTCCATAGAAAATAGTTATGAACATAATGGAAATAAAATGTTCTTCTTTGTTAAATGTTTACAAAATGAGGGAAGAATTTTTCATATTCGGTGCTGCTTATGAAAAATAAATGGAAATGGCATTCAATAAACTATTGTAGATTCCACTAGGTGTGGAGTCTAGTTCTACCAATAATTTCTTCGTTAAAAGTGTATCTGTTTATTGAACCTCTTTTCGGTAAGTATATCATTAAAATTTATTGATTCGCGTTACGGAAATCCATTATTAAAAACGATATTAGAAGAAGTATTTAGTGACGCTTCCGCTGTAAACAATGCTAAGGCCCGAGTTGCGGTGTACACCTCCCTCCCGCATAAACTGCAAATAGGAATACAGAATAAACAATACACAAACAACCCAATGAACCAAAAACGATTCGACACGTGTTTCGCCTCTCCACGAGGAATCCTCATGTTGACGCGTCCAGTGCTAGACCGACAGTGATAGAACAACTTTTTTTTCGAACGGTCTAATGCTGTTTGCCTCCACCGACATGTACAGCGTCACCGGTTTTTTTTCGTACGGACTACTGCTGTTTGCCTCTACCGGCATTTACAGCGTCACCGGACGAGTGGCGAGCGCAGATGGCACTCAGCTAGATGCGGGCGCAGAAGGTGCACGCAAAATTGCCTGCTTATATAGCATGGAGGCTCCGCCCCTTAACCTTGTGACTCACTGCACTGGCGCCGCTGCTACTATATTGGTGTTTGTGACGTACCTATTTTGGGTGAATATACGTAATAATGCAGATGAAACCATGTTGGTTTGGTCATTCAATAGTGTAAAGTTATTATTACTATGTTTTATAATCTCTACTTGTTCCAACACACTTATAACCGAAATCTCTTATCACAGACATCTTAAAAGTATTGTTGTTGCGCAACGGATGACCGGTATCAAGTAAATGTTTAGCGAAATGAGACTTACTATATTATTAAACTAGCTGCTCTTCGCGGTTCCATCCGCACGGTGATGGATGATGATGATGATGAATCTTACATAGCCTATGTTACTCAGGGTGAATGTACTCGTAGCTTTCCAATGGTGAAAGTATTTTTGAAATCGGTCCAGTACTTTTTGAGCCAATTCTTAACAAACATACATACAAATCTTTTCATATTTATAATAGTTTATAATAATATTAAATAAAACAACAGAAAAACAAAAGAACCAGAACCGACAGATTAACATGATAGCTGTATGAATCTGTGAAAGAGTTAATACATTTCAAGTTTAGTAATTTTAATTTAAACTTTACAGCCACATACGCAAATTGTAGGCAAATATTTGTTTATCCGATATTAGCTTTGATACGAATGTATTAGAGCCTACACAGAAGTAGTGATGCGCTGAATACTGGTTTGCCGAATAAATTTGAGAAAAAAGTTTGTATATATCCGCCTATTTTGATTCAAAGTTTACATCAACAACATTTTTTTCTACTGAATTAGATAATCGTTTGTAGTAATTCGCTTGTTCAGAACACAAAACTAAACTAACAAAATATAATCAATCAGCTAGTAAACTGCGCCCCGCGGTTACACTTGCGTGGTGATGGATGATGATAATGATGAAAAGTATCCTATGGGTTAATCCAGCACCTCATCTACCTCCATACCAAATTTCATCGAAATTGACCGAGCCGTTTGAGCGTGAAAGAGTAACAAACATATATTTGTCCATCCATCCAAACTTTCACATTTATAATATTAGTAGGATTTTTACTAAATTATGGCAATTATTATTCAGCCGTGCGATTCTCTAAGAGCAAACATCGTTGCATCTTTGACAATATCCGTGAAACAAATGAAGAAACGGCAAGAAACGTTGAAAAAACAACCTTATGTACAAGGGAAATATCTCATAAAATATTTGACATCGGTGAATCATTTGAGAATCGCACAGCAGTTCGCGCGTAAGTTGACATGCGTATAACGATTGCAAATGAAATTCTTTTATTTGCCCTTTTTGTTCAGATGTGGGCATGTTTAGTGTAAATTTAACCGTCATGCATGTTCGTGCTCTCTAAACCAGTCTAAACTGATGTAACACTACCCACAATTGAAGATTCGAATTGTCGTTCTGAGTGTTACACGAATGTGGATTTTAGCGCAAACAGAATAAGAACTACCATAGTTTGAAATTTTAGCGAATCACTACCATTGACTAAGTTTTTAAGATGTGTATCGCATCCTAGATACATTTTATACAAATAAATAAAATGAAAGTGCCTCTATGTTATGTGAAAAATAACAGCGTTTTACTAAATGTAGGTCTATGAGAAGAGATAATTAATATACAGTATACTTACATAAAAAAATGTCTGTCAGTTCCATCCAGCTAGATGATATAAGGAGTTACTCAGATTAAGTACTTTTTTTTAAGAAAAAATAGGGTACTACGCTAGAAATAAAAATCCCATTATCCCGTGACGCCTCGCGAGCGAAGCCGGGGACGGGGCAGATACTATCAAATAATTCATTATTATATCATTGAAAGTGACATATCATATCATAATCAGCCCAATTTGTTCCCACTGCTGGGACTCGAGCCTTCCTCTCAGAGAGAGGAGTTGGGCCGTATTCCACTACGTGGGCCTACAGTGCAGGTTGGTGAATATAGGTTAGTGGCCAACCCATGTCGAAGTTTTCGCCCGAAGGTCTTACATAGCCTAACGACTGTTGTCCTAAGACAATCGACTTAACGTGCTCTCCGAAGCACGGAAGCGCTCAATTCAATAATGGCACTAGCGGTCACCCATCCACATCAAGTGCTTCTTAACTTCCTGACCGCAGCAAGTGCTGCTTAACTTATTGATCGGTTAAGATCGCCAAATCAAGTTCTGCTACGAGCGCTCCTAAGTGACATATATATTTATTTAATTCAAAACGTTGTCGATTCCATATACGAGTAAGTGCATAGCGCCTCACCAACATTATTATCTGGTCAAAAGCATTCGTATTTTGATAGGTTAATAAATTATTGAAACAAAATTTTTTATATCACAAATACCAAGTGTCCAGTCGGCTGATACATCCAAATAATATACAGTTCAGCTAATCACCGGATCCAGACTTATTGTATGTCACATCTCTACATAGAACCTTTACAAACATGTTAAAACTTTATCAAACTCTTCACTTTTCAATTTAAAATGGACTAGCTCAAACCGTGGATATGTTTGCAGAGTTTTAATGTATTATTGGTAAAACAAATAATGACATAGCTTGTTCAAATTTATGTGTCGAAAATCAAATAATCAAAGCTATTTTTAGGTATATTGAGAGGCCACTTAAAATATTCGATCAATGTACTTAGGTTATCATTGTTAATATAATAAGTATAATAAACATTAACTTACATTAATATGTTTTTTAAAACTTTGGCAATTTTCAATACTTTCTTATAAATGGAGTCAGATTGTAGACGAATAAAAACTCGAGGCGTTCACCAAATACACTTTCACAAATTCAGAAACATAGTCAAGAACCAATACCAAAAACATTCTACTCCGTAAGGGGACAAAGTTTAAGAATATTCCATTAGAGGCCGCAGCAGATACAATTCGCGAAAAAGTATTCGTATTATAAACGTCAACACGTCACGCTTCGGTTTACAAACTATGATTTATCTGTAACATAGTTGCCGTAGATAAATGACAGTTTGTGATGTTTCGCGTAAACGACACGATACGTTACACTTACGCAGGTATTCGTGCTGGGCCTTGTAATATAATTTCAAACCACATCATACCTCATTTCATTACATATTTATTTGTATATTATATTTAAAAACTGTTTCGATGCTGACCAGCGATATGAAATTTGAAATATTAAAAATAAAATGAAGAATGACACAATACAAGATACTATAAAAGAGAGAGATGGATTCCTGAAAAATAAAACCAGTTATTATTTTTAAGATTGTATCGATGCTATAAGGCCAATAATAATAAAACGCTTATCACTATGTGTCGTATATTCCCATAGAAGAATGGATTTTGGAATGGGATAGGCTTTGGCATCGACCATGGAGCTTGAGAAGGACTGGCTCGATGTCATAGGCTAATAATAATGAAGAGTTCGCCGTTATAAAAGGGACTCCGTAAAGTGAAACTTCGCCAGGTCACGTTATAGAACGAGGGACTCCGTAAAGTGAACTTCGTCAGGTCACGTTATAGAAAGAGGGACTCCGTAAAGTGAAACTTCGCCAGGTCACGTTATAGAACGAGGGACTCCGTAAAGTGAACTTCGTCAGGTCACGTTATAGAAAGAGGGACTCCGTAAAGTGAAACTTGGTCAGGTAACGTTATCTGTTTAATATATTTTAATTACTAATCTTACTTTTTATTTATTATTAGCTAGTAAGGTATTCTTTTCAATGTAAGTATCTATTACATTACATCCTACTGCCATTGGGATGCGAAGAAGTGAGAGGAGACAAAACCATTATTAATAATTAACTAAAATTATATTACTATTTTAACTGGATATTATATAGCATTATGTACTGGTTTAAAGTGTGAAAAGCACTGTAGCATGTAAAATTACTGGGCAAATGAGACTCGAAAACCAATGGAGTGACAGTGCCACGCAAAACTTCAACTGAAAATTTGCAGTTGCAAAATTTGCTTTGTTTCCAAATCCAAAGCTTACACAAAATACAAATACACTGTAATTGTCATGGGCTTATCATTCGACATGAAACTTTTCCGTCTTGCTACTAGACAGTATAAAAAAGTAACAAATTAATCGACATACCTTTTCCGTATTCTCTATGGCATAGAGAACTTACGGCGAACGACGGACATTACATACAGATAAACATTGTAAAATTTCATTATATATTAATTTTGCATTACGCTTATTATCACAATTACAAATTAATTAACGTTTTATCAAGCTCGGGCGAGGGAAGCCGCGCCGTAATATTTGACGTTTGCGCGCGTCCGCTCGAGTCGCAAGTTCAAATCGCGATCGGAGCCCGACGCGAGAACAGTGTCATTTCGGCCGACCGCTCCAGAGCACAGACGCGGTACCGAGGCTGTATCCATAAAATTACGTTGGCATTAAGATATTAAAAAAGAAAAGTAAAAAAGTTAAGGTTTACATAGCTCATAAACTCCTTTGTGGTTTATTTTATTTGTGGACAGTAACAACAAAAACATTAGTGAAAACTCGGAGTGAAAAAGTTTTAAAAGTTTCGCGTTGGTATTAATTGTAACTGTCGAGCGATTTCGCGGTTTTATTTTTAATTTTGTGTTTTGTTTAATTTAACATTTTTGTAAAACAATTGAAGTACATTAAATAGTTTTTTGTATTGGTGTAAGTGAAGAATGGACGTTGGCTGTAACTTTGGAAAATGGTGATTCTGTGCCTACAAAACTACACACGAAGTTAGAATTTCCTGCAAATAATTAAGGTTAGTTGGATTGTTTTGACGAAATTATATTTGTATTGTACCGTGTTTAAATTTAAGCGAAAAAAAAGGTGACCTTTCAATATATTTTTACATCAATTTCCGTATTTTATCGAAGTGGTTTCCAATAACACAAAAAAACTTAATTGTATAAAAACCTTTAGCCCAATTATCAAATCCAACTTAATAAAACTTTTTCAATTTATTGAAATTGAAAAAGTTTTATTAAGTTGGATTTGAATCCACTTTACAAAACGTTGACTCTTTCGTTTCTGTTACATTATATTTTCAATTCTGATATTAAAAACATTTAATTTAATTTCTTAAGTCTCACTTTTTATCATTCTTGACTATTTAAAATTTATTAAATGAAAATAAAACTAGTACTAGATAAATACAGTGATTTAAATAAAAATATTTTAGATAAATGACAAATATTATAAACGTAAAAATGTAATGTTTACACTTTTCGGGTTATTTTCTTAAAAATTTAACGCGTATTAAAATGAACGCCTTTATATTAATACGCGTTCATGTTACGTTATTATGCACAGTAACAACTAACTCAAAAAACGTTTACAACCAATTTTTCTTGAATATTTTTATATTAGTAGGTTTCAGAACATTATAATTATAAGGAAGACAGCAACCAAATTCACATTATTTTTAATTTCGATTTTTATTCGCTGTTCGTAAATTACTTGTAGATGCGGACCTTGTGGTCATACTTAAGTATATCTCCATACAGCAGCCAAGATATAATACAATTGGAATTGAGGATTTAAAACACAAACCTGGTTCATGGTTCCGTCATATTCCGTGGTTTAAAATGCCGAGAGGCACCTGTGGAAAATGACTGGCAGTAAAGACTTGGAAACCTAAAGACCGCTCTGTGTGGCGTACTTTATAATGTTTCGATGCTGGTCAAAAATACATCTCATTGCTTACCTAAGTATCTGCTTTTAGCATGTTTAATAAGAAAATTAAAAAAAAAAGTACAAAATATAAAAATATCTATAAGCTGCACAAAAAATATAGAAAAGAAAATGGCAATGAAACTAAAAATAAACTGAGCATATTAAGTCATTTATTCAGAGAACTTTACAACAATAATAAATAATTATCTAATTATCATCACCACACTAGACTCAGCCTGTAACGTGGAGACTAGGGGCCCTAATCCCACTTGTCAAAATAGTCATTTTTAAGCCTTACCATTAAATTTGGTACCACCACGTCAATATAACAAGCTTAAAATAATAATGGTATACGATAGACGTTTTGATGACGTATTATAAAATAGTGCACTCAACTAGCGTACTTTGCAACTGTGTTAGTGTTCTATTCGGGTTGGGCATTATAGGTGTTGATCCTGGAACGCACCATTAAGATCAATTTCGGCTAAAAAAGGAACACGCCGTTAATAGTATTGAAGCAAGCAGCATATATATACGACCGTTTTGTGTGGGTGATAGTGCGAAAGTAAGTATGATTAGTCTAAGCTTATTACAAAACGCTCTTTCCTGATTTATGATCGTTTTGTAAAAGGTGAGAGTAGGCCCCCTGGGGTCGATTTAATAATTGTATAATATATATATATATATAAAATAATCAAAGTGTTTTTTTTTATTAAGATAATTATAATTATTGATATTTAAAACCATCTTTTTATTTTTTACTAGTGCCAAAGGCTTCGTTCACTAAACTTGTTCTATGGTATACGAAGCCACGGAGATAAATTGAGTTCACCCTCGTAGGGGTAAAATCCTTCTTTAGTGGTTGCTTACAACATAAAAGTTTGTAGCCTCAGCGGTTGAGGCTCTGCGTTGATTTATCATTTTTATTCAGGACAAGTACCTACCTATACATACAAGTACAAAAATAATCATCATACAAGATGTATTGCATATCCCTTCATAGGTCGTTGGTCATCATAGGGCCAGACACAATAGAAATTGCATTGTTATAATATAACGACTCTTGAAGGGATAACATGTATATTTTAACTAATTATTGTATGAATCGATCTTCGAAATTAAAATTGTACTCACGATTCCTTATAATACCTAAATATAATAAAATATATATAATAATTAATAATATATTACAATGTCACTATCTTAATAACATAATAATTATTGTTATTTAATAATTATTATGTTATTATGCTATACTACAAAAATGTTGTACAGACTAGTGTCACAGTATAAAGATGCAACAGTATGGAAACTATGCCTAGTTGATCAAATAATTATCTATGCCCCATTGAAGCCATAGGGTTGTCACTTTTAATGTTTTAAGGTATTGTTTATTTTTTAAATAAAACATTCGTTATTCGTTATGTAGACATTAAAATCTAGTTATTTCTAGTTTCCAAATAAAGTGTATGTAGGTGTATCATGGCGTCGGTTAATCTTGATAGTTTAAATTAAAATACGGAAAACTGTTTTGTATTGACACACAACCACTTGTAGATCTTGAGATTTTTTGTAGGTTTACTACACTAACTTAATTATCATTATGGCATAACCTTTTACAAGTATTGGCGCGAGCGTACGTGAGCCGTGGGCGTGGTAGGCGCTGCAGGTGGCGCGGGTGCAGTGCTCATGAGCTCTGTTTTCAGGTGTTTGTCACGCATTTTCAGGCTGAACTGTACTGCGTTTCAACCTCAAAAATGCGTTGGATACCTTGTAATTAAAAAAAAAAAAAACATTACATATAAATACTTTTATTCTTCATAAATTATTGAATGTAAAAAGTATGATAATTTCGCCCAGTCGTCATCTTCGATTTCAATTTTGTTAGCACTATCGGCTTAAACGCCCTCGAAAACCATGAAAACGAGACCCATGACGATAAGGTTTATAATTTCGCGCAAACGCCTTTTTGGATTTCTATTTTGACAGCACTATCGACTTCGACACCCTCGAAAACCATGAAAACGAGACCTATGAAGATAAAGTTGATAATTTCGCGCAGACGCCTTTTTGGATTTCTATTTTGGGAGCACTATCGGCTTTGACACCCTCGAAAACCATAAAAACGACACCCAGTACGATATATTATTTCATAATAATTTTATAATCTATTTCAGCCGCCATCTAAGATTTGTATTTTGTGGTATGTTTAACGAATTTATTATGATTTATGATCGATCATATAAGAACACCATTACAATTTTAAAACACATAGCAGTCAGTCAAGTGTGACATTTCATGTTTTAGATTATATAAAAAAAGGTAATAATTTAAAAATAATTTGTAACACTCACTACTGACGGCACCGCGAGAACCGCTTAGGGGTCTCGTCGATGCGCATGTTTATGCCAGTGGACGTTTCGAAAGATTGAAGGTAGTTTCCGTACTGTTATTTATATATCTACTGTGCTAGTGTTTTACACAATTGTTTTTAAGTTTAAGGTGACAGTACAATGCAATTTGTAATAAACCGTTTCAACGTACGCAAAAGTGAAATTCATGTGTTACATATTTTACGTGAATCATCCGTTAGTTGAATTCATCATTTTTATTGATGGACATTTTTTTCTTTTTAAATATCGACTAAAACTGGCCATGTCAGAATGGAGGCCACTTTAATCTATTTTCGTAATACATATTACCTAATTGATTGTCAATTAAATATAAATTATTCATGTTCAATAGTAAATATAATGGATCATCTCCCGATAAGTTAAATAATTGAACATGGTGAAGGCACTTTATCATACCAAATAGCAAGACAAAATCAATAACAACCTAGCAAATTATATATCTACCGATGAAAGATCTACGTAAACGTAATAATGAGGATTAGGAATCTGAAATTTCTCGAACGATACATAGATTTTTCTCGTAATAACGTTATCACATAATTGTGATATGGCTGCTACTCCGTCCGAAAAGACCTTCATTGGCACATTTGCCATTAATTTTATTATTTATTGACTTTGATGAAATTTTAAATAATATAAACCATGTTACTTCAATCGATATACTCATATATTTATCAAGTAGTTATATATTAATTGGAGGAATATTGAAGAGATAAAGTGGTTAAGGCACGACAAATATTTAGGCGCATTTAATAAACGTGAGTGTAGTACTAAACAACTTTGTGATCTAGGCATAGGGTGTATCATAAAATTTGATTTATCTAACCATATTTATATCGTAATTGCAAACGCATGTAATTGCTGGTCACAAAGTTACAATATACCTATTTATACATGAGTCAGTAAATAATAATTATAAATATACAAAAAGTACTAAACTAAAATAAACTGACTTATAATATCTAAATATCAAATTCTCGTGTCGCGGTGTTTGTTCCCAAACACCTCCGAAACGGCTTGCCCGATTTGTATGAAAATGTTGTGTATATTCAGGAGGTTTGAGAATCGGCCAACATATACATTCATAACTATAAATGATTAGAGTAACCCTCTCCTAAATTTTTTTTGGCATTTTTTTTTAATTATTAAGATTTAGCAAAACAACGTTTGCCAGGTCATCTACTAAGTATTCTATACATACAGGGTGTTTGGTAGAGGGACCGACAAACCAAATGAGCGTGTTCGGGAGCCCACTTGGAGAATACAAGTTGGCCAAAACCCCAATTTTTTTTTTAACTAAATCAGTTAGTTAGCTCTGTTTTGTATCCAATTTTGCTTTGCGTGGCCTGAAGGTGTATTAGAGACCAAATTCAACTAAAAACATCCGGTCTAAAAAAGATTTTACAAATGCTATGGCGGTAAATAGGTACAATTTCGGAGAAAAGGGAAAAATCACAAAAAAAGTTAAACATATTGGGGGTTCGGGGATTTTTTTTGGCCAACTTGTATTCTCCAAGTGGTCCCCCGAACACGCTCATTTGGTTTGTCGGTCCCTCTACCAAACACCCTATATATGTATACATTTCTATAATATACACCAAGCAGATGTGATTCTTCACCTATTCCGTTATACATTTATGTATGTAAAATGTAATGTATGTTTACAAATGATAACAGATTTATTCTAAAACTTCTCACGTATGAGATATTATGTATTATATATTATGTGATAATATCATTGCATTATTAGACGCTATCTGTATGACCTCTACTTATCTCTATTTATTTTTACATTCCACGCCAGCGTTACTTACGTACATGAGTTTTGTAAACTATACCACTGATCCCACTAATATTATAAATGTGAAAGTTTAGATGGATGGATGGATGGGTGTTTGTTGCACTTTCACGCTCAAACGGCTTGGCCAATTATGATTAAAGTTGGTATGGAGGTAGATGAGGCTTTGGATTAACACATATGATACTTTTCATCATCATCATCATCCATCACCACGCGGGCGAAACCGCAGATTGCAACTAGTATTATAAATGTGAAAGTTTAGATGGATGGATGGATGGATGGATGCATGAATGTTTGTTGCTCTTTCACGCTCAAACGGATGGGCCAATTATGATTAAAGTTGGTATGGAGGTAGATGAGGCTTTGGGTTGACACATAGGATACTTTCATCATCGTCATCATCCATCACCACGTGGGTGAAACCGCGGATTGCAGCTAGTATTATAAATGTGAAAGTTTAGATGGATGGATGGATGGGTGTTTGTTGCACTTTCACGCTCAAACGGCTAGGCCAATTATGATTAAAGTTGGTATGGAGGTAGATGAGGCTTTGGATTGACACATATGATAATTTTCATCATCATCACCATCATCCATCACCACGTGGGTGAAACCGCGGATTGCAGCTAGTATTATAAATGTGAAAGTTTAGATGGATGGATGGATGGGTGTTTGTTGCACTTTCACGCTCAAACGGCTAGGCCAATTATGATTAAAGTTGGTATGGAGGTAGATGAGGCTTTGGATTGACACATATGATAATTTTCATCATCATCACCATCATCCATCACCACGTGGGTGAAACCGCGGATTGCAGCTAGTATTATAAATGTGAAAGTTTAGATGGATGGATGGATGGGTGTTTGTTGCACTTTCACGCTCAAACGGCTAGGCCAATTATGATTAAAGTTGGTATGGAGGTAGATGAGGCTTTGGATTGACACATATGATAATTTTCATCATCATCACCATCATCCATCACCACGTGGGTGAAACCGCGGATTGCAGCTAGTATTATAAATGTGAAAGTTTAGATGGATGGATGGATGGGTGTTTGTTGCACTTTCACGCTCAAACGGCTTGGCCAATTATGATTAAAGTTGGTATGGAGGTAGATGAGGCTTTGGATTGACACATATGGTAATTTTCATCATCATCACCATCATCCATCACCACGTGGGTGAAACCGCGGATTGCAGCTAGTATTATAAATGTGAAAGTTTAGATGGATGGCTGGATGGATGCATTAATGTTTGTTGCTCTTTCACGCTCAAACGGCTGGGCCAATTATGATTAAAGTTGGTATGGAGGTAGATGAGGCTTTGGATTGACACATAGGATACTTTCATCATCGTCATCATCCATCACCACGCGGGTGTAACCGCGGATTGCAGCTAGTATTATAAATGTGAAAGTTTAGATGGATGGATGGATGGATGCATTAATGTTTGTTGCTCTTGCACGCTCAAACGGCTGGGCCAATTTTGATAAAAATTGGTATCAAGATAGATGAGGCTTTGGATTGACACATATGATACTTTTCATCATCATCACCATCATCCATCACCACGTGAGTGAAACCGCGGATTGCAGCTAGTATTATAAATGTGAAAGTTTAGATGGATGGATGGATGGGTGTTTGTTGCACTTTCACGCTCAAACGGCTGGGCCAATTATGATTGAAGTTGGTATGGAGGTAGATGAGGCTTTGGATTGACACATATGATAATTTTCATCATCATCACCATCATCCATCACCACGTGGGTGAAACCACGGATTGCAGCTAGTATTATAAATGTGAAAGTTTAGATGGATGGCTGGATGGATGCATTAATGTTTGTTGCTCTTTCACGCTCAAACGGCTGGGCCAATTATGATTAAAGTTGGTATGGAGGTAGATGAGGCTTTGGATTGACACATAGGATACTTTCATCATCGTCATCATCATCCATCACCACGCGGGTGAAACCGCGGATTGCAGCTATTATTATAAATGTGAATGTTTAGATGGATGGATGGATGGATGCATTAATGTTTGTTGCTCTTGCACGCTCAAACGGCTGGGCCAATTTTGATAAAAGTTGGTATCGAGATAGATGAGGCTTTGGATTGACACATATGATACTTTTCATCATCATCACCATCATCCATCACCACGTGGGTGAAACCGCGGATTGCAGCTAGTATTATAAATGTGAAAGTTTAGATGGATGGATGGATGGATGCATTAATGTTTGTTGCTCTTGCAGCTAGTATTATAAATGTGAATGTTTAGATTAATGGATGGATGCATTAATGTTTGTTGTTCTTGCACGCTCAAACGGCTGGGCCAATTTTGATAAAAGTTGGTATCGAGATAGATGAGGCTTTGGATTGACACATATGATACTTTTCATCATCGTCATCATCATCCATCACCACGCGGGTGAAACCGCAGATTGCAGCTAGTATTATAAATGTGAAAGTTTAGATGGATGGATGGGTGGATGCATTAATGTTTGTTGCTCTTGAACGCTCAAACGGCTGGGCCAATTATGATTAAAGTTGGTATCGAGATAGATGAGGCTTTGGATTGATACATAGGATAATTTTCATCATCATCACCATCATCCATCACCACGTGAGTGAAACCGCGGATTGCAGCTAGTATTATAAATGTGAAAGTTTAGATGGATGGCTGGATGGATGCATTAATGTTTGTTGCTCTTTCACGCTCAAACGGCTGGGCCAATTATGATTAAAGTTGGTATGGAGGTAGATGAGGCTTTGGATTGACACATAGGATACTTTCATCATCGTCATCATCCATCACCACGCGGGTGTAACCGCGGATTGCAGCTAGTATTATAAATGTGAAAGTTTAGATGGATGGATGGATGGATGCATTAATGTTTGTTGCTCTTTCACGCTCAAACGGCTAGGCCAATAATGATTAAAGTTGGTATGGAGGTAGATGAGGCTTTGGATTGACACATATGATACTTTTCATCATCATCATCATCATCTATCACCACGCGGGTGAAACCGCGGATTGCAGCTAGTATTATAAATATGAAAGTTTAGATGGATGGATGGATGGGTGTTTGTTGCACTTTCACGCTCAAACGGCTAGGCCAATTATGATTAAAGTTGGTATGGAGGTAGATGAGGCTTTGGATTGACACATAGGATACTTTCATCATCGTCATCATCATCCATCACCACGCGGGTGAAACCGCGGATTGCAGCTATTATTATAAATGTGAATGTTTAGATGGATGGATGGATGGATGCATTAATGTTTGTTGCTCTTGCACGCTCAAACGGCTGGGCCAATTTTGATAAAAGTTGGTATCGAGATAGATGAGGCTTTGGATTGACACATATGATACTTTTCATCATCATCACCATCATCCATCACCACGTGGGTGAAACCGCGGATTGCAGCTAGTATTATAAATGTGAAAGTTTAGATGGATGGATGGATGGGTGTTTGTTGCACTTTCACGCTCAAACGGCTAGGCCAATTATGATTAAAGTTGGTATGGAGGTAGATGAGGCTTTGGATTGACACATAGGATACTTTCATCATCGTCATCATCATCCATCACCACGTGGGTGAAACCGCGGATTGCAGCTAGTATTATAAATGTGAAAGTTTAGATGGATGGATGGATGGATGCATTAATGTTTGTTGCTCTTGCAGCTAGTATTATAAATGTGAATGTTTGGATTAATGGATGGATGCATTAATGTTTGTTGCTCTTGCACGCTCAAACGGCTGGGCCAATTTTGATAAAAGTTGGTATCGAGATAGATGAGGCTTTGGATTGACACATATGATACTTTTCATCATCGTCATCATCATCCTTCACCACGCGGGTGAAACCGCAGATTGCAGCTAGTATTATAAATGTGAAAGTTTAGATGGATGGATGGGTGGATGCATTAATGTTTGTTGCTCTTGAACGCTCAAACGGCTGGGCCAATTATGATTAAAGTTGGTATCGAGATAGATGAGGCTTTGGATTGATACATAGGATAATGGGTTGTCTGAAAGAGATCGCTCTGAGCGATAAGACCGCCCATTGTTGCACCTAGCTTTAAGCATTGTTTTTTATTTTATTGTCTAATATTAAGTCATAAATGTGGTGTCTCAATAAAGTGTTATCTATCTATCTAAACTTTCATCATCATCATCATTATCATCCATCACCACGCGGGTAAAACCGCGGATTGCAGCTAGTCTTTAATATACGGTCTTGATAAAGTTATTTAATTTTTTACTTCTGTTTTGTATTGATTTTTAAGTCTACATATCAAATAATTTCTCATCAGTGTATAAGGATTAAAAAATCTAAGCCGTAATATATTTTATAGGAATCGAAGCATTACATTTCACAATGCATAATGTTGCAATAAAGCCATTGAGAATTAAAGGATACGTCAATACTAATTACTAATATCTACGAGTTAACATTAATAACGGAACATTTACCGTAAATTTCTCGTGTAAGTTTCCGATATAAAGCACTATTATCGGATACTATAGCAAGCGCCACGATCACGTAGCACGAGTCAACTTTTTGTTTTCAAACTCAAGTTAAAACGTTTACATAGTTTAATAATAGACGTAAAACATTGGTTCTATATACCTACCCACTATTATTATTATGTACCACTAGTATTATGTTCAACAATAAAAGGATATTGATTGCAGATAATGCGTATACATTTCAATTTGTGGTATAGAGTCTTTACAAAAGGAGGCCATTGACTCCTACCCCCTTTCGTTACCATTTACCAAGTTCGGCATTAGAGGGTCGCTACCAACATGCGCCTCTAGAGTTCGTCTGTGTGATTACCATGCGATGAGTACAGCCGTGCGATTCTCTAATGATTAATCGTTGCGTTCGTCAACGAGCTCTCCGATGTAAAATACTTTGAGATATCGCCCTTGTATATAAGGTTGTTTTTCCAACGTTTCTTGTCATATCGTCATTTGTTTCACGGATGTTTTCAAATATGCAATGATGTTTGCTCTTAGAAAATCGCATGGCTGGACCGTCCGAAGCAGGTACTCGCTATACCAATCGTAAGTACATGTTGATGATCTGCATTCGGAAAGAGAGTTTTGACCCCACAGAAGGACCACCACCATCATCACTAGGTTGGCTTTTAGGGACTCATATCGAACACCGCCTAGCTGAACTTAATGTTATTTTTATATAATGTGCTTTATTTAATAGAAAATTGATTGAGAGAAATTATCACTATAGACTTATAAGGCTAACATCACCTTTATAAGTATTTTCATAAACATAATATCCAATATCCTTATCTTTATAAATTTCACGTAACATTTCCATCTCGCCTGTTATGACATTTATAATCCATTCATATTTAAGCTGAAATATTGCGTGGCTCTGCACTCTTTGCTACGAGGCAATGGTCTTTAGTCCTTTATGTCCAATAATTTCAGTCGCAACAGGTCTTTTCATTACTGACTCAGTAGCTACAGTTACAGTACGTTCAGAATATCTGACATCAAAACAGTCGGGATTTTTCGCTTCAGATTCACATCTCGACGGCGGAAAGGAATATTTTAAACCTTTTTCTTTATATTTAATCCCCGTTATTTCCTTACGGAGTGAGATGATAAATAATCATTACTCAATTTTATAATATGATGTTGTTCTTCCAGAACTTGCGTATAAGTGCTGGCAAAACTACACACACATACTATAAATCCTATCAATATAATTGAGCAGACTCGTAAGTGTATTTATGTAATATGTATTGATTTTTTATCGTAACTGCATTGGAAAAAAAATTATAGACTGTCACGAAAAAGTACGGTCAGAGCGATCACATGTTATATGGTTTCATTTCAAGTAAACATACAAAAAATGGTAAAAAAATTACAATATTGTGCGCATGGTACCGACTTCAACAATTTATTTCACACTTTTTTGGTGCTGAAATCGGTTCCATTTTATGGTAAACATTTTTTGACCATTTTAGTGACCCTCGTTACTTACAGGATCGATTGTTATTGATGATATCAAATCAACGATTTTCAGTTTTTGGAGTGTAACTGAAAAACTGCTTGACCGAAATTGATGAAATTTAAATGGGACTCGGAAGTATACTCTACCAAACAAAAAAGAATATTGAGAATCTACAAATGGAGGAGAAATCGGCTAACATACACATACAAAAATACATATACCCTTCTCCTTTTATGAAGTCAGTTAATATATACAAGGTTACTAGATAATACTACGTATTTCTAACAAAGTGTATGTACAAAACATTGTCTTCACATGTATTTGCTGTTTGTGCTTAGTTAAGCGTGCTAACGCGTCATTAACGAGGAAAGTCTCGTGTCTAGCCTGCCGCTGCGTTTACTAGTGTAAGTAAAATGTATTTCTATAATAATATCTAATGATAGTCAACTAGATAACGTTATAGCTATAGGCTACGCAGTTAGAATTTGGCACAACTTTCGTTCTATCGAAATGTGTTTGTTTTTTCAGTGTTGCTTTGGTTTTTCATAGTTAATTACTCTGCTTATATTATTTTACTTTTCCTTAGCGGGTGCGACTTGGAATAAAAGATGATTTATGAAACATCAACAGTAATTGGATACGTAAATGTTTTTGTCAAGTTTTGGTTTGTCCTTCTTTCACGTAGCGACGGAGAAATCGATTGACGTGTTTTTTGCATTGATAGAGATTTAGATAATGTGTAGTATTACGTGCTGTGATTTTTGTCGTCCCTGACGAAATAGATGAATTGATAAACATTATGTAACATAATAAAGTTATGTAGTCAGCAGGTGATACAGGTCAGCGGTCATTAGGGAGGCGGCGAATATGAGACACAGGCCAGGATAATCAGAACAGATTTTTATCGGCTGAAAATTTTAATCCATAACAAATCTTTTTTAGGATTCAATATTCAACACACATTATCGTTTATTTAGTTAATTCATGGGTATAGCGTATTAGTTTCCTAAATACAACTTTGATTACCACAAGATTATCAATTTTGATAATGTTATACGAGTATGTTTTATAAGTTAAAAAAATATTACACGTATGTTCTACTCAATACCATAAATCCAACTCAGACAATGAGTCAGGTTAACATTCCTATAAATTGCATCAGTAAATAAAAAATATGAATTTTTCTCTCTATAAATTTCAATGTTTGAGATCGCTAAAGCAGGCGTTAGTGCTTTAAAAAGTAATACTAAAAAAATACAAGGGCTGCGATGTCAATACGAAAGTTTTAAGTATTTCTAAATAATGCTCCTTTCGGTTAGATAGTAAATCAGATAGAGAGTTAAAATTCGATGCACCGACCTGAACCTCAGTGGCCTAGTTGGTCAATGGCGTCTGACACGGAGAGTTAGAAGACGCGGGTTCGAATCCCGTCTGAGGATGGAATTTTTATCTCTATAAATTTCAATGTTTGAGATCGCTAAAGCAGGCGTTAGTGCTTTAAAAAGTAATACTATAAAAATTACAAGAGTTGCGAAGTCAACACGAAAGTTTTAAGTATTTCTAAATAATGCTTCTTTCGGTTGGATAGTACTGTCTAAGCTGTTCAATAGATGTCGCTCCGTCCCCGCAAGACGGTTAGTCAAATAGAGAGTTAAAATTCAATGCTCGGACCAGAACCTCGGTGGCCTAGTTGGTCAATGGCGTCTGACACGGAGAGTTAGAAGACGCGGGTTCGAATCCCGTCCGAGGATGGAATTTTTATCTCTATAAATTTCAATGTTAAAATAATATAAAGCATCGAACATTTAATTTTAATGTAGGTATTAAATTGTAGCTCTATACAGAAAAAGTTACAAACCATATAAAAAAAAGATTCAAATACAAGAGAGACATAGTTCCTGAGGAATAAAATTATCAATTACCTGCGTCCCACGGTTTCACCTGCATGTTGATTATTATTTTATTTCTTAAACAACCCCTGTAAAAGTATTCAAATTGGGAGAGCCGTTGTCCAAAAAGGAGGAGGTACTCCATTCGTAAATATTTTAAATGTTTTTTTACCTCTAACTTTCGATAGGGAGAACCGATTCTCAAAATTATTTTTTTTGTTTGAAAGCTGATGCTTCCCGTGTGGTCCCATTTAAATTTCACCAAATTCAGTCCAGTAGTTTTTGAGTTACACTCCAATAACTGAATAGAATAGAAGTCGGTATTAAATTTGCAAATTGTACTTGTTTAATGTAAGAACCTTCTACAAAGTGTGTTAGAAACATTTAAAAATTTTCAAGCTATCAGAAAAAATAAGAGTTCATTTTTTATATAAAGATACACTAGCTGGTGCCCGCGACTTCGTCTGCGCAGGATTAGTACTTCGTGTAGTTTATTATCTTCTCCAAGGCATCTATATACCAAAATGTCATAAAACATTTACATGGTCAAACGCAATTGCTATAATAGTTTTAGTAAATTTAGATACTTAGTAAATCAATCAGTAAACACTAATAATAAAATACAGTACATATGTACATAAGTACAAATATAAAATTAATCACCATTGAAAAAAAACTGTCATTACATTTCATCACCCTTGAAGGTCATCAAGCTCATTCAGTGTATCGAGCTGTTAAAATGATAACGTGCTTTACTATCAGAAACTGGCATAAACTTTGACAGAACTGTCATCATTACGATCTTGTCGTAGGCGGAGATCTTGTTATTTTGTCTATGATGTGCCCAAGAATATTACGCTTATTCACCCGCGTGGTAATGGATGATGATGATGATGATGAAAAGTAGCCTATGTGCTATTCCAAACTATAATCCATCTCTGTGCCAATTTCATCCAGATCCGTTCAGCCGTTCTGCCGTTTTTGAGTAACAAACATCCATATATCCATCCATCCATCCAAACTGTCACATTTATAATATTAGTAAGATAAGAACAAGATCTTCTTATATATAAAAAATAAGATTAGATAAGAAAAATAACAAAAGAAGAGGATTATACTAATACACATTTAATATACTTTATATAATCTCATTCGGTAATATTCTAATTATGAAATGAAATACAGACTTTTATTGGCATATTTTATTTACATACTTCTTAAAGAATTTTTTTTTATTAAAGCATTATTCTCCTAACAACGCCATACAAACAAGAAGAAGAAGAAGAAGACTTTTTCCATTTTGGCGCTATTTCGTACATACTAATTTGAGTAATATTTTGTTGGATAAAACTTTAGTAGCAAAAATGTCATAAGATTAAATAAAGTAGTGTATGCAACTGCGTATAATTAGGTATTAAAACACTCGTGTAATCTTATTTTGAAACTTCACTCATGTTTTAATACCCTCTATTATATGACAGTTGCATAAACTACTATAATTCATCTATAACATGCCAAATCTTAATTCAGTTCAGGACAGTGATAAACCTTTGTGCATCTAGATCTACCAAATTAATTAACAGAACTACAAGAGAGAACAGCTTAAGATTTCGTGAGTTAAAGCTGTCTTCAATGTCGATTGTCTTCCAGTAAATGTGAAAGTGGAGTATTCTTCTCGAGGATAAAGCTGCGTTCGTCTCGGTCGAGCTTAAACCCCTCACTGCACTTAAGATTTTCTCATTTTGTAAATGCTCGTTTGGTAAAAGCTTTTATAAAATTATCATGAACACTGTCAAATAACGCAAGATCATTAAGTGTACGTTATAAACGACTCTGTAATTATATTAAAATACTACCTGACTCACCAGCGGCTTACCTCACTTGGTTTATGAAGAATTGGATATGAAGCCACAGAAATAATTTGAATTCGGCTTTAGGAGTGAATTTTCCAAAAATCCTTTCTTAGTGGGTACTTATACTTAAAGACTTCAACTGCCAAATTTCTAGTCCGTGTGGTTCATAATGTTATGTAAGGTTTAAAACTGTTTTATTCTATTCTACGATAAAAACTTCATTATCTTTTAGTGAAATCCTCAATATGAAAAATCAAAGCTTAACTCTGGGTATAGATTTGAGGACCATTGCGACTAGACAGCTACATCAGCAACAGTCGCTCTAAAAAAAATAGGAGCAACGGAAGCGGACATTGAAATACGTGTACGTTGCCTATTTTCGTTTCCTAACATATCTATACGGTTTTATCTTCTGTGATTTAAATTTATTTTGTAAAATTGCGTTATGCACTAAATTTTATCGCGCTTAGTAGTTAGTAGTTAGGTAATTTATTGAGAATGACAATGAAAATGCATACTCCAATTAAAAATTTTGACAACATAATAATTAAACAAAGATATACAAATTTGGCAATTTTGTATGTATCTGTTACTTATTATTTCTATTATTTTTTGCTCTTATATTGCTTTCCACATTTCGTCATCACACATCATCATGCACCACACACTGATGCATGATGATGATGATGGTGATGATGATGAATCTAATATAGCCTTTGTTACTCAGGGTGAATGTAGTTTTCCAAGGGTGAATGAATTTTCGAAATCGGTCCAGTACTTTTTGTACTTTTTGAGCCAATTCGTTACAAACATACAAACCACTTTATAATATTATAGTATATAAACGGTCTTCTAAGTTTGTAAAGATATCTATAATTCTGAATGAAAAATTATTCTAAAACGTGCGTAAGAGATAACATTTAGTGTAATAGACCACCTAAGTTAATTGGTAAACTCTGCCTCAGTTGCATTTCGTCGCAAGTTATGGATTACTCTGCGCCCCTAGCTTTGAACCATACATTTTTAAATCTCATGTGCATGTAAGTACGCCAACACCCATCAAACCATACTGTTTTACGAAAATTAAAGTAATGGTGGCAGTAGGTACTTTAAAATTTTAATTACACAAAGGAAAATTTGAATTGCATAAGAAGAACGACACGTCCTAATTAGTCTATATGTGTACAAACTCTGCTTTAAAACGCGCATTTTTCGACAAAACTGAGGTGTAAAGCTGTACGTGTGACAAAAACGTAAAGGCCGCGCGAGATGAAAAACGGCGCGGTTATGAGCAGCTCTCTTTGAGACTTCTAGAGCATAAAATACGCCAGGCTTTTTGGTTCTTTTATTTTAATGGAGAAAATGTTTCTCTTCCTTCCGTCTTGTGGGGATTTGTGTCAATGTGGCACAGTTCGTATTATGTGATGGGTCGGATCGGTATCGATATTACAGTAATATATTTAGTTCGCGGGCTTGGAATTTGAGACTGGTAAATGTAAGTTATATATGATGATATTTTTTAGAGGATAACATTTTCTATACAATATCTAATTAAACTTTCGTAAGTTGAACACATTTCTAAGCGATTAGTTACCGAGTTATTGCGTATGTTAAAATCGGTTACTAATCGCTTAAAAATATAATATACAATAGTTTTGATATAGCCACAAAGAAGTTATGAACAAAAAGTAATAGTATAAAAAACATACGTTTTATAAATATACATTTTATTATGAGCCAATCAAATAAAACTGCAATGTGAATGAGAATAAAGAATAAATTTGCTTATCTAAAGATTACTTAATAAAAATGTAACTACAACACTAATTACCTACAAGTATTATAGAAGTTACTCATTACTCTTTTGATAAGCTTATCTCGGTTCGAGCCAATAGCTAACAATATAAGTACAAATGCAACGCGAAAATATAATGGTAGCATTAAACGATATGATTTAATGACTTCATAATAAACCTAATTTATTTGACATGTATTGTTACTTCAGTTTATATATAAAATATGTATCTACATACATAAAGTTGTAATATCGACACCTAAACCATCATCTTACTTGGAAGGACAGCTTGCTGCTTTTGTACCCGAACAAAAGCAATAATCTCTCGAACGTAAAGTATGAATAGGACAATCCTTATACGTGAAATACAATGTGTTCACGCCAGAGCCACATGTAATCAGTTGTTGTGGGCAGCCGCTCATAATGGTATCTTTATACCTAAAACTGACAATATAAGCCCAGTAATGCATAAGAGGGATTTTAGTTAACATGTTAACAATAGTCACACGGGCAAAATTCTGTAAAAAATATATTTCCAATATCCCTCTAAAAAGATAAGCAATCATTTACAGCAGCAGGGCTATTATCTGTCTCAGTTGCTAACAAATCTTGATTGAAATCGAAAAAAATGGCGGCTCTATGTCACTTTTGTCAGCTCCAGTCATCAAATTGCTATCATGTTTGCTTACTAGAATTGTCAAAACTGACATAGAGCGGCCATTTTTCAAGATTTCAATCAACATTTGTTAGCAATTGAGATACATAATAGCCCTGTAATACTATCTATTTATATTTTTTGTTTATAATTATTTGTTATTAAATTTCATATAAATGTTATCTTATTCCACAGATAAAATGTTTGTATTTATATACCATCTACTAGCTACCGCATTTAAGAATCCTCTCCATGCAAGGTTGCCTGTAAGAGATTACTATAGCGATAATTCCGCTAACTGTCCAATCTACTGTAGTGCATTTTTACTGTATTATGTTTTGATTTCTATAAGATTGGTACTCAATAAAGAATTTTTGTATTATATTGTATCTATAAAATAAAAACTAACGACGGTGGGACAGTTCTGCAAGCAAATCAAAGCACCAATGTTAAGTTTGAAGGGCACAAGCATGTGAAATTACTGGGAAAATGAGGTTATGCACTTATGTCTCAGGTTTACGAGCGCGGTGCAGTATAGTGCAGAACTTTGAATCTGGAGATCTTTCTACGTAGTACTGATACTGTTTTTGGCTGTCGTAACGCTTACCATCAATCAAACTACTTGCTTCTCTCGTAACTGTTTAGTATAAAAATACGCTTGACGCTTGACTTAAATATGCAGACTGTACCTGACAAAACACTCAAAAAACCTTCTAAATTACCTAATGTTTTCAACTTTGCTCATTCGTTCATGAACTGCGACTGAAAAATATTTTTAAACATGTTTTGCCCCAACTTGTTTTGCACTCAGTTTATTTCGTCTGGAAATGTATTTTGCTATTTACGTTACAGAGCAAAATGTTTTATTCGCAAAGAAGTTTACTGTCTTTTCAGTTTTATTATATAATACTTTCGGGGCAAGTTCTGGTTTGTACAAATGGGTTTCGACCTTACTTTACCTAACACAACTTTGCGATATCAAATATTCAATTAGTTGCAAGCTTTCATAATTTTAATGTTAAGTTGTTAAAGAAAATTGTTACTATAAAACCTTTCTAAGTAGATAGGTATTTAAAAATATATAGATTAGAGAAACATCTGTGACCTTAGACTATAAGTGCTATAATACTCATTGTTATACAAAAAACTTTGATGTATGAGATACTGGCTGGTTGTGTGACTAGAAATTAAAACTCGCCTATTCAGAGGAAATAATACAAGCAGGCTTAATTAAAAATTATCTCAACACTGTTTTAAATACAATTATTGTATCTCTTGCTAGAAAATAAAATTACGACGATTTGACGCGATGATTTTCATGTTTTTATATGTACATTAAAAGTTAGACATCTACGGCAACATTGTACCGCTGTTTCAACGAATATTACGGCCGGTCCCAATAATCTATCTATCGCCGGTTTACCTTACTAGAGTTAGATATTTGACACTATTTGTATGGACGTTATGTCAAATTTCTATCGGTAGTAAGGAAAACCGTGGATAGATAGATTATTGGGATCCTCCAGTGCGATCGACTAACTTTGGTAGACGAAAAACAACTGACAGCCTGTTTCAGAGGAACACAAGTCAGTAAAATACGTAATTGATGAATAAAGAGATCCAGCACATATTGCAGATTGAACGAAGAGTGTATATACTCTACTGATATTGAAGGTCACGTTGGTACCACACAGCCACACTGAGGCCCTGAAGTCGGATAGTGTGAAATGGAGCTGTGAAATTGATAAATACATCTGAAGCAAACCCTTCCCGGCATGTTTACAAAATCACGTCACACTGATGAATGATAGATCTACCCGTACGATTCAGAAACGAAGAAACAATAAACCTTGTCTGTTTCAAATGACTGACGCCTACCAAAATTAAGTAATAAAGAAGCGCATACGAGATTTCAATTCAAGCGCAGGTACTTTTATGAACTCACAGGAATATTAATGACGAATACTATGTTTAAAATGCCTACGTCTTTTTAGGCGCTTTCGGCTCAGCGCTTGCTACGTTCAATTTCCTTAACATAAAATCAAGTAAGCGCATCTCGTAAATATGTACAAAATTCATACAAAATAATGTGCACTCTCAAATTAAAACATAATCCGTCAATGTGTGTGTATTAAAAATTGCTATTTTTTGACAAATAACAATAGTAAATAAAGAGAAAATTCGTTTAATTGTGAATTATGTGGCTATGTGGTATGTTTGAATTTTATTTAAATGTACTCTAGTATGTCAAAATATGTTTTAATGCCGTCAATTGATTCCGTTAGAAGTCTTAGAAAAGTATTATATTGTAATTTTATTAAATTGGTGCATATGCGATAATATGCTTCAAAACCCTCATTTTTATCGACGTTATGAATCGACAGGACCTTAACAACAAGTCACACCAATCTTCGTAGTCTGCTGTTTCATCACGACATTTTTGACGGTTTTATTTAAGTGGCAGGTATAGTCGAGTATCTCGAACGGTTTCGTGACCTTACGGACCAAATATTCATGGAGTACTTGCGCACCTACTGGCTGCGTTCACGCTAGTAGTATATAGATTTTATTATATCCTAGCTGCGCCTCGTAGTTTCACACGAGTGGTGATGGATGATTATGATGAGGATGAAAATTATTATGCATAAGTAACTGCTCATAACATCAGCTATCTGCCAGTGAAAGTCCCGTTAAAATCGGTCCAGTGGTTTCAGAAATTAGCCAGAATAACAGACAGACAGACAATCAGAAAACCATTCTAAAAAAATATTTTTATGTAAGTAAAAAGTATATAATTTCATATGCGTTTTGGAATTACAAAGATAACTTTTTTTTCTACCGTCTTCCAAAAAGGAAGAGGTACTCAATTCCACTGTTTTTTTTTTAATGTTTGTTACCTCATAATTTTCGATAGGATGAACCGATTCTCAAAATTCAAAAATTTTATTTGAAGTATGGTGCTTCCCGTGTTGTCGCATTTAAATTTCATCAAATTCGGTTCAGTAGTTTTTGAGTTACACTCCAATAACTGAATAGGATGGAAGCCGGTATTATTTTTTTCAAATTGTACATGTTCTGTATAGATTATAGAATATTTTCAAAAACCTTTATAAATGTCTTACGTATTACTTAACTGAAGATATTTACGTTATCCGCTTGATAAGTTCTCGTACCTAAATGTTTTAAACACTAGGGTTCCAACTGAATTCTTTTGTTCTTGGAATGTTGTCTCGTCTTGCCCTTTTATCTTTTACCCTTCTTACCCTTGGCTTCTATCTTTAAACGTAATAAGATCGGTACCTCTAGTAACTGTTTCTCAGTTAAGTAAAACAAAAAGTTTTGGTCAATACGAGCTATTAACCTTTCAGTTTAGAAGTTAAATGGAGTTGAGGGAAGTTTCATACTTTGGACATCTAGTGGACTGTTTGTCATTATAATGATGACATCATAAGTAACGATAGTGGAAAACTGACAGGTGTGTGTTCTACACTAAATATTATTATCGATGAAATTAAATTTAAGCCGTAGTAGTTATATATCTTATAGTAGTGCGGGTTCCAAGGTGGTAGAGACAAACTAAGGTTATATGAGAACTGACGCGAAGTCAATGTTGTCTCAGCTTTCGCGCATACAAGAATGTATATTGCTGAGGTTTTTACGGTCATTCTGTGGCGGATAGCATTATATCGTTCTACATAATTATACGCCGTATTTATATACGAGTACCATATCTACATTCAACTTAATATTATAAACGCGAGAGTTTGTGAGTATGAATGTATGGTTATATGGATGTGTAGATGTTTGTTACTCTTTCAAGCTCAAACGGCGGGGGAAATTTTGATGAAATTTGGTATGGAGGTAGATGAGGCGCTGGATTAACACATAGTATACTTTTCATCATCATCATCATCCATCACCACGCGCGTGAATAAGCGTAATATGCTTAGGCACAGCATAGACGAAATAATAAGATCTCCGCCTACGTCAAGACCGTACGGATGACAGTTCTGTCAAAGTTTGTGTCAGTTTCTGATAGCTTACGTCAAATACTTTATGAGAAATCGCCCTTGTACACAAGGTTGATTTTCCAACGTTTCTAGTGATATCGTCATTTGGTTCACGGATGTTGTCATAGATGCAACGATGTTTGCTCTTAGAGAATCGCACGGCTGATAGCTTATAAAGCGCGCTATCATTTTGACAGCTAGATAGGTACACTAGACGTACTCGGTGACCGTCAAGGGTGATGAAATGTAATGACAGTTTTTTCCATGGTGATTAATTTTATATTTGTTTGTACGTAAGTCCTGTATTTTATTATTAGTGTTTACCGATTGATATACTATGTATTTAAAGTTACTCATATAATACTATTATAGCAATAGCGTTTGACCATGTACATATTTTATGAAATTTTGGTATACGAGTATATATAGATATGGCCTGGGAGAAGATAATAAACTACTCGAAGTACTAATCGAGAAGAATAGCTAGTTTTTAATATAATATGATCATTGGGTCTAAACATATTTAGCGCTAAACAAATTAAATATAGAACTTAACTATATCTTTCTACATCTGTATTTTGTTTTGAAGAAGTGATTGAAAAAAAGATATTTTAAAAAAATGTAATCAGCATTTGTATATTTTAATGAAAGTCGTGCAACACTGACCTTGTCTGTCACAACTTATTTGTGGAAGAATGAGATAAAAAAAAGCTAATCTGAAATAGCTACAAGTACATTTACACAAACAAACAAAGAAAAACGTGTTGTTTTTCTACCGAGTTTCAAAAAGGAGGAGGTACTCAATTCGACTGTTTTTTTAAATGTTTGTAACCTCATAACTTTCGATAGGGTAACTGATTCTCAAAATTTTGTTTTGAAGCTGGTGCTTCCCGTGAGTTGCCTACACTCCAAAAACTAATAGCATTCTATTGGAAGTCGGTATTAAATTTTTCAAACTGTACTTGTTCTAATTCTGTTGTAATCACATTTCATAGATATGTATACAAAACCACCCTATTGGTTAGGACCACACTAATATAATAGATGCGAAAGTTTGCGTGTTTGTTGCGTGCTTCTACACACTGAAACAGATGCACGAATTTAGATAAAATTTGAAGAAAACAATTAAGTTCAAGCTTACATCTAGGAATATGGATGGGATAATATCCCACTAATAATATAAAAGACAAGAGTCTTCGACCAATGTGTGTTACCAGTGATGACATATGGCACTGAAACGTGGTCTCTTACTATGGGCCTCATAAGCAAGCTCAAAGTCGCACAACGAGCTATGGAAAGGGCTATGCTCGGGGTTTCTCTACGTGATCGAATCAGAAATGAGGAGATCCGTAGAAGAACGAAAGTCACCGATATAGCTCAGAAGATTGGGCCAGTTGAAGTGGCAGTGGGCAGGGCACATAGCACGCAGAACAGATGGCCGATGGGGTCGAATGGTTCTGGAGTGGAGACCACGGACCGGCAAGCGCAGCCTAGGTCGTCCACCGACACGGTGGACAGACGACCTGATGACGGTCGCAGGACGACGTTGGATGCAGGCCGCTTCCAACCGGTGCTTTTGGAAAATCATGGGGGAGGCATATGTTCAGCAGTGGACGTCCTACGGCTGTGATGATGATGATGATGATGATTATAAATGTGAAAGTTTGGATGCATGTATGGATGGATGGATGAATAGATGTTTGTTACTCTTTCACACTCAAACGGCTGGAACAATTTTGATGAAATTTGGTATGAAGGTAGATGAGGCACTGAATTAACACATATATGGTACTTTCATCGTCATCATCATCATCATCCATCACCACGCGGTGTAACCGTATGGCGCAGCTAGTATATAATATATATTACATGAGCTACTTTTAATCATGATTTGACATGTAGTTCTACGAGAGGGTTTGCGATTTCTTTATTGTTAGGTATAAAAGTTTATATTTAGATTAAACAAAAGAGGTGCTAAATAATTGCTTAGGTATTTTTGCTTAATTTATTCCAGCGGTTAAATCCACGTTCTATTCAAAAGCTAAAGTCAATTTATACTAAAATTGATGGGTTCGGTCCAAATCTTACCTTAAGTTGAAAACTCAATCGACTTCCCCAATTTTCCGAAGATGAAAAATAACCCTCCATATTAAAACGAGTTTTCGATTTCGTGGAATACTTATCAGAAAAACTGTAATTTGTTTGATTTATTAGACAACCCGACAAATTGTGCATGAAAAGATAAAAATGCGGTAACTGTATTGTCATATATATTTAGTATTATTATTATCTGTATTTCAATTATATCACGGGTTTAACCCGGCCCTTTACAAAGGCATAAGTGGGACTGTAGCCAACACTTAGAGGCCTGTTTGATATAACAAATACAATGTAGTATAAAAACAGAAACTTTTGGATGGACGGGACATGGTATATCTATTATAAAAATGGGTGAAATGATATTATATTAAGTATTATTATTATTATTATTATGTAACATCCTACTAATATTATAAACGCGAAAGTTTGTGAGTATGGATGTATGGATATGTGGATGTATGGACGTGTGATTGTATGGATCTTTGTTACTCTTTCACGCTCAAACGGCGGGGGCACTATTTATGAACTTTGGTATGGAGGTTGATGAGGTGCTGGATTAACACATAGGACACTCATCATAATCATCATCATCATCCATCACCTTGCAGGTGAAAAAGCGTATTGCGCTTGGGCACAGCATAGACAAAATGATAAGATCTCCGCCTACGTCAAGATCTTAATGATGACAGTTCTGTCAAAGTTTGTGTCAGTTTCTGATAGCTTAGTCAAAAGCACGCTATAATTTTAACAGTTCAATACACTAGACGTCATCGACGACCCTCAAGGGTGATGAAATATAACGCAAATACCGTCAAGGGTATGATGAAACGTAATTACAGTTTTTTTTTCCATGGGGATTAATTTTATAATTGTACGTAAGTCTTGTTTCTTAATATTAGTGTATACTGATTGATATTATTAACTATTTAAATATACTCATATTTATAGCAATAATAGCAACTATTACAGCAATTGCGTTTGACCATGACTGTCATATTTTATAACATTTTGGTGTAAAGATAGATATGGCCTTAGATAAGATAATAAGCTACTCGAAGTACTAATCCTGCGCAGACGTGGTCGGGGGCACAGCTAGTACATTATATAATGTACATTTCCCTGTTCAGTTCGAGATTCGAGATTCGAGAGGTCAATGGTATCGCAATATTCCTAGCAAGATTCTTAAAACTATTATTATGTAACCTTATTTCAATATATTATTTCCGTGGTGTAAAGTCAAAAAAATCATTTATTCAATTTAGGCATCAAACTTGTACTTTTGTTAATTCTAAATTAAGAAGAAGTAGCTAACGGTATATTCCGACAGTTGTGCAGTTGTCGGTCTAGATCTTGTCAGACACCATTTTCTACTGTTTAATCGCTGGTCATCATGTCATGTAGTGGTCAATGCACAGATGAACGTTTCCAGTAATATTTTGCTGGAGCATTCTAAACTATTTAGTTAAAGCAAATATGCGAAACATTTTACGCTCGCCCGAGCCGCATGTGGTGTGCCTTTACTCCTGGGAGTTCAGTACTTACTTTTAATTAACTTTATATTAATAAACGACGCTCAACCCTCGTCATTATGAATTAGTGCGATGGAACGTTAGGATTTAAGAAAGTATGACTTTTAACAGGAAAGTATAACATTATGACACAAATTTTGAACGTGCTTAATTTATTAGAACATTCAGTTGAAACAAGTGTTTAAAATAACCCAAAGTACATCACACCGAATTTTAAAGCATTTTCTAGACCAAGCGCATAGAAGTGGTGTCCAGGGTACACTGGGCAGTAGTATTAAAGAAAAATAGAGCTACCAGTATACAAACTCTTCGAACCTCTCAATAATTCATAATTTATTGTAACACTGTATCGATTTTGATTTCAATATCGTTGGCAATATGATGTTCACGAGATTGATTTCATTCATCTACTATCTCACTCTGGTCACAATGCTCACGCAGTCTGAGAACACTAGGCAGTCAAGTGTTAAAAACGCCGTATTTAATAAATATTTTAAATAGGTAGACAAAAGTAACACTCTTCACATGAACATAGTATCAAATTTAAGTTATATATAAAATATATGTACGTATTAATATTATGAAGTCTGGCTTTAAGGAAAACTCATAATATACTCGTATCTATGTACGTAGTTGATCTTTTACATCGAATGTATACAGAATCGAAATTAAGGGCATGTCAACTTATCGTCGGCGATCCATTGCCTAAAAGTAAAATTTGATTAAGTTTATTATAATTATCATAATTAATATTAGATTGTTACAGTATTATTATATAATCGGATCTGGAACTGGAACTGATTTTTTTATTCCAGTAATGATTTGATTTGATTCGTGGTAAATTTGTTAATTTATCAATTCATCATATTTGTATAAGAACTAGTATTAGTGTTATTATTTGATATAAGTATTATTCCTTATGATTATTCTAAAGCGTCATGATCGGTTTTTCTAAAGATGTAGTTTTATGCTGCAGACACAAATGTTTATTCTTTTTAAGATAATGTTATTTTTTTATCGTTTAAACAGATAGAAACGTATAGAATGTTATATTCAAACTTGTTTTGTTCAGTCATTATTCGGTAGTATTTGAATACATAGGACACAAACGAGTATATCATCAACTTATTTCTTTAAATTGTTTGTGCCAGGTTGCGCAATTTCGCCAGTGTTGTGTGGATACGAACCATATTAAAAAAACGGAAAAATAAACGAAACGCCATGCTATCGATATCATCAAGAAATTATCTATCACATGTACATACTTGGTGCCGCGTGTACACGTTGTCAACTCCTGATATACTTCACGTCTACGTGGTATACGAACGTAACGTGACACAGTACTTAATCAGAGTTATTTCTCTTGTCGGTGTAGTTAATGCAGTCCCCACCCTTTCGGCCGCTTGCAAGGCAAAAAAACCGCACCGGGTCCAGATGGGATCCCGGGGCGGGTCCTCACGATCGCCTTGAGGAAAATGGGTGACCAGCTTCGGGATTTGTTCGACGCGTGCCTCACGTCAGGGCAGTTCCCGAAGCTGTGGAAGGACGGCCGACTGTGCCTCTTACGGAAGGAAGGCCGAGCCCCTGACTCGCCCTCCGGGTACAGACCAATCATACTGCTGGATGACATGGGCAAGCTGTTAGAAAGGGTGGTAGCCTCACGTGTCATCCGGCACCTGGAGGGTACTGGGCCTGGCCTGTCGGAGGCCCAGTTCGGGTTCAGAGCGGGGCGCTCTACAATAGATGCTCTGCTCTGGCTCAAGCGGTGGACGCAAGATGCGGTCAGCAAGGGAGAAAAGGCGTTGGCAGTCTCGCTAGATATAGCCAACGCCTTCAACAGCCTCCCACATGGAGCAATACAAGAGGCGCTCCGCTATCATGGAGTGCCCTTGTATCTGCGGAGGCTGTTGGCTGACTACCTCCAGGACCGCGAGATCCTGGTGGAAGGCCGCGAAGGTCTGAAGCGCCGTCGCATCTGCTGCGGTGTTCCACAGGGGTCAGTGCTGGGACCACTCCTGTGGAATGTAGGCTACGACTGGGTGCTTCGTGGCACGCTACCCGCAAGCATGCGGGTCGCGTGCTATGCGGATGACACGCTAGTCGTAGCCAGAGGGAGGAACCTTCGGGAAGTAGTGCGGTTGGCCGAGGTGGGCACAACCCTCGTGATCGACCGCATTCGTGTCCTAGGACTGGAGGTTGCTGTCTCCAAAACCGAGGCCCTACTATTCCACGGGCCTCGGGGTGGGGCCCCTCCAGGAACGCGAATTATCCTGGACGGGGTCCTCGTGTCGGTTGGGGCCAAGATAAAATATCTGGGCCTCAGCCTGGATGGGAGGTGGGCTTTTGGGAGCCATTTTGCCCAACTGGCCCCAAGAGTCGTGAGAGCTGCAGCCGCGTTGGGAAGGCTGCTGCCCAACGTGGGTGGTCCGAATGCCAACTGCCGCCGACTGTACTCCGGAGTGATCCGGAGTATGGCCCTTTACGGGGCACCAGTCTGGATAGACACCCTCGGTCGCAATAATCGGAGCTTGCTGCGACGTCCGCAGCGAGTCATTGCGACTAGGGCGATTCGCGGATACCGGACGGTGTCATGGACGGCGGCATGCGTGCTGGCCAGTGATCCCCCCTGGGAGCTGCAGGCGGAAATCCTTGCCGAAGTCTACCACTTCGTGGCGGCGAGGAGATTCCAAGGAGCAGCCCCAAACTGGGAGGAGGTCACACGCATGCGACGGCAGGCGCGAGCCACTCTATTGCGGCGGTGGGAGGAGGACCTGGCTCCGCCGGTTCCTGGGCAGTGGACGGTAGAGGCCATCCGTCCGGTCCTTCAGAGGTGGGTGAAACGACGTTTCGGGTCGCTGACCTTCCGATTGGTGCAGGTGCTCTCCGGACATGGATGCTTCGGAAAGTACGTGCACCAAATCGCAAGACGGGAGGCGACTCCAGCCTGCCACGCGTGCGGTGCGCCGGAGGACACGGCGCACCACACACTGGAAGTGTGTGCTGCATGGGGCCCGCAGCGGCACACGCTTTCAGCGGAAATAGGGGGAGATCTCTCCCTGCCGAGCGTGGTGTTCTCCATGCTCAGCAGCGAGAGATCGTGGCAGGCGGTGGCCACCTTCTGCGAAACGGTGATGACGCAGAAGGAGGCCGCGGAGCGGATCAGGGAGAACGATGTCCGAGCTGACCCGCTCCGGCGCAGACGACCGGGGGAACGGAGAAGACGGTTTGCACGTCTCCTCCCTCCTCCGTAGTGGGGTTACTGGCGAATAGTCGGGGGACTCTTCGCCGGTTTGCACGGCCCTACACGTCTAGGGGGTGACCTTGGTGAGCAAGGTCATCTCTTCAATGGCGCTGAGGCCCGGTTAAGATCAATCCGGGCCTACCGCTGGGGCGAGATGGTGACTGCCAGCGCGACCCTGTCTCGCCCCACCTTGGCGGAGGACTGCTCACGGGGGGGTTTTAGTGGGTCTGAGCCCCACACGCCCCCTTCCGTCACCCCCGTGGCGGAAGGGAAGTGCACAGCATTTCCCCCCAAAAAAAAAAAAAAAAAAAAAAAAAAAAAAAGTCCCCACCCTTTCAATCTGTTTATGGCGACCTATTGTACCTCCTTCCACGACATGCCATTTACTTGTTGTTTTATTTGTCTCATGTAGCTTATCCTACCCCTTCCTTGCTTTTCTTCTATTTTTCCTTCAATTATTTTTTATAAAGTTGGCATGTCGTAAAAGGTGGCCAATCATTTTTCCTTTTCTCTCTTGTAAGGTCTTGAGTAAGACTCTCTTTTCATTCGCTCTTTTTAGAACTTCTTCATTTGTCACCATTTCTGTCCATCTGATCCTCTCCATCCTTCTCCAACTGCTGGTGGACACCTCGGATCCTTTCAATCTCTAAAGTTATATGATTATTAACGGGATATTTACCGTGGTAAGGTTGTGGAATGGAATGTGGAATGTTCACGGGAAGTCTTCCCGTGAACATGGTGCATGTAACTGCGTCGAAATATCGGGAGCTCATTCCACAACCTTACCACGGTAAATATCCCGTTAATAATCATATAATTCTTTCAATCTCTGTCTATCGTTTTATGTCATAGTCCATGTCTCATATGTCCATACAGCGTTATGCTCCAATCAAAAGTCCTTATACATTTTTGACGTTTTGGATGCAAGCATAAGTAAGTAGTATTATTGTGTAATGTTTGTAATTTAAATTTAATTTAATATTTTTCATCTTTTTGTAATTATTTTTTAATTATTGTGTTTGTAATTTTAATTTAATTTAATTTTTTTCATCTTTTTGTAATACTTTTAGTTTTTATTTATTATAATGTCTGTTATGCTATTGTTATTCTGGATTTAATATCAGATGTACAGAATACACGACAGTACTAGACAATACACCCGAATAAAATGACTAGCCACGAATATTACGAAAACACCTAATCTTCCGCTAAATATGTTTTTTTCACAACATTATTAACCCATGAAGACGAAACAAAAATCAAACAATGTCCGTCTACATTCGTAAATCAAAGGGCAGACGAATCAACATTTCAATTGAAACATCTCAAAAGTAAAACTCTCCACAAGGTAACCGTGCCGGATACAAAACATCATCATCATTGTTATGATTAAATTGTTAAAAATAATTCGGCCGATGACTGTGAGAAATGAAATCGATTTCAAAAAGAGAGATTTACGATTGTTTAGTAACTAAAGTAGCTACACGAGTATGTATTGTAAACATTTGAAAAATTCTTACGTAGAAAAGAGTGCTAGTAAAATAATAGTATGACGTAAGCGATTAGTTTTGGTTTCTTTTGTAAATTCTGTTGTTACACGTAATTAATAATGTTTTTTCATTATTGCTGCTATATATTTATAATTTTTAGCTGAGTCATCTTCGTCCTTAGACCTGACGATTTATTACTAAGCAGGTGTTTTATATCTACTTTATTTTATTTTTTTAATTTCTATATCATAATATTGATCAGTAATGATTAGACCGATGATGGTAGCTCATTAGACCTATGGCGCTTGATTTTCGGGGGACTTTTCGTATTTTTAACCGAAATCAAAACAATTATATATTAATGTTCTACTGTATATTTTTTACATAGGTATGTTCACCGATTTTTCCGCCAACTGAGGACCGTTTTTTTTTTGTTCTGTTAGGTAGACATCCAATATCCATGGGATCCCAGGGTAATCGAGGGCAACCCTTAAACTTTATAGGCACTTATTACGTTTTTCACGTATTTTTTAAAGCTGTTGAATTCTTTGCGTCTGATAATCATCACATCATGTGGATGAACTGGTGATGATAAGTTTAACTCCTAAAGTATTAGGAGTTTGTGGAAAATCAATAAAAAAATTGAAGTTGGCTTTTTTCATTTTTCAAAGCGTTCTTGTAAGGAATGGTATTAATTCATGGTGGGTCCCGTAGCACCTTAACAACGGGAATTCCTGGAAATTGTGGCCTAGGAATAAAGTATAAGGGAGAGTCTGAATGTATTCCAATGAATGCTTGGTGACAGATTATCGACGTGGAGAGGAATATCTACCATCATGCCGTAAAATTTGTTAGGATATCTTCATCGAAAGCTCAAAACCGAGGCAGGGTCTAATCGACGATACGATTAACTAGTGATCCTATTATATATATTAACATATCCTCCAATAAAACTCTAAATTATCATCTAGCTTCTAAATTACCGTGCCCTTGTCGTACGTTACTCACCGATCGACGTGAACAATGCAGTCTAATCTGATATACCCATCTCTATATTCCGCCAAAACAAGTAGGACAGCAACATTCATAATCACTGAATTACATTGCAATATCTCAGTTTGTTTATAGTGTTATAAAAGCTATTTTCCCCTTATACCTTACTGTCATGGTTTACTATCACGCGAATAACTTCTTGTCTTGTTGAGAGTAAGTATGTAATCATAACTTGTGAACAAGACTCCTAGCCTGGCAAGTTGTGGCAATTATAACAGTTGCAGTAACACTCACAGCCGGTTTCAGTAACCTATATATTTTGTTTACCTTACTAGAGATAGATATTTGACACTATTTGTATCGAGGTTATGTCATATTACTATCCGTGGTAAGCAAAACTGAGGATAGATTATTGAAAACGGCCATTAAAGCATTAAGGCCCGTGTTCACCAACACATGTTTAAACTGTAAACGGACGTTTAATTCTTAAACGACCGTTTAGCAATATTTTGCTGTTCACCAAGCAGTAACCATTGATTTAGTTCCGTAACCGGCTGTTTAAGTTAAACGATGTCTTCGACCTTGTTTAACCATTGGTTATTGTTTATTTACGTGGAAATGTCAGATGCTTTAAATTATATCTTTGAAGAAAATAACGTGTTCGATGATTTTGAAGATATTGAGCGAATTTTACGGGCACCCCGTATTTTACAAAGTGGACACAATTATTTAGAAGAAACTGACGTAAAAGCATTCGTTACAAGATTTCGTTACATTCATACAAACATAGTGCCTTGGGATTACTTGATTTAATTGAAAGAAAGTTGTAATATAATGTCATCCATAATCACTTCAATAAAACTCACATGAATTTTAGATTTAAATTACCACGAAACAACTCTGACACCAACAATACAAACACATGGAACTTCGAATCGAACTTTGATATTACCATAAAAAAGGTGGTGAATTAGAAATACATACAACTTGGGAACATACGATTGACTTGTCACGCATTACATTTTGTGGTATATTAATATTACCTTACCATATTTGAATGTAGCTTGGGTAAATGTAAATGGTACAAGATACGCTACCATCTTTTCAAAGTAGTATTATACCATTCATTCATTTACGACTCATTCGTCCAAAAACGCTCGATTAGTTAAACGTTCGCTTTAAAATGATGGTGAACACCAAAAAAACGTGACACGTTTAAACAACTGTTTAAGTTTAAGGAGGCGATTAGGTAATCAATGGTTAAGTTCTAGTTGGTGAACTCCAGCCTAAGCTGCAGTTTTACGTCACACTGCGTTAACCGAGTAATTCCGAGAAATTTTCACAGAGTCATTTTTACACTTAAAAGGTTAATTTTGACTACTATCTCGCTTGATGATTAGTGATGATGGAGTTGAAGATGTCACACTTGACCTGGAATAGCAACTGGTTCTCAAGGACAGCTGTCAGATTACACTTTATGGGTTTAGCAACAGATTTTCAAACTTGAGGGCGGTAGCTAGTTATATAGGGGACGAAATGCTCTATCACCATGCTGTGGATTTTTTAACGATGTTATCTTCACTGAAAGCCAAAGTCCTAGGTATTTTGACAGTAATTTGACAGTAATATATAAAAACAGCCCGCGATATATCTACCGCAGCTAGGTTTATGCTATGGACAAGAGATAAACAAAGTCTATTATTGGCAAATTGTTCCTATTTTATCCTATCGACTATCCATGCTCGTAGAACTAGACTACTATCGCTTCAACTATCTGGACTATCATTGATTCTCAATCACCTAGTAACTGGACTTGCTACGGAGCTCTTAAAACCATTACAGTTATCTTACAACATGTTTTTTGTATGTTGTAAAGTGTTTAAACTGTTGTGATACGTAAATAATATTTTCAACACACTTGCTCAAAAACTAAGCCTTATTAAGTCGCTTTTAGGGCTAAAAACCGAGCTACGTGCATGATAAAACTATAACCTAGTGCATAATATAAATATCCCTATACAAAGTTAAATTAGACAAGTTACAGAGCGGTAAACGGAGCATTTTCGATTGAACCAGTTAGTACAGTTATTTTTTCTTGTAACAAAAAACAAAGAGGTTTTTTGTAGCTGATAATCCGTATACATTTTTGGAAAATAAATTTGTTCATCTTTAATTAAGTCTTACAAACATTTATTATTATGAAGTTATCCATAATTCACAATAATTTGTTATAAAATATTTGCATTATATCACTCAAAATTACAATTTTGAAGTGGGCTGTATGTTCACTCACCTTGCATTGGGCGAGTAAATAAAAACTAGCACGTTAGTTCCCATATTTTATATTTTTTTTATTGCATTTGTTGCTGTGTGGTAAAAGCAATATAAGTTTGCTTTTTCCTTGCAAATGTGTTGATATGCATTAATCACTTTCCAACACATTTGCTTTAAAGTGGCTCTAATTTCACTGCAATTAGGCACATATGTTTGTTTATTGATTTATTTATTTGTTTGTGACAATAAGCACGGCATACACCACTTACACTTATTATTGTGCCACAATTACACTAGACTAAGACGGACTCTTGCAAAAGAACCGCCCCGCCTTAAAAATATTTTGTAGATATCACTGTTAATTAACCCGGAACGCATTTGTTTAATGTACAAGCAGATTACGTAATAGTATCTGTACGTATCAAAGATCTGTGCGCACAGTAAATAGTAGAGATACACGGTATCTAGTTTATTAGCTTCCTATAAATCATTGTATCAGACGCGCTGCCGAAAAATCCGGCCCGGTTTTATTACTGTGTGCGTAACGTATCCGATTTTTATTCTATACGTAAGACTAGCACAATAAAGAGTAAAATGAAAATAGCCCTGGGAAAACAAGATCGATGACGTGTACGCATTTGGTGAAATAATATTTTTGGAGGTGTAAGACAAAGGTTCCAAAATTAAAAGTTATGAACGGAACCGCCTTGTTCTGTAGGGCTTGTGTTTTAGGATGAGCTTATTGGCACCTTATCTCTTAGTAGGATTTTATGGTATTCATGTGCGAGGGTAGTGTTGAAAGTTACTAATAACGAAACAATCCAATTCTTAACTAGTCGGGCCGCCGGGAAATTCATTATAACATTCAACACTACCACCTCACTAGTATATCTCTATGTCACGGGAGGAGACAACCATTTCTACTTATTGCGTAAATAGTTTCACCCAAGGGACGAACCTGAGAACTTACGCTTCCAAAGGTAATGGAAAGTAAGGTAAATCGGAATGCCTAAACGTGGACAAACATTGAAAAGTGGAGCCCGTGAGTTAATCATCAAGCTGCAAGATTACTTTGAGCGGGAGCGGCAAAATGGCGGACCCCTGGTACCTGTCGAACAAGTACAAGAACGCGTCTCTCAGGCGCTTGGAGTTAGCAAACGAACGATAACAAATATTAATAAAGAAAAGTTCGGCTCTACTGGCATGGAAGATAATATTTTACGTACTCCGAAGAAGAAACGTAGAACTAAACCTGTGACAGATATTGACACCTTTGATGCCGATGCAATCAGAAATCATATATATGGTTACTATTCCAGACATGAATATCTCAACAGGAAGAAGCTTTTGGCATCGTTAAGAGAAGCTGGACTGTTTAGCGGGGGTAAAACTGCTTTAACCAAAATCTTAAAAGATATTGGTTTTTCGTATAAAAAAACAGACAAAAGAAAAATTTTATTAGAACGATACGACATAATTTTAAAACGGATAAGTTTTTTGAGAGAAGCAAAAAAAAATTGATAACCGGGATAATGTCGTGTTCATTGACGAGACATGGCTAAACGCCAATCACACGGTTTCCCGTTCTTGGACGGATGATACACAAGCGTCGACGTTGAAAGTACCAATGGGTAAGGGGGCCCGTCTGATAATATGCCACGCAGGTTCTGCAAAATACGGCTTTGTGGAGAACGCGTTACTGGCATTTCAATCAAAAACCACAAATGACTACCACGAGGAAATGAATGCCACTACATTTAAAGAGTGGTTCCAGAACGTGCTTTTGCCCAGCCTACCAGAGCCTTCTGTAATATTCATGGATAATGCCTCCTATCACTCGGTTCAAATACAGAAACCACCTACCCAAGCTAATAAAAAAGAAGAAATGGTGGCTTGGTTACAAGCAAAAGCCATTGACGCAAATATGCAGATGCTAAAAGCAGAGCTAATTAAATTAGTTAAAGAAAATAAAGCGGCAAATGTGCGATACGAAATCGATGAATTGGCTCTAGAGTACGGTCATCGCGTTCTAAGAATTCCACCGTATCATTGCCAATATAACGCGATTGAGCTAATCTGGGCTCAAATAAAAGGTTACGCCGCCCGCCACAATACTTCCCCGCCATTCAGCACGAAAAAGATGATGACCCTATTAAAAGAATCCTGCGGGAAAGTTACAAGAGATGACTGGGCAAAGGTTGTTGAGAAGACTAAAAATCTGATTGTGGAACATTTTGACCGAGATATCAGGATTGATTCTGTTATTGATAATAATATACATGTAGGCGAAGATGATGATGAAGACACCACCTCCTCAAGCAAATCGGAGTCTGATTAATATTCTGTACGCACATTCAATTCAATGTACTTTATTGCATAGAAATACAGATTGTAACTTTGTAACAAAGAATAAATAAAACAATTTTATTATATTAATATTACCCTTTTTTGGTTTCCACTTAAATAACTAAAATATAAATTTGAAATGATTCCGCCAATTTAAAACGAAAATAATCTTAAAAATAACGCGGCGGTTCATTTTGGAGGAACGGTAACGAACTCAGTGTTATGTTGTGCCCATCACTAGTCGTGACTAACTGATAGGTGTCAGGAACGCATTCTCTGAACGGCCGAACTATAATATCGTTTTTTTAATGGATTTCCGCAAAGTAACGCCTGAATCAATAAATTGCCTATAATTACTTACATGTTTTATTTTCATGTTGTCTCAGTTATAGGGTCCTTTATCCAAACTCACTCATGCATGCGTTACACTTTACAGCTGAAAATATTAGAGCATATTCAGAAAAATAATGTTGAACGTGTATTTACATTTAAATGACATTTGTTAGCTAAGTGGCCTATGAGAATCCTAAAGAAGCTCGTAATTCGAACGTGTGTGTGCTGCCTTAAATATTTAGGTATAGATAAAACGAAGCTTTGCTGAATGCCGATTTAAGTGTGAATAAAATGGAGTATAATTTTCACATTTGTATGTTCTTAGCTTTTGTAGTGCTAAAAAATAGTTCAACGATTTGAGGTTGCCATTCCACTGATATACTTTGTGTAAATGTATAATTTTATATGGGTTCCGTAGCTTATTATATATTTATATATTACGCTTCTGATGAATAATTATAGTTATTTTTATACTAGTCAGTTTCGAGGTGGACAAGACGTTCATCTGATTGTAAGCGTCACGCCTATCCATGTCAGTTGCAGTGTTATCCAGAGGTTTAAAATTCTGCGCTGTACTCTCTTTATTATGTTACTAGGAGACGATACAAGCACCAGGCCCATCTGGTGTTAAGAGGTAATCTCTGCCTAGAAGAGCTTCATTTATACCAGAACACAGTACTGCGAGCATGACTACACCGCGGTAGAAATAGGTAGGTAAATTTCTACCTACTGCACTAAATACTACAGCACGATTTTCGCCCTGAGACGGAGCTACGAGTATTTTGTCTTACATACCGCATATTTTAGTAACATTAGTGCTATTCAAGCTATCAGACAGTATTACTTGCACTGACCAGTTTTGAGACATAATATTTGGTAATAAGAGGTTATCCATCAAAAAATGCCCTTGATATGCCACTTGATTGGCAACACCCAATGGGTTGAAGGATATCCTTTTTTTGGCCGAAACCCGGGAAAGCTATCGCGCACGGTCGAAAACCTGCCGCGGCTATCCCTTGCCGGAGCCCTCTCTCTTGCGGCACGCCTGAATACATGGCCAAACCCGTAAATGGCCGCCAGACTCTCCCGGGTCTGGGCGCCCGAGGTCCCCCTACAATGGGTCAGGTGAGTAGCCCCACCGACTGCTACTTCGGCCGCAGAGGATAGGATCAGCGGCGCCTCTGAATACCGACCGTCCTTGAAGTATACCCTCGTACAGATGTTGGTGACTTGGGTGAGTCGACCCCTAACTCGTACCTTAATTATTACTTATTTATAAATAAATAATAGCTTATTGCCCTATTTATTTCAAGAGAAAACCAAATGCATTATACAGTACCATAATGACTATTTGACCCGAAATCAGCATTGGCTCTCAAAGACAGCTGCCAACACATCGTTACGAGCTTGGCGATAGTGATTCTATCAGGTTTTGAGCTCGATCTATTTGTCCATTAGCTTTAATCAAAAGTGTTTATTAAGTATCTACTTATTTAAATGTGGGTACATTTGTACTCGTAATAATGAAATTGAATAGCCGTCACATTAAAATATAGCTCTTTTTTGTGCTGAACAATTTTATAAATTATTCACAGTAGGTCCTTATCTATGTAATTACTTTTCCCTTCTAATGGAAGTTCATTGATGCCTCTGCTATAGAAATGCTGGGGGCGGGAATCTATGACCATTTTATAGGCGTTTTTCACCGCTTCACCGTTTTGAAAATTTTCCCCTGTTCTACTAGTTAGAGTTCCGATCAAAATGGATAACATGAGTTGACAATTGGAGTATGGACAAGTTCATAAGTCTTCGCAGTTTTCAATCAGTTTGTCATGTTATGACATGTCACATCTAGCAGTGAATTGAGACTAGGTGATTATGATGATGATGATGATGAGCTTGTCTTCACAGCCTCTGCAGTAATGGTAGTACCAGCAGGGCACTGACGTATCTCAGTTACAATCAAATGTAGATTGAAATCTTGAAAAATGCCGGATTTATGCCAGTTTTGACAGCTTCGGTAAGCAGAAATGTAAGTACAAGCGACAAAACTGACATAACGCTGTATTTTTTTTAGATTTCAATCAACATACTCGTATGCAAAAGATTTCCCGCTGTAGTTAAAATACTGGCAAAGGTAACAAATAATATACCTATTATATATTTATGTACAAATTTATGTTTACAGTTGGGATTTAGGTAGAATCATCACAAATACTAGCCAGTATTAACAGATATAACCATATTAAATACGAGTAGATTCAACTGTCACTTTCGAATTTATGATAGTTTTAAAGTCTTATGTTGTCGTATGTAATTTACGCATGTATCAAGCAAGGTACGTTTAGTAAGTTAGTCTCAGTTTCAGATTTTAGTTATTATCATAGTTAAACTTCAACTGCGGACCGACACTGGCAACCGGTCTGCTCTGAATGCTGATGCAAACTCAGAAATGATTATAATCCTTAAGCAATTTAACATAAAAATTCTATGTCCCCTAATTAACAATGTATTGTTGTCTCTTTTTTTATTATATTTAAATGTTATACATTTGCAAATAGATTAAAAATTGCACAGAACCTGTATGTGGAGCCTATATAGATTATAATATATATATATATATATATATATATATATATATATATATATATATATATATATATATATATATAAATACGTTTATATTTCAAAACACTAACTTCTACGCAAGAAATTGCAATTTTAATAGTGTGGTCTAAATTTTGCAGTTATGTGTAATAAGTGTTATGGAATCAGTCAATTCAAATTACTATATTATTAAACCAGCAGAGACTCATATAACAATTTCGCATTATCCAACATTGATATCTAAAAATGGAGTAGGGATTTGTCTATAAAACTGACTGATTTATTAAAGGGAATGTTTACCGAACGCGATCTGAACCAAACAAACGGTCGCAGATGTTATTAATCTCACAATGAACAGGTAGGTAGGCATACGATATTGAATACAAAGTGGCGAGAGCGATTTGCAAACGGGACCAGTTATAATTTCGAATAAAGAAAAAATGGTTATCTAAAAATAGAACAGACGCCAACACTAGAAAGTGTGAAATTCGGGTTATTTTTTTGGTAAAAAATATGTTTTTTATTTTTGTTTTTACTTACGGGATTATAGCCAATCCAAAAAAAAATAGGCGAAACACTTTTCAGTAATTGGATTGTAACTCTAAAACCACTTGACCAAATTTGATGAAATTGTAAACTCTACGAAACAAAAAAAAACATTTTAAAAATCTGTCCTCAAATGGGGGAGAAATCGGCTGACATGCACAAAAAAATACATACACACGAACATTTAACCTCCTCCTTTTTTGAAATCGTTTAAAAAATTAGAATGTCCTTCTGACCGTAAGCCTACCCTTGCTCTTTGTGACATATCTCATGGATTTTATAATGAGATTATAAAGTAGTTTGTGCATTGCCACAATATTTTCTTACTGACTCAAATCGTAGGCGAAATAGACGTCTTTTCTAAAGCGGTCAATATTTCATATTTATTGGTTAAACTGTGTTCAAATAAAGACTTATAGTATATACTTATATATAATACAAGTAACACTACACATGCGCTAAACGATATATTAAATAAACAGAGTGAATATTGAAATTTCTATTTTATTCTGATTTAAATGTGAGGTTACATGAAATAGCTTTCTACACTATGTGATTGTTAGCCGTCAGCTTGCATAGCCTACAGCAGGCGCAGTTAGGTAAAATAATGTTTCGAATCAGAAGTTAAACTTATTAGCATTATCCGAACCAGTCTGTGATGTTTTCACGGATCCCGAAAACATTATACATAGAGACGATACTCCCATATCAACATTTAATAAATTATAATAGGGACGCCAAACATGATGATAGATCTGAAAACAGATCACAAAAATTGCAATAATCTGATAAGTTGGGTCTTTAGGCTGCACAGTGCGTTATAAGAGTAAAAAAATTTTTGACAGAAATGCAGCTCCCGATGTGATGTTTGTTTACTTTAAGAGAAAAAAAAACAAAAAAATCTCACTATATTTTAACAGCGTTAAAATAATTAGTGTGTGGGCTGTGATATAACGAACTATATACAACTATTTTATGAAGATTAATGACGTACAAGAAGCGCTCGTAGCGATGCTTGACTTATGGGGGATCCCAATAATCTATCTATCCACAGTTTTCCTTACTACCGATAGAAATGTGACATAACGTCCATACAAATAGTGTCAAATATCTATCTCTAGTAAGGTAAACCGGCGATAGATAGATTATTGGGACGGGCCGTTAGTGATATTAACCGATCAACAAGTTAAGCAACAAGTGCTGCGGTCAGGACTTGGATGGGTGTGTGCTAGTGGCATTATTCAAGTGAGCGCCCGGTTGTTTGTCTTAGGACAACAGTCTATGTTAGTTAGGCTATGTCGAAGGCCTTCTGGCGAACTGAAAACTTCGACATGGGTTGGCCACTAGCCTATCCACCAAGCCGCACTGGGCCCACGTGGTGGATTATGGTTCAACTCCTCTCTCTAAGAGGAAGGCTCGAGTTGAGACTCAAGCAGTGGAAACATAATGGGCTGATTATGACATGATAACTCAGCCTACGTTTCATGGGGATTTGTTAGACTACTATACAAGCGGCTTCACTATGTTTTATTATGATTTTAGCTAAGCTCCATGAGGGCAGCGCAACTAACTATATACCTTAACGCGTATGTTACTTAGTTACATCTAGATTTCTCCTACATTTTCATGTATGTTTCGAGAAATACCTAAAAAACCGTATCTATAAAGCTCCCATACAACAGACATAATTTTTATGCCGTTTAACGGAAACCTTCGTGCGGTCGACTCGCACTTGGTTGGGTTTTAATATTTGATTTTATAGCGGCAATATTAATACATCCTCTATGAAAATTTCAACCGTCTCTCTATCACGGTTTATGAAATACAGCATGGTGATAGACACGGGCGGACAGCGAAGACTTAGTAATAGGGTCCCGTTTTTACCCTTTGGGCACATAACTCTAAAAAAATATAAAACGTCGGTATCATCGTTCGGCAATCGAGCCGTGTTTGCTTTTGATAAAGAACTTTCCAATTCGGGATTATATTAACCCCGTAACCAGCATAACGTAGCTTTCATATCAAGTTATCCAGAATACAAACATGCGGTTTTAGTTACAATATCAATTTAATTGGAATACTGGAACAATTTAATTTACGAAGTACGTTTGTAACAAACATGTGCAAACAGTGGATTGTATGAAATAATCCTTAATTGGTCGACAACTGTGTTGTAGTGAGGCTCTGGAACGGGGTGCTGGAGGGCATGCAGCTCTCTGTTTATAAAACCGACAAAGTTGATCAGTAAATTAAAAATATGTAGAGTAAAAAATGTATTCAGAGTGCGTTTTAAAAAAATTGCAAAAACAGTAACCGACTTGTTGAAGTCGGTACCACGACAGTTCAAAAGTGCCTATTACCACAATATTGTGCGCATGGTATCGACTTTGTTGAAGTCGGTTTAATTTTTTTTCAAGCTTTTTAGTGACGCTACGCTACTTACGGGAAAATTGTCATTCACCGTCCATAGGGTTACCATCAAGATAGGCGAAACACTTTTCAGTTATTGGAGTGTAACTCAAAAACCGCTCTACCGAATTGGATGAAATTTAAACAGGACACGGGAAGCACCAGCTTTCAAATAAAAAAAAAACATCAAAATCAACATCGGTTCACCCAGTCGTAAGTTAATCAATTAATCAATCACATATTTATTTCTTTATTTATAGTCAGAATACACATAATACAGTTTCAGATCTTATGAATAATTGACGTCAATGTATTCAACCTGCAAGCAGGCGTACAAATATTAATGTTTATTTCTATAATGTATACTTATCTTAACTTACTTATAATTACGAGTATGTCACTATAAATATTCATGCAGATATTCTTTTACGCTATAAATACAATTGTTCAATAACCACGTATGCAGTCTGGTCTTAAAGCTATTAGCGACTAATATTTTAATATAGTTTTTAGGCAATTTGTTGTAAACAGTAATGGCCATTATATAAAAAAAATTTCATAGATAAAAATTATTAATAATAGGTTTTGATACATTGGTCGATTTTACCTTAACAAAAATACTTAAGTCTCTTACATAGAAGTGGAAGAATATTGTTTTTTTTTTAAATAGTGGTTTGCAGATGTCAAAAAACCAAGCTTTATTTATTACCGGGACACAAAGTTTCTGTTTTTGGTAACAAGTTTTTTTTAAATACAGTCGAATTGAGAACTTCCTTTTTTGAAGTCAGTTAAAAAGGTGTAGTAATACTGAAAGGTGTGTAGGTACCTGGTCAGGATTCGCATGGCAAAGTACGAGTATGAGTTAATGTATGAAATTGCCATTTCGTACAGAAAAATTTAAATATATTTTTGTAGGATAAAATATATTTATTTGACCAAAGTATTTACCCTCGTTATTTATACATTTCTGCCATCTAACCGGAAGATCATTCCAAACTTTGCAACAGGTAATTATTTTCCGTACAAAAAAAATGTACCAGTCGCGGAAAAAATGGTAGGTAGTCGAGATCTCCGCCATCTCCTTCAATTCATCGTTATTTTCCCTAGTGGTTTGTATTCCTCGTTGTTCATTCACCAAGTCGAAGTTTCCTATGCCAAAGCGGTTAAACCAAAAATGCACGGTGCGTTCGGGAGCCGTATCCTCTACAAACACCCATGACGGAACTCGTATTCGAAAATTATTTTGATTTTCGCTGTTGCCATATTCACGTTAACAACTGAATGTAACAATTCAAGTAAAAACAAACAAGGAAGTCAAACAATCAAATGCATATTTTTTTTTAATTTATAATGTTATAGTTTTTATGTGAAAAAATATCAACTCTGAAGTTTGCCATTATGAAGGTTAAATTTGAATTCTAAGTGGCCAATACGGTAAATCGACAATGACCCCTATTACAAAAATTTTAAATCGCTTATATTTATTTTTCATATAAAGACCCGTTGACTCGCGATTCGCCATATTTGGCCAATAATACAATATATTTCGCAGAAATCAACCTACTTTTCCAGGAACTGCAACGTGCGTGGTTAAAATATTATTATCAGAATTATTTTGGACTGATATCTATTCTTGGATTACGTTGGGGTCAATGCGCTCTGCAATCTCCACGTCACTAATTCATTCACCTCCTTCGCCGTACCCTGCATGCGCCCTCTTCCCGCGCCATACCTTACCCCCTCTTAGGCTCCTTGTTTACCTAGTCTACGTTCTGGAGGTCATTGCCGCCTTTGGTATAGTTTTTCACCTAAGTACCTTATAAGGTACTTATTACAAAAAATATCTTATTTTAAAGTTTTGTCTGTATGTCTGTCTGTTTGTTCAAAAAGGCTAGACCATTTTGGAAGAGACTTTTACTAGCAAATAACGGATGTCATAAGAAGTGTCTTAGCCTTATTTTATTTAAGAAAAATAATCAGGATTCATTTTAAAAAAATATGTTAAATGTCACGCGTCCTAAGCCACTGTTATCAGCAAGCCAGATATATTGGTATTATCTCAACTGTCTGTCTGTTTTAATAAAAATAATAAGGTCACTTTGCTAAATTTACCAAATACAATTAACTTTAATCGTATTTAAAACGTCATTATAACGTCAAATAATATACCAATCCGCCATTCTCACCAAGAAAAATATCTCGGCCTTCAACTGGACGACAAACTAAATTGGCAGGCTCATATAGAACAAACAAGATGTAAAGTTGCTTCGGTGAAAGGAGCATTACGCAGAGTAGTCGGATGCATATCTCGTAGAGCCCGTATGACAATATATAACTCTTTAGTAAAGTCACACCTTTTTTTTTTGTGGTAGGTGGTATCCTTTATGGATACCACCTACCACGGGGAGGTAGGTGGTTATGTGGCAGTCCGTATACCCACCAAAACCCGGGGTGTTCCGTCACTGCCGCTTTTGGCGGGAACGCGGGACAGATTTTGCACACGACCGCGAACCCGCCGCGGCTGTCCGTTGCCGGAACCTTCTCCTCGCGGCACGCCAGAACACATGGCGCGCCGCAACTGCCTCGGAGACCAAACCCGCCAACAATGGGTGCCAGGCTTCCCCGTGTCTGGACGCCCGTGATCTCCCTGCAGTGGGTCGGATACGTAGCCCCACCGCCTGCTACGTCAGCCACAGGGGATAACTCCCCAGCGACCCCACCTCCTCGAGTCTGCGCCGAGCGCCCGGACCCCACCTCCTCGAGCCTGCACCAAAGTGCCCGGGCCCCCCTCCTCAAGCCTGCGCCAAAGCGCCCGGGCCCCACCTCCTCAAGTCTGCGCCAAAGTGCCCGGACCCCGCCACTCCTATGTAGACTTGGCGGCCAAAGCCCATAGGAGCGGCCCGCCTGAGCCGGCCAGCGCACCCCAACGCCGGCGCGGCCCCTGGGTTCCTCTTGGCTTCACCGTGGTGATCCAAGCCACGGCTACTGAGCCCCCCCGCCACGTCAATGCGGGAACCCTACGGGGGGGAGTACACCTGGAATATCTTGTCGAAATATGGGGCTGTGCAGCACAGACTCATATAAAGCGTCTTCAAATAACAAGTTATTTAAAACTTTTTTTTAATTATGACCGTCTAACCACATGTATGTTGTATAAAGAAACAAAAATATTTAATTTAAAACAATTATACTTTTATACAACATGCGTTCTGATCAAAAAAGTACGAGTACTATTGCAAAAATAAATACAGAAATTAAATTTACTAATAGAACATTTCAATATAATTTAAGAAATGTGAACAAATTAAAATTACAAGCACCCAGAACCATGTATGGTAAACATAATATTCTGTATGAGGTTGCAGCATTTTATAATATGTTACCTAACGATATTAAAGATTGTAAAATTTCTGTTTTTAAAAGTAAACTTAAAAAATATATTTATAATGAAATAACCTAAGATTGCTGAACAAATATGTTATACTTGACTAATCACTTTAATTAGTTACAAGTTTTAGTGTTAAATCTCATTTTAAGTGAACCTTGTTTTTTATGAGAAATAAATTCTTTAAACCCATTATGTTTATCAGATACCAAACAAAAGAAAGACACAGCACCATATTCTCATTTCGCGTTGAATGTTGTCGAGAGACCTAAAACTTCACACGATAATTATATTCATGCTTATATATTTGCCTACTGAGGTATTAAATTGGTTTGATCTTACGGTGGGCCATTGTAACACAAATAACTGGTACACTTCGACGACACCAAATAAATACCAATTAATTACAGAATATATGTTTACACTCTACACACATGAATAATACGAGTACCTGTATAGGTAAACCCCATTAAGTTACCCACAGGGCGTACAGGTAGTATTCGTAACTATCCACATACGTTTGCCTTCAAGAACTAATTAGCTGATTATCGTATTCAGAAGTGAGTAGAGCGAGCCCATTATTTAAGCACATGATTAGTGTAAGACTATACATATTCAAAAACACCAATACTTATGTTAGGCGAAGTAGTCTAATTAGAGTAAGAGTAACAGACGAGTAAATGTACTTATAAAAAAATTCTGAAAGCTATATTATTTTATCTCATGATGAATGCAATGCTAATTTTGTAAAAAAAATATAAAAATATAATAATTAATTACATATAATCATAAAATTAAGAGGAAGAAAATATCAATATTCATATAAATTATCTATTATCTATCTATTCAATTGTGTTCATGAAATATGTTAAAATGTCAATAAATCAGATCAATATTGTCAGCCCTCACTTGTCCCTATCCATGAATTCTCTTAATTATATATAATATAATATATTTTATAGTTGACAATGAATCATACACTCGAACAGCGCTAGCATATGTGCACTTGTTATAAATCATTGACATCATAAATCATAGGTAACATAAAACATATTAATCTGATTTAATAAAAGGATTTTTTCAATGATGCATACATGTTAGGATGCACATTATGCATGTAACAAATCATTCCTGAAAGTATCATTTTATTTCTTTTATTGAATTTTAAGGTTATAATCTTAAAAATATTAACAACGACGTCCTATTTACAATTTTATCGTCTTCATTAATGTGGCACCGTATCCCGTAAGCCATGCGAGCATTACCGCAGGAAGTTCAACTGGTTTAGGGTATAGATTAGGTTAATGATAAATATGCTTCTCCAAGTACGAAACTTCAAACTCACGGTTCAGTTGGTTGCTTTTCGAACTATCCACCAACATCACCAATCATATAGGTATATTTACTGTGCTTTTTCTCGACTGGATGTCGACTTGGACCTGGAAATTATTTACAAACAGCTCTCTTATAATACAGTAGTTCTAGTATAAACATAAATAAATGAAGAAGATAATCTGATGAGATAATTTCATCAGTTTTAAAAGATGACAGAACACTGGCAATCAAAAACACTTTGTTAGCTTGTCAAAATTGCGCTAACATAGACTACACGTGCGGTATCAAGTGAAAAGAACGTTTTTCAATTCAATTTCATAATCTAACTGTCAATTTCATTTTATATCGTTTTAAATAAATTACAAACACACATCAAATGTTACTTCACAACAGAAGTTATCCCTATTTCAGCAAACACGTAGACTTAAAATAAACCCAGCGGCCTGAAGGAGCCAGAGGACCCTTTGATTAACAAACGAGACAACTTTGCTGTAATCACTCTGGTAATCAGGGCTGAAGAGGTCATAGAGTTAAATGTTTTATTCATTTCATATGTTGGTGTTTCTTGTTTAAAACACAAATATTATGTCTCACGATGAGTAATGAATCAGTTCATATTCAATTTAACTCGTCCGCATCAGGACAAAAAATAACAATAGATTTATGAATGAAACTTGCCTGGAATGAGAGTTGCTGATTCGGACGGGTTAATGAATTCATACTGAAGTTTTGTTAAATAAAGAAGAAATGCAAAAGTGCTGGCAATACGTGTGAAATATCTTGTTGAAGTTGTTGGGTTTGAAGCCCGTCCAAGGACATGCATTTTTATCTCTAAAATTGCATAATTTCTTATTAAAATCAGAAAAATTAAAGTTTCGAGCTTTCTGTTGTCTCTTTCAAAACTGAACGCATTTGAAGTATGGGAGCCAAAACACGATTGAGCAAACTTGGCTTTATAGAGAAAAAAAACATTCCCTAAATTTTGCAAATTTTCTTACGTGCTTCATGGGAAAAAGCATTTTTATTCAATCGTGGGCAAATATATTTCAATAAATGTATCATATTCAAATTTCCAATGAAATTTACTAGTGAACTATGGTCTCCTATATAATTAAAATTTAAATATTTGATTGTACGAAATAAATATAAAAGTATTAGCACGTATTCAATTACACTTATACTATATATGAAACAAACTGCGAGATATACTAGCTAAGTTCTACATTCTAAAACCAAAGGTACCGTATAAAATACTACTCAACATGTACACAGCCTTAGCAGAATCAATTATTTCATACGGTATTACGAGTTATGTTAGAACATTTAGAACATTTATTGAAATAATATATAATCTACAAGTAAGGCTATTAAAACGCATTGTACCCTATAAAATAAAACAGAAATATAAAGATAATATCATATATATTTTCAAGTACTGCAATATATTGCCTGTACATATAAGACTTAATATGGCCCTCTTAGTTGAACAATTTAATAATAAAGAAATACAAATACTTGTATCCCATAAAATAACAACGAGGAATATTATGTAAGAATAAACTAATAGTACCTATAACAACAAATTATTATGGTAAGCGAACTGTCGAATACTTAATCCCAACCATAATTATAAAAGGTCCCACAAAACATACAAAAAGAAATTAACATAACAAATTACAAACTTAAATACAAAAAACACTTTTATGAAAATATTACATAAACAAAACACTTATTCAGTTATTTTTATATCACTTATTCAGTTATTTTTAATTATTGAATTTAAATTATTGTTATTATTATTATTTATTATTAGCGGTAAAATAACATCTTACAACGTTCGTATGAATTTACACTTTCAATGCATTACAAATTGGTTCATTCTGTATGTGAGTGATTACGCCGTCCAGCAGAACCAGTTTACGGGAAGAGTTTACACAATATGGCGGCAGTGAGTATTGAATGAGTGTTTGCCTACCGCATAATTAGTAAGTAGTTAAGAGACAAACTTATAAGGCATACCCTATTTTTGTATATGATACCATAAAGTTAAGTTTGATATTAAGCAGTGTACGTTGCGAATCTGGTTTAATAGTACAAAACCATAAAGATTATGTTAAATGTGTAATAAATAAAAAAAAAAAAACATCTTCGCATTACACAGTCCAATGTGAGAAGCCAATCTCAACCTTATATAAATCATCGTAAATTGTTTTAAAACTAGGATTGGACGCCTTAAGAAATCCTCTGCGAAAGGGATTTATGGAATTTAAGACCAAAAATCTCCTGCGCATTGTTTTTTGGTGTCCAAAGCGGATAATTGGACAAAACTTCTAGAAATCCCCTAATGTACTTGGTAACATTAAATAAATAAAAACTATAAGATTAATAACGCAGCTCCTGTGAAATAATTAACATGCATGTTAACCTATAAACCCGCGCCGGTACACCGGTGGCCAAATCTATACATTACGTAAAGCGGCGCTGGTACACCGGTGTACCGCAGTCAAAACCCATATCAGGACTGAACATTAACGTTAACTGTTCAAATATATAATACATTTCGGTTTATTAGATGTTTTTTAAGACTAATAAGCACCTAGAAATCATTTTTACATAGAAATAAAAATTATTTTGGTTATCAGTAGGCTATTAAAAAAAACAGTGGACGTCGATACCATATCTCTTAAACTTTCGCAGCTGTGCATATGCTAGTGTATTTTTTTGGTGAATAAGTACCATTTCGAGGTAAAAACCTAAGAAAAAGCTTATAATCCTCTTATATTATGGTTTTGCGAGCAATTCCCGTAATTTGATAAAGGCAGCCGCCATATTGTTTTGATAACGAGTGGGACTACGGATTTGTGGATTTAATATGGATAATTTATAAAATAGGTAGTATAGGTTTTCAAAGTCTATTATACCGTTGTGATTGTATATATACTCCTTTTACACCTGCTTGGGAGATAAAATTGGTCTTTGTAGAATTTATTTTTTTGTTGCGGTTTAAGTTTTTATATATTTTTCGGTTGGCTTTACCGGTACGACTTTCCATTGACTGCCGCCGAATTAAGGGGGGAGGGGGGAGGGGGAGGGGGGGAGGGGTTTCCCTCCCCCCTCTTCTAATAATAAGCACGGGAACCCCCCCTTTTTTCCTTTTTTTTAAGTTTCCTAATTTTATGGATTAAAATTAAGATAATATTTTTTAATAGATTGGCATGAAATAGGGGGTTGAAGGGGGGAAGGATAGGGTCCTCCCCTCCCTTTTTCACCATTTTTATTACAAGGTAATGCATAGTTTTTGAGTTATGCTTATTTTTGTAAAATCATGACCTCACGTTATTTAACACTTCGCTGATCTAATTTATTGTTTTGTTGGATGTGTAACTGACTTTTTAGCGCTTCGCCGGCCGCTCCCGCGGCACGCTCGCTTCGCTCGCTCGGCTCGCGCGTTGGTTGTCGCAGTTTCAACCTAACCTAATTTTTTTTCGTGTGGTGTTCTTATTTATAATGTCGTTAGATTTCTGTATATTGTTTTTCGTTTCACAAACCGGCAAGAGACGGTAAATACTACCCATTTTAATAGCTAGTAATGAAAAACAGCTGAAATAAGTACGAAATATAATTATTTACGTAAAAGTAATGAAAAACAGTTGAAATAACTTCAAAATATAATTATTTACGTAAATTTATATAAAATAAAATGTTACCGAATGTACCACAACTTAACTGTAGTTAAAACGAAACGTTCAATTGCGAGAATTCTACATAATCTGTGGTATGGATTCACGTAAATATTGCAAAAATAATTGATTTTCAATAATTATTTTCTCAAAAACTACGCGTTTTCTGGTATTGAAACTTGGCGTGTGTTCATATAATAACGTGACCTTTCTGTGAAAAAAATATCAACCCTCAAACCGACGTCAGGCAATGGAAATCACGTAAATATTGCAAAAATAATTGATTTTCAATAAATTTTTTCTCAAAAACTACGCGTTTTCTGGTATTGAAACTTGGCGTGTGTTCATATAATAACGTGACCTTTCTGTGAAAAAAATATCAACCCTCAAACCGACGTCAGGCAATGGAAAACTGAGCCGCTTTACCTCTATAATTTGACTAAAAAGAAACAGATAACATAATAATAGAATAAAGGAAGATATACTGGGTAACCAGTGTAAATTTACGCCGTTTACAGATATAAAATAGAACAAATAGCTGTTTTACTACAATTTTACTCCTGCAAACGTTTGCGGCGCGCGCAAATTTTTTAAATAGAAAATATTTTTATTTTTAAGCTACTTCAAGGGTTAAAGTGCATAAAATCGGCCGTTTTGATTTTTTACGCAAGTCTAAGTAATAATAATAATAATAATTCTTTATTTACAACTTTAGGTACAATGTTTCGTATATAATAACACTCGATATTTTGATAACAATAAGTATAAGTGGTTACTTTATTTACACGATTTGGAATCCCTGTACCCTGTACTAGTATTAACTGTTACCCTGTAGGTAACAGTTCCTTCCCATGATAGATTAATTACAAACTCGATAATATTATATAGACACAATATTTAAAGATGCATCAGCGAAACATAATTATGTAATGCGTGTTTGAGTGAGAGCGTGTGTGCGTAAGGGAAAAGTTGCTTATATATTATATGGGTTTAGGTGTGCTTAGAGTATGTGTGTGTGTGTGAGTGTGCTTGTGTGTGTGTGTGTGTGTGTGTGTGTGTTTGTGTGTGAAATACGTACGGCTGAAGTCGAGGATGCAAAAAAAACCGAAGTTATTTTAAAGTTATTTAATTAATGAAAATAATACATTTATTTTATAATTATAAGACACGACAATCCATTCGATGTGAGAATAAAAAGTGAGTGTTCGTCGATACAATGGTCCGCAAGTTAACAATTTCGTAATGCTGACACGATGGTTCCACGATGCGCGGTGGTCTGATTCCGTGTAGCACTTGGTAGGTCGAACGCCGGTGGCTTGATTGCGAAACTGCAGTACCGTCCTCATGTGAGTTGGTAATGTGAATCTGCGTCATCGGTTTCCATGGTGGGTCGTTGCTTAACATGTGTGTGTTTGTGTTTGTGTGAGTGAGTGTGTGTGTGTGAGTGTGTGTGTATGGGCGTGTACGTATGTATGTAATATTAAATAAGGAAACTAGATTATATTACGTTTATTTATTTAGGACGAAAAATTATTAAATTCTCTGTATTTTCATACGTTATACGTATTTTGCAGCCAAGTCATTACAGCTCGTTTGCATTCTCTCTTCGAGAGGGGATATAGCTGAGCTGTTTGCTGATACAGTTATACAAACAAGGGCCCAATACCTTAAAACGACGAGCAGCAAGTTGTAGTCTGTGGGAATTTGATGTACATACTCTATCTTTACGACGTTTAAGATTACGGCTGAATGGGTCATAGTTTAAGCTTGAGTGTTGTCGCAAAGTTGTATTTAGTACAAATAGCTGTTGTCGCGACACGCTGCATGAATTGATTTCAGGGGGATAATTAGGCCAGCATGTAGCGAAGTTGTATGTAGTTGAGATATCAGGTTAGAGAAAAAAAATATAATTATTGCTTACTCACATAATACCCCAATGTTCTTCAAAGTACTTTCCATAATACATTTGTGTTTATTTCATATATCTGCTTCGCTTTTACATTATTTACCAGTTGACCTGCAAAACACTATATGCCCGGTGACATCGCTGTTTGCGATGTCACCAGGCACGAGAGCCATAGCGCTGTCTACTCAGCTCTACTTGGCTAGGTTACACCTTTACTACTGGTTAATTCTCACACTCCTCATTGAGTGTAGAACCCAGATTGTTATGTTAAGTTAAAGGAAGGTTACACCTCTACTACTGGTCAATTCTCACACTCCCTACAGAGTGTAGAACCCAGATCGATAGCAACAATGTTGTGTTAGTAAATCCAGGATCCTGTCGAACAGGATATACTTATCCTACTGGTTAATTCTCACGCTCCCAACAGAGTGTAGAACCCAGATCGATAGCAATGCTCTTCTGTTGGTAAATCCAGAATCCTGTCGAACAGGATATACTTATCCCACTGGTTAATTCTCCCACTTCTTATTAAGTGTAGAACCCAGATTGTTGTCTTCAGTAAAAGGCCGTTCCACTTTCATAGCAACTTCTCTTGAGGAGGATACACCTATACTGCTGGTTTATTCTCATACCCATTGTGGAGCATAGAACCCAGCTGAGACATACAGAATACCACACCCGAAGGAAGTGGATCTAACTTCGCTTAAATATCTTCCTTTGGAAGGGCAAGTACTACACGTACCTATTATGATAAACATCACTTCACTAGTTGGACTGATTAATTAAACTGTTAACTGCGTGATTTAAAATATGTGAAGAATAAAATGAAACAAAACATAGATAGCAAACTGTATTCGAAACCTTATCTCAATGCAAGCCGTTAACCATAGATAATCTCTCCTACTCGTCTACAGATAATAAATATTGATAAAACATTTCGCGTCATTCGCGACACTCCCACCACCAGGAAATCTAGAGCAATGATATTAAATTGTGTGTCCACTCTTTAATCTTCTCTAGAGCTCTCAAGGCCGCGCCTCTTTTCTCGGTCTCGAATCTTTCGAAAGTTCACTGGATTTACATTGAACGTCCTCAGTCTCACACTTGTCAGTGCTCTCAGCTACATCGGATTCTTTTCTTATTATATCAGAGATAACTTCTTCATGTGAATCGTCTGTACTTACATGCTTTTCAGTTTCGAGGTCAATTGATTTGATCAACTCAGTACATTCTTGAGATGAATCTTCATTTATGGGTTCACATTCCGGTATCGTGATTGCATCTTTATACTTAGATTCTTCTACTTCAAGTGGATACAGTTGTGAAATGGATCTGGTAAATTCAGAATTGCCTATTTTAACCTTAGCTATCCGGCACATTCCATCCGTTCCTTTAACAAGAGAGACTATCTTGCCCACTTTCCAACTTTCACGATTCTTCGAATCTCCTTTCATTTGGACAATCTGTCCTTCACAAGGTGAGAATTTAGATGTAACTCTCGGTTCTTTATGTGAATGCCAATACCTTTCTCGAAGGCTTGGGAGATATCGGTTGGAAAACATTTCTTTGAACTCGTCAAGAATTATTAAGGCTTTTCTCCAACCCTTAACTAAATCGGACTTTGTTGTGGAACCAAGCAAAATTGGATCTTCAGGGCTTGCTTCGGTCGTGATGCATTTTCCCATTGTCAGAAAATCTGAGGGTTTGAGAACATGTTCCAGCTCTGTGTCAACGCAAGTAAGTGGTCGTGTATTAAGCACTGCTTCTAATTCTTTTACAATAGTAAGCAGCTGGTTATCATTTAGTAAGTGCTTCTGCACCTCTCCTCCTCATACATTCTTTTACCATTCCAACCAAGCGTTCGTAAAACCCACCAAACCATGGGGCCAGTTGTGGTATAAATCTCCATCTAATCTTATTTTGAATGCAGTAGGTGTTTACCAATATTTCCGATAGAAGCTTGAAATGTAAAGCATTGTCTGAAGTTATCAGAGTTGGTACACCTCTTCCAGATATCATTCTCCTCAAAGCGAGGAGTCCTTCTTCGGCTGTTAAGTCTCCAACCAAGTATGGCTCTTACCGCCAAACATGTAAATAAACATATCCACCTTTTGCTAGTTCCATTACCCGTATTGACTAATACTGGGCCTAAGTAATCAACTCCGGTAAATGTGAATGGCGCAGTATAATTTACCCTTTCAGGAGGCAGTGCAGGTGTTGGTGGTAGTTTAAATGGCCCTCCTCCATGTTTAACGCATCTTTGACATTTCTTCAGAATTTTTTGTACGTGGCTTTTACCCTGTGGAATCCAATAATACTGACGTATTATACTCAAAGTGTGATTTACTCCAACGTGATAATTATCCTCATGTAACTTCATAATAATTTTATTGGTAAGCTGGCAATCTTTTGGTAAAAGTACTGGGTATCTCTTATCAAACGACCAATATGCATGTTTCAAACGTTCTTTACATCGCATTATACCATCAACATCCTTAAACAAACTTAAATTGCGACTTAAATTTGTTTCTTTCCCAGCTACTTCGTCAGGAAAGTATTCTGCTTGAATATTCTTTATTTCCTGTATATTATTCGTCTCATCATTGTCTTTTTCTAAGCCCTCATTCTTGTCATATCCATTATTTAAATCGTTTTCTTTATGCGTTGTTTCTGGTTCATGATTATTATTTCGGTTTTCTAGTACATCATCTATATTCGACAGACCCTCCCCAGCCAAAAGAGAAGACTATTTAGTTGTATTGGAAGGCCAAGAACTGGGCCCCTCTACCAAAAAACTTGGACCAGTTAACCACCTTTCTTTATCCTCTTTTGAACTGGTAGGTCTAGTTGCTACGTCTGCAGAATTTAGTTGTGACGGTACATACCTTATTGCCAATGCTTTGTTCTCTTTAATCTCTTCAATCCTCTTAGCGACAAATGGTGGCAATAGTTTGTTAGAATTGTACCAGTCAATTACAATTTTGCTGTCTGTCCACAAAATTTGTTGCTTCACGTTTAATTCAAGGAATTTAAGAACGTATTTCATAAGACGACATCCAATCAGTACTCCTAACAATTCTAAACGCGGAATTGTCATATTTTCTTGGTCTTTTATTGGTACTAGCCGTGATTTACCAATGACAAAACTTCTTTTGTTTCCGCTAACCACGTAGACTACGGCTGCGTATGCTTTGCTGGAAGAGTCTGTGAAGCAATGTAATATGCAATCTTTGCCTTGTGCATCTCTGATGTAATACCTCGGTAGGGATATGTCTTGAATGTCATTGATTTTATTCCGTACATCTACCCATTCATCGTTTATTTCTTTGGATAGAGGTGAATCCCATTTGACCTTTTTCTTCCACAATTCTTGCAAAATCAATTTTGCAGGCAATAGTGATGGTACTGCGTATCCACATGGATCGTACACCGATGCCACAATTTTCAATATGCCTCGTTTCGTGGTTGCAGTTGCATTGTTATCTTTAAATCTTAGCTGAATCGAATCATTTTCCAGTCTCCAATTCAGTCCTAATATTTTTACAATACTATCTTTGCAAGCGTCGGGAACGTATTCCATGAATTCTTTGGAGTTAGAACTCCACTCTCTTAAATTCATAGAAATTTCAGTAAATGCTTCTTTGGCACTGTTATAAATTTCCTTTGCTTCACGTATCGTATTGGTACCCGTGATAAGGTTATCTACGTATATATCCTTTGCTACCTTTTTAGTTCTCTCATCACCTGACTTCAAGAGATGATGCTTAATAGTTGCATTGAGAAGAAATGGACTTGAGATTAGCCAAAGGGCACCCTGCAGAATCTCAAGTGCATAAGGTTACTTTCGGTGGGAGGTTTCGTCACGTCTTTCAGCCATAAAAATCTGGTAACGTCTCTATCTCGTTGCTGAAGACCAATTTGTAGGAATGTCTTCTCCACGTCTGATGATATGCCTATTGGGTATGATCTGAACCGGAGAAGTAATCCTGTTAAGTCTTCCAGCATGATCGGACCACAGTATAAGCATTCATTCAGACTCTTATTATTTTTAGTCTTTGCTGAAGCATCATAGACTATTCTTATTAGTTTACCTGGTTGTTGCACACCATGATGGGGTAGGTAATGTACAGGATTATTAACTGAATCGTCCGCTGGTTCTGGTACAACTTCAATAACACCTTTAGCTATTTGCTCCTTCAATGTTTGATCATATAATGATAAAGATCTAAATATAATGATCATATAATGATCGAATCTAAACGTTTAATTTGATTAACTAGACGTCCAAAAGCTAAGCCGAAGTTGGACGGGATCGAAGGGGGGTACTCATTCCAGGGCCAACCTACTACGTATCTTTTATCAATGTATTGTGTGGTTTCATTAAAATTTTTAATAGCTTCTTCTCTACTAATTTTAGGAGAATCGATAATACCTATCGACTCTAAATCCCACAACATTTGTAAATTTCCGATATCTAAAGGAGGATCAGGTTGATTTAATTTCACTTCTATGGAGGATTGACAATACGTGATTACTGACAGTTCATCCACTGGTTTTAAGTCTGTTCTGCCTGATAATATCCATCCTAGTTCAGAATCCACCAGAAACAAATCTTCTCCCAATTGTTTCTTGCTCGTTGACATCAAGGAATAATAGTAATCATTTCCTATAAGTATGTCAATTTGGTTAGACAATGAACCATCGTCGGCTAAGACAGTTTTATCCTTCCAGTTACAAAGTTCTCTTTCGGGATAAGGAACTCCTTCTGATATTATAGGCACTACATTCATGTACAAAACTTTCATTTTGTTTGTACGCGTGTACATGTGTAATTTTACAACAGGGCTATTAAATTCTTTCGGTGTTTTGGAACCAAAGGTAAATACCGAAAGTTGATTTTCTTCTTCCACTGGTAAATTTAATTGTTTAGCTACCTTATCTACAACATAGCTTCTCTGACTACCCGAATCTAGTAGTACACGACATTTAATTTCCTTAGAACTGTTATTTCCAGCATTTACTTTTACCACAGCGGTTTGTAGTATAGTTAGTCCTTTGTCCTTAACGTGAAATGTTTTTGTGGATTCCGTTCGAACTGTGACTAATTTTGGACATAAAGCACGGTTGTGTTGACCAAAGATTCCACAATGATGACATTGCCTTTTTCTTTTACAATCTTTGATATTATGTCCATCCCACAGACAGCTAAAGCAGCGATTTCTCAATACCTCCTTCCTTTCTTTGATAGTTTTTACTTTCTTACATTCGTCATTGTAATGGGATTCTTGACAAAATATACATTGGAGCTTCCTTTTCTTTTTGTCTAATTTCTTTTCGCAAATGGGTTTTGTATGTTCATATCTTCGCTTGTATATGTTCTGATTTCCCCTATCATATGAATGACCTTTATTTTCTGTATTTTCAGATCTTCGTTCATTCTTAAACCCTCCCTTTTTAAATTTACCTTCAAATTTTTCCCTTTTTTGCTGATTAAAATACTTTCTTTCGCTTACGTGTAACGTTTCAACGGTGTAGTTTTCCGTATTGTTCCTTTTAAGATCCCTTTCTTGTATCATTCTGTTAGCATCTTCTCTAGCTACCAAGATCATTTCCAGATGTTTCCTAATTTCATCTATTGACTCTGTTTTCGATTTTAATTTCATCTCGTAGATGACATCTTCGGGAAATTTCTCTATTAATATAAACCTCAGGTGGTTATGGTTAATATTTTCACCTAATGAGCTGAGAACTCTTAAATGCCTCTCTAATTCGTTAAAAGTTTTTCTACAGTCTGTCACCGTCTTATTCGCAGGTTTTACTTTGTACAAAGCAGAATAGTGAGCGTCTATAATATGACTCTCTCTTCCATATCGTTCTTTAAGAGTTGACACAGCTATCTGATAATTTTTATTTGTTGTCTCTAATCCTTCTACTGTTTTCTTAGCTTCTCCTTTTAGCGACGCCTTTAAATATAATAACTTGTCCACATCCGATAAATTTCTCTTATCTATATTCGAGCTGAAACGATCCCAAAATTCATGCCAGTTCAAAATGTCTCCATCAAATTCGGGCAAATTTAACTGCGGGAGCTTTCCTGAAGAAACATTAATTCTCTCATCAGCCACAGGTGATGGAACGATGGTGCTATTTATCTTCTTGATTTTACTGTTTAACTCCGCCAATATCTCTTCACCTTTTAATTGAGTAGTACTAAACTCTGATATATCATCAGCTGATGGCTCTTGGCAAAGCCGGAAATAATTATGCAATTCCCCATTAAATCGGTTAATAACTGTTTCCAACTTGAGGGCAGTTGTTTCAGATTCCTCCTTATTGGTGTTTGAAATATATCCATATCCGAGAGCATCGTTAGACAAGATTACAATTCTATCTACTATTGTACTGAGCCGTTGTATCATTAAGGATTCCATTTTTCATACTAATTCAGTGCTGAGCTGGCACCTTGTATAGCCTCTTCGTGGTTATTCTTCTAATTATTTGAAGTAGTAAATTTCTGCAGCCTATTATTGTTAGGTAAGTACTCTTCTCTGTTTTTCTCAATACAGATGTGTTTTAGGTACTGTGTAACCATTGAAATATTTGATCTTAAATCAGAATCACAAATCTTTTCTTTCCTCTTCTATTCAATATCAACTTTCAACAAATGTACTAAAATTTAGGACAACGAATTTGTTTTCCCGAAAAATAACGCATGGAACAAAACTATTCAAATTTTGAAATGTTTAGTACTCAGGGTGGCTAACATAAACCAAGAGAAAGTTGCCAAAAGTGCTAAAATCTTGTATGAATTTTTAGCTTAATTTTAAGTTGACTAAAAGTCGCCTCTTTTCTTTCTTAGAATCTTTATAACTCAAATAGAAACATTCTTATATATCTTGCATATCTTGCTATTATCAGTTAAACATGCTGTTAGGTGAATCATAACAGCATAAAATTAACTAGTAACCCAGAAACAATATAAATTGAATAAATGCTATTTGTGCCAGATGCTGAACATTAGAGCTCAATGCAAAACAAAATGCTAACTCACATCTATCTGATTCAGTGCTATACTGGCAGCACTGAGTGTACTGGTTGTAATAAACATAATTATATGCTGCTCAAATGTAATGTTGATCTTTAGAAAATCAAATAAATTATACTGCATACACATAGTACTTAGTTACTTAGTGCACCATCAGTTCTAATGGTAAACTGACATAATTATGCTACAAAACTAATGTAGGCAACCCCTGTTCTTTAATGTTTCTACCAGGTGCCTTAAATTCCGTACACATAGCAAATGTCTTCTGGTATATTAATAATAACAAGAATAATTTTCATTTATTTATTTCCAAAAACACATATATTATTCCTAAGCAATAGTATGTGAGCATTTAACATCTTATTTCAGTATTTCTGGATTGTTGCTCAAAGGTCATTAGTAGCTGTACTAAGATTCTGTGTGTTACATTACAGCTACTGTTACAATTAATCATTTTCATACTGAAATCCTTTCTGGAATTTCAGATCCCAGCATCTCCACCATGTCGCGACACGCTGCATGAATTGATTTCAGGGGGATAATTAGGCCAGCATGTAGCGAAGTTGTATGTAGTTGAGATATCAGGTTAGAGAAAAAAAATATAATTATTGCTTACTCACATAATACCCCAATGTTCTTCAAAGTACTTTCCATAATACATTTGTGTTTATTTCATATATCTGCTTCGCTTTTACATTATTTACCAGTTGACCTGCAAAACACTATATGCCCGGTGACATCGCTGTTTGCGATGTCACCAGGCACGAGAGCCATAGCGCTGTCTACTCAGCTCTACTTGGCTAGGTTACACCTTTACTACTGGTTAATTCTCACACTCCTCATTGAGTGTAGAACCCAGATTGTTATGTTAAGTTAAAGGAAGGTTACACCTCTACTACTGGTCAATTCTCACACTCCCTACAGAGTGTAGAACCCAGATCGATAGCAACAATGTTGTGTTAGTAAATCCAGGATCCTGTCGAACAGGATATACTTATCCTACTGGTTAATTCTCACGCTCCCAACAGAGTGTAGAACCCAGATCGATAGCAATGCTCTTCTGTTGGTAAATCCAGAATCCTGTCGAACAGGATATACTTATCCCACTGGTTGATTCTCCCACTTCTTATTAAGTGTAGAACCCAGATTGTTGTCTTCAGTAAAAGGCCGTTCCACTTTCATAGCAACTTCTCTTGAGGAGGATACACCTATACTGCTGGTTTATTCTCATACCCATTGTGGAGCATAGAACCCAGCTGAGACATACAGAATACCACACCCGAAGGAAGTGGATCTAACTTCGCTTAAATATCTTCCTTTGGAAGGGCAAGTACTACACGTACCTATTATGATAAACATCACTTCACTAGTTGGACTGATTAATTAAACTGTTAACTGCGTGATTTAAAATATGTGAAGAATAAAATGAAACAAAACATAGATAGCAAACTGTATTCGAAACCTTATCTCAATGCAAGCCGTTAACCATAGATAATCTCTCCTACTCGTCTACAGATAATAAATATTGATAAAACATTTCGCGTCATTCGCGACAGCTGTCTTACTGTCATAACTCCACACAATTTGTAAAGTTGAATCGTGGAGAAATAGATTGGTTTTTTGTTCATACTCGTAACTTTTAAAACAGCTCTCTGTGCCCTTTCTAATTTTAACATAAAAGTAGCGTACGTACCACCCCAGACAGTAATACAATAGGTCAATATTGATTGGGCCAAAGCAAAGTATACAAAATTGAGAGCTTGCACATCTGCGGATGCCATAAGCTTCTTAAAAGTATATATTAATTTTCGAACACGTCCACTTAGCACGTCAATTTGCTTTTGCCAGTCGAGAACTTTATCAATATATACACCGAGATATTTAATGTGTGAGACTGTTTCTAAGGTCAGACAGCTACAATTTGCCGCAAATGAAGGACATTTGATCAGGAACGATTTGGGTTGTGATGCGATGCATGGAGAAAAAGTGAGAAACTTTGTTTTATTTATATTCATAGCGAGGAGATTGGAATTTAACCAAGACATAACAGTTTCTAGAGCACTTTCAGCATTTTTACGAGCGTTTTCCCAGGTCTCTCCTTTTATTATGAGTGCTGTATCGTCTGCATAAGTAATAATTTCACAGTTTGGGATATTCAATTTAAACAAATTGTTGACATAAATAAGGAAGAGGGTGGGACCAAGAACACTTCCCTGAGGGACCCCAAAGTCACTCAAATTTTTGGCATCACTTGTAGTTGATTGAATTTTTACAGTTTGACTACGGTTTTTTAAGTAATCTTGGAAAATTTTCAAAGTAGGCCCCCGGATTCCAATGCACTTAATTTTTTCTAAGAGGAGGGGGACAGAAACAGTGTCAAATGCTTTTGACAGATCAAGAAAGATCGTCTTCCTATCGTCTTCATCTTCGTATCTAAGTTTGTTATTATTTTCGTGGTCAGTTCCATTACAGCATCTTCAGCTGATCTAGCCCTTCTAAAGCCGGATTGATTAGGGGCTAGAATATTGTATCTCTCCAAATAGCTTAGCAGCTGGTTGTTTAAGACTCTGTCCAGAATTTGGTGGGATGAGTGAAGACCTACATGTTTTGATTAATGAGCTAGGAATGCCATCCCATCCCACCGCACAATCATTACGAAGCTTATCAATAATGGAGTCTAGTTCTTGCTCATCAACAAGGAGTAGACCCATTGAGTTTCCATTTGCATTCGGAACGGAGTTCAAAAGAAAACTTTTACTATTGATAAAATTTGGTTTAGATTGAATTCGAACAGCTAAAGTTTTACCTATATTTGCATTGAAGTGGTTTACAAAATTTGCCGATGACTTTTCATTAGATGATATGCGTAATAATTCGTCAGCTGGAGACTGTGTAGTTTTAATGTGTGCTATGTCTTTAATTACTTGCCATGTCTTCTTTGGGTTGTTTTTAGCCTTTTCAATTTCATTTTTTTCGTAATTACACTTCAACTTCTTTAGCAGGTTGTTGCAATAATTTCGATAGCGTCTGTAAGATATTTGCAAAATCATATTTTGGGGTACTTTGCGACTTTGTATGTGAAGTTTATCACGTACCTTCATGCATTTCAATAATCCAGTTGTGATCATCAAAGATTCCTGATACGTATTCTACATGATACTAAGTGATACTCGCGCCATCAAGATAAATCGAATGACGCATCATTTATCAAAATCGGTTGTGCTGTGCCATCGAGTGGTTACGAGCGGACATAGAACATACGAACAGGTCAAATACATAACCCTCCTTTTAGGGTTCTCCGTAGTCGGGCAATAAGTATAGTTCATCAGTATGTGTTTATTGAAAATTGATGCTTAATGCCAAAATTACATTGGTTTACGAAACCGAAAGCATCACTTAGGGGCCGTATTCCCGAAATACGTTCAGTAATGAATCCAAGCTCAATTAGAGATCTGAGTGAATTATGTATGATATTTACTGTCAAATCTCCACTCAAAGCGAAATCCACAACTGAGCGTCTTACTGAAATACAGCCCTTAGATTCACTGAAATTGTATTATTATTTCTAGAGCGTTGATGTTAAGAAAGATGGTAAGAATTTCGACCCCTATGTGCGTCACTGGCTTTATGTTAATCCTGAGTCGAAATAAACATTATATAGTTAACTAGGTCTTTAGAATTTACTCCCGAGTGAAGCTAATAAAAATCCAGAGTGCACCAAGGAATGCGAAACGCGCCCAAGACTAAGTCAACTTTATCCCCAATTAAAAACGTTGCATAATATTAGGTAATCAAATTAATTTAAATTGATTGTAATTTGCTGCTTATCTGCAATTTTCTACAGACGTGTACATGTATAGTGCCCATACATGTACATGTATGGGCACCATAGAGATCTAGAGAGATGCCAATCCTAGGTGCGCTGAGTACAAAACCTGGTGTCGCAAGCAGCGGCCGTATTCCGCGTATCATATCAACGTATTCTGTTAGAATCAATAAGTTAATTATCCACTGCGGTATTATAACTTAACGTTTGAATATTCGTAGGTACACCGCGACCGCAAGGTATATCGCGACCGGCGCTCAGTCACATAATACAAAAGTTGCGAACCGCCGCGAGCAATGTGTTGCATGGGCATATTGCTGCGACACCGTTCTCGCCGTCTTTTCATATCTCCCTTGTTTCTGTAATCTGTGATGGGCAATAAATAAGCCACACATATAACAACAGAAAGACATTAAAGTTGAAAAATAAAAGAAAATCTCATACCTCACTTTTCCCACCAAAATACCAAAGTTGTACATAGTTGTGGCAATATAATTTTTGATCTATGGCTCTATAGCAAAAGTTTTCATGCAAGTATGTAGTACTAAATGATATTCTTTTGTTGAAGTTTGATACATTCCTTCGGCATTACGCCAAGTTTTCTTTGGTGTAAGTCTCATTACTAAGTTCATATTTAAAAGTTGGTGAACACTTTTTTACACAATAGATGAAACTTCGATAAGTAAAAAAAATATACAAAACGATGAAAGCAATGAAATGGCCGATTTTCAAAACTGCTTAGTATAAATATCAATTAACTCAATTCTATTTAGAATTCCAAATTTAAACTTGTAATTATTATAATTAATGTATAATTTATATATTGCTTCATTTGTTTTGACCGAAATCGGAGAGTAAAATGGAAAGTGAGCATTATGAACTCACTGAACAAAAATAACGATATCGAGTCCAAACTTGTTGTTTGAGAGCACAAATGAGAGATCTTGAATCGGCTTATTCTTGTTATGGAAACGTCCACTGTTTTGAACACATGAGTAAAATTACTAAATTAAATGTATATTATATTAACGGGGCTTAATCGCGTTAGTAGTTTTCATATGCTCAAAACACCCGTGTCGTGCGGGTTGCTAATCACGTAGGTAGGTAGTCAACTATATAAGCACTTAATATTATGCTTTTACTTCTAATTGCGTATTATAGAGGGTATGCTTGCGTTTAGTATTTTATGTTGAGCTACTAGCCAAATATCAAAACCACCTCCAATTTTTATTCTAACAACATAACTCTTCGTACTTGTTATTTGTTTTGGTTAGTTTAACTAGTTTGACATCACAAAATGTCACCTTTCAAGTAAGTAAGCAGTCATTTATGTACTTTGTCTTATATTTGTTTTTTTTTACAGCTCGGCATTGCACATTTTGTACCTTTGCCAGTGTCATTATTATTTCACACAACGGTTTTAAATTTAGGTTTAGGCATAACCGGTAATTTTATTTGTTTGTTTTATTCCTCTCTATTCTTGCTATTTTTTTTGTTTTTACAATTTTTCCTACCTTAATGGGCTGTTTATTTACCCTATATTCAATTATGTCTGCTACCTACTTGTGTGGTTGAATTTATTATATGTATTGTATATGTTGTAATAACTTGTCGATGCATAGAAAATGTTTATACAGTTCTTCTTTACATCATAGCCCAACTGGCAGGTGGGCTTAATGCTATTTATTGATAGTAACGCAATAATTATGTTTTTTTTTATAGTTTTGCTTTAAGTTTATCTATTATTATTAGTATTATATTATATTAATGTAAAGTATTCGCAGTAGCGATGATAGTGCTGATTATTTATCTTGTTCTTCTTCTTCTGACGACACTGAAACCTTCCAAAGTATGCCTACACTCTCAGACAGCATAGAGTCGTTTGTTAATGACTTTCCTAAAAAATTTTTTTTTTATATTAATGCTCAAAGCATCCCGGCACATTATCCAGATATGCTGGCGTCTTACCATATATACAATATACATGCCATACTGATTTCAGAGATTTTGTTTAAACCTTGCCATCCTTCTACTTCTTATTCTTTGCCTGGCTTCATTATTATACGCAATGACCGCATGGATGGTCGTGGTGGCGGGGTTGCTATCAACCTTCGCGCAGATATCCCTTACTCTTCTCTGAGTTTATATGCCCAGCCTCCACCAAACAATGCTGGTGAGCATATTTTGATCAAAATAGTCATTTCCCATACTAAAGTTCTTCTAGGTATTTATTACTCTCCTTCACGAACCATCGACTTTTTTCAATCTTTTGAACTTCTCCAAAATTACCTCCCTTCATATGATCAAAATATTATTATGGGTGATTTCAATTGCTGCTTATTGAAACGGGACTTCCGATCTCATAACTTTGAATCTGTTACAAAATCTAATAACTTAACCATTTTACCCCTTAATGCCACGCATTATTTTCCTCACTGTGAACCCTCTCTTTTGGACATTATTCTTGTATCTTCACGTGATCATGTTAGTAAACATGGCCAATGTTCGGCGGACGCGTTTTCATATCATGATTTGCTTTTTCTTTCCTATAAAATTCGTCCCCCAAAAGCCAAACCCACAATTTGTTTTCTTCGTAATTTTGGTGGAATTGATGTGAGTTGCTTGCGTAAGGATGCGCAGCGGTTGGACTGGTCATCGGTATTAAATGGATTATCTCTAGATGATAAAGTCGATTATTTCAACCGCATTCTCACCAATTTATATAATGTACATGCCCCTCTTCGACCTTTTAGGATGAAACACCTCCCTGCACCTTGGCTGACTAACGATATCAAAGTTATTATGAATAAAAAGGTTGCGGCAAAGGCTAAGTTTAAACTTCGTCGAACTGAACATAACAAAGAAAAGTTCGTAGACTGTCGTAATCGCTGCAATAGAGAGTGCAGGAATGCAATGCGCCAGCACTTCTATAACGAAAATTCCGCTAAAGTGTGGAAATTTCTAAGGTCAATGGGAGTTGGTAAACCTCGTCGTGAAACTATATCCAACGTCATTAATATAGAACAATTAAATCAACAGTTTTCTTCGTCCTCCATCTTTGATGGTTCTGTAAAATCTGCTACTCTTAATTTTTTGTCTTCTTTGCCACCTCCCGACCACTTTCTTTTCTTTTTTAGTGAAATTGCTGATTGTGACGTTAAGAAAGCTTTTTTTTCTATTTCTTCAAATGCAAGTGGTAGTGATAGCATCAGTCGTAAGATGATTTTACCCATACTAGATGAAATCATTCCAGTAATCCGTTATATGCTTAATTTTTCTTTAACGAGTGGTGATTTCCCTTCAGTCTGGAAAGAAGCACAAATAACCTCACTTCCCAAAAAATATAATCCTTCTTGTTTTTCTGATTTTAGACCTATTTCTATTCTTCTTTTTCTTTCAAAGATGTTAGAGCGTCTTGTTCATCACCAACTTTCCTCTTTTTTCTTATCAGAAATTGTCATCTTAACCCTTTTCAATCTGGTTTCCGACCTGGTCATAGTACCGTGTCTGCCTTGGTTAAAGTCACAGATGATATCCAGTATGGTATGAGTAACGGGCAATTGACTGTGCTTTCACTACTAGACTTTAGTAATGCTTTTAATAACGTTAATTTTGATGTCTTACTTGCAATTCTTCGCACTCTTAACGTATCTCCAACAGCTGTTCACTGGTTCCATAGTTACCTGTATGGCCGCCGGCAACGTGTTCGTATTGATGATGCTTTTTCATGTTGGTGTAATACGTCAGCTGGTGTCCCTCAGGGCGGCGTTTTATCTCCTTTACTGTTTGCAATTTTTATCAATTCAATTTCAAGTCAGTTATCTTCTTCCTACCATCTCTATGCAGACGACCTACAAATATGCACTCAGGCTCCTTTAGATGACCCGCATCAGGCTATTAATCGGATTAATACGGACATAAGGTAGATTTCGAGTTGGAGTAAATCGTTTGGCCTTAGCGTAAACCGTTGAAAATCCAGGTAATTGTTATCGGCAGTTCTAGGATGATATCCAAAATTGACTGGTTCCGTCTTCCTCTCGTTATCTTCGATCATATAAACATTCCTTTTGACGAAACAGTTAAAAATTTGGGGATTATCTTTGACCGACAATTTTCATAGGGGCCTCAACTTTCTGATATCAGCCGAAAAATATTTGCAACAGCTGGATCCCTTTGGAGGTTACGTAACTTTCTCCCACAATCTACCAAAATTACTCTAGCACAATCTCTCTTACTTCCTATACTAGATTATCCTGACGCATGCTACTTGGACCTAACAGAGGCACAGCTGAATAAGCTTGAGTGCTTACAAAATTTTTGCATTCGATTTGTATTTGGATTGCGTAAGTATGGCCATGTCAATGAATATCGCGATATGCTCAAATGGTTACCAATTCGACGTCGCCGAGATGCTCAGGTGCTTTCTCTTCTCTACAGTATTCTCTTCATCCCCACTACTCCTCTTTATCTCAAGGAACGTTTTCAGTTCCTTCATCTTACACATACCCTCTCTCTTCGTTCCACAAACACACTGCGATTGAACACACCTGTCTCGTCATCAATGTATTATAGTAAGTCATTTACAAAACACAACACGTGGACATGCTGTCCATCTATGGAATGCGCTGCCTGTCAAATCAGGCAAGCAAAGTCCATTTCGTCTTTCAAAGATATGGTGAAGAAGGAATATTTATCAAGCACCTACTGAATATTATATTTTATCATAATTTATTATTATGTATTAAATATTGTATTTATGTTTATATTTTAATATTATGTATTAGCCCTTCAAGAGTCGTTATATTATAAAAATGAAATTTCTATTGTGTCTGGCCGCATAATGACCAATGACCTTTGATGGATTAGTTTATAATTATTTGTTATGTTATATCATATATATTTTTAATTATCTATTAGCACTTATTTCCCAGATAAAATGATTCTTTTTATGTACCATCTACTACTCGTAACTACCGCATTAATATTAAGAATTATCTCCATGCAGGCCGCCAATTGTCCAATCTACTGTAGTGCTTTTTTACTGTATCATGTTTTGTTTTCTATAAGATTGGTACTCAATGAAGAATTTTGTATTGTATTGTATTGTATAGTATTATTTATTTACCTCGACGTTTCAACCAAGTTGCATTGATCGTGGTCACGAGCGGACGAAGAGGCGGGTGTCATTGTCTTGAAGTATGGAGATATTTTTAACATACCCCCAACAGCTGCAATTAAAAGTCATTGTCCCGACACACAACACTAACGATATCGACAGATTTTTCTGACGATATATCGCGACGAAATCACTTTTTAATCACTGGATTCCGTGTGGCCGCCAGTTTGAAACCATCCTCCCGATTGAAGTTACGTTGTTTTTTAATCTCAACCGCTTCACGTACCATTCTCGAGTAATAGTGAAGCTCTGTTGAGAGAATTTCTTATTCTGAATTACTAAATTAAATCACAAATAAAACAAAGATTTAATCAATAAAACTGGTTAAACCATGTAGGATCGGCCGTTGATTAGACGACCATCAATCCCCGCGTCGTACTTGAGCTTTCCATTAAGGTTAGATAGTTTTAGTTAAGAAACGTAATAGTGGTTATATTATTATGTGTGAAATGTCTTGTTGAAGTTGTCTGGTTTGAAGTCCATCCATGAACCTGCATTTTCTACCGACTTCCAAAAAGGAGGAGGTACTCAATTGGACTGTTTTTTTATGTTTGTTACCTTATAACTCTCGATAGGGTGAACCGATTCTCATAATAATTTTTTTGTTTGAAATCTGGTGCTTTCCGTGTGGTCCCATTTAAATTTTATCAAATTCGTCCAGTAATTTTTGAGATACACTCGAATAACTGAATAGAATGGAAGTCGGTATGAAATTTTTCAAATTGTACTTGTAACTTATTAAAAATGAAAGCGCGCAGAAACCTTCACCTAGCGACCCTTCTTTTTGGAATAATTTGTAACAAAACACCTCCTTATCTTTTTAATAAACTTAAGTGGGCGCGAGAAAATTCCCACTATCCTAGAAGAATATGTATTGTACTCACGTGTTTATTACGCCGAGACACAAATCTATTGCATTCCGTGGTTCTTTTAGATTTGCAGCAACTCGGTGCTGGAACGATTTACCCCCACCAATTCGTACTCTAAAATCATTGAACGCCTTTAGTTTAGCCCTTAAAAGGGTACTTTTACCAACACAAAAGTGCTCATGATAATTGTTTCACCATATAGCACTGGATTATCACTACGCGCAAATTAGAAATGCCGCGGTAGTTTATGTCGCCCTAGTTCATCATCAAGGTCAACCTGCTCCGTGTTTCCCAAACCTACTTCAAGAACTCTAATAATAGCCATAAAAAGGCAAAGTGACTATAATAGAAGTCTATGTAGGATGATATAGCCGGCACTCTAGCTCTCACCTATACAACCATTTTATAGATACATACAAAATTTTAGATATTAAATATGTCTCACTACATACTTATTTATTTATTTTATTATTATTATTTTATATATGTTTATATTACTTGTTTTTCCTTCCGTTATTTATATTGTCGGGGATCCGCCCGTAAAGTCACCCTATCCTTGGCTCTGTCTGAAAACCAGCGCTGTCTCATGTTTACAAATGTGGGGCAGCATTATGCTGAGACAGGGCCGGTTTGACATCACAATATACTCATGAGTCTGTGTTTAAGTTGTATTATTAACTCTAATCTTACTAATTACTGTTTTTGTCTCTATTTGTGTGTGTGTGTCAAATAAATGCATTTCATTTCATTTTTATTTTTACTTGTTATCTCCAAAATTGCAAAATTTCTTTTAATCAGCAAAATCAATGCTTTCAATTGTCTCCTTCGAAACCGGACGCATTTTAATCAATTTAAAATGTTTATGTAAATATCTCAAACAATCGTCGCGGTGGGTCAGGCGTATTGAATTAATTCAGTTGGGTTGTAACTATTTTAATTAACATCGGCTCAAACTTATATAAGCAACAGCAAATGTAGCGTTTGAATATATAAACTAATAATACTATACTTTTATAATCCTAATGAAACCCTCAGCATGGTCGAGAGGCACTTCTGGTGTAGCCTTGGTTAGCTACCTCAAGTTTCAAGTTTCACCGAAAATATTTAACTGCCGTCCTTGAGAACCAGTCACTTTTCTAGGTCTAGTGTGATACCACTTTCAACATCATCATCACTGACAATCACCTGAGAGGTCAAACACTTGCCAATCAAGTGTAGAAAAGTGTACCAAATCCTTATGAAGTCAAAAAAAAACTGCTTGTGAGTAGTATAGTGGACCTGTGTAGGCACTATTCATTACCGCTTCTCGCTGTGGCAACAATTACTGCAGATATATACTGCGAAGAATCGCAAATGATGACAGGCTCGCTGTCAAACACAGATCACAGAAAAAAGGGAGATATGAAATGAGGGCGGGGACGGTGTCGCAGTAATATGCCCAAAAACATAACACATTGCTCGCGGCGGTTCGGAACTTTTGTATTAAGAGACTGATCGCCGGTCGCGATATTGCATGTAAATAGTTTACAATGCTTGATCTGTACCTACGAATATTCAAACGTTAGTTTTAATACCGCAGTGGATATAAACTTATTGAAGCTAACAGAATGTTGTTGAATCGCGGAATACGGCTGCTGCTTGCGACACCAGGTTTTGCAACCAGCGCACGGATTGGCATCTCTCTAAATCTCTATGCTGTCAAACAACTTATGAATTGGACAACAGACCGCCTCACCCTATCTACGGTCGGTGTTCATAACCAAAGAGAGAACAACCATGCAAATAGTGCAAATATAGTATCAAATATCTCTACGTAGTAAGGAAAACTGAGGATAGATAGATTATTGAAACCGGCCGTTAGTTTATACGACTAAAACTCTCCGTCATCCACCATATTCACCAGATCTTGCTCCAACTGATTCACTTTTTTCGGACGTTGATAACTTTTTACAGGAGTAAAATTTCATATTCGATGAAAATCGCCTATAAAAACTTCAAACATATCCCAGTTCCTAATAGACTTCTACAGCAGAGGCATCAATGAACTTCCATAAAAATGGCAAAATATTTGTCAATAATAACCATTACTTTGTTAAATTAAATGTATTTTAGTTCCTTAAATATTTATTTCATAAAACCAAAATTTAATAAAAAATAATATTCTTGGTATAAAAATTTATAATTATACCCAGTTTCCATTATACATGCTTTCAGAGTAAAATATTAATTAATTAAAATCCGAGCCTATACTTATCATAAGATCCTCTATTGTGAAGAAATCTTCTTAGCATGCCAATTAAATGAATTAATCTGTTCACAGTATTCCTATTCCATCAAAGATTAGCAAAAGCCAGCAATATCTTTACCGTGAAAATCGTTATCATATTTTTATAATTCAAGTTTAAAAGATATTAAATCAATCTTTAAACAGAATGAGGATCTTAACCTAAAGAACATTTAAAACGGTCGCAAATTAAAGGTAAAACTGGATTTGTTTACTGGATCTTTTTATAAATTAGCCTAACTCAACGGCCCATACATTTTGATAAATGATAGATACGTCATTAAAATCGTCTTGATGGCGCGAATGTCACAGGGTATTATCTGACTGCGGCAAAGCCCAAAAAGAGGTCGCATTTAATGTACTAATCAATTCTGTATTCGGGTTCTTAAACTTTAAATTGAGTACTTTGTTCAGTCTTGTACCTGCCTATCAACCAAGCCATCAACTGCTGGGTTGACCAAGTAATATAATCTACGGCTTATGTCAAGTTAGTAGTCTTGTTTCCCGAAATTTGTTTGGAAGTACATTTCTATGTAGTTGTGTATGTAGTAATGTATCAATACACCACTCCTAGCCAGTACAGATGAGTTGAGTAATAAATGATAAAAAAATAAAAATACAGAAGTATTTGTATTTTTATCTAATCGGTTTTCCACCCTACCTTTTTCTTACTCTAAACAATTCTTATAACGATACAGAACACACTCAAAAGTTATGAAGGCAACTGCTACTAACAAGTTAGTTTAACTTTTAGTTTATTACACTTTCAAACTTTAAATTGTCTTAAATAAATGGCAGAAGATACTCGTAATAATATATCCTCAACTCAGTTTTACTCTCGGTTTACTCCATTCGCTTAACTTCCTAAGAATTTGAAGATATTAATTTGTCAAACATTATTTCCGCTTTTAAATATAAGGAAGGATTTACATCGTTTGTAGGGATTAATGACCGTTATTTATTACATTTTGACAGCCGCTTTATTCAAGTTTTCGGGACGCACGTAATGGCACAAATAGGTTAAATACTCGAATTTTGTAAGCCGGTGTTTCAAATTTTTGATGTAGTAATTTGTTCATGGGCTGGTGTAGTTTGTTAAAACTTGTGCGTGATTAGAATGGGTTAAAATGTGTTTTTGAGTACTCATGTAATCGCAAATTAGGTAAAAGATTTTTATATAACTTTTCTTTACAAATATCTTTACGTAATCAAGCTCATTCTTGACTTTAAAAATAAACCCTACCCGTTATTATATTTTATAATATTATATTAACTTTTTAAGCTATTGCAAAGCTTCTATCGCGGGCCTTGAGCGTGGAGACCGAATCCAGAAAGTCCGTAACGAAAATAACCTAACACCCCCCACTCCGACTCCATCTATCGATGAATAGCAGAACTTTTAATGACTTTTTGAGATATCACGCTTGTCTCTTTAGTTCAGCAACTCGCCTCTAGATGGCATTGGTTAAATAATTATAATTGCATAATTTGATTTGGCATCTATCGATGAATAGCAGAACTTTTAATGACTTTTTGAAATATCACGCTTGTCTCTTTAGTTCAGCAACTCGCCTCTAGATGGCATTGGTTAAATAATTATAATTGCATAAGTTGATAAAAATAGCTATGCAATAGCTTTACCGCGGCAGTCTCCGAGTGCCACACGTCTTTTTTTAATGATGAAGATTATACATAAATTACAAGCTTATGTGATTGGTTTATAAACTGAAGCCACGTGCAGATGTAGGTATTTAGATACAAATTAAAAAAAAAAAACTGTAAGGTAACTAAAACCAAACAGGGAAAGAAATGAATAGAAAAAAATCAAAATAGCCAGTGGCTAAATGCTGTGCTGTATATGTATATTTCGTAGAAGTTTAGAGTACGTACATTTTATAATATGCTTTATACCCGTTCCGTTTTTTTATAAAACGTAGACTAAAGATAGTCCCGAGTTTAAAGAAATATAATTTATGAAATTTGCTTAAACCATGGTTTAAACTCGGGACTGTATTTAGTTTTATAATAAGGCGGATAATATTTACTTTGTTTCTGTATATACTCGTACCTACATAATTTCTTTTTGGTTAGTGATCTCGCGTCAGTTATGTGTGAGCTCTAACTAAAACCAGCGTTAGCATCCCAATGGAGCATATACAATAGGTTGATAATCGCTTACAGGCTGCTATCGAATAAGGGTAAGCTGACTTATAAAGGGCCATAATCATATTCTACACTAATAATAGTATAAATTATGATAAAAATGAAAAATATTTTATTGGTAGAAAGCTACATTATTCCTGAGTGACTTAAGACTATATTTGACTCAGCATCATGCAACACAGCTAGTGTTATGCTTGTTTTTAAATATGTGGCAGGCCATTGGATTCTGAAACACTGTGCGAACTAGTGCAGGATAAATCAATCTTCCATAATTTTACCAAACATCTCTTCAGTCTACTTACTTTAGTTTTCGTATCATTTGCATCATAATATTTGTTTAGTTTATAGTGAATGTAACTAATATAATTAATATAATACATATAATGGGGGAGGCATATGTTCAGCAGTGGACGTCCTACAGCTGAGATGATGATGATGACGAACTAATATAATATCAAGAAGTCTGAAAGCTACACGCCATACAGTGTTTTGACACAGGTTTTCAGCGGTAGCTAGCCAGACAGTTCATTCGTGATCATGACGCTTGCAATAGTGCCGGAATATAGGAAACTGATAAAAAATATACATGGTAATTATCCTGTTAATAATTTGAATACTTAACCATGATAGTTTAAAAGCTTATATTTAGCCAGACAAGCACCAGAAATTATGCTATCACCAAGCTGTGGCCTGTGTGGCTTAATCACGCTGTTACCTTTCCAGCGGCATTCTTATTCGTGGTCGAGTTAATTATCATATATCACCGCTTCAATCTTGGATTTGATCATAAACTGACGTTTGTGTTAAATTATCGATATTTCGTGATACAAATAAAATTTTAGCATTAATAATATATACAAAAAACAATATTCATAGCTTTTAAGGGTATAATTATTTAAAGAAATCAAAAAAGAACAACCAAATCTAAGAAACACTTTTTGAATACAGATTTCGCACATCGAAGACAAAATAATATTACAGGCACAAATTAATCACTAATACGATGACATCGTAAACCAAACCTCATGCCCGCCAATCATCCGCGAGCAGACCCTTAACAAAAGGTTATCCAGCCATAAACACCCCATTTTCACCTCCTCCCTCACTCCCACTATCACCGGCTCATGATGAAGTACACCGATAAAAATGGGCGTTCATACAATCCAATTAACTTTTAATCTATTACGGGACCTTTATTACAGGTTATTGATACATAAACATTTTGGGGAAATGTCTTTTTTTGATAGCTATATGTGTTTAATGGGCAATCAATAGGTATAATAGTATATTATGGATATACCTACGTAGAACTCATGAGGCATGAGTACGAAACGATAATAATAATAATTATACAAAACCTAACAACGTACATACCTATTTCAGATCGAAAGGGGATTGTGAGATTAAAAGTATATCTATTTCCTCTTTAAAGGGTAAATTTAAGGGAGATTTTGACATTAACCCATTTTTGATACAAATCATCAGAAGGGCAACTTGATGCAAAGTGATCATTGTCCCGTAATATACAATTTCTGTAACACTGAGGGCATCCCAAATACATTGCTGACCTCTGAATATTCAATTGACTAGGCGAGTCAACAGAATATTCAGAGGTCAGCAATGTATTTGGGATTTATTGAAAAAACCCATGGTGTGGTTTCCCGGTGTCTAATAATTCAGTTTATCTGTCTTTGTACGCGTAAGTGTCTGTACATATTATGAGAATATTAAAAAAAATTGTTCCAGAAGTTTTTTTGCTAGCAGTGATAGAACATTTTTTATTACTTGTTTGTCTGTTTGTTCACACAGCTCGTAAAACTACTCCGCAGATGTTAATACCGTTTACTGAGATACATAATCCTGCCGTGCAATTCTTTAAGAGCAAACATCGTTGCATCTTTGACAACATCCGTGAAACAAATGACGAGATGACAAAAAACGTTGGAAAAACATCCTTATGTACAAGGGCGATATCTCATAGACTCATTAGAGAATCCTGAGAGATATCCTGCGGAGCTAGGTTTCTGTTTATTTCGAAATCAGTCGAACCCGAAAAGATGGTATGAGCAATAAACCTAGAGAAATCATGCGGTGTGGAAGATTTTTGGGACATATTAGGAGATAGGTACGATGACTATACTATGATTATGTAATATAATTCTAATAGATGGCGCTGTGATAAACTTCATATGAAACTTTTTGCTTTAAAAAGGGACTCGTACATTTGTACAATTGCTATTCCTCAAACTACTAAGTAAAGAAATGATAGATTTTTGCAGTTAATCTTATGATAGCATTGTTTGATAACATAGTGCATCGTTAGCACTATTACCACAGTTCCCATGGCACGTACAGTGTTTCGTGTGGCATTAACTGCTATCGTCAACCTGAGAGAACAGCCAAGAAGGCTAACATGCATCCAAACACACCTTTTATTCGCATTCCGAGAAAGAAGAACATATTCCTTTCTAATGTTCTTCTTCCAAGGCTCGAGTTGATCTCAATTGTATAGTTATGTTGCGATATACTGACGGATTTACCCACCAGATACCACAAAGGGTTCAAAAATGTACATAAAATGATTTAGAAAAAGTTTTGTTTTATAAATTATTGTTATTACTTATTTGGATAAACATCAAACAACGAAAACTACGGTCGTAAAATAGGTTAAATTAATGCTGAACAACGTTCTCGGTTTTTTCTCCCATCTAAATGGATACAATAATAATATAACATATCGCTGATAACAATAACATAACATAACTGCTGTCATTTTCATGTAACATTAGGAAAACTTTTCTTATTAATTCTTAATTCGTTCATGGATATTTTACCGTGACATTTTGTCTTCTCTCCAAGTTCAGAGTATTCGGCCTCTACTCCTTTATTATAAGTATAGATAGACCATGCCAACATGTGACGCGGCAGCGTTACGATATGTTAAAGGAATGATCGTGAAATAAATACCATTTCACTATCACTTCTTTCAGATATCGTACGTGCCGTATTCCATAATTGAATGGTCATTACGAAATGCGAATAGTATTTGATTGTAACAGCAGTATCACGGATGGCGGGAAAAATGCACAACAATGGTTATCGTTGATTAATTTATATTATTTATTTTTTCTAAATGTGTGTGTCTTTTTGAGTTAAGACGTGTAATAGTGTTGGATTATTAACCGTGAAGTGTTCGTATTGGTTAATGAGTAGTATGTACAGTGAACAAAATCATGAAACCATGTTGTGTGTTTACGTCGTCAATTGTCTTAGTAAAAGTTTTAGTAACCCACAGCATTACTAAAACGGACTTTGACAGAACAGTGATTTAATGACTGACATAAATCAAACTTCAAACTTCAAACTTTATTGGGTAATAAGTAACACAATTTGAAAATCTTAAATATAACTTATATAATAACATCAATGTTTTAAATGTACGATTTGTGTGTTGGCGTCCGGACAAGAAATTCTGTTTCCCGGATACCATAAATGACTGTGACTTGAGTCTGAGTGCTGGAATGAAAATATAACTTGGTGGAACTATAAATATCTACATAAATAACTTGAAGAATAGTAAATGTACAAAAGTAGGACTCCGTATGTAAAGAAATAAAAACAGTATCACCCAGAGGCCGTAGCACAAGCAATTTCCGAAAAAGAAGTATATATTACAACTGTCACAGGCATAACATCCATCAAACTCATAATATCAGACAAATAACTAGTCCGCCTCTTTACGAATTTATTTAAAAAAACCTTTTCATACTACTTAAGGTATATAACCTAACTTATTATAGCCTCAGATTATAAAATAAAAGGATTAAAAACCTTTTGTTTTATAATCTGAGATTTTAGCATATTATTTTATACACGTCATTATAATATAGCACAATATAAGGTGGATATAAAGGTCATGTGTAAAGAATGAATCAGGTGTCTGAAAACACTTTTGGGAGTCATTTGATTGAAGATAAACGATCCAGACCCGAAGAGGATCACAGCCTAATTCTATAAATCTTTAAGATAAAGGCTTGCATACGCAAAAAGCCTTTTATGTCGAGACTCAAGACCTTTTTGTAGACACACGGTTACTGTAGGGCGTCGTGTACTTTACTAGAGAGGTACCTTTTATCTGTTGCATTTTCTTGACTTAACATTTTGTATGCCATTTTCATGAGACGGTGAAGTATTTAATGTCACGAAAAAATACTTGCATCCTATTTAACGGTAGTGTAAATAATACGTGTTTTCTTATGTACTAACTGCGCCCTGCGGTTACACCCGCGTGGTGATAATGATAATGAAAAGTATCATTTGTGTTTATCCAGCGGCTCATCTAACTCCATACCAAATTTTACTAAAATTGGTCCGGCCATTTAAGCGTGAAGAAGTAACAAACACATAAATACACTTTCATACTCACAAACTTTTGCCTTTATAATATTACATTGGAGCCCCGCAGTTTCACTCCAGTATTGATGGATGATGATGATGCTGTAAATTGTCTTATATATTATTCTAGCCTCATATATAACATACAAAATTCAGCGTTATTGTTCCAGTAATTTGAGCGTGAATAATTAAAATGTTTTGAATATGGTTTTGTATAGTTTATCTATAACTAATTTCTGATCATTAATACTGTAGAAAGAAGTACATTAGGAAGTGAAAATCTAAGTCGGAATTAAAAACATGCAAGTATTTCTATTATGAGAGTCCATGAAATATCAAGTAAAAGAATGAAACGACACAAAACAAAATTTTGATAAAATATTCAGTACTCCAATCTGTTACAAAATCATGGGTTCGTATTTTTCATGAATTAGCATAAGTAGGTACAATAAAAAAATGAAGTTCTTTGAAAAGATGAAATATATTCAAATTAGAATGAGATCAAAAGCGACTATAACAATTTAGGTGATTTGCCACTTTGAGGATTCAGTAACCAGACGATGTTTCTTTTCTTGAATATCAAATGAATTATTTTTGTGTCAAATTTGGTCACAGTAATAATTTTATTTAAATTGATGTTCTCTTCAAGGTCAATATCGTAATTTTAAAATCATAACAAGGCGATACAAATTAATACATAGATCCATCACATATATGTGTTCACATAATAATATGCCTATACACATAGATATGTATATACATAATATATATATACAATATGTACAGATGTATATATGTGGACACCAATTCACATCTACGTATTATCGCTTACATAGAATGGTATACAATACATTTTATAATAGGTTATTTAAATTAGATTTACAAATTATTTAGCGTTTAAGAAAACAATGCGACTACTTTACACTCTAAAAATATAACAATTTAATAAATGAACATGCATTGTTTTTTTTATAATACTAGCCGCGCTCAGCGGTTTCAGCCGCGTGATGATGGATGATGATGATGATAAATTAAAATATGTAGCCTATGTTCATCACGGATAATGTAGGATTCTAATGATGAAATAATTGTTCAAATCCAGTAGTTTCCGAGCCTATTAAATTCAAACAAGCAAAAATTTCCTTTTCATAATATTAATAAGTATATAAATGTACACTAAGTATAGTATTTATGAGACAATAATAAGGTGAGTATGAGTCAAATAAATTGGCCGGGACATTACAGATCCGATCGATTCGGGTCACATGAATTAGTGACAGGTCACAAGAACACGTGACCCATGAATACTTTACAAGTTGAACAGCAAAATTTACAATACTTTAGGTAGTAGAATCTGTCCTAATGTACGAGCTCGTATGAACATAGAGCCGAATGCAGAGCCATGAAAAAGACTGGTGGAAGAAGTTTACATGCACCTTACTGTGGGCCTCATTAATAAGGTCAAAGTTGCTCAACGGGCAATAGAGAGGGCTATGCTTGGGGTTTCCCTGTGTCTTAAGATCCGAAATGAGGAGATCCGTAGGAGAACTAATAAGGTCACCGACGTAGTTCTGAAAATTCGCAAGTTGCAAGAAGTGGCAATGGGCAGGCCACATCGCTCGCAGAACTGCCGATGGGGTTGAAAGGTTCTCGAGTGGCGAGAACGCACCGGAAAACGAAGTGTAGTGTTCATAAAGACTTTTCTGCTTTTAGAATAATTTATATTATATTTCTATACGACCACAATCTTATATATGTACTTTTTAGGAAGTGATAGACGTCATTAAATGAAGACCAAAGAATAGGTTTTCCGAATACAATGTTTATGTTTAAAGACCTTGTGTCCCAGTCGGATCATTTGCGTTTATAATTACAAAAAACATGCAGGGAGTTTTATTATTGCATTAAAGGGGAAAATGAGTTTTTACTCAAAAAAGTAAGAACGTCAGTAAAACATGAATCAACAATAAAAAATGGCAATGAAAAGTCAGCCGATGAAAACTAGGATGTTGTTTTTGTGATACGAGTAGATAATTGCCGTTTTTTTTTTAATATATGAAGTCCACACACGTTCCAGTTCCTGGAAAAGTAGGTTGATTTCTGTGAAATCTATTAATATCTAGTATTATTGGTCAAATATGGTGAGTCAACGCGTTAATAAAATATGTACCTACTGACGAAAAATAAAACGGAAAAATTCTTAACCCTAAGTTTTAAGTTTATACTTAACTCTTTTAAAAGAGTCAGATTACACATTTATTTTCATTATAAAGTATCCAAAATCACAATGCTTAAAATATACTGTATATTTTTTATAGACTGTACCTGCAAAAACAAATGGTTGTGTTGGAGAAGTAATGAATGTAAATTCATGTACCTATGTTGTGTCTGCTTATAAAAATTACCGCGCCGAACCCAAATAAATGCCAATAGGGCTTGGAGGTGGTGTTAAGTGACATTAAAGTAGGAAGACAGAAATAATCCATTATTAAATAAAAATACGGGATTAATCACGTAATATTTATCGGATAGGTCCGACTATAGTTTCGACCACATTCAGTGGCCTTTTTCAAGGAGTGTTCGGGACGCCCGCGTCGATGACGTCTCGCTTAGCACGGTCAGTGCTAAGCGCCTAATAATGATTGAAAACCACGTTAGTTTTTATAACAGAAATAATCCATTTAACCAATAAATTAATGCACGAAACATTACGTTTGTAAACCACATCAACCATCGTTAAAACAAAACCTTTATCTGTTAATTTGTTTAAGCAAAAGCCTTTTAATTGGGCGTTAAAATAAATTTCACGTTCATTCGAATCCATTTAATTTAATCGGATACTGTAAATCTGGTCTGGGTTCAGACAAAAAGCATTTTATTTGTATGTTGACAATTAATTTCTGTTTCCACAACACTTGTTTTATTTGATACAAATAAACATTAACGTAAACTCTCACACTAACTTTTAGCACTGGTTTTCATTGCCTGAATTTAAAAACGTAGAAAATCTCTTAAGTGTTCTGGGAGGGGAAAATGTTCTATGTACAAACCAAATTTCAGCAAACGCATTCCATCACAGGCATATGTACACGAAAGAGAGGTAGGGTGAATTCGGGGAAGTGAGAGACGTAAGAGATAGATAGATATAGAGAAGAGAGAGGGAGGAGAGAAAGATATAAACTGAGGACGGATATGGAGAAAAACTGGCAGAACAGCGAGGGGAAGAGAGAGATGAAGTATAGACGAGAAGAAATAGAGAGACGGGCAAGAGAGAGAGAGAGAGAGAAAGAGTATCTCGCAGTAAAGGGCCTCTTATTCTGCACCACCCCAGTCTCTCCACTTGTTGCATGATTTTTCTGAATATCTGATCATGGCCCCCGGCATCGACGCGGTGTATTCATGAAGTTGCGCTTTAATTAATCAGCAATTTTTAAGTCATACTTTTTTCTTCTATAAATTGCTATCATATTAAAAATATGTTCCTTTTTTTAAAGTTTGTCGAATATTAGTTTGCTAATAAAAATGTTTGGCAGTTTTGTGTATGTGATTGTGTACCTCGTAAGAGGCAATCGAACGCTTCAATTAATGATACATTATCCGAGAGGGGACGGAACAGAAAGTTCCCTCCGTCGTCGGAATGCGAATCGTATGAGTCTAGGAAACCCGAGCCACTAGGTGGTAGGCCTTTTGTGCAAGAGGCTGCTTTGGGTGGTACCACCGAATGCCAGATTTCCTGCCACGAAGCATCAATACGCAAGCATTACTATGTTACGGTAAAGGCACTGTAGCAAGTAATATTACTTGGCGAAAGAGAATTAAAAACGAATGTTCCGGGCATGAACGCAGCCATGTTAAACTTTGTAATTCGATGCTCGTACGGTAAGCCTCGGTGGCCCAGTGGTCATGGTATCTAACACGGATTGTCGGAAGACCCGAGTTCGATGCCCGTCCAGGGATGTGTACCTATTTTTCTCTCTAAAATTTCAAAGTTCGGTTTCGCTAAGCAGGCGTTAGTGCTCTAAAAAATCATACACTAAAATACCTTGTACTATAATTTTATGATAACTAGCTGAACCCCGCGGTTTAATCCACGTGGTATATATATATATATATATATATAGTAGTCAAGTTTTCTTTAAATTTCAAATTTACTGCGCAAATATCTTCACTTTTTTACCGTAAGAAGAAAACTTAAAAAAATATGAATGAAATTCGTTAACTCGTTCTCGAGTTATGGCGTGACTTGGGATTATTTTATGATATATATATATATATATATATATATATAAATACACTGCGTTTAGTGGAGGAGCTATCCAGACGCCTTTTAAACAAACTACAGGTGAGAGATAGAAGAGCTGGTGCTTACCTCGTCCAACGTATCAGCCTGGGTATTCAACGAGGTAACGTTACCAACTATTTGGGCACTCTACCCGCATATAGTGATTTGGATGCTGTTTATTACCTATAAATAATGTTTTTTAGTATTTATCTTAAATTTTGAGATATTTTAGTTAATTAGTTTTATTGTAATAGGTATCTAGATGTATAAAACTAGATGTATTTTATATACATACTATGTATACAATAGCTTAAGTTTTGCTTTAACAAAATTAAAATACTAACTGATAAAAAGATCAAATATTATTTAGATATTATAGTTTGACATTCAATGTATTTAATATATACATGCTGTTAGCGTAATAAATAGCACCTTATATATATTATATATTTTAGAACAGGCCCTAATAGTAGCTATCTACATTATAAATTTATTCTGTCTTCAGACATTATCTGTTTTTGGTAGGGTGATATATAGTTAACGGAATCACTTAGGTCTTTATCAAACAGTACCTTTGAAATTACGTTTGTTTTTACAACCATTTATGTCAGCAACGACAAATGAGAATCACTGAGCTATGTAATACAATAACAACGTAGCTGAATAAGTATAGTCATTTTATTTCAAAGCTAATATCGGCTTTGATTTTCAGCCCCTTTGTACCCTTAGCATTTACAGTAGTCTGCGTTAAAATTAAAGTACAATAAAATTCTCTTTTATAAGCTGCACATGAATGCTTTGTTTATAATAAACGCAAATTAACGCGTGGTACTTTACCACCTTTACCTTTGAAACAAAAATTTGTGGTTAAATTATTCTTATCTGAGGAATCAAGATCAGATTATAAAATCGTTGCACCAAGCAGAAAGTAAGTTCTTATTGCACCGTGCGATTATTTGCTTTAAAAAACACTATTGCAATATTAGTTACTTAATGCAAGGTGCCTAATCCGCTTTTTTTTCAACTACTGGAAAGAAAGTAGTCGCAAATTTAAACTGAAGGGAAATTAGACTAGTTTTATTTAAGCCAAGCAATATATCACTTGACATTTTATTATGAAAACTAACGTGGCTTGTACAAATTTTAATATGAAGTGATTCCCGTTTTTCATATTAAAATGCACTTCACATGCAAACTGTATAACTACATATCGTCGCCAGGTTGGCCAACAAACGCACTACAAACTGGTTTACTTTTAGTAATTGACATATGTGCCACCTCCGTAGGGCTATTATGTATCTCAGTTGCTAACAAATGTTGATTGACACCGAAAAATTGCGGCTCTATATCATTTTTGTCAGGTCTAGTCATCAACTTACTAATATTTTTGCTTACTGGAGTTGTCAAAACAGACAGAGCCCCCATTTTTCTAGATTTCAATCAATTTTTGTTAGCAACTCTGATACATAATACCCCTGATGATGGCGCTATGAAAAAAACTAAAACAGTGCTGTAAAGGATTCCGCTACATTTTTTCTGCTCTTAAGCTATAAAGCGCCGCTTTATTCTGGATATGTAGTACAGTTATGATAGAATTGCAGCGTAGTTAGCAGAAAAGTATTTTAATTAATAATAGTTTGCAATAGCTATTAAATAAACAAAGAGAATTGAAACGCGCAGCCACGGGGCCATTAATTGGTATACAAGTCACAATGCCACAAACCTTACATGCGTATACTAAGTGGCTACGTATCATGCTAATGAACCTTTGTTGACTGCACAGTCCTTGTGCTTTTAGGGATTCGTACCATATTTGATCGAAACACAATAAAACTAAAAGTTATAAGTCTCCTACTATAGAGGCTCTATCGACTATTAGGCTGTGGCTGTAGTCTGACTTTATTTTACGTGACCTTTCACCGTGACTTTATCGAAATTCGAATTATAGGTTTTTGTATTGTGTTAAGAAAAGCGCCCCTAGCGGATGATTTGAAGCTAGATGATGCGGATGGAGAAACCGCGAGTATGGAATACTCACGACACGTGTTTAATATTTTAAGCCGATCGTTCACCACCAACTACAAGTTAGTAAGTATAACCCGCGGCACGTAACTCTAGCGCTGACCGTTATTGCGCAGAAGTCAAAAATTGGGTATCACAGGGGGGCTACAGGGACGAAGGACTCTTGTCTCTCTCTGTCACATCGAAGACGAGGGACTCCTTTCTCTCTCTGTCACATGTGCGCGACTGTACCCATGCGCAGATATCCTCTCCACATTTCGCTCAGCGCTAGAGTTACGTGCCGCGGGTTATAAGTTAGTTTAGCTTAGCTCACATAGATGAGCCAAATTTTCATACATGTCGTCCTACGCAAACTACGCTAGTTAAGTTTTTAAATTGACATTGTCACTAATGCAAGAATTAACGTTAGAAACTGAAGTTTACTCGTGAACATGGCGCATGCAAATGTGCCGAAACATCGAGAGCTCAAATTACATACAATACATGGTAAATATCCTGTTTCTAAAGTTAATTCTTACACGAGTTAAATTGAATAAGCGGTTAATTATTCTTTTCTGAGGAATCAAGATCGCATAATAAAATCAACGAAGAAATTTATTTAATAATAGTTTGTAATAGCTCTTTAATAAATAAAGATAATTGAAGCACGCAGCCACGCGGCCTTTAGTTGTTATACAAATCACGCTCCCACAATCCTTACGTGTCATGCTAATGAACTTCGTTTGACTGAACACTCCTTGTGCTTTTAGGATTCGTATCATATTTGAACGAAACACAATAAATAGTAATATGACGGCTAACTCTCACTTCGCTCGTCGTCGCACCAGTATTGTTACCTTGGCTGTTAGTATTATGTGGTCGTTTACTTAATTTGGTGTTTAAGATTTTAATGTATGTAATGAAAGACGACTTCAGGTACAATTGGTATTTATTGTTGTCTTGATGGAAAGAATAGCTGTGAACAGTTTGGTAGCAGGCAGGACAGTAGGTACTCGTAATGGCAACACAACTTAGTGTTCGGAACCACTCATAGTGATGTAACAATTACAGTATATGATAATGTATACCGTTAAAACGACTTTTCTACCGACTTCCAAAAAAAGGAGGAGGTACTCAATTCGACTGTATTTATTTTTTATATTTGTTACCTCATAACTTACGATAGGGTCGATTCGAACCGATTCTCAAAATTCTATTTTTGTTTGATAGTTGGTGATTCCCGTGTGGTCCCATTTCATCAAATTCGGTCCAGTAGTTTTTGAGTTACACTCCAATAACTTATTTTTACCAAAGTAATAAAATAGAAGTCGGTAGGTATAAAATGTTTTAAAATTGCACTTGTGTAATATCTAAACCTTAATTAATTGGTAAATGTTTTGTTTTAGTGCTGTGTATTTTTATTATACTTATTATATTTGTATTTTATTATAATGTATATTATACTGTCTTTGTTTTAGTTTGATGTTTAGGTACCGGCAGGGCTATTATGTATCTCAGTTGCTAACAAATGTTGATTGAAACCGAAAAAAATGGCGGCTCTATGTCCCTTTTGTCAGCTCTGGTCATCTACTAACATTTTTACTTACTGGAGTTGTCAAAACTGATATAGAGCCGCCATTTTTCAAGATTTCAACTGTGATTTATAATAGCCCTGCGGGTCTCAAAATTAACTTTGGTAGCCTAAGTGTTTAAAATTTTGAATGATGGCCCAGGGTTAACAAATGTTGGCAGTTGGTTAGACGGCCATGGGATCGATTCCCACCTCAAGCTTGAGCAATCGATGAAGCTAGGTACAACATAGTGATGAAATCAACAGCATAGTGGTAGCGGGCACTTTTAGCGTCTAAGCTAGCGGCTAGCTACCACCCTCAAGTTTGTAAATGTCGCCAAGCACCTAACAGTGTGTTCCGCAAACTGGCCTTGAGAGAATATTGATAATATTGTCTCTGAACACTTTTTATATTAACGATATATAAAAAAATATTATTAAGTGGGTTGGGTCACTAACAAATGTTGACGAATTTTAGTAAAATATGAAATGGACATAGCTTATACCCAGGGTTAAAGCATACTTTTTTCCGGGAAAAGTGTTCCTGAGGGTTAGTAATTTTATCGACGGGTATAAATCCACAAGGCACTGCTTTAAAATAATATGTAAAATCACCTTGAGAAACATTTAATTCTATAGTAACAGTCTAAATCTGTGACTAATTATACCACTAGAGTTATACCTTGGATCAGCAACTTTTGGTTTATATTTGACGTGTCTATCGAAAGCTAGTAAAACTAAAGTTACGTCCAAATTCTTAACAGGAAATTTAACTTACCATTTTAAATGATCCATACAGAACTCGCGGTATTCACGGGTCAAACTTGCACTTACATCTAATTATTTATTCAAATCATGAAAACATTACCTGCGAGTGACTGTATACAGAGAATGTTCATATCGCGTACGCTATATTTCCCTAAACCGTTGTATTATTTCCCTCATATACTCAAGATAAATCAGATAAGGAACCTCGTTTCAACACAGAAATACAAAGCGGGCAAAGCGTTGTAAGAGTAGGTTAAAGAACCTATGAAATAAAACTTAATGAAGCAAAATACGCTATTTAGATAAAGACTGAATTGCCTTTTCATTAAGAACATGTGCTGTACCAAATGTACTGAAGTTGACTTTAGTTTCGGAAAGAGGGCAAACATACCGAAACTTTCAACTCTTATCTCATTCTCTATTGAGCAGCGGTTGTAGAGTGGCATCGTTTGTGATCAAAGAGCTAAAACTTAGAGGTTCCATGACATTTACGAGTATTGTCTAAAAACATAACAGTAAAATAACATACATCCATGTAACAGTAAATATAAAATCTCCGTCTAACAGTAAATTTAAGTCTAAATATGATAAAAACGTCTTATCAAATTTAAATATTATGTCATTATGGAGTACAATAAATATTGTAATAAATACACATGTATTAAGCCGCGGTCCAACCCCAATTTTAAAATAATTTACGATGCTTTACGTAAGGTTGAAAATCGCTTGTTAGATTCGACGATGTAATGCGAAAATGCATTAATTTTGTACGTTTTCTTTATATTTTTCGATATATACTATTACAATTTTAAAAACTGCTGGTTACTACTTTAGTACTATATGTTGGCTATGTATTACCTAAAAAATAATATAGTGTTATCGCTGAAAATTCTGAGTGTTTGGACGTGAAAGTTTATTTTTATGGACCTATTTAGGATTTTTTTCTGCAGAGAGCGAGTAATATTTATGAATTCTGTTCGGTTATTACTCTTTGCCTTTTTCTTTTCTAACCTAAGTATTTTTTTCATAGATTATGATCTATCTGTTTCGTTACACTAGATGTTTAAAGATTCTGCTTTTTACTATTATCAGGATACGACCGCGCCTTAAATATGAAATATAATAAAACACTGCTATACACTTTTGTATTTTGTATACAGGTACAATAATACAAAAAAATAGAATAATTTAATAAATTCTTATAAATATAAACATTTTTTATCAAAAAATAGAACCGGCTTTTACACTAAAAAGTGTGAAATATCTTGTTGAAATCGGTACCATGATAGTTCGAAAGTACCTATTATTACAATATTACGTGCATGGTACCGACTTTGATAAGGTATTTCACACTTTTTAGTGTTGAAGTCGGTTCTATTTTTTGATAAAAAAAATGTTTTTCACCCTTTTTAGTAACCTCTACTTACGGGATACACCGTCAATGATGATATCAACAAGATATGTGAAACACTTTTTAGTTATAAATATAATAGTATCACCACGCCGTGCAATTCTCTAAGAGCAAACATAGTTGCATCTTTGACAACATCTGTGAAACAAATAACGAGAGGACAAGAAACGTTGGAAAAACAACCTTGTGTACAATAGCGATGTCTCATAAAGTAATTGACATCGGTGAGCTCTTCGACGATCGCAACGATGAATCATTAGAGAATCGCACGGCTGGACTAATAACTCTCAACTTCTATTTCCGGTTCAACATCAACGCAAGTCGTTGGCTCGGCGTTCACTACGCATACGCAAACCGCAATACATTATTTAACTAAATTAAAAAAGGAAGAATTTTCTTAGTGTTCCTTTACTTTTTTATGTCATGATTATCACCATCAGCCAAAAAAGTGAAAAAAAAAACGTGTTTAGTTAATTAGATTATATTACAGAATCTTACCTTTACAAGTAGCAGTTATAAGGCAAAGTGAGAGATAAAGATATATTTATTTGTCAGGAAAACATGTGTTACAAACAATACTGCTAAATAACCGGCATGCCATAGACACAGTAGAAACATAGAGAACAGTACGGAAACTACCTAGAAACTTTCGAAACGGCCCACTGACACGGACATGCTCACTGACGAGACCCCTAAGCAGTTCTCGCGGTGCCGTCAGCAGTGAGTGTTACAAGCTATTTCTACATTAACCTTTTTTATTAGATTATATAAAAATGTTTATGAAATGTCACACTTGACTGACTGCTATCATCTTCGTATGTTATGTTAGGTACGTATAAGTTTATTTCCGCGATTTTTTTTAAAATGCCACATGCGTTTTGTGTATTATACGGTTGTTTGAACTTTGTGCAAAAAAACCGGAGCTATATTTTTTGTACTTCCTGCTGACTAAAATTTTAAAGGTGAGAATAATTTATTGTTTTATACTTGTAATAATCTTCTTGTATGACCGATCGTAATAAATTCGTAAAACATAACACAAAATACAAATTTGTCATTTTTATGGTATTTGAGGGTATTGAAGCCGATAGTGCTGACAAAATAGAAGTACAAGATTGCGGCTAAAATAGGTTATCGTCTTTTTCGTCATGGGTATCGTTTTCATGGTTTTTGAGAGATTTGAAGCTGATAACGCTGACAAAATAGAAATACAAGATGGCGTCTGCGCAAAATTTTCAACTTTTTCGTCATGGGTGTCGTTTTTATGTTTTTTTTTGAGGGTGTTGAAGCCAAAAGTGCAGACAAAATAGAAATCCAAGATGGCAGCTGGGCGAAATGATCCACTTTATCGTCATGGGTTTCGTTTTCATGGTTTTCGAGGCTGTTGAAGCCGATAGTGCTGACAAAATAGAAATACAAGGTGGCAGCTGGGCGAAATTATCAACTTTTTTTTGCACGCAATAATTTGTAATTCATGAAGAATATGGGTATTTGTATGGTTTATTAATTACTAGGTATCAAATTCTTTTTAGGTATTGAACGTAGTACAGTTCAGCCCGAAAATACGTAGCAAACACTCGGAAATAGAGCTCATGAGCCCCGCCTACCGCGCGCCCAATCGCGTCTCGCGTACGCTCCCGCCAAAACTTGTAAAAGGTTACGCCATAATGACAAGTTAGTGGCCTACGAAAAAAGCAACCAAAAATACAAAAATCTACAAGTTGTTGTGTGTCAATACTAAGCTGTTTTTTATATTTTAATCTGCCTGCATCAGGACAAAAAATAACAATAGATTTATGAATGAAACTTACCTCTTATGAGGCTTGCTGATTCGGACAGATTAAACTATCAAGATTAACCGACGCCATAATACACCTATATACATTTTATTTGTAAACTAGAACTAACTAGATTTGATCACTACATATTGCTTCAATGGAGCGTAGGTAGTTATTTAATCTAAGTACTAGGCTTAATTCCAATACTTTACTACCATCTTTACAATACCGTAAAACATTAAACGTGACAACCCTATGGCTTAAACGGAGCATAGATAATTATTTTATCAACTAGGCTTAGTTTCCATACTGTTGCATCTATATACTGTGCCATAGATGACAAAGTACTACAAAATTATATGTCAACATGTTTTGCCCCTAAGGACGTACAAATAGTAGTGATATAGCTACAGTCATTAAATTATTCATTTTAAATTAGTATAGTAGTATATTATACAGTAATTAATCTTCTAAAACAACGAAAAACATTATGCACTACATATATACTATACAAAACTTACATCGTAGTCAAATTTACTCGTATTTAATTTATACATAATTATTTAAATTTATTCTTATATATTAATTTAAGAAAAACAAACCAAAGTTCACCAAATAAAAAATAAATTATAAAAGGAAATATGTCAATGTATATTAGTTAAAAAAGCCAAACTCATTGTTATTAATGTATTCGTTTATGTTGTAATAGCACTTTTTTTAAGATAAAGATATTTATTTTATTGTTATTTCCATACTTAAGTAGTCAATTAGTGTAAAATTTATTTGCTATTTTTTTTAGTTAATTACTTGTTTAAATATACATCTTTTACAGTTGATAAAAAGTAACTCTTAACAAAGGTATTATTTTTAATTGTAATAATAAACTTCATACATTTAATAATTCATATTAGTAACCATAGTTGATGGTCCAACGTGTTATAAAGTATGTTCGTAAAAATTTACATAAATATAAGTTAAATAGTGATCACCACCCTTTTAAGACTAGAAATACAAATAGGATAGCTGTACCTAGTTTTAGACTTGCGAAGACGAATAAGGCATTCCTAGAAAATTGTGTGCGTTTTTAAAATAAAATCCCAAAACACATAACTGAGCTCACGGAGGGCAAATTCAAATTGACTGTAAAAAACGTTTTAATAAAAAAAGCTTATTATAAAGTCCGACATTATATAGAAAACAAAAATGCTTGGAATACTCGACTTCTGGCAAGCTGTCACTCTGCCACCCATAAAATGTAATATTTGTAGTACCTAAGTAGAAACATTGTAAACATCTATATAAAAATAATTTTCTTGCCCAGTTTCTTGCCGTTTCTTCTCGGTAGGCTCTATATATTTTGGAACGCGGCGGTTGAGTCTTTAAAGTACATTATAATGAAAAATTGACGTTCACAAGTGCGTCTTTGATGCCTAAATTGAATAAATGGTTTTGACTTTGACTTTTACTTTGTTAACGTGGCCTTTGTTTTCTTATTTAACTAGATATTCCTCGGATCTGGCATCTACCTCGCTGAAGACTCCTTTACCGAAAATTAATTATGGCCTCTCGTGGCTTACACTAACCTTATGATTACACAATATTTATGAAATATAATATACACCATCATTATATTATCTTAATCCATTACTGAAAAGCTTTCACTCGCTGGAGGTCAGAAACATTAGACGTGAGTGAAGACCTACAGGTGACTTTTTGCTTCGGAAAGCAAAAAGCTTTTACACTGAAGTAGGGATCAGCTATCTCGAGGCCCTTTTCTAACGAAAATCTTGAACATGTATTGAAAGATTCAGATGTCGCAGTTAATACTCAACACGCCATGCTGTTGCTGTTACTAAATGAAAAGATAATTCGGGGTTTTGATAATATTACACTTATAATTATGAACATTATCAAGATATTTCTGATTACGTAGACTAACGGCGTAGCGTTTACAATTTGCAGCTACTTTGTGCCCAACGTAGCACTCCTAACTCGTATAGCACTCGCGTCTGCTACTGTAGATACTAGATGCTTATTAGCTGGGTACTAGCAGCTTATGTGTCCTACTGGTGATAACACATTAGGCTGCGTGGCACATAGCAGCTGTGTGGCACGTCATGGTCGCGCTGCACGACATGTCAACAGTTCGCATGTTGCTTACGCACCGGCACGCATTCACACCGCTACAGATCCATAATGTCCATTGGCCACCCGGAATCGTCGACGAAACATTGCAAACAAACACAAACTTAGAGTTTATTAGGACCACAATACGAGCGTATTTCAGATTAACAGATTTTTATGAATCCTGGATTGTGTAGATTTTATGTAATTTCAGCTTTGACCGCATCATAATAGACTATCATAATGTGATGAATATTCGACACGAGTTCAAATATTACTAAAATACCTGTTCAGCATTTTGTTTAACACTAGGGCAAGGTTAGAGCACTAAAAATGTTTACAAAAGCAATTTATTTGTTATGAGAAAAATATAATAAAGTAAACTCACCAGAATCTGAACAAATTGTTAATAATGGGTACTGTAATAGAGCTCTACCAGAACTATTTCAAGATGTAGAGCAATCTGTAAAGTGTCTAGGTGGGCCATATTAATGAGAAAAGCTCTACCCATAGCGTTATTAGGTACCGTGGTTGATTGTCAATTTATTTCTCGGAACAGTACAAGTATTTTCAGAGAACAGTGAGATAATATATCTCGAGAGAAAAAGAAAAATCTAAATTACAGTTTTAATGTACCATGAAGGGCATTGATATAGTAGGTACGTTCGAGGGGCATTTCTCAATATATATAATTACTTGATGAGAATAGTGCGAAAAAAGTTTTGTTTGAAGATATTAACAACACGTAGATGAGGTTTTTTCTCATGATAGATCTGCGAAAGTCATGCATCTAATGCTAAGTCTATGATAATTGCAAGCCATTGATTTTATTATTTCCTTTGCCCCTAAAATTTACACATATTTTTACTGTATATTTTAAAGTTTTATAATTTTTATTTACCCTTGTGATTATTACAAAAAGTTTTGTTTCTACCTTCCTTTTTAATTTATTATTGTTTTAGAAGTCTCACGTTGTTTCTATTTTGAGATGACTAGCAAAGCAAACTTGCAAGGCTTTGCATATGCAACAGTCACATCGCTATCGTTGCATATTTGATATTCTTTGCCAGGTTAAGCTTCCTTTGTTGTAGAATTCTGACTTTGACACAGGAAAACATACTTTTACTGCCACAAGAATTTATATTGTCGGATCACTGATATAACTTTACAAAATCGCGAATGTAGCCTAATTAGTAAATTACTGTCTTAGGACTGCGGCCTACAGCTTCGCGGTCTGTATTCATTGGGCAATTCCACTCGTCTATACCAACATGTTTATCCCACAGGAATATCTTGTGGGTTAAAAAGTAGTTTATGTGTTAGTTCAGGTCATCCACAGATTAAAATAACACCTATAACAATTTAAAATAACATCATTATGATGATGATGATGAAAAAGTAGTTTATGTGTTAGTTCAGTCCATCATCCACAGAATAAAATAACACCCAAAAATGGCTTCACTCACGACTAGAGGACCTGGCAGCACCTTCCGAGACGGTGGAACCATGTCCTCCTCCTACCAACGCAACAAGGCTTAACACAGGGGTGGTTTTTGTGGGTTTCAGCCCCAAAATACCCCTTTCACCGAGGTAGAAGAGCAGTGCACATACTTTTCCACCTCAAAAAAAACAAGTTCCTCATTCACAGGTAAAAATTCAGCATAATGTTTCAGTAATAACGTATAAATAACAAAATATAACAACGTCAAATAGTTAAAGACATCCATCCATCCACACAAGTTTACATGCTTTTGTTTATGTAATATGAATAGAAAAAAGGAAACCTATGTAGGAATATGTAACATACCCCAACTATTAGGTTGGAAACTGTACAATAAAATAGTCTTGGCTCCATCGACGGTGATATGTAACATGGCCCTAATATATCACAAACGAATTGGATATTTTCTCTTTTTTCTTTTATCAAATCATAAATTAGTATCGTAAAATCGTAAATTATGGCGTGAATAAGTTGAAAACAAATTATACGAGTAAAGTGTAAGTAAAGTAATAAACATACTCGTACCATTAGTAAATAGTTGTTTTTCACAAATATTGATCTAAGGAGGTTCAGTGTTGATAAACGAATTTCAAATTTTGTTTTTGGATATACAAATGTCCGATAAATAGAAATAGTAGTGCTTGTGTTATGTTATTTTAAATTTGTTTTGTTTTGTTTATAAACAAAACATAAAGTTAGTTTACCTGCCCAGAGCGGTTTCTTTTTACAAATATAAGCTAAAGTGTTTATATAGTGTACGTATTTAAGTTACTTTGACGCCTATAGACTTTGATGAATTAGATGTCATTAGATGCGTGTTCTCAACTTTGCGTTCATCCCTATGATACATAATATGTCAAGAAATCTTATATGGAAGCTGTAATCCGTCGCTCAGTCAGGAATATAATGCTTGTCTACTTTATTTCAGCTAGCTATTTGTTTGTGTTTAATGTACTTAGTAGCATTTTTAATACAGCCTGAATCGTTGCCCCATTGAACTAAATATAAATAAAAACTTTGTAATCTGAGAACAAACTAAGAAAATACTATTAAAAACCATTTTCTTTTAATTTATAACAAAAAGTAATGTGTGAGAAACATGTGCTTCGTTTAAGTTGCTACCCCAGTTGCGTACTATGCACTGATTATACTGATTATACAGATTATTAAGATATATGTTTAGGCGAATGACATCCTCAAATTACTCAGTTGAATTCGCTTCATGCAGCAAGTATAACGTATACATTATAGATAAATAAATATCTATATTCGCCCTACTCTATAAAACGCAGTCATAATACAATTACGTAAGTAAGGTAGTCAGATATCCTTCGAAACTCATGCTCAAGGGGCTTCCCGATACTTCGAATGGCACTACATAAGAGTACAAGTATTGAATTTTGACTTGAATCTGTTTTAGTGCAAACTAGTAGAATCCCATGTTAAGATTAAATTATCTCTACCTTATGCAATTGAAAATAACTAACAAATTGAAAATAGCTACAAATCGTTCATTTCCAACTGATGTCTAAAATCAGGCATGCCTCTTTTAATAATGTTAGGAAACCTAATACATTTAGGATATCTGTATGCGTATACGCGTAACTAAAACAGTTCTTTAAATAACGTACGGCTGTTTCCAACCTATCATGTTAAAATAAATAGTAGGCAAGCATCTGCAGATAGTTTTAGTAGCTGTCAGATAAAATAATCCCGTAAGCTTTATTTAATATAATTATAACTAATAATAGAAACACTCGGCGCGGAGCAGTCACACACACGCCACGGCTTAACCCTGTCGTATAACGAGATAATTGAAACAAAATATTTATGAATGAAACGCACGTAACTTTACGTCAAAGGATTATTATGAGCAATATTAATCATCATCTCAGCCATAGGACGTCCACTGCTAAACATATGCCTCCCCCAGACATTTCCAAAAGGACCAGTTGGAAGCGGCCTGCATCCAACGTCGTCCTGCTACCTTTGTCAGGTCGTGAGTCCACCTTGTCAGTGGACGACCTACGCTGCGCTTGCCTGGCTGTGGTCTCCACTCCAGAACCTTCCAGCCCCATCGGCCGTTCTGCTCTGTTGATCTGTTCTGCGTGCTATGTGGCCTGCCCACTGCCACTTTAACTGGCTAATCTTCGGGGCTATGTCGGTGACTTTCGTTCTTCTACGGATCTCCTCATTTCTGATTCGATCACGTTGAGAAACCCCGAGCATAGCGCTCTCCATAGCTCGTTAGACCAATATTAATAAATAGACATATTTTAATATCTTGTTCCAAAATTAATCTTCAATTATCTTTATTAAGCCTATTATATCCCACTGTTGGCACTCCAGTCTTCCTTACAGAGAGAGTTTGACTATAATCCACCACGCGGGCGCAGTGCGCCTTGGTGGTATTAAATTTGTTCAATCAATAAACTGAACAACTAAAAAATTACGAATATTTTGACTCTGTTCTTATGTAAGTCACAAATTTCCTTTTTAGAATTAATTTAATCTAACCTATGGTTGATAACCTATGATTTATTATTTATTAGGAAAAGGTTCTTATGAAAGAAAAACCAATAGAAGCTGGGTTATACTTCGTGAAAGTAGTCGCGGGCAGTCGCTAGTTATAAAATAATTACTGAGTACCAGAGTGAAAGATAACATTTTTTTAGATATTTTCACATTTAAGTTTTTACAAACACGTCTCTTAACATGGTGAAAATCTATGCTTTATGATATAAACGTGCATTTATATCATCAGTTTAAAGGCGAAAAGCTTTTAACATAAAATATATGATAATATACAAACACATTAAAAATATGACCTAGTCATTTTGTACTAGTGATGTGTTCAGTGGTGTTGGAAAAATCTTATTAGACACTTACCTTACCTTAATATTGCTATAGCAACAAGACCGCCAATTGTCCAATCTAGTGTTTTATATTGTATGGTTTTACTAAACATTGCTGAATAAATTGTTTTTTACTTTAATGTATTGTATTACCCAAAACATGCGTTTTGTATTTTTTTTTCTTTATCCACACTAATAATATTATAAAGAGGTAAAATTTATTTGTTTGTTTGAATTGAATAGGCTCCGAAACTACTGGACCGATTAGAAAAATGTTTTCACCATTAGAATACTATATTATAATAATACCTGATACCTGATGAACATAGGCTATAGAATATTTAAAAAAAATAGGGATCCGTATAAAAAAATCGATAATGTAACCCATGTAACAAAAATATTATCGCGTACTATATAACGCGTAATAGAGCAAAGTGATGTACTACCTTTTTATATAAGATGTCATGTCAACAAAAATGCAATACCATAGTGTCTGATTTTTAAATTTATGTCCAAATATTCTTTTAAAGTACATATGTTGACTTAAATAGTTTTACATGTTTAAATATGCAATTGTACGAGCTGAAAAATCCATTTATCCGCGGAAACTATTTAAAATAGAGCAAAGTAATGTACTAGAGTTTTAAAGAGGACATTAATATTTACAATAAAGTCTTAAGTGCCATATGTCTAACTATTACAATTATGTCACAGTGGTGTCGATTCTGTAAGCATTTTCTAAACGAAAAATCTCTAAATTATGGCAGTACTTATTTTGTTTAGGCTAAAATTCAAATTAGTATAACAGTTTCGAATGACAGCACTAAAATTAGACATTTCTCTTCAATTGTGGGCATATTTTAGACAGTTTAGTCGTCATGTAACTTGGTACTCGCTAAACTAACCTAAAATGGAATAGAATCGTTCTATTTTTAGAAGTGTCATATTAAGTGTCAAATGTTTTTGGATTTTAGTGTTAACAGAATAAGTACCACCAGAATACATTTTTAGTTCCGAAGTTTAGTTTAGTTTTTTGAACTAGTGAATCGCTACCACTATCTACTTTATTCACGTTAAAATATGCACCAGTAACGCTGGTACAAACTAAGCCACATTATTCGTACATTGGTATTTAATCCTAATATCAAGAATAAAGATTTCATTGTTTGTTTATTTGTAATGAAAGTGCAAAAAACAACTTTAACAACCAATTAATTAGTTATTTATTGGTTAAGTAGTATCTTTATTTCAGCAGTAGAAAGCTACATTATGCCAGAGTAACATACGCTATATTTGATTCATCATCATTATCATCCATCACCACGCTGGTGAAGTCACGGAGCGCAACTAGTAAATTACAAAGTAATGTGTGTTTCTTAAAACTGTTCAATAAATGAAATCAAACAAACATGAAACTGATTCAATCGTATTCCGTAGTACACGCATTTAATCCGTTTAGTGTTGTTTAATTTCAATGTATAAGAATCGCGAAAGCCTTATACATTAGATAAGAAATCGTTACTTTTCAATAAATTATTTTTGTATTTAGCGGTTACAAAATATGTATGTCGGCGCATAGCTTTAACCGATGTTATTATTTAGTCAAGCGCTACCTAGTTTAGTTTTGGTGGACTAGAGATGCAAAGTGGCGCCATCTTTGGTATAACTCTGGTAGCGTGCGCTGTTCGCTGATTGGTCAGTCGGTCGGTCGTTGAGAGCCAATTACCGTCGAGTACCAACTACCGTCCGACAGAGGCGTTGCTGACTTTGCGTTTGGTCGTGGCAGCGTTCGCTACTATAGAATACCTTGTCCAGTAGTTAATTCAAATTGATCTCTAAAACTATTTGCTGTAATAATAAATCTCAGTGTAACGTAATAAAAGCAGACTCATTGTACATGTGATATCTTATTCTCCTCGTCCGCTTAATCCACGCCTAGCCACGAAATTGGAGCATGCCATCCTATAAGATCCTAATACCGGCCCATGTGCCTTTATGTATACCAAACTAAAAACATGCCGCAAAATGCCTAAGCTAGGCTAACAGTAAACGTTAGTAATCTGCGCAATTATAATAGCTACGAGTACCTTACTTTCCCTTTGCAATTTCTATAGAAAGTATCTTTACAAAGAAAAGGTGTTCTCTTTTGCTTAATTATAGATAATGTCTAAATAGTTGTAAAAGTACATTATGGTACAAGTGTGTAATGTTGGTGATTACCGCTGAGGCGCCATTGAGACCCGAGCCGTTAGGTGAGAGTCGTAAGAGAGCCGAGGACGGTAATCATTAATACACACGAGTATCATACGACGTTTTTCAACATACTTGTGAAGAAAATAATACTGTAAAACATTTCTTGAACACATTTTCTGAAAAATACTGCTTCTTGTTGTTTGAAATTTTGCTACGCTAATATATAATATTTTTCCTTGGAGTTTTCAGGTAGTAAACTTTCCATAACGTTACGGGCTTCATATCTTTTATCGGGCGGTATACAACATCAATAATTTTCTTCGTAATTAGTACTTGTAGACATTTTAATTAATAAATATCTAATTTCAACAGTGAAAACGAGTTGTGAAAATCTTTTCGTAATGGCGGGAAAAATTAATCAGTTTTCCTATGCGCGCATCTAGTACGCACTTTATGACGTTTCTTTTTTGCTTTTCGCGGATAGCCTTTTAGACACGTAAAAAATGGGGAAGCAAGCTTTCTTTATTACAGAGAAAAAAAAGAAAAGTTGAGTGAAAGTTTTATTTATTAAACACGTACAAGTTGAAATTATCTTTTTAAATACGAAGTTGCATAAAATGAGCAAGCAATAGTACATGAATTTATTTGTACTGTTGAACACGACCTCTTTGTATCGAAACTTTTTTAAGGACAAAGCAAGTCAACCAATAAAAAAAATATCTATAACTCACTTGTGAATAATAGCAATGGAAAAGTCACAGTTTGATTACAGGTGTCATTATGTGCCTAATTGCAGTGAAATTAGGGCCGCTTTATGAGCAAGTGTGTTGAAAAAACAATAATAAACGCTGCGAACTTTTGATACATAAATTAATAATTATTCATATTCTTAAAATACTTATTTTAAATGAGTTTCACTTTTGATTCAATAAAGGCTTTGATCAGTGAAAATATTAACGCTTCAGTGATTCGCATTTGGTTAGCATTTCAATTTCAAATGTGCTGTCAAAAAGCTTTTATTACACGGTTCAAACGAACAAATGGTTTTAATCCCATCGTCATACGCGTGTGTCTGAATGAGCGTCAAATTCACACCCCGAACACTTACCCAGCGTTTGTTTTGCATACGCCAATTTTGCGACGTGTCAAGAGTTTTTATTATTTATATTTCATACTTTTAAATTTTATAATTAAATATTTTTACTTGCATCAGCCGTAGGACGTCCATTGCTGAACATATGCCTCCCCCATAATTTTTCAAAAGGAGCGTTTTGAAGCGGCCTGCATTCAACTTCGTCCTGCGACCTTTTATTACGTCGATCCACTCTAGAACCTTCCGGCCCCATCGGCCATCTGTTCTGTGTGAAATTTTATATAATATCAATTGGATACTGTCTCGACGACCCCGTTAGTCTAATTGGTAGTGACCCTGCCTTAAACGCAAAGGGTCGCAGGTACGATGCCTGGCTGGGGCAAATGTTTGTGTGGTAAGCACAAATATTTATTCTAGGGTCTAGGTGTTTGTGAGTACATACCTCTCGAAACAGGAAATCCTAGTGCGAGAGTATGAGTATGTGAACGTTATAAATTACTAGTTATATAATATATCTGTATATAAACTGGCTTTTTCCCACGACTTTGTCTGCGTAGGGTATTTTTTTTAAATTATTATGTAAATACAATTTTTAAACCGATACAAAGAATTTTCCATTTCATCCTCAATTTCACCTCCTAAGAAATCCCTGTCAGAAATATTAAAGAACAACATGTTTTACTTGAAATGAAGTATCTAAACATAAATTTACACGCTTATAAATTCAAAAACAAAGGACTTTTATACATATGCGTTAAGCTATTTTTACCCCCTTTTAGTTGGAATTTTGAAAAATCCTTTCTAAGTACACCCCTACCCACCAAGACAAAAACACTAAAACGCCCTCTAAGTTTCAAGCTTCAACGATCATCGGCGTAGACTGTGCGTGCCTGTCACTCAGTCAGGACTTTGATTATAATATATATTGATGTGAGGGCCAAATTAACTCTTTACTCTACCCTCCTTACTTTTAAAACAAGCTAGTACCATTGGTGACTGTGACGCTTGTTTCTAACTTCTTTAACTATGTTCAACTGTAATCCGAACTGAACAGCACTTGAAAGATTAAAGTTCAACAGTATAACATAAATGGTGTAGAAAGAATTGTTTTCGTCTCGGAAAGTCTGTCTCAGGGTAGATTTGTTCGGAAGTGTAGGTATTTGAGAGAGAAAATTCTAGTGTATCAAGTATGGTAGTATATATGATGATCCTTGAGTGTACATTTACAGAAACCAAATTTTATGAAATTGCCATTTCGCACTGAAAGGTTAAACAATCTTTATGTAGGATAAAATATATTTATTTACTCAAACTATTTACCCTCGTCATATATATATATATATATATATATATATATATATATATATATATATATATATATATATATATATGTTTCTGCCATCTAATCAGGAAAGCATTCAAACCACAGATCACAGAAACAAGAGAGATATGAAAAGGGGGCGGGGCCGGTGTCACAGCAATATGCCAAAAACAAACATTGCTCGCGGCGGTTCGAACTTTTGTATTATGTGACAGAACGCCAGTCGCGATATTGCATGTAAACAGTTTACAATGCTCGCACTGTTCTTACGAATATTCAAACGTTAAGTTTTAATACCGCAGTAGATAATTAACTTATTGAAGCTAACAGAATACGTTAAATCGAAGAATACGGCCGCTGCTTGCGACACCAGGATTTTTACTCAGTGCACGGATTGGTATCTCTCTAGATCTCTTTGATTCAAACCTTTGCGATTGAACTCCACTGAATGAAGACATTATGTACTCCTCCTTGGGAAGAAACCTTCTTCCGTGCAAAAAATTGTCCAAATGACGGAAAAAATTGTGGCCGCAGTGTGGTTTGTTGGGGCGACATCCGGCGAGTATAGAGGATAACGGATATTTTCTAACTGCAGGTCTGGCGTTATCATGCAGCAATAATTGTGAAGACCGATTGACACGTCGGGGCTGTTTAATTACGAGTTAAGCCATCATTGTTCAGATTTCTGCGAAGTAGATTACTGCTGTCATTGCTTGACGGGATCTGAGGAAGCTATTGTGAATTACACCACGAAGTGACCACTAAACCGATACCATTATACCTTTCTATGGGTAAGCTTAGCGGGCATTGTTGTAGGGTTTTAACCTTCTTCTTCTTATTCAATTGCATTGATCGCTTACGATTATCGTATTAAAACCACTTTTCATCACACGTTCCGTCCGAAATCCTTTCATTTCCGTCCGGTTTAACAAGGTAAAGCAAGCTTAGACGCGCACTCCTCTTTGCTGTTAAGTCGGATCATGAGGTACATTGGCCGTCTGGGGGTGGAGACACTATCTTCCTTATCACTATACATTAATAAGTTCATATCAATAAGGCTATTGATATGAATAATAACTACGAGTATTACAAAAATGGGTAAAATGTTTTCATTTTACCCATTTTTGTAATAGTTATAAGTTCGAGTACCATGTTACCCTTCATCTAACATTTTTTCTGTTTTTCATACTCCTTTGTATTTTTATACCAAACAGGCCTCTAAGTGTTGGCCACAGCCCCACTTATGCCTTAGTAAAGGACCGGACGTAATCCGTGAAACAAATGGAATAGGAAGATAATAATAATAATAATTTACCGCAGGGGCGGCTTTGTAGCGAGCCGTCGGTGAAAGGCGACACCGTGGACCCTGATTCTCCCTGGGGCTAAATGAGACCCCCTGAAGCTGGCCTTAATTAGCCGTCTGGGGGTGGAGACGCAAGAGCAAGAAACAAAAAGCTCCAAGGGTTGAAGTGTTAAAAGGCATAACGCCGGTAGCAGCGCTCTAGTGAAACCGCAGCACACCTCTCAACACCCTTCAGCCATCCACACCAACGTTGCCCCTTTTGTCACCATTGATGGTGGCTCTTATGGGGGGCCCGTTTAGTGGGTGGCAAGTCACCACCTGCCTAAATATTTAAAGATGAGACTGAAATTGGCAGGTGCCGTAGTCTCGTCCATAGCCCACTATCTCCCGTACCACTAATAAGTACATATCAATAGCCATGCCATTTTAACCAATTTTTAATAGATATACCATGTAACCATCCATCCAACATGTTTCTGTTTTTATACTACATTGTATTTGCTATACCAAACAGGCCTCTAAGTGTTGGCTTTACAGCCCCACTTATACCTACCTCTGTAAAAAAATTTAATCCGTGTTTTTTTTAATAAAAGGAATAATAATAATAAATTAATTTATTTCCACTAAAATAACACGGTTAGGTACAAAAAAAAACAATGAACTAATTAACATTAAGCCAGAGTAAGAATCTTACTTAATAAGCCTAGACAACAGTACGATATTTAGGCCAAAAGAGGTAGACCCAGCATGTGTTGCGTTTACAATCGTAATGTATGCGCAGCGTTGCGCTTACATTACGATTTACGAGTTTTCAGTCCATCCCTGTTCTCGGACTATGGTCTATGCCGAGGTACATTAAAGATGAGGTGAAAAAAAGCGAGAAACAAAAATAAAATAAACACTCTTAAAAACAGCAGAAATTGAACGTTTTATGATTATAATATTCGATTACGTTCAATCAAAAGTGGCGTTCTAGTGGATTTATGAATAGTTTCCCGTGTCAGGGAGTTCTGTAAGGAACAAAAAACAAAAATGTATGGTGTGCTTGTAAAAGTGTATAATTATGCATGAGGGAGGAGTCTACGGTAGGTAGTCCTACACCTTTTTCGAACAGAAAAGTAATTCAGGTTCTACGATACTTGATAACCTTTGTAATTTCAAAAGCCGCTTCAAAATTATGATTTGTAGAACCAGTAAACTTAACTCGGATTTTGAATTCCTGAATACTTAATTTTCTTTTCAAAAGTGGCGGGAGATTATTCCAAAATTTTGACGCGCGGTACTTAACGCTTTCGGAATTATGTTTAGGTATAACTAGAGCATTATGAAATTTAGTGCGGGTATTGATGTGATGTATATCTTTGATCCATGTAATTTTTTCTAACAAATATTAAACTTCTTTATGCTAAAACAGCTCATGCGTCGTGATAGTTTAGAATGACTCATACCCTATGTACAAAGTCATTTACTATTAAAACTACGTAGTCATTTATTTTCCCTGAAAAAAGGTTATTGCAAGATAGTGATTTTCCGCAGTTAGTTCATAATATAAATATTGTTAGTCAGAAAACCTTGACTCGGCACGTTAGAATGTTATATTTTAGTGATAGCCCTGATTTTCTTGTTTAGTTTAGGCTTTGCTTCGCTGCTAGGAATATAAGTCAAGATTTAATAATATTGTTTGGTTTGTATAGAAACATAGTATAAAATATTTTAATTACCAGTGAATTTTGGATAGCATTTCAAATAGAGTCGAATAGCAAGTTAAAACCTCTCTCTCCGAACGACAAATGTTAACGCCAAGGAAATCAAACCAATCAAATATAATAAATAACGAAATGAATGAAAATAACTATCGGATATGACGTATTCCTAAAAAGTACTTTAATAATAAATTCTGAAATTTCACTTTATGTAATTCTGCTATTGAAAGCCAAACAAATCTAAACCGACAAATTTGTCCGCGATGCCTACGATTGGACTGACACAGAATTCTTGGAAATTGAAGCCTTGAACTTTCTATCACAAAAATATCATAATTAGGAAATTTCGAGAATTATTTTTGCTTCTTCAAATTCAATAAAAACATGTTCAATAAGACCCGCATGTAGCTACATATGTTGCAATAAATGATTGAGTATTGAGTATTAAACTCCTGACAATTTTTGTTAGAGCATGAATATGTAAGTTAAAAAGTGAGTATATATTATATACCACGATTACAGATACAGGTGTGTAATAACTATTGGATAAGTTAGCTGATACTTGCTATAAAATGCATACACTCCGTAATTTTGGAAATGACTAGACCACATTGGGTAGGTCTTACAATATTTCACAAAAAAATGTCCTATGAGTTTTTTACGCAGTAAAATTATATAATTAAACAAAATTATAGTGTTTTTTGTTCTCTATTTTTGATTAAATTTAAATAACATTAAAGAACATTCAATATTATGGAAGGTATAAATATATCTTATTCCAGGTATACTTCTTACAGGTGCCACAACCATATTTAAAAGTGAGGTGCAATAATTAATAAAATGCCTTTTCTCATGATTATCTGCGTTGTGAAAATATGCTTATTGTAAGCAGTTTTAAACAGTACCATATATTTGTATAGTAAATCATATAACAATGTTTTAAAGTTATTTAAGTGTTGCCTTGATCAAATTGTACTTGTTAGTAGTATCCACAGTACACTAGTCGTGTTGCGTGTACTTAACAATACACTTGTCGTGTTGCATGTACTTCATAATAAATACACGCGGTACGACAAGTATATTGTGGATAGCTTATAAACCAAGAGTAGGCAATTGGTAGGTTGTGGAAAGATTAATTGGCGTCTGGATCATCAATATGATCAAACTATAATTTAAAAGGAATTGAAATTATACCTGCTAATACTCGTACCTATAAGTCACCCCTGACCTCTACTACCCGTCACCGCCTCGCATCAGTATTATACACATTTACAGCGAGCACACCTGTTTGAACTCCGATCTCACCGGCTTACCTGAGTATCCACCAATATCTTCGACCAGAGAAATGCTAATCCAGAAGGATCAATTTGAAGCAGCTGAGCTGGCTCTTTTGGGAAATAAAACCAATTATTTTCGTGCACGGGATCTGCCTTTTATGAATTTCATTTTAATTAACTTTTAAAATTAGGGACAAAAACGTTTCTATTCAAACGAAAAAGTATATTCAGAATATAATATTTCTGTTAAGAGAATTCTGTGACGTATTTTTATGGAGTAGCAAAATTGTATCTGAGAGAGATCGTTAATTCTAGAAACAGTTTTTGCTCATTTGAAATACTAAAATGTAATAGGTCTACTTGTTTTTGTTCTGTAACAGTAAAGTGAACTATTATACCTCTCTAGAAGTGAGGATCAGCGAATTACACGGCAGTATTGCGAAACTAATTTTACAGGTGATCCAAACCATACCCTCAAATCTAGTTCGCTTGCCCCGTGTACCACAGTAGAAGGCTCGGCAGCAGCGACTCAACGAACCGCGCGGACTGCGCGTGTGAAAGCATCGCTGTCTATAGCGGCAGTGGCCGGCGCTGGGAAGAAATCGCGCAATGTACACACACCAGATGCAAAAACGTCAACCACACTTGATCAAGTTAGTAAAGTGGTAGCTAACACTAATGGGCCCAAAACAAGCCAGCAAAAAGCGAATGACGGGAACTCTGGGACAACACCTTCGGCTTTGTCGAAGAAGCTCAGTATTCCGGAGGACGAGAATAGCAGAGAACAGTGGCAATTAGTCAGCCGACGTAATAGAATTAAGAAACAACGCTCCGTTACTAAAGGGACGGGCAAAGCTATTGACGATCTTCAAGCCGCAGAGAGAAGTAAATTTATCCAAGCATGGTCTTTCAAGTTTGATACAACAACTGAACAGATACTTTGCTTCCTGAACAAGATAACTCGATCCCAGTACAGTGTGGAAAAGAGAATTATAAAATCGGAGATGCATGCGTCGTTCGTCATCGGGATGCTGGAAGGCGTTTATGAAAAAGTGACGTCACCAACTGCGTGGCCTCCTGAGGTACCGCTTCGCGGACTGGTTTCCTGCGCGTCCCCGCCTGCAGCGGGGTGGCACGCGTTGATACTCTAGTGTCTGATGATCGACCGACGACGGAAAAAAAACTCTACAAAACCGGTCTACAAATTTTGACAAGGGTTGTAAGTTTAAACAGTCTGCACGGTATACAACGTACAGCGATTTAGTGATTGATAGTGATGATTTAGTGATATGCCACCAAAACATACGTTCTCTCGACTATAAAACTCAACGATTGGAGGTACTTCTACGCGACGAGTTAAAGTGCGATGTGTTGGCCTTGACGGAACATTGGCTAAGTGCAGAAAAAATAAAATGTGTTAGTTTAGACGGATACACTTTAGTATCAATATTTTGCAGGACTCAATCGGAACACGGTGGGTCGTGTATATTTGTTAAAAATAGTATGAAATGCATTGAATGTGTACAATTGACGGAAATGTCAACAGAAAGGTACTGTGAGGTATCCGCTGTTGATCTAATTGACTATGATATTTTAATTGTATGTATTTACCGAACTAATTTAGTTAGTTTATCTAGTTTCTTGACTCATCTGGAACCCCTTCTCGAGAAAGCCTCAGAAAATAGTAAAAGACTTTTGCTTGTTGGTGACATTAATATTGATTGGTTGGGGAAGTTCTGCTCTGTTAGAAAGGGACTCACTGACATACTGGCGTCACACGATCTACACATGTCATGGAAATTGATTTACCTACACGAATAACAAACTCGACATCTACATGCCTAGACCACGTGTATAGTAACTTGAGGCGAGGGTCTGTAACGACAGCGCCGCTGGTCACCAATCTCAGCGACCACTGCGCGGTGCGAGTCGCGATCTCGTGCGTGTGCGCGACACCGCCTCCGCTTACTCGACTCAGCAGAGATTACTCGCACGCTAATCGCTTGGCTTTCAGAGCTGCTACCTGCAGTATAGATTGGATGGAAATATTTTCTACGCATGGTCAACATGTGGAGAACTTAGCGAAGTCGATAATAAATATAATAAATAATAAACTTAACATATGTTTCCCGTTTAAACGTAAAAATGTAAAAAAACAATCTTGGGTCACAAAAGATTTGCTAGACTTAAAAGATCTGCTGTTTGAGGTCTTACAACTGCAAGAAAAATATCCAGATTCCGATTTAAATTCATTCATAGAGAAAATTTCTTTACAGTACGAGAGCCACATCGAAACTCAAAAATTTTGTTATTTTGAAAATCAAATCCGCAATAGTTCGAACTCACACAAGGCAATATGGCGTATCGTGAATACCGAAAGGGGTGTTAGCACTCGCAGTTCAACTAGCTTTACAGATGTCGCTAAAGACTCCATCACTGGCTTGAAATTTTCTTCCCATAAAGCGGCCGCTGATACGATGAATGCAAGATTTGTAAGCGCTGCGGCCTCATGCGGCGCCCCGCGAGCTGATATACCGCAGGCAGTTGCGGCGCTTGTGGCCGCGCGCTCTCAGCCAGATCGCTCACTGAGGCTAGTGAGGTTTACTGCTATTGAAGTGTTTCGAATTATTACATCCCGAATACCGAATAAGCCCACTAGAGATATATACGATATATCAATGGAACTTTTGTCTGCCGCTGCGGATACACTTGCTCAGTGTTTGGCCATTCTCTTTAACCGCTGTTTATCAACAGGAAAGTACCCTGACACTCTAAAAATAAGTAAAATTTCACCTCTGTTTAAAGGAAAGGGGAAGCGCGAAGATATCGACAGCTACCGCCCCGTCTCAATAATTCCAGCTGTTGCCAAGGTTCTGGAAAACGGCATAAGCAACCGACTCACAGAGTATCTAGTGGCGACGGGCGCGCTGTCTGAGCGCCAATACGCGTACCGTGCCGGGCGCTCCACTACATCTCTCACCCGTGAGGTCATTCGCCGCGTGCTGTTGGCTTGTGAGAAGAAACAGCAGGTTGCAGTTTTGTGCTGCGAGTTGTCGAAAGCATTCGACGTTGCAGATCACGGAGTTCTCTCTTCCAAGCTGCAGCACTACGGGATTGGAGGCCGAGCGCATTCACTCTTGACAAACATTCTACGCAACAGATCTCAGGTGGTGGTCGGCGACAGAGGCGAAACAAAGTCAGACCCATTGAATACAGTATTGGGCGTGGCACAAGGTTCTTCCGTCTCAAATATTTTGTTTTCACTCTTGCTTAACGATTTGCCCGAACATGTTACGACAGGTGAAATCTTTATGTATGCCGATGACGTGGCAGCCGTCGTCTGTGCAAAGTCTCTGGAGCAGTTAGAACACCGGTTAAACGAAGCTACTCGACAGGTGGCGCAGTGGTTTAAGTGGAATGGACTAGCTCTGAATCTTAAAAAAACACACTACATTCATTTCTCTATCTCCGGTTGCCAGTGCCGAGATCTCGCAGGCTCTGAATCTTAAAAAAACACACTACATTCATTTCTCTATCTCCGGTCGCCAGTGCCGAGATCTCGCAGTATCGATCGATACAACGCCCATAGATCAGGTACACTCTATCGCCTTCTTAGGGTTCCAAATAGATCGAACCATGACCTGGAGTGCACATATTGACAGCCTTTGCACAAAACTGGGCAGTGCATGTTACGCTCTAAAACGGCTATCTCGCGTGGTGTCCCCTGAAGTAGTACGCACCTGTTACTTTGCGACCGTACACTCGCTTCTCCAGTACGGAGCGGAGCTGTGGGGCCATGCCGCTAATACAGAGCGCGGCTTCCGCATGCAGAAACGTGCTGTGAGAGCAATCGTTAAAGTATCGCAGGTGACGTCGGTAAAATCCTATTTTACTTCGTCGCGAATACTAACGTTGCCTTCAATAGTAATATTGCAGGTGGCAATGTATGTGAGACAAAACCTCTCGATGTACAAAACTCGCAAAGATCTGCACGCTCAGTACATCAACACCCGTGATGCGAACAAGCTCGCGACAGTGGCACGCAGGCTTGTCAAATCAGAAAAGTTGACACATGTGTTAGGACCAAGCGTGTGTAATCGCTTACCAGAGCATATTACCACAGCGGCTAGTATAGGATCCTTTAAAGTTATGTTAAAATCATGGCTCATCGAGAAGGCGTTCTATGATGTTAATGAATACATCAGCAAAACCTTTTAAATTTGTGATTATGATATACATTTTAATGAGTTGATTATTTTAAATGAATCATAATGACTATGATTTTGCTTAATTATTTTGTTATTATTTTATACTATATTATTTAATTTTGTTATTATTTAAAAAATTGGATTAATATTTTGATCTAATTTAATTGTAATTTTTGACTTGTAAATTGTATTTACTAATAAATTGATTATACTGATTATTATAGCCAGGGAAATTTTTGTTATGGTTGTTCACATGCTTTATTTATGCGTTTTCCAATTTAACCTTATATTTTTTTCTAAACTGGCAGATATTTTAATAAACTCTATGAGCATGAACAGTTTCGGAGAGAGATTTTAAAATGCGCGTGAAGTCGCACTAGTTATAGGAAGTAATTAAAAAATAAGGACAGCGTTAGAAAAGTTACACCAGAAAACCACAGAATATTTATCCATACTACTTTTTGGCGTAATTATTGCTCGTAAACCTTGAGATTGCGCTGAATATAAGAGGCAGACAGCAAAGCGGTAGTGCACGATTTCATCTGACTAGAGACAAGATAAATAAAATTTTATTAGTAAGTATCAAATGGTATGCTTATTCTTGCTACTGTCCTAGATAACCAAACACCATTCTCGATCTAGTGTACCTACGTTTGAACTTATTGTCACTGGCTAGGGGTCAACCACCTTTCAATTGTTAACAAAATTATCGTGTAAGTCACCCTTACTCGTTTAATGTACACCTGAATTTAACAATTTATCTCACAGCCTAATAAAACCTATTTCAAAACTTATATCGTAGTTATTATCTTGACATGTATAATAGAGGCATACCCTCGTTAAAAAGAGGTGTCTACCAACATTCACTTGCTTGGATGTTACGACCCGAATTGTGTAATACAGTGTATAAGGTTGTTACATATTTTTTAGCTCAAATAAGAAATTATTTAGGAATTCATGTGGTGATTTTTATTTAATTTTACTTTTGATCGGAGTGCCGTATCACTAATCTTAAAGGAAACGCCAAAACTTATACAAATTTCAGATTATATCAAAGTACCCAAAAGCGCCTACTAGATGGTACTGATTTCAAGTGCTCGTGGTACTGATTTCAAGCCTAGAATTTATGTAATAGCTTTTAAATAATTGATGCAAACATTACAAAGATAGGACTATCCTCCTTTTCCGTATAAGGAGGATACACAGATCACAGGAATTTGGCGTCTCTAGATCTCTATGGGAGGATAAGATTCGAGTTCATCTCGAGTACACACATAGTACAGTACCCCTATTTAGATGAATACTAAATTAAATGCGCGTTCTTACGATTGTCTTATTAGAGAAAGATAGAAAGGTATCGGGAATACTACCAAGGATAATTTCAAATTATTATTTAGAAAAGTATTTAAAAATATGTAAAATTTGCCGAAAGATGCACAACCCGATGTTTCTGCTGATTCTTGGTTGAAACAGAAATTTTGGCCGAAACTGATTTTATTTGCCAAAACTGGCTGAAAGCGAAACTGAATTTATCTTCTTTTCTTCTGTCTAGGTAAACATGTATACAAAAACAAATTTTAAAGCAAAGTCATTTATAAAATGTATTGTCATGTCTTTGAACGCAGAGTAAGATACTAAATATAATCTATGATTACAAGTTTGCTTTGCAATGCACCTCTCTCCTTTTTTGCTTTGTCCAATTGGGTCTGCAATGTACTATTATAATAAAATCGATCTGACCTACTTTGTAGAAGGCATACATTGAAATTGAAATTCTGGCATACAAACACGTGTAGCCTTTTATGTATAAATAAATACTTTGCCTCAAGACACTTAGGCATAAGTGACGGGTTATTAAGCGAAACTATATTCATATTTTTCTAATTTATTTCAGTTGTAGCTCGCAAGTTGAATTTTACGAACATGATTTATAGTATACGTTTACAATCGATATTAAACTTTGTTCATTAACTAGCAAGGTTTAAGTGGTCAACTTTCAAATGGTGCCGAGATGGAGAAGAGAATGGTGACTTGAGTACTGTATACAATGTTACCCACAAACGTATTACGTACGCCAACAATTTCGTCTATCTCAAATAAAGACCAACGTTATGTGGTATTTGGACAGGGTTGTCACTCAACGACCCTTGTATTTTCCTTATCCGTACTAGTGGTTAAATACACGTAAAGAGAAGATAAGTATCGGGAAAATAAATACTCAATTGGTGTAAAGAAAAAAGAAGCAACAAAACTAACGGACGATTTCAGTGAACAATTTCTCCGCCGTCGGGATGCGAATAGTAAAAGGCGAGGAAACCCAACTTCAGGTTTATCACCTAGACCGTTTTGCAACATGCCTGTTTGGTTGGTGCCATGTTTCCTGCTGCAATACAATAGTGTGCAAGCCTACTGTGTTAAAAACAAGAATTACATTTTATGATCAGCAAGAGCCGAGAGCATAAACCGGTGACACTCCTGAGCCACTACATTACTTAACTGTGCACAATTCTGTATTGTCAGTCTTATTGGGAGACAAAATATAATATTGTACTTGTTGATTTAGTTTTACTATAATTGCTTGTACTAGACAAGCAATTATAGTTAAACTAAATCTAGTACTCAAACAAATATTAAAATATGATACTTACTAAAAGGAAATATTTCCTAACACTTCCGCTGTTGAAAAATGTTTAAGGCAGAGCAGTGTGTACCACCAGCCTCCCTTCCCTGCAAGCCTTATCCAGAATCTCTCAGAATGGAACTCACTCAACCAAAAATTCTTCGACACGTGTTTCGCCCCACATGCGGCATGCATCCTCAGGAGATTTGACTCGCCGAGAGCTAGAGCCTCTCTATATAATTATTTTTCTAGCGATGGTGTACGAAGAGGAATATTTTCTTTTAATATGATATTAATGTAGATTTTCGTTAAGTAACGCCTGAATTGATACTGAATTGATAAATTATTTCTGCACTTTCGTCCCTAAAAGGGTTTATTGTGCATCTCTCCCACCATAATTCGCGCATAATAGTATATACGGCTGATGGTTGTTTTGTAAGTGAACCTGACTCATAAAGGTTTTTATGAGTCATGAGTAATGAGTATGATTATGAAAGGTTTCTTCTTATTTCTTTTGGTAACGTAAATTCTCAAAGAGTAAAGTGTATGTCCACAAATCCATCCCTAATTGCCAACCCTATAAGACTAATAAAATAGTGCCTTTATTTAAGTGGGACTCGAAACCAACGAAATTGCCCGTAAGTGCCATATATGTACGGTGCGGCTCTCCCTTAATTGGTTTTCATTTAATCTATTTATATAGAGCCAAATTTATCTGGACCCTTGTTAAACATGCTTATCTGTATTATGGGATTTGGTCATATAAGCTAAAATAAAAACCATTTAAATACTTATGAGATAGGAAAAAATCTATTTCATTTGTGCTTTCTATTGTGGTACGCTGGCAAAAGTGAAGAACTGTTAGGAGTATTCATCATCATCATCATCTCAGCCGTAGGACGTCCACTGCTGAACATAGGCCTCCCCATGATTTTCCAAAAGGACCGGTTGGAAGCGGCCTGCATCCAACGGAATCCTGCGACCTTCATCAGGTCGTCTGTCCACCGTGTCGGTGGACGACCTACGCTGCGCTTGCCGGTCCGTGGTCTCCACTCCAGAACCTTTCAGCCCCATCGACCATCTGTTCTGCGTGCTATGTGCCCTGCCCACTGCCACTTCAACTGGCTAATCTTCTGAGCTATGTCGGTGACTTTCGTTCTTCTACGGATCTCCTCATTTCTGATTCGATCACGTAGAGAAACCCCGAGCATAGCCCTCTCCATAGCTCGTTGTGCGACTTTGAGCTTATCTATGAGGCCCATAGTAAGAGACCACGTTTCAGTGCCATAAGTCATCACTGGTAACACACATTGGTCGAAGACTCTTGTCTTGAGGCACGGAGGTATTTTTGACGAGAAGACTTCGCGAAGTTTCCGGAACGCTGCCCAGCCGAGTTGGATTCGACGATTGACCTCTTTCTCGAAGTTGGACCTGCCTAGTTTGACTGTCTGTCCCAGGTAGACGTACTCGTCGAAAACTTCGAGAACTGAGTTCCCAACTGATATTGGGGTAGGTACAACATGGGCATTAGACATAATTTTCGTCTTATCCATGTTCATCTTAAGACATACCCTTTGGGAAACTCGATGGAGGCCTTCGAGCATTGTACTGAGGTCTTCCATGGATTCTGCCATGACTACAATATCGTCGGCAAATCGAAGGTGAGTGATGTATTCGCCGCTAATATTGATGCCAAGTCCTTGCCATTCCAGAAACCTGAAGGCGTCTTCCAATGTAGCGGTGAACAGTGTCGGAGATATAACGTCTCCCTGTCTCACGCCTCTTTGCAATGGAATTGCCTTCGAACTCTGCTCCTGTACTCGGACTGACATGTAGGCGTTTTTGTACAAACACTTCAGCACTTCAATATACCAGGAGTATTAATTAGTACTAGTCAATGAACTAACCAAATACTATTTTTTGTTATACATACAGGACGAGTGTGATGACAAATTAGAATAAGTTTAAATTTACATAAAATAAAAATTATAAGTTCGTAAACACTGGATACAGATTCAGAAGATCTTCAGCAACATTGCTGGCTAATTCAGGAGCTGATACAAATAGCTGAAAACAGGTAAAAACAGTTATGAAAAAAGAGTATGTTTTTAAGTCCACTCCAATTCTTTACTCGGAATGTACTTTTTAAGATTGAGTATATACACCACAAAGAGCTAGGTATGTACTTAGAAGTTAATTCATTAAAGTACGCCATGAACACATTTTCTACATATTCTTATTGTTTTGCCATTGTATGAAATTTTGGTACGCTAATAGATATTTTTCCTTGGAGTTTTGGGTACGTTGTAAACGTTCCATAATGTTAAGGGCTTCACATCTTATATCGGGTGGTGTACAAAATAAATCATTTTCTTCATAATTAGTACTTGTAGACAGTTAATTAATGTGAAAAGAAATTGTGAAACATTTTGGGAAGAAAATATTAGTTTTGCTATTCGCGCGCATCTAACAATGGCGATTGGTCATGGTCTAAAAGAATACGGTTACGGTTTTTGGCTTTTCGCGAATAGCGTTTTAGCTACGTACAAAATGGGGAATTTCAAGTTTTCTTTATTACAGAGAAAACAAAAGCTATATCTGAGTGATAGTTTTATTTATTAAAGACTTACAAGTTGCAATTATCTATTTAAATACGAGGTTGCATGAAATGAGCTAGCAAAAGATTTGTACTTTTGAACACAATCTTTTCTGTATCGAAACTTTTGAGAACATAAAGCAACTCAACCAATACAATAAAATAAAACTCTGTAACTCACTTATGAATAATAGCAATGAAAACGTCACAGTTCTATTACAGGTGTCATTATGTGCCTAATTGCGTTGAAATTAGAGCCACTTTCTGAGCCAGTGTGTTGACAAAAGTACAATTTGAAAAATTTTATACCAGTCGGTATCCATTCTATTCAGTTATTGGAGTGTAACTCAAAAAAGACTGAACTGAATTTGATAAAATTTTAACGGGACTACACGGGAAGCACCAGCTTTCAAACGAAAAGAAAAAGACTGTCGAATTGAGTACCTCCTCCTTTTTGGAAGTCGGTAGGAAGTAATCTTATCTTATAGTTTTTTTATGGAACCAAAGACCCTAGCGATGTTCCAGACGCTGGCGAAATGCACGGTCTGTTTTAGAAAATGAACAAATGTTATAACTACTTACAAAAATAGAAAGCTTATTGACCACATAGTCTAAACACCGCACATATATTTACCTCGACTGCGTTATACTACATGTTACAATTGTGATAAATGCTATAATCGGATCTTTTCAGTTTCTTATTGATATAAACTTTCTTAAAAATAATAATGATCTCTTAATAGGTATATAAGTTGAAACTCTTATGTTTTATTTAAAATGATACGAGTAATTATTATTCAGCAGATCTGCATATCTCAGCATTCTAACCTGTTGCAATTAACGTAGGGTAAAAGGTGCATAAAATGAGAAGGGTATATTTCAACTGAACCATCACGCTGCTTTATACATTAATTATAGACGGCCTCCATTAATTTAAACTTATTAATAATATTAGTAATTTTTCAACATTTATTTATCGATTACAGACAAAACATGCAATTATTGTAATCTATGACCTTAGGTAATCATTTACAAACAAGATACAAAAAAAAACGAAGTTTACCACCAAAATAGACGCTATTCCTGTTCTGAACTGAGGTTTTGTTTATTCTCTTTTCTGTCTTTTAATAGAACGCCACAGTACCAACATCAAAGCATTGCTACCAATATTACAATATCAATTCATAACACAGATTATGGGCGTGGTCATGGTAACAGAAACAAATTAATCAAATCAATCCATTTCAGCCGGATTGTTACAGTGGTTATGAGGTTTCAACCAAACAGTCTGATTAATCGGATGAACATAGCAGAACCGACATTTAAGTAATGTTGGGCAGGAAAAGTTCAACAATAGGGCCACAGAAGATACAGAAGAAAACTAAGGTGCAACTTCAGCCGATCTATTTGCCTTATGTTAAAGACCATATTTATAGGTGCGAAGTCTGCGTTCCCCTAAGAATAAAATTCCTTAAGAACATCCAGGGGTGTACACAATCAACTGTAGCTGCGGAAATGATTATATAGGACAGACAAAGCGAACCGTATCACACCGGATCAAAAAAACATCAAAGCTGTTAAAGATTATGAAAGACGCAAATCTGACATAGCTAAACACCTGTTGGACTTAGGCCCTAACCACTGGACCGAATTTCACAACCCACAAATCTTAAATAATCTATGTTGTATCAGGTTGCTGAAGGAAGCCACCAAAATCACGAAATGTCCAAATTTCAGTCGTGATGATGGTTTTCAACTTGCCAGTGCGTGGGATCCAGTGGTAGGTTCTCTAAAAAGGAATAATCGTCCAAAATGTGATCAAAACAACATCCGCAGTAATACAGTGTGTATTGTCGAGACGCAAGTCTCGAGTGATTGTAAAATCTAGTTCGAGTGCCAGTAGTATCCGTAGTAAAAGAGTGAGAAAGAGGGTAGACCGTTACGTCTGCTCTTAATTAACTTCGAATTTTTTTCCATGCACCCGTATCTTCAGTCTTTCCGTGAATATGGTGCATGTAAGTGTGCCTAAATATTGGGAACTCCAAAATCAAGTAAATCTTGGCCTACATCCCGTGAGTACTAATTTTCATTCGTTATGACAATAATATCCGTGCCTGGTACACATGTAACTATAAACTGTTGATTGATCCTAATCCTTTACAAATTTACTATAGATTGACCGTTTATCTTAGTCCTCGCCTTCGCAGTACAAGGGCGAGGGGGTATGACTATATGGATGGATATAAGTATGGAGAATAAGTCATTCTTTTATGGGACGATGTATACGATTCTATAATAAAGTTCCCAATGTTATCCGAGATTTGCCTATTAACCCGTCCGCATCAGGACAAAAAATAACAATAGATTTATGAATGAAACTTGCCTCTAATGGGTCTTGCTGATTCGGACAGATTAATAAGTTTAAAATTACTATTAAAACTAAACTCTGTCAAAAAGGTTATTACGAAATTTCGGATTACTTGGAGGATAAAACAGCTTGGGACTGATCACTCCAGGATCTATCTACTCGTGTACTAAGATGTCAAAGTGTAGCGTGTCTTGCCCTACTGATACCATTATTATGTTCTCTTTTGTAAGGCAACACACTGGAGCTAATATTTGTAGTACCTAAGTAAAAACATTGTAAAAACATCTATATAAAAAGAATGGCCCCGAATTTCTTGCCGCTTCTTCTCAGTAGGCTATTTTGCATATTTTGTAACGCGGCGGTAGTCGTTAAAGTACATTATAATGAAAAATTGACGTTCATAAGTGCGTCTTTGATGCCTTAATTGAATAAATGATTTTGACTTTAACTTTGACGACAAAGGGGGGGACTAAGAGAGGTGCGGGTGGCGGGGGCGCTTAGTGTGATACACACAGTTCCTAAGATATGTGACGTCATAGTGGTTAACTATGAAGAAATAGTGATTTACTTAATGAAAATTAGTTGATACAATATTTGAAGGAAATAACTATGTATAAGCTAAAAGTACGTAATTAAAAGATTTGGTAATAAACTATTGTAAGTACTATTTATTACATAGAATAATTATAAAATTATAAATCTGTCACTTATGTTCATATCAATATCGATGGAACTTGATTCTTCACTTTCGAAGCAGCCATCATCGGAATCATCAGAGTCGTCCTGAGTGTTTATAATAAAATCATACAGAACTCTATCATGTTTGCAGTACTCGTCCTCGATTTTCTCACTTCTCTACGGAATATTTAGCAAATAATCCATGTTATATAATTTTTGTATTCCAAACTCGACTCCTTACATTTTTGTGCTTACAGTCCCTTAATATTACTCCAAACCAACACAATATCAAAAGTCAAAGTCGCACAACGAGCTATGGAGAGGGCTATGCTCAGGGTTTCTCTACGTGATCGAATCAGAAATGAGGAGATCCGTAGAAGAACGAAAGTCACCGACATAGCTCAAATTCAAAATTCAAAATTCAAAAATTATTTATTCAGTTTAGGCATCAGACACTCTTATGAACGTCAAAATTTTTAAATGATTCTACCGCTGTCTTCGGAAAAGAACCACCGCCGAGAAGAAGCAGCAAGAAACTCGTGGGCCATTATTTTTTCAAGTCTTTGTACATTGAGGTTACATATAAGTAGTATTAAAATAACAAATTTATTCAATAGTTGGCTATTAGGCAGAAGTGGAAAGCTTCCAGGCATCTTTGTCTTCTAAGTAGTGACTCAATTTATAATAGGCTTTTTTCATTAGTATATTTTTGACACGTAACTTGAATTTCCCTTCAGTGAGCTCAGTAATGTCTTTCGGGATTTTATTATAGAAACGTACACAATTTCCTAAGAAGGACTTATTTTTAGTTTTCGTGAGTCTAAATTTAGATACAGCTATCCTATCCTTATTTCTAGTATTAATATTATGCATATCACTATTTATTCTAAACTTCTTTATATTTTTACGAACGTACATTATATTTTCTAGGATATACAAAGATGGAAGAGTTAATATATTAATTTCTTTGAACATTTGCCTTAAGGATTCGCGGGGACCCATTTCGTAGATGGCTCGAACTGCCCGCTTTTGCAATATAAAAACTGTCTCTATGTCCGCCGCTGACCCCCACAGCAGGATACCATATGACATTATGCTGTGGAAGTAAGCAAAGTAGACCAGTCGAGCAGTAGCTATATCTGTCAATTGCCTAATTTTATGAACCGCATATGCAGCTGAGCTCAGTCTTCCAGATAGTGCATCAATATGAGGACCCCATTGTAATTTAGAGTCTATGCTAATACCTAGAAAGACTATTGCCTTGTCAATTTTCAATTTATTTCCGTCGAGTAATACGTTTGGCTCTATATGTCTTACATTAGGCATGGAAAATTTTAAACATTTCGTTTTCTTTGCGTTGAGAAGCAGGTTGTTTGCGGCGAACCAATTTGAAACAATAGTTAACGCTTTGTTGACTTGAACTAGTTCTCTATCTTTCCTATCTACTTTAAAAATCAAAGAAGTATCATCCGCAAAAAGAACTATATCAGCAAGGCCCTCAGAAGATTAGCCAGTTGAAGCGGCAGTGGGCAGGGCACATAGCACGCAGAACAGATGGCCGATGGGGTCGAAAGGTTCTGGAGGGGAGACCACGGACCGGCAAGTGCAGCGTAGGTCGTCCATCGACACGGTGGACAGACGACCTGATGAAGGTCGCAGGATTCCGTTGGATGCAGGCCGCTTCCAACCGGTCCCTCTGGAAAATCATGGGGGAGGCCTATGTTCAGCAGTGGACGTTCTACGGCTGAGATGATGATGATGATGAACTCAATATGGTTCAGGTCTGAGTGATATGGAGGCAAACGCAACACTTCATGTTCGTTTCTGTCAATAACTCGTCAATTTTGTAAATATTTCAGTTTCTGACAATTTTAATAAGTCGTCCTTTCTAAGCTCATCATCAAAAGCCACGTCATGTGGTCGTAACCACTTGTAACTTGGCCTTGGTAGAAGCCATAGTCGGCATTTTTTTCTTCTAGAAACGAATGGTAAGCTGCGTTATCCATCACGATGATTGAATTAAGTAGTATATTAGGCATCAGATTTTCATTTATCCATTTACTGAAATTCACAAAATTCATAGAATCGTTATAATCCCCTGTTTAACATTTGGATTCAAATATCAAGTGCTCCGTCTACAAATTCACTTAGACCTCCACAATGAACGATGATCAAACGGTCCCCTTTACCAATATGAGATACCACGCCATCTTAATCCTTAGATTGTCAGCATTTTTAAACGTTATGAGATGCATTTACATAAGTTTCGTCAAGATATAAAATATGTCTTCCTTCTCTACCAAATTGTTTAATAGTTCTTAAGTATTTCCTCCTCCACGATGTTATATTTTGCTGTTCAATAAGGAGTTTCTTTTAGAACCGCATTTCTTAAATTTAAAACCAAGGTCATGTAACAACAGCCTTAAATAGTCCCTTGCGCATTTGTAATATATTATCTTCTCTAAGCATTCAAAGTTTTCAGAGTAGGTATTTTTTATCAATTGTATAAAATTTACTTTTCTTCTAACCACTCCTTTTGTAAAATCGTTTATTTCCACTCTTTATCTGCGAACCTGTTTTGATTTTTTCGGTGATTTTAATATTTGTTGCCTTTCAATAATTTCCCTTATACATTTCTATATACAGTCTTTTCCGATAGTTCAATAACATCTGCTACGGTATTGTTTAAATTTAGGTCTTGTTGATATTCAATCGAATGAGCTATAACAAAAATGCGCCCACCACCCGCACCTCTCTTTGTCCCCTTTGTCGTCATACCCCGCGCCCCTGTACCGCGCAGGTGAGGACTAAGATAAACGGCCAACCTATAGCTAATATAATTCTATAAATGAGTATTAATCAAGCATCAATTTAATTAATAAGTTAACTTTATATCAACACAGGTTAGTTTGGATGATATCTGAGGTTCTTGTTAAATTATGATAGACATGGGCAAACGGTCTTAGAAGTGAACACACGCAGTTGGGTTTACAGTTGGCTATACAGGTAAGTTTTTTGAAGGCCTCTGCGAAACTAGATTATGATAGATATGGGCAAGACTTTCGAACTTGATGTCGACAGAAAAAAGATCAGTACTCGTAATAAAACTATATAATGCTAATTTAAGAAATGTTTTTACCGTTGTATTGTATAAATTGTATAAATAAACATACGAAAAACATTAGATAATAATTTACTGCAAGGAGTAAAAACTATCCTCTAAAACTCTAATTATTAAATAGCTACTATTGCATAAACATAATGTCTACTAACCTGTCATCAGGTTTGTGTCAGGTGTGTCAGGTGTCATCATCAGGTCCAAACACAAAGAAAAATCTGCAGCAACAAACACAACAGAGTCATAGACGATATTCTTCTTCTTCTTCTTCTTCTTCTCTCGGTGCCTCTTCAATTAATGGAGGTTGACAATCAGCTTCCCGTACTCGTATATATCCTTGGCGAGGCGAAAAAGTTCAGCGGCACTCGCAATCTCTATCCACTCCCTGATGTTTCGTAGCCATGATTTCTTCCTTCAACCAGCTCGTCTCTTTACCGCGATCTGAAAGGCATTTTTAACAGATTTTTATAGTTATTTATTTGAGAACTCTATTTTGCGTTCTTTTGTACCTTGTACGGTATAGGGTCAAATGAGAATGCTTAACTACTCTGTACTAAAAGCCATCGCCTAGGGTCATGTTTGTTTAGGCGACTTTGATCGAACGACTAATGTCTTATCACACAAACTAAGTAATTTACTTCCCTAAGCTTAGAGTAAAAGAGGCTCTTGTTTTCTTTTTTTGTCATGCAATATTATTGAATTTCTAAATGTAGGCATTTCTAGTATATATAATGTAGGCGGAAGGTTCTGGAATGGAGACCACGGACCGACAAGCGCAGCGTAGGTCGTCCACCGACACGTTGGACAGACGACCTGATAAAGGTCGCAGGACGACGTTGGATGCAGGCCGCTTCCAACCGGTTCTTTTGGAAAATTATGGGGGAGGCATATGTTCAGCAGTGGACGTCCTACGGCTGAGATGGTAATGATGATGAATTATTAGGCAACACAGACTTATGCTACAAATTCTACATAGTCATTAACAAGAAGGATTTGTTTATTTTAAATTTAGACGAAATAGCCAATCCATCGGGCTGTGATAATTCTATTGGCGTGTTGTTTAAAACTGTATATCAAATTTAATATATTATATTGGAAAACGCACAATCTACTGCGTCTATTAATTACCTTAGCCAGCCTTTTATGTGATATTTTCTTTATTGAATACTCGTGTTATTTTATTATTTTTAATTAGTATATATGTGACGTAAAACGTCTTACATATAAATATTACTTGTTAAGGAACCTTTACCATGATAGGAACTTTAGCTATATTATTTTCAAGGTATACCTTACGTGGTAGGTACAGTTGAGTTATCTGTGAAGAATTAACCGGAATTTACTATTAAAAATAAACTATAAAATTAATCACCATGGAAAAAAACTGTCATTACCTACATTTCATCACCCTTGACGGTGTTTGTGTTACATTTACCCTTGACGGTCGCTGAGCACATCTAGTGTATCGAGCTGTCAAAATGACTTGGCATTTGACTAAGCTAAATCCGAAACTAACACAGACTTTGACAGAACTGTCATCATTACTATCTTGACGTAGGCGGAGATCTTAATATTTTGTCTATGCTGTTATCAAGCATATTACGATTTTTCACCCGAGTGGTGATGGATGATAATGATGATAAAAAGTATCTAATGTATTAATCCAGCGCCTCATCTACCTCTATTCCAAATTTCATCAAAATTGCTCCCGCCGTTTGAGCGTGAAAGAGTAACAAAGATCCACACATCCATACATCCATACTCACAAACTTTCGCGTTTATAATATTAAAGTAGGATATCGTGCCTACATCAAAGTTTGTTTTTGTTTCAGGTAAACAATACATTTGGGGTCCTTGGCTGCATTATCTTCGCCTTATGAAGGTTTGTACTGTTATTTAGTATTACTGCAGGTTTAAACGTAACTGATTTTGCATACATTCATAAAAATTAATTATGACTTCAACTTTCTTTAATATATAACACAAGCAGTCCAATATAATAAACGATTTAATATTATCTTATAACGATCATAAAAAGAAAGAGAGAGAGTAAGAGAGAGAGAGAACGTCTAGTTAAAAATATGATATTTTAAAATTATTGTTGAAATTACATAGCAGGAAAAGCAAGGCAGAAGGTTGAACAATTCTTTAGAACACTTTCCAGTGTATCGCATGATAAAAGATACATGGGGTACCAATGTCTCTGCGCATACTGAGTCGAACTGCCTCTTGGTCCTTGGAAAGCCTGAGTTGTGGACGACCCACAACTCTGACAGGTCTTGTACGCTGTTAGACCAAATATGAATACTATAAAACCGGGTATAGTGAAATAATTTCGTCAAGTATTTTTATTGCAAGTAGCTTTACAATTTGATGTATAGACTCCATGACGTGACGGTAAATAACGACAGAGGTAATTTATATAATGTTCCCCCGAGGAAGGCAGGGTAGAGCAGCAGCAGTCGACGTATCGTTAACTGTGAATAAAACGTAGCCGATCCATAAAAATTCGGCAATAATTTCCCCATAGGCTATAAAATTTTACGAATATTGATATTGACAAATCAATTTTGTTTTGATTGATTTTAGAGCCTAAATTCAAACTATTTAAAATCCTTATACAAATACAAATCATTTATTTACAAGAATGTAGTTACATAGTGATGTCCAACAATTAAAAGTTCTGTCACATTCTACCATAACAATGGTGCATAAATATAAAATTACAACTAAAGTATATTAAATATAAAATTATTGTAGATGAAATGTATGAAATTGAAATTAGTTTATCATTTAATGAATGTCAAAAAATATTAAATTGTTTATAAACTATAAATGTCAAAATAAACCTGAATAAAAATTAAAATGTGTCAGTAAAATGTTTTAACATTAATCAAATATATGATGTATTTTCTTTATAAGTCCTTTTAGTTACCTATCCTAGTTTACTCGTGAACATGGCGCATGCAACTGTTCCGAAATATCGAGAGCTCGCAATAAATACAATACATGGTAAATATCCCGTTTCTAATGTTAATTCTTGTATTTAAAATCCAATTTTACTTTCGAGTATACCTATGAAATTAGTATTACCGCCTCGATTTCAGATTTGTTTTATAAGTTTTGTATACGAAAAGAAGTCAGTACAGAGTGACGCACACGGTTCTAACACTATTATCAACAACGGTTCTATGGCATATTTTATTTTGAACTTTATAAGCTTTGTCCAAGCTACTTACTTTTAAGCGTATAAATTTCATACCCATACATTTATCTTTATCAAACTAACTAAAAAGGGTAAGGAGAAGATCTGATCCCTGCCAACTGTCTAATTGTCAAATTCAAATTCAAATTCAAATTCAAAAATGATTTATTCAGTTTAGGCATCATAGACACTCTTATGAACGTCAAAATTTTTAAATGATTCTACCGCTGTCTTCGGAAAAGAACCACCGCCGAGAAGAAGCAGCAAGAAACTCGTGGGCCATTATTTTTTCAAGTCTTTGTACATTGAGGTTACATATGAGTAGTATTAAAATAACGAATTTATTCAATAGTTGGCTACTAGGCAGAAGTGGAAAGCTTCCAGGCATCTTTGTCTTCTAAGTAGTGACTCAATTTATAATAGGCTTTTTTCATTAGTATATTTTTGACACGTAACTTGAATTTCCCTTCAGTGAGCTCAGTAATGTCTTTCGGGATTTTATTATAGAAACGTACACAATTGCCTAAGAAGGACTTATTTTTAGTTTTCGTGAGTCTAAATTTAGATACAGCTATCCTATCCTTATTTCTAGTATTAATATTATGCATATCACTATTTATTCTAAACTTCTTTATATTTTTACGAACGTACATTATATTTTCTAGGATATACAAAGATGGAAGAGTTAATATATTAATTTCTTTGAACATTTGTCTTAAGGGTTCGCGGGGACCCATTTCGTAGATGGCTCGAACTGCCCGCTTTTGCAATATAAAAACTGTCTCTATGTCCGCCGCTGACCCCCACAGCAGGATACCATATGACATTATGCTGTGGAAGTGAGCAAAGTAGACCAGTCGAGCAGTAGCTATATCTGTCAATTGCCTAATTTTATGAACCGCATATGCAGCTGAGCTCAGTCTTCCAGATAGTGCATCAATATGAGGACCCCATTGTAATTTAGAGTCTATGCTAATACCTAGAAAGACTATTGCCTTGTCAATTTTCAATTTATTTCCGTCAAGTAATACGTTTGGCTCTATATGTCTTACATTAGGCATGGAAAATTTTAAACATTTCGTTTTCTTTGCGTTGAGAAGCAGGTTGTTTGCGGCGAACCAATTTGAAACAATAGTTAACGCGTTGTTGACTTGAACTAGTTCTCTATCTTTCCTATCTACTTTAAAAATCAGAGAAGTATCATCCGCAAAAAGAACTATGTCAGCAAGGCCCTCAACCATATGTGGTAAGTCATTGATATATGCTAAGAATAAGAACGGACCCAAGATCGACCCCTGTGGAACCCCCATTCTGACCAAAGATCCAGAAGATGTCACGCCATTAATGCCAACTTTTTGCTGCCTATCAGATAAGTATGATTCTACAAGATTCAGAGCAGCTCCACGAATTCCATAGTGGTGTAGCTTATAAATTAGAGTGCGGTGCTCTACACAGTCGAAAGCTTTGGAGAGATCACAAAATACGCCAATGGCATCCTGTGAGCTCTCCCAAGCCTCCAGCACATGCTTGACTAACTGGACTCCTGCATCTGTTGTTGATCTGCTTTTCGTGAAACCGAACTGATTTTCGTGTAAAATCCTATGTTCATTAAAATGAGACAAGAGTTGTTGAAGCATTATCTTTTCGAATATTTTGCTCAAAGCCGGAAGCACAGAGACCGGTCTATAATTTGAGGGGTCGGCCTTACTACCTGATTTAAAAATAGGGGTGATTTTACTCATTTTCATTAGATCAGGAAATGTACCTCTATCAATACATAAATTAAATATGATCATCAAATGTGGCGCAATAACTTCTATTATTGACTCTAGCATTTTTACGGATAATCCCCATAAATCCTCTGTTGCTTTAACGTTTAAACTTTTAAATGTTTTTATTATTTCAAAAGTAGATATATTTCGGAACCTAAACTCAGGAATTTGGAGCGGGAAGTTGTCTTTCAGAAAGCCCACTGCAACACAAGGGCAAGAATCAAGAGATTTGGTGACTTCTAGTGGTATGTTAGAAAAGAAATTTTCAAATGAATTCGCAACATGACTTGGGTCTGAAACTTTTTGGTTATCTATTTCTAGCACATATTCTGAATTAAAAGATTTACTTTTGCCGGTCTCTGTATTAATAGTTTTCCAAACTGTTTTAATTTTGTCATTAGATTTTCGAATTTTATCCCTTATAAACAAAGCTTTTGCGCGTTTGCATACTGACTTAAAAACTTTTGAGTAATTTCTTACGTAATCATGAAAATCTTTACTAGAAGTTAAAGATTTTTTGTGATATAACTCAAACATTATGTCTCTACTTTTTCGAATACCTCTAGTTGACCAGTCACCAAATTGTAACCTACCGTTGAGCTGCAGTTTTTTCTTCGGACAGATTTCATTAAATTCTGTACTTACTAATGAAAATAATGTACTATAAATGTCATGTGGATCTTCAGAAGTGAATTCCACCAGACTAAGTTTCAACTCTATATTTTGTTTAAGCTTTTCTAGTTTACCTTTTGTTAGCGGCCTATGTTCGATAATGGTATTTTTCTTAGTTCTCCCGATTTCGAATTTGATAGCGAGGCCATTGTGGTCTGATCTAACTCCCACCATTACTGATTTTTCTGTAGTCTTACAGTTTGAAAAAATATTATCAATGCAGGTGGATGAAGAGTCGGTTACTCTAGTTGGCTCACTGAACAAAAAATTCAAATTAAAAGATTTAAACAAAGAGATAAGATTAGTTTTATCAGTTGAATCTACCAAAATATCAATATTGAAGTCACCGCATACAATGATTGATTTATTGCTTTTAGTTAATCTCTTGAGTACACATTCCATTATGGACATAAAATTACAGAAATTAGATGCTGGTGGCCGATATACACACAATAATATATGACTTTCCAGTTCTGCACAAGCAATTTCGCAGACACGTTCAACAGAAAAACCTACTATGTCAGACCGTTCCTTAAATTTTATGTTTCTTTTACAAAGAATAATACACCCTCCCCCTTCAGCAGATATTCTGTTGAACGCACTGGCTACCTCAAAATGTGTAACATTAAATAACATTTTATCTGGTTTTAGCCACGTTTCTGTAAAGCCTAATACATCAAATCTATGTTTATCTAATAAAAGTTCAATGTCTAATATTTTGCCAGAGAAGCGGTTAATATTTTGATAAAATAGCGATAAGATGTCAGCACACTTCTCTGTTGTCTTGTTTAAAAGTTTAAACAATTAATAGCTACATTATTACTATTATTAGTACATGTACTAAAAACTACAACATTGTCACTACTCTTTGTTATATTTCCTATAACTGCCTCAATATTGAAAGCTACCAAAGTAGCAATTAGCTGTCTGGATTTTTTAGGACAGTACATGCTGTCCCATGTCAACTTAAAATTACAAATAAACTTATTACAGTCAAAAAATAAAAGTTTGTCACTATGACGACATGTCAAGTTATACATTAATGTATTGAGTGAGTGTATGCGCAAGTTCTCTTTTTCAGACAATAAATCTGAATAAGGGAAGGCACATAACATTATTTTACATGCCTTAAGTTCTAACAAAGTGGTTATTCTAGTAATAACCTCTTGTCTATCAATACCTAAACTATGACCTAAGAAGAGAACAACTATTGATTTATTATCTATTTTTGAGTTTAATATTGTTTTTTTCAATCTGAGCATAGGTTGCTCCCGGCATACAATAGTTCTCCACAGCACACTGCACTGAGTTACTTAATAATGAACCAAAGCCTACACCTATTTTGTCTGAAAATACCATGATTTTATGCGGTTGAACTGGATTAGAGCTGACATACTGCTCTCCGCCTGGGACCGTGTTTGTGATCAATGTTGGTCTGTTTTGATTTGACAGAGATGTTGAGAGGGCGCTAGTACAGTCTGGTTGTGGTTGAATGTGGCAGCTCGAGTGACTATTCTCAAGAGCCTCCACACACTCCACGTTCAAAGCCACCAGGTCCGTTAGTTCAATTGCAGTCTTGTAATGCTCACTTAGTTGAACTTGAGCTGTCTTGTAGCTAGTAAATACGTCCTGCAAGATCTTTTCTTTATGGAGCAGCTCAGAGCGGAGTTCCAGTGTGTCATTATCATATAACTGTCGAGTTATTTCCAATTCTTCCAAACAATTCTGAATTCTTTCCTCTAGTAACAACTTTTCTTTAATTAATTGAACATTTTTGACAAAATAGCTTTGTTTTTTTAATAACTTTTGACATCTTTTGATAGTTTTCTTAACTTTAATATATTTCTTTATTTTATTTCGGCTTTTAAAAAGTGGGCTTTTACAAACAGATTTATCTCCGGTAAGATCAATGGTTACAATATCTGAAGAGCGCTCCAACTTGTTTCCGGCTAGCTCATCAAAAAGGTTCAAGGTGCTGGTGGTCTGTTCGTTACACTTATCTGTGTGTAGCTGTGATATTACCTTATGGGCCTTATTTAATTCAAATTCTAGGTTGATTATACGACTTAAGGCTTGTTCATGAGTCTCACCACACTCCTTAAAGGATATTACAAAATTTTGGAGTTGTTCGCATTGATCTTGTGAGTCCAAGTATTTAGAATGTAGTTCAGCCAGTTCACCTTTTAGTTCAGTGTTTTTTGTGATGATCTTTTGCACTTCGATTTCACTGTCTTCTCTTTCTTGTAGTAGTTGTTCACTAAGGTCTTTATAGACTTTCAGTTGTTTTAGGGCAGCACTCAGTTTTTCCTCCATTTCCCTCGCCGATGTCTTGCGGGTCATAATAGGCATTTTGGTGTCAACTGATCAGTCAGCTCCTGAAACCACAAGTGAAACCGCTAAACAACTATTCAAATAAAGTTTGTATTACAGGTTTTCATACACAAGTCAGTCTCATAGCCAAGTCAAACAACAAAAAGAATGCCCACCAAAGCTTTAAATAAAACAATTAAAAAGTATTACTGTTTATACATTGGATAATACTGTGGAACAGGTTAAAGTAGAAAATTAAAAATTGAAAATTACAAGTAAAAGTGAGACAGGTTTTAGAATACCAGACTTAAAAGGGAAATAGCATAGACAAAAGTAAAAGTAAAATAAAAAAAGTAGATAAAAATAATTGGAAATATAGTTGTACCTGTTACCTACTGACTACCTACAGACTGCAGTACTTATAAAGATTTGCGGTTTGTAAAAATCAAAATAATACTATCATAAGTTACATACAAACATATTAGGCTATCAGTTTAATTCTGGTAGTTACACAATTTAGCAATATACTATGATAGTACAATTACAGTTTTTTCTAGCATTATATCAGATTATAGTGAGCACAATTTGAGATCTGACACGAGCAATATAAGCTGCTTGTACCTAATTGTATGATGTGTAGTGCGATGTGTAGTTGTTAAAAGCATGTCTGAGGCAAGAGTTTTATCGTCAATTTTGCTTCCACAGTTATGTCAAGCAAAAAGAGAAACAACGGTGCCAGAATGTGGATTGGACGATGCTCACCGGAGTGAGGCGTGTATAGGGCTAGAATGAGTGTTGAGTAGGTGCATTAAGAATGTTAATTGAACACAATACTCCCCGGGATTTGTGATGAACATCCGATCCAAGTCGTCAGTTTTGAATCCACCCGTTGGTTAGACGTCAGTTGACAGCACAACTTTGTGCTCGACGAAAAACTTCTCGTAGTATGTTTCCCACACTCGTACACCTCATAAAAGCACTAATAAGATGTTTACACTGATTTTAATTGGCACTGAATACTAGAAAATAATAATTTAATAATTTCTAAATACGGAGAAATATTTTGACACCTTAACCTAAGTGTTGCCACACGGCGAACGTCTTCACAATAGAGTATAAACCAAAACGCCTCGTATGATTTATGGAACTTAACGATTAATGGTTAATTTCATCCAAAATCAAAATCCATCAATTAAGTTAGTCATTGATTAATAGTTAACAGGAATAAATTTAAGGCGCACTCGTATCCTGATATTAGTAAAAGGCAGAATTTTTAAACACCTAGTGTAACGAAACAGACCGATAATATATTATGAAAAAAATACAAAGGTTAGAAAAGGAATAGGAAAAGAGTAATAACTGAATAGAATTTATAAATATAACTCTTTTTCAGCAGAAAAAAATCCTGAATAGGTCCACAAATAAACTTTCACGTCCAAACTCTCAGAATTTTCAGCGATAACACTATATTTTTTTAGGTAATACTTAGCCAACGTATAGTACTAAAGTAATAACCGGTTTTTTCAATTGTGTTAGTACGAGTATATATCGAAAAACATAAAAAAAACGTAAAAAAAAATTAACACATTTTCGCATTACATCGACCAATCTAACAAACGATTTTCAACCTTACCTAAAGCATTATAAATTATTTTAAAATTAGGGTTGGACCGCGTCTTAATGGACGGAACATAACAGAATATATTGAAACATAAGTTTGGGCTACAAGTACATAACCTAGTACTATTAAGACACTGAGTAACACAGAAAATTACTCATTTTGAAATCCCACGCCATTGATAGCAATTGTTGTCAGATTCAGTCTCTTCATAGACAATAACAGATACAAGATTAATTTAGATAGTCTACAAAACACTTACGTCTGTTAGTGGCAATTGGGGTTGCCAAAATTATGAATATTTAAAATCTGGATATATTTTTTTTGTAGCTAAGCGAGTAAATGTCTACAAAACTCTACTCGTGTGAGTCGAAGAATATTGTTGAAATTATCCAGTAACTTTTTTTTACATAGTGTGGTGAGTGGTAAACTTCTTATAGATTCTATATTTTCTATATTTTAGCGGAAAAGCCACATCAATTTTTTTATTTGACTCAATAAGATTAAGATTATTGATAGCTTTGAGAGTTTAAAAGGATATTATTCAAATTTTCTAGTTACGTTTTTAACACGTCATACCGATATAATTATAATATATAAGAACATGAATTATAATTATATCGGTAATGGTAAAATTTATCTCTAATTATACGAGTAGCAAATGACGTATCTCCGATTAATGGGTTGATTAGTTGCATTTGTGTTAGTGTTAAAGTGAAAACGCGCCTAAAGAATTAGGCCCGTTGAGCACTTTTTGGGTTAAAAATTTAATTAAATTAAAAATCATGGAACTCTCGTCGTCGTCACCGAACGCTTTCCATGAGCTATATGTGTACTGTGTATACTATATATATATGTATATATATATGTATATATATATATATATATGTATTCACAAGTTGCTTAGTTTTCACTTCTATCGGCAGTTCCCAAAGACTGCTCTACATGTTTTTTTTATATGAGTAGGATCAATATTATGAGATCAAAGCAGCCCTGATCAGTTATATGATGTTGCTACTCGTATAAATAGTTGTTTCTTTTGTTTTTCTTTTTTCTATAGAATCTATAGAACCGAGTAATAAATGTTAAATTAATTAATTAATTAATTAAATTAATTAAGTAATAATAAATGTTCAAATATTGCGATGCGAGATGAAGATGATAACAATTTTAATATTTAACGCTTTATAAATGCTAAGAAACAGAAAGAATCAGCCATACAAATGAATCTTTTATGACTAAATAAAATACCTCATAATATTTTTATGCTAGTCCTAATATTGATATTTACGTCTGACTTGCGCCGATAAAACGCAGTTGATCCAATAGTATCATTAAATAAGTCATATAAAAAAGAATTATATTACTGAGAAATGATATCGACGTTATATCTAAGATAATTAAGTACATCCTACAGACATTTACAAAGTTTATCCGCCACTGTCAATCAAATTTGTTTTGGTTACCTACTGTTTTATAGACAGGCTTCACATACAGGGCTGTCAAAGCATCGCACTAAATGCTGATAAGTAAAGGTATTGGAAGGATAGACAGGAAGAGTAAGTTCGAAAACATTTTGGTCGGAAGAGAGGCTACGTGACATGTTGACGTGGCTTTAAAATTGAAATTATAGCTTCGATCAACTTGATCAAAGACTACCACTCACAGATTTACCACTTTTACACAACCTTTGAATCTTAACTGTATATAATTATTTATTTATTGCTGTACTAGCGACTGACCGCGACTTCGTTGGCGTAGAAGGCCTTTGACCTCACCATAACCTCCATTCTTTTCTTGGGTTTTCTATCATAAGAACCTTCTCCTGACAATAGTTAATACAACAAAAAATAATTAGCGAAATTGTTCTATGCGGTCTCAAGTTATAGCGTGACCAGGAGAAATAGGGGTTCATTTTTATTTATATTGACTTGCGACTGCCCGCGACTTCGTATAGTAGGCTTGGCCTTCGGCCTTGCTGTAACTTTCCATCTTTTCTTAATTTTTTTAATGTAAGAATCTTCTACGCAGTATTAAAAAACATAAAACAGTTTAATGAAATCGGTAAAGCTGTTCTCAAGTTATAGGGTGACCAGGAGAAATAGGGGTTCATTTATATGTAAATATATAAGTATAGATAGATAATACTATATACCTTCTTATTTATTTTTATTCATGATAAAACTAAATATTGCATTATAAACCTATTTCAATAAACATTGTCCCTATAAATCTTCAAGGAACAAAAATAAATACTACAGCATTGTGTGCGCTCACAAAATGATCATAATCATAAATCATAATCAGCCCATTTTGTTCCCACTGCTGGGACTAGAGTCTTACTCTCAGAGAGAGGAGTTGGGCCATAATCCACCACGTGGACCCAGTGCGGATTGGTGGATAGGTTAGTGGTCAAATCATATCGAAGTTTTCACGCCGTCCGAAGGCCCTCGATATAGCCTAACGACTGTTGTCATAAAACAAACAACCGGGACCGACGGCTTAACGTGCCCTCAGAAGCACGGAAGCGATCAGTTGAATACTGCCACTAGCGGTCACCCATCCAAGTCCTGATGCAGTAAGTGTTGCTTAACTTGTCCATCGGTTAAGATCGCCAAGTCGAGCTCCGCTACGAGCGCTTTGCACAAAATGATATCATGCTGTAATTTATATAGCTATATATTTTAGCTGTGATGCTCTGTGACGGGCTTTATTAATAGAGTCTAATTGTGTTACATTCGATCCAGTTATTAAACTATAGGGTTTGTATTTAGTTGTAAAGGAAACATCCAATCTTGAAACGAAGAATGATATAGTTATTCTGAGCAAGCAAGCGTCATACATATTTTAAATCATGTATTCTACACGTACATAGATATTTTTTATTAGCTGCAGGACCGCCCAAAAGAAAAACTTTCTGAAACTCGAGTATCCTTCATCTGTTGGTGTGTTCAAAGGCCCAAATATGTAAATTGCACTGAGACGAAATCCAAAGCTAACTTTTTTAATAAACCTTTGAGAGCAGTACAGAGGATGTGCGGCTAATTGCTTTCCACCTTGAAAGTTTACATGAACGGTGTAGTACTATTATTTCTTATGTAAAGGTGGAAAAGGGAAAGCTTTGCATATTAATAACAAACCTTAGTAAGTCGTCAGATACTTATAAACTTTTCTACAAAAATGTGTTTGTATATGACTAACAAATATTACAAAATAAAAAAGTCAGATATTATTTTAAATTATAAAAATTAAACCCTATTTCTCCTGGTCTCGCTATAACTTGAGAACGGCTTTACCGATTTTATTTATCTTTTTTTTCATCATCATCTCAGCAGTAGGACGTCCACTGCTGAACATATGCCTCCCCCAGAAATGTCCAAAAGGACCGGTTGAGAGCGGCCTGCATCCAACGTTGTTCTGATACCTTTGTCAGATCGTCAGTCCACCTTGCCAGTGGACGACCTACGCTGCGCTTGCCTGTCCGTGGTCTCCATTCCAGAACCTTCCGGCCACATCGGCCATCTGTTCTGCATGCTATGTGGCCTGCCCTCTGCCACTTCAACTGGCTTATCTTCTGGGCTATGTCGGTGATTTTCTTTCGTCTACGGATCTCCTCATTTCTGATTCGATCACGAAGAGAAACCCCGAATATAGTCCTCTCCACAGCTCGTTGTCCTTTTTTGATTTTTTAAAATGTAATTAATTAATTAATTAATTATTTTTTTAATTTAACCTTCTACTAAAAAAAACGATATTAAAAAATATTTAGTGACACTTTCGCTGAAAAAGCGGAAGTGTCACTAAATATTTTTTAATATCGTTTTTTTTATAATGGATTTCCGCAAAGTAACGCCTGAATCAATAAATGACCTTCTACTAATTATTATAAAACATTTAATTTTTTATGTTTTGTTTTAAGTATAATACTAAAGAAGAAGGTTCTTTCTTACAATTAAAAAAATCAAGTAAAGATGGGGAGGCTATGGCGAGGCCGAGCTTACTACACGAACGAGGTCACAGTCGCTAGTAGTATTTTAAAAAGGAAAAGTATCTTTTTTGTATGTTTGTAACGAATAAACTCAAACACTACAGATTACACCCATTACAGCATTTTTACTATTAGAATGCCTCATTTTTCTGAGTAGCATATATTTTGATACATCATCAATCACCACGCGGTTGAAAAACGGAACTCACATTTAGCTAGTCGGTGACAAATACTCTATCCATGTGGTAGCTAGAAAACCGATATTAGTGTTAGAAGATATTTTTTACTTTATTTGTAAACTGCCAAAAAATCTTTCGAAAAATTTTTTGATGATTCTACCAAGACAGACTTTCTGTTGAATTTTTTTCGAAAATATTAATAGAGGAATGAGACTCTCCAAGATTTAGTAATCTTATAATTATTTAGTAATTCGTACTATTGGACGCAATAAATTATTTTTTCCACAACAAAAGTTATGCTCTACGTTGAGCAGCTTTGTTCAGAATCGCATTGTTGCTTTTAACAAACTTGTAATTTAGTTTATCCTTTGACAGGTATAGACTAAGACTATAATATTGGTAATAATCCCAATATTTCAACATTTTGTTTGTATTAAAAGTGCGTTTTCGGTAAATTGATTTGTTGTTTTATGCTTCTTTCACTCAGTACCAGACTGGAGTAACAGAGAAACAAAAATGTGCGCTAAGATAGTGAGGGCTGTAATGGTGACATAATAATACTCGAAAATGTTTAATTACATATCACTCAATATCAACGTAAAGCAAGGCATTACATCCAAGGGGCTGTAATGTTGTATAAAACTCCCATGGGTGTAAAGTGATTTGGATTTGGAATGTTAGTAGTGAGGAAGTATAGAAAAAAATCTTAGTACTTACGGTGACAGCATACAGAAAAAAGGCGCGTGTACTATAGGGAGTGTGATTGCTGTGCGCGTTGCTATGGGTTACGCACGGCCCCCCTCTGCGCATTCAAGGTCATAGTTCAAGTTACGTGTCGCGATCTGGTGTTTGGTGTTATTTTAATTACTTCCGTACCGAAATATCGTGAGCTCCAAAAGCAAATAAATTGTGTTGTACATCTCGTGAGTACTAATTATAACTTAGTTAGCAAGCGCGAAAATCTAAAAAAGTGTTTTCCATAAATTGTGCCTTCCTAAAATATTACTCTGTCCCTCTATAACGGGATAAATGTGTCCAATTTGAATATTAACTATCAACTGCTTTTTTCAAGCTCTGACTTTTTACTGTCTTGCAGAAGGTATGAAAAGTAGAGTATGCACCTCGAGGATAAAGCCTGTCTTCGTCTTGGGCGGTTTTAACCCTCGCTTCACTCAGGACTCTAGGTACGTAACTCCCTGGCTTCGCTCGGGAATTAAATCTTAATTCGCTCGCGCGCTCAGTGATTAACTCAAGAGTGCCCGTTACACTCAGGGTTCAATATACCACCCGTAAACGCAAAAACCAATGTCTAATAATGAGAAACGCAGCAAATTTAAAATCGCCAAGAAAACTTCGTCAGCTCAAACCTCTGAATGGCAACAACTGCTGGTGCTTACCATCACATCAATGTACTGGTCCTAGATCTGCTCACTCTGGACAGTAAAAACAAAAATCCCTAGCCCGTGCACTATTCTCACTTTTTGACGCCTGAACATTACCATAGATGATAGTTATTTACACTTTGATTTCACAATGTATGTTGATATTATTAGGCTTATGTTACTGAACAACCATTGAGGTCCTATACGGCTATAGTGTGAGCGGCAGAGTTCCCAAAAGCCATTCATAATTTGCAAGTCACATAAACTGTTGTAAACTGGGGGTTATTTATTGAAGGACCCCAAATATGTTCGTGTCCCGTGGTATTGATATATTATCCTCGCCTTTTGCGGTGAGGTTTAATACGAGAGAGGATGAAGTTATTGAACAGGGATTCGTTACTCACATATTAGTTTTGTGCATGTGTCATATTTTCCACTTGCTATTCCGTTCGCGACTTTGTTCTCGTGGTCTCAAGGAAAACGGCGCCTCTGAATATGTAGCCTTAGTTGCTCCTTATAATATAAGCTATCTGTCAGTGAAAGTCCCGTCAAAATTGGTCCAGCCGTTTTGGAAATTAACCGGAAGAAACAGGCAGACAAAAAGAAATATGTTGTGTGAATCCCGCCCCCGAACCAACCTTTAACATCACGAGCGCTACGAGCTGCCGCCCGCAGTGCTAAGCGAGACGTCATCGACACGGGCGTCCCGAATACTTCTTGAAAAGGACCACCGAATGTGGTTGAAACTATCATCATCATCATCATCTCAGCCGTAGGACGTCCACTGCTGAACATATGCCTCCCCCATGATTTTCCAAAAGGACCGGTTGGAAGCGGCCTGCATCCAACGTCGTCCTGCGACCTTCCTCAGGTCGTATGTCCACCGTGTCGGTGGACGACCTACGCTGCGCTTGCCGGTCCGTGGTCTCCACTCTAGAACCTTTCGGCCCCATCGGCCATCTATTCTGCGTGCTATGTGCCCTGCCCACTGCCACTTCAACTGGCTAATCTTCTTAGCTATGTCGGTGACTTTCGTTCTTCTACGGATCTCCTCATTTCTGATTCGATCACGTAGAGAAACCCCGAGCATAGTCCTCTCCATAGCTCGTTGTGCGACTTTGAGCTTATCTATAAGGCCCATAGTAAGAGACCACGTTTCAGTGCCATAAATCATCACTGGTAACACACATTCGTCGAAGATTGAAACTATAGTCGGACCTATTCGATAAATATTACGTGAGTAATCGCGTATTGCGTTCTTCCTTTTTTGAGTAAATAAGTCCTTTTCTCCTTGCAATGCAACTAATTATAAAACTCCCTGCACGTTTTTTTGTGATTATAAACGCATATGATCCACCAGGACAACTTACCGACCACGACACAAGGTCTTTGTCCCAGTTGGACATGCCTGGGACCATACTGGGACGTATGTCAGCCCTACACTAAAGCCTGTCATCAGCCGGACCTATTCCAATGTAATTTTATCTTAGAGTATACATAAGCAAGCTATAGAGCGCACCTTGGTAAGTATGAACCGTAAGCACAAGAATGAAGAGTACAGTCGGTCAACAATACTAGTAATATTGAGATGTGATGGGGAAATGTGCGGCGCCAGGGTGTAGAAACGATACCTGAAAGCAAAATAAAAGGAATTGTAACTTATTTTCATCGGTAACTATTATAATCATCTAATAAAGCGCTACACAATAGACAAGTATGTATATGCTTACGATCGGCACAAACGGGCCGGAGCGATAGGATAGATACATTAGGCATAAATCAAGACTGTGCAACTTGCCATCTTGGACGGCTTTACTAAATATAAGTGTATATTGTATGGCTCCATTATCTATTATTTCTTCGTAGTAAGAACATACTTTTGGAGAAATGTTATTACTTACTTGATTATTTGAATGACAATGATATCTATAAATTATAATTTCAAAATGTGACGTAATCCTCTTTGCAATTCTTCGTTGACATTTATTTATTCAATGACATTTATTTTATTTTATATTACTGGTTAAATGTATATTAGCTCTCACGACATGACAGATCTGTATATTTTAGTTTAATTTTTTTTTTGTGTATCTCTTTGTCTCCTATATCCATTTGCATGCTAATTATGGCAAGGATGTATATGGCACTTTTAATTACTTATTATAAATCTCACAACATGTATTACCTACATCTTGCAAATAAATTCTTTGACTTTGACTTTGATACGCGGGGTCTATAGCTTGCTTATGTAAACTCTAAGAATTTTACGCTTTCGTCGTTTTTTGTCACAATATCTGCTATTCGGAGACTAAAGTAAACACATCCCATTTCAACTTGCGTCACAATCCGGTTAAGTAACTATTCCACTAATAAAACCTTCATTTAGACATCACGTCTCCAAAGAACCTACGTCTATTTCTACTACAATATAAGAAACCTGACAAATTCAAATGAAATTGTCTATACTAAGCGATAGCACGCGACCGTTTAATCAAGGATGGCCACCGTTTTGTCCCATGTCACAGTAATCGTTATCAACCAGATTAATGACTGTTTTATTAGCTTTTTGAAAGGTATTAATTGCTATATTTTTTTTAAAGCTAGCGAGTTAGGCGCCCGAGCTGGTTTAAGCGTCAATAAAATCCAATGAAGGTAACAAAAGAAGTGTTGTGTAAAATTTTCACTCTATTCCCGAGCGTGGTGCGGCAGAGATACAGGACAAATTGAAAAGGAGCGTTGGAATAGTGTTTTCTATGTACGACAGAAACATTCAGTGGAAATAGCCGTTTTATTTTAGCCATAAAATGGTGAAATTGTAAGAACGTTGAATTATTTGATGTCCCCGACACACTAAACCAGCTACGATTCGGGTGTTTATTTATATCTCCACAACGATGTCGTAAAAGCCTACTAAGTGATAAGATGGTAATAGTTTGCACCCCATAGGGTAGATGTTACTAAAAACGTGTGTAACTAATGGTGAACCGTGACTTAGTTCTGTTGATCCCTTTGAGGATGTAGATAGATCCTTCCTACTAATATTATAAACGCGAAAGTTTGTAAGTATGGATGTGTGGATCTTTGTTACTCTTTCACGCTCATGAAATTCGATGAAATTTGGTATGGAGGCAGATGAGGCGAAGACTATACTTTATATATAAATATGTATAGGATACTTTTCATCATCATCTATCACCACGCGGGTAAAAAGCGTAATATGCTTGGGCACAGCATAGAAAAAATAATAAGATCTCCGCCTACATCAAAATCATAATGATGACATTCTGTTAAAGTGTGTGTTCGTTTCTGATAACTTAGTCAAAAGCTAAGGCAATTTGACAGCTCGATACACTAGACGTGCTCGGCGACCGTCAAGGGTGATGAAATGTAATGACAGTTTTTTCCATGATGATTAATTTTATATTTGTATTTACGTAAGTTTTGTATTTTATTATTAATGTTTACTGATTGATATACTAAGTATTTAAATTTACTTATATAATACTATTATAGCAATTGCTATATTAATTAATTCGTTTTGTCGCAGTTTCAACCTAACCTTACCTTGAATTAGAGCCACTATCGATAATATCAATCGGTAGATCGAGAGAGATTCTCTGCGTAGTGCGCGAAAATGATGACACCGAGTGGTTTGATGAAACTGACATTGATCTTCAACAAAGTACAGTGCCAACAAATGATTTGCAACATGCTTATCCAGTTGTTGCGAAGTTAAGAAAGTCTTGCGAATCCGTGCTCCTAGGACAATGTACATTAGATATGTTCATGTATTTATACAATATATGTTTTTCATGAGTACATCGTTCCTTTAATATTCATTTAATGCCAATCAAAAACAACGTGCATCCTTTCTGTCTAGATATTTTTATCATGGTCCTTGATTTTATAGAATAAAATTAGATTATACTTTATACCTGTATTTAAAGATGATATTCTAAAAATTAGGATTCTTTGTAGGTATAAAAACATACAGGTGATTTTTCTCTTGTGGATTAATCTTAAACTTCACCACGTATCACCAAGAGGGAGGGGGTCAAAAAATGATAAAAACCATTTAAGAGGTTACGTACGTTTAGGCACGTTAAGAGGTCGTTCATTAATCTCGTGATTAATGAACGGCCTCTTAATGGTCAATAATTCTCCACATTTTCTCATTAACTTTTCGAATCGTTCATTTCATCAATGAAAACATAAAATTAAGATTTAATCTCAGGCAGTCCATAAAGTAATTAGTGAAGTTACGCGAGTTTAGCGGTTGCTAGTAACACAATAGCTAAGGTTAAGCGAAGTATCGAACTTCTCGTAGTCGTTACCTGGTGTATGGTACTTGTTTGATATTAAACCAACCATACTGCGGTCATTATTTGGATGGGTGACTGCTAGAGGAATTCTGTACTGAACGCTGCCGTGTTTCGGAAGATACGGTAAACCGTCAGACCCGGTCGCTACCAAGTTAACCCGGCGATTGTTGATGTCTTAGTAAAACTTTTTTATTTGCCATTTGTTAGGCATTCACGTGGTCAACATTCTGTATTACTAGGGCTGCCCATTAGGTCTTGAAATGGAATTATGCTCATCTTTCTGAGAGGAAGGCACGTGTCCCAATAGTGATAAATAACTAATTATGCTTTACTAGTCGAAAAGAGTTTTAAATATTTATATTATATTTATTTTATAACAGCAAGGTTGAAACCTATAATCAACTTTTCAAGTTAACCCTTAATATTTGAACAATAAATTACCAAAGAATGCCTGGAGTTCCGAAGATAAATATTTATAGAATTAACAGAATTATAATTCGAACGGAGTTCCCGCTTAGAATATTTAAATTAAGTAAACAATACATCCGGTTCTAGGTAAAACAAAGGAAAGTTGAATATTTTGTTTGATACGTAAGATTTTATAAATTACTATTATGGAATTAGATATATTCTACATGATAGGGGCCGGGATGAGCAGTAGAAACTGTTCCCCAAAACTGTGAAACTTTTGGGGAACAGAAACTTGTCACTGTTGGGTGAACGAAGTGTGCATATTCTCCTTGTCATCATCATCATCATCTTAGCCTTAGGACGTACACTGCTGAACATATGCCTCGTCCATGATTATTCTCCTTGTGCAGAGAAATAATATTTTAGAACAAGTTTTTCTCATGGAGCAAAATATGTTGGTTTGTAAGTTTTTAAAGAAATCGGCTAAGCACGAATCAGGGACTGTATACCGGTATGAATATCTGTACAATGTTTTTTCTATATGACGTCATACCATTATCTTCCGAGTATCCAAAAATAGCAGTACAGTTATTTTTTTGTATTGTGTTCAATCCTTTAGTATTTGGGTACCGAGTTATCTTGTATTTTTTATTTTTTTATTTATTTATATTTCAGTAGCTTTTTCTTTTGTATTAGAGTCATATCTTTATATAAGGGTAGCGTAACATTTCGGTACAGATATTATTGATAATCTTATTATTAAGGTATTCATAAGCAATATCGGTTATTCTCCATTGTCTTTTGTTTATTTATTTATAATAGCTGTTTCCGCGTGCCTCTCAGTGTTTTCATGTTCATGAGCAAGTAAGGTAAAAATTTGTTTCTAACAATACATAGTTGTTACGATGGACGAAGAAATTGAACAGAAAATGAGAGAGGGTATCCGACGAGCTTGGAAACGTAAGTACCTATACTGCACTTTAGTTTAGTTTGTTTTGTGTAAATAGTTACGTCATGCACTTGCCAGTAAAACGCATTCAAAGCAATAACAAAATCGTTTGATCTTGCCGTGCTGCAACGTGCGTCGACCCTCCCCACTCTTTTTCATTCAACCCGCTATCGCCCGCGCGCTCGGGCCGAATACGTAGAAATAAAATAATGGTAAAATGACACACGATACCACAAACATCTCAACAGAATTTTTTCGAGTATTCATATTTGAGTACTGATATTTTACTAGTCCTATATAAATATTTGTACCATTTATGAACTCCGTGGACCAGTATAAAAATTTCGGTACTGTTATATTACTAGTACTATTTAAATATTTTATACCGATATGCACTCCCTGGCACGAATCGTATTCGTATACCGCCTACTTAGGGCAAGCCTTTGAAGTATTACTTTAAAAATTGCGTTATAATAACACCAAGTTTGACAATTGTGTATAACCGTTTCTACTATAGATGAAAAATAAAATAACCATATTTTATGTGTAATATAAACATGTTATCTCTATACACAGAAATTAATCCCTATTGACCTTGGTCATGCAATAACTTGACGACTTAAAACGACTACCGATTTCAATTAAATTTAACAAGAAGATAGATGCTATACCGGGGAAGGAACATGTGGATAGTTTTCATCATCATCATCATCCATCATCACGCGGGCGAAACCGCAAGGCGCAGTTATCGTAATGTACAAATGAACTGTTTTCAGATTACTGACAAGTTTTGTGCCAAATTTTATGTATCTAGATCAAATAAGAGTACCGCATAGGTTATTATACATAGGTGACGTCACAGACTGGCTCCAACGGAAGACCAGCGCTGGTTTAAACCAGCATTATGCTGAGTTGGGGACCATTTTATGACATATCAGTAAATTGTAATTCTACTTTCATACTTTATTAATCAATTTTATATGCTGCCGTCATAAATACATGATATTTCATTGTTTTTTTCGTTACATGTTTTTTATTTATGATTTATCTGCGAGTGGCAAAATATGCGGCGTTCATGGAATTTAAATTTGATACCTACACACGTTTCTGAAGCTGGGATATTGACAGACAGACATACAAATAGAAATAATAATTGATAGACAGGCAGATTATGAAATCATATATAGTTTCCTTTTACTTCTGGAAACCTTAGTCAAAACCATAAAAACACAAAAAATTAAGGTATCATATTTTTGTAAAAACTTCTTACAAGTGTTAAACAATAACTTTATTTCGTCAAAGAGATTGTAAGTAAGTAATACCAAGGATGATACTAATATGATCCTTGGTAATACTCTTATTTTGCCTCCATTGCCGCAAATGAATTAATTTAAAAATATGTATATGAAATACGTTTTATTTGTTATCTTATCATGCTCCCAACTTAATGTTTGGTATCCTACCGAGGCTCAATTTTTATATGTAAATCTATACTATCTATACCATATACTATAATACTATAATATTATAATGAGGAAAGATTTGTATGTAAGTATGTTTGTACCGAATTGGCTCAAAAAGTACTGGACTGATTTCAAAAATTATTTCACCATTGGAAAGCTACATTCACCCTGAGTAACATAGGCTATATAAGATTAATCATCATCATCATCCATCACCGCGCGGGTGAAACCGCGGAGAGCAGCTAGTGGTAGATAAACCGGCAAACACTCACGACTATAATATAGTATATAATTTGCCGGTTTACCACTTAATTATGAGTTCTCACGGAAGTTTTTATGACCATTTGTAAAAACTATCACACTCCACCTCGTCCCAGCAAGCCAACATAAACAAAAACACAGTGGTTCTGGTAATATATATATATGTCATACTTGTACAACACTGTCTGCCTCAAATACGTATTAATTGTGATAACTTTTGAGTATTTTTGTTGTGTCCTCGAGATGAGCGTAAATTCTTAGTATAGATAGAAACATTCCGTACGTACCCAAGATACCCCTGGAAGATACCCCTGGGGGTGTCACGGGAACTTGGATTAGGACCCGTGGCACCCCCAGGTCCTGAAATATATTTCGCATTCAATGTAATTATTCATTCTACAATTTCGATCGCTCTAAAGAAGATGCATGCCTTTTAATAAAATGTTGTATCAAAATGAGTTCAGTGAACTAATTTAAAAAGATAGCGATATATATTCCATCAGTCGGTGTCTTGACGAAAATTGTGATTGCTCGTAACAAAATTGCGATTCAAGTAAGTACCCAACCATCGTAACCCCGTGAGCGCCCGACGAGATCTTAGCTACAATAGCTTAGATTATTTATTTTGTATAAATTATAAATATAAAAAAAAACCTTTGGATGTACTCGTATTATATAACTTTTACTTAGAGCTTGTTTAATCTGTCCGCATCAGGACAAAAAATAACAATAGATTTATGAATGAAACTTGCCTCAAATGAGGCTTGCTGATTCGGACAGATTTAACAAACATCGAATGTTATAATAGTAGTTTATGCAACTGTCCTATAATAGAGGGTAATAAAACATGAGTGTAGTTTCAAAATAAGATTACACGAGTGTTTTAAAACCTAGTTATATGCAGTTGCATACACTACTTTATTTAATCTCATGACATGTTTGCTACTAAAGTTTTATCCAACAAAATATTACTTAAATTCGCATGTACGAAATAGCGCCAAAATGGAAAAAGTCTTCTTCTTCTTCTTGTTTGTATGGCTTGTGCGGCGTAACCACAATTTTTCCAATATCAGTGGAAAAAGTCTGTTATTGGTCTATTGGCTCGGAACCAAAATATTCCAATAAAAGCTTGTATTTCATTTCATTATTAGAATATTACCGAATGAGATTATATATACATAATTTGATAACTAAGATATGGTCCAAAATAATATGAATACTAATATTAAAAATGATATAACATTTCTTTATTCTTATTAAAAACATTATTAAAAAATATTGAACGTATTGTACTGAACAATAACCATTATACTAACGAAGTGCTCGAAGCCTGGGGCGGCGTATTCGTTTCCTAAAGAACATATTTGTCAATGGGCGATGTGTTTTATTTATTATGTGTTTATTTATTTATTCATATTTTAATATTTCACTTATATTTCCAAAACAGTCTTTCTGTATATTTTGGTAATTTCCATAATGTAAGGTAGTGAGGTACATTTCAAATTTCCTATAGATAAAATTGTGGACAAATGTAATCTCAGCGTAATATCAACTACACACCTTTTTCATGTATATGTCTTCGTGGGGTCTAGACGCATGAAATATTCAGGGACTTGGCCAAACGGTTGGTTGAAGGGTCATGTGACCATAATGCTGTTTCAATCTTGTACAAAAAAATAGCATAGCTACACCGTGGAAATGCAGCCAGCATTCTGTGCACTTTTTATTTAACAAATAGTTTATAAAATTAATGAGTGTTTTTTTTTTATCCTGTATGATTATTTTGAGTTTGTTTATTAAATTTATTTAATAAACTATCTTTGAAGTTAGTCTTCGGAGAGACTTTGCATCTCTCTGCGTATTTATTCTACCGTCTATACAATGGCGAGTGTTCGGAGGAACTGTTTGATCTGATGCCAACGCCACCCTATCACCACCGCACCGCTCGCCATCGGCCGGATGTTCACCCTCATTACCTTGAGCTTCCTAGCTCAACTACGCAATGGTTCTCCAGAACATTTAATCCGCGTACAACAAAAATCTGGATGAAGCTTCCTGCTGAGGTTTTTCCTCTGCGCTACGATATGGAGTTGTTTAAAAAAGGCGTCATTAAATTTCTTAGAGTTCGGCAGCGTGTCGGTTAGAGAGGTTAGTTGGGTAGAGAGCGCCCATGGTGTTGCAAACGTCTAAAGGCGACGGTGACCTCTTTCCATCAGGTGGACCGCTTGCCTGCCTACTTTTGGCAGTATTTTTTTATGTTATAATAAAATTAATTAATAATATTTAATTATCGCAATTATTGTTTATTTGGGTAATAGATTACTCATGTGATTCTTGAAATTTTTCGATCCTTAATTAAATAACGCAATCAACCAACTTTCTAAATTACAAATTATCTTTAATTAAATAAAGTATTTAAAAGGTATTTACAGTTTTTATTTATAAATTTGTTTAACTAATAACTGTTCTAATTAAGTTGTAAAATACCATTTCATATATTTTTAATGGTAAAAGTTAATTTTATAATTCACCTTTATTATCCAATTAGCAATATAACCAGGCCCACTTTCAGCATTTTAAGTATTAAAATGCAACTTAGAAAAAGATTAGTATTAATTATAAGATTAAATAGTAATATAATATGCATGTGGCATTATTCAACTGAGCGCTTCCGTGCTTCGGAAGGCACGTTAAGCCGTCGGTCCCGGTTGTTTGTCTTAGGACAACAGTTGTTAGGCTATGTTGAAGGCCTTCGGGCGGCCTGAAAACTTCGACATGGGTTGGCCACTAACCTATGATATCCACCAAGCCGCACTGGACCAGCGTGGAGGATTATGGCCCAACTCTTCTCTCTGAGAGGAAGGCTGGAGTCCCAGCAGTGGGAACAAAATGGGCTGATTATGATGAGTAAATTAAAATTATCACATAATATACATGCGAAAGTTCACGTAGTATTACCAAACTGATTTTGTCTCGCATAGCGAGCACAAGTTCTCTTAACAAATATTTAAAACAAGCCGTCTATTTAGAGTTTACAAACTTGCCTAACGGTCTTGATCATAATCTACACTCAAGCCACGTTTGTACAAAATTATATAATTGTTTAGTTTACAACCATATAGATTAGATCCTAGGCATCAGGCATTCCCAAATTGCTCGGAAATTCCTTATATGCCATTTTGCCTATGCTGCTTATTATTGCTCCTTACAAGGATTTACCTGGCTATTAAATCATGATATTAAAGCTTTGAGGAATACTATACGCATAGGTTTCATTCAACAATCTTTTGTTATTTAAATAATTATTAAAAAATATTGAAAAACACGTGGTTCGGTGAAAGCCAAATTTTACAATCCTATATTTTTATAATCCGTTCTCCCGTTACGCTTTCCACATTGATACAATTTATTTTTTTATCCTATTATATGAATATATTAACTGTAATTTCGTTACTTTTTCGTATCTTATTTTAGCAATAATTTAACTTATAACTAGCCTGTAAAGCTTCCATTTTAATTACTGGAATAGTAATTTTCTAACGTATCTATTTCTTTAGACTACATAACTTAAGAAACCTCTGTCATAATCGTCTATATTGTCAAGTTGTAACTAGTTAGTTTCATTAAAATTCAATATGCATAGCATTATAATTCACAATGCGTAGAGCAATTTAAAATAAACTCATGTTTTTCTGAAATCCAATTATAATTATAATTCATATAATATTGAAACGTGTTTATCTTCAAATGCTAACGAAGCATAAATCACGCTTTAACGATATCACTTACTACGTATATATCGTACATATACAAGGTTAATGCTAATTATCTTGCGATAATAGCGTGACACGCATTATGGATGAGTGTCGGCAACAGAATTCAAAAATATAATAGTATATGTTCGGTTGTATGTTGAGCCCGATTCTTCTGATGATCAGTTTCACGCGCAATGACCACTGTGCCATCAGAGCATCGAATTGAGCATCACGCGTGAGTCATAATTTAAAAAACTTGTTTAGCGAGAACAAGATCTAAAATGTATTATTTGATGGGGTTTTACATCTATAAAACTGTAGGTACGAGTTGTTTTGAAGTTATGGATTACGGCAATCGGGCGCGCCTCTCCAGCGCCAGCGCTGTGCTGCACGCCTCTGTTATAGTTTTACTGAACTGGTAACTATGTGTTGTGTAGCATGCTCTACAATCGTAATCGTTCACCCAATGATTTTGGTTTCGATTTCTCTTACGATTCACATCCAGATTTGTTAACACATGTTATCTCCGTCCTCTCATGGAGAATTTGCCTGCTCTACCCAACCTTATTATTCTACGATCCAACATATATAAAATAATTCGTGAAGTTAGTTTGTTAAGCTATATACTGCTTGCCCTAGTCGTGTTGACTAGACTAATGGATTAGGTTGTTTACATAGGGTGTGTTTTAAACGAATAGCCCGAATCGTGTAGGTTCAAATTAGCGTGGCATATAGAATGATTGAATTAAAACCATTTTTAGAATGGTCCTTAGCTGGAAATTTATGCTTATAGGTTAGATACAAATTTATTGTAATAAAAATTCCTTTCTAGTTTAAGCGGTTATATTAGATACTTTTTTCCTTGTAAATGGACTCATATGGTTGTACTCGTACTTGTAGTTGCCATTCGTCATTTTAATTATGTATACGTTTATGGTTGGTGGATGCATGAACAGATATTTTTATTGAAGTAGTCAGAGTCAAGCCAAAGCCACCCTAATAAGTACATCTTTAAGTCACTGTTCTATCTAATGGGCTTATTCGCGAAATGTTTTTTTTGGGCATTCCTATGCAAACATCAAGAACGCATTTTTGTCTTTAGTTTTTGGTATTTAGCGCGTTTTTTGATAGAGCTAGAGAAATACCTACATAAAATTTTCTCTAGCTATCAAAAAACGCGCTCGTTTCGCCGTTATTACTTTAGTAGTATAAAGGCCTATTCAAACCTGGGCGTTATTCGCTACCGCGAGCGATAGAGAAATCCGAAAGGGTATGCGTTAATTTCACTATTCACACCAACGCAGATATCTCGGTAGAGATATTCGTTGGTAACTGTTAGTTGGTAACTAGTTTCGTCAAACAAACGAAAATACCGCCTCACTAGGCGGTACAAGTTTTGCTGCAGTTATGGAACTTTATATTTACCCATCGAGTTCGCGTGGTATTTTCGCTATCCACAGCGGTAGCGAATAACGCTCAGGTCTGAATAGGCCTTAAGTAAGTAATAGTGTAAGTCAGTAGTGACAGTTTGCAATTATTCATCCATCCTATTGAGAAACCTTGAGAAATCAACTGATTTCCAACGGATTTAAAATAAATCAAATAATAATTTCAAATAAAGTGTCACAATACTCAAAATAAACTTGTAAAAGCATTTTGGCTTCTTCCGATAGAGAGGCCTAAATCCTGGCATTAATTATGTGTGTGACCAAACTTTGGATGTGATCGCTAGCATAGGTAGCTACATCTAAATACGAGTACTTAAATGAATACCTACATGTTTCCGTTGTTACAATCCAAAGCCATCAACAGCAGAGTTGAGACAAATCCGTGAAATTGCTTTACGGATAATAACGGCTCACCCCATACATCTTACGTAAAGTGAACTCGATTGCCGAGATTAGAGTCGTAAAAGTCGGAAACACATTTCACGCGAGGTCGCAACTCCATCCGGTTTCCGGATAAATCTTACGGTTTACATAACATACAGAGTTTAGCATAATCCGGTTATTTAGGTCCCATTATTAGATATCGTTTGATGTGGAAGATACTCGCAGACAAATACAGTAGTGGATCTTCAACTTGTTTCTTTAACTTTGATTCAAACTGGAACAACAGCTCATTTGAGAGGATTATACATTTGTATTTACCTATGCTAGGCAGGTTTGAGATGACTGTAGGCACAAATATTTGAATTTTCTCAGAGTTGTTTCGCAAACTCAAGGCTTATAATTTATCAGGTAGCTTTATACTCATTGGTCCGATATTGTACTATGTATTACCACAGGCATTTCGAAGAGTTTAAATTTGGAATCCTTCCTGCATTACGTATAATAAACTTCAATAAAAAAATTGGTTATTGTTTTTTCATTTGACTACAACTAAGTGATTAGGTAGGTATTAACAAATACTGGCATATAACACTACGAGCAGGTATACGACACTTCAAATATCCTGTATGACTCCTCTGATATATATAAATCAAAGCTACAGATTACCCAAAAGCTACTTAGTACCGACAGCTTCAAGTAATAATTATATACCTACGTACTTTTGTGAGCAAATTTAACAAAATTATTATGATCAGCACCCTGATCCTCTACTAATCGTATACATCAAACGATTCATGATTGTTAAATATTTATTACAAACATCTTCGTCACTGTAATAGACTATTCCAGAAGTTGCCATTGCCTTAACTGAATTCGCAAATCGACCGTTCTGGATACCTCGATAGGAAACCTACGTAACTGGTTTATCGATTAATAGACATCGAATAATTCCGTATAACGTGCCTGTATTTTATGTTTAGAGCTAAGTCACTGTTTATGTTTATATCGACTTACATTATTTATGCCAGATATATTTACGCTTCAAGAATTTTCTGGCTTAAATCTTTTAAAGGGGTTCAAGGTGTGACGCGCTTCATGTATATTTTATTTGAGGGACATACGAGTATAACCATTTATTTTAATGAATTATATCACATTGTTTCAGTATTGCTATTTATCTGAAACGCTCGGCCTTATTGTCTATCTTACGGAGAATGGGAATGGGCTTCATTTTGAAATTTGAAGCCCATTCTAGGCGAAATCCTGCAAGCCTATTGGCTGGAACAGTAAATGGTAATGAGAATGAAGTGACATTTCATTCCCATTTAAGTTAGACAATAAGGCGGCTGTGTATATTTATGTGTGAGTACACACTTCCTTCCATAAATACATACACACACATACAAATATATACCTACATACGATATGACTATATGGCAGGGTTGCAGTTCTCCAAGCCTATATGCCCTTTACCATTAAAATCTTTTTACAGATTCTTGAATATATTACCAAATTAATCATAAACCCAATAAACCATAATGATATACTGTGAAAGTACGCAACTGCTAAAACTGCTAATAATAAACTGATAAACTGCACAAATAACTAGCTAGAGGAGACACTTTTGGTAACTGCAACTGTTATAGGCAGTTGTGTTAAAATGCTGTTACATTAACTCATAAATAAAGTGAAAACAAATACAGCAGACCAACTAATGCCTAACAACTAAGAAGGTGCGAAAGACAAAGATCTAACACTAGCACAGCGAAAGTGAAATCAGTTAACGTATAGTTTAGGCTACCCGCTAGGCTACCCGTAGTTCCTTTATCGAAGCCTTAATTGTTCTGCACGTACACCACCCAATAGGGATTTGCAAGTCTTATTTAATAAGAATCACGTATCTATAACTACTTCTACAGGTATTCCGAGGGCCGACATCTGCACCACATTGAAGGGAAGTACTTAATATAATTAATGCAGGAAGTTCTACTATATTGTTTGTTGCATTGCATTGTTATTAAAAGTAGTCTTGGATTCAAAAAAATCAAAACGATGATGTCTAATTGGTGTCATTCAAATTGGCTAACGGTCGTACGAGCGATCGATGCGTGATTTCGTCTCGCGATGACTTGCGAACATCAATTAGAACACTCTAAAAACTTTAATAATGTTTGGTCGTGAGTACTTGCTTTGGGTGACGAAATTGCATTCTACTATCGTTGGCTAGTGATTATTAGGATCACACCATATAGATTTTAAGAGCATATATTGTAAGCAGAAAAAAAAGGATATTCAATTGGCGTAGTTCAAATAGGTTAATGGTCGTACGAGCGAAAGATGCGCGATTTTGTCTCGCGATGACTTGCGAACATGAATTGGAACACTCTAAAACGTTTATGTTTGATTGTGAGTTCTTGCTTTGTGTGGCGAATTCGCTATTAATGAATAGGATCACACTATATAATTTAAAGGTCATATACTGTTAAGTATGAATGATAGACCAAAGAATGCAATGCCGTTCTTAACTACCAACACTTGTCAGGAAACAGTGGGAATACGAGATGAGTGGTATAATAAAACGAAAATAAGAACCAAAGGCTTATTATACCATTTTTATATATAACCCCTGTAAAATGTTTATGTAGTTCGATACACAACGATACGAAAAAATCGAGAAGTTTAGCTCTCGAAGCTCAAAGAAAGATCAAGAAGCTAATATTATTGGCATCTTTCGTTATTGTGTCCCATAAAACGTTTTATTACAAAGAAAGAATTCTCCATATATAAACATAAAGTCAAGCCTGTGTTTCTCGCAAGGTTAGGCAAAGGCTGTTTTCCACTTGCTACGATTCTGCCATATTTCTTCTGCATATAGATCTTCATCTCAGACATACATCACAACTTAGTACACTCTTGACCTGGTCCTTCCCCAGAATCATCATTATTTAAATTTTTACCCCGGCTAGAGATTATAGCAGGGTCCGCACGTTTATAAATATAATTTGTAATGTAATAGATACTTACCTTGAGAAGGATACCTAGCTAGCTAATAATAAATAAGAAGTAAGATTAGTAATATAAATATATTAAATAGATAACGTGACCTGACCAAGTTTCACTTTACGGAGTCCCTCTTTCTATAACGTGACTTGACCAAGTTTCACTTTACGGAGTCCCTGTTTCTGTAACGGCGAACTCTTCATTATTATTGGCCTATGACATCGAGCCAGTCCATCTCAAGCCCAATGGCGCCATTGTCGATGGCAAAGCCTATCCCAGTCTAAAATCCATTATTCTATGGGGATATACGACACATAGTGATAAGCGTTTAATTATTAGCCTTATAGCATCGATCCAATCTTAAAAAAAAAATAACTGGTTTTCTTTTTCAGGAATCCATTCTCTCTCTCTTAAAATCCCAATGATCCCAATTCAAATCCGTTTATTCGTGACGTCCTCTCTGTCATTCCATCATTTTTCTTTAATTTTTAAATTTCCCATATTGTTGGTCAGTATCGAAATAGTTATATACAATCAAATAAGTATTTATGCAAGGAAATATGATCATAATATGAAATTATATTACAAATTAAATATATGGAAGTCCCTTGTATTGAGGTTAGTTGATATGGTGAAAGTATTCATCCACCGTTAACTGATAAATTAGAGGTGATTTTTAATTTTACCTATATCGATGAGTAAGTAAGGAATACAATGTTAACAACATATAAACACTAAGAATATATCCTTAACTTTACCACAATTGTAAAATAAAATAATTTAAAAGTATACACGACTTTTCGGCTCAAAATAGTTTAATTTCAATTAATCACGATTTTTTCAAATCTCATGTTGGATATTTTACTTTTCACTGCCATATGATATTACAATAAAATTAATGATTTTTGATGTAATAAAATATCATATAATAATTTGAGGTATACGAGGATACGTATCCTAAAAACCATTGTGTTATAAATACTAAAATTAAGTTATAAATACTATATGGAATTCGATGGCGTTGCCATAATCGATAAAAAATTTAAGTAAGTAGGTACATCTATCAGTGCTACCAAACTGGATTTGATTTATTTTAATACTAAAGGTCGCAAGTACTTTACTACTATTATAAGGCAAGATGTGTAAAATATTATGATCAAGTCATAGACATCAGCTTTAAGATGTACACGTTCATTGTAAGGCCCCAGATACACGAGCAGCTTGAAGGAGTCAGCATAGACTGCTTTAAGCTGCGACTGCACAGACTAGGGCTGGACTACAGTCTTCCACTTACACACATGAAACCCGGTCAGAATATCTGTGCACCTCGCTGGAATGCGGCGCCTCTCCCGCTTCCCCTGTCACCTCTCCGCGCACTCCCCGGTGCGACAGTACGGTTAGCATCTTCGTTGCCGATACACGTCCCGATAATTTTGTTATTTTCGCTTTGTTGTTGTTTTGTTTTTTAATATTTATTGTTAAGTTTAAACTGTTTACTGTTAAGTTTGGACTGGTTTGGTTGTTATTACAATTGTTGTAGCTGTTAAACTGAAGTCATAGGAAAAACAATACACAGCGAATCAAGAAATTTAATCTTGAAAGTGCTCAAGTTTTTTGAATCGGAGAAAGCAAATAAACAGTACACCATACCTGTAGACCAAGTGGTGAAACGAACTTGTGCTGCAACTGGGATATCAAAGAGGACTCTAATGAAAATTAAAAATGAAGCCAAAGTACAACCACCTACTTCGCCGGGCGCTAGTCCGACTCCAAGTACTAGTAATAATTTAGAAACCCACCCAGAACCAAAATTATCGACACCGGGTAAGAAGCGTAAACAGTACAAAAAACGAAAAAAAATACTGGGAAAAGGATCATCTAGCAGATGACAACATCACACAACTTTTAATATCACTAGGGGAAGATAGTTCGGAGAGTTCAGAAAGTGAGAGTGAGGAAGATACAATGTCAGGCATAGAGTCAATAATTTATAGTGACTGAGTTTAATAATAAATGTTTTTGTAATCAAAATTATTGTTTTTTAATAACAAACCCTTCATCAATAATAAATTGATTTGAAAAGGTTAGTATTTTTTTTTTACCTCCACATTTCTCGAAAAATCTTTTTTCTCACCGTACCCAGACCGCCGATATGACGTCACGAGGTCAGGTGCACAGATATTGTGACCGGGTTGTACACGAAACCGCTCAAGCTGTTGTAAATGCTTCGGGTGGTTGGCGGTCAAGCTGTCGCCAGGCATATACTGACTCCTCGAGCTGTCGACTGCTCTCGCGCAGCGTCTCCTCCCGCGCTCGTGATTCCACGTCACGCGCGCTTCCCGCCGTTGATCAGTAAATAGCAAACCAACTGCTCGAGCAGTTAAAGCAATGGCATCTTCAAGCGGTTGACTATGACTGCAAGAGCGGTCCGTGTATGTTGATCACTGGCTAACTGCTCGAACAGTCCGAGTATATCGGTTCTAAAGCGAAATTATCTGTAGATGACTGTTTACGCCGCCATCCAGCTATACCAGCTATTCTACAGACACACGTTATAGTATGATATGGTATGACTGACATCTATTACTATAAATCTATTAGTGAATTATCTTCAAGGAATAAATAAAAGCATATTTTTTTCTTGTAAAATGATTACCCGATACGTGAAATAAGAAATGGTTTTTTAACAAACAAATCCAAATTCGGAAATTCAATTATTATTTAAGGAACAACTTTACCTCTTTTTCATCTAACTTCACAGTAAACAATCTTCGCAAAAATCGGCTTGTTATCGCAAAGATAGATTTAACGAGGGAAAAGCTTGTTTTTCGAAGCCTGATACCAATTACACGAAGGACTTTTACGAGAAACGAATATCTTTTCCTCTACGTAATGTAGCTATATAGTTCATTTAATACTTATAAGTAATACATTAGATGGTATATGTAACATAATAGTGTTGTTATTCATTATCATATACCAACTATTATGAAGTAGGTACAATTCATAGCCATACTATATTTTTGGGACTTTCGTATAACTACTGGTGATACTTACATGAGAACCATATTAAAGCGAAAGCAATGATAACTCAGGGGCAAAATTAATCTATATCAGAGGTAGTGAGGAAGCGCTTACAGCAGAGCTTGACTTGGCGATCTTAAGCAACGCTTGGTGCGGTCAGGAGTTGGATGGGTAACTGCTAGTGACATTATTCAACTGAGCGCTTCCGTGTTTCGGTATCGTTTACGTGAAACAGTACAAACTGTCATGTACCTAGGGCACCCAGCTGTGACACAGATAACTCACAGTTTGACGCCAAAGAGTGAAATATTGACGCTTTTGATACGAACGAAAAGAAAGAAAAACATTAGCAGTTTTGATAAAAGGAGTGATGCTCATTCCATCAACACGCGAAATAAGCACAAGCTATCCGTACATGTAACGCGTCTCCACAGAATAAGTCATTCTTTTATGGGACAATGTATACGATTCTATAATAAAGTTCCCAATGTTATCCGAGATTTGCCTATTAATAAGTTTAAAATTACTATTAAAACTAAACTCTGTCAAAAAGTTGGATACTGTTACTTGGAGGATAAAACAGCTTGGGACTGATCACTCCAGGATCTATCTACTCCCCCCCCGAAGGGTTCTCGCATTGACGTGGCGGGGGGGCTCAGTAACCGTGGCTAGGTACACCACGGTGAAGCCAAGAGGAACCCAGGGGCCGCGCCGGCGTTGGGGTGCGCTGGCCGGCTCAGGCGGGCCGCTCCTATGGGCTTTGGCCGCCAAGTCCACATAGGAGTGGCGGGGTCCGGGCGCTTTGGCGCAGACTCGAGGAGGTGGGGCCCGGGCGCTTTGGCGCAGGCTCGAGGAGGTGGGGCCCGGGCGCTTTGGCGCAGGCTCGAGGAGGTGGGGCCCGGGCGCTTTGGCGCAGGCTCGAGGAGGGGGGCCCGGGCACTTTGGTGCAGGCTCGAGGAGGTGGGGTCCGGGCGCTCGGCGCAGACTCGAGGAGGTGGGGTCGCGGGGGGGCTATCCCTTGTGGCTGACGTAGCAGGCGGTGGGGCTACGTATCCGACCCACCGCAGGGAGACCACGGGCGACCAGACACGGGGAAGTCTGGCGCCCATTGTTGGCGAGTTTGGTCTCCGAGGCAGTTGCGGCGCGTCATGTGTTCTGGCGTGCCGCGAAGAGAAGGGTCCGGCAACGGACAGCCACGGCGGGTTCGCGGTCGTGTGAAAAATCTGTCCCGCGTTCCCGCCGAGGGCGGCAGTGACGGAACACCCCGGGGTTTTGGTGGGTATACGGACTCCCACATAACCACCTCCCTCCCCGTGGTGGGTGGTATCCATAAAGGATTTCCCCGGGACAAAAAAAAAAAAAAAAAAAAAAAAGGATCTATCTACTCGTGTACTAAGATGTCAAAGTGTAGCGTGTCTTGCCCTACTGATACCATTATTATGTTCTCTTTTGTAAGGCAACACACTAGAGCTAATATTTGTAGTACCTAAGTAAAAATATTGTAAAAACATCTATATAAAAAGAATGGCCCCGAGTTTCTTGCCGCTTCTTCTCGGTAGGCTCTATATATTTTGGAACGTGGCGGTAGTCTTTAAAGTACATTATAATGAAAAATTGACGTTCATAAGTGCGTCTTTGATGCCTAAATTGAATAAATGATTTTGACTTTGACTTTGACTTTGAACACTCTACCGCATTTTTTTGTGCTGCGGCCTGTGGCTTCAATACATAACTGGTGTAATCTGATAATTACATTGTGTAAAGGCTTGGAGATTTTATCAAAACGTATGTGAAACCGTACATAAAAGGAGCTTAATTTGGGCACCCCAGATGTGACTAGTCTGCAAACAACAACGCAAACAATTATTTTAGCGTATGTATAGACAAGTATTTTAACTGGACCGCTCATTTTGGGCATGTTTGTGCTAAACTAAATCGATTCCTTTTTTGGTTTAATAATATTACGATGTAAGTTGAATGTAATAACTGCTGTTACGGCTTAACATGGGTATCAAATCTTTGGCGTGTTAGCTCCAAAATAGCTTTTAGTTTGGGAAATTACACTGACATTACAAACACGTTCTTATTGCAAAAAGTCCATACAGAAATGTTTGTGTGGATCAATTAAAACTGATCTTGACTTGCTTATAAACATAAAATGTAAGTTGGAGTTTTGTGAGGGAGTATGCTCTTAGGTTTGTGCATCTGATTAAAACGTATTCTAGAATGATTCATTACTAATTTAGTAGAGCAACATTAAATAACCACAACTGCTTTGCAATGGCTATTACAGTTTTATGGTTGTACGCCTAGGACTTTCAGATAGCTCCTTCTCCGATCTTTGGAGTGAAGCTTCACAAGTCGTCAGTACCATTGTGTTTCTACGTTTTCCCTTATTACACTGAATCATCTACACACATCAACATGGTCTAGGGATATTTCAATTAAACCTAAATAACTAAAATTCTATTTACTTTTTGTTAAGACCTACCTGTGGTTATAACCTTTTGAAATTCATAGACAATAAATATGCACTAAACGTATTATAATTAGATGATATGTAATCCGTTCTGAATATTTACCGACTAATACTACTAATTCTATAGTACTCTTCTACCATATTTATCTTACATTCAAACTTCCTATTCATTGAATTTATTCAATATTATTTAATCGAATATAACTTTTATTCGATTAATTGATTCACTAATACCTTCTAAAACTCACTCCATAACCTATTCCACAAACACATGTTAGTCTAGTCAGAAGAAAGGGTCGAAACTCGCTAACCCTCTCTAAAGCCTTAAAAATGTGGAACGGGAAAACTCATCGGCTGATCCTAAGCACAACGCCAGCCCTTAAATAGTTGCAGTGTCTCTAAGATCTTCAAGCTTTGAAGGTCTCCGTGGCATTCGTTAAAACCTTCCCGCATAGGAACTTCCCTTGCCACAATGCACTACTAAACTTACATACAAGTATAATATTCGATGCTTGGAAATACAGCCTTAGTGTCGAATATGTGGCTGTGGTGGTCACAGAGGCGAATATTAGTGTAATATGACAATTTGTAAGTGCCCCCGTAGGCCTATACAGAATAAACGATTTCATTTCATTTGTGATGAACAGAAATGTTTGCTGTCGGATCTTGGATGTTGCGATATGTTATTGTGTGTACCCATCCCTCCCGTGACACGGTGAATCCTAGTGCGGGGGTATGAGTATGCTAAAGTGGGGAGAAAGAAAAGTCGTCATGACTGCCCATATAGATTGTGGTATCACCCAGACCAGTTATGTGCGGTACTTAACTGACCAGCGCTCATTAGCCCGATAAGTCTTATTTAGTCTTTCACCCAATAATTTCACTTGCTACAGTAAACTTCAAGTTTAAATACAATAATGCTTGCACACTTGATAGGATATCTGCAACTTCAGTGGTATCCAACGAGATAACTTTAGAAATCTGCAGAAGAGTTCTACAATGTCATCTTTAGCATCATCCGTACGAAGATCACTGAAGAGTCTCACCTTCCTACAATCAGAGGTAATCGGCCCCTATATAGACACAAAGTCTATTGAATTTCGACCTTATCCATTACTACTGAGGACGTGGTTGGCACAGCTGAGTGTAAAGCCATTGAAACTGAGTTAACTCTACCCACTGACAGTTGGAATGGTTTTATACGCGATAAGGGTTCCATTGTGCCACAGTCTAGTCAATAACCATCTGTGAATAGGAAGTTATTTATTTTATAGAGAATAGAGGATTATGAAGCGCAAACTATTGGATAAATTTGAGTCGTACTAATATATGATGGCATATGAATTTGCTTAAACCGATTAGAAATACGACTGAATAATTTTTAGTATATGGGTTGGTAACAGAACAGCTGTTTAAAGGTAAAAGAAAAAAAAATGGCTTTATGAAACTTATACGTATATTTATATTTGGGTGGGTGTTTGTTACTTTTTAGAGTGGCTTGCCTTATTTGGAAAAAGGAATCCTTATTAAGGGCCACATCGTTGTCTGTCATTTTATCTGCGAGAAGATATTAAATTTAAAGGGCGATTTTAATATTAAATACGTTCTATGGTTCCATGGAAGAATGACAGAAATATATTGTGAGGTAGTATGACGGTATGGTCACTCGGCGCGAGAGTCCGACTTGCACTTGAACTATACGAAATAGATTTTCAATTTGACCCAAATCAAGAAACTATTCGTGTTCAAAAAATCCATCAGCATCAGAAAGTTCTTTGGCGAGAGAAGTGAATATCTCTTTGAATATCTTAGTATAAATTTATCGTTCCCATAAAATAACTATCAAACTAGATTGTTTAAGGGAAGCTTCGCGGTTTGGACTAACTCTGCACCATTGAGCGCTTTGTTAGTGGCATTAACTTGGTGCAAACGACTTAGGCAAGTGGTATTCAGATTGTCTACAGAAGCGTTCACAGGGCAGTTAGACTTGTTTCAGTACCTAAGAACGTTTTAAGTCTATTTGTCATTAACAATTAACGTTTTTAAACCATTGGACACTGTGTAGCATTCGAACATGATTGTCTTTAGGTAATTTTTGAGGCATTTGCACAGCGTAATAACTTGGATTCTAGAATAATCTACAGGCCACGGTTAGAGAAAAAGAAGATAAAATTACCTAAGCCAAAAAAGTACATACAAAAATAAATTAATCTGCTTGACACTATCCACATATTTTTTTGGTTGACAACGTAATGAATTCCACCGGACCAGTTTTCATCCATGTAGGTACTTTTGCTAATGCGCGTAATAAACACGTACTTATACTTACGGTTTTAGGGTATATTATTATATAACAATAGCATGATAAACTAAACTAAAAAGGTTATTCCAGTAAACAAAACATACACCCAAACGAATCCAAAACTGTACACAAATCCACAGCATAAACATCTCCGAAAAGAAATCAACTAAGTTAACAAACTTCGACTTTTCAATCCCTACCTGTTCGCCTTTTTGACCTCCCTTCAATTGAATCTTGTACTTCTAAGGATCTTTTTCTATTTTTCTTTAGAAGTATATTGATTATATTTCTTTACGACTTAAGAGATTGCTTTGTAAGCTGATAATTTAAATAAACATACGTAAAACGTAACATAGTTTTTATGCACATGATTTGAATAACAGTTCCCAGCAAGCGCAAACTATTAAAATATTAACAAACTTCTGATAAGTATATTTACTATTGAAATTAGCAAAGTTGATTTGCAATCTTTTCAAGTTAATTCCTGACTTGAATATTAGGTTAGTTGTATTTGAAGATAAGTAAGTAGGTATATGCAATAAAATTTAAAAAACCAAATTCAGAATTCTCAAAACTACGGCAACTTTCCAGAAACGCATTCTGAATTGCATCAATGCAAATGATCCAATCAAGGCCGAGTTCTCTGGTTACTTGGACTCTTGGTCCGTGTCTTAGTAATATTACATAATATGTACATTTTTATGAAATATATCTTATTCCCTTCTGCACTACCAGTAGTGTAGAAAGTAGATCTTAGACTTAGAAGTATATCTGATAATATCAGATATACTTCTAAGATCTGGCATTCCCCGCTGCACTACCAAGCTACATGATACAGTAAGTACAGAATACCCTAGCCCTAAGAATGTTTATACTTCGTTTGGCAGCAAGTTTCACCATGATGGTGTAACCGAGTTTTACAGACCTTGATCCAATCGTGCTTGATGTCTGACTGGGAAGTTAAAAGTTTACTTTTAAATTATATTATTCTTACTATTAACGATATGAATAACATAATTTTAACGTTTTACTATTTTTACCAAATATTATACTGAGACAGCTCTGAATATTATGAAATGTATATTATAAATGTATATAATATTATCGCAGCCAGTTAGTTACTAGTTAAATTAAAAAAATACCAAAAAACGGAACCGACTAGTGTCTATTATTATCTATATTAGTGTCCCTTGCTAATTATTACGTAATCGATTGTCATTCACCCTCAATGACCTATTTTGATGATTTGATGGTGTCTTCAAATCATAAAGACGTTTTAGTTATTGTAGTGTACCTCAAAAACTGCAAATAAAAAAAACAGAATTTGATGAAATTTTAATATTATTTATTTATTATTTTAATTATACTCCACCAAACAAAGAAGAATTTTGAGAATCAGTATACAAATGGGGGAGAACTCTGTGAACATACAAAAAAAAAGGCCTCCAGCCGAATATAGAACCTCTTCCTTTTTTGAAGTTGGTTAAAAATTAGTTGTTTCAAAAATATACATTTAACTGTCGTTGTCCTTATAGCAACAATAATTTAATAATTATGTTACGCGTTTTTGAGAGGTTATCCCTTGTGAAGTAAAAGGTGCCAGTCAATCCATTACGTTATCAGATACAGTTGCACAATTAAGAATTATTTTAAAAATGTTACAAAGTTTTTCCCGCTTTTTTCCAAAACACAGAGGTATCCGTAACTTAGGGGTATAGTCTGCTGCATTCATATTGACACCTTCGGACATTAGATGGACGTGCCATTCATCACTCGTCCCAGTTCACGGTTCATTTACTACGTGTCTCAAACTCGCGTGAAGTCAGCTAGGGATTCGTTCCTTATGCTCTTTGTGTTGTTATTAATTGTTCGCTGCGTGGATTAAGGGAAACACGCAACAAGATGTTGTTTTGAAGTAGAATTATAACTTGTGATTTTTTCTTCGTAGCATTGGCACAGATTCAGAAGCAGCGACACTTGTGCCAGGTTCGTACATACTTTTTGTTGTCATTCTGTTACTAATGCTATGGACATTAGTTTTAGATGTTTCATATATAGTAATAATAATGTTTACACATTTAAACCCTGCAATTCCTTTCGAAAAAAACATGGAAATATACATTAAGTATATGGACACATATATCTATGTCTCTAAAGAGACATATATGTTCCTCACAAGCAATGTGCAAGAACAATGTGTTGATATAGAGTTGTCTAAGTTAACGAGTCCGTCATGATCCGTATATGATGCAGAACCGACATATTCCCCTTTTAAATTATTTTTTTTTCAATATTATATTAAGTGCTTTTGATTAATTGGCTGCAGTGGCTGGGATAAACAGGTGTGTGATGAGAAGAAATTATTGTTATTGGAACTTGTAAGTTTGTGTTTGGTGGGTATTTTTTGTGTGTATATTAACGTTCTGCACTCTCCTTGAAAACTTTGTGTTTGCACTCAAGTTTAGTAAAAATACTTTTAGTTTAATGCTTTTAGGATTCGTGGAGGTAACGTACGGTTGCAGAACTGAGAACTCTTTGGAAGATTTGATTTTTATTTTTTTATTTACTGAATTAACAAAAATCTTATCTATGGAGAGTGGCAGGTAATCGATGAAGTAAATGTTAACAGTGATCTAAATGATATTGTCTTATCCGCGAAACTCACTGCCGCGCAAAACTTTGTTTGCGTTGGAGCATTGATGTCATTTAAATATAGCAGAAATATAAAGCATAATATAAAGCAGAAAAAAGCAAGGCTTGCAGGTATATGCTTGTAAGTCTTTATTACTCTCACAAGAAGTGATAACCCAATGAAATTAATTTAAGCGCGAGTATTCTATGCCAAATTATGTAAAATCCTTCTATTTGTATATACGAGTACGTGTACGTGCAGTAGATTCCTGTAGGATATGATGGTGTGAAACAGCTTCTGCAACTCTAGCTAGCTTTTGCACTGTAGATAAATCTTGCTGAAATCCAATATGATCGACGAGTGCAATGAACTAAATGCGACGATCACACAACGCACGAAGCAAACTATTGTGAAATATTGTTTGAAATAGTTTTCCAAAAAGTGGTAGAAGGCTGATATACGGTCAATATCAAATACTGAAATGTTTTCCCTGGTTTGTTACTTTGTTATGACTTTGGGTACTTTCTATAACAACAGGACATATTGTAGAGTGAGGCAGTCTAAGTATCTTAGTGTTCTTACTTACTTATCAATTTACTGTAAGCTTTGTGAGGAATTTTCTCTTCGAATCATCTTATGATGGTTTGAAATCAGAAACTTTACGAGTTTTCAGTGTTGAAATTATGTCTTTAAGTTCCGTAAGCGTCCCAGCATGGAATGATTAACAGTGAAATAACTACTTAGTGCTGTTAAACATTGATCAATATTTGTAACTTCATCACAATCCCACTTTTGTGTCAAAAATATAATGTTCAGGAATGTGTAGGGTATATAATTAAAAGATATTGATATTGTTGGGTAGCAGTTTAGGTACTTAGATACTAACCTAGCCTTTTGATTTCAATGCTGGAATAGAAATTTTTCAAAATGATTTGTATTGGTTCGTTAGAAGGCGTCAGAGTCATTAACAACTAAGCTAACAAGGCCATCTAAAATAATAGTATTAATGGAAAAAACATATCTCTCTCTCATTAAATTGTGTATAAACCTTCCTTAACCTTTCGTTTCATTAAAAGCCATTCCATTTGTAATAAGTATGGTGTTCCTTGGCTTGGATTTGCTAGTGAATTTTTGAACACGATGATTGTATGCTGTAATTGAGTGTTTGTTAACATAAAAAAATTAAATACAACTCCAGCATAGTTCAACACCTTTGCAAAAATTCGCAAAGCACATTTTTTTTTGTTTCGATTTACAAAGAAAATAATTATGATTCGATTGTCAAATAAGGAACATTCGCGCGCTACCCTCATAGCCGTAATATTACTTCTTACAACTATTTGTTGATTGATATCGTCTATAACTTTTGCACACAAATCGGAAAATAACAGTCTGATCTTCATCGTAGTAAGAACTATTAATGTATCTTCATCTAACTCTCATCTATTAACTAATAATAGTTTTCATAAAACAAATAACAACATTATCCAAGTTATCAACAACTCGGAGAAAGTAAGTTATTCATTATCTGATGGTTATTGCATTTAAGTATGGAGTTATTGATGTATGTTTAAGCAGCAAATCTAACGTTGAGCAGGAAACTCACAATTATAACAGTTCATTCCACTAATATTATAAATGTGAAAGTTTAGATAAATGGATGTATGGATGAATGTTGCTCTTTCACACTTAAACGGCCGGGCCAATTTTGATGAAAGTTGGCATGAAGGTAGATGAGGCGCTGAATTAACACATATGATACATTTCATCATCATCATCCATCACCACGCGGGTGAAATCGCGGAGAACAGCTAGTTTTATATATGTTTAAAGCTTGTAGCGGACCTTGCTACTGTCAGTCATTGTATAATGTAGCCGCTGGTGCTTCCCGTGTGGTCCCATTTAAATTTCATCAAAATCGGTCCAGCAGTTTTTGAGATACACTCCAATAACTGAATAGAATGGAAGTCGGTATAATATTTTTCAAATTGTACTTGTTGTCTATTTGTTAATTTAAATGAATAGGCTCCGAAACTACTGGACCGATTAGAAAAAATCTTTCACTTTACTTTCAAATTTTATAGGATGCTAGGCATATCCTATTTTAAAAAAGTTGACAATCCGTACGAAAACTTCGATAATGTAACCCAAGGTGTGGAAAAAACACCAAAAAGTCCTTTTATCACAAACGTTGCAGAAACTATTGACGATATAATATTAGTCTATGCTATTGACAATAGAGCAAAGTGATGTACTACAGTTGTATAGAAGACGTCAATATCTACAAAGAAGTCCACATTACCATATGTGTAACTATTACAGTTATGTCACAATAAATACTTTTTAATTTTGAAATATGCAATTGTAACGCCAGTACAAATCAGGCCATATCATTCATACCTTGGTATTTAATAATAATCTAATAATAAAGAGGAAAGATATATGATTGATTGTTTGTTTGTAATGGATACACGTAAAACTACTTAACCGATTCAAACAATACTTTTACGAGTATAAAGCTCAATTTATGTCTGAGCTATGCCTGATTTATGATACGCTATATTTGATTCTACCTCAGCATCAGCCATCACTATGCGTGTATAACCGCGGAGCGCATCTAGTATTAATATATAATGTTATAAAGAGCAAAGATTTGTTTGTTTGTTTGAATTGAATAGGTTCTGAAACGAAAAGACCGATTTGAAATATTATTTCACCATTAGAATCCTTCATTATTCCTGATGAACATAAGCTTTATATTTTGATTCATCATCATCATCCATCACCATGTGGGTGAAGCCGCGGAGCACAGCTAGTAACATATGCAGTTACGTTACGTTAACTGTACTGTAAAATGCGCTTCTCCGTCTGCTTTCAGTTTTGGTATTCATTCTTAACAACATATTTACTCAATTAAGGTTTAAGAAATTGATATTAAATGCAGATGCCCTAGGGAGCCAGAGAGTTTTTTTTACACAAAGGAATTAACTCAAAACCATTTTATTAATTTAATACGGTCTCAAAACTTCACAGAGATTACTTACCTATTTATTTAGCCAGCAAAGATATCCGCCGCTTATAAATACTTTTGTTTGTTTAACGAAGTTTCAGTGATTTTGTATAAATCGTTTTAGATGTACCGCACGGCTTAGCGGCTTCATAAACAAACTAATTCGTTTCATTCGACAAGGTAACGGTTCGTGTTTATTTTGAATTCCTGGTTTTATAGAAGGTAGAACCCAATGTTTTGTGAACAAATTGATTTCGGTCAAAAGATTCGATTGATAAAATTGGTTGTTGATCTTACGACTCTCTGCGTTACGCCTCATACAAGATATTTATTCGTACAGTTTCCGGAATAAGAGTCTGACTTTTTCATAATATTAGGTACGTAAAAGTAAAAAGTTGATTACGGAACAAGATGGCAATAAGCACGCGTCATATTCATTTAATTTAATTATACATACAATTATTGTATTGAATTAGATTTACTTACCCACATTGAGTTATTGACCAGTTAAAATCAATGCAGCCGTGACGTAGATTATGTAAGTGCATATACCAGTTATTTTCTTTGACTTTGGTAGATATTATTGGTATTGATTTTTGATTTGTTTTATGTTGTGTTTCTTTTTATTTCTAAAATTGTATGCGTTGGGTATGGCATAGATCACTGTCGATCAGGCGTTTGTTTGTTTAAGTGAAACATATTTAGTACCTACTTCATTACTTTGCACTGTATTTATTGTTTGTGTAATAAAATATATAGAGATGAATACACTAGTACATCCATCTATATATATTTTATTCTAAATTATATAACGGTCACATAAATTTACCGTTTATAGCTATTGTCCCTGACTACTGATCAAGGACAGGTCATTTGTATACATGTGAGTTATTATATATTTGTGCATATTGTGAGTTGTAATGTATACTTATAGTGTATGTAGTTTTTTATTTTCTTATTATGTTGTAGTTGTGTTCTGATGTTCGTGATGTCATGTAAAGGGTTCCGACTGAAAATCAGTAGCTAAGGTCTAATGATATTAGTTAAATGCTGAGTCGGGACCTACATTCGTGATATTACGCAACATTTCATATTGTATGTTACTCGTAATTATGTGTGTAGGTATATTATATTGGAATGTTATGTTGCGTGTATATCATGAATAAATATATTTTCTTTCTTTCTTTCTTTCTAGTTTTACATAAAATATTGTGTTAATTTTATATAATATTAAGAAAAGCGAGAATAAATTGACTACCTGACTACGGGTTATAGAGTATTGGCTGGAGTACAAGGCTGATGATGAGGTAGGGCTACCTGGGTTGGCATTAACGGATTGTCTGAACACTTCCAACCACAATCCACAGTTTACCCCGCATAATTAGCAGAACTACTAAGTATAAACGATGCTACTGCCACTTTCACCTGGTTCATTAGAAATAGAAGATGACAAGGTACATATATATACGAAGAACGGTTTTTTCTCCTTATATAAAAGACGGTTCTTCGTAGATGTACCTTGTATCCTTTTGAATTTTTTGATTAAGCACGCGAATAGCATTAGAAACCATACTTAGTAATTTATTAGCACATACGAATACTACAGGTGCAATCGTTAAACGAAATTATCAGTTACTAACTGCACTCCACGGTTTTACCAGCGTGGTGATGGATGATGAGGAGGATGAATTAAATAGAGCGTATGTTACTCATGCTTAATATAGTTTTCTACAGGTAAAATAATTACTTGAACCAGTTATATAAATTTTGCGTTTATCCGTTACCAAAAAACTATCAAATATTTACTCTTTTTTTTTTAGAATAGATGATGATTAATACCAAGGTACGAATAATGTGGCGTTTGTACCGGCGTTACTATTGCTTATTTCAAAATGAAAAAGTATTTATTGTGACATAACTGTAATAGTTAGACATTATGGTAATGTGTACTTCTTTGTAGATATTGACGTCTTCTAAGAACTGTAGTAGTACTTTGCCTTATTTTCAATAGCATAGACTAATATTATATAGTCCATAATTTTCGCAGCGTACGCGATATAAAGACTTTTTTGGTATTTTCTTCACACCTTGGGTTACATTATCGAAATTTTCATACGGATTCATTACTTTTTTGAAAATATTATATAGCCTATGTTCATCAAAAAAATGTAAGATTCTTATAGTGAAAGAGTTTTTCTAACCGGTCCAGTAGTTTCGGTGCCTATTCAATTCAAACAAATAAACAAACAAATCTTTCCACTTTATAATATTAGTTTAGATATAGCAACTTGAGAAACTATCTCGCAGTCATATGAACGATTTGAAAATTGTATACCTACTAAGTCATAGTACGTTTCTAATATATAATATTTATCTATTGATCATAATACGAGTATGATTTAACAAAAATCAAATGACATAATTTAAAATAATAAATTGTTGATCAATATTACGTAAAATGGTTGTGTTTACTACACAAGTATTATGTATCATGTATATTATATAAATATGTATAAATTAATGGGCTAGGACCTAAAACCTTACGGTTAAAGCACTAACATGAATGGAGTCGAAACATTTTACAATATTTCGTTAATATATCTCTCGCTATTCTTTGTATTTTATTGTAAAAAAATACCTTTAAAGCAGCATCGGTGATTTGTGCAAATCACAGATGATTTGCGCGGCTGGATGCAGCCACTCACTGACGATTGCGAGGTTGAACGTCATTTCAAAGCGAACTATTTGGATTTCGATATATTCCATTATCAATCTCGATATTTGATTTGATATTTGATCGATATTTGACTACATGAAGCGACTCGGTTGATGGACTTATACACCTAAAGCTATAAGCGTGGCTTCATTTGGGGTTTCTTTTGAGTTCTTCGAATATAAGTGCCTACCTTTCACCTAGTGTTGATACTTTCTTTATAGAAATCCTATAGTCACAATTATGAATGTATATATTTCGTTTTGTATTCTATTAGTTTGAAATGAAATTAACTTACAGGTAGAACTTTGTATGGGAATTGGCATATCAGACACACGTCTCGAATAATTGGCTCGACTGGCCGGTTGGTTCAATAGGTAGATTCCTGCCTTCTGGCGTGTTAGTCCTGAGCTCGATCCCGGACAGGTCCAACATTCGTGTGCATAAACATGTCATTGACCTGTGTACGGGTGTGTAAAACAGTCATCAGGTTACCATAGTACAGGCTCAGGATTAGTTTGGGACCTGAAGAGCTTGTGTACAAGTTGAACCTTTTTTATTAAATTCTCCCCTCGATCAACACTTTAGTGGAGTAACTAGTTTCATTTAAGTGACATTGAAATCATGTTTTTATCTTCAATTAGATTTAGAGAGAACATTTAGGGGATTACTTATCCTTCCTCCTCCTCCTCAGTCGTTCCCTCAGTGTTGAGTATTGTGACTCTTCTGAAGTCTCCTAACTGCTTCCCTCCACTTTTTTCGGTCTGTGGCTTCATGGAGAGCTACGTTAACTGGCATATCGAGCTGCTGAAAAACCTGGTCAGACCACCGTTTTGGGTTTCTGCTTCTTTTCCTTTTGCCATACTTATCCTCAAGAGCAGTAAAACTCTGTGTGAATAGATTCGTCCGGGGTATTACTGTCACCATACATTTGTCTACCATGTATCAGTAATGTTCGCAATACTGTATTTTGGTTTTAAAGTTATATGCCGGTAAAATGACAGGCACATAAGACAACTTAATGTCTTAGGGTTACCGGCACAGTGTAGTTCGTCACTGAAGTGAGGAAATCTTTCCTCCGGCCCAGCAAATGGCTGTGGACGAGGTAACACTGGTTTTCTATGTAGCCCCAGCCACCACGGCTGTGGGCGAGGTACTACACATTCTTATTGTAGCCCCACCCAAAGTACAGTCATGAGTGCACAACGCGACGATCCTGGTCGCGGTGTGGACCCATGTCGCGGAAATGGGGGGAGGCGAGGTATTTCCGTTTGTAGCCCCAATCAAGGTAGTGATTCCGATCACGGTGTAGGCTCCGGCCGAGGTAATGACTGTGGGCGAGGTACACAAGGTTATGATTTAGTGGTAAACACAGTCAAACACCGAGCTCGCCGGCGAGCTCGAGGCAAAAGTTATGTCTAAGTTAAAGTTATGTCTTGGTTAGATTCTCTCCAAATAGTCGTAGAGTTAAAATTCATAGGGCCCACTTTCAACGGTACACTTATGTACCGGGGCGATTCTCTCCTACTCCCCTCTCTCCTGGCGACGGCCTAAGCCGAGGTCCGTACCTTAGTGGTGCCCTTGAGCAAGTCGCCTACTCCTCTCCTTGCGGCGAAGCGTCTTCAACGCTCGCCTTAGGCGGTGCGCCCTCTGCGCCCGCATCTGGCTGAGTGCCATCTGCGCTCGCCAACCGTCCGGTGACGCTGTAAATGCCGGTAGAGGCAAACAGCATTAGTCCGTTCTAAAAAAAAAAAAGAGGATATCTTTTCTAGGCAGAGGTTACCACTAAAAATTAGGTGGGTCTCGAACATGTACCAGCATCTAATAACATATAAAGAACTTGCTATTTGAAATTTTGATATAGGGATAGGAGTAAAATTAGTATCTTGCTCACTGACTGATCATGCCGAAAATGTCAATCTGAAAGCAAGCAGAATCTCTGAGAGTTTATATAAAAATGCCGAGTCAACAATACCGTGATTAATGAATGAAAGACTCGATCAATCTCACCCGTTGAGCTTATGAAGAAACATTATATTTTTATAAGATGTCTTTCTGTATATAATATCTAGCTGATATCTGAGCTTAATGAATTTTCTTAGAAAGTTTAGGTGTAAGTCGTTTATATGTCTATCTTTCACTCTGTTGCGGACTTGTATTGGTTGGTTTTAATTATCTGTTATGATTTCGTATTTCTAAACGTTTGTTTTATTAAAATGTAATGAACATGTCCTAGACTATGTAAATGTAACTGTCAGATGTTTCATCGTTTACGTTTATACATTTTATTTGTATATATATAATTAATACGTATACGTATTTATTACACAAGTATATTATTTATGTATATAATGTACCTATTTGTATATTATTATTAGTTAATTTGTTATTGTATATATGTATATATTTATAGTGTAACTATTTACTAGTTTTGTATGGTTACCTTTATGTGTTATATGATACTCCTCTGCGAATGAGATGTCTGAAGAGATCGCTCTGGGCGCCCATTGTTACATCTAGTTTTTAAATTGTTCTTTTTAGTATTAAGTGATTAATGAGGGGTCTCAATAGAGTGTTACCTATGTCTATGGTGTAAACTAAGTACTATGTTTGGTTATCTATATGTGATGCAATTGTTATAATTGAATCTTACATAAATGTCGGCGATCCGTGTCTTTTCATTTATTTACGCTTAAACAACAAACAGGCTTATTATATGAAAACTTTCTACTTTCTTATTAAACCTAACCTGGAATGTTTTGTAGCCTATAACGTTAGTACAACAATACATTTCAGTATTTAAATGAAAAATTATAATTTAACTTACTGTGAAGTCCATTACTTTCGAATTTATATTCATTATACGTAGCTGACAGTTCCTCTTTTTTTTTTTTCATTCTTGAATGGCCATGACGCGACCAGCGTATTGTGCCAGTGCTTCATTTTGCATTGGATTGATAAAACATGACGTAATTCTATACAAAGTATACAATTAATTAATGTAATTGTCATATAAATTATTTTGATTATCTATCGATAAGAGCGTTATCTACATAATAAGCGATAAATAAATATGGTTTTGTAAAAAATACCTTAATAACATACTAATTAAGTTGATTGCTTTTACAACTCTCTCTTATTTTGCTGTGCTAAAAAAGTGTACTTGAAAAAACTTAAATAAGAAATGATACGTTGTTTAGCACTCGTTATCATGACGTCGCATTAAATATGTGTAGCGCTAAACATAAGTAAACCAGCATGCTATTTCTGTCTTTTGTTTGGAAACTGATAGAGACAGATGTTGGACAGGCAAATGACGTTTGAAATACGCTTTTGTATCTAGGCCGATACGTGCAACACTTCAGTGTAACATGTTCACACAAATTGATGGAAAATAATAAGTACTCAGAAAGGATCAATTAAAAAAAAATTATCAACATTTAATACTGCACTGCACTTTCATTGTCCATAAATGCTATTAAATAATACATATATGTATTGTACATACAATTTGAAAATAAATATAATTGAATGCGAAAATAAATACATATATGTATTTATTTTCGCATTCATATTTTATTAATTATGTCTTTTATTGCTGTATATAAAGTAAGTATTTACATGTTAACAATAGAGCGAAATGTCGCTTTTTTTTCTTTTTTTAAGATTTCATGTTTGTATAATTACTTTTTTAACGTACCGATATATATTACTTATTTTTAAACACATTCCGTTATAAGGTTGTCTTAGTAGCGGGATAGGTATTGTGGTTATTTTTTTTTCTGTATGGGTATGACGCGGTTGGCGTATTGTGCCAATTTCAGTGTAAATTTTCTTTGTTATAATTTCAGTGTAAAATGTTCTGTATAATTAATTCTATTGTTCTTCTTTTTTGTTCAGTCTTTTCACATATAATTTAGATTTATCTTTTTATGTTGATAATAATATAAAGCTGGGAAACATGCGATATTCGTTTACACGGTAAATTAATATACTTATTGATTGGTGTAAGGACTACTTACTTACCAAATCAATATCCCACTAATAATACAAATGAGTTTCACACATAACGATCAAAAACTTTGAAAAGTGAGTTTTCTTACGTGGCAAAATAACAAAACAGTGAAAAATTTGCAAATCCCTTTCATTTTTAGTATTATAATTCTTTGTAAAGATTGATCATTATCATTTGGTTCAATAATACAATCTGTCCGGGGTTTTTTTTTAAATCATTCGTCGATTTCCGTCATATGTATTGTGTATATATTTTAAAAAAAAAGCAGCCAAGTCGGACTCGCGCACGAAGGGTTCCGTACAATTATCTATAAATTTACCATACAACAGACATGATATTTTTGCCGTCAAAGTCAAAGTCAAAATCATTTATTCAATTTAGGCATCAAAGACGCACTTATGAACGTCAATTTTTCATTATAATGTACTTTAAGGACTACCGCCGCGTTACAAAATATGCAAAATAGCCTACTGAGAAGAAGCGGCAAGAAACTTGGGGCCATTCTTTTTATATAGATGTTTTACAATGTTTTTACTTAGGTACTACAAATATTAGCTCCAGTGTGTTGCCTTACAAAAGAGAACATAATAATGGTATCAGTAGGGCAAGACACGCTACACTTTGACATCTTAGTACACGAGTAGATAGATCCTGGAGTGATCAGTCCCAAGCTGTTTTATCCTCCAAGTAATCCGAAATTTTGTAATAACCTTTTTGACAGAGTTTAGTTTTAATAGTAATTTTAACCTTTTTAATAGGCAAATCTCGGATATGGATATGGTATGTACAATAGCATAAATATATTTCTCTTACCTTTAAAATATATTGCTTTTAAAGCAAACATAACAAGCAAATATTATTTCAAAATTGATAATTATGCAACTGTTATCACAGGAGTGGCTCGAATATGCTTGTCTCGTCGCTAAAATTCAGTCTCTCGATATTAATTTCATCGTAAATTAGATCCGAGGTTGGTTCCGAGATATTGATAAATTAACTTAGAACCACTAGTGTACCAAATGAACCGTATACTTAAATGTGCCTGAGGATACAGGAAATCTATCGAAATATTCTCTTATATACTGGAACCTTTCCAATATTATACATATTATGTACTTCATCATCATCATCTCAGACGTCTACTGGTGAACATACGCCTCAATTTCTAAAAGGACGAGTGGGAACCGTCCTGCATCAAACGTCGTCCTGGTAATCTGTGGTCCTGCTACCTTTATTAGGTCGTCTGTCCACCTTGTCGGTGGACGACTTACGCTGCGCTTGCCGGTCCGTTGTATCCACTCCAGAACCTTCCGGCCCCATCGGCCGTCTGTTCTGCGTGCTATGTGGCCTGCCCACTGCCACTTCAACTGGCTTTTATATTTTTGGTTTGAGTAATACTAGCCCTAAAGCGTGCCCATGATTTCAAATTCACCTGGTATTAGTTGAATGATAATCACACTAATTGTACATGTCCTTGGACAGGATATACAATTTACGCGTGGTTGGTGTTTAAAGTTTGTGGTATTTTGCTTCTATTTATCTAATACTAGCTGCTCTCCGCGGTTTTACCCGCGCGGTGATGGATGATGAATCTTATATAGTCTATGTTACTCAGGGTGAATGTAGCTTTCCAACGGTCTAAGAATTTTTATGATTGGTCCTGTATTTTTGAGCCAATTCGTTACAAACATACTTACATACAAATCTTTCCTCTTTATAATACGAGTATTAGTACGCCATAAACTCCCATTTTTTCTTGGTTTGTTTTTCATCAGAACTTTCTCCCGGCAATAGTTAAGAACACAAAAAAAAGCAAATCCGTTCTGCCGTTTGATTGATTTATTCTTATTATTTATATTTTTTTATTATTATATTATTTCTGGTGTGATTGAGTAAGACAACTTCATCTGTTCAAACATTTAAATTTTTTATCAATATGTGTAAAAATATATCCCCATTTCTCCTCGTCACGCTATAGCTTGAGAACGGATGGAATATTTTTTTGTGTTCTTAACTATTTGATGAAATTCGGTATACAGATAGTTGATAAAATAACTTATATAACATATAGAATATATAATCATTATCATCCATCACCACATACATGGGTGTAACAGCGCGGCGCACTAGTGTAAAATAATACTAACTATATAGTTAGTATTATTTTATACTATTTTTAATATAACCTAACTATAAATGGGAAAGTGTTTTTTTTTTGTTTGTAACGCTTTGACACCTAAACAGCTGATCCGATCGTATTGAAATTTGGCAAAGAGATAGACTATATCCCGGGACAGGACATAGGATACTTTCCATCATCATCACCATCCATACCCACGAGGGTGTAACCGCTGGGTTCATAATATCACTTGAAATCATAAAAGTATTTGTCCAGAAACTTATATTACATTTATGAATGCTGCATAAAATAGTGTAGTCCAGTAAAGTAATTATCGATAAATTAAGTACGTGAAACGTGAAATGTCAGCTTTGACTGAATCCCGACATGATGCGATTATAGAATGAAATGGATTGGAACGTTTATTGATATCTGGTATGACGCAATTGTAACTTTTACTGCTCATTATTAAATAACTAATAAGTAAAAGAAGAAAAGTAATTTAATATATTACGAAGAACTTACTTTTTATCCCTTTGAAGTCATTAGTATTAGCGTCATTTAGTATAAGTCATTATCAACATTATTATGTTGATAATGACTTAAGTTTGATAGCTGCTATTTTAATAAATAGCCAAGTGTGAGTTGGACTCGTGCGCAGAGGTATCATACTACTTCACAAAAACAACGTTATTGCTTAGTGGGCCGAGCACGTTAATTTTTAATAGTTGAATAAGTTAATTTGCGTAAGTGTAACGTTATCGTATCGTTGAAGAATATAGTACAAACTATCATTTATCTAGTACAACTGTGGCACAGATTACTTATAGTTTGTACTGTAAACGTTAACAATGCGGCTATGTAACACTTACGCAAATGTTTTTTTTATTCTACAAAACTACAAACTCTTTGGTCCTTACCTTTTTTAGTTATGATTTGTATATTTTATAAGAGATTACATTACTGAAGATTTGTTCTCCAAACATCACAACGAACATTCAGCTGTGGTGGATATTGGTAAAAACTAAAGCGAGTCCATTATTTACATTTTATTTTTACAATTTCAAATCTTATTGCTAATTATATCTGATGCTGTACGCTCAGACAAAATTTTTATTTTGTCTGAGGCTGTACGCATCAGAAATAAATAGCCACAAGTACCGGCCGTTCACGCCTTTACCCTGTCTCTTTTATCATTTTATCTAATTGCCGTGGCGGTGCCGGCTTAGAATAGCACCCCCCCAACTCTACCCGTGGGTGCCGTAGAAGCCGGCTAAGGGATAACAAATCAGAAGGTGGGCAGCAGCACCTTCCCAGTCAAACACACACAAACTGCGCTCGCCAACCCGCCTGCCAAGCGTGGCGAGTATTGGCAAAAACCCCTCAATGGATTGGACGAAAAGAACCAGGCCCCCAGTCCCCGGCAGCCCCGCTATTCCTGGCTACGGTAGCGGCCACGGTAACGGTGGGGCAGGGGGTGCTAAGAATCCCCGGCAGACGCCCGGCTACCACCCCCAACGACGACGACTGGCCCTGGTAACACACAACATACGCACGATGAGGACAGACGAGAAGATATATGAGCTGGAAGAAGAAATTAGTAAGCTACGCTGGGACATTGTGGGGTTATCTGAAGTCCGTAGAGCGGGTGAGGACACGATAACCCTAAAATCAGGTAACCTGCTCTACCACCGGGAGGGCGACCAACAGTCCCAAGGTGGTGTCGGGTTTCTCGTCCACAAGTCCCTTACTAACAACATAGTTAAGATCGATAGCGTTTCCAATAGGGTCGTATACCTAATACTCAGAGTATCCAAACGATATTCGCTGAAGGTCATTCAGGTATACGCACCGACGAAGTCGCACCCGGATGATGAGGTGGAGGATATGTATGAGGACATTAGTCGGGCCATACATACCTCTGAAACGCACTTTCTAGTTGTTATGGGGGACTTCAACGCGAAGTTGGGTAAGAGAAGCGAGGATGAGTCGAAAGTGGGGCAATTTGGCTATGGACAGCGGAACCGTAGGGGACAGAGGTTGGCCGACTTCCTGGAGAAAGAGGGACTCTTTATGATGAACTCTTTCTTTCAGAAGCCACCTCACAGGAAATGGACCTGGCTGAGTCCCGATGGTTCCACGAGAAATGAGATTGACTTCATTATGACCACCAAAAGGCAAATATTCACTGATGTCTCCGTGATCAACAGGGTTAAAACCGGTAGTGATCACCGAATGGTAAGAGGCACGGTGAATATTAATGTCAAACTGGAGAGGTCTCGTCTGATGAAGTCTACGCTCCGACCTACTCGTGCCCATATTCAAGACCCCGAGAGCTTTCAACTTGAGCTATCCAATCGCTTCGATTGCCTTGAGAACATCGCTTCAGTGGACGAGATCAATAACAGGTTAGTAGAAACTGTCCATACAGTGGGTTCCAAGTACTTTAAACCCCACCGTACAGATAGGCCACAGAAACTCTCCAACGATACCCTCAACCTCATGGCTGAACGACGCTCATTGAAACTGCAGTCTTCGGATGATGCTGAAGCATATAGGCTGCTCAATAGACGAATATGGAAGTCCTTGCGACACGACATTCGGATCTTTAACACAAACCGTATTTAAGAGACGATAGAGCGGAAAAAAGGCTCCAAAGTGTTTGCAAGAGACATGTCTATTGGGCAAAGCCAGTTGACGAAGCTGAAGAGAGGAGACGGCAGTGTAGCGTCGACCAAAGCGGAAGTGTTAGGAGAGGTCGAGAGTTTCTACGGACAGTTATACACCTCGGTCGCTAAACCTGTTAGCAGCTCGGCCAAAGACCCAAGAGCCAAGCTGACCCGACATTATACCGAAGATATCCCGGACATCAGCCTGTACGAGATTAGAATGGCCTTGAAACAGCTTAAGAACAACAAGGCGCCTGGTGACGACGGTATCACATCTGAGCTTCTGAAAGCGGGTGGAACACCGGTACTTAAAGTCCTTCAGAAGCTCTTTAATACCGTCTTACTCGAAGGTTCAACGCCAGAAGCATGGAACAAAAGCGTGGTGGTGCTGTTCTTCAAGAAAGGTGACAACACTTTACTTAAAAATTACAGACCCATCTCGCTTTTGAGCCATGTTTATAAGCTGTTTTCGAAGGTCATAACGAACCGTCTCAGTCGCAGGTTTGATGAATTCCAGCCTCCGGAACAAGCCGGTTTCCGAAAAGGCTATAGTACCATAGACCACATCCACACGCTACGGCAAGTTATACAGAAGACCGAAGAGTATAACTTGCCTCTTTGTCTAGCGTTTGTGGACTATGAGAAAGCCTTTGATTCGATCGAGACGTGGGCAGTGCTTGAGTCTCTCCAGCGGTGCCGTATTGACTATCGGTATATTGAAGTGCTGAAGTGTTTGTACAAAAACGCCTACATGTCAGTCCGAGTACAGGAGCAGAGTTCGAAGGCAATTCCATTGCAAAGAGGCGTGAGACAGGGAGACGTTATATCTCCGAAACTGTTCACCGCTACATTGGAAGACGCCTTCAAGCTTCTGGAATGGCAAGGACTTGGCATCAATATTAACGGCGAATACATCACTCACCTTCGATTTGCCGACGATATTGTAGTCATGGCAGAATCCATGGAAGACCTCAGTACAATGCTCGAAGGCCTCCATCGAGTTTCCCAACGGGTAGGTCTTAAGATGAACATGGACAAGACGAAAATTATGTCTAATGCCCATGTTGTACCTACCCCAATATCAGTTGGGAACTCAGTTCTCGAAGTTGTTGACGAGTATATCTACCTGGGACAGACAGTCAAACTAGGCAGGTCCAACTTCGAGAAAGAGGTCAATCGTCGAATCCAACTCGGCTGGGCAGCGTTCCGGAAACTTCGCGAAGTCTTCTCGTCAAAAATACCTCAGTGCCTCAAGACAAGAGTCTTCGACCAATGTGTGTTACCAGTGATGACTTATGGCACTGAAACGTGGTCTCTTACTATGGGCCTCATAGATAAGCTCAAAGTCGCACAACGAGCTATGGAGAGGGCTATGCTCGGGGTTTCTCTACGTGATCGAATCAGAAATGAGGAGATCCGTAGAAGAACGAAAGTCACCGACATAGCTCAGAAGATTAGCCAGTTGAAGTGGCAGTGGGCAGGGCACATAGCACGCAGAACAGATGGCCGATGGGGCCGAAAGGTTCTGGAGTGGAGACCACGTACCGGCAAGCGCAGCGTAGGTCGTCCACCGACACGGTGGACAGACGACCTGAGAAAGGTCGCAGGACGACGTTGGATGCAGGCCGCTTCCAACCGGTCCTTTTGGAAAATCTTGGGGGAGGCCTATGTTCAGCAGTGGACGTCCTACGGCTGAGATGATGATGATGATGATCTAATTTCGGTCTTTTATCGCCATTTTGATTATACTGTGTATATCGATGTTCGGATGTTTATGCAAATGTTCGTGCTTAATAGGCTCACCGGATAAATCCTAAGCGCAGGACCAACGTACATTTGTCTGGGTTTGGATAACCAACATACATTTGTCTGGGTTAGGATAACCAACATACATTTATCTGGGTTAGGATAACCAACATACATTTGTCTGGGTTTGGATAACCAACATACATTTGTCTGGGTTAGGATAACCAACATACATTTGTCTGGGTTTGGATAACCAACATACATTTGTCTGGGTTTGGATAACCAACATACATTTATCTGGGTTTGGATAACCAACATACATTTGTCTGGGTTAGGATAACCAACATACATTTGTCTGGGTTTGGATAACCAACATACATTTGTCTGGGTTTGGATAACCAACATACATTTGTCTGGGTTAGGATAACCAACATACATTTGTCTGGGTTAGGATAACCAACATACATTTGTCTGGGTTTGGATAACCAACATACATTTGTCTGGGTTTGGATAACCAACATACATTTGTCTGGGTTTGGATAACCAACATACATTTGTCTGGGTTAGGATAACCAACATACATTTGTCTGGGTTAGGATAACCAACATACATTTGTCTGGGTTAGGATAACCAAAATACATTTGTCTGGGTTAGGATAACCAACATACATTTGTCTGGGTTTGGATAACCAACATACATTTGTCTGGGTTAGGATAACCAAAATACATTTGTCTGGGTTTGGATAACCAACATACATTTGTCTGGGTTAGGATAACCAACATACATTTGTCTGGGTTTGGATTACCAACATACATTTGTCTGGGTTTGGATAACCAACATACATTTGTCTGGGTTTGGATAACCAACATACATTTGTCTGGGTTTGGATAACCAACATACATTTGTCTGGGTTTGGATAACCAACATACATTTGTCTGGGTTTGGATAACCAACATACATTTGTCTGAGTTTGGATAACCAACATACATTTGTCTGGGTTTGGATAACCAACATACATTTGTCTGGGTTAGGATAATCAACATACATTTGTCTGGGTTTGGATAACCAACATACTTTTGTCTGGGTTAGGATAACCAACATACATTTGTCTGGGTTTGGATAACCAACATACATTTGTCTGGGTTTGGATAACCAACATACATTTGTCTGGGTTTGGATAACCAACATACATTTGTCTGGGTTTGGATAACCAACATACATTTGTCTGGGTTTGGATAACCAACATACATTTGTCTGGGTTTGGATAACCAACATACATTTGTCTGGGTTTGGATAACCAACATACATTTGTCTGGGTTTGGATAACCAACATACATTTGTCTGGGTTTGGATAACCAACATACATTTGTCTGGGTTTGGATAACCAACATACATTTGTCTGAGTTTGGATAACCAACATACATTTGTCTGGGTTTGGATAACCAACATACATTTGTCTGGGTTAGGATAACCAACATACATTTGTCTGGGTTTGGATAACCAACATACATTTGTCTGGGTTTGGATAACCAACATACATTTGTCTGGGTTTGGATAACCAACATACATTTGTCTGGGTTAGGATAACCAACATACATTTGTCTGGGTTTGGATAACCAATATACATTTGTCTGGGTTTGGATAACCAACATACATTTGTCTGGGTTTGGATAACCAACATACATTTGTCTGGGTTTGGATAACCAACATACATTTGTCTGGGTTTGGATAACCAACATACATTTGTCTGGGTTTGGATAACCAACATACATTTATCTGGGTTTTATTATTTTAACATCGCTTAACTTTGTGAGTATGGATGTATAGATATATGGATGGAGATGTATGGATCTGTGGATCTTTGTTACTCTTTCACGCTCAAACGGCGGGGGCAATATTGATGAAATTTGGTATGGAGGTAGATGACGCGCTGGATTCACACATAGGATACTTTTCATATACTGTCACCACGCGGGAAAAAGCCTAATATTCTTGGGCACAGCATAGAAAAAATAACAAGATCTCCGCCTACGTCTAGATAAGATGAAGATTTTTTAGGTTTTTCTGTTAATTTATCGAATCTAAATACAATTAAAAAAGAGACAACAATGTATACTTAATTAGAGGACATAGGATTTTATGTTAAACTACTAATAGCGTATTAAATAGCACGCAATGATTTTGAGCACGCAGCTCGATACAGCTCGAGGATAGAGTCGGCATATCATCCATATTTGTTGTCTAGCCGACTGTAGTTAAGCGATTCCGCCATCACCACGGAGGTGAAACATTAGTCTAACGGTCTTGAGTTAATCGCCCGCAACACTTACATGTTATTTTTAAACACAACATAAATGCTTTCGCCTATACATCCTCGAAGTGGTAAGCAGCGGTATTTTAATAGTATACTTCTCCTTATCTTCACCGTCCATCACCACGTGAAACGTGAATGTTGAAAACCGCGGGGCGGTAACTTCAGGCTAGCGGTTTTGAGTGAATCGATACTTTTGCTTATATAATCCTCGAAGGGATAAGCAGCGATTTTCTCAACGCCTACCTTTCGCCATATATATTTTTGGTCATGTGATCATGTAACAGGGGGGGCGAGCCTATTGCCATCTACGGGGCACTGTTCCACTCTCCGGACTGTTATTGAGAAAATCTTTTTTTCTCAGAAAGCCCAATAACTGTCGAACCCGTGGATTGAACCCATGACTTCGAGGTTCCAAAACGGCACTTCCATCACTACACCAAGACCAAGCGAGCGAAGCCGCTGGCGGGTAAGCTAGTTCAACATAAGTATGATGATGAAGATATACCTAGAGGACCATAGTTACTTTTATCTAGGTAAAAAAATTCTTGGTGTACCTAGTGATTTTCTATGCGGTGGGTGCTGCGGGACGCAATATAGTAAAAATATAAAGTATTAAAAAAACATCGTCATCTCAGCCGTAGGACGTCCACTACTGAACATATGCCTGCCCAATAATTTTCCAAAAGGACCGGTTGGAAGCGGCCTGCATCCAACGTCGTCCTGCGACCTTTAGCAGGTCTCTTCATTAAAAAATGTTTACCATAAAATGGAACCGACTTCAAAACCATAAAATGGAAATTAAAAATAGTTTGATAAACATATTTTTATCCATTTTTAGTGGCTCTTGCTATTTACGGGTTCGATTGTCATTCGCTGTTATGATGATATCATCAAGATAACACTTTTCAGTTATTGATGTGTAACTCAAAAACTGCTCGAGCGAATTTGATGAAATTAAAATGAACCTCGGAAGTATACACTACCAAATAAAAAAATAATTTTAAGATTCAGTCCACATATGGGCGAGGAATCAGTGAACATACAGAAAAAAATTAAGTATAATCGAGCAGTGCCCCTTTTTTTTCAAAAATTAAGTCAGTTAACAATACTAAAAAACCCAAAAATAATGTTACTGGTAGAAAATAATAACATAATATCTTATATAATTTTATCATCTAATGACACCAGGCAATAGAATAACAAGATTTTTGATTCGAACTTAGTAAAACGGATGTGAAACTAAATATAATCCAGATGGAAATGCATACTAAAGTCAGAAAGCACTAAAACTGACGCACATTTCATATTTTTACGATGTACTCGAAGAAAGATTGACGCTGACCGCTAGATACTTCGTGAAATGTGCCAACGAAATGAACTCATAATTACACGCGCTTTGTAGATATAAATACATCAAAGTCATAAACACGAATTCTCGCTTGAATATTTACTCAAAGACGACAACAGAATATTATGATAATTTCTTGAAAAAATATGATTGACGACGCGTCGGAACTCGGAGGATTCACTGATCTATTTTATTTGTCTACGAGGGTGCTCTACCGCTTTTAGCTAATATCATGGTTTGTTGTGATTTTTTATTTTATTTAGAGATATGGTTAGGCGTTTTGTTGGCGTTTCCTTCATAGTAACTATTATATAATTCTCTAGTTTGTGATGACTTTGGTGGATTCTTGCGTACTGCATAACTGGTATTATACCAGTTTCGAATATTAAATCATTGGTTATTTTTAATTTAGAAAGAGATTTACTAATTGTTGACCCACTTGCAGCATCTCTCGATTAGCTTACGAGATCCGGAGCCAAAGATCGGTGCTCGATGCATTTTAAGACTTATGTTAATTAAAATATTAATTAAATTAACTATTAATTAATTAATAAGGTAATTATTAAAATAATAATAAATTAAGATATATAACGCTTTAGTATCTACGGACTTACATATAATTATTATTACTTATATATTACTTTCAGTAAAATTATCATACAGTTCTATAAATCATATCAAACCACTTTTTGCATAGCCATCGGTTTTCTATGATATAATATTTTAAAGTATCAGCAGACCCTGATGAAGTTATATCTAGATGTACTCGTATACGCCATACTTCAATATATAGTCGAAACTACGGTTGTTCCTGTCCATTGAATAGCTTATAATAGTATCCACTTAACTGTGTTTTTTGACGTAGAGTAATCTTTGATGGATACCACTGGCCCCGGGGGGAGCACGGTTATGTGGGAGTCTGCCAGAAGGGTAGCATACCCACCAAACCTCTGCGGTGTTCCGTCATTGCCGCTTTCGGCGGGAATGCGGGAACGCTTTAGCACGCGACCGCGAACCCGCCACGGCTGTCCGTTGCCCCTTTCCTTTGCAGCACGCCAGAACTCATGGCGCGCCGCAACCGCCACCAGGAGACGCCAGTCTCCCCCGAGTCTGGGCGCCAAAGCTCACCTTACGATGGGTTCTTAAGAGTTCTAGTCTAAAACGCATACCCTAGCACGTTGCTACGGTCCAAGCAAAACGTCCTTTTCGTTATCGAAATTCGGCGAGTCATAGTTTTGGGGAAAACTTTTTCCGCTCGTCCGCAGATCCTTAACAGTTTTAGTCTAGAAGCGTCACTCTATTCTGGTAGGACACTGATCTACGTGCGAGCTGGGTGCTCCTTGAAAGGTGCCACATTAATCATTTTTGCACTCTCTCGATTCTTAAGCTATGGGTAGAGAAGTGAGGACGCCAGATCACAGAATTACTCGTATATTCAAGAACGCTATTTACTAGTGAATTGAAAAGCAGGACTTTAGTGAAAGGTTTTTTAAAAGACTGTCCATTTCTGATGATAAGGCCAAGTATACAAGAAGCTTTTTTAACAACTGAATCTATATGTGGAACAAATGTTAGTTTTTGATCGAAGATTACACCGAGGTCTCGGATACTGCTAACTTCCTGTACTCTTTCATTTTCGATGTTATATTGGGAGGACACGAGTTTATGTTTTGTAGAAAATTTTATATGGTAGCATTTTTTGTTAATAAGAGTCATGTTGTTAGTTTTACACCACTGGACTTGTCAACTGACTTGACTGCCTTGTCAAGATCTTTTTGAAGTAAACTAACATCCGCTGTAGATTCAACGATTCTTGAAAATTTAAGGTCGTCAGCTTACAGAAATGGTGTGGAATTTTTAAAAGAATTTTAGAATTGGATATTACATTTTAATGTTCTTTGTCCGAATTAGATTTATATACATATCTTTATATACATACATGACCTTCGTTACAGCTTTAGTATAATCACACTATCACGTGTGCAAAACTTCTTCAAATATTGGTATGGAGGTATAAGAGGCGCTGGATTACCACTTTTCATCGTCATCACCATTCTCGCTTAACACGCGGGTTTAACCGCGGGGCGCGGCTAGTGTACCTAAATAAATAAGATTGTATTTATTTTTCAACAAGCTAATTAAAACAGTTAAAGTTGGCAGTAATGACCCACTGTTTAGATACAATCTATAGAACATAATCCCAATTAGGAATACAATAGTTTGTGTCTATGATGGCTAATTTTATTTTGCTCGTGCCATTGTCATGTTTGGTGGCATACCACCAAGTCAGGCATTGATTAGCTGTATATAGCTGTACTAGCTAGCCAGCGGCTTCGCTCGCGGGCGTCACGGGATACGGTTATTACAATTTTTAATTATCCAACGGGAACTCTTTAATTAATTATCAAAAATATCCTATTTGTTGATCAGGGATATAAGCTACCACCATATAAAATTTCATAAATCGGTCCAGTCGTTTAGGAGATCCCGTACAAACAGACAGACAAACATACAGAGAAACAAACAATTTAAACTTATTTTTCACTCCTGACATCCCCCGATTCGGTTTTTAGCATATTTTTCATTGTACAGAAATTTGACCTCTACAGTTTATAATATGTAGTAGTTTTTACATACTCCCTTAAGTCATCCCTGACAAAAATATTGAAAGCATCACTATTTATTTTAAATTACCTATCCAGTTGTCAATTTTCATCACTGAAGCTTCAAAAACAAAGAGAACTTTGTAAAAAATAATTATCCCCCGTTTCACCCCCTTAAGCCATCCTTGACAAAAATATTGAAAGCATCACTATTTATTTTAAATTACCTATCCAGTACAAAAACAAAGTTATTATGAAAAAAAAACTATCCCCCGTTTCAACCCCTTAAGTCATCCCTGTCAATAAATATTGAAATAATCACTTTAAACTGTCCAAATTCTGATTTTCACTACTGTTTGTTCAAAAACAAAAAACTTTCCATACAATCTTTCACCCCTTCATTTCACCCTCTAAAACCAACACTATCCAAAAAAAAAATTCCAACATTTTTTATTTTGAATGACCTATCCATATACAAATTTTCACAACTATAAGTTTAAAAACAAAGGAGTTTCATACAAACGTTTTAACCCCTTTTGACTAGTTTTGAGTAGTTCGGAATTTCTAAAAACCCATTCTTAGTACTCTACGCATCAAGGACAATACACGCTCATAATTTTAAGTCTCTACGATCAGTGGTTTAGGAGTAGGTGTGCGTTGTCTGTCAGTCAGTCAGCCAGTCAGTCGGTTCAGTTCAGGCGTTGTTTAGATGTGTTTTATTGAAACGTATAATTATGTAACTGTTCCATTATGGTTAACTTAAATAACTTAACTTACCTTATTATATTATTAAGCACAAGCAGTATACAAAATAACCTGACTGTGACAAAATAAAGTGACATGTTACACCCGCGTGGTGATGGACAATGATGAGGATGAATTAAATATAGCGTATGTTACTCAGGCATAATGTAGCTTTAAACTCGTGAAAGTTTGAATCAGTTAAGTAGTTTTACGTGTATCCATTACAAATATATATCTTTCCTCTTTATTATTAGACATTAATACCAAGGTACGGATAATGTGGCCTGATTTGTACTGGCGTTACTATTGCATATTTCAAAATGAAAAAGTATTTATTGTGACATAACTGTAATAGTTAGACATTATGGTAATGTGGACTTCTTTGTAGATATTGACGTCTTCTATACAACTGTAGTACATCACTTTGGTATATTGTCAATAGCATAGAATAATAGTATAATTTCCGCAGCGTACGTGATATAAGGACATTTTTTTTCCACACCTTGGGTTTACACATTATCAATTTTTTCATACGGAACTCTAACATTTTGAAAATATTGTATAGCCTATGTTTATCAGGGAGAATGCAGGATTCTAATGGCGAAACAATTTTTCTAATCGGTCCTGTAGTTTCGGAGCCTATTCAAACAAACAAATCTTTCCTTCTTTATACTATTATGTGTAGATGTAGATAGTGTAGATGTATTCGTTTTGGAATTACGGACATTTGCAGAGACTACTAGTAGATAAGTCTAAATGTGGAGTAAAGTTTTAGTTCAACTAATACAAATCATCTTAAAATAACATAGATATTTTATCAACTATGTACGTTATTCAGTCGCAAAGTAAATTACAGGCAGGTGGCATAGTATAAAGATGCAAAAGTATGGAAACTAAAGGCCGATTCACACATATCAGTGAAGCCACAGTTCCGTCAACGTGTTCGCTCAGTTCGGTATCAGTGCTATAACAGTGTTGCGTCAGTGATTCAATTCACACATGTCAGTACTCAGTTCACGGAGCTTCAGTGAAAACGTGTCCGTCGTCAAGTATCGTGATTGTTGCTATGGCTCTGTTCAATACTGTGGAGGTAGCAATGATAGCTATAACTCTAGACTAAGAAGTAGAGCAGCATTAAGAAAAAAAAGAGAAACTGGGTGCATTTGCGCTCCTATTTTGTTCCACAAACGATTCGAATCCATGTACTTTGCATGAGACAAATCATACAAAACCCTACTTTCGGAAGCTAATTCTATCAATAGCTCGTCCTCGAATTTTGTTTTTGTTGGTAAGGTCTTCATGATGCCACGGCGTCCGTGATCGTCGTCAACGAATACGTCCGTGATTGCCGGTGTCGGCACTGATACTTAAAGTACTGTGTCGTCACTGACACTGACAAGTGGGGATGCGTTCATAGAGAATGTATGAAATAATATTTCGCACTGTGCCGGTACTGTGTTGGAACTGTGGCTTCACTGATAAGTGTGAATCAGCCTTTAGATTACTTAAGCGGAATTAAACTTATACGTGTCCTCTCGTCTTGATGCGGCCTCACTACTCTGACAGCACCGCGACAACCGCTTAGGGCTCTCGTCGATGCGCATGTTTGTGTGAGTGAGCCGTTTCCAACGTTTGTAGGTAGTTTCCGTACTGTTTCTCTATATTTATGCTGTGCAGGCGGTGCACGAACTCTATTTCACATTTTACAATATTAATATGCGTGGAAATATCAAATAGTTCAACCTCCGCTGCATTAATTAAACATGAATACGTGACAGGGCTCATTCCCGTCGGAGGTAGGTAAGAAGGTAGGTGGGTATATCTCATTTCTCCGCCTTACCTCTTCTCTTTTTCCATAAACACGTCAACAGACGCTTATTCATAATCCAAGAATTCGTATTCATACCAATCGCTAACCCTTGCCTTGCAGAACTGACGCTCATGCACGCATTAAGGATACATATTAGGGGGAAAGCCCCTCAGTTTTACTATGGCTTACATGTTATATTGGACGATTTTGAGAATTAAATACATAGTTTTATTTACTTTTTGCATTATCTATAATAATCTAGTCTTTTCGTTTTATAATGCTTTTATCATTATCATCACTTTGAATTTCAATTCACATAAAATAAAATTTAGCTGCTTAATTATTTACTCGTGTCACGACTTGAAGGAATGATGGGATGATATCTGCGGGTTGTCAAGTGAGTTGGACACTGTTTATATTATAATAGCTTTTGCCCACAACTTCGTCCGTGTGGAGCATTTTTTCCTAGTTATGAATTATTGAATCGATAAAAGCTTTGTTCACGGCTATTGCCCGCCACTACGCGTGATATTTAACAAAAGTTCAGGTAGTCCTTTACAGTATTCCTTTATACAATGTTGTTCACTAATTCGAATGCGGGCACTATAGTAACATAACCTGGCCGTGGGAGAAAAAGTACTGCCCCTGTGACTTATTAAGAGGATTGCATAGCTAGTACTTTCCATGCTAAAAGAGAAAACTCTTTTCTACCTCTTAACATTGTACTATTTCAGATATTTAATTTTTCATGGAATCGTGACATTGTTTACTATGCCCGTACGTTTAAATTTTTTCAGTATTTTAAAGAACTATAAATTTCCTTTTTTAGAACTTAAAAAACTGAATAAATCAAAACGTACGGGCATAGTAAACAATGTCATGATAATTTTCAAAATAAGATTACACGAGTGTTTTAATACCTAATTATATGCAGTTGCGTACACTACTTTATTTAATCTCTTGACATTTTTGCTACTTGACTTGACCACTAAAGTTTTATCCAACAAAATATTACTCAAATTCGTATGTACGAAATAGCGCCAAAATGGAAAAAGTCTTCTTCTTTTTCTTGTTTGTATGGCTTGTGCGGCGTAACCACAATTTTGCCAATATTATAAGTAATGTGTACTTAAATTCAATTGAAACCTCCTTGGTCGGGACACATTGTACTTTAATAATTAAAAAAATGTTTTAAAGTATTGTTTTGTTAGGAGAATAATGCTTTAATTTAATTTTTAATTTTTTTTAAAGAAGTATGTAAATAAAATATGCCAATAAAAGTCTGTATTTCATTTCATAATTCGAATATTACCGAATGAGATTATATAAAATATATTATATACTTTTATCTCTGAAGTGTTAGGTTATTAAACAGTAAAGAAAACTTTTATGCCGTGTTCTATCTTTTACTGTAGCACAAATCGATTCACGATGATTAAGAGTATTGTAGTCTATGTATACCGTGAATCTTGTTACAGTAGCCACTAAACAAGTTGTCAAAGTATCAGAATGGAAAGGGCAAAGTACGTAAATATCTATAAGTAGAAAGTTTTCCCTACTAGCGTTGATTCACGCAGGTTAGGCGCGAGACGCGTGTAGGGATGTCAACATCGCCACAAAACAAGTACACATCGCATCTACGTTTTGTTGGTAGAATACTTACGCAACAGAAAACAAATCTGGCCAACCCCGACTGCTCTGCCGGCACTCACGTAATAATTGCCGGCAACCGTCCTCCGCCCCCACCCACCGCCTCTTCACACTTTTCTCCCCTATTTATTGCGATTATGTTCTGCTTACTGAAGGCCGCTCGGTCTATATACTTTGGAAATGGTAAGTCTATGCAGGTCAGTCGTGTACGTTTCCATGCAGGATGCCGATAAATCGAGTAGTGCGCATCTCAGCTTTTTTGACAACTTGCGCGGCGATTAGTGTACTGTGAGTATCAACAGATTATGATTATCATTCTTATCATTATGTTGTAAAAAATTAATGGAAGTTTTTTCACAAATCAACAATTTTATTAAATTGTCAAATCGATAATGTGCAATTTGGCACTAATACCATTTATCACATAATATTTCCTACATTTTTGAAGAGCAGTAGAACTCTTTGTGAACGAATTCGTCAGGGGAAAAACTGTCACTATACCTATCACCACCATGAAGCAGTAACGTTTATATTACTGTGTTCCAGATTCATGGTATTGTTGCTGGTGAATTTACAGGCACATGATAGTTAACATTTAAATATCACAGGGTTCTAGGCGCAGTGTAAAAATTGTGCCCTGTCGAAACACAAATTGACTTATCAGTGTGAAAACTAACTCAAATTTCGTTATTAAGCCTGTTGATTTATTATATATATCATTTGCAGATGTTTGACCTCTTTATGTCAATCCTTGAGTACGTTTACACTGACGCAAGATCCTATTTCGGTATTCACGTTTACATTTTTATTGGACGATGAATATTTTCACTTGCCGTAAAATAACGTTATGAATATTTTCTTAATTCGTAATTGTGTTCTTTGGCATACGAATGGCAGTAAATATCGTTGTAAAAATAATGCTGCGCATTTTGATGAGGGTTTAATAAGAAAAATCATAGTTTAATAATAAATAAAATGTACTCGTATATATAGTTCTCTGATCTTCTAGAATCTAGGAGATCATAGATTACAACACAGATGCACACAACATAAAACAGATATAATAATGCAGAATACTTTATATCTAGAATCTAGATACAATGTACTCCACATTACACCAATAATTGCTACTCGATCAAAAGCACAACTCCTTGAACATACTGTTCGTGCCGAAAGACGGATTTTCAATGTTGATTCTAAAGATTTCCTCGCGAAGTAGTGGAGAGAGCTTTTGGTGGTAAATTACAAAATAAGCTAAAATAAAATTGAAGTTGTAATTGCATGAATTGTAATTCCCAATTAACAGCTTTTCTATAAATGCATAACGAGCTTTTACTAGCACATAGCTGATTTTATAATGGGTAACATGGGCTACTTTATTAAATCATGATCATCATCGTCCATCACCACGCGGATGTAACCGCCGGGCGCAGCTTGTGCAAAATAAAGATAGAAATAAATGGGGCACACGGGTTTAATGAAATAAGGAAGGAATTTTAGTATTGTATAGCATAAATTCTGTTTAAACTAGTCGTCCATGGTATTTGTTTTATTTTTTTAATAATATTTGACTGTTTAGTGTTTGACCACTCATACTACCTACTGAGCAGCAGTGTGTGATAGTGTGTGTTAGGTTCTTCGTGACAGATTTTCATACTTGCGGGCGATAGCTAGCCTGGTGGGGTCTAGAAAGTGCCATACAACCATGCTGTGGAATACCATAACGATGGTACCTTTAACGAAAGGTCGAATCGATGGCGGGAAAAAACTCAACAATGTTGTTGATTTTATTAAATTATCCCAGATTTGTGTTTCTTCGAGTTCGGCCATTTATTAGTAGATTATTAATCTTTATGTGTTCGTACAAGACTGATGGCAAAGTCTGGAGGGCAAAGGCTGAAGACAAATTTAAGAACTTTGTTTTGTGCTTTTCTCATCCATCGTCTTAGGAAGTTTTAGTAATGCACCCACCGTTTTACTAGAACGTGTCAGGACAGTTACTGACATATCTTTTTTTTACTTAAGTGACTGTGAGTTGATTGACTACGTGAATAAAAATCTTACTTGATACATATTAACTAAGCTTTACAAATGGCAAAGGTAAAAAGTACGAGTCCACTTATATAAAATATCTCAAATCTGGAAGCCAAGGTAGGGATCGGTCCAGGGTACGCCTGAATGTCCAAAACGGCTAATCATCGAGCTACAAACGGGTAACAACTAATGAAATGAAATATGAACACACAACATCACATCTAGAATATGTATATTCTAGACATTCAAAGAACAGAATACACTTAAATAGTATACAAATGTAAAAAGCAGCTCGGTGCTGCGCGTGTCATGAACATGGATCCCGACTAAGTATAAGACTAAGGACAGAATCCTTAGTCACGGATTTTCAGCCGTAACCCATTGCCATTACCTAACGAACCCCATGACTAATCAATTATGTGTGACTATACCTACTTTCGTTGCATAAGTACCATATACCTGCTTTTAATAGGGTAGTAAGGTTTTTAAACAAATAATAAATAGAAAACTTTCCCAATATCCTACTCAGCCAGTGCATTCAAATTTTCGTTACGTATAGATACCAAACATGTTATTTATTACAAAATACTCGACACACCATATCAAATACAAATTCTAAGTATAGTACCAGGCAATCATAAATTAGGGAGAGATTTCTGAGTGAGGAAGAAAGCCTAATTTAACTCTAATTGCAATTAAATGCAGCAGCGAGGCTGCGGTACATATTCAGTGACTGCAAGTGAGAGTGAGATAACTAAGTAACACTGAAGGCCGATTTTAAGTCACTAATTTACGAGTATGAGTGATGAATTAGCGAAAACACCTACTATCCAGTGATGAGACAGGTTGTTCGTGGGCCTGATTTTATTAAAAAGCGTTCCCATGATAGTTGATGACGTATAGTAACTTCTGAGTTGAAGATTTAGTAAGCACCAGAATGCAATCGTTACCTTGAAATACTGATGGTTATGTCCAATTTAATCCCAGTAATTTCGCTTTCTACGGTGTGCTCTATCTTCTCTCTTCAACCTTAGCGCAAAGTGTTTGCACACTACTTTTACGCTTTGAGGCAATTCTTGAATCTTGGTGCTACAGAGTTTGTTTTTTTTTGTTATTAAAACGTCTAGTGCTAAGCGAGACGTCATCGACGCGGGCGTCCCGAACACTCCTTGAAAAAGACCAACAAATGTGGTCGAAACTATAGTCGGACCTATCCGATAAATATTACGTGAGTAATCCCATATTTCTAATTCAAAATGAGATTTTAAGCTATTGCATAGCTTCTATCGCGGGCCTTGAGCGTGGAGACCGAATCCAGAAATTCCGTAAAAAAATAACCTAACACCCCCCACTCCGACTCCATCTATCGATGAATAGCAGATTTAATGACTTTTAATGACTTTTTGAAATATCACGCTTGTCTCTTTAGTTTAGCAACTCGCCTCTAGAAGGCATTGGTTAAATAATTATAATTGCATAAGTTGATTTGGCATCTATCGATGAATTGCAGAACTTTTAATGACTTTTTGAAATATCACGCTTGTCTCTTTAGTTCAGCAACTCGCCTCTAGATGGCATTGGTTAAATAATTATAATTGCATAATATGATTTGGCAGCTATCGATGAATAGCAGAACTTTTAATGACTTTTTAAAATATCACGCTTGTCTCTTTAGTTCAGCAACTCGCCTCTTGGCATGGTTTGGCATTGGTTAAATAATTATAATTGCATAAGTTGATAAAAACAGCTATGCAATAGCTTTACCGCGGCAGTCTCCGAGTGCCACACGTCTTTTGGTTATATGAGTCGGGTTTCCTGACCTATTAATTGGTATTCTGACAGAAGGGAAATTCTTTACCTCCGTTTACCACGCTATGTTACAAATAAACGGTGAAAAATTGACACAAGCAAAATACTAAATACAAGCAAGATGCTAACTGGGACGACCTCGTGAACGAAAATGATGTTAATAATACCCTTCTCTAAATTTTAAAGTAAGTAAGTACCTACTCGTAATATTCCATTTTTTATAAATATCTTGTGAGTCTTCTAGCTGTTTTTCAATATCAAAGTAGCGCACCGAAAATTTACTTAAACAGTATTTCAGTTCCCAATTTTAGGTGGTTTTCATTACTCGTTAAAATAATCATAATAACATAACAACGTTGTAAATGTGGTTGTAACTTACAAAGGTTGTTTGGAGTTTATTCGCTTGTTTTCGTCGAAACATTTGAGAATCTGTTTTTAATAATTTATTAGGAGTGGTTAGGGCCTCCTGCATCGTCAATATTTTGCTACAACCTTTGTGAATATCTAATCATATTTATAGACTGTTTTACTTTTAGTAGGATTAATACTTACTTATTTCTTAATCTAATATATTGTTATATTCTTGGTAAGAAATAGCAGTTTAGTAACGCATAAGTCGGGAAAAACCCTCAAATTATTCCGAATTTAAAAGCTTTCAGAGTACCTATTGATGTTGATGCAAATATCGTAAGCTATTACTAGTTAATTAAGTTACTATTCATGTTTTAATTTACAGAAAATAGATAGATTTTATTAATCATTTAATTTATTTTATGTATTTATTTTTTGGATAAATTAAAATAAAATCACGTAAACCCACAAAACTTCAGATCGGTAGTTTGGTAAATCACACCATTGCTTATAATCATATTACTGAGAAGGTTGCCCTCACACCTTCCGATACTCATGTCTTACAGTATGTAATCATCATGAAGGAGGCCTCGTTGTATTCCATTCTTGGATGTAGGTCTCTTCCCTATTTTTCCATTCCTGGCGATCTTGTGCCCGGTGCCAGCCCGATGTCAACCCAGCGCTGCGGTGGGCGTCCTCGCCCTCTTGTGTCGGACCTGGGTCTCCACTCAAGAACTCGCCTCTCATGTCCATTTCTTCGCTATTGCGACCATTATGTCACCCACTCTAGTCTTGCTTTTTATCTATTAATTTCTTTCGGGTCGCGCAAGGTGATACCGAGCACAGCTCTCACCATTCCTCTCCACGCAACCCTGAACTTCTCAGCTGGTTTTTTAGTGAGTGACATTGTTTCTGTACCATAATGTGAGCACGGGCATGAAACACTGCTCAAAAACTTTTGCTTTGAGATGGAGAGTTAGTCTCTTACCTCTCCTGTATGTAATACCAATAATAAAATAAGAAGTTTAGTTTGAATCCATGGATGGTTTTTATTATTTTACACCAGAAGTAATTAAACGAATTTAATAAAAGCTAGCGACTGCCCGCGACTTCACTCGAGTAGTAGGCTCGGCCTTCGGTCTCGCCGCAACTTCCCATCTTTTCTTGATTTTTCTTTCATAAGAACCTTCTCCACTTTTTTTGGCGCAGAGTAATCCTTTCTGGATACCACCGGCCCCGAGGGGATCACGGTGGTTATGTGGGAGTCTCTGCCAGAAGGGCAGCATACTCACCAAACCTCTGCGGTGTTCCGTCACTGCTGCTTTTGGCGGGAACGCGGGACAGGGGAACCGCCTCACGGGACCAAACCCGCAAATGGACGGCAGGCGCCCCCGAGTCTGGGCACCCTAAGTCCTCCTACGATGGGTTAGGTGAGTAGCCCCATCGCCTACTACTTCGGCCGCAGAGGAAAGGGACAGCGGCGCCTCTCAATAACGACAGTCCTCCTTCCCTGCGACCCCACCGCGTCCGCCATCTAAGGGTGGCAGCCCCGGTGAAGGCCACGGAAGGCAGGGAGAACGGCTCACCGTAATACCGGCAGTCCTCTCCCGCCGCGGTCTCTAACTCTCAGCCGCGATGCCGCCCGTACGTCACCGTAGCCCGCCTCAGTTGCAGTGGCACCCATACACCACCGCAACCTACAGTGACCGCTCCCATGTAGACTTGGAGGGCAAAGCCCATAGGAGCGGTCCTCGAGACCTTTTTTTCCTTCATAAGAACCTTGTCCTAACAGTAATAAACACGATAAAAAAGGATTAGTGAAATTGTTCCCAAGTTATAGCGTGACCAGGAGAAATAGGGATTCATCTTTATATATATAGATAGATGTACATAATATATAAATATAGATACCTATAGATAGATTTTATATGTAAATGAATCCCTATTTCGCTTGGTCACGCCATAACGTAAGAAAGGCTTTACCGATTTCAATTACATTTGGCACGGAGATAGATGGGGAAGGACATAGTATACTTTTCATCATCATCACCTTCCTCATCCATCACCACACGTAGAAAACCGGGGGGCGCAGCTAGTATATTATACAAAAGATATTTTTCCGACCGTCACTATATAACTGTGACGATCTTTACTTCGTCTAATATTCGTAATTAAAACCCTGTCGCTTTGTCGCTTGTTTTTTGTCGTTTTATTTAACCCAATACACAGTCCACTCCACATCAATATAAGTCAGTATCTAGACTTTTCACATTGTATATTTCATTTTTAACTAGCGTCAGTCAAGTACATTTTTCTTTGAGTGTTATCATAGAGTATTAATAATAATACCGCTGGGGCGGCTTTGTGGCGAGCCGTCAGCGTGTGGCAACACCGCGGTGTGGACACCGATTCTCTCTGGACCCCTGGCTTGCCAATTTGCCGTCTGGGGGTGGAGACGCAAGAGCAAGTTACAAAAAGCTCCAAGGGTGTTAAAGGGCATAGCGCCGGTAGTAGCGCTCTAGTGAAACCGCAGCACACCTCTCGAAATCCTTAAGCCATCCACACCAACGTTGTGTCACCGTTGATGGTGGCCCTTATGGGCCGTTTAGTGGGTGGCAAGTGTCCTCCTGCTTAAATATTTAATGATAAGACTGAAATTGGCAGGTGCCGTAGTCTCGTCCATAGCCACTCTCTCCCATATCACTAATAAGTCCATTTCAATAACCTTGTCATTTTACCCATTCTTGTAATGGATATACCATGTAACCACCCATCCAAAATGTTTCTGCTTTTTTATGCTACTTTGTATTTTTATAATATAATATAATATAATATAATATAATATAATATAATATAATATAATATAATATAATATAATATAATATAATATAATATAATATAATATAATATAATATAATATAATATAATATAATATAATATAATATAATATAATATAATATAATATAATATAATATAATATAATATAATATAATATAATATAATATAATATAATATAATATAATATAATATAATATAATATAATATAATACAGGGTTATTGGTAATTAGACCGGATCCTTTTAAGGGGTGGTAGGGAATGCCATTTGCAACAATATGACTGTACATTGTGATATCCGGAAATGAATCATTTCTGTGATATTCTTTTTTTTTATTTTTTTTGGAAAATCCAGTTTTACTACTTTAAAATTCAATAAAAAAAAAGTAATCAACCGATTTCAATTCTGTTCGCAGTTTTAGAGAAACCTTGTTACAGCTCTTAATAATAAACAATTATATCGTACTAATGTAGATCCATCCAAAAACTAGAGACTTTTTCATAATTTTTATTTGATAATTTTTGTAAGATGCTTTACAAAAACCTTTATTTTCTCTACAAAAACGATAGTAAATTAAGTCTGCATTTTATTTAAAAAACATCTACAAGTCTTTAGCTATCCAACGAGGTAAAAAAATTAGCACTTTATTACACAGTTGCAGAAATAATGCGATTACAAAAGGCCGAGAAAGGAATGAGAATAGTCCATGAGAAGTAGCTATGGAAGAAATACTTTCTTAAGGTAACTTAATTTCTTTTAAAGAAATAAAAGAGTAGATGTAATTAGTCTGTATTTATTATTTTTACAGTTCGTTCTCAAAATGTGAGCCAGAATTTTGAATGCAGAGACGCATACGTCTGCGTAAATTGCTTTTAACAACACTTGTATTTAAATTAATTTTCATTTTTTCTGCTGCATTTATTATGCGCTGTTTCAGTTCTTCGATGGTTGCCACAGGTCCAAGAGTATCGTCGTACACCAAGCTTTTCATGTGACCCCATACGTAATAGTCGACGGGAGTCAAGTCGGGACTTCTGGCCGGCCACGGAATGGGTCCTCCTCTGCCAATCCACTTATTGGGATACTGACGATTGAGCCACTCACGGACGCTCAAACTAAAATGTGCGGGGCAACCATCATGTTGGTAAATCATGTTTCTGCGGGTTTCAAGGGGTACTTCACTGAGTAGCTCATAAAGTTCGTTTCTCAAAAAAAATTCATACGCTTCACCATTGAGGTTGTTGGGCAGAAAGAAAGGGCCGATCAATTCATTCTTAATAATGCCCATCCACACATTAACGGAAAACCTTCTTTGTGATCCTTGTAATCTTTTCTTGTTTGGGTTACCGTCATCTTTCGGGGCCCAATAATGAATATTATGATAATTTGATATTCCATCCTGATCAAATTTGGATTCGTCGGTCCATAAGATTTTTAATAAAAAATTGGCATCTTCCATATCGGTGTTCAACATGAATCTGCAAAATTCGACTCTACGTGCAGGATCTCCGTCTTGGATAACTTGTACCGGAGTCAAATGATACGGGTAGAGTCTTGAGCGGTGCACTGTGTTCCATACTTTCCATTGCGACATGCCAAGACGTCGTGCAATGATGTTTGTTGAAGTCGTAGGATCTTGCTCAAACATGCGAATTATCTGTTCCTCTTCATCCGAATGATAAATACGAGATCGTCCAGCATCACTTTGTCGTCTTTGAACTTGACCAGTTTCTCGTAGTCGCCGGTACACTCCGTCAAATACACTCACATGGGGTAAACGGCGCTGTGGAAATCGAGACTGATACTCCGTTCGAGCATGTGTAGCGACGCCGTTGGCAAAACCATAGCAAAACAGTATGTCCGCATACTCTTCGTTTGTGAACTCTCGAAGCCGAGGTAGATGGTCGTGGGATTCCGCAGTCATTATCAGATCCTTTAGTACAAGCCAAGTCGTCGGGTAAGCAATCAATCAAAAAGTCCAGTTCACTAGCCGAATCACAGAAAAAGAAGTTACACAAGTCCAATAACGTTATCAAGGTCGAAATTTAATCGTAATAAAGGTTTGCCAAAGAGCGTCTGAACAGTACGATGCGCTTGAGCAAACTGGGTTCTCATTGCTCGTTCAACAAACATAAGCGAGAGGGAGACGGCGCATTCAACATGGATACCGTTGTCTAAAACCCTTTCTCGGAATGTCTCTACCTGAGTCTTTGTTATCGCATTATTTCTGCAATTGTGCAATAAAGTGCTAATTTTTTTACCTCGTTGGATAGCTAAAGACTTGTAGATGTTTTTTAAATAAAATGCAGACTTAATTTACTATCGTTATTGTAGAGAAAATAAAGGTTTTTGTAAAGCATCTTACAAAAATTATCAAATAAAAATTATGAAAAAGCGTCTAGTTTTTGGATGGATCTACATTAGTACGATATTATTGTTTATTATTAAGAGCTGTAACAAGGTTTCTCTAAAACTGCGAACAGAATTGAAATCGGTTGATTACTTTTTATTTTTATTTTAATATAATATAATATAATATAATATAATATAATATAATATAATATAATATAATATAATATAATATAATATAATATAATATAATATAATATAATATAATATAATATAATATAATATAATATAATATAATATAATATAATATAATATAATATAATATAATATAATATAATATAATATAATATAATATAATATAATATAATATAATATAATATAATATATGTTTACCAAGTATGTACAAAGTACTCACTTCCGTACTGGCTGACATGTTGTACAACCACTGCCATAATAATAACATAATAGCCATTGAACAAAGGGGATGTCGCCGTGGTGCCCGGGGATGTAAAGATCACCTCATGGTCAACAAAGCTATATTAGAGGATGCACATCAATCTCAAAGGAATCTCAGCATGGCATGGATAGACTATCAAAAAGCCTTCGATAGTGTCTCACATGAATGGCTTCACAAAATACTTGATGTCTATAAGTGCCCGGCCATGATCAAGGGATTCCTTCAACTGGCCATGCCCTCATGGAAGGTGGTTATGACGGCCCGTGGCTCCAAAGAATCAATAACTACTGAACCAATTTACGTTAGGCGCGGAATATTCCAGGGCGACTCCCTTTCACCGCTTTTGTTCTGCCTAGCTATCAACCCCCTTTCATTTATAATGAATAAGTATGAAATGAAAGGATACAAACTTAAAGACAGTATTTGGATCAATCACCTATTGTACATGGACGATCTTAAAGTATATTCAAACAATAAAAACAATCTCAAAGTACTATTGGAAAGTGTAGAAATATTCACAAACGACATAGGAATGCGGTTCGGTCTAGATAAATGCAATACCATACACATTAGTTCAGGACACAGAAACAACGTGACAGGTGAGGGACATATACTACTTAGTGGGGAAACTTTCAAACAACTGGCAATTGGGGATAGATATAAATATTTAGGGATTCGCGAGTCAGGTAAATTAGAACACAGTATCATTAGGGAGCAAATCTGTAAAGAATATTTCAAAAGGATAAAGAAACTACTCAACACCCATCTCAATTCACGCAATCTCATAAAAGGAATCAACACCTACGCCATTCCCGTATTACTCTACTCATTCGGTATAATCAATTTCAAAAACAGTGATCTTAAGAAAATAGACACGAAAACCAGAAAGTTGCTAGCAATAAACAAGGCTCATCAGCAAAAGGCAGAAGTAGACAGATTATACTTACCCGTCGCACAAGGAGGAAGAGGGCTTCAAAATGTAGAGTACATGTACAAAACACAAATAGTCAAATACAATCAATATTTAGAAGCAAAAAGTGACGACCTCATCAAGGCAATAGTACAACATGATGTTAACAGAGACAAATACTCAATAGTCAAAGAAGCACAAGAAATTGAAACTGAACTTAACTTACCACATGGCAACAAACACACAGATACAGAAATAAAAAAATCTATAGTCAAAAAGTAGAATGATTGACGATATAATAGATATAATAGAATGATGAGACAGTTTCCTAAAAAAGTTTTAGATCAGGCCAAGATTGATTCGGTACTCTCATTTAAATGGATCAAAAAACAACAGATAACACCAAGCATAGAGTCTTCCATATTTGCTATACAAGACCAAGCTGTAATGACCCGGCAACACCAACGAGACATCTTGAAAGAGGCAGTGGATGGAAAATGCCGCCTATGTGCCAGCAAAGATGAGACCACGCAGCACATCATATCCGGATGCGACAAACTGGCGGGGACCTACTATGTCAAACGACATAATAACCTCGTCCAGTACGTCTACTGGTGTCTTGCCAAAAAGCATGCAATAGCTGTTTCGGACCTTTGGTGGAAAGAAACACTCAGCCAGCCACATGTAAAAGAAAACGATTCCGCTAAAATACTTTGGGAAATACCCGTCCAAACCGATGTAACCGTAACACACAATAGACCCGACTTGATATACGTAGACAAAACAAATAATAAAACATATCTCATAGACTTTACTTTACCTTCTGATTACAACATAGGCGCGAAGGAAATAGAAAAACTGAGCAAATACCACCTCCTCAAAACTGAAATCAGTCGTCTGTGGAATACACAAACGACTGTCATTCCCATAGTGATAGGCGCAACTGGCATAGTAGCAAAAAGCTGAAGCAAACATCTCAATAAACTGGAAACTACCATATATATCAGCATTCTACAAAAACAAGCAGCCATTCATACATCCACAATACTAAGTAAAGTGCTAGGAGATACCGTGTTCGTTCACAATACACAAAACCAAATTAACACACTAGGCACACAGCAGTCAACAAACATACCAGACTCAACAAACACACAAGATTCGTCAAACACACCAGATACACTTAACGCAACTATTACACCAAATTCACAGCAATCAACAAACACACGACAATATAATAACAATTTATATCACTGAAAAAACATACAATTTTGCTATACTCATACGTAAAGACTAAACAAAACTTGTACTCGTATTGTAGATTCTGCGTTTCCTTCATATTGTACATGGGTATAAATTTGACGCACGTAGCCTGTGTTACAGCTAGGTTCAAATAAAAACATAAATAGTGAAATCTGTAAATCTAAAATTCTTTCTTATAAATAAATAAGTCAAAAGGCGTATGTGTGTGAGTGTATGTAGAGTGTGCATGACTGTGTATGTAAGTGTGTGTGTGCGCGTTGAGTGAACAGTTTGTAGTTGTGTAAAGGAAAGAAGGTTAGAAGGTAATCAGTATCATTTAGTTAATCAATTATTTTGATTAACATTTTAGTATCATCGTAGCTTCAATTCTTCAGCCAACTAATAAGGGCTACACTTGCATCTCGTTTGCTTAAATGAACAAATTATTTTATAATTTTGTTTATGTTATTATATAAGTATGGACCCAGAAAACAGATTTCCTTTGTTTGGCCGTAAGTTTTTCATCAAAGGTGTGTGGTTATGCTTAGCAAGTATGATATTCGTGATATTAGTTATGAATAACCCGAACTGTCAATACTCCACAATCTTTGTATAAATCAGTAGTTGGAAACAAACGTGGCCTAAATGTAGCAACTTTTAGAACTGGTCTTTGAGAGCGTTCCAGCGACAACATGTACAGTACAACATGTTGTAGGTTATGCCTGCCAATCCCCACGAGGTATTGCAGTAAGTAAGAATCAACCTGCACACTCTGCATAGTGCGTTATAAAAAATTATGACTAAATTGCAATTGCCCACATCACGTAGATTTTTAGAAATGTAAATGAGTTTTCTAAGTCTGTTGCTGAGGATCTCAATATGTTCTTTCCACTTCATTCTTCGATCTAGAATTACTCCCAAGTACTTGATGTGAGGGACGGTTTGCAATATGTCCTATTCTCTGCATTGTCCATTCCTATATATCTGCAATTATTTGTAAGTACAATTAAGATGAAATGTGATTCTAAAATCTGGCGTTTTTTCACGGTCATTCGCGAAAGCCACGAGTTTGGTCTTATCAATATTGAGTGAAAGCAAGTTTGAATGCAGCCATTGAGTGACAAATTTAAACCTATGCTTCAGCATAGGCACACGCACTCAGACAAAATAAAAATGTTTTATTTTGTCTGAGCCTGTTCGCAGTATTTTCCTACAAAAATAAGCACTGTGTCATCCTCATATGACACAATTTTACCATTTTTCAATTTAAGGTTGCACAGATCGTTGACATAGACTAGGATTTGGCTATGTCCGAATACGCTGCCTTGAGGGATACCAAACAGTACCACTCTCTCATTACTAATTACGTCACCCACCCTGATTCTCTGGGTCCTCCCTTTCAAGTAGTCCTCTAATAAAAAGAGAGTAGTTAATTATTTCTGTAGTCCAGAAAACCACAGTCTAATTAGTGCAAATAAGAGTTTGCTAAAGTTGTATAATCTATAACAATAACTTACCTACATGGTATAAACACACAAAGTATTAAACTAACGAGAAAGCGATTTTCCCGAATTGTTTTGCAATATTGGGAATGAATTATAGGTAGACGATGACTCAGATTAACACATACGAGTACACACTTTATTTATTCCGAAGAGAAAATTTTACTGGGAGATATTCGTTGAGCGTGCAAACGGTGCCACGGGGAGCAGTGTTTTATATGTACTTGCACACGTCTGGTTTGCAGCTTATCTGGAGTAGGGTCGCGGTTCCAGTAATAGGGTAAACCTAAAATAACCGCATCGATTGGATAGATGCCCCAAATTTGATAACTCTGTGCAGGTACTCTTTAGACTTAAACAAAATGTACATGCTGACTAACCCGTTAATAACACGAATGTAATGTAAATTGAAACCTTGGTAGTAGCATTAACAAGAAGACCATAATATATCGTCTACATATAACGAAGTGTGAAGCGTCGTTGGCAGATGGCGTGGTCAAGCTAGGAATGTTTTTACTTTTTGGCAAGAAGAAAAGTTTAGTGAATTTTATTTCAGGTCTATATATCAGAACAGATAGTGTAGAAACTGTGAGTTTGAATATGTGTCGTTTTGATTTGTTAATAGGAGTGTCTAACGATTTTTATTTAACATTGCAACTTAACATATGTTTGTTTATTTTTTAATATTAGATGCAAAAATTACTTTATATACGAGAATTTACAGTTGATACTGATATCACTTGTGATATTTTCCTGCAAAAGGTTGTACCTGAAATACCAATATATTTGCATTTATTACTCACACTTCGACGCACTCATTAAACAGTTTAATATAAAACGTTTTAAAAAATTGAGGTGATTATCATCGATTTATCCACTGATTAGAGAAAGTTACTCAACATTTCTGTGTATTTTCCTTACTATTCTAACAGCTAGATTTCTTGGAATTTGTAGCCAAATGTTGCATTTAATATTTTATTAAAATAAAAAAAAGTATTGATTGATTAAGATTGATACTCCCATCTATCCTCCATCCTATTCTGTACATCTCCATCCTCTGGTTTTTCATTACATCACCATTTAACCTTCTCGTTCTATAACTAGTTCAACGTCGAACCAAATGGAAAAAAAGTCATAAATTTTGCTTAAAACAGGCGTAGTTGCTGACGAGCCATGTGCGTCAATTATCCGCATTCACAGCAATAAATCACGCGTTAAACCATAAGGTGATGATATATTAATTAATTATTCCCATTAACAAAGCACGTCTGCGAAGTTTAAGCCGAAATACCCGACAATTTCACCGACAAAATGGGATAAATAACGACAGGTTCAGGGAAGCAGTGTTTGGGGGACGTCAAAATATTTACACCATTAATTTTGTCTTTATTAAAACGTTTTGTTGAATAAATATCTCGTTGTACGTAATAATTTTGACATTCGTGGCTGCGAGGGGAAATTCTTGGCAATTCCACTTTAATATATGCTACATAATATACAAATACATTTAGATCTTCATCAATCATATGCATAGATTAAGCCTATTTAGGTCTACGTTGAAATAATGTCAGAAAGCATAACCCAAAACAAATTCCACACAAAAAGTGGTCCTTCAAACCAAAACGACGTATGATTCCAAATACGAATTACTTCCGAGATTACAAATAGACATGTTCGGTGATTGGTTTAAATTTCAGTAGGAAAGCACGGTCCACGCGCACATGCGCTGCAACATCTAATATGACAGCTGAGTTTAGAGAGACTTTTATTGGATCATTTTTTTAAGGCAGTTACTCTTTCTGATATTATTTATTCGTAGATTTAGGTATAAATTAATATACACGATATTTTTTTTTATATTTCTAGCTCCGGCTTCGCATGGATGTAATTAAAAAAAAGACGAAATTTACATAAAAACTTAATTAGGTTTTATAAAGTATATTTTATTAAAAATATTTAACATCTGATGGTGAATACCGCATCAAAGTCTGTTGTGTGGTTTTGAAGTTAGCCGTAATACAGACTGTCGCAGAAGCGCCTTTATTTTATACTATGTATGTACTCGTATGTATGGTCATAAATTAAATTTCGTTCGTGAACGAGCGTTCTCTAAACAAAAGTCAAGAGGAATTTCACGCCACGGCCGATATCGATACTTTTGTTGTCATTCTAATGTTCTTGCAATTTCATTACAAGTAAGATATAGCTAGCTACAACCTTGGCTCGCCGAGGACAGTGTGGGAAGCCTGCGACAAGCTGAAGGAGCTGCTGGGTTTCCTGGGCGACACCGGGTGGCTGGACTCATCAGCGTCACCCGGATATCACGCAAAATGGGCCGCGCCTTAGCGGCCTGGTTGCGGAAAACAGCCAGCCCACCAAGTACCAAGTAGCTAGCTACTATTCTTTGAGTCCAAGTTATAAAATTAAGCCCATCAATTTTGAGAGCAGTAGAACTCTTTGTAAATGTTTTCGTCCGGGGAAGTGCTACCACTGTATCTTTTTTTTACCGTAATGTTCGCAGTAGTCTTTTGGTTTGAAGGTATGGTAGGGTAGATATTAAACACTATTTGTATGGACGCTATTTAAAATATCTATCAGTAGTAAAGAAAACTGTGGATAGATAGATTATTAGGATCGGCCCGTATTGTATTTGAGTTACGGGCGCAGTGAAATTCGTCACTTGTGAGGAAATGCATCTGTTCTAGGTAGAGATTACCACTAAACACCAGGCGGGCTTCGTGGTCGTACTATTTCCTAATAACATAAAAAATCAAAGCCCTCCAACGAGAAAAGATAACGGCTTATATTTACTAACCTTTTGTACTAAAACACTCTATTTTACTGGTTTACCACTGATGTGAGAAAAACATGTGCATGGTCTCTATTTATAAAATCTTATTTAATTTAAACCATTTGCTTCCAATATAAATAGTTCTGTTTTGCAATACTCGAACATAAAATAGTAGGATCTTCCGCACATGTTACAAAATAGAGAAAAAATACAAAATTCAAGTAACTTTTGTTTGTTTGTTACTCATATTTGCAATTTATACGTTGAAATATACAATCAACCAGCCCATGTTTGTTATTGAATTGATTCGCATTGATATGTATTGATCGGCATTCATAGTTATAGTGGCTCTCAAAGTTTATGCACGTATTAATAATACACAATTTAAGAGATTATGAGATAATTTAAAATTATGTAACATATTACATACCTGCACATAATGCATTGTAAATTATAACCTTTCCATTTCCGTTTATCATTAAAACCCCCTTTTTAAGCTAAGTAAGTAGTGAGATGAAAATGTTCTTTGTAACAATAATTTGCCTTTTTTGTCATGAACTAGTGAATTAAAGTTTTGGCTTTATATTTTATATTTGGCTGGTAACTAGCCTATCCATCCAACCACACTGGGTCTGCGTGATGGTTTGCGGCGTTCATACTCCTCTTTATTTAGGTACTTTAAAATTAATAATAGACACTTAACAATCCCTAATAAAAATAAATAACAAATAACCCGATTGCGAACAATAACATTAAAAACAATACTTAAAAAAAAACATGGCGAATGAGACCAAAAAATCTCGTGCTGAAGTACCGGGTGAAAATTAAAAATATTTTTTTCTCCTTTGTTTGAGTAACACTCCACGACTACTATGGCTTTGGCGTGGACTAATATTAAAGTGAATGATTTTACACTTTAGCAAAGAAATAGTTTAAAGTGTCACAAAATGGCATAGGAAACTTCTGAACCCGAAAATATATAATATTTATGCGGAAAAACTACTGGACCAATTTTAATGAAATTTAAATGGGAGAGGCACCAGCTTTCAAACAAAAAAAGATTTTCGAGAATCGGTTCACCCAGTCTAAAGTTATGAGGTAACAAACATAACAAAATACAGCCGAATTGAGTACCTCCTCCTTTTTTGGAAGTCGGTAGAAAAGTTGATGTTTCCAGTAATAATAGCTATCACAGTTATTGTTGTCATTATTTTTCGTCTTATAGTTGCCATTTTGAAAACTCATAGCAAGCTTTTGTGCAAACGGTCTCAAATCGGGCACGAATTGATAGAACAAAAATAGTGTGAAAATGTATGCAGAAATGTGGGCAAAACGAAAAAGTTAGGGAAGCCATGTACAAGTAACATCTGGACGTGGACCAACGTTGGTTGTTTACTTTATTTGTTTACACTTGCTAAATGAAATACGGCGTTGATTGTAGACACATGAAAGCTTGAATGTAAACGATCAAGATGTGAGGAATATGATGCAAATGTTTCAATGTGGCCCACGATACATTTGATTATAACTCGTCAATGGAAATGATGTAAACATTTTAGTTTTACTACCAGTACAAGGAGCCCAGCAAACATATACTCGAAATCAATAAAATTTAAAGCTTTTTCATTGATTTCATACCTAAATACGGCTTCCTGCGAATGGACAATTTGATGAAAGGGACATAATGATATGAGATCACAAAGGAACGAAATCAATGGTAAGTTGATTTTCTTCCGTGATCAAATAAAACGTATTATATTCAGTATTTTTGGGTGGCATGCGAGCAAATAGTCTCTGAATTAATACATTTTCTGAAGATTTCTTCATATTTGAATATCAATGCTTTCAATTCATATTCTCAATTATTTTCAACATTTCTATAAGGTATGATTTGTATGGTTTTTAATATTAATGGAGAAGCGAACAATTTACGGTTTTATATCATTATTTTTTTATGAAATGAAGATGGAGCCAAACCGATCAGAATAAAACAAAAGAGTATCTCGAAACATTTAACGAGGATTAAAATTAAAAGCACTGCGTTTAAAAGGAAAGTTTCCGTTAAGCACCCTCTAAAGTTTTAGTACTTGGCCATTTCTACTTTTGCCAGTACCGGTTATATCTTTAACTCTTTCGGATCCTTTGGGAAGAATGTTAGCAAATATAGCCATAATTACGTATTCTACTGTTATCTATGGGAGTTTACGGTTGTAGTTAGTGTTTCCTGTAAACTTATTCATTAATTATTTTTAAGTTAATTAATAATTTTTGACGACTCCGTTAGCCTAGTGGTAGTTCGATCCTTGGGAAAATGTTTATGTAATGAGCAGAATTTTATGTTCTAAACAATAACGTTTGTGTTATGTCAATGTGTGTGTGTGTGTGTGTGTTTGTGTGTGTGTGAAACATGAAAGATTTATATCTTGACATATTTAAATTGAGACTACAATGGTTATTATACAATTGCTTCTATACTGTTAATGTGTGTGTGTGTGTGTGTGGAATGGAGTGTGGGTGTGTGTGTGAAACATGAAAGATTGATATCTTGACATGTTAAAATTGAGACTACAATGGTTATTATACAATTGCTTCTATACTGTTACTGTTTTTTTTTAAATTAAATAAAATTAACCTAGTATATAAAATTGATAAATTCTGCAATTAGTAATGATGTTGCTTTTTCTATTAGACAGTTGCATATTTTTATTATATAGGAATATATATAAAATGAAGCCTTATTTTTCCTGGTCACGCTATAACTTGAGGACGATTTTGCTATTTTTTGTTGTTGTGGTAATTATTGTCTGGAGAATGTTCTTATTAAAGAAAAACCAAAAAAAGATGGGAGGTCGTGGAGGCCGAAGGCTGAGCCTACTACCTATACCTATACGCGAACGAAGTCACGGGCACTCGCTAGTATTATATAAATTTGACATGTACATTATTTTGACATGGGAATGAATGATGTACATCATTATATAATTTAATTGCATGCTATCTTAGCAATAAACATGTGCGGACTATATGTTACGTACATAACTTATTATCTGTATATCCTCTCACCTGTCGATTGTCAATATAACAATAAATTTCTATTGAGTTTGGGTCGTTTGACAGATGAAGTACCATATTTTGATGCAAATAAAGTTTATGATTTCTGATTTATGCATGTGGGTAGAGAGAAGATTACGATAATATAGAAAATAGCATTAATACTTAAGTAAGTAATTGTAATGTTATTGAAACTCACGTTCATTATACGTAATTTTGTTATAAGAAAACGGGATTAACTTGAGACTTACGCGTTGTCGATACCACGATCGACAATTGTTTCGGCTTTATCCGGAAGCCTTTTTCTTCGCAGAGCCGTACGAATCTCTAAAGATTCGTCGATGCGTTCGTCGACGAGTTCACGGATGTCAAATACTTTATGAGATATCGCCCTTGTATATAAGGTTGATTTTCCAACATTTCTTGTCATCTCGTCATTAGTTTCACGGATGTTGTCAAAGATGCAACGATGTTTGCTCTTAGAGAATCGCACGGCAGTGCGGTGCAGGACACAACGACGAGCGCACCGCACTCAAGGTCTTGAACAAGTGATTGTACTTTGATGTCTGTCATTCATCAATATACTACTAGAATGGTCACATCTTATCTATCGTATGCCCTTTACCTTTATAATTGTTTGCCATTTGCCGCCTCGTGTTCAACAAAGAATGTTAAATTTTATCCTAAGTCAACACGGCACGCCGAAACCAAATTTAATATTGATTGACATCATGGTCCAGTTGTTTGTATCGTCGGCTACAATCTAATTGGCACCCCGATTAATTCCAGCTGGAAACCAGTGGTGCTCCCGGCCGATATTTGAACAACCGTAAATTGTACGAGCGTATGGTAACCTGTATTAATTTAAATCCACAGTTTTCAGATATATATCTGCTATTTAGATATGTGAATAATAAATGTGCCCATTGAATATCTGTTTTTTATATGTCTGCTATTTTCTAACGAACCTTTCGAAGTTAATATTTCCACCGGTTTCATACCAGAAAATCGTTTTACACAAATATGAAATTTATGTAATCATTTTTTAGCATCGCAGAACAGATGGCACACAGATGTTTTGTAATCTATATATACTCGTATAAGAATCAAAGTCCTGACTGACTGCCAGACAACGCACAGCCTAAGCCGCCGGTCGTAGAAACTTGACATTTGGAGGGTTCTTTTGTCGTGGATAATAGAGGTGTACTAAGATAGGGTTTTTCGAAATTCATCCCCTAAGGGGTTAAAAATTAATGAACACGTTTGTATGAAAGTCCTTTGTTTTTGAGCTCATAGGTGTCAAAATTTGTATTTAGATAGTTCATTAAAAATAAAAACTATATCTGTTAAACAAAATGACAGGGATGACTTAGGGTGGTGAAATGGGGGATGAAACATGGTGTAAAAAAGTGGTGATTTAGCCTTTGAACTTATAATTTTAAAAAGTTATAGTTGTGAAAATTTGTATTTAGATACTTCATTTAGAATAAAAAATGGTGTTCATTAATATTGTTTGACAGAGTTGACTTAGGTGGGTAAATGGGGGATGGAACTTTGTACGGATTGACTCCTTTAAACAAAAAGATGCCAGAATAATATTTCTTGCCAGGGTTGATAGATGAAATATATAAATAGTTAGAGAGGAAAGTTTGTTTCAATATTCTACGCGGATGAAGTCGCGGGAATAAGCTAGTATTTAATATGCGAGTATTTATATTACTACGAGGGTCAAACTGAAAGTTCTTAGAACTGGCCACTTATAAACAATATAATAAAAAAATAATTCTATAATTTGAAAATAGAACTCTTTGCCAATATTACTGAGTATATACTTCATTCATTTGTCATTTGTTTTACGATTTGGCGGCAAATTGAAAATTGTCTGTGTCACGTCAACATGAATTTAACACGAGAAAATTTTCGTGCAATGATTTTTTATGACTTTCGATGTCATTTAAGTCAACAAGAAAGTTATGATAGACTACGATTGGCCTTTCACGATGAAGCCCCATCTCGTGCGACTGTTTACAACTGGTTTAATGAGTTTAAACGTGGTCGCACTAATCTCACTGATGATTTACGTGAGGGACGGCCTTCTACGGCGACGACTGAAGATAACATCTGTGGTGTGCGGCGTATGATAAAGACTGACAAAAGAGTGACCTATCAGCAGATTCGGACAAGCTTAGGCATCGGTATGAGTCAAGTGCACAAAATCCTACACGAACATTTAGCGTTCAGGAAGCTTTGCGCCCGGTGGATACCTCATAATTTGACTGAGGCTCAAAAACTCCATCGTGTGGATTGGTGCCGTAAAATGATTGAAAGATTTAACGGAGGTGACTCAAATGCTGTGTTCGACATACTAACAGGTGACGGAAGCTGAATTTACTGTTATGATCCTGAAACCAAAAGACAATCTGCTCAGTGGGTGTTTCCTTTCGAGGAGTTGCCAACTAAAGTGAAGAGAGATCGAAGTGCGGGGAAAAAAATGGTGGCCTCGTTCTTTGGAAGGATAGGTCATTTCGCAACAATTGTGTTAGAGGATCAAAAAACAGTTTCTGCAGAATGGTACACTACCAATTGTTTGCCACTTGTCTTGGAAAAAGTTCGAGAGAAACGACCTCGCAGTAGGATCCTCCTTCACCACGACAACGCCTCATCGCACACCGCCAAGCGAACGATCGACTATTTGGCGACATCAAACGTTGAATTACTGGGTCACCCGCCGTATAGCCCCGACCTCGCGCCTTGTGATTTTTATTTATTTTCAAAAATTAAAGAAAAACTTAAAGGAAAGCGGTTTATGAATGCTGAAGAAGCGGTGGCTGCGTATCGCGATGCCATTGAAGAGACCCCTAAGGACGAGTGGGCAAAGTGCTTTTCCCAGTGGTTCCATCGCATGCAGCGGTGTATTGACGTGAATGGACAATATTTTGAAAAGATATAATAAAACTAATAACTGGCTAATGTAATCAGTTTTTGATTTTCTAAGAACTTTCAGTTTGACCCTCGTACTAACTGCGGCCCGCTCTGTCACAGTGATGATGATGAAAAGTATCATATGTGTTATTGCAGCGTCTCATCTATTTATATACCAACGTTCATCTACATCCATCTAAATTCAATAAGCTCATCCGTTCTGGCATTAACCTCCATCCATCTCAACATTTGCATGTAATGGCACGTAATGTAATGGCAAAACAATTGAATTGTACACAGGTTGTTTATAATGAGTAGCTATTCAAAGTATCGATAGGTTACTAGAAAAACCCTTAAACCTTCTTAAAGTATTTGACCTCTTTGGACTACTATGTTTTTATGAAATAAACTACGGTCTATTATTTTTAAATATTCCATGCGATTTTCTGGTTTTGGGCTTTTCATAATGGTTATTTATATTAGTTATTTCAATACTACTCGTATATATTCCTCACCACAAAATCACAGTCACCATCAGCCCACTTTGTTCCCATTGTTGGGACTCGAGCCATCCTCTCAGAGAAAGGAGTTGGGCCATAATCCACCACGCGAGCCCAGTGCGTCTTGATGGATAGGTTAGTGGCTAACCCATGTTGAAATTTTCAGGCCGCCTGAAGGCCTTCGACATAGCCTAATGACTGTTGTCCTAAGACAAATAACCGGGACCGACAGCTTAACGTGCCCTCCGAAGCACGGAAGCGCTCAGTTGAATAATGCCACTAGCGGTCACACATCCAAGTCCTGACCGCAGCAAGCGTTGCTTAACTTGTTGATCGGTTAAGATCTTCAAGTCAAGCTCCGCTACGAGCGCTTCGGAGCTATTGCTCTACATTTAGATTTAATTTGAAACTTTAAAAATATAATGCTGAAACTTGCTTATCAAATAATTTACATGCAATACCACACTCTAATAATTCCGTAAAAATATAAAAGAACTAGATTTAATTGTGCTTCTAGTGTCCTGTAATATTCTAGGGAAGTGATTGAATAAGCTACAACACTAAAAACTGCTATCGATAGCTCGGAAACTATAATATACATAGAATAATCTCTAAAACATTTCAATTGTTTTGCTCATTATATATAGCTAGTTTGAGTATTGCAGTCCCATTTGGAATCCCTCTTACAAGGTTCATATCACCCGGCATGAGAAACTGCAGCACCGTTTCTTATACCATCTTTGCTACATTGACAATAAATGTCGCGAATTCACCTCGTATAAGTCAAGGCTGGCCCTTTATCGCATCACCTGGTTACAGAAAAGACGTACTATATCTGATCTCGTTTTTCTTTACAAGATTGTAAACGGTTTAGTTGACAGTCCTGACTTATTAAACAAACTTGAATTTGCAGTACCTCAACCAAGTAGCCGTCTTCACAATAAGCATACTTTTGGTCTGCCCAGGGGGCCTACTCCTACCTTTTACGAAACTATCATAAATGAGGAGCGTTTTGTAATAAGCTTAGAATAATCATACTTACTATCGTACTCCCACCGACACAAAATGCTCAACCAAATTTAATGGTAAGTTAAAGTAATTTGATGGGTGCACGGATCTTCATAAATTTGACATTGGAACAATGAAACTTAGTGTCAAAAGACACGAAAAAGTATGCGAATTGCGTTAAATATTTGATACTACGTCATCAAGACGTCTATCGTAATACATTATTATTTTAAGCTTGCTATATTGTAGTGGTGGTACAAAATTTAATGGTAAGGTTGAAACATGACTGCTTTAAGACTAAACAACTAAAAAAAAACTAACCTTGGTAATAACTCGCTTATTTGTCGCATTTGTTCATGTTACAATAGTGACAGTGTAATCGATATCTTCAATGCATCGGTCGGTAGTTTCCGGAAGTTTTGTCTAGAGCATGACTTCCCTACCACATATGAAATTAATTAGTGTTTAAAAAAATCTATTAACGTGACTTTCAGCTTAGCGTATATTGTATCATTTGCATGATGTGTCTACTCCTAGTAGGTCATACATATATGTAAGAAAGTTAATCTTCCATATTTAACTGTCTGTGTAATTGTAGGAACCAGTTTTGTAGACCATTCAATAAAAAAATAGCTAACCAATTATTTCAATACAACAATGTTTCCATTGATGTTGATGACCACCTAAAATAATTTTCTCAGTTTCCTTTTCTTCTATAATTGAATCGCATTTTGTGATATGTGTGTGAAGTTTTATACGTGTTACTACTTTTATTCTTAGCAACATTAACAAGAAAAATAGCATAACATATAAAACCCAGTAAGGATAAGAGTAGTCGGTAATATAATGTAATACTATACCTACACTACACTAGAATTATGATTTCCCTTGAAGGTCTACACTAAAGAATAAATAAATTTTAAAGATAACTAAAAATTATAATATATCGATTACTTTGCACGCGCCACAAAAGTGCAAGGATTTATGAGGTCCAAATTGTCGGCGCAATTGTTGCGAGTAAGTGTCACGCGCGTTTTTCTACTGTTTATTTTTTAAAGTCATTCCAATGTTTAACTATAGAGTTTAATTCTTTAGCGAAAAATATTTTTTTTCTATGGCAACACTACACACGGACATGTTCTATCTGTGAACTTTAAAAAAAATATAATTAATGTTTATATTTTCATCTGTGTTTGCCGGTGAAGTTATGTTTTGTCTTATAGTTTTTAGTGAATTACTAGGGTAAAACTCATGATTTTCATACAAATTATACATGAATACGATCGTGAATGTGTAAGAAATGATGTAAATATGTGATTTAAGGTCTGACATCAAAATTTACACGAAAAAATTTGTCACGAATCCACAACTTCCGGTAAGCTAATTCTCATTGTTATGATTGGTTATAATGCTTTATTTTGAATAGATTATACTTTTACATTGCAAAGTATCACAGAAATAATGTCGTCAGGTAACTACACCCACTCAGAATATGATAAATACGCCATATCATGTCAGGATCGATAAAAAATCGAAGTCAAGTGACAGTTAAATTCGCTAGTACCAAAAATTCAAAATTTGTAATTTTTTAAAAAATATTTCTTATTTATAATTATTCTTTGAAACCTAGTTTGGTTTGTAGAATTTCTAATAGGAATTTCAATTAAAAAAAATGTATATATATTTTCAAAAAAAAAAACTAAATCACCATGTTTAAGTCTAGAAAATGGGCCCCCAAGTTAAAAAAAAACATTATTGGCCGAAATTTCAAAGTAGCTCTTATTTTTTATGTAATTATTCATAACCTAAGCATATCTTACTAGGCAAAAATAGTATTTCTGTTCTAGACATTGAAAATATTTATAAATATCAATTCAAAATCCTATCTTGGTAAGCATTATTTATTGATAAAACTTAATTTTGGTGGTCAGATTGCAAGTTTTTTTATGATAATTTTTCTTCTACGAATTCAAATATTTGAATGTAATTAGTTAAATATGTGTTTTTACTATTTACCGCAAAAAAAAACCTATAGGTATTAATGTAATTTTTTAAATTACAATTTTTATCCACATCAAGTCAGATTTTTTCGGCTACGTCAAGTTTGTCCTCATGTAACATAACATTTTACTAATACATTTGACATGAATGTTTATGTATCAGATTTCTTGGTTATTCAACGATCTCTGGCAAAAATTTCGTTTCCTCGCTATATGTGGCTATATATGGCACAAGAGCCATTTATTCCCAACTCGGCGCAAACTTTTGACGCGGGCGCAGGTCGTAACACTCGGGAGCAATCACGAGGGTGCCACAGGCCTCCTTAGGCAAGTTAATCGATATGTGACTACTGACTATAGAAGTTTCACGTTTCGAGTCTTTTCTTTTATTAGTGGTCCCACTTGGTGTATAACTGGATACTTACCTCAATATCGTTTGGATTACATCGAGCCAGTTCTTTTCATTTGGGTCCCCTCCTGAATCAAAATTAATTTTATTCTTTGTCTAAAATATAAAAATCCGAAATCCTCGAAATCTATATTATTTCAATTATCTCTCGGGTCTTCCATCTCAAAAATTATTGTTTTTCCTTGATATTCTATCAAAAACCGGACTAAAATGCAATTCCGAGTCTTGTCTCCTCATTTTCCATTTTACGATTTTTTCTGTCCTGACTTCCTCGTGTCATTCCATTGAATTATTTTTAATTTAAATTTCACGTTGCTGGTCAATTGTAACAATGAGTAAATCTGAGATGAAACGAAATTATGTTAGGTATGTTTAAAGTATGCCTACTTATGCATACAACAGAATTAGGATCCAAATTTACCTTTGTTAATATGGGTATAAGCTATGTCTGTTCTATTCAAATTTAATAATTTAATAAATAATATCTAATAAAACAAATAATATGGTTATAGAGTAGCTTAGTACAGATACTGTCGGCGTATAGTTTTGTGTCTATATGAGTTGGGTCGGCATCAACACATCGACTTTTTTCTAGCTTTATTTAGCTAGTATTAGATTAAGACTTGAGGGTATACGTTTATGGTTAAAATACATACGACATAGAGCTTTATATTCAGGATATTGATGGTTATTTAAAAAAAATCTTATTACCTTACAGGCAGTACTGGAAGAATTTAGGTACCCTAATGAATTAAAGTTCTGATTTTCCTCGCGAACGCCAAAATAGTTAACCCACAATCATCTAATTTTATCATGCATAAAAATACTAAACAGTGTTCTGTTATACTGGTACAAGAAAGAAATTCATTTATGAAGAATTAATTTACAAATAATAAAGAATATATCAAGATCATAACAAGGCTACATCAATAAAGTGTTGCTAACATTCTATAATTTTATAAATTTGTAAAGGAAAGTCTGTTCGGTGTTTACGACTTGAACACAATTCTACGAAGGCTCAGAAAACTGGCATGTATACTTAGCTATAAGCTATATAAACAAGGGTAGTGTGACATTTTCGTAGAAGCTTCAATACGGTTACCAGCAGGGATCGGTGATTAACCCACTTAGTTATTGTTTACTGTCTCCAAGAGATAGATAGGCCTATAACTAAAGATTATAGATAACTACAATTTGTCGAATACAAGTTAGGCAACTCATTTGGGGGTGGTTTTGAGGAAAACAGTTGCTTGCTTTTGTAGCTACTGTAAAACAACTTACCTACGTGGCATTAACATACGTTTTAAGCAATTTTGTCATTATTTAATATTCACCACTAGACACAATGCATAAACTTACAAAAATATAGATGCTTATAATAATTATATAATAGCAACTGCACCCTTCAGTATGGTAGTGGATAAGGGGAATCGCCTTCTCAGCCAGTTAGTCAGTCAAGGTTGGCCCAATTTCAAACCCAGTTCGAGGGATATATACACTTAACAAAATGAGATGTGCAGGTTCTGTTGTTTTGTTTTTGTGAAGTTATATTTTTTTTGTTTTAAATCATTCTATTAATTTTCTTATTACGAGAAAAATATTAAAAACATACTTAATTTATAGCCACATTAGCTTAGTTGGTAGTCTTCCTTAGCTGGGGCCAATGGTTGTGTGATTAGCACAGATTTTTGTACTTAGCTCTTGGATGTTGTTAATCTGTATGACATTCTGCATGATTTCCGCTACACAGGGCATCACAGTGCAAGATGTGAGTGTGTAAATGTTTATTTATTTACTAGCTGACCCGCCAGCGGCTTAGCTCGCATGGTCTTGGTGGAGTGGAGGAAGCGCCGCTCTTGGATTCCCGGGGTCCTGGGTTCGATCTCTGGGTTGGACAGTTATTATTATTTTCTGACAAAGAAATTCTCTATGGCAATCCGGAGTCTGGAACAGTGTCCCGTAGATGGCAGTAGGCTCGGCCCCTATTACTGGGACCAAAAATATATCCCTCGAAATGCAGGTGTTTAAAAAACCGTTGCATACCCCTTCAAGGATATAAAGGTTTGTTATGTTGTGTTTAATAATAACATATATTGCATTATTTTCGTTAAAGATTATTTTTACCAAGTTTTGAGTGATTGGCACAAGAAAATTTTTTTCCTTATAATAATTTTTGAACATGACTGCACACCCCTCAGCTGTCGAAACGGTTATCGATACCTAACAATAGATTTTCTTTTGTGTCTGGCTACCGATACATGTGAAGGCATGGTATATTTTCAAAAGTAAAAAGACTTGTTCCATTCTTAGTTATTTCGATTTTTAGCCGTACCATAGAAGTTCATACGCGGCGACCAGTCAACGATTACCCCAATTTTAGATCTCGCTGCATAGAGAGATCAAACTGCCATCTTGGCTTTATGAGATGGATCAAGATAAAAAATATTTTATACACAGACAGAGAGATAGATTTAAGTCTTCTGGCCCAAATTTTTTCTATACTTCTTCCAACTACTTTTTGGCCTTTATTCCTTTATTATAATTATAGATAAATAAATACAACTATTTGACTTCAAATTGGAAGCTTAATCAAATATTGTCAATATTAGTTTCTGACCTCAAAAGCATCGGATAGTCGTAGCTTGAAATATGAAGTTACTTGCTAACCGGAAATGAAATACTTGGTTATTTTTCCTCCGTTCTCACATATAATATTTTATTTTACTTTGTTATGGTAATAACTGTTATTAGCTTAGTAAATAAGAAGGAGCGCCAGAGTCCGTAAAACAAAGAGACATAATTCTGTTTTACGTCTACTCTGACACCATAAAGTTAAGGGTTGGCAGCCGAATGGGATTTTTATAGGTTAGCACAATCTAAAAAGTTTTTGATCCCACTTTCCACTTTTAAGGAATAACTATGACCCTCTATCTTATACCTTTTAACCAAGTAATCTTGTGTTGAAAATTTAATTAACGTTTCTCGCTATCCAACCTTACCCACCCGACGTCAACTGAACTTCCGCTAGGTCAAATCAAAACTTAATTAAATTATTCTGGAAACCATTCCAGCATACCTCAATCACATGTCTTGTAGATCCTTGTAAAAATTTAACTCTACAAAAATCTCAAATCGTTTGAATTAAACGAATAAGTACCAAGTGGTTGAAACGGTTCTGCACGTTCGGTAATCTGGTCAAATGTTTCTTGTAAATAAGAAGCGGAGTTTACCAATCGGTCCAATAATCTCGACGCTCACGTTTGTTGTTCTTATCTGATCAACTATGAATGCCACTTGTGCTTTTTGTCTTCATACAATAGTATCCAACTTAGCACCACAGTTTTCTTCAATAGGGTAGAGTTTAGAATTGTTTCGAGTTTATGTTAATGTATAGAAAGATGCCAAAATTAATGTTTTAATTATTTATGTCGTAATCAAGTATCACCTGAGAAACATATATATATAGCTAGCTGTTCAGCTGAGCCGAGGACTTGAAAGGCATCAAATGATGGCGTACAAATATTATTATTTTTATTCAACCAATTTCACGGGTTTCACCCGGTCCTCCACCTCCTTCTATACAAAGGCATAAGTGGGGCTGTAGCCAACACTTAGAGGCCATGGTGACAAAAGGGGCAACATTGGTGTGGATGGCTAAAGGGTGTCGAGAGATGTGCTGCGGTTTCACTAGAGCGCTACTACTGGCGTTATGCCCTTTATCACTTCCACCCTTGGAGCTTTTTGTTACTTACTCTTGCGTCTCCACCCCCAGACAGCTAATTATGGCAAGCCGGGGGTCAGGGGTCTCATTTAGCCCCAGGGAGAATCAGGGTCTGCGGTGTCGCCACTCACCGACGGCTCGCAACAAAGCCGCACCTACGGTTATTATTATTATACCTTTTATTCAAAAAATTTCACGGATCATCCGGTCTTTTACAAAGGCATAAGTGGGGCTGTAGCCAACACTGAGAGGCCTGTTTGGTATAAAAATACAAAGTAGTATAAAAAACATAAACTTTTGGATGGATGGTGACATGGTATATCTATTATAAAAATAGCGCTACTACCGGCGTTATGCCCTTTAACACTTCCACCCTTGGAGCTTTTTGTTACTTGCTCTTGCGTCTCGTTATTATTATTATTATTACTTCCTTCAAACAAGATGATCTTTTGTGGCTTGAAAGTAAGAGGAGATACTTTAACCGTTATAGTCACAGGAAAACGTTCCTAGGAGACCATCTATGACATTTTGAGATATTCTGAAAAGCATTCATAGATTTTAGAAAAAATGCGTGCATACTTATTGTCCTATCTGTAAAATCCATACTGTATAATAACTACACATATATGCAGAACCAAGATTGTAGTCTTTGCTCAACTTTATCTCTCTTCTCTTTCTTCTATCACGCAGCCATAGTTCTTCGTCTTTTCGTACGGAATTAACCCGAAAGTTGCGGGTCAAGTCGTGAGACATAACTAGATATATAAAATTGTTATTTTTGATATTTTGACCTTCCAGCGCGAGTTTACGAGTCGTAACTTTATCAACAAACTTTTCTTCGTAATTATGCTAATGCACAATTTAGATTCTATTCAAACTTAGCCTATTTTACTTCTGGTCCTTTTTGCTTAATGTGTAGGATACGATGGTGAATGACTGTTAATTTGGTGGATGTAGGTTACAAATCAATTTGTCACCCATAAAATTACTTATGTAGATATATTTCATTCTGGTGCCAAACATATTTAATATATAAATGATTAACCCGCATGCAGCTTTACTCGTACGTCTTACAGGATTCCTGTGACTTGGTGCCAAATAACTAAATATATAATACCTACTTGTTTGAATGATATAATTAGCAACAATAATTAACAAGATGGCATTTTCATATTGAAGGTAGGTTCAAGAAAAAGAAGATGGTTCAATCAATATAATAATGCTAGTAACATTCAAATGTGTATTTTCTTCCACACAAAGTTTTTAGGTCCCAAACTAAAAGCCTGAACTATGGTAACTGATATGCATATTCTGTGTTATAATGACTGATGTACATAGGGTAAGGAGTGCAATGATAGGCCCTTTAAAGTGAGAGTGGACTTTGAAAATGTCTTCTTCCAAGTTATGGTTCAAAATCATAAAACATTGTAAGTCATGTTGTTTCTTGTAAAACTGACACTTTGAATAAATTCTAACCCTAGTTATAATGCTTGCCATTTATAACTTTATCACAATGAACATAAAAAAGGAGCCAAAAGTAGTATCATTGGCCGTTAGTGTACAGAAATTGGCATACCGAAAATATAATGATTGGCATGTCTATCAATGTACCTTGTGTTTATTAGCACTGCCAATTTTTGTACCATGTTAGAGCCAATCATTAGTATAGAAATTTTATTCATAACTGATAGGGATGTGCTGGTTCTAACATCACTACCTGTTGAAGATCTCCTTTTGCAATGATTGGCATAGTTAAAATTATAATGATTAGCATGGCTAATGACGAAAACCTACAGTAATTGGCCCTGCTAAAATGTAGTTATTGCTGTCCTATGACATTTTGATTCAAATTTATTAAAACGGAGTGGTCTAAGATAATATATCCGTCTAAGATATAATTATCTTATAGCATATAATGATATCCGTCTAAGATAAGATAATCATTTATTTGCAGAAAACATGAGTTTTATACACACACATGGTGTGTATGAAGGTGTGGTTTGTCATAACATTAAAGCTCATAATGTTTTGCCAATATATGCGTACAAATTTGTTGGGATTTGGCAAATAAACAATTAAAAAAAAATTAAATGAATCTGAATACATGTAAAATAATAGTTGAATAATTAAATAATAATACATTAAAATTTCCGAGAAGTAAACAGACATAATTCATAATACAGTGTCATTTCAATTCATGGAGTGTTATAATTTCAAAAATACAAGGTGCACAGTTATAATTATTATCATCTAAAAAATTCGATCAGCAAGACAGAATGGGCTATGAAATTGGATCACAATGATGCGCAACAGTGCGCGTAAACGGCAGAAGAAAAGGAGGAAATGTGATATAGGAACGTAGGTATATATGTCTATATCAGCCAAATAGTTTCATTTCAAATGCAAAGGGTAGGTAGCTTACAAATAAATGTAAAATTTAGATTATCATCTACCCAAAGGCCTTAAATGTTCTTTAATATGTAATAGACAATTGTTATATTTCAGCCTGGATACATACTCGTACATACTAAATACGGTGCATTTTGATCTTAGATATATATATATACGTATGCAGGTATACCAGCATATTTTCTACAAATATTTTACGAATTCACTACGGAAGTTGTTTTACAATTTACTTTTTGTGTAAGGTCTTAATAAAAAAAATGGTTCGATACACCCGCGGGATTATTTTACGTCCGCTTGCAAATAAGCTCTTAAAAGCGTGCGTAATTTTAAATGTTCCAATCTCAATTTGTGGCACCCAGGAGCTTTTGATTGTTCATCGATATCACTCCTTTTACAGCTTTCCGCCCAGCCAGACGTTTTTACTGCTGTTTTCTAATAAGAATTACTGCTCGTAAACGTTTTATAGAAGATTTGTAATCTGACTGCGTTTAGGGTGATATTTTAATAACAAATGTGATGGGATAAAGGTTTTATTTACCTGTACCTACGTTAGGAGACAGCTCCTAAACCCAAGCACTTTCGTATTGTGTTTGTATAATATGTACCTACTTAGGTAAATTTATCAAGTAAGGAGACGGGTCAGTCGAAACCATGATGGTAAGAACAATGCCAAACAGCCGTGCGATTCTCTTAGAGCAAACACCATTGCATCTTTAACAACATCCGTGAAACAAATGAAGGGATGACAAGAAACGTTGGAAAAGCAACCTTATGTAAAGGGCGATATCTCATAAAGTATTTGACATCGACGTGCTCCTCGACGAGCTCGTCGACGAATATTTATAGAATCGCACGGAAGTGCAAGTGCAATGTCCACCAGAACTTTAAATTGATTTGTGGCACACAGTGTGCGTCTGTACAAGTGCAAGGTTAATGACAAACATGGTTTTCGTGGTGTTGCCAAACAATGCAATGATTCAATATAGTAAAATAGTAAAAAGGTGGTGGTAACGGTTTGGTGGTCACTTCATGGTGTAATTTACAATAGCTAATATTATTGCTGCTTATATTATTATTATCAGGTCAAGTTCTCAGTTCAATAACATCAAAGTAATTTAAGACTCTTTACTTTTCATACGTGCGCAGCATACTTGAGTATTGTTCACAGGTTTGGAGCCCAAGATACGATGTTTATATTAATAGGTTGGGTTGAATCTATCCAGAAAAGATTCTTGAGGCATATACAGCAAAAACTATGATGATAATTACAAGATGTATGAGACATCATATTCTACTTCTCCATGAACGAAGAAACATATCAGACATAGTTATGTTTTTAAAAATAGCCAAAGCCAAATTGACTGCCCTTATCTCTTGTCCAGGACAGGAGTGAGAGTATCTACAAGATCTGTCCGGATTCCCACTTATTTACAAGTTCCTCACAGCAGTTAATTACAAACAAAATTAATTTTTCATAAGGTCACCAAATTATATAAATCACTTACATTCACTAGAGTTTCACCTATTTAACTCATCACCAAACAAAATTCGAACTCAATTTTTCCAAAAATTGGTTTGATGTGGTAGGCTAAGTGTTCTTGTTTAACGTAACTCTGTCTCTTTATTTTGTAGAAATGTTTATTGTTTTCTTCTTTCTTTTTTTATTTGTATAAATCAAATGAGTAAAAATTAGTTTCAATATGCGAAAACATGTAAATAGTGTTAAGTTACTAAATAATTTTAAGTAATTTGCTATGTATACTGTTCGTTTTCCGAATAAAATAAAATAAAAAATAAAAATAAAATAAAATAGCTTCCTCAGATCTGGTCAGGCAATAACAGTAAACACCTACTGTACAGAACTCGGAACAATGATAGCGAAACTCGTGTTAAAACTATCCCGACTTGTCAATCGGTCTTCACCATTATTGGTTTATGATAACGCAAGACCTCACGCTATTCGTCGATCAGTTTTAACACTAAAAGACTTGCAGTTAGAAACCATCCGTCTTCCTCCATACCCGCCGATTCTCACCCCAACCGAATACATATTTTCCGCGAGTTGGACAATTTTTTGCACTAAAATAAATTTAGGGAGGAGTACAAAATGCCCTCACATAGTTTGTATAGTCCAAGTCCTCAGAGTTATATCGCAAAAGTTTGAATGATCTTCCGATTAAATGGCATAACGAGGATTAATACTTTGATTAAATCGTCGGCTTATTGCAAGAACTCATTAAGTGACATAAACAAAAGTTTGAGAAATCAGTTAATTACTTTTGATTTTATTGGATGTCCTATAAAACCTTATTATATGATATGTATATAAAAAAATAATCACCACTAGAGAGTTAAATATATTTATTAATAAAATCAAACATAAAGTAGTTAAAAAAAAAATTGAAGGATATTTTTTTAAAAGCTTAAAAACAAAGTTGATGACTTCTTGTCATTGAAAGTTTACACTAAGTGTGAATTAGACATTTCTTAAATTGGACTAAGTATTAACATTAGACTAGTTTCTTAAAGGAACCAACTGGTATTAATCAGTCTTAAAAGTTAACAAAACAGTCTTCTTTATATTCATAACATACTTTACATACATTTTTTTTTTAATTTACATACATACTTTATATTCATAACTTTATATTCATTCATAACAAATTCTTAAAAAGAAAACAATCTTAAACTCAAATAAATCACTTTGGCACATAAATCAGTACAAATAAAAGTAAACATGGTAATTCAATAAATTAAATAAGTATTAAACATACAAGTAATTTTTAACGACTTACTCATCTTCTTCCGAATATACTTCTTCTGGTAAAATATCTCGACCTTCCTTCTCTGGTAGGTTTTGGTACCAGTGATGGGGGTATTTTTTATAGTATTACTTTTTAAAGCACTAACGCCTGCTTTAGCGATCTCAAACATTGAAATGTATAGAGAGAAAAATTCTATCCTCGGACAAAGTCAAAGTCAAGGCGTCTGACACGGAGAGTCAGAAGACGCGGGTTCGAATCCCGCCCGAGGATGGAATTTTTCTCTCTATAAATTTCAATGTCTGGGGGTATTATTTTTTCTGAGCACATTTTTAATAAATCTTTTTTCTTCGCTTTGGTTATAGGAAACTTTTTGCTGTAAGCTTTTTTTAATGCGTAAGTGGAATAATCAAAATTGTTATTAAATGTTTTTACGTTAGGTTTTCGCTTTCGCAGATTTATAGTTTGGGTGGCTGTTTCAGTTGCTCCTTTTATTGACACATCTAGTTCTTTATAGTCTGACCGATAGTCATACCGATATAGAACGATGTTAGGCCTCTTTTTAACAAACCTAAAACTTTTAACTTTTAGCCATTGTATTCTTTCTCCATCAGGCCCAAGAGATCTATGCAACATCAAATTATTTCTTAGATCTTTTAGATGTAAAATCTCTGTGTGATCCATTACCACTGGTTCGTATGGTTTCTTGATATTGGTGATTTTCTTTGATTTTCTGTTAGACCTGGCTAATCTAATGATATTGCAAAGATCTATCATCGACAAAACTGGCATATAACGCATCTGATTTTGGGTCCACATGAGTGTGGCCCGATTCGAGGTATTTGTGTTCAATAACCTCAAGCTGTGTTGTCTGAACCAAATACAGTTGCAAACATAAAAGAAATTGATTCCTATTTTGGCCTGCACAGGTATCAGAAATATAAATATTTCTGTTACGGAAGATGGCAGACTTTTAATCCAAAGATACAATGCCGTTCCCACCTCATCACTTGCTTTCTTCAACTTCAGACCACAAGTAACAGAGACCATCATTCGGAGAACGAGCTTAGTAAATAATAGCATTATATACATTCTATTTCCTTAAGTAGTAGAGAAGTGAGACGTTACTTTATGGAATATGAAGTACTTTTTGTAAGTCCAACGTAATTGACATAAACTTTGCATCTTCGTTAGCCTGAATTTTATCTCCCTCTTTGGCTTCTCGGCTTTAATCTTTAAGGGATATGTATTCTTCATATATTTGTTATAGCAAGGTCGGGTAAGCCTTGTTTTTTGGCGTAGTTATATTTGTGACACAGTAAGCATTGGACCTTCTTTGGTTTATAAAATCTAAATTATAGTGTGTACAAAATATATTACGATACACATTTATTAAAACCGGAGATTTGGATGCTGTTTTACATTTTTCCTCGTACAGTTCGTACATTTTGGAAATAGATAAGCTGTTATCTAAATACTTTTTAGATGAACTATGGGTCCACAAATGGGGGAGAAATCGGCTAACATACACATAAAAAACATACACACGAATTATAACTCTTTTTTAAAGTCAACCAAGAACCCAAAAGTGTAAAATATTATATGACATATACATGAACTACATACTTTTAATAAATATCAAATAGGGAACGCAAATGCATAAGTGCTTATCACGTAAAAAACAAGAGATAATTGTAAATGTTATTTATCTATTTCACAAGATACATCTTTCATTTAGAAGTGACCTCCAAGAGCAAATTTCCCTGATGATAAAACATGGTAATTTAAGAAAATACTTTGTCGCAGAATTTTACGAAGTAAATTTATCACTCTTCTTTGTTTATGTATAAAACTCTTAATATCGGAGCATAAAAACCCAAACTCTTGCAGTTTGTTACGTGAACTGGTGACACAGTGGCACAAATTTATTATTTTTTATGCAATGTTTTGTACTGAAACATTTTATGTCATCAGCTTTGTAGTGTCTATCCGTAGTAAATGTAAAAATATTTGGATAGTAAAAAGTTGTCGGGTCCTTTAGCGGCCTGAGGTATATAAATTATCAGATTCGTATATCTTATTATAATTATAATTTATATAAATTATAATTAAAATAAGCCAATAATTATATAGTTATATAATACTAGCTTACCCGCCAGCGGCTTCGCTCACTTGGTCTTGGTGTAGTGGTGGAAGTGCCGATTTGGAACCTCGAGGTCATGGGTTCGATCCCCGGATTGGACAGTTATTGGGTTTTTTCTGAGGAAGAAAGATATTCTCAATAACAGTCCGGAGACCGGAACAGATAAACCATCATTACGATATAGACGTAGATCTTGATAACTTGTCTATGTTGTGCCCAAGAATACTAGGCTTTTTCAACCGTGTGGTGATAGCTGAGGACGATGAAAAGTAGCATATGTGCTATTCCAGACTATAATCTATCTCTTTGGTAAATTTCAACCAGATCCGTTCAGCCGTTCTGCCGTGATTGAGTAACAAACATCCATCCATCCATCCATCTAAATCTAAACTATCACATCTATAATATTAGTGGGAATAGTTAGGTAAATACAAAAATACAGTTCCTAATCGTTAATGTTAGTACTTATATAAACACACTTAACGACTTTTAAAAATAATTTTATGATGTTTTTGATAGATTTTTGCCATGCACGATATTTACTATTACGAGGTGCAATGTTGAAAAATACACATACAAACATGTTTATAATAAAACTCAAATTATGTGATTGTATATATTATAAGTAACTTCTTTGCTTTTGATTTAGTGAAACTGTGTTTCAAAAGGCAACTTCTTCCCTAAATTGCGTTAAATGCTTACAATTATTGTTATATTATTTACGTATTATATTATTAGTATTGCTTTACAAAATACCAGTCGAGTATGAGCTGGGCTCGTGCATAGAGGGTTCCGTACATTAAGAAAGCACCTTAGTCACGGTTATTACACCAACTGCAAATAAATAAGCTTATATTAACGAATTCGTTTATTTCTATTAAATTACTACATTCAAAGATTTTCTATAAATTATTTTTTTTCATCTGGTAATCGAACCGACTCAAATGTGGAAAAAACATCCCGTTTTTTATGATGCCAATTGAAATAATTGACGGTTGGTCGGAGACTTGCCGTGGACTCACATAATTGCTCCAAGATTTAACCTCCTGCCGATCACTCATGGGATATAAAAACGTAATGTAGAAAGCGTTCCTTTATATATTTTTTTCTACTTATACACGTAATTTGTATAATTACCAAAAAAAACAGCACTATATGCTGCTGGTACTTAATACATACATGGGAAGAATATTTAAAACTACTTTAAAAAAAAATTCCCACATAATCATCAATATTTGGTCAAACGTCTAGATTGATTCACACCTACAAATTTTATTCTAGGCATTTCCACTATTCATTGAGATATACTACATGCGCGTGGTTTATGCATGAAACTTAACACCCCTACATAGAAATGTATCATTCATAATCATAACATTCGGCAAACTCACGTCCTAGCTCGTTATTCATTCTGTGCGCTCGGGCATTCTCGCAAGACCTGGCCACCGGACCGACCCCGCACCCTCACGTTTCTTCCGAAAACGAACGAACGAAAGCCGAAAGACGACAATTTCTTTCACACCGAACGCTCGGGTGGGGGGTGTAAGAAAGAGTAAGAGAGATGTTTTTTCACTGACGCGAATCATGTGTTTTCATTAATAAGTTGTACATACGCATGTAGTATTTTTGTTAAGATGGTGTCCATACTTTTAGATGGAATTTTCGAAAACTTTAACAATTAATAATTATTTCACTGTGAAGTAATAAAAAAATTTGACTACATATCTACAATGTATTAACACTTTTGTACCGCCCATTTTTTTTGGTAATTATATAAATTACGTGTATAATTATGTAGATGAAACGGGCTCATGTATTAATTCCTATTTATTTTAAATATCTGAAGTGTCATTAATGTTAGTATGTCACCACAGCCACCACCAGAAAATGCCGGAGAGCATCTGTTCATTATAAATAGTTTTATTCCACAATAAAGTGCTTCTTGGAGTCTACTATAGCCCATCTTTACGTATCAATTATTTTTCTTCTTTCGAGAAACTTTTAGTTGATTTGGTGCCCTCTTATGAGCACACCATTATTATGGGGGATTTCAACACTTGTCTCCTAAAAAAAGATGCTCGATCCTCTTTGCTAGAGTCTATAATTTCTTCATGCAACATGCATATTCTTCCTCTTACAGCTACTCATCACTCTCCAAATTTCACTCCCTCCCTTCTAGACCTTATGTTCGTGTCATCCTCCCAACACGTTGCTAAGTACAGCCAATATTCCGCTGATGCTTTTTCTTACCACGATATAATTTTTCTTTCTTACAAAATCCGCCCTCCAAAAGCGAAACCCAAAATTATCCTTCAGCGTAACTTTAGTGGCATTAATAAGGAACGATTTTGTCAAGATGCGCAGAATATAGATTGGAGTCCTCTCACCAATGCTAAGCTGGTGGACGACCAAATTTCCATTTTTAATTCTATAATCATTCAACTTTATGATGTGCATGCTCCCTTAAGGCCTATTAAAATATAACACCTTCCTGCACCATGGCTAACGACAGATCTTAAAAATCTGATGCATAAAAAAGTAACTGCTAAGAACAAGTATAAACATCATGCCAATGATAATAATAAGGTAAAGTATAGACGTGCACGTAATAAATGTAACACAGCACTTAGAGATGCTCAGCGTCGCTATGTTCATCAATCTGTGGAAAATGCAGACCCAGCTAAAATTTGGAAATTTCTGCGGTCACTAAGAGTTGGTAAATCTCATCAAAATGGTATTCCCAATGATTTAGATATTGATTCACTTAACAAACATTTCTCTTCTTCGTCTCACATTGATGATTCGACAAAAATATCAACATTGTTTTATATTTCTTCAGTTACAACTCCTGACTGCCATCCTTTTATTTTTAGTCAAATATCTGATTGTGATGTTAAGAAGAGTATATTGTCGATAACGTCCAGTGCAGTGGGAAGTGACGGTATTAGTCGAAACATGTTGATTCCCATCGTAGACACGATCACCCTCATGCTATGCCATATTTTTAACACTTGTATATCAGACAGTGTGTATCCTTCTCTGTGGAAGGAAGCCCAAGTTATCCCTTTACCTAAAAAACGCAATCCTAAATTATATTCTGATTATCGTCCAATTTCCATACGCCCTTTTCTATCTAAAGTCTTGGAACGCCTTATTCATAATCAACTTAGTAACTTTCTTTCCATGCATAACTTGTTAAATCCTTTTCAGTCTGGTATCCGTTCCGGACACAGTACGGTTACTGCTCTCCTTAAAATTACGGAAGATATACGCTTTGGCATGGATGACGGTCATCTGACTATTCTAACACTGTTAGATTTCAGCAATGCATTCAATACCGTCAACTTCGACATTCTTCTCGCAATACTTCAGTCTCTTAACATATCTCCAACTGTGGTTGATTGGTTCCGCAGTTACTTAGGTGGTCGTCGGCAACGTGTGCGGTTCGAAGAATCTTTTTCGTCTTTGTGTGACACTTCAGCTGGAGTGCCTCAAGGTAGGGTGTTATCTCCTCTCTTGTTCGCAATATTCATTAATTATATTTCCCTTTATATCACTTCGCCCTATCATTTGTACGCCGATGATCTCCAGATTTATTCTCAAGCTCCACTAAGCGATCTCAGGGGTGTCATAGACGTTACCAACCACAATTTGAGCCAAATTGCGGAATGGAGTAAATCTTATAGGTTAAAGGTTAATCCTGTTAAAACACAAGTGATGGTTCTTGGCAGCCCTCGCATGATTTCCAAAGTAAATTGGTCCACATTACCTATGGTCATGTTTGATGGAGTGGCTATAGCCTTTAGCAATAGTGTAAAAAATCTAGGTCTGATTCTAGACCAATCACTAACATGGGGTCCCCAAGTTGAGGTTGCAAGTCGTAAGTTATTTGCTTCTGGGTTCCTTGAGAAGACTCCGTAATTTTTTACCAATAGCCACTAAAGTGTCGCTTGCGCAGTCTCTATTGCTCCCTGTCTTAGATTATGCCGATGCCTGCTATCTCGACCTCACAGAGGACCAGCTAAACAAACTAGAGCGTCTCCAGAACTTTTGTATCAGATTCATATTTGGTTTGCGCAAATATGATCACGTTTCACAATTTCGTACCAAGCTCAGGTGGCTTCCCATACGTCTTCGTCGGAATATTCATATTCTTTCTCTTTTGTACACTATTTTATTCAATCCTTCATCCCCGCACTACCTTAAAGAACGCTTTTCCTTTTTTAACTCTTCGGGTACACACACACTTAGGTCATCAGAAAATCTCTCTCTCAAGGTGCCTCCACATTCTAGCTTCTTTTATGCCAAATCGTTCACCATCCAAGCTGTTCGTTTGTGGAATACGTTGCCGGTCTCAATTAGACGCGCGGAGACACTTCCTGCCATTAAAGACCAAGTAAAGAGGCTTTACCTCTCAAGTTGATTCAATGTTATTTTTGTTAGTCACTTGCATTTAAAAATTTATATAATATTATATGAACACGTTTCTTATAAATATGTTTTGGAATGTGTATATGATGTGTATGTATTTATATATGTAATATATATGTATTTATATATTTATTTGTTATAAATATTTATTTATTTATATTAAGTTATGTTTGTGTAGTTTATGTAATTTTAATATTATTTAGGTTTACTTTTGACGTTGTTTTTCAAATACATTGCCGTCTATTCGTGTATCATAATTTCTCTCCATCCAAACGTTGTCTGGAAGAGATCGCTTATAAGCGATAAGACCGCCCATTGTACAACAGTATTGATAATTGTATATTAAATGTATCCACGTTTGTTTTATGTACAATAAAGCGTTATCTATCTATCTATCTAATTTAACCCGTCCCCGGTCCAAAAGACCGTGCTCGACTAAGCACGTAGCAAGTAACAAAATAATAAAAACAAAGTAATAAAATGATAACAAGCTGCTTTGGTTTCTGGTTGGCTTTACTTGGACAATTTACTACTACGGTACACCCCACACCGTCTACTATAAAGTCGATGGTACAGTACTCATCCAATTTTCCAATTTGCCGCCTGTCCGAATGTAAATCGTACTGTAACCGGTAAAGTGTGATTGACATTAGGTAATAGAATGAATTTGGCTCGTATGAAGAAGTACTATCAAAGAGAAAAACGTGAATTCTGCTACATTTCAATTTCTAAATGAACTTCAGAAATGGTAATCGAAATAGTTTGGTTCCTGCACCAGAATTTGTTTTAAGTACTTAATAATTTATTTTTTTATGTATTCGCAGCCCAGATTGACCAGCCATTCGTAACAGACACATAGTTAAGCAATGTTCAGTGTGTTTTATAGTTGGATGGATATTTGCGCTAGTGATATATAATTAACAACTATACGCCATGACTATGATGATGATTAACTATGAACCAGCACTTTAGTCACCTACCTGACGCTTCAACTAAATCATTGGTCAAGTCTTTAGATATGTCTTTTACAGCTTGCCCCTGCGTACCCAAACTGAATATATAGTATTCAGTTTATATATATATATATATATAGAAAGGAATATTAAGAGTTCTTCAAATTATGCTTCATCATCATCAGCCCACCTTTGTCCACTGCTGGACATATAACTACAAATATTATAAAAAATAAGGTACCACCATTTATTACTATTATCGCTGCCTTTTTCCTATACAGGCGGTTCGGTTACTGAATAAACTGGCAAGACAGTCCGGTGAATAGCGTATAGTCACAGTGAATAGGAAATTGGTTTAGCAAGTGATCTCCCGGAAGCACGGCAATACGATTGCTTCCTTCGCTTTCCATTGCTAATATAGGAGATGACAGCTCCGTGTCACTTGCTCTTAGATTCTGTATAACTACGCTAGGGTTGTCGATAATATGAAGTTAAAATATATTTCAACTTTAAAACAAAAACTCTCATATTGAGCAAAATAACATAGTATAATGAATGGACAATTTGTTTTCTTGAAATTTTTGTTCTTTGAGAGAGGCCGGCTAACGAGCCGACGACGGCTCGCAATGTGGTACGTGATAACCGTTGCTTATGGACATCCGCAACACCAGAGGTCTTGATGATGCGTTGTTTAAGAAGGGACTATATAAAGGGAATATAGTTGTATTATCGTAGAATTATAAATTGAAAAGTGTATTAGACAATCGCGTCTCTTGAGTCCCAAGATCAAAATTTTAAATAAGTTACTAGTATTAAGTTGCTTACATCTTATTATTTCAAATAGTTTGATATCATTTTAACATCGTATTATCGTTACAACTCCTTAAAAGTTTTTAGCTCAGGAACGTATGAACTATTTGTTGTGGAACGCGCAATAATCAACTTTGTTTCTAAATATAATTTTACGAAGATGTGGACATAGTGCAATATTGAACTTGTTTAATATTCAAATAGACATTATTACCCGTGTAATCCATCACTCGCTAGAACTTGAAGCGTTTAAGATAGGAAATACTATATTATACATCCGAGTCAGGATTACACTGTTACGCAGCGTAACACCGCAATAATCCAGGCTCTACGAAGTTATACTCATTAGTGACTCGGTCTAGAGTAATTCATCAGAATGGGTCTACATCTGTCACCACCACAATATTACCTATGATCATTCCACGGCTGGGTATGTACGACTTTATTATATGATTTTTGAAGCGCCTAGTTAGGAAAACCAAACTTTGAAATCTTATAGAGAATATTTACATGATATAGAGATTGCGAAAACTGATCTAACATGTGAGAAGTGGGAAAGACTAATATAATAGTAGACGAGTATCGCTCCGAAAGCATGCTAGTAGGCCCAATATTTGGCACTTTTTCAGTCCAGTTGTTTATGCTATCCTGCGTGTATATCTTCGCTCCTACTTAATCGGCACATGGCGTTTTGGGAATTTCTACCGGTGTTAATTTAAATTTGGTGTATAAAAATATTAATTTATATTTTATAACTTTTTAGAAAGACTAATTCCTTCTTAGCGAAACCAAACTATGCAATTTTAGATATTAAAATACACATTCTAAAACGAGACAGGAAACCGAGTCACAACACTAAGTTACCGAGTCAACCCGGGCACGTATAGAGATGGAGCGACAACTTTTGCATAGCTTGACAAGTTTCATCCAACCAAAATTACTAAAACTCAACTTTCGTATTGATTTCGTAAGTTTCCATAATTTAAAATATTAATATAGTAAGGGAGATATTAAATTTGTTGATGACTTATGCATGGTATATGCGATCCCGTGACCCTAACCATGTAGGTTCACCTTCAACGAAGCGGTCAACGAAAGCGATCATAACAATGAAGATTATACACTTTAACAGATATCGGTATCAACACCACATCGACTAATGTAAACATACCACAAGTACTCGCAATCCTCAATATATAAAGTTATATGATTATTAAAGGGATATTTACCGTGGTTAGGTTGTGGAATGAGGACTGATGATGGACTTCCCGTGAACATGGTGCATGTAACTGCGCCGAAATATCGGGAGCTCATTCCACAACCTAACCACGGTAAATATCCCGTTAATAATCATATAACTTTAGTGAACATCCGTGATAGTTTAAAACACCTCAATATATATTCCAAATGAAGTTGATAGGTCACACGTGACAGAGAGGTCGACGTTTAACCAAATATGTAAACAGTAAATTCAAACATTGCTAAAAGCCTGTTGCTTTAGCTAATAGTTTTGTTATAATAGATGCGGGCCGGGCGCAACTTTTTCATAAAACCTATTTATTTTGTTTAAACGTATGTCTATAAAGTCCAGAACCGGATGGTTTTGTTATTTAGTCTGGATTAGAATTCAACTTTTGGCAGACATTTTTTCTACCATTGCTCCATCGCAAAATGTTTATGACGTTAAAGTTAAGAACTGATAAATATAGTGCTAGCGGTACGCAAAATATAAACTGCAAATGGTGTTAAAAGCATGAAAATCGGAACGATTGATCTATAGTCATTTTTAAACTTTCGCGATGTGAACACATACTTATATTATATTAACGGGGCTTAATCGCGTTAGTAATAGTATGTATTTACCTCGACGTTTCGATCAAGTTGCATTGATCGTGGTCACGAGCGGACTGAAGAGGCAATGACTTTTTATAACAACTGTGGGGGTAGGTATATTAAAAAGTATCTCCATACTTCAAGATTGATCTATAGGCCATACAAATCAATTTCATAGCACGAATTATAAAAAAGGAGAAGACTTATAACGTCACCTTTTTGTATGGAAAAAAATGTTGGTTTTGAAACCTATCGTGTGTGGTATTTAATAAAAGGGCTAGTAAGCCCTGTCCTCAAGCCGATTCAAAAAATATGTCACATCATTATATTTCAGTCATTTGTTTTTAATGAATGTAAAAACGTATTTTCAAAATTGCTTTCTTGGAGTTGGATATGAGGCAATTACATACTCGTATTATCATTTTAGGTATATTTTATAAAAACAAATTTAACCGTATCATATCTGGGGGAGTCCAAACTTGGTATGTTTTGAATGATTGGTATGATTTGATGTTTTTATTATTTAACACAAGTGACTGAAATAAAATGGTGTGATATATTTTTAGAATCATAACTCCTCTGCTTTATTGTTTTATTTCGAGTTATGGGTCAAATTGACGCGTATGGCTTATAAATCAATCGGCCCGATCTTCATGCTTTTAACACCATTTGCAGCCTTTTACTCAATTTTGGGTTGTATCGCTAGTACTAATAACCTAAATCAGTCATCCATATTAATAATATAACATTACAAAATTAATTATATATCATTCCAACGGTTTTTTTCAATCAATGACTGCCCTTTAATTTCCAGGTAACATTGCCCTTCAAATCAAAACACAGTCATGTTTGCACACTACTGCTTCACTGTTGAATAACTGGCAAAAGTGTAGTGTTTCCTCAACCGACTCTGCAAAAGTCCTACCGCTACAAAACGGATGATGGAAAGCATCCGTGTAACTAGAAGTGAGTTATCTAATGTTGCTTTCCACGTTTATCTATACACTAACACCGCTAACTCCTGCTAAAACATGCTGAAAATAATAACTGATTTTGATGCGGCTATCAGTTATATTAATTAATTAATCATTTAAATAATCTTTCAAGGGAAATTTATGTATCAAAAATTAATTATATGATATTAGAAAGCCTAATTTATTTCAGAATATAAAAAGTATAAATAAAAACTAATCTATTAGCCCTATGGAAGGGGGGTATAGGCATTAGGCATATATGTTTGATGATTATTATGAGATATCGCTATATATGTTTATATATAATACAAATTATATATAATACTAATAGTTCTAAATTACATCAATACAAATCCGGGTCGCAATTAAATTATTTAAATTGTTATATAAGTACCGTAAAGAGCTTAATCGATTTTCATTAGTAGGGATTGAGGGGTCATTTCCATTACGACATGATCCAGTAGCTTAATTAGGTTACAATCAATTAGGAGCCCAATATATGTATTTTTTATAAATGTAATTATCATATATATGCACTATACCAACTGTAACCCGCGGCACTAACTGCGTAGATAAATAATTTATATTAGTATTTTTGTGTGTGTGTAACATACACACATAGACACACATAACGATTAAACTCAAAAACTACTGTACCGATTTCAAAATTCTTTCACCATTGGAAAGCTACATTCACTCTGAGTAATATAGGCTGTATTTGATTCATCATCATCCTCAATTATCATTGCGCTGGTGAAACCGCGGAGAGTAGCTAGTAATATAATAAAGAGAAAGACTTGTTTGTTTGAATTAAATAGGCTCCACCATTAGAATCCTACATTATCCCTGATGAGTATAGGCTTTATGTTTTGGTTCATCATCATCATCATCCATCACCACGCGGTTGAAACCGCGGAGGGCATCTAGTATAATATAATATGGAACAAAATCCGCACAAGGCCTTCAGGTCCCAAACTAGGCAAAGCCTGTACGATGGTAACCTGATTACGTATACACTCAGAACACGGATTAAACAGATATGTTCGTGTACACAAATGTTTGATTTGTCTAGGAAAATGTTGCTACCAACTGCACCAACCAGCCAGCCAATAATGGATATTCAGGAATATTTCAATATTTCACTCTCGAATACGTTGTACGATCTCAGCATGCAGATGTAACAAATATAAGCACCCCACTCACATACTTCCGCATTTATACCAGAGTGTGTTCGAAAAATATATAAACATATGAACTAGTAAGGTTAAAACTCCCCAGCTCCAGTCACCTGCTGTTTATTTTATTGCCACACGAACGTATGTAAATTAAGAATCATTAACGTCGCCACACAACCTTTACGTGACATCACGATATGCGACCACATGCAAATTGTGGTGAAAATAGCGCAAGAAATAGAATTGTATGTTTATGGCAACACTCAAGGTATTTTCCATAAGCAGGCGAGGAAGGTGAGGCTTCTCGAAATCGTGCACGTATTTCTTTTCGTTTTCTCGATTTTAACCTTATAGCCTTGGAGCCTACGCATTATTTAATGAATTCTACTAACATCTAAGTATGTTTTAAGCACATGAATTCTTCCAGTTTGTTTTTTTCTGTCAATTGTTTTAACCACAAATGTCGCAATTCCTGGAAAAGTAGTAGGTATAATTTCTTAGAAAACAATTGTATTATTGGCCAAATATGGCGATTGGCGAGTCTACGGGTTAAATTACATTTTAGTATGTGTCAACCATAAATGTCAACCGCAGTAACCGCGGCCTCGAAATCTATGATGTAAATGCTATATGTGATATAGTTTTTCTTTTTGACTACTTCAAACTAATTTAAACAAAAAAAAAACATTCATCAACAACAATCAGCCTACTATGCTTCCATTGCTCTATGGCAAAGAGGTCATCCTCTGCATAAAAGTTAACAACCACACGGGTGGTTTACAGTAATCGTGTTGGAGTTTTCAGACTGCTTGAACACATCATCAAACAACTACTGTTGTCTTAAAATAACAACATGAACGACTGCTAACTCGCCCCCCGAAGTACGGAAGCGCACAGTTTAAAATCCCACTAACGGTTACCCATCTAAGTAGGGACCGCAGCAAAAATAGCCAAACTAGTTAAATAATAACAATTAGATAACTAGACTAGATAACTAGACTAGATAACTAGACTAGATAACTAGACTAGATAACTGGACTAGATAACTAGACTAGATAACTGGACTAGATAACTAGACTAGATAACTGGACTAGATAACTGGACTAGATAACTAGACTAGATAACTGGACTAGATAACTAGACTAGATAACTACTCTACACTTTGAGCACTTTTCACCTTTATCGGATACTTGTACAGAAATTATTTGGAACGTGACGGAAGGATCTTGCAATAAATCACACTAATTTGATAGTTAGTTCTCCACGCTGAAACGGATCCACGGATTTTAATGATGTTTGGAATATACTCGTAGATACCTTAAGCACAGGAGTAAAAATATAGTTTTAATAATGTCCCTATATATCCTTGTGGGTTAGTCATTTTACGCTTGGATGAAGCGGCGCGAAGCATTTACTAATCAATAATTGAAGACCAGAATAGCGTCGTTTTTTACTAAAGTTGTACCGACAAATAGCAGAATAATCCCACCTAATCCTTATTCACATAAGTTATACAGGGTAGCCATGAAACGAGGCTTTGGGTGGATTGCGGAGGCTTTTTAAGGGCTGGCATCCGGCTGACAGTCCCATTGCTGTTGTTTTGAATTTTAACTTTTCTCTGTTTTATTGTTTTCTTTCAGCCATTCGTATCGTTGGAAAATAAAAAATGTTCATTCAAATAGAGATGCCCGAAGCGCTGGTTCCGAGTCTATTATAGTGTACCAATCCAAAATCGTTTTGATTGGGTTAGAAGAAAAGCCAGTATTTTATTGTAACAGGATTTTTAGTGGCAATTGTTGTTAGTGGTAGTGGTTGTAATTATATATAAACGAATATACGGTACGTGGGGCATACTGAATGTTTCTGGAACGGGCCACTAGCAATAAGAAAATTATAAAAGTAATTACGGCATTCGAAAATGGAGCTCTTTAGGAACAGTTTAATTTTTAATTTGGGAGACTTTCATTTGTTTTTTTATTGTGGCGGTCTTTAGAAAATTGGGCGTTGCTATCACAATGAATTTAACTTTAAATTTCGCTCAATGATTTTTTCTATTTTCGCTGTGGCTTAAGTCAACAAGAGAGTTGCCAGAGACTCCTATTGGCATTTTGTGATGAAGCCCCATGTCGCAGTTCTGTGTACCCGCGGTTCGGAGAATTTAGACGTGAACGTGATCATTTCCATGATGATGTACGTGAAGGTCGGTCGGCGACTGAAGTTACAGAATCCAATATGTATCCATACGACAACTAATTGAAACTGACAAAAAATTACTGGTTAGCGAATTCATACTATATTAGATACTCGTATGAGGCAAAAGCTAAACCTTTTTGCATGTGCATGTAAGCTTTGGAAGCTTTGCACTCTTTGGATATCGCATTATTAAGACCAGAAACGACCGCATGGCGATTGGTGCAGTAACAAGTACAATTTGAAAAATTTGAATACCGACTTACATTCTATTCCGTCATTGGAGTGTAACCCAAAAAATACTAAACCGAATTTGATGAAATTTAAACGGGACCACACGGGAAGCACCAGCTTTCCAACAAAAATATTATATTTTTGAAAATCGGTTAACCCAGTCAAAAGTTATGAGGTAACAAACATAAAAAAATAAAAATATAGTCGTATTGAGTACCTCCTCTTTTTTGGAAATCGGTAGAAAAGATACCATACTTTAATAAAGGACAAACATTGGCTGTCTATAAAGATACTCCCGCATTCGCCTGTAATGTAAAGTTACAGAGTCGAGCATTACATCAGTAAGGGAGGAGAGTCGTGCATTACAGTGCTGATGCAGATGATACAATATGTAATATTTTGATACAACTTGTAATACAACTTACAAAATTACAACCGAGTGATCGTTAAGTCAAGGAAGCAGTATGGATTTGCATTGCTCAAATCAAATTAGAAATATTGCATTACAAAAAAAACTCCACGTGGGGGAGCACCTTAATATCGTGATAGGTGACGAAACTTGGGTGCGCTGCATTGAACCGGAAAGAAAAGACCAGCTTGCGAATGCAGAAATGTATTCCTCTCATGTGTCAGCTCATGACATAACAATGAAATTTCTATTGAGTCTGGTAGGTTCTACAATTGATGCAATATGAGAGGGCACATATGCTATAAAAAACATTAAAAGAACTATAATTCTATTATATATAATAAGTCTGTAGTATGACATAAGTATAACCATAATCATAATCATTTATTTCTCCATATTCATGTCAGACACACTTTCTTAATATAGTTTTGTTAATTATAGAAAACGTAGGTATACATTTTTCAGACAAGATTGTATATAATCCTTAATAGATATGATATTAACTAGTGGTTCTGCGAACAGTATACCTCGCGAGCACATAGTCTTATTACTGGCATTTTTTCAGTACCTCATGATTTGACTAATCTGCAAAGAGGAGCGCGCGTTAAGCTTGCCTTACCTAGTTAAACCGATACAGAAAGGGATTTTAGACCGAATTGAGACGTGTGATAAAAATTGATTCCTTACGATAATTGCAGACGAACAACACAATGGTTGATCCCCGTTCAAATGCCACAACAATGCGTAACGGTTTTGGTAGTGACTTCAATCTTAAATTCACTATAGCTTCCTCAGATCCGGTCCGGCAGTAATAACGTTGGCGAAACTCGCAATAACACAGCCCCGACTCGTCAATAGGTCTTATTTACGTTATTGCTTCATGATGACGAAAAAATCGTAAATCTCGTCTATCAGTTTAACACTACAAGACTTGCACTTGGAAACCATCCATCATCCCTCATACTCGCCAGATCCCCGACCGACTTTTTTCCGCGATTTGGACAATTTTTTGCACGGAAAGTTTTCTTCCGAAGGAGCAGTAACACTACATAGCAATAAAATGTCTCCACACAGTTTGTGGAGTACAATCCCAAGAGTTATATCGGTATTGGTTTCAATGATCTTCCGATTACATGGCAGATATGTATAAATCAAGAGGGATATATGTATAGAACTTTGATTAAATGTATATATTTTTATCCTACAAGAAAAATGTTTAATTTTAAGTACAAAATGACATTTACATACTTTAATCCCTAAAATTGTTTTATGTCGTAAATACCCATATCCATGTAATTACAAAAAGAGTGTATTGATGAGTCATTGAAAACTAGTAAGCAAGAATTAGTATTTTTATTGTATTTTATTCTTGCAATAATTGTTACAGAAACATAAAGATTACGAGAAATCCTCATTTTTTTTATGTATCGTATACGTCACGGGGCCGTCCGACGGACTCGCACTTTAGAGAAACACACTTTCTGACAACTTCACTTGTATTTATGTCACGACATATATCTTGCGTTATCTAAGCTGCTATTTTTTAGGTAGTGGTCTAAACAAAAGTAGGGTTGTATATAGCGCTAGAGCTGTAAAGCTCAATCTATGTCCACATGTGGAACTTTATTAATAGCCTAGATTTCCAAGAACATTTCTATAAAGTTTTATCTTGTAATGTAAAATATAATATTGGCTACGATCCAGGGGCGTCAGTAAACAGAATGTTAAAAGTTTAAGATTGTACCGCAAGAAGTGTATTGGGGAATTTAGGGCACATAAAACGGAGTTAAAGTCAATTCGAAAGCAATTTAGAGGGTAACAATTTTGAGTTTTATGATGACACAAGACTTCAAGCAAATGATTACAGTGTATACGTATACCTTTAGTATACATCTGCCTATTACTTTATCACTCCTGCAACAGGCGCCTTGCTATCATGAAAAGGTATGGGCCATCACGCGTACCCAGTATGGTTTTTCAGTAAGGAATCCTGACTTTGTGTTTCTGATGAGATATCTGTGTTTGTATACACAAATATATCCATGTTTGAGCATCAAAAAAGCAAGCGTCATAAGACAAAAATTTGTTATCCGCGTAACACTACAGCACAATTAAATAAAAGCATTTTCTGCATGGCTCCTCGAGTGTACAACCATCTGCCCGAGGACATTCGAAGTTGCTCAAACATTGAAATATTTAAATCTAATCTAAGAAAACTTTTGATGCAAAAAGTCTATTATAATGTCAACGAATATTTGAGTGACCGTTTTAATTGATTCTTATTTACTTAATTCATATATGACATTAGAAATTAATTTGATTTAAGATTTATTGTTATTATAATGTTGACATTACTATATGTGTGTGACTGTATTATAATTGTATAAAATTTTAATTTTAATATTATAGATACGAATATTGTAAAATAACTAAATAATTAAAGATGATTATATTATTATTTAATACGTTTAAATAATTGCATGCTGAATGGCAGAATATAGTGATACTAAACCTATGTATGTAACAACAACTTAATCTATATTCGCAATAAACGCTTGATTGATTGATTGATTGATTGTTTCCTAGCGACTCTTGTAACGTGCCCTACAAGCACGACAGTGCTCTGTTAAATATGTCACTGGCAGTGATCTGTCTAATTCAGTGGTGACCGCAGTAAGCTTCGCTTCAAGTGCTTCATCGTACTCGACCTAAACGCAAATTCACTTGAAAACAAGATTGAAATAATAAACACCTCGCGCCATTCTTCGTCGTAGAGACATAAACATGCACATAACCGAGACCCAAGGACAAACATTTCTAATCAATGCACAAGTATTTTCTCCGGCCAGGATTTAAACGTGGCCAGGCCTTGCACGTGGAAGACCAACTGAGCGAAACAGAACCGTTGATTATACTTACAAAGTATCTTCACATTTAATCACGTATTACTATTTCATTATACAAAGATTCATCTTTACTAAGAGTCACAAGACCTACATGTAACGGACCTCATAATAATAAAGTTTGAATATGTCATATACGATCTCATTTTAAAGTCTCCCAGAAGTCTTCGCGCGGAATTTCATTCTACTGGTCGTAAAGTACCCACTGGTTCGTATTGAATCCTGAATGACTCAAGGATTATTGCGCTGAATGGAATGTGGGTTGGCTGAGTATAGGGGACATGTAGTTTATGCTCTAGAGAGCACTTTGATGATGTGCACTAGTTTACGTTTAAGGTCCTTACATTTATATGTATTGGTGTCGATAGAAACTGTATTGGTTCGTATACGAAATAGATTAAATTGAGAATGCATGTTGAAGGCCCGCCAGCGCCTTCACTCGCTTCAGTTTGGGGGGGGAAATTTCCCAAAATCATTATTCAGTGGATGCTTACTACAAAAGGCATCAAATTCCACAATTTCAAGTATTGTAGCCCCAATTTATGCGCTGCGTTGATGAATCAGTCAGTCCAAATAAGTATATGTCTATATATAGATATATAGATAGATATATATATATATTAAGATGAAGCGCTCGTAGCGGAGCTCGACTTGGCGATCTTAACCGATCAACAAGCTAAGCAACACTTGCTGCGGTCAGAACTTGGATGGGTGACCGCTAATGGCATTATTCAACTGAGCGCTTCCGTGCTTCGGAGGGCACGTTAAGCCGTCGGTCCCGGTTGTTTGTCTTAGGACTACAGTCGTTAGGCAACAACAGTCTTAGGAAAACTTCGACATGGGTTGGCCACTAGCCTATCCACCAATCCGCACTGGGCCCGCGTGGTGGATTATGGCCCAACTCCTCGCCCGAGTCCCAGCAGTGGGAACAAAATGGGCTGCTTTTGATACATAGATTAATAAACTCCCCTCTCCTCCATCCCTCCTCCCGTGCAAAGCCCCTTAGAAGCTACTTATTAGTAGTAAATCGGTTAAAAGTTACAACAACAAACATAAGTGTTTACTGTACTTACTACTGTAACTTACTGTATTTTACTTTGCTAATGTTGTTTAAAACTAGAACTAGTAGAATACATAAGAACGCCATATCAAAAACACTTGTAACTAATAGAGTAGTAATAATTCGTAATAAATACAAAAAAGAATAAAATCGTTATGATTAAATTCTATTTTGTTTGAAAGCTGGTGCTTCCCGTGTGGTCCCATTTAAATTTAATCAAATTCGGTCGAGTAGTTTTTGAGTTACACTCCAATAACTGAATAGAATGGAGGTCGGCATTAAATTTTTGAAATTGTACTTGTATTAATAAAAAGAATTTATCAACAAATACAACAGACTTCTACACTAAAAAGTGTGAAATAACTTGTTGAAGTACCACGATAGTTCGAAAGTACCTTTTATCACAATATTGCGTGCTATTTTTTTATCTCTATTTTTTGACAAAACATTTTCTGTCCTCCTTTTTTGTGACCTTGCTACTTACGGGATACGATACACCGTCAATGATGATATCATGAAGATAAATCAACACTTCAGTTTTTGGAGTGTAACTCAAAAACTGCTTGACTGAAGTTGATGAAATTTATATGGGACCACCACGGAAGTATACTCTATCAAACAAAGAATCATCGAAATCGGTTCATAAACCACGAAGTTACCCGCGAACACACATAAAAAATCAAAAAAAGAAATCGGTCATAACCTTTAAAGGTCCACTCGCCTTATAACAATGGAGTTTTTCTTGTGTCTGGTAGATTGTATACTGTTAAAGGCAAATTGTTAGCTATTTTTAAATAGGTAGTGACAGTGGCGCATCACGTAACGTCTGCTTGTCCGACGGTGGAATCGGCGAATTAAACCGATAGAAAACCGATAAAGAGCTAAGACAAACAATTGCTTGACTGAAGTTGATGAAATTTATATGGGACCACCACGGAAGTATACTCTATCAAACAAAGAATCATCGAAATCGGTTCATAAACCTCGAAGTTACCCGCGAACACACATAAAAAATCAAAAAAAGAAATCGGTCATAACCTTTAAAGGTCCACTCGCCTTATAACAATGGAGTTTTTCTTGTGTCTGGTAGATTGTATACTGTTAAAGGCAAATTGTTAGCTATTTTTAAATAGGTAGTGACAGTGGCGCATCACGTAACGTCTGCTTGTCCGACGGTGGAATCGGCGAATTAAACCGATAGAAAACCGATAAAGAGCTAAGACAAACAAACAAGCTAAATAAAAGCTTGTACAAATACATCAAAATGGTGATGTCATTCCGGTTCGTGATCAAATCAATGCAGTTAAACTACACACAGCGTTTGTAAGTAAACCTACACGTATTGTCTATAAACCTAAACGACTAGTCGTATGTCCAAAGGCAGCCTGGAACACAACGTAATCCATGTCTATTTCCATTTCAAGGTCGTAACATGTCCAGCTGCCCATCTACTTCGTACTGAATTGTAGGTGACTGTCGCGCTATGATTGAGTCAAACAAAATGGTCCCGTCCATATGGTAATCAAGCTGACAACTTTTGAAAGCACTCAGCAAAGTGTTTATTGAGTTTCTCCATAGTACGTCCATTAAATACCTCTGGTGCTTTGCATGCGTAGGCGTAAAGAAGGTTAAGATAGAGATATGCCTATAATAGATATAGGTTTGTTTTCACTGGTCAGGCTTAGGTTTGACGTAGAGTATGTGTGTCTCTCTAACTATGTACACTCAATTACTTTACAAAAAAATAAAACCGACTTCATTACCAAAAAGTGTGAAATAACTATTCGAAGTCGGTAACATGCGCAAAATATTGTTATAAAAAGTACCTACTTTTGAACTATCATGGTACCGATTTCAATAAGTTATTTCACACTTTTTGGTAATGAAGTCGGTTTTAGTTTGTATTAATTTTATTCACTAGTTCAAAAAGAAATTTCTTTGCCCTAAAATAAAATTTAATCGTAATTCCCAGTGGTTCCAAATTCAGTAAGATCTCGGATCATGGCACCTTTATTGGATTTGTCCTACTTAAAATTTTGAGACGGGACATTTCTTTTAAACCAAATTTTACTCGATGACTGTGTACTTGGCACTATAAAAAATATACTATTTCCCATTCCTATAAAATACACAAGTACTGACTCCTTGAACATATATCTATGCAAGATTATCTGAAAGAGTAAGAGATAAGTTTAGAAATTTCCTAACTACAGTGCTCTCTAAGCTCTTGAACTCCAAGCACTCTCAACAGATCGCTGAACTCGTTGAATCGTTAGCAGAAGTACCTTGGTATCATAAATATTTGCATTTTTAAAGTGCCCATATTTTCACTTACTTCACCAATGTCACATACGAACGAGACTGTTCAACTTCAAATCAAAAGTGTTTTATTGTTTACTTATTTTATTATGATAAAAATTCCGGTGAGTTATCTCTTAGTAGAGAGTAGGATATGCTTTGTTCTTCCCTTAAAAAAAACTGATTGTGTAACTTGACTGAGTTTATCATGCCATCTTAGTAAAATTTCATTTTATTCTTATAAAATAATTACTCCAGAGCGGGTAAATAAAAAATATGTCGTTTAAGAATTGACGAATGTATTCGTCGATTCTAAAAGAATATACAATACAACGTCTTTTTCTGCGTAGTAGCTAAAGTTTTTCTTCCATTATGTACACTTGATATTTTCTTTCCATTTCCGTACTCAACCAAGGTTCAAACATAAATTGTAGTACGTACATTTCTCACGTGACAAAGTTTTATCATACGCTGATTATCCAATTAATATAACTATAACTAAGGTATTATAGTATATTTGCTTCTAAGCGAAGCGCGGTCGAGTTTTGAGCCCACGAGGAAATAGAAGCCTTTCATGACAAGATCGAAGGCCAAGCATTCGCTAACTTTATTTCAAAATGTCAATGATCTTCAATGCCCATGTTAACATAGGTAATGTAAATCATCATGAACACTACTATTAGTACGAGTACTACTGATGCGACATGCTACAAATAAACGTTTAATTTCCTTCGTAGACTTGGGTTTGTTATACTTATATTAAACTATTAAAAACAATACCCCACTTAACTAATCTATATATTACATATTTTATAATTATTTAAATATCATTCTTTAATGTCAATATTTAGTTGTAGACGGAATAAATATTATTTTATGAAATAAATGTTTTGGTTTTGAACAGATACATATACTATTTTGTCTACGAAAGCGACAATAATTTTATATCAATCACAAATTCGGGCCAAAACATCATGGAAACGTGAGTTTTTGGTTATGCATGAATTTTTGTGTACCTGCCTACGTTTATGCTTTATCTAAAATGGCTATGTATATTATAACGTATAGGGAACAAACGCGTAAGACACGACAGAGGGATTTACTGCGACCAAATAATAGAAAGAAATCGCGACAAGGAACATCGTACTGTCAAAATCACCGAAGCGTGTGATTCTTCGACCCTTTTTCCTACGCCTGACTTTCAGTGTGATATGGCTTATTTAAGATTATCCCCAACAATCAAACTGGCGTTATTGCGTATATATAGGAATTTATCGGAGATATTGAATTCCATACAATAAGAACGTTCCGCACGAGTCAACGCGTTCACGACGGCAATGTCGGTATTCGTCTCAACGTTCCCCAGTGGCGTTGTCTAAACTATACTTACCTTTGAATATCTACGCATTTTCGTCGGTCTCTTTTATGACAGTAAAATTATTTGTGGCAATATTAATTATATCTAACATTTCATACATACAGCCGTGCGATTCTCTAATGATTCGTCGATGCCCTCGTTGACGACCTCACGGATGTCAAATACTTTATGAGATATCGCCCTTGTACATAAGGTTGTTTTTCCAACGCTTCTTGTCATCTCGTCATTTGTTTCACGGATGTTGTCAAAGATGCAACGATGGTTGCTCTTAGAGATTCTCACGGCAGGAAACGAAAATTTAATGGACGATGATTTTTGTATTAATAACTAGCAAAATTATGTCGTAATCACATATATGTAGATACATATATCTTCTTACAATTGTACTATTTTTCATACTTGTGAGACTTTAATATATTTGTGTTTTTTTTTTTTTAAGTAATAAAGTTTATTTCCAAAAAAACCACAACTAAATACAGTTCACTTAACCAGTAACTAACTATACAAGAAATATAACTCTAAATATATATCAAACTAACTATAATTAACTAATACATAGGTATAAGAGACAGGAAGTATGGGTAATACTGTACTTAGTGCCAAACAATCAAGGCCCTGGTCTCCACACTAGGATTCCCTGTGTCGTGGCGACCAGTATCTTACAAACATGTATACTTTAAGTGTTATATCGTCACAGTGAACGGTTCCTATATACTATATTGTATACAACTGCGGGTGTCTAACAGAAACGTATAGATTGTCCGAGAAGTATGTTAGTGTTAAAAAGGAACTATAGTAGTGCACAATAGAATAAGATTCACATAGTACTCGTAGTAATTCCTTAGAATAATATACATTTATGTTTTGCATATTTAACACATGCGCTTTATGCTATTGAGTGACTTAAAGTTATTAAATATTCAATTTAAGAGATTTACTATTCCGTTTAGTAATACATTTTATGGTGACCGATCATATACGTACCTTATGCATTGTACTCCGTAAGTTTATGTATGTGAGTGTAGGAGGGGCGTTTATATACTATGTTTATATACCTATATCTACCTAATTTTAGTTTTGTCTTCACTAATAACTAAATAATTGAAAAACAATTAAAACTTAAAACTAAGTGTTAATTACAAAGTTGTTTGTCGTTGCTATTAATTTGGTTTCCTCGTAACTCTAAAGTTTCATCAAATAAATTACCAGGCAAAGTATCCAAGAAACCAGTAAAATCTTGCTAACTGAGCTTGGAACAAAGGCTCTTCGAATTATGTACCAGCATAAAGTTTTACGAGACGTTCAAACAGCTACCTATTACAAGTGTACTTTAGCCATCATTGCAATGGATATGTTTCAGAGGTAGCAGTGAAGACGTTAACATGTGTCCAATCAAAGAATTTTACTAAGAACTTTATGTTTCCTAATCCAGCCTGATAATAAAAGCGACCGACTTAGCGGGTTCCTTTCCCAAGCGTTAGAGATCAGCTATCTGAAAGAGTCATGAAAACGTTACAATAGAGTAATTTTATGATTGGAAGACGCGACATTATGTCATCACTAGTCTTTCAGTTTACTAGTCATTACATATTTTATTTGTCTTGTAATATAAATGTCAATTAAGATCGAAACAACTACGTCCTCGGGTTTAACGTTCGAGCAAAGATACAATCGTCTTTGCCTCTTGAAAGGATTATGCCAGGATTGCTATTTGTATGAAGTATATCTCGAACATTCTATTTATATGATGAATATATAAGGCACTAGAGGGATGTCATAGTGACAGTATGAAAATACTTACTTAAAAAGTATGCAGATAATACCATATTAATGATAACTACTATGTAAGAAATGTCAGAGTTGTCGAGCTCCATTTCCTGACTGAGTCAAGTCACGACTCAATCAGGAAATGGAGCTTAAGACTAACCATGCCAAAACTAAGATCTGGGGGCCTACTCCCACCTTTTACGAAACTAACTAAATTAATCAGGAGCGTTTTGTAATAAGCATAGAATAATCATACTTACTATCGTACTCCCACCGACATAAAACGGTCTACCAAATTTAATAGTAAGGTTGTAATATGACTATTTTAAGGGATACGGGGTACGAATCTTCAAAAATTTGACATTGGAGCAATGAAACTTAGTGTCAAAATTTTGACAAGTCACGTCAAAGTACGCGAATTGAGTGAAATATTTGATACTGGTACTGATTCGCTTGTGCGTACACTAAACTAAAATTCTCTAAACTATGGTAGTTCTTATTATGTTAACACTAAAATCTACATTCGAGTAACACTTAGAATGATAATTCCAAACATATGATTATTCTATTCAAATGTGGGTAGTTTTACATCAGTTTAGATTAGTTTAGAGAGCACGAACTTGCATGACGATTAAATTTGCACTAAACATACCCACAATTAAACAGAAATGCCAAATTTAAGAATTGTCACATGCATGCATTATACGAATTTGGACTTAAGCATGAACACAATAAGAATTACCACATATTTACTAAAAATAGATTTTAGTTCGCTAGTTTAGTTTGGTGTTCGGAACAAGCGAATTACTACCAATATGTCATCAAAACGTCTATCGTAATCCATTATTATTTTAAGCTTGGTATATTGATGTGATGGTACCAAATTTAATGGTAAGGTTGAAACATGACTACTTTAAGAAGTGGGAGTAGAGCCCCAGGATCGTAAACAGATGCAGTCCTTAAAAAAGTTCATACTCTGAACTGAGTCATTATGATAAAGTGCAGATTTTGTTTGTATTATACTCACATGAACATTAGTAATAATGAATAATCTTGAGCTGTCCAGAAGTCATTTGAACGCTTGACACTTGCCGCATCCTGTGACAAGGAGCCGCTAGACCGCTGGCAACTTCCTGCCAGGCTATATAGATAGAAATAATCGACTAGTGATGTCCCATCGCTAAGTAGATTTTTTTGCAGATTAAATAAGTTAAAACACCAAAGGTTCGTTTATTGGGAAAAAAATTGTGTAAATTCATTGTTTCTTCGGACTATATGATGAAGGTGAATTATAACCCTTTGATACCAGAGATAAAAGATAAAACTCATGTAAATTTACGTGGGTTTTATTCATAAATCTTTTGGTTTAATTATCACGGTATTACGGGTTAAGTCTACTAATTATTATTGTAAATTACCTAGTTGAATGAACGCAGGTGAATTATGTCTGCGGCACTGACTGGTTGGACTACTTGGACCGTGGTCTCCACTCCAGAATTTGAGGACTATTATATTTATTTACAATAATTATTGTCCTTAGTTTTTGTTTAGTGAGGTCATTTAAAATTATATGGTTATAATAATATTAATAATAATTTATTTGAGCCAAAATAACACTTTACAATCTAATAATAACTTAAATTAACATCGTATTAACATTCTCTTTATGCTAGTATACATAATATTGTTATTTGCCCTGGTCTCCACACTAGGATTCCCTGTGTCGTGGAAACCAGTATCACATACACTACGTGAGGCATTTTATTACGTTACATTGTTCTGTATCTTATTCAGTCATAAATGTACTATAAATATAATCTACCTACTTAATATTAAAAACTACTTCACAGTACTGAATTTAGTTAGGAAAAATTTATTAATAGAAAAAACGGTTTAAATATGATAACGATGAATCTGTGTTTATAGGATTAGATACATACATGTTTTCGCAAATACGAACATAACCCTGTAAAAAAACAAATCGGTCCAGCAGTTCACAAGTTAGGTGCTTACCCTGCAGCAGCAACTATTTTCATTAAAAGCGATTCATTATTATACTTTCAAGATGTATTCATTATTTTTTACTTATAATTTGTATTTATTTATTTTGGTAATTCAACAACGTACAATTAATATGTATACCAAGTATAACAACTGAAAATATGGCCAAAACAGAATAAAACAAATTAAAAACAATTACCATAGCCGCACTCCGCAACCTACAGTACCTACAGCACCACCTTCTCGTAAAATGACAATCAAGTGATATTTTTTCCAGGATAAAAAGGTATTATCATCTAATAGTGTGATTTATATTATCAGTTGTTAAATAAACCAGTTAGTACCAGTTAGTTACAGTTAGTAAGCTTAAAATACAATTGAGTCCACTTTTTAAATAGAATATTAGAGTGTATAACGATCTTTAACCATCTCAGTGTTCCCTAGGGCTCCACGGCCTTAACCTAAACTCATTTTCGCAAGTGGTTTCTAAGGAACAGCCGTACATTACAAAACATTTGTCAATGTCTAGTGCATCTACGGCAAGCGGTCTCAAAGGACAAGCATGCGTGTCTTTTACCGCGAGTATATATTTCTTAGAACAGAAACCATCAAAGTGAATAAATGTTCAACTTGTACAATTCATTTTATTTAAGAGTTTGTAAACAATGATTTATTTACCGCTACAGTACTAATTCGTGTATATATAATTATATTTTTAGGGTTCCGTACCTAAAAAAACGGCGAAGTGCAAGTCAGACTCACACACGAAGGTTCCCGTACCATTTTCTATAATTATCGTCCGACTCATATTAAATATGAAAATGCATCAGTACTGCCCGAACACCGGTCGGAGTATAACGACTAGATGCTAGACATTGAATATTTGCCGGTTTTACCATTTAACTATGAGTTCTCACGGAAGTTTCTATGACAATACGACTCATCTTGGCCGGTTTTTTGGTATTTGTTGTTACAGTGGCAACAGAAATCAGCTGTGAAAATTTCATCAGTCTATATATCACGGTACATGAGATACAGCTTGGTGACAGACAGACAAACGAACAGCGAAGACTCATGGAGGATCCCAATTATCTATCTTTACACAGTTTTCCTTAAAACGGATAGAAATTTGACATAACGTCCATACAAATAGTGTCAAATATCTCTCTCTAGTAAGGTAAACCGGCAATAGATAGGTATTGGCACCGGCCGTCGTAATAGGGTCCCGTTTTACCCTTTTAATACGGAACCCTAAAAAGGAAAAAGGAAACCTTATAGGATCAGTTTGTTGTCTGTATGTCCGTCTGCCTATCTGTCAATACTCTTTTTCTCAGGAATGCCTAGAGGTATCAGGCTAAAATTGTATGTATATCAAATACTCGGGCCTACGGTCTCTTTCAACTGAGAAAATCAAAATTGTCAACGCGATAAAAAAATATGAGCGTGTCGCCTGTTTTCGCATATTTTGCGATTTCACGAGGGAATCGAAACCTTAAACGTAGACTTTGACCTAGAATCATGCAATTTGGGAAATGCCCTATATGCGCATTTAAAGGGAAAAAATCTGAAAGCCGTAAATATAAAGTATAAAAATAAAAAAAGCTAGTTTACTTACTTAAAGTGAGTGAAACTTATTATTTGCGGTTGGTGCAATAATCGGTCTGGGGATAGAACGAGGGCAAGTTAATTTTGTATAATAGTTATAGCAGTTAATGTGTGATGCTTTCTTAACGTACGGAATCTTTGATGCGTGAGTCCTACTCGCAGTTGGCTGGTTTTTATGTATATCAATACATTGGTACAGACAAAAATAGAATCTTCTTGTGACTTCGACTCCGTGGAATAAGGAACGATTCTTTGGGAACTACCCATAGAATCAGATGAAAAATGCAAAAACGTAGCCAACGTGTTAAGCCTATTATTTATAATAATTATATATACTATTTCCATTTCAAATTTCATCAAGACCTGTTAAACCATTTCAGATCAAAGACTAGTCAGGTAGCCCTTTTAATTACCTTTTATATTGTCTACCTTACGTATTTCTAATGGAAGGTTTTCATTTTAATTTCGCTGAAATGTTTAAACACAAGGCATTTAAGGCACAAAAGAAATGCGTTTGAGCTATTTTACAAGTTAGGGCAAACTGAAACTTGTGAACCCATTTTAAATACCTTAGGTTCATGACATTACCTTATGTGTTATCTACGAACTTGCAGTTCGTATTTAATTTTGTTCGTAATCATCATCTCATCATCATCATCTCAGCCGTAGGACGTCCACTGCTGAACATATGCCTCCCCCATGATTTTCCAAAAGGACCGGTTGGAAGCGGCCTGCATCCAACGTCGTCCTGCGACCTTCCTCAGGTCGTCTGTCCACCGTGTCGGTGGACGACCTACGCTGCGCTTGCTGGTCCGTGGTCTCCACTCCAGAACCTTTCGGCCCCATCGGCCATCTGTTCTGCGTACTATGTGCCCTGCCCACTGCCACTTCAACTGGCTAATCTTCTGGGCTATGTCAGTGACTTTCGTTCTTCTACGGATCTCCTCATTTCTGATTCGATCACGTAGAGAAACCCCGAGCATAGCCCTATCCATAGCTCGTTGTGCGACTTTTTGTAATAACTTACATTTATTTAAATACCTATAGAAGTGACAGACATGGTAATAAAGTTTGCTGTCCCGAGGCTTTCCTGTATGGCTCCGAGGATATATACACATTAACCAAAAGAAATCTTTATTCGACACACCTATTTCAAAATAAAATTAAACGCTTCTTGATTGACATAATACAGTGTAAATAACTATCTAAAAGAAAAATATCCGTGACTATTTAATACATTGTACTTTAACTTATGACATTACAACAATAATTTGTTTTTTATTATATTAAATGACATATTATATCGGTAACTTCATAATGAATCGCATACCTCATTGGTTTATATAAAGTGTTCTATAATTATGACTTTTCCATCTATATATTTTCTTGTGTACCCATATGAGCAATTAATAAATGAATAGGAATTTTAATGTGAAACGGTTCGGTTCAGATTTAAGTGACATTTGGAATGAGTTTACACCCTAGATTAACACATAGATCACTTTTATTCTGAAAAAGGTTCCTTTGGCATTGTCATTTTTACAGGTGGCACAGCGAGGCGCATGGTGGTTTGAAAAAAAATAATAATAAATCGTACCATTTGTTCATAATACGAAATGAAAAACTCTGTAAAAAAAGGTTTTACCATTCGCTAAATTATTGTACCGCTGGCAGAACTGTACCAATCGTTTATTATGCAAACTGATCCTTTGTGTAAATAGAGATTTGTACGAATTGAGTATTTGTACGGATGGCAACGCTTTTTAGAGCAAACCAACGAGATGGAAGTGTGACGTGGGCTTTTTCGCGTCCCATCGTGTCGCGTCGGACAGGATGGTGCCACGGTAACTTTATCTATCCAGTATCGAGACTCGGCCACGTTTTTGAAATAAGTGGTAGTTCTCCGAACAGTAGACCTTGCGAGCAAATTGTGAAAAAATGTTCATATTACCAAATTCGTCCCGTTTTTAAAATTCAGAATCTGTTATCTCCAACTGTTATCGACTAATTATTCTCATATTCGAAATTCCGCATTAAAACCTAATAACCAAATTTTCTACCGACTTCCATAAAAAGGAGGAGGTACTCAAAGGGACTGATTTTGCTACGGAACTCGCGCGTTTGTGTCGTAGGCGTCGTAGATGCTTTACTTTTCTACCAACTTACAAAAAAGGAGGAGGTACTCAATTCGACTGTATTTTTTTTTCATGTTTGTCAACCTCATAACATTCGACTGGGTGAAGCGATTCTCAAAATTATTTTTGTTTGAAAGCCAGTGCTTCCCGTGTGGTCCCATTTAAATTTTATCAAATTCGGTTTAGTAGTTTTTTAGATACACTCCAATAACTGAATAGAATGGGAGTCGGTATTATAAATATTTCAAATTGTACTTGTATAAAAATCAGTTGGCAAATAACACCGCAGCAAACTTGATCCCTTAGGAAGTCGCTGATCTACCAAAAATTGCCGATCACAAAAAATATATTTAATAGTAGAACATGTATACAAAGTTTCGTCAAGCTTGGTTGAGACATGCGGTCTTTTCTTTACCGGAAGACTAACAAACAATCTAACAAACATACGGACAGGTGAAAGTCAATTTAGTCAGTTAAAGCAGAGACGCTTCGCTCGCTCGGTCAATTGCCTACAGCCGCGCATACGTAAGCGATAGGGCTGACCGCCTATAGTATTTACGAGTACCTACTTGAGGGTCTTTCTAGTTTGTTAGTTAATTTCTAGTTATCTGTGTACCAAGTGTAACTGGACTTGAGGCGCCTGGGTATCACTCGCGTTCCGACCGTTTGTATGAAGATAGAATACTGATAAAAAAACAATACAGTGACGATGCGGCGCGGGCAAAGGACGTTTTCATTTGTGCGTTTGAGTACCTACCACGAACGTGGGTACAATAGGAAATTCTATTTCTATACGTTTACCTATCGTTGTCGATTCTACGGTTCGGCGATTGCAGTTCCGATATGCAAACGAAAACGTCTGTTTTATTATTCATCTATTCATTGACCGTAGAATATGTAATTACTGTATTTTAACACGACAATGAATTATTTTTATAGATTACTCCACAAACATGCTACAGCATGTACGAGTATATACCTAGAAATAATATATTAATCATGTTCTTATTTCACTGTAATGAAATATTGGATGTAAATGCGAAAAGCTATACGGGTACATTTTTATAACTCACCAATGAATATGATCGGAATGTCTAAGACTTCAAAAGATATTGTATACATATATACAATTACATATTTATGAAACTAAACTTAATTGCGTGCATGCCACCATTCGTTTGTCACTTTGTCACAAGAGAACTGATCAGAGACGTCCTAAGTGAAAATTTAGAAATTTTGCAAATTAACATAAGGGCAGTTTTAAATGAAATGCAATTAATATTTAGCAACATTCAACTCGAAATACCCCATAAAACAAAGGAAGTATTTATAGGGGCCATTTTACTAAAAATACTACTTTGTTACTAGTTGATAAATTCTAACACTTCCAACCTCACAAGGTAGACAGCCGCTAAAAAGGGTCTCGCCTATACCTTTGTCATATTTATTATTCAGGCTACTTCTACATTTTATGATTTCAACTTACGAAGTTAATCATTATGGAAATTAAAACTCATCTTGAACGTACTTTATTACATAAGCTGCCCTACATTTAGGCGTCGTCGAATACTTTCAGTAAAGTGATATAAAATAAAGCTTTTGAAACTAGACGCCATGTGTATAAAAGACTTCCCAGTTTGCGAACTTTATTGGCAAGTTGGAAACTCTTTACATTTTGATACTATTTTGCATAATATTGGAAATTCGTAACATGAAGAGGAACTTTGTGTGTTATAATATAATATGGTAAGTAGTTAAGAAACTTAAGAAACAGAATCGTCAAGAGTTTAAGATTATCGGCAATCTTCCTTCATCAGCCTTCGAACCGTGGGGTCCCAGGAAATCCTAGTGCGTGGGTACATTCGTTCGTATGTATTTGCTATAGCAAATATTTTTTTAGATTGAGAATAGAAAGATGTTTACTAGATGGTAAGCATATACATGCTAGACCCTGGGTTTTTAAGTCACAGTACAATTATTTTGGTAACACCTTTTTTTTTGTTTAAGATCTATATTTTTAAATATTGTCGTGTAATCTTAGCTACAATATATATATATATATATACATATATCGGTAAAATATTTTTATTTTATTGTCAAAAGTAGGCAGACAGCCAGGCGGCCCACCTGATGGAATGTGATGTCGCCTATAGACGTTTGCAACTTTTTCGCGCTTTCGACGTGCTGCCGACTTTTAAAAGGAATCGAAGGGTGAGGGTGGAGGGGGAAGGGAGGGAAGAAGGGGAGAGGAAGGGGAATTGGGCCTCCAGAACATCCTACAGACCGACTGAAACGCAATAGCAAGTTATATTAAGTACTTCACGTCGGTGTTATGTGGGAACACTCGAGTACTACACAGTTACTACTTCCGCGGTCGTGCCGGCCCATTCGGTTGTAACCCATAGGGTTACAACGTGGCACTACCACCAACAAAAAGTGTACAAATAATTTTGAAAAAGTTGTCATGTATACATCAATTTAAAACTGCACTAGGCGTTGAATCTAAATTCATATCAGTGTTCATTTATATTTAACAGTATGTAAAGTCGAAGTTAAAAACGTTTATTTTTGTATTCATACATTTTTACGTAAAATGTTATTATAACTCCAATACTACTATTTGTATTAGTAAAAAGTAAAAAAGTAAACAAAAAGTCATATTATTGATTTCATATTACTAACAGTATTAAAAACTACTTCGAATAGTGGAATTACAAAATGCAAATATTCGCAATGATTTTGACAAATATCAATTTTAGGCATCTTTCGGAATAAAAGCAAAATGAAAAGATCTTACCAAGTTTGGATTTTGAATATGCAAGAGAATAACATATTTAATTAACTTTAGAAAGAAAACTTCGAAGCTTCATTTAAAGCTGCCGACACTGAGAACTTTAATAATTGTATTTGAAATGTATATATAATATACGTTTATATATATCTACGTTATTTTTTACAACCGTTTGCTGATCGAGTTAAGTCATAATTATAAACGAAAAAGTTAAGTCATAATTGGTATAGTATGAAATGATTACTTGTTGTTTTATTGTAGTGCATTATAATAACTTCAAGTTTCTTTTATATAACTACTCTTTAATAATATTACTGTTTTTTGAATAGAAAAAGACAAAAGAATATATTTTGGAGTTAGAGATACACAATTGAAGTCAGGCACGATAAGTCATCTGACCAGGTTATTGTGTTAGGATGGTTTATGTTACTTTAGGTCATGTGAGGCATTCAGGTGGTTTAAAATAACGAAGCTTAGTCTGGGACTATAGCTGATCCGACAAAGGCCTTACTAGAACTAGAAAGGACTGAGTCACAATAGTGGGACCGCAGGAGGCTGGTTATTTTCAATGTTTTACTAATTTAATATAATATTAGCTAACCCACGCGCGGATTCAGACGCTTGGTCTACGGGCTACGAACCCACATAAACTGAGTCGGATAAATATTAATGATACTATAGTAACACCAGCAATCTGCGAGTGAAAGTCTGGCCAAGATTGGTTCCGCCGTTTATTCAGAAGAAATAGACAAAAAAATGTTTACCGTAAAATTGCACCGACTTCGACACTATGAAGTTTGAAATAACTTGTTGAAGTCAGTACCAGGATAGTTCAAAAGTACTATTATCGCATTATTGTGCGCATGTTACCGACTTCGACAAGTTATTTCAAACTGTTTAGTGTTGAAGTCGCCTCCATTTTTTTTTGGTAAAAAAAATCTTTTTACCCTGTTTAGTGTCCCTTGCTACTTACGGGATCGATTGTCATTCGCCGTCAATAAGGTATCGTCAAGATAGACGGAACACTTTTGAGTTAGTGGAGTGTAACTCAAAAACCGCACGAACTAATTTGATGAAATTGGAACGGTACCAGCTCGGAAGTATACTAATTCACGAAAAAAAGAGTTTGAGAATCGGTTCATAAGTGGAGGAGAAATCGGTGAACATACAGAAAAAAACATGCAGACGAATATAGAACCTCGTCATTTTTCGAAGTCGTGAATAAATCATTTATGAAAGATTATTTTATTATTATTATACCGTTACATATATCCTTTCATATTAATTAAAAATCCGTTATTTTGACATAAATAAACATTTTTTGTATGTATAGAAAATAATGTATAATTTGCCAATATTTTTCAGACATATTTGGTTCCATGTACATAATGAATAAATAATAACCTATTGTTATCTATAGACCTGCACTCAACAACACTTTACCCGATGTGATTTTTACTTGACTGGACATGGACTACATTTATTTTTTATGTTAATTCAAGTGTTGATCTGAGATGAATTGCTTACATCGAAATCCGATATTAATCTATCTTTTTAATATGTCGGTACCAAATAATGCTCTCTCTTTGTTAAAAGATGTAAGACATTTATGGAAATGCCTCGTTATCAAATAACTTTTCTTAAGAATTTTGAATATAAGATCGAACCTCGTTAATTAATTTTCGGGATGACGGGCTTAAATTCTTACCGGGTAATTGGAAGATTTGGATTGTAATTAATTAAAATTTCGCTTTTTCCTGCGGGTTGTCTCTCTCTATTTACTTAAATAAATTTTGATGTTGGCTTTAAAGACGATACAAAAACAAAGAGACAAAAAGTCAAGCTGCAGAACCACGAAGTAAATTTTAGTACAGTCAGTTTCAAACTCGTGTTGTCTGTGATTTGTCAGGCGAAACTATTCAGATATCCTAGCACATCTTCTACATTTAACTGCATCAGCAGTTAAGTATGAAGTCCGCAGCTTGCTCGGGTACTATAGCCCTAATAGTGTGGTCCCCCAGATCACAGAGACAAGGGAGATATGAAAAGGGGTCGGGGCCGGTGTCGCAGCAATATACCCAAAAACAGAACACATTGCTCGCGGCGGTTCGCAACCTTTGTATTATGTGACTGAACGCCGGTCGCGATATTGCATGTAAACTGTTCATAATGCTTGCTCTGTCCTTACGAATATTTAAAAGTTAAGTTTTGCCGCAGTGGATTAACTTATTGAAACTAACAGAATACGTTAAATCGCGGAATACAGCCGCTGCTTGCGACACGGTTTTGTACTCAGCGCACGGATTGGTATCTCTCTAGACCTCTATGAGTGTAACATTATAAGAATGAATTATATACAAAAGCTATTTTCATACTACCATTGTTACAATAACAATGCGTGTCGTAACTTAACATCTCTCAGGAAGAGATTATACTTTTACAATATAACATATCTGGATACCATATGTAAGCTGATGTCATATTCACAATGTAATTAAGTAATTTTTTTTGGGTTTTTTATCATTGAGTTTTTTATGATTAAGTTGACACATTTAGTGCATCAACTACTAGCATCAAAAGATCCTTTAGATTGTTGTTTTGTTTAAATGAATTGTATTGTTTTATTTTATTATGAACTATTTTGATTATATAGTGTGATCATGTAACATAACATGCTATTATAACAATAATAAAAAAAATACAATATGTCTAATAATTTAGTTGAGAGTGTGATTTCTTGACATCTCGTAGGTTGTTCAGCATGAATAGATTAGTTACTTTTTCAAGATGTTAAGTTTAATGAAAAAACCTTTTTTAACTAGCCAATAATTAGAACTAACTGTAATCGAAGCAAATTATAAATGAATATAAAAAGTATTAGCACGTATTCAATTTAATTTTTGCATTAAATCGTGCATTCTGGTAAGCAATTCTCAACCTTATGTAAAGCACCGTAAATTGTTATAAAATTAGGATTGGACCGCGCCTTAAGAGAATGCTTACAGAATCGACACGATTTGGTTACCATATTAATTGTCATAACTCATTAAAAATGGATTTTAGTTCGTTAGATTAGTTTGGTTTAGCTCTGTTGATGCACTAAGTAAACTAAGTATGTTTCTGGATTTTTTCTCGCAAACATAGTTTTATCGGAACTTGTCTGTTTTTGTGGGGATTATCCGGTATTTTCCTGGATGTATCGGTCGGGCTTCCGTCCGAGACTAAAAACATATAACGCTTAATCGTATCAAGACAAATTCTCGATAGTTGTTTACAGACAAACTTCGTTAAGTCCACTAATTTTCCACCGAATTGTTTTGAAATTGCGAAGTGGGTTCTCAATTATCTTAATTGCTTTTAATTGCTCACTTTCCCTTCCAAAATGGGGTTTGAATAAGGGAACTTTGTTAGTTATTAATTTATTAATTACCGAGCTGTTGCCATCACAAGTAATCTAATAATTTGGAAGATTTTGCTGATCTCCTGCACATAAGCTTTTCCCTGTTTGATTTTTACCGCATATATCTTACTGAATTAACCTTTGGTACAAACAAATAAAAATAACTCTTAGCATTACTGAGGTTATGTTCTGATGCTGAAGATCTGCTATGTTTTTGTTTTGTAGTTTAGTTTATAAGTGAAACTGGTATAATAGTACTTTATGCAACGGTCATATAATAGGGGATATTAAAACACGAGTGTAGGTTTATCACTTGAGGCGAAGTCGAGTGCGATAATAGTATTACACGGGTATATAATACCTAATTTTATGCATATAGTACGTTTCAAACCTCCAGCGAAATTCGGACATTGACGCCTAAGTATTATGTTAGCAAAAAAACAAAACGTTAGAAGTTTCTAGTGTGCTAAGTGTCCTTATTTAATATATAATTTAATATTTTAATTTTAATATAATGATATCAATATATTTTAATATGTTTTGTTTTTGGTTGACATTGATCTTTTTTGTAATCATTAATGTAATATAATTGTTTAATTTTAGTGTGTAAATTGTTGTGTGTAATTGTGTTGTAGTTTTAAGTGAATTTAATTATTATTGTAATATGATTCCTATTTGTTTCGAAATAAATGATTTAATAATAATAATAATAAGCTGCCCATTCATGCCATTCTTAAATAAAATTATCGTGTTCCCTGTCGTTAAGATTTCGTGGTACGGGAATGCGCACGACCCGCTGCCAGCGAGGGCAAACTTGTTTTAACAAGTTCCGCTGCGGGCTTCATTCCGCTGTAGAATGCGAATGTGAATTTTTGCATTAAAAACGTTTGATTTTATTTGTTATTCAGTTGTTTTGTGGTTTCGTTTCTCTATTGATATATGGAAATTGATGACAGTATCGACAAAACAGTTTTCAGTTTTATTATCGATCAATCAGAATCACATCAGAGTCAACGGCATCATCAGATGATGATTTAACGGACACAGAAGAATAATCATAGCATGGTGAACAACACCAATATAATAAATGTAGTACTTATGCATTATATAGAAGTGGTTTTATTTCTAAAGTAACATACTTACCATGTTTAGGTATGTACCAACATACTTATAATAGATAAACTAAACAATATTATAGGATACAAAAAATTTCTAAGTTGATAAGTACTCTATAACATTGAAATGATGATAGCAATTATTATAATTTCAATTTTGTTATAATTTTTGTTTATAAAATTTCTATTACAATTTAGGCACCCAAAATTTTTAAAAAGTTTCTAAAAAATGTTGGTTATACCTACAACATGCTCTAAGGTCAACGTCCGAATTTCGCCGGAGGTTTGACACGTGCAATACACTATTTTATCTTCGCTCATACAGTTGAAATAAAACAAAAGTAGGCCATGAGTGAAGTGTTTATTTACTATAATAATTGTTCAAATTATAAATGTATCAAAGTGTACTAAAATATGTTAACGTTAGGTGAATGAAAAATAATAGTCTAGTGACGAACCTCGAATATTAAAAAAAACTATACTCGACAGAGGGCAAGCGTTGACAAGTAACACCATGTTGTGTTTTCATGTTATCAGTACCGTTGTCGTTTCATATTTTTAAATCATTACTTACTTGTGATAAAACAATGTTGAAATATTAATAGAAAACAGACAAATTTGATGAAAATACGCGTGAAATATGTTGTTTATAATGTTAAATATTGATACTATTAATACATACAGTTAGCAATATTTATATATTTTGCAAACGCCCGGCAGCTATTTTAGTAAAAATATAATACAAATATCGGAAATAATATATGAAAAGTGAAAAGTGTGATTTCACGAAAAATTTTATTTTTCATACTTTACTCGAAGTATACAAATAAGTTATCTACATAAAAATATATGTCAGTGCTGACTTGAAACCTTCGGGATTAAAAGCTTAAACAAGCGCATTTGTCAGAGAGATCAAGTTTAAAAGTAAATAGACGAGGGAGCTTTACCCCTAGCTTTTCTGCGGTAAAGTGAAGCTCCCAGTTAATTGAAACAGAGCAAAAAGTAGATTTGTTCTCAGCAGAAGAATAATATAAGCTTAGTTTAAGAACTTACAAAACTAAATTATTAAGTTTTTTCAACAACAAATGAAAATAGTAACCAAAAAAATAATTAAGGATCGGATCACTCAATAGTTTTGATCCAAACTAATTTGCCTTACCTCATCATTATTGTATTTATATTTTAACTAGCTGACCCGCCAGCGGCTTCGCTCGCGTGGCCTTGCGGGATACGGTAATTAACGATTTTTAATTATTCCACGGGAACTCTTCAATTTACCAGGATCAAAAGTATCCTATATGTTGATCAGGGATATAAGCTGCCACCATACGAAATTTAATTTAAATCGCTCCAGTCGTTTCCGAGATTAGCCCGTACAAACACACAGACAAACATACAGAGAAACAAACAATTTGAACTTATTTTTCACTCCTTACATCCCGTGACTCGGTTTTTAGCATATTTTTCATTGTACAGAAATTTGACTTCTACAGTTTATAATATGTAGTAGTTTTTATATCCCCCGTTTCAGCCCCTTAAGTCATCCCTGTCGATAAATATTGAAAGCATCACTATAAACTGTCCAAATGCTAATTTTCACCACTGTATGTTCGAAAACAAAAAACTTTCCATACAAACTTTCCATTTCACCCACATAAACCACCAATCTAACCAAAAAAAATTTGTCCAACTTTTTTATTTTGAATGACCTATCCAAATACAAATTTTCGCAACTATAAGTTCAAAAACAAAGGAGTTTCATACAAACGTTTTCACCCCTTTTGGCCCCTTTAGGGGTGGAATTTCGAAAAACCCATTAGTACACCTCTACGCATCAAGGACAATACACCCTCCAAATTTCAAGGCTACGATCAGTGGTTTAGGCTGTGCGTTGTCTGTCAGTCAGTCAGTCAGGACATCTTCTTTTATATAATTATATAAGATTGTAGTTCTTAAGTTGTATCATATCACCAAAGTGTACACATACAGTATACTCATATGAATGTCATATGTGCAATGTGGTCTGAACTTGTCTACATTTTCACTATAGGGGAGAACGGGGGAATTGGAGCCATGTAAGGAAAAGTTAAAATAAACAGTGATTTAGTAGTAATCATTTATTTCTTGAAATGCTAATCAGTCTTATGGTTATCTGCCTTTAAGTTGTTACCAACCAAATCTTCATAAACTTGTGCATTGTTAGAAAAATTAACAGTTTTTTTTAATTGTATCTTTCGCTCTCATTATCCCACATATCGGGCAATAAGAGCCAAATAACCACTATATGTCTAATGAGAGCCATCACTTGATACTAAACAAATGTAACCTTAATTTGGTGTACGTAATAGCAAATTAAAAAATCACAGCTATCAACAGAACACAATCATCATTAAAACATAATACAGAACATAAAACATCCTAAAGGAACAAACAAAATAGCATACTCGTACTTTTCGCAGTTGGTTGTTTATAAGACCATATATAATGTTAGACATGTTAAAGATATCAACCAGTATCTGTTCCTGTTCACTGGTGAATACAGGTTGTCTCCAAAGTGAAGAAGAACTACTGTAATTATTATCATCGTTATTTTCTAACCTTTGCCGTTTCTTCAGCGTACTGGTAGGGTACTTTGAACTGCTGTGCCGCTTTGTTTACCGATATTCCTTTGTTTTTTTTTTTGTTTATATTGCACTCTAATGTAGCCGAGGGCCAACTGGCGTTTGAAGTCGTTCGCTGTGTCAATAAATTAATCAGACTTTAATAAACACCAACATGGTACACGTATAAAGCCGGTAGTGTCATTATCTTAAGGTCTTTAAATATGTAATAGGAGTGCCCGGTGCGACTCTTGCGACCACACGTACTGCCCGTTTTTGCATAACAAAGGCTGGCTGTGTCCCCTAATATGTTTATCATACAGTAAAATTTGATGTTGCATCTAGCCAGATTTGTATAAAAACATTACAAAGACATTATTCATTAACTAATTCTTATCAAATTAATTAGAAAGTTGCACTACCTGTGCCTGAATGTGATTTTTATACTTTGAAATTAAACTTCTTTTAACTGCCATCTCGGTTTTAATGGATATGTCGGTTTTACTCTCAATACTCTTAGAACTGTGTCTCAGGGGATAAAAGCTTAAATATGTACTGAATTAATAAATAAATAATTGACATAATAATGTACAAATAAGTAATGAATAAAACAAATCAATCAACATATGGGCCTCATGAATATAGTCATATCAACAAGGCACGGTTTTGTACTAGTTGAGTTATATGGATGCATTATTAAAATTTTGTAATATAAGAGAATTATGTTTTGTTATCATATGTGTATTTTTTTATATTTGTTTTAAAGAGTTTCTATCTATTTATTTTTAACCGACAAAAAAGGAGGAGGTTTTTAACCAACTGTATCTTTTTTGTATGCATATAACGTGATCATTCCGCCAATTATAAATCGAGTTTGAAATTTTTTTTTGTTTGATAGATCATCTACAAAGGCCTGTTCAGACCTGGGCGTTATTCGCTACCGCGAGAGGTAGAGAAATCCGAACGGTTATGCGTTAATTTCGCTGTTCACACCAGCCGTGCGATTCTCAAGAGCAAACATCGTTGCGTCTTTGACAACATCCGTGAAACAAATGACGAGATGACAAGAAACGTTGGAAAAACAACCTTATGTACAAGGGCTCATCGACGAGCACAATGACGAATCATTAGAGAATCGCACGGCTGAGCGGATATCGCTACCGCGCGCGGTAGAGATATCCGTTGGCATGGAAGCATGTGGCTGTTATTTGCCCCCCGGTGGAACTAGTTTCGTCAAACGAGAGAAAATACCGCCTCACTAGGCGGTACAAGTTTCACTGCAGTAATGGAACTTCATACTATTTACCCATCGAGTTCCGCGTGGTATTTTTCGCTGCCCAAATCTGTAGCGAATAACGCTCAGGTCTGAATAGGCCTTACGAGGTGGTTCCATAAACTTTATCGTAATTAATTTTGCGAGAAAATACTCAAAATAGTAAAACTCAAATAATGTTATGATTTCTGTTCGTCTTCAGCACCATTGTTTTTAGATAATAGTTTATCGTCAATGTATGGTCTTAAAATTTTGAGCAGGTATTAACCTTTAGTCTGTCGGGCTGTACAATTAGTCGGGTGCAACGGTCGGGTGGTTTAGTCGTATGTTAGGCCCTTAATTTAATGAATCTATGGTGTTGTACACGTCTGTCGATACCTTAAGTTGTTTTATGTTTGTAAAAAACATACAATTTAGTTTTCGTAAGCGACTATGGTTAATTTTCCTGTGCATGTTCTGTGAATATACACTCGAGAGCAATGAATCCAGGTCACTTAAAGAATGTTAAAAATCTCGGAAACTAAAAATGATAGGTTAATGCAATAAATTGTATTTAATTGACAATGTAATACTCCTTAAATGAAAGTAAAAAAAATATGAGTCACCATACATTTTATTAACACAAAATTACATAAAGAAAAAAACTGCTGATCTCTCCTTAAAACAAAAATAAGAAACATGAAATTTTTGAGCTTTATTACGATTTTCTTGAATTTTAATACTTCGTATTGCCTCCTCGTGCTTCCATTACTGCGTTTACGCGGTTTGGCATGCTGTACACCAAGTTCCTTATACGATTTTGGGGAATATTCTCCCATTCCTCTGTGAGAGCAATTTTGAGCTCACGAAGCGTGATTGGGGGAGGGTTTCGTTGTTTTACGCATCTGCCTAGCTCGTCCCAAGCATGCTCGATCGGGTTGATATCCGGGCTGCGCGCTGGCCACTCCATACGAGTAATGTTCATCTCTTGAAGGTAGTCATTCACAATCCTACCTGTATGAGGTCGGGCATTGTCATGCATAAATATAGCATCCTCACCTAAATTGACCATAAATGGACCAACGTGATCATTGAGGATTTCTTCCACATATCTTTCGCTAGTTAAAGAGCCGTTTTCTATGATCACCAGCTCTGTGCGACTTTAAGAAGAAATTCCGGCCCACACAAGTACAGACCCACCACCGTAGGCTACTTTTTCTTCGATGCATGCTTGCTTGAATCTTTCCCCTGGTCTTCGATACACTCTGTGTCTTCCATCGTGCTTGTAGAGCATAAATTTTGATTCGTCGGAGAACATAACTTTTGACCAATCTTCAATACTCCAATTTACGTGGCTCTGGGCATATCTTAGTCTTGAAATACGATGCCCACGCTCCAGTTTAGGGCCGTTTGCAGGTCTAAGGGGTTTTAAGTTAGATTCAGCAAGCCGACGTCTTACTGTCCATGCACTTGGGTTACTTCCTCCGAGGCGTCGAAACTGATTTGTGAGTTCTGTTCCTGTGAGAAAGCGATTTCGAAGCATGGTGTTCACCAAGTATCGGTCTTCTCGTGCTGTGGTACACCTGGTTCTGCCCGTTCCTGGTCTGCGTAGGTTAGAACCAGTTTCTTCGTAACGTCGGAGAACTCTTTGTACTGTTGACAGCGACACACCGACAGTCCTGGCTGTATCGCGCTGACTCCGGCCGGTTTCCAGCATTGTAAGTATTCTGGTGCATTCTTCAGGCGTAAGCGACATAATTTCAGCTTGAATAATGAATATAGAGCACTATCAACATGGTTTATGTACCCACATATATGACAGATTACAAACAAAAGCAAAACCAAATGCTGTAATTTCGTAGTTCCATCGTCGAAAGTGGCCCTTTTTCAAATTTGATTTTTTTATGATATAACTTTACAATAACTAAGAAGTTTTAATACCTTCATTTAAGGAGTATTACATTGTCTATTAAATACAATTTATTGCATTAACCTAGCATTTTTAGTTTCTGAGATTTTTAGGATTCTTTAAGTGACCCGGATTCATTGCTCTCGAGTGTATATATATATATATATATATATATATATATATATATATATATATATATAATGTATAAGAATGGAAGTCGGTTTAAAATTTTGTAAGTTGTATGGTTTTTTTTTATTTTACCTTTACTTTTTCTTTACGAACACCTAACCGTATATATTTTATAAATCCATAAGATTACTCAAGAAACGTAAAAGTACAATTCAACTCACATTCTACCACCCAACGACGTCCTTATTAGTAAAAAATGTTGAAAAGACATTTTACAATAACGAGGCCCGCATCTCCAAAATCTTGTTTTAACTGCTGTTCTTTTCAATAGTCCCTAGCTATTCTAATGAAGGTTTTTGTACGTATTGCAAAATCATGGTTTTGCAAAAATATATGGGGTTTTACCGTTATTACGATGTAGTTGTAGACATTCTTCGCGTACAGTTACGCAATAAGATGTGTATTTTTTACAAAGAATATGCAATAACGCAGTACTTTGAAAAATACTCAAAAAAACCTCGCAATGCACCGGTTTCGTTTGGAGTTGACAATTTATACGATATCCCACTAATATTATAATTGTGAAAGTATGGATGGATGGATGATTTTAATGGATGTTAGTAACGTAATAACGGCAGAACGGCTGAGCGAATCTGGTTCAAATTTGGCACAGAGATAGATTATAGTTTGGAATAGCACACAGGCTTCATTTTGACATTTGAATCCCATTCTGGGCGAAACTTTGCATGCCTATTGGCTGGAACCATCAATGGGAATGAGAATGAAGTGACATTTCAAGTTAGACAATAAGGCAGCCTGTTTCATAGATTTTAAGTTAGTACCTATAAACATAAAAACAAAAATTAATTGTATTTGTATGTTATATGTATTATTCATTATATGTATATTATGTGAATGTATCGCGAACAACTCTCTTTCTACTTTTCATCATCATCATCATCATCATTATCATCCATCACCACGGTGAAAAAGCGTAATATTCCTGGGCACAGCATAGACAAAATAACAAGATCTCGGCCTACGTTGCAGTTCTGTCAAAGTTTGTGTCAGTTTCTGATAGAGAAGTCAAAAGCACGCCATCATTTTACACAGACCGTCAAGGATGATGAAATGTAATGACAGTTTTTTCCATGGTCATTAATTACTGGTACTGTATTTTATTATAAGAGTTTACTGATTGATTTACTAAGTACTTAAATTTACTAATATAAAGATAGACATTGCTTTGAAGAAGATAATAAGCTACTCGAAGTACTAAGCCTGCGCAGACGACGTCGCGGGCACCAGCTAGTATAAGTATATATCTATGAATAATACCAAGATAATAAATATATAGAATTATATATTATATTGGTATACATTTTATTAAAATATTGCTTGTTGACATGAGGTCACGTTTAGAACAAAAGTTTGTGGGAGACGATAACAGATGAAAAGTAGAAAGAGAGTTGTTCGCGATACATTCACATAATATACATACAATGAATAATACATATAACATAATTACAATACAATAAATTTTTGTATTTAAGTTTATAGGTACTAACTTAAAATCTATGAAACCCGGAATAAAATAAAATCCATAAAATGTATGTATATTATATAAAAATTAACCCCTATTTCTCCTGGTCACACTATAACTTGAGAACGGCTTTACCGGTTATATTCATCTTTTTTTTTAAATATTTTCTAATACATCGTAGAAGGTTCTTACATTCAAAGAAATTAAGAAAACGGGAGCTTGGCTGGTATGGTTGGAGGATGACTAACTATATTATCCATATTTATGCAATTAAATTGATTTGATTTGATGAGGTAATGGCGAGGCCGAAGGCCAAGTCTGCTACGCAAACGAAGTCGCAGTCAGTCGCTAGTAATAAATGTACAAGCAAAGTACAAGTACTTTTCATTTGATATCCCGCATGACTAAATCAAATATTTGAACTATCTACTCTTTTACACCTGATATCAATCACCTCCACCTGAATATCAAACATAAGCTTAAAATTGTATTGATACAAGCTATAGTACCTTTCTACCGATTTCACACGGACTAATCATTCTCAAGTTACTTTCGATCAAACATGGAAGCACAAATTCGTACCATAAAGTTAGAGGTGATGCTCAATCAATCATTTCAAATATAATGTTACATCATCATCATCATCATCATTTACGTCAATATGTCAAGCTTAAATCAAAGTGGTACCATTGACACGAAAAAAAAGCACAGCTAAAATTGCAATTTAATGCATTTTATGTAGCAGGACAATATGTTATACAGCACTGCAGGACACTGTAATCAATCTTAAGATTTTAATCTGCAGTCGCTAATACCTACATGCGACAAACGCGTACATAATCATTTTGTTTTACCTAACCTTAAATACATGCACATAGCCCATACAAAGAAAGATATTGAACGAGTAAAAAAGAATACTACTATTCGTATTTATAAAATATTATTCTTTGTATGTAAAAATGGCGTTGCTCCGATTGCTGCCTAAAAGTCCCACTAGTTCAGTCGACTGCATTGAACTGTGTGCCTAGCACGAATAACTGCGTAAGTGTAACCTAACGTGTCGTTCACGTGAAACAGAACAAACTGTCATGTATCTAGGGCAACTGTGGCACAGATAACTGATAGTTTGTACGCCGAAGCTTGACTCGGTGACGTTTGCGATACGAATACATTTTAGCATTTTTTTTTATACGGACCTGGGTAGCACTTGACCACTATCTCACCTGATATTAAATTAAATTCTTTGTGCTATGGCCTCTGAATTACATAAGTAGTATAAACGGACCTTTTGTAGTATTTATATACCTAATTTGAATAGTTGTGAATTAGCTTACGTGAGCATGTATAGTTAAGATTATTAAATTACAAATTTGACACCTACGGGTACGCAAATATATCATCAATCTTCTCGCAAGTATACCATAAGAAAGTATCTAGGTACCATACCAATGAGATAATATTTATTTACAATTTAAGCGTTTATCAAACTTCTTTTCAGGTTTATATAAGTATTCATTGTTTCATTCACTTCGCAAAGTTTCATCAGTGTAGTAAGAACTACACTTCTATTGGAGGTAAATTTTTCAATATGAATTAACAACAAACTTTTTTTTTAATTATTGTTCGAGAATTGTAGATAATACTTGCCAAGCTGTTCAATACATGTTGATCCGTGAAAACTCGATGCCCGGACGATATGCCCGATATGCAGTGCATTATATATACGATATGCAGTGGCCATAGCGTCTGACACAGGTTGTCGGACGACAAGGGTTCGAATCTCGTCCGAGGATGTGTAATTTTTCTCTCTAAAATTGTAAAGTTTAATTCTTGTCTGTATTCATAGCAAACAATCAAAGCAATACTTGTTACACAAGTAGGTTTGAAATCCATTTGTGAGGAACAATTTCATGTTTATAAAATATTACTGTAATTATTACATACATGTGCATTTACTAGTCTTAAGAATGTTATAAATGTTGGTGCTTAAAATAAAAGTTATTTTTCTTACAACGAGGTGTTACTGAATTAGTAGGTTGTATTTACAATAGCATTTTTTCACTATTAAAGTGCGTTTACGTTCAAACCTCAAAAATAAGTCTTTTATAAAAATTTAATGGTTAGCCTTAAATCATCAACTACGGACCTGAGCGTTTGACAATAATGGAGTTGACTTCGTCCCTATATCGTTATCATCACGTGCGGGAAATTTAATGCACAAATGAGATGCAAGCAATTTGCGCAGCTGAGTTTAGCTGATCGCCAGTCAGTTGCGTAAGAGAATAACACATAGGCGGTGGTCAATATAGCGGTTGGCAAATTACGTATTTAGTGAGACGACGAATCGTATTAAGCGTGAATTTATAAATGTATGAAAGCATGCCTCAAGTTGCTGGCACCGACATAAAATAGCGTAGGTATTAAACGGAAAATTGTAACGTGATGGTATTTCGTAGATTTTATGTTTGTAGTTCCGTGTGTGTGTTTCAGTTTTACACGCAACACAGGACACACACATACAAGTCACACATTCCCTTTTAAATTTGTTTAAGCTTGGAACATGCTTTGTTTAGATTTCTAACCTTATTTATCTTGTTCTTATAAAATATATTGTGTCTATCAGCACACAATCAATAATAAAAATATAATTTAGACTAACCTCGTCTGTGTTTTCCCATTGAAAAAATTGTTATTTTAATTCTTTATTCTTGAGAAACGTGAACATTAAGGCCTTTATTAATAAAAGTTGCGTAAACCTATATTAGGCGTAACATGCTTTATCTTGCTTTCACGCGTGACATTTACTGCAAGCGAAAAATTGACAGATAGATGTTTTAACTACTCCGGGTGTAAGCCAAGTTTATTAATAAGTCCGTATTAGTATATATATTTTACTATATAAAATTAAAATACAATATAATAATATTATAAAGACGAAAGATTTTAATTTTTGTATGTAACGAATAAACTTAAAAACTACTGGTCCAATTTCGAAAACTCTTTTGCCGTTAGAAAGCTACAATATCACTGAGTAACTTAGGTTATACTTATAGATTTATCAAAAAAAATAGGGATACGTGTCACCATTTTATACTCTACTATCAATTCTTAGTCTGTGTGAACATTACCTGTGTTTGTCAGATATTCTATATAGCTGAATTATCTGTGATCTTCACAATAGACTATGGCTCGGATTATTCTAATATATGAAATGTAACGGAGTTTCATAAGACTGTATTTGTTTTATATATAAGAAGAAATAAAGTTAATGTGCTTGCAACTGTGGAAATTAGTTACTAATTTACTGTCCTGCTATATACATAACAAATGGCGACGAGGATGGGATCCAAAGTAACAGGTTAGAAAACATCGAAACGTGTACGGCCGTGGAAGTACAATGGAAGGGCAATTGTCGCAAGTATTGGCCGCAATGATGGAAACTACCTATGCGGGAAATGCAGGCTTAACAAGCTAATTTACAGCAAGACCTACTAAACCAAGGACAAACACAGATAATGTTCACACAGACTAAGAATTAATATTAGAGTATAAAATGGTGACAACACGTATGAAAACTACGATAATGTAACCCAAGGTGGGAAAAAATACCATAAAAACATCCTTATATCGCGTACGCTGCGGGAACTATTCACAATATGTATAATAGTTTTATAGAAGACTTCAATTCTACAAAAAAGTATGTGATACCATATGTCTACTAGTACTACGACTATTACAGTTCTGTCACAATTACTACTTCTCCGTGTTAAACTATGCAATATAGCCGTGGCCACATTATTCGTACCTTGGTGTTAATTATCTACTCTAATTATTTAGAGGAAAGATTTGATAGTTTGTAATAGATCCACGTAAAAACTACTTAACTGGTTAAACAAATATTTCACCAGTAAAGCTATATCATGCCCGAGTAATATACGCTATATTTGATTCATCATCATCATCCATCACCGCGCAGGTTAAACCGCGGAGTACAGCTAGTTTATATATAAAGCTATGCTTATATACTCGTAATGAACTAGCTGCGCTATTTAACATCGGTTCAATAGCGGTCGAACACATGCTTATCACAATAATAATATTGCTGCGAAAGTTTGTGAGTGTGTATGTTTTTTAACCCTTTGCCCCCATTTTAACGAATGGGACATATTATATAACAAATTTATCACGATATAGGAAGGATTAATTCTTCTACGGGAAACGGATTAGTAGTGCTTATTTTCTTATTTTTTTAGGAACTTGGATTCGTCCAACGGCTATATCAGTCTATGGGAATTATATAATCTATACTATGGCAGAGTAAAATTTGGGATGGAAATAACAAGGATGGTCGTACTTTACTATCATCGGCACTAATTTAAAATCTAAAAGATTACATATTTTCCACGCAGACGGAGACCTGCCGCGCAGGCAGTTTGGAATAAAAAAGGTTTGCCTCGACCGTGTTCACAAGAAAGATTCTCCACTGTATCATTATTTATTTTATCTACACTAATGTTGTAACATTCTACTTATGTTTCCAATACTTGACTTATAATTACTACTGTTATAGAACAGACAACAAAACACTCAATTTAAGCAATTTCACATGATGGTATAATATCCACATCGATATCGTAAAATCTCATTATAACATCAATAAAACGCGACCAATTAACGTGGCGAGCCTTATGTCAAAGTCCTCATACAAGTTGTATAAAATTTTGATATTAGGCTGGCTTTTGAAAACAGTTGGGTTATACGTGAAAACTTCGTCGAAACTACTAAACTTACATACACAAAACTCTTTGGTAAGATCTTGAGCCAATTAAATAAAAAAAGAACAGCGCGCGCTCGCTCCTGATTGGCCCTGCGCGCGCAGCTGCATTTTAATGGCGGCAAGTTCACTGTGACAATAAATACGCGTGAATTTAATGTTTGTTTTGTTTTTAAAATACAAATTAAAAGTTAAAAATGGATAGCGACGATGATATTTGTACGCCTCCGGATATTCTAGAATTGGCAACAAAAGTAACTCACAATCTTTTGCCAGAAAAATCTAGGAAATTATATGAAAAAGAATATAATAACTTTTTGGCATTGAAGACCGAAAAGAAAACTACATCATTTTCTGAAAATGTCAATCTTGCGTATCTCAAAGACCTCTCCGACAAATTCAAACCATCTTCTATGTGGGCTAAATATTCTATGCTCAAGTCCACACTGAGTATCTACAACAATATTGATATCACGAAGTATTCAAAGGTCATAGCGTTCCTGAAACGCAGTTCAGAAGGACACAAGGAAAAAAGTCCTTGACGTTTACATCAGGTCAAATAAAGATGTTCCTGGAAGATTCACCAGATATTTTGTATCTTTTTGAAAAGGTAAGTGTATTTTAGTTCAGTTATTTAATCTACCTAGTACTTACGTACTACACACGCAAGTTATCTAGACACTCCGTTTAAGCGCTTTGTGTATAAATTTGGTAGTAGGTACCTACACTTTACTACTTCATAAATCATAGTTTTTGCCTTGGCTATGTACCTCAAGCTTATTATATCGTTTATTGTTACAGGTTGCACTAATCTTCGGCATAATGGGGGCATGCCGAAGGCAAGAGCTATACAACATCCAGTTCGATGAAGTCTCTAACATAGACGACAGTACAATCATGGTGAAAGTTTCGAAAACAAAAACGAAAATAGATCGTTCTTTCGTTGTGACGGGCAACTGCTATGCCGTATGTAAAAAATACATGGAACTTCGACCCACCCCCTGTCGAAACCCTGCCTTTTTCTTGAGCTATAGATCGGGGAAGTGCGTCGATCAAAGAATTGGTATTAATAAATTTGGTGCTCTGGGAAAAACTATCGCAAGTTTTTTGAATCTGCCTAACCCAGCGTTGTACACGGGGCATTGCTTCCGGCGCACCTCGGCGACCCTTCTCATAGATAGCGGTGGTGATTTGACCGCACTGAAACGACACGGGGGGTGGAAGTCTTCTACTGTGGCTGAAAGCTACATTGATGAGTCTTTAATGAATAAAATTCAAGTCTCAAATACGATCTTGAACAGTATAGAAAACAAGACGAATGAAGTAATTATAAATATTCCGACTCCGTCTACGAGCTCTACTGCTTGCCTCGCGACCGCTACAGCTGCTGGATCAATAATTAACATTAACTTTCAAAATTGTACCATCCAAAATTTGAACAATTATTATAAATAAACTATTGTCAGCTTTTACTCTTGTTGTTTGATTAATTGCATTAGTGAAGATAAAGTAGTGTATGCAACTGCATATAACACGGGTATTAAAACACTCGTTACTATTATGAAACTCGCTGCGCTCGTTTCATAAACTCACACTCGTGTTTTAATACCCTTCATTATATTACAGTTGCATAAACTACTATTATTCATTATATATAATTACTTTTTCTTCTTTATATACATATTCGGACACTACACTATATAGCGTACGCTATTTAATTTGTGGTCTATTTCGCGCTACAAGAGATCTTTAGCAGATTATAGATCTACTATATTTCTTACTAAGAAGTCTATGCCGTAACTGTAGTCCTCTATCCGGCTACTGTAGCGCTTTTTATAGCGCATGTGTGAACTTGGGGTATTACTTATTCTGTGACATAGCTGTTAGCATATATTCTTGCATAAGCAAGTCTCTCTCTCTCTCCTTCTCACCCTCTCTATTTCTCTCTCTTGCTTATTCATTGTAATTATATTTAACTATAGACGTCTAGACTTCCACATTCATCACTATTCGTTGAGTACACTTTCTGCTTTAGGAAACCAAACTTTTTCGATTGATAACGCCCGGTTCGTAATCAGCTAATAGAAAATCATCAAGTCCAAGTGTCGAGTACAAAAGTCTGTTTTATGTTCAAAATTTCATGTCATGAAATACTATGCCGTGGTCCCTTTTGCGATAATTTTGCTCACAGTGCTATCGTCTACCAAAGCTGGCCCGAGACAAATATCGCGATTTTGACAGCTCGTGGCACTGTAAGCGTGTTGTTAATTCGGACCAAAGTTGTAGCAATAACGAACCATTTGCGCGCGAAAAACAAATTCATAAAAATATCGTGCATAGTGTGAAGGTTAACTATGTAGTGTGTGGATTAAAAAGAAATAATGGAATGGATGGACCGACTTTTACAACTTTTACATCAAAAAGAAGGGACACCAGTAAATACATTGTAGAAATAAACAAACACCTGTCACTTTTGACAGAACGCTCACGACGATTATGGTGTAGAGCATGGTTCATGTAATCGTCAATATGGCGGCAGTTAAGACGTCATCGATGACGTAGCGTGGGCCATCGTAATCACGCTCACGATGAAAGGGACCGACTTTTATCGCGCTAATATCGATTATGGCCAATTGGGACCGCAGTGTTAACCACACACGTTGCAGTTCCTAGAAAAATAGGTTTATTTCTGCGAAAACTATTGTATTAATGGCCAAATATGGCGAATCGCGAGTCAACGGGTTTATAATTTTTTTGTTTTGATGGGGCAGTCGTTGTAACAGTAAGTACAGTTTACCAATAGTACCTAATGGTTATTATACATTATAATAATAATAATAATATTTTTTATTCAAATAACAAAATGGTTCGGTTTCACTCTTAAAACTAGTTACACAATGCTAATGTATGTTACTTAATATTATTAATAACCCTGATCTCCACACTAGGATTCCCTGTGTAGTGCAGATCAGTGTCGTACACTATGCAACATTGTGGTATAACATAATACTGACGTTACAACAACATGTTCTATTGTCTACACTTCAAAGCATGAAACCATAATATTAAACACAAATAGGTACCTACACAGTGGAGTTAATACAGCAGTAGGTAATGAATTGATATATTGAAGCTGTATTGAGTAAGTACCTATATGAAAAATAATAATTCTATGTATGTATACTACATTATATCACATATATATATATACTACTTATATATATATACACACATATAATACAACATACAATACACATATTACAAGCATGGAATATTTTCCACGGTATATTACTGAACTAGCTGTCCACGCGAACTCCGTTCCGGAATAAAACTACCGTTGTCCCAGCACGTCTGTCTCGCAGGATAATAAAATTTTCAAAAATAATAAAACTTAGCTCATGTTACTCCCGAAGGATGAAACATTCCACGGATGAAATAAAGTTTCAAGTAGTATTTTTATAAAGAAAAATCTTTGGATTTATTTGTTACAAGCAAACAAATCTTTTCTTTTATTATAATGTAAGAAATGATATTAGTAGATATTATAGGATATTAGTGTAATATAAAATTTGTAAATTGGTTAGGATATATATGTATATATTGTTTTATATTATTATTGGCATTTGTTATTGACTATTTGTCTATCTGTATGATCTGCTCGTTTTCTTCATAACTCATAGACAGTAACCATTTCTTAACTGTTTTTATGCAATTATTTCGAGTTAGGGGTAAGATGTTCAGTAATCTGTTAATTTTAGTGTACAAATATGGTGCTGCCCAATTGTAGAACCGCCGGTAAAATTCAGTGTGTCTTTTTGGTATTTTCCATCTGATATGTCTGAAACAAATGATCAGCTTTTGTGGTGCAAATTTGTGAAACTTGACGATAACAGATACAATGTATCTCTGTCGAACTCGTAGTTGCTCGCATACTTGATATAGATCATTTGTTGAATAGAGAATTGGTTTCCGATGGGCTACCTTAAGGATAGCACGTTGAGCGCGTTCAAGCTTTAATAAATATGTTTTATGCGCTCCTCCCCAAGCTACATTACAAATGGTAAACTATTTACAATTAATAATAGAAGATAGATGGGTAGCGATGGTACCACGGAAATAGCGAGGCGGCCGTCCGGACTTGCGAGCTTGTAAAGTTCGGGCAGCTGTCCTTCAGAGTTAGTGCATAAATTTGAATCTAGGTCATGATGATATGGTATAAATGGTAGCCTACAAGTAATACCTAGTGCTGCATTAGTAATATATTATTATGTCTGTACTTATATCTTATCACATTTATTTGAAATAGTATTCAGAAGTAAGCTCAATAAGCTCAATCAAATTATAATAAAAATAGAACTACCATATCATTTGAATATTTAGTCCAATTGCTTGTAAATAATTTGGCCGGTAATACATATTTAAAATTAAAGGCATAGTTTTAGTATTTGAGTACAACAACACTAATACCTCCTTTTATAATATACACGAATCCAATCAATTTCGAAGTAGTTTGTTAGTAATAGAAAAATATTTTGTATAATACAAATAAAACCTTTTAGAAGCACAAATGCTGTATACATTAGCAATAAATAAATTTATGTTTGGTAAAAATATATATAAATATAAAATAAGGTGCTGGTAATAATGAAATTTATTACCAGCAACTTTATTATATTTGACATTTTGTTCTCTTTGTTATTAACTACTATTATTATACTATTATAATACTATATATACTATTATGTTATTAACGTGTAACCGCACGTTTCATATTATCAAGTTAGGCGGCCAAATCGTTAATCTAATGTTACGTGATACATTTACCTATAAGGGTGACTAAGGTTTGTCGTGGCAGTGCACAGGGAAGTACATGAAAGCAAAGAATAAATAAATAAATACTTTATTAGCAAAATCCTAATGGCCAATGTAACTGGTAAAATGGACTAATTAATTTTTATTTATTTAGAACATAAATACAGGTACACAAACATACATCGAGAATCGATGACACCTGCAGAAGTGTTAAATATTAACTTCACTGAGATTTTAGATATACTCGTATATTGCAAATAAAGGTGCAAATATACAGGAATTCAAGATAATATTCGCGTAGCACAATACGTACCCTTTCGTATCTCTCTATGGACTTGAACTAATTAGACGGCGGCGATGGAAGCCCTTTTCGGATTATACCAAAAATGAGGGTAATCCTAAACTTAACTATACAGAGTTATTGTAAAAATGTTCACTAACTCCTAAGGTTGATATCTGTAAAGCATAACAAATACCATAACAATGTATGTTTGTAATTATCAAAATATTTTATACCTACTCTCATACAAAAATAATAATCAATCGATCTAAATAGTCGTAGCTCTATGATGCAGTTGCGCGACTCAGGTTAGCGGCCTACAATTTATTTAGCTACGGAACTCGCGCGAGGCCACAGATTACTGAATAAGGCGAGGCTTTGTGTCGTAGGCGTCATAGACGCTTTGCTTTTCTACCGACTTCCAAAAAAGGATACAATGATACAATGATACAATGACTTTATTTGTCTATGAAATCTAGGTGTACATAATAGGTGACAATTTGGAGGAGGAGGAGGTACTCAATGCGACTGTATGTTTTTTTTTGTGTTGTAGTTACCTCATAACTTTCGACTGGGTGAATCAATTCTCAAAAAGAATTTTTTTTGAAAGCTGGTGCTTCACGTGTAGTCCCATTTAAATTTCATCAAATTCGGTCCAGTAGTTTTTGAGATACACTCCAATAACTGAATAGAATGGAAGTCGGTATTAAGTTTTTCAAATTGTACTTGTAATAAGGCAAAAACTAAAAAAAGTACTGCACAAACTGAATGTTCTTATTTCGAGAAATAAATAGATTTTAATAAAAGTCGTAGAACTAACGTTGTTTGTTGTGATGTCCTGGAGGTGCCCTTAGGAGGTTGTTAGCATTTTTTAACTACAATAAGTAACTGTGTAACAATGCGCGTCGTTAACAACCTAGGAAAAAGCCAAATAAATCCACTTTTATACAACGTTCATAATGATTAATTGTAGCAAAGAACATAATATACTATTACTGTAGACGTTCGTGTAGGATAAGTACTTTTGTCTCCACACTTACCTACACAGAAGGTACCCTAAGTGTGAAATCAAAATCAGAATACCTACACGTTATCAAGTGTCACTATGACAGCTGTCATAACTAATACCTATGTATTTTTTTATTACTTACCGCCCTATGGCTTTTCTAGCTACATTATTACCCTAGAGAGCTAATTGGTCACCTACAAGCCACATTTGAGTTTTTTTTAATTACTTACCGCCATAGTGCTTTTCTAGCTACTTTATTACCCTAGAGCGCTAATTGGTCACCTACAAGCCCCATTTGGCGTTAATAAGGACCTACTTACCGAATATGAGAGATGTAAACGCATTTTATTAATTCAAAAGTGTGTGTGTATAGTTCGTTCGTTTACTCAGTAACGGAGCAATGAATCGCGGTGATATCTTATATCTAGCCTGTTTTTTATCCGTAAAACCGCGTAATAGCAATGCTTTCAACTCCATAACGGCTTAACAGATCTGGGATGATGTTCGGTGAAGATAGGTTCTACCCCCGATTAACACACAAAATACTTATTAACCCGAAAATTTTTACAATGCCTGTGAGAAAGCATTCCGCCTTCCTAGCAAACAGCCATCCTGCCATGATGTACATTACATTATATCGTACATTTACACGCAAGATATAAAAATATGTCTCAATCCTAATAATATTATAAACGCGAAAGTTTGTGAGGATGGATGTATGGATGTGTGGATCTTTGTAACTCTTTCACGCTCAAACGGCGGGGGCAATTTTGATGAAATTTGATATGGAGGTAGATGAGGCACTGGTTTAACACATAGGATACTTTTCATCATCATAATCATCCATCATCCAAGGCGAAAAAGCGTAATATGCTTGGGCCCAGAATAGACAAAATAATAAGATCTCCGCCTAAGTCAAGGTCGTAATGATGACATTTCTGTCAAAGTTTGTGTCAGTTTCTGATAGCTTAGTCAAAAGCCAAGTCAATTTGACAGCTCGATACACTAGACGTGTTCTGCGACCGTCAAGGGTGATGAAATATAATGACAGTTTTATTCCATGGTGATTTATTTTATTTTATTAATTGTTTACTGATTTTATATACTAAGCATATAAATGTACTCAAATAATGCTATTATAGCAATTGCGTTTGACCATGTACATATTTTTTGACATTTTGGTATAAAGATAGATATGTCCTTGGAGAAATAATAAGCTACTCGAAGTACTAATCCTGCGCAGACGTAGTCGCGGGCACAAGCTAGTTTATATAATAATTTTATAAATCCAATATAAATCAGGTTATTTCATATAATCACACTTACAATATAAATGTGAGATAGTGATTAAGTGACAATGTAAGTAAGTGTATATGGTTGTTACTTCTCCACGCTGCAACATCTCAACGTTTCAGTCAATGGTAATGAAATTAATGAAAGTAATGAAAGTAATGAAAATAATGAGAGTGATGAAAGTAATGAAAGTAATGAAATTAATGAAAGTAATTAAATTAATGAAAGTAATGAAATTAATGAAATTAATGAAAGTAATTAAAATAATTAAAGAAATGAAAGTAATGAAAGTAATGAAAGTAATGAAAGTAATGAAAGTAATGAAAGTAATGAAAGTAATGAAAATAATGAAAGAAATAAAAATAATAAAAATATTGAAAGTAATGAAAGAAATAAAAATAATAAAAATATTGAAAGTAATGAAAGAAATTAAAGCAATGAAAGTAATGAAAGTAATGAAAGTAATGAAAGTAATGGAAGTAATGAAGTAATGAAAGTAATGAAAGTAATGGAAGTAATGGACGTAATGAAACTTACACATTTCTATTTCCTACTTACTGTAAAGTAATTATGCCAACAAGAAAACAAGCTAAAAGTTCGTAGCCCGAAATGCAAATAATTAATTAGCCCACACTCTAATGCACATAAAATCAGCCATGATGTTTTTTAATCATTTTGTCTCTAATGACTTAAAAATACTTTTAGGTACTTTTGATAAGTTGAAACGCTCTTTTTAACCCTCAATGAAATAGAAAGCTTTTATAAGTTTGACGCCCTTTTCTATCTGTATGTACATTTATGCCTGTGTCGTAACTTTCAAACGAGGTTGTGTTGCGGTGTATTTTCTTGGAATGCATTTCGTTTTGTTTTCCGAGAAAGCTCTTAGCCATGATGTATTGGTATTTGATTATAGCTCAAGCTCTAAAAGCCGTTGTTTTAGGATTTCAAACAATGTGCAGTCTGAAAAGTATCTTAAGTAAAAACCTTAAGACGAGTCTGATGATAGTCTGGTTAAGGTAAGGATTATTTATTCACACAGGGACCTTGACTATTGTGCAAGACTCGCATCAATAATCAAATATTTCAACACATTTATAATAAAATTTTATATTTTTTTATATTTTCGCTTGAATGGTTTTAATGAAGTAATTTAATAATGGCTGTACCCCGATAATTATATGTCAGATATAATGTTTCGAGAGAAAACGCCTAGATGTTGTTAATTCTGAGCATTTAAGGTGTAATCTCATGCAAATTCTTTCAAAGAATTTACAGCGTGAAGATTAGAAGAAGAACAAAAATACTCACACACAAACTTTTCCATTTATAAAGTGTGAAGCGTAATTTGGGTTCAGAGGTTTTGTTAATTAAATCGGGCCATGTAATTAGAAAGGCAATCCGTTTTTAGGAACTATGTGTCGAATCCTCCGAGACATAGTTTGCTAAAAGTGTTAAACGACACATTCGTTTTCTTTGGTGCTTCATTAAAAATATAAATGAATAAAGTATGACGCAACGGATTTTTTATCAGACTCTGGCCACGAAATGTCAACAATGGGTTGATAAATGATCGGAAATTCCAGTTAGTCGCTCGTGCTAAATTTACCAGCTGGGGAAGCGGCTTTTATATTTTGTTTTGTTTATTTAAAGATAGAAATCAGCTCACTATCATCATAATATACTTTATATGCATATTATATAATATATCTACTTATATACCTTATATACTTGTTTTGACTGCTTCATCAATAATATGTGCATTATTACGACGCTACCAGAGAAAATATATACCTACCTATAATTTTCTCAAAAGCAATATGAAGTAGTAGTCCTACAACTGTATGACAAACTTAGTAGGATATTATAATATACGAAGGGAAGTGTTGTAAACCATAACACAGGTTATACCTAGCTTGGTTTCCAACATGCCCTCAATGTTAGTTATTGAACACTGTTACTGATTAAATTGTCACTACACAACAGTAAGCTAATGATTAAGTTATAATACATCTAACAACATACTAACCATAAACTAATGTAAACATGTATCAAGCACTTCTATTAGCTGTGAGTAAATTATCACTAAATTCAATATTTCTATATTGTCATTTGTAAACATGTAAAAGAAGGTTTTATATGAATAAATTAATATAAATATTAAAAATGTAAGTAGTGTGAATAAATGAAATTAAAAAGATAATTTTAACGTGGCTTAACTGTTTACATTACGACGGTGTTAAAGAAATGTTGTCAAGTGTTTATTTTTAATCATCATATTTTTTTTAGAATAAGAGTTGCTGCTGATAACTAAACCACTAAACTAATCACCCTCCCATCCAGATACATCCACTATATACACCCCAATACGTTTGTATTTATGTAAGTACTAGCTGCGCCCCGCGGTTTCACCCGCGTGGTGATGGATGATGATGATGATGATGATGATGAAAAGTATCCTATGTGTTAATCCAGCGCCTCATCTACCCCCATACCAAATTTCATCAACATTAGCCCCCCCGTTTGTGCGTGAAAGAGTAACAAACATCCATACATCCATACATACAAACTTTCACGTTTATAATATTAATAGGATGTAATGAGTGTTTACTCATTACATACTTACATAAATACACATTACACACACAACACACGCACATTGTTTTAAAATTATCTGTATAAAAACCAAAATAATAATGTTGTATCCACAAAGGTATAGCATATTTAGTGATAAGTCTTTCATGAGAGAAGCCATTGGTTCCTGAAACACAGTAAGACTAGTTCGGGAAACTATGGATTCATTAAATCTGTGTAAAAATTTAGGTATCAAGTCAGCGAGCCAGCTAGTAGAGTAATACCTACGTACCATAAACATATTTAAATGAAACCAAAATAACTGGCGCTCATAGCACAGATAACTACTACTGGCTAAAACACTAAAAGCCTTACTTATACGAGTAAATGCTGCTTAAATTTAAATAACGTCACTTAGTACGGCGAAGAACTTTTCCCCTTGCGCAGTACTAAATAACGTCATTTAAAGTTAAGCAGCGTTTATAAGTAAGGCCCTAAATTTGAACTGGCAATGTCCGTTTTATGTAAGCATGAATTATTTGGGATAAAAAAATATTTATGATATTACAGTAATGTTATTGTATATAATAAAAAAATAATCGTATCGCGTGTGTAAATAACACCCGTGCCACGAAAGGGCAGCATAAATGTTCAATTAATATTAATGGGAGGAATTGCAAATTTACAAACGTACGAGTCCATATATGAAAAAAATATGTTTAACCAAGGAGTTTGTAGTTACGTTATATACCTGCTGGGCTATTATATATCTCAGTTGCTAACAAATGTTGATTGAAATCTAATAAAATCTCTATGTCACTTTTGTCAGCTCCAGTCATCAACTTACTAACATTTTTGCTTACTGGAGTTGCCAAAACTGACATAGAGCCGCCATTTTTCAAGATTTCAATCAACATTTGTTAGCAACTGACATACATAATAGACCAGCCGGACATACAGTGTTAACATGTTAACAAGAAATCTGTCCAATATGTTGCCATGTCCTGAGTTTAAAGTACCGAGTATGAACGCCAATCGAACAAATTAATCGCTCGTGCTAATTCGCGAGCCAAATCTCTGTTTGCACATTCGGTGGGTGGCGCCGCACCCGCCATTTCATTAACGGCTTAAATTTCTTCGATTAGCCATGTATACGCAGTCTGTAGACACGTCTATAGGTTTTATTTGAATGTATTTTTAATATTCCGTCGTATTCGCTAATAAAGTCGGTTCAGTAGTTTTGAGGTGAAAGAGTAACATAGAAACATACATTGTTTCAGAATTTCATTAATATTAATATACTTGAAAGTATAAAAACCGGTGAAGTGAGAGCTGGACTCACGCATCGAGGGTTCCGTATATTAAGAACGCATATATCATTATTGTTACATAAAAGATAAACATAGATGTTCCATCCCTAGATACGAGTACAATTATTGCAAAAATCGCAAATAATGTAGTTTGTCATAGCATTTTTTTTTATTTAACTACAAATTTGCAGTATTCAGCTATTTTTCCTGTATATGTGCTGCAACACATTGCTTGTTGTACAATTTCATGTTTCAAGGTCAACGGAAAGTACCCAACAGATTTAATTCCTTATGAAATCGCAAAATAGGTAAGTATGCTTAAATATGCGACCCTAATCGATCATATCTTAATCGCGTTGACATAAAAAAAATAATAACCGAAAAAGGCCTCAGACTCGAGTGTTTGTTATAAATTTCAACGTAATTTTTACTCTTGGTAATTTTTAACGCGGTTAAGCCCCGTTAATATAAAATACATTTGGTACCTCTTCGCAAAAAGAAGAGAAAAGAATTATAAAAAAGGTTTTAACAGACAGACATACAGACAAACAACAAAGTGATCCTATAAAGGTTCGTTTTTCCTTTTGAGGTACGGAACCCTATAAAACCTTTTTACCACCAAGAGTAAGGCAATGCGAAAATGCAGCTATTATGAGCAAGAGCGTATCTCATTTACCTAATAAATACTTTCACTTGCTACAGTGCATTCAAAACTAATCCAATAGAACTTGCACACTCGCACATCCTCTGTGGCATGGTATCTATAGCACTGCGACGGTACCTAAGAAAACCAACTTTGGAAAAAAGCTACTAAGTTAGTTATCACCTCTTATAATTCTCATTTTTGGTGGTAGTGCCCCTCTCGAATGGGCCGGCACGACCGGGGAAGTACCACACTCCTACATAACACCGAAGTGAAGTTACAATGTGTGCTTGCTATTGCGTTTCAGTCGGTTTTTGGGAGTTCCCCCCCCCCCCCCCTATACTTCCCCCTCCCCCTCCAGTCTCACCCCTTCTATCTCTTCCTTCCTCAAAGGTCGGCAACGCATCCTCGAGACTTCTGGTATTTGTCCGTGGGCGACGGTATCACTTACCATCGGGTTAGCCGGTTGCTCGTTTGCCAACCTATTCCATAAAAAAATAGGTTCCCAAACGGGGTGTAGTATAAAACAATTATTCAATAATAAAATTATATAACACTAATAAGCTTATTGTATCTGCATAGGTATCTACTATAGCTTTCAATATTTCGAAGTGTCAATTTCTTTAGAACATCCTTAGCTATTTCAAATCATCTACCTCTCATCTCACCTACTCGAAGTTCAAGTTAAAATGAACTATTCAAAAGTAAAGCATCCACCAAACTCCCAACCAGCAATGAAGGAAAATACTAAATTGAATAAAACAGAACTAGTTTCCTAAAACCCGGGGGTTTTACGACACTTTATTAATATGCTATAGATAGGGAATATAAAATCTGTTTTTGCGACAAATAGATTTCTCCTGAAGTCGTTAAATAAAGGACAACACTTGGAAATGAGCTGTAGAAGCATTACATTGCAACTTTTTTATAGCCACGAAATGTTTTGTGAGTTTAGTATCTCTTATCCCAATTCGTGTTTAAAATTGGCCGTTTGGCTTTTTGCGAAGGAAGGGGGCTATTGTTACGAAAATTTTAATCGGGCTGAAGGCTGAAGTTTCTTTAGTGAAAATAAATGAGACGCACTTTATTACGTTTTAACTGCTGCGACACTGGCCTTCTTTGTTGAGTGTGAGGCACCACACGGGCTCAGTACGGTTTGGTGGATGGATAGATTTGTATAAATGTCAGATATTGACCACCCAAATGCATCCGATATGACTTCACGACTGTTGGTCACCTGAGGGAACAGTCAAACCCGAGCTCGACGTCCAAACGTCAAAGCGTGGAAGCACTCGACGTACTTGCACAAGAAATCGTAACAGAACACCTCATATATGAAGGCTTACATTTATTCACATCAAATTACGAACATTGCTGAAACTAATTGTGAAATAAAAAAAAACGGTCACCGACATTAAACATTTACAACCAGATAGGTAACGTACATAAGAGTGTTATTACTCTTGGTTTTATCCCAAACTCTCTGTTATACTTAACAATACCAATTACAATTTGAAAAAATTAATACCGACTTCCATTCTATTCAATCATTGGGGTGTAACTCAAAAACTACTGGACCGAAATTTAAATGGGACAAGTGAAACAATCGGTAGAAAATAGTATTCTTTATTATTATATCAATTCTATTATAATGCAACGTTCAAACAAAGAACACTTTTGATTTATATATGTTCTAAGGCCCAACATTTCCAGTCCGATATTTATTGTCTTTAGGAAGCAATCAAGCATTAACTTTTTTCGATAGCGTAGCTATGGTACCAACAAAACGTGGATGCGACGTGTACTTGTTTTGTTGCGATATTGACATTCCTACACGCGTCTCGCGCCAAACCTGCGTGAATCAACGCTAGTAGGGAAGACGTTCTACTTATAGATATTTATCTACTTACTTTGGTGTTGGCGTGTGTAAGTATATAAACGCAAAAAAAAATCAAGGTTTAAAAACCTGATATGGCTCAGTTCTCGAAGGTTCTTGATCCGTATATACTAATTCATAAGACAAAAGAACAATGCGTGAGGTACACTTCAGTGAAAGCTCCAGAAATACCATAGTATACCTACAGTTTCTAATAGAAGCTAAAACACCTGCCAAAAACATATTTACTAAACATATTCTCTAATTACAAGTGAAGCCACCACTAAGGGGCATTACCAGCGCTCTCGCCATAACGACATCAATTTACCAACGATACACGATATCGGAGGTCATAGTCACCCCAGACTATCCTTATAGAGCTGGCAAAATGACACCCGATAAAGGCAATCGTACCCTTATGGAGATGAAAGATTTCTGTCCATTGTCTGACAGATAAGTAAGTGTTTCTAGTCAGTAGTGGTCCGGGCAGGACGTGCGTAAAGTTTTTATGTCGGCGGTATAAGCATTTCTGTCGTAATCCTAGGGTACATACTCGTATCTATGCCTACTGTGGGTTGTAAACAAAAGAATTTACTTCCTGATAAAATTGTTTTGCGATTGATGGCGTAAAATGTGTCGTAATTTTCATCTTCAAAGATAGATAAGACTGTTACCGAAGTCTACAGTGACGTATAGCTCTTTGTGTATTTTTACCGTAACCTTAAAACAAAAGAAAAACAATCCAAAAGCTCTGAAAAAGTTTACCTATGTCATTGATTTATTGCCCTTGGTAGGTACACTTTACAAGTGTATTTTTTTTAAATGGTGAAGAGATCCAATTATATTACATCGGGACGATTCAGGTGCCGAGACATACCTATTTAAAATACTTATCATGATTTACCTAATAAGTTATTTTTAATGCACATACATTGTAAAAATGTTACATACATTAAATTTACGAGTATTTACATACGAGTATATACTTGTTATATGATTTAGTTCAAAGCACAGCTATCTCGGCATATTGGCATATTTCCATAAACTCTTTAGAACTTAATTTCTTCCTTTAACGCTTTGCGTCCCAGAGACGTATATATACGTCAGTTTCATTCATAAATCTTTTGTATTAATTATCATGGTATAGGAAGGATTAAACAAGGCTTTAAGCGGTTTAGACTGGGTGTTCCTCCTTAGATCCTCCAGTCACGGATTGTTATTTTATTATGTTTGGAATAGAATAGAACATTATCATTGTAAATTAATAAAACCATTTAAGTACTTAACACCATATTATGCCTCTTAACCTGTTTATAGTAAGTTACCTTAGATTTCGCCAAAATATCTAGTAGTATCTTGAAGAGGTTTTCAGTAAAAGAAAAAGTAAAAATAAAATGCTAAAAGGACACCATGACAATTTACTACAGGCTTACATTTATATGGAGGTCCTAAAGTAAGTACCTACTTACTCTTAATGGTGAAACGTCGTCCTCAGCAATCCAGAAGTTAAACCAAACCCTTGTTCTATAACTTTTTGCGACATAACATGTTTGAAATGACTTAGAGAATCGCTCTTTCGGTAGTTATTCACTAATGAATCTAAATGGATACTAAAACGTATCTGTTTACTTTACTAGTTTATTTTTATAGCAAGATATTTTCTAGAACTTTCTAGGATTTATTTGGAAACTTTTCTGGCCCGAATTCGTGTAAAAATAATAAGTTGATACTTAATGTTGGAACATACAAAAATATTTTTATCATAACAAAGAGAGAAAATATGTATTATTCTCATAAAAGAATGACGACGGCCATGCGGTTACGGCCCTGCCTTACTATTCAAATGTATAGTTTTCGGTGTGACCATAGACTCTAGGGAGCTGATAATAAAGTAATAATATCAATGATATACAATTTTCTTAACTTTCACGCTTATTTTCTATAAACATATTGTTAGGCGTGGGAAGAAGACCGTATTTATTTGAACATAGCGACTGCCCGAGACTTAGTTCGCGTAGTTGCTTCTGACGTCGCTATAACCTACCATATTTTCATATTTTTTTAATGTAAGAGCCATATATGAAGCATATCTATTTAAATAAGAAGTTGCATGAAATGAGCAAGCAATAAGAACATTAATTTATTTGTTCTATTGAACACGATCTTTTTCTTTGAATAAAAACTTTTTTAATGGAATGGATTATGGGTGTCATTCTGTGCCTAATTGCGGTGACCATAGAGCCACTTTATGAGCAAGTGTGTTACATATATATACATATATATATATATATATATATATATATATATATATATATATATATATATATATATATATATTCTGCGCTTTCTTTTGATATATCAACGACTTTGCTACGATTTTGGACTCCGATTTTGCTGCTTTACTGTACGACACCTGCTTGTGACAAACCTATAGGTTAGGTTAGGTTTGAACTGTGACCCACCAGGCTTCATCAAACTACTTTTGTTCCAAATTTGTGCACGATAGTATATCAGTAGCTATCTAATGAATTGGTAAAGTCACTTGTCTGTGACATACCTATAGGTTAGTTATAGTTAGTTAGAATAGGTCGAAGTCAGTGACAGAACCGACTCATAGCACCCCGATTTCAAGCAGTCTTGTCGGATTGCAGAGCCGACGCGGGGGTGGTAGTAGATCGAAATGCAGTACTTAACCTGAAAATACTTAAACAAACATAACTCGAAAACTAATGGTCTCCGGCGGGTGGGGTTTGCGGGGGGGCACTACCTGAACCCACCCCCCTCCCCCTCCCCCCTCCTCCCCGAATTCAGGCGCCACGATTCTAAATGTTTACCAATAAAACTTTCACTCATATATAACTTTCGTTTTCTCTGTAATAAAAGAAAACTTTAAATTCCGCATTTTGTACGTGGCAGAATAGGCGCAAACCATATGCGCGGAAAATAAAAAAAAACTTCATCCCTTTTGTCTGTGGCTGATCGCAATGCGCGCGCATAAGATGTGAAGCCCTTAACGTTATGGAAAGTTTACTAGCTGAAAACTCCAAGGAAAAATATCTATTAGCGTACCAAAATTTCATAAAATGGCAAACCAGCAAGAATACGCAGTTTTTTTTTTTCAGAAAATGTGTTCATGGCGTACTTTAAAGAACTATCTTCAAGTACAAACCTAGCTCTTTGTGGTGTTTATACTCAATGGTAAAAAGTACAGTCCGAACAAAGAATGGAGTGGACTTAAAAACATACTCTAATTTGTCAGCTTATCTAAAGAGACTATCGGATGGATTTAGAAGCAAGAAATCAAAGGTTTTATCGACTGATGATATTGAAAAATTTATAAAAGATGCTCCAGATAACCAATATCTGGCTACGAAGGTTAGTTAAATTAACTTTAAATATCTACGCGACTTCAGCCTGTGTTGTGTGTTGAACTTAATTATTGTTTCTTTTTTTCAGGTTTCTTTAATATTTGGTGTAACTGGTGCCTGTAGTATACAAGAATTAACAAATATAACCGTAAAAAACATAGAGAACCATGGCCAGATGCTTTTAGTGAAGATACCTATCACGAAAAATAAAATACCGAGGTCATTCACCATACACGGTCCATTCTATGAAATTGTTAAGAAGTATGAAAGTTTGCAGTCACCAAAAGCAAAAACTGACAGTTTATTTCTAAATTACCAGAATGGTCAGCCTATAGGTATAAACAAATTTGGTTCTATGCCTAAATAAATCGCTAAGTTTTTAGGTCTAGCAGATGCTAAGAGCTACACTGGACATAGTTTCAGAAGAACTTCAGCTACATTGCTGGCTAATTCAAGAGCTGATATAATGACATTGAAGCGTCATGGTGGGTAGCAATCTAGCAATGTAGCAGAATCATACGTAGAAGATTCCATACAAAACAAGAAGGAAATTTGTGCAAAAATCACAAAAAGAATTAAACTTGATTCTGAGGCGTTTCCTACTGAAGAAACACCAAGTACATCCAGTGATTGGATTTCACCTACCTACACGAATAATGAGCCATCTCAAAATACAACATTTCAATAAATAATCAATCTGATGAGACCGCTAAGCCATCAAAAAGAGTTAATTATAATTTTACTAACTGCACATTTACTAATTGTTTCTCTAAATAAACTTTTTGTCTACTAAATAAAATGAGTTTTTATTGTTATTTTATTCACAAGTGTGTTGAAAAACGTCGTATGATACACGTGTGTATTGATGATTACACACTAGTACCATAATGTACTATTATAGTGTTCGTATTGGACCTAGCCTTACCTGTTAACCTAGATTATTTTTTCAAATTATACGATCAATTTATTATTAACTGGCTGTGACCCGCGGTTAGACCCGCGTGGTGATAGAAGATCATAATGATGAAAATTATCCTATGCGGTAATCTAGTAAAATTTCACCAAACATGGTCCAACGGCTTGAGCGTGAAGAAGGAACAAACATACACACACTCATAAACTTTCGCCTATATAATCTTAGTATGACTATTCCATTAGGTTACGCAAACATTGCTGTAGGCCAAGCACGAAAATCTGATAACGTGTAACGTTATCGTATCGTTTACGTTTTCAGTACAAACTATGAGTTATCTGTGCCACTATTCTACTAGATTAATGGCAGTTTGTACTAAATACGTTAACGATGCGATTTACGTTACACTTAAACAGATTTTCGTGCTCGGCCCACGTGGTCACTACCTAGATAGGTGACTGCTAGTGGCAGATTACGCTGAGCGTACGTACTATGGAAGGTGCGTACGTTGAGCAGTCTGTCAGAAGAGTCATTATCAGAAGACTTTGGGGTTTAAGAGTAGGCACAACACGGGACTTACTATGAGTTCTTAAAGCAGGACTTCCCGACAACTGCCCGGTTTATTCGTACCATGACAACTTTAAAGTAGGTCTACCCAGACCTGCTATTCAAGAACCGCAGAAAAACCGTTCATCTGGTTTTTTTGTATATAAGTTACTCTCGTTAACATTTCGCTCTAAATCAGTTCAACGTCTAGGCGTCTGCAATGTTGGTTAAAGTAAATTGTTAGAATGCCAGAAACAATATTATCCGTTCACCTTTGAGAAAACAATATTCAAACAGTTCACCTAAATGAGCGTCATGGTATGATTTCATTCAAAACTGTTTATGTCAGGTTTAAGAACGCCAAGGAACTTGCATGGTTTTTACGAAGCTGATAGTAAGGCCCCAGAGATTCTTATCGATGATATCTCTTCAGATTTGTTGGATAACGGTTTTATTTTTGCAATGCAAAGGAATGAAAAAAATATAATACAAATGACTTGTTTTCTTGCTCACAGGCGGCCAGGCCAGCTCGAGGATGCTGGACGAGCCGATCCCGACATTGGCGTCCAATGAAACCACGTCCCTCGCAGACCTCCACAACTTCTACGTCACCTTCTACGACGAGACCAACAATAGATATGTCAACAACACCAATGACACCGAGGTAAGTGAAAAAATAATGGTAAACTAGTAACTGATGGTTTTTTTACACAGTGCGAGCTAGCGTACAAGTCATCCTGCCGAGTGCTGCACTGCAGTAACTCGCACTGTTTGGACGTAACTAACGAGCACGGACAGTACCTCGCATCCGAGATACTTCTACATTTTTTGTTTTCACTCGCTTGTTCGTCCGGCAGCAACTCGCACATGGCAGCATCGCTTTTTTTTTTTTTATTAAAATTTACCTACTCCACAGACTCCAGGGTCCGTGCCTTTTTTCAACTTTTGGGATTTATAAAAAAAATTACGATCAATTTTTTACCTTCAACAAATATACATACATGGGAAACATATTAAACTAACTAACTATTTACTATATTACATTTTTTTTTTTTTTTAACTAGTACATATAACTAAATTTTATTATTACTATTAAGATTATTCTGAGTTGGTGTAAGCATTCACAGCAGGCTAGTGTCCGCAAACAGCACCCGTTCACGAGTTGACGCATGTGCCAGCCATCGCCTTCCTCAACCATTTCTGAGGGAAGATGGCGACCCGCCACACACGCCACCGCTTGCCAACACATTTCCGTGAGCATGTCTGCTCTGAATGCCCACACCATCTCTTTGTCAGTTACAGTTTTTATGAGAACTTAACGTTAAAACTTAACTTAACTAGTTACATGTTATTGTGAGCCCACATTGCCCACATTGCGCTGAAGCAGGGCCTCCATCACCACGCTGTTTCGATCCCTGATTGCCATCTTCAGGTTGTAGCTATAGATGGTTTGTTCGCTCGCAACCATCGCTTGCCTCACAAACCGTCCGATGGCATCATCCTCGTCGTCGGCGTAGTAGACAAAGGTCCTCGTGTGCCGGGAAACCGCGACGACTGCGTGCGGGACGCTCTCGTGCAGCTTCATGTTGCCTTTTGTTTTTATTACCGCGACTGACTCGTACGTCAGTCCCTGCGCCTCGTGAATGGTAAGGGTGCGTGATCCTTCGCCCTTTCCATAGCCCTGGCTGGTCAGGGTCTCCTTTTCCTCTTGAGTGTGGACCAGGAAGAGGGCGTTTGGAAGGAATTTGGGGATTTTCGCTCCTGTGTAACTCTCGAGGCGCAGGGACCTTATACTGGGAGCCGAGGAATATATACCGGAGTATATTTCCTCAGCGCATACGCAACATCCATTGGGTTCCGGTGCGTGCACAACAACTCCTGGCTGATGTTCGTAACCAGGCTAGGGCGGTTATACCTTAGATCGAACAGGTTCTCCCTGTCTATGTAAGGTAATTGGTTGACGTCTCCGATGAGGACAAGTTCGCTAGCTCCAGACAGCCTAGAAGCCATTACTATGGCCCCAAAATGGTTCATGAGAGCCTCGTCCACCATCAGGCGGACGTAGCTCTCATTCTTTTTAAGACCATTTACTAAAACCGAGGCCATAGTGCGCACCTTGGTTTTCACCAGGTCTCCGATTCAGTGCGCTAACTTCTCTCTCAGGTCTTTTGCTGCCTCTGTAGTTGTTGTTGCGATAACGTCCTTGTCCACATCGAAGTGTCTTACCACCCAAGTTGTTTTTCCGCATCCGGGAACTCCATTGACCCACTGTATTTTGGGTACCTCCCAGTGTTTCCAAAATGTCTTGATCTCAGAGTCTCCCGAAATGGCTTTCGCCATTTGCAAGACTCTGTCATCCAACATTATCTTGGTGCACCGGGCGGTGACAACAATAGGGTCGTGTGGTGGTGTTGCGTATTTTGGCCTACCAGTCCGTTCGGTATCTTCCTCTTCCAGAAACACAAAGCCACTTGTCGCGTTGTAGGCAGCCATATACTGACCAGACATTGCCCCCATGATGATCAAGGATGTGTCGTTGTTGTATATGGCTGCTTCAGCCTCTTCGAGTCTCTTCTGAAGCAGTCGAGATTCGATGATGCTGCCCTCGTTTGCTCGCCTGTAGGACTGCAGGATGTTGTTGCAGTTCCTGAGATTGACGTCTCTTGTTGCTCTCGTTATGGCGAGGAACTCGAAGAAGGCATTCGCTGCATGGCTCACTGGTTCCTGTGCTGGTATGTACTTTGGCGGACTGACTTGTCCCATGTCAGCTCTAGTCCGAGGTCGTTTTTGGAATGTTGAATTGGGAGTTGTCTTTTTCGCAGGCATGGGCAATTTTGGCTCACACGACTGTAGGAATAAGCTTTGTGCTGCTGCTTTGAAAGACGCCAGGAACGCTGTGACACGGCCCTTACACTTGGTAGGGCTGCGCTCCTGGTTCCTTTCTGCTTCTGCTTTTTCCTGGAGACGTTCCGAACCGCTTTTGGTGGTTGAAGCGGGGATTAGGTGCCCCCAACAGTCGGTTGAATTGTTGTATATCGGCTTCCTGAGGTAACTGAGGTTTTCGCCTCTGTCTTCGTACACAACTACCTCATGATGTTCCGAGGCTCTAATACAACCTAGTTGGTCCGCGACCTCACCCTTGGAGTGTTCTATTACCATAGCGTCTACGCTTATCACTCGGGCTTGTTCCGCATTTTCTGCCAATTTGGAGAGTAGCATGCTCGCTTTAGCGAAGGGAGTCTCGTCCGCCCACTCGATTAGTGCAACTGTTTTGTTTTTCAGTCGCACCAGTCGACAGGGGCAGCCCGTGACGTCCATCACTGGCATCGCGTCATATGCTTTTCGCTTCATGGTGGTCTTGAAGTTATTTCCGTTTAGCAAGTATGCTAGCCCGGGTGATAACCGTACTCGGCTTTTGTCTCTGGTTATGCAAAAACTTATTCCTAGCCTTTCCCTGCTGTTGTCCATGAAGAGAGCGACGCCTCGAATATGAATCCCAGGCTCCCCTTGCTCTCCATATGACAACAGCTGAGAAAGTTCCTTGTTTTTGGCATGCTGTTTGTGCGGTTGTTGGGGCTGTGGGGTTTGTGTTGGGAATGGGTTACTTGGGGGGGGGGAGATTTGAATTCCTAGCTACTGCCGTCCGGAATGATCTCTCCACGAAGGAAAGGAAGTGTACTCTGTTTTCCGTATCTGCCATGATGGTCGGCAGTTCAGGTTCCAGTAATTTCCTGCACACATTCGTTTCGAGATCATGCCGTGCGGCAATGAAGCGGGGACAATCTAGGATTATGTGATTGACTGTTTCAGGAATTTCGGGGTCACACTCACAACCTGGGCTGTCCTTGAGCTTGAACCTGTGGAGATATTCGGCGATTCCACCATGTCCTGTCATTGCTTGCACAAGTATTGGCGACAGTTTCGCGGTTCTCGTTAGCCGGAATGCCAATTTGACATCCGGTAGAAACTTTCGCGTGACTGCGCCTGTGCTGGAGGTCTCATACCTGTCTTGCCAAATTTGTATGGTTTCCTCTCTTATTCTTCTTCTTACGTAGGACAGGGGAATTTTGTCGTAGTCTTGAGTCGTGCACCTGAGTGCCGCTGACTTCGCGAGCTCATCGGCTCTTTCATTTCCAGCGGTTCCCACGTGCGCTCTCAACCATAACATCCGAACATCTCTGCCTTCAGACTTGATCTTGCCAATGTTTTCCTTTATGCTCCTCGCTAGGGGGTGACTGGTTAGTGGCCTTTTGAGTAAATCGAGTGAAGATCTTGAGTCACTTAGGATTGTTACTACTTGATCCTTACTCATTTTTACCAACTCAGTCGCCTTGTGGAGGGCATTAAGTTCCGATTGGAAGACTGTGCATTCAGGATGCAGCTTGAAGGTTGCGAACCTAATCTCTCTTCCTTCCTCCCACCAGGTCAATGCAGCACCTACTTGGCCCTCTATCTTACTACCATCTGTGTAGATTTGGGGTCCGGAGATGTGGCTGGTGTCTGATTCGAGGAGCTCGTATTCTACGAACGATCTCGTGGACGGATGGTGTTGGTCCGCGATACGTTCGTTTTCTTCGATCTCCTTTCCCGGGGGGAGGTAGTCTGTAGAGAGTTTGTTTTTGGCTCTATACAGGCTCATTGCTTCTTGGATTCTCAGGTCTATGGGGAGCAACCCCGACAGAGCAAGAGCTGAGATTAAAGAGACAGTACGATATGACCTACAGATCTTTTGAGCAAAGCCTCTTTGTAGGGCGAAAAGCTGCGATCTGTTCATTTCAAGATCCACTGCTTTTCCCCACACATTTGCCGCGTAGGTCAATATAGGTTCCACCACTGAAACGTAAATCGTTCTCGTTATCTCACTGTTCAGACCCCAAGTCACCTTTGCTGCACACGGTAGCTGTTTGTAAATGTCCGCTACCTTTTTACACTGTGCGGATACGTGTGTTTTGTAGGTGAGCTTGCGGTCGATCACTAGGCCCAGCAGTTTCACTTCTTCCACAAGGTCAAGTCTTACGCCAGACATGCATAGGTTTGGAGTGTCGTACTTCAACTTTTTCGTTAGTAGCATCGCCTTGGTCTTGTGCGGCGCAAAGTTGAGTTTGTTTTCGACTCCCCATTCCACAACCATGTCTAGCGTTGAGTTGACCTCCTGCTCTAAGGTGTCGGGTTGGCCTGTGAAGACGAGAGCGACGTCATCAGCAAATGCTTGGCAGTATACTCTCTCGATTTCCAGTTTACGCAACAGCGAGTCTAGGATTACGTTCCAGAAGATTGGTCCACCAATGGATCCTTGGACACAACCTTTTGTGGTTTCCGTCTCGCATTCTGCCCTGGCGTAGTTGACAGTGATCTTTCTGTCTTGAAGGTATGAGCATACTGTCTCGTAGAGGTTTGATGGGCACCTTTTTTTTGCTAATTGATGTTTCAGGGCTGGCCACCACGCGTTATCAAAGGCGCCCTCTATGTCCAGGGAGACAAGGAGTACAATTTGCTTATTGTTCACTCCGTTCTTAACATGCTCCAGCAGGTCATAGAGGGCGTCCTCGGTTCCGCGTTGCGGCATGAACCCGTACTGCTTTTGACTGAGTGTTGGGAGGAGGTGCCATTGGAGTCGGCTGACCAAAAGCTTTTCGACGATTTTTCCTAGTACAGACAGGAGCCCTATTGGCCGGTATGACTTTGGATGTGTGTAGTCTGCCTTGCCAGGTTTCCTTAGGATGATGACGTGTGCCTTTTTCCATTGCTTCGGAAAGTATTTAAGCGACAAACATTTGTTTGCTATTGCCATGAATACTTCCCTATCGCTTTGGATTGCTGCGGCACATATGTCGGCAGTTAGCCCATCCGGTCCCGGGGCTTTTTTCGGCTTTAGTGCTTGAAGCACTGATTCCAGTTCTACCGAAGTGAACGGTGGGTCATCATCTGGCAGGGCGGATGGTAGGTCTCCTGTCTGTTCTCGGATTTCCGAATGGCACGGATGGCCTGTGCTTTCAGTATCGTCTGGGTAGAAAGTGCTGGCTAGGAGCTCTGCGGATGCTTGTGGAGACAAGGTATTGCCGTCGGTGTCCCTCAGTAGGATGTCCTCATTCCTTCTTGAAGTTGTCCTAATGATCCGGTATATCTTGTCCCACATACTCTCTCTTTGTTCTCTCTGAGTTGTGCAGAAGTCCTTCCAGCTTTCTGTCTGAGCTTTTTCGGCTTTTTCTTTGTAGTCCCTACGAGCTTGTTGATATTCCTCAATGACTAATTGGACTCGATCTGGGGCTGCGTTTCTTATCCGTCTTTTCTTCCTGAGTACATCTCGTTTCTTTTCATCAAGCTGTTTCGTGTACCAGGGGGGAACTGGGTCCCCTTTCCGTTGGCCTAGTGTTGGTATGGCGTCTGCGCAGGCCTTGTGGTTGCTGTTGGTATAGCTTGTGATGAAACTTTCGAGACTCTCAGTGCTTTCAGATTATCTCACGGAGGCTGGCGATATATTTTCCTCTTGTAGACACTTTTTCATGTTGGACGTGAATTTGGACCATTTAGCCTTCCTAGTGTTGTATTTGCGCGTCGTTATGGTTTCCAGTTGTTCTAGTTCCCTTCCGAGGCGCAACGTGAAGGTTATGCTGTTATGGTCTGATGTCGTAAGAGTACTGTCTATTTGCCAGTCTTTGATCCTTCCTATGAGTGGTGTGCTGCAAGCCGTGACATCTACTCTGCTTGTGTACACTTTGCCTCTCCGGTAAGCTTCAAAGGTTGGTTCATCTCCCGTGTTGAGAATCTGAAAGCCCATTTCGTCAAGAAATGCGCCGTAGGCCTTTCCTCTCTCATTCTCTTCTTTACTTCCCCATCAATGGCTCCAAGCATTTACGTCTCCCGCGACTATGATGTTGTTAGTCGCTAGTTTCTCGCAGAATGCTTTGGTTCTTTTGATATTTTGTTCGATGTCTTGGTCTCCCTCGTAATACACAGAAATCACTCCAAGCCGCAGATCTTTGTTCACCAGTAGGACTGCTGCCTCTGTCTCGGTCACAAGCTGAGGGTCGTGAATTACTTCCAGCTTGTCACCGAAAACGATTACAGCCGCCTTTACTGGTTTCTCCCCGCCTTTTGTGCATTGGATAACATGTGTTCCCGGGTATTGTTTCGTGACGCCTGTATTCCCCACGTAGGGTTCCTGTACTAAGGCGATTGAAACACCCTTTTCCTTTGCAGCATTCAGGAGTTCCGCTGTAGCTTGTTTAGAGCGATGCAGGTTTGCTTGGATGAGGTGCAAACCTGTTCTGACATTACGGGGGGGAGTTGAGCCTTGAGTCTCGTGGCAGCCCTTAGCAGTAGGAGATTCTCGACCGCGCTATACCATCCCATTTCAGCCTTTCTGGGCATACTGCGCTGAATGCGTTATGCGCCAAGTCCGCTGTTGGGTTTGCTTTTTGGGCGGCCGAGCAATTCCTACACTTCGGCTGTAGTCCGTCTTTGCGTGCCTTGCACTGGTCCCAGGAGTGAGCCTTGCCGCAGTGACTGCAGCTGCTGTCCGACTCCCGGCAGACCGCTTTTGTGTGGTCGAAACCGAGGCATTTAGTGCACTGTACCAGGGGTGAGTGGTCCAGAACTGGTCTTCGCTGGATCCCCAAGTATACTTTTCCTGCCTCTGTCAGCTTTTTGTGCAATTCCGGTGAAACTTCTAATACCGGGTGGCTCACCCTGATCGTGCTCTTCTTGAGCTCTATGTCTTGTAACAGATTTTTATTTTGACTTAGTATGTTGTCCACTATTTCAGCGTCTTTGAGGTAAGACAGGACGTCCTTGATGATAACGAGTGGATTTCCGGCTTTAGCGACCTCCACCTTCAGGGTCTTGTCCTGCTGGACACGGCTTTGAACCAGGCTTAGGTCGTCTTTTGTGCCACAGCTTAGTATGACCTTCCGGTTCCGAGCTTTGCGCACTCTGTCGACCCTTGCTCCAGTCGTTCTCGTGTCTAGCGCATCTCTTATCCTGTCTATTACGTTTTCCGCTGTACTCTCAGGGTTCAATGTCGATATGATCAGGGTGTGGTTCGGTCTCCGCTCGGGGGGAGGCTTGGCTGCGACCTTGGCATAGGTGGGTTTCCCCTCGGCCTGGGTCAGTTCTGCCTCAATGCTTGGGGCGGGGGATGAGGAAGTTCATTTTATCCTGCCGCATCGTCCGAAGTTCGGATGATACGGCTTCCATACGCTCTGTCAATGGTTGGATGTGTTCGTCTATATTGAGTGTGGGTGGGGGTGTGGGGGGTCTCTTGCTTTCTAGTGTTTGCACGCTGGAGTTGATCATCTGCAATTTTTCAAGTATTTCCTTGTTGTCAGGGGGAGGAGGTGGGGGTACACTGGCGCTAACTTTGGCTAGGGTTGCCTCGCTCTTACACAGGACTTCTGAAATACCCACTGAGAAGCTGCTTGTTTCTCGCCTCAGCTCATCTAGTTGCCTCTGGAGAGCCTCAATTCCAGCCTTTAGGCTGGCGTTGTCTTTCCTCAGAGGCCCCATGTCGATGATCGCCTGCTCGCGGTTTGCTGCTTCCAGTAGGCCCTTCAGGTTCTTTATGTCGGCCGTCATTTCCTTAATTTGCCTGTGAGGCTCCCTCGTTTCATAGCCCTGCCAGTCTCTGATAGCCTTCGTCTCTACAAGATTTGCAGAGATGTCGGTCCTGGCCAGGCCAATTTCCTTCGCCACTGTCCTGGTTAGCTCCAGCATAGCTTTGCTGTGTGCACGTTCTACCCGCACCAGCTCCCTTGCGTGGTGCGTTCGCTCCTGCTCCAAGGTGTCTGGATCTGGAGTCGGAGAGGGAGAGGATAATCTCGTACATCGTCTGCAAGGATTCCAGCGCGACCTGCTTGCACTCGCGTTTCATGTTTCCAACAGACTCTATTGCGTCCTTAGCCTGCAAAAAGGTCTCGTTTGCTAGCTTTGTGGCCATGTCCATCTCGACCCCTGCGCGCTTGACGGTTGTTCCGACCAACATACTGGGTCTACTCTTTCTCGCGCTCAGGGCCGGGCTGTCCATGACCGACGCTACTGAATCGGTCTCCGTCTCCGTCTCCGCATCGGACGCCATTTCCTTGGGGGGGAGATTCCGCACTGCTCCCAGTCTAGCACCTTTTCTGCTGCCGCTTCGAAAGCCGCCTTCGCTTCCGGGACAGACCCCGATTCAACGCTCGCTCCGTCGCTGGCCGCGGTCTGTTTGGCTGTATGTGAAGAAGCCGCGACTGCTCTCTTTTTCCTTTCTGGCACTTGGGGGGGGACCTTGTCGCTCTCCGCCGTCTTCGTTTTCAGCGGTCTCTCAGCTTGCGATGGTTGAGTGGATTTAGCTGTAGTAATTTTCTGGAGAACTTTCTTGTGGAGGGATGTTCTCGTGGTCTGGGGGCCTGCCTCAGCGCACTCAGGGGTTGTGGCGGTAGTTGCTTTGCGTGTGGACATTATGTTAATATTAAGCGTTAATCCTACTTATTTGCTTAGAACTTATGCTACCTTTTTGCTAGCTTAGTGTATTTTCCTATGTTCCTCACGTATGTACGCCGCTCGACGCGCTGCTCACTGTGGTGTTTTCAATGTTGTGGGTTTGTGATTGTGAAAAAGTGGGTTTCCGTAGGGGCCAAATTGCAGGCCTTCTCCTCCCGATTCCTGGGAATTCCCAAACACGGTGGGTCTATCTTCAACCGTTCCGGAGATACGGCTCGGGGGGGTGAGGTCAACTGGGGGCGGGGGGAGGGGGTAGTTTGGGGGGGGGTTGGGGGGGTTGTTTGGTGGGGGTGGAGGTGGGGTTGGGATATTAGGAAGGGGCTGGTGGTAACGGTTCAGGTGACCCCAAACACGGGGGGTTTATTCACAGGGGATGAGGAGTTCCCTCAAAGCTACCTGATGATGGAGCCGTTGCTGGTGGGCGAAGTCCTCAGCTGGTCGTTCGGTTCGTCTAGAAGTCTCGGGCGGCTTCGTAGTCTCAACGGGCGTCAGATTGTGGCAGGATTGCTAACGTTACTTGCTATTACCACGTGCTGCACTTGGTAACCACGTGGTTTTTTTAAGGTTGTTTGTGCGTAGCAACTCTGCAACCCGTGGACGGATCTTCAAAATTTTTTCGCTGCTGGGTAGGTGATTTTGACGACTAGGCGAGTAACGAAACTTCTATTTGGACTTACAGCTCTCCTCAGTTCTATTCGGGGGCAAAGTCCGCACTCTCCAGCTCCTTATCCCGTAGGAATTCCGGCTTGCGCACACAGGTCCGGGCGAGGTGGTCACTTAACTCACTTTTGCACTTTGTTTCACGCGCAAGACTGCTAAATTCAAATTTTAATGAATTTTTAGCGCGGAGCAGATGTTGTTTCGACTGTTGTATAGGGCGTCTTCCACAGCAGCTCGGTTATAACTCGCATCGTTTGGACGCGTTCGGCATTAACTCGACAGTGCCAGATAGACAGTTGTAAGCGGAACCTGTGTTTTTTTTATGTTTTATTTTCCAATTCTCGACATAATATTGTTGTCATAGGTCTAATTACCGTTTTTAAACTAAAACACGTCCATTCGACATCGCGACAACAACTCACAAGACTGGGCAGCCACTACTATGAGTCATGAATACAGCAAAGGAGAGCCTGGTGTACAAGTAGACAAGCCGAATAGTTGTCTACTGACTAGGCAGCAGCTCGCACTGTGTAAACTAGCCATAAGTGTACAAGTAGTATTCTTGGACGCACTTTTTTTCGGAGTAGAAAATGTTTGTCCGCTTGGTCCGGGTTGGTCGCTCATTGTACTAAACAAATAAGAACAAATAACACTAAGCTAAAGTGTTACAAATCAATTTAACATAAACAAGAGAAAAGCCAAAAAATCGTATGTACCTAATACTATCGTATGTAAGCTACTTAACAATCACAACATCAATGGCCGACGTCATTATCAGACGGATGACTGTGTTCCGTTTTAAGCTTGAATATTTCACTTTGAACAATTGTACAATTTTGTCAAAGCAACTTCTGTGAGTATTGGAAAATTACGTTTCACGCGTATGAATCAACCAAATGGAAAATCGTGTAAAAGTATGGGATTCAATAGGGACGGTTGGAAACCTTTTTATTTGAATTCATGTACAGAAAGTGTTCAAATTAGTAAAATGTGCCATACCCCTGCCAACTTCTCGACAAAGCTCTAGGGGTGCATCATATCGATCAATCATAAAAATCAAGGGTTGTCGTGGATATTTTTTTAATTTTCCTAGATTTGTGTTTCTTCGACTTTGACGTGAAATAGTGATGGATTATTAACTGTCAAATGTTTTCAATGGTACCCGAGTATAAGCAAAGTGAACAGAATTTTACGACATTATTTTGTGTTCGCTATAGAAAAATTTACTAATGTATCCACCGCATTACTAGATCATGACTTAGACAGTACAGTGACTTAATAACAGAGTCATTTATGTGACTATGATTTCTTGATTTATAATCTTACTAGATGCAATTTATTGCACTAACTATTTAACTTGAGGAATGGCAAATCTGCAAAAGCACAAATCTACAAAAGTAAATGCTTTGACATAACCCAAATACATAATTATACATAATCAAAATTGGATGTATCTTTTTACACTTGTATTAGGTTGTTGACATGGGATTTTATTTTTTACAGCATAATAAAATCTTCACAGTTCAGACTTGTGTGCGAATGTAATTTTTATAAAACTTCACTTTTGCATTAAGAAGGAAAAAATGAAATGTTCTCATTGCTTAGGTAAAGGAAATGGTGACTATTACTCGGCTAAGAATTCCAGCCTTTGATCAGTTCTAACTTGAGGCAAATACTAGATTCTTTTACTTTCTATAGAAGTAAAATCGTTGCCTAAGTAATTACTTTTACTTAAGAAATTACCTACTTTTACTTGTTTATAAATACGACTGTAAAAGGTCTGCTTAGATCGTAAATAATTTGATAAGTTATTGACAGAGAGGCGATATCATACTAGTGACACTACTGCTTCGGTGCTATAAGGAGCGTGAGTTATGGTTTGTTTACATTTATTTATACCATCCAAAATAGCCAGAAGGTCTATTGCTACGTCATGTAGACAAACTTCTTTATTAACATCATGCTTTTTAGGGAACTTAGGAATCATAATTAAAATATATTATCAAAAGAACACGAAGAGAATCAGGAGTATGCCCATGCCCTTCGAGGTGTATCAGATATAATATTATTAAATATTACATCCATGTATTGCTTCATCATGTATAATAATATCTATCTAATGAAAAAATCGATACTTCGTATGGTACACGAAATATGTGTATATAGTTGGCAAAACTATTGTTTGTTTTTTTTTAATTGTGATGTGATGAAAATTATCTTCCCTATTTGAATGTAACATCAAAATTGAGGTTAATATACCAAAAAAAGGCACTGATAAAAAATCGTAATGTTAAAATCCTAAAGTTAATCCCGTGTGAGTTTGTTTTTCCTATCATCCTTTTGAACTCTCCAAGAGGAAAAAAAATTGTTTAGACCTATTTAACGTAATTTGCAAAGCCCAATACAATAAATCAATTTTATTAAGTGTTATCTATTTTTCTTTTTCATTGGAGCTTACCGAACATATTCAAACATTCTTAAACAATATCTAGTTCCGTATAGCCCTATATACACAATAACTTTCAAAGATTGCCAAATAGGAAACCTAAATCCCGCATGAGTGTATTTCGCTTTAGTTACAGCTTATCTTAATACTTTTATCTACAAACATAAACCTAAGGTAACGTTTCAGTAGGGATAATATAATAGTTATTTTAGTATCCATAAAGTCAGGGCTTGATACTTGACGGGGAACTAAACAGACAGTTTTATCTACTGTCTGCTGAACTGCCGGTATACTATTAAGTACTCATCTTGTTTCTATTCTATACTAGATATACGAGTAGATTCCCATAGAACAAATCACTATTGAGTTTTACCCTAATATAACAAGCTTACTGGCAACATTGCCAATTATTTTTTTACTAAAATACTCATATAAACTATTGCAAATATATTTCCAAATCGGTCCGTTCGTTCTCAAGATTTAAGCTTACCAACGAACAAAACAAGGGATAACCCTTTTTAAGTTTTGTATTATAGAATATCGCACACAGAACCACGTTTGCGGTATGTAAGCAGTATAAGAGAACAGATGTACAAAGGTTAGCGTAACCCTTAAGTATACGTGATTTTATTAAGCAAATGTGTGCCATATGTCTCAGAGTAACAAGTGCAGTGCAGAGCGTGCAGTTTTAAGCCCTGCGTGAAAAGACAACTATTTTTGGGAGGGTACATAAATACCTTACTCTTCTTAACGATCATTATCAAAACAACAACCGAGCTCGACGGCTCCATGAAGTTCTGAGAGAATATTGATATGAGTGTCATACTGAATTCGGTGTATTTTCGAAAAAATATATATGTTAAAAGCTTAGAAAATGTGTAAATTTCTTACATCTGCACCACCGGCGTTTCCCCGAAATTTCATTCATTAGTAAAGAGAATATTTTATTACATTTTACGAATCCGCAGGTGGAAATCTAGGGACACATTCCTTTGTAGCATTTCCATAAATAAAACATACAAAAGAAAGCCGCGAGTCTGCTACGAAATTTGCATTTACTTTAGTAGGACCCGAGTCCTTGAACCCGTGAGGTAGCATAGAAAACATAATGTTAGTACATACATATAAAACTATACAACTGATATATAATTAGGCCTTCCCTTTTTAGTCATCGTTCTTTCATCTTCTGTGATGTTCTGTGATGTCATCATGTTAACAATGGTAATACATAAAGTTGCACTAGTAAGATTTTTACTCTAGTAGTCACTTACAGTCACATAAATAAGTTTGTCATTATTTCACTATCCTGTCAAAGTCACGTCCTAGTAAAGCGGTGGATGGTGATGATCTTTTTTAAGGCGCGGTCCAATCCCAATTTTAAAATAATTTACGATGCTTTACGTAAGGTTGAAAATCGCATGTTAGATTCGACGATGTAATGCGAAAATGCATTAATTTTGTACGTTTTCTTTATATTTTTCGATATACTAGCACAATTAAAAATACTGCTGGTTACTACTTTAGTACTATGTGTTGGCTATGTATTACCTAAAAAATAATATAGTGTTATCGCTGAACATTCTGAGAGTTTGGACGTGAAAGTTTATTTTATCGACATATTTAGGATTTTCTTCTGCAGAGAGCGAGTAATATTTATAAATTCTGTTCGGTTATTACTATTTGCCTGTTTTTTTTCTAGCCTAAGTATTTTTTTCATAGATTATTAACGATCTGTTTCGTTACACTAGATGTTTAAAGATTCTGTTTTTTAATAATATCAGGATACGACCGCGCCTTTAGCTATTAACGAGGACAATACAAAATTATGTTTTATGATTATATCTTTAATCGTGCACCATTACGAACACTTAACGGTTACTCATCTGTACTATTAATTACCCTTCAAAACATAAAGGAACCCAAATCTATGAAAATTTAACAAAACATACATAACATAAATTAATATACAAAAATAACCTAATACGTATCAGGTATCATTCGATACGTATTAGGTTATTTTTCCCTCCATCCGAGCACATCTTGTAGTGTAGAGAACGAAGAAAAGGTTCATTCACATGACGGCTTGACGACGTTGCTCGCTTTCATCTGTCATTTGTTATTGTTAGGAGCGGACTTGTGTTGTGTCTGTAGATACGAGTGCTCTTCCGTGTGCATTGTTTTCTTCGTTACATCCTAACTTGGCGTGTGTCTAGTCCTAGTTCCAGCGTACCTACTTTGTAACTTGGAATGTTTGAGAATTTGAATGAACATGAAATCTACGTTAGTATAAAGAAAAATTTAACTTTTTCCTTATAGATTTTATGTTACGCCTAAGTTGTATTTGACCATCCACTCGAAGAAATTCTTGGTTAGTTCTAAACGGTCACTGTATGCCACTAATCGTTTACAATCTACAATTCTACTTTCAAAGAATATTTAACTTCACAGATAAAACCTACCATATAATATCTAACAAGTACAATTCGAAAAATTTAATACCGACTTCCATTCTATTCAGATATTGGAGTGTAACTCAAAAACTAATGGACCAAATTTGATGAAATTTAAATGAGACCACACACGCTGAGGAAGCACCGGCTTACAAACAAAAAATAATTTTGAAAATCGATTCGCCCTATCGAAAGTTATGAGATAACAAACATTTTAAAAAAAACAGTCGAATTGAGTACCTCCTCCTTTTTGGGAGTCAGTAGAAAAGTAAAGATTAAATCTTAAAATTTATGTGAAAAACACTATTTATATGATTAAAATCGAGACAAAGGTCTACAAAAGAAATTTGGTTAATTTGGTTACTCTGTTGGCTCAGTTTGAAGTGAGCCTCCTTCCAAGAGCGGGGTTCCAGGTTCAATCCCTCGCACAGGGCAAGGATTTGTGTGATGAACAGAAATATATTCTCTTAGGGTTTCAGATGTTGTGATGTGTTATTGCGTGTCCATGGTTTCCACGATGACGCAAGGAATCCTATCAATAATAATCCTATGAGCGTGTAAGCGTTTTTTATGTATTTAAATTATGACTAGGTCGTCCCTACTTTTTATGATGCAAACAGTACTTAAGTACCTGACCCTTCACTGTCATACGTCGTAAAAAAGAAGACTTAATATACACTTTTCGATTTTTTATTCGATGAACCTTCGTATGTACCGCATCCGTAGATATCATTACCTACCTAAACTTGAGATGCAAGTAGGTAGCTAAATTATGACGCCATGTGAGAGTGGAGCTAATTTGGAAGGGCATTCGAACAGGACGGCATTAAATCCTAGCCCACACTTTATCTATAATTAGTCACTTCTGTATGCCTAATCCACTTAATTGAGAGCTTCTAACTGTCTGAAGTGTAAGACATTTCGTGCTATTCAAAGGCTATTCGGATCTTTGAATATGGTTATAATTTTATACTCTTAATACTAATTTGCTCATTTCTAAAATATAAGAGGGTAAGTTTAACTTCTTCAGTCACCAGAATAAATAATTATAAATTAATAATAATTCCAAACAGAAGAAGGTCTCTATTCAACTGTATTTTTAGTGTTATCCGTATATCAAAAGGAAAAAGGAACCCTTCATCAGAATCACTTTGTTGTCTATCTGTCCATCTATGCGTCTGTCTGTCACGTTTTCCTGAGGAACGCGTAGAGGCATCAAGTTGAAAACTACAAACGGTCTCAAAGGACGAATTATTAGCGTGTCTTTCACCGCAAGTATATATTTTAGAACAGGAAGTATCGAAGCGTATAAATGGACAATTTGTATTTTTGAAGAGTTTGTAAAATGCTACAGTTACCGCTACAGTACGAATTACAAATAACATACTCGTATTATGTAATTAGTACATATGTAATTGAAGGACGACCCAAATTCAGCCATTTTCGTGTTTCTATGGCATATCACTACATATAATCTATATATATAAAAGCGAAAGGTCACTCACTCATCACGAAATCTCAGAAACTACACGTGCTAGGAGTTTTTTTTTAAATTTTCATGCGGGTTCTTTTTAGAACTTAATCTGTTGGGATCAGCAACCCTCATTCGAGGCAAGTTTCATTCATAAATCTATTGTTATTTTTTGCGCTGATGCGGACGGGTTAAGTGCTCACTGAGACAGGATTTTATGAAATTCAACCCCTAAGGGGTTTTTTGGGGTCGATAGTTTGTATGAAACTTCGTTACTGCGAGTGCTAAAAGGTTAAAATTTTGCATGTAAGTTATTTTTAGGACGTAGGTGGTCACAAAGACGGGATTTTATGAAATTCAACCCCTAAGGGGTATTTTTGGGGTTGAAAGTTTGTATGAAACCTCGTTACTGCGAGTGCTAAAAGTTTAAAATTTTGCATGGGAGTTCTTTTTAGGACGTAGGTGCTCACCAAGACGGGATTTTTTGAAATTCAACCCCTAAGGGATTATTTTTTTTGGGGTTGATAGTTTGTATGAAACTTGGTGACTGCGAGTGCTAAAAGTTTAAAATTTTGCATGGGGGTTCTTTTTAGGACGTAGGTGCTCACTAAGACGGGATTTTATGAAATTCAATCCCTAAGGGTATTTTTGGGGTTGATAGTTTGTATGAAACTTCGTTGCTGCGAGTGCTAAAAGTTTAAAATTTTGCATGGGGGTTCTTTTTTGGACCAGGCGAGTCTATTGCAAACTACGGGGCACTCCTTCAAAATTTATTGGGCAGAAAACTCAGGACCTCGAGGTTCCAAAACGGCACTTTTACCTCTATACCAAAACCAAGCGAGTGAAGCCGCTGGCGGGTCAGCTAGTTTGTAATATAAGTCAATGGTAGTGATTCGCTTGTGCTACACCTGTGCATACACTAGAGTGAAATTTTCTAAACTATGGTATTTCTTATTCTGCTTATAATAAAATCCACAACCCTGTAACACTTAGAATGACAATTCTAAATATATGATTATTCTTTTTAACTGTGGGTAACCTACATGATGATTAAATTTTCACTAAATATACGCACAATTGAACAGAAAGCTCAAATTAAAGTATTGTAATTTGCAACCGCTATACGAACTTGGACTTAAACAGACATTTGGGCGTGAACAGAATAAGAATAACGTATCATAATTTACTAAAAATAGATTTTAGTGTGCTAGTTTAATTTGGTGTTCTGAACAAGCGAATTGCTACCATTGATTATTATGTAATGAATTATGTAATTATTATGTAATGTAATTATATAATTATTAATTGCTACCATTGATTATGTATATTATCATTATTTTGAAAGACGGATCTAATTATTAAGTGTAGCTATACAGGCTCAAATCTATCTTATCCTGTACGGCAACTGACCACAGTCATAATTGGATACCGTTTACAATTTGGCACAGGTATCACATCAATCGGTCTATTTGCTACCAACACGTGGAAAAATATCTATTTGACTAGTTACTTACTTACTAAATAAAAATATGTACGCGATACATAAGATATCCTTCACTGTAGGTGTCTTCAATGTTTTTCGGAACTTTCCTGTTCCTCTAACATGGGGGTTTCTCGAAAGTGAGCTTCTATTACCTACTCAATATGCGTCTACTCTCCCTCTGAAATATTCCGGTCGTCACTGAGCCCTGTGACCTTATTTTACTTGTTACACGCTATTGTTTGTTTTATCTTCCGGTAATGCTCTTTGGTATGAAAATAAAGTACTCCACTGACCTATATTTCTTGTTTGCAAAAGATTTTTTATCTAGGATGTATTTTGGCGTCTGCTTTGAATGGCGATCGTGACACATTTCGCTATAAAGATATTAATTTTGGCCGAGTCTCTAAGAGCAAACATCGTTGCACAGAATTCGCCCTATTTACATAAGTCCAGCCGTACGATTCTCTAATGATTCGTCGATACGCTCGTCGACGAGCTCACCGATGCCAAATACTTTATGAGATAGCCCTTGTACACAAGAATGTTTTTCCATGTTGTTAAAGATGCAACGATGTTTGCTCTTTGAGAATCGCACGGCTGAAGGATAGTTTTCATACAAATTACATTTAAAAGTGAAGTCATAAATATTTTTTGGAGTTGGCCATCCTGCCAGATCTGACAATATTACAAAACAAATCACAAGGTTCCATCTTGCCATAGGAATACTTTTATCGAGTAATTAAAATAAGAACGGATTGAATGATGGGAAAACACTATGTGGGTTTTCCAACCACAGGATCGAATTTAATTATATTAAAATGAGTGTTGTGTGGCGCATTAATCATTAACATTAACAGGTAAGGAACATTAACATTGCATAGCTGGTAGCTCCCGTATCATCGCATTAATGCGAAATCTCGTAATGTGTGTTAGTATGTCTGTATGTTTGTTATTCCTTCACGCTGGAGGGATTTGCACATTTTGAACTCGTGCTCTATTTTCATAAACATTATAATAACCGCTCATTACACAATTGTGGGGTATATAGTATTTTATTAAATCAGTATATTAACCCTAGAAAGATAACCTACGCTTCAGAGGCACCCGCACGAATTAAATAGTACTATATATTTTAATACGAAACCCGTGTATTGTATATCTGTGCTTCTCAGCCAACTCAGTCGTCGGTCAACCGCGTCGAGGGCGAGCTGTTTTTGTGCGGTAAGTATTATTGTTTTGGAGTTATGACGAGTTGAACGAGTTGATGCGCTATCTATCGAAATCTATCTATCGAATTGAGGCGTATGGTTATCTTCAAGATCGACATATGTATGACTGTCTAAAAAAATTTTTATAAGGTACTGATTAGCTTTCCTAGACTTTATACTTATATTTGACTTATACTATACATATTAATAGTAAAATACAATATTTTATGATAGTTAAGCGATATTCGTGATTTTTGTTAGTTTTTTAGAGGTCTAATGATTTGGTTTCAATTATTAATAATAAACAAATATAAAGTACAATATTTTTCGTTTATAAAAATGTGTCACCTATAATACCATTAAAATTGTAAAATAAAATCACACAAATCTTGCTAAATAATTTAAATATAAGCATTTGAATACCGTGGCGCCTCCGAAGCGCATGGTTATCTTTTATGTAAGATAGAATAAGGTTATCTTTCTAGGGTTAATCTGTCCGCATCAGGACAAAAAATAACAATAGATTTATGAATGAAACTTGCCTCTAATGAGGCTTGCTGATTCGGACAGATTAAGTAATGACCACGCCTCGCGGTTACACCCGCATAGTGATGTATGATGATGATGATGATGATGATGATGAAAAGTATCCTATGTGTTAATCCAGCGCCTCATCTACCTTCATACAGAATTACATGCGGAGTGTTTTGTATTTGACTTGATCTTGTCAGCTCATTGATTAACTGAGTGGATAAAAGTACAATCATTTGTAAACAAACTTTTATCCCAGTTTTGGTATTTTAACCCATTCAAACGACTGATAAAATCCAATTTATAGTCGAAAATCTAAAATAATTCAAAAATAGAGAAATAGTAGTTTTATGGCTATCCGATCAGAAAAAAAACAGATATGATATAAAACAGACAATACAATATTACAGTACTGAATATGATAAAAGTTAAAACTATGCTTTATTAAAACTTTAGCCGTTTTAGATAACAATTCAGAAAATATATGTTTATCGTGCCTACGTGAAAATGAAAAACGAGTCGTACCAAACAAAAGGTTAGCCTAAATTTTAAAATAAAAATGGCGTTCTAGGATATTATTAATGTGCAATAAATTGTCTGTAAGAGTTACCAATCTACATTGTGCCTACCTTGTTCTTAAAAAAACTTTTTTTTCTAAAGTATAGCACAAGTATTTTGTTTATTGTTATGATCCAACGTCATCATCATCATCTCAGCCGTAGGACGTCCACTGCTGAACATAGGCCTCCCCCATGATTTTCCAAAAGGACCGGTTGGAAGCGGCTTGCATCCAACGTCGTCCTGCGACCTTCCTCAGGTCGTCTGTCCACCGTGTCGGTGGACGACCTACGCTGCGCTTGCCGGTCCGTGGTCTCCACTCCAGAACCTTTCGGCCCCATCGGCCATCTGTTCTGCGTGCTATGTGCCCTGCCCACTGCCACTTCAACTGGCTGATCTTCTGGGCTATGTCGGTGACTTTCGTTCTTCTACGGATCTCCTCATTTCTGATTCGATCACGTAGAGAAACCCCGAGCATAGCCCTCTCCATAGCTCGTTGTGCGACTTTGAGCTTGTCTATGAGGCCCATAGTAAGAGACCACGTTTCAGTGCCATAAGTCATCACTGGTAACACACATTGGTCGAAGACTCTTGTCTTGAGGCACTGAGGTATTTTTGACGAGAAGACTTCGCGAAGTTTCCGGAACGCTGCCCAGCCGAGTTGGATTCGACGATTGACCTCTTTCTCGAAGTTGGACCTGCCTAGTTTGACTGTCTGTCCCAGGTACATGTACTCGTCAACAACTTCGAGAACTGAGTTCCCAACTGATATTGGGGTAGGTACAACATGGGCATTAGACATAATTTTCGTCTTATCCATGTTCATCTTAAGACCTACCCGTTGGGAAACTCGATGGAGGCCTTCGAGCATTGTACTGAGGTCTTCCATGGATTCTGCCATGACTACAATATCGTCGGCAAATCGAAGGTGAGTGATGTATTCGCCGTTAATATTAATGCCAAGTCCTTGCCATTCCAGAAGCTTGAAGGCGTCTTCCAATGTAGCGGTGAACAGTTTCGGAGATATAACGTCTCCCTGTCTCACGCCTCTTTGCAATGGAATTGCCTTCGAACTCTGCTCCTGTACTCGGACTGACATGTAGGCGTTTTTGTACAAACACTTCAGCACTTCAATATACCGATAGTCAATACGGCACCGCTGGAGAGACTCAAGCACTGCCCACGTCTCGATCGAATCAAAGGCTTTCTCATAGTCCACAAACGCTAAACAAAGAGGCAAGTTATACTCTTCGGTCTTCTGTATAACTTGCCGTAGCGTGTGGATGTGGTCTATGGTACTATAGCCTTTTCGGAAACCGGCTTGTTCCGGAGGCTGGAATTCATCAAACCTGCGACTGAGACGGTTCGTTATGACCTTCGAAAACAGCTTATAAACATGGCTCAAAAGCGAGATGGGTCTGCATCCAACGTAAATAAATAATATAATGGATCTTTTAGAAACCTCTCAAACATCAATCGGGAAATTAAACGAGTCGAGTCGAGTGGCGTAATACTAATTCTGATTTGCATACTATTAGAAATATCTCTTGAAAACATTTAAAAGGAATTGTTGGTGACTACTTATGCATGAAGGCTTTATTTTACATTATCCTCTAATTTTTACGCAATCTAATCGCACTAAACGATATTTTTGATTATATTCAGTATCCACAGCGAGTGACACTCGCAGACTGATTTTGAATTTGACAAGTGAAATGCAAGTATCCCTGCTAGGGTTAAATTTTTTGCTTCATTAATTTTGACGTATTAGGCATCTGGAGACTTATATATCTATGTATCGTTGCATCTTTGACAACATCCGTGAAACAAATGACGAGATGACAAGAAACGTTGGAATACCTTATGTACAAAGGTGATATCTCATAAAGCATAGACTAAAATATATACTAGGAAAAATGTCATAAAGTATTTGACATCGATGAGCTCGTCGACGTATCATTACAGAATCGCACGGCTGGCCAGATGGATGCCGAATAAAATTTGATTTTCGTCCTACACACGTCACAAAGTCTGCTAGTACGTATTTGCTACAACCACTCACGAATTCGTTTGCGTGACATAAATTATTATCACTAAATGTGGAAATACCTTTTTACAGCCTAAACGTTAGCAAACAGACTAAACAAACAATAAACAAAGTTTGCTCATAATTACATTGAAGATTTCAATGAAATTCGACTTGTGAGTTTACAGGAAAAAACTGCACGGCAAAATCAAACTCCCACTCGTATGGGACGAGTGTTGAGTTAATTTTATAGACCAATAGCCACACTGGTTAATCGATATGTAATGGAAAACTTTATCGCTCGGAGAACGATTAGTACCTAATACTGCCCAATGACCGAAGTCATAACTTTGTCGTGTGTGTATCTTGGGGCAAGTTTATATAGCATATTATGTATATAGAAGCGAAAGGATGTTAAATGGAAATTTGTTAGTGGGGAGATGGCCGTAACAGCTCTTGTTGCCCTCCATGAGGAGATGGAATTATTAAGAGAGAAGAATATTCCCCCCGCCGTCAGAATACAAACCTTATGAGACAAGGAAACCCAACATGCCTACTGGTGGTAGGTCTTTATTGCAAGAGATTGCCGTCTTAGTCAGTACCACCGCCGTGCCAGACAACCTACCACGAAGCAGTAGTGCGCAATCATTACTGTGTAAGGGTGTGTTGTGCATTGTAGCTAGTGGAATCTCTGGTCCAAAGAGGCTTAATAACCAATGTCTTGAGGTGAGGAGCACAGTGACGGGTGCAGTCCTAAGCTGTGAGTGGCCTGCAACTGTCATGGCAAGCGTAATGCTTACCATCAGGCACAGGACTTGCCCCTCTTATGCCCGTTTTCACCAACATTTTAGGTAACACCTAAACCAGTTAGGTAACACTTAGTAGTACAAAAATGTCATCTAATTTGGCTTAGGTGTTAACTAAAGTGTTGGTGAAAACGGGCATTATTGCCTAATGGCTTGACCCGAGGACTCATCAGTCGCAATATTTGGCCAATGATATAATATTTTTCTCTGAAAACATACAACGATTCCAGGAAAGGCGATATGTGTGGTTAAACATTCACAGTAACCGTGACCCCGAAGTAGTTACTTTGCGAACACGGTTGGCTAATTCCTTGAAAAAGATTCATAAAATTTAAACCAAATAAATGACTCCTTCATATCTTCAAAAGACCGTAAATAGTTTAATTACTTATTGAGAGAGGTTATTAGTTATACCTCGAGGTGCTAATATAACAATTGAAAGAAAGAAAGAAAGAAAATATTTATTGCCAAAAAAACATAGTAACAAAACAAAAAACACATTTAAAACATCAGGATTTAACCTTAATAATGCTTAATAACCTGTTTTATGGCAATAGGAGTACGCTCAGCACTGAACTGTGTTAGCAATTACGACGTTAATAAATGCTTATAATGCTATTTTATAAAAAACTAGCTGCATCCCGCGGTTTCACCCGCGTGGTGGTGGATGACGACGATGATGATGATAAAAAGAATCCTAAGTCCTTCCCGGGATAATATCTATCTCCTTCCCAATTTTCATCGAAATCAGTAAAGTCGTTTACGCGTGATACGATGATTAAATTCCTATTTAAAGTCAAGTACCTACTTGATGTGTGTACCAAATTTTATCAAAATCTGTCGGTAAATAGCGCAGCAAACTTCCCCCTTTTTAGGAAAAGTCCCCCACCCCACCCCACATAAAATCACTGATGACTAAAAGTTATATTAAATGATAAAACATGCATACTGTATACCAAGTTTTGTCTAAATTGGTTGCAAAATGCGACCTGTACAGGAAGACAAACGAACAACCTAACAAATATACGGACAGATGAAAGTCAATTTGCTCAGCTGGGCTATTATGTATCTCAGCTGCTAAAAAATGTGGATTGAAATCTGAAAAAATGGCCGCTCTTTGTCACTTTTATCAGTTTTAGTGATCAACTTACTAACATTTTTGCTTACTGGAGTTGCCAAAACTGACATAGAGCCCCCATTTTTCAAGATTTCAATCAACATTAAATTTGTTAGGAACTGAGATACATAATAGTCCTACTGGTAAAGCGGAGACTCTTCGGTCGTTGCGCTCGCTAGGTCAATTATATTTTGGAACAACATTACAAAGTATGGCTTGAGGTGGCATCAAAAACATATAATCAGTAGCTGTGTATATGATAAAAAGTACCAAATAAACATAACTATATCATCGCGACTGAACAAAGCCAATTAAAAATAAACAAATGAGAAAATATTAAGTATTTATGACAAACGTTGCTTTGATCGTTGCTACGTGAAAAGACTACCTGCATACCTTAAAATAGAGTCATAAAACGTGCAGAGGAAATATCGAGAAATATTTCTTTGGACTCAAAGACGGAATACCTTAAACAAAGTACGTGTACGCGTTTGAAAAAAGAACCGATAAATAACCGTGCGCTTTGTTGGTTTCCCTCAGCCGTCACTTTCCTGTCGTTTTATAAATATCTCCTACGTAAGGTATTATTACAAAATGCTACTGACAACAAATATTTTGGAATCTCGCAACATACTGCACGGCACCACACTGACTTTGTCATCACACATGACATAATATCCTACTATCATTAATCTTCTGCCGTGCGATTCTCTAGTGATTCATCGATGCGCTCGTCGACGAGCTCACCGATGTCAAGTACTTTACGAGATATCGCCCTTGTACACAAGGTTGTTTTTCCAACGTTTATTGTCATCTCGTCATTTGTTTCACGGATGTTGTTAAAGATACAACGATGTTTGCTCTTAGAGAATCACACAACTAAATTTTACAAGATAATACTATAAATTAAATTAACAGACAGGGTTGTAACTTCATATAACAACAACACTTTATAATTATTTGTATTTGTGAATGATTTTATGCTGAAATGCATTAATATATGTTAGTACATTAGTCAGCTCCTGCTGAAGAAGTACATGGCGGTACGCTATACGTGCTATCCCGACGCACCTATACGAGGATGTGGTTTAGTGAATATTAGTTGAATGGGATGAGCCAATGTTTTCTTCTTCAGTAAGAACCTTTTCAGAGCTTTTTATTCTTAAGAAGACCGCTATGGATGGAGGTCCATCGCGAGGGCTGCATTACTTAAGCAATAAGAACACGTAATTTTTTATTTTTTATTGCAATAGTGAAGTTGTATAAAAATTACATTCGCACACAAGTCTGAACCTGTGGAGGATCTATTTTGCTATAAAAATTAAAATCCCATGATAAAAACTGAAACAAAAGGAATCGTCTTCAACTACGACCACTCTGTCAAGAGTAAACTACAAAGGAGGAGGATGAATAACCTTTTAACTTACACCAATAGGCTTAAGTCTATTGATGTAAGTCAATATTTATAATTGTGGTTGTTACTCCGACGATCAAATATCCGGTTTTCAATGTTAGGTAACTCTTGCAACAGAGATTGTGAAAGTTTAAAAATGTAAACCAATCCCTTAGTAATATATGTTTGTCGCCGAATTGTTGTAAGAACCGTAAGTATTCAAAAAAACTAGTGAGTCAAAGTTCATCAAAAACTCAGAATTTTTTTTCGATAGATTGTGACCAGAAAATTAAAATGCAATGAAACATTTGAATATCCTTATGTTTATAAACTCACGATAATATTATGTCTATAATCTAACCAAATGCTTTCGCATCATCTCCCGCAAAATGTTATACTTTCCTCTGATATAGGCCGGCGATGTCGGTGGCACGAACTCAGTGCTGGGTCTTCGGAACTCTACCCTCTCGACTGAGATGAAATTGTTTGAAAAGTTCAGGTTAATGTTTGTTCCAGATATACCAATCGTTCATCTTGCCGTGGTGGCGACAGGTGGTGTGGACGTTGCTGTTCGCGGGCATGGTGGTGGTGGCGACGGTAGGCAACCTCGTCGTCATATGGATAGTGCTGGCCAACAAGCGGATGAGGAGCGTTACTAATTACTTTCTAGGTCAGTTCAGTGTCTGAAAGTTCTTGTGTATTTTTTTTACATTGACAATGGTCACAGGGTGTTAATATGTATTTAGGTACACAATATTACCATAGAGTCAACAAATACATTTTCTGATACAAATTCAAGTTACGTGTCGAAATTATATTATGTTTTATTGAAAAATATACGCTTTCTCTTCTTGTACAGACTCTACATGTTATAAATAAATATTTGTCCATAAAACTTATAACATACCTTGAATTTTTATCAGAAAATGTGTGTTATCTGTTGTAGTATTGGGTCTATATTACTAGCTATGCTCCGTGGTTTTACCCGCGTGGTGATGGATGATGATGATGAAAGTATCTTTTGTCCTTCCACGGTACATAATCTATCTCCTTGCTAAATAACATTACGATCTGTTCAGCCGTTTAGGTTAGAAAGTAATCATTAAAAACTAAGTACTCCTCTATCTCTCTCTCCCTCAGAACGACGCTTATTTGTGAATCCCAACTTGAAAATAGATCCCAGTGTATATCGTACGGTAAGTGCATATCCCTTCAAAGGTCGATGTCATTATAACAATGAAATTTCTATTGTGTCTGGTCGTGCGACCTTTGATGCATTATATGTAATGTCAAATCCACTCAAGTAGGTAGAGATTCACAACTATATCCCATTTCGCTGTTCCATAACTGCTTATCTGAACTAATCAGTTTCATAAGAAAACATTGATGTGAACTTTCTCTAGATTCAAAGTTCAAGTTTCATTATCTAAAATTACTTTCGTAAAGCTTCGATAAGACAGACTATAACTTGTGTGGTTTACGAGTATCACTCAAGAAATCGCACGTTATTAGACCGTTCCATCGTGTATGTTAAAACAATATGTATGTTATGTACTTCATATTTATATATAGGTATTTCTAAGTATTTCTTTAATTAAAAATACTTAGTAATACCGCGGATAAGTGCTATACCTACTCAATACGGGGACAGAGTTAAATAATATTAAATTCCCACCGTCATGAGAATGTGAATGGAAACCAGATTTACAAGGTGATAGGCTTCCCTGCTCCTGCACGGAGGTCGTCTTGGTCGGTACCAGTGCCAAATGTTCTACCGCGAAGCAATAATTCCTGACACATTAAGGCGAAATGAGTGTAGATTACGACCAAATTTCCTGATTTGACATCGCGAAAACTTAGTTTTTCGACGCTTAAAGCTAATAACCGAAGTTTGAAAAAAAAAAGTAGTACAAATTGAATATACGTTCATATGAAGTATGGGAGTCAATACACGATCGAGCAAACTTGGCTCGATAGAAAAAAATCGGCAAAATCCCCAAAATTTTGCAATTTTTTGTACGTGCTTCGTGGGAAAAAGCATTTTTATTCAATTATTGGCAAATATATTTCAATGAATGTATCATATTCGAATTTCTAATGAAATTTACTAGTGAACTATGGACTCCTTTATCATTCAAATTTAGTCATTTGATTGTACGAACTAAATATAAAAAGTATTAGCACGTTTTCAATTGCATCTTCTCATTACATCGCCCAATCTGATAAGCAATTGTCAACCTTATGTAAAGCATCGTAAATTGTTTTAAAATTAGGATTGGACCGCGCCTTAACTGTGTCAGGTAGCAAAAGAAAGATACTCTAAAACCAATGTCTCGGGGTTACGAGCAGTGCACACAGTGCAGTACTACACAAGAGTACAGCTTGACACTCTGGGTGGCACTGCAACTGTTATGGGCAAGCGTAATGTGCAACTCATAACTAAATTGCATAAAAACAGTGCGTATTACATATACTCGAGCTCAGAGGATTCAATACAAAAAAGGATCATAAAGTACCTACGTACAGCTTTGTATGATTTGTCTCTCACACGTTGAACATAATCATAGCGACAATTAAATGCTTTCACGTAAATACATGAATAAGCCTAACGAACTTTCTGTTGCAGTGAATCTTTCAGTAGCAGACGCGATGGTGTCGACACTCAACGTGACGTTTAACTTCACGTACATGCTGAACTCCGACTGGCCATTCGGACACTTCTACTGCAAGTTCTGCCAGTTTATCGCCGTGCTGAGTATATCGGCTTCTGTGTTTACACTGCTAGCTATAAGTGTAGACAGGTCAGTATGGTTTATTAGGCTTTAAAAAATCTTGGTCACATTATATTCAGCCATCTACCAGTAGATATTAAAATATTTATAGTATTATAAGATGACAGTATTCTCGAAATGCGACGAATCGAGTAAAATTGAAAGAAATCGCATAATCTGTAATCACCACCGCCGGGAAGACTGATGACGTTGGAGACCTACCATGTGCCACCATCTTACCATCCACGACCACTCTGCCAAGAGTGCCCGACTAGGAAGAAGAAGAAGAAGTATTATAAGTTATATTAAAGGAAAACTTAGAACTGTGAGACATTCTAATAGGCTGGTACCATTCAGGGCTTGTATGCGCGCGCACTCATACGCACGCGTCACAACACGCACACTATCGCAAGTATATCTGTTGCTATGGGCCACCTTTTTGTCTTTCTATGTTTATGCTTAACAATACATACAGAAACAATTATAATAAATATGTTAATAAATCAGTTATTTAGTCAAAGATGGTTTAAATTTTATATTAAAATGAACCATCCGTATGAACAACAAGCTTCCAAGACATATAACAATGCGACCATAGTCATGTCTCGTAGCAACAAGTACACCTAGCCTATTTTAAAGCGTTATACCAATTATAACCATGTCACGTCACACTATTAATCTACAAGACACGTGTCGGTACACAGGTTTTAAATAATTTGCGATAAGCTTCTATTGTTTTAGATCTATTTATATGTGTCTAACTCAAAACCATAGAACACGTTTCTCTATTAAACACCATCAAAATCCCTTCGAATAACTGATTTTGTAAGGTATCGCTATGATTATAAGTCACAATGGTTCTGATTGGCGCTGAATTCGTCAATAGCTCCCAAACTAATATAACTTTTATCCTATGTGCGGGAAACATTTCAGTAAAGAGATCAATATGCGATGAAACTTATTCGTGAAAACTCAGACCAAATAAAAAAGTCAAGACAGAATGTTGTGAACAGAGCAGTGAGGCCGGTTTTCTATGCATGTAGTGCGTGAATCGGTGCTGCCATGATAATTTAAATTACCCCATAAAAATAACGTTATCAAATTATTAACGTTATAAATTTAATAAAGATATAACGTTATTAGTTTTAATATAAAAATAGGGTTCCTACATTAGGTGTCGGTAAAAAGTAGTGGCATTGGGTAGTGAAAGAGAAAAGACAAAGAGTTTCAGAAATAAAATTACTCGGTGTAACTGCTAGTTTTATTTAAAAACCTTTATGCTGAATTATTTTTTGTACGCTTGTCGTTTACTTGGCACTGATTTAGAAATACTTTCTAATTTAGCAATATGGTGGAATCTAATGTTTAAGTATTTCTCAATTACACACCGTATTAAATTAAGTTTATGTTCCTGCCCCACATATTCATGTTTTGACTCTAAATTGATAAAAATCTGATTGTTTCCAATGAATTTCTTTAATATGTTCAAGACTATAGTTTGGTGTTGATTTTCTGCGGTTATTGCAATAATTTCATTCAATAATTTTCGAACAACTGCTTCACAAGTGACACAAATGTCAAAAAGATCCTTAGACGGGAAGCGAAAACCGCCTTTGTTTTTTAAAGTAATGAGCTTGGGAAAATAAAATTTCTCATCAGTCTGCAAGGCATCTTAACATTTAGAGCATTTTATGGTTTTAACAAGATAGTGCACTGTACTTCCAGATACGTAACCAATTATCATTTTTCTGTAGTCACCATAATATGAATTGTCATGTAAACAACTGGCCCAATCAAATGATTCATTAACAATTTCATTAAGAAGTTGCAACGAAGAATTTTCAATGGTTTCTTCTTCTTCGTTTCTATACGATGATGAAGTGCTATTTATAATTTTAATTGTTGAAGTGCAATTAAGTATTGCTATGTGTTCTAAAGGAACACAATTACTTTTTGCAAGACATTTTAATTCTAAATGACATAGTATTTTTTGTAGCTTGCTTGTAAACTGTCTTACGTTAGGGTTATCGTTGAACCCTCCATGCATCCTAATAGACGTAAATAGAATCTCCAAATGATCCTGGCTTAATTTATAAGTAGATAAAAAAAACAGCCTTTTTTCATATTCTATGTACTTCGTATAAAGCGCTTTTAAACTTTCAATATTTATTAATGTACCTATGAATCCTGCTTTGCATTTTTCTTCTACGACTGGTTTATAAAATCGCGTGATGACAAAGACTGGTCGACCATCTCGTATAACTTTCCGCATACTAACTACACACAACAACATTCAATATAGATACACCCTAAAAACAAAAGACTTCAATAGAAATATGGTTTATTTTTACAAAAATACATAACCGCCTTCAATATGTACGAAATTGAAAATCCAGTGTGAAATTAATGCGAGTCCATATTAAAGGTATCAGGTTTCCAACAAAAAAATAATTGTTCAAATCGGTTTATAAATAACGGACTTATGAGGTAACAAGTATTTCAAACAATAGAACCTAATTGCGAACCTACTCCTTTTAGATGTCGGTTGAAAATAAACTAAAAATAAAAAAAAGAATGCCTATTTTTTTTAATTTGCTTTCAAACGACGGAACCGGTTTTGTATAAAGATATTGCGTCGAGTGTCATACAATATTATATTTAAAGAAAAGTCTAATTGAGAACGTACTTCTTTTTTGAAGTCGGTTAAAACACGTTGATAAACTATTATAAAAACGTACCCGTATTAACATAATATATATACTAAATATTAAGATTACCCAATAATAGGGTAAACCTTACAGGCTTTACCATGGCAACACTTTCTATGTTCCAAGCAATAACCTTTATTTTTATTTATTTAAAATATTGCTTTCCAAGTTACTTACGTGTGAAATGTGATTCCATCCTTCTTTTTATATTTTGATGTTTGTTTTAATACCGTTTCACGACACAATTCGGCATTTTGACTGGTAAATTTGTTGATTTACTTTACGTGTTGCTTCCACGCGCAGCGATAGTTCGACTGACGAGTCAAGGCGTAGTTTCGTTGTGCGTGTGTGTGTGTAATTGTGTATGTACACGGCGAGGCGTAGTTTTACCGGCTTCACTTTTCTGTTCACAACATTCTGTCTTGACTTTTTTATTTGGTCTGAGCGTGAAAATTGACAAATAGTTCAGTCAAATTAGGCGATGTTTTGCAAAAGTGTGGAAATAATACGCGACAGTAGGTTTTATATGCTTTAAGAATCATACCTAGCTCAATGCCTACGAAACTTAACCTCCGGAAGAGGGTTTAATCTAGTAAAAATTTTGTTAATATATAATAATAAAAATTTAAAAAAAAAAATTCACGAAGGAGTGGCGGTCGCTATATTTTTTTACTATATTTAAAGTATGTTTAGATATTATGGGGGCCTATCTCGTGAGTATTTACTATTAATATTACATTGATTGCCCCTAAAATGTACCTTCTTACCAAGTACATTTCAACCAACTTCCAAAAACAGGAGTATTTTGTCAAGGTGTAGGTATATTTTTTATGTATAATCACGAAAAACTTTTTGCAAAGTAGTAGTCCGATTTAAATAATTATTTTTTGTTTGGTAGAGTATACGTCTAAGGTAGTATATAAAGCCATATAATTTTACCTAATTCAGTCCAGATATCAATTACGATATTATCGAGATAGGTAAAACATTTTTCAGTTATTGGATCATAACTCAAAAACCGATTGTCCGGACTACCTTGGACGTATACTCTACCAAACAAAAAGAATTATTAAATTCGGACTACCCTGTAAAAAGTTATGCATATTAGTATTATGATTGCACATAAAAAATATACACATCGACTTGATAAAATATCCCTGTTTTTAGAAGTGGGTTGAAAATATATGGTCCGTAACTTGCACATTGGTGCAAATTTGTCTAAACGTTTATGAAGCTTATAAATACCTAAATAACGGATTAAATTTCTTTCTAAGGAAAGAAATTTAAAAGTTTTCAACGTAATGAGGTGAATTCAGTTTATTTCGGTGGCTTCGCATTCTATAGACCATTGGAGCAAAGCCGCTGTTAGGTCGGTTAGTTTATGTCCAACAGACAAGACAAGAAATCATATCCGTCTAAACATGACATCATTGTAGGTATATATACTATGCATACATACTCACATTTTACGTATTTTGCATATTTGAAAGCTTTACGTAAAGATACTATTCCACTTTGTGTTAATCCTGAGTAAAAGCTATATATCCGTTTCAATTATAGTTTAATGTACCTAATACTAAATCATAATAATAAGCTATAAACTCATATTTAACGAATATTATACCTAATTACTCCTGAATTCACCAGGTACGTGGCTATAATGAGCCCTCTGCGGCCGAGACTTGGTAAGCGCGCGACCCTCGGCATCACGGCTGCCATCTGGGCGTGGAGCTGCATCATCAGCAGTCCCAATCTAATCTACTTCACCACAGACAGCGACGACTTGCCAGATGGGAGTGTCAGGTAAGGATCTTGAGCGGATATACTTTGTTACTCGTTAACACCCATGTCCTAAATCTTGTATGCACTCCAAAACCGTAGGTAACCTGGATTTCGTCAACCAGTGCATAATCTTACTAACTGTGCATAATTTTTACATTACCAAATACAGAATAATTATTTCGTATAAAATTATTAAAAAAAATAACGTTTGCACCTCCTACCCCACACTAGGATGCCCTGTTTCTCGGAAGGCTTGGACAGTGGACACATCCAAAAGCACATCACAACATTCATAACCTGGAAATATCAATCACTGATCATCACACAAATTATTCCCGAAAATGAGATCCTGCGCTTCGAAAGTCAGTGCCAACTAGGGCTTAGAAATGCAATTTTCCGTGAAATCGTGCTGTGTTCGTTACCCCTGTACTTTGTTTTTGAGTCTTTTTCATTTATGGAGGATCCCAATAATCTATCTATCCACGGTTTTCCTTACTACCGATAGAAATTTAACATAACGTTCATACAAATAGTGTCAAATATCTACCTCTAGTAAGAACCGGCGATAGATATATTATTGGGACCGGCCGTTAGACGCGTCGCATAGCAAAGCATCTAGCTATCTTCGCGTTTCTTTCAAGGATATTTTATAAAATAAGAATATCATGACAATTACAAACATTTACTCTAGATATTTTAAGTTTATAAAATTACTTAAGCATTATCTAAGAAAGCAATTTCTAAAAAACGTTCCATGATTTATCCGAAAGGACTGCAATTGGTCTTACCAAATGGTGCAAAAACGAGTATATACACGTTTTGTTTTTGTTCAGAAAAATTACTTCTTGTTAACAAATAAAATATTTACGAATAAATTCGCGAATTTCAATCATGTACTATATAAAATTCTCCAATGAATCAGAAAATATGTCACAAAAGTATCCAAAAAGCCATAATTAATCATAGAAGCCATGCAATTAATTAGCTAAAACATTTGACGCGACACGAACATCAATCATTTAAATGGTGGACAAACAAGGGATCGTTCAACATGAGTTGTGAAGTCCTTTAGCTAATGAGTTCGAAATTAATGCTCAAGGCTCGATGTAACTTAACTTTTAACATCTTTTGCGTCGTTTGGTAACCAACTTACCATTCTCGTTAACATTTGCAATTGTACTAATACATATTATGATATAACTAACTGCACCTCGCGGTATCACCCGCCTGGTGATGGATGATGAAAAAAAAATCAAAATTGTATCTAAGCCCGTTCACCTGAGGCGTGATTAAGTGACAAACCTCCACTGATCCAAACATTTGCATTTATAACATTAAGTAAAATAAATGTAAAAACTTTAGATGAACGTGGATTTTTGTTACTGCACGCAAAACGGCTGGACGGATTCGGATGAAATCTGGTATGTAGATAGATGAGGCGCTGGATAAACCCATATGATACTTTTCATCATCATCACTCTTCACGCGCAGCTAGTAATATTATAAGAAGAGTAGGATGGTAAATGCTAACGAGAATGTTAAATTAGTTAATTAGCAACCTAAGACAGATGAGGCACTGGTTTAACACATAGGATACTTTCATCATCAACCTTGGTGAAGGATAATTATAAATTAATATTAATAAGGGTGATAATATCAATAATTATTCCGCGCCGATAGTTGCGTTGAATAAACTAAAGTAGAAGTCGTATTGAAGGATGAACCCTTTTTGTTGAAAAAATGTTCTCTCTATACTGAGCGTAGTTGTTAGTAGGTTTTATATTTCAGTTTACTAATGTCCATTATCTCACCTCATTGAGCGATCATCCCTCCGTTATTTGTTATCCTCATTACAGAGAGTCGTGACGTGACCTCCTCCACCAAGTATTCGATCCTTTATAATTGAACGCCATCTCGAGCTGTTGCCGGGGCTTTGCAGAGCCTCGTGTACTGGAATCTCGAGTGTGGAGCGTATCTGGTCGGACCACCGCATCGAACTGCTAACTCCGAGATTTTTCCCTTCTATTTTGCCTGTGACCATCTTGTCTGGCTATGTGACTGAAGTACTCGGCATGTGGATGAAAGTCTGACTCATATATTCAGTTGTTAAGAATGGAGACGTTAGTCCGGTGCGCCGTCCACGGTATTCGCAGGATCCTTTTCCAGCACCACATCTAGAATGTGTCGATGTATTTAAGATCTGATACTTGATGGGTCCATGTCTCAGCACCGTGTAGCATTGAGCGATAATGCGATATAAATGTAGCATAAAAGCTTTTCCTAAGTATACAAATACATAAGCACTCGCATTTTAAAAACTGCAAGATTGTATGTAACACAACACTCTCTCTTATAATTCAAAGAGCGAACGATAAGAAATATATTTATTCCATTAGTAGTATATTAGCATATATCCTTGTCTACCAGTAAATAAATAAATATGAATTTTACAACACCTAGACACCGCGAACGTCGTGAATACTTAACGAAGAAATATTGCAGAATTACGTAAGCATGAGCCGGTACTTCGCGGAATCTCCAGACGATCTTCATATAAAACTTTTTATAAAGTCGGTAACGCGAAGTGAAGTAATTGAGGAAGGAAATAGCTACAAATGCAATTAATGTTGCAGAAGAAGCGTACTTACCACCTAGCTAGTGAGGGCTTTTATACGATTCACATAGTTAGCAACAGCGAGGGAGATTTATTTCAGTGGTCTATTTTAAAATGAAACAACGTAATCAGAACCATGTCTTGGCAAACATAAAGGGACTGACCGGTTGGCGCAGTTGGTAGCAACCTTGCCTTCTGTGCAGCTAGTCCATATGTGTGCATGCATATAGAAGTATTTATATCAGTCATCAGCCGTTTGATTCACTAAGGGTGCTATCAGACAGACAGTTATCACGTTTTCAAGCAGTACGTGTTCTTCTCCTGCGTTCCAACGTGCATAGCTCAGCATACCTGCTGTGTGTTATGTCTATGAACGCAATATAACAAACTCAGAACGCGAACGCCGAGCGCTAGAACGCGTGACTGTTTTCTGTCACATAGGACCCTAAGGAATGCTTCGTCGTTGCGATCGTCGACGTGCTCACCGAATGTCAAATGGGTAAGCGATATGATATCGCCCTTTTTGACATGGTTATATTCCGATGTCAATTAGATACTATTTCACTCTCTTAGAGGATCGCACTGCAGGTAGTTATAGTAAAGTATAGGCTCTTCCAGGTTTGGGACCGGAAATCGTGTATGTTGTAAAAAAAAATATCATTATCTCATTTTATATAATATAAAGTTTAGTACACACATTGTTGCAAATTACTGTAAAAAAATTCCGGTTTTAAGATTATGAGCGGGTCTACTGTTTGCTGAACTACTGGTATTAATAGTTTTCACAAATAATTAACTGAGAAATTTAAAATAAAATAAAATTACGTGTTGGTACTCAAAGGTCTCCTTCATCGGCTGCCATGTAGGAACCAATAGAATGGTTCCATGTAGGAACCTGTAGAATAGTTCCATGTAGGAACCTGTAGAATGGTTCTATGTAGGAACCTGTAGAATGGTTCCACGTAAGAACCTGTAGAACGAGTCACGTCCATGTTTTTCCAACAGCTTTGCAAATGTCATATTTTCTAAGTGGTCTCCTGCTCTTTCAATTACCTCCTTTTTTATACCACAGCATGCGCGGTGAGATGATGATTCCACAGATACGGTCGACAAATTTGTGTGAAATTTGAGTAGAATGGTAAAAAATAAATATAAGAGGCAATTACACTCGTTGCACACGTAGATTACCGCTAGGTTAAGCCTCAAAGATATAGTAATTTTGCAATATAATTAAATCCCCCACCAAGTTAACGTGATATAAAGTTGATGAAGCTTATAACACTAATCTGGAACATTCTGCAAGATTGTGGAATACTTGAGGTGAGCTGGCTGTCTTGATAATGTAATAAAGCAAAGCGCGCTGGTTCTGAAAGAGAAAGTTTGAATACAAAAGTTACGATATTTCTTACATTATATAAAATTAGCTCCACGAAACTCGGCAAGTGAGAATTAATAAACGTAATCAATCCGAGTAATAGAACAGGCTTGATTTTGATTTGAAGAATATTAAGTAACCAGATGACCCGCCAGCGGCTTCGCTCGCGTGGCCTCGTGGGATACGGTAATTACAGATTTCAATGGGTCAGATTTCAATTAGGGGTCGAATTTCACAAAATCCCGTCTTAGTGAGTACATAGGTCCAAAAAAGAACCCCCATGCAAAATTTTACTCTTTTAGAACTCGCAGTAACGAAGTTTCATACAAACTATCAACCCCAAAAAAACCCTTAGGGGTTGAATTTCATATAATCCCGTCTTAGTGAGCACCTACGTCCTAAAAAGTACCCCCATGCAAAATTTCAAACCTTTAGCACGCGCAGTAACGAAGTTTCAGACAAACTATCAACCCCAACAAAAACCCCTTAGGGTTGAATTTTATAAAATCCCGTCTTAGTGAGCACCTACGTCCTAAAAAGAACCCGCATGCAATATTTGAAACTCCTAGCACTTGTAGTTTCTGAGATTTCTTGATGAGTGAGTGACCTTTCGCTTAAATATATATATATATATATATATAAGCGAAAGGTCACCCACTACTATATATATATATATATATATAGATTAGCAGGTCTGTCACTGCCAAAAAAATAATTAATGTGCTTACTATGAAGTAAATTCCTCACTAGAATCTGCTTGATCTCTCGGATATTAATGAACTCTTTGACCTCAATATTGGTATACCCTTACTTTTGTACTCTATATATATATATATATATATATATAGAGTACAAAAGTAATAATGTAGAGATATCTCTACATTAAAGAATATATTGACGAAGATCACGTTTAATTGTGCGCAACATTCTTAAACTTTTGTTAGTTTTCCTTTCTGTTTGCTTTATTCCTTTATCGTTAAAGTTTGCATATATACAGCAATGATTTAGGGTTAGGGATTAAATCTCTGGGTTGTAGTCCTTCTGTCATGGGCAAGCGTACGCCTTGCCATGTTCTATAACAACAATAGTTTACTATTGTTTACTAGCAAATGAAGAACATGGCAAGGCGTACGCTTACCCATGACAGAAGGACTGCAACCCAGAGATTTAATCCTTGGCTCTAAAACAAATCTTGTAAACGAAGCCCTAAAGTCGCTACAAGCACTTCCCCTACATAATATGGTCGTCGGAGAAACGACAAGGTATAATAACTAAACTATTATATTGTATTCAACAGGCGGGTGTGCTTTTCCGAGTGGCCTGACGGCATGACCACACAGTCTCAATTGGAATATATGTAAGTACATTAAAATAAACCGAATACCTACGCATCCATTAAGGATCGCGAGTAATAGGCGAGTAACATCCCGATTTATTGTAAGGAATCGGGAAAATTCAACGTGCGCTAACATTGCTTCTATTTCCAGCGCGAAAAATGCGTGGTGAATTATGAATTTATAAAATCACAGTTTCAAGGGCGTTCGACATTTGCGAAATATCATGATCGAGAATACTGTTAGCAGATTAAATATATATATTGTAAAAGCAAACAACAGCTGCGAGATTTTATCATTACGATCTTGAATTGATCTTGCTGAAATCATTCAATCGTGTGGAAACATGGATGAGTTTTCGTTTTTCTTCGGCTATAACCGCTTTCCTATTGTATCATTTCTCGTCAATATTTATTTTTTATTAATGGAACGTCTGCATTCGTATTCCGAAGGACTGATAAAACATCCAATCTCCATAAAATATGCTTAGCGTCTCGTTATTTATCTGTCTTGCACTTTTCACAAGTTTTATACAGAGTGTTTGGTAGAGGGACCGACAAACCAAATGAGCGTGTTCGAGGAGAAAAATAAATCCCCGATACCCCAATTTTTTTTTAATTTTTTTGTGAATTTTCTCGTTTTCTCCAACATTGTACCTATTTACCACCATAACATTTGTAAAGTATGTTTTAGACCGGATGTGTTTAGTTTTTACAAATTTTACAAATGTTATGGTGGTAAATAGTTACAATTTCGGAGAAAAATCACAAAAAAAAAGTTAAACATATTGGGGGGTCGGGGATTTTTTATGGCCAACTTGTATTCTCCAAGTGGTCCCCCGAACACGCTCATTTGGTTTGTCGGTCCCTCTACCAAACACCCTATATATTAATAATAGTTATGAAGTCACATTGTAACTTGGAAACCGATAAACGTAATAGATTTGATTGATTATTAACTACTCATTGCAATAAAAACTTTTTTTTCTAAGCGGCTATATTCTCGAATCGTCGACGCTACTGGCAAGCTGCACCAACTAGCAAGCGGCAAGATTATGGTCTATTGTTTTTTTTATGTTTTAATTTTAAAATCTAAATTGATCTAACTATAATGCGGTCCTACCTTAGTACACCTTAACAAAAAAAATATGAGTAGTAAAATAATATATATAACCAAAAAAGTTTTCAGAATGATAAAACTGGTTAATAGTTCTGTAGGTAATCCTTAATACGAGTATCAACAAATTGAACACTTTTAGAAACTTATTGAACTTCGTAAATTTATATTCAACAATTTCACACGGGTTAATCGCGTATATTTAATGATCCTTGACGTTTTAGTACACTTGTTAGTGATCGTAGGTATCTAGCAGACAGATGATAATTACATTTTATAGAGTAATGAAATTTCTTCTGCTGCCTAGCCGCCGGTTTCAATAACCTATCTAACGCCAGCACAGTATAAATATAAAGAAACAGTACGTAAACTAAGCCTAGTTAAGCTAAAATAAACTTATACGTGACCACTCTTTTTGACGCGGCCTCACTACTGACAGCACCGCGACAACCGCTTAGGGCTCTCGTCGATGCGCATGTTTGTGTGAGTGAGCCGTTTCGAACGTCTGTAGGTAGCAGTTCGTAAACAAACCCTAGTTAAGCTGAAATAAACTTATACGTGACCATTCGTCTTGACGCAGCCTCACTACTGACAGCACCGCGACAACCGCTTAGGGCTCTCGTCGATGCGCATGTTTGTGACTGAGCGAAATAGGTAGTTTCCGTACTGTTTCTCTATATTTATACTGTGACGCCAGTTTACCCTACTAGAGATAAATATTAATTTAACACTATTAATTTGTATGAAAGTTATGTATAATTTATATCCGTAGTAAGGAAAATTGTAGATAAATAGATTATTGAAACCTGACTTATACTTTTAAAATCAAATGTTTAGTTACAACGTTGAGTTTGCAGGATTTATTGAACTTATATCCTCAAATAAATTAAATTAATCATTTAATATTATCAATCTTAAATGAATGAATTTAAAATTTTATAGGGTATATGTCATGGCATTTTATTTTTGACGCTTCGAATACTTTTTATTCATCGTGGTGTCGAGTAGATGGTACTTGTTCTTGTAGAGTAAACATTTTCGTGTGCCGCCTAATTTAGTATCGACATTGAATTATACAACTATAAAAGGATAATTTTATATTATTTTATCCCGATTTTTCGAGCATTTTCAATGAAATTATACGAGATTTAAGTTGTTTAATATAAATATGTAAGAATCGTGAAAGCCTAAGAGATCATTAGTATCGGCATGTTGTAATTGTCTGCCGTGCAGTACTGGAGAAATGAAACCTTGACTACATTTTCAGGTATAACGTTGGGTTTATGGTGCTGACGTACTTCCTGCCCATAATTGCTATGACATTCGCGTACACACGAGTCGGAATAGAGCTGTGGGGTTCGCAGTCTATCGGAGAGTGCACACAGAGACAACTTGACAACGTAAAGAGCAAACGACGGGTGAGTTTCAAGAGCTTTTGCATGTCGTTAAAATAAGTTTCCTATTAACTGTTATCTTTGTACGCGTAAATATATGACTTTAGTCACAATAACCGTCAAGGAAACTGGTGTGAATGTAACTCAGTTCCAATTAGAAATAACAATGTTATCAGCTCACATGAACAAGCGTGGAAGGGTTTGCAATTAATAATGTGTAAGTTGCTTATGTCTATATTTTATAATGAGGTACCTACGTATTTCCATCATTGTTATTATTTATAAATACAGCTCTTTGTGCTACATGTGGTATTACACAGACACTCCTTGGTACTATTTAAGTCAGGCTAACAAAGGTATAAGCAAAAAAGCAGGAACCGTCGATTGTGTGACATTCGAAAACAGAGAACTGCTCTGGCAAGAATACATTTCATATAATTAGCTCACGGTTGTACAATACTGCAAACGAGTGTAACAATATATATAGCCCTACTAACCTTGAAAAGCCTGTAAGAAAGCCGTAACTGTTTCGCTCAAAAAAATATCGTGTTATGATACGGAAAACCTCTTTAACATTATTAATTATTGGTTGGTCGAAAAGGTAAATATACACACACACGTTACACACACGCCATACACACACACTCACACACACACAGCCACAGACCTCACTCAGACAATAACATATAACTGATACATTAATTTGACTTGGTAGAAATGTAGAAATTCTTATAACTGTAATGATTCTAATGGTGTATAATGTAATTATAATTTTTTATCCAGTTCCAAGCATACAATACGTACAGATTTATAATAACCTAGGGCAGAAACTAGCAATCAAGATACAAGTGTATATATACCCAGTTAAGCAGGTAGAACCGCAAATTGTAACGCTGTACTAAAATTAATAAATAAATTTGAATTTGAAGTATATTTAGTATTAACATCTGGAATCGTACGTACTGGCATGCCATTGTAATTAACTTTTGTCGTGTCAGAATGAAACTAATTATAAAAATTTACAATCTTGAACGAAAACCCGCTTCAATCGAATGAGTTAATTGTAAACAAATTATATTTGCGTTGACTTGCCTATAATTTTATTTTATTTACGATGCTCGAAAGTCTCCATCGAGTTTCTTGACGGGTAGGCCTGGACTAGACGAAAATTATGTCAAATGCCCATGTTGTGCCTAACCCAATATCAGGTGGGAACTCAGAAGTTGTTGACGAATACGTCTACCTGATGACAGACAATCAAACTAGGCAGGTCCAACTTCGAGAAAGAGGTCAATCGTCGAATCCAACTCGGCTGGGCAGCGGTCCGGAAACTTCGGGAAGTCTTCTCGTCAACAATACCCCAGTGCCTCAAGACAAGAGTACTCGACCAATGTGTGTTACCAGTGATGACTTATGGCACTGAAACGTGGTCTCTTACTACGGGCCTCATAAGTAAGCTCTAAGTCGCACAACGAGCTATGGAGAGGGCTTCGCTCGGGGTTTCTCTACGTGATTGAATCAGAAATGAGGAGATCCGTAGAAGAACGAAAGTCACTGACATAGCCCAAAAGATTAGCCAGTTAAAGTAGCAGTGGGCAGGGCACATAGCACGCAGAGCAGATGGCCGATGGGGCCGGAAGGTTCTGGAATAGAGACCATGGACCGGCAAGCGCAGCGTAGGTCGTAGATACAGATCGCAGCACGACCTAGGATGCATTCCGCTTCCAACCGGTCCTTTTGGAAAATTATGGGGGAGGCATATGTTCAGCAGTGGGCGTCCTACGGCTGAGGTGATGATGATGATATGTACAGTAGTATTTGTCTAGAAATAGTCTACTATTATGGCTTGTTATGTATTGCTTCAACGACAACAGGAGTTGAACGAGTCGAACTGCAGTTGCCGCGGTAGATTGTTGTTCGTTGTGAAATAGTAAAATCGGCCTCCTGGTAAAGAATCAATACTAAGACGTTATCATTGGTTTCTAATCCAGATCGTCACTCAAAAGCGCCCCCTTTCGTCTTTCCAAGTTCTTTGGTTTGTTGTTCCAGTCCCTCTCATGTAAGCTGCACTTTGTCACAAGACGAAAGACGATTACCCAATCGTCTTTAGTCACACCTTTTAGGCCGACCACGCTGTCGTTCTATTTTTCGGGGAATTCCAGTTGCTATCACTATAAACTTGACAATAGACACATTTAGATACAATTAACGACATGATTTGTTTATCCCCATTTTAACCAACTTCAAAAAGGAGGAGTTTATATGTTCCTGTGTATAATTTTTTTGTGTTTATGCTGATATCTCCCCTATTTGTGGACCGATTTTCAAAATTCTGTGTTTGATAGAGTATATTTCCGAGGTGGTCCCATTTAAATTTCATCAAATTCGGTTAAGCAGTTTTTGGGTTACACTACAAAAACTGAAAAGTGTTTCGCCTTTCTTGATGATATCGTCATTGACGGCGAATGACAATCGATCCCGTAAGAAGCAAGGGTTACTAAAAATAGCAAATGCGCACAATTTTGTTATAATGGGTGCCTACTTTTGAACTATCATGGTACTGACTTGAACAAGTTATTTCACATTTTTTGGTATTGAGGTCGGTTCCATTTTTTGGTAAAAAATTGTTAACTGTGTGTCTGTTTGGGATCATCGGTTCAGAGTGAAGTATTTACCTATTCTATTCTGGTTAGGTAGTAGTAAGTTTGTTTTCTAGAACACCTGTGCCTTCCTATACTTATAGGTTAATACATAATACATTTTTAATCGATTAAGTACCATTTGGAAATGTAGTTGACTGTTTTATCTCGGAAACGGGAGAAATAAACAAAATGTAATATAAATTTCTAATAAAGATTTAGAATTTCTTAAAGAACCTTAAAATTCATCGTTGAGACTTTTACTTACAAAAAAGGACCAAGTTCATTATTTTTTAGTGAGGCAATCGGGTATGTATATTATAAATATGCTCAGTGAACCAGAATAATAAAATCTTAACGTGAAAAAATCTTCTTTCACGCGTCGTAATTGTGTAACATCAGAAAATTTACGATAATGTACAACTCAAGAATTCATAAACAATGTCCTATTATATTTCGACGATGAAAGAAGACGAAGGTAATAAATATGTAAGTATTTTACCCGACAGCGGTGAAGCCCGAGGGTTGTGTTTGACATGTTTGTATGTATCTCCGTTGCTATGGCCGCCGCTCGTGGATACTCAACGGCTCACTTTGAGAAACTATTACTACGTAGTAATAATAGCTCGATGACGGCTCAACCGATTTTGATAAGTGGTACGTTATTAGATTCGTCTTGGTGTGAGTGTCACTAATAAAATGCTTAAAAATTAATGGCACATTTTATGCGCTTTATTGTGCAGGCTAATTAACTCCGTAGTGCCACCATGCGCTAAGCCGCATTTTGACCGCCATGATCTCAATCCTAAGTCAGCATTGTCTGCACAGTGATGCTAACTGGTACATACCCGTACCAATAATGTTGTAATTCTAACTGTTGTCTCTCAGTTTATCTATGAAAATCTAATGTATGTAAAGAAAAACATTAGCAGTTTTGATAAAAGGAGTGATGCTCATTCCATCAACACGCGAAATAAGCACAAGCTATCCGTACATGTAACGCGTCTCCACAGAATAAGTCATTCTTTTATGGGACAATGTATACGATTCTATAATAAAGTTCCCAATGTTATCCGAGATTTGCCTATTAATAAGTTTAAAATTACTATCAAAACTAAACTCTGTCAAAAAGGTTATTACAAAATTTCGGATTACTTGGAGGATAAAACAGCTTGGGACTGATCACTCCAGGATCTATCTACTCGTGTACTAAGATGTCAAAGTGTAGCGTGTCTTGCCCTACTGATACCATTATTATGTACTCTTTTATAAGGCAACACACTGGAGCTAATATTTGTAGTACCTAAGTAAAAACATTGTAAAAACATCTGTATAAAAAGAATGGCCCCGAGTTTCTTGCCGCTTCTTCTCGGTAGGCTCTATATATTTTGGAACGCGGCGGTAGTCTTTAAAGTACATTATAATGAAAAATTGACGTTCATAAGTGCGTCTTTGATGCCTAAATTGAATAAATGATTTTGACTTTGACTTTGACTTTGAATAAACGACGTAACGAATTCAATGATCTTTACAATCTCCATACTTTTGCCCTGTACAAGTGGAGTCAGTACAATTTTTAATTCTTTTCCATATATTGTTGAAGACTTCGCTTTGATTCACCGTAATGGCGATAAATACGATGATTTCTAATGATTGGCATCAGGTGAGCGGGTACCTCACGCAAACCATTAGTAATCAAAGCTGGTGATCAACCGCCATCAGCTAGCTGATATTCGCACAAAATGGTATAGGCGCCCTTTTGAGACCATCGCACGCCACGTCCTGTTGGTTGTCAAGAACGTGTCGTGGTCGACACGGTCTCAACTCCAACTTTCAGAGAAGCGTCAACGAGAGAACCATTAGCGCGGCAGTGTTCATTACTAGTTAAATATGAGACAGTTTAAGCGATGTTGTTAGTGTCAATATGGTTTCTGAAGACCATAATGCGCCTACTCCAAAACTGTTACGGCAGCATTACGTGCATATTGCTGCTCACGAATGCGGCATACATACACTTGACTGGTTTTACTACAGTAAAAGATTGGATTACATTCTTTGTAACACAGGATTGTTACAAAGAATGTATTTTTTATACTTCTTGAAATATAATAATAATATACATTTACCCAGGTTATACATTGACCTAGTTTCAATGGATTTAGTATGAAATCCCCTTTAAATTTCCCGTTTGAACTTTAACTCCAAAGTAATCTAAAGCTGGATGATGGACTTTTCGTTTCTTCTGAAGGAAAGGTTTTCCTTTTAATTCTCAAAATCCACGCAGCTAATATAAATATTGCAATGCAAATCGATTTGGGTCCGAAGTGCTAACCAGTCCATTGTTGCTCTAGTTAGGTACGTATAAAGAAGTAAATTGGACGTCACATTCAAAAAGTACGTTATCCTTTGAAGACGCTGATTTCCCGCGAGACCGCGTCGACTTATTGCATGGTAGGAGTGCGATATGATATCGCATCACATCTGAACAAATAGAATTAGGTTGTGAGTAAGACGTACGTGGCCGAATGTCCCATCGTACAACATCTTCAGATGATACGTGGATGAAGAAAGATAAGAATTGCCATAGACTCTACCCAGTAACCCTTGTAAAAAAATGTTTCCCATGCAAGTTTTTGCTGAAACTCTAACAAAACAATAAAGAGGCAAATTCTCTCCCACGTCTAAAGGAGGGAGTCCTTCAGCAAAGCCTAACATGGTCTCTTGTAGCCAATAAGATAACAGACTATTACTATATAGGAGCCAAGATTTTTCTGCAAGAGTCTATCGTGGTAAATGCCACTGCAGTGCCATGAATTACACCTGCAAGGAGTATCGCATATTAGCATAAGTGTGAGGTTACATTTTTCAAAGATCCTATGCTATATACGAGTAAAAATATAACCAGCAGTTATTATTTCCACAGGTGGTGAAAATGATGATAGTTGTAGTGGTGATCTTCGCTGTGTGTTGGCTCCCATTTCACGTGTACTTCGTGGTGACATCCTACTACCCTGACGTGGTGAACTACGCTCATATCCAAGAGATCTACCTAGGTATATACTGGCTAGCGATGAGCAACTCGATGTACAACCCTATCATATACTGCTGGATGAATTCTAAGTAAGTTGGAATACCAATGTATGTGCTAGCATTTCAAACTTTTTATTTACACTCGATAAGTTAATTTGATCCCTGCCTCACTTGGTTACTTATACACGTTACTTTCACCGAAGGCTCAATCGTTTCGAAGGCGACGGAATCGATCCCGTGGCCGTCCATTTGACGGCCAATCCTCGTTACCCGTTATTTTTATTTAAATAGTGGGGATTGCACTTACACACTCCCACACATAACGCCGGTTCAAACTTGACATAAACAAGCAGTATCAGCCCTTAATGTGTCGAAGTGTTCCAGCCGCTCGAACTCATCTGACATAGCCCAACGACTAATGGCCTAAGGCAAACTCCCGCGGAAAGACAGTTTAATCTCTACCTTAGCATGGAAGCACTAACTTGAAAATGCCACTAGCGATCGCCCATCCTATTCATGTACGCAATACAAGGTTAACCAAAAACCTTTTATCAGTTTAGAACGACAAGGTAAGGTCCTCCGCGAGCGTTTCACTTCCCTTTTCGACCCGGAATACCTACTAATTATGATGCCAAACACGCACGAATTATCCTGCTATCCCCTAACGGATATGTTGACCTGCACTAATAACTGTGTAAATATTGTGCGTTGCCGCAACAAACATTCAAAGGGAAACCTGTCGACTGGGAATTATCCTGTACAATGTTTAAGCGTTCGTGAATGACGCGTTGATGTGCAGTCCAGATATTATACTTCGAAGTAATAATGCGGAAGTATTATTGTGTTAAGAGTGTGAACGGCATTGTAGCAAGGTAAATTGTTTTGGGGGAAAGAGACTCAATTAATATCTTGCGGTAAATAGCACAGTGTCATGGTAAATATTAATATGATAAAGTATCTATTTTCGCAGAATAGATCGCACATAGATAGCCTGCACTCCTGGAAACAAAATCACCTATGACTTGTGCAAAGAAAAAAAACAGAATTTATAAAGTTAGGAAAATAATAAAAATTTGGAAAAATGCAAATGCGGGTTGTCTTTTCTTAGAATTTTCTTCAGGGAGTGATCAGGCTTGGTGTTCGCGGTGCATCGTACACCGCGGGCCATTTATCTCTAGAGTAGAGCTACCACGCTGGTAGAGCAAGTGGGCTGTTAAATGATACTCACGATAACTTTCAACTTTTTTACTATTAACGACTTCGGCTTTCTACTTTGAGTAAAAATCAAAAGAAACAAGGCTTTTTAAACAACCATATCCCAGAAACGGGATACAGTTTTGAAAAAATCTAAACAAAATAAATTTCATGTTGTTAGCGGTTCGTGCTCACTACATCAAAAAACGGGGTGTACGTCTGAATTTCGACAAGTTCAATACTTCAACAAGCTATTGCTTCTACAGGACATATATTCGACAAAAATTGTCTCCTAAAAGTGCAGCGTTATATGCTCATTGAGATGAAGGTAATGTCTAATGCTGGCGCTTTGCCAGCCGCTACCTCGGCACGCTCACTATCGCTACGCTCGCTCGCGCGTTCTGTGGTCACCATTCAACTTAAGTCTCCTCTTCACTTCGCTCTTCGTCGCACCTGTCGTGACTTTGCGCCGACTAGATACTCCGCTTCGTTCTGTGAGGGTAATTTTTGTCGAATATTATGTTCTGTCGAAGCAATGCCTTGTCGAAGTATTGAACTTGTCGAAATTCAGAAGTACGGCGAAAATTTTATGTGTAATTTTAGGTGTGAGCATAAGCATAATAAATATTCATCCATGAGGCCGGTCAGTTTATAAATTGTGATATAAGGTCACCCTATGTGATTTTTATAATCTCTAATTAAATTTCCATTCAATTAGACATTTTTTTACTTTTTCTATCCATTTTAAGTCTAATGCTGGCTTATATTTTGAGTAAAAATTTGAATAGCTATTCAAACAGAAAATGCAGCCAGCATTCTGGGCACTTTTTTTTCAACAAATCTTCAATCTAAAAGGTTTGCTGAGTTTTTTTTATAATCTTTGTCCATTATTTTGTGCTACTACATGAAAAAAATTACAAGTAAGATGATAATGTTATGTCTATTTTTAAACTTCAGATTTAGACGAGGCTTCAAGCAATTCTTCTGGTGTTGTGGAGTGCTAGGTGGAGGTCTAACGAGGCACAGACCTTTCGGCACTGACAGGATGGACAGATCAGTTCGTTCGTTATCTCCTAGCAGGAAGAATGGTACAAGTAAGATGTTGCCTCTTTCAGCTCTTATGTCTATGTTGTCGCTTCTAATTGAAGGCTATATCTTAGTTCAACCATCTCGTCAGATTTAATACAGTAGCTTCAGTCTTGTGACTTCGGTTTCATGGCAAATTTTTGTAGTCAAATTTACGTCAGTGCATTGAATTTCATGTAATTTTTTTTGGTTTGACAAAAGTAGTTTATTTATATTTTATACCGAAAAATAGGCAACTATCAGAAAGAAACTATATTTTGCGACCAATGATAATTAATACTACGAAACTATCATGTAACAGATAATGGCAAAGTTGCGACACTCAAGTCGCAAAGGCTATTAACAAAGAATCTAATCTAATAGACTTTTCAATATGTCGCTGGCTAGATCTGTCCAGCATCGTCTAAACTTTACAACAGTTATACAAGTTTGTACTTTATTTTGTGCGCCATAGGGTAAAAAATATTATTCAGGATAGCTTCTCTAAATCGAAAGTCTCACTGAAACCGCAATAGAAGCATTATATATGACACAGTATATCGATAGAAGTTAGGGCCATTGAATTGAATTGAGTTAATAACCGTAGGCATAACTACCTGTATTTTAAAAATGTTAACCTTTTTGATATACGAGTGTAATTCTTCTTCGTAGGTTTATTCAAGACGACAAAATTCATCAAAAATCCTCCTGGCTCTCCCCACTTGCTTCGTGCAAATAAAATACACAAGTAAGAGGTTTTAAGAGGCCAGTTATGTTGAGTGTACTGTGGAACAAACACGTGGCACGACCGTTTCGGCTTGATGTCAAACTCAGTAGTTAGGCTTATCATTAGCGTATTTTATATGATCTGCAGACGCTTCTCATCGCCCGCTTTGGTCATCTTATTTGGCAGCTACTAATTTTTGTATATATTATGCCGTAAAAGATCGGGTCTTATAGTAAATGTTTTTAATGGCAATATTTTTCTACAGGCACGATTCGAATTTCGATGAATAGCACTTACAACAATACGCTGGTTAGCGCTGCCTGACAGCGGCGCGGTGCGTCCGGCCCGCACGCCGACTGCAGCCATAATGACGCGCCAAATGTTGAACGCACATGGATATGACGCGAGACTCGCCCCCCACGCGTCCCTCGCACCCCTCAAGACCTCTACGCTTGAATAATACGAGACGCTATGAGCTTTTGTATGGCTCCGAGCTTTCTATTCGACCAGATGTAATCTATAATGTACAATAATAATATTTTGTAAATAACTAAGATTATTTTATAGTATGTATAAGATTTTGGAAATTACGCTATGATACCATGTAGTTACATTATTATTAACTACGCATAAAAAATATATGTCTAATATTCTAACTACTGCTGTGTCCCTTGCCAAGTATATATAAGAAAAACTCTATTATGTTTAAATCTTAAAAAGATTTGCAAAATACGCACACTGCACAGATAATCTGTGCGCACATTTAGTATGTTTAATGTGCGCTTTTCCATGAGAACGCGCATAGGTTTAAAAAAATATGGGCTCATTTTATTACTTTAAAATGTTACATAATTTCTCTTTTTGGCTGGCTTTAAGACATATAAAACTAAGTTTTGTAAATATATTAAATAATATTTACCAAGAAAATTACGCTTGTATTCATTTATTTTACACATTTACATGTTTTACTCATTATGAACCTACATCTACTGTACAAATATACACGCATACTAATTCTTCTATTCACTGAGACTATTGCTAATAATCATATTGTCTGTGTTTTCAGTAACCCTGTATGTTAGTAGTATTCATATACATGTATGCAGTACTTACTAACGTTTGAAAACGCAAATAAAAAAATTGTCACTAAACTTTGTTTGTTCAACTACTCCATAACTATTCAGCCATGCGATTCTCTAAGAGCAAACATCGTTGCATCTTTGACAACATCCGTGAAACAAATGAATATATGACAATAAACGTTGGAAAAGCAACCTTATGTACAAGGGCGATATCTCAAAGTATTTGACATCGGTGAGTTCTTCGGCGAGCTCGTCGACGAATCATTTCAGCCGTGCGATTCTCTTATGATTCGTCGATGCGCTCGTCTACGAGCTCACCGATGTCAAATACTTTATGGTATATCGCCCTTGTACATAAGGTTGCTTTTCCAACGTTTCTTGTTAACTCGTCATTTGTTTCACGGATGTAGTCAAAGATGCAACGATGTTTGCTCTTAGAGAATCGCACGACAGAATCGCACGGCAGAACGGAAAGCAAAATAATGTCTCTCTGCGTAGCTGGTATAAAGTTGGTTCTACGAAGCGTAGCTCGTAGTGCAGCTACGGGAGTAGATACGCCGTAGGCCATTCGCTACGAATGGGTCCATTGTTTTATTTCCTACTATTGAGAATATTGAAAACTATGTTACACTTTTGCAATTTCTTTTCCTGAGTTATTTTATTATAAAACATACCTCTACTTGTTTAATCTCAAGAATATAATTTTATTGTTATATTCAAATCTTAGAATTTATTTTGTATCGATTACCAGTACATATATTCCTACATATATTTTATTTACGAGTAGTTATGATGTTATATTTAACATTAACTATTTATAGCTATACATTTTTATATATATTGTAAATAGGTATAATACTTAAAAATCTTTGCTTAACCTGTACTAGCTAAAACGATTTAATGTTAGTAGGTACATATTTTTTCGAAATGACACTTTAGCTAAAACCAATAATGTATATCCGTATATTACGGTATAATAAAATAATCTAGAGATTTTTACATTAATATAATGGGCCATTGTTATGTAAGCAAACACATATGGGGTTTCCATTGTTTTGTCGTTTTTCGTACATGTCACAGTTTTGTATTTTTACTAAAATATTAAGTGAAATTTCTTAATTATTATTCTGCTATCTCTAATATAAATATAATAAAACAATATTAGTGTTGGTTGAGCCCATAAAAATGTTTACTTGTATAGTGATTTTACATATTTTCATATTAATATTCATATTTAGATTTTACATTAAAGCACAAATCAACACTACGAAGCCCAACGCATATATGAGATATACCTCCTTATAGGTACTTTTGTCTGGAATCTTATAGGTAAAAGTAACGAGGTTAAAATTAGTTCCTAAAATGTAGCCAATTTTCTGCGCGCTTTCCACGTACTTAGTAAACTAAATTCAAAAATACCCGCTTCACTGTCGCTATGTCACTTTACCATGCATTTGGGTTCAGTTCATAGTTAACCTATGTCAACAGTTTCCACATTTATGAATTTAATTAACAAGTCACCAGAATAATTTTAGTATCTTTACTTTAAACATGAACAACCGTGATAGTTTAAAACAGTGTATTATTTATCTGTGCCACAGCTGTAATTGCCAAATGACAGTTTGTATTACATTAAAATTGTTTAAGGTAAATGATACGATTACGTAACGTTACAGAAGCCGTAGCACAGACAAATTGCGAGAATGCATTCGTATGGTAAACGTCAACGCGTCACGCTTCGGCGTATAAACTACTAGTTATCGGTGTCACAGTTGCCGTAGATAAATGACAGTTTGTACTGTTTTACGTGAACGACATGTTACGTTACACTTACGCAGTTATTCGTGCTAGGTCCACAGAGCTACAGGCGTTATTTGTCTTGCTGACTGCAAATATATGTTATATCACAGTATTTATTATTAATGTATTAACTGAAATCCAAGTCTTATGCTACACTTCGATATCGAATCACGTTTCTACTGATAGGACATGGACCGTCTTTCAAAGAGAGTATTATGAGTTTATCCGCCAAGCGAGCCCCGTGAAAAAAATACAGGGATTTCCAGGAAACTCCCAAAGGATCCGTTAGGATCGCATATAACGATTATTGTTCTAAGAAGACAACTGAGATCGACAGCTTGACCACCAAACAGCTATGTTGAATGGTTGGTTGTGCCATCTAAAAAGTGACTGTAGGAAAGGCTAGCTTAACCTTATGAAACCGTTATGAACGATGCTATCTCTGCTAGATTCGCTCGTCACTTACCACTTAGTGTCTTTCTGCTTCTAAAATGTATATATGCATGAAAGGTAAATCTATTTTTCTCAAATGTTTCCTCCTAAACTTTTACTGAATCGCTTCGAATACTTCCACTTTCCGGGGCGGAAGTCTCGAGATATTAGCACCGAGTTAGCGTAACGTCAGAAATCGCCACAGTCTAGGATGTTACGATAGGCCGTTGAGCGGTAAAACTTACCTGTAGTCTCGACATAAAGGCGCTTGGAAGAACACCCCTGTTTTTTAGTGGGTATACGGACTCTCACATAACCACCGTGCTCCCCCCGGGGGCGGTAGTATCTATAAAGTATTTTCCCCGGACAAAAAAAGGCCGTTGAGCGGTATATTCCCTGTGGTATATTGTCTGCGGCTGTGATTTAACAACCGAAGTAACTCGTTGGTAACATGTCAAGACTTTCATCCTAGGATGACTTATTAAAAAATAAACTTAATTAATTTCGACTTGTTTACACACTTTGTATAAATAATAGAAATAATAAAAAATTATGTAAGTGCAGCTTTCTAAACCTAATCGGTGGAATCCAGCCTGGGTGACATTTGTGTGATAAAACACCTAACAAAGCTGGATTCGAGCTTACGATTTTAAATGGTTCATGTTCATAGTCGCTTACCAACTTGACCACATTTCATATATGAATTTATAAATAGGTCTTAAGTCTTACGTACAATGAATTATCTGACGAAATTGTATTTTTAATATACGTTATATTATACGTAAATGTAAATAGGTATAAAATCTGTATTCTTTATTAGAAGATAAAAATAATAATATGGTTATCTGTAAATATAATCTATAGGCTATTAATATTTGTATGTCGACATGACATTATAATAAATTTATATAAATATGGTATTTATAAAAACGAAAGATAATGTATGTGAAATCTTTAAATAAAGATAATATGAAAACCAATTTTATTGTATTTGTTTTATACGTTGGTCTTAGTTTTATACGCTCAATTTTATTAAACAATATTTGAGTCACTGAACTCCACTCCGTGGTTTTTTGGGGTTGGTTAAAATGAAGAGTATCCTATATACTAACAGTTAAAACTAGATTTGACCTTCATATGTAGGCTACATTTAAATATCCTTTTTTTTGTGGGGGGAAATGCTGTCCACTTCCCTTCCGCTACGGGGGTAGACGGAAGGGGGTATGTGGGGCTCAGACCAGATGGTGCGAGATTGGGTTGCGCTGGCATTCACAATCTCGCCCCAGCGGTAGGCCCGGATTAATCTTAACTCAGGGCCTCAGCGCCTGTGAAGGGGTGCCCTTGCTCACCAAGGGCACTCCTCAGACGTGTGGGGTCGTGCAAGCCGATGAAGAGTCCCCCGACTCTTCACCAGTGACCCCATTACGGAGGTGGGAGGAGGCGAGCAAACTGCCTCCTCCGTACCCCCGTTCGTCTGCGCCGGAGTGGGTCAGCTCGAACGTCATTCTCTCTAACCCGCTCCGTGGCCTCCTTCTGCGCTATCACTGCTTCGCAGAAGGTGGCCACCGCCTGCACATTTAAATATCCTATCCTAACTTTGTTAAGCTGTGATGCTTAAACGACTGAACGGATCTCAATGAAATTTTTGATTATATAGATTATATTCCCGAAGAAGGACAAAGGATACGTTTCATCATCCATAACCACGCGAGTTAAACCACGGTGCAATCCCCGGTAACTTAAAGTAGATGTGATATAATGGTAATGCAAAAGTGCAAATTAAAGTTCTAGCCGCCAGTAACCTAATGTTCCTCCTAGCTTTGCTTGTCTTCGCACCTATATTTGACCTGACAATATTAGTCTTACTCTCTACTTATGAAATTGACATTTTTCATGAAATAAGTTAACGCTCTTTTTTACTCTATATTTTTTATTTTTATTAATCAATTTAATTACCCATGCAATCAATGCATTTTTGCCTACGTAGTTGTAGCTTATTGATGCCCTTTTTGAAAAAGTCTGCTGGACGGGAAGCGCAATAAATTCTTCAAAGGCATTTAGAACTATCTCTGTTGAAGAACTTTCGGTTATTGAAAGTTTTCCCCGCTTAGAAGTTAGCTAGTGTAACACCCATTACAATAAAACAATACTCGCGGAAGTACATCAGTTCACGTGATTGCCGCCATGTTTGACTAGCGGAAGTGGTGGTGTATTCTTTTACTTGCCACACTAGTTGCCATATTCTGGGAAAAGGTGAAGTCTGTAGGGGCAAGGTCTGGTGAGTACGGTGGATGACGGAGAACTTCCAACCCCAACTCTTGTAACTTGGAGACCGTAAGCTGTACATTATGAGGGCGTGCGTTGTCGTGCAAGAGCAGCGGAATCGAACAATTGACTAAAGCTGGTTGGAGATGTGCGAGCTTCTTCATCATTGTTTTTGATTAAAACATTAAGAGAAATAATTTGTACTGTAACTTTATAGGCAAATAAATATATATTGTGTTCAGTTCTTCACAGTACACAGCTGCAGTAATGTTCATCCCGTTTGGTAAGAAGCTGTGATGAATGACACCGTTGCTAGAACACCAAACAGTATCACTTTTTAGGGGTCTGTTTTATTTTTGGGCATTGTTTAGATACTGAATTAGGATCTAACCCACTTTCTGAGCGCTCGCGATTGTCGAACAGAATCCATTTTTCGTCGCAAGTAACTATGCGCTTCAATATACCTTCTTAAAAAAAGCTTGAAAAAGCCGGCACGGCAGAAGAGAACCTATTATTCCGCATAGGAATGGAACGGTGGGAAGAAGGAAATTGAATTTTAATAACAACAAACACAATACTAACTTCAGACTGAAAGAAAAGTCACCGTACGATTAATCATAGATGATTCAAACTCGTCTGTTTGATACTTAGTATTAACTGTTTTCCATAACAGGGAGTGGTAATATAATGGACGCGTATTTTATTTGTATGATTTGTACATTGCCTGTGGATTTTGAGTTACGCTCAGTAATAAAAAGTGATTACATATCTTGATGATAATAATATTTTAGTTTCCAACATTTCACCTTTACAGAGTGAAAGTTTTTTTTTAAAATAATGACTTATTTATATTTTGAAGCTTTGGAAATGACGAAGTTAAAATATGCTGCATTATCTTGTTATTACACCTGACTGTACATTTTAGGAGCTGTTATTGATATGATGAAGTTTGGGAGCAGGAACTCTTCAGTAACTTAAGTGTTTTTTTGAAAATTGGAACTGTAGGTATGAATAACATTGTAACAAATTTCCATAATTTTTTTAATTTATCCCGAAATAGACATTTTTGATGAAAAAATACACATTTCAATATAAGTTACAAGAGTTAAGTAGGTTAGTTTACAAAAGAGAAGTGTTTAATGTTGAAATGTTTTCAGCTTTCAATACCAAAACTTTGCTAAAGTTTCTATAGATTTAAAGTTTGTAATCAACAAACACTTCACTCGTATCTGGATGGTAAACAGTTACAAAAACTAAGTCAGACGAGTACGCAATGAAATAAGTTTCTTTATAGCAGTTGCGCGTTTTTGTTTTAGGTAATCAACATAATCAATTAACTCCTAGGAAACATCGGATACCGTTTAACTGCCACCAGGCAGTTACAGAAATGTAATAAGTTACATATCACGTCTAAAAGCCGATGTATACAGCATGAAATAAGGTGAAGTAATATTGAAAGGGGTACATATGTACCTAGTCAGGATCCACATGGCAACGTATCAAAATTTAAATCACTTTTAATATTTTTCATACACACTAAAAAAAACAGCCGGTTTTTTTTTGGACAGCCCTAATTGTCACATGCCTTTTCTTGGAGTTCGGTGGGGTCAATGCGCTCTGCAATCCCCACGTCAGCTCCGCCCTCCTACTAGTCCAGGCCCGGCTTAGGCCACTTGTACGTGTACTATGTACCTAGCTACGTTCTGGAAGTCATTGCTGCGTGTTTGGCCTAGTTTTTCAGAGATCTGCTTGCGTAAACTTTGGTTACTCATAACTTGAAATTTTACTACTTCTTAGGACGCAGTGATCTCAGTTGTATGCAAGCTTCTGCGTGTGTGGTTTTAGTATAACTACGCCTTATGTTACACGCTGTATTATCTGCACTGAATGTTGATACATACATGTGTACATAGCGACAGTTTAAGTAAGAAAATATATTTGTATTTTGTTTAAAGTATGTATACACTGTTACAGATATTTAGCTATTAGCCACTAAGTCAATTAAGAGTTAAGAAATAAATAAGATGTAATTAACGTGGACCATCAATAAATTAACCCTCTGGCAGCTATTTCAGTCGGAGGCGGACCTAAATCAAAAGTTATTTGTGACCGGGCAACTGTAAACAACTGTTATTCCAACACAATACCTTTATCAAAAGTAAGGTACTTTATTTTATTACGAACATTAATCAGCGACATCTGGTAACAGGGATTTGCGTCACAGAAGAATCAGTAGTGGGTACTTGTTACTACAAAAACTTGCTATTGCAGTCTCTGAAAAATTCTTTTTGAATTTGAAGTTTAGAAAAAAAAGCTACATCTCATAGCTATTGTCAATCAAGGCATTGTTAGAATAAGCAAATTCATATCGGAACCTAAAAGATTCGAGAAAAGCATGACAGTGTGGTATATAGTATCACCTTTTGTTGCTAACATATATTAGGCTATAGGGTTATCAGGTGGCCTTGTGAAAACTGTGATAGCAGTCACAACAGACGGCACCAAAATGTTGAATCTCCGCTTCGTTGACGATGCTACTCACCAGGCCACCACTAAAGTAGAAATAAATAAATGGTAAACCTACTTAAAGGAATACTATAAAACCACGCTAATAAACTAAAAACAGCAACGGTTGAGCATTCACGCTCACTAAAAGGCTTCTTCTCGCGGCGGCGTCGTGTGCCGGGTCGTCCTCTTCGCTCAAATATGGTTGTGGAGGGGGATGGCTGGCACACGTGTCAAACTAGTGAACGGGCGCTGCTTGCGGAAGCTGGTCTGCTCTCGGTATGTACGATATTTGTAAATTAGTTATATGCTCCTCAGGTTGAGAAATTAAAAAAAGTTTTGTGCCCTTATCGTATATGTGCCCTTCAGGCTAAGTAAGTTTTCAAAGTGCCCTTCAGGCCTTCACAAATGTATTTTGTAAGTTTAGTTAAGTAAAAAAAAGTCCTCTTGTATTCCTTTGGTAATTATTAAAGAAATGAAAAGTATAAAATATAATATATGTAAACAATGCCAATTGATGTCTGTGAACAAAAGCATTATAAATTTAAAAAAAACAGCAACAGTTTGCGAAGCATCGTCAAAGCTTAAATGACGCGATGACAACGATCAATAGCTATTACTACTACTACTACGAGTACTACTATGGATAATATGCACTACACTAGTGTCGTGCATATACCGTACACATAATATCGCTTCCTGCGCAAATCAAAGATGACTAGAACAGTAAAATACCGCACAGAAGTTTCGAAGGTAACACTGCAGCTGGCAGGCGGAGATGTAGCGCTTCTCGTAATATAATAAGGCTATAAAGTTTTATGTTACATTATTCTTGAAGTTGGGGCCAAGAGCGTCTATGGGGCTACTTACTATTGGGAACTAACTTACCCGTACTATTTTGTAGAATTGACCTTAAAAGCACCAACGTTTGCTTAGCGAAACCAAAGTATACGAGTATTAGAGAGTAATTGGTAATTTTGGAATTTTGTTGTCTACATAACTTGCCTTGCCCTTAAGAGGATTGCATAGCTAGTACTTACCATACTAATTCATGTAATCATCACATTGTTTACTATGCTATATTTTGATTTTTGGAATTTTTTGAAGTTCTAACAAAGATAATGTATAGTACTTTAAAATACTGACAAAATCAAAACGTACGGGCAAAGTAAACAATGTGATGATTACATGAAAAAAATATCACTGAAATCGGACAACGTTAAGAGGTAGAAAAGAGTTTTTTCTTGTAGTATGGAAAGTACTAGCTATGCAATCCTCTTAAACTTGCCATACAATATTTTCAAGTTACTGAAATGTTAAGCTTAGCTGGATAGTCGGGCTTTATAAAACAATGTGTATGACCTAGACAAACATGAATGTTTGGCGTTGAAGTGGTACCTACCGTTTTTGGAAAAAATATCTTTTCACCCTGTTTAGTGACATTTGTTAATTACGGGATCGGCTGATTCACCGTCAATGATGATATCATCAAATCATCAAAGGAGGCGAAACACTTTTCAGTTATTGGAGTGGAAATCAAAAACTGCTGGACCAATTTGGATAAAATTTAAATGAGACCATCTCGGAAGTATTACCTTCGAAATAAAAATTGGAATTATGAGAATTGGTCCAGAAATGAGGGAGAAATCGTTGAACATACACAAAAAATACATACATTCGAACATATAAACTCCTTTTTAAAGTTGGTTAAGCAGTCAATATGACATGTATAGGCTTACGGTACTAAAGTTTGACGTAAAATTCACAGAAATAACGTCAAATGTGACTTTGGTAGTTACAACCACCGATGTGTCTCGGATAAAAACTTATGAAAATTTTGTGGGATATCTTCTCATGATTCGAGGTATCCTTTAACTAGGTAGTGGAGCTCAAAGGACTAAGTTAAACCTCTCACTTCTAAATAGTAAGCTATGACAGATACTAAGTACATACTAATACAAGTAAAATACCAAAGTTAGACAAGTTTTGATCAAAGCTCGTACTAAGTTTAAGCAAGATTGTGATGTAGTATCCCCACAACATTACGTTAGTTAGTAATGTAAATATGCATAAATTAACTCCTATTTACATACTAAACCTAATCCAGTCTCATTACCAAGTATAAAGGCCAGTTGCGTGCTTAAGTTCCAGCGAAAAATAAAGTTGGCTATCTGAAAGTATTGTTAGCGAGATTGGAAAACTTCTCGGGCTCGGCTTGATACAAAAACGTTAAAATTTCTATCGTCAAGCTAAACTTTTAAAATGTATAGGCACTTCGTGGAGGCACGCCAGAATTCGATTATTCAACCATAGTGCTACGGGAGAAACAAAACAATTTGTGAGGAAACTCTCATAAACTCTTAGTTTCCATTAATATGTGCCTAACGTGATTTTTTTTCACGTTTGTTAACGTTACAAACGCGTTCGTACGAGACACCGAACCATATATGTAATGAGTAGTGATAATAATTTGTATAAAACAGACAAAATCATTTTTGAAGTAGTCTAATTATCTAAATACTATAGTAATGCGCACTTAATAAAGTTATCGCGGTTCTAAAGTACTGGCCATGAATCGGAATAAAAAATAGCCTATTTGTTAATCCTGGGTACAAACTATCTCAACTGCAAATTTCATCCACATCCGTATAGCCAAACATACAAACTTTCAAGTTCATAATATTAGTCTGATTTGCGACGATATGCACATACGCACCCGGGTTCGTAGACGGGTGTGAATAACTCATACCACGATGCTTATATATGTGAAATATTTCGTTGAACAGTAGTAGGATTCAGCCTTAGATGAAATGAATTCAATCTACTTTGGAGAGTTCTCAACAGGTTGTTGGCACTGCAACGATATTAGTTCTCAGCGGTATGCAAATTAGTTAAATGCCCTTTGCGGATTGTATTGTAGAGATCAAATAGATTTTGCACAATGGATGAGTAGGTACAAAATTAAACATAAAAAATTTGTTTTCAAAACTTATCTACGTGGTTGATGTGAAATCATGAAACAAACATACTTGCTGGAAAAAAACTTTAGGCCCATGGGGGCCGTCCGCTCTCAAATTGTTTAGGGATCTGGCGAAACGTTTGATTGAGGCGACGGTGACCGAAATGCTGACGCCTACTTTGGGCAAAACTTAGCATTGCCGTCCAGCATGGCAATGCCGCCAGCGTTTTGGCCACTTTTCTCCCCACCATGGGGCTTATAGATTAGTTTTTATTTTTATTTTTGTTCTTGCTGGAAATAAATAGACCGAAACTAGTTTATACGCGAGTTACTGGGTAAGGAATTAAAAGTAGGACGTACCAGTGTCATCCACTCGCAGGTGAGGCAATCCTCCACATATTTGGGCCGGGAATGTATCGCTCGGGATTTGCACAACACAAATGTTATAGGATGATTATCCAATGTCGTGCACTGAGTCTTAGGCACATATAGATCAAAGAATCACAGGTTGTGACCGCGGAAGAGGTTTCACGTCGCTAGCACACCGCTGTTGGTTCGACGTACACGCAGAGACTCATTGGTACTAGGGTAGGGAGTAGGAAAAAAAGAATAGTTGGGAGCGGGACAAAACATAGGTCGAAGACAAGGAAACTACACAATTATACAAGTGGTTCGCTAAGCTCGATTTTGGCCTAAACAACTAGTTATGCAGACCGATTTATTGAGTACGCGCCCGCGGGGAACAGAGGCGCGGGGGCACGGGATGTGACACATACACATGAGACTACATTCTCAAAATTGTTGAAGGAGTTTTTGTATAAGGCTTGTGTTCCACTCGTCAAATATCTTTGACTGTTGTACATTTAATCTAATGTATTTGGATGACTTCGCCCAATTTACTAACAACACTGATATTTGATCAAAGATTTTCACATTTCTATCAAAACGCGCGCAAATAATGTCGTGGACAATTGGAATTATGATATTTTTGATAGATAGAAGCAATTAACTAAGCAAATTACGAGATGTTCAGTTTTGACAAGAAATGTTACGAGTGGAATGCCACCCTAATGAAACCAAAAACTTCATAGATTTATTAACATTGGGGTACAGCCATGCGATTCTCTAAGAGCAAACATCGTTGCATCTTTGACAACATCCGTGGAACAAATGACGAGATGACAAGAAACGTTGGAAATACAACCTTATGTACAAGGGCGATATCGGTAGGTCTACCATGAGTTTACAACATTAACACCAATCGAAGCTCGCTATCGACTGCCGCGAAAAAATTTATGAAAAAAAGAACAGTGCCAGCTTGCGGTCAATTGTAGAACTAAAATCGGTAGAGAGTCCGCCAATCACAAGCTTAATAGGTAGGCGAGATCGAGTATCGACTATAGATGACATTTATATTGCCAACTCATGGTAGAGCTACGGGTCCGGTTGTTTATACCTACAAGGCAAAACACCTATGTAGTACCTAAATAATCCACATCTTATATTCTCTACTTCGTATTATGACTACATCGCATAATGACATAGTAGTGCCAAGTCAATCAATTTTATTTAAAACATGTAAGATTTTTAATATTCATATGGTTACTATATGATGTTGTCAGGTTAGCAAAATACGTAAAGACATAAGAAGGGCTGAATAAATTTACAGACTTGGTATAACGTGGATCTCTTTACGGTAGAAGAACTGAGTTGCGTTGCGAGGCTTTGTTTGTTTATAGGTTTTGTTTTTGATGGTGGCATATATATATATATTTCTGTGGCATTTAGAATATTATGCGTCGTAGTGGCGACGTTCTTGTCATTGCATTGCTAAAATTCGTGTAACATCTGTTAGGGGCTAGTGGCAGTTTGGCCTAAATAATGGATTTACGTTCAAAGAGGTCCGAGTTCGAATCTTATATAGTTATAATATTTTATTACAATATGTAGCTTATTGTTGTTTCTTTGAAACCATTTATTATTATTTGAATTTTAACAAACAACTTATTAGGTTACATGTTTCTTTATAATTTATGCTTAACATTTATTAATAATATTAATTAGTTAAGTAAAACATTTGTGATTTTTAATTTATCTTTTCGGTGTTTGAAGGGGGAAATAAAAAGTCGTGCTGAATAATAACAAAAATGTTTATTCGTTTAATTTATCATAAAGTTTACAATTTTTTATGAGAATTGTGACGTAACACTCCTACCATGAATGTAATATTGAGGTAATAGCTTAAGTGCTCATTTTCTTGACGAAAAGATTAAAACTAAATCTCAATTTAAGATCATTAAATAATTACGACCTGACAATTACGACACCGACTTAATAATAATACCTTGTAGAGAACATGTAGAATCAATATGTTAAAATAAATTATAATAAATAAATGTTGTAATAGCCTCCATTATTTTCAATGCAGTCGAGTAGACGTTTGGATCCTACAATATTTCCACTAATTCGGTTGCTCTTAATTTTTCCCACACCTCCATGCGATGGGGTTTTAATTGTTCATTACACCTCTCAATCCGTGACGCCCACCTTTGCACCATTAAACCCCATATACTTTCTATGGGGTTGATATCGGGTGATCGCGCTGACCATGGAAAAACAATTATCTCTCGACGATTGTGAAACCACTCACGCACAGCACTGCAAAAAACAATAAGAAACAGTTCATCATTATGTCACCAAATAAACTTTTGTATGAATTTCAAATAAAACCAAATCAAATCAAAAAGGGTCCAGTTGTTAATCTTGTGCCAGAGGGCCCCGCTCTTCCTGGTGGAAGAATGGTATAATGTACATATATATACGTGAGTGTGTGTGTGTTGTGCGTGAGTGTGTGCGTGTGTGTGTGTATGTGTGTGTAAAGCGCTCGTAGCGGAGCTCGACGTGGCGATCTTAACCGATCAACAAGTAAGCAACACTTGCTGCGGTCTTGGATGGGTGACCTCTAGTTGCATTATTCAACTGAGCGCTTCCGTGCTTCGGAGGGCACGTTAAGCAGTCGGTCCCGGCCTTCGGGCGGCCTGAAAACTTCGATATAGGTTGGCCACTAACCTATCCACCAATCCGAACTGGGCCCGCGTGGTGGATTAAGGCGCAACTCCTCTCTCTGAGAGAAAGGATCGAGTCCCTGCAGTGGTAACAAAATGGGCTGTTTATGATATACCTATTGTTACAATTGTCATCAACACTGTTCTAATTCATGCTTATTAATTTATATATTATTAGTTATTGTCTTTACTGTAATGTTATGAACTCTATTGACTAAAAGTAATTGCAACTACTACAAGATGGCGGAACAATCTTGTGGCTAAACTCAAGTGGTAGAAATAAACACGTAAAAGGGAGAGCGTCTTGGCTCAGACGGTCAGTCGATCAATAGCAGTCAACATAAGAGTAATTTTGAATATGACTAGAATTGGTCAAGTAGTTGGCGAGATATTAGGTTGTGAATTACTGGGAATAACCGCCGCTGATAAGACTATGCTCGCGAGGTCTGCTGTTTATAGAATTACAAGTTTAATTATTTTTAAAATTATTAGCTTATAATAGCGAATGTCGAAGCAAATGTGGATCCCATAATAGTACAAGTAAGTACTTTAATACCGAATTGTGTGCAAAATAGCTTAATGTACGTACAGTCATCATGTGTACCAGACCGTAGAACCAGTTCCATAGTAATCGACTATTTAAAAAAAATAGGAGGTGGGACATTCCATTATTGTTTCGTTGTTTCTAATGTTCCGTACCTGAAGAGAAAAAGGTCCGTTGTCTGGATTACTTAAGCCCATCACACACGACTAAGATAATATATATTGTAGCGTCGAATGTAAAAGTTATGTTTAACTTAACCCACCACACACGGCGCAGATACTATAATATATCGCAAGCGTACATTCTATCGGAGTCCATCTCGGGAGCCGCATGTCTCGATCGTTCACACTGTAATATACAGAGTGGTCATATTTTTTATTTTGCGATGATTCGTATTTTGTTGCTATACCAGTTCCTCAGATGATGATTGGGACTATGAATATGATATAACCGTCATACTAGCAAAAGTAAAAAACGAAGAATCTGGATAGAAGATCACATAAAACACAGGAACACACTACGAAGGCAGGACTACAGGAAGACTACGGTGTAGTGAATTTAAACTTTACAACGATATTTCAGAAAAAAAAAACTGCTTTTACTTATTCATATGGTTATTTGTACGATACCTAGCAGTTTTTTAATTGTTTGTCTGTCTGCCTCTATAATCCGGGTAATTTCTGAAAAGGCTGGACAATTTTGATGGGGTTTATACTGAAAGCATGAATTAAAGAGCCACGCGAACGAAGTCGCGGCTGCAGCTAGTCTACTAATATAACATGGACTTGTTTCATCAAGAATACTAACATCGATTTAGTAGTTACCTAGTTTGATTGATCTATACGTAGTACCTACAATCTAGAAAAACCTATGGAGGTTAGGCCCATATTTTTTTTTATATCTAATAAGATAAAATTGTCGTACCGCTAGTTCGGTTAGTAGATAGAAAGTCTCACTTTTTCGATGATTTCCTTTGTTTGACACATTCGCGTTAGTCAGGCGTTAGTTCCATTTTTATTTACAAAAAATATCTCTACAGGTTCGAAACATTGAATTGAAAAATTGATTGAAATCTGGAAAAATGGCGGGCTTATGTCAGTTTTGGCAACTCGGGTAAGCAAAATGTTAGTAATTAGATCACTGAAGCTGACAAAAGTGACATAGAGCGGCCATTTTTTCAAATTTCAATCCACATTTGTTAGCAACTGAGATACATAATGGCCAGCGGACGTCCATTTACTGCAACGATTTTATCAACATCCTGTATTTGATCTTAAGATCAGTATCGGACACTATCTTAAGATGTCTTCATTATCTGCAGTAGTCTTAGCGTATGTTAACATGCCTTTCGAATATCGGTGGCATCTTAAGCTACTCTAAGGTAAAATATTATAGTATATTCACCGTGTGTGGTCGCCCATTGAATTATTTGGTGAGCGATATGTCCGAATCTGCTCTAAGATAATATATATTTTTTAGTATCTTCATCGTGTGTGATGGGCTTTAGTTCTTTAGGAGATATATTCAGACATATGGACAATGAAGCGCGTCAATAAGGATTCATTCCGTCACATTCATTCATTCATTCAGACGCGCTTCATTGTCCGTCTGTCTGTCATAATATATCTCCTAAAGATGTAGAGTATCTATATCTAAACTTTTATTAAGCTATGTTCCAATCCAATCACATACGATTATAATAACTATAGAAGTACTAGGATTTACAGCTTACTTATAGCAAAAGCGTATACTTTTAAAATTATATAGAAATAATAAGGTGCAATGTAATAAGCCGCAGGGCTAATATTATGTATCTCAGTTGCTAACAAAATGTTGATTGAAATCTTGAAAAACGGCGGCTCTGTCAGTTTGAAAACTCCAGTAAGCAAAAATGTTAGCAAATTGATTACTGGAACTGACAAAAGTGACATAGAGCCGCCATTTTCTTCGATTTCAATCAACATTTGTTAGCAACTGAAATACATAATAGTCCTACTGGTGACATTGTTCGATTACGAAACTTAGGTTTTTTAGGTTAGCTTAAATTAATGTCCGTATCCGCTCAAGAGTGGTAGGTTATAAAAATAATTGAAATTGGTTTAACCCATCAGCTAATAACAAATAAATACTTATTTGGAAATAATATGAATCTTGGATAGTTCCTAATCAAGTAGAGTAACATTCTCTAGTAGTAGCATTCATAAACGACGAACGGCATTGGTTCTTTAGATTGCTACTTCTGAACAAATATTTGTACCTATTCGCAAAATGTGTTTGTTCTAAGTATTTCAGATATTTGCATTGTAGTTACAACGGATTACGAAAATTCTGGTAAGAGACCCGTAAGTAAAGGGCGCCAGTCCAATATTGCGTCAAATACTAGTACCTAATCCTGCCTGTCCGTATACCAATATTGACGATGGCCCGGCGCTACATTTGCATTCGTATTAATGAACCACTTTCCGGGCCACACTTGGGCAAATGTCTATTGGCACTCTGACTTGTCGGTTAAAGGATGTAGATGTTTATCGATTTATGAGGTTGGTGGCGCGCTTCGGACCTACGCGAAGATCACGATAAATTACCATAAAGCCTAGACTTCTAATGAAACAATAGCCGTCGTTATGCAACTTCAGATATGTCGATTTAACGTCAAAGTCACAGTCAAAGTCAAAGTTTAAATCATTTATTCAATTTAGGCATCAAAGACGCACTTATATGAACGTCAATTATTCATTATAATGTAACTTAAAAACTACCGCCGCGTTCTAAAATATATAGAGCCTACCGAGAAGAAGCGGCAAGAAACTCGGGGCCATTCTTTTTATATAGATTTTTACAATGTTTCTAATTAGGCACTACTAATACTACATTTCATTGTTGGCAGAATGACAGCTTGCCAGAAGTGGAGTATTCCAAGCATGTTTGTCTTCTATATAATGTCGGACTTTATAATATGCTTTTTTTATTAAAACATTTTTATAGTCAACTTGAATTTTCCCTCTGTTAGCTCAGTTACGCTGTTTGGGAATTTTAGCTAATGTACAGTGTGTGCAGTGTAATGTATATTGGTACCTGCACCCACTAATTCCTGTAGTAGCATTATGTATTGAGGAGGTAGGTACGTGATAATCAAACTAGAGGCGAAACCGCGAAAGTTTGTAACTGAAGTGTGTTTGTATTTTTGTTTGTTTGTGTAACAAAATTTTGTTACTTCTTCACTCTCAAATCGCTGCACGGGTTTGGATGAAATTTTGAAAAGAGATAGGTTAGACTCCGTGTTGTTTCTTTTATCCCAGAAACCACCGAAGAAACCACAGGGCGCACCTTGTTGAACATAAATATCAGACCTCAGATTGCACTTTGTTCTTTAAGTTTTTCATTTGTACTACATCTGTATTTTTAACCAACGAAATATTTTAACGCCATTGAAGTTTTCTTTATTCACCGCTGGGAAATGGGACCTACCCCACGAAGGGGGATTGGGCCATTCCCACCACGCTGGCCTAATGCAGATTGGTGAATTCACATACGCCATCGAATTTCTTCTACGGTCGTACATAGGTTTCCTCACGATGTTTTCCGTCACCGAAAAGCCATTCATCGTCATCATCATCTCAATCGTAGGACGTCCACTGCTGAACATATGCCTTCCCCATAATTTTCCAAAAGGACCGTTTGGAAGCGGCCTGCATCCAACGTCGTCCTGCGCCCTTTATCAGGTCGTCTGTCCACCGTATCGGTGGACGACCTACGCTGCGCTTGCCGGTCCGTGGTCTCCATTCCAGAACCTTCCGACCCCATCGGCCATCTGTTCTCCGCGCTATGTGCCCTGCCCACCGCCACTTTAAATGCATGGCTAATCTTCTGGGCTATGGGTGACTTTCGTTCTTCTACGGATCACCTCATTTCTGATTCGATCACCTAGATAAACCCCGAGCATAGCCCTTTCCATAGCTCGTTGTGATACTTTGAGCTTACTTACTTTATTTCATTTCATTTACATGATCTCCATGTACAAAAAGTGTCCGACCAGTATTTCACAGCTAATAATGCACAGACTGATATTTCATGTACATGGAATGGTTTCCTTTCATTGGCTGCGTATTATTGCCCGTGCAATATCAGCCCATGTTGATAAAACGCAGCCAAATATGCACTGCCTGTATTGTACAGCCAATAATTCAAAGCCATTCCACGGAATATTGGACTTGTTTTATTGCCTGGACATTATTTGGTCGCGAATTATTGGCTGTAAATTATAGAGACTCACAAGTAATACCCAATCATTACATTATTATTATTTATCACGCTCTGTATTGTACAGCCAATAATTTAAAGTCATTCCACGGAATATTGGACTCGTTTTTTTGCCTGGACATTATTTGGTCGCGTGTTGTTAGCTGTACATTATAGGGACTCACATTTAATACCCAATCATTACATTATTATTATTTATCACGTCGCCGTCACTGACGTCACGACAAATTTCACCTTTTTACAAGAGCACTTTTTCGTCTCTGCGCCGAAAGTGTGTAATTTCATCGTCAACAAGTAATTTCATTGCAACAAAGACCAGCTGATTAGTCGGCTGCCTTTTAGGCAGATTGCTGATGTAGAAATGTCTAACTTGAGTTGTGTTGCTGTGTTGTCTACTGCTGTCAGTACATTTGTAACTTCGAATAGCGCTACCATGGTGGTTCACCTAAATTTTCAGTACTCTGAGATATGTATCCAGGGTCATGGTTTCCACCTGCATACAATATTGATGTAATATAGTATGAAGAGCCAGCGTCTATGATCTACATGACTACTGGGTGTTGTTATGTTAGTGTACAATTTGTGTGTTAGTGCATCAATAAATTGGCTGTAAGATTTACCAATCTACATTATAGCTTTTTCTTAAAAACTTGTTAGTTTCTTTTAAAATAATAGCACATTTTTTTATAAGTATATTGATATGATCCAACGTGTATGTATAACTGTATCTTTTGGAAACCTAAATAACATCAATCCACTGAGCTAAACAAATAGAGTACCAAACTGCATTACCATGCGTCAAAAAAAGCGTAACCACTTTATAACCGCGCCGACGTAGCTTTGAAACAACTAAACGATTAAAGGAAACATATATCTATCTCGCTTACGCAAGTAGCAGGAACATGGCCGGCGCTGAGATAAGATAAAGATATCAAAATTTACATGCAATGACGGGTTGGTGTTGCCTACCGTAAGAATTTTACTCAAAAAATTGTAAAGTTTCTTTAATGTCCCTATGTAATGAAATACATTTTCAAACCATTCAGTTATGTACTTATTTGTTATTGTAATGCAGTATAATGAAATAATTAAAAAAAAATCTCTTTCAATATTTTTATTGTTCCTAGGTAGATACCAAAAAATCAAACTCCGCAATGAAGCATCATTTTCGTATACAATTGCCTTTTAGGCCTATTTTATGTTAGTTTGAGTGAACAATTTTTTCCATCAATTGAATTGTTTTCATTTGTGAAATTTAGCTGCATTTCTTCTTCTTTACTAAACATACGTTTATTTTCATTGTGATATATTTTTTATTACTCTTAGTATTCCAGGGGCTACAATTTTCAAACTGTGAATATTTTTCTCATTTTGCTCTTTCGCGGTGTTTCAGTCATTTCATCTATCTCTTCATCGGTTTCCACAGCATCTACATGCATATCAGAGTCGTGACTCGCACTCTTTCACTCGGCATTTACCCATTTTGGAGATCATTTTTGTCGCGTGTCACTCGGTTGTCATCACGCTGAGCACTGAACTGATGCCAGCTAGACATATGGCTGTGGCCATATGTGAAGTGGCAACGATTTATCGCGGTAACTACTAATCTAGTGTAACATATAAATCAATGCATCAATCGGGAAATTAAACGAGTCGAGTAGTAACATTAATTCAGTTTTAGATACTTTTAGAAAAATCTCATTTATAACACTTCAAAAGAAATGTTGGCTACTAATGCAAGACGAGAGAGCGTAGCCTACTTTATTTTGCATATCCTCTAATCTTTGCTTAATATAATCGCACAAAACGGTATTTTTGATTTTTCATCATACTTACTCAGTATCTATAGCGAGTGACACTTGCCGGCTGATTTTGAATTTGAGAACTGAAAACCCAGTAGGTATCCCTCAAATCCCTGCTAGGGGTAAATTTTTTTGCTTAATTAATTTTGTCGTACTCGACATCTGTACTAAATATCTATGTATAAAAGCTTACTCTATACGCATCCGTTCATATGTGTCAACGCTATGGCAACACATCAAGCACACACTGAAATAATATTTATATTTAAAACTCAGTCGTGATTACACAGTACCTACGAAGCAATAATAGTCAGGAAGCATAATTCAGAACAAATTCCACACAAAAAGTGGCCCTTCAAATCAAGACAACGTATGATTGCAAATACAAATTACTTCCGAGGTTACAAATAGACATGTTCGGTGATTGGTTTAAATTCAGAAGCTTAAGCTTGCTGCAACGTCTACAATGACAGCAGAGTCATAGCGGCGTGGACGATGTTATGCAACAAGTGGACTGGACCAACTCAATAATAAATCAATCGGAAATCTCGTATGTCTCGCGAAATATGATTAATTTATTAATTTTTTTGTCTAGAAGACATTAGAAGAGATTCTTCGCAATGTAGTAAAGAAAGATTATGAAACATTTTAGGCTTATACATTTTACCAAAAAAAATAAGTCGTTATTTGCCAGCTGGATGTTTTTCAGTGGTCACAGAATACCTTCATATCAATTTAGAAAATTCAATCAATTTATAGAATTACTTTCGAAAAGCACTGTGTTGATATTACTGACAAATTAATTAGCAACTCAGCTAAACCACTTTAAAATTTGCAGAGGGTGAGTTTTCATTAGCTTGAAAAATTAAACGTGCTTTAATTTGACCAAACAATGAACTGTTTTTTTAATGTTATATAGTTACCTATATTACATACCAACTGTAGGCAATCGTTTATTGTTCATTGTCTGTAGTATCTCTTTAGAGCGTAAACGCTTTGGAAGCGCCAATTCGCGTTTTTGCTGAGTATTTGAAGGGTCACATAATAATGATTGATATAGTAGGTATATTATATTATGTCAATTATTCTTACCTGATGTAATAGAACCTTATTTGATTAACAAGTTCAAGTTCCATAGACTACATTTAGAAATTGTTTATTAGTTTGTTATTGCCGAGCGGTTTCTACACACACACGTTTTTAAAATCAATCATAAAACCGGTCGCGCTAGTCACGAATCGTCAGACGCAAGGAATATTTAACTCTCTACCGAGAGGTCAGACGCGGCTGAGGCCTCTTAGAGAGAGGTCGGAGGACGTATCGCTCTGACGCCCGCGCTTACACAACTAAATATTAGTGCGCTCAAAACTTCCTGATACTTATTGACGTAACATTTCTAAGTAGGATTCTAACAAATAATTTATATGACATACAGTGCATCAACAATAGAAATTTCATTGTTATAATGACATCGACCCTTGAGGGGCTAGTATTTTGCTACTAAAGTAGCAGGAACTATGTGATGGTTAATAGTAGACACACCGTGTTTGGGATCGTATGAATCGTCTTCGCGATACCTTTTTTCTAGCTGGTGACCAGGACCTGATGCTGGATCCAGAAACTGGTAGCAGGAACTATTTGATGGTTGTTTTATTTGGTATTCTCATTTCTTTTTGGTAGGTACATGAGTTAAATCTTACTTTTTTCTAGTCTATGCTCTTGTAGATAACATGTACTTGATTATTAATTATCATTTTATGTTAATTAATGTCGATATTAAAAATAAAATGTGTCCTGCGTGATATTTTATTTCACCTTTTTTACCTACGTCTATTTGTGACATAAAAACCAAAGTAGATAAAAAAAAAAGATCCAAATATTAATGTGCGCTATTTTGGTCAAGCGGTAAGGCCACTGCTGCAGGGCGCGCTAGTGGCTAATTGTGAAAAGGATAAGAGCCAGTGTCTAGAGTCTTTAAAATCCTTGCTGTCCTCAGCGACTAAGGAAAGAGAAAACCATGATGTGCACGAAATAAGAGAAGAGCACCTACTAATGGAGTTTCCAGATATAGACGAATTAATCGATGATAAATCCATTGAAAACTTCGAAAAAATATCAGCTGTGAGTTACTGTAGTGGCTGGCTTGTAAATGTCTTACAAAAGAAAATGTTTAAGGCATGCCAGCATTGCAAAAATAAATTAATGGCAGAAAATAACGAGGGTAAGCTGCATAGCTTTATAAAAGCCTCAGCATATGAAAACAAAGGTTGGCTAAAGTATCCGAATGAACAAGTGATCGCTACATTTTTCAAAATGGAAAAAATTGTTATAAAGGTTCTGGCTGATAATTGCACCCGATCGTTATTGCTGACGTATTGTAAACTGTTAATTTCTTTAAATGTGGATTTGTCATATATTGATTGCCACGCACATCAAGCTGCTATACAAAACGCCATGACCACCAAAGCTATTATCTTTTTTATTAACAAATGGTGCCAGGAAGTAAATCAAATTGTAAGTGGGATAAGTTTACTACATGACCCTACAGATCCAATAAAAACGCCAGCTTATGATTATTTCGAAAGGAACAAAAACAGAAATAAACATTCGAAGTGAACAATCGGTTTTATTTTAGTAAACAATACAATGAATTAAATATTTTAGAACAACGATAGAAACTTTGTTATTAAAAAATTTAAAACTAGATAGAGATTTATATAATATATAATATGTTTCATTTATTTTATTAAGTTTTCTTCAAGTCACTTAGCATACAATTAGAATTAGCTGATCATAAACAGAAACCAACTTGATAGGTGAAAATCTTTGCTTAGGTATAGATTGTGATATCTAAAACTGAAGGCTCCAACTTAGGTTCCAAATAAAGCATGGAATACTACAAGGGCGGTTCAGTTTTAGATTATGACGATCTCTACCTTTGCAAATATTGTACTATAAATACTACCAAGTATATATAGGATATATATATAAGTCAAAGTCAAAGTCAAAGTCAAAATCATTTATTCAATTTAGGCATCAAAGACGCACTTATGAACGTCAACTTTTCATTATAATGTACTTTAAAGACTCTACCACCGCGTTCCACAATATATAGAACCCACCGAGAAGAAGCGGCAAGAAACTCTGGGCCATTCTTTTTATATGAATATTTACAATGTTTCTACTTAGGTACTACAAATATTACATTTTATGGGTGGCAGAGACAGCTTGCCAGAAGTGGAGTATTCCAAGCATCTTTATCTTCTATATAATGTCGAACTTTATAGTAAGCTTTTTTTATTAAAACGTTTTTTACAGTCAACTTGAATTTGCCCTCTGTGAGCTCAGTTATGTGCTTTGGGATTTTATTGTAAAAACGCACACAATTTCCTAGGAATGACTTATTAGTCTTCGCAAGTCTAAAACTAGGTACAGCTATCCTATTTGTATTTCTGGTATTAAAAGTGTGGTGATCTCTATTTAACTTATATATATGTAAATTTTTACGAACATACATTATATTTTCAAATACATATAAGGAAGGCAACGTTAATATATTGATTTCTTTAAATAAATCTCTCAAAGATTCACGGGGACCCATTTCGTATACAGCTCTAATAGCACGTTTCTGAAGGATAAATATGGTCTATATATCAGCCGCTGAACGCCATAGCAATATCCCATATGACATTACGCTGTGGAAATATGCAAAATACACTAACCGCGCTGTAGAAGCATCTGTTAGCTCTCTTATTTTACGTACTGCATATGCAGCAGAACTGAGTCTCCCAGACAGGGCATTTATATTATGTAATTTTGCGTCAATTTTAATGCCTAGGAAGACTGTTTCCTTGTCCATTACGAGTTTAACTCCATCAAGCGTAACGTTGGACTCCAAATATGGAACAGTAGGCAAAGAAAACTTCAAACATTTTGTCTTTTTTGAATTCAGAAGTAAATTATTAGTTGAGAACCATTTAGAGATACTAGATAGAGCGTTGTTTACTTGAATTAGTGTGCTATCTTTCCTATCTACTTTAAAAATCAGAGATGTGTCATCCGCAAATAAAACAATATCACAAAGATCCTTGGCCATAAGTGGCAAGTCGTTAATGTAAACTAAGAACAAAAAAGGCCCTAAAATGGACCCTTGTGGAACACCCATTTTAATTATAGATCCTGAAGATGTTACACCATTTATGCCAACCTTTTGCATCTTTTCAGATAAATATGACTCGATGACATCAAGCGCAGCTCCACGAATACCATAATGGAAAAGCTTTCGAATCAGTATACGGTGTTCCACACAATCAAATGGTTTAGAGAGATCACAAAAAACACCAATAGCATCATGTGAGCTCTCCCAAGCCTTTAAGACATACGTCATTAACTTCACACTGTCAACTTGTATGATATATATATATGATGTATACTGCCGTACGTGGCGCTAGCCGTCTAGCCGTGAAGATTCAGTAAAAGTGGCAGAGACAACTGTCTATCTCTGGTATATACAATATTGGTCAGCCTGTCTGTGCCTGACAGACTGATCAAAAACAACAAAGAGAATACAATAGAGAAGAGACGGGACATCATAGACACTAAATAAGGTAATATTTAAACGTCAAAACGGAGCTACCTCTGAAAGCCAACCTGACGAACTTAACAGTTTTGCCAACATTAGAGATAAAATAGGGATGTGCACCCCTTTTATTCGAAATTTATCGATATCGATTCCATAACTACGAGTTATGAGGCCTGTAACATTCTGCAGCCCTCTCATCTACACTTTTCATATCTTTTTCTGAAAAATGTTTGTTTATATTCTTTGGATACTTATTATTACTAGTGTGTTGACTGTTTTCAAATTATTTTCATGTTAGTATTGTCTGTTATAAAAAGCTTCCTAAACACGTCATTAAATTATTTTAAATTTTAACCGACTTCCAAAATAGCAGGTTCAATGCTACACGCTCTTGATTTGTAATTTATTCTATTTTTTTATTTAGACAACAAATGTGGAAACGGAAATAAATCGAGAACATCTATAGTCGCAAGTAGCAAAATAATATTAAACCACAATTATCAAGAGCATAGCCAATGTTTTATAAGAAAAATATGAAAAGTGTAAATTGAGAGGGCCGCAGAATGTAAGAGGCCAACAGAACTTCGTCAAAACAAGAAAAACGCCATAGTGTAATCGAGTTTCAATTTTTTTTTGGAACTTTAATTTGATATTTATCAGCAAACTAACTATTTATTAATGTTTTAAGTTGGTATGGTAATGGAATGTTTCAATAACTATATGGGACACTTGAATTAAATTTCGTTCCAGCAACTTTTGAGGTTATAATACTATATTCATGTAACATAAGTATATTTGCATTATTTCTCTTCGTTGGGTGACTTTTAAACGAATACTCTGCAACTTTGAAGATAGTATGCCATTTTCAAAAGTACCTTGAGATAGTAAGAATGAAAATCCTGTTGATGACGTATGGTGCAGTGGTGAAATTTAGGAATTAGCATCATGGATTAAATAGCTATGCTGATGCTATCTTCTTGCTGAAAGTATAAAATAAATAATATATCAATGAACGGCCCCCTCAAATGAGAAAAAGATTTATATTGAATTAGTAGCTCCCCGTGGATTACACACGGTACATAACACTTATTAACTGATTTTCAAAAGAAGGAGGTTATATGTTCGTCTGCATGTTTTTTCTTGTGTGTATGTTAATCAATGTTTTCGCCAATTAGTGGACCGATTAAAAAAATCTTCAGCGAGGGAAGTTTTTGGATCGGTATATACACTAAGTCTTCGTTGCCCGTACATTTGACCCATTTTTTACACCTTAAATAATACTTGTACAATTTAAAAAAAAAAATTGACTTCCGTTCTATTCAGTAATTGGAGTGTAACTCAAAAACTACCGAATTTGATGAAATTTAAATGGGAAGCACCAGCTTTCAAAAAAACAATTTGAAAATCGGTTTACCTAGTCAAAAGTTATGAGGTAACAAACATAAAAAATACAGTCGAATTGAGCACCTCCTCCTTTGTGGAAGTCGGTAGAAAACCATCGATATCGATATTTACAAAAAAATGTATTGCGGCACCGCACTATTTTTTTAAATAAGCGGTCGGTATTATGTAAAATGAATTTATGGCTATATTAAATCTTATTATATGAATAGAAGTCGTTATTATAAAATTATATCCTACTCACCGTACTTTGTCCAGCGGATATCTGGCCATAAAACAACGTTTAGTACCATCTTTCCTTTCTGATTTAAAACCGCATATATCACATGTTCTGTATTTCATATCTTCTCTAATTACACTTCCTTATAGTTTTTAGCTACCTAGTACCTAATAACAAAAAACAACTTCACAATATATATATTAGACTATAATATTTGCACTAAATTATAAAAATAACTCGTAAACAAAGATTTTCAGTGACAATATTGACCATAGGGAAAATTGTATATACGGAATATATGAATATATTAATATTGACAATGAGAGAAAGAAAGCCATATATTGCGTGAGTGAAAGAGATATATCCGCCGTTAAAGTTCTGCCCCGTTATATACATCGTTTTCACGCTATGTACTAGACAGACTGGAAAACTACTCCTGACGAGAAAAGACATCGAATTGAATCAAAGATAATAAATTAAAAAAAACTGACCGAACAACTTTTTCTTGACCGAATGAATGAACGTAAATCAGTGCTGCCAGAAAATTAATACTGTAACAGTTTAACTTGAATCCATGTGACATTTACGTGACTTTATGAACAACTTTACCAACTTATATTCTACATACATACATACATAAAATCACGCCTCTTTCCCGTAGGGGTAGGCAGAGACCACGGATTTCCACTTACTACGATCCTGACATATCTCTTTCGCTTCATCTATACTCATCAATCCTTTCATACATAAGCGTCGGTTTAGGGTACTTTTGACCTGGCCTTTTTTCAGAACGTCTTCAATCTTCTTATATTCTAAATGTATTTATATTGAATCGTCTGCACAGATTCTGATTAAGTATAGAACGAAGCAATAAAATACTAATTTTATCATACTTAAGGGGGTAAATTTCCTAAGAATCGGGAAAGCTTTGTTCGTATAATAAATAATATAAACATATATACATAAAATAAATGTGGATATAATTAATAATTAAAAATAATTTAATTAATGCCTAAAGAAAATATTGTATTGTCTTTCACGATTATGAATTCACGCATCTTTTTTACATTTGATAAACAAGCATATTTTGACCACAGTCTCACCTGACGGAAAGTGATGACGCGGTCGACGGTGGTACATGCTTGCCTAAAACGTACCTATTCACTCTGTATTTGAAGACTCCCAGATTGTATATGTCAGGAAATAAAGACGCTGGTAGGATGTTCCATACCTCAGCCGTACGCATTATGAAGCAAGATTTGAAGCGCTTCTTGCGTATTTTTGGAATTTTGACCATGTACGGATGACGTGTTCGATGAAAGAAAGGAGATGAGGGAATAAGATTGTGAAGATCGATCGCACACTCTCCGAAGTGAATCTGTAAAACACCGATAAGCTGGCAACTTTGCGTCTATGTTCAAGGTTTTGAAGTCTTGCCTCAACTAAAGCATCGTCACCAATGAGTTTCTTTGCTCGGTTATCTATGGAGTCTAAGGCTTCGAGTTGGTGTTCAGCCGAACCATCCCAGAGATGGGTGCAGTATTCCATACAAGAACGGACTTGAGCTTGATACAGGTTTAGAAGCTGTCCCGATGTGAAATACCGGCGCACTTTCTGAAAGACTCCCAGCTATTTCGCAGCTATTTCTGCCCTGGGGCCTTACTATGAGCTCTTAAAGCAGGACTTCTATACAACTGCCCTCTTTATTCGTACCATGACAGATTTAAAGCAGGCCTGCCCAGGCCTACTATTCAAAAACCGCAGAAAAAAAATTCAGTTTCGGTGTAAGTGTTACACCCTGCTGCTCTAGTTGGTCGGTTATCGGAACAGACACACCTCGGAAGGTAGGAGTGAATTGAAAAGATCTCATCTTGGCACTAAATAGACATGCCTGCGTCTTTGAAGCATTGAATTTGACCAGATTGGCATCCCCCCACTCGGAAACTGCCTGTAGGGTCAAATTAATTCTCTCACCCATCTGACAAGCTGAACTCACTTAGATTTAATTTACGTGTTCGATTGGCCATGTGACATGTCTAGCTTTGACTTTACAATCTTAAACTCGCTTAAAGAAATACGACATTCATCCTAAATTAGAATGAAATGTTCACTTATTGTTCCTGTGAAAGGGTTGTGTACATAGTATACGCTCTTAGGTAACTTTTGTAAAGGTAGCGCTGGCAGCACAGTTCATTTATAATCTCAACTCACAGTGTTCAGTGTTCACTCGTTAGCGTACATTTACACATTTGACGTACCTTCTTAGTAATTGTGCAATGTGTAAATTTGTGCGTTTTGGACACTTTTACGTACCTTTTTGCAGCCGTCAAAAATATATTAACTTTAACCCTACATGTATGGGAATATTAAGTTCAAATAGTTACCAGGTTCAAAACCTTGCAGTTTCGTTTTGCGACATAGCTAACATGTTACATCTCCCTTGCACTAGTTGTACTCTATATAAAAGCATCCTTTTATATGCCAACAGCTAAATACAATTTGTGTCTTTGCCGGCCTATATAGTGTGCCTTTAGTGGCTATAGTATACATGGCTATAGTATGTCTGTGAAAACAAGGGATTTAACTAACGAATTAAGATACAATATACAAAGGCTCATGATAGCCAATTTTGAAATTTTACAGCTGGTAGAGGCAAATCGCCATTTAAAATTCGTAAAGTTAGTTCTCCTTACTCTCTCTTTGAAAAAGTTGAACCTTAACTACTTCCTCCTAATTAAATCGCAAGTTTAAGAGGTTTTTTGAACCTTGAAAGTAGGTAATACTTTATCAAATGCAAAAAACTGTAGGTTTTCTAACGCCTAGAATCTCAAAAAAATAACACTTGCGAGTGTAAAATGAAAAGTCAAGTAAAATAATTACGTACTTTTTACCCCAAAATGTACGTTTCCGTCTCTGGATATGTTCCTTTTTGGAACTCCGTTGTGGCAACACTGCAATTCAATCAAATTTTCCAATATGGCTGATTGCTTTCAGTGGGGTTGTTTGCAGTTACTTTTGACAATTTTGCGGATAAATTAAAGATTTCAGCTTATTGTAAACATTACTTACATGATAATGTAAGTCAATGCGACCAATGAAGACTATCCAGTGAGTGGCCTATTGAGAAATAAAAAGTACCGTTGACATCCTTGACATGCCATGAGAAAGTGGCCTCCGTATTTAAAGTTGCTAATTGCCTCCTGTCTGTTCCTGTTACAGGTATACTGAAGATGCCAGTTAATTCTGTATTTGAAACTAAAAAAAGTCTTGAAAAACGGAGTTTTTCCCTATCACTGGTTAGAAATAATGATGCGTATCTGAGCAACGAAAATAGGTCCAACGAAAACGGAAATTCTCGTAAACAGAACGGCAATAATAAAGAGAACAAGTCTATTAAACGTCCCCTGAACAGTATATATTTAAATACTGTGAGTGCTGCGAAAAAACTAAAACCTCTGTCAGAGATAACAGAACCTTCAGGTGTGTTGTGTAACTAGATTATTACAGAACTATCGTATGTCCACTGCATGCATCTATTGAATTATTTCAGCAGCCAATATATATTGCAGTTGAGCTCATATTTTTATGCATTAGTTTACGTCTTTTCAATGTGGCAAAAGTAATTACTTGTGCAATAAAGTAATACCTCAATTTAACTAAAGTTGGTGCAGAGGTATCTTTAAACCCAAAAAAAAATACTAGATACATTTAAATCAGTAAAAACGAATTGTTATTAAGTAGATATGTATAATATAACATTAGTATTATGGGAATGGAAATAATTATGTCTGTAGCCACTGAATTCATCATCATTTTAGTCTTGTCCGGGTTTAGTTCGAACCCACTTCTCGACTTCTATCTGCTAGAGTCTGTATCATGGATTCCAGTACTCTTGGGGTCAACTTCCAATATAAGCAGTCATCATCAAATCTAAGATGATATAGTCATGATCCGTTTATGTTTAGTCCTATGTGATCCCATTCTAGTTTCCTAAACATTTCTTCTAGCACTGCTGAAAATAGCTTTGGTGAGAGTAAAGTTACCTAGTTGTTAAGTAGGTGACTGTACATATCCTACTAATAATTACAAGCTACTGCTACATAATATTTATACTATGTTAGTTTGTAAACTTACATAATATTATCTGTTACATTCTAGTACGCCAACTTGAGTCTGAGCTCATAATCCTGGATCCCAAACCTTCCTCTGCGATGTTGAATGGCCACCACCCAACAGAGAATCAGTATGGAGGCACTGTGCAGAGGAAAACACCTATCGCTACCCTATCTAACTTGGGAAATACTTGCTTTCTAAACAGTGTTCTGTATACATTAAGGTAAGCCCTGAAATAGAATAACTTAATAAGTGTTATTTATAAGTAAATTTGGACAGGGATGTAATGCCAAACTATTTTGCCTGTGTTTAACTTTCAACATGATCTCCCTCTAAATTGAGATGCCTGCTCTATAGCTTCTGTTAAAGTGACAATTTATGTAAAACAAAGCATTAAATAGCTTCTCAAAGCTCTGCTTTCAAATTCCAGTAGGTATAAATATAACTTCTTAACTAGTAATAATAATACATAGTTACTATTCCAATACCTGCCCAGTTAAATCCAGATGATAGTATCCTACATTCTTGATACAATGTCTTCTAATTAATTATTGAAACTCACATTCGTTATAATTTTGCATTGAAAATATGAATTAAAAAGGGATTAATGTGAAACTAATGCATTGTTGATATCATGACCATCAATTGTTTCTTCACACTCAGATAAGAGATAATCCTGAAGAAGGTTTCAGATGAAACTGAAACATTTGTTGGTTGCGCTATCAAGAATGCATAAGTCTCACATAAATCCTGTTTTATTTTTACAATGTATTCTCTTTTTATAGTTGATAGTGAGAAAAATAATCTGTGACTTCTGGATCATCAATTTTACACTGATTGATGACATAAGCAAACATAGAATAAGGATAATGTAGACTAGATTCTCAGTAAATGTTATAGTGATATTTCATCTAAAGACCCTGTCAATTCCTGACTTGGTCTTGGACTTAACTGTTCATTAGAAAGAAGCTATCAGGAGGTGAAACACCCACTTCTGTATCAAAGTCCTCAAAAATAGATTACAAAAAAGAAACACTTGAATAACTAAATTTAATATATTTTTTGCTAAATACCAATGTATGTGTAGTTATGTAGGATTGGAAATAATGACATCTACTACATTTTTCCATATTTTTCAAAACATTCTTAGTATGATTATACAAAATAAATTAAATTTACTGAGAGCAATTATTTTTTATTAAATGTTAATATAAAATAATACTGTCCACATCACAGCAATGCAAACTGGAAAGATTGCAATAAGATATCATGCATTTATTAAAATACCTAATTCATGAGTGCTCTTGCTAAAATGTACTTAATCTTTATATTATGTACAAATATTAATAAATGGACATCTTTGCATTATGACGACCCATTATCTCAGTTCCTGACTTCAAAGCATGGGGATTCAAATTTGATCACTGGGCTGATTGGTGTTATCCAAGACAATTCAATCTATTTTACAGATATGCACCACGTTTTCTACATAACCTACACCATCTAGTGTCAGACTTAGCGAGCGTTGAACAGAAGCTCGGCAGTATCAGGTTGAAGAGTTCATCACTGGGACGGAGTGCAGCAGGGCTTGCGACATCTGGGGCAAGATCCTGGAGCAGTAAGGATTTGCTGTCATTAGGACAGTCTGAGAATGTCAATGGAAAGAGTAAAATACAGGTGAATATTTTTTGTTCCAATGCCTTTTCTTGTACCTTGGAGCTGTAACTCTGGAGTATATACTCACCCACTATGTTATTTTTCTGGACCATAGTGCAGCAGAACTTGTAGTAATGGTGGCATGGAGGCTTGAAGCAGTAAGAGCTGGCTCTTAGTGGGACAGTCAAAAAAGGAATAAATACCTCATTATTGAACTTTGAACAATATGATATTAGAATGAAATGTAGTTGTGAGTGCATTTCTTTGGGATTAATAATGTTTCCAGAGGACTCCCAATATGTGTATACACATGTTCCACTGGTGTGTAAGAAGTATGCCTTGATAGTGCCCAAACATTCCTGTAATAGGGTAGGGTGTAAAAGACATTAATTGCTGCGTGAATAAGACTTAAAATCATGTCTCTGTGTGACGGGAGGAGTATAGTACCACAATGATTGATTATGATATATTTAAAACAGTGTGCCATTGTCATGGTTATTCCAAATTTACATGCTCGTTTATCTCTAGATTGATAGACACACATGCTGATAAAGATGTCATTGAAAAATCATGTTTTTTATACATATTTTTTATCAAATATTGATATTGGGATGATATCTCATCATGTACATGCACTAGTAGTAGTATTAGTATCTATAGTATGAAGGTAGGGCACTTTGTAGAGACTGTAAATCAAACTACCATGCGACACATGTGGTGTGTATGAAGATGTGTACCATCTTCTGATAGAGTGCGTCCAGAGTGCATCTATAAGAAATGACCTATTTAAGGTCCTTTACGTTAACCACCTTTATGCCTTTATACCACCATTAGGCCTGATTCAGAGCATTTTAACTGCGCCAACAGCTAATGCAGCTGGGATGCTCTATCAGTCCACATATAAGATGCTCAAGGATAAAGTGTAAAAAAGTGCCATAATTTTTTGAGGAAACTATGGGACTGACATAGTCGTTGCACGACTCAAAGTCCCTAAATTAAAAAATAATAATAAAAAAACTACCACATGTATCGAAGTGCTCTGGCAGCTGCCCTCAAAAGCTAAAGTCTGACCCCAACCGCTGCATCGCGCCGTAGGTATGTGCGCGGTGATGCGTGAGGGTTCGGCCGCGTATTCATTGCCACGGATTATACACTAATTACTAAGGTTTTTCCTCTCCACACCACGTCTGTCTACCTAAGGCGTGGTACAGTGGTTTCGGTCAGACTATAGTCGTCATAATAGGTATAGTGTGCGAATACTTTCGACCACACCACACTGACAATCAAGTGAAAGGGTACTCGCACACAAGAAAATAAAAGATAACGATTTGCCAGTTTTGAGGCCACGTCGAATAAGACTTACCAGTATAAAAACTTTTTCATTCCCAGATAGCAACAGAAAAACTTCACGAGACATACTTGAACCTCCGAGCGGCTGAGTCAAAATGTCTGAACAGTAGTTCTGCTGATGCCAGCCCAGAGCCTTATGCAGCTGATGCCTTCCTAGCCGCATTGAGAGACGTCAACTCTACTTTTGAAGGTAATTTTCATTCCAAAACTCCACTTTTGAAGATAAGCAATAATTGTAAAAAAATGTTTTGCTTGTACTAATCAAGAGTCTTACTATAATGTGGATTAGTAATAAAATTAATCTAGTTGATCTCAAGAGATGGTCTCTGTTACTTATCTTACAAAACACTTGTGACTTATTCCACGGAATTGAAAAAGCCATGCCAACTATGCCAAGTTAATTTGGATTCTCAACAATCTTGGTTGCCAGCGCTACACTTAAAACAACCACTAATTTATTGTTATTACTAACCAGTAACCAATTATGACAAAACAAAAATTTGTGTAATATGGTCCCTCATAGCTAAATGGTGGAACCACTGATGGTCTAGTTTCTTGTAGAAGGAAAACTAGATTAAAATTTAATTTGCATTTGAAACCTAGTTTTACTGCCATTGGTTATCTTGGTCTGTTTTATCTGCACTCTCATATCTGCGTATAGCGCTATCCTTGTTTCGCTGAAGATCTGACTGCGTTTTGGTCTAGATTTTTGTACTCATTCTTCTGTAAGAGTTATTCTTATAGTGCGTTCGAATAGATCACTTCTGATCGATTTAAGCGAAAATAACGCTAAAAACGCTCACAAGGGGCGTTCGAATTGGGAATCTGTGGGTGAAAATGTCGTTCATGCCTCTTTTTGTTCAGCGTTCGAAAAGCTAAAAAAGCAATTTTGCTTTTTGCAATTTTTGACCCACGTCCGGAGCATGGTTGTTTGTGATCGTTATTTGACAGCATAATCATGCGATTTTAGGTCAACACACAGTTGAGCGTTCGAATAGGGTATGGGCATAAGTGGCATTATAACGTTTTTGAGCTTTACGAACGCTTTAACAAAAGAGCCATCAATGACAACGCCACCAATGCCCTCATAAGCTAAACGAACGCACGGTTATTGGTAGTAAATCACACTGAACTACGAAAACGAGACTTCAGAACAATTGTCTCAGGCTAACTCACTCAATACATGCCACATAGAACAAAAACCTTGAAGTCTGCATACCACCAGAGTAAATAATAGTATAGGAGTTTCAAAACGCGATTTGATTTGCAATTGAATATACTCGCAAACGTTCGAGCAACGCAAATCAATCATTACGAGCAATAAGGACATTTGATATTGTAATGAACCGGCGAAGATTTCTACTCTATCCAACGTAGAAAGGCATCTAATCATTCGTATAAGGGTTCAATTTGGTATGGTTTTTGACTGTATTATCGACGTTGCGGGGTCTCAATGTCAACAATAAACAGAATATATGAAAAAAATATTTCAAATTAATTTATTCAATGTAGGCATCAAAGACGCACTTATGAACGTCAATTTTTCATTACAATGTACTTTAAAGACTCTACCGCCGCGTTCCAAAATATATAGATCCTACCGAGAAGAAGCGGCAAGAAACTCTGGGCTATTCTTTTTATATAGATGTTTACAATGTTTCTACTTAGGTACTACAAATATTACATTTTATGGGTGGCAGAGTGACAGCTTGCCAGAAGTGGAGTATTCCAAGCATCTTTATATTCTATATAATGTAGTACTTTATAATGAGCTTTTTTTATTAAAAAGTTTTTACAGTGAACTTGAATTTGCCCTCGGTGAGCTCAGTTAAGTGTTTTGAACGACTTATTAGTCTTCGCAAGTCTAAAACCTAGGTACAGCTATCCTATTTGTATTCTAGTATTAAAAGTGTGGTGAACACTATTTAACTTACATTTATGTAAATTTTTACGAACATACAATATATTTTCAAATACATACAGAATGTCCCAAGAAGTAGTGATATACTGAAGCTGGGAGGTAGAGGACCTAGAGGGCTATCTGAATCACCCCATGTATGATCCGCGATTTTTCGTATTTTCGGAGTTATGACTCTTTTTTAATTTTTCACCTATCGCCGAGTACGATGAGATTTTTATTTATGGTGACGAGTATTATGGCGGCATATGCTTGATTTTTTTGTGTGCTAAGCTGATAGATAGGCCAATTCAGTATGGTAATATTTACTATCGTTAGATCTTTGAATGTAATAAAAAGAAAATTAAATGCCAAGAAAGATAAAATTACCTAGTATGTTTACAACTTCAAGGGCCCTTAAAAAAAAAAAAAAAAACCGTTTGACTTTTAATAACTTGCTCTATCTATCAGGTAGCTACCCTGAAAATTTCATTTTATTATTCATACGGCTTCAATCAAAAAATTGAAATCTAAATGTGGTAAGTGCAAAATTTTAATTTACATGATGATTAATGCAAGCAAAGCAAAACCAATTACAAAATGTTTAATTACAATAAATTTTCAAAATGTTGCTCAATGCAAGTGCGACATGCAAGTGCGAATGCACTCATATTGATTACTTTAAATACATCTTTAAAAAACCCATTTCGAATAAAGCTCGTATAGCACGTTTCTGTAGGATAAAGATGGTCTCTATATCAGCTGCTGAACCCCATAGCAATATCCCATATAAAAGATTGCTCAGGGCGAAATTAGGGCATTCCGTAGAAAACCTGGGAAACAGTAGAGGGACTCAAAGGCGCGAGAATAGTCAGGAGAGCAACATAATCTGTCGACTAATTATACATGTACTTTATCTGATAGTTGAATTTGGGTTATTATTGAAATTTCAATAGTGATAACCTACTTTACTTTAAAAATATAAATATGGAGATTGTAGATAATTATGTTATGGAGATACAACTGATAGATAAGATGTCTGAATTAACAAGGTTAACATATCACATTGTATACTTTATTCGATCTAATGGTAAAAATTCGAAAGTCAAATAATTTTTACTACCTATATAACTAAAGTAAAAACAGTTTGTGAATGATGACCTTATTTAGCGTAATAGTCTTTAATTTCTAATGCTTGTTTCTTTTTGACCGTTGATTAAACACTGTAAACTAAATATTTAGATCAACATCAAATTCCGAAGTTGATTATGCGTCAAATACACTTAAAACTACATAGTTCTATTCATTTTAAGGCGATATAACAATAGTTTTACCCTAAAAAGTAAAATAATAAATATAATAGTTATACTATGATATGCCAACATAAAGTTCATAGTTCCGCTTAGAATCTCAGTAGTTTACGGTTCCAGGAGCACGAATACAGCTTATTATTCTTATTCTGTGTGGGTGCGCTAAGTCCTGCACTGACGTCCCGCTTGGGGTGTATTGTGCATTTCCCCCACCAGCTCTACCCGAGCCATCCCAACTCCTTGATGTAACGGAGTATGACCCTGGGTCGCTGGCACAACTGCTCCAGTGATATTCGTGGTGTGCATGCCGATGATGTTCCAGAATTATATTGATCCTCTAGTAGTCCGGTTGTGTTCCGTATACTTTCTGTGGCCGTGCACTACAACAGCACGTGACTCACGATTTCTAAACAACATTTCTAAAACATCCTCTGCACTGTGGACTGTCCGTTGCTTTCTCTCCGACTCCCCTCTCTCCTGGCGACGGCCCAAGCCGAGGTCCGTACCTTAGTGGTGCCCTTGAGCAAGTCGCCTACTCCTCTCCTTGCGGCGAAGCGTCTTCAACGCTCGCGTTAGGCGGTGCGCCTTCTGCGCCCGCATCTGGCTGAGTGCCATCTACGCTCGCCACCCGTCCGGTGACGCTGTAAATGCCTGTAGAGGCAAACAGCATTAGTCCGTTCTAAAAAAAAAAAACACTCCGTTGCACCAGTCTTGAACAGATGATAGTTGAGGTTGCAGTGACCTGTGAATGTGCACGAATACAACTATTACTGTACAGTTCTGCGTTCTGCAGCCAGTAGGCCATGTAGAAGGCCAACCTTGAAACATTGTTTTTGCTTTAGATTGAACATTGCTTTAGATGACGTCACAGCCCTGTGACGTCAATATTGAGCGAAAAATGGGGCCGTTTAAACAGGTCAATTTAATCGGTATTTCATAATAGTAGATTATGCGCCGAGGGAGTAAAGCAGTGTCTTACGTCACGGGCGGTATATTGAACCCTGAGTGTAACGGGGACTCTTGAGTTAATCCCTGAGCGCAAGGAGGGCAATAAAATTCAAGTCCTGAGTGAAGCGAGGGGTTAAAGCCGCCCAAGACGAAGACAGGCTTTATCCTCGAGGTGCATACTCTACTTTTAATACCTACTGTGAGACAAAAACTCAGCGCTTAAAATAAGTAATTAATAGTTATGATTCAAATTGGACACATTTTTCCCGTTATAGAGGGACAGAGAAATATTTTTGCAAGGAACATTTTATGGAAAACACTGTTTTAGACTTTCGCGGTTGGTAACTACAACCCGGTCACAATATCTGTGCACCTGACCTCGTGACGTCATATCGGCGGTCTGGGTACGGTGTGAAAAAAAGTTTTTCGAGAAATGTGGAGGTAAAAAAAAATTACTAACCTTTTCAAATAAATTTATTATTGATGAAGGGTTTGTTATTAAAAAACAATAATTTTGATTACAAAAACAATTATTATTAAACTCAGTCACTATAAATTATTGACTCTATGCGTGACATTGTATTTTCCTCACTCTCAGACTGCTGCCAGAATTTTCTTCAAAGTTGGGATTTCTTTTTTTACAGCATAAAACTGTTGATGATATTTCGTATTGCGCAAATGTCAAAATCATCTACTTCGATGCGTTTTTTGTACTGTTTACGCTTCTTACCCGGTGTCGATAATTTTGGTTCTGGGTGGGTTACTAAATTATTACTAGTACTTGGAGTCGGACTAGCGCCCGGCGAAGTTGGTTGTACTTTGGCTTCATTTTTAATTTTCATTAGAGTCCTCTTTGATATCCCAGTTGCAGCACAGGTTCGTTTCACCACTTGGTCTACAGGTATGGTGTACTGTTTATTTGCTTTCTCCGATTCAAAAAACTTGAGCACTTTCAAGATTACATTTCTTGATTCACTGTGTATTGTTTTTCCCATGACTTCAGTTTAACAGTTACAACAATTTTAATAACAACCAAACCAGTCCAAACTTAACAGTAAACAGTCTAAACATAACAATAAATATTAAAAAACAAAACAACAAAAAAGCGAAAATATCAAAATTATCGGGACGTGTATCGGCAACGAAGATGCTAACCGTACTGTCGCACCGGGGAGTGCGCGGAGAGGTGACAGGGGAAGCGGGAGAGGCGCCGCATTCCAGCGAGGTGCACGGATATTCTGACCGTGTTGTACGTTATAATTAGTACTCGCGAGATTACGAGAGACACGACTTAGCTGCTTTTGGAGCTGCCGATATTTCGGCACAGTGTTCACACAGTGTGACACATGCACCGTGTTCAAAATTATAACATTTTATGGAAGTTGTTACAATAACACCGAACACCGCGTATTGTTCCAAATTCATTACAGATCGCGACACGTAACTTTAACTATGACCTTGAATGCGCAAAGAGGACGTGCCCGTGCGTAACCCATAGCAACACGCCGTACAACAATCACACTCCTCATAGTACACCTACTACCTAGTACACTCCTAGTACAATCGCGCCTTTTTTTCTGTATGCTGTCTCCGTACTTACTAAGACTTTTCCTACAACTAACGTTCTAAATTCAAATCACTTTACGCCTATGGGAGTTTCATACAACATTACAGCCCTAATCTAGGATCTAATAATAATAATAATAATAAGTTTTTATTTCAGGCGTATAACCCATAGATTTAAATATGTTTAAAAAAACACAAGATAAAAATAGAACGAATATAAAATGTTACTATAAAACTTAAGTGACAATAGGTCTATCACAGTCATTTTTTGTTTGCATTCTGGTGCACCGTCAACCAAAATTTAAATATTGCGCTATTTAGGCATTCACCCAATCACTGCAGTATGCCGTTTTGCGAATTCCGCAACCCATCCCAGAAGGAAGCTATCCTTGATCTAATTACTGCAAAAAAGTCAGGAACCCGTGCATCCGCGAACATGCCCGACGCGCTACAACATCGCGCTTTCCTCATAAGGCTGCGAAAACCATCATTGTATTGCACCCTTATGGTGTGATAGGACTTTCGGGTGTATTTAATCCACAACTGGCACGAGTAAAGGCACAGACAGTAGGCTTTAAATAATGTAGTTTTAACCTCTGAACTGCAGTTGGAAAATCGACGCGCGAGCATATTGCATCTGATGGACAGGTTCCTGCGCTCTCGTTCCATATCTTTGTCGTCGCTTAAATCCTCCGACATTATGTGTCCTAGATATTTAAATTCCTGAACAACCTTCACCGGTGAGCCTCTCAAAAACACATTTGGTATCCTGTCCGGCCCCTTTCCAGCTCGAAAAACTATCATTTCTGTCTTCGCTGCATTATAAATAAGACCATGCTCTGCAGCGTATCTTTCACAGATAGCTAATAACACTAATGATCTAATGACTTGCTTTACGTTGATATTGCGTCATTGGACATTTTCGAGCAGGTGGTGTGAAAAATTATATAAACATTCAAAATTTCTTAAAATTAAAATAAAGAATTAAGAATATTCCCTGTTGGTACAGCGCCCTTGTTACGTAAATGTCGTAATTACTACATAATTTCTGGGAAGAGCACTGCGATTATGCTAACCTAAATGGGAATGTTCCGCAAAGGGTCAATCCTAATTTATTTTCATTTTCCGCAGGTAACAGACAGCAAGATGCACACGAGCTGTTAGTGTGTATTCTAGACAACATTCGTGAGACATGTCGCGCGCTATCTGCACGGGCCAACAGGCTGCATGTACACGAAAATGGAGACAGGTATTCTATACACTTACAAAGTAGTTCAAACGGCTGAACGTATAGTAATGAAATTTAGCAGGAGATTATAAAAAGTATTCTATGTCCTTATTACTTGTTATCTACATCATCCATCACCACACGGATGAAACCCGGCGAAGCGGGGAGCGCTGCTAGTATTTTATATATAATAATTGAAACCTTTATAGCAACGGTATCGGCCGTCAACCGAGCCTAGACGGTGACGGCAGCAAAGCGACGCTGGGCAACATTCGCAAGTCGTGGAAAAAACGCAAAGAAGTCAAAGCGGACAAACATAGCTCTCCAACTGAAGAGCGTGCACCTTCGCCACAGCCAGAAAGAGACGAACGATCGCGCCCTGGCTGGGATTTTGTTGCTGAGAACTTTGAAGGTAAAACTTATAGCTAAGTCGTATTCAGAAAATATCCCTGAGGACCGCCTACACTAAATTTAAATGGGGTCAAATATCATACCACCACCAAAAAACTTTCTCAAAACACAAAAGTCCAAAAATACAATTTTACTAGCCGTTTTATCAATGACTACACTTCAAAATGTATTCACCTAATTATCACCTTTTCGTATTCGAAGACCAGATTTTGTAAATGATCACCAAATTTGTAGGTTAGGTTATATTTTGCGGTATTTGATTGTCAGAGTTGTTTCAAGACATAGGTAAATTTCCATTTAGGCTTAACTCAATCATTGTACCTGGGGGGCTATTCTCTTAGCTATCGAACCGCGATATAGCAACTCAATTGCACGAAAATTGTCGTTTTTGACAGTTTTGGTATTCTACTCGCTATTTAGGTTCGATCGCGGTCCAGCGGCTTGCGATCGATAGTTTTTGACATAAATGGTATTCTGTAAACTATTGAGTTGCGATTGCATTGCTACTAACCTCTGTCACAGTATAAAGATGTAACAGTATGGAAACTAAGCCTAGTTGATTAAATAATTATCTATGCCCCATTGAAGCCATAGTTGTCACTTTTAATGTTTTAAGGTATTATTTTGTTTAATAAAACATTCGTTGTTCTGCTGTAGACATTAAATCTAGTTACCAAATAAAATGTTCGCCGTGGTGGTACCGGCTACGAATTGTACCCCCCCTAACTTTTCCCGTGGGTGCCGTAAGAGGCGGCTAAGGGAATATCCGGGAAATGGGCAGCAGCATTTCCCGCAGTCTGCGTCAACATCCACTGCGATCACCAAGACGCCTGCCAAGCGTGGTGCATTAAGGCAAATCCCCCCCATGACAATTAACATTAAACCACGGCCCCCAGTTCCCGGCAGCTCTGCTATCCGTGGCTACGGTAGCGGCCATTGTAACGGTGGAGCAGGGGGTGCGAAGAATCTCCGGCAGAGATCCGGCTACCAATCCCAAAAACGACCCCTGGCCCTGGCAACATACAATACACGCACGCTCAGGACCGACGAAAAGATGGTCGAATTGGAGGAAGAGACGCTCAAGTTACGCTGGGATGTCATGGGATTATCTGAAGTCCGAAGACAGGGACAGGACACGATAATTCTAAATTCCGGCAACTTGTTCTTCCACCGGGAGGGAGACCAACAATCCCAGGGTGGTGTCGGGTTCCTCGTCCGCAAGTCTCTCGTTAACAACGTAGTGAAAGTCGATAGTGTGTCGGCTAGGGTAGCGTTCCTTATACTCAGAATAACCAAACGGTATTCGCTGAAGGTTATACAGGTATACGCACCGACCTCGGCACACTCAGACAATGAAGTAGAAAGTATGTACGAGGATATATCCAGGGCCATGCATACTTCTAAAACCTACTTCACTGTTGTAATGGGAGACTTCAACGCAAAGCTAGGCACAAGGAAACGTGATGAGTTGAGAGTAGGGCCATTTGGATACGGGCAGCGGAACTCGAGGGGACAGAGGCTGGCTGACTTCATGGAGAAGGAGGGACTCTTTATGATGAACTCCTTCTACATGAAGCGGCCATCCAGGAAGTGGACGTGGATGAGTCCCGACGGTTCCACTACGAACGAGATAGACTTCATCATGACGACCAATAAGCGCATATTCAATGACGTCTCTGTGATCAGCAAGGTAAAAACCGGCAGCGATCACCGCATCGTAAGAGGCGCATTGAATATCAATGTCAAGCTTGAGAGGTCACGTCTGGTGAAGTCTACGCTCCGTCCAAATCGTGCCCAAATCCAAAACCCCGAAAAGTTTCAACTTGAACTTATAAACCGTTTTCAGTGCTTAGCTGAATGCGACACAGTGGATGAGTTGAACAACGGGTTCGTGGAAACTGTCCAAGCGGTTGGGTCCGAATTCTGTGAGACCAAACGCCGCAGGAAAGCTCAAAAACTCTCATAAGAAACTCTGAAACTAATGGCAGAACGGAGCGAAATGAGACTGCAGTCCGCAGTTGATATGTCGGATTACGGTAAACTCAATAGACGAATTTGGAAGTCCATGCGACACGACTTGCGTGCTTATAATACTGCGCGTATTACGGCAGCAATTGAGCGGAACCAGGGCTCTAAAGTGTTTGCAAAGGATTCGTCTATTGGGCAAAGCCAAATGACAAAACTGAAGACCGAAAATGGCAGTATCGTTTCATCCAAGCCTGAGATTCTGAGAGAGATTGAGAGCTTCTATCGACAGTTATATACCTCGACGCGCGAACCCGTTACTGAAGCAGCTCAGGACATCAGAGCAAAGTTAGTCCGACACTATACCGAAGACATCCCGGACATCAGCCTGTACGAGATTAGAATGGCTCTCAAACAGCTTAAGAACAACAAGGCGCCAGGAGAGGACGGAATTACGACTGAACTTCTGAGAGCGGGTGGTAGACCGATACTTTTAGTCCTCCAGAAGTTATTCAATTCTGTCATCTTCGAAGGCAAAACGCCGGAAACGTGGCACAAGAGCGTGGTGGTGCTGTTCTTCAAAAAAGGTGATAAAACCTTATTGAAGAATTATAGGCCCATATCGCTCTTGAGCCACGTGTACAAGCTGTTTTCGAGAGTCATCACGAACCGTCTCGCACGCAGGTTTGATGAGTTCCAGCCTCCTGAACAAGCCGGTTTCCGAAGAGGCTTTAGCACCGTAGACCATATTCATACACTACGGCAGATTATACAGAAGACCGAAGAGTATAATCAGCCACTCTGTCTAGCGTTTGTGGATTACGAGAAAGCCTTTGATTCTATCGAGAAGTGGGCCATACTGCAGTCCTTGCAGCGATGCCAAATTGACTATAGGTATATCGAAGCGTTGAAGTGTTTATACAGCAAGGCCACTATGTCAGTCCGATTACAGGACCAGAGTACGGAACAAATTCCATTGCAGAGAGGTGTGAGACAGGGAGACGTCATCTCTCCGAAACTGTTCACTAACGCATTGGAGGATGTTTTCAAACTTTTGGACTGGAAAGGATGTGGCATCAACATTAATGGCGAATACATCACTAACCTTCGTTTTGCCGATGATATAGTTATAATGGCGGAGTCGCTCGAGGATATCGGCACCATGCTCAACGACCTCAGTAGAGTTTCCCAACAGGTTGGTCTTAAGATGAACATGGATAAGACGAAAATCATGTCCAATGTCCATGTTCCACCTATACCGGTAATTGTTGGAAACGATACACTCGAAGTTGTAGACGAGTACGTCTATCTGGGACAGACTGTCCAATTAGGTAGGTCCAACTTCGACAAGGAGGTCGCACGAAGAATCCAGCTCGGATGGGCAGCGTTCGGGAAGCTTCGATCTATCTTTTCGTCCCCAATACCTCAGAGCCTGAAAACCAAGGTTTTCAACCAGTGTGTGTTGCCAGTGATGACTTATGGCACTGAGACGTGGTCCCTTACTGTGGGCCTCATTAACAAGCTTGAAGTCGCTCAACGAGCAATGGAGAGGGCTATGCTTGGGGTTTCCCTGCGTGATAAGATCCGAAATGAGGAGATCCGTAGGAGAACTAAGGTCACCGACATAGCTCTCAAAATTAGCAAGTTGAAGTGGCAATGGGCAGGCCACATCGCTCGCAGAACTGATAACCGATGGGGAAGAAAGGTTCTCGAGTGGCGACCACGCACCGGAAGGCGTAGTGTAGGCAGGCCCCCCACTAGGTGGACCGACGACCTCATAAAAACCGCGGGGAATCGCTGGATGCAGGAAGCGAGTAGCCGGTCCAAGTGGCGTTCTATGGGGGAGGCCTATGTTCAGCAGTGGACGTCTTCCGGCTGATAATGATGAATGATGAAATAAAATGTATGACACCTCCGAAAACCATAAAAACGACACCCAGTACGATACAGTTCATAATAATATTATAATCTTTTGCAGCCGCTATCTAAGATTTGTATTATGTGTTATGTTTTACAAATTTATTATGATTTATGATCGATCATACAAGAACACTATTACAATTTTAAAACACATAGCAGTCATTCAAGTGTGGCATTTCATATTTTAGATTATATAAAAAAGGTTAAGATGTAGAAATAGTTTGTAACACTCACTACTGACGGCACCGCGAGAACCGCTTAGGGGTCTCGTCGATGCGCATGTTTATGTCAGTGGGCCGTTTCGAACGATTAAAGGTAGTTTCCGTACTTTTCTCTATATATCTACTGTGCCTCTGTGTTGCTACAGTGGTACACATCTGTCTCAGAGTAAGTATCAAATAGAGTTGTCATTAGCGTATACCGGTAAGAGACAGTAATGCTACGAACCCAACCAATAGGGTAGTTGACAAAATCAAAAATAATTTGCAATGTAATGTTAACTTAATAGTAGTTAGAGCAAACAACTCAATTAATTAAAAAAAAATATATGCATTGGATTAACTTTATTTTGAAAAATTAAATGTGTACAAATGTTTCCAAAAGTCAGGTGACCAAAAACGGAAGTAGCTGCGGAAATGATGTCATAAGGGCAAAAACAAACGTGTAATATGATAGTGTCGTACCTTATCAACAGATTGAGAATCATGCAAGTGAAGCAAGGATCTAATATTATTGCTTTAAAACTAAATACATACCAGGTCAAAGGACAAACTGTCGATCAAGTTTATTATAATTGTTTTATATTGATTAAATATGCCAACGTTTATAATAATATTTAATAGTCAATTTGTCAATCTTGTTATCACTGTTACACATTTATGGAGTTAAGATTTTTTCTTTTTATGAATGAAAAAGGATCTTGGAAGACATACAAATGAACAGACAGGGCAACAAAGTGATCCGATAAGGGTTGATTTGTCCTTTTGAGGTGGACAACCCTACAAAGAACAAATTATGCGGCCAAAATGTAGTTTTATTTATGTAGGCTCAGAAATATAAACTTTTTTCAAGTAGGTAGTTAGAGTCTGCTCTAAGAAAGAAGTCAGTTTTTTAACTGCTGTTTTGTATGAGTCACGTGGATGCATTACTAAAACTTGCTAACACGATAGACGAAAAAAGCAAAAATAATGTTTTATGAATTTATACACTTCACTTACCACCTGACACTCAACTGCACCATTGTGAACATCAACTTATAATAATCCACCACTATTACACGTAAAAACTTAAAAATCAACACAAAAGAACATAAATTATGATCGTCATTGTTGGCTTTTTCTCGCCATCTGCATGTTCAAACGAGCAAAACGAATTATAATCACAATACGACGTATTGGCCGCCATTGAATAATGTTTAAGCACCAATTTTAAAAGTTGAAATATAAACATAGTTTTTTAGTTTAGAGTTCTTTAAAAAATATTTAAAATTATGCCAAGTGTGTATTTTGGTTTAGTCCTGATTAATTTAACGTATAATAAAAAGAAAGGTCAACAACCCTATTTCTAAAGTATTCATGATGCCTAGGAAAAACGTTTCCTGGATTTATTTTAGTTACCTACATAATTTGAGTGGTTAATGCTACAAAATTCGATTATTTTCTTGGGCTAATCTACGTATTATTTCGTATTTTCTTTACATTGTTGCAGTAGTGCGAGTTTTGATATAATCTATATTTTTAACAAGGTAATAAAAGTAAATAAATAAGGTCAAAATTGTGGACTTACGAACAAAAGGTTATATATTCGCTTTTAACAAATCTTGTATTCGATAACAATACAAGACCGTTTATTTACCGACCGTTGTATTGTAAACTCAGATTTCACTAGAATTACAAAAATCTCCTACAAATGTTTGGCACACTTGCTGAGTGTATTATTACTACCGTGACAACTCTATATATGTATATACTTACTCTGAGAAATCGGTAGTTGTTGACTTTTTTTTTGAGCCAAAGACGATGTAGAGATTTTTTCGTCTGTATTCGATGCTTCATAAAAGTATTAAAAAGATGGCGGGACAAAGCCCAATAATTATGGTTATAGTTTATTTTGTTTAATTTTTCTACTTTTGTGTTTTTGTGGTGTTGGCTTGTAGTAGTGATGGATTATTAACCGTTATGGTGAGGCAATATGCCACCATACGATAGGTAGGGAAGAATTATTGGTACCTGGGTTCCGTGGGGTATGTCGGGAGACTCTGGAACTGTCGACGGCGTGCCCCACGGAACCCAGGTACCAATAATTCTTCCCTACCTATCGTATGGTGGCATATTGCCTCACCATATTTCCTTCGAGCGCGGATATCCGGCAACATATTTTCTTTCGCTGCCGGATAAAAGAACCAGTGCTATCCCCTCTTGTCAAAAATAATAATTCCCTTTAATACAGTCCACCCCCCAAATCAGCCCTATTTAATTTACAAACTACTTCTTATAGATATTGATTTAATTTAAATCCCTTCCGTCATACAAATCACCTAATTAACTCAGGTATTTGCTTATCGAACAAACCCCGACTAGCGATTAGAAGCTTAGCGTTGTTCGTTTGACACAAGCGCGCCCCAGAATAAATGAGAGTTGTCTCACATTCCTGACTCAGTCACGCTGTGTATTTATTTACGATTGTTATTAATGGTGCTTGCAAGAAAGTCTTGTAATTAAGAACTAAAGGCCAGGTACTTTGTTGATTTTAATTATAAAATAATACTAAGTACTGTTAAAAGATTTACTTGTGTTCGTGATTATCATGAAATAATTAATGTAGGTTAATTGTTTACATATAAGAGATCAGCACAAAACGTCTTAGGGTCCCGTACAGAATTTACGTAAATAACATAACGAAATTTACGGAATATAATTAATTAAGTAATTAAACCATCAGCTCATATAAGGTTTATTTAGGCGTTATTTTAACCGACTTCCGAAAAAGGAGGTGCGGAATTTCACCGACGAGTAAATAATTTAATAATTTTAATTACTTTTTCTTTTGTTTTTCTCTCCTTGTGTCTGACTTCGACGTCGACGTTACGATGCCTTCCAAATCGCAGGCCGCTCGTTTTAGAGAGGGACAACGCGCTTTAATTGCCCTTTCGGAAATTGCGACGTCGTTACGAGAAGGGAAACAGAAGTATACGAACGCAGATTTCAACGCGAAGGTTGCGGACGTGAGAACCATGCGTGATAAACTCGACGCCGTATACTACGAAATATTAGATACCGACGATTTGTCAGACGCCCAGGAGAAATTCTACATGGAGCAATACGAACGGGCAATAGAAGCCTATGACGCGATTCTGGTTGCACATGTAGATATTAATATATTGCCATCAGCCCAAAGTGACGAGGTACCATCAGCACACAACCCGGGAAACGTCACAGCACCAGTCACGGTAAACTCGGTTTTGCCCCAAATCGAGTTACCCAAATTTACCTCGCGACTCGAGGACTGGCCCTCCTTCATATCGGTATTTAAGAGCTTGACCGATAACATGGCCAACCTTACGGGTGCAGTAAAACTGCACTATTTACTTTCCTGTCTGGCGGGGGAATCGCGGTCGCTCATTGCACACTTAACGATCACGAACGAAAATTACGTAGTAGCTTTGGATATCCTGACTCGAAGATACGAAAATCGACGGCTGCTCATCGATCGTTTCGTGGACGTAATTTTCGATCTGCCCACCATATCGTCGCGTTCGGAAATCAGGAGGCAGTTCCTAACTCCGCTCATATCCGCACAATCCGCGCTTGCCAATTTAAACTTATCTACTACTGGAGATAGTGGATATATTTTAGTGTCGATCGTAGTACGAAAACTCAAGGGGGAACTTAGGTCCTTCTTTGAGCGTCAACACGGGTCATCTGACCGACTCCCGACCCTAGCCGACCTCGTCACCTTCCTCGAGCATCACGCACGCTGCAACGAGGTCAGCGTATCGACCGCCATAGCTCCGCCCACGCCCGGACCAAACGCAAACCGAGCGTCACCGTCCGGGGCACAACGCGAGCGCAAGTATCACCACGACTACGCGCAGGCTCGACGGGTACATGCTGCGAACACATCCCCGACACACTCTGAGGATTCGAACCCGCGACCTCAGCGTTATGCACAGGCGTTAACCGCACGACCCGCGCGCTTCTCGCCCCCACCTCGGCAGGGATCGAACCCGCAACCGCCGCGCTATACACAGGCATTGACACCATCACCCGCGCGCTTCTCGCCCCCACCTCAGCAGACATTTTCTAGAGGTAATCATTACTGCCCGTGGTGTAATGCCCGGGGCCACAAGCTACGGGTGTGCCCACAGTATAACAAACAACCAGTGCAGGGTCGCTGGGATTTTATCTACGCGCGCAACCGCTGCGCCAAATGTCTAGGCCCGCATTATGACGATGAGTGCACGTCAACGGGCCTATGCAAAACATGCGGCAGTGCAAACCACCACACGACCCTGCACAGGTTGGGGTGTACCTCACCTACGCACAATTCCGCGCATTTACTACCCGCACAACAGCGCGAGATACCACGCCGCCGTCACTCACCTGATACGGACCGGATGGTGTCCTTCAGACGTACTCCAACGCGCACTACCTCGCGTTCGCCTCCGCCCCCTAGGCAGTGACTAGGGCGGCACCATCAGCACATATCAGCCCAGCTAACGGTTAATCATCAGCACACACATCAGCCCGAAGCTAATCAGCACACATCCCAGCGCGAAGATAATCAGCACACATCTCAGCGCAACGTTAATCAGCACACATCGCAGCGCGCAGATTATCAGCCCACAACTACACACACAACACGACGACAAAATGTCGTCGCAAACACCTTGAGTCATACTACTGACATCTCAACGCCAAACAGTATGCATAATAGACCTGTCCTACTACCTACAGTCTCACTCGAGATAGCAGACTGCAAGGGCAATTTTCAACAAGCACGAGCGTTGTTGGATTGTGGCTCTATGATAACACTAATAGACGAAAACATAGTAAAGCGACTTTGTTTACCTACTCAGCGCACCCAATTAAAAATAAAAGGTATAGGTGATCAGCACTCAGAAAATTCTTCGTCATATGTCGACATTACTTTTCGACCTGTACATACGGACAGGCCCGTAATAAGGACAAAGGCATATGTGCTCAAAAACGTAACGGGAGTTTTACCGCACACTAAACTGCCTGGTTTGGATGAAAGCACCAATTACGTTCCACTAGCTGATTTTTCTTTTAATATACCTGCACCGATTGACCTCTTATTAGGGTCAGACATATTAGGTAGCATCTTAGACGGTACTAAAATTTCTCTAGGGCCCGGCAGACCCATAGCCTTCGGCACGATATTTAACTTCACGTTATTAGGCCCAGTATCACAAGATACGGGCACTCAGCCTCAAGTCAACTCAGCTCAAATTGACCATACTGACTTGGCACTACAGTCCAGCCAAGACATCCAGTCAGCTCTAGAGAGATTCTGGGAAGTAGAAGAAGTCAGTAATACCATTCCTGATGGTACATCAGCGCACGAAGAGTGCGAAAAAATATACCAGTCCACCACCACGAGGGACCAGTCTGGTAAATATATAGTCGCGCTACCATTTGTTACGGATGCCCCCGAACTAGGGGCTACGCACGCTATAGCACTTCGGCGGTTTCTCAACCTCGAAAAGAAACTCCAACGAAACCCCGAACTCCGCTCAAAATATGTAGCGTTTATGCAGGAGTACCTAGATAAAGGTCACATGAACCCCTGCCATCCAAACACGTTCCGCGATCAGCCCCACTGCTACATACAACACCTTTGGCAATCCTGGTCCAAACCCTACCTGCACACCATCCAAACACGCTCCAAACGGACTCCCCGATCCAGCCCACCTCAAGTCGGGGAACTGGTACTGATGGTGGACGACCAGGTGCCGCCTCTACACTGGCGCATGAGCCACAAGACGAACCCATGAAGGGATGGCGTCACCCGAGTGGTGGAAATCAAGAACGACCACCTGACTGTCGATTGACCACCACACCACACCTTTGCCGAGTGGGGAATATGTTCACGCCAGAGCGTGACGTCACCTAAAGGCGCGCACCCGCGCCCCCGCGTTCCCCCGCCGATGTCCTCAGCTGTCATAACTAGAAGCGAGCTGCGGGAAGGAAGCGGAAATAGTCACCTTTTTGGCGCCGTCGCGTCCGCACGGCGTAATCGGGAACCGCCAATATCAGCCCCGCGTTTACGCGTCAGCTCAATAGTCACCTTTTTGTACTCGCGACCGGCGGACGTGTACCGCTGCGTTCCGCGCAGCAACCGCATGGCACCGCCATTTTATATCAGCACGAGTCACCGCGAATGACTTCGCCGCGAGTGACCTTCAGGGTGTGTTCGGCCCGACCAGACACTACTCCTAAATCAGCACGTGTGTACACACGCAATCAGCCCGCCGCGTAAACCAGTGCACAACCCAAAGGGACAATACAGACATTAGAACCAAGTGACAATAGTTCTTCAGCTCATTCAGCACGCCGTCGACAGCAGCACGCCTCCAACGAGGACTTACGGTCACCAGCACCCACCAGACCACGAGCTCCTCGACAAAGGTATTTACCATCAATTATCCCTTACCTATTCTCTGGTTGCAGGAAACTGCTCAACCACACTTAACCCCCCCCCTATCAACGAGCGTATAGCTAGCAGGAAACTGCGAAACTACGTTAAATGTTCGTAATGGTGCACGATTAGGCAAAGTGACTAGAATCATGAGACGATGGTAATTGGGCTTGGTAATGGAACCACTTCGTTACTAGAACGTAACTTAAACAGGACAGTGACTTGACTCTGACAGCTTGAACAACGAACTATGGAGTGGGCTATGCTCGGGGTTTCTCTACGTGATCGAATCAGAAATGAGGAGATCCGTAGACGAACTAAAGTCACCGACATAGCCCAGAAGATTAGCCAGTTAAAGTGGCAGCGGGCAGGCCACATAACACGCAGAACAGATGGCCGATGGGCCGGAAGGTTCTGAAGTGGAGACCACGGACAGGCAAGCGCAGCGTAGGTCGTCCACTGACAAGGTGGACTGACGACCTGACAAAGGTAGCAGGACGACGTTGGATGCAATCGCTTCCAACCGGTCCTTCTGGAAATTTCTGGGGTAGGCCTATGTTCAGCAGTGGACGTCCTATGGCTGAGATGATGATGATGATGACTTGAATAATTATGTCACTTGATGCAACATTATGTATTACATAACTATTTAACTTGACGAATGGCAAATGTACAAACACGTGAGTTCAATTATAAAGTAAACAAAGAAGTGTTAAAAACTCAGTTTCAGTGATATTTTGACAGTGTTTTGATAGCAAAATAATTATTTAATGTATTTTTGCTTTAAAACCACTGCATTGATGTTTAGAATGATGTTTAATTGTTACAATTTTTAAATCTTATTTAAGTGGCAACATTCGCATGCCATAGCACGGCCATAGATATAGTCTGATTAGTTTATGGGCCATACAATAGCGACGCAATTGCAATTGAGAGCAACATATAACAGAATACCGAATTTGACATTAGAAGCAGTACAATCGCAGAAGCGTTGCAGTAGTGTGGCAATTGCTCAGTAGCTAAGAGAATAGCCACCCTGCTCTCTTGAAAATAAATAGATGCACCTACCTAGCTTTTCTTTGGAAATAATTTTATAAAAAGTTATTTATAAACCTACCATACCTACCACATAATCTTCTCTCAGCAAACGTGAATGTGGTCCTTGCAACTAGACTTGGGTAACTCAAAAAGATGTGCATACGTCAAAGATGTTGTATAGATCCGTAACTCTCACGTTTTCAAAATATTTTTATTTCCAATTACATCTATAAATCAATACTACTATGGCTCATTTTGTGCTGTATTGAAGCAAGATGTAGTTATCTTGAGACAAATGCTGTAGGATTAGACGAATCAAAAAGAGACGGACCTATTAGAAAAGTTTGCGCATGCGTACGTGAATGATCGCTTGAATGAGCACTGGGTCCTAAGATAAGTCATAAATTCTGTGGCATAAGGAATTATTTCTACTGTCATTATGTTGTAACGAAGTGCAAAATCAATTGTAGCGTTGTAGATGTGTTTACATTTTTTACTTCTTAAATTTGATAACTGCTAGTTGTTAATATTCGAGTCGTTTCGTTACAAATCGGTTTAACTCTGCGTTTTTAGTGTTTTTGAATACTTTGTGATTCAATATTGAAATAAGTTGTATATAAAAAGTTACCTAACCTAACCTAATAAAGTGTGTAATTAGACGTTGAAACACAAAACGTAGAAATCAAAGCTCACCTTACGCATAAAAACTACAAAAGAGTTTAGAAAAATAATAATTGCCAAGTCTAATCATAAAAGTATTCCCAAACTAACGGTCTGATTTTACATAGAGATGCCTATCAATTAAGTCATTAGTCAATCCCATTCAAAGTAGATTGTGATAGATTATAAAGATTGAATTCCTATTCAACATAATGTCTTTTATATTTACTGAGTTGTCAGGATTTAAACATTTATATGAGTGATTTAAATCTTCAGAACAAATAGATTTATCTCGTTTCCCTCTAAAGATTCACTTCGCGCATGTCTACTTGTTACGCAGGATTATCCTAGTGAAGACACCAGTACATTTATAACCTCTATTTTACCTACGTAGTAGCATTAGAAGCTATCCATATGTTTAAATTATATCTAAGGTGCACATGTTCAACTTTTTGAAAGTATAGCTATTAATATTAAGGTCTTCATAGTCGCCTTACTTCTGGCATCGAGGTAGCCCTTGCGTGGATCCCTGACCATTGGCATTGAGGGTACTGGAACTGCTGACAATAATTATGTCAACCATGTTATTGCAATGGGCCCTGCATAAGAAAGTGCTACGTATTGTAACATTGTTTATTTTCTAATTTTCAACAATTTGATTTTTTTTTTAAAGTTGTTGTGCCCGGCTAGTGATGTCCTACGGCTACAGATAACTGGCTCAAGTAAAAAAGGGCGCCACGTACTTGAAAAGCTTTACGAGACCTAAAAGTACGAAAGGTAATATGGTGAGATAACAAAAGAAAACAATCTACCTAACTTAACTTCTTTATGTATTTTAGCAAACAGTCAAACCAAAAGTGCTCCAGTATAACTATATGTATTAAATTATAATTTTAAATCCTACCACTGTTTAAATTTAACCTATGGTTCTTGAGGAACCTCATCATAATATGATAAAACTAAAATTAACTAAATACCTAAAAAATGAAATGCTTATCTCCTCTCTTGCAAAGTTTCTCAAAGATGCTTCTGACCTAACAAACTTTGGCAGTAGCATAATCTAGTCTAAAACTACTATATTAAATAATATTGGTTACCTGGCCCACAAACTCTTGCTGCCATCACTTAAGTTTATTGTAGCCTTACGGCCCTTTTCAATATTCTATCTATCCACGGTTTTTCTTACTACCGATAGAAATTTGACGTAACTTCCATACAAATAGTGTCAAATATCTACCTCTAGTAAGGTAAACCGGCGATAGATAGGTTATTGAAAACGGCCGTTAGTCAAAACACTCCATCTCGAGCGTGAGAAGGCTGTCAGCCCAGCACACCCAGACAAACACAGCTTGGCTTAGCTCCACAAAGCACAAGACACCGGTCTAATCTGCAAAGAAACAACCATGATTTTATTGGAAATCCCTAAGTTGAACTAGGTACCTACCACACACCTCGCCTCCATTTCAAGATCACTGTCACAACATGTCTCAAGAACACACACCCGACATACTAATGAAAGTGCCATCCTGCACCTTTTCGGTCTCTTATAATTAGATGAGATATCAAAGAACATAAAGCCTGAAACAAAGAACAAAATACTGTAATGTTAACCAACGATACACATCCACGCCATGCGGTGTCCACACAATTCTCCGTAAATTACATACCTTGCAAGTCTTAGAATCCATCCTGCTATCCAAACGTGCTGCCAAAACCCCACGGTTTGTCCTCATTTCCTTTCCCTTCCTTCCTTTGTAGACGTCTAAACTGTCATTAGCAAACCAATCCATACAAACTAACTCCATCTAGCGACATTTATGGGTTAACGAACACAAACAGCTAGCTACTTTCTTAACTCTTGCGCCACTTAACGCTTCTAACTCTCTTAGCAATTTATTCCTGATACCAATTCTCAGCTTAAATCTCTTATGGCGCTAAAATAAAACCCATCACATAGAAAACATAAAATTTTTTCATCTCCGAAACAGGACGCTTACGTGACGAATGAAAATGACAGGTTCTAGTTTTTTTTATGTTTTTTCATTCACCATTGATGGTGGCTCTTATCGGGAGGCCCGTTTAGTGGGTGGCAAGTGACCACCTGCCTAAATATTTTAATATGAGACTGAAATTGGCAGGTGCCGTAGTCTCGTACATAGTCTTATATCTCCCTTATCATTTATAAGTTCATAACAATAGCCTTGTCATTTTACCCATTTTTGTAATAAATGTCACCGTCATCCAAAATTCTATTTTTATTTAAGGACTTTGTTTATTAGTGCACAATATTGAACGGGGGTTGGTTTGAAATCGATAACTGGTCACGAAAGTGAAAGAAAAAAATACAAATTTTTGTGTAATTTTTATGAACCTATATACTCCGCGAAAGAGCCATAGTGCGACTGAACGCACGACGGCGCTTCTAACTCACAGAATAGATAGCAGTAACTACGCGAGACATACCTCTACATTAAATATGATGATGCAATGTTTTAAAAAAATGGGCCAATGATTCCACCTGCTCATAAAGCACGATGAAATGGCTAAACGTTGTTTAACGTACATTTGACAGTCTGTAGAAACAATATTGCCAGTTTAAAAACCAAACCTCTAAAAAAACACCCTTTACTTACTATAACTTAACAATATTGATTGTGATATACTTCCTTATTAATTCATTGTCTAATCGAAAGGATGTTTCACTTTCCAGGGACGATGATAGTCCGCACTATGTGCGTGGAGTGCGAAACCGTGACGGAGAAGTCCCAAGCTGTTTGTGAATTGTGCGTGCCTGTAGGGGACGATGGGGAAGACGAACCATTCCGAGCTGCCTGTCTTTCTACCGAGTACTTAAGGGACTCAAACAAGGTAACGGGCTTATTTTATTGTCATAACTAGGCATGGAGGGCTATACCACTCTACTGTAAAATTGTGGTTGTTTATGTAACTATGATCATGTCGTAACTGATACTTTACGAAAGAATTTATAAATAAAAATACACAAACTGGGCAATCAACTTTTATTCTAATAACTACAGCAATGAGAGAGATGCAGATTTCAGATCAATGTATCGTTATATCACAGAAAACACAGACTATATTCGATATAGATGATTTCGAGTTCAGTGTTACAATTAATCCACTTCAACATAGACAAAAAGTAAAAAACCTACATAACTTGTGTATAAATTATTAAGTAGTAGGATACTATGTTTTGTAGGTACCGCCACAATGTTTGATATTCGTCTTCTGACCTGTATTGTGGTCTTGATCATACTGCAACAATTACATGCCTGCCTCGTATCTGACAATTATAAAAAATAGTGATGCAAGTGATTTGTCTACTGACTACTTGTGGTCTCAACTAGGTGACTTTTATATTATACTTTGAATTTACGCGGCGGTACCAAACAAGGCGGACTGTTGCACAAGAGGTCCTAGTAAATATTATCTGTGATCAGTACTGGTGCGAACGCTGTCTGCGCTACAACGAGGCCAGACGCTCGGTCGCTTACTCCCGCTTGCCGCGCTTGCTCGTGTTACAACTGAAGCGCTTCAGCGGCGGAATGGAGAAGATCACGCGTCACGCTCCCACGCCTCTGCTCGTGCCGTGCTTCTGTGAGCCGTGTAACACGAGGCCACCGAAGACGCCGCCCAAACACAGGTAAAACCTATTTTCATTATGGGATCTAATTAAAAGCAACTTTATCTTATATGAATCAATTCATTTGAAAAACGTTTTAGATTTAAAAAAATCGTTGATATAATCTAACTTAATTTTTTTGGACACAGTAAATATTAAAACATGTCGCGAAAATAAACAATTCCAGGAAATTAAACGTGTTTATTTTAGACAGCGGAAATAAAATGTGCAACCACAATCAATTAATCCACTAATTCACGTACAAAAAGTCTCACGTATGTAGAACCAAAGTTAACTGATTTATGTCTAATATTACCGACCGATGGACTACAGTTTCCACTATTGTTTACATTTTGATGCAAATGTCTTGTAACTTGATTGCTAATGATGCGGTTACGTTAACTCAAAAGCCACCGCGAGCAATGTCGCATATGAAGTTATTTCTAACCTACCGCAAATATTTGTTGTTTCCCTGTATAACGTTTATTGGTTTATACTTTAATGGACATTCCCTGCAACTTGATTGCTACAATCTCATGCTAGGTAATGATGCGGTTACGTTAAGCAAGACGCCAAAGCCGCCCATCGCGAGCAATGTCGCTATTTTTATATATATATAAAGGTATTTTTAATCTACCACAAATATCCCTCATTTCACTGTATAACTTTTATTGGTTTATAATTCAATGCAAGTCTTTTGCAATTTCGTTGCTACAATCTCATGTTAGGTAATGCGGTTACGTCAAGGGTGACGCAAAAGCCGCCCCTCGCAAGCAAAGTAGCATGACGCAATGCGCCTCCATAAATTAACCCTAAAGAGATATTGATGTCAGTTCCAAAAACATATACAAAATGTAATTCTATTTCAGATACATCCTCTGGGCTGTAATCATGCATCTCGGTCAAACACTAACGGGTGGGCACTACGTTGCATATGCTCGTGATGCTTCCTGTGACTTCAAATGTGACCGAGAGGGCGCAGGCGACGCCACAACCACTTCATCTGGCTCCAGTTTTATGAGAACATTGTTCAACCGGCCAAGACCACCCCCGACCGGTTGTGCGGCCAACGAATGCTGTGTCCCACGGCCGAAAACCGAAGCTTGCTGGCTGGCTTGTGATGATGAACTAGTCAAACCCATCTCTAATGAGGAGTTTGAGGATTTACTCTCGGCTGAACCTAAAATGAGATCGGCTGCAACTCCATATCTCTTGTTCTATGTAAAGACCGAAGTCGGCTAGTGAATGTGTAGTGGTGTTTGTGTCGTGAATGCAGCCGCCCCGTTGTTGATGTGCAATTTTTGGCGAATAGGATGACAATTTGAGTAGTATTTACATCACCATTAGTTGGTGCTACTGTAAACTTACTACTCCATACTGTAGAATACTACAGTATGGGATAATAGAAACTCCATGAGTTGAACAAATTGTTCAACAAGACTCCATCTAAGTCAGTGCTGCCAAGCAGAATAATAAATTAAGCAATGGTGACATTCTTGGCTAACTGCAATCTACTGAATTTTTTATAATTTGTGAATATTAACTTGATAACTGTAACTGAAACCTCGAAAATAGCTTGATCGATGCTTGTTTTGTATAATTCTTTTTTTTTTGTTTTCTCTAATGCACCATCCATCACCACGCAGGTGAAACCGCGAGGTGCTTCTCGTATTAAATAAATGTAATGATTGCTTTGACTTTCGCAATTATTATGCATCGAAATTATCTTTGAAATGAATTAAGTACCATAAATTTTATATCACTCTTAATTCCGACGTTTTAAACTCAGAGATTGTTGTAACTTCTGTAGCCTACAGTCTATCTGACCGACCATGATCACTAAAAAGTGTTTAAAAGGTATGATTTAACTTATCTAATATAGACGTCTTTTATTCTGCTTTATGTCATTTACAGCATTCGTATATACTTAATTATTCGTTTTACCACTATGTAGTTCCAAGAATGAGCGCAATGTAATGATATAATACTATTACCTAACATCACTATATAGTAAAAACAAATGTAAAAAAAAGCTGTCAATTCCTCTTCTAACACTGAATTTAAAAGCTCTTCCATTATAAATGTCTATTTGGCGAAATTGCATATTAACAATGGGGTACCTACTTAATTAGATGCTTAATAAAAAGACATATATAGATGTAGGTGCGGACTGTAACTTGTGTCGGCCTGACGTGATATTATATAGCAAAATGTATAGAAATGAGCAAATTATATTGTATAGTGTAAAGCATTCACGCGTATTTTCACTTGTTACAAACTGACAATATGAAATATATAAATAGAGTCTATAGGGACATGGCAACGAAAAGAAGCAATGGCAATATCAGAGCGGAAAGCGTGCTATAAATGATTGCTCGAAGCAACCGAAAAAAAAATTTAAGCTTGCTATTTTCACTTTACTTCTGCCATTGCTTCTATCGTCCACACCCTACCCTTCCATTATATACATACATGTATTTGTTGATACTATTTCTAAATGTATTGCTAAATACTGGCCTAAAAGTTGTTATGAAGAATTGTTCCGATTCAAAGATTGTAGATAGTGTAATGCAATCCATGGTCCAAAAGTTTTGCTGTTTTCATTTTAACTTACTTTCTTGACTGTACACAGAGTCCGTAATATAAGGACAGTGAGGATCAGTTACATTTAGAGTTAATAAAGTGGACTTTTAGGAAACACAACACAGGGCATTAGCACTTAGGAAAAATTCAATGGATGTGGTAATTTTTGAGTGGATGAAACATTGGCGAAGTTATAAAGATTTTAGTGCAGTGCAGTAGTAATTTCTATAAGTTTAAAGTCTATAAGTAGAGTAAGGCAGTAAACTTATGTCATCTCACTCTGTTGACCCCTTCGCATGTGAATGAAATCATTGTAAAATGTTGTATTGTGTTCATACACATCAAACGGAGCAGTGACTGATTGTTTACTGTAGAAAAGGGGGCTAATAGGAAAGGTGATATAATCTCTAAAAATCAAGCGAGATGCCACAAATTTCGTCAATTCTTGGTATATAAGAAATATCATCCCATTAACGTGTACATAAGCCATTTTTTAGAAACTTATTGGTTAGTGTGGTTGATCCTCATTACTGAAAAACAGTCCTAAACTTGCGGTTCTATGCTTTAATATTTAAAACTAATTCTATTGCTGCTATTTTCATGAACCTAGTTGAATTTGACTCGAAATCTTTTTCAGAATTGTATCTAATCAAGATAGATAAATCATTTACATTGTCATTGACAAAATTCTTGATAACTAAGTTAACCCCTTTAGGACTACAGGCATGATGGGGTGTCTCAAATGTACCGTAGGACTGCAGTGGTTAAATGTTATTTCCAAAAAGGTGTCTACAGTATATTTTCAATTCATAGAAAGATCATTCTTTAAAAAAATTAGATCCAATAAAAGGAATTCATGACAAAGTTCCTTAAAGACTAATAAATCTATGTAATAGCGCCAGTCGTCATCGCACTGAGCAGAGTAATGTAAACGGCTGAAATATTAAAACAGACAAAAATAAGAAAAATGTTGTGGAACAAATGTTTTATGTTCGTGGTTATTAAACACCTTACTGGTAAATTACATTTAAACCTGTATATTAATGCAAACTCGTTTCAATACGCTTAGAGATTAATGAATTAATTGTGGCAAGAATAATATGCGAAAAAGTATTCATATCGTCAACGAAAGCAAATTACAAATGCACCGCGCTTCATCATCAAACCGAGTTAGTTTTAATAGATAAATTTAATGTTTTACATTACGTTACATTAACGCAAATTATTCACCATAAGCCTATTGTAATGAATATTATAATTTTAGGCATAAAATCAATTTGTCAATCTAAAATCATATAATATCTGATGTTACTCGGTATATTTTATCTTTTTTCTACTAAATGCAAGCAGCTATGTGTTACGGGTTTTCTGCTTTAGGTTCAATTCACGGATTTAGGAAGGGAGAGGATGTGTTGAGAAGGCGGGGCACGTGTCTCAGCAACAAGTTCCAGAATACTTGTTGGCTAAAATCGTAAATATCGGCGCGCCAGTGTGTAGCATATTCATTTTTACATCCATTGCTGGTAGTGTTATGAAATTGTTTACAATTCAACAAATAAATGCCGCAATGTAGTATTGCATATAACGATACTCTCAGCGCGCATAGTCGCGTAGTGCAGCCGCTGCTATCGGCGCCGGGAGTTATTAGCGTTCATTGGTTGATTTGTCAGTGTGCATTGTAATGAGTTGGTGTAAGTAGCTAATGAGAGCGCTGCGTCCAGTGTATTACTTTGTGTGTTTGTTGTTTCATTTGTAGGTGTAAAGTGAAGTGGGGATGCGTAATTGAAAAACTGCGACATGCGAATCAGTAGAATAAATGCCTCGCGTCATAGCCCCTCCCTAAATCCGTGGTTCAATTGTGGATGCTGAGATAAGAACATTATACTTAGTTTACATTACAGGCAGCTCATTAATCTATGCCAAGTAATTATATTTTATTACAAACCCATTGACAATTCTTTTGTAAACTTTTAATAATAGTCAAGATACACCAAAAACAAGCAATGATCTGTCGTTAAATAGACAAAAAGGTTTGTGTTTGGTCATGGTGTGGAATTAATTTCCATCAATCATGAATCATGTTTCAACAGCCAGAAGGCTGTTGCATAATATGCTTGATCAATATTGATTCTTTTGATAATTTTGCGAAGGGCTGGTACCTCTAATCCAATGAGTTTTATATAAAAGTTACAACTGTTTTGAACGCACATTTATAGTAGTTGTTTTACTTAGATTAGCAATATGAATACTTGAGACTACAACGATGCTACCATTGCTTGCTATGCTGACTGCTTATTTTACATTTTCGATATATTAATAACTTTGTTTTAGAAGTGGAATGAAAATTAAAGTCTCAGATAAGTAAAGGAACATGTAATTTTCACTATCGATATGAGTATCTTCGTCTGTTTATCTGAACCCAGGTTTAGGTAATACAGCTTTCTCTGTGGTATCTAGTAACAAGGGTTGTAATAGGCTTGAAACTGAAGTTGCTTTTGCACATGAGCTCCATTTTAACCAATCTCATATGAATAATATTGAAAAACCATACTGTTTAGTAGTCACTATGCCACTTCAACGCTTAAATGATCAATACCAGATACTTGTAATGCTTGTTCAATTTAAAAGAATTATATTGAACGAATGTGGGGTCAGATGAGTGAAGATAACTGTGGCTCATGTTTTCTGACCAGCCGTCATATCTATTCGTTTGATTTTTATGCTATATTGTTGGTTACAAAGCCTTCCTTACACATTGGAGATCAGTCGTTGCAACACTATTGATTGCATTTGACTCCATCATGAAGAAATGTTTGATAGTACTATTCATCTTTCTTTTATTATCTGAGACACCTAAACCTGTGTGTGGCCTATGCTGACTATATACCTCATAACTTGACTACCTGAAGTAAAATTGGTAAGTTCATAATGTTTGCTACAATAAAACACTCTAATGAATTAAATGAGTAAATTGTTGTTTAATACTTAACTTTTGAAGTAGCAATAAGGCGGATAATAAAGCGGTTGATTGTTTTCTACTGCTTAATTCTAAACACCACGTACACACAAGTAATTGTCAATATTATGTACATAAGAAAAGATAATATAAAAATAGTATTGGTCGACTCAGTCATCCCAAGGAGTGTGCTTGATACGGGCTAGCGATTGTAGCCTCACCTTTAAAATATGAGAGTGAGTGATTAAAATAATGAATGTGAAAGTGTAACATTTTCTTGGTATATCACTGGTGGCATTATATTATCCTAATTTAATATTTAGTACCTGCCCAAGTCTAATGTTTTTATGTAAACCTCAGTGAGCGAGCAATAACTTATTCAATTTATGGCGGTGTTATTTCTATTGTGTTGCAAGTTGTATTATCTTTTCTTATGTTACAGACAGATCAATCTCTACAGTTTTGTTATAGTATAGATGCTAATAAATACTGTGTATTTACCAGATCCATATGATGCGCGCTTTTTATTGTCTCGATTATTTTATGAAGCTCAAAGTCCTGCATTGTCTGGATCAGTTTTGATAAATATTGTTATTATTTCTTTGAGTTAGTATCACAAAAATACATCACGCTATACAGACGTTATACATTGCAGAAATACAGTATACGGCAAAATAAAATACAATTCAGATGCCCAACTAATAAAATTCGGGGTATTGCTAATAAAATCGGAGGAATTGTGCATGATTATAAAATTCAGAGGAGTTGTGCATGATTATTATAGAATTTAAAATAGCGAATTAAATCACTACTGGGACAGACCGATAGTAGCATTTTCTACTGAGCTCTTTTTCTTCGTAGATTTCGTTAAGGCGTCGATCGTGGGTGTTGTCTTAGGTCAAGTAGCAAACCATGTCGAAGGCGTTCGGGCGGTCTGAACACTTCCACTAGCCTAACCGCCAACCTGGTGGGCCCATATATATCTTTAGAGACATGTCGCAGACGTGGGAAATTGGGAACATACGTTATTACCTAGCTGATGATTGTCAGTGATACATGATATTTGGACTTGATCACTTATAACCAAGCTTACAAAATATATAACCTTTTTGAGATTGAAATAAAAGTTTTGCCGTGTACTGTACATAGATAGGTATATTGTTTAATTATTATTTTAAGTTTGATTATTGTATTAGGTAACACCAAGGATCCTAAACTACTCAATTTATTTATGTATTTGTTGCGGATGCCATTCCATGCCTTTGAAAAAGGTAAATAAATCTTGTCAGTAGCTTATAATGTGAGTTTTGTTTTAATAATCTGACAAATGTTTATTATTGTCGTTCATGTTCATTGGAAGTTGGATTTGAATAATAAATAAAAATTCATCACAATTTATATAATTTTACAATTAAGTAACTACCTACGTAACCCTTTCACCGAGTTGCCGTATTTTTATGATAAGGTCAGTGATGTTAAAAAAGAAAGCAATAGATTCTTCCAGGCATTATTTGCGTGAGAATAATAAATATTTAGGTATCCTTTCTAAATCTTTACCATAATCCATACCTAGCTATCATATCACTGAAAGATGTGCAACCAGTCAAACAAGCATATTAGGACAGTGCCTCAGTGAGATTAACTATAGAGACGTTTTACTATATATATATATATATATTTTATACCTACCTATAGCTATAGTACACAACGACATTAACTACACTGGCAAGATTAAAAGAACACGCAGATATATGAATCCTACTTGTCAGAAAGGGATCAATATATTATTAACAACGTTCGCCCATGGCCGTCCATTCGACCGCCAATAACAGCCTCGTTCTCTCTGTCGCACGCTACTTGTCTTGTTCGCGTGAATGGCGAAGCGGTAACGTCGCAGGAGTTATGTAATTTAAATTGAATACATAAATTTTTTATTTTCCATTTTTGATAGATGATAAAAAAACAATACTTCCTAATGAAAAGATATGTCATTCTTGCTTTTTACATTCGTTCCAGCTATATGTTCTGAAGTTTCTGAACACACAAGAAGACATTTTTACCTAAATGTTTAACACGCGCTGCGTCGTTGCCAGACACTACACTTAAGATAGAACTAAGTTGACTCAAGACGATTAGCTTGTGTTGATGTCGCCAAGCCGAGCGCAGCAAGGCTACTTATTATCTACTATCTTCGTTTATAGCATTGCAGTGCCTAGCCTATTTAGCCTGGGTCCAGCATCCCATCATGTGACAATAACTCGTGACATAACAATCAAATTTCTATTGTGTCTGGTAGGTTTGACTATTTATGTAGGTAGGTACCTAATGTGATACTTTTAGCCCAGTCGAATTAACTCAAAAAAGGGGCGAACCCGAAAAAAATATACATTTTTCCTTCGGAATTCGTTGGGGAAGGTCACTGCCAGTCTAAATTAGGTTTTGCGTCGTACTCGGGTGGTTGCGTCATCCGCCATCTTGATTTTATGGGTCAACTTTTGTCTATTGAGTACATTAACTCGTTTATTTTTAATTTCACACGAAAAATACTTATCATGATATTATAAAATGGTTAAAAATTAAATTCTTGACAATTTTGACTTTAGCAATTTTTTCCTAAGAGTATATATGTTACGGCTAATACCCGAAGTGCGGTTACACCTAGTTTTATTCGGCTAAAACTAGGTTTAACCGCACATGCGGTTAAACCTAGGTGTAACCTACTTATCTTCGGTTAGGTTATATTATAACCTACATACACCTAGGTTTAACCGCATCCTACTTATCTTCGGTTAGGTTAGGTTATATTATAACCTAACCTAACCGAAGATAAGTAGGATACACCTAGGTTTAACCGCATGTGGCCGGCTAAAACTAGGTGTAACCGCACTTCGGGTATTAGCCGTAACATATATACTAAGTATTTTACTATTAATACCGAAAAGAGGGCAACTTTTTGTTTGATTGAAAACTTGTTTATTTTCAATTTCACATGGAAAATTGTTAAAATCAAAATAGCTTAGAAATATTTTTTTACAAATTTAGTAGGTACTCACGCATTAATTTTTTCGTTAAATACCCGAGAAGAGGTGGGGATAAAATGTTACCATTGCATTATCACGTTTATTTTCATATACATCGAAAATTGTTTGAAGCAAAGTTGTTTTTAAATTAAATTTCCTACAATTTTGGTTCTGATCGTTTTGTTAGTATGATATTTAGTTAGTTTTTGCTAAGCTTTTATTTAAAAACTTCCTTTGTTTTTATCTAGTAATTATGAATAAAATTGAAGACAGCCAAAAGTGTAGGAAATTGAATTTCAAAATTGAAAATAAATGTGATAATGCAATGATAAGATTTCACTCTCACTTATTTTCTGGTATAAATCGAAAAATATCGATCTTACCAAAAAATTCATTTTTAAACGCCCGCACACCTGTCACTTATAATATAACAGAAAGCTCACGGCGATTTTGTCGTAAATCATGGTTAAAACTATGATAGGGCTGTTGACCTTTTTTATTGTATGTTAAATAAATCAGGGTTTTTTAAAGAACCCTAAAGTATGAAAAATGATCTTATTTCAACTTGGCGCTAAAACATTATTGTTTGGCGGCATATAAGTACACTAGGCACATTACACTAGTGGTGCGTTCGTTTAGCTTATGAGGGCATTGGTGGCGTTGTCATTGATGGATCTTTTGTTAAAGCGTTCGGAAAGCTCAATAACTTTATTTTTGACACTTTTGCTCACATCCTATTCGAACGCTCAACTGCGCATAAGACCTAGAATCGCATGATTATGCTGTCAAATATATAGCTGTCACAAAAAACCATGCTCCGGACGTAGGTAAAAAAATTGCACTTTTCGGTGACAAAAATTCCTCTTTTAGCTTTCCGAACGCTGAACAAAAAGACATGGACGACATTTTTACCCACAGATGCCCAATTCGAACGCCCCTTGTGATCATTGTTAGCGTTATTTTCGCTAAAAACGATAACAAATAGCCTATTTAAAAGCAGTTTAAGTCACTAATGCCGTGGGGTACCGGCTTAGAATAGTACTCCCCCAACTCTACTCGTGGGTGCGTAGAAATCTGCTAAGGGATAACAATCGAAAGGTGGGCAGCAGCGCCTTCCCAGTATTAAAACCCCAAAACTGCGCTCGCCAACCCGCCTGCCAAGCGTGGCGAGTATTGGCAAAATCCCCCCTATGGATTTGATAAAAAGAACCAGGCCCCCAGTCCCCGGCAGCCCCGTTATTCCTGGCTACGGTAACGGTGGGGCAGGGGGTGCTAAGAATCCCCGGCATACGCCAGGTTACTGGCCCTGGTGACACACAACATACGCACGATGAGGACAGACGAGAAGATTTATGAGCTGGAAGAAGAAATGAGTAAGTTACACTGGGACATTGTGGGGTTATCTGAAGTCCGTAGAGCGGGTGAGGACACGATAACGCTAAAATCAGGAAACCTACTCTATTACCGGGAGGGCGACCAACAGTCCCAAGGTGGTGTCGGTTTTCTCGTTCACAAGTCCCTTACTAACAACATAGTTACGATCGATAGCGTTTCCAATAGGGTCGTATACCTAATACTCAGAGTATACAAACGATATTCGCTGAAGGTCATTCAGGTATACGCACCGACGAAGTCGCACCCGGATGATAAGGTGGAGGATATGTATGAGGACATTAGTCGGGCCATACATACCTCTGAAACGCACTTTCCAGTTGTTATGGGGGACTTCAACGCGAAGTTGGGTAAGAGAAGCGAGGATGAGTCGAAAGTGGGGCAATTTGGCTATGGACAACGGAACCGTAGGGGACAGAGGTTGGCCGACTTCCTGGAGAAAGAGGGACTCTTTATGATGAACTCTTTCTTTCAGAAGCCACCTCACAGGAAATGGACCTGGCTGAGTCCCGATGGTTCCACGAGAAATGAGATTGACTTCATTATGACCACCAAAAGGCAAATATTCACTGATGTCTCCGTGATCAACAGGGTTAAAACCGGTAGTGATCACCGAATGGTAAGAGGCACGGTGAATATTAATGTCAAACTGGAGAGGTCTCGTCTGATGAAGTCTACGCTCCGACCCACTCGTACCCGTATTCAAGAGCCCGAGAGCTTTCAACTTTAGCTATCCAATCGCTTCGATTGCCTCGAGAACATCGCTTCAGTGGACGAGATCAATAACAGGTTAGTAGAAACTGTCCATACAGTGGGTTCCAAATACTTTAAACCCCACCGTACAGATAGGCCATAGAAACTCTCCAACGATACCCTCAACCTCATGGCTGAATGACGCTCACTGAAACTGCAGTCTTCGGATGATGCTGAAGCATATAGGCTGCTCAATAGACGAATATGGAAGTCCTTGCGACACGACATCCGGATGTTTAATACAAACCATATTAATGAGACGATAGAGCGGAAAAAAGGCTCCAAAGTGTTTGCGAGAGACATGTCTATTAGGCAAAGCCAGTTGACGAAGCTGAAGAGAGAAGACGGCAGTGTAGCGTCGACCAAAGCAGAAGTATTAGGAGAGGTAGAGAGTTTCTACGGACAGCTATACACCTCGGTCGCTAAACCTGTTAGCAGCTCGGTCAAAGACCCAAGAGCCAAGCTGACCCGACATTATACCGAAGATATCCCGGACATCAGCCTGTACGAGATTAGAATGGCCTTGAAACAGCTTAAGAACAACAAGGCGCCTGGTGACGACGGTATCACATCTGAGCTTCTGAAAGCGGGTGGAACACTGGTACTTAAAGTCCTTCAGAAGCTCTTTAATACCGTCTTACTCGAAGGTTCAACGCCAGAAGCGTAGAACAAAAGCGTGGTGGTGCTGTTCTTCTAGAAAAGTGACAACACTTTACTTAAAAATTACAGACCCATCTCGCTTTTGAGCCATGTTTATAAGCTGTTTTCGAAGGTCATAACGAACTGTCTCAGTCGCAGGTTTGATGAATTCCAGCCTCCGGAACAAGCCGGTTTCCGAAAAGGATATATTATCATAGATCACATCCACACGCTACGGCAAGTACTTCTACAGAAGACCGAAGAGTATAACTTGCCTCTTTGTTTAGCGTTTGTGGACTATGAGAAAGCCTTTGATTCGATCGAGACGTGGGCAGTGCTTGAGTCTCTCGAGTGGTGCCGTATTGACTATCGGTATATTGAAGTGCTGAAGTGTTTGTACAAAAACGCCTACATGTCAGTCCGAGTACAGGAGCAGAGTTCGAAGGCAATTCGATTGCAAAGAGGCGTGAGACAGGGAGACGTTATATCTCCGAAACTGTTCACCGCTACATTGGAAGACGCCTTCAAGCTTCTGTAATGGCAAGGACTTGGCATCAATATTAACGGCGAATACATCACTCACCTTAGATTTGCCGACGATATTGTAGTCATGGCAGAATCCATGGAAGACCTCCATCGAGTTTCCCAACGGGTAGGTCTTAAGATGAACATGGATAAGACGAAAATTATGTATAATGCCCATGTTGTACCTACCCCAATATCAGTTGGGAACTCAGTTCTCGAAGTTGTTGACGAGTACATCTACCTGGGACAGACAGTCAAACTAGGCAGGTCCAACTTCGAGAAAGAGGTCAATCGTCGAATCCAACTCGGCTGGGCAGCGTTCCGGAAACTTCGCGAAGTCTTCTCGTCAAAAATACCTCAGTGCCTCAAGACAAGAGTCTTCGACCAATGTGTGTTACCAGTGATGACTTATGGCACTGAAACGTGGTCTCTTATTATGGGCCTCATAGACAAGCTCAAAGTTGCACAACGAGCTATGGAGAGGGCTATGCTCGGGGTTTCTCTACGTGATCGAATCAGAAATGAGGAGATCCATAGAAGAACGAAAGTCACCGACATAGCCCAGAAGATTAGCCAGTTGAAGTGGCAGTGGGCAGGGCACATAGCACGCAGAACAGATGGCCAATGGGGCTGAAAGGTTCTGGAGTTGAGACCACGGACTGGCAAGCGCAGCGTAGGTCGTCCACCGACACGGTGGACAGACGACCTGATGAAGGTCGCAGGACGACGTTGGATGCAGGCCGCTTCCAACCGGTCCTTTTGGAAAATCATGGGGGAGGCATATGTTCAGCAGTGGACGTCCTACGGCTGAGATGCTGATGATGATGATATGTCACTAAGGCAAAAACAAATAGTGTTGTGATTATAATTCGTTTTGCTTGCTTGAACATGCCGATGGCGGGAAAAAAACCAACAATGACTATTGTTATTTTATTTTCTTATGTGTTTATTCGCAAGTTTTGACGTGAAATAGTGGTGGATTTCTAACTGTTGATGTTCACAATTGTATGAGTGTCAGTAAAATGTATAAAATCATGATAAATTTTTTTTTCGTCAATTGTGCTAGCAATCTTTAGTAGGTAATGCATTCAAGTGACTGAAAACAGTAATTAACCCTTTGCGTACCAGACGTAAATTCACGTGAGTTTCAATCATATTTTTCATTTTTATTATTTTATATTCATTTTTATATATTTCATTTATAATAAGGGTAAGTTTAGTAAGGTAAAAGGACTCTGTCAAATACCCTATTACCGCCGGATGGACGCGCCTGTGAATGGTAGCCTTAACTCTTTTATCATTGATTTTGCGTCAGAGTAGGTACAATTTATAAGAACTAAACATAGACATGACGTGACGAGACCATTAACTGCGCTCACGTGGCAAAATAACGGACGTAAACAGGAAAACTGGCAATATTAAAAAAACTGTCAAGTTTAACAGTCTCATCTACTAGTGCGTTCGAATAGATCACTTCTGATCGTTTTTGGCAAAAATAACGCTAAAAACGCTCACAAGGGGCGTTCGAATTGGGAATCTGTAGTTGAAGATGTCGTTCATGCCTCTTTTGTTCAGCGTTCGGGAAGCTAAAAAAGAGGAATTTTTGCCACCGAAAAGTGCAATTTTTGACCCACGTCCGGAGCATAGTTGTTGGTGATCGTTTTTTGACAGCATAATCATGCTATTTTAGGTCTTATGCTCAGGGGGGCGTTCCGTACCTCAGTGCGCGGTTGTTTAGTTGTTTTTTATCTCGCTCTGAGGTACGGAACGGCACGGTTGTTTTCTAACCTCGAACAGACTTTGACAAATTCGACATTGACAGATTACATCATCCTTACCTAATTTTCTTAGAGAAGAGAGAAGAAGAAGTTTGTTGTAGTCTGATTGGTCAAAGTTGTCAGATGCGGGTTGCAACCAATTACCGATCGATTTTTAGTGCGTTCGAATAGATCACTTTTGATCGTTTTTGGCGAAAATAACGCTAAAAACGCTCACAAGGGGCGTTCGAATTGGGAATCTGTGGGTGAAAATGTCGTTCATGCCTCTTTTTGTTCAGCGTTTGGAAAGCTAAAAACGAGGAATTTTTGCCACCGAAAAGTGCAATTTTTGACCCGCGTCCGGAGCATGGTTGTTTGTGACAGCTATATATTTGACAGCATAATCAAGCGATTTTAGGTCTTATGCTCAGTTGAGCGTTCGAATAGGGTTTGGGCAAAAGTGGTAAAAGTGGCAAAAATCGTTATTGTTTTGAGCTTTCCGAACGCTTTAACAAAAGAGCCATCTATGACAACGCCACCAATGCCCTCATAAGCTAAACGAACGCACCTTTTGATGGTTAAAAAGTTGCGACGCTCCGAGGTTTGGAACTCTCGATTTAGAACGACCGAGTGATTTACTCTGAGGTTCGAAACGGCGCGCGACGTTAGTGCGAAAAGTTACGGAAAAGTTGCACTCCGAGTGCGCTCTCATCGAGGTTCTGAACGAGCCCCTGTTGAGCGTTCGAATAGGATGTGGGCAAATGTGGCAAAAATAACGTTTTTGAGCTTTACGAACGCTTTAACAAAAGAGCCATCAATGACCAATGCCCTAAAAGCTAAGCGAACGCACCTCGATTTTTTTTAGAAATAGACTAATAGTGCGTTCGAATAGCGAAAATAACGCTAAAACGCTCAATAGGGTGTTCATATTGGGAATATGTGGGTGTAATGTCGTTTCGTTTAGGACTATTTATTCACTTGATAGTTTAAGAAACTATTATGCCATTGGCAGAATTGTGACAACAAGTCAAAGAAGTGATAATCTAAGAACTGAACTGATAGTATATTACTTGAAACCAACGACAACGTCCATGCTTGAAACTGTGTTCTTCATCTTCTTTTTTAACTTTTTATCGTTGGAAGACGGTACCATTAACTACCATTTGTCATAAGTATGTCCTGTGTACCTGTCACGTTGACATTACGTGTGAAGAGCAGATCTAATATTATTCTACTCTTTGGAGAGGAGTCAGTAACCACTCGAGCGGGATTGGGAATAAGATTATAAAATTTACGTATTATGATTGTATTGAACAGAATAGAACCAGTTACCTACTGATAGTACCATTTAAATTTACATAAACTGATAGTACCATTTTTACTTTGTTTTTCATTTAAAATAATTGGATGGTACCTATAGACGCTGCTAGGTAGTGTATAGATCCGCCTTACAGGAGTAGTTCGATTATGGCACTAGTACCTACTGGGACTAATGAGTTTCTATAAGTAGGTACTGTAAGATCGGGTACCTACCTACTCAAAAATATTCCCAATGATCGAACGAATTTGACGACGAATTCATATCTTTACATCTAATCAATCTCGTAATCATAGAAGTGGTAACTTGACTTATTGACATAGAATGTCGAGTCCAACGTAGATAAGGAGGAGACCGTTTGGATACCATATATTTATTATATCAGTTCTTGATTAACCCTGTGCGAGAGACCACTAGCTCTAAACTAAAAGCCAGACTAGACACTTGGGTCACGTCCAGTGCGGTACCACAGTGGTAGTCACAAGTACATACCTATCTACATATTTTTAAAATAATTCTATACAGTGATAAAATAAAAAAAAATTGGACGAATTTAAGACTTTAATCATTGAGCCATACTGGCATTGTATCATCCGCTCAACAAGAACCTAAATAATGAAGGCTGTTGAAAGGAATATTTATGGCGTAAGTACATTTTATTTGATCACTATTATAGGTAACAATTTTAAAAGGGACGACGAATTGTACAAAAACATCAATACATTTATATTGGATAATGAATAGTTTAAATACTATCTAAGTCTATCGTAGCAACATTATTCGGAGACGAATTGTGCGTAGATACACCTACCGGAAAATTCAACAATTTTTTCGAAATTTATGGAGATCATAAAACCATTTGAATGTAATTTAAATATGCCTACTCCTAAACCCTTGTCCCAAATCAAAAATTGAGCATTTCACTGACAGAAACATAATTAAATCTACTTAGGCAGTGATCAAAATAAATGGAAATATCAAGCTCAAAGAATGCAAGAAGTTTTATTTAAGAAATTAAATTATGCGTTCTCGCTTATGTGCAGACAGGTCTCTTTGTTGTCTATGACATTGGTTGACCTCCAAAAGTCCTTGTGTTACAAATTGCTGTCTGACTGTAACTGTCAGTCAACAAACTTTAACCAAAACTTCCAGCTTCAGTGTCTGCATTGTTCTCATCAAACTATTTTGGAATTAAACATGGCATTTGTAAGTAGAAGTGCATTTTACAAGCTTTATTTAAGAAAGAAACACAGACTGAATGTATATCACTTTTTGTAAAATTAAAAATGATTCCCTATAGACATCCGGTTAAAATTGTGGATTGCATTTTCCAATTGCACGGATGCATTATTGCGAAGTACTTACTTTTTGACTCTCTTGATAGTAAGTACTGTTCTGCATAGCGTCATATTAATTCATAGAGTTAACACGAGCCAAATTATATTGAACTTGTATATAAGAAACTAATACCTACCTAAATACATAATATAAAAAAAAAAATTGGTAAATTAAATAATCAATAGCGGTAAATCACACCTACCTATGTGAAATAAAGTTATAATTATTTTATAATATTTTATAAGGCATTAACTTTGTCAGTAATAAGAGGTTGTTGAACTATTAAATTCTAACCTACAAATGTTTTTCAACAGCTGATCTGAACACATAGGTAATACGTCTTTTAAAATTACATTCATAGTTAAGTAAGTAAGAACATGCATTAGAAATCTTTTTCATATAATATGTACCTATTTGTTGTTTCTGAGGATCACTCACTAGGCGTATATTTTTTATTAAAAAGGGATTTTGACTTTTGGGTATTCCTTTGAGCGACCCCTTAGATTGGGAATATATCAATACCTACATATGTAAATTAAATATAAGTAAGTATATGACTATAATTAGTGCTCTTTTAGGTATTTTAGTGCGTTCGAATGTCATCGATAAATACCGTCGTAACCCGTAAGTTCGTCTGGGTTTTGGTACCTACATTTTCTACCTCTTTCAGATCTAATAGTATTTGAATCGGAATGTCAAAAAATGTTTTATTTTACTTTTATAAACCATTATAGACAATATATAATTTAAATTTGAATATAGGCGACATATTAAATCTTTACCTAACTTCGCCAACATCATGGTAAAGCAACAAATCATAAACAATTATTTGAAATGCAGGAGAATACTCTCGCGAGTCTGGTCAAAACAATTTATAACATGAAAGACTAATATATCACTTAAATAGAGATAGGTATACAAAGTATGTTTTTTTAAAGTACTGAATCTACTGAAGTTAGTTTCATACATTTGCTAAAATGATTATAGGGCTGCCAGAGATCAAGTTTGTTTGAAGCAGTTCAAAAAAGGGAAGCGGTTAAATAAGATCAAATTAGTTAAGACATTTATTTTTAATTTTATAAAGTTTATACTTATATTTACTTTATTAAAACTTTTTCTGCTTTATACTTGGACATTGTCTTTTTTTAAGGCCTCTATTACTAAATATATCATAATTTGTGAATGTTTGGCAGTGAATGGTACTTTTTTGCTGTTTTTCACTTCTTTTTTTCTTCCCATTGTTGATAGAATTGGATGATTAGATTTCGTTAAAATTGTATCTTACCTGAGCAGTTGAACTTAGCTTAGGATAAATATACTATATAATATAGATAAACGAAGCTTGATTTGCCATTATAAAACAAACAGTTAAAAATATATAAAGACAGTGTATAAAGTAAATATAGACAGTGGTCAAATGTGGAAAAAATCAAAACAACTGCAAAGGCCTGAAAGGAAACAGATGCCTTAATTAATTATTTAAACTCTTCGGTTTTACAATATGTCTATTTTCTAATATGAGGTAGACAGGCATGCAAACTTCATGTCTACAGTTGTCGCAAATATTGTAAACTAAGATAAATAGTAATAAAACGTGAATTGGTAGATAAATGTATCTACCCACGTATGTTCTTCACATTAGCTAAAATAGTTTTATTCGCAAGTAAAGTCAGGCGACAGTCGTGTGTTTTTATTCCGACTCCATTAAAAAAGGAAGGACCTACTTTGGGGACACAAATGTGAGTAAAAAGGACATAGGCAAATTCTCATTTATAAATTACTATATAGTAGTAGTCTGAATTAAGTAGTAAGTAGTTCTTAATTCAAAACGCAATTAAACTTATAAGTTTTTAAAGTGTCTATGCATTTTAACACATAAATTGAATATTCCAAAAGTCAGCCCTCGGAATTTTTATCGTTTAGCAAACGTCTTTTATATAAATGCGCCTGACCATGGTAACAAGAAAGGTAATTAAAAATATACTTTTATTATAGCATTAGTTATAACAATAATATTTGTACCTATTGTATCTATACTACGACTATGTAATACACAATAACAATTTAATATTTAGTATGTATGTACTACTCCAAAGTAGTAATATACCAATATTCCAAGTAGCAATTTTATTAACTACATTATTAAATATAATTTTACTCTAATTCAACTGATAGATATAAGCCGCAATACTTGTAACTTGAAACCTAAAAATACTTATAATATTTTATTCCGATGTTTCAGTAAGAATTCTTTATAACCTACAAGATACAAAATCTGAAAGTAAACTGCCCACAATCATTATGACTATCTCACAGGAATATTTTTCCAGAAGTATTAAACTCTATTATTTATAGTAAAGCGTATTATATTTTCACATAATGAACTACGTAGTATAAGAAAAACTGATTTAACTTAATCACAATGAAATCATCTACGTCGTCAGCTCGAAAGGTGTACCGAACAAATAATAAATAAGTGCCGTTGTCGGTTTTCATCATTATATACTTAATAAGTATTTAAAACTATTAGATAACTGCTAGGTAAATATCTAAATATTGTTCGTTTATAAATCTTACAAAATAGTAGTTAAATCTCTGGAAACTAATCCTTACCAGCTAGACGTCTTCTGAAATAGGAATTTATATATAATTACTTTCACTTATATTAAGACCAATCAGAGGTTTTTGGGACTACATAATCTAAAGGACATCTGGTACGTTATCGCAATTAAGATTACAATAAAAAAGACAATGGGAAGCTAAATGTTTATTTATTTCAACCAGGTTTATCACACGGAACTTAGGTAGATACAGTGATTGATCCAGACCTGTGACTGATGACTGATCGTCTAGAACCTCAGAATTACTCTCAGTCTAGATCATAGAATGTACTTTATTAAACTCTATGGCATGTCTGTTACGGAAACGGATAAAACATTTTTTTTAACTTCCGTATACAGGAAACAGCTGAACGCGCGCGTTGCGCGCGCAGCGAATTTATCAAAATCAATTCAACTGTCATGTCACCGAAAAGTACGGAATGTAAAATAGAAAAGAATTAATTTGGTTATGCGTGCATTGTTTCGGTCTGCTTTAGCCTTTCATATAAATTGGCAAGTTCTCAACTATTTAAAAATAGAGTCAGTCACCCACTGTTTCTTTGCTTTCAAAGGGAGGAAAAACTGCATTTTGCAAACACTTGCGTGACAAGTGTGCGGTTTACCGTACCTAATTAATAATTATAGATCGTGGGAAAAGGGTGATAATATTAGGGTCACTATTCGGTTCCGGTGGTTACACTCACCCTGCGGTGTGCGCTGCGACTCAATTCTGCGCGCGCCGCTGTGTTTAGTCGAGTACGCAACTCGCGATACCTCGCCCCTCTGCGGGCTTCAGTTTTTCACTCGGAAGGGCAGTTCAAGATCACGAAAGCCGCACGATCGACATCGCGTGAAGTTCAGTGATAGATTCATACATTTCAGCTGTGTAAAAATGGTTTGGCCGACGATCTACGATGGCAAAACTGAGGTATGCAAACTAAACTTTAAATTTATTTTAGACTATTACGTGAGCTACCTAGATGCTTACGGTTTTCAGTGTTACCTTGGTGATATATTTTCACGCCGGCATGTAGCAGCTGTGTTATTGATTCATTTTATTTCAAAAGATACATACATAGATTAGATTTTCCTTAAATCTGCTCTCCCAATATTACTATTAAACATGAACAATTAAATAATTAAATATTTAGAAAAATCTAGTTATAACTTTGCATAAAATTACTGCTCTTCTGGACTAAATGCAAGTATCAAAAATAACCATACCTAGCTCAAGATAATTGTAGAGCATTGTAGATTGTAGAGCATAGCAACACACACACATTCATTCGTCAGCATGCATTCCAAGTTTGTAAAAGAGAGTCTGCAACTGCTGAATATTCATTTATCTGTCATAATAATAAAAGGTGTTTGAATATTATGATGATTGATTTACTGAAAGAATAGCAAAAACAGTTAAAATTGGGTTATTCAGTGAGTACATACTTTCAAATGTGCCTGCTAGTAGGTACAGATTTAAATTTAACTAGCTGCGCTCAGCGGTTTCACCTGCGTGGTGATGGGTGATGAGAAATCAAAACACTATATAGCCTATGTTACTCAGGGATAATGTGGCATTTTTATGGTAAAATAATTTTTAAAATCGTGGTCAATTTTTAAAACCACTATGTAGTTTGAGGTTTTTTTAGTATCAGTAAACATACCTTATTATATTAATTTTATGAACATAATAATAGTACTGAAAACTAAAATATTTTAGATTGATTATTTGTGATTAAAATTATGTCTCTTTATTATCTGCTTGGTTCTGGTTTAAATTTATTTGAAATAATCTATTTATCGCTATGTTATAGCTGCGAGTCCTGTATTAATTATTTAAAAAAAACAGCCAGGTGGGAGTTGGACACCCGCAAAAATGCAACATTAATGGCCATATCTTTTGATAATAATAGCTTGCAAGTTTGATTTTTACACAGCTGAAAGGGACTGTAGATTCAAGTATTTAATATAAATTTCAATTTGATACCTCTACACTCTACACATTCCCGAGGTCTTGAAAGACAGACAGTAAACTTATTCCTATAAGGTTCTTTTTTATTTTTGAGGTATGGAACTAAAAATATATAACTAGGTTCCTATCAATTAATTAATGGGTTGTAGTTATGCCTATGAATAAATATTAATATTTAATCGTAGGTTGTATTGATACCAAGATCAATTGATATATTAAATTTAGATAAGTAGTCTGAAATTAAAAGAGCAATAGTAAATAGTAAATAATTTTTGAACAAATAATAACTGTACTGCAACATAATTATTACCAAGCTTTTATCTAATACATTTAGTATTACCACATACATCCATAACATACATATATATATATATACATACATACATGTGGAGTGTTGCTATTAAATATATACATGCTAATAAACATTACACACTTCCTGTATGTGACTTACTGTTTATTGAAAACTCAAATATTGCAGATAGTTTTTTAGTGGTAGGACTTGCAGAGTCCAAGTGGGTTAGTACCATACCTTTGCTGTTTCAATTTGAAGGGCAATGTTTCCAGTGAAATAACAGCGCAAGAGATTTAACATCTTAAATCTCAGGGTGACGAATGCAGTGCATTGCAGGGTTTTGAACTTGATTAGTTTGAAATTCAGAATGGCACTGAACTGTTATTGGCAATATCAGGCGAGCAATTTGGACGACTCCCTAAATAAAATAAAGATTAAATAAAGGATGACGCTCTACATCATAGGCCAGCGATGGAACAAGTTAGGTACATACATAAAATAACAAAAAAAGATGGGGGTAAGCTAACTGTATAAAGCATTTTATAACTATTTGCACTTTAAAACCAAAATTAATTAATACACTAATGGGGGAGATTTCCAGTAAGTAATTAATGGTATAAGTATGGTATGGTATGACATTTATTGTTATTTTCTTTGGCTACTTGGTGATCCGTTCACAATCCAATTTGTGAACTGCATAACCCATTGCCTCACCATTAGCTAATCACTATAGAATTCCAACAAAACATTCTAAGATTCCAAGAAACGCAACACAGTGTGTTAACTGATTTGTTTGTGGCACCTATAGAGAGAGATGTTTTCAGTGATTACCTCTCATTCTTAGTCAGTGAATCTATGCACTAGGGTTTGTATCTTTTCAGTCTGAAAAAATGTAAAATGGCCTGCACCTTGTAGTTGAGTGACTGGTTCCTTTTTGTGTATATATCAAGCATTCATTTTTTTCTATAGTAGGTATTGGAATGTTATGGTAAATCAATCTTAAGTTATGTCCAATCTCAATTCGTAAATTTATATTAATCCGCTGTTAACCAAGATAACAATATAGATTACCTATTGGCTAGAAGGCATCAGTACTATTTTTAGTTTATGTGATTTCTGACTACTTTGCTTAGGTTGACTTACTAATATTATAAACGCGAAAGTTTGTATGTATGGATGTTTGTTACTCAGTCACGTAAAAACTACTGAATGGTATTTAATGAAATTTAGTACTTATGTAGATAGATGAAGCGCTGGAATAACATATAGAATACTTTCATCATCATCAATATCATCATCCATCACCACGCGAGTAACCGCGAGGCGCAGCTAGATAATAATGTAATAATTTGGCATTAAACTTATATTTAGTGTCCAACCGAAACTGGTTTTCAGCCGAAACCGAACTTTCGGCCTTGCTCTCTGTTTCGACCGAAACCGAAACTTATTTAAAATTATTTAATATTACGATTATTTACTGTTACTGTAACATTTTTTGCATAATTACAAAATAAAAATAAAATAAATACCTGCCAAATCACTCAATCACAAAATATAACCTCAATTCACGATTAAATGACGGCGGCGAACTGAACCGAGGCCGCGCCGGCGAGTAGGCACGAGTTTACTGCGAAGTTTATCGAAGGACGCACTAAAATTCACGAACTCTAGTTACGGCGGGGCCGAAAGTTTCGGCTATATTGTGGCCTAAAACGAAACTAAATATTTTGCCCGAAACTGGCCGACATTTCGGTCGGTCGCTACTTATTCTAATAAAAGCATTTTACGTAAGTAGGCGTTATATCTTTGAAAAATATTAAGTTCGGCATCTATTCCAATACTTGAGTACATACCTATTTCATTGAAGTAGCCATACATTATTTCCTTTTTAGTACACTTACGTAATTTTCCGTCTGATCGCACTTCAATGCCAAGGTCATACAGGTACTTTAGCTTAGGTACTCTGTGCTAAAGAATAAAATACAGAGAACAGAAATATCTATTTGTTAGAATTGCAGAATACATATTTGAATAAATCTAAATATCTCCACACATCTGAATACATACATATATTCCTGCTCTAGATAGTTTGCCCTGTATCATAAATAAGTATTTATATCGATAGTAAGTAACTATCTATATAAGTATTTATATAGATAAATAGATACTTAATTGTCTTAATACCATTCTCTTTTCTTCTATGACAGAAAGCTACTAGTAGGTATACATATTAACCACACACTTTGCAGTTCCTGGAAAGGTAGGTTGATGTTTTGCGAAATCTATTGTATTATTGGCCAAATATGGCGAATCGCGAGTCAATGGGTTAAGGCCAATTTAACAGAATATAATGCTTTATAGAGATAGTGGGTACCTTCTTAAAAATATGTACACATCTGTATATAATTTTAATAAAGGCCCAATAATTATAGCAAGTACTTCCCTACACACAAGAGAAATATAACATTTAGGACAAAATATACAATATACCAGTAAGTAACCAAATATTTCAAATATCAATTAATCAGCTACAATTAATTTACAACTTGTTAGTAACAGAAAGTCTATTAATGTTACTATAAAAAAAATTAAATCATTTTAGTGTTTTATCTACCGACTTCCAAAAAGGAGGAGGTACTCTTCGACTGTATTTTTTTAAATGTTTGTTACATCATAACTTTCGATAAGATGAACCGATTCTCAAAATTCTTTGTTTGTATAAAAGCGTGTGCTCCCATAAAAAATTACTAGTAAACTACAAACTTCATTCTAAGGTGGTATATTGGTATTCAATAAAGTATAGTTATTTTAATTGAAATGATTTTGAAACCTGTAAATGGACAGCAGTGATGTATGTAATTTATTAGGCACTTTTGTTGCTTTGCAACCATGCCCGTCCCCTACTACACAATTATAAAATCTCTTTGTCATTCTACTATGTACTTACTAATTTAAATGACTTATTTTTATTTAGAATAATAATTATATTAAATTTCTGAAAAAATATATATTAATATTATTATGTACTTTAGTTTTAATTTAGAGATATAATTAATTACATATTATATTAAATTTATAAAAGTACTGGTACTTCTTTATATTAACAAGTACAATTTTAATAATTTATTACCGACTTCCATTCTATTCAGTTATTGGAGTGTAAATCAAAAACTACTGGGTCGAATTTAATGAAATTTAAATGGGACCACACGGGAAGCTTTCAAACAAAAAGGACAAGAATTTTGAGAATCGGTTCACCCTATCTACTGAAAAAATTGATAGTGCCATCCCTTATTGTAGCTAATCAATACATATTGTGAATATTTGAAAACATCTGCTAGACTGTCTAATGACAGTGAGCTGTGTGCATTTCTGATGTGATATTTGTCCAACAGGCAGGTTCAGGAGATAAACCCTTCATGCAGCTGGCTGCTGCTAACGTTGGTTCCCAACTCCAGCACATCTGTACTCTGGACATAGACTCTAAGGCGTCGTATGTCCGTCTATCTGGCATCATCTGCACTATTGGTAAGTGAAGGCAGGTGAGGTTACGAACCATAATTGGGTTCTGCCAATCCATACCTGGTTTTTCTTGACCTCTTTCATAGCACTTTAGGTATGTTTCAAACTTACATTTCCATATCATCAGAATTATCTCCCGACTCACACTTGGTATGTCAAGTGTGAGTCGGGAGTAATAGAAACCTTACCCAATGAAGGCAAGAAACGGGACTGGTTTAAGGAGAGTGATTTCAATGTTGGATCTATTACAGCCAGTAGTCTATACATCGAGTGAAAGGTGTCGTATATCCGTCTGTTCGTTCTTATATATACTTGGTACTTACTTGGTTCTTGGTCGGCGGGCTGTTTTCCGCACCCATGCCGTCTCGATGCGGCACTTTGTGCGTGATGTGGTGGGTGACGGGTGGTGCGCGTTAGTCCAGCCACCCGATGTCGTCGAAGAAGGCCAGCAGCTCACTGATGCCGGTGCAGGCCTCCTTGACGGTCCACGGTGTTCCGAGGTGTTCTGCCCGTTGTGACGCCACGCTGCTGCACTCCAGGATGACGTGCGCGGCCGTTTCGTCTGCCTCCAGGCACCCTCGGCACAGGGGGCTGTCTGTAACACCTAACATAAACAGGTGTTTGTTTAGTGAGCAGTGTCCCGTGACAAGACCGACCATTCGTCGTAGTTTGGCACGTTTCAGATTGCGGAGTTCTTATATATATCAGTATCAGTAAGTTGAGACACTAACTAGGTTCTTACTAACACCATTTTTGGTAAATAAAGCTGGCTAAAACTAGCTAGTGCATACTTAGAACGACATTGTACTATTTTTGAGCGGAGCCCGTAATATGGTCCTGGGCAACACCACCCCGGTTTTCAAGAAATTGAAGAAAATAAACTAGACTGACGGTGACAACGTAGGTACTGTAGCTACAAGCTGTCTTCAAACTTTGTAATTTGCTACAAACATCTGTATCATGACTAGAAGCCTATATAAAGTCGATGTCGAGGACAGGACTCTACAAATAACATAGACATTGTTTCTTGACCTGTGATGGCGTGCCTCCCGATGAAAGCATTTATTAACCCCTTTCCCTTTCCAGGACCCGTATCTCGCGATGTCGCGGTGTTGGAGAAAATGATGGAGACTGGCATGAATGTAGCTCGTATGAACTTCTCCCATGGTTCTCACGAATATCACGCGGAGACTATCGCTAACTGCCGCGCTGCCGAGAAAAACTACAGCGCAAAGTTGGGATTCCCCTTCTCATTGGCAATTGCTTTGGACACCAAGGGACCTGAGATCAGGACTGGACTACTCGAGGGTGTAAGTGCTTTTTTAAAAAATCGACTTGAATACTTATATTATGTGGCCTGTCACTGGGCTATGACACACTATGAAAAAACTAGAATTCTCTTTCTCGTTATGGTCATTACTTTAAACATATTAACACAATATTAAAGTTGCCCTTTTTCGGTCACCCTAGTTATTTATAATATAACCCACCAAAGAAACGGAAGTATTGTTTTAGATTATGGGATTCGGCATCAGAACTGGCATCAGATTTTATGCTTGTGATTACGATCTAAGGGTCCAAATGCTGAGGCTGACACTTTCTCTTGGGTTAAAAAAACTACCACACGGAGCTAGAACTATGCCCTTCAAGCAGGCATTTATTCTGATAAATACTAATCGATCAGATATAAACAGGATTAAAATTTCGTATATTAAAAGTAATATTTGTAAAGTATTATATATTTTTATCTTGGCGATTATTATGCATTGAAATTAAAACTAATTAACACGGAAACGGTGCAGACTGACGATTTAATCCATTAAAAGAACGTACTCTAATTTCATTGTTATTAGTTTGTTTTTCCGTAGTTTAAAAGTACAAAGCTTATATGTTTTTCATCCTTACTACTTACGATTATAATGGAGCTGAACATATAATTAATATAATGTGGAAGAGTGCAAATCGACTTGTGGCACTATCGTTTATCGAAGCTACACTCTGAACGCCATACGCTGCATTTATTTAACTTAATTTTATTAAATAATGCAAAAGCAAGCGAGAGACCAAATGATTAAATTGACAAATTATTTCAACCATGTCACTCACGTGGCCTTTAAACTAAATTATTCGGTATTGAAAGGAGAATGGGGATAAGGTACGGCGCAATTATGGATGCCCCACGGACCCTGGAAGGGACCGGGCAATCGGGATTTATAGTATTAGTATCACATGTCCCAAAAGAGCGGTCGCAACCACGCGTCGACGTGTTAATAGAGAATATCCTTAAACACGATACTCCATTGCGCCAATGCTTAGTCAGATTAGGAACAGTTTCAGTATACAAGCAGCAATACTTCGAACAACGAGTATACTATAACTTCATCATAAAATATTGAATTGCAGCAGATATGTAATTACTAAGCTCGCTGGTCGTTGCGATCCGTTCTACGCGCTCTCATCGTATCCACTCCTTTCCAAGGTTCTTTGCAACTGCAGTCTTTGCAGCTGTTATAATTGACGGACGGCTTCAGGACGGCACAGTTATCTAATTTACCTGTTTCTGACCAAAACATGAGTTTATGCTACTATATTTTCTGTAGGGTGGCTCAGCTGAAGTGGAACTCAAGAAGGGTGGTACCATCAAACTGACCACCGATGCTTCCTACGCTGAGAAGGGAAATGCTGACGTCATTTTCGTGGACTACAAGAACATCACGAACGTCGTGAAGCCTGGCAACAGGATCTTCATTGATGACGGTCTCATCTCTGTCATCTGCACGAAGTCTGGTGACGGTGCTGTGGATTGTACTATTGAGAATGGAGGTAGGTTGACAGATAGGCACTAGTGACTTCATCTTCGTGGACTACTAAAACATCACTAACCTGGTGGCCAAATCTACTATTTCACAACTTTCAAAAAACTGCAGTTCGACTCGTTCAACTGCTGTTATTGTTCGATCATTACCCAAAAAGCTGTTGTACTATTTCTAGAGGCAAATTGGAACCTAACGTCATCTTGATTAAAATTTGTTTACATTATATATATTAAACATATAATACTAGCTATTATTAACATATATTAAATACTAGCGACTTCGTTCGAGAAGTAGGCTCTACCTTCGGCCTCGCCATAACCTCCCGTCTTTTCTTGGTTTTAGTTTCATAGAACCTTCTCCTGACAATAATTAACACAATGAAAAAAGAATTATCGAAATTGTTCCATCCGTTCTCAAAGTCCCACAACGAGCTATGGAGAGGGCTATGCTCGGGATTTCTCTACGCGATCGAATCATAAATGAGGAGATCCGTAGACGAACTAAAGTCACCGACCTAGCTCAGAAGATCAGTTGATCTGGCAGTGGGCACGCTGCATAGCATGCAGAACAGGTGGCCGATGGGGCCGAAAGGTTCTGGAGTGGAGCCCACGGACCGGCAAGCGCAGCGTAGGTCGTCGGCACGGTGGACTGACGACCTGATAAAGGTAGCAGGATGACGTTGGATGCAGGCCGCTTCCAACCGGTCCGTTTGGAAATTTGTGGGGAGGCATATGTTCAGCAGGTGGACTTCCTACGGCTGAGATGATGATGATGATTGTAGCGTGACCAAGAGAAATAGGGGTTCATTTTTATATTTATAGATACATCAAATGCTACTCAAAACGAATATGAATTAGCGCCGCGTTCGTGATCTATCGAGTTAGTCTCTTAAGTTTTGATCGATCGCTGGCGTCAACAGAAACGTAACTGCAACTGGACTGTTTTTCAGGTAGCAGTAATATAACGTTTAAAAGTCCCCGTTCAGCTTTGGTTCGATTGCAGTTTAGTTAGTGGAATCGGCCCCCTGGTGAAGCCTACTGGCACAACCACCACCTTACTCGTGACAAAAGGTTACGAATATGTTACGAAACGGGCAAATCCTTTTATTTGCTGCGCGATTCAGATCTTTAAAAGGTTCCAAGTTTTCCACGGCACGTTACTGCGCTTGTTACCCCGAGACATAGTTCTTTAGTCTCATTCGTCCCGTTATTTCACTTGCTACAGGGTCTTTCAAACTTAACACCTAGCTTTCTGGTGGTACCTACTAAGACGAACACTCGCAAAGTGTACAATAATATGTATTATTATGTCCCCTGATTGGCACAATCCCAAGTGTAGAGATAAAAAGAAATATTATAAAAAGATAATAAAACCTCAAAAGAAAACACTCCTACATACTAAACACTCCTAGAAAATCCGCATAGATACACATGAGATGACATATCTAGTTTCAAATATGTTTACCCTACGAATTTTAAGTAAGAAAATAATATATACCGGCAGGGCTATTATTTATCTTGTTGCTAACAAAATTTGATAGAAATCTAAAAAAAAAATAGCGGCATGTCACTTTTGTCAGCTCCAGTCATCAACTTACTAACATTTTTACTTACTGGAGTTTTCAAACATTTGTTAGCAACTGAGATACGTAATAGCCCTGCGGGTGAATTTTTCAAGTGGGTGTGGTGTCCCAAATCCGAACTGAGTAATAGCGAAACGAAAAGTACCTACTCGAAGGAGTATTTTTTGCTGAATACTAATTTTAGTGTTGAAACTCCAAATATGCTTCATATTATAGCTACTGCTTAATAATGATTAATAAGTTTGCAATAATAAGGTCTATGATCTCAACCTGGTGTTGCTTCGCCAGGTATGCTGGGCTCTAGGAAAGGCGTGAATCTCCCGGGACTGCCGGTAGACCTGCCAGCCGTCTCCGAAAAGGACAAGTCTGACTTGCTGTTTGGCGTTGAACAAGGCGTAAGTACAACAAAGCAATCAGATTGAAAATTTTACAGAGGAAGACGATATCTTCGAACGGGGTTCTACCTTCGTCTTATGACGTTTAACGTGTTAGACGCCTTGACCACTTCGCCCTGAGGTACCCAAATAATCAGAGAAATATGTTTGCTATAAAAAGTCTTTGGTTGAATAAGTCGTCCAGTGTACCAGACTTTATTATACTTTGTCGGCATATGTCAATTATATGTATGTATGTCAATTGTATGCATATTCATTTTGATTAGTGTATGTTCTGAATTCATATATATCAGAAATTTATAAACGAGTTTTGATGCTGTTTTAGCATTGTATAGTCCATTAAGAGGATTGCATAGCTAGTACTTTCCATACTAAAAGACAAAACTCTTTCCTACCTCTTAAAATGATCTAAATTCAGTGATTTTTTTTTTCATGGAATCATCACATTGTTTATTATGCCCGTACGTTTTGATTTTTTCAGTATTTCAAAGTACTATAAATTTCCTTTTTCAGTAGGTACTTCAAAAAGCATCAAAACAATCAAAACGTACGAGCATAGTAAACAATGTGATGATTCCATTAAAAAAAAACACTGAAATCGGATAATGTTAAGAGGTAGAAAAGAGTTTTTTCTTTTAGTATGGAAAGTACTAGCTATGCAATCCTCTTAAAATAGCATAGTTTTGAGCAATTGTTAATATCTGCGTCCAAACTGAAATAACTGTGCATTGGGGAAATTATGACCAAATATAAAAGCCTGGCCTATCCAAGGTTGCTAAAATAGATAACATAAGACAAAGCCTACGTTTCTTGTTTACATAAGAGTTAGAACTAGTTTGACGTCATCCTTATGCCAATGACCTTAGTAGGTTTCATCCAAATTGACGTTCCACGTTACTTATATGCATGATCTGATTACAACATCGATAAGATCGACGAATGATTTTATTTTGAACTAGTAAGTGTCGGCACGCTATGCAATGTATTTTTTTAACCGACTTCAAAAAAGGACGAGGTACTTTTTTCGATTGTATTTTTTGTATGTTCACCGATTTCTCCCCCATTTGTGGAACTAGTTTGGCAAAATATTAAACATACATTAATTCTATGATTGATTGGTTGGTCCGACTTATCTACACAACACGTAATTAATTTCCGTTTATTAAGTACATTAAAATTGTAACAACCATGTAAATTCAATTTATCGGACATTCACATATATTTAATCAGACCACTAGAACCCTATCAATAGCTCCGGTTTGCACAATCTCCAGACCTCACTGCGTGATAGGTGCTCGTAAGTACAGAACCTTATCTAATCTACCTACACATTAATGTGAATTCAAAGATTTATGACCTTTCAATGGCGCAAGTGAATGATATTGACTCAAGTTACTTGAAATACCGTCGCTGATATCACACTCCCTACTAATGTTATAAACGCGAAAGTTTGTGATTATGGATGTACGGATGTGTGGAGCTTTGTTACACTTTCACGCTCAAACGGCGGGGGCAATTTTGATGAAATTTGGTATGAAGGTAGATGAGGCGCTGGATTAACACATATGCTACTTTTCATCATCATCCATCACCACGTGGGTGAAAAAGCGTAATATGCTTGGGTACAGCATAGACAAAATAATAAGATTTCCGCCTACGTCAAGATCGTAATGATAACAGTTCAGTCAAAGTTTGTGTCAGTTTCTGATAGGTTAGTCAAAAGCCAAGTCAATTTGACAGCTCGATGTACTAGACGTGCTCGGCGACCGTCAAGGGTGATGAAATGTAAGGACATTTTTTTCCATGGTGATTAATTTTATATTTGTAATAAATTGTATTAAAATCGCCAAGTCAAGCTATACGAGCGCTTCATTTCAACATTTCATTAACAAAATATAATTTTCATATGTTATTTAATCAATTGTCCAGTCAGCTTCAGCAGCAACCTATAGAAAGTTTTACAGTTAAATGTTGCATTTACAGGATCGTAAAATAAGTCATTTTATTACTCTTATCTTATTATGTCATTGTAGAGATCGATGATCGTGGCATGATTCCGTCTGCGTCCGAGTCAATAAAAACACGTGCTTGTGACATGGGACCATACATTTTTAGGGTTCTTTAAATAAATGACAATATGGAACCCTTCTAGTTTTACTATGTCCATTTATGTGTCCGAGTTTTTGGAAACTATCTTAAAGTAGTTTTTAGTTCGGAAAACTCATTATATATTTCTTTTACAGTATAATATAGTACATTACGATACTAGACTGTCATGATCAACATCTCTCACGCGTGTCATACGACGTTTTTCATCACAAACACAAAATGACAGACTTGTATTTTATCGTAACCTTTTAGTTAAAATAAAATAAAATGTACATTTTCATAGATATTGCACAATTTATAGTGAATTATGAACAATTTAATAAAATTCAATATTTTTTGTTAATACAATTTCATTTATTTATTTATTGTAAATGTGTATCTACTATTTTTAGCTTTGCACATAAAAACTCTTTGTTAGTTGTAACAACTCAAGCTAAATTAAGTCGTTTAAAAAATAAAGTATTACCCGGCTAAATTAAGATTGCTTCATGTAAAGAGTACGAGATACAAACCTAATTAAAAACGATGAAATAAGAGTCACTTACGATGTGTGATGTAAATATTATTACGCACATACATAGGTATGTAACGTTCACACACTCATACCACCGCACTAGAATTCCCTGTATTACGGGAGGCAGGGACGTACACACGTTTAGCTCATTAGAAAGATCCAATGGCCGAGAAGAAACATTTTTTTCATCACACCAATATAGGGATCGATCCTGGCTCTTCACTCTTTACAAGGCAGGCAGAGTCACTAACTAATGTGCGAATAGGGTAGTCAAAATTAAAATCAACTTATATTGCATAATGTCAGAATCAGTCACGTGTTATGCCTGCAAGCATTTTCTACCGTCTTAAAAAGGAGGAGGTACTCAATTCACTGCTTTTTTATATTTGTTACCTCGATATCTTTCGATAGGGTGAACCGATTCTCAAAATTCTGTTTTTGTTTGAAAGCTGGTGCCGTGGTGGTCCCATTTAAATTTCATCAAAATCCACCCAGTAGTTTTTGAGTTACACTCCAATAACTGTATATGTATAATGGAAGTCGGTATACAATTTTTCAAATTGCACTTGTTTATTCCTAATTCCTAGTCTAGTTTAAAGTCTTGACTTTAAAACGTCAAGTATTAATCTGAAAACACACACTTTCTTGGCAGTGTGCATTATTTCAACGCGCTGTCAAAAAGAACCGCAACTTAACCAATTCACAATTGAAATTATTATAGAATAGAATAATAATTTATTGCTACAGAAAATAAAATAAATGACATACAATTTCTTACAAACAATATACAACTTATAGCAAAAGGAATACACTCAGTTTGAGTTATGGCCACACCAGTCAAGGAGCTACCATAACACTGATTTTCAGTGGATTCCTGAACTCGGGCTAAGATGTTCGCCGATAATACTCTACAGTTATATGCACATATAATGATATTTCAATATACGAGTAATAACAACATTTAGATTAAATTAGTATTCATTCTAAATATCATTGCAATATAACATTAACTAATTTAAGGCTTTATATTTTTAAGATGGGAATTATTAATCATGAAGGCATCCATTCTTGAGGGCCGACCACGCACCGAAAGACGATGTGTAGGCCGGCCCCCGCTAGGTGGACCGACGACCTCTTTTATAGGACAATGTATATGATTCTATAATAAAGTTCCCAATGTTATCCTAGATTTGCCTATTAATAAGTTTAAAATTACTATTAAAACTAAACTCTGTCAAAAAGGCTATTACGAAATTTCGGATTACTTGAAGGATAAAACAGCTTAGGACTGATCACTCCAGGATCTTCCTACTCGTGTACTAAGATGTCAAAGTGTAACGTGTCTTGCCCTACTGATACCATTATTATGTTCTCTTTTGTAAGCAACACACTGGAGCTAAAAATAAGATTATAATTTAAGAAATTGGCGATACAAAAAATGTAAAAAGACAAGCCCGCTGAGTTTCTTGCCGGATATTAGTCGTGGTCGCGTTCTGATCCGGTTGTAGATTTAAGAAAAATAAATGTAAAATTAAAATTTGTAAGTGCCCCTATGGGCCTATGCACATATAGGCCCCGTAGGCCTATACTCAAAACCGCGGGGAATCGCTGGATGCAGGACGCGAGTAGCCGGTCCAAGTGCTGTTCTATGGGGTAGGCCTATGTTCAGCAGTGGACGTCTTCCGGATGATAATGAATCATGAAAACCAAAATCCGTATTCAAGTTTCCGATGCTATAATGTTGTCACTTATTTAAGCTGTACTGTAGGTTCGGTTTATTCTGCCAGCTATACGGAACCATACCGTGAGTTTAAGGCGTGAACTTGACTACATTATTATCTCGTTATGTGTAACGTACTCGTCACGGAAAGTATTTCTGTTCAATTGCTCTGACCTTGTGAATGATAGGCGTTATCTTGCTTGTAGCATGTTCAATGGTAAATTCAATGTAAGAAAGTTGATATCACATTGGTGATATCACACATTAGTGATTTCGTGTCCACAGTGTCTACCATTTGATATCCTAATTATTGAATCATTATTATCCATGCCCTCATAATGCCCACAATAGAGCTCGGTCTTCTATAGGTTTCCTGACTTAAATGCACTTCTTTCCACAATATGTTCGCCTAAAACTATATTTTCTATCTAAAACTATATATTCTTGAACTATCGTACCGCAATGACTTTGAAATTTAAAGAAAATGTGTAGATGTTCTATATGCCACTTTTTTTTTTTTATTAAAAAAGAGCATTAGTCTAATATGCAGATTTTGAAAACTTTTATATTACTGAGACTTACGTCTGCTGCGCGGCTAGTGAAACAATGCATCATGATGACTTTGAGAACATCTACAGGATAATGTGATGCGGAACTTATGTCGCTTTTTAGGATTATTGTAAATGTAGGTTTCAGTAACTGATGAGATTGTATCCACAAAGCTCTGCCTCAATTTGATAAAGTTCAGACTGTACAGTTCCTAAGAATTTGATAATGTTCAGATCCGATTGACCGTCATCACAATTATTGTCTGCAGGCAGAGGTTTTTGGACTTTTTGGAGGTCTCTTACTATCTTCAATATTGTGTCAAGAATAACTGCATTGGGCTATTTTTGCGAGATATTACATCAAACTATAGCTTGCTCATATTTTCATAGCATACCCGCTAAGCGTAGGTAACAATGGATGCATATATGGGAATGGTAAAAGTGTATTAAGTTGATAACTGATGACGAATCAGACTTTATAGGTGCAAAAAAGCAATTACATATACAGAGCTCACAGAAGGAAAAGTCAACTCAAGGTCATTTTTTGAAAGACACATATTGATCTATAATTATAAGTAACGGCCTGACCAGGTGTTCGTGACGTTGGGAAATTTCCCATCTGCCAAATTGCCGCAAGTTACAAGTTCAATTTGAAAAATGTAATACCGACTACCATTCTATTCAGTTATTGGAGTGTATCTCAAAAACGGCTGGACCGAATTTGATGAAATTTAAATGGGACCACGCGGGAAGCACCAGCTTTCAAACAAAAAAAAGAATTTTGAGCAACGGCAAGATATGAGGTAACAAAAATAAAAAAATACAGTTGAATTGAGTACCTCCTCCTTTTTTTGGAAGTCGGTAGAAAATGAGATTTAACGGATATTTGTTTTCCTCCAGGTGGATATGATCTTCGCTTCATTCATCCGTAACGGTGCTGCTCTACAAGAGATCCGCGGCATCCTCGGTGAGAAGGGAAAGAACATCAAAATCATCTCCAAAATTGAAAACCACCAGGGCATGGTGAACCTCGACGAGATCATTGCTGTAAGTACTGATAAATTTACCATCTTTACCATATTTTTGTCGGTGGATGTTAAGATTTAATAATCACTCATACGTACATTATGTATTATCATTGACGCGTTGCCATTGCATTGGTTCTTATTTTTATTAGTTTCTATATGAACAGGATAGCAGGTTTAATACTAACTTGACCGTGACTTCGGTCACGTGGGCCTCTTTTATAAGCCATCCCTCTGGGACTATGTTTTGATTTGGACGAAAAACAGTCTCTTTATCCTGTCATATTATAAGTAATCCATACTATATTATAATATTAATAAGAGGAATATTTCCTCTTTTTAATTTGTTTGTTTGAATTAACTAGGCTCCTAAACTACTGGAGCGATTCAAAAAATCTTTCACCATTAGAATGCGTGAAATTTTGACATATTGACAAACCAACAGACACGCTACCATTTTTATTCAGATTTGATAAGCTACTTCGTTTAATTACTACCTCGCTTGTTGATCATGATACGGTTGAAGGTGACGTCACCTGCTGGTAGTAACCAGATAGTACACTTTATCTACGTTCCGGAAAGCGCCGAAATCACTCGCGGCGTTCGATACGTCATGGATGACGTCACCAAAAATGCTCATGCCGCGACCACAACACTCGCGGTTCGAAGGTGATACGTGATGATTGCGAGCTGTCACTGTCAACCAAAGGGAACGGCAAACCGGGGCGCGACAGTTGTGAGCGTTGACGGCGCTTGCCTGAACGTACCCTTAGAATAGCGACTTGTTCTTAGGGAGTGCTGCCAGAAACCCCACCGGTGCTTAGCGTATGATTTATCATCTTGAGAGAGTAGCTAGTACGATAACCACTAGAAATTATAAGGGAAGTAAGGAATTATATATGAGATATTGCTTGTTTCAAAAGGAATACCAATTGTAAGTCTACAGTCCAATATAGATGAAGTTACCTAACAATATTACATTAAACCGAGACATATTCATATTTGTGTCCACACGACCTTACAGTTTAGTAGACGGATGTTAGCATTTTGCATGCGTAACTAGGTACTTTAACCTGTCTGTCATATACATTGAACAATTGCAAGCATTAGGTCGGGAACACACTACAGCATCTAGTTGCCGCAGCTGGAAATCTGGCTGTGATATATTCGGAAAAGTCCCACCTAATCAGACTGCGTTGCCATGTCAACACAAATTAACTTTTATCATTGCCAAACCCAAAACCAAACACACGCATGTTCGCTTGCAATAGGGTGTTTGGTAGAGGGTCCGACAAACCAAATGAGCGTGTTCGGAGGCCCACTTGAATAATACAAGTTGGTAAAAAAAAATCCTCGACCCCAAATTTTTATAACTTTTTTTTTGTGAATTTTCCCTTTTTCTCCGAAATTGTACCTATTGAGTTAAAATAAGATTCTCATTATCAAAACGGGAAAATTCACAAAAAAAAGTTAAAAAAGAATGGGGGGTCGGGGATTTTTTTTTGGCCAACTTGTATTCTCCAAGTGGGCCCCCGAACACGCTCATTTGGTTTGTCGGTCCCTCTACCAAACAACCTGTATATATATATAGATACAGAGAGAGAAAGTAAATAAGAAGTATGGGTAGCATATTATTAAACCTATCTTAGTATTATTATCCGTGGTTTAGAGGGTGCATTAACCCTCGGGCTGAGATTATTATCTATAGCAACAGTCGTTTAGCTATACAGCGTGTAACGAAAAAGTGTGCATATGTACCTAGTCAGGATTCAAATGGCAAGGCATCCAAATTGAAATCGCTTATAATTTTTTTCATACAACGTTAATAAAATATCAGATTATTTGACAGCCATATTAGACATGGCTATTCTTGGAGTTCGTTGGGGTCAACGCGCTCTGCACTCTTCACCCCACCTATTCATTTACATCGGACCCCCTGCCCTACATGTGCCCTCTCGCGCCCCACCCCAGCTCATGCCTCGCTTACGTCCTTGTCTATGTTCTAGAGGTTGTCGCCGCCTTTGGCCTAGTTTTCAGGAATTAACCTGCTTGAGTATTTGAAAAACTTTTCTGACTGAACTCTGAATATTTACTAGTTCCTAGAATGCAGTAATCCCAATGTATGTAACCTTCTACGTGTGTGGTTTTAGTATTAACACGCATATTTGTTACACGCTGTAGAAAAGATGTTTAGACAGTCTGAAAATTATGACTAGTGTTGGCCTCTAAAAATCCGCAAACATTTGCTGCACCCGCATGTTGGATCCATATTGAACATCCTGAAAAGGAGTTCCCACCAACTAAATCATCAAGAAGCTGAATTTCTGACTATTTCAACTTGCCATAATGTTACTAATTATTACTTTAATGTAATATGATATGAGCAACGGGCAATCAAACTTGCATTAGGTAGTTGGATCTTCATTCTACTGTGAGAGATTAATGGATTTCTCGTATTATATTATCAACTCATCTATTGTGTCTTATTCTCAAATAGCCTGATGCTACTAGCATGGCAGTCACTTTGAATTTTGCAGTTATCAGGCATGTTTGTTTACTTACTATAAGTATTTTACCTTTGCTTTAACTTACCTCATATAGCAAGCGAACATGCGTGTGTTTAGTTTTGGGTTTGGATATTTGATTTGCGTTGACATAGCAACGCAGTCCGGTTGAGTACGATTTTTCGCCCAGGACGTCGTATTGAATAATAATAATACTAATAATAATAATAATTTTTTTGACACCGCCGATCCTGATTCTCCCTGGGGCTAAATGAGACCCCTGACCCCCGGCTTGCCTTAATTGGCCGTCTGCGGGTGGAGACGTAAGAGCAAGTAACAAAAAGCTCCAAGGGTGGAAGTGTTAAAGGGCATAACGCCGGTAGTAGCGCTCTAGTGAAACCGCAGCACACCTCTCGACACCCTTTAGCCATCCACACCAACGTTGCCCCTTTTGTCACCATTGATGGTGGCTCTTATGGGGGGCCCGTTTAGTGGGTGGCAAGTTACTACCTGCCTAAATATTTTAAAATGAGACTGAAATTGGCAGGTGCCGTAGTCTCGTCCATAGCCTACTATCGCCCTTATCACTAATAAGTTCATACCAATAGCCTGGCCATTTTACCCATATTTGTAATAGTTATAAGTACCATGTTAACCTTCATCCAACATTTTTTCTGTTTTTTTATACTCCTTTGTATTTGCTATACCAAACAGGCCTCTAAGTGTTGGCTACAGCCCCATTTATGCCTCTGTAAAGAGCCGGATTAAATCCGTGAATTTGTTTTAATAAAAGGAATAATAAATTTATTTCGAAAAAGTTGTACACAGTTTTTATCAAAACTTAATTGGCTAGCTATGTTATCTAAAAAATCAGTTAACTGCTGCCGAACTAGGCACGAAGCCTGTGTTTCAGCGTACAGCGCCCTCCCACTAGATTGTTTTATTGACTAGCCTAGACATATTATAAATTATCCATTTATATAAATTATAAGTGTGACATCTACTATATATTTATACACATCTTACATTTATCCAGTTAAATTTATACAATAACTAATTTATATTATCATTATATTATATGTTTTAATGAGTCTCTACTATAGCGAATATGTAGCTACTGTTCCTCTTTTTGTATTCTATGTTTGTGATAGGGTGTGTAGGGCATGTGTATGTGCGTGAGGTATCATCGTGTACTCGGACGAGGTGGGTTCACGGCGATGTCCTCGTGTGTGTGTGTTACTGGGTGTGCGGTGTGTATGTGCATGAATGGGTGTGAGAGGGTGTAGTTTATGTGATTTATAGGAATTATACATCACTTGGGTCATATTACTTTTGTTGCTCAAAATTAATATCTGTAAAGGAGATAGTTAGTTACCTAACAACTTGTATTGATTTCTCTGTCTCTTCACAAGTCAACATCTTTAACCATGTCGTGATTTTAACTTTAACTTCATGTTTCGATAATTTATATATGTTTAGAAATGTATTGAATTTATTACAAAGAAAATGCTAAACTGTTTGGTGCGATGCTACCTTTATACAACGTAACTACACAGCCGTGGTATCTATTCACAATGGAATGCAGATTCGACCAGATTGTAGATTGAGTAATGCTGCAATTTGTCTGTGAAGTCAGCGAGCGTTATTTTTCAATCAGTTCTGCAATTTATATGATGATTGTTTTCTTTTCTTTGTTGTGGAATATGGGTAGGTATCTCTCTCGTCTCATAATAAAAGTAAAACATAGCTTTAAGTGTAAATTGAAGATGCTATTAATAAGCAAGGCGTATTATTCCATTGAATAATCCCTCAATAATGAAGCCCGTGACTTAGTTCGCGTAGTAGGCTTGGCCTTCGGCCTCGATATTAACTCCCATCTTTTCTTGTTTTTTCTTTCATAACAACCTTCTCTTGGCAATAATTAACACAACAAAAAAGAATTAGCGAAATTGTTCGATCCGTTATCAAGTTACAGCGTGACCAGGAGAAATAGGGGTGCATTTTTAATTATATAGATTTGTGTTTAATAGCTCTGGGGTGTTTGACACATATTTATATATTATCAAAACATACTCGTACATCACTCGCTTAATTATTCGACATTATCGACTTAGAATTCGGGCATGTCGAAAAGTAACCTACCTGAGGATAATAATAATAATATAACAATGCGATGATAATGATAATGAGAAAACATCCACACAAAGGTCTTTAGGTCCCAAAGTAGGTAGAGCCTGTATAATGGTAACCTGATGAGTTATATACATATACACATCCAGAGGCATGTCAAACAGACATGTTACTAACTGTGCAAACCGGATGGGATGGGCATCGGATATACCCGAAACCTAGGTAACTTAGTCTGTCCGAATCAGCAAGCCTCATTCGAGGCAAGTTTCACTCATAAATCTATTGTTATTTTTTGTCCTGATGCGGACAGATTAATACGCTCATGCTAAAAAGGGTCTTGCTTGACGGTTAGACAACAATCAGATCATAAGGGTCACTTTTTCCTCGTGAGGTACAGAACCCCAAAAGTGCAGTAAAGTAGTGTTGTTTTTGAGAAGCAATTCATCTTCCATTTATCTAATTGCAGGCTTCTGATGGCATCATGGTGGCTCGTGGTGATCTGGGTATCGAGATCCCCCCGGAAAAGGTGTTCCTCGCACAGAAGACCATGATCGCTCGCTGCAACAGGGTAAGATATACATTATTATTACTTGTAATTGGTTGCATTACTGCATTTAGAATATTATCGGGCCTTTCGTACAAATGTTTTTTTTGCCTTATATTCTTTGCTACTAAGATAATAATCAGGTGTCAGCATCTTGCCATATGAGTGCATCTCACGAAACTGAACATCACCGACCTGCAGGGTTATTACGTATCTCAGTTACAATCAAATGCTCTATGTTAGATTTAACAACTTCTGTAAATAAAAATGTTAGTACATTAATGACTGGAAGAGACAAAAGTGACATAAAGTCTAAATTTTATTAGTTTTCAAACCTAAGTCTTCCGACAATCAGGCCACCGAGATATACAGTCTTAGCGTCGAATTTTAACTCTTTTTGATTTTAGGATACCGTCCCCATACAACGGGTATGATATGCATAGAATATGTATTTTACTGTCTAAAATTGCAAAGTTTGGTCTCGCTAAGCAGTGTTAGTGCCGTAAAAGTCATATATTTAAAATACCTGGTGTACTTTTCAGGTCGGCAAACCAGTAATCTGCGCCACCCAAATGCTAGAGTCCATGGTGAAGAAACCGCGTCCGACCCGCGCCGAAACATCAGACGTTGCCAACGCTATCCTCGACGGTGCTGACTGCGTCATGTTGTCTGGAGAGACCGCCAAGGGAGACTATCCTCTGGAGTGTGTCCTCACTATGGCCAACATCTGCAAGGAAGCAGAGGCCGCTATTTGGCACAAACAGCTGTTCAACGAGTTGGCTGCTGAGGTTAGTGATTATCTGTAATAGTTTATTTAGTATGTAATTGTTTTTTTATCAAATCTATTCGAAAAGGGCTAGTTCCTTGTTAACAAGGAACAAAATAGATTTTTCATCCCTAGGGACTAAAAGTGATTGGAATTTGGAATGTGGTTATTGTATATCAATGTTCCAATCACCAACATTGTATGAATGCAACTAGGTTCCAGTAAAGAAACCATGCGCCGAATAAAAAAAAAAGGTTTTTGAAGAAGTAAAAATACGTGTGAAATACATTTCGTCTTCGTTTGTATAGTAATTGCTTACTCAAATTCTTATTTTAGCTTGGTATATTATGTAGTTTTATAAAAAAAATGTGTTTTACTGAAGTAATGAGAAGGTAATAAACGGTTACGATGTGTTTCCATAATTATTCAAATATATACAATAGTCTCTAATTATTTCTATTTTACATTTCATTGTTCTTAATTGTATGTAAATAAATAAAAGTGCTATTCATATTGATAAGTTGCACTTAGTTTACACCTCGGGAGCAACACTATTGTAAGATTGAGTGACATACTTTGAACTATAAAAATACACTCAAGGAACAAAAGGACTATCTATTCCTTTAAAAATAGTTGTTTATTCCTTAAGCATCTACTATTTTAACATACTTCAAAAAGGAGCATGTTATATGTTCGACTGTATGCTGTTTTGTGTATGTTCATTGATTTCTCCACATTTGTGAATCGATTCTTAAAAATCTTTCTTGTTTAGCAGGGTAAACTTCCGAGGTAGTTCCATTTATATTTCATCAAATTCGGTTCTGTAGTTTTTGATTTACACTCCAATAACTGAATAGTGTTATTTTGATTATATCATCATTGAGGGTGAATGACAATCGATCCCGTAATTAGCAAGGGTCACTAAAAAGGGTGAAAATATTTTATACCAAGAAAATGGAATCGACTTTAATAAGTTATTTCACACTTTATTATGTAAAAGTCGTTCCATTTTTTGGTAAAATTATTAATTGTTTATTAATTTACAGGTGAAAGTGCCAATCGACCCGGCTCACTCTGCGGCCATCGCTGCCGTGGAAGCGGCCACGAAATGCCTTGCATCTGCCATCGTGGTGATCACAACCAGCGGCAAATCTGCGCATTTACTGAGCAAATACCGACCGCGGTGCCCCATCATTGCAGTCACGAGGCTGCCGCAAACCGCCCGGCAAGCGCATCTCTATAGAGGAGTGCTGCCTATTGTATACTCAGGTGATTGCGAATATCCCATCAGTATTACTACTACATATTGTAATGTGATTTTCAAAGCTCTCTCTTCGGTCGTTCCCTCATGACTGAGGATCGTGATCATCATGGCAGTACTTTGGATCTGACGAACTGTCTCCATCAGCTCCGGTCTGTGGCCATCTCCTACTTAGCTATAAAAAAAAACATCGCTTCAGGCGTATACATAACCGTAGTGCTGAAACCTGTTAAGAATGAGGAAAAAAATTTCTTTTGACTTAACCAGTTTCGTACGAAGAATTATTGATATTTAGAGAAGAATTTCAGAAAAAGATACATAGCAGTGGATTTACAATTGTGGTGTATTCCTAATCAAACTTATATCGGACGGTATTACCATCAGGTGAGCCACTTGTTCACCTGATGGTAAGTGATACCGTCTCGAGGATGCGTTGGCGACCTTTGAGGAAGGATGATAGGAAGGAAGAGAAGGGGCGAGGGTGGAGGGGGAAGGGAAAGAAGAGGGAGAACGGGGAAGAGCGTAATCGGGCCTCCGGAACCTCCCACAAACCAACAAAACGCAATAGCAAGCTATGTTACTTCACGTCGGTGTTATGTGGTAGTGTGATACTTCTCCGGTCGGGCCAGCCCATTCAGCTGTGGGGTTGCAGCGTGGCACTACCACAAAAAAACATTGATTATTATGTAGTGGATATAATGAAAAACACCAAACCACCACCAAAACAAACTACATTAAAATACTTTTTCGTTTTACAGAAACCCCAGCTGGCGATTGGTTGAAGGACGTAGACAACCGCGTACAAAACGGTCTCAAGTTCGGACGCGCTCGTGGTTTCATCAAGACCGGTGACCACGTGGTCGTTGTCACCGGCTGGCGGCAGGGATCTGGATTTACCAACACCATGCGCATCATGTTAGTATTGTAGTCAGATGTCATATGTACTCATAAGTCATATACCCATATTATGTGCTATGGCCTAAAGTGATATTTCATATGGCATATAGTCATTATGTCATATAGTCATATGTTATATAGTTATTTGTAATATAGTCGTGTCATATAGCCATAAGGCATATATATAATCATATGTTATATAATTTTATGTAACACTAATTGCGCCCCGCGGTTTGTAACCGCGGTGGTGATAAATGATGATGATGAAAAGACATCCTATGTAATATAATATAATCCCTGGAATATAATCTTATAGCCAAATTTCATCAAGATCTGGTCAACCGTTTGGTTGTGAAAGCGTAACAAACTGACTCACTTTCGCATTTATGATATCAGTTAGGATATCATGTTACTTTCATAAACACCTGAATCAAAATAGCCTATGTTCATCAGGGATAATGTAGGATGTAGGATTTTAATGATGAATGAATGTTTCACATCGATCCAGTCTATTAAATTCTAACAAACAAATCAATCTTTCCACTTTATGATATTAGTATAAATGTCATGTTATCATGTTAGTCATGTTATATGTCATAAAATATAGCCATATATCATATATAGTCATTGTTTTGTGTCATGTTATAGTCGAGGTTCATATATACAGAAAAACAATTCAAGTTTGGAGATGCTTTTAGTTTTACAGACACCATGCACACAATGAGTATATTTGCAGTCAGGTGACATGTTGGTATAGTCTAGTGAAGCTAAATGTAGCATGTTTGTCGACTTGGTGAATCTTCAATGCAAAAGGTTCCAGAGGAGTTCAAGAGGATTAGGTATACCTTCAGACAAGCTTGCTAATATATCGTTGTCCAATTTGTCAGATGAGTTTGATAGTAGCCAAACGAAAGAATATCAATTAAAAAAATACAAATTGAAATTGTTCCTTTTGGAAATATATGGGAAAGGCTTGTGTTCAGCAGTGGATGTCTGTGGCTTAGATGATGATGATGATGACATAAAAACGATGTTAATGCGGTTTTATCGAACATCATATCTAACATGGTAATATAACACAAAAGCCTTGTGTGATGGGTGCCACCGCAGGGCTACGGAAAGGAATAGCTACTATGCAGCAGTACGTCCTTAAAGACCCCATGTCTCTACTGTGAATTGTACTGTTATTAACGAGACATACTACAAGCGCATTTATATAGCTAGCTGACTCGCCAGCGGCTTCGCTCGCGTGGCGTCGCGAGATACGGTTAATTACAGTTTTTAACTATCCCACGGGAACTCTTTAATTTACCGGGATCAAAAGTATCCTATATGTTGACCAGGGATTTAAGCTACCAACATACAAAATTTCATTTAATTTGGTTCAGTCTTTCTGAGATTAGCCGAAAAAAGAGACAGACGAACACACAAACAAAAAAATTAGGAAAAAATTTAAAAACTCTTTTCTACCTCTAAACATTGTCCGATTTCAGTGATATATTTTTCATGGATCATCGTGGGTTTTGATTTTTTCAATATTTCAAAGTACTATAAATTACCTTTTTTGAACTTAAAAAAACTGAAAAAATCAAAACGTACGTGCATAGTAAACAATGTGATGATTCCAAGAAAAAAAAGGTAGGAAGAGTTTTTTCTTTTAGTATGGAAAGTACTAGCTATGCAATCCTCTTAACTGTACAGAATGGTGGTATGACATAGTTCCTAAGTATCAACAGTTTTGCTCTTATCGGACATACAATATTTATATTTTAAATTATATTATTTTTTAACTCACTACGAACAGTATTCCAACTTAAACTAATAACCAGCGGAGCTGTTCTATATGTAAGAATTTTGATTACAATTTTGATTGAAACAAACCATTTTCTATAGTTATCGTCCGACTCGCACAAGGGCGGTTTTTAGTATGTATTATAGTTGTTATAGCAGCAACAGAAATACATCATCTGTGAAAATTTCAACTGTCTATCTATCACGGTTCATGAGATACAGCTTGGTGACCTTCGGAAAGTGAAGTCTTAGAGGATCTCGTTTTACCTTTTGGGTACAGAGCCATAAAAACAATAACAATGAAGGTATAAATAAGGCATCGATTATGTTTTTAATAATATTTGTTTTTGTTACAGCCAAGTGGAATAAAGATGGTGACATCGCACGAATCACAAACTATATTAAGTATTAGCGCAAGGATACAGTGAGCAAACAGTTACCCCGACCATGTTACTTAAAATCCTGACAATTCTTTATTATTCTAAAAGTACCAAAATGACTAAAATCAGGATATTTTAGTATGTTTTGGAAGTTATCACACAAGGTATTAAAAATATCATTGTCTGTAACCAGTTCGAATTGTTTAAAGGATTTCACTTCCCTAGTGGTTAACCCGTCCGAATCAGCAAGCCTCTGGTTCATTCATAAATCTTTTGTTATAGCGTAAACCTGATGCGGACAGATTAACATTATCTATAAGTATTACGAATCAAAAGAGTTTCAAACAGCTTGACTCAAGTATTAATTAAAAGTAGTAAATTCAAGTAAATTAAATAATATATTGGATAAAATTATGAAGTTGGTTTCATTAGAAAAACTTAGACGAAAATGAAAAACAATATATCTAACCTAAAAGATGTTTGACGTAGAAATTGTTACATGATTAAATTATTGTCTATTTTAAGGTTAGATTTATACATTAATGTCAGTTTACAAAACTCCCAAAATGATTGTTAAAGCTTGTTTCAAACAGTTTAGGGTGATTAGTTGTTCTCGATATCCGCAGTGATATGTATAAAAGGATTGTATCTCGAAATTGTACTCTAGAGTTAGGCGTATATATTTATTTATACGGATAATTTATATTTTGTCTAGCGTAACGTATGTTGCATGTGCGTAATGCGGTTAATAAATGTTTGAAATGTAAGTTCAGTTTCATTTTATACCTATCCCTTATACCGACGACTCATAAAAGCAACAATTAAACTATGTTTTGTTTATCAAGAGGTGTGCAATGATGTACGTTGGAACAAATGGCTTTGAAGCCATTATAACTTATACTAATATTATATACGCGACAGTTTGTGTGTATGGATGTGTGTTACTCTTTCACGCAAAAACTGCTGAATGGATTTTGATGAAATTCGTATATTTACATTTACGGCCCAGCACACACTTGGCCCGAAGAAAGTACAGTCTGATAATAAAAATAATGAGTTAATGTTTTTACTTATACAGGCCTATTAATAGCTGTTGGTAATTTATATTCACCGTAAAAAAGTCGTTTACTTGTTTAACCCATTTATATAAGATGAAGTCAACAAATGAAATAGATTACTCCTAGCAATCAACGACAGATCTAAAATTTAAATGAGTAATATTAAACAATTCATAAGCGTAATTCTTACGTAGTAAAATTACAAAAACGTCTTTGTTATTCTTCAAGAAAGGTGACAACACTTTGCTTAAGAATTACAGACCCTTTGAGAATTGAGTTAAAATAAGATTCTCATTTATAAATTTTTCAACAAGCTGGTAAGTTTTATACGAACTTAGTATGTCATTGTAATAAATGATAGAGAAGTTTTTAAATGCATATTACCTTCAGAATTGCTAGTGGTTTTATTTAGATCACTGTGAAACTTGAACTATGAGAAATTTATTTCATTTTTTCACTCTATGAGCTCTTAATCAGTTAGTTAGCTCTGTTTTGTATCCAATTTTGCTTTGCGTGGCTTGAAGGTGTATTAGAGACCAAATTCAATTAAAAACATCCGGTCTAAAACAGATTGTACAAATGTTATGGTGGTAAATAGGTACAATTTCGGAGAAAACGGCAAAATTCACAAAAAAAACGTTAAAAAACATGAGGGGTCCAACCATAGGAATCCCGCTGACGCTGCGCTGCGACCGACCATTGTCACGTCATAAAGTGCTTATTGTAAATTTTATTTTTATTGTTAATATTGTTTTTGTAAGTTGTCTTGCTAGTACTTTCCTGTGGTAAACAACTGCTTGTAATTAATAAATAAAGTATTTTTTTATTCAATTCCTCGATCGCCGATACATAAGTGGGGTCGGGGATTTTTTTTTGCCAACTTGTACTCTCCATTTGGTTTGTCGGTCTCTACCAAACACCATGACGTATAATGGCAACAACTTGAATGAAAAAGTATAAACGCAGAGTTGACCTACTCTCCGAAAACGGTGATACTTCATAGGTGAGAGAATTTTAATGTTAAGTAGCCGAGATATGACACAATATTGACAAGTTGTTGTTGAGCCCCACAAATCTTATGTAGTAACACATAGATAACCGCTCAAAAGCTCTTGCAAATGAGACAGTAAGCGACATCTAACGCCTGCCACATATAACTACAAACTGTGTAGATCCGCCGGTAAAATAGAAGCAGTAGCGCCACTGTTATAAGCGGACAGAGATATAAACCATGTAATCCAGATTCAGAAGTAAATACTGGAATGACATAGGTAGCTCCTTATTAGTAAGCTCCGTTTCATACGAATAATGTCAGCAACAAATGATCGCCAAGAACATTTCTGTTGACCAAGCGGCTCATACTTACGATAATTATGAATGCTCGATCATTCCAACATCTTAAAAGACTCTCGCTAGACGGTTGCACAAGATCCGAGATACAGAAGGTAGGACTCCTTGACACGTCACGTATCGTCAGGAATTTCCTCAGTTACTTGACTACCGGTAGGTTGAGCCTTGCCCAGCTGCCAGCTGTAGACCTACTGCCTACTCTACTAGCTAGGCTATAGGATTATGTACGTTTTTATGTATACCTGGGTACATATGTAGGTACCTATAATAATACAGTAACAAGGTCGAGCCTGTACAATTTAATGCCTAATTTGGCTAAAACATTTATAAAAATGTAAGTATCTAAATAAAAATATAAACAATATTAAAATACAAGATTATATTTTTTATTAGGAAATTGAATAAATATCAGTCATGTTGTCCTGTCAGGATATCTATTTGATCCCAAACACGTCAAAAAAAATTGTTATACTACATTTTGTTTAATAACATTTACTAAAATGTATCATTAATTGGAGTTCTGCGCAAAAACCGGAACACATATCTCAGTGTTTGTTTTATCGAAATCGGTCTACCCGAAAATAAGTTACATGAGCAATAAGCATAAAGACAAAAATCTTGGCAGAGTGTGCATACTTGTGAGACAGTTTAGGTGACAGTTACTATAGAGATAATATTTATAGACGCTAAAAATGTACTTGTTAAAATTATAATTAGTTTCACACAGCTCAAACAGATGGCGTTGTACCTTCTTAAAAGAAGCGAGCATAATTTACCGCAGAACTATACCTACGGGTGATAATTAATATCTTCAATTCTAATAGGCATGACGACAGTAACTAAGAATAACTAAAATAATGTATTTATCTAACATAATATTATTATACATTTTTGAATAAAAAAAATAATTAGGGCGAGACTGATAATAGGTACAATTTTTTTTCCTGCGGGAATATTTTTTTTTTGGAAATAGTGAATAGGTACTTATAATGTTAAAGAACAGCTTTTAAACTTGGATATCATATCTATTGATTTTATTATGAAAACTAACGTGGTTTGTACACATTTTTAATATGAAAAACGGGATTTACTCACGTAAAAAAAGTCAGATCTTTCCGACTATAGTTTCAACTCAGATTATAAAACAAAAGGCAGATGGAGCGCGCCGAACTCGCGAGTGTCGCCACCTCTGTAGTTATGTGTGCGTGACAACGAGCCACTGCACTGTACGTACACGTGCATCTGTTATTCATTTTTCAATATCTGGTAACTTTACACGCAAAGTTACCAGATATTGAAAAATTAATAAAAAAATACTCCCTCATTTTTGTAACAAATTGTTATAATATTGGAAAGTTAAACGTTCTTTTGTAACATACAGTACTAAAGTAATATATGGATAAAATAATGGTTATTAATAACTAAAGAAATTACAATAAATAAAGAAGGTTCGGTAAATATATCACAATTCATTGTTTAATTGTTTTTGTAATTATATTTATATTTTTGTTTGTAATGTATTATATTAATATTTTAATAGTATCCTACTTTTCTTATTATTACACATATATCCGACAGTTTGTGAGAATGGAAGTACGTATGTATGGATGTTTATTTCACTTTCACGCAAAAACGACTATACTGATTTGGATAAAATTTGGCACACAGGTAGTTTTTAATCTAGATTAACATACAGAACATTCCATCGGACTCGCCCATCTCGGGTTCCGTACAAATTTGTAGATAACAAATTATATCAGATTTTTATCTTCACAGACTTTGGAGATTAGAGGATATGAAGGGGGGCTATATATTTTTTTTCCTTTATTTGTTCTATAAGGCCTAGCTTTTTGCCAAATTTAGTGATTCTAGGGAACTACCATATTAAGGGTTTTCGACCCAAAACCTATAGGGTACTTCCGGTTGACCCAGTCTTGTAAATTTAGGCTAAAAGCAAGGTCTACAGCACAAGTAAAGGGAAAATACCGAAAAATAAAAAAAGTTGAAAATTAAGGTAAAGTTTGGTACTTACACGATTTCGCGAAAAAGACGGACCTTTATTTATATACACCTAATAGGGACTATAGACTTCAATATCTGGTATAAATTTCAACTTGCTAGGTCTATCCGAGTCTGAGAAAATCGGTGGTGACACACGGACAGTCAGACTGACAAGAGAGTGATCTTATAAAGGTTCCCTTTTTACATTTTGAGGCGCTGAACCATAAAAATGGTGCGAACGAGAGAAATATTCGCATTTTCAACTTTATTAAAAACCTGACATAAAAAGTATTTTCTAAGAAGTCTTGAGATTTTTTTGGAAAAAAAACCGTGCCAGCGAGACTTATGAAAAAATATCCGCATTTGCGATATTAAAAAACAAACTTTCGTTACATCTAACCCCTAGACCTTCTAAATGTAGTTTTACAAATAAAACGGCTAACTAATTTAAATAAATACTGGCAACACAAGCGAAAGACTGTCGAAGTTTTGTGTTCCGAGTCACATGTAAAGTTATTATGTTGATTAAAAATTATATAAGCCAAATAATGAATAGTTATCTGTGAAAGGATATTCCATCTTCTTTTTTTTCTTTTTGGGAACAAGTTTTACAGTGTTTAATAAACAAAAGACGGCATTTTTTACATTTAAATTACGAACCAGTCGTTACGTGTTGCTTCGGACAAGTCGCGTATAGCACTAGCGCGGGTTTGTATTTGCTTTTGAATTTGTATTCGCTTTGGTGGCGACGCTCGCGTGTTCGGTACGCTCCATCTGCCTTTTGTTTTATAATCTGAGGTGCCTACAAACAAAGGTTATTTCACATAAAAAAAAATCTAATGATGTTTTGTATTTTAATATGGCCTACGCGTTTGCACTAGCTCAGCGAGTGAGTCCACACAAGGTTCTCCCTGTAATTATTGGGTAGTTACAGATTAGTAAGAATTTTTGATATTTGACAGTAATAAACTAATTTATATCTATCGTAACTTGTCACTTGCAAGGATCTAGCCGCGATACCGATAGATAGCTATAACGCAAGCTGTCTATACTCTATTTATGAATAAATACCTATTGTCAAATTTTATCCTATCGACGATCTCATGCTCGCTGCCAAATAAGACAAGAAAGTGTTTATATATATATATACCAGACCATACGATAGATAAAAATTAGTTTATTACTGTCGAATATCAAAAATTCTTACTATTCATCTGTAACTACCCAATAGTTTAAGGGAGAACCTTGTGTGGACTCACTCGCTGACCTAGTGCAAACGCGTAGGCTATAAAATGACACAGAGGCAGGCTAATCATTATCATTAAGTAGACATAATAATTATTTTTTTTATATTATTTCTAAATTTATATGATTTATGTTAATATGATGATGTTTGAATTTAATTTTGTGTAATTTAATCTTTAAGATTATATAACATGCTAATATGACTGATGGTTGAAATAAATGAATTGAATTGAATTATTTATTTGTATATATTATTTACAATTTGTACTGTTCCTAGTAGTGTTCCAGTAGCGTTCTACATTACTTTTTATTACCATTACCATTACTGTATTTCGTTCCAATATAAAAGCGAAGTTAAACGTTTTATTATTTGGTAGTAGAAAATACAAAATATCATTAGGCATGACATCTGAGTGTAAAAAGTGTTATATGACATTATACGTATTTACTATTGCCAAAAAAAAATATCTTGCAGGAAAAAAAGTAATAGTATTACCTATTATCAGTCTCGCCCTAATTATGTTTTTTTTTCAAAATTGATTAATAATGTTATATTAGATAAACACATTATTTTAGTTATTCTTAGTTACTGTCATCATGCCTATTAGAATAGAATTGAAGATATTAATTATCACCCGTAGGTATAGGTCTGCGGTAAATTATTATGCTCGCCTCTTTTAAGAAGGCACAACGCCATCTGTTTGAGCTGTGTGGAACTAATTATAATTTGAACAAGTACATTTTTAGCGTCTACAAATATTATCTCTATAGTAACTGTCACCTAAACTGTCTCACAAGTATGCACACTCTGCCAAGATTTTTTTCTTTATGCTTATTGCTCATATGTAACTTATTTTCGGGTAGACCGATTTCGATAAAACAAACACTGAGATATGTGTTCTGGTTTTTGCGCAGAACTCCAATTAATAATACATTTTAGTAAATGTTATCAAAAAAAATGTACTATATCCATTACTTTTGGCTTGATGTGGGAATAAGAAATATAATCTTGTATTTTAATATTGTTTATATTTTGTACATAGACAGCGGGGCATGGCTCAAACTACCGGTGGTCAATCAACTGAGGAACTTCCTGACGATACGTAACTTGTCAAGGAGTCCTACCTTCTGTATCTCGGATCTTGATGCAACCGCCTTTGCGAGAGTCTTTTAAGATGTTGGAATGATCGAGCATTCATAATTATCGTAAGTATGAGCCTCTTGGTCAACAGAAATGTTCTAGGCGATCATTTGTTATTGACATTATTCGTATGAAACGGAGCTTACAAAAAAGGAGCTACCTATGTCATTCCAGTATAATTACTTCTGAATCTGGATTACATAGTTTATATCTCTATCCGCTTATAACAGTGGCGCTACTGCTTCTATTTAACCGCCAGATCTACACAGTTTGTAGTTATATGTGGCAGGTGTTAGATGTCGCTTACTGTCTCATTTGCAAGAGCTTTTGAGCGTTTATCTAATTGTTACTACATAAGATTTGTGGGGCTCAACAACAGCTTGTCAATATTGTGTCATATCTCGGCCACTGAACATAATCACTCAGCTGTGAAGTATCACCGTTTTCGGAGCGTAGGTCAACTGTGCGTTTATACTTTTTCTATCAAGTTGTTGCCATTATATGTATGGCTGATTGCTTATGAGGGTACTTACACTTCTTGAGCGGTTACCTTATCAATATCATACACAGGTATACTCATAGGTACCTACGTCCATGTACAGAAGCAAATTCGAACATAGTAGTAGGTAATGCATTAAACCTTTTCGAGCTCTACACGAGTGCCTAGCTAAGAAACAAATGGTTTTCATTAAAGAAGCCCACAGCATCCTTGTTTTGTCTGGGCGAGATCATTACCCGCTGGCGGGCGGCGCCTTTGTCACCCCCAGCAGCGTCGCAGCGCTCCACCCCAGTTCCCGGCCGTCGGCTGCCAGTACACCAGTACAAGCAGTGTTCCCGACACCACAACGCGCCGCGCCACAACTAAAAATAACCTCACGCCGTTCAGTACCGCCGTAACTACCGCGCGCGTCGCTCGCTGCGCCCGCGCATCGCTCGCAACCATGGCGGAGACTATCGAGGAGATGTACGAGACCGCGGTCACCCGCAAGGTGGTCCGCACCAGCCTCAAGATAGAGGAGGTGAGGATCGACACACGACAGCTTTATGTAACGCCCGCGCGACACAAATATAGCACCGCGACGCCGCGCCGCCGCCGTCGCCGCGACCACCTGCTCACATAACAGATAACACGCTTGACAGTGAACACGACGTAAACACCGCGCGACGGCAACGGTAAAAACGCTCCACGATGCGCACCGTTCGCGACGCTTGTCACTCCTCCTCAAATTAGTTCTGACATTCTTTATCCGCTTCGAACGTCCGGATTTTCAGTAGTATTCCAGGAATACACTCCAGTTTATCTCGAAACGCTGTTCGGCCGCCCGGCTCCGAAGGCCCGTAGCCGACCTGCGTCAGTGGAGGATGTGCGCGCGTAACGCGCCGCTTACCTAAAGATTTGTGGCCATCGGCGATGTAAATAGAACAGTCGGTTGAATGAAAGTTTCCGAGTCCACCTTGACTTGACGCGTGTGCATCGACCTGTCTCGTATGAACACTCCACGTGCGACCTTGCAAGACATACACAAATGCGAGACATACACAGCACACCACACAATGAACTTCCAAACACAACACACACCACGAATAGGTACATTACATTGCATCATCACTTTCTCTGATAATTTAGCATGAAAAAGAATTTCAGCGCTAAAACTGTTGAGTGTGCACTATTCTTTATTTTTACATGCAAAGCGGCATAGTTACAGACATTTATTTCAGTAGTGATTTAATTTGAAATCAGAGCTTTTTCTCGTCTTTTCAATAATTTGTATTGTAGGTAATACATAGTAATGTAAATACAGAAGTAAACCTCGTTATCATATTCCATCGGCGAATCAACAATGAATTTTCTCTGTAGGTTCGCTACTACTGTTCGTTTCCAAAGCGCAAAATCCAATGGAAAAACGCGCCGTGGCATATTTTCGTCTTGGCTCCCATCCTAGTTTATCTGCTACATTACGATGTTTATTCACAATACGAATGCGAGCATTAATGTGTGTGTTTCGGCCACTTGAATCAGGTCTTACAGTCGCTTTAGAGAGAACTGGTGTACCATCATCTAGTCGTAAACGTTGCAGTGATGGCCAATCGGAAAGTTCATAAAACCGATGAATTTTATCGGAGTATTTCGCATTTCCATTTGAAAACATTACATGAATGTTTACAGCAGTGAAAAGTCGCTATATTTACTTTATTTGCACGTTGTGAGGGGAGCATAAGAGGCTGGCAACACGGTCAGTGTGTTTATTTGACATCGGTGTCCTTGCGTTCTCGAGTTGAGATCCAAAATATTTGGACGATTCTTTCTGGCAAATGTCTTTGTTTTTTCCTGAAAAGCGATTTTGTTATCGCATCAAAGGGACACGTTAATGCGAGGAATGACGAACAGCGGCAGCTGCAACGAGGTGCTTTGTACTCGTTTCGTGATTTTTACCGACATACTGTATGATACTAGCATTAAAATTTAACGGCTTCCGCTGTATACAATGCCATCGAAATACTTGTCATACCTAGTAGATATAAACATCTCTGCTTCTTGCCATTGAATACTCTGAAATAATAGAAATTAGTGAGACTTGTGTATCACAATTTTAAAAATATGGTTGTCCATCAAATTCAAAATCCAAATATCTGAGTGCTTGGAAGTCAAATTTTTTAGGATTGATGGAACTCTTCAAAATTATTTTACTCGTATAAATCAAATGCAACAAGTATAGATATATACTTTATCAAAGATTAAAATGACAAAACTTGTGTTAATCATATAAGAGGTTTAATTAGTGACATGATTAAATCTGCGGTTCCCGAGAAGCAGTGGGCGGCAGCAACGCGTGTAATTATTATTAGGAGTCTGGATGTTTGCTGGCGTGACATCTACACGCCGCAACACCAAACCTTATCATTGATTTCACATGTGTAACGTAACGAATTAACATTATCTACAGATAATAATAATAATAATAATAATAATAAAGTGTTAAAGGGCATAACGCCGGTAGTAGCGCTCTAGTGAAACCGCAGCACACCTCTCGACACCCTTTAGCCATTCACACCAACGTTGCCCCTTTTGTCACCATTGATGGTGGCTTTTATGGGGGGCCCGTTTAGTGAGTGGCAAGTCACCACCTGCCTAAATATTTTAAGATGAGACTGAAATTGGCAGGTGCCGTAGTCTCGACCATAGCCCACTATCTCCCGTATCACTAATAAGTACATTTCAATAACCATGCCATTTTACCCATTTTTGTAATAGATAACCTGTAACCTTCCATCCAAAATGTTTCTGTTTTTATACTACACTAGCTGCGCCCCGCGGTTTCACCCGCGTGGTGATGGATGATGATGATGATGATGATGATGAAAAGTATCCTATGTGTTAATCCAGCGCCTCATCTACCCCCATACCAAATTTCATCAACATTAGCCCCCCCGTTTGTGCGTGAAAGAGTAACAAACATCCATACATCCATACATACAAACTTTCACGTTTATAATATTAATAGGATTGTATTTTTATATCAAACAGGCCTCTAAGTGTTGGCTACAGCCCCACTTATGCCTTTGTAAAGGACCGGGTGAAACCCGTGAAATTGGTTGAATAAAAATAATAATAATAATAATAATAATACAGATTGTATTTTGCCACTGTAATAGTTATATTATATTAACGGGGCTTAATCGCGTTAGTATAATAGTATTTATTTACCTCGACGTTTCGATCAAGTTGCATTGATGCTCGAGACCACGATCAATGCAACTTGATCGAAACGTCGAGGTAAATAAATACTATTACTAACGCGATTAAGCCCCGTTAATATAATATAACTATGTGTTCAAATCGCGAAAGTTTAAAAATTACCAATGTAATAGTGCCTACGTACTGCCTTAGTTATTTATTCACTTCGGTCCTCTACTACTATCAAAATAACAGTTGAATTCAGGGACTACACCTAAGACCTTATCTACACCAAAACATTGCGGTCGCGACGGTCAAGCCTCACACTGCCTCATATAGTTATTGTTCTTAGTGACATAGTAATCTATTGGGAAGGCTCTTTCACTTACCCTATATCAATTTATGGCTAGTTGTACATAAGATCGAGTACAGCTATTCTAGGGATCATCGTTGTATATGAAGACCAGCAGCTTGCTAATACCAGACTATCCGGCTGACAGGCGAATTTTGGAGTACCTCAAACTACTTACTGTACACACAAATAATGTATTGAGTGTCAGGTTAATATATACGTTTGCTTCCATGCATTCTCCATCTATATAGACACTACATCTGTATGTCAATTCTGACAATCTGCCGAAGTTTGTCCCATTCAGACATAGTTTTTTCAAATTTCTATTGCCAAATACGTGGTGCGGTTGGTGCCTAGCCTAGTTGTATAACGACTGGACCAGGGTTCGATTCCACTAACTAAATTGCATTTGAACTCCAGCTTAACGGTGACTTTATAATACGTTTTCTTATTCTGCTATTGAACAACTGTCCAGCTGCAGTAACGTTTCTGTTGACGCCAGCGATCGATCTGAACTTCATATTCTGCTAACTCGATAGATCATGAACGCGACCGCAAACTTATATGCGTATATAGTGTTTAATGTATATTTAAATTTAAACTAGTGTTTATGATGACATTAATTTCCAATTTGTATATAGAAATTGTAGCATAGGTTTTTGGATGCTTATTGAACGACATCCGGAGTCGAACTGCAGTTGCAGCGAGATAGATTGTTGAAGTTGTGAAATAGTAGAATTGCCCTTCAGGTGCATAAGGTTTACTATTCAAGACTTTCTGCACAGTTTTGTCAAAAACTATACACCGGTGTGTATAAGTGGTATAAATATAGGTACCTCTAAAATAAGCCGTATCCTACCTTCTACGATTATGCAAACATATATATGAAGGTTCTATTTTGAGACCGTAGCCCTCCTGATAAATTTAACTTAAAGAGAAGCAAAAGCAAGAATCTATAAGAATATTCGTGATTAGAATAATAACAAAGTGACAGACAAAGACGATATAATTAATTTACATGAATGGGTGCCTTTTTTCCCGTGTGGGTAATGCTCTTACGCATCCCCACTAATCCGGGGAGGTTCGACGGGGCATGTCGGAATTGTCGGACTCGTCATCTACGCGCTAACTGCACCCATAGCAGCAAGCAGACCATACCGACTAAACCCCACACTACACGGTGTTCCTACGGGCTCCTTGATGCCGGGACAGCGGGTACGTTTTATGGATAGGTGCCTGTTACAACGTATTCAACTAAAATAAATGGGAACGATCAAGAAAACATATTGATATCATCTATAAGCCATGCACAATTTGGTGTGTGAGTGTATGTTAGTTACTTTTTCACGCTGAAACAAAACTAACAGCCAATTGATTTACGTACCTACATGCGTACGAACATATTATATTATTGTTTCCTATAAATACGTGTATTTTAGTACGGCTATATTACATTAACTACGTAATGAAAGTGATAGTTTTAAAAATATATAGCGTATTCTTTTTTTTTTTAATTTTCCCTCCTTAGAGGGTTATGGTCCCGCACTTCTCGTGCATTTGCCAGTGTCAAGTTATTTGTATTACAAAGTTTTAGTAGAATATTCTGGTGATATTAGCCGTAGTCAGTCAGAGTCCAAAATGTCAGTTAGTCATGGTCCAGTCAGTCTAAGTCATGCTTTAGTAAAGTGGTGGCAACTTTACCATCAGCTTCTATGGAGTTTTGGAAACAACACGGAAAAACACGTTTCACCACATTATATCACTTGCCCACACTTATGCACGTAAAACAGCACTAAATGAGTAAAACGCCACCAATTTTAAACATAAACACGAAAAAAAACATAAGTTTTGATAAATAAAAAAAGCAAAAACGTTGACTTTTCTGCGTTCGCGCCAAAACTCAGCGTATTCTTCTTACTTACATTCATTATAACGACTCAATTCTTAAATTCGTTTAAGAGGTTATAGGTGCCTTAATATTTATAGGGATACTTGATCAATACCGCCATTTGGCACTGGATTTTGTAAATAAACTATACATAGTGAGAATGTACTGGTTTCATGGTTAAGATCATCGATCTAACCTTTAGTACCATCTGTCAACGATCGCCCTTTTCAATTAGAATTAGACAGATGTCAGTGTTAGTGCTTTATTAATGTAAGCCAAAAATAGCCAATGACTCGGAGATGTCTCATTTTACGTTTTGCAAATACTTCTTTGTTATCAACCGCTAAGCAAACACAAAGTAACACAAGCTCGTGACTGTGTGTGCCCTTTTTTATTATGCCGATTGGAATAAGTCATCAGCGTTGTAGGTATACTTCTAATTAAGGAACAACAACATAATTCGTGGCAAAAATATTTAGAAAATATACCTTTTTTGATTCTGCAGAATTCCATTATGTCCATGGTTAACGTTATACGCTACGTTCTACTGTAAAGACAAAGGTTACTTACAACACTTACCTGAGATTGTGCACATGCTTCTCAACGAGAATCCATTTTCAATATCTATATTGTTATTTTAGATTGAAAATTCTCGTGAGTTTTACACGTATTTATTTAATATCAAAACCGACTTTACTCACGTAATTAGCTGACGTTGTCGACCTAGGTTTCGGCCATGTCCGACCCAGACTGGTCGCCGCGATCTTGCGGCCCTAAGAATGGGCTAAAGTCCCTGAGGATGGGCGTCGACATGCCCAAAACCTAGGTCTATAACGTCGGCTAATTACGTGAGTTTTATATCAAATAAATATTTTTATAGGATTTATATTAAATAAATCTATATTGCTTTTGCTTCCTTTTTCTACCGACTTCCAAAAAAAGAGGAGGTACTCAATTCGACTGTTATTTTTTATGTTTGTTACCTCATAACTTTCGACTGGGTGAACCGATTCTCAAAATTCTTTATTGTATTCTTCTTTTTGTTTGAAAGCTGGTGCTTCCTGTGTGGTCCCCTTTAAGTTTCGTCGAATTCGGCCCCGTATTTTTTGAGGTACACTCCAATAACTGAATAGAATGGAAGTCGGTATAAAATTTGTCAAATTGTACTTGTTAGCCATGTTATGTTACTGTGCTACCTAGGTACTTATAATTATGTCTAACTTCCAACGGTGCTTCGTCTTCTTCGGATCACAAACAAATTTGAGACACCGTAATATCTGTTGGGATCAGCAACCCTCATTCGAGGCAAGTTTCATTCATAAATATATTGTTATTTTTTGTCCTGATGCGGACGAGTTAATAAAAGTGTGATGCAGTAGGTCTACCATGAGTTTACTACATTGACACCAATCGATGCTAGGTATCAACTGCCGTGAAAAATGTATGAAAAAAAGAATAGTGCCACGTTGCGGTCAATTGTAGAACTAAAATTGACAGCTAGTACGCCAATTACAAGTTTAATAGGTAGGCGAGATCGAGTATCGACTATAGATGACATTTATGTGGCCAACTCATGGTAGAGGTACAGTGCTTACCACTCGGGAACTGCTTATTTGATTACGTGTGAAAGGGTATTCAAATACAGTTACAAAGCTTCAAACATCTCTGTGTGTTTCCATCTGTCTACTTTCATGTAAAAGCTAAACAAGCTGAAGCAGTCGCGCCCAAGTTTTAGCGTCATAGTTTCAAGTACCAGTCTTAATGTGGGGCGATTGTGCATGGAAACCCTGCTTTTAGCATACTAGCACAACATAAAAATAAGGTTTACATAGACTATGATACTAGGTTATAACTTCTGACAGATTTGGGATTTACAATTCAGATCACTAAAATTTACACCTACAAGAAGACTAAAACCGGTTTCAAATTTTGTTTGAGATTTCATTCGTATCTAGTTGTTTTTCTTGGCACTTCCTGGCAATATTTTTGTCAGTGTCGGAAAATACTTAGACGTTTTAAATCAACAACATTCTTGATGATTTTTTGTAAATATCTCAGATAGTTTTGCGTCTAAACAAATACTTTAATGATAGCCGACCGATGCCTCATAAAGAAAGAAAAGAGAATATTAAAATGCTTAATGCTTTTTATTACCGACTACTATGATATACAGTGCAACCTTAATATAACGTACCTCAATATAACGACTTCCTCGATTTAACAAATTCTTCGTAATCCCCTTGAATTGTCCATAAGAGTCAATATAAAATATACCTTTACATTGCGAACATTCTTTGCGTACAACCTCTTTATAACGAATTTTCAACTATCAAGAAAAAGTATTCATACCTCTAATTAACGAATTTTGCCAACCCAAAACCTTTATATAAAGTTTCCACCAATAAATATAACTCTTAATCTTATAATGTGATTCATGTCTCGACATGTTTCGACACGCTTTTGTTTGTACAGTAATCATTGTTGTTTTGATGGGAAGTAATGTAAACACCTCTGCTCGTCACTATTGTTAAAGATTTAAGTTAAAATGGCTCAGGTGAATAAAACTATTCTTTTACCTCTTTATAACGAATTTTAGACCAATCTAACCTCAATATAACAAACCTCAGTTCAACGAATTACTTGATATTACGAATATTTTCTTGTTCCCCTCCGATTTGTTATATCGAGGTTGCACTGTACTATGAAAAAACAAACAATAAAACGAAATAAGTTTAATTCAGAACTTATATAGGTATCTTTTTCTGTAATAAATAACTACTTACAGAAGAAATTAAAGAAACAAATATTATAAATAATAAAGATATTCAATCTAAAATAAAATAAAATTGATATAGCAAATCTTAATGAATTAATGAAATAATTTCCCACTCTAAAAATAGCACATAAAGTACAGTTATTTATTTAATAATATAGAATTAAAAAAATTACCAATATAAAAAAATGAAATAAAACAAATAGAAAAATATTTTTATTAATAATTCAAAATGAGATTTTTATCATATTTTTGACCCCAAAATTAATATTTTAATTAAATCATTAAAATAAAATCATATAATTCTATAATCAATTTTTAATACTAAAATATTTAGGGGAAATCAATGTAATATTAATAATAAATATTCACGAGGTAGGCCCCCATGAAATCTAAATATCCCATAACAAAACATTTACCATGTTGAGTATAAGAATATAAATATAATCTATACCCATCTTATGACAGATAGTGTGTGCAGGATATCAGATATTTTGTATGTTTGGTAAGTTGTGATTATGTTACATAAGTCAGATTATTGTCAAACCATAGGACATAATTATGGATGGGAAAGCGATTAAATAAATAAGTTAAATTTTAATTTATTTTATATATATCTAGTTATCTACTATCTGAACTATAACGAGTCTGCTCATCTGTAGGTTTATGAAATGTTTGAAGTTTTCTTTGCCTACTGTTCCATATTTGGAGTCCAACGTTACGCTTGATGGAGTTAAACTCGTAATGGAAAAGGCAACAGTCTTCCTAGGTATTAAAATTTACGCAAAATTACAATGATGTCCTCATATAAATGCACTGTCTGGGAGACTCAGTTCTGCTACATATGCGGTATGTAAAATAAGAGAACTAACAGACGTTTCTAAGGCGCGGTTAGTATATTTTGCATATTTCCACAGCGTAATGTCATAATAATATGGGATATTGCCATGGGGTTCAGCGGCTGTTATAGAGACCATCTTTATCCTACAAAAACGTGTTATTCGAGCTATATACGAAATGGGTCCCCGTGAATCTTTGAGGGATTTATTTAAAGATATCAATATATTAGTGTTGCCTTCCTTATATGTATTTGAAAATATAATGTATGTTCATAAAAAATATATAAATATAAGTTAAATAGTGATCACCACCCTTTCAATACTAGAAATACAAATAGGATAGCTGTACCAGTTTTAGATTTGCGAAGACTAATAAGTAATTCCTAGGAAATTGTGTGCGTTTTAACAATGGATTTTATTGTTAAAACGCACAAAATTTCCTTTCCCACACAAAACACATAACTGAGCTCACAGAGGAAAATTCTAGTTGACTGTAAAAAACGTTTTAATAAAAAAAGCTTATTATCCGACATTATATAGAAGACAAAGCTGTCATTCTGCCACCCATAAAATGTAATATAAAGTAGCACCTACGTAGAAATATTGTAAACATCTATATAAAAAGAATGCCCCGAGTTTCTTACCGCTTCTTCTCGGTAGGCTCTATATATTTTGGAACGCGCCGGTAGAGTCTTTAAAGTACATAATAATGAAAAATTGACGTTCATTAGTGCGTCTTTGATGCCTAAATTGAATAAATGATTTTGACTTTGATTAAAAGATTTTTTGTTATGCGGATAAATATTTTAAGTCGTATTGCAGGTAATTCATTTTTAATTTTAATTTCTAAATTTCGTAGTAAAATCTTTGAGTTAACAGAAAACGTGATGGTATGATAAGTATAATAAAATTACTAGTATGTGAGTATAGTAAGTAGGTACTTATACACACAGAAAAAAATCCCCGACAAAATGTCAATCAAACTTTTTTTATGTAGGTACGATTATTTTACCTAATAGGAGTCAAGGGCGTTGCTGATGCAACATCTAGTATTGTGCTAGCCACGACTTTGTTATTGTTGTAATAATATGTTTATTGTGACACGAGCTATTGAAATGCTATGATGAGGCGCCTAAGTTAATTTAATAGTACCTATCCATCCTTAAAAAAATAAGAGCATACCAAAGTAAAGTATTTATTGTACTAACAAATACAATACATTGGGTGTACACTTATTGTATTTATGGTAAGTACCTACATATTAATGTAGGTACTAATTTTACTTCGTCTTGATATCTACTCGTACTAATTTGCTTTCTTCGTCTCTCAAACGAGAAAGGTGACTGACCCGATCAGATATAAAAATCAACATTTTCTCGGAACTGACGGCAAAAACTTGTCATGGTGCTGTTATGGGCATACATACTTTGAACGCACGACGCCAGTGCAGCGCCCTGCCAATCCCACCATGCAAGTTTGGAAACGCAATACCGCCATAAAAGGCCATGCACGAACCGGCACCGTTCCGCGAATCGTACACGCTTAAATCTTTACAGTGGAACAACTGTTCGGGAAGCTTGCCAAATGTGCGATTTTGCCTAATTGACGAGCACGGAACATCCCGCCCGTTTGATCGCGCTCCAGCGCCCGTCGTGTTGCCATTCGCCATCACTTTGCAAACAAAACCTTGTCCTGCAACCTGCACGCTCCAGAAAAAGTTAATGCATCGCCTCCAGATATATTAAATTAAAGTGGTTAAAATTGCAAATTGGCGTGCAGCTTTGTCTAGCAACAGCTGTAACTTTTTAATTTTAGCGCGGTCTAAATGCATACGCTGGCCGTCAGTCATTCTGCTTCGACAGCCGATGGGTCAACGACGCCAGCGTCAGCTCGCGGAAGCCGCAAGGGATCGGTAGCGTCGCTAACAGCGAAAATGGAACGCAGCGGATATAATTAAACGCGTACGAACAAATCGTTGGCGGGGAATTAACATGCGAATTCGGTCAGCCATAGTACGGAGAAATTAGGCAAGATAAAGAAGCGTTTTCAACGCTCTTGTTGCCGTTGTTGATGTGCGACAGTAAATAGCCCGGCTAATGTGGCGACAACCATTTTCCACCGGTCAAAGTAATTATTTCCGGAGTAGATCTGCTCCCGATACGAATTATTCTGGAGTCTCGTTTATTTAGAGGCACATAGAATCATTTTGTAGAAACGAGGAAGGCGAATGTAGGTCCGTGGTCGAATAAAAACACATTAATTATTGTACTTACGTGCTAATAAATAATTCAGATCAACAAACTCTTGAGCAAACATGAGAAAGCAGACGCCGATGTTTAAATTCGAAAACCGAAAATGTATTGATATTACAATTAGGTATACGTGAATGTAATGCTAATGATTACCTACAAACTGATTATCCCTATTCATGTAGCTGTGATTGATGAAGGTTGGTACCTTGATAGTAACACGGCAAATAGTTCAAAACCAAACATAACAAAACCTTTTCAACTGACGTTGATTAAATGTATATATGTCTAACTTATGAAAAATATGCATCAAATCCGATGATCCAATAATAACAGCTGCGTGGTTATACACAAAAAATTCACGTCCCGTGAGAACGTCCTCCTTTTTTGGAGTCTCTTTATTAACCTCCTTCATGGCTTACCAAAAAGGACCCGTTAGAAGCGCCTTGCATCCAACAAGCCTGACCTGATGATAATAATTTAAACCCATCAGCGGAGTGCAAATGCATTTCAATTTCAAAATTATTCTAACACTTATTTCAAGAAAATGTGATCCAAATAACTAGTGAATAATCTGGTAAACAGATAATTTTCGCTAAAACGTTAATAGGTTCTTTGCCTCCAATAAAGCGCTAATTCAATGTCACACAATGTCGGTCGAAGACAGACATCTCTATTTCTATTATAAAAACAAATTTACTCGACTCGGTTTGTTTATTGAAATTGATTAAGTTCGAAAATTCCTGGTTCTTGATAAATATTTATATAATTTTCAGTTCTACACAAGTGTGTAGCGTCATCAAAGGATATAGGTATGTACTTATGTTTTGAAATAGTTTGCGGCTGAATCTTTTGAATTAAGTACGATTTTACGTTCTAGTTTTTATTTTTTACCTGTTAAAGGTTATATAAACGGTATTCATTAGGTATTGTGCAAATCCACCTTCTCTTTGCTTTATCTAATAGAACTCTCAGATTTAAATAACATTTTCATAAGTTTTTATTAAAATTATTTATTTGATATATAATATCTTCAAAGGTTTATATCACGTGAAAATATTGAATATATTTGGTTTGAGGGATTGAGTTAACCTTGTTTCACGCGGACGAATATAATAGCTATATATAATATAGCAATAATAGCAGTACACCCGAAAGAAATTAAAGCGCTGGATTTCAACTTTATTTTTTATGCTTATGCCGAACCGGCAAGGCCAGTACCTGAAGTAAGGCATCACTCCTGTCAGCAGCAGTGCCCTCCAGAGCGCTACCACATCTTTTATTAACCTCTTGAGACCCAAGACTGCTTTTTTTGGAATATGTTTGAAAAAATGCTATATTATGAAGAGTCATATAGTATTGACTTAAAAAAAAATTGTGAAAAAAATCCCCCCTCCCCCCTCCCTGTTTTATTTTATGTGATCATATGAGGTCACTCGGCGTGTGTTCTCATATGAGGACATAAAATCGTTTTATATTGAATTACAATTATACTTTGAATAAAAGAAGTTATAAGAGGTTTTTAACATTTATTAGACTTTATCAAAACAAAATTATCTTATAGCTAGTGAACACAATAATCAGACTTGGTATTTTACTACCTAAATGTCTATCTAGCTCTAAAAATATTTCTTCCAAAGAGATCTTTCTACTAAAATATCAGTCTAATAATAATACTTTATGTATGGAAGCTTTGGTAGCAATTACGTTGCGTAGTGTTACATAAATAAATGTTACATTTTGAGCATTTGGTCCTGCTTTTTTGTTTGCAGCCCGGTAAGCGACATCAGTTTTGAACTGAAGTCCTTATGGGCATGTGAGCGGCTTTTTGAGACCTTTTAAGTTCTGATGGAAGTGGAACGATTGCAGCCTTCCTTCTTTTGTGTTTCGGTTCCAGTATTCCATCAGATTCTGAATCCGTGCTATCACTTGACACGTCATTGGCTTCTACGTACATATGTCCTAGGTTCATTTTGAATTCCTGCAGTTGCATTATTTTTTTGCGAGGTAAACCTGTCGTAGCACATTCTTGGCGATACACAAACCAAGAGTTGGTGACAGCTAAATCGAACATGTGGAATATAAAACGTACTGTCCACTTCTTCGTTCGAGCTCGAGATGGGCAATCCGACAACATGCGATCTGCCAAATCAACTCCACCCATTGACTTATTGTATTCTTTGACAACTTCAGGACGATTAACGGTTTCGTATACCTTCTTTTTTTTAGACCAACGTTGACAAGTGTCTGTTTTTTCAGCAGCATATCGAGTAGAAAGCAGATATACAGGTTTATTATCTTGCCACTTGGTTATAGCCAATTTTTTATCTTCTCGAACAGTCGTGAAAGTTGTCCCGCGACCCTTGGCCATCAATTCTTTATCTGATATTATGGGAATGTTTCGGGGTATTCTATTTGACATGATGGTACCAACTATGTAAAATCCATTTTCCAACATTGTGTCTGCAAGCTTCATAGTAGTAAAATACCGGTCACAGTGTATTATATGTCCAGGTACCAAGGATCGCGTTAAAAAAACTATCGAACATTCACCCAAGCTGTAACGATCTGTGAGTTCAGAGGCAAAGGTAGTTTCACCTTGGTAAACTATCATGTCACATACAACTCCATTGGGATTCGCCAATACAAGAACTTTCAACCCTAGTGGATTAGGTTTGTTAGGCAAATATACTCTAATACCACATTGGCCTGAAAATGGTATCATCATCTCATCAATACTCATATCTACTGTACGTTCCTGCTTGTGACACCCATCCAGAATTCGATTAATAAGAGGCCGAACCTTCCAGATTTTGTCTTTTTCCTTCTCTTCAGGGCTCAAATCATCATCGTAGAGGACTTTCAGTGAAGAACGGATTTTGAAAAACCTGTCTCTTGTCATTGAATCAGCGATGATAGAAACACGCCACTTTCGACTCCAGTACATGCGTATTTTTGGATAACGCAGACAAGACATGATAAAATTCACTCCAATAAATATTTTTAGCTCCTTCAAAGTGAGCATCAATGAATTGCCGGTTTTTAGTACAGCCGTCCTGTTGGTAGCTATAACCATTTTCTCCAGAATGTCATCGTCTATATATTCTTGCAAGAAATCCATAAGATTCCATTCCGATCGGTCACGGATCAAGTACGCTGGTTGTTGTAACTCTTTGATGTCGGGCGTGAATGAAATATGGGTCCATTCCTGGACTGGATGTTGGTTTCGCGGCTGCTGAACACCTCGAACGCGACCGCGTCCGCGTCCGCGTTGACGCATGCCACGACTCTGAGTTGAGGATATTGATTGTGAGCCCCTTCCTCGTCCCAGCCCTCTTGTCAAAGTTCTTCCTCTACCTCTTGCTCGACCACGACGAACTAAAACTGGTGGAAGCCGAGGAGTACTTGTACTGGCAGTTTCTTCATCCAAAAAATTCATAATTTCAGGCTGACTTTGTACGTCACTGGTGATTTCTTCGCCATCTGAGCTGGAATCCTGTTCAACATTGGTTGACGCAACTGCACCTTCATTTTCTTCCTCTGACAATGCCTCACTGTCCGATTGACACAGCCATGACAAAATATCTGTTTCCGTACCTGTAAAATAATAACAAATTTGAGAACTGATGTCATCAAGCGATGACATTAAAAGTTGGAACTAAGAACGAGTGTCATCGAATGATGACATTAAATTTAAGGTTATGGCGTTTAGAATAAAATCATGTTTTGCTTGAAATAATGGTTTAGAAATATCACCAAATAGTACCTCTATTAGTTTTATACAATAAACTATAAAAAAAACGTGACTTTGTATGGATTCAAATTGATTAAACTCACCCCGCGGCATGATGGCCCTCTTCGTTACACTGTCTCGGTCGCCATGACAGGTGGGCGTTCAAAAACCATGTACATTATTTTTTTTTCTTATGTTGGCATTCCTGACCTACACATCCCAGACAGCGCCAAATTTAAATTTGTGCTAATAATTGAGCTCCATAATTTTTGTAAGTTTATGTCATCGTTTGAGCACCGGGGGTCTCAGGAGGTTAAATTCTACGGGGAGTGCAACTATAGTTCCTTCTATCACTTTCAGTAATGAAACAGTTTAGTCGTTTTCAAATTGAAACACTCTTTTACAGCACTGTGGTCATCACCCGAGACATAGTCGTTGTATTTTGACAATGTGTTGTTAGTCGAGCCAACATCTTTGCTAGAAGCGTTAAAACGTATTACTACCTCTACTACTATATTTTCTTAAATGGCTTTTTTTTCTATTACCTATGGGTACTTACAGGCTCGACCTGATTTGAGACCTGTGGGTCTATTACGTATCCCGTTTAACAGTTTCCAGTGATTATCACCTTGCAAAGTGTACACCGATTAGCTGTCAAGTCAATCTGATAGTCTCCGTTGAGCGTTGTGATACGCAATAACAATGCTATGACAATATTGGTTGACATCAAAGTTCGGTGGATAACCAAACCTAGAAGTCACTTCAAATGCCAAAGTTAGCCTAAAGTAGCCCTGCTGATGATCTTGTGCGGATGTAAAAGGGAACACAAATATTAAATAATTTACGTTCATAAAAGCCGCCTTGATCATGGAATATACAAATTTAATTGAATTTTAATGTAATGATATACACTTCTAACCTTCAAATATAGAAGAAAGTGGATAAAGTAAGCTTCGTGTAATTTTAAACTAAATCAAAAGTCTGGAGTGATGTCGTCAGAGCTCGCTGAATAGGCCACAAGCACGTCAATCAGAGTAAATGTGTACCACACCACGCGATCGGTCTGTGTTCAAGGCCCCTGGCGTCTGGTATCGAATATTTTTAATGCAAGACTTGTTTTCGCCCTGAAGTACTGACCACATCAGACATAAATGTACTCTAAAAATGTATGAAACTGATAATCTGAACGGGTTCTAAGTTCTATTTAGGTGAGTGTCGTGAAGCCTTTGTCGGTCCCGGTCCAACATGACCTAACGTCTGATGTCCTAAAAGAGACAGATCAGTGTCATATAATGACCCAATTTCGTCCTACTTATCAAAATATTTCCCAAACCACTGTACGGTTTGCAGCATTGACCAATTGGTCTGTGGTATGCAGTTATGGACGAGGGACCCTTTCCTCTTCCAGTGACATGCCGATGCATTTATTGTGTTGGTACCACATGTAGCACTTTCTTCGTAGTACGCGTCGATCCGTGCATGGAAAAAAATAGATAGACGAAATATGTGTATAGGTCACAGGGTAATTTGGCGCCAATACGTGTGCATTAAATAATATACGTGCATCTATCAGCAAACTGCTGGTTACTGATTTACAAAGAAGTTTACAATTAGGCAGGCGACACGTCATAAAAATTAAAGCGATACCTTATACGAGTAATAATATGGGGAAGAGAAGTCAACTATGTATCGACCCCACGTAGCCGGGAAAAGTGTAGAGAGATAGAAAATAGACAAAGGAAACGGCAGACTAATAATAATACTAAGTATATTAACTCTTTTATCCGTCGGTCCCGTTTCTGTCTTAGGATTACTGCCAATAGGCAATGCCGGAGGCTATTGCGCGATCTAAGGGTTAGCCATTAGCCTATCTGCCGGACCGCACTCGCGTCGTATAGATTATGGCCTGTACACTGCTCTTTCTGATATGTAAAATCAAAAAAATTAATTAAAATAGGTTGGGACTTTCTCCAACATAACCAGTTTAATTGGAATACGATAATTAATCGCTGTAGCTTTTGTTAAAATCTGCTTTAACAAAAGTTACAAAAAAGCAATTGGCAGTAACAGCACGAAATTTTTTCAAATTGTTCTGTGTCTATTTTTCACCAGCATGTGATCCATCCAAAACATTCTTCCATTTTATGGTACCATTTATTATAAACAATCTCAAATTAAATGTAATATTGAAGGACAAAACATGCTTTGAGCTCAGAAATATAATTTTAACACATATTAATAGACGTTAGCATTAACGAGTTCGCTAAGCGTTCCTCAGGGCGTTGTGCTAGATAGTTTTTTTTTACAATCTGGACAAACCTATAAATATATCAAAACATGTAAACAAATTGATGTATCTGTCTGTGTTTTTAACGTGTGTGTTTTCCGCCGTACGCCAATATTTCAATATAAACGAAAAACGGCAGATGGAAGTTTTTGTTAAAATGCTTGTGGCTGGAAGCACTATATGGTAGAAAAACTATGATAATTTCTAATAAAACCATGTCACTTCTGTTACATGTTAACAAAAAGATAGATATGTGATGCTTCTGTGTGTGTGAATTACTGTGTAGGTATCTAACATCAAATCACTTCACTATTTTCTTTGATCAGCTTAATTTATTAAGTACTAAAAAAAGTTAGTTTAGTAGACAAAAAAGAGCATGGCAGGCCATGACTCAATAAGGATTCCATAGTTGTAATTACAAAACGAAAACTAGAGACACTAGGAGTACTACGTGTAGTTTTACAAAACTCAAAGAACGTTGCCAAATTTCAGAAGTGTGTCATGCCAACATAACACACTTTTTAGGGAAGAATTAATTTTAAGACTGCGAAAGCAGAATTATTTTCTCAGAATTTTACTCTAAGCTATCTTTTGACTTGACTTTTTTACAGCATTCTCTGCCCATTCGGCTGTAACCTATAGGGTTACAGAGTGGCACTACCACCAAAAAACTAAGGTATATTAACATGGAAGTTATTAGCTATACGTCACATAATGAAACATGAAATGGCGAGATGGCAAAGGGTTGAGGGAGAAATATTGCAATCTCATATTTAACTTTGATAGCTTATTTAATTGGAAGCCACTTTGTTATTCTTTTACAAATGGTACACTTGTTTTTAAAGTAGCGTGTGACACCATTATCTTCGTCTCATTCTCCCTTTTCAATGATACACCCCATGAGTGGTGCAATGAAAAATATTTTTCATCGTCTTTTCACATTTCTATCTATCATCCTGCATCCTCTAGTTTCGATGGACCTCTAGTCTAGCCAACAGAACTATTCGAAGCGTTCCTGCTCGATGCATTGTAACCTTTGTCTTCTTATTGTAACCGTATTATGGGTACTGAGCTATAACCTAATAAGCGTAAATATTTACAAATCAATGATTAAGGGTATGTACGCAACCGAGAGCTTTTTTAAGCTAATTACTTATTTTTTAAACGTCTTAATAAGGATATGGGTATTTTTGCTAATTCTTTGTTTAAGGATTATAAGCAAAGAAGACAAGAGTAAGCAATAGTAATAATAAATAAAATAAGAGAAAAATGTGCTAAAACAATTTCAACATTTCGTTTAATTTCAGCGGCTTAAAATAACATAATTTTAAACTAGGTAGGTAGTTCTACAATTGCATACTATATATATATAGCTCCTCTTTCCTCTTTCCAAAATATTGTCCGTTTCCGGCATCATAATGTTTATTTTCCTTTCTTCACTTTCTATTGTTTACATTTGCTTCGTGTTTCGAATCTGGTGAGAAATAGAAAATTGTATAATTGGTTGCTATTGGGCTGGTTTATTTTCGTCTTTATTTACGATGTTATATTTAAAGACAATTTCGATCTAAGGAAGTCGAGTGGAAGATCGACGTGTGGTGCGTTAGTCATTATGCCATTGAACTTCGCTGTCGATACATATTAAAGACATGGTAGACTTTTTTAAAAGGCCTAATTGTTGGCGTTTTTGCTATCATTAAATGTTATGGCGACACCTCGGAACAACATAACTACTTATGTGATAAATTTGTGGGTGCAGAAAGTCCAATTTTCCTCATTACGATGTCAAATCTGCAAGTGAGGTATACGATAACGATTTATTACATATCGATACCTACTTAACTATTTAGATCTTTAAGCAGGTTTTATGATTTTTTTCCTTGTAATTAATACTTCATCAGTCGAACGACCCAGACACAATAGACATTTCATTGTTATATTGACAATCGACTGGTTAGGGGATTTTAGATGACATTTTTCAGTTATATTAAAAATTTTGTAAGCAGGTACATCAATCAGTGAGGAGCAAATTTGCGAAGAAATGAATATTTTCTTCTATGGCCATATTCCTTTATTTTATTTTATCCTTAGTTGCTGCTGGGCTGGGAAATTAAATGGAGGTATTTGGGAATATAATATTGAGAAGTCCTGCTATATAGTGGCTGACTCCTTTTTTGTGAATGTATTATTAATAAGCAAGATGGTATCAAACATAACATACTAACGCTTCCTATATGCGAAATCAAATTCTGCAGTTTTAGAGAGTATAACCATACGGGTAGTCGAATTCCGGCCGAGGACATTTTATTCTCAAAAATTGCAAAGTTCAAAACAGAACCATATTGTAAATATACTTGTGATACTGACACGAACATTCTCCGATCAGCTGCCCAACCTCTAGGGGTTCTCGTACCCACTTTGAGAATTACTATGGAAAGTTGGGTTGAGAATGACCATGGAGAGATGGGTTGAGAATGTGTGTGTTATTAACGTTACCGACGTCAACATAATAGCGCGTACACGTGACGTAACTTCCTTTCCTAAGGTCGGCACACACGGGAACATGGACATGTCCGACGACGTGTAGGCCGGCACAGACAATGCATACGTTTACCTCGACATTGATGTGAGTCGTCACAGGAATGCTCTATTTCTGAACATTTGACCGAGCTTGTTTTTCGTTTTGAGTACTATCTCATTAGATTATATTTGAGGAAACATAAAAACTATATTACAGTACAGACATCTGTGTATGAGAATATGGAACAATTTGAATTTGATGAAATTTAAATGGGACTACACGGGAAGCACCAGCTCTCAAACAAAAAATAAATTTGAGAATCGGTTCACCCTATCGAAAGTGATGAACTACAAACATAACAAAAAACAGTCGAATTGAGTACCTGAGGTAGGTACTCCTTTTTGGAAGTCTGTAGAAAAGGGTCTTGACAGACAGACGAACAGATGGACAACAAAGTGATCTGATAAGGGTTCATTTTAAGGTGGATACCCTACATAGAACAAATTATGCTGCTAAAATGTAGATTTATTTTTGTAACTTCAGAGAATTAAACTTTATTTCAAGTAGGTAGTTAGTTTGGTCTAATAAATAAGTCAGTCATTTAATTACTGTTTTGTATAAGTCTTGTAGATGCATTACTAAAACTTGCTAACATTTTTCTGATAAAAATGCTTGCTAATTACGGGATCGATTGTCATTCACCGTTAATGATGATATCATCAAGATAAGCATAACACTTTTCAGATTTTAGAATATAACTCAAAAACTGCTTGATCAAATTTGATGAAATTTAAATGGGATCATCTCGGAAGTACCTATACACTACCAAACAAAAAAATAATATTGAGAATCGGTCCACAAATGGGAGAGAAATCGGCTAACAAACACACAAAAAAATACATATACCCTCCTCCTTTTTTGAAGTCGGTGAAAAAAGTTGAGAAGCAGGCTACAGGCTGATAAACACAAAATGGCGGACAGTTTCACAAGTAGAGCTGTTTACCCGCGACCCAAATGCAAAGAGCGATTTGTTACTGTTCGGGATTGATGAGTCAGGCGGTCACTGTCCCGCCATAACATCTGTATGGGAGAAAACTAAATGTGCGGGCATCGTAAAGCTCGACTCTAGTGAATGTATGCAGAAACTTTGGTTATACCATCCCAAATTGACAGATTGATATGTCACATGCATCTTTCAAGAACTAATGATTATACTTTAGGAATAGGACAGCCCTCCCCCTTGAGTTAGATATTATACCCTTCGTATGGTTATATCCATAGGCGTGGGCGCAGGAAAACGGAGACAATTATTTTACGGTCACATTCGCAAGTGAATACTTGTGCTTGATATCGTAAACGTATGTCAAGCCGTATGTGTATGCCAAGAATAGCATCATATGTGCTTCCCCAGAATATAATTTACGATCCGTTCAGCTGTTTAGGCGTTATAAGTTAACAAACAGACAGAGAAACAGAGTATTATATATATTTTTTCTAAAATAAAAGTTACGCTTTACAACATCAGCTATCTGCCAGTGAAAGTCCCGTTAAAGTCGGTTCAGCCGTTTCAGAGATTAGCTGGAACAAACAGACAGACATACAGAAAAACATTTAAAAATTGATTTTATGTAAGTACCATTAATAATGTAATGGTCATTTAGTAAAAATCGTTTAATTTAGAATTATAAACAGACACTTCATTTTTATTTATCTGTAAAAATATGAACTATTATACGTATACCTTTAAATAATAATTAGTAGACGTACCTTTGTATTCGCATTTATCTTAAGCATTGATTGTCATACGGAAACACTAAATGAACATGAGCTATTGATTTTACAAACAATTTGACAGTATATTTTTGGTATTATCATAATACCGCGTGATATCAAGCCACATTAGGTACCTATCTACATAAATTTCTAAAAATGAATCGATAAAACTATGCATCATATTTTATCACATCACACTTCACACTAATATTATAAAAGCGAATTTGTGAGTGTGTAAGTGTGTTTGTCACGTTCAAACGGCATCAAATTTGACATGGAGACAGAACAAGCACTGCATTAATACATAGGAATACTTTTCATCGTCATCATCCTTCACCACGCGGGTGTATCCGCGGGGCGCAGCTTGTAAATAATGTAGTTTAAGGTTTATATGCAAAGCTCTGCTTGCTATACGCTTATCTGATATCAAAATATATCTAAATTCGACGATTGTCGTACTTACGAAAGAAACAGCAACCATAATAGTAAATACTTACATATATTATGCCTACAGCCATCATCATCATCATCTCAGCCGTAGGACGTCCACTATCGAACGTATTATAGGCCTCCCCTATAAATTTTCAAAGGGACCTGTTGCAGGCGGCCGGCATCCAAGTCGTTCTGCGGCTTTTATCAGGGCCTTATCAGCTTTGTAAAAAACGTGCAAGTTCCGTGCAGTTCTTAAACCAGGCTTCAACAGTTTTGAATGAAATCATACCATGACTCTCACTAAGGTGAACTGTTTGAACATTGTTTTCCTCAAAGTTGAACGGATAATGTTGTCTGTGGCATTTTAACAATTTGCTATAACCAACATTGCAGACGCCTATACGTTTGTACGCTAGTAAACTGAAAGGATTTACAGCGTCATGAGAGTGAGTGAGTGAGTGAGTGATATATCATCACGTGAGTCCATACAAAAAAAAACAGGTTAATGGTTTATTTGCGGTTCTTGAATAGTAGGCCTGGTTTATTGTCATGGTACGATTAAGCCGGGCAGTTTTCTAGAAGTCCTGCTTTAAGAGCTTATAGTAAAGCCCCAGGTCGTCTGTCCTCTCACGGCTGGTCCCAATAATCTATCTATCGTCAGTGGACGACATACGCCGCGCTTGCCGGTGCGTGGTCTCCATTCCAGAACTTTTCGGCCCATCGGCTATCTATTCTGCGTATTATGTGCCCTGCCCACTGCCACTTCAACTAACTTATCTTCTGGGCTATGCCTGTGACATTCGTTCTTCAACGGATCTCCTCATTTCTGATTCGATCACGTAGAGGAACTCCGAGCTGCATAGCCCTCTCTATAGCTCGTTGTGCGACTTTGAGCTTAATTATGAGATCCATAGTAAGAGACCACGTTTCAGTGCCATAAGTAATCACTGGTAACACATATTGGTTAAAGGCTTGTCTTGAGGCACTGAGGTATTTTTGATGAGAACATTCAACTACTGCGAGAACTGACTTCCCAACTGATTCTGGGGTTGGCACAATATGGGTATTTGACATCATTTTTGTCTTGTCCATGTTCATCTTAAGGCCTACCCGTTCGGAAACACAAGTCAGGCATTTGAGAATTGTGCTGAAGTCTTCCATGACTACAATATCGTCGGCAAATTGAAGGTGACCGAGTGATGTACTCGCTGTTGATATTGCTGCCGAGTCCTTTCTATTCCAGGTGGATTGAAGCCACCGTGAACAGTTTCGAAGACATAACATCTCCCTGTCTGACGCCTCTTTGTAATGGAATTGCCTTCGAACTCTACTCCTGTACTCGAACTGGCATGTTGGTGTTATTGTACAAGCACTTCAACACTTCGATATACCGATAGTCAATACGGCACCGCTGGAGAGACTCGAGCACAGCCAACGTCTTGATCGTATCTCGGCCTTCTCATAGTCCACAAACGCTAATCATAGAGGCAAGTTACACCTCTCTTTGTCTTCTGCATAACTTGGCGTATGTGGTTGTGGTCTATAGTAGGTACCTACTATAGGCTTTTTTGAAACCAGCTTGGTCCGGAGGCTGGAAGTCATCAAATCTGAGATTAAGACGTTTCAATAACAGCAAACTTGGCTCTAAAGCGAGATGGGTCTGTAATTCTTCAACAGGGTGTTAGCACCTTTTTTAAGAATTTACCACCACATTTTGTTCCATGCTTCTGGCGTTGAACCTCCGAGTAAGACGGTGTTAACGCCTAGAGGATAGAGAATGTTTTCGTCTAACACGTATACATACGTATACTTTGGTTGCCGTGTATCCCTATTTGCGTCTCGCTGTCATCATTTAGCGTCGTGGTTGATCTTTTTTCAATTATACAACATTAATCATTTCGACGACAGCCGCACATTATGACCACCGAGAACAACGCTAAGTAGAAATCTAAGTTTATCACACTGAGGAATGAGTATGCAGACATTTCCGTAGAGCTCAAATTTGGTAGTCTTTTGATTTCAGTAGCTAACGAGCATAGTCGAGGTTTATTTGAAAAATTCTAGTACGTAACTTCTATGGCTTAGTTAGAATAGTGAAGCTTGCCATAATGTTTATTGTGAGGTCAAATCCAGGACATTGAAAAACGCAAGGTATTGCTGTAGTTATATAGATATACTAGAATTTTTGGGGTTTCAAATCGGACTATTTCACCTGGTCCAACATGGACGTTATAAAATTTGATTAAGAGATAAGATGGTAATGGGCTTAGTCGCATTTTACATAGGCCCAAAATGATTCGTTCACTGATCGCAAGAATATAGGTTTATGATACAATAGTTATTTTAATTTTTTTTGGATGATAGCTCTAGCCGTCTTATTTTAAATGTGGATTCAAGATAGTCCCGAGTTTTAACCAAGTTTTAAGCAAATTTCATTATTGACATTTCCAACCATGGTTTAAACTCTTTTGTAATATGTCGGTAAGTCTTTGGCGAGTATATATAGATAGTATATAGGTTATTATAATAACATTTTTGAGTTATTTGGTGTTAAGTCCGACTGAGATGAGACCCACTCGTCTACAGTTAGTTCCCGCGCTAAATTTCGCGAGGTTAAATGGCTGTTTAATTGTGTCAATATGCATTAAACGAGTCAATTTCGGACGTGAGCGATTGTGTCGGTTGTATTTAGACCCGCTGCTTCAGAAATCTTAATTCAATAGTGTTTTTTTAATTATAATATTAGTGTAGTTTTTTAATTATCTCGCATAATTTTTAACGGATTATTGGACATTGAAGATTATTTTCAGTTGGCTGTTTTTGAGTTACGCACAACTATAAAAGGAAGTACTACTTTGATTATCTAAATGATGCCTATATCATATCGAGTAAACATCATCATTAATATTTTAGGGATTTCGTACTTCTCACTATTCAGTTGTAGTTAATTACCTATACAGGTTCAACACATCATTCCTCATTGTAGAATTTTCCCCCAGTATGCTAAATTACTATATATTCTCTAATACGGTACAATCAATTAGATGGATAGGTGTTTTATTTATTATATAATTGTACTCCTATTTCTGTATCACCCTGCATGGTTGTCTGGAAAAGAAAGCCTAATGTGAAACCTAATTTAAAGCTATTCATTATCGTGTATCGTTTTTTAGACTAAATGAATCGTATTTCTTTGTTCGTTATATTTATTCTGTGGTGTTGCCATAATGAATATATCGATTATAAATTTTTGGTTGGATGGTGCCTCGTATGTTAAATCAAACTCAAGCAAATGCGACAAGACTAGTTCGTGATGTTTTGTCTCGAAGGATTAAAACACAACGTAACCTATATTCAATACGCTATCATTTCGCTTGCGTAATATAATGACAAGCCAGACCAATTAGCGATTAAATATGAGATGACGACACCCACTCGAGATCATCTGTCCGTCTGTCACACGTCGGGCTGAAAGTTGCGAAACTGCATAAAATAAAAGCGCTTAAAAAGCTATTATTCTTTGAACGTGCGTTTATGTAGGCTAAGGATTAACGTTTAAAATAGAGTTATTTCTAACATCGTAAAACTAAGTATGTAAACTAAATAATTACATAAGAAGTTTAACCACACACGTTGCATTTCATGAAATCGTAGTATGTTAAGTAAAATTAACTTATTTAACCGACTTAAAAAAAGAAGGAGGTTTCTCAATTCGTCCGTATATTTTTTTATGTATAGATCTTCACTTTGTCGTATATGAATACATTTTGATGGTTCTTTTTTTGTTTGGTAGGGTTTGAGTTGGTCCCATTTAAGTTTCATCGAATTCGGTCCAGCTTTTTTTGAATAAAATTAACTTCAATAACTGAAAAGTGTTTCTCCTATTTCGATGATATGATGATATCATCATTGACGGTGAATTACATCAATCCCGTAATTAGCAAGGGTCACTAAAAAGGGTAAAAAAATTGCTACCAAAAAATGAATCATTAGCTTGATTGTCTTGACCGCGAGTGTAACTATGTATAATATTACCCAACTGCAGCGAATCCCAAAAGAAGGTTTGATTTTTACCAGTTAATGCTAATCCGTTATTAGCATTAACTGGTAAAAATTCAACCTAAATTAATAAATCAAACCTAATTATTTCCGTAGGGCGTGTTAGTTAAACTTTACTTTGTTTTCGTGTTATTTATCTATTAGAACCACCCTTCAATATTTCTGCTACAATATCAAAATGGTAGAACTAAAACAAATTGGAGAGAGATTCTACAATTTAACCGACGTCGATGACCAACGTCTTTTTATTCGACATAACGTAGGTATTAGGTAGAGTGTCTGAGAAATTACTTAGGATAACAATTTCCAGGATCTCAATATTTTTTTCGGTGGTTTTGTAGCATCCGCAATAGTTCGATATAGTTCCTGATAGTTATTTTGAAAAGCTCAGCAATTTTTGACAGACTATATCAATTTCGACAAAATTCGATGCTTCAAATGATTTTTTTAAATTATTTGATCACAAATGTGATAGAAAATACAAAGTTCTATCGCCTCGCCTGCCAATGTTGCAGCAATAGTTGTAGTATCTTAGCAGTACTGAGATCTAAGATCACTAATACGTTTAAAACTACATAGTTTACTATTAATTTCATAATATAAAATAGCTCTTACTTCTTAGCCTAGAAAGAAAAAAAATGTTATTGTGTTATGATATGATATGCCAACATAAAGCTCATAGTTCCGCGTACCTAAAGCATTTACGATTCCAGAAACAAGAATATATACTATAACTGTACAGTTCCGCAGCCAGAAGGCCGTACAGGCATAGTTCTAGTCACAAACTTGAAAAAATGTTTTAACATCGACATGCTTTGATGCTATACTTGCAGTTACGTATCATCTCAAGCGATTTCGATTCTTGGGGCAAGAACACGACCTAGTAAAATTGTACAGTTCTGCAGTCTGTAGGCCATATAGCCCTAGTTCACGTTACAAACTTGCCTTTTTTAAATGAAATAGACAAGCTATAAGATGCTGGAAAAAACTGTGATGCTGGAAATTGTTATGCTAGGTTCACAGACACTTAGGTATCTACGTGAAAATAGTGATGGGCGAGATAGTTCAGAAAAAAACATAAACAAAAAGCATTGTATTTACAATAAAGAATACCGAACGTGTACATTTAATTCATTACTTGTTTGTTCTCTCCGCATCTATTTATAGGCATCTACTTATAATGCCATAATAAATCTAACTACGTAAAATGAAATGGATCTAGTGCTGAACATCGAATATTCCACCGCTGCGTTCTGACCTTTGTCTTTCATTATGAATCTTCACAGCCGGAGTATGACTCATGAGTTTACATGACGTAGATGAATTATGAACTCTTGCGGATAATTCTTTGTCAAAGTCAGATTATTTATGGGCCTTTGTGGATGCTCTTTTAACGTACGTTTCAAATTCATCCGAGTGTGTTTGTGTCGTCATTAGGTACCGGTCATTGTCTCATAATGTAGAGACGAATATCTTTTGAACACAGAGAAAGTGAAGATTGTATTTCCTGTAAAATTATTGCAAGAATCATTAGGACGACAAAAAGAACTTACATTCATTTATAATTCACTTCCTTCATTCAACCATTACTTATGCGGCTTGAGTTTTGCATTTTTTTGTTAAAATGGGGGATCTTCTAGTAGTAGGAGATATATTAGTGGATGAGTATGAGCGGCGACCTTAGAAAATATTCCCTTGTAGGACGTACGGGTACAAAACTAGACTAACATATTGTGAAACGATTTACCCTTACTCATCCGTCGACGTTAGTTTCATTATCTATTGTTCTAAGCTTATAAATTTAATGCGAGTGGTAGCCTTTATCTTAAGGAAGAGTATTACTTATATAGAGAATAGCATGCACAATCATTAATTATAATGAGAGTATGTTTGCTGACAAACGGCTCTGTTTGGCAGAATTTAGATTAAGAAATATAAATGTATGCCAATTGAAAATAAATTATAAAGAAAAAAAAGCGTAAACAGGATGCAGATTTATTAAGGTTTTGTGAGACAGATATGAAGGTATCAGTTCTTGTGTATTTCATAGACATCAGTATCCTTCCGTTAAAAGGTTTCTGGGGCTGGCTGATTGCTTTCAGGAATATTATCGACAAGATAATCCTCATTTCTCTTGTTCCGGTAACCGGATAGTTACTTAAGGCTTATGCTGCCAAATATATTGTACAAATCGAATGTCCAGTTACCAGCTTCCGTTGGGTCCTGAATCATCCACTTACGAAGGAAGGTGTCTTTTACGAAAGCCTTGTAGTTCGTATAAAAATATTGAAATTAAATGAAAATAAATAAGTAAATTAATTTGACACACACAGACATAGAGGCAATAACATAACAAGAATATATATATATATACAACCGTACCGTAGAGCCGTAATGAATACCACCAGAACTAATAATACAACATAGAGGCAGAGTCTGCCTCTATGTGATATCAAATCATATCAAACAGCATAATGCTACCCCACATTAGTACTGAGCCAAGGACAGGGTGATTTCACGGGCGGATCCCCGACTATATAAGCATAAGAGAAGGAAAATACAAGTAATAAACTTTTTAAGGATTTCATTCGAGACCGGATTTTTCGTCATGCTGATTTGTCAGTACTCTTTTATTTACGAGTATCATGGCACAAAATGCCAACTTGGAAATGGTTTTGTCACTTCTGACTTCACAGTGGACGAAGGAAAAGAACATATTGTCTGTTGAGTCAATAAGAGCAATACTACTCACACAATATAACTTCAAATATGTGACATGTGAAGAATTTTACAGTGAAATTTCTACAAAAATCATTATTTGAAAGCTGTTGCTAGTAGACAGAAATATAAGTACAAGTCTCTTCCCGTTGTTACAAGAACTGTGATGTAGGTACCACAGTCAACCAGATACAAAAAGAAAAGCATAATCAGCGACGTAAAAAATTAAACTAAACTTTTAAAGTTAATATTATAATAAGGGTTAATAAAACTTAGTTATAAACTGAGTTTTATTTTCAGCCAAACACCGGAATTTTTTACAGAAATCAGGTTTTTTTAACACTTGCAACCGAGTAAAGTCCTGGTGCCTACAACCTAAAGTAGGAAAAATTATATAAATATATAAAACTTAACTATAATGCATCTTTAACGTTTATTATTTGAACTATATTTATTCTACTAAAGTACAGCCATCACGTTTTATGCAAAGAACAAAATATATACTAGGAAAATTTTATGTTTGTGCACACATTACAAAACCAAGATTCAAAGGCTGCTTTTTCTTGTTTTAGTTTTGATCACAATCGATTGCTTTTATTTTATTACAATAATTTTGGAGGCAAGGCGTGCAAGGTATACATACTTATTATGCGTATGTACCTAATTGAGCGTCAGGCCTGGACGTTCGTTTCACACCTGCGACCGCACGTTCATGGCATAAAGTTATATTATTTACATTACATTAACTTACATTAACTTATATTACAGAATAAATAGTAGTAACACGTAACTATGCTTTTATGTACGTCTAATACTGACGTAAGTTTTATTCAGGAAACGCTCTAGTTGTTGTTCCGAAATCAATCGATCTTGGCACGAACAAAAGTGAAAACTGAGAAACGGTGTCGTAACCGATTGTACGCAATGTGACGACAACACGATTTTAATTTCTATGCCTGCTGGTTTACTTGTAGTGGTCGAAGTGGTGACACAGAATATACAATAGTACTACGTAGTAGAGCGTCTTATGTCGGTCTCATCCTCAGCCATAGATAGTCTCAGCTGATCAATAAGTGAAGCAAACTTTGCTGCGGTTACGAATTGGATGGGTGACTGCTAGTGGAGTTTTCAACTTAGTTGTTTCTGTGTTTTAACACAGGGCACATTAAAAGTCGTCGGTCCCGGTTGTCTGTTTAAGGACAACAGTCGTTAAACCATATCAGAGCCATTCGGGTGATCTGCAAACTTTGACTAAAACCTGCTAGAAACTAGTTTGTTTTACACTTTTCAACTTTTTAATTTAGTGTTTAATAGAATCTTTTTACACTCAACTTAATCCTTTGCGTACCAGAGACGTACATATACAGACTGACTGGTTGAACACTTTACATAAACAAGGACATGATAATTCATGGTCACAGTATATCACGGTAACGTACATATACATATACATATAGACGTATATATCACGGTATCTGAAGGATTAATATTTAAACTAGTTACGTACCAATAATAGTAGGTACTACACCTACACCATAATTAGACCGTAGTAAGGACCTACTAACTAAATTATAATCATTATGTGTGTATACTTTGAACAACTATTGCATATATATATTTACTTTTTTTCAAAGGTTCATCAAATTTAAAATCACAAAAAATGGAGAATGATTTAAAAACAAATGTAGTATAAATTAATAAATAATATAGTATATGTAAAATAGTTTATCTATTATAAAATGTACAATGTCCCACTACCATTATTCCGACCATCTATTCGATAGCGTTTTGAGGCTAACCTGCTGAATATTTTCCAGCATTAGTTTTAACATATGTGTAGGTATACCTATGACTATTAAATAATAATAACAATAGATCTTATTCTACTAAGGTTAGAAGATGGCACATATCGTCGCCAAATAAACATAGTAGTTGGCGAACATAAATTCTAAACCAATAACTTTTAACTATAATGACATAATAATATGAGGAATCTTTTAGGCTTGGCAATTTGATTTATACCTCTCACGAGCGTTTTTGGCATGCAGCGAACAAAATTTATTTAAGTGGTCGTATGTCGATCAACTTCATTGTCATATTGCTATCAGTTCGTGATTTCACTGTGAAAATATTATAATTTATAGCCGACACAACCTTCCTACTCAAAATAAAATAAGAATCTTATAGACAATAACAATTTTATTGTACTATATTTTACGACTGAATTTCAAGAATGACTAGTGAGTAACTGCAAAAAGTTATAAATCCGATATCGTTTTATTCTGAACGGGTTTTATTGGTGGGAAATTTAGAATTATAGCACTTTAGGCCAATAATAAATAAATAAAAACAAGTCTATGCCACTCAAGTCAGAAGTCAAGCACCCTTAGTATGCCGATACACGATATGATACCGCACGCACACACTAATTAACACACTTCATAGTATTATGCCATGCCATAGCCCATAGCACGTCATCAAAGGATAACGTAAGAATTAAGCCGATGGTCCACCGCCGATTAAACTAAGTTATCTAGTTTAGGTATAGCTCACATAGTTGAGCCAGTTTTTCATACATGTGCGTCCACCACAAACTACGCCAGCTAAGCTACTCGTACGTAAAATGCTAATACTCTGTATAAACAAGTAAGCAACCAGACGATCGGCTTTAACCTGTGATCGAACGCCCGGTCCTACGCGGAACCATCACGCATAAAATATGCGTAGCACGAATAACTGCGTAAGTGTAACGTAACGTGTCGTTCACGTGAAACAATATAAACTGTCATTTATCTAGGCAACTGTGACACACAGCGCCGGAGCGTGACGCGGGGACATTTACGATATGAATAATTTTTCGCAAATTGAGTGTGCTGAGTGCTTTATTTTTGATATGAGTTGAATACCACAGGGTTTGTATGTTTTTCCCAGTCATGGTCTAGTTTAAGAAGCACTACGTGCCCTTTTAATGTATCCTACAAGTCAAGACGCGAGTTCGCATGTTGGTTTGGAGTCTAAGCTCGACGCTGACGAGTTAACGATTGGCGGGGTGTGATGCAAGTGAATTGCGAGAAGCACGTAAAAGCAATTGGCAGGGACACGTTTAAATGAAACAGTTTCCGTTAGCGCACCGCACTATTTCATTCGTCGATAATTGCTCCGACGGAAACGCTGGTTCATAATCCATCCAATGGATGTCGCTACACGCATTAACCTACATCGCATCCGCAGCATAAACAAGCGTTGCTCGCGCTTGCGCGTGCGCAGCTGTCCGAATATAATTTGTCGGTTTGCACCAATGAGATTAACTATAGAGAAGTTTTACTCCTTGAATACGAAGTTCAAACATGGCGAATTTTATGCTATACCTACCTATAGCTATAGTACACAACTCGCACAACGACATTAACTACACTGACAAGATTAAAAGAACACGAAAATATATTAATCTTAGTTGTCAGAAAGGGATCAACATATTATTAACAACGGTCGCCTGTAGCCGTCCATTCGACCGCCAATGACAGCCTAGTTCTCTCTACCGCTCGCTACTTGTTACTTGTCTCGTTCGCGTGAGTGGCGAACCGGCAACGTTGCAGGAGTTAATATAAATTAAAATACAATTTTTGATTTTTGATAGATAAAATAGAAAAACAATACTTACAAATGAAAAGATACATCATTCTTGTTTTTTACATTCGTCCCAGATATATTCTGCAGTTTCTGAACACACAAGAAGGCGTTTTTCCTAAATGTTGTACACGCGCTGCGTCGTTGCCAGACACAAGACACAAACCAGACAGGCTGAAACTAAGTTGACTCAAGACAACTAGCTTGTGTTGATGTCGCCAAGCCCAGCGTAGTAAGACGTATCTACCTCCGTTAACATCATTGGTTTGCACACTAAAACAAAGACATTATTGGAAAAAATCCAACATATTACTATACAGTAAGCTTTAAAGCTTAAGATAAGCTATATAGGTATATGTTTAAGCTTGTTTTACGCAATTAAATTTAAGTAAGGGACCATTAAAAAGGAAATGAAGTCGTACGTCAATGCGTTTCTGCCACAAAGAAATTTCAAAGTTATATGTGCTGATATTTGTCAACAACTCGCTTTTTTGCAACACCAACTAAATAAGTCGCAATATCGTTGAGTTTGAAGTCATGTATATTTAGTGACAAGTGACTGTCTTGTAATTACAGATAAAATTACTATGTGTAAGTACTTAGGCGTGTACTTGTTGGTATTTTAAATGCTTTGTACTTACAATTTGGCACTGGTTAGTGTTGTATATTTTTTTTGTTTTTAAACAATGTATAATTCTGAAATGGAAACATAACAAAACAATAAAATTGTATCCTTTGGTGCTCAAAATGCATATTCTCAGGGATATTTGCTATGTCTGTATATACCTAGTAAAATTATATTTTGCTTCGCCGTCGGATTGCCAATCGTTAGAGGAGCAGATACTATTACATACTGTATATTTAATAGATTTCGTTTGGTTTCATCAATATGGTTGTGTGTGGGTGTGTGTGAGTAGGAGGGTGTATGTCTGAAGGGCGTGTGTATATAATAATTATATTTGTATTATTGTTATTTTATATTGTTATGTTATTATTTTTTCTATGGCTGGGTGTCATGAAATATTGTGTATGCAGGTTTGTCATGTTTATTCTTTGATTTAAATGCTTGACAATTATATATCTTTTATAAAAACTAACCTTAGGTCACAATGGTATTCCAACACTTCTCACAATGTATGCAAATTTTCTATACAGCATAAATCTTGTTGTCATGTTAATTCGATAGTGTCTTTTTATATATATATTATATTTGGCTACTATATTTATTTGTCCTATAATAATCTGTGCGTCACTTAGGCTTTGGCTGAAAATCAGCGCTGTAGGTTTGCCCGCAGCATTATGCGGAGCCAGGTTCTTTTTTGGACTGCACACGACAGCAATGTTTCTGCTACCAAAATGTTATGTCCTTCATTACGTTTTTTACATTTAGTTTACATATAACTAGTACTTTGTTTTTTTTATTGTATATTGTTTGCTGTTGTGTGTTTCTATGTCCGAAATAAACTTTTTCTTTCTTTCTTTCTTCTTCTTTCTATATTACTACTGGTACTTTAGCAATTGCAAGTTATGGTGTAAGGAGACCAAACTCACTGCCCTATTTGGTAGCAGTCTCTTCGTTTTTTTTTTAAGTTTCGGCAGAGTACTCAGTACGGTACCAAAACATTGTAAAACTCAGTAGGTACTCGGTAAAACTTGTACTCAGCGCATCTCTAGTAATATCATTATGACAGTGGGGACGCAGCCATTGCCGGTAGCAAGTTATAAACTTTTCGATCATTATTTCATTAGCTACTGATGTTCATGTAAAAGAACGCTATTGTGTTTGCTAATAAATTACGCAACGCGTTATTATTAGCTGCGCTATTTAAAATAGCACAGACTCACGCAAATTCTATAAGAGCAGTAAATCAATACCTAATCTAAATTAATAGCCTTTGGCCGCAAATCCACGGAATAACAGTTTCCAACACATCTGCAATCTAATCATAATTTAATTTTTCGGTAAATTTAGCTAAGCATTTGTCGGGCACAATCAAATCCTTTCATCGAAATTTACTGCGACACTGATTGCCACATTAACGAAAATATTATTTATTTTTATTGAAAGCGATGTTTAGGCCTAATGTAATAATTTCCACAAGTCGTTTTGTCGTATTTTTAATCTTGTACATATGTTATTATAAGCTTCCAATATATCTCTTCTCGATTTAAAAAATAGTGTTTGGTTTATGTATCTAAATGAATTTTAATTCAAACTCGTCTGAGCCTACAGTAATTAAAGAGTTTTTTATATGTGCTACAACCTTTAAAAAGTACTTCCTGAAACATGCAACTATGCAGAACACATTTCCAGCCAGTTTATATAATAATACCTCTATTAAAAGATACAAATTTGCACAGATAACTAACTCCAAAAACTCGGAACTTACGTAATAAAAAATGCGGTCGATATAACATGCAATCATGCAGAATTTATTTCCAGCCTGTTTATATAACTATACCATTAAAAGATGAAAAATTGTATTGAAAGCTTCTCAACAAAAACTCGGAACATTATTAACACGCGCGATCGATATACTGTGGCGGCGATCTGGGGCGAGATGGGGTCACGCTGGTATTCACTATCTCGCCCCAGAGCGGTAGGCCCGGATTGATCTTAACCGGGCCTCAGCGCCTGCGAAGGGATGACCTTGCTCACCAACGTCACCCCCTAGACGTGAAAGGCCGTGCTAGCCGGCGAAGAGTCCCTCGACTCTTCCATCCCTCCGTCTCCTCCTTTCCCCCGGTCGTCTGCGCCAGAGTGGATCAGCTCGGCCATCATTCTCCCTGATCCGCTCCATGGCCTCCTTATACGCCATCACCGCTTCGCAGAAGGTGGGCACCGCCTGCCGCGATCTCTCGCTGCTGAGCATGGAGATTACCACGCTCGGCAGGGAGAGATCTCCGCCTATTTCCGCTGAAAGCGTGTGCCGCTGCGGGCTCCATGCAGCACACATTTCCAGCGTGTGATGTGCCGTATCCTACCGCAAAGCTAGACCTTTCTCCACGCGTCCCCGCGTAGGGAACTATAGTCAAGTAGGCAAAGATTAATTAGACGCTGTAGCCTGTAAAATTCCTTAGGCTTTCTTAAAAATCAATGTTTCGGGTTAAAATAATATCCGTACAGTCACAGAATAACTAATAGGTGTAGTGCTACGCATTGATACCAAGTGGTACGGTCATGGGCAGACATAGTTCTTACCATCACGCGGTCGACTCGCACGTCTCATCTCTGAATAAGTTGTAATAAGTAAACACTCTGGCCAGGTATTACGATTCAAGGAGGAGTCTCTCTTCCTTGGGTCGTAATCCTCATGTCTGAGGGTCGTGACCTTCTGCCCCCATTGTCCTTTCTTTTAAGATATTACGCCAGTGTGCTCTGTTACCGGCTATGTGTAGAGCATCGTAGTGTGGTGCGGTCCTGATCGGACAAACGCATTAGACTGCGGCCTGGAGAGCTTTTACCATCGACTATTCCAGTCACCACAAGTTTTTCAAGGTTATCTCCTTCCTTCTGGCTAGATATAATGATAATAAATAAAACAATATTCCAATACTTTAACATGGTCCAGGTGATCAACTATCCCTTCTCTCCCTATGTTTCAACCTGATGTTCTGTATCAAACATAATGTTGACGGTAATTAAAAATTAATTTCTTGTTCCGTTTATGCTAATAAAAACTATGACGATAAATTAAGTTGTTCCAAAAGAAACTTGTATTTCGCAATGAACAGTGACACGAGATGTGAAAGTTTTTGAATATTAATGATAACTTATTTTATAATGTACGTATAATGTTTCTTGCCTGTGTTTCAATATTACTTATATCATACATATTTAAATAATATATTCTTACGAATCCCGCTCAGTTCCGCGGCGGAAGTTCCGCCTGTGCCGGTCTATGCTCCATAATGCGTTAAGTACTTAGATAACATGCTAAATATAACATATTATGTTGTAGAGTTGGGCTTACCCAGAACATGCTCATATACTGCTGACTTGGTTGAACGTCTGTTCTTCATGTGAGCTATATATGCTTTAATGCGGACACCAATGCTTCTTTGTCAGCCCAATATATCTTGTAAGAGGATATTTGTGTTGGTGAGACCTATTGGTCTTGGTAAGTAATTGGCGAATCTTGTACAGCTTGAAGTATGTTTTACTAGCTGCTCTCCGCGGTTTCACCCGCGTGGTGATGGATGATGATTATGATGAATCTTATACAAGCGCGGCTCAACCGTTGTGGGCACGGTGGGCATGCCCACAACCCTAAAAGACTTGAGACATGAGACGTCACACTTTCATATTCGACAGGCCGATGATATGACGTTTTATATAACAAAACCTGGATATCGATGAAATTTTTAACGTTTTTTCCAAAAAGAAACGTAAGCTTCTTTAAAATTTAATTTGATATCATTTGAAATACTTTGTAGTTATTTCCAGCAACATAACAGCGCAAGAACATCTTTTATATCCTAGTAAAAACCGCAGTGCTTTGCCATGCACGGTTTTGAAGTGTTGTGTCCAGAAAATTCAAAATTCTGTATGGCCCTGGACTGTTATGCGGGCAAGCGTGACGCTTAACATCAGGCGTGCGACTTGATACTATATCGATCATGAAAGAGTTCATGCTCCGACTCGTACGTACTTTGCTGATTTTCGGGTAGCTGTGACCACAACCTTTGTGGGCTGGATCCGCGCCTGATCTTATATAGCCTACGTTACTCAGGCTGAATGTAGCTTTCCAATGTCCAGTACTTTCTGAGCCAATTCGTTAAACACTAATCTTTCCTTTTTATAATATTAGTATAGCTATAGATTAAGCTCATCTTAAGATATAACCAATTTTGTCATTGACACCCTTGAAGTATAGATAGCAGGCTGGCGCTCGACTGTGATGGGCTCAGGATGGCTTCTATGTGACTCAATCTTGGGAGTTTGGGGTTATTGCTATGGTCAACCCAAGCATTTTATATGAAAACAAACTATTATATATTAATCCTTCCTATAACCGTGATAATTAAAAACAAAAGATTTATGAATGAAACTGACGTATATACGTCTCTGGGACGCAAAGAGTTAAACCAAAATGGAAAAGCCCAGGAAAAGAGATAACTTGGTAATATTATAAAAGAAACTTTTTACTATCTTTGACGCAGCCTGTTACCACAGCCTGTGGTAGTAGCCCTATCTAATCTGTAACTTAATCGTTTATTTAAGTCGAGTAACAGCCGCGCGTTTAAAACGAATGCGATAAAACGAAGTTGCAACCTTACTGCGCTGTTTGCGCCGGCAAGTTTTTGAGGAACCGTCTTCAATAATCGTTACTATTACGCCTATAGTTATATAGTCACGATTGTTGTCACTGTTTTTGTGATAAGCCTCATGGCTGTTTTTGAGAGCAAACACAGAAACGATTCTTTGTGACGATTCATCTAAGTATGAAAGGACTTTTGGAAGGAGTTTAGATATGTTTCATTCACTTTTGACATTTTCTACCGACTTCCAAAAAGGAGGAGGTACTCAATTCGACTGTATTTTTTTATGTTTGTTACCTCGTAACTTTCGATAGGGTGAACCGATTTTAAAAGTTATTTTTTTTGTTTGAAATCTGGTGCTTCCTGTGTGGTCCCATTTAAATTTCATCAAATTCGGTTTAGTAGTTTTTAAAGATACACTTCAATAACTGAATAGAATGGAAGTCGGTATTACATTTTTCAAATTGTACTTATTTATTTATTTATTTTATTTATTTATTTATTCAAGTCAATCGATGTGGCTAACAGAATTATTCCAAAACACCACATATCATACATCATCATAACTTATGTATGTAGGTACATTTTTATAAAACATCAGTAGGTAAGTTACTTAGAAAGTAAAATAAAATTATATTGCAAAAATCAGAATTAGTGATGTCAACATAATAAACTATACAAAATTAGAATAACAACAATAAAATAATATAAATCAAAGTCAATGAACAAATACAACATATTAATAAAATTATGTAAAGTAAGTTAAAGTTTAACATAAATGTTCAAATATTTTAACTAACCTAATCCGTCGGCAAACAAATCAACATGTTGTACTTGTATTACCACTGTCGAAATGATAAAATATTTATAACGCCAAGATGTAAGACGTTCTATTCCCAGAAATTTCCAGGTTTTCTGGCTAGATTTATATATTACATTACATTATACAAAATTGCAAAAGAAATTCCCTTGCAAAAGTTTAACTCTATTCAACTAAAAAAGTCACTTACGAATTTGTTGCTCTCTTACAATTACGACAAAACGGAACGCCTTCTTAAGGTAATGAGATAATTTTATAATACACACAAACACATACACACACAAACATACTCACGCGCGCCTAAAATAAAGTATCAAACTCCTCATTTTCTTTTATAAAGTAGCCGACAAATCTGAAATAAAATGTTAATATACGTTCATGTCTAATGTGTTGACATATAATAATGTTGTTATAAAAATATAATGTTAATTTAGGTAATTACTAAACTAACTACTACTAAAAGCAAAAAATACTTTGACTGGTACAAATAATAAACATGAACCGCAGATGCCTATATTACAGGTTGACTAAGCCTAGCTTAGTCATCTGAGGTTCTACACTTAAGCAATATCAATCGAATGTGTATCGTCTTTTGCAGGCATAAATTCATTGGTTGTGTAAATATTTTGTGGCAATAAAGATTATTATACGCCTACATGTCAGTCCGAGTACAGGAGCAGAGTTCGAAGGCAATTCCATTGCAAAGAGGCGTGAGACAGGGAGACGTTATATCTCCGAAACTGTTCACCGCTACATTGGAAGACACCTTCAAGCTTCTGGAATGGCAAGGACTTGGCATCAATATTAACGGCGAATACATCACTCACCTTCGATTTGCCGACGATATTGTAGTCATGGCAGAATCCATGGAAGACCTCAGTACAATGCTCGAAGGCCTCCATCGAGTTTCCCAACGGGTAGGTCTTAAGATGAACATGGACAAGACGAAAATTATGTCTAATGCCCATGTTGTACCTACCCCAATATCAGTTGGGAACTCAGTTCTCGAAGTTGTTGACGAGTATATCTACCTGGGACAGACAGTCAAACTAGGCAGGTCCAACTTCGAGAAAGAGGTCAATCGTCGAATCCAACTCGGCTGGGCAGCGTTCCGGAAACTTCGCGAAGTCTTCTCGTCAAAAATACCTCAGTGCCTCAAGACAAGAGTCTTCGACCAATGTGTGTTACCAGTGATGACTTATGGCACTGAAACGTGGTCTCTTACTATGGGCCTCATAGATAAGCTCAAAGTCGCACAACGAGCTATGGAGAGGGCTATGCTCGGGGTTTCTCTACGTGATCGAATCAGAAATGAGGAGATCCGTAGAAGAACGAAAGTCACCGACATAGCTCAGAAGATTAGCCAGTTGAAGTGGCAGTGGGCAGGGCACATAGCACGCAGAACAGATGGCCGATGGGGCCGAAAGGTTCTGGAGTGGAGACCACGTACCGGCAAGCGCAGCGTAGGTCGTCCACCGACACGGTGGACAGACGACCTGAGAAAGGTCGCAGGACGACGTTGGATGCAGGCCGCTTCCAACCGGTCCTTTTGGAAAATCATGGGGGAGGCCTATGTTCAGCAGTGGACGTCCTACGGCTGAGATGATGATGATGATATTATTATTACTGTTTGTAGCGCTAACGACGATTTAATGCAAACAATAATGCTAAGTATTTTCCATAGGTAATACTGAAACTGTTACTAGTATATAATAACTACTCGTTCATAGTTTATGTAACACTTTTTCAAATTTTATGTAATAAGGTCCGAAGCTTCCTGCATAGAAAGTGGATGTCAACCGGCTGAACTACTTATGCTAATTTAAACTTATTAATTAGATACATAAATAAAGAATGATTTATATCAGGCGTGTATATCTACTAACTTACTCAACATAAATAGCAGTACAATTTGATAATTCCGCTCTCTAAACTCATCTTCATAGCAATTTGTTTAAAGAGAATGACTTTACGTTATATTTGCCTACTGGCGAGTTACAAGTTCTCACTATTCACAGATCACAATAAATCTATATGTCACTATCAGACCAAGCTGTACGCTTGTATGTATTACATAAAACTATTTTATGATATGTCATATACCATCTTTTGTGATAGTGCCACGCTGCAACCCCACAACCGAATGGGCCGGCACGACCGGAGAAGTACCACGCTCCCACATAACACCGACGTGAAGTAACATAGCTTGCTATTGCATTTCGTCGGTTTGTGGGAGGCTCCGGAGGCCCGATTCCCCCCTTCCCTGTAGTCCCTCTCCTTCCCCCTCCCCCTCTACCATCACCCTTTTTATCTCTTCCTTCCTATCGTCCTTCCTCAAAGGTCTCCTCGAGACCTCTGGTATTCCGGATGTCCGTGGGCGACGGTATCACTTACGATCAGGTGAGCCGCTTGCTCGTTTGCCAACCTATACAACCCATAAAAAAATTACATAGAACAATAAGACATACTTTTGTTTTTTTATTGTTATTCTTTTTTGTCTATATATATATAAAAATTAACCCCTATTTCTCCGGTCACGCAATAACATGAGAACGGATGGAAAAATCTCGCTCATTATTTTTTGTCGTGTTCATTATTATACGAAAAACCAAGAAAAGATGGGAGGTCATGTCGAGGCCAAAGGCTGAGCCTACAACACGAATGAAGGCGCGGGCAATCGCTAGTCCGCAATAATAAAAAAACTGACTTCAAATAGACATTAAAACTACCCACAGATAGAAAGACGTTGAAAAATCCTACTCCTAGATACATATTATAAACTTGAAAGTTTGTATTAAGATGTATGGATGTTTGTTACTCTTTCACGTTTATACGGCTGGGCCAATTTTGATGAAATTTGGTATGGAGGTAGATGAGGCGCTGGATTAAAACATAGGATACTTTCATCATCATCCGTAACCACGCGGTTAAAATCGAGGGGTGCAACTAGTAATAAATATGAAACTGGTATCTGACCACGACTTCGTTCGTTTGGAATAAGATTACCGCGACCTCTTTGGAACTACCCATTAAATCGGCATAAAAATTATCTTAGTATGTGTTATTCCTCGGTATATGCTATAATATGTCTATATCAAATTCCGCCCAAATTCTTAAGTATTTTGAATGTGAACAAGTAACATACTTGCACACTCACCTACAAACTATCGTATTGACAATATTATAGTGTGATAGAGAAAATACAAAAAAATATAAAGAAAACTGGCCAAGTGCGAGTTGGATTCGCGCACCGAGGGTTCCGTACATTAAAAACGTATCTAACATTAATGCTCTAACTAAACACAAAACAGCTTAATCCTTTGCGTCCCAGAGAGGTATTAATATATACGTCAGTTTCATTCATAAATCTTTTGTTTTAATTATCACGGTATAGGAAGGATTAAAGCCCAAACTTTACTTTAAAGTTTAACGTTCGATCCCTATTCACGATTATTGCACCAACCGCAAACAATAAGTTTGTAATAGTAAATTATTTTTTTATTATTAAACTACATATTTGCTGTTTTCAGATTTTGTCCTTTGTACGTACTGTAAGACATTCCTACTTGCCAAATTTCATAATTGTATATAGATGAACGGAAAGTACTCTATATAGTTTGATTCCCTTGTGGAATCGCAAAATACGCCAAGAAATGCGACATAAACGATCATATCTTTTCCTCGTGTTGACGTACATTACAAGTTTGATCTTTTTCACAGCTGAAAGAAACCGTAGGCCCGAGTAGGTGATTTAAATTTTAACTTTACGCCTCTACGTGTTCCTGCGAACAAGGGTCTTGACAGACAGACAGGCAGACAGACAGACGGACAACAAAGTGATCCTATAAAGGTTCCTTTTTCCTTTTGAACTACGGAATTCAACAAATTGAGAGAATATAACAATAAATATTGAGAGAAAATATAGAGAATAAAAACTTTTGGATACAGACATTCAAACGGAGAATGACCTGGAATTATTTATAAACTGGATAATGTTGTACCGCGGGAACATTATTTTAAATAAAATAAATAATATATAAGTACACTACACTCCAATTGAATAAGCCACCTAGTTTCATCTACTGATGAGACCGAGAATATGACTGGCAAAATGTGATTGAATATATACATACATACACCTATACCTCTTCCGATTACTTCGAGGATGTAAAAATATGATAGTAATGTATCTCTGTATGTATCAATGGCAAAGAAGCATGTTATACCACCACACCTTTTTCTACCGTGAAGCAGTAATGTTAACAATACTACGTTTATGTTTGAAGGTATGGTTGCCGGCGAATTTACAGGCACATAAGACTTAACAACTAGTCTCAGGGTTACGGACGCACTGCAGGTCACTTGTGAGGTAATGCATCTGTTCTAGGCAGATGTAATTATTTAACATCAGGCGGGCCTCGTGATTGTACCGTTTCCTATTAAATTAAATATTAATAATAAAACAACAATATGTGTGTGTACTTAAAGTGTATTATCCACAAAATGTACAGGTATGCAGTTCTGAACTTTCCACCAGAATCAAAAATTTACACAGTCAGTGTGTGCTCACAGCAAATAGAAATATTTGCTGAATTCAAATTTTTACATACCTATGTAATTCTAAATGTGGGATTTATAATTGTGTAAATCATTGCAGGTAAGTCACCTTGGCACACGCGATGGGGAGCCAAACGGGAAGAGGCGGGCGGACATTAACAATGCCACGTGAGTACTTCCTGCGACAAATCTAGTCATACATATTTTACCTAAAATTTTGGAATAATTTGCATTGGATTTGGGATAGATTCGCAACACAAGCGCCCCAAAACTTTTTGAAAACGTTAGTCTTGTGATATGATGTCTTTTTACTGCTAATGCAGTTGTAGAGGTTATTATATACTTAGTTTTCTTTAAAATTGGAAGAATTTGCATTGAATTTAGAATAGTATATAAACAGAAGCGCCCCAAAAATTTTAGGAATCATCACTACTTTGATCATATAAATCCCTTTTCCGACAAATTTTAGAGGTAATTACCCAATTCCTAATACGAGATTATTAGAATCCTTTAATTTTGAAAGATGATGTATAATAATGTGAGATAGTATTGGCAACATAAGCGTTCCAAAACTTTTTGAAATCATCGTTACATATGAGACTTTGAGACTAATGTATTTAAGACTTCGTTTCTATATTTCCCTTTAATTTTGGAAGATTTGGCATTGTATTTGGGATAGCGTTGTGCGTTCGCTACATCAGCGTCCCACAACTTTTAGGAGTATCTTTTGTTACTTCTTGCGTTGTATTTAATTAATTCAATCAAAATATACCATCTCATGCTAAATTTAGGCCATTGATATGTTTATGATAATTTTAATCGTATTTAATAATTTCCCTAATTAAACAATAATTAAAGTAATACTAATTAGGTGGTGTATGTGGTGTACAAGAATTCCCTAATGATTAACCGGACTTCATATGACAAAATATTACATTAAAACATTACAGTTATTTCAAAAATGATGCATTTACAATAGTACATTATGCAACAAGTGGGCGAACTTGTTTATTACAATCGAGGCGGGTTTTAGGTCTGAGATCGAAGATCGAAGGCCTAAATGGAGTAGAGATTAAGTAATAAATTGAAGTACCACTTGCAATTTTTTTTTGTTATATTATTATTTGACTATTCATATATTTGTTAAATGTTGTAAAAACTAAGTGTAGGTGAACTGACAAGCTATAGTACAAGACATGATATGAGCTCGTGTGTCCCTAATCTACTACCTACAGCATCGCGCTGAAGCATACCTACTTCTACATACGTTGCCTACGTTCATAGTGGGCTTTTAGGACATCCATGTCGAATAGTCCAGTTTGTTATTAAGTTGGGAACTGTACAGTTATGGGTTATAACAATTTTTTTAACAATATCGTAAAAGTAACTTGTTTACTGAGGATCAAAGCGTGAAAGAAGTATGTATGAAACAAAACCAGTCTTGGGAGAGCGAAATGCACGAATAGAAGAGTTACTTCACAGCATATCCACTTATCGTTTTATTAACCTCCCCTCTGCTGATAACACGAAGAAAACGGTTGAGTTCAATTTGAAAAAAGATCTGAACTGACTGCCTTTGATAACTCTTGTCAAATTGAACCTGAAACATCTTCTATTTATTTGACAACAACAGCATCTTCATTAATGATTTTAATTTTGCGACAGTCACCATCTGTTACTCGCCACCTTGTTTACAAATCGGCTAATGATCGCTCAACATGAAAGAGATTTCGATCGTATTACCGATTACTCGTACATAAAAACCTGTGGAAATATGGTGAAGCGATGACCCATAAATGAATGTATCAAAGAATTTTGAACGTTGTACACATTCAATCAAGGTGCGAATTCATGAAGGTTATTTGCGCGGTGGAAAGTTTGTTAATTTTAGTGATGCGCCTCCGTTCGATAGAAGACTCTATCGATAAGCCGTTAAAACGGAGAATAGGTTGGTGAAACTCCAAGCGCGGTACAGATTTATCGCGGGTTGTTTGGAGAACCACGTATTTATATTAAGTGGAGAAGCTGTCAGCGCCTACGCTGACGCCGCAGCTGGATGGCTGCATACAACCACCTTCAGCACAAAAATTTGTATCTCTTCTATTTGCTTTGTAAGCTTTCCAAAAAAACGTATACTGATATAACTGCGCTCAAATCCAAACGTTATGTTCAGTAGCAGCTGTTAGGCTGTTACATAACTTTAAGAAAGATCCCTTTTAAAACAAAATAATAAAGATGCGTCGAACACTAATAGAATCGTGGACTATCTCTGTGAATACTGAGTTAATTTAGATATCATAAAAAACGCTGAATTTGAGCCAAATCTCTTAATAGCAAGAAAAAAACTGTGAAATATCTCCGGAAACTGTACATTTTAAAGAAGAATATGTCGGTATTTTTCAAAAATATTAACACTATTACAAAAAATAAATCGTGTACCTACCCAAAGGATTTACTAACGAATTCAAAAGTGACAGAAAACGTCAATTTTCATCAAAGTAAATTCTAAAAGCCGCTCAATACCGCCTAAAATAGCAAAGTTATTTAGGGGAGTAAATAATAAATGCGGAATATACGAAAATGAATATATGTAGTTTAATTCATGTAAAAGGTCACAGCGACACTTAACTCTTTCGGCTAGATCGTCCAACTAATAATACTCTCGCACGTGAAATGTTTTGGCTGGTGCTTTTTGTTCGCCGCGGTTATTTCAGTTTTCCAGTAGGATTTTATACAACACCAGCTCTGGCCGTCTCGCGGTGCACCGGCTGATTACTCCAGCCGGCTAGTCGCGACTTTATAGTGCAATCTAGTGTTTGCCGACTGCAATGGATGCACACCACAACGAATTGAAAGGATATATCGAATAAAATTGGAATCATTTACACCACGAGTTTTCAAGTGCAGTGAATGTGTCTCAAAATCCGTTCGGAGTTCAGTGCTGTGGGTGATAAAGGCTACACCAAACATGACGGAATTCTTTGGATCATGGAACAACAGTCCTGGAGTGGACGAGGAGATGGAGACGGTCGAAACGGTGGAGACCGTTACCACAACCACCACAAGGCAACGAGTACCCTCAGTAAGTTTTAAGACAAAGCGCTAACATCTTACCCTCGATGGACCCTCTTGAATTGATGAATTTTTACCATCATAGTTTTAAGACAATAATAAAGATTACATGACGTACGGTTGAGATATTTGCTTTAAACCAATAGAAAATGCATAAAAATAAAGACGTTTCAGCTGTATTCATAACGACTGTCGTGACACCTGAATTCGAGAGAGATAGCGAATGACGATAAATATATATTTTTATTGCTGCTGCCTGTATCATTGTTAGTGGTGTTTATTTTGGACAAGTCCAGCCACGGCGTTGGTGTCACGGGCGCTGTCAATGCTGCCGTGATACAAACCAGCGTCCAAGGTGAAGGCAAACGGCCCACGGCAACCGTCAACTGTCGCATCTCATTATTATATCTGAATACACTCTCATCTCTAAAATTATGTACTAGATTATATTTTATTTTTATTTTATTTTCATAACACATTTCTATAGCAGCTTTCGTTAAGACAATTTTATCCCGATAAAAGTTTTCAATAAAACTTTAATACACCCACTTTAACGATTCTGTCAGTTTCAAACTCAATGTTGAAGAGCTTTGATGTTACAAAACTTTGCTAGAATATCTTCAAAATTATTTTCGTGATTTTCTAGACAACTACGTCAAAAATAGACAATCGATAAAAAACTGTCTTCATTAATTTTGGTTTAATAAATTATCATGCGACTAAGATTTTAAGTTGGCTCACTGCTATTTGGATATTTGTGCAAAAGTTTTGTCTTTGGTCTTCGTAGCGCACAGCCATGTTGATTGTTAGGTTTAGATTTGTGACTCATAAAAATGTAACACAAGTGTCGCTTCTATAATAAACATCAAAAAACGTTCAAAAAAAAAAACAATAAGTCATATGATTTTATTTTTTCCCCTTACACTGCGCTAATTCAATTTTATTACCTTGAAATCACTTATCTTTTGTACTAATGTATGTTCGACGGCACTCTTAGCTTTGTCGCTAGTGCTCTTCAAAGAGAGAGGTCACAGATTAGATCCCTGACAAACATATGTGTCATGAGCAGAAATACTTGCTCTCGGGTCTAAGATGTTTGTTATGTCTTAAACTGTATCCTCTATTGCGAATGCTACCCGAAACACAGAGAATATAAGTATGAGTGCGTGGACGTTAAATTTTAAGAATATAGAAATTAATATACGAGTATATATATACATAGAGAAGCGAACTGAGAAACTATTGCCTTTTTTTCTATATAATGCTCTCACTAACGAGTATCTTCGTAATCTTCGTATCCTATATACTAAAACATTCCCTTGTTATCCTATATACTAAAACATTCTCTACCTTATTGCAAATGCGTTTAACATTCATATCCCTAGTTGAAAACTATCACGATTAAGTGGATGGTCGAGTCGTCACGCAGAATAATAATCAGCTACGCACATAGAGTAGTAAATATCCCATAGAGTTGCAAGTTACAATGCAGAACAAGATATTTCTGCTTCAGTTTATTTCAACTGATAAACATAATCTGTGATCACTTGGTCACTATATCAGTAAAATCCATCCGTATTTAAGTGCTTGTTGCTACGACTGTCATATACTAGCATATTTTGGTAGTGGTAAGACTTTTGCGGAGTCCGCCTGAGGAAGTATCGCACATATGCATTTAATCAACCGTGAGCAGTAGTGTGCGAGCAATACTTTGTTTCATTGAAGGACAATGTTTCCAGTTAAATTACATGACAAGATTTATAACCATATATACGTGATGAGCGACGTGCATCTTCAGCTTTTCAAACAACTAAATCAAACAAAAAAAGAATTTTGCGAATCGGTTCACCCAGTCCAAAGTTAGGAGGTAACAAACATTAAAAAAAACATACAGTCGAATTGAGTACCTCCTCCTGTTTTTGGAAGTCGATAGAAAACTTTATATAATTTAAAAAAAAAACTGTAAGTCAATTATAAATTCTTTCGATAAATAGAGTTTTACAAGTACTCGTACCTACTCCATAAAGGCATTTTAAAAGTACCTTATAACTTGACACTGGCAGAGTAACGTCTTTCAACGTTAAAAAACCAAAGAAGACGAAGAAGAAGGATGCCATTAACTCCCTAAGCCCCTAACTTACTATGGGGTCTCTATAGTTTTCTCCTGTGGGTTCCTCTATGGCTATGGACGACATGTTCGTGTAACACGATCAAAAGTCGTGAATTGTTAGAGGAATCCAAGTATCGTGTGGATCCATTGTGTACAATGTATACAAATTACCCTTTGTGCGAATAACAATGAAGATATCCCTAATATTGCAAAGGCACATGCTCATACCTCAGACAAAATAAATGTCTGAGGCTCATACTGAGAAAATGCGTTTCAGTGAAATTTATTAAAGTAGGTACTCATACATAACCATCAGAGTTCTGAGCTTTTGTCATACGTGTAAATTCTCGGGAAACCCGTTACAGAGCAGTTTACTACAAATGTACTACTACTCGTAGCTTAGCAGAGAGTATTTAAATACCGAAGTATTTTATAGTTGTTTGAATAGTCATAGTTGATTCAATAATATAGACAATTTAATTACTTAGGTAGGCTTAATTTCAGTGTTGATCGTCTCTGTCCTAGATGAATATTATATACTAGACTAGATTTATATTCTTTAGGCTATATAGGTAGAGATCATTTTATCAGTCTACTTTCTACCAGTAGCACCAGAACATGCCTTCTTCTGGTGCTACTGGTAGAAAGCTTATGCTCTCTTCGGTTAAGACCTAGCCACAGATTACAGAAATACCTAGGGTTTGACGTCTGATTACATCATCATTTAACTGTAATTGTTTTGTGCTCTACATATTTGCATACATTTTCTAATTCTGTGCAGAACTGAAACATTGTGTTACAGCTAGTGCACAGCGTAAACACAACATGATTCATTGGCTCGCCTGCCCCACATTCTGGAATATTAGGGACTAAGCCCACCACCTCAGCCGTACAAGAAGAATAAACCCTAAAAAATAAATGGCTCTTTAGATGACACCAGACAATGGCCTGAAGAACCCAAAGGGGTCTTGACCGATATCCGATAATTATCCGGTTGTGTGGTCAGCAATAGGTCTAGCAGAGGGGGCTTATGGTCTACTCAATCCAGTATGCGGGTGAACTTCGTGAAAAATTGAGTAAAATCATAGGCGATGGCAAAGATATAAAATTCGATGCGTGGACTTCGTGCCTCGGTGGCTTAGTTGGTCATGGCGTCTGACACGGATATGTCGGATAAATGATTTTGAGTTTTTGAGTTTGGAGGACGCGGGTTCGAATCCCGCCCGAGTATGTGCCCATTTTTCTCTCTAAAATTAAAATGTTTGGTATCGCTAAGCAGGCGTTAAGGTTTAAAAAATCTTCGGAATACTTTAGTCCAAAGTTCAACTAATTGAACTTAGAGTTAAACTTAGTGGAATAAGATCCTTTGAAATATGTGGAGAAAAATCGAATTGAATCCTCCAGGGGATCCATGTGGACAAAAAGTCCAAATAAGCCCCTCGGGGAAACCATGTGGAAAAAAACCAAATTAATCCCCTATGGGATCCTTGTCAGGGATGCTAAGTGGACGGAAGGGACTAGAGCTGACAAAAGTGACATAAAGCCGCCATTTTTTCGATTTCCATCAACATTAGTTGTTAGTAACCGAGATACATAGCTCTACTGATCAACACGCTATCAAAAATATTGAGGTCGATTGGGGATGAAATTTTAATCAACATTTTTCTAAGTCTTAAATTACGTTTTTGCAAAATACCTAGTTAGCGTACTGTTTAAGAGATTATGAAATGAACATGTATATTAAAATAAAAACGAGGGGCCAGATCCTGTATTATTTTGCAATGCGAAAATAAATACGAATTACGATGGTGATTATTGGTTATAATGTTTATGGTTACACAGTTTTCTTGACGCAACGTTAAAAACTTAAGTCAGTGAGAGGTATGGGCCATTAACTATTAGTTTGAGTTGGAGAATAGATAAAGTCGCTCAAAGTCCAGATATGAACTATAAAAACTGTGATAGCAGCCGAGGCAGATGGCTTGATGTGGCTTGAAGCACGGAAGTAGTTAAATACTTGGATATACGTGTAGGCAATATGGCTCATGGTTACTTTGTTTCAAGCGTAATTGGGGCGAATGTTATTGCAACATTTGCAACCGAAGTTTTCACAGAAAGAAGTGAAATAGCGTTTAGTATTAAATGTTTGGCTTGCGAAATCCGCTACATTCTGTAATGGAACACAGTTGCGTTGATGTTGAAATGCAATAGCAAGCTAGAGTATGCCTAATGTAACCTACTTAATATGTATTAGCTGTTGATTCGTTAACGGTTCGTTTGGAGTAATAATATTTTGTGTTGTATGATTAACGAGTGCATACCAACGTCCTTTTTATTATGGACCTCATAATAAACGTCATGCCTGCCCATATCGAACAGTCATAGTACTTACACTGCGTTCGTCACCAAGCACTCGGCCTAACCACTCAGTACCTAAACTACAGCAGGTATGATAACACCTAAGGTACTGGTTGGAGGCAAATTGGTAGCAATATGGTGGTACCTTAGAGACTCAAAGACGGATTCTCGCAGGCTTACCACCAAGTATATCGGATCTCCCAGCCTTTTACGATTGACGTCCCGATCATGTAGTGGATCTTCTTTAACAACCCAACTACAAAGAAGAATACATAATTGCATATGAGCCGCCACTCAGCAATGTGTAGGTAAGCTGTGCTACGAATTGAAAAATAAGTTATGTATATATTAGAAGTGTCTACTTACCGCGTTTTAAATAAACACAACCACTATCGAGAAAACGAAGGTTATTCTTTTCAAATCTTTTTGTACCATGTTTTATTGTAATACATATAAATAAGTATTTCGATTTCAAGCCTATTTCGAGTAAAACTCTGTGCCTCTAATTTCAAGAATTATTTTATCGCCTGAGGCTGATAAGGGTAACGCCCAGTTACTTTAAAAATTAGTAGCAGAGATTTTAACACTATTTCATTGATTGATTGAAATTTGGTTTTCCTATGGTACCTGAAGTGCAAAAAAAATATAAGTAATATCTTTTTAGGGCATCACGTTGAATTTTAACATAATGCTATTAATTATTCAATGCATTTACCTCGGTTTGTAAGGTACAAATTGCGCTAGGATAAACATTAGTCTATTATGTTTACCTATCTTCGTAACTTCCTTTGCTTTGATTATTTGCTTAATCAAAGCTTTTTCTCTAAAGGCTAAAAGTTATGACAAGTAATTTAGTCGACGTTTTATATCTCGAAAAATAATCTTGCATTTCTATCAAAGTAGAAGAAACTGATCAAAGATAAAATGTTTCAAAGTTTTCGAACATCATAGAAAGTGCAATAAAATCTGGAAAGCGTCGGCGTCCAGCGGTCGTTGACCCCTTCTGTTTTTAAACGTTTTGCCTAGTAACTAGCATATAATCTGTCGGTATACCTCCAAAAGCTATATCTGGGAATGGGAACTACGCACGAAATATGCAGGACATACCTCAGCTAGAATGTCATAACTCGCGGTGATGAGACAGATCACTCAACAAAACGTTTAAGAGAGGAAGAACTTTGATCAATAAAAGTTCATGGTTGTTGAATTAGATTGAATATAGTAGAGTATTAATGTTAAATGGGTTGTTTGTAGAATAGGAACTTGGCAAGGAAGAGTTAGACGAAAATTACGATGCGGAAAAACGATTTCGCCCGACCGACGGACTTGTCTGGAGAATTTAAAGATAACTATCTAAAACAACTATACTTGAAGAACATTTACAAGTCTACAACAATAATAAATGTATCAAAAGTTTTCGTGCTGGTCATTTCAGGGCACCATAAAACTGTGATATGCCCGAGAATCTCAGAATACAGAATAAGTATAAGTCTGTCGATGGTTCACTCTCAGGTTTATAGTCTTTCTCTGAGAATAACAAACATTATTTTTTTAACAATGTATCTATCCAAAATGCTCTATAGACAAGGTTAAGAAACGGTATACTCAGCTATTGGTAAGAAAACAAGATACATGTACATGAAATGATATGATGATATAAATAAGAAATTGCATGTTAGGCTCTTAAGTACTAGACCTCTTATTCTCTGCCAGCAACAGACAGTAGCTAAGGAAGTATTAGCACCAATAATAAAGGAACAAACAACAAATCGGTTAATAAATAGCTTATACAGGTATAACAAAAGCTGACTAAAGCTCTAGACAAAGGAATGTGCGTCACACCCCACTAAATACAAACAACATACAGTGACGCATCACTCATCCGAAGACAGACGCGTGTGTGGGATCCGATATGCACCATCTGTTATCTGGAAACAATTATAGCTGATATTGTAAAATTTATTGAATTTTTAAACCAGAAGTTGAATGACCATTTGGGCGTACTTTTAGCTACTTCAAAACTCAGAGCGGACATGTCCATACTGGAGCAAATCTGCAACCGCCCGTCTTCAATGATTAAAATCTTTGATGAGCTCTGTCTTACATTATTTACAATTTTACATACAGTAATCATGATGAAATGAAATGTCATGAACAGTAAAATGTTCGCTTACAATCTGTGTAGTGTAATTCATATTAAAGACACAAATAGAACAAATAAGTAACAAATAGAAGTAAAGCTGCTTGGTCACATAAGACAGGAAGTAAACGTGTCGCACGGTGATGTACAGGGAACTTGGGAAGCTGCGTTGGATTTCATCACAATGGCGCGATGACAGGCGGTGAACGTGCTAATTGCCCACGACAACCGACAAAACGTTGGCGTGTGGGCCAGGCGGACGCACCGGGATGCTTTATTAGTCTAGCTAGATCTACAAAGCGCTCCCTTCACAATCTCCGAGGCGCTCCCTTTTATTTATCATATAATCATCCTTATGAAATACTGCATTTGATAACTATTTTACGTAAACTTCGTGCTATAGTATTACATTTCATCTTCAATCAACATTTACAACACATCAAATTACTGCTGTCATTATTATAAAAATCATTTAGACATAAACCTATATATCGGTCATGAGAGTATCTCATAAATATATGAACAGAGGGTATTGTAATGGCACATGAAAAATTCGGTTTTTAAGTCGAATAAAATACAAAGAAAATTGAGTCTTCAATACAGAGACCTAAAGACGAGAATTTGGTCGAGACGAATGTTTTCAAATACGACGTTATGGAATTGAGTGAAACTGAATCTAAAATAGAACCAACTGCTCCGCCTCAGCGAGATACGTACATTTTTGGAAATCAAATAAAAGCATTGCGTTTAAAAATACATTGGAAACAAGGTTGCGTGTAAATAGAGAGTGAACTATGTTCCGGTGTGCCACACAAAGGTCATTTTTACTATGATGATTACATGATACGGTATACTAATTAAGTAAGAACATGATAAAGGGTCTGATTTAAAATAGGAAAATGGAAATTACTTCTAATTTAATTTCATATAAATAGCGTGTAACAAAGATTTAAAGTAACAAAATAGAGCAGTAAAAAGGTAGGAGTGGTTTTCGGGTGTGGATAATATAAAGAATGACGTCGCTACAAGCTGTAAACGCATTGAAACGGCATGTTTTGTGCCCATTGCTTTTTTATTTACTGTTGATTAAGAAATTTTGTTTTCCTTGATCAAGAATGTTATGTCTATTAATAAAAATGCCTGTAATAACGTACATCTCTTAGATAAGGAATAAACACCTGGAAAATCGATTTTACTGCTCATGCAATAATTTAATTATACGTTTCTTACCAAGAACCCAAAGTAAGTTAAATAACCAATTTTTAGATTTACTCTGGATATTGTGCTATAAATAACAGCATCTACCGTGAGAAGGTGGAAAAGTGTATCAGAGTTTATTTATCAAGCTTCCCGAAAACTCATCTGACATCGTCTGAAAGGTCAGGAATCAATTACTAATCCAACACATCTAGAGGAATTTAACTCAATCAAACAGCAAGGACAAAGAAGTCACCACCAGAATGAATAAAGTCAGTTCAAGGCCGATCAAAGACCCTTCCAAACAAATAACTAAAGTGAATCAAAATATTGCGCGGGCGCACCGCGAGAAACGGACGTCACTGTACTAATGCTGAGCTAAATCTGCATTAACAACATTTAGTTATAACTGTACTAGATATATATGTGTAAGTTCATAAACAAGATCTCAGATAGATGTGAAGCTTAGTGTGTTTATGCACACTGCTGTATCATGTGTGGATACGCATGATACATCTCTGATATTCTGTTCTATAGCTACCTCAATTAGAATTTGTTGATCTCTCAGAAGCCCGTTGCTCTCTATGACAAATTGTCGTCAAAGATTAATTGTTTTCTATCGTGATTCATAATTTGCTTTTGCTCACAGATCCACTATGATTACTACATCGTTTAATTAAAATATTCTTCTGCAATCGTTTCTAACGAATGCTGTAATTTAACATAGTGCAATTCATGTGGGATTATCTTAACATGACATAGTTATTATTAAGTGCAGCTTTATGAAAACTTATAGCCACACAACTATTCAATATAATAGCATCTTTTAGAGCTTGTTACAATTTATTAAATTTCAAACTACGAATAATAATAAGTATTCGTAGATTTCAGATGAACTTATTAATTATTAACTAATAATAAATAACTAATTAGTTTATTTAAAATTATTAATTATTTTAAAATATTTTGATGATTGCAATCTCATTTTTGTTGAAATACATTCAGTAAATAAGAAGGTTAAGAGAATTTGAAATTCTCTAACATTGAAAATTTGGATATGAAGATACCATAGCAGTCCAAGCGGCGGCTGTATAAATGATAGCTTACAGGAAGATTATATATGACTGGTAAGAAATAATAGAGAGCCAGGAGAGATACATTCTGTATCCAGCCCGAAAGATAAGTAGAGAAAGAAGACTATTCAGCGGGCTGGCTATATGGACTAAATTTATATTACAGAATCAGCCGATAATAGCATTGTCATACGATGGGGCAGATTGAATACATTGAAAAAACACCGGAAAAGCCAGCCCGGGTGGCTGCACTGACAGTCACACAGTACACAAAGTCAGTAGGTGCAGCTCATGTCTGACTAGACTTTAGAAAGAAAGACTAGAATTTAATCAATAAGTAAGCAAATTGAAGAACATAAATAATGATCAGTTATGTCCACGTTACAGTTTTTTAAATTATCGTTGTTAGTACTTTATGATGTTATGATGAGAACGAACAATAAAATACATACATACCTATACCTGCCAGAAATGTTGCCATATATTTCTGGAGTCATCTCATCAATCATTCAAATTATACGATCCTTATACAATAAATAAACCTCCCTAATGAGTACCCTGATGCGGATAATTAATCACCAGATATAATTTAGCGCGATTTGTGCGAGGCTGTCCAGTGCCAAATACGATATAGGTGGTGGAACATGACTTCCTACTTATAGAGTGGTATTCTTGGGAAGCACGTGAGAACTACAAATAATGAGACAATATGAATATAAACAAACAACCAACTTTGAATATTAGAACGGAAGTTCAGATTTCCCTTGAATTTAAATGATAAATACTATTTAGATACCTATATATTCTATAGGTTAATTATAGTAGAAAAACATTGTGATTGAGCAATGGAGTTGTGATGAGAGCATCGAGGAACATGTGTGGTTAAAATGAGGAATGCACTGTTATGCGATGTGGAGTGAATGAATTTTGAGCATGTCTGTTTGTTACTTCTTCACGTTGAAACGCCTCAAAGGATCTGTGTGAAATATTGATTGGATAAGACACTGCAATAACACATTGACTACTTTTTGAACCTGAAAATGATCTAGTTGTCTTCGAGATCGTGATGGTAGAGTCGTGGACGCATTGAGTTTAACACAAGCTATACAGATATGTTATGCATCTTGAACACTGATATTTATTTTTAGATCTTCAAATTGATTTATTCCAATGTCCACCTTTAAATTGGGACGTAAAGTCTCAAGGGCAGCGCGTCATCAGAAATCTGGGCCGACACGGTGGGCCGTAAGATAGATCAGTAGTAAAACTGAGGCGGAAATACTGAGCAATCAAACTACTGGAAAATGCACCATGTGGTTTTATGGTTGAATGGAATCGCCAATCGCACAGTGAAATGCGGGTCGATGGAGATCTAGAAGGAAGTTTCGTTGAAATATTGTTCTTATGCGCGTTAGCTACAAAGTGTCTCAGAAAATCAGCAAATCTGCTGAAAACGCAAAATAAGTTATTCTGAGCGCAGCCATTATTGTCAGAAGCATTGGCACGAATGTGATAGACATAAAATAAAATGGTTGTGATTTTGATAAAATATGTACATGAATATGAGGTCTTATTGAGACAGGTCCATATATCGTGTACAATGTAGATCTGTTAAAGCTTATGGTAAGTTTTCAGCTTTTAGTTCAAAGTGCCGTTCTAATGTTCATCGTTCAATCTTTTTACACGACAAGTATAGGTAAAGTTCCGTTCCAAATTAACAAAATGAGTGTTCTTGCAAAGTGGAAATCGTAAAAAGTTACATAGCGATAAACTAGCTACATGGTCACTCACTATTATAGGAGATTAAAAACATATTTAGAACAATATGAGCACACTACATGGTAATTATCAGCGCTGGATTTTATATATCTTAGTATATTATTTGAAAACTATTTCTAATTATTTGGCACACATCCAACATGTACAGATTATATTTTTATTGTTTGTTGATCTGAGTTCTGTAAATTAAAGATTGTGATAATATTACAATACTTGTGCCTGTGGTGTTACAGATGGCGAAAGGCTGCGTCAATATTTTATATAACAAAGTAATTTTCTTTGTATCCCAGATATGAATCTGTATTTTGTATTTAAAAAATTGCATAGCCCACCAGCGTGCAAATACTGCCCGTGTACCTACTGACCTTATTTTTCTTCACCTTTAGCAAGGCTTTTAGATTAGTTTTATTTTTAAGTAGTATGTACTATGTATATTTAGCGGTTGTACTTTAATTTTATTTCTTTTCCTTTATATACGAATTTGTGCGATTGTACTTTGCACAAATTGAAGTAAATATTTATAGGTGCATCAAGTACTTTATAATTCAAGTAATCAGAGTCAAAACAATCACATAAATATTATGTCATGTATATATGTCATTAGGTAACTGTCCTGTCTAAGTCGCGTTCTAGTAAAACTATGAAGGCAGCCGTGCGAATCTCTAATGATTCGTCGTTGCACTCGTCGACGAGCTCACCGACGTCAAATACTTTACACACGTACACAAGGTTTTTTTTCCAACGTTACTTGGCATCTCGTCACTTGTTTCACGGATGTTGTCAAAGATGCAACGATGTTTGTTCTTAGAAATGTATCGCGGGTAGTACTAAAACCTAAAACTTTCTAGGACGATGAACGACGAATTCACAAAAACAGTGTTTCATACCCTTTTCCCACTCTCGTGCACCGTTGCGACAAGGTAACGGTTAATAATCCCCATTATTACAAGTCAAAACACGATGAAATAAAATCTGTGTCGTCATTAGTATTTTTTAACCTTTTTTTGTTAATAGTATCAGTTTTTACATCATCCATTCCATTTGAAGTTTTTAATACTAGGTACTCGTATTGTATTCTCTTTAGCAGATACGGCGACGTATGGAATGATTGCTTTTATATATCAGATTAAAATACAGTTACGGTAATTGTTTTATACGATAATTTAGTGATTGACTAGCAGAACAATTAGACATTGGCTAATTATATTTTTTACTGACTAGGGACAAGTTAAACACAGAACATATTTAAATTTCCATTGCATTGCATGGTATCTTACTGAAATCAAAATTCTTGTCTTGATAGAATTTTTAACGCAGTTTGTACTATATTTTTCACCCGACTTCCAATACGAGGCAGTTCTCAAGTCGACGTCTATATTTTTTTTCATGTATGAACACGAATAACTTTTTACAGAGAAGTCCGAATTTAATCTTTCATATACCGTGATAATTAAAACAAAAGATTTATGAATAAAACGGACGTAAATGTACGTCTCTGGTACGCAAAGAGTCAATAACATTTTTTTGTTTGTTAGAGTATTAGCAGATGGTATTTAGTAGAATATCCGAGGTGTTATCATTTAAATTTCATCAAATTCGGTGAAGCTGTTTTTGAGCTACAATCCAATAACTGAAAAGTATTTCGCCTATCTTGATGATATCGTGAATGATGATAAATGACAATCGATCCCGTAAGTAGCATGGGTCACTAAAAATGGTGAAAAAAATATATGTTTACCAAAAAATAGAACAGACTTCAACCCTAAAAAGTGTGAAATAATTAGTAGAAGTCGGTAAACATTTTAACAGGAAATATTTAGAAAAATACAGCAAAGTAATTTAAAGTAACCTTAGTATATTTTTAAAGCCCCATTTCAACTCAAATTTATAACCCAATAATTCGGATCGATTGACCCACTCAGATCAAAGATACAGATTTGCATCTTGACATTATTTTCATACAATATAGCAAAAATATTTCTCCTAGACCTAGAAAGAGTTATAGGAAGTGGCATAGAGATCAGTGAACGTGGGCGAATCTGTTCAACCTTCGCCAGTGTCGGCCAGGAATGTTCTGCGTTTATCCCATTTATTATGCTGCGAGTGACAAATCGTGACTGTATAAATAAAGAAGATTTCTCTATTATGAGTGTTATGTTGTTGGTTAAACTGGATATGATAAATGTGGGTCTGGTAGATACGGCAATGTACCTTAAACAGGAGAGAAGTGTGCATAAGGTTTTCAGATCCTATCAATGTAAATTTCTGACAAATTCCCTGATATTGCACTATATTTTTCGTATCAAAGTTGTTAATGGTATGCGAAGAACCGATAAACGATGGGGAAGAAAGGTTATTAAGTGGCGACCATGCACCGGGAGACGTAGTGTAGATTGGCCCCCACTAGATGGACTGACGTCCTGTGGTAGACCTCGTCAAAACCGCGGATCGCTGGATGCGCAGGAAGCATGTAGCCGTTCCAAAGTGGCGTTCTATTGGGGAGGCATGTGTTCAGCAGTGAATGTCTTCCGGCTGATAATGATGATGATGCTGAAATATTAGGAGTTGATTTTAAATTATAGTTTTCAGGAACGTGAAGACTTTGTAAAAAACTCCGTGAACTGAGTAATTCCCGGTTTTTAAGTTTGAAATAAAAAATTTGGATAATAATCTGTATTTTTATTTCAAACACAATACACAAATGTAAAGTTATCATATTCAAATCATATTGTTTTTTTCGTAGTTCCCTTGTTAACAATATCAGTAAATCGAAAAACTATTTAAAAGCACAAATCATTAATAATCAATGACAATAATAATAAATAAAATAATATGAGACTAAAATTGGCAGGTGCCGTATTCTCGTCCATAGTCTTATATCTCCCTTATCACCTATAGGATCATAACCTTCTTAGCCTTCTAATTTTACCCCTTTTTGTAATAGATAATCCATGTCACTGTCATCTCAAATTCTGTTTTTATACACTTTTGTATGTTTTATACCAAACAGGCCTCTAAGTGTTGGCTATAGCCCCACTTATGCCTTTGTAAAGGACCGGATAACAAATGCGTGAAATAAAATGAATAAAATAATAATAAAACAGCAGGGGCGGCTTTGTGGCGAGCCGTCGGTGAGTGGTGACACCGTAGACCCTGATGCTCCCTGGAGCTAAATGAGACCCCTGACCCCCGGCTTGCCTTAATTGGCCGTCTAGGGGTGGAGACGCAAGAGCAAGTAACAAAAAGCTCCAAGGGTGGAAGTGTTAAAGGGCATAACACCGGTAGTAGCGCTCTAGTAAAACCGCAGCACTTCTCTCGACACCCTTTAGCCATCCACACCAACGTTGCCCCTTTTGTCACCATTGATGGTGGCCCTTATGGGGGGCCTATTTAGTGGGTGATAAGTCACCACCTGCCTTAATATTTTAGGATAAGACTGAAATTGGCAGGTGCTGTAATCTCGTTCATAGCCATCTATCTTCCTTACATGTATAAGTTCATATCAATAGCCTTGCCATTTAACCCATTTTTGGAATCGATAATTCATGTCACCGTCATCCCAAATTTTGTTATTTACCCTTTTGTATATTTTATACCAAACAGGCCTCTAAGTGTTGGTCATAGCAGCACTTATGCCTTTGTAAAGGACCGGATAACATAGCCGTGAAATTTTTTAAATAAAAGAATAATAATAATAAATAATAATTAATCCTTGATGCATAGGTACATTACAATTATTGTAATGAATGCATCAAGGATGCTCCCATGAACGTTTCTCATTGTACTTCTAAAGATTACTGTTAAGTTTAAAAATAAAAAGAGGCTTAATAAAGGACTTAATAGAAGCTGGAAGAAATTTGGGTTATTCTTTACAAAAGCGTCCTCCGCCCCCACCCACCGCCTCCTCCCACTTTAGGTGCGTTCGTTTAGCTTATGAGGGCATTGGTGGCGTTGTCATTGATGGCTCTTTTGTTAAAGCGTTCGTAAAGCTCAAAAACGTTATTTTTGCCACTTTTGCCAATACCCTATTCGAAAGCTCAACTGAGCATAAGACCTAAAATCGCATGAATATGCTGTCAAATAACGATCTTCTTCTTCTTCTTATGTGGCTTTTTAACGTGGCAAATAACGATCACAAACAACCATGCTCCTGACGTGGGTCAAAAATTCCTCTTTTTTAGCTTTCCGACCGCTGAACAAAAAGAGGCATGAATGACATTTTCACCCACAGATTCCCAATTCGAACGCCCCTTGTGAGCGTTTTTAGCGTTATTTTCGCCAAAAACGATCAGAAGTGATCTATTCGAACGCACTATTTAACGCCTATTTATCGCGATGACGTTCTACTCGCCTACTCGGGGCCGCGCGATATAAGTACTTTGCTTCAGTATTGCACGTTTCCTAGCTTTAGACGTTCTAATAATTTACGAAGCGATACTATCATTTAACCTACATCATAACTTGGATCTTACCTAATTACTTAAGTAAACACTTAAGTAGTTCAAGTAATTATGTAAGGCAGGTGATTATTATCTTAATCTCGGCATTAAAGTACTTTATAAACGTTCATTACTGATGAACATGCATGCAGTCAATGCGAAAATTTAGATAAAAAAGGATTTATTTATTTATTGAGAACATAAAAAAAATATAGGTAATAGGAAGATGTATTTATAAATAGAATAAAATGAAAAGAATACGCAAAAAATAGAAGTCAAAGTGTTGCTCTCTTATTTTAAGGTGTGTAATGTTTAAGAATTCATGTGGAAAATCATATACTTCATATCGGGTACCTATTGGAGTGCGATAACTGCTGGTATTATATTTTTACTATTTATTAGTGTTTTCTTTTTCTGATTTATCTATACCTATATGTTTTCTGTATACCCTTATGATAGTTGATCGTACATTATTTAAAAATGTTCGTTTTGTCAGATAGGTACTTATTTATAACTAGTTGACCCGCCCGCGGCTTCCCCTCGTGGCCTCGCGGGATAAGACGGATTTAAAATAAAAGTAACCTTTATTATCCAATAACTTTTTTATTTATGAACCGATTGACATAAAACGAACACTAAATGTTAAGTGAAGCTTATCAAATATAGAGAGATATTAGCGTGCACAAACGCACAGACAATCAAACTAACAGATAAACAGACAAAAAATCTAACAATATTTTTATATTACATTTTATTGTCGTTTATAAAAGTCCCAATATTTTTTCTCATATATATTCCACGTACAGACAGCGATCCGTTACATTTTTATTATATGTATAGATGTACCCTGTGAAAGCGATATCCATAGCTTGCTAAACGCAGCAAATCGATTTGATTCCGATTGATAGAACAATTTGATTTGCGTTCGATTTAATGTCGATTATGGCTATTAGAGCGTGACGTAAGTTCATAATATAAACTGTATTCGTTTATTAAGTACAAAGGCACAGTGTGAAAAACAATACTCGCTTATTTCCAATTCGAGGGGTGGATTATTTTATTGATTATACCTATACAAAATCTATTTATATACAACCTACAGAAATACATTATAACTTATTATAAAAATAGCAAAAATACATTCAGTCGTATTCGTGTGTCGTGTGAAAATTATTTGAAAATTTTTAAATCAACGTCCATTCTATTATTTAAGATACCTGCTCAAAATACCTATTAATATTCTAAAAAATATATAGAAGGGAACCACAAATCAAAACATTATCTAGTATATATTTTATTTTTTGTTGATGTTCTCAAAAAGCGCTAAATCAATTTAGATAAAATTTATATAGGACCAACTCTGGGGTGATCTACCAATGGAATGATAGCGTATATATAAAAAAACACAAACAGTCGAAACCACCTTTTTTGTTGGAGTCGGTTAAACATAAAAATTCTACCTAAGTCAATTTACTTGTATAATTATACTGTGGCTACATTAATTTATTTATTTACAGAAATTTATTTATTCATTATCTAATTTGAATGAAATATAATTATTTGGATTATTTTTATATGTACATAATGTAATTAATTGTGATTGTTGTTAATAACATATGGCCCCAAGCTAGTCGAAATAAATGATTTTATTATTATTATTAATTTCTCTGAGCCAGAAATAGTTCTCTACAGAAAACTATTTGCGTAATGTTTTTGTACAAAAATTACAATTATACTATGCGATTTCTCAAATCTACTGCGTTTTCCTTCTTCTATGCCAATTTTCTCATTACCGTTCCGAAACTAATTTAAATACTTTCTGCTAATGGTACATAACGGAACCAAAGCAAAAAAATAAAATAAAATAAAGTACAAACGGTACTAAAAAAGGTTACTTACAGTATTAAAGTAATTTTGTTGTCCAATGTCGCACAAAAAAGCATTTGCGGTGACAAACCAGTCCGGTAACGGGAGTCTGGCCGCGAGTCATGCAAATCTGGCACCAAAACTGGGTTGTTCCGAGTAACACCTATTCCGAGATTAACCCTTTGCAAAAAATACTTGAACATTTTAACGGGCTTTGTGAGACGCCTGTCTCGGGTTCGATCCCCAATCAGGTGAAACATTTTTGTGTGCATGAACATGTCTGTTTGACCCGGATCTGGGTGTTTATATGGATATGTGTATAAGTTTATATCATCAGGTTACCTACAGGATCTAACTAGTTTGCGATCTGAAGACCTTATGTGGATTTTGTCCCATATTATTATTATCACTGTTATTTCATTTTTTTCCGATTTTGTATCCGGCCCTTTACAAAGCCATAAGTGGGGCTACAGCCAACATTAGAGGCCTGTTGGATTATAATATACAATAGTGTATAAATTGTAGAAACAGAATTTGGTATGACGGTGACATGATTATTTATTACAAAAATGGGTAAATGGCAAGGCTATTGATATGAACTTATAAGTGATAAGGGAGACGGCTATGGACGAGACTACGGCACCTGCCAATTTCAGTGTCATCTTAAAATATTTAGGCAGGTGGTGACTTGTCATCCACTAAAGCCCCCATAAGGGTCACCCCACCATCATCACCTCACCACCATGCGGTTTCACTAAAGCGCTACTTCCGGCGTTATGCCCTTTAACACTCCACCATTCGAGGTTTTTATTACTTGTTCTTGCGTCTCCATCCCGGACAGCCAATTAAGCCCAGCCAGGAGTCTCATTTAGCCCCAGGGAGAATCACCGACGGCTTGCCAACCGCCCCTGCGGTGGATGGTAGCCCCTGGTCACATTATTACTCTAACTAAAAGACAATGTGCAAAAATATGCGACATACACGGTCATAGATTTTGATCGCTTTGACTTAATAGTTAGTTTTTTTCACAGCTGGAAGAGATCGTAGATCCGAGATTTTTTTATAAAGTTCAACTTTATACATTTACGTATTCCTGAGAAAAACGGTCTGGACAGACAGACAGACATATACGAATAGACAGACAGCAAATAAATCCCACAAGGGTTCCATTTTCCTTTTGAGGTATGGAACCCTAAAAAGCACATGATGGGCGTGTTAACCCCTTCCTCATCTCATACTCTACTCTTTAGGTACGCAACGCGTGTCGTGCACGATTGTGTTGAATTCTTGATGGTACCGATTTTAAAAGTTACAGAATAATTACGTTAAGTAAGTGCAGCTATAGTTGAATCTCATCTGCCGATACGGAACAATATACATTATAACTATACATACATCCCAAAAAAAATATTACAATAACACTATATACTATATTTTTTTTGGGATGTATGTATAGTTATATGATGGGTCGGCTCGCAGAAGGGCAGGCCTGCCATGTCATAATAATTATAAGTATTATAATTTTTAAATTATGATATGGCAGGGAAATTTATAAAACATATTCCCTGAAATATTAAACAATTTACCGTATCTGACTGTATATATCATTTTACATTGCCGTATTACCTTCAAGTGCGGTAAATTGTTCCGGATTACACATATTTTTATTCTTATTCCGTGTGGGGACGCTAAGTCACGGTAATATTACTCATAGCATTACCGTGGTCTTACGGCGCCGGTCCCAATAACCTATCTATCGTCGGTTTACCTTACTAGAGATAGGCATTTGACACTATTTGTATGGACTTTATGTCAAATATCTATCGGTAGTAAGGAAAACTGTGGATAGATAGAATATTGGGATACCCCAATAGTCCTGCACTGACGTCCCGCTTGGGGGGATTTGTGCATATTTAACACATTTGCATATTAATGGGACTGACTGCCTTTCAACAAAACAGCTTAATTGAAATACCTTACAAAGCAAGTACTGAAATAGTCGTTAAATTTGTCGAGTTGCTAAGATCGATAAAAAATCGTACCAACCCTAGCAAGTATGAAAGTCAGATCGATGACTTATTCGATCGTCAAATTGTCGACAATGCATCGATTATTACGAATTGTTTGCATTCCACTATGCGTCCTTCTATCATTTGAAGATTTCTACGAGCATTTCGCTCTTCTACGATCAAAAGAAGGCCGAAGTCTATTTTTTTATTGAACACTAGCTGCGCCCTGCGGTTACACCCGCATGGTGATGGATGATGACGAGGTTGATGAAAATTATCCTGTGTTAATTCAGCGCCCCATCTCCCTCCATGCCAAATTACATCAAAATTGGGCCAACCGTTTGAGCGTAAGAGAATAACAAACATTAATTCATCCATAAAAATAAACTTTTGCGTTTATAATATTAGTAAGATCAAATGCAACTAAACAATATCGCCATTCCCGTCGCCTGTCGATAAGCATATCGAGATCATTTTCAAAGCTGATAAAACAATCGTTAAAATCGGTTAAGTAGACGATCTCAAATGTTATTTAACAGTTCCATGCTAGGGTTATCGTTATACGTAATTATAAAAGCTTATCAAATTTGTCTGCCGATCGCGTAATTTTGTTACTTACTTGCAATAATCGACAAAAGATCGATATAGCCAGTTTTTTTGAAGTATGACGAATTCAAGACTCAAATTTATCGATCAGTAGGTTCGGTACTTGCACTGCAGGAATTTAAAACGATCATGATAGGTGGGGAAATACGCGATAACCCCGTTCTGCCGCGTGCCGCGTGCGTATATATCTGTAGTCCGTAGCAATGATATAATTGCGAAAGTGTGTTTGTCGGCTTGTCGTACTTTTTGTTTTTCTTAAAGTAGATAGATAGATTAGATACATTAACTCTTCATTGTAACACTACATTACATATAAGTACATTTCGATACAATTGTATACACAAAAATATCTATCTATCAGTATATAAAGTACTGAATCGGATAAACAAAGCACTGAGATAGCCCGGAAAAGGGCATAGGTTACTTTTAATTACGGAAATTAATCCTGTAGGATAGTCAAAATGTGCGCGAGCAGAAGTTTTGTGTGAGCTATTTTCTACCCATATACGCAATTATTTGCCATTCAAAAATAGTCTAAGTTACAGTAACTATTCAAACACGAATCTTTTTTTTATTATCTTTATTTATTTATTTAAATTAGGGACTTTTGTCGCTTAGCGACCATGTCAAGCCTGTGATGACTAAGTATAATGTTATCACGTTAACTTTGAATTATTACTTATCTTCTAATTTTATATAAAAATCTCGTTAAAGTCATAACCATAAGTCATAAGTCATTTGTTTTTTTTTTGTATTTGCCATAATAGGTTGGTTAACATCATCCATCACCACGCAGGTTAAACCGCAAGGCGCAGCAGTCCTAAATAATTTACCTCAACTTCAAACCTCCAGCTAAAGCCAGCATGTACCTAAATGCAATCGAAATGTCATGAGTAGCGGTAACATTTTGCAAGTCACGAAGCAATCACACCTATTAATGCTGTTGAAATCTCCCATTTAAATTGCAATAACATACTTGCAACTTGAAATACATTTAATTTCGCCACGCCTTACCAATGCTGTATGTTTTTCTTACAACGTAATCAAAACTTATAGGCCGTAACAGAAATTTAACGTGCGAATTATATTTTCAATGCAGACCCACTAAATTGTTGACAGGAAAAATTAGAAAGAAAGAAAGAAAGAAAATACATTTATTCATAGCAATACAACAAAACAGATAATATTCATAGTTATCAGGTAGTAGCTAGTATTAGAGTAGTATTGCCACGAACCAGCCCCAACTCAGCAATGCTGGTTGCGGACAACCGACGCTGGTCTTAAATTAAAGAAAGGACTCATTCTCGATTGACAGTGTGAGAGAAATAGTGTCCGCATATCTTCAATATTTGCGTCCTTTTGGAAGAACACTAAATATTTACCATCCATATAAGTTTTACAAAGTAGTCAAGTTTAAAATATTTAGTAGTATATCATAGTTTAAATAATTATAATTTGATAAAATTAAAATAGTCAACGGTGATAAGTATAACGCCGGTATTCCTGAAAGACGCTCTATTGTTAAATCTCGAATTGAGTGGTTAAAATTTGACATTAAATGCCATGAGTACAAAATTTACTCCAGATTCAATTATCTACTGCTGGAATACAGCCCTTTGTTTATACTTTGTTGGAATTTTCGAATATATTTTACTGTCTAATCTCAACTCAAATCGAAATTCATATCTAAACGCCCTTCTAGACTTTGAATTATACATTGCTGGGGTTCCCCGTGAATGCTTTGGCATTTACTCTCAAGTTGCAACTTAAACTGAATTCTTATGTAAACGCCCACGGCATTCTCCAACTGCTGTGCTCGCGAGGTCTACTGTTCGCAGAACTACTAGTACCTACCTATTTATGTAATACGGTTTTGTATATATAACTATTTGAAAAACTTTATTTTCACCTAGAGTTCTGAAATTCCGATGTACCATTACAATAAATTAATATAAATCTTGAGCATTAGTCATACTTAGAAGGCTTGTACTTGTAGGTGTCATGTAAGTAAAAGGCAAAGACCAACCTGTTAAAAAGTTAATCTAAAAGAATGGCCATTGTCATCAGCAGCCTTATCCAAAGCAATTGCTTTATTGTAAGTAATCAATTGCAACAATCGATGCATACTATTATTAATTCAGTGGCGTTAGGTACGAGTAGGAACGTCAATTGTTACAAATTATAAAACTACCACCTAACTTAGTTGTAGACAATATTTGGGAAAAGTAACCTTAGATATCGATTAAATCGACAGTCGACAGTCGACAAAAGGATCGACAGTTGGTTTTATTTTTATAGTTAGTGTAGAAGCCTACATAGAAGTAGATTTATAGTTCTAAACTTTAATAAGTCATATACTCGTATAATCTAAGTTTCTAAATATCGCTTTAATTTTAACGAATTCAAAACTCACAATTGGTCAACCATATGTGGTGGCTGCGCTAAAGGTAAGGTCAAAACCAGAGTATATATGTATATATACGTCAATTTAATTCATAAATCTTTTGTTTTAATTATCACGGTATATGAAGGATTAATAGGGGTAGATTAATTATGACCACTAGATGTGCCTCTATTCCGACCAGGATGGCAGCCTTCCGCGCCAGGGTTTGACACTCCGGTATTTTCTGGAAGTAGCTACTCCCTTCGAATGACACTATTATCTATAAATTCTATGAAATAAATCTATACCATGTAGGCAGTCTTGACATACTTATATTCGAACTGTCGTATCGGATACAGAATCTGTCATGACTAGCTTCTTAGTAATAACTACACTACCTATCGATTTATAATATATACATATGTATATGCTATCTAAGAAACCTTTCATCAGCCATCGCTTTTACTAAAACCTTTCTTTCATTATGAAATGCAAATAAATATGCTCGTACAATAGATCGACCTACCTCTACTATAATTTATGAGCAACGGGCATGAGCAAGTGGGACGTCACAGTTCCATGCTCCGTGCACACCCATGTGGAGACGAGGTCGGCTCGATGGATGATTTATAGATGAGCTTTACTTGCATTATCGACAACACTGCCTATATTTGTTTTACTGACCACATTGCCCATATATTTTGTTACTGACTACACTGCCTATATTTGTTTTACTGACCACATTGCCCATATATTTTGTTACTGACTACACTGCCTATATTTGTTTTACTGACCACATTGCCCATATATTTTGTTACTGACTACACTGCCTATATTTGTTTTACTGACCACATTGCCCATATATTTTGTTACTGACTACACTGCCTATATTTGTTTTACTGACCACATTGCCCATATATTTTGTTACTGACTACACTGCCTATATTTGTTTTACTGACCACATTTCCCATATATTTTGTTACTGACTACACTGCCTATATTTGTTTTACTGACCACATTGCCTATATATTTTGTTACTGACTACACTGCCTATATTTGTTTTACTGACCACATTGCCCATATATTTTGTTACTGACTACACTGCCAATATTTGTTTTACTGACCACATTGCCCATATATTTTGTTACTGACTACACTGCCTATATTTGTTTTACTGACCACATTGCCCATATATTTTGTTACTGACTACACTGCCAATATTTGTTTTACTGACCACATTGCCCATATATTTTGTTACTGACTACACTGCCTATATTTGTTTTACTGACCACATTGTCCATAATTGTGTTACTGACTACATTGCCTATATTTCTTTCACTGACCACATTGTCCATAATTGTTTTACTGAATACAATGACAAATTTGTTTAGGTACTACCATTTCAATATTTTTTCGGACGACTGATTTATCTGATATATAAAATCGTAATTTAAGGAATTTAGGCGTTAGTCGGAATAATAATAATAATACCCTTAGCAGTGAATACAATTTTCTTAACAAAAAGATTTATGAATCGGTTTTTCTTCATAAGATTTAATTTACGCATCTTTAGTGCCTTATATCTTGAGTCCATACTCCATAGGTTCTCAAACTAAGCCTATCCGACCACATATTAAATACTAGTAACAGCATACTTGTAGTACTGAAAGACCAGCCGGCATTGAAGCGATGCCAAAGCTAGGAGAAGACACACGAAATTTCGGATACAACACTCCACCGACCTATAGATGGGTGAAGCTTATATGTATCCAGCCACTTACTATGTTCAACTAAGGCCAGCCGTAGATAAACACACCGATGCAAAGTTTAACGTTAATATTACACGTATACACTATGATAATAATTATTATAAAGAGGATAGATTTGTATTTTTGTATGTAACGAATAATTTTAAAGACTATTGAATCTATTTTAAAATGTTTTTGCCGTTAGAATGCTACATTATCATCGGCTATTATAATATTGTCGAAAAAGTTAGGGATCCTTATGAAAAATTCGTTAATGTAACCTAAAGTGAAAAAATACCAAAAACATCCTTATATTGCGTACACTGCAGAAACTATTGATAATAGAACAAAGTGATGTATCACAGTTTTATAGAAGACACCAATGTCTACAAAAAACTTTGCAAGACCATATGTCTAAATATTACAATTATGTCTTAATAATTAATTTTCCATATTAACGCCGGTACAAACTAGGCCACATCATTCGTACCTTGATAAGGATCCTTATCTACTCTAATGATCAAGATGAAAAAATTTGATTGTTTGTAACGAATAAACGCAAATACATAACCGGTTCAAAAAATTATTTCACAATTAGAAACCTATGTTATGAGTAATGTACGCTATATTTGATTCATCATCATCATCCATCACCGCGCGGGTGAAACCGCGAAGCGTTGCCAGTATAAGATATAGTGTTTTCTTATCATTAGCGCCCAATTTATACGTATAGTGCCTACGTTTAAACTAGGTGCTACGTCGTAGCGTAGGCCATGGATACGGAATAAATATCGGTGGCACTGGAAAGACTAAACATATCTCGGAAAACTATAAGTAGGCCTATTTTACCTACTCTATGTTTCGGGAGAGAGTGTATTGAAAATGACGATCTAGAAAATTACACAAGGAAATGTTTTTTGGTGAGTTTTTCTTAACCCTTTGAGTACTATTGACCTAAATTTACGTGCGTTTCATTCATAAATCTTTTGTTTTTATTATCACGGTGCCCTAAACCTATTGAAGAGTTTAAGCCACACTGGCTTGAGTCGTGCATCACTGACTAAGAACGTCTTTCCGCTAACATTATGCGCAAAGTTACGGTTCTGTTCACTAACTTGAACGGTTCAACCGTTCCAGTGAACGATCACCACCTGCCGCTATCAATTAATGCTCGACTTGATTTTAAACGAACCTACAATTTATGTTATTAAAACTTAACTGTTATTACAATGAGACGCACGGACCCTATTACTATGAATGTAGTAGTAATGTAGTATGAGTTCTTAACATTATTTTTTAAGCAGTCTAGTTATCAATACATCAAGGCGACATTAAGGTATTTTCTGTTCATTATTGTATTATAAATAATTACTTAAACAAGGGATTTATTAATTATCTTTCCGTTGACGAAATTCGTACCCGAACCCGACTTGTACTTGCCTCATCTTTCAGTAGATTGTGTGGAACATTGTAGAATAGATTGCAGAATAAACCATTTAGGCATTTCAACTATAAAAATGAATTATATTTATTGAATTGTTTTTAATGTATATGTGCCTACGTATTTTTTAAATAGATCGTTGAACTTATTGGACATAAAATCACCATTTATTTCAACTATTACATAATTATTTATCATTAGCACAAAGTTGAAATAATTGGAATTTACAATAAACAAACAATTTGCGAAAAAGTGTTCATGTCGTAAGCGTCAACGCGTCACGCTTCGGCGGTAAAACTATGTGTTATCTGTGTCACAGTTGCCCTAGATAAATGACAGTTTCTACTGTTTCTCGCGCACCACATTTTACATTACACGTCCGCAGTTATTCGTGATAGGCCTGGTGCTGCCAAAAGTCTCATAAAAGTGTATGTCTTGGTGGATACCACCACAGAGCCAGATACCTAGATATTCCGCTGAAACTGTAATGTGAAAGCAATAGGTAGGCACTGTGCGTTAAGCTTCGAAAGGTTTAGCAAAAAAAATTTGAATTGGATAAATAAAATCATACCACGTCTCGGGGTAGCGTGCACAGCACAGCACTACCTATGGAGAGCTTAAAAATCTGGTTCATTTTGTAATTTTCATGGTAATGAGTATCAGGCAGAACGACTTGCCCATCATTTCATTTTCAAAAGTGAGTCGAGCCACATGTGACATGTCATCTAACGTAAATACTTAGATACCTACTTAATGATCCGCACGATCTTATGCGCAACCACGTAAGTTTTACTTACATTGAATAATCTATTATACCATATATACATACTTTCATTAGATGCATGAGACGTATCGATCAAAAAATCAACTTTCGCCCGCCAGCTGCCATGCCAACTGCTTTGCCATTGAACCCGTGAGAAAACCGGTAATGTTTCGTTAAAAACCGGCAAACGGTAGTACAAGATCCAACAATAAGAATTTTTCACTGATTTTTATTCGTGAATAATAAAATTTGATATTGTCTTGTTATTTGTATTTGATTATTTTTGCGATTATTAGCTATCTTGTATACATCATCATCAGCCTGTAGCAGTCCACTGCTGGACATAGGCCTCTCCAATTGCACGCCACTTAGGTATAGGCTTGTATACATATAGATATTTTATAATCGCAACATATACATAATATAGGTTACGCCAGATTAGAAATAAATCACGAGCTTATGTATTAAAATGTTCATAATTACATCTTACCTATTTAAGTACGATATAATTATAGAGATACTGAAGTAAGAGGTTTTTAAGATATATAAAGTACTAGCGACTGCCCGCGACTTTGTTCGCGTAGTAGACTCGCGACCCTCAACCTCGCCATGACCTCCCATCCTTCTCCTGACAATATAATAATAATTACTCGTAGATAAACAAAAAAATAAATAGCGTAATTGTTCCATCCGTTCACGCATGATGTGATGATCAAGGGAAATAGAGATTGATTTTTATTTATATACTTAAGTATAAATTAAAAATACATAAGTATAAAAATAAGGTTTAAGTCTCGCAAATAATAATAATAATAAAAAAGCATTTTTTTGTTCCAAATACAATTGTTTCGATTAAACCAATGTATTTGGACTTGATGTGGTAAGTGTCGCAGACTGCTTAGAATTATATTATTAACTTATTATAAAAAGCAAATGGTTAAAAGAAAATCGCTATGAACTGATATTTTTTTTATATATTCCTAAATAAGGTTTTCATGGAACTATTTATTAGCCTTAATTTACCAAAGACCAATTGTTTTAAAGCTTGTGAGTAATTCGAGCATTAGGATCTCGTACTACAAGGCTGTATTTGCTTACATGAAACACATGACCACATCCGTACCGCAGAATAAATAAGAGTAGTTGGGTACGGTAGAAAGTAGACAAGTACTCACATCTTGATGCCATCGCCATGTGAATGTTAATATTGATGTTAAACATGTGTAGTGTAACAATTGTGTTGCGCATTTCACCATTCAGCGGTGAAAAGTAACAGCTTTTCCGACTTTCGATTATTGCTTTAGGAAAGTTTTACTTTTGTTGGTGGGAATTTACCCACGTTTATAGGGTGGATAATTGCTCGAGTTTCATAGGGTACCATTATGTTACCACTGGAGTATTGCTATTACAAAAGTAAGCCTCCCAAAACTTAGGTCTATTAATCTAAATTTTCGTATGGAAGATTTTAAAAGAACATTTAGTTATCTACTACAAATATAGGTAACTAAGTATTATGTAATTTAGGTTATTTTTTTTCTGAGATTAACAATGATAATCACTTAAGTTTTACTAGGATTTACCTATCGGCCATAAGAAAACTCATTTCAGATATATTATTCATATACGAGCCATTTTTACTAGCCATTACCAAGGATCATCACGAACTGTCTCACAAGCAGGTTTTTGTAAGCATTGTATAGTACCATAAAACACATCTACATGCTACGTCAAGTTATACAGAAGACCGAATATACTTAGTAGGTATAATTTGCCATTATATTTAGCATTTGAGATCTATGAGAAGGCCTTTGATTCGAACGAGACTAGGCCAGTCTTGTCTCATCGGGTCTGACCATCAACCCCTTCTATAGAGTACCTAATAGGTAAAGCCTAAAGATAGTCGATCCACCGAAACACCATTATTTTGTTTTTAGTTGACTAATCAATGTTCTTCCTAACTGAAAGTAAAGAGCACGCTAAAACCAAAAAATGTGGTCTAATAGCAGTTTATCAACAATCAAATACAATAGCCCGTGAGATGATCACAATAATTAATTTTCAGGTAAACACGAATCGTCTCTATGATCCGAAATAGCACCATCATCAACATCGGCAGTTTCAAACAATTTCCCTGTTTCCAGAAGCTTTACCGTGGCTCTTTCTTCTGCTGCAATTTTCTTTTTCATTTCAGCTAAGTGTTTATCTCTTATCACCTTTTTGGCTGCTTCCTTCTCTTGCCACCGCTCTTCCATCGCATCGTACATTTTTTGTTTTACTCGGGCATATACAATTCCTGATATAAGCAAAGCGAACCTAGCTCCTCTTATCAACGGGGATACTAATACCGGAGCTCCATAAGGATACGACATTGTATTCTTAATTTCCAACCATAATTGTTTACTTTAGTGACAGCTTGACTTCTGTTATAAATAAACTTTTTCTATGGACCTCTCGGTAAAGAGTTAAATATTCCTTGCTATGGACAGCTCGAATTGTGCACGTAAAGATGACAAGTTTATATTTTTTTAAACGGCTGACACATTTGCAACCAGCTGCTATATTTTTAGACTGAGCAAAAAGGTCGTTCACCCGCGTCGTTGAATCGGAAAAGTTTGCACTTGGAGCATCCCTAGCCTGTTGTAGGTCAAGTGCGATTGCAGCAATTAGTTATTTTTCTGCCTGAGGCGCGTTTGTAGGAAGGCCAGTGTCCGAATGGCGAGCTATTATTACGACTTGTCTCCGGCGAGTGACCACTGACCACCTATTATAGCAGACTGGCGAGTGGCCAGCGGGCGAGATATCATCGCGTGATCAACAGGAACAAATGCATCGATTCAGATCAATCATCACCCCAGCTATTATGTATGCTCTTCCTAAACAAACAGATTTGATAGCAGTTAGCTACCTGTAGGTATTGGCAATCGAAAGAGTTCAACGATTGGGTTGTTTGGCAAATTAAAAAGCCTTGTAACAGTATTTACAGGAAGTTATTCAGTAATGTTATTAATACCTTACTCATTCTGCATTGTAAAATTACTGAATAACTGACTAATTTATTATACAACACTTTGTGTCTCCAAATTATATCAGGTACCTAGGTAAGTGTTTGTGTGATTGTGTCACTGTGACTCTGTTGGAGGGAGGATTTGATTTCAAAATGAATAATATTATCACATTATTTTTCTGTACTTACTCGGAAAATTTAACGTCTCTAGTTTGCACATGGGAGGGATTTTTATATTCTTCACTTCTTATATTTAATGATTTTTATGGTTATGTAAATGTTCACATTTAACACTTTACATTACACTTTACATTACACTTTACATTACACTTTACATTAATTTACATTAACACCAAACAGAAGCGCGCTCACAACTTGGCATGCCAGGTGCACATAAAAGCGTGCAAATCAATATGAATTAATGTTCGTCCGCGTGCGCCCCGTGTGCATTACATGCACCTCAAACCGCAGCATTTATTATGCTATCATGCATTTAAGCCCCCAAAGGGTCACCACATAATTGTACAATTATCTACATTTTCTCAGTCCTTTTCAAATAATGACTGACATTTTATTCCATAGGCTTTACGCACGTACTTACGAGTATCTAGAACAGTGGTTCTGAAACTTTCAGTGATGAGGGACTATTACACAAAATTACTGTCTTGCCGTGGACCAGCAACTGTGTACGTTAGGTAATATACATTAAATTTACAAATACAATATGAAAATTTTAATAACGACTTCCATTATTGCAGTGTAACTCAAAAACTACTGGACCGTTAAAATATTCCCATTAAAATGAATTACATTTTAATGGGACCACACGGGAAGCATCAGCTTTCTAAAAAATAATTTTGAGAATCGGTGCATCCAGTCGAAAGTTATGAGGTAACAAACATAAAAAAATACTTTCGAATTGAGTAATAAAGTATTGTTCTAACTATAAATAAATGTTCAAAGCTTTTAAATATTTAAATATTTGTAGAAAATGTTTTATAACAGAGATATTGTTGGGATGTATATTATAGGTACTATTTAACCCTTTACGTCCCAGATACGTAAATATACGTCAGTTTTATTCATAAATCTTTTGTTTTAATTATCACGGTATAGGAAGGAATAATACTGTGTTTGTGGCTGCGTAGGTACTCTTTATTAATTTCTGCATCCTTGGTTGAGTTCTCAGTATCAGTATTTAGTTCTAAAAATCTTCAGGGTGTATCTTTTAATTTGGATAGCTTCGTTCGCGTACCACTGAACCACTGATCTAGGTGGATGAGAATGCAAGAGTTCAATGCATAAAACGAGAACTAAGAATCATGCAAATTTTACTGAATTAACCATATATAATGAGACGGGATTAAAATTATATTCCCTATAAAATATTGGGTATAATATTTGAGCTTATGATCAAGTGCATATCTTTAGTAGGTACTTAGAAGCTGAATACGCTCTATTAAAGTAAGTATGTAATCAATCATCGCAATATATTTAAGAATCATTGTCCTGATTGATTGACTGATGGCTGACTGACAACGTACAGCCTAAACCGCAGGTCGTCGTAGAGAATTTAAATTTGGAGGGTGCCTTTGTCTTAGTGGGTAGATGTGTACCAACTTATGTATAAATATATAATATATAAATCCAAATAATTCAATATAATAATATCAAATAATAAATAAACTAATTCAACCCTCAAGGGGGTAAAAATGGGTAAAAAAAAGGTTTTATGAAAGGCCTTTATTTTTTTAATTAAAGGTACATGATTTTTTTATTTAGATAGTTTATTTAAAATTAAAAATGTTGTAGCTTCATATTTTTTGACAGGGATGACTTAGGGAGTGAACAAGAGGATTACACTTTGTACGGAATTCTTTGTTTTTGAACGTGTAGGTGAGAGATATTATATTTAGATACCTACTTAGTTCGTTTAAATTAAAAATGGTATTCCTTAATTTTTTTAATAGGGGTATATTGGGGGATAAAAACGTATAGACAATTATTTTTATAGTTATGAAAATTTGTATTTAAATAGTTCATTAAAAGTACAAAAATGGTGTTCATTAATATTTTTGACAGGTATGAATTAGGGGATGAAATAGAGGATCAAACTTTGTAGGGAGTATTTTTTATTTTTGAACTTTTGTGAATACATATAATATGTATTTGGACATTCCATGTTAATAATGACCAATATATTAACTGAGGCCAAAGGACAAACAGTTTTCGTGTAGCGTGTAGGTTAGTTAGATACAAATGATCCGAAATTAACTTCCGTTTGGATTTAAGATTGCAGGTCCTAACTTAAGGTTTTTCACGATGGTCATTAAAAAGTCAAAGTGACAAACTCTGAAAGATTAGCGGCAGAACTGTTTCTCCCACGGCCAGTTGTATGTTGTAATGCTCACGTAGGTATGAGCTCTCCCATATTATTCTACGAGGACGAAGTCGTAGGCAAAAGCTAGTACATATAAAAAGTTTATATACCTATAATCAGCAAGCATGGTCAGACATTAAATTGTGTGATGAGCCATTTTACCAAATTTTATTAAGTATGTTAATAAAAGTAGGTACCTACCTAGATATAATATTGGCTTGCATTTGGTTGACTGGCTAATAACGCACTAAATACAGGGCTATAGTTGCTTATCCGTTGCTCATTTTACCTAGTAACCACAAATTACACAGATTACTGGTTGGATAAATGTAACCATACACAAGTGATGACTTTCTCTGCTGTTGGAGACAATAGGCAGTGCTAATGATGTTATGCCTACCCACGGTGTGTGGTACAGAATAGGCTATTGTTTAGGGAATGTAGGTACCTACACAATAATTATAGCTTTACAATTTGGTTCTATAATCCTGAGCCACATCACTACTTAGGTACTAATAAAGTAAACAAATATAAAATTTTAGGAATAAGTAGGTAAACACCAGAATGATGCTGCCACGGTAATATTTAGATAATATTAGGTACCCTGTAAGTTAATTCAATATCATGACTTTAAAGAATAGAAACCAACAAATGATAAACTAGACCCCTATCACCACCGAGCACAAAAATACCTATCACATTATGTGCCCGTATTCGTCTGTGGATAAAGATAGAAATGTCTCTTTTTTTATAAGATAAGTATGATAAAAATTACAATGAAGGTAAGTATAATATTTATGTATAAAAAAGGGTCAATTAAATATATGTATAAGTAAGTAAGGCACTTACCTACTACCTGCTTACTCGTATTCGTAGGGAGGTTCCGTCAAAGTAGTGTTGTGCTAGGTAGTACATGTCATCCGAGCTCCCGATCCGCAGAAAGAGACCAGGGCGTCGGAGGTTAATCTTTCACGCCCTTCTCCGACCTCCATGATTGGGGACTGAGACGGCGTACGCGGGGGCGTCCATCGTCCAAACATCAGTGTCCCCGAGGCAGCGCGCGCGCTGTCCGTTCGCCCCTTAAGAAGACGGGGCTAGAGCTTAGTCCACTCTAATCCAATCGCGTTGGGATCCTCTGCTGGGGGATTAGCGTCGTCGTGACCGCAGACGATTGCCAAAACGTTCCTGTAGTCTCGACATAAAGGCGCTTGGAGGAACACCCCGGGTTTTTAGTGGATATACGGACTCCCACATAACCACCGTGCTCCCCCCGGGGGCGGTGGTATCTATAAAAGATTTTCCCGGAAAAAAAAGGTAGTACATGTCGTAGTCACAGGTATCAGTAACTTCACAACCTACATAGGTGAGGGAAATTATACGAAAATGCCTTCGAATGTAAGAGATAATTACGAAATCATTATCATACTCGTACGACAAAGATCATATAATATGGTCTGTGTCGTACCTGCATAACATACTAATTTTTTTTTTCAACCATATAAATAAAATAATGGCATTCGTGTTTGAGAACCTTAATTTGTGAAGTAACGTAGGTAAAGGTACCTATATCCTCGTGTATTGTAATTATATCATTTCATGAAATGATATACTTAGAAGTATTGTTTGAGACTGGTTGGATCCATTAATGCACTTTTAGAAAGATTTGAATAAAAATAATAAAACCTTATATTGTATGTAAAATTTAAATATATAAATTGTTAGTTTATGAGTGTCTTATTAATATAATACAAATTGAAACGATATGGAGAACAGACACCTTGGCGGCCTTTCTATTTCTGTGCGTGACTTTGAAGACCTTTGAATAAAACAAAAGCTGTTACAAAACGTGATGCTGTCGATTGGAAGGCTAATGTAAAATTTCAAGTGTTAATTAAAATCTAAATATTGTATGCTTGTTTGTAAGTAAGTATATGTATAGGTGCCTACCTAATAGCAATTACATTGGGTAGGCACCAGTCTAAAATTTTCAACACATTACAGGACACATTACAAGTGAGCCTCATTACATCGCTTTTAGGGTCATAAACCGGGCTATAACATACTCATACTAATATAATAACCTAGTGCATAATAGAGTTATCCCTACAAAGAGAAGAGTAGAAATTAGTAGCTACCTACCTTACTTCAAGTCATAAGCAAGTATCTTAGATATAGCATGGTAATATTATCTAATATTACCGCGAAAATAGGAAGTCTGCTTTATCTATGGGCACGGTAATATTAGAAAATATTACCTTGCTATGGGCGAGTAAACAGATCATTTTCAATTTAACCGAGTCATACAGTTTTTTTGTAGTAACAAAGAGGTTTATACCACTGAAAATCCATATAGGTTCCTACGTACATTTTTGGAATTTTATGTACAGGTACGTTCTTTACGTACTGTTATCAAAAAAGTTTGAAGTAGGCTCTATATTCACTGATCTTGCACAAGACGCGTGAAAAAAAAATGCCATCTCTAAAATTTGGCAACCAGGACAAGACGCGTGAATACCCCGGACTTTACAGCCCAGAACCCGTGGACAAGCCAACAGATTTTTAAGCACAGTATAATAAAAGTGACATAAATAACCTTTTTTCATTTATTTTCAGACCTTAAAATTAAATTTAGTCATCTTTTATCATAATTTTAAATGTAGGTACCTAACAAAACAGAATCTTAGTACAGTTTGTTACAAATTTTGTTGATAATCAGTTAGAACTTTTTTATTTTAAGCCGGAGTACAAATGAAACCCCGCTCGGACGCTTCCCGGACGCCTTCTAAACGAGAACAAATCCGGGGAAACCCGAACGGATGGCAACCCTAGATACAAAGAGTAAAAAATACTATGTAAAGTATGTACGTATATTCATGGTAATATACCAGTATTCTGTATTCATAGAAACGTCCGAAACGCGAGTTATACCTACGCGCCTCGATATTGGTGTGCACTTGGCGTGCAGCCAGTCGCGAATGCGCCGCTGCAGCGGCGCATTCGTTCGTTACATGTTCGACACATGGATCGTATGATGGTTTTGTAAGCAGTAAGCGTGCGATTTGTGAATATTTGATTGAAATAAGTACAACTACTTACTTACTTAGTGCACTTAAAGATTATGTTATGTTTTTATTGGTTGTTTGATTCCAAACGCACCCAGAGATATTTTTTTTAAATACCTGAAAACAATAAAATATTTTTATATACCTACATACTAATATACGTAATTTGTTTCTTTTTAATAGGTAGGTATTTCGCTTATTCCACCGATTAAAATATCTGGATTAATAAACTGATTATAAATACTAAAAACACTATTTACTACGTACCTACATGATAAATGGTGGTTTATAATAATTTTAAAATGTATCATAAATGCAATTGCATGTTTAGTATTATATAGTATTGCACCTATTGCTTAAACTAGGCGCAGACTCATTAACAAAAAATATGTGGAGGGGTAGATTAATTGTTTAAAAATGTGACATACGAGTACCATGCCTACCTACGCTCGAGTAAATTTTTTCGTACGTCTCAGTCGAGCCGCAAATATTTTCAGTCTCAAATGTAAATGGGTGGTTTTTTATTAAATCTACTAAGTAATCAGAGAACACGACATGTATTTATATTGAACATTTCCTCATTCCATCACTAGTCTTTTTTAAATAATAAATAATCTATTTACAGTCACAAAACTAGAAAGAGGCTCATATGAAATTAAAATACTGTACGCGGGCAGCCCTAACGCGTGTTTATGTACGCTGTGGGTATTTAAATCAAGGACAGGGCGGAGCTATAATACAATACTGGATAGATAATATAATATTACTATTACCGTCGTGGTGTATTTGCAAAACTTGCAGGTTCGTACCCAGTCATAGTACCTAGGTAACTATTGGCAAATATTGGCAATAACTCAATCAAACTCAATCCTCTGAGGCTAGTAAGTTCTTTAAATTTAATTCTATTAGTTAAATAGTATGACTTGGTTTCTATTTTGTGTGTACGGCCTTTTGATAAGAAAACCGGTATTCGTTCGTATTGTAATCTCTTCTAACATCAACCAATCCCTCCTCTATTTACAAGCCATCTCTTTCGCACCGCGTTAAATCACAATGTTTTGATCTCGCTCCCTCCGGTATTTTTTTTTAGTCCTTATTTGTCATTTGAAGGGGGCGCTTGTGACTGCGGTTGTTGTGTGTTGTGTCTGAAAATTGTGTGGTCTTGTTTGTGTTGTTTCATGTAAGATATTTAATTGTGACTATTGTCAGTAGATAAATACTATATTACCTTACTTACGCTAAAATAAAATGAATTACCCAGCCCATATATAAAATTATATAGACACGAATCAATTTAATTTGTGGGTGTGGTAATCACAGAGTGTCATGTCAAAATATATATGTTTTATCAAGAAATTCGCGTTATTTACCTTATTTCTTACGTAATACTATCGTAAAGAAGCTGTATTTTATCAGATCTCTCTAGTTTGAGTCATAAAGTAACCTAGAAAATTATAGTTCTCCGTCCTCAGCACCCAATTTATTCAGTTTTTGAGTGAAGTGTTTTGTGTTGTCCAGAAATCGTCGTCAACGAAAACCACGACGATGACGACGCCTGCGAAGCTGTATGGGCGGGAGCTGTCTTCGTACGACGAGGTAGACGTGGACGAGCTCCTATCCAAGCTCACGCAGGAAGAGCTCAGTATGCTGGCCAAGGAGGTTGACCCAGACGTAAGTATATACATATTTCTCCCTTTCCAGTGGTAATGGGTAGGTAAAAATGCATTATGAGCCTATACAGCCTGTTCATTATCACTGCACTGCATCAGTTCTTCATTTGTACAAAGCTTGCACTTTGGAGCATTCCTTTTTATGAAATTAGTGGTAATACCTACTCATCTATTTTTCAAGTTCAAAGGAGTACTTATCAGTGATAACATGGATTCATTGTAATTCTATTCTAATCTAGAGTACATTTAGACGGAAGCTGTGAATCTATTGTGTTTATTTCCAAGGCATTTATTATATTAATTTTGATTTTTATTTGTAGTTGTAAATCGGAAAAGGGGTAATAGTCTGAATAACTAGAAAATGAAGGATAAGTGATTTTCTGTAACAGGGCAACATCTGATAATAGGGTCAGCTAGTTAGCAAATAATGTCTGACATAGCAGTTTAAACATAAGACTCAAGATGCCGTATTATAAGATATGGACTAAAGAAAGACCAGAGTTTAAACCACGATTTAAGGTTCATACCTATATGAAAGTTGATTTACCTGTCCAATGCCTACTTGTTTTGGTGTCTTTCCGAACTACACATAAAAGTTTAGATCAAAATATGAGTAGTATTTTTGAATAGTTTGTGAGTACACATGGTGTACGCTTGACACGTGATGGGTTAAGTGGGACTGTCTTTAGTCCACATTTTGTTATAAAGCAGATAGTGTTTAGCAATGCAAGTATTTTCCTCAAGTTTCAAGACAATTTAACATTCTGTAAAAGACTACCTAAATGATAAGTAATTTATTTAGTCATTTTGATTTTGACATTCTTTAGTTATTTTTATATAAATAACTTTATTCCAAATGCCATTTCCATCTATTAATTCAATTTCTTGTAACTGAATCTGCAATATCTACACTAGATTGTTAAAGTTTATAAAATATAATAGCATACATGTTTACACCAAGCATTCGTAAGCCTAATTCAGGCAGAATTTTGATCTATCTCTATTAACCCGTAGACTCGCCATTCACCATATTTGGCCAACACAATAGATTTCACAGAATTCAACCTACTTTTCCAGGAACTGCAATGTGTGGTTAAGCTGTCTCATCTTAGCAAAAATATACTACCTACTATATTTTTTTTAGTTCTTTGTTTATCTTGCGATTGGTTGTAAACCTTTAGCAGGTCATTTGTGTGATTATTGACTGCTGAGGTCCATTCTTCCACTGAAGAATCTGCCTCTCAAAATTGTTTGGGCTTTATTTAGTAAAGTCCCATATGTGGTGGCGTTTTAGCCTTTTCATGGTTATTGGTGCACATAGGGATGTGTCACATACCAACACCTTAGCTGTTTGTATGTGACTTTATTTGTTGCTTATATGACTGAATCCTGTGTTCTATTTCCTCTTTTACAGTGTTGAATTGTAGATGCTCATGTAATTCTGAAGTCTTCAGAAACCATAGAGCATTTGATATTATTCTGAGTGCTTTATTTTCAAATTGCTGGATAATTTCCACATTTGAGTTACTTGTAGAGCCCCACAGCTCGATTCCGTACGCCCAGTCAGGCTTTAATACTGCTTTGTAGATGATACCTACTAGGTATATATGTTTTAAACAAATACATTATTTATGTTCATTATGCATTCTAGCAATCTATGTTACAATCTAACCTGTATTAGGTATTCCAACTAAAAAGATTTTTCATAGATGAAATTGAGTATAATAGTCTCAATTTTTCCGACTAACTCAACAAATTAGTAGCGAGCAGTGAATAGGCACTGAAGGCCACACACACAATTGCATGCTCACATAACATCATTGTTGACATTCAAACTAAACTTCTTGTTGCCTCGTTCAAACATGTAGCCTTGAGTTATCAAAGGAAAAGACACAATAGGTACATGTTTCAGTGGCAACTAACACTGACTTCTTATCTTTGCTAATGGAATTCTTTTTTTTTGAGTAAAAAAGCATTGACAATGGTATTGATTATGTAGCATTCTCTTGACTAATGGAAGTTCTTATTCTGTTTTAGTATAACCCTTTTGAATGACAGCACTTAAATTAGATATTTCTCTTCAATTCTAGGTATATTTTAGACCACAGTTTTAGACAGATTAATTGTCACATAACTTGGTGCTCACTAAACTCACGTGAAAATACCCAAAATTGGACAGAATAATCCTATTTCAGAAATGTCATTCTAAGTGATACATGATTAATAACACTAATAACACAGTGTTATTAGAATAAGGACTACCGTAATTAAATTTTAGTTTAGTTTAGTTTTTTGATCAAGTGAATAACTACCAATGTCATCTTTAAGTGCATTTATCTCCAATACTTATATTATATGAATACTAGCGACTGCCCGCGACAGCGTTCGCGTATTAGGCTCAGCCTTCACCCTCGCCATTACCTCCTGTCTAGTCTTGATTTTTTTTCTAAGAACCTTCTAACAATAATTAAGACAACAAAAAAATAATTAGCGAGATTGTTCCAAATATATGTTTGTTACCTGATAACTTTCGGTAGGGCGAACCGATTCTCAAAATTCTTTTTTTGTTTGAAAGCTGGTGCTTCCCCTGTGGTCCCATTTAAATTTCATCAAATTCGTTTTTGAGTTACACTCCAATAACTGAATAGAATGGAAGTCGGTATTATATTTTTCAAATTGTACTTGTCTTTCATAAGAACCTTCTCCTAACAATATTTAACACAACAAAAAATAATTAGCGAGATTGTTCCATCCATTCTCAAGTTATAGCGTGACCAGGAGAAATAAGGGTTAATTTTTATATGTATATACCTATATAGATTGCGTGTGCCAATATGTAGGTAAAGAAAGAGCAGTTTAATCCTTCAGCCACTAATTCCAAGAATTTTCTTATCTCATTTGGCATTGTATTGTATTATTATGTGTTAATATTGATCCAAAGCGAACGGATTGAAACTTAATTTGATAAAAGTACTAATATATTATATACTTTCTTATTTTTTGAGTCTATTGCATACAATATGGATATTCACAACCATATGTATCGTTTGTATTGAGTGTACACACATACTGTGTTCGATTAGCCCCAAGTTGGCGTAAATAACGTTTAAAACACTCAGAAGGACATTCAAATTGGGAATCTGTGGGTGAAAATGTTGTTTATGGCTCTTTTTCTACAGCGTTCGGAAAGCTAAAAAAGAGCAATTTTTGACCCACATCCTGAGCAAGGTTGTTTGATTTTAGGTCTTATGCTTGGTTTAATGTTCGAGTAGGGTGTGGGCTAAAGTGGCAAAAATAATGTTTGTGAGCTTTATGAATGCTTTAACAAAAGAGCTAACAATGGCAACGCCACCAATGCCCTCATTGCTAAATGAACACACCTATTGAATACTTTTTATTACTAATCAATTTCTTTAAAAGTACCTATTCGAGTTTCATGATACCTGTCTTTTTAATACAAGTTAGTATTGTAACTAGGTCATATAGTTCAGGTCAAATATGCCTTGTTTCTCCTACACAAACCCATATCCAGCATAAACATTCCTTTGGCACACACCTGGACCTATTGTACTTATGTTATGGATACAAAATCTTAATGAATGAAATTTTTGGTACTCTGCCAACTTCTACAGAATGCCCCTGCAGAGAATGGCTTTTGATATACTTATATTAGATAATTATTGACTAACAATAGTCATTAATTGGTACCTTTTGTGACAACCTATTCAATTACTTTGTATGATTATTTATTTTCTACCGACTTTCAAAAAAAGGAGGAGGTACTCAATTTAATGTATGTTTTTGTTATGTTTGTTACCTATTTTCGACTGGGTGAATCGATTCGCAATATTCTTTTTTGTTTTTAAGCTGGTGCTTCCCGTGTGGTCCCATTTAAATTTCGTCAAATTCGGTCCAGTAGTTTTTGAGTTACACTCCTGAATAGAATGGAAGTCGGTATTAAATTTTTCAAATTGTACTTGTAATATTACTACAACTTTTTGAATCTAATAATTATTTCTGGGGACTTTGTGTCACACATTGAATGTCAGTCCTTTCAATGTATAGTTAAATCTTAAAACACAATAGGGAGTATGAAAGTGTTTTGAAGTGAAAAATGGTGGCGTTCAAACAGGTCAAATTTAATCTGTGTTATAAATAATATTTAAACACTTTCAACAGTAGGTATTTATATATTTTTTTATGTTATTACAAAGGTGAAAGTGAATTAAATGAATAAAAACAATGGATTCATATCACCTACTGTGGCTTATATTTATGTTATTACTATCTTCTGTCTGCAACTTTTCTCCAGTGGGTTTTAATAAAGTTATCGCAATCCTTTTGAAAAGGTTAGTTTGTCCCAGTTGCTTGCCTTATATAGGACACAGTAATAAGGCTATTTCGGAGGTATATGGTAAATTTTCACTCTAGTCTATAACTCGCCGTCTTTCTGGAATACCGGCTTAGATTTGATAGGTTAGTGTGCTCTCAACCAAGATGTACTGGACCTATAACGGCCCATATTTATCGCTCCAAAAGAAGTCCCAGGTTTTGATTTATTAATAGGCTGATTTATTTTAGACCATCTCCTTTTTTCACTACATTCCCAGGTACCAACTAGGCCGAGCCTGTACTATGGTCAACTCATGATTGATACACATACTTATATACACATCCAGACACAGTTCAAACAGTCATGTTCATACACACAAATGTGAAACCTGGCCGGGGGTCGAACGCGGGACCAGGGGCTCAGAAGGCAGGGTTGTACCAACTGCGCCAACCGGTCAGTCATGGATATACGGATAGTGTTAGGTAGAGTAGTGTTATGGATCTGAAGTTGTATAAATTAGATAGGTAATCTTTTTTTTTTTTTGGGGGGGGGGGGGGGAAATGCTGTGCACTTCCCTTCCGCCACGGGGGTGACGGAAGGGGGCGTGTGGGGTTCAGACCCACTAAAACCCAGGGTGGAACGAGACAGGGTCGCGCTTATTCCGGATTGATCTTAACCGGGCCTCAGCGCCTGTGAAGGGATGACCTTGCTCACCAAGGTCACCACCTAGACGTGTAGGGCCGTGCAAACCGGCGAAGAGTCCCCCGACTATTCGCCAGTGAACCCCACTACGGAGGAGGGAGGAGACGAGCACGATGTGGCATCAACCACACTTAACAATATTTACTCTAGGTGCTTTCGTTTAGCAACAGGGCATTGGTGGCGTTGCGATTGTTGGCTCTTTTGTTAAAGCGTTCGTAAAACTCAAATACGTTATTTTTACTCACGTCACGTTCAATTTTTACGTACTCGAACCCGAGTATAAGACCTAAAATCGCATATTTATGCTGTAAAATACATAGTTGTCAAAAAACTATCACAAACTACCATGCTCAGAACGTGGTGGGTCAATAATTGCACTTTTTGATGGTAAAATTAACTCTTTTTTAGCTTTGCGAACACTGGACGAAAAGAGCCCGAAACAACATTTTTACCCACATATTCCCAATATTCGTATTGTAAGCTCTTCTAAGCGTTATTTTCGCCAACTTGGGTCTATTCAAACGCACTATCTGCATCGGTGCAGATATGTAGATAATCTGTATATATGTAAATCTCTCTACATAGGCAGGTATTTACTATTTCAATAGAATATTACTCGCGTCAGTACATTTTACTTAATGCTCTGATAACCGTCCATCGTGTAACCCAGTCTTTTACATAATTATTAACTTTGACTAGCTTGCTATTTGCATATGGGCTTGTGAATACATTTCTGCATTCACTATTGAATATATTTGAATAAATCTGTTCCAACATTTTGGTTAAAAATATATAAATTTATTATAAACAATTACAGGCATTAATAAAATTAATTGCCTGTTCACCATTTGTACACGGCTGTCTTTGGGTTGGCTATAGCCGTCCGGTACCTGATTTTGATGAAGGTGCGAGTTTAGGGGTATCATTGGGGTCCACCTGAAGCCCTTCCAGCAATTTTTTTTGCCGGAAACGTAGTTTAAATTAATTATGATTAAATTAAAATTTGATAAAAAAAAGTGAAATGGAACGCAATGTTGAGAAAATGGTACAATATTAAGTTGTCAAATTAAGTTGTCAAACTGAGTTAAACGAAACGTATCGTTATCGTTAAACGTAAGAAAAAAAAAAGGCGCCATTTTGTCTTACTGACAGATGGACTGTCATCCATTCATTCCGTTTCTCTCGTAGTTTCGTGAATGTGTGCTCTCTTGTTTTTCGATTTTTATTACGACTTTGGCTTTTTCCCTGGACTTCCTTCGATTGCGCGACGACTTGAAACTTGGCTTGCTTACCGGATTTGTTTGGATTGCTCTACGACTTGAACTTGGCTTGAAAACTGGACTGCACTTGGCTGTAATGGAGTATTACAGTACAATACCCGAAGCGGACGCGGTTTCGGCTCCTGATCTGCCCGTCGAACCTGTTGCCGGACCTTCTTCGGCTCCTGATCTGCCCGTCGAGCCTGTAGCCGGACCTTCTTCGGCTCCTGATCTGCCCGTTGAACCTGTCGCCGGACCTTCTTCGAGTAATGACGACGACGACAACGAGCTTATAACCAAACGAAAACTTTGCGTCACTGAAGTGATTGATCATTGGAATTTAACTGACGTTGTGCGAAAATTGGGCACTAAAGACCAATGCATCAAATATAGTGAAGACCAAGGTCTCATACCAACTGAGAAACGGTGTCGAACCCACAGGACATCCATGAAAGTGTCATACTCATGCGGATGCACAAGTTTTGGTACATTTGTGTGCTCAAAAAGATCATGCAAATCTAAATCGGGCAGCGGTGCCAAGATCTCTCGCAGAATTGGCACATTTTTCGAAAATATTGCTATCGACATAATGCATGTTTACTATCTTATATATGCATACTCACAAGGATGGACCTACGACCAAACAATTCACGAAGACCCTTATAAAAAAGAAAGGAAGCAATGTTTAAGCCCAAATACTATAGCCGATTGGTTTAATTACTGCAGAGAAGTAGTTGTGATATTTTATTTACCGAACGAACCGCCTTAATAAGTTAGGTGTGAAACAAAAAATAGGTTAGGTTAGGTTAGAACATGACAAACAACGCACGAGCCGAGCGAGCGCAGCGAGCGTGCCGCGGCAGCGGCCGGCGAAGTGCCAGAAGCGAACCGCCTTAATAAGTTAGGTGTGAAACAAAAAATAGGTTAGGTTAGGTTAGAACATGACAAACAACGCACGAGCCGAGCGAGCGAAGCGAGCGTGCCGCGGCAGCGGCCGGCGAAGTGCCAGAAGCGAACCGCCTTAATAGATTAGGTGTGAAACAAAAAATAGGTAAAAAATACTGATATAGCCGAAAGTGAGGTTAAGTACTAAAAAAATTATTACTCAAAAACTAAAGGCCTCCGGCGGGGGGGAGATGAAGGGGGGGCTTCACCCCCTCCCCCCCCCCCCTCCCCCCTCCCCGCGGGTACCGGGCGACTATAGTTTAACCTTTTCCGCACCCATGCCGTCTCAATGCGGCACTTTGTGGGTCTCGGGTGAAGCGCGTTAGTACAGCCATCCGATATCGTCGAAGAAGGCCAGCAGCTCGCTGATGCCGGTGCAGGCCTCCTGGGCGGTCCTCGGTGATCCCAGGTACTCTGCCCGTTCTGAAGCCACACTACTGCACTTCAGGATGACGTGCGCGGCCGTTTCATCTGCATTTTGGAGTTTGTCTCGTTTAATATGGCGGAGTTCTCTAGAGCACCTCGAATTGAGTTTCGGGAAGGTTCCTCTCGACTACCTGCAATCTGTGATACTTGCCCAGAAAAGTCTTGATGCTTCCTTTTGGTTAGGTCACATATCCATGCACGGATTAGGCTGAACGGTAGCGGGATCATTTTACTTTCTTGCTCCAGTAGACAGTGAGTACAGTGACACTGTATGGTTAACCCTGATGATTGATCGTACCGTTGTAGGGTTCGCAATAACGCAACGCTGTCAGAGAGTATTAAATAATAATATAATAATTATAGCAATTAAAGTCACCTTCCTTTTTAGTACTGTTCTTGCCGCTTGGATTATCCCCACACATTCCGCATAGAAGATATAGCTGTGCTTAGCCAAGCCTGTAGTTATATGAATGTTCATCCGAGAGAGAACGTACCCGCGCCGGTGCCAGTTGTAGTTTCAGAGCCATCTGTGTATATTCTTACTTGCTCAAGCCCTGAGCTATCACTAGGTTCCTGGTGTAGCTGTATCTTGTAGCTTTTCGTGAAGAAGTATTCTTTGTGTTGTTTATCGTAAATTGATTGCATAATGGGATTGCCTTTTGCTTCTTCGTCTAAGATGGTAGTGTGACGGGACGGACTGTCCTTATCGAGAGCTGTAAATCCTTTAGCCTGAATGCAGATACTGCGGCTTCATGCTATATATGCAGGTGCAACGATGTAATTCCTCAAAAAGCTATATGTAGCTATAGCAATAGGTGTCTCATATTTCCTGTTTCAGTCAAGTATGCCAGCCTCTGGAGTTTATTAAGTTTTTCAATAGGTGTGTTCTGTGCAACATATGTCAGACATGGTTTGATTACGGTGTTGTACGGTATACGGTGTTACGGTGTGTACGTAATAGCCACAGGCTTATGCTTAGGTTCATAGGTTCCCATATACTACCAATCATCCGTTTGCATTGCCAACATGGAGAGTTGGCCTATGTTATTCCCAGATATTTTACATCTTCAGACAATTACAGCTGCTTTTTGAACAGGCTGGGTAATGTGTAATTACCAAGCTTTTTCTTGTTTGTGAACATGACTAGTTCTGTTTTGTTTGGATTCACGGAGATTCACATTCATTTTTCGGCTACCTTTAGTGCGTCTTTCATAACATCACCAGGCCAGGTTTAGGAATCACAAGTTCGTAAGCATAGCCTACCGTGAAATATCGTTGAGAGTTGAGTTTGGAGATGAGATCATTAACAACCCTATTCCATAGGAGCAGCGACAGAACTCCACATTGTGGGCAGCTTCGTGCCACCACTCCCTTGGTCGAACTGTTAAGATGTATATGTACGGCTCTAGATTTTAACATGATCCAATCCACTAGCGTAGTTTCAACTTTGATTATAAGTACGCAGAATATAGAACTCAAGATTATAATTATTAGATTGGTAGAGTAGTATACCAAACTTTGCATAAGCTAAACCGGCATTCATGATTTAACATTATAATATATCTAATAAAGAAATAAGTACTTATATATAATTTTTGTCATACATGTAAATGTTGAAAAATATAGCTACTTTTGAATGTGGCTTGGAAAAAATACCTAAGTATTGCCAATTATTGGAGCATGATCTTCACCTGTATAAACAAAACTTTACAAGGTTAATAATAAACACGCGTTAAACCAATTGATCTACACTTAATACATGAACATTATAAACTCATTTACAATCTTATCAGCTGAATTGATAACCATATTGTTAAATACTACCTCTACTTGAAGAGTAATCTCCAATGTTGATAAGGGCCGTCCCACATTGCAGTATAGTCTAATTATTGAGCTGATAAGACAGGTTTCTAAAGGCTTCTTGTCATTTAGGTACTAATCCAAGTGCATATTATTATTCATGCAATATTTTTTATTCATTGCTCTTATCTATGTAGCAGAAGGAAAACAATAATTGCATTAGTTGTATGAATATGATTATGTATAGGTAGGTAGAATTTGCAGTATGTATGTCCGGATTTGTACATTATGAACATTGCTAATACTTATATCTAAAAGACAGTAGTTAATCACAGTTAATTAATAGTACCCATATGAGTAGGTAGGTGTTCAAAGAAATCAATGTCTGGAAGTTGATGAAATCATTTTCGTTGTCACTCAAGTTCTACTTAATCTTAATCCGAGTATAGGTTTCCATGAATTGGGAAACATTTGAAATTATTCGTGTTTCTGTCAGATATACAAACACCCAGAAGAATGATTATAAAGGATTAAACATTCATTCTTTCCAAAAATTAATATATATATATATAATTTCCAAATATATTTTTATTAAAAGGTATAGGGTATATATTTCTCCTCATAGTCATATTCCTTAAATATTGTGATGACACCATTTGTGGTTCCACCAGTTCTTACTAAGAAAAATTAACACTAAAGTTATCGAAATTCCAGGACAACTGCCTGCCGCCATCATTAAGGACAAACTACGCCTGTGAGAAGGACCCTACAGGACCTCTCAACCGCAAGAAACTAATAGAACACATCAATAAACAAGCACTGGAGACCCCTGATCGGCCAGAGGTCAAACCCTTCGTGGCTGGTGTTATCAGGGGGAAGAAGGTATGTTAAATTACAAGTACATAGAATGTCCTCCTTGTAAATGGTCTGCTAGACCTTAACGTAAATTGCTGTTACCCACGACTCCTGCCTGAGCTAGTATGCATGTTTGTATGTGAGTAAGCAAGAAGGTAAGTTTGTTCCTCCTTCACTTAAAATGGTTCCCCGGATTTGGTGGAAATTTATAAAGGAGGTAGTTTGTGCCCCGGATTAACAACACACCTTTGTATCCCGATTTGTGTCTCAACGGACAGCAATAGTTCGACCCCACCCTACGAATAGATAATCTGTGGCCCACCTTCACGATCTCGTTCTATCTCTCTTCGGTTCTCGCAATAGCCGTAGTGATAATGTGCTCATTTATGATAAAATTTCCAATATTGTAAAACTGTAATAAAACATCATACTTTATATTCAGAACTGTTTAATATTGTAACAAATACATGCGTGTCAATCATATACAACACACACATCACTACACCGATAAACGAGTAGTTTCATAGGGATGGCAATGACCTTATACATAAGTGCTTAGCCTAAGACTATATCTTTGTTATGAATCGTATATCGTATCGTATATTTTTTACTATTTCACGCCAAAAGAACTGACCAAATTGGTTTGACTTTTCTTCTCTTTCTCCCGTCCCGTGTCTAGTGTTTTTCGGTTTATTTCCGAACTACGGATAAAAGTTCAAATAAAAAATACTACACTTGTAGTTTGAACAACTGAAAGCAAGTTTATACCGTTGGAGGGTATTGGATCTGATAAAATATATTACAAACTCGAGGTCTAAAAATGTGTAGGTATACAATTTGTGTATGCGCGACATGGCTTAGCACTTTTTTAAACGTACACATGGTGTACGCGTGACACGCGACGGGTTAAGTCTCAACATAGATTCGACATCTTCATAAAACGAATAAACAGTGTACTAATCTGTATAACTACATAGTTTTTTTTTATACAAGCATGTCTTCAATTTACTTGAAGATAATTCTGCAATATTTTGGTCACATCGCTAGAAAGGAAGGAGATAACCTCGAGAAACTTGTGACTGGAAAAGTCGATGGCAAAAGACCTCGAGGCCGCAGTCCAATGCGTTGGTCCGATCAGATCCGCACCACACTTGATACATCCGTTTTCGATGCTCTACACATAGCTGGTAACCGAGTACACTGGCGTAGTATCTTAAAAGAAAGGACAATGGGTGGAGGAGGTCACGACCCTCAGACATAAGGTTTACGACTCAAGGAGGATATAGTTTATTTTTATTTTAAATTAACCACTTTTTAGCTTGGTTAAAAGTTCCTATAAAATAGTAATATTAAGCCCGGGTGAAGCTAGTATCCCCAGAAATCATTGAAGAGCAAAACTTTGCATTAATTAAAAAAAAACAAGTGACACCTACGGCTGTTTTCTTCCTACGCGAAGAGTTCTCATTAACACCATCGCAGAGTAGGTAACAATTACAATGTAATTTTACAGTACAATGCATGAATAATCCTCTGTCGTCACCTCTGTTACAGAAACAGAAATAAGCATGACTGCACTGCGTTATCTTTGCCTTGAGATATTGAACCTCAAGAGCGCCATAAAAAAGCGAAAGTTAGAGACATTTGTGTGAAGGACAGTGTATTTGATATTTCATTAAAAGTATCGATATAATCAATAATATATTATTGTCTATTACACTAGCTTAATTGAAATTATTTTGTAATGAAATCGAACTGGCTTACAAAGTGCGTTGGCATCTAAACAATTTAATTTTCCTTATTTTTAACTTACATTGTTTATTAATTACAATTACAATAACATGTTGTATTGACAGGACATTCTATTCTGGGTTTATTTTGTTGACATTATTCTGTTCCGATTTGCAAGATCTATCTTTTCATTATTAATATGTGGGGAAATGTTTGGGCTATGGTACCTAATCGTGTTTGGAGTTTTTATTTCTCACGAATGTAATTCATAAAAAAAGGATTGTTTGTGAAAAACAGTCTTGGAAAACTATTTTATTGTCAATTGTTTTAAAGATTATTGTAGATGGACGATGCTATATAATTTTGAAAACGTGATATCTTCACGGTGGAAATAGGCCCATAACGATACCTAATTCTACCGCATTACAGTAATTTTAGCAATTTACATTTTTATATCTCAAGGTTACCACGTAACTTCAGGTGGGCTTCGTGCTTGTATCGTTTCTTAATCATATTAAAAAAATTGCATACCCATACCCAGGATTAACATATAGGCTACTTTATTTATGCCGGTTCAAGGGTCACCGTACTACCTGAGAGATCGTAATTATATCAATCTATGCAGACGGAGTCACGGACAGAATCTAGCGATACATATAAACTAAAATGAAAAGTGATTTTTTAAAATACTTATTTTTAAAACAGTACCCAATTTTCCATTTACGGGAGATGTGTGCGACAATGAAATTTCTTTCAATATTAGCATCGTCCTGTAGTAAGGTCCAGTACTCGACAGAAGTTTTATTCGCTCTATTATATCATTTGTAATGGTCGTATTTTTCAGAATGCGGCATTAGGATCTTCAAAGTGTATAATTCTATGTAATTATATAAATTAAATAGTTCGCGGACATGTGAACAAAAAATATTATTGGCATTTTTGCAAAAATGATTGTTAGAATTTTTTTCTGTGCGTTTGTGCACCCTAATCTCAGAAACGGCTTATCCTATTAAGATGCGGTTTTCACTAATACACTGTAGTTAGCTTCACTTAACATTTAGTGTTTGGTTCATGCCAATTGGTTCATAAATAAAAAAGTTATTGAAATTTAAAGAACAACTCTCTCGCGACTACACCAAGACCGAGCTAGCGAAGCCGCTGGCGGGTTAACTAGTTAATAATAAAATTTACAATTATTAGTGTTACTTGTTGTTGATTGATTGAATGAATAGTTTTAAATTGAATAGAACTTATAGCTAGCTTTATAGTAGATGAATAGAGCTTTTATGTATGATTCCAGTGGATCCCGCCGCCTACCCCCGAAAACATTCAGAACGCGGACGAACAGATCACAATCGACCTCGGCGACGAATACGAGCAGGCGCTCACTACTGCATCGCAAGAGGAGATCATTGATCTTGCTGGTAAATATTGAAGGAATCATTACACATGTGGAGATAAGTCTACTCACAGATATATTTATGTACAATAACTAATAGATAACGCTAATACTTCCCGTGTCCGAAGCCCGACTCGACGTTTCTCCACTTACACGCTAAGATTAAGAACAAAAGTTTAAAAACGGTATTCTAATAAACAAAACTCATAAATTGTGGATCTGGACTTGAGTGAAGATTGGACAGTAAATGCCGTATGAAATTTACTCAGATCTCAGTAGTGCTGTATTTACTTATAACTTTATTCAGAGAGGTTGGAAACACCGCTTTAAAGTAGCGCAATCGAGCTAAGCCAAAATGGAAAGCAGAAGTGGCGTCGCCAAGCTAAGCTGTAGGTATTATTGATACTGGTTTTTTATTGGTGCCCCCTTGACAATATATACTGACAATAGATAAATATTGATAGTATTACTTTTTAAAGCACTAACGCCTGCTTTAGCGATCTCAAACATTGAAATTTATAGAGAGAAAAATTCCATCCCGTCCGAGGATGGAATTGTCCTTTCTATAAATTTCAATATAAATATTTATTTGGGGTTGGCGCACCTCTTCTTCTTCTTTCCTTTGTTAGCCCATTATTCCCACGCATTTCTTTTTCCCATATTTTTTTCATATGCCTATGTTCCTTTCTTTGGTCTGGTTCTTCAACATTGGACTTTGAATGGACCTTCATATTCAGGCCTCTCCTAGTAACATGGTGTTATGTGCCCCATATAACATGTCCAAAACGAGCCCATAACTTTTCTATAGGTAAATTACCTTAAATCTTTTCTACCAGTGGTGCCCACTTACAAGCTGGCGCTTAAATTTTTGACCTTATTCCATTCTCGGCACTTTTCAGTCCAAATTTCGTCCTCGCCTGCACACGATTTACGTACATGCATCTTTTTCACAACCCAGCATTCCGATGTAAACATTACAAGCATTATTTACTATTTCTAAAGTTGGTCGCTTAGGTATATAACGACTAATAGTTTTATTAGGTATGTTATCCGCATTTTGTGTCTGCGCCTTTTCATCATAATAATATTCGTCGTTCCTAAATAAACATCAATGCAAAACATAAAGGTTCGTTACGTTTGATGTAGCGTTTGATTCTATGTGGACACCAAACTATTTTTATAAACCTTACTTTTTTCTATATTTTAACGTAATTACGATTTAAGCCAGTAACGGACTACGATATTGAATGGGGTTTCTGTCTATTATGTTAACATCTCCGATCTAAATTGTCAACTAAAATTCTATTTACTATTACTAGTATACTGATATATTATTTCAACCCAAGGGCAGATATTTGGTATATATCTAATCATCCATACTAAAAATGTATACACTTGTAATTGTGTTACTCTCTCTCTCTCTGTCTGTGTCTATTATGATAACATCTCCAATCTAAATTGTCAACTAAAATTCTATTTACTATTACTAGTATACTGATATATTATTTCAACCCAGGGGCAGATATTCGGTATATATCTAATCATCCATACTAAAAATTTATACACTTGTAATTGTGTTACTCTCTCTCTCTCTCTCTCTGTCTATTATGTTAACATCTCCGATCTAAATTGTCAACTAAAATTCTATTTACTATTACTAGTATACTGATATATTATTTCAACCCAAGGGCAGATATTTGGTATGTATCTAATCATCCATACTAAAAATTTATACACTTGTAATTGTGTTTCTCTCTCTCTCTCTCTATCTCTCTCTCTCTATCTCTCTCTCTCTCTCTCTCTGTGTGTGTGTGTGTGTGTGTCTCTGTTTGTTTGTTACCTGATCAAGCCTAAACGGTTCGTCTCTGGGACGCAAAGGGTTAAACTACTACACTGGTGTCGAAGAAATAAATATTAGATTATATTGAGCACCTGCCGTTTTCCCGTTAATCACTTTTAACATGAGACTTGCAATCGTAGTAAAGTCACACTTTTGATTTTAGTGAGCAAATAAGCATCAGAGTTTAGTGAGTCAAAAAAAATATTGCATGTGACAGCTTACTGAAAATTCAGCTGAAACTTGTCAGCTAAAATCTTTGGCAAGTTCTTTGAAAGTTTTTATTATTTTCCGTGTAAAAACTGACGTTTTCGGCGACCAACAAGACTTTATAACATTCCGAATCATTAAGAAAATAAGGACAGACTGACGGGTCTCGAAAAAAATATACTGACACGAGTTATAAGAGCGGCATAGTGACCGCTATTATAGCGACAAAGAGGAAAATTGTGTTAAAAGTCACAGACACAGTTTTTATGTGTCATAATCTTTTATAACCATCGGAGCAAAATGATTCTCTTTTGTAATAACATACGGAATGTTAGGACCTGTGACGCGTTGGCAAACACCCAGTACTGTGGACGTTTACTCATTACAATAAACTTTTAATAGACGTGACAGAAAAATATTGCGTGATTTTGTCTCCGCAAGAAATGCATAAAACATTTTAAACGTAATAACGTGATATTAGTAATTTTTAAACTTTCGCGATTTGAACACATGTTTTAAATGTTTATCGGGACTTATCACGTATTATTTAATATAGGTAAAAATATGTACCTTTCGCTCGACGTTTCGACCATGTTACAATGGCCGAATATTGTGATAAGTCCCGATAAACATTTAAAACAACGTGATATTACGTTCGCAAAGTATGGTGTCACTGTGTTCTCCAAGAAGTGAAATGAAATAAAAATGACGGACACACTGCATCGAAGTGCAAATTGTTTATTTATATCTTTCCCCCTCTAAAAGTTTATTTATACCATTCCCACTCTAAAAAGCTTATTTAATTCACTGAAAACAGTGAATAAAATGGCCTTTTAATCACTGTTTTGGTGTTTGAATTTAGAACACACCAATATATTCGACCTCCATCTCAATGCTTATACATCTTCCTTACGCAAAGAATAATCGACATACAAACTCTTTGTGCAAGTAACTCTTCGATATTTGAGACAAGTAGTTAAGCATTAGAAAAAAAACTGTATTGTGTTCTTTGCTGCGATTATAAAAAAAAATATTTTCGCCAAAGAATTTAACTTAAGAATAAAACTATTTTGTAATAAATAATAATAATCCTTATAATACATAAAAACCGCAGTGGACCCCGATTCTCCCTGGGGTTAAATAAGACTATTTAACCCCAGGGAGAATCGGGGGCGTCCTTGGCCCTCAGCTTGCCTTAAGTGTCCGTCTAGGGATGGAGACGTAAGAGCAAGTAAGAAAAAGCTCCAACGGTGGAAGTGTTAAAATGCATAACGCCGGTAGTAGCGCTCTAGTGAAACCGCAGCACACCTCTCGACACCCTTTACACCAACATTGCACCTTTTGTTTCCATTGATGGTGGCCCTTATGGAAGGCCCGTTAGTAAGTGGCAAGTCACCACATGCCTAAATATTTTAAGATGAGACAAATATAAACTTATTAGTATAAGGCAGATAGTATTCTATGAATGAACTAAAGTTCATAGCATACTATCTCCCTTATTCTAATAGTCTCAATCAATAGCCTTGCCATTTTACCCATTTTTGTGATAGATGTACCATGTCAACATTCATCCAAAACGTTTCTGTTTTTTATACTACTTTGTATATTTCATATGAAAACGGTCTCTACGTGTTGGCAATAGCCCCACTGATGCCTTTGCAAAGGACCGGATGAAATCCTTGAATATGTATATATCTCAATATGTTTATTTGTGCACTCGTTTATAATAACTTTCATGTATATTTCATTGTGCTCATTTTTGCCGCGTTTTTCTGTGTACACTCACAACAAAGTATTATTTTGCACCATTACAGTAAAGTATTAAGTCGATATGTTGCTTAAAACTAGTGAGCAAAGGTCACTTATTTTGCTCAATCAGGGAAATAAGTGTTCGGTACTACCATTTCAGCTGCGATAGCATGCATGACATACCAACGGTATTCCGGTGTGGTGGCGAAAACATCCGTTTCTCTTTTCTTTTCTTTCTCAAAAATGTGTCTGCATGTTCTCGTCTAGTGTAATGCTTAAATGAATACAAATGAACAAAGGAAATTCTGACGATAAAAAGCTTCAAATAGCGAGGCATTAAAGGCGAGAAATTGAAATTGATGTATCGGTGTGAAACTGGCAGTGCAAAGCATCGCTATTTGAAGCTTTTTATCGTCAGAATTATTTGTGTTCATTTGTTTTCATTTAGACATTACACAAGGTGAGAACTTGCAGCCACAGCCTAGGAAAAAATATCACGGAGATTTTCGATTTTCGCTACGACCTTACTTATAAACGCTGTTTATATTTAAATAACGACTTTTAAATTTAGGCAGACTTTATAAGTAAGAGCACTAATATATTATTAGATACATAATACTTTGATTTGTTTCAGCTATTCTCGGCTTCCACTCGATGATGAATCAGGACCAGTACCACGCATCTTTGCTGAACAAGGGCCAACCGGTTGGACTCGGGTGGGACGGTATCACTAAAGCTACCAAACCAAAGGTATGCAACATAAACTACAATAGATAATTATATTTACGGAATCTCAGATGGTTCGAGAAATGTTTGTAAGTCTCTCTATGTTCAAAAGTGTTTTGTGGGTACATTGTGGTGCAGTGAAACGCTAAACTGGCTTCGTTAGGTCGTAGGTTAGGTTAAAAAAATAGGTTCATAGGTTTTTTTTTTTTATTTGAAATACAATAAGTTTAGTTATAAGTTCTTTGACAAGCACGCATAGTTAATTTTAATTTGAATTCTGACTATAAAAATTTCAATTTAAATTTTTTCAGTTATTATTTTTTATACTATTTGCAAGTGACCGCCATCTCACTACGTTTGTTTGTACGCCTAAACTGGCAAAACATGTTGAAACCTGTTTAAATTTAAGACCTACTTGCACATCCTATGACTACACACAATATGTTTTACAAATCAATAAATCTTTCTCTTTAAATACTTATCGAATTCAATTTATGATTTTCGTAAAAACATTAGTTAAATTCATATATTTTTAATGCTGTACCATAACGAAACGTACAAATCCTGGATCTACCTGTTGTGTGGAACAATAACATTCATGCCATAAATAATTTTGCGGACAAATAGCTCAATAAATTAAAAGGCGACAAGGGTTTATTTCTGTACCTAACACCTATTACTATTCTGTACCTACCTAACTTTGGTGTAAATGCCAAATACGCAGCACAATAGTTTACAAGTTTGGCATACTTTCGTTGCAATACTGCGCAATACTCCATAAATAAGATACGGAACATTCTAAAATAATTATAACATCTTTTTTTGACGTGAAATTGTTCTCAAAGAAGCTGATATATTAGGGTCACATTTCATTATAGCTAGGGCATAGGACTCTTGTGTAGAGCTACGTACCAGCAAGCCTTAGACCCAAAAATGTTCGGCATTATTGGTTAAAAGTAAGTTTGACATATATTACGTGGGTCTTATATTTTTTTGTTTTTTTTTCATGATAGGTAGATGGATAGAGTAACTCTTTATTATGACACCACAATATGACATATATGTTACAAATAAAGAAATAAGAAGAAATAAAAATACAAACTAAAATATTTCACGATTAAATACTTAAAATTAAAAGTGTCTCAATGGGCAGTCGTATCGTCCATAATATTCCTTTGTAATTTTTTATTTAGTTAGTAATAATTTGTGATGTCTAATTTACCTTAAATAACCTTTTAATGTTCTAATAATATTTGTATGTTTAGTACAAATATCCATTCGTCGTAAAAATGCAACAAAACATTTTGTCAACTCTCTGCCACATTTGAAAGCCGACCAAGAGTCTCTCTCTCAAGGTAGAACAATTTAGGCTACAGTTGCAACAAAGTTTGTCCTGGTAGGGTGTCGTGAAACGAGCGGGATCAAATCTTGATCCGTGCAAATTTTGGCCTGGAGGCGTTATAAATCGGCCGTTAAGTCAAATTTTGGCTTGTCCTGTGGATTGCTGGAACGCAGCCCAGTCATCCTTGATGTCTATCTGTCTATATATATCCATAATATGCGTTTAATATCTGGTATCACAAGTTTCTGCCTCATAGCAATTAAAAGGCACTCGAGAAGGAAATTTTGAAAGGAAAGAGTTGTTTTTAATGTTATTAGAAAAAGGGTACAAGTAAGAGACCCACCTGATGTTAAGCGGTAGCCTCTACCTAGAAAATGTGCATTCCCTCACAAGCGACAAACTGCACTGCGCCCGTAACCCTGAGACATTAATTTGATAAGTATCATGTGCCTGTAATTTCGCCGGCAACCATACCTTCAAACTAAAACACAGCATTGCGAATATTACTGATTCACGGCAGAAAAAGTTTGGTGGCAGTTAATACCCCAGACGAACTCGTTCACACAGAGTTCTATTGTGCTGTTATTGGTTTTTAATTTTTATGTAAGTGTTTTGTATCTCTGAGCAATCAGCAAGGTACAATGCCGCTTAAACATCACCATAAAACTCTGGTTGCACTGCAACCGTCATCAACACGAATGCACGAATTGCTCTTCGACAACCGCGAATCGGTCTCTATTAGGATTCAGTTCACATGAGTAATATTTGATGGTAGGTCGATCAACATTACATAAAATATCAAAAACGGTGCCCATTAAATATTTAGTGTTTGCGAATTACGTTTGACTGAAAAAAATGAGTTTAAGCTTTGATCAATGCATACAAATTAAATTGTGAATATGAAAGCTAAAATCCAGCTTCTTAACCAGTTTCGTTTTTTAAAAAAGGCCCTGTATCAAAAATCCTCTAAAAATACTTCTTTGAGCCACTCTCCCTCAATGTGTACAGTGACACCCAATAACCTGCGTATGAGCTATAACAAATCGGATAATTTTTCATGTATATGATAAATTATTTAATAGATTTGTTAAATTCAATATTAGGACAGTAGAGGCCGTAGCGCAAACAAATTGCGAAAAAGTATCCTATCTAAAGCGTAAACATGTCACACTTCGGCGTACAACTATGAGTTATCTTTGTCATAGTTGCCCTAGATAAATGACAGTTTGTACTGTGTCATGTGAACGAAACGTTTTACGTTACACTTTCGCAGTTATTCGTGCTAGGCCAACAGAGTGACAGCAAAGGGCCAAATGGAAAGCTAAGAAACCCAAAAAAATAGTCTAGTACTTTAATTATAATCATAATAACATGTGTGTTTCAGGTGTACCCTATGGACCCGCCCAACGACACAGATCCCGACGAAACAATAAAACGGGTGCAGACCGATGACCAGAACCTCACTGATCTCAATTGGAATAACATTAAGGTACACATATAATTATATAACATAACCTCTATATTTTGTACCTTTTGTCCACTTAGGCCAAGGGGCCGAAGTAGAATGTAAGACGTTCTACCGTTTCTTTGGTAAGTTGGTATCAAGGTACAACTTTTATGATCTAATTATTGATAATTTAGATGATATGTTTTAATATAATGTATGTTCGTAAAAATTTACATAAATATAAGTTAAATAGTGATCACCACACTTTTAATACCAGAAATACAAATGGGAGAGCTGTACCTAGTTTTAGACTTGCGAAGACTAATAAGTCATTCCTAGGAAATTGTGTGCGTTTTTACAATAAAATCCCAAAGCACATAACTGAGCTCACAGAGGGCAAATTCAAGTTGACTGAAAAAAACGTTTTAATAAAAAAAGCTTACTATAAAGTTCGACATTATATAGAAGATAAAGATGCTTGGAATACTCCACTTCTGGCAAGCTGTCTCTCTGCCACCCATAAAATGTAATATTTGTAGTACCTAAGTAGAAACATTGTAAACATCCATATAAAAAGAATGGCCCCGAGTTTCTTGCCGCTTCTTCTCGGTGGGTTCTATATATTTTGGAACGCGGCGGTAATGAAAAGTTGACGTTCATAAGTGCGTCTTTGATGCCTAAATTGAATAAATGATTTTGACTTTGACTTTGATCGTGATTTATTAAATTATGTATCTTTTAGACTCATTAGCTCAGAATGGTGCCATATTATGGCGCTTTTACACCTGTGACCAAAAGTTGTTAAAATTTATTTACTCAGTGAACTTGCTTACAGCCGTGTTTTGAACCATTGATAGGTGAAATAATAGAGCATAGTATTTGATATGCTTGTATATTCAATTAAACTAGAACAGTTTTTAACATGTGTGTGGCATTGGATACACACTAATACAATTTTAGATTTACGATCGGGCTTTTAAATCCCGATAAAATGTGTCAAACGTATTTTTACTGAGACCCGTAGTATATATTGATTTCAGAAGCACGTTATCGTATCGTTTACGTTTCAGTACAAACTATGAGTAATCTGTGCCACTATTGTACTAGATAATTGACAGTTTGTACTAAATACGTTTTTAACTTTTTTTAAAGATTTTCGTACTCGGCCCACAGAGACGATTAAAAAAGGGTAGAATTGATCCCTTATGAGATTGTGTCTAAACACCAGCATATTGAATGAAAAAATGAAATCTTAAATTAAAATGTAAACAGGGTCAAACTCGAAAGTATTTTGATTTCCGACCACAAATTAATTGTATTAAAATTAACCCTTAAAAGTTCAAATCTGGCTGGAACGTGAATAGGTTATTTGTAACACATTTACGCATGCAAGGCGAGAACTAACAATCAAATTTTAGAATAAAATTTTTAAGTTTTTTTGTTTCCTAAATTTTAACCAAAAATTTTAACCAAACCAAACCTTGCAATGATGTAAACGTACGAAGAAACACAGCAGTATGTAAGAAATTCATGTCACTTTTGTATGTAACTACCCTCTAACTTAAGTTTCAATGAGAACTTGTAACAAATAAACAAAAGTTTGAAATGGCGATCCGTAGCCTGTAAAACGATTTAATTTAAAAATTGTTTCTACTTCGTTTCTAGCGTTTTACCTTTACCAAATGTGTTTATGATAATAAAGAACTTTAAAAATCAAATTAAATCATCTCGCCTTGTAATCGCCTTGTCGTAATTTCTTACTTCTAATTGGCCCGCAAAACTATTTGGTTAAACATATTTTGCATTCATTTCAGAACATAAGCGACGAGAAATTCGAGAAGTTATTCGAAGCTCTGAAGAGCAACACTCACCTAGAAGTGTTATCCCTTGTGAATGTGGGTCTGAACGATCGTACGGCGCAGATCTTGGCCGATGCTCTCGAGAACAACTCCTCGCTGAGGGTAGTCAACGTGGAGACCAACTTCATTAGCCCCCCAGGAGTGGTTCAGCTAGTCAAGTCACTCCTTACCACGAATACTGTTGAGGAGTTCCGCGCTTCCAACCAGGTAATATTATACAGTTGTTTTTGGTGGTTATTGAGATTTTATTGTAGTGCGTAGACGAGGAGTCGTGAGCTTGGGATCGGTTACAAATTACTTTGTTGTGCGCTCCGCCAAAAAAAGTTATAAGCAACAAAAACTTAAGCGCACCGCACTCATGATCCTGAAGAAGGCTTCCGGACGAAGCCGAAACGATTGTCGATCTTGATATCGACAACGCTTAAGTCTCACGTTGATCCTGTTTTCTTATTACAAAATTATATGTATTGAACGCGAGTTTCAATAACATAACATAGATTTCTTTTTATATTAACAAAGTGTAGCTTATAAAACATATTAGTTGTATTGTACAACTTCTCGAAATTTATATAACTTTCTAGAAGTCGACAAAAAATACAATAAAAATAGATTTATAAATTAATGGGCATCGTCAAGAAATTAAAGTAAAGGTTTTATTTCCAAGCAAAACCGGCCTGATTTCACGAAAATTTAGACAGCCACATACTATATTATTCTAATAATATAAAGATACCGGCTTCATTCACTTGGTATTATGTCGGTTTAAGTCCAACGACGTTTCGAACGTTCTTCTTCAGGGAGTGACATACGTGATACTCACGATAGTTTACAAAACTCTAACATATCCCTTGTAACCCTCGCACCTCATCTTTATCCGCGTCCCTTCGTCTCTTATATTTCATTTTATGTATAACCAGCTATTCGTCCGCGTGGAATAAAGTACCGCTGATTCTCTCGGGGATTACCCGACGAATCGGCATAAAGCACATGTGTTTATCCAAGGTATAAGCGATTTACCTTTATTACAATATTCATCCAAATCTAGTCTAAATAAAGTTCTAAAAGAAGTAACACAATTACTCACTCGTTCACACACTTATGCACTTCTAATACTAATGTGATGTTTGTCGTTAGCGGTCGCAAGTTCTCGGCAACAAGATCGAAATGGAGATAAGTTCCCTGGTCGAACAGAACCCCACGCTACTTCGGCTTGGCCTCCACCTCGAGTACAGCGACGCTCGCCATCGCGTCGCCACGCATTTGCAGAGGAACATCGACAGAAGTGAGTATATTGAAATTTAGACTAAGAACTTAGTCAGAACAATTTGGCTAGAGTTAAAACATTTTAGTGCATACCTGAAACAAGGCAAAAAAAATGTCTCAGATCACCCACTGAAGCGGTGATACTTTGAGATTTAGACTGAGACCTTAGCCTTAACAATTTGGTTTGAGTTAAAACAATTGGTGCAAATATACCTGAAACAAGAAAAAAATGTTCTACATATTCTGTAGAGACAGATCCGCATAAGTTGGTCTCTTACCCAATGGCTAATTTTGGATCCAGGAATAAGATGTTTATTCGTTCAATCTTGTCCTTATATTCGTTATGATCCGCATATCTTCATAGTTAAATAGTTTTAATGTTTCACATCTGAAGAATGCATCTTCTACCCACTAGCTGAGTTATTGGAAAGCTTAGTTTGAAATCTCGGTCTAAACAATTTTACAGTAATTTAATAGTGTTTATGTTCTGCATGTGTGGAACGTTGCCGCTGTGGCTAGCCTAGTTACTAAGTTTTCTATGCGGAATTATTAGATGTTCGATTATGACCAAATGGTCGATATTATCGGCAAAGAGAAGAGTCGAGAAGTCGAGTTATGTGTGATATCTTATCCTCGTGTTATGATGCCTGCTCAATGGTTTAATTTATAATACGGGACGAAATGCAGCTGATAAAAGTTATTGCTTACCGTTATCGGTTTCAATTTATTACATCAGAATTCATAGTTCAATTTCTTGTCAATGCCTCGTTTCGCACATAGGAAGCAAAAATCAAAATTATTTCCTCAAGGTTAGCCTGATAATTGTCATGTTCCGCCTGCGCAGTGCGTCATCAGACAGAAGGGAGTCCCCCTCACCATTGCTCGGTTGGTGACCTTGCTAATGGCGTCTTTTTCACATAATGACACTCGCTTAAAGTGTTGCCAGTAGCCATTAAAGGAAAAAGGGATGAGATATTTTATGTGCTTTATAAGTTTTGTTTTATATTTTAAAGATTGCTTATTAATATATATTGTATTATTATGCTTATGGGAGTGTGTACTCATAACTAAGGGGAGTGAAATAACCATTTTTGCCAGCATTGCGCTGGCTGCTTTACTGTTCAGAATTATTAATGGGGTATAAGTTTGAAAGTACATGAACAATATTGCTTAATTTTAAGAGGTTGTCTTGCTAAGTAAGATTTTGCACATCAAATTAACTTGTTTGACGCCGAGTATCTGGTTAGAGCAGTAATTTAAAGGTGAGATGTAGAGTGAAGTGAGGAGGTTACTGGTAATGTTACAATACAACAACGCATATTTAATAAAATCATACTCGGTTGCATATTGATCTATTTAACGCATGAGTTACATGACGAGATAGATTTCTTTCGGAGTTGATGTGTTCTGATGGGAAACTATTATATTGTGTTGAAAAAAGCAGGTATTTTTTGGTGTGTGGTTAAATACTACCCTATTTTAATATGTTCTTTATTTCAGAGACTTAAGTGTAGTAATTACTAAAATAACATTTTGAAATTACCCAATGATATTATATTTCAGGCTTAATTTATCAAAACACATTTTGCACCATGCCTGTTCTTAGCATATTGCATTATTTCGTCTGTCATTGAGATTGCCATAATGAAACAAGAAGGCAATTCTATGTTTGGTTTAATCATAGCACCATCAAAGTACACCTTTCAATTTACCAGTTCTTCATTATTAGGAGCTTTTGAATAAATGTTTCCATAGCTTTAACTCACACATTTATTACACTTAGCAAAGTTTACTTCAACACATGTAATCTTCGATTACTCGATATTTCATTATAATTACGGTTACGACAGATGGCGCGCGTGGATCGTTGCTGCTCTCACACCCACTACAGTAAATCGACATATTTATTTGTCCTATGTCCCACAGCACTGTTCTCGTTTCGTTGAATACTGGTAGATACTGTCAAAGTTTATTATTTCGCATCTAAACTTAACATTCCGAGGCATTCCATTTCCAATATTAGCTCTACACGATTATTTCTTGGATCAAAATCATTCAAGTGTTACAAGTATAAAAAATTTGGAACGTAAAAGTGAATTCACTGCGGCAGAACAGATGGGGAATATAAGCTAATAGAATTCGTTGTACTGCATTTCGAACTTTGTCCACATCAATCTTTAAGTACGTTAGAAAAATACGTCGCCGATACGAAGCCCAGAATGTCGAGAGTTCTCAGGAAGACGTACAAGCTAATAATAAAAATAATATACAAAAAGATCAGATCAAAATACAATATATTGTATTTATCTCTGCAATAAACTTGTGATACTGTTGTTAAAACCGTGGTGTTTAAATATGCAACTGGACAATACAGAAGTTTCATAAGATTCTGTTATCGTCAGATGTAGCAAGACAGCGAGAGATAAAGCGCAGTTCACTTTACCTGTAAGACTTCTAACTTTATACAAGTATACTGCATGGTGGTTTTTTGAGAAAGGTGGTAATGGTCAAGTCTGAAATCACGAGAGTTACAGTAAAAGTGGTGAACGGAGTCATGTCCTCGATTTATAAGAAAACAATAACTGCGAATGTAATTATTTTTAAATCTTTTACTTTTGACGGAAATCGACGCGAATGATTTTTCAAAAAACGACCCTTTATTATTGATCCAATTGATTCTGCTGCTGATAAGGATCAATCTTTGCAAAGAAACATATTACAATGAAATGAATTTACACGGAAGAAAACTCACCTTTTCAAATTTTTAGATCATTATCTATGGAAGTCATTAGTGTAAGTATCACAGTATCCCGCCAATAAGAGAGATCAGAATCCAGTGGTTCAATAGTACAGGTGTCCTTTTTAAATCATTCGGGTCGATTGCTGTCAAAAGCAAAAGATATAAAAACACTAGATGAGGGGTGTAGAAAAGTAAGGGCGACTCTGTCCAAAAATAACTTTAAAGTACTGATACCAATTTATGCATCTTGCCTATGGCTTTTTGTTTGTCAAATTGGTTCATTGCAAAAACGTTTCGATCCACCACAAATTAATGGGTTTAGAAACAAATCTGTCACTGTCCATAATTTTCTTAGATGCCAACATTACTCTATTTATTTCAACTAATCAGTCCGCCATTTTTTTTAACTCTGATCAAGATGGGGATTTTATAGTTTTGCAATGAAGTTGTGCTTAAAGTTGTATTCTGATTAATACGTTTCCATTTAAAAATGTATGAAAAAATTTCATAAACCACTTGTTTTTGTTTTTTTTATATCATCATAATTTAAACCTAGGGATTAAATTATTTTTAGTGCCTACTTACGCCTCGGTGCCAATAATTGTGCTGGTTAGAACTGTTAGATGCAAAACTGTCATTGTATTGTTTAAGATAAGAAGAACGGCATAATATGCAGTTATTCTATTAATATTTATTTATTTTTTATTATATCAATCGACAGCCTGACTCCTTTCACGACTATTCTCTAACTCTCGTGAATTCCGAAACCCTTGAAGGGCTATGAAGCCCTTCTCCAAAAATCACTCTGTATATGCTGTCCTGAGACGCGTGACGATCTTAGCAACTTTTAAAATACTTTATATTAAATAAACTGTGACAGAACCTACCGTATCCAACACATAAATGAGCATTAAACAAGCACAAGTCACGCCTACACATGCACATATGACGCAACTCGGCGGTTTGAGACCATCCTCTGCTTATTAACTACACTCATGGTGGTCCGACGATTCCTTGACGACACTAAAGTCTGCCATATATGCATACCCCATGAGGTTCGCAATGCGAGAACTTGGCCAGCCAAAAATACTTTTAATATAGACATGTTTTTCGTTAACAAAACTGATTTCTCCAATAACATTAAAAATAGAGAAGTTCAAGGCCCGTTTAGGCTCTTAAAGTTGTCCATAACTTTAAGAGCCTAAACGGGACCATGTTTTATGAAAGTTAGCCTTTGAAAGTAACCTTCAATGCGTATTTTATGCAAAAGCTTCGATATATTCGCAAATGTGGAGCAGTCTAATAATCTGCAAAGTCTAAGAGTATTTTCATAGAACAAGGTCCACATTCTTATTACACAAACGAGAGTATCAAATTATGTAGTATTCATACACCACTTGACTTTTGAACAAAACAAGTGAATGTCAATAACACCTGAACATTATACTCATCATCATGCCAACGACGTATTGGGCTGAAAACATCTATATACAAAGAAAATGATGAAGATAATACTAACTAACTACGTACCAGAGCAAACTGCATCACATCGATATTGAACATTTGTGTTAACACATAACACATTAGATCACGACTTGATTGTGTCCAATGCAAGGTTAGTTGATGACATTGTAACAAAAAGTTAATTTATATACGCTTTGCGAGATAATATCTTCATCTTAACACGATACAGCAAAGTACATTACTTACATCGTAGAATTATGCAAATTGAAATATCTTTATCTGCTAAGATCGGCTTTGATTAATCCTTGATTATCTCGTTTGATTACGAGAGATAACGAAAGATTAATAAACCTGAGCTAGTGTAGCAAGTTAAGTAGTGGGAGTCACCCTAGTTTAGCATCAGTCAGAGCCTAGCTTCAGCTAAGAACTATCAGTGCATTAGACACAATCATGTCAAAATCAATATCGTAATATCAGATTGCCGCGTGAACAAGCGGGCTAGCGCTTCCCTAAGGCTGCGATTGCCGCGCGGCCGTCCGCCGGCTGTCGGCGTCGACGCTTCCTTCTTCAACCTAACTCCACCAAGTGCAGAAGCAGTAACACCTACTAATGAAGATAAACCGATCGTGACCGAAACTGTTGAACAGTCTATAGTAGTACCGGCTAAGGAATCTGTTACTGCAAACCAAGGACTCGACGAAACTACTAAAGCCACAAGTGAAGTCACATCGGGAGCAGACAGACTAAACTCTGAAATGCCTGCCTCGGAAAGAGTGAGCCAATTACCGACTACACAGAGAATCTTGCCAGATCAGACACCAATCTTGACAGACATACTACCAAATGAAGATGGAGTACCTACAGAAAACAATACATTAGAAAGTAATATAGAAAGGGTTCCAGTTACTGGTGACAGAGTCATCCCAGTTGAATTAGATACGGAAGCAAAGACAGAACTGACTAATGGAGATACGACGGACAAATTCATTCTAGCCGAGAGACCAGATTTTAACCCCAATCCCCATTCGTGAGTAGTCGTTGTGTGACACAATACACACTCACGCGTGCCCACCCGATGTGTACATGTTTTAGTGAGGTTTTACACTCTACCCGATTTAACTTGAACAATGTTTCTGTAATGTTTTAAGTAAAGATTTATAATTGTTATTTCAGTTGATTAGACTACTCATTTTTGGCACAGATTCAGAAGCGTGACAGAAAACATTGGTCAAGTTGACCTTCCACTCTATGTTGACCACCAGAGACAATTACATACACAATGTGTGACAGTAGTTTGAGAATATTATCTTGTTCCATTGCAGTACGGAAAGACCTAACTCTGCGACTTCAATTCAGATTCTTTAACAACCTACCCAAGGGGGCGCGTAGCCAATAGAAATACAGAGGTATACCGCGCAAGTGGTTCACGAAATGTTAGCACGGCGGCCTTAACAATACTTCGCTTATACAGCTTATAATAGTGTCGATTTTTGATTGTACAAACTCACAGACGAGGTGCAGTTTTATATATTTATTCTACATTCCGATGAACTTTTTTATTGATAGGCGGATTTGTCAAGAAATTCGTAAGTTTTGAGATGACACGAACATCTGTACCTAAAGCAAGACTTCAAAAATACCATCAAATTACACTTAGCACCTAGATGCATATTAGAACTAAACAGCATTAGATTGAGTCATATTGGAGAATGAATAATCTGTTCTAAAATATCCCGTATGAAAATATAAGAATAAAGTCATATGATTATTTTTTTACTACATGATATTGCTGTTGCATTTTTTCCTTTCTTTTATTATAAAACTGCACCAAATATAATTATAAAAGTAATTAAAATATCCCACTTCGATGGCGCGTCTGTTCGCGGAATGAAGTGGCATATTTAAATCTTTAACATGTTTTACATTTCTCTAAACAAACTATCTCTAAAACATTCTAATAGGAAAATCTCTAAAAACCTCAGTTCTAAAACTCAGTACACTAATATCATATATTTTTGATGTGTTATACGATTTTAACAGTTAACATTTAATTTTTAGCAGAGAGGGGAGCGTAGAAACCAAATAATTTGTAGACACGGCCTCAGACATCGGTAAAACTCCTGTTTTCATTTACGATTGCCGCAATACTAAGGCCGTTAATATTCTTTGAAGTTTTTTTTACAGCTCAAATGCTTCTGCTAATATAGAGTTCCGCTTGGGAAAGCTTAGGCTTTTCCACTATCAATGAGGGTTCTAAATGTGACAGGATAGACAAGCCCTTTTGTGATGCATTTTATAAACTGTGGTTATAACGGACTTGATAAACTTGTATACCTACTAACATACTCGCATGTGAGTGAGTACTAACAGGATGAATTGAATGATCCGTCCGATACTAAATCCCACTTGAAACGTTTTCTTACAGCATGGTTTTGAACTGATATTTATTTGTACTTTTCAGAGATGTCTTTTTGATGTATGATTTTTTATCCTTTGCTATGATATATCCAAAATGTACCTCAATGTTTCCTGCTGACATTCACTATACATTTCTGGTTTATATATTATTAAAAAATATTTGTATATGAAACACAATACAAAACTATAGTGAATGTCAGCGTTTATGTACCTGTATGTATATGATGCGTGACGAATGTGTGTGCATTACAGTACGCCAGCACCGACGGAGCCAGAACAGCGCTTAGAACCTTCTTCTTGAGCTTGGGTAAGTTTTTATTCGAATGTATAAACGAATTTTATCAACAATCAAAGCTTAATCATCTCTTCTACATCGGTGATTAGAAAATGTAATTTTGAAGAAAAAGACACTGTATAATGTTTTACAACTCGCCCCTAGTTTCTAGAACGTTTATCAAAGCCTTGATTAATTGACCGACTAAATACTAAACGCTCATTGGTCAATGGCATCCCATGACGCGATATGTGACCAATCAGCGGTCAGCATTCCGTTTGTTAGCTGATCAAACTTTGACAAACGCTCCAGAAACTGGAGGTCAGTCTCTTTTATTAATCTGTCCGAATCAGCAAGCCTCATTCGAGGCAAGTTTCATTCATAAATCTATTGTTATTTTTTGTCCTGATGCGGACGGATTAATATACTTAGCTATTGAATCAGATTATATTTCAGTTCTCATACTCTGACATAAGTCGAGTGAATGGACCGTTCAATTCATAGAACGCGTCAAATAATTTTAACTTCATAATTGAAAGCAGACGTCAAGTTAAAATTCCTATACGAAAATAATATGCCTAAGTAACTTTGTCTTCGAAGGAACTTTGGCTAGCACAAATGATTATGCGAAAAAAGATTCGTATAGTTCTATATAAACCGTAAATATTCGAAAGCCAATAACTCACGCTTTGTCGTACAAACAGTTATTTGTGCTACAGTTATACTAGATAAATTATATTTGTATTGATTTGAATTGTTTTACAGTACCGATAATAACACTTTATCTTCTTGTAAGTATCTCGGGCTAATTTAGGACTACTGATATTTCAAATGTCTAGTTTCTCACCGTGCTCCTAAAGCTGATATTCCAGAACGTCGCTTAGTTATGAATCTTGACGTCATTGGAAATTGTACAGTATATACCAAACAAAGTTTACCCTAGTTACCCTAAGATCTGTACTCATGTCTGGATTTACTGCTAAGCGTATATTTCTGGAGTACAGGCCTAAGAGCTTAAGTTATTTGGCGCGTTCTACGTTACGAATACACATGATAAATATTCAGTAAATTCTTGCATTCTCAACTATTAAGGCGCGTCCCATAGTAAATGCTGCAAAGACCCTGATGTTTAGAAGCTATCCGTTAAAATAAATGATCGGCACGTTTAAAATTATTCAAATATCGATGAGAATTTTCGGCATAGCCCTCCGAGGTCACGCGGCTATCGACAGTCGACTCTCAAGCCCCCTTTTGACAAGCGTCTTTCGAGTACCGTCCAATGGTTCCACTAACTAAATTGCAATCGACCCGTTGCTGAACGGTGACATTTATACGTTTTTGTATTCTGCTATTGAAAACTCATATTCGTATATAGTAGCGTATAATGTAATTAATATAAAGTAGTGATTTTTTTTTTTTTTTATTTATTTTCAGTAAGCATACATTTTTATTGCCTTAATCTAAATTCTGCCAAACTGCAGAACAGTTTGTCGGAATTAAGATGATAATAAAATGATAAATAATTAAGATGACACTAAGTTCCAATTTGGCTCCAGAATAGTAGAAGTGCTTTTGGGTACTGATCGAACGACAACAGGAGTTGAAAGAGTCGAACAGTTGCAGCGAGATAGACTGTTGAACGTTGTAAATTAGTTGAATTGGCGTCTAGAACCAGATTATAAAAGGTCATTTGCTGTGGGATGCGCCTTAAATAACCGGCAAAACACTTATATTAGGGACGTATTACTTACCTATTAGTGTTTTGGCGATTAACTTATAATAGTTTAATACCTATGTATTAAAATACGATAATCTCAGTACAAAATATATTCTAGCATTATCATTGCACATCAGCATTAAAGCTTCAACTTTCAACGTATTCTTCAACACACTGAAGAAGGCAAGGTATGCACCAAACACCCAAGTGTGCATGTACTCGTCGATTTGTGTCACAACTTGCATCTATGTTTATGTTTCTGCTACATTGTGCATTAAATGTTCCCCATTCCATTACCAACTTCCAAACACCATTGTCATAATATTATCTGTTTAAAAGTAGCAATTTTAAACAATATAAGTTACATTTAAGCTGCGTTCATCAAGCGTGATTTCTGATTGTTTTTCCAATGATAATCGACCTAAGGTCGAAATTATCATTAGCTATTTTATGAGCATTAACCTAAAACACACAAGCGATTAAACAGTTGGCGATATGGAATTTTTTATTAATATAATATAGGGTAACTTTTTTTTATGTTTATATTTTTATAAGTATGAAATATTGTAGAATATTTCATTGAAATTATTTAAATTGTTTTTAACTATTCGTCTGTACACTCTTAACTTAGATTTATTATCGATAGAAATATTCCGCATTAAGATAGTTAATATACCATTTCAATCTATTTTGCATATATATTAGTTTGACTTGTGTATTTTTAATCTATGACCAAGAGTTGCCATCGAAAAACAGTCAACTGAAAAAAACTGACCATTTCATGTCACAGAAATAGTACATGAATATACGTGGTTCTAAACATTTATCCGCGTCATATATTTGAAAACCCGAACATAAAAGTATGTTCTTGACATACATTACTTTTATCTGCAGGGCAATTACTTATCTCAGTTGGAATCAAATGTTGGTTGAAACCTTAAAAAATGTGATTGTGACCGAGATACGTATTTGCCCTGCTGAATGTCGGCGAGATAACAATGGATTTATCACACATTCTAATTGTAAGACATTTATAAAACGTGTAACCGTAAACTGTTTATAAAATTTGATAGAATAGAACATAGGCTCGCCTGCTGGACTATTACGTATCAGTTACAATGAAATATCGATTGAAACCTAAAAAAATAGCAACTCTATGTCACTTTTGTCAGCTGCAGTTAGTAACTTAATAACATTTATGTTGACTGGAGTTGTCAAAACTGAGATAAAGCCGCCATATTCTTAGAATTTAATCAATATTTGATTCTAGCGTAGATAAGTAATAGCCCATGCAGCTGCTGGGCTATTACGTATCTCAGTTGCTAACAAATGTGGATTGAAATCTGAAAAAATGGCCGCTCAATGTCACTTTTGTCAGCGTCAGTGCTCAAATTACTAACATTTTTGCCTACTGGAGTTGCCAAAACTGACATAGGGCCGCCATTTTTCAAGATTTCAATCAACATTAGTCAGCAACTGAGATACATAATAGCCCTGCAGGTCATGAATCGAGCCTGCTTCACTTTGATACGTGGTTTCGAATCCAATTTAGTAAAAGTTTAGAAATGAATAAATCATGTCCCTACTTGGTATTGTTCATTTTTAAACTTTTATAATGAAGATTTGTTTTGGCCACAGTACATTCAATCTATCGAGCTATTTTGCTTGAATTGTGAATATATTGAAATTAATTATATTTATTTCAATTTCAGGTTGCCGCATGCGTCGCCTTTCGAAGTTCACACGCAGCCGCAGCTACGTCGTCGGCTGGATCCCGTGATCCCAACGCGAACGCAACGCCTACGCACCGCAATCGCATCCGCTGGCTTTCACCCTCAGTCCCTCAAGGTCTTTGTTGTTGTGTACTTATACCATAGCGTTTTGATAACTTGACTAGCTTCTTAGGTATTCACTATTCTTATATATTGAAATTAACCAACGTTAAACGGATTAAATCGCGTCTTTTTATATAAATTTTATACCGAGACGATCCGAACACTTGCCAGTGAACATGGCATAGTGAATTGTTATATCATTGACTAGCTTAAATTAATCTAATTTACGTCTTCTACAGTTCAACTCAAAGCGGATGACCTTAGAAAATAAAATTAAAATGCCACTATAAAGCTCTCATATGTGAGCAGACGACGCAATACAATTTTATGAAATTTATTGTCATCTTAAGTTTGTGAATCTGGTTTATAGGATAGAGACTTATAGTTCAACGACTTGAGGTCTATTTCATAGAAAGAAAAATCTTATTATAAGTACTAACAATTATCAGTCATACGTGATACGAATATTTTATTTGGTTCATATAGACGATGTTTCACTTATTTGAATGGCAACGCCGTAAGTCTCACGTTAATCCCGTTTTATTATTTTTATTACATTATTACCGTGAGTTTTAAAAACACGATAATGTGTGAACCTGTAAACGTTTCTAATTTAGACAAAAAAAATTAGTTCTAAACGTTTTACAGCTTTTTATAGATTTTATTGTGCTAGTGCCTTAATGTATTTGAGGCTATTACAATCGAGTTCGTAATGAATTTTTTTGCGTGATTTTCTTTCACACGGAACTATGTACTATTCTATAAGTACATATACTAAATACTATAGTATTGATACCAATGAGATATCTTATACAATGCTATATAAAAGTACTCAGTGACAAAGACCTAAACTATAGAGAGAAAATAACGTGTATGTGTGATGATGGATCTTAGTGCAAATACCAAGAATTGTCATTTTATACGATACCACGTGAAATCCTATCTATATACGTAAAATATAAATATCCACTAACATACCTAGTGCAATGGCCGGCCCATCGCTAGTATCATATTGCGAGATATAAAATGACAATCCTTGACTTGTGAATGGTGTGTGCTGTGAGTTTTACAATTAATTCTTACTTTAGTGTGCTAATAAATTTGTAATAATTCTAATAAGATTATAAATTGTAATATATTTTATAGATGTCGACATTCCATTAATGCGAAACATGCTTCTCTTGTTATGGCGTATTTAGACGTTACTACTCTATGACTTGGGATTTTTTAAATATGCGTTAACGCACAGATACGCAAGTAATCGCACATATTTAAGTGAAGAATACGTGCCTTATAGTGTGTCTTCATACACAGGATCTTACTGTTAGGTCTGATTTCACCGTCAATCGTGTGCAATGAATCGGTGTTCAGTGTAAACGAGATCAAGTTCCCATGACGTCGAGTGTTGTGATTCGTGGAATATAAAGGACCTCTTATGTCATTGGCTAGAATTTTATGTCTATTTTAAATGATCCCTGTAACTGCGTTTAGGATACATTAATCGCGTTCACTTACAATGGTGTAACCAACCTTAGTCTACGTTTACGCGTGTAACAGTTGCTTTAGTGGTTATTCTAGATATTAGATATTTGCGTGATAGCAAGCTCATATTAGCATCATCTAAACAAGCCCTTAATATATGACTAACATAAACGATGACTTAACTTGGGAAAGTTTTTGAGCTGAAGACCGGTGTATAGTTAATTAACAATTAACTAAAGTATTTTTTTAATAATTAGTATTTATTTTAAAAACCTTATTATAATTTCGACTGTTTTATATTGACGACTGTTTAAAGAGAAGTCATGTTCTGCATCAATGGAAAGTTATTTTTAACATTAAACTTTTCAATGAAGCATTAGGTTTTGTTCGCAGTTTATAAGAATACCTACCATTTTTATAGCAATGCAAGTAAAATTTTATAGCATTTTGTATTTAGTCACCAGAAATGCGCCGCGTTATGGCTTTCGATGTTATTGGACGGACTTCATCCTACCTAACCTTTTGCTTACTTGAAACAAAAAAAGTATATTGCTTAACTTTAAAATGTAACTTTATGTATATTTGAACGAATGTTGGAACTACTCGTAAGTGTCTGTAACATTGTGATAAAACATCATGTTTTTTCCATTAAAAAGCTGCTTCGACTTTCGTCGTTTAGTTTCAATAAGAGATTATTTGTATATGAATTTAGATTTTTAAAGCGTAATATTATTTTAACGTGACAATTATACATTTTTAATATAATTTTATTTGTTAGATATATTTATGTTGGTTTATATTACGGTTCGGAAGCATTTGTCCAACGAAAACCTTAATATTGGAGTCGCAGTGCTGTAGTTTGTGACAACTGTAAAAAATTAAATAAAGTACATAAACATTATGCTCTGGATTTTATTTCATACTCAGTTAAACTGAAGACTTTGGCAAACAGCGGCCGTGGCGGGGCGCGATGTGGTCTTGGTGCGCTTGTTTACTACCGAAGGCATAATATGTCGTCATGCAGACTCCGCCACGGTTACGCGCTCTGCCACGTCCGCCGTTTGTCAAAGCCTTTATAGTGATATGTTTTGGATAGGCAGGGATCTACCAACTGCGCCAATCGGTCAGTCAAGTCCATAGTTTTCATATAATTTATTAAATTTTACAAAACCATTATAAATGTACCTAAACTTCACTAGGCCTATATAGGGTCATTGTTAATTAGTGCACAATATCGTGTGGGGTGGTTTGGAATCGATAAGTGGTCATTATAGTGAAGGAAAAAATACGTTTTATTATTATTATGAACCTATATTTATTGCTCTGCAGGTAATAACCATTGCGCGACCACAGATTACTGAATAAGAACAGATACTTCACTCAGTAGAAAATTTCCAATACCTATTACGATAATAGCCTACTCCCTCGCGTCAACAACTACTGTATGCTAAAATGCGCCTAAATGCTCAAGCGTACAGCAGTGATTGCTTCGCACCGCGCGATTCCACAGTAATCGCAGGGCTGCCTCTTCGATAAAATTAAATTAACATAACTTTTTATCTATGTTATTGAGAACTGTGAATATGTTCTGACTTTTATGTGGCAGTTAAAAATTTTATCATTTATAAAATATTTAACCAACTTAAAAAAAGGAGTTGATCAGACATACAGGCCAAACTGAGATGTTTGACTTGTATGATTTGTAGGTATGTATGTTTGTGCGCGTTTGGCTAAACCGATATCGATGCAGTTTTCAGAAAAGGATTTGTTACATTTAGGAGAACGTTTTAAAATAAGTATAATACTTCTTAGTTTGATGATGATCTTCGGAGATGTTCACTAGAAATGAAAAAAAAAGCCTTAAAAAAAGAGAACCGACTTCAAATAAAGCACTAAGCCGTAAGTTATTTTATTAACGAGTGTAACACTCTCACACAAAAATACATAAACACTGCAGTTTTCGAAAGTTTTCACGCGAAAAGTCGATGGCCTTCAAAATAAAAAAATATATCTAGTTCCTAGTTGTACATATCTAGGTGTATTGTACTACTACCAATTATCACGAATCAAATTTATTATGATTAATTAATTTGATTCGTTTTCTCGCAACAAGTCACCTTACAACAGACGCGGCTTGTTCAAAGGTTTTCATCGGGCGTAAGAAAAAGAACTCTCGCTACTCAGACTTAAAGCGCATTTTGATTCGTTACGAGCGCGTCAAGGACTTGTAGGCACATTTTTTGAAGGTCACGTCCGTGCTTTGCAATGTTTTATGAACATTATTGCAGTTGTTAGTTTAGCAGTTTATATTCGAATGTTTTCTTTCGAAGAGTGCATCTTCTGTACCTTGTACTATTAATTATTCTGTGGTATAACGTTTCTATGCAACAAAATTATGTAAATCTGTGTCTGAAAGGCAAGCTAATGCTTAGTATATACCTATTAAACTGTCAAATTCTAAGTGGATACTGGTGTCCGCACACCTACTGTCTTTTAATTATGTCTCTAATGACGGTATGTGAATGGAAAAAAATTTAAACGACAAAAACTAGTAATAATTTATCACTTACCATTCTTCATTGACAGGTAAATGGAAAAATGTTAGGTGTTTATCCCTTCTTTTGCTTGATTTACACCCATCTACAGCACATAAGGCACCACACGGCATCGTAATACGCGTACGAACGAACAGCACTATTAAAATTGAACGGCGTGCGCGCGCTTCGCTTGCGAAAACCGCACTGAATTTGAACCGCCGGCGGACCGAGACCGCTCGGCTGGGCGGTAGGCAGTTATAGCGCGCAAGTACATGGAGTGACGGAGGCCTGGCGCGACTGAACGCACGCCGCTACATCACAGAATAGACTACAGTGACTACGCGAGACATACCTACCCACTTAGAATAGGTATAACGACGTACGAACCTACCTACTCGCGAATGTTTGTGCAGCTGATGTCTATGCCTAAACGACGGCGGGCCCGGGCGGGTTATCGTCCGCACGTTGTACCTATTCGAAGCAGGTAGGTGTCTCGCGAATTTACTGCTATGAATTCTGCGATGTAGCGGTGTGTCTGGTCGTGTTCATTCGCTGGCTCTTAGACGTGGAGCGGCGAATATGGGTTCATAATAATATAAAATTGATGGCATTTTTTCTTTTACTTTCATAACTAGTTATCAATTACAAACCACCCCGTTCAATATTGTGCACTAATTAACAAATACCTTATATAACGCTTGCTAAGCGTTATCGAGGTTTGTCCACGGAAGTGGTAAGTACCTACTGCGTACAAGAATAACGAAACGGTTACCGTTCTCACAGGTAGTCGCAGTGCACGTTTTGGGCACGAAGTATATCATAAGGATTATATTTTTGGGACGAGACAGACGAATAAACGTCATGACATTTTCAGTGCGACGAGATCTTCCATATTTCGAAAGTTTGGGGTGGCACCCAAGGAAACTAGTTACTACTCGCCCACTATCGAGTCGTCTTTCGCTCCATTTGGCTAATATACCAAACTTTACTTAATAAATAAACGTTAATCAAATCAAGCGTCCTCTAATTAACGTCGTTAAAACGCCGACAGATATGTCCCAGTGGACTCTGAGGCCTCGCTTCGCCTTCTCTACAATAAAACAATTCCTGATGGAACCATAACTCTAGACCTTTTTCTTTTATTATAGTCTGTCCGCAACCGCTGTACCGCTTAGGTATGTGCGCGGTGAGGCGCGGGGGTTCGTCCACGTATTGGCTGCTAAAGATTACACCATAGTTATAAAGGCTTTTCCGCTCCGCACCACGTCTTGGCGCGGTACACCAGTTTTGGTCAGACTATAAATTTCTTTGGTGGAGTGAGGAAAATAAAAGACAACATTATTACAGCATCTAATTTATTGTCGTATTCAGGAAGACATACATATCTAGATAAGAAACATGGACTTTCGATAGCTTTCTAGTTTAAACAAACAAATCGTCCATAAGAACTACGCTGAAACAGTCATGTCTCAGGTTTATCTTTAATCTATAAGTAAAGTTTAGCTATTCTAAAATAATCTCAACTAGTAGTGAAATCTGCCACGGATAGTCAGAAAACGCGGGTTTGAATCCTGTTCGAGGTTAACATTTTCTCTTCAAATTAGCAATATTAAAAAAACGCTTCAAAATAAAGTCATCAACGAGTTTCCTACTGCTGGGACTCGGGCCTACCTCATAGAGAAAGGAGTTAGGGCCATAATTCAGCACGTGGCACAGTGGAACGATTGTTTTAAGACTTACAACCGAGATCAACAGTTTATTGACACCAGCGGTCACCCATCCAAGTGTATAGACCAAGAGTAAGTGTAGACCGCAACAAGGATTGCTTAATCTTGTGAAATCATACGAGAAGTACTCAGTACTTATTAGAAGTATTGAGTATTAAGTAATAAGTATATATACAATAAGTACTTCAAGTACTTATTACAGATTGCGCGGCGAGAGTTTGGCTTTGACCGTTATTGCGCAGAAATCAGAAATTGGGTATCAACGGGCAATTAGCGGGGTGCGGGGCGGGTGTGTAGGCGCATGCGGTGCTCTGATTGGCGCTCCAATCGTTCCCTGCCTCTCGCATCGATACGACGTACCGCGCACTCCTGTTGTACAATCACGTTCACAAGTGAATTGCTATTTTCGTTAATTGTTTATTGTTGTCGATTGTTATTATTTGTTGAGTTTGTTTGTTTAAGTTTGTCAGTTAAGTTTTTTTTGTTAAATATTAAAAAGTGATTTGAAAATGCGTAAAAAAAACATTGTTTTAAAAAGGCAAGCACGGAAAATATGACGTGAATTGCATTTTAAAGAAAGAAGCTGACGAATGTATCGATTCATTGAAGCAATACGAAGTCAGATTGAGGAAGTTGCTTCTTTACTCAGTCAATCGGAGAATAACCAAACTATACAGACTATGCAGGTAATGAAAACGAAAACTGTTTCTAAATTAAATTGTGTAGTCAGTAAATTAGCTAAAGTTCAAAAACGGACATCGGAGGCCACTAAGACTTCAATTGGCACTGTAAATAATTATTTTAAGTTTTCTTTTGTTTGTATGTACCAATTTTACATGTATCTTGGAATAAATAATTTTATTAAAAAACAATTATTTAGAATTTTCATCGCTGTCTCTGTAAACTTTAAAAGGAAATAAACATTTTATATAAGTAAAATAACTATCAATAGTTTTAATAAATGAAGAAGTTTATCTATTTCGTATTATTTTCTAGCATTATTACCACTGTACATGAATTTTGACCCACTCAAATATCCAACCTGGTACATAAAAAAGGAAAAGTATTGTGTGCGTGACAGTACCCATGCGCAGTAATCCCCTCCACCCGAAGGTCAAAGCCAAACCTTATTCAGTAATCTGTGGCCAAACTCTCGCCGCGCGATCTGTACATGGCAAGATACACTGCGAGCGCTTCAAACTCAAGTAAGGCTCTTCGCACACGAGGCGTACCTAAACGTAGTGGACCTGCAGTGTTCTACAAACGAATCGTCGAGTAGACGTATCGTAATCGTATATTGTTTATTATAAATAATATATTACCTAGATTACATTACTTAGGTACCTACCTGTCCAGTTTATTTTTGACGATATTTCTGTCCGAGCTCTATCTGTTACATCTTTCCTTAAATATTCACAACGACTGATTACCTATAAAGACAAGGGAACGTTTCAATCAGTTTCACGAATTCAATAACTTTTTCAGTCATATTGAAATTAAAAGTGTGAAGTTACAAAAATTTTAAAATTAGTAAAATTGTTAAAGAAACTAATGAACAGTAAATTTTTTACGCTTACTTTTTTTACACCAGTACGGTATGACTATCGTAATGAGAATAAATATCTCGTACGATTCGCTGCAGCCCCGTTTCGTGTGTGGACTTGTTTGAACATGTACGCGCTTGTATTGCTCTCGTCCTACGCGTGTATTACGATACGGCGCGGCGGCGCCCTGTCCGAAGGGGTTAAGTTACAGTTTCTACACGGCAGCAAGTAATTAGTCGATAAGAAAACCTTTGTGGAAGATGTTTATGACTAAAGGGAATTTACGGAAACTCCTCGTTAACGTTAGTTTCGTCACCCCAAGACAGCCGCGGTTTATTCCCCGTTCGCTCAATAATTTCTCTTGTTACGCCTTACTACAAGTGATAGGCATTTTTGTAATAATACATGATATTTATAGTAAATGGTATAAATTCATTTTTTAATTAATAGGTAGGTATATTGTTTTTATAGCATGGGTATTTATTTTGACTAAAATGTGAAGTAAAAACACGTTCTAGAAAATAGACCGTTAATCAGAGCTCATACGAGTAGCTAGACAATGATTCGGAATAGGTGGTGTCTAGACTAGTAGTAAGTATATAATTTTATTAGTTTATTTATTATGTTTTAGATATAATATAACACAATTTCCAAAGACTCATCGTTATCGAGATGTAAGCAAATAACCAACAAAAAAACTTTTATCGTGCTCTCTCCCCAAGTCTTACCTCAAATAGATGGATATATTTTTGCCTTCTAACCAGTCCAAAAAATGTAAAGTTTACATAAAAAAGTCAAACCCTCTTTTCCATCCTCACCCTCCTTGTAAGCACTCATTGACTAAACTATTATCCCTTTCTCCTCCTTTCTGTCACTTTCAGATGTTTTGTGGATAATGCTGTTCCCTAATATCCCTTTATGTCGCTTAGAAAAGTGGTAACAAAAGGAACAATGCGGGCATTAACGTATAAAACCGATCTGTGATAGAAAGTGGGGATCAACATCATTTCATGCAGTGACTAGTTACATGTGATCAATCACTCGCACTATGCAAGAATACTAGACCCGCAGGGCTATTATATCAGTTGCAATCAAATGTTGATTGAAATCTTGAAAAATAGCGACTCTATGTCACTTTGACATCAAGTTGGAGCGCGTTCAGGACCTCGGTTGGAGCGCACTGGGAGTGCAACTTTACGTTCGGAACCTCGGAAGGTTGCAACTATTTAACCAGCAGAATCGTTCGGTAAACGGATGCAACCGCATAAGGTATAACTGACGTTGTCATATGACAGCATTTTAGACGGCAGTGAACCTAAAAAATGTATAAAATCTTCTTCTTGTATTTATTTATCAAAGAAAATTAGTTGACTCAAGTTGTGTCACTCAATGTAGAATATGTCAAAGCCTGTTTAAGGTTAAGAAACAACCGTGGCCCTTCGGTAGGACCTGAGAGCTAGTTAGAAAACAACTAAACAACCGGACTCTTAGGTTCCGAACGGATTCTTGTGTAAGCAAAATATTAGTAAGTTGCTGACAAGTTACATAAAGCCGCCATTTTAAGATATTAATAATTTCAATCGACATTTTATTGCAACTTAGATACATAATAGCTCATCTGTGAAACTGTGAGCGAATATCAAATTATTCAGCGCATAAAAATTATGTGAGAGGGCAAAATTTGTCAAGTACTTTACTATATTCATCGTAACAATACATTTCTAGATTGTGTATGTACAGTAGCTATAAACTAATTACATCTACCCAAGTATACAAGGTTACTGCTAATTAACTGGCGATACGCGACAGGCGTGATGGGTATCGATAACAAAAACTAAAAAAAATGAAAAAAAAATTTTTTTTTAAAGTTTTTTTTAAAAATGAAAAAAAAAATTTTTTTTCATTTTTTTTAGTTTTTGTTGTCGATACCCATCACGCCTGTCGCGTATCGCCAGTTAATTAGCAGTAACCTTGTATAATAAACGTTTCAACGATATGTTATTCTGTAATATATGTATCTAAGTACACCGGTATATTTTTGGCTCATATTAATAATGTATTTTTGGTGAATGAATAATTCGATAAGTAATAATCAGGCTGCTGGCTATACATAAATGTAGATCAGATGTATAATATTATTATATTATGGTTAGATAAAAAAGGGACCTACATAACTATGATTAGTAAAATCTAATTTAGAAGAAAACATGCGATGTGCCAAATTACAGCTGCAAATGTTTAAAAAAATAACTTCATACAAAATTAAACCATCATTTATTAATGATATAAAAATTATCCAAAATAAAATATTTGCGAACCGTGAGGACGTGTTCCACTGTTTACTTATGTACTTGCACTACTTTTTATTGCAATATAAATATATACCAATTTCTATATTATAATTGCCATAAAATTAAACATCAAGTTGGATTTTTGTACCAAGACTATGACTAGCTGACTGGTCAATAGCTCGCACTGTGTAAACCAACCATTAAAAATTATTAACAGTATATTTATTATCTTAAAAAAGCTACACGTACGTAAGATCACAGTGAAACAAGTCATCGGAAAACAAAATTAAAATGACAAATCTCATTTGTTAACTTATTCTCTGAATATCAAAAAAGTAATACTTTATAGAATAAAACAATCCATTCATTACCAACGTGTTCAGTAATAACAATTCTATTCTATAGTAAACTCTAACAAAATTTATAACATATTACATACACGCGGTAATTACGCGCGGGTACCTTCATTTTCATTCAAAACTATATTTTCATTAACATAACATTATTGTTTACTGTGTATTATCTTATTTCTCAATCTAATAAAGTTTGATTTAATATTTCCATTGCCTTACATACTCTAAGTATTATAGCACTAGCAAAACTTGGTACAGAGGTGGCGTGTGTGGTAAAGAACTCGGTGAAAGTATATACTAGAACCAAGCAGTTTGGCGGAGTAGCCAGCTCTAGTGTCACAGTTCAGACCACTCCATGTGACCGAACGACTGTCCCACTACATTAAGGGGGATCACGAAACCCTCCAAAGCACATAAGTGTTAATATAATAATTTTAAAGTACACAAGCGGTCACCCATCCAAGTAGCATACGAATAAATAACACTGTTTCTTTTATTGTAGTGTGTGCATATTATAACTACCTACTATTTATTCGTATGTAAGTAGTGACCGATAGCAAAATCTTTTTTTAACCTAAGTTTTACTATAATTATGACTTCTAAAGCACTAACGCTGCATAAGATCATTGAACTTGTGATTTTAAAAGAGAAAATTACGCTTTCTCTAACGGGACTAGATCCAGCGTCTTTCGACAAACTGTGTCAGACGTCATGACCACCGAGCCACCAAGGTGAGCCGAGCATCGAACTTAACTCTCTAGTTCATTTTTATCCTGATTTCCGAGTGAAATCAACACCGATTTTGACGATATTATCACTTGTCTTCATTCCGATTCAATATTGTTTTTAACAGGTGAGATCTGTCAGCCATCCGCAATGGGTAAAATCACACTCACGTTGCTCACGGCATGGCTGATTGCGCAAAGATACGTTAAACGCTTCTTACAATATATTTAACGAGACGTTATGGAAACAATATACTAAACCATAAGAATATGTTTAAAACAGGCCACAAAAACTCTTACATCTCACGGTTACATAAACGAGCTGTCATTTTTGAGGGACTACTCTTGGTGATTTCAGTTTGTAGCGTGGTCGTTGAAATCCCAAAATGGCGTCCTTGGCGACGTAATCCATGACGTCACATGGTTCTACGTTATCGCGATTTCGTTGATTTGGAATGACGATCACAGCGGTAAAATAGTTTTTGACTTCAATCGGAAAGCAGGGTAATGTGTAATCGGATGTCGTATGTGGACGGAGCGACATCTTCTGAATAACTTACTCGTAAAGATGTTTTTGAAAACAGTTAACTTTTGTCTGACGCGGATTGTCTGAACGGATTTATTAATTATTAACATTGTTGAACAGTATAGTACGACTAGGTAAGCTCTGCTGAGAGCGATACTAGACCCTACGATTGAGAAAATATGATAAAATTGAATGCAAACATTAGGCAAATAGCTATTTATACAGAATGTTAATAGTTTTGTATGAAAATCTCGAGGTATAGTTTCTTGCAACTAATTTAGCTAGCAGCTACTACAAAGCGACAAGCTAATATAAGCAGCTCATATTTTCGCTGTTACATGCTTTTGGTTTTTATTACTTACACGCCTGTTTCGCCACTTTTAAGAATAACCCTTACAAAAACGCTGTTTCATTATATTTAATACAATCAGCGACAAAAGTAGCTTAGCCCAACGAACCCAATGTATAGTTTTCATTGAAGTGTCTCCTGCTATATAAGTGGGTTCGCATCGTAGAATTGTTAAGGTTGATTCAATAGATTATTTATTTCTTTCAAATATAACACAATATTTGTTTCAAACATTATGTTTAGTCCACGCAACTATTCTGTGACAAGTGAAACGTGCACTCCGGAATAAAGACTCATCGTTTCAGTTCTAATCTGTATCTTTAAAATTATAATTCAAAGTAGCGAACAATACTTTGTTGGCATCAGATAGTTAACGTGACGGTTCAAATTCAAAGTTAAATAAAACATGCATTCTAATTTTACCGCAAACATCGCAAACTTTAATGGATAGATGAAGATCTACGTGTAATAGTAAAATCTATCCAGCCGTGCGAGCATGAATCTCACGATAAACTTGTCGAGTCGATAAAGTGACTTTTATCAGCTATCTTACCTTGTCTCTAAGGTAGCTGCAATAGCTAGATCACAGGCGGTCTTTTACCGATAACTTTATCCTTTCGACAAGATCCATGCTCGCACCGCAGTTTTTATTTACTTTATCGATAGGGATGGGCTATTGGATCGATATTGTTTTTAAGCTGCTTTTGAAGCTCAGTGTATCATCTCGTCAAGATAAAACGACCAGACCCATTGTTTGACATTTTTTATTAATATAAATAACTCATATATACTTGATAACTGATAGATATCGTAAGAAAAAATTCTTTAACGTTATCATCACAAAACAGTAACCAAAACATTGCTTAAAAAATAAGGGTTTTTTTTTCTAATCAAACCAAATACTTTTACATGAGCAAACATCTATGAATACGTTAATTTCTACATGAGTATAAGCCAATTTAAACAATATTTAAACTCTAATTAAGTAATAAGTACAATTTAAGTAAGTTATATGTAAAAGCATTTTCAATATCAAATAATACGTGCAAAAATTGATTTTAAAAAACCTACTAATAAATACTACGTTCTAGTAGAATCTACTACTAATGGAATATTATTGCACACAAATATAATTATAAAATAATCAAATTCATTACAAAACCAATTAGCAAGCGCGTGTTTTTTTCCTATTTTGGCAGTGTTATCGCAAAATTCAAATCGATAGTGCAATAAATGAGATCTTATGGCACTTAACGCTGGACTACCCGCTTTACTAAACGTGGAGTAAAAATAGTACCGAGTTTAAACCATGGTTTAAGAGAAATTCATATATGTTTGCTTAAACCATGGTTTAAGGGAACTTTTTTAAGAGAATTTCATACATGGAATGTGCTTAAACCATGGTTTAAATCCGGTATTATCTTCAGTTCACGTTTTTTAATAAGGCGGTATAAGTCTACAAGCTCAACATTATATACACGACTTTAGGATCAAATTAACCAATATTTAGATACCTACTTTTTAAGTTTACTGATATCTTTAAATTAAACCAACCCTAAATTAGTTAAGCGTGCGTTATTAAATAATAAATTCTTAACATAAATAAAGCGTACCCAAAAAGTTCATAAGAGAATGCTAATATATATTTTGATTGCTGCTAACAGCTATAAGACCGCCTATTTAGGTCATGTCCCTTTAAGAGCCGAAATCACACGTCGTTCGCGCAGGCGTTCCCTTTCACGCCCACAATCAACCAGAGCTCCATACATCATCGGTGACGTCACCGATAACCCTCACGTCGCGACCACAACGCTCTCGGATGGGTTTTTGCAGTCGTTGCAACCTTTCACTGTCAAAATATCAAGTATTTATAGGATTAATTCCATAATTTGACGGATTTAGCGCGCATTTCGCGACAGTGTAAGCGTTCAATTCGGGTTGGACATTGTAGGCATTGAAACCAAAGGGCACGTCAAACTTGGGCGCGACAGATGTGAGCATTGACGACGCTTACTGAAACTTACCGTATGACACCTACTGTCATGCTTCATATATAGCTATCATACTTTGGTATACAATAGAAATGCGAACTTGCAACATTTGTTATAATCATTAGAGCACAGATACTACTAAACCTATCCAGTGTCTTAGCCTGAACATAAAAATTCGTGTCACAAACAGAACTATTCACAATAGCTTTTAAATCATTATAAGAAAAATAAAATCTTAGTATTCAAACTATGTTTACGTAATCCGTCTTATAAACATGGACTAAAGATCTCTAAACTAAAGTCCAGAGTTTAGAGTATTATGAAATTTAAATTTTTGAATTTTTATACCGTGGTTTTACCCGTCCGAATCAACAAGCCCCTGGTTCATTCATAAATCTTTTGTTATAGCGTAAACCTGATGCGGACAGATTAAACTAGGGACTAATTTATAAGAAGAGCGATTCCACCTTTTAGGCATTGTAAGTCTAATTTGTAAATTAGTAGTGTGACCACAATTAATCCATAAGTTACTAAAACCAAAGTTCTAGGTACGCATTTCATCGTCAACAAAAATAACAGTTTATAACCAAACAATAACTAAATAGTCCCATGTCGTATTTATACTGTGTCAGCGTTGAGTTGGTTATTTTTACCGTCTCGTCTCCAGTTAAGTAAATCATCGAGTAAAGCTTCTAAATGGGGGTTTCCTCCGAGACGAGCCACCTGAAATTGAAAAATTGTACACTTAGGGAGGACCGTATCATTATGAACGGGAAACAATATGAACTAGTGTATATTAAATGGTAACAATTCGCTTCTAGAAAACGCCAACCTAAACTAGCGAACTAAAATCTAATTTGTAGTAAATATAGGGCTTATTCTGTTCATACTAAACTCCATACAGGGCGCGTCGCTGGTTCTTTCCGGCTCGAAGGAATATATAGTGCGCAAAGAAAAGTAGCACTAACCGTTTCGTTAAAGGGGCCGGGAACTACACCTCTGCGCTTATAGTTAGTCCCACTGAAATTTCCCACTTCCTTAAATATATTATGTTCAATTGTGGATATGTTTTACGCAGATTTAGTCTTCATGTAACTTCGTGCTCTCTAAGCAGATGCAAAATTACCACAAGCGAATAGAACTCTCGTATTTTTAAAATTGACATTCTAAAAGTGTTAAAGAAAATCCAAATGTGATGATTTTAGTGTGAATATAATTAGAACTGCCAATATTTAGTAAACATTCGATTTTAGTTCTTGATAAGTAAATTGCTTCGAGTATCTTATTAACACTGGTACAAAACAAACTTGTTATATTAAAATTTGAATTTATGAAATAAGCCCACCTACTTTTTTATACGACGAGGCGAGGCGTTCGTCTAAGGGTTCGTTATACGGGCTTATGGCAAATTGCAGTAATAATGTATTTTAATTATTTTATATTCACATTTATTGAATTTAGGTATATACAGTTGATAAACTAATAAAATAAGAAAAAACATCAAATATTCTGAAATGATTCGTAATTGAGATTTTACACGACATTCGAGACATTTTGCATATACAGAAAGTCTAGTCACTTCCTATGCGTTGTTTCCGAGTGATCGACCTGCATACCAAGGAAACGTTTCTAAACACTCTCATACATGACCATTGTTTTATTTGACTAGCCAGCGGTTTCTAACGCATTCCAATTTCCAAAAATCCTTTCTTCTTAGTGGACGCTTACAACATAAAAGACACCAACAGCCAAACTTGTAAGTTTGTAGCTCTGTGGTTAGGTTCTGGGTTATCAACGCAATCGTCAGAAAAAGTAATTATATGTAAACGGATTCTTTAAACTAACCGACAATGACGAAATTTAAATGGTAATAAACATGGAGCAATATCCTATCTAAAAAATTAACATCAAAATCGGATAGGCCAATAAGTTTTCCGCACTCTTACATAAAAAATGGCACCTACTGTTCTTTTATAAATACGTAAAAACCTTAAGTCTTTTTAGCAATACAAAAATACTTACCTCTTTTCTGGCCTCGTCGTCGAGTGCAATAAGTATCGTCCGCGTGTATTGGAAGCTGCCGAGCCGCTCCAATAAAGATATGCAGTATTTCTTCACTTCTAAGTCGCGTGTTCTTTGACGGAGAATGTCTGGTGGTACAGTGTCAAGAATATTATTACAAAACTTAGGTACCAGCGAGATTTAATATGCATTTACTGTGGTAATTCGTAAAATCGCTGATCGTAGAACGTTAAGATTGAGCTGATAATGTATTTCATTTGATAAAACGATGGACAATCATGTATACGCATTGGATCTATGCTTTGCGCAGATACGCAATTACCATGTAGATTTAAAATGAGAATAAAAAAAACTAGGTGTAATTATTGTTTCTAAATTTATAAATTTGTATATTGTAAATTGTGTGTATTAATAGTAGATTATGCACCAAGGGAGTATAGCAGTGTCTTACGTCATGGGCGGTATATTGAACCCTGAGTGTAACAGGGACCCTTGGGTTAATCCCCTTGCTGCGCTCAGGGTTTAAAATTTAATTCCCGAGCGTAGTGAGGGAGTTATGTATAGTCCTGAGTGAAGCGAGGGGTTAAAGCCGCCCAAGACGAAGACAGGCTTTATCCTCGAGGTGCATACTCTACTTTTCATACCTACTGCGAGACAATAAAAACTCAGAGCTGTAAAATAGCAGTTATATAGTTAAAAGTAAAATACATTAATAGTTAATATTCACATTGGACACATTTGTACCGTTATAGAGGGACAGAGTAATATTTTTGGAAGGAAGATTTTATGAAAAACACTGTTCTAGACTTTCGCGGTTGTTAACTAAGTTATAATTAGTACTCACGAGATGTAGACCACGATTTAGTTGCTTTTGGAGCTCCCGATATTTCGGTACAGTTACATGCACCACGTTGAAAATAATATTATATTTTAATTTCAACCAATATAATTATAGTATATCTACGACTTCAACTATGACCTTGAATGCGCAGAGAGAGGCCGTGCGTAACCCATAGCAACGCCGCGCACAATGATCGTGTGTCTTTTTTAGCTTTTCAAACACTGAACAAAAAGAGCCATAAACGACATTTTCATCCATAGATTCCCAATGCGAACGCCCTTATGAGCATTTTAAGCATTATTTTTGCCAACTTAGGGCTATTCGAACGCACTGCTTATAGTAAAACCTTTTCGCGCCTTTTTTTTATTTTTTTCTATCTCCGTACTAAGGGTCTTAGCACACTTAAACGTCTCGCTTCCCACCCGGCAAAAATAATATCATTCAAATATGAGCTTTGGTTATTGCTCTTTAGGTATACTTTACATTGGCAATAAGCTAGCAAACTCACTGACAGCGAGCTGTCTGCTAATTTTATCTTGACAATGAAAGTATATCTAAAAAGCAACAGTTAAGGTTCATATTTGAATAATATTCTTGTTGTCGAGCGGTAGGCGAGTCGTTTAAGTGTGCTAGGACCTTAAGAGTATTCCTACAACTACCTAACGTTCCAAATCCAAATCACTTTACTCCCCAGGGAGTTTCATACAACTTTTACAGCCCCGCGTATGTAATGCCTTGCTTTACGTAGAGATTGCGTGACATGTAAAAGAACATTTTCGAGCAGGTGGCATGAAAATAAATATAAATACATATATACTAATAATAATATACATATATACTATACCGTGATGTACGTCTCTTGTGTATATATATATATAGACAAGAGTAACTACGCGAGACATACCTACCCACTTAAAAGAGGTACAATGTAGCGGCACGTAAGTTGAACTATGACCTTGAATACGCAGAACATGTTTTTTGGGTCTCAACCGAAGTGAGGCGTGAGGTGCGACGCAAAGAGCCGTGTGTAACCTAGCAACGCAGCGACGCTTGCTCCCAAACAATCACACTCCGCCCCTCACTGCCCGCACACGCCTATTCTGTTATTGAAACATACAATACAAACCTATATTCATTGCTCCGCAGCTAATAATCATTCGATATTGTGCACTAATTAACAATGACCTTATATTGCAATATGCATATATCTATTTAGAAACGTACCGATTATGACTTTAACCGATTAGCCGACTAGCCGATTAGTCGTTAGAAAATAGGCCGATTAGTCGGCGCCGATCAACGTTTCGTGGATTTCCGTGACGCTGCGTTTACAGCTGATTCTTCCGTTTTTAGAAGCCTATCAAATCTTTGATATTTATGACATAGGCTGCGTTTTCTGCACGGAGTAATAATAATTATTCGTCAATATGTTAAAAGGATACGAAGCACTTGGTTGTCACCTTCCTGGTTTCTTATGGCGTGGATCACGGGAAAGCTGAACTTTCCCTCTGTTAGGTCTTCGCAATAGCTCTTGTTTTCTGTGTACTGCAACACATAAATATAGGAATTTATATTTATAGGAATCTAGTCGCACCCGTGGTTACACCCACGGTGATGGACGATAATGATGATCAAAAGTATCCTATGTTTTAATCCAGCGCCTCACCTACCTCTATACCAAATTTCATCAAAATTGGTCCAGCTGGTTCAGCGTGAGGTAGTAACAAACATGCAAACACCCACAAACTTGCGTTTATATTAGTGTGATGGTAGTATGGATTAGTAGGTATGGATGAATATTTATACGTATCGAACAGTGGGAAAACCCATTGGGGTTACATATATCATTATTGAATGGCTATCGTTGATGTTTAATTTTCGAAGATGTTTCTTTTGGCGTGTAAAAGTGTTGGTAATGGTGCAAAAGTGTAGGCAAAGTGAACAAAACCGGTTTGTGTTATCCTCGTCAATCGTCTTAGCAAGTTTTAGTAACGCATCCACCGCTTTGCTCGTACTAGAACGTGACGGTGACAGGACTGTGTCTTAATAACATACTTGTGTGTGTGACTATAAGTATTAGTACGACTTCACTTAAAAAAGAAAAAGAATGTGCCGGTGTGAAGCTCGGCAATTTATATTTTAGGTATTAGTTCGAAATGTAATTATTATTGTTCGCGGCGAATTGAAAACGACAATGCAAAGAAGGATAGCGATAAAGAGACAGGGATAGCGATAAATAGAGAGGGATAGAGTGTATGCATATTTTTTATATTTCTCTCATCATCATAAAAGCAGGGAAAATAGTTTCAGTTAGAATTTCCGTGTCGTGAAACAGTACAAACTGTTATGTATCAAAGGCAACTGTGACACAGATAACCTACGAAGAAATATGTCAGGAAGCATAACTCGCAACAAATTCCACACAAAAAGTGGTCCTTCAAACCAAAACGACGTATGATTCCAAATACGAATTACTTCCGAGGTTACCAATAGACATGGTCGGTGATTGGTTTAAATTTCAGAAGAAAAACAGGGATTGGTCCACGCGCGTGCTGCAACGGCTACTATGACAGCTGAGTCATAGCGGCGTGAACGATGTTATTGATTTAGCACGACTTTTATTGGGTCATTTTTTTAAGGCAGGAACTTTCCCGTTATTATTTCTTCGTAGCAGATAACTCATAGTTTTGTACGTACAAACTATGATATGACAAATGAAATGAAATTATATTTATTGCAGAAACCGTGTTGAAACAAATCTTTTACTTTTTACACTTTTAGTGCTTCAGGAACCTAGTAAAAGTCAAAGCGTGACGCATTGACGTTTGCGATACGAATACTTTTTCTTTTTGTAACGGCCTCTGTTCAGACCAGTAGTGACGTCTTGCGATGGAGGCGTAGATGGTGTGAGTGCTTTAAAATAATAGTATTTACCTCTTGCATAGAAAGATTGCAGTAATCATCCCTGATTTGGAAGTAGAGGCCGAGAATGGCCGACAGCTTGCTAAAGTCGGCCTTGTTTTCGCTAAACAGCTGCATGAGTCTAATGGCCAACATGAACAGACCTCCCGTTTCTGAAACAAATAGGGCAAATTATAAATATAAAAGTTGTAAATAGGTAGAGGAGGAAAACTCATCAGCTCTAAAATTTTAGTTATGCCTAGGATTATTTATAACAGTTATAACGAGCGCTTTGGGTATCGGGATGAGAATTTTATTATATATGTATTATTCTTTGGTATTATTTAAGTATTTGGTTTATGAAGATTTTAGGACCCTCATATTTTTTTAAAAACTTGACGTTTTAAAGAGTTTGTACTCTATAAACAAAACATTTCCGTATCATTTACAATAAAAAAAAACAACAAATAAAACCCCATTTTTGTTTCGAGAACAACGTTTATAAAACTTTTATGAATATAAATAAGGAGAGGTTTATTTTTTAGTTTAATTGGTAGAGTTTAGGTTGGAACGTAAATAAGTTAATGGGTTTATGCGACTCAAGCGCAACACACACACAGAGCGGGTGCGGGCGCGGGTCGTTTTCTTCGCGTGACACGCGCCGTTCGTCTTCACACAGAACGCGGGCTCGAGTCGTCCGCCGAGTGGCCGCGGTGCGGGCATGCCAATGCCACGCAAAAAGCAATCGCCTGGTTCGTACAAACAACTATGTCTACGCACACATTCAATTATTTTTTCATACAGATCCATAGCAAAACCAAAGTATACATTTGTAAATAATCACAAAGTACACTACCGACCCGCGTCAGTGTGAGTGGCTTTCGGTAACCGCGTGTATTACGAAAAATAATGCCCGCTCCTCACCCGCTTACCCGCTTGCTGTCTGTAGTGGCGGGCGACGGGCGTCGCTCCCGCGCACGACCCGGCCCGTTTACGATTTCAGTGTGATGTCTTTCATATAAATACAAGGAATTACACCCGGCGTACTAACGCCCCGACCAGCACCTGCTCTCTGTGTGTTGCGCTTTAAACCCATAAAGGACTTTAGATCCAAATAGACTAAAAGATATAGAAATAAATGGCCTTACTAAACGCTGCTTAACTTTAAATGACGTCATTAAGTACGACGCAAAAGTACTACATGAAAAAGAGCAGCGTTTAAAACTTTGAAAAGTTTAGAAGACATTAAATAACTTAGTGATTAACCCTTAAGAACTTATTTCGCGGGACGCTTACCCGAAGAAATGTAAACTTTGTTTTGAGAATGGGATAAGAATAAGTTTGCAAAAGAGGTGCAATTTGTATTGTACTCGTAGTAAACATTTTTAAGTACCAGATTTGCAATCTTGATTGGACACAACTACTTGCACACTATCAATTTTGTAAAAACTGATAATGTGCAAAACTAATTTGTCGTCAAGCATCTATCTACATGATGACAATTTTGCAATCTTGTGCGGAGAGTACGGAGCATCCCAGCAACTGTTCTCAAGAGCCCGTTCATACAGCCTACCACCATAGATTTCATCATCAATAACCATCAAGTGTGATGATGATCAAAACGCTAGCGTATCGATTAAATAAAAGACACAATGGTAGCAATTTGACTGGCCAGTTGGCACAGTTGGTAGCACCCCTGCCTTCTGAGCTGCTGGTCACGGGTTTGATCCCCGGACAGGTCAAATATTTGTAAGTATGAACATGTCTGTTTGTCCTTTGTCTGGGTGTGTATATGTATATAAGTTTGTATATCAGTCATGAGATTACCATATTACAAGCTCTGCCTAGTTTGGGATCTGAAGACCTTGTGTGGTTGTATACCCATAAAAAAACCCATGTTCAGAACATCAAATCAAACTAGCGAACTAAAATCTAAACTAATAACAACTATCATAATTTACTAAAAATAGATTTTAGTTGTATAGTAGCGAATGGCTACCAGTAACTATGAGATTGGGACTAAACAAAGAAGAATGGCAAACCTCTGTGTGTTGTGGGTACCCTACATAGACGGACCCACGAGAAAGGAAACCATGCAAAACTAGTAGTCCTTAGTAAGACTAAGTAACTAATATTATAAAATTGTACCATTTTTTTTTAAAGTTGGGGTTTAAAATTTATTAGCATTTATATTTTTTCTAGGTTAGGTTCATCATCATCTCAGCCGTAGGACGTCCACTGCTGAACATAGGCCTCCCCCATGATTTTCCAAAAGGACCGGTTGGAAGCGGCCTGCATCCAAAGTCGTCCTGCGACCTTCCTCAGGTCGTCTGTCCACCGTGTCGGTGGACGACCTACGCTGCGCTTGCCGGTCCGTGGTCTCCACTCCAGAACCTTTCGGCCCCATCGGCCATCTGTTCTGCGTGCTATGTGCCCTGCCCACTGCCACTTCAACTGGCTAATCTTCTGGGCTATGTCGGTGACTTTCGTTCTTCTACGGATCTCCTCATTTCTGATTCGATCACGTAGAGAAATCCCGAGCATAGCCCTCTCCATAGCTCGTTGTGCGACTTTGAGCTTTTCTATGAGGCCCATAGTAAGAGACCACGTTTCAGTGCCATAAGTCATCACTGGTAACACACATTGGTCGAAGACTCTTGTCTTGAGGCACTGAGGTATTTTTGACGAGAAGACTTCGCGAAGTCGGAACGCTGCCCAGCCGAGTTGGATTCGACGATTGACCTCTTTCTCGAAGTTGGACCTGCCTAGTTTGACTGTCTGTCCCAGGTAGATGTACTCGTCAACAACTTCAAGAACTGAGTTCCCAACTGATATTGGGGTAGGTACAACATGGGCATTAGACATAATTTTCGTCTTGTCCATGTTCATCTTAAGACCTACCCGTTGGGAAACTCGATGGAGGCCTTCGAGCATTGTACTGAGGTCTTCTATGGATTCTGCCATGACTACAATATCGTCGGCAAATCGAAGGTGAGTGATGTATTCGCCGTTAATATTGATGCCAAGTCCTTGCCATTCCAGAAGCTTGAAGGCGTCTTCCAATGTAGCGGTGAACAGTTTCGGAGATATAACGTCTCCCTGTCTCACGCCTCTTTGCAATGGAATTGCCTTCGAACTCTGCTCCTGTACTCGGACTGACATGTAGGCGTTTTTGTACAAACACTTCAGCACTTCAATATACCGATAGTCAATACGGCACCGCTGGAGAGACTCAAGCACTGCCCACGTCTCGATCGAATCAAAGGCTTTCTCATAGTCCACAAACGCTAGACAAAGAGTTAGGTTAGATAGGCAGAATTCGTTAGCTTAAAATACTCGTATCTGACTGGGTTTTTCAAAATAAAATCTATAGTAATAGAGAAACGGGTGCTTGGCATTAGGTATCGTTATCGTAGATATGGATGCAACTACTTATATTTTATGTGATAACATGATAAAACTTACTTGAGAAATGGCAAATGTACAACACGTACGAATCCTTTATCTATTATCTTTGTCATGTCATATGTCACACTCTTTTGGCAGAATATACGTAGTATCAAGAAAGTTGTATAGTATCCTATAGTCTATGAACTGAATAGCGTTTCATTATTGCCCACAAGCATCTTCTGCGTATTAATTTTATTGTTTTACATTTAGGTTTTCTTATTATTCCCAACTGCTAATTAAATATAAATATATAAATTATTGGCATCTACTAATAATAAATGAATTTGGCATAGTGTCATTCTCCGTGGTTTTCATTCTCAGTGGGTACCCAGATGACCATTCTCCTTTGTGTTATGGTGATAAGTGTATTGCATGAAGAAGTATGAAACGTAAACATTTGACGCTGGAACTGTCATGGGCTGGCGTGAAACTAACCATCAATGACGAAACACTTGTCCGATTCTTTTTTTAAATCTAGTTTGACAATGTCACCCTGTAAAACAATAGTTTACCTATATCTAGAACTACCCCGAACAGTTTCCACCCACGCAGTTAAATTGCTAAAACATTAAATAAATCTGCACCAGTATCCTGGCTTCCCTGGAGCCAGGTGATGCCAAGATACTGTTGTAATTACCTATATTACTTGCAATAAAATGCGCCAGTATTTGCCGCTGGACTTCGTATCGCGCACACTCAGAAAACACATGATGTAGGTACGTCTTCTACTGACCCGCAAAAACAGCAGTGGTCACCACTGAGTGGTGACCCGATTTTCCCCGAAGTGGGAGGCAACTATAAAATATCCTTTCGCTAACAGCTTTTTAGCGGCTCGATCTGGTTCCTCGTTACGTAATGATACCGTTGTCCGTATCGTCAGTTACAAGCGTAAAACAAAAATAACTCTCACTTTTGACAGTCATTTCTTTGTACTCTTTCTCGGAAGGGCACTGGAAGTTGTCCCGCCAGTAGATCTCCATGCCTTGACCTCGATGCAGCTCCAAAAGTTGTTCGGTATATACTTGTGTTGCCTGGAAATACAATATTATGACTTACATCACAAAACTAAATCATGTGTCAAATACACTGGGCAGCAAAGAAATTGGGTAGGTTATAAAACTGTAACAACTCAGTCGCCGCTCGATGCAGTCGCCAACTATAATAACTTGATAAGGTACTAAATAAGAAAAACACATCATCGAAATTAAAAACAATGAGAAATATTTATTTCCACAAGACCTTGAGCAATTTTGCTAAAATTTGATGTGTTTTTGGTACCAAGTGTTGTAATGCGGAATACTACCAAAAGTCAGTTTTTAAATTCACAACCTATAATCTGGGCAACCACTTGACCAATCATGCTCATGTTAGAAATTCCTCTTTAAAGTCAGGTACCTAATGAGTAAACTCCAGAATTTCTTTATTTAATTTTTTTTATCCAAAACCTACATCTATAAAAAAAAACGATATTAAAAAATATTTTGTGACACTTCCGCTGAAAAGAAAACAATGATTTTGGCCTATTTGGGGGCGTGCACCACCCGCATAAAATGCTAATAGGAAGAATACTCTAATGTTGACTCGTCGAGCGCTAGACCGACGTCGGTCTAGCGCTCGACGAGTCAACATCTCCTGAGGATGCCTCGTGTAGAGGCGAAACACGTGTCGAATCGGTTTTGGTTGATTTGGGGTTTCTTGTGTTTTTTATTTTGTATTCTTCCTATTAGCATTTTATGCGGGAGGGAGGGTGGTGCACGCCCTCAAATAGGCCAAAATCATTGCTTTCTTTTCAGCGGAAGTGTCACTAAATATTTTTTAATATCGTTTTTTTGATAATGGATTTCCGCAAAGTAACGCCTGAATCAATAAATTACCTACATCTATAATTACTGGTAATATACAATAGAGTAGCTATATTCACTACCATACTTAATAAATGCCTAGTTTCTATAACATAGAATAAGTAACGTTATTTTTTTTAATTCACTCAGAGCACAACAAAACAGGTCCACTTCAGCCTGTATTGTATTTATATTATTCCTTCAGATGTATCAATAACATGGAAACCGCTTTGATATTGAAAATACTTGAAAGATTAGGTGTAATTTTTACCAAAGGATGTCCCAACTCGAGCGTTTTCTCTAGCGCCACTATCATAGCGTAGTTTGCCGCGTTGATGGTGCTCGCCACCCCGTAGATGGAATGCGCCACGGGAATTCCGCGGCGGAGGATGGAATTGTCTTGAATATCGTCAATCCTAAAACAACAAAAGGAGTATAGGTAAGTATTCAAAGTGATGCAGTCCCGTATTCATTCACAATAGACGCCGTTCATACGAACTATTACAACCCCTCATATTGCGGATCTTGCAATCGAGCACACTCGCATTCTAGCGATTGAAGCCAATGGATTTCAGCAAGCCAGCTATATTGTTTTGTATATAAACCCATTATTGAATAATATTGTCATTCAATTTTAGAAGGTTACTCTGCCTCTCATCAAGTCTAGTGCGCGATTTTACATCCGAGTGATCCCACAAGGAGTTAAGAGGATTGCATAGCTAGTACTTTCCATGCTAAAAGAGAAAACTCTTTTCTACCTCTTAACATTGTCCGATTTCAGTGATTTTTTTTTCATGGAATCATGACATTGTTTACTGTGCCCGTACGTTTTGATTTATTCAGTATTTCAAAGTACTATAAATTTTCTTTTTAGAACCTTAAAAAACTGATATAATCAAAACGTACGGGCATAGTAAACAATGGCATGATACCATGAAAAAAAATCACTGATATCGGACAATGTTAAGAGGTAGAAAAGAGTTTTCTCTTTAGCATGGAAAGTACTAGCTATGCAATCCTCTTAATAAAGGCGGAAGTTGTGTTAATAAATCGCTGTTCCTGTAAATCTCGTTTTTTTAAAACATGTCAGCAACATAGTTTAACAGAACGTAGCCGGTGAAAGATAAAAGAGCGTGCGCGTATTGAGAACAGTTGTAATGCAATTTACAGCAGTTAGAATGAGATTGATAGTTTACGAAGTTCATTTGCATACGACTCAAATGCATGTGAAGATATGGCTACCGATAAAAGGTTTGTTTCAAAACATCCTACTGAATATTTAGTAAAATGATATAACGTCGGCTAATTACGTGAGTAAAGTCGGTTTCGATATTAAATAAATATGTGTCAAACTCACGAGAATTCTCAAACTAAAATTAAAATTATACTATGTAGCGCCAAAATAAATCGGCACATCATTTACGGGCATACCAGATTTCAAATTTAGATCTTTTCGATAACAAGCTTAAGATTCCGTAAGTTGTAATTCAATAAGATTATCCTACCGTCGTGTTTCTTATCGAATTATTTGGAACAATACATGCTATATCATGTTCACTATAATTTTACATTATACTATATTTTTATTCTGTAGCTATTTAAAATGTTTGAAAAATCTCCCTGCTATAGAGCGAAACTCCTACTCTATGAAACTATATTTATCATGGATAATAGGAATGCCGGCGGAATATTCTTCAAATATAGGTAGTTAAACCCTTACCGCAACACGACAACATAAAAAAATAACACGATAAGATAAAAACATAATGTTGTCAACAAAAACAATAAGATAAAACGAAAAACCTAAAATTAAGTGTCACAGTGTTGACTAGTCGGTTGGCGCAGTTGATAGCAACCTTATTATCTGAGCCTACTCCCACCTCTTAAAGTAGTCATGTTTCAACCATACCATTAAATTTGGTACCACCACGTCAATATAGCAAGCTTAAAATAATAATGGATTACGATAGACGTTTCAATGACGTAGTATGAAATATTTCACTCAATTCGCGTACTTTGACGTGACTTAACACTAAGTTCCATTGCTCCAATGTCAAATTTTTGAAGATCCGTACTGTCATCTCTTAAAGTAGTAATATTGTAACCTTAAAATTAAATTTGGTTGTCATCTCTTAAAGTAGTCATATTGCAACCTTGCCATTAAATTTGGTTGACCGTTTTGTATCGGTGGGAGTACGATAGTAAGTATGATTATTCTAAGCTTATTACATAACGCTCCTGATTTATGATAGTTTTGTAAAAGGTCAAACATTTGCGTACATGAACAGGTTCAATTCACAACTGTTGTGCCTGTGTCTGTACATAAGTACTCGTATGTATATCAGTCGTTAGGTTACCATAGTACAGGCTATGCCTTGCTTGGGATCTGCAGGGCTATTATGTATCTCACTTGCTAACAAAATGTTGATTGAAATCTTGAAATGTGGCGCCTCTATGTCAGTCTTGAAAGTAAGCAAAATGTTAATAAGTTGATGACTGAAGCTGACAAAATGACATAAAGCCGCCATTTTTCAAGGTTTCAATCAACATTTGTTAGCAACAGAGATACATAATAGCCCTACGGGACATCTTGTGTAAACATGTCCCATATATATTATATATTGGGCAGTGAGCAGTCTTATCACTCGGGGCGATCACTTCCTGTGAAACTGCCTGGTATTTGGATCCTGCGTCCTATAAAAAGTAACGTAAGTATTACAAAAGCTAAACATATAGACTCACCAATGGTTACAGATCGCGCGGCGAGAGTTTGGCTTTGGCCGTTATTGCGCAGAAGTCAAAAATTGGGTATCACAGGGTGGCTAGAGGGACGAAGGACTCTTGTCTCTCTCTGTCACATCGAAGACGAGGGACTCTTGTCTCTCTCTGTCACATGGCGCGACAGTACCCATGCGCAGTAATCCCCTCCACCCGAAGGTCAAAGCCAAACTCTCGCCGCGCGATCTGTATCTATGTCTCATAAAAATATTGGCAGTCACGATCTGGAGAGACAATGAGTGCTCCGGAGTACTCATTATTTATTACATACACTTGGAGTGCCTTGCCTACGAGCTTCGTTATATCGTCATATACATATATAATAATACTACGCACAGTCTGATTTGCGAGTCTTGTAGCGTATTAAAATGCTTATTCGTGCCCATGTTGTAAGAATAGCCATGAAGCGACATTAACCTAAGCGGCTTTTTGAAATTTTTGAAATTACTAACTATAACTTTGATAAGACTGAATATCCGCTTAATAAAATAATTTAGAATTACATATTAAGTTTAATATTCAATAAACAAAACTATACGCATATTCTGTGAAGTAGATAAGCTAACTTAAATGTGCCGTGTTTTAAAACATATTCTACTTATGAAAGTGATGCGGCGCAAACGCTTATTTGCTTCGATGCCCTTCAAATCTGTAGTACCTGTTGCCAGGGAAGTGATCTATTCGGTACCCTGACAGCCTATACCCGCGTATGCGTATTCGCCTGTACTGTGGGAACGCGATTATTTTGTGGTCAATAATTGAAAATTGTTTAGATGCTGGGTGACGGCATTCGAAGTTAACATCTCATTTTTTAAATTCGATTTTTCATGTCAAAAATAGGTGAACTATTCAAAATAACTATCAGGAACTATAGAACTATTGGGGATAACTATAGAACTATAGAACTACTAGAACTCCGAAAACATTTTGAGATTCTGGAAATTGTTATGCTAGGTTCACAGACACGTGGGAGTGTAGTCATTTTGCCATAGTTGTGTATGTGGTACGAAACATATTTGATGTGCGAATTATGATTAAAAAAATTCCAGTTGGACAGAACACATAAAATTTTCAATATATTTTTAAAAATGAAATACATTGGTTTTATCGTAATTCAATATTTAATTACAATTTTAAATTCTTTCGAACAAACTCAATTTATTTCTTTTGTCTTTTAATCATGTTTGCAATTTGGATTATTTTTGTGAGTATAATGTATACCAAATTTAAAAAAAGTTTCTTATTACACAAATACATAGGTTTAAATATATACTTACTATGAATAAAAAAATAATATATTCTTATAAGAAAGTAATATAATTTTTTAAAGGTAGCAATCATAATGCATTATTATATTTATTATACAAAGTAAATCGACCCTAGTTTCCCCTTACACAGTCATGTAATGGTCGCCACGAGACGTTCCGATCACCATTGCGCTGCGATCTCTTTACCTCTCTCACACAAAACGATCCACACATCTCGCTCATCCATTTCATGGAGGCAACAGTCGCCCACAAAATGACGATATTTTCTATTTCAATGAAAATAGGCGTACTTATGCGTGAAATAAAACATTTTTCGTATCTCTCACAATGTCTGTATAATTAGTGCAGTCTCTAAAGACACAGGAAGGCATTTTGTCCACAACTTATTCCTAAAAAACACGATTAGCGGTGACGTATTTACCGGACGCTTGGAAGTGCAAGACTGGTAGCAAGTACGGCAATTACCTTGCATTCGTCTAGTAAAAATGGGGAGTTCACAACTCATGTACAGGTAAAAAAATCTTAGGTGATAAGCGTCTTTATTATTTTATAATATCAATCCAATCATCCAAATAATAATTCGTTTTTCTTTTAGGAATCCTCTCTCCTCAAAATACCAAATTAATAAATCCATGACGTCTCCATTGTGTCATTCCATCATCGTTCTCCTTTTTTAAAGTTTGTCACGTTGCAGGTCAATAAAGAAATAGTTTTTAAATACACACAATAAGGATTTAATGCAATGAAATATGATAATGAAATTATATTACAACCTTATGTAAAGCATCGTAAATTGTTTTAAAATTAGGATTGAACCGCGCCTTAATAGTTCTTGAATAATCGCAATAACTATATTCAACGCAAACGAAGTCGCAAGTAGAATCTAGTTTTTGAATAACCATTTTTTACTTTACTATTTACGCCACGCGGCTCGTCACGCGCGGAAAATGAAGAACTCACAATTAAAATCAAGATAGAAATTGTACAATATAGTATGAATAATGTCTATACGGTCGTTAAGAGTTTGATGTCGAATGAAACATTATGAAGGTGATAACTATTATTACAGAATAACACAGTTAATTCGAGACTTGAGTCATATCTGAGTACCTTTTCTACGGTATTTACTAATTTAAATTCATTTACAACTCAGCGTATTTTTGAAATAAGAACCTTAGTTAGCCACATATACATTAGAATTTTAAATTTTATTTAGAGTTAGAGATATTTTTAAATACTAGCCAGTATTAAAATGCGACACAAGTGTATAATACTTGATATGTAGCAAACTTCTGTTTTCTATTTGTAGGATTCATTTTGTTTTATTCCTTATCACATCTTGCATGACCTTCATCCGTAATTAACAAGTAGATATACATTAGTTGGTACTTTTGCACCATGTTGCATACACATGCTGTGTTGTTTACAATAATAATCAAACAGATGAACTAGAAACACACATCGAATCGTTTTAACCGACTTCAAAAAAGGAGATGTTTATAATGTTCGCGTGTATGGATTTTTTATGTGTTTCTTGGCCGATTTCTCCCCCATTTGTGGAATCTCAAAATTCTTATTTTGTTTCGTTGAGAGTACTTCCGAGGTTCCGAGGTAAAATTTAAATAGGACCACCATTTAAATTTCATCAAACTCGGCCAAGCAGTTCTTGAGTTACACTCCAAAAACTGAAAAGTGTTACGCCTATCTTGATGATACGATTATTGGCGATGAATGACAATCGATCTCGTAAGTAACAAGGGTCAGTAAAATTGGTGAAAAAAATTGTTTACCAAAACATGGAACTGACATCAACGCCTAAAAGTGTGAACTAACTTGTACAAGTCGGTACCATACGCACAATATTGTGGTAACTTTTGTACTATCATGGTACCGACTTTCTAATATAAAATGTTACTCTATGGTACCGACTTCTACATATTACAGGTTTTTAAACTGACATGGACAATGCAAGAATTAACGTTAGAAACGGGATATTTACCATGTATTGAACGAGTATTTATTGTGAGCTCTCAATATTTCGTTTCAATATATGGTAAATATCCCGTTTCTAACGTTAATTCTTCAACAAATTACACTTTCTGGTAATGAAGTCAGTTCCTTTGTTTAGTAAACATTTTTTTTTATTTGATTGGGTTGTTTTGTGTGTTGCATTTTCTGTATACGTACACCTAGGTACTTCCTATTTGAATTTTATGCGGGAGGGAGGGAAAGTACACACTGTATTTCTGCCATAAACATTTTTCCAGCAGGTGTGTCCTTGTACTTTATTTTTTTAAATGTCGTTGTAATATGGATTTCCGCAAAGTAACGAATTATTTTCTGTTCATTTATATTACTGAATAAATCAGTAAATTAAATGAACTAGAACAGCCAATCTGATGTAAGATGTACAGTTGCCTGCAATACGTATACCTATAGGTATATTAAGTTACTTAGGTTTAGTGCATTTATAATATTTCTCACGTATTTTTTTATGAAATGTATGTACTACTATAGTATCGTAGTTTTTGTATTTATGTAATATTTTTAGTATTGTCTTACATTTTAAGCGAATTAAACAAAGTTTGGATAAATTTGTCTTTTACATTAGGTAGGCGGTATAAAGTAAGTAATCAGAGTCAATTCACAGTCACATAAATGAGGCTGTCATTAAGTCACTGTCCTGTGTAAGTCACGTTCTATAGTAAAGCGGCGGATCCTTTACTAAAATTTTCATGATTTTGCACACTTTACCTAGCATGCGCTGTAAATAATCTGCCACTACTACACGATGAAACTAAAAACCACTAAATTTGGAAATATAACAAAATGCATGTACATTGTGGTTTGTTCCCGTCAAACGGCAGTTTGAGCCTGTTGCTATATAAGTGTAGAGAGTCCTACCTATCATTGTCACACTGACCATCGCGTGAAATAGTGGTTAAACGATAAGCCTACCAAATTGTGGCTACGCCATATCTCTAGAGGTGGTTTCCCCATACTCTATTATATCTATAATTATATCATGCTGTTACAACATGGCGGTATAATGCGGCGCGGCAGGCGCTGCCGAGCCGACCCTCACTAGACTCCTGCAGGGCTGATTCTACTATTTCACAACGTTCAACAATCCGACTGCAGTGAGACTAGCACGACTAACTGCGTAAATGTAACGTAACGTACTGTTTACGTGGCAACTGTGACACAGATAACTAATAGTTTGTTTGACTGACCCTGCTGAGCTAAAATCGCTTCAGATAGGCATACACCCTGTATGTACACATGAAATCTAAACATTTACCTACTATGGAAACTTTATCACTAAAAATATTTATCCGTAACAGAACTATAGACGTGTGACTATCGTTTATTCTGCCTTATGGTACAGGGCTAGGCTAAGTTCGTTTGGTATTCTATTCGCGATGTCGTCTATTGTTGACAATTCAAAGAAGTTACGCTATTCAAGCGCCTTTTCTATGAATATGTAGTAAGTACGTGCGATACTCAATGGTAGGCAGAAGTACATTGTATATAAAGGCCACGAAATGTCGAGCATAATCAATACCAACCCATCACGGTTTTTTCTTTATATATGGTCTCGTACTTCAGTACATTTGCCATTCCTCAAATATACGTAAATATTTAAAGTTGCATCTAGTTAGATTTTCATAGAAGCAGTTTCCGTGTGGGCAGCATTCCGGAAACTTCAACAAGTCTTCTCGTCAAAAATACCTCAGTGTCTCAAGACAAGAGTCTTCGACCAATGTGTGTTACCAGTGATGACTTATGGCACTGAAACGTGGTCTCTTACTATGGGCCTCATAGATAAGCGCAAAGTCGCACAACGAGCTATGGAGAGGGCTATGCTCGGGGTTTCTCTACGTGATCGAATCAGAAATGAGAAGATCCGTAGACGAACTAAAGTCACCGACATAGCCCAGAAGATTAGCCAGTTAAAGTAGCAGTGGGCAGGCCACATAGCACGCAGAACAGATGGCCGATGGGGCCGGAAGGTTCTGGAGTGGAGACCACGGACAGGCAAGCGCAGCGTAGGTCGTCCACTGACAAGGTGAACTGACGACCTGACAAAGGTAGCAGGACAACGTTGGATGCAGGCCGCTTCCAACCGGTCCTTTTGGAAATTTCTGGGAGAGGCATATGTTCAGCAGTGGACGTCCTATGGCTGAGATGATGATGATGATGATGACAAGCAGTCAAGAGCCAGTCATAGTCACTTAACCCTTTGCGTACCAGAGACGTACATTTACGTGCGTTTCATTCATAAATCTTATGTTTTAATTAGTCAATCGCGCTACGATATATTCAAAAAACTATAGTAAAATTGTATTGACTTCACGTTCATTTCTTGAAGATATCGTAACGCGCCGCGTTAAGTGTTTGAATGGTAATAGCGAATTAGGCCCCGGCCTAAGTCCGTTAAAAAAAACCTAAAACTTTGGCGATTGACAAGAAAAACACAAAACATCACTTCAATATTTCGTTCACTTAGCCTACACTCATGTACCATTACGAATACTTAACGGTTAATAATGTACCTACATTTACCATTAAACGTTACAACTCGAAGAAACACATATCTTGGAAAATTAATCAAAATCAACGTTAGCCATGGTTGGCAATTTTTCCCGCAATCCCATCGCGTTTCTACAACTGTGATACAGGAGTCGTCTCAGGAAGATCAGTATGGGTCATAGTACGCCACGAAGGCCCAGTAAACGTTGGCGGATAGGCTAGTGGCCAGCCCTTGTCTTGGAGTTTTCAGACTAAGGTCAGTATTCCGAGAGTGCAATCATTATTGAACCAAACCTTGAGTTTTTTTAAACTTAGTGTGTGTTTTTACATTTAGTGTGTAATCTTCACTCAAATGTAGATTAACAACAAAGCGTCTTTCTGGAATAATTCCGCTTAATAGGCTTATATGTTATACTCCACACAACGTTGTTAACGTAATGTAAACTATCAAGCTAAAATGAGAGTGCTTAAATGCAGTGACAAATCATTTTTTAAATGAAAACAGCCATGCAATCATACGAATACATACACACACACACACACACACGTTTAGCCCTGCCCGGGTTACATTTTATTGAATTAGACATTCATTCAATTACACAAAACAACTCAATGATCATCTGAATTGAAGTCGTCTTTAAATAGGCACTTCACCATCCAAAGTGACTTGTTTTCCGATATTACTAAAATAACTTCCCAACGAAATTAATAGTATAGCAGCAGAAAGAAGTGTCGACTTTTAACGTCTGAGCTTTTTTAGTCCTTGCTGGCTAGGCGTTTAACCCATTAGACCAATGATTTTTAAAATAATGCCTACGACCGATATAGACCAACTAGATTTTGCAACAAACCGCCCGGAAAAGAAACAGCTTTCTGTCGTTACAATAAAATCTGCTTCTCTTGATAGAATAATAAAAAAAAAACTGATATACGGAGATATTAGTTTATTTGATTTTTATCAATTATGTGACGAGATGGGCTAGTTTTGCTCCTGACACAGCACAGCACAGCAGGTAAGCACAACGATTGCCCATTACAATAGCAGTGTCACGTCTTGAGATATTGGTCTTTTGCCCAGTACTTTCACTTGATGAACGGTGACCTTCACATAACACAGTAATGCTCGCGCAATATTGCTTCCCGGCAACGGTGGTAGCAACCAAGACGACCACTTGCATAAGAGGCCTTCCACCTAGTAATTCCTTCCAAGTAGTAAGTTTCCTTGTTTCTTACGATTCAAATCCCGAGAGCGCGGAGGGAGCATTAACTAAACTTTTTAGAGGTTCTATAAATTTTGGAACGCGGCGATAGAGTCTAAAGTACATTATAATGAATAATTGACGTTCTTAAGTGCGGCTTTGATGCCTAAATTGAATAAATGATTTTGACTTTGACTTATAACATTAGATTTTTCAAAGTCGTTATATTATAACAATGAAATTTCTATTGTGTCTGGCCCTATGATGACCAACGACCTTTGATGGATTATAATGTTAGCTTAGAATAAAAATATATGACAATAATTTTCATTTATATCGAGTGCTGTCGTCTAACGGCCGGTCCCAATAATCATCTATCGCCGGGTTACCTTACTAGAGTTAGATATTTGACACTATTTGCATGGAAGTTATGTCAAATTTATATCGGTGGTAAGGAAAACCGTGGATAGATAGATTATTGGGATCCTCCATAAGAGTATACACTCGTAGACGACAGCAAATTTCAAAAGGGCTATATTTAGTCGCTCGACTACGCGAATATATTTAAAGAGATTGTTGCGTGGCCCAGCCATGACATTGAATACTGTGTTATAATAATAGTGAGTGCTAATATAATAAGTGTTCCGGCGCACTAAACCCTGTTCGTGATTTTGCGCTGTATGACTAGATGCGCCCCGCGGTTACACCCGTGTGATGGATCATGATGAAAATTATTCTCTTTCTTAATCCAGCGCCTAATTATATTATATTAAAAAATATATCTATCGCAAAATGGTGTTTTCAAAAAAATTACATTTTCTTTTGCTATCATGTCTGTATTATATAGTATGCCATTTAGTATTATTAGTACGTATGTTGTATGTGTTAGTATATTTTATACTCATACACACAAACTTTAATCATCAATCAATCAATATAAAGAATATAAACAAAAAATTTATATGTGTGTATTTCAACTATGTAGTATATATAATTACAGTAGGTATATATATGTAATATTATTATTTTGCTTTAGATACTTAGGTACATGTCAGTCGCTTTTTTATACTTACGCTGATAGTATTCACCACTGTCTCTAAAATAATATTCTTTCTAATCAAACCAAAGGTTGTCTGGAAGAAATCGCTTTAAGCGATAAGACCGTCTTTTGTACTATTACGTATGTACATCTACGTTTTTTATCTTATGTATATTTTTTATATTTTATATTTTTCCATAGTGTACAAATAAAGAGTTTCCATCTATCTATTTCAGTGGCTGAAATCCACACTTCTATAATTGGAGGGTACTCTTTCAGGTGATCTCTAGATGTGGTCCTTGGGTGGTACCAGTCAGGCCACAGAGGACATTTATGTTTGAAGGGAAATGAATGTTTTGAGCGTATGATCCTACGAGAGCTACATGATTTAAGATGATTTTAATGTTTTAAGAGGGAGTGCCGTAAGATTCTAAATTCTTATTCTTCGCTTACTTTTTCTAATGTTATTATTTCTGACCTTAAATGTCTACCACTGTTTAGAGGATTATCCCTGATTTTTCCATGTCTTTCCGAACGTATGTGTGATAAGAATTATATTAGGTATTTGTACATTAGAATATGAAATTCCTTTGCCAATAATTATATAATAATATTATATTATAATAAGAATTATATATAAAAATGAACCCCTATTTCTCCTGGTCACGCTATAACTTGAGAACGGATGGAACAATCTCGCTAATTCTTTTTGTTGTGTTAATTTTATTATTGTCAGGAGAAGGATCTTAGGATAGAAAAACCAAGAAAAGAGCTCATGGCGAGGCCGGAGTTCGAGCCTTCTACGCGAACGAAGTTGCGGTCAGTCGCTAATAAGTAATACAAATAAGTAAGAGACTGTTTGTTTCTTATAAATAGGTAAAAAAAATGATATCTGGGGCTAGCAAGCGTAATGCAATGCATTTCCGTACAGAAATTAACTGCCTTGAGATTGTAATGTGCAGGCTTACCACATAACATTCAGATTAACACTTGCTTTTTAGGGCTCCGTATCTCAAAAGGAAAAAGGAACCTTATAGGACCATTTTGTTGTCCGTCTGTCTGTCCTTTTTCTTAGGAACGCGTATCAAGTTGAATTGTAGTTCATGCTCGCATATTTGGGTCTACGGTCTCTTTCAGTGGGTCTACCTAAGTTTACAAAATTGACAGCAAACGCTGCACGGTATCGACGGCCGCAAAAAAAATATTGGAAAAAACAGGACACCTTGCGGTCAATTGTAGAATTAAAATCGGTAACGAATAAGCCAATCACAAGCCTAATAGGCGAGATCTAGTCTCGACTATGGATGACATTTATGACAACTCATGATAGAAGTACTGCTGTGAAAACATCAAACTTGGAAGTCGACGTGATCAAAAGATATGACCATTTATGTCGCATTTTATCGCAAACTTTCCAATTTTACTAGAGAATCAAAACCTATAAGGTACTTTCCGTTGACCTAAAATCATGAAATTTTGACAAAAAGCTATGTCTGACAGCACGTAGAAAAGAAACAATCTAAAACCGTTAATATGTACTCACATAAACAAAAAAGCAAACTTCCTATTAGTTTTATTACAATTTTATTATTTGCGGTAGTATAATAATCATGTCAAGGGATCGAACGGCAAAGTTAAGTTTATCCTTTAACCTAGATTGGCTTTAATTAGAGCAATAATGTGAGATGCTTTCTGAATGTAGGGAGCCTTCGGTACACGAGTCCAACTCGCACTTGGCCGGTTGTTTAAAAAGTTGGTGGTATAAAGCAGCCTTTCACAAAATGGGCGATAACGCCCCGTTGTGGGCGCTGCAGGCCTAAAGGGGGGGCAGTAGGAGACCCAAAAAATTATGAGGGTGTTGTGTTCTTGAGTAAATTGGAACCTGATATCAACAAACTTATTAAACAGAAAAGATGTCTGAATACTAGAAAGTTGCGTTTTAATAATCATTCTCATTGGCCGTTGTGTACTACCTACTGCGCTCAGGTCTCAAGTAAACTCTAGCGGGTTATAGTAAAAGTGTCGTTTAGAATGTGTGGTGCGGCAGCGCCCCTATTCGAGGAATAATTCGGTGTCGCCCGGTTAGACCTACAGTGGAAAAGTCCTTTCGAGGCAATTACGCAGTTCATTGAGGATGAATGTTTAAGACGCGGTCCAACCCCAATTTTAAAATAATTTACGATGCTCTACGTAAGGTTGAAAATCGCTTGTTAGATTGGACGATGTAATGCGAAAATGCGTTAATTTTGTACGTTTTCTTTATATTTTTCGATATATAGCTAACACAATTGAAAAAACTGCTGGTTACTACTTTAGTACTATATGTTGGCTATGTATTACCTAAAAAATAATATAGTGTTATCGCTGAAAATTCTGAGAGTTTGGACGTGAAAGTTTATTTTTATGCACCTATTTAGGATTTTTTAAAGCGAGTAATATGTATGAATTCTGTTCGGTTATTACTCTTTGCCTGTTCCTTTTCTAACCTAAGTTTTTTTTTCATAGATTATTATCGAACTGTTTCGTTACACTCGATGTTTAAAGATTCTGCTTTTTACTATTATCAGGATACGACCGCGCCTTAACTCTGCGCTAATATAGCTTACTTAATTAATTTAATTTGAAATTATAGTGGTTTTTAATAGGTGAAAGAATGGGGACGCTAAAAAATAATTCATTCTCAAAGGGGGCAGTAGACAAAATAAGTTTGGGAACCCCTGGTAGAAAGTAAGCTAAAATCAGTGACTTGTTTAAATATGTTCAATAATGATATTAACATAATAATACAAATATCTAATATACACATATATAAATGGACCCATATCACCTAACACAACAAGAACATTACTTGCTATAAATGAACTCTGTTACTATCATCTAATCTGTGTAATTGGCAACACAATACAAAACATTCCTTGGGTTGACGTGTGCGTTAAACACAACAATATCGCGAGTTAAACGATGGTAAATTAACGGAAACGCACGATAAAATGATAACAATAACACTACCAGCCAATTATATTGATGTGTTACGTTTATTTAATTACTATCCAAGGATATATCGAAGGATTTCTGTAGGTATAGGGAGAAGGGGGTCTTAAGGCCTAATCCTTCCTATACCGCGTAATTAAAACAAAAGTTTTATGAATGAAACTGACGTATATTAACGCCTCTGGGACGCAAAGAGTTAATCAACGTAGTTACCATACCTTTATCTACCGCAAAGCAGTAATGTTTGCAATGCTGTGTTTTGGTTTGAAGCTATGGTTGCCGGCGAAATTACAGGCACATGGTGCAACAAATTAATGTCTCAGGGTTACGGGCGCAGTGCAGTTCGTCACTTGTGAGGAAATGCATCTGTTCTAGGTTACCATTTACCATGAAGTGGATCTCGTGCTTGTACCGTTTCCGAATAACATAAAAAGTACAAAATTTACATTACTTCGTTTACTTTTTGCATTTATTACAAAATATGAAAAAAATCATTTGTGATTGTTGGCACGGTGGTTTTTTTTGATCTTCTAGCTAGAGTATCGAGCAATAAATCACGAATCGTCCTCGTAGTAGAAAGAAAAAGTCTGCTCCAAATCCCACTATAAACCTTAGGGTGCGTCCACATCTGACGAATGTGCAGCTCGCGAGCCGTTTGCGAGCTGCGCGCGTGCGTTTTTGTTCGTGCGCCGCTCCTGCGCTCCGCCCGCGCGCAGTTCGCGCGCAACCTAAGCGCCACGCCGTACGCGAGCGGCGCGCTAGCGGCTCGCATCTTCCTCCCGCCCGCTCCTAAAAATAGATTTTGCCACCGACGCCGTTGTCTCTTTTTTTTCCTTTTTATCAGTAATATAATAGCTAATGATGCAGCAATTATATTAAAAGCACTAGTGTCGTCCGACATCTTCCAAAGAACTGAGCCAGTAAACTGAACAGTAAATTACTCAATTTACTAAGCCTTATACAAGCCTTGCATGAGTTCCGCTAAAGAGGCGCACCAAACCATTGTCGTGACTGCATGCGTGCAGCGCCAGCGCTGTTCGGGTGCCGGTCGTGAGTTGCACATTCGCGGCACTTTCGCCAGATGTGGACACACCCTTACAATAAAAACCAGTTTTAGGGGACATTTTTTGTAGTTGGGTGACAATTTATCCTTTAGTCAAAGCAACGCAATCTGGCTACCTCCCAAAACAAAGAACCAGCTTATAGTATCTCGCGAAGGAAGTTATTCTCTAGACACCGTGAGTGACACCCATAAAAAAGCTGGTGGTGACACCTGCCGGGCCATTATGTATCTCTGTTGCTAACAAATGTTGATTGAAATCTTAAAAAATTATGACCCTATGTCAGTTTTGGCAACTCCAGTAAACAAAAATGTTAGTAAGTTGATGACTAGAGCTGACATTAGTGACATAGTGCGGCCATATTTTTCGATTTCAATCAACATTTGTTAGCAACTGAGATACATAGCCCAGCTGTGTGCGTCGGGAACGTTCTAATTTAGGTATGATACGTCTAACATAAAATTAAATTTCCATAACTCTATAACAGACAGCTGTTAAGTAGTGTAGGTGTACCGGTGACCATATTAACAGATTTTTTTACCAAAAATGTTAAGTCGGTACCATGATAGTTCAAAAGAATACATATTATCACAATATTGTGTGCATGGTACCGACTTCGACAAGTTATTTCACACGTTTTGGTGTTGAAGTCGGTTCCGTTCTTTGGTAAAAAAAATACTTGTCACTATTTTTAGTGAGCCTTGCTATATTTACGAGATCGGCCATCAATTATGATATCATCAAATCATTAATTTAGGCGAAACACTTTTCCGTTATTGAAGTGTAACTCAGAAACTGCTGGGCCTAATTTGATGAAATTTATGTGTGGTGAATGGGAACTGTGTTTGGTATAGTATACTGCCATCTCGGAAGTACCTATACTCTACCAAACAAAAAAAAGAATCAACAACATCGGTTCATAAACGACGAAGTTATGCGCGAACACACATAATAAAGAAATATATAGCCCTCATTATAAAACTCTTCCTTTTTTTGAAGTCGGTTAAAAAGTGTTCAAAACTTCGGGTTAAATAAAATAATATAAATTGTACGCGACATAACCCGTAAATTCACCACTGGCCACATTTGGAAAATAACATAATAAAATTCCAACAAATGCAACGTTTAAAGTTGTTCAATTAATTTCTATGTAAAGACTCGCGAAATTCGAAGAAATCATTCCGTCCAAAGTTTCCATTAGTTCTCATTTAGTTCCATCACAATTCTTAAAAACAATAAGAAACAGACATATTACACTTATCATGTGTAAACTTGTTTCGTACGACATGTTTATTTTTATTTATTTAGTAATATAACAGCTACTGAAGGTCGACACACATTGTGACAAAAAGTAAGGAAAATAATGTTTTACTCAAAATTGTACATTGCATTTTATATTATACCTACAATATTGTAATGTATTATAAAAATTAAATGCTTCGTGATTTTTTTTTATCTTGAGGGAGATATGGTAGTTAGCCAGGCGGGAAAATTCGTGCCCGAGGCAGGGACGTACCGGCACCGAAGCGGCCAGCCCTCAATACTCCTGATGCTCATCTTCAGGGCGAGTGCGCAGCGTCGTCAGCGAGCTCTCGGCGGGCACCTGGCATGCTCGAAACCCGGGTCGGCGCATTCGATCCCTTACGTGAGTGTTTGGCCGGCTAATAGTAATACTTAAATATGTGTCAAACTCAAGAGAATTTCAATACAAAAATCTGTATATTTTGTTACGGCCGGACCGATTTTGACGGGACTTTCACTGGCAGATAGCTGATGTTATGAGGAGTAAAAAAGCTATGCTACTTTTATTTCAGAAAATAACTAAGGTTCCACCAAAAATTAAAACCCATCATCCCGCGATCGTCGCCGCGGACGTGTCAGCTAGCTAAGAATAAAATTAAAATAAAAAGTTTTAATATTTAATTTTATCTTTCTGTCAAATGTAATAAAGGTTCGTTACCGTCGAACAAAATTACAAACGCCGATTTGACTAAGTATAGTCAATATTGTTATAATTGCAATGCATAACGAAAATCCTTTCGCTTCCCTTTTCATCCCGTCCGCCGCAATGTGAGTTGACCCTTATTCTTGTTCTGCATGGGGTCGATTAATTATAAATGTACAATTAGGGTGTTTGTACATTTATAACTACAACCCCTCGACATTCTTACCTCCAGTTTCTGGAACGTTTGTCAAAGTTTGATCAGTTAAACTAACAGACGGAATACTGAGCATGGCTTGGTAACATATCGCGTCATAGAATACCATTGACCAATGAGCGTTTAATATTTAGTTGGTCAACTAATCAAGGTTTTGAAAAACGTTCTAGAAACTGGGGGTGTCTTATATGGTTTTGAGTTAAACGAACGTAATGTACCTAAGAAGGACTTGAATTAGATTTGCGCTCCACCCAATTATTACCATCTAAATTCTAAATTATGTAATCGTCTAAGATACAAAATATATTTGTACTCACAACAAGCTGGAGTTGTGAAGCATCTGCACTATCTCTCCTACAGCTCGGAGCTTCTCATCAGATATCTGGAGCCAGTAGTTGAAAGCCGCGGCCAGTTTTGTCCGTATCTGCTTACCGGGCACACTCTGAATATACGTGTAAGGCATGAGGATTTTCTGAAAAAAATATGTCAAGGTGTCAATAGGTATATAGACAATTGTATATTATTAAGAATGGAACAGGTCAAGGCACACAAACCAGACTTATTATCCTCCTCGGTAATGAACCTTTAATACATAAATATTTTTAATTTATTTACTAATGCTACATTCTTATTCTAGTAAATGCTTTGTTTATTTTTGATAAACACGGCATGCATTATTTAAGTATTCTTTCCTACATTATGCTTCACACCGTGCTTTATATCCCTAAAAGTGTATAAATATCTACACTTATACGATAAAGAGGAAAGGTTTGATTGTTTGTAATGGATAAACACAAAAAGTACTTAACCGATTTTGAAAATTCTTATTAAATATGTAAAAAGCTACATTATTCCAGACATAGGCTATATTTGATTCATCATCATCATTGACTATCACGCGGGTGAAACCGCAGAGCGCAGCTAGTTTATAATTATTCTCTTCTCAGTCTGACAGTCTAGCGGTGGACAGTCTAGCGCTCGACGTGTCAACATCTCCTGAGGATGCCTCGTGTAGAGGCGAAACACGTGTCGAATCGTTTTTGGTTGATTGGGTTGTTTTGTGTGTGGTTTATTCTGTATATTTCCTGTTTGCAGGAGGGAGGGTGGTTCACACCGCAACTCGGCCATAAGCATTGTTTTTAGCGGAAGTGTCACTAAGTATTTCTTCTAATATCGTTTTCGTTCGTTTATAATAAAGTTGTATAAATATAAAACATTTGCCCAGTCATGTTTTCACTTTTATCAATCACAGTAGATGAGAAGAACAGCTATCACATGTCATGTTAAAAGGGAAGCAAACCTTTTTCCTTCTTTGAGCTTCCCTTACTCGCCTTTTACAACTTCCACTTGGGAAGCTATGAGAGTAACAGAAGTGCGTAATGTGTTTGTGTGTTCGTGAGCTTGTGGGTGAAAGAAAAAATATTTAGTCTGTTCGTTATCACTCAGCGCTGAACTAACTTCGTGGTTTAAGATTGAACTTGGTCACCCACATTTGGTATTAGCTCTGGGACCCAAGTCTCTCGCTATTGAACTGCGTTATCGCAACGCAATTGTATGCAAATTGTCGTATTTGATAGTTTTCGTAGTCTGTCCGATGATAAGGGTCGATCGCGGAGCAGTGGCGTGCTATCGATAGTTATTGACTTACACGTAATTGGTACGCTGTAAACAAAAAAAATCGCACTTATCGCATGACTCAATACTAGTTTACTCACTGATAACAACGTAATCATAAAATTGAATGTCATCTGCCTATGCCTATTTTAAAATATGTTTCATGTTGATTGTTTTGTATTTCTATTTTTTTTAAATGTTTATTTTAAATACAGTCAACGTGTGATTTGATTAGATATATAATCATATATTTTTAATAGGGTCAATATGAATAGATATTATATTTATATATAATATATAATAACCCTAGCACGGCCATACGACAGCGTTGCGATTGCTATACTTGATGAGAACTAGATTTAACAGACTACCGAATTTGACATTAAATCAAAGGCATTTCAATCGCAGGACAATCGCGGTAAAGTGGTGTTTTATGGCGTAGCTAAGAGACTGGGGTCTCTGGACGCAACATATTCTTATTGCAGATGGTCCCATAAGGATCTGATACTGGCAAAGTTACGATATTAAAGTCGCAGAGAACATTAACAAAGAATCTAATGTAATTCTCAGGGATCGTGATAATCTTATTTTCAGTGCTGCCAACTCAGCCACATTAAAGCTAGATTTAGCTATTTTTATATTCCTGTACTGACAGGGATAAAAGTTACAGAAAATTATAGGTAACCTGTTTAGCTAAATTTTCTAGCACCTTTAAACTCAATAGGTAGCTATTTTTCAACAGACTTCCAGAAAATAGGAAGACTTTCTATCGACGGCAATATATTTTTTATCAGTGGCAAGTCCTACTGAAATGACTAGGAGCATCATTGTGTCAAATTAGACTGTCGCTGATAAAAACAAAAGCCCTCATAACTATTGGTGTGGCTCTGTCAGCAGGATTGTCTTTATCATATGTGGATAGCCGAGTATAACAATGGACTGAAATGAAATTAAATGAAATCGTTTATTCTGTATAAGCCTACAGGGGCACTTACAAAAGAACGGAACGCGATCACGACTGAGAAGATCCGGCAAGAAACTCAGCGGGCTTGTCTTTTTACGTTTTTTATCGCCAATTTCTTAATGTATATAACAAATTTTCAGCTCCAGTGTGTTGCCTTACAAAAGAGACCATAATAATGGTATCAGTAGGGACTACACTTTGACATGGTAATAAACGAGTATGCAGATCCTGGAGTGATCAGTCCCAAGCTGTTTTATCCTCCAAGTAATCAAGTACAACTAAGAGATTCCCTTAGGATCTAGGTGGTAGACCGTAGGTAGTAGACAGGTAAAAATGTAAATGTTGCTACAATTGTACTTTACCGATACCTAGATTACTAAAAAATGTAACCCGCTGCAAAATATTCAAAACCACGGGAACCTCAGTAAACAATAGTATAAGCATCTTCTCAAAATACAGGCGAGTGACCATCCAATATTCCGTTGGTCTACGAATTGATTTCCTAAATTTAGTGGATCATTAATGCCCACACCAAAATGTATTCAGTCAAAAATTATTATATTCTTAATACATTTTTATTTTTAGCTACATCCAGCACCTTTTTTGCGTAAAATTATCTGGTAGTCTGGCAACTTCTGATAGATAAAAAGATCTTGCTACAGTCATAGGGGTACAGTTGGCAACACTGCTTATTTTACACAAAGTCTCTGGCAAGCACTAGTAGTTAGCATAATGTTCACTTATATTAAAACAATGTTACTAACTATTATTTTAATTTAAAGGATTAAAAAAACAACTGTATCCATGAAAAAATAAAATAACAATGAAAGAGTTTGTTTGTATGGAACCTTTATCTAAGGTGGCAACAATGCACTCGAGGATTTATCAAGAAATCCGAAAAATGTACCTACTTTACTAAATAAGGAAAATAATAAATAAAAGCATTTGGTATAAGTAAGCAAACAATTCTTAAGAAATATTAATATGTCAACATTATTTTTTTTATTACTTTGATAACAATTAACTTAAAATGATATTAACATGGAGAGTTAAATTTTTTATTGTTTCGACAACATTTAATTGCATCCTGCATGGCATTAATAGACGGCAACTGCAGATTTTTTTTTAATTTTTTAAGGGTAATAAAGAGTCATATTTTTATGATAAATATAGTATGCAGTTGTTGTTGTAAAACACTGTTTTATATAATTACCTATTCACTTACATAAAAGTAAATAATAGTACAATCACTACTTATAAACAAGTACAATTTGAAAAATTTGATACCGACTTCCATTTTATTCAGTTGTTGGAATGTAACTCAAAATTTCTAGACCGAATTTGATGAAATTTAAATGGGATCACACGAGACCAGCACCAGATTTCAAACAAAAAAAAGAATTTTGAGAATCGGTTCGTCCAGTCGAAAGTTATGAGGTAACAACCAAAAAAATACAGTCGAATTGAGCACCTCCTCCTTTTTGGAAGTCCGCATATATGTAGGAATAGACATAAACTTAAAAATATGCTGAAAGTTATGGCCCCAAGACACAGGATTTGTGTCTAGTTTGAGTCTCATTGGTAATTTTATTTAAACCTTAAAATATATTTAATTATATTTTTATTAATTAACCCACTGCTTTGCATTTCTTCAAATATGGCAAATGCCTCGCCATTGGCCATATTTGATCTATAGGTTAAATGGAATTAAACTTGTGTATAGCATTGTATTTTAAAGTAGTGATTGGACCTTTAACCGTTTATTATTATTACCTGCAGTACTTTTTTTGAAGAATTACATTATGTGAATCATTAGAATCCTGATGGTGGTTACTGTGCAGTGGTAGATATCTTGCTACAAAGCCTAATAAAAAATAATAAAAATCCTGATTTATTACTTCGCTAATGAGGACTGATATTTCATCAGCATTAGCCAATAGATATCAAGGTATTTAGACTTAAGTTATATCTTGTTTTCTTGCGGTATTAACATAAATTGTAAATGTGATTTTCAGCCATGATGAACATTTAGTTAGAAGACATTTAGATAGAGCTGCACTGGTTTGCCATAAAAACAAATTATAGCATTATTATGGCATTTCACATACGAAATAAATTTTACAGCTTCATTGCCAAATAATGAATATGTTAGTGGGCATTTATTCCACAGGATAAATTCCTACTTCAGTATCCATACTGCAGCACCAACATTTTCATCATTAGCTGTTATACTATGTTTATTTATTGAGTTGATGACATTTTGTGACTGAGTACAAAGTTTGTTGATCCCTGAAACGGAGACTTCCGATTTTTAATCGGCATCTAAAACTATGAACATCATTATTAGCAATGTAGTAATACTAAATTTAGCAAATCATTAACCACACATGCTGCAATACCTGGAAAAGTAGCATGATTTCTGAGAAAACAATTGTATAATTGGCCAAATATGGCGATTAGCGAGTCTACAGATTAATATTGTAATTTAGGGTGAAAGCCCTAGTTTGCAACCACTCGATGATGCCTTCAACTTCAAGCCATCAAACATCATTTTTATATATGTTTTATAGTTAATTGTAGCTGTCATAATCATGTTTGTTAGATGTCAAAAATATGCTTTAAGCAGTAATGCTTTGTATATTAAATATATTTTTACTACATATTTATTTTCACAAATATTGCAATATCAATTATGCACACAATACTTAGTTTTTGGCCACTACATGTCTAGTTTAAAGCTATGCACTTATATATAAATAAATTGTGATTACCAGGGATTACTACATCATTATTATTTATTATTTCCTTATACAATAATTGTGTATTTATTCATTGTTTACAGTATAACTACTTCTTTTAAACTACTAACTTCTTTCTAAAATATTCAGTAGCTTTAATTTTATGCCCAAAACAGAAATGTGACAGAAAATGTTGGAGATTAATAAAAATAAAATCATATATATATATTGTTTTAATCTTCACTATCTTTTAATACCTTGAGGCCTAGGCTCTCAAAGCTACATACTTAAATCTTTTGTTGTACCCTCCTGGTATGTCAGGCAAAAATATATTAATGAAGAGAAGTTAACTATTCAGGAAGGGTTAGTGCATTGCAGAAATTTGGTTTAAGTTATAGTTAGGTTTACATTTTAATATTGCTTTAGTAGAACATGATTGTCAATAAAATTGGCCATAAATAGGCCTATAGGCTGGGAAAGTAATACTCCTTACTTACTCAACCTATTCTTAATTTTAGAGATATCTCTGTACACATTTTCTAGCATATATAATGTTATGATTTTCATGTTAGTTATTACCATATTGAATACCAGCTGCGGTCCACGGTTTCACCCACAGACCATCACCATCATCATTAATAATGATGATGATGATGAATCAAAATATATAGCCTATGTTCATCAGGGATAATATGATTCTAATGTAGTAGGATTCTAATGGTGAAAGAATTTTTCAATTCAAAAAAAGGTAGTAGTTTCGGAGCTAATTCAAACTAACAAACAAATTTTTCATCTGTGTTATTACCATTGTAAGAGGTATTAGAGCTAAGAACAAATGATTGTGATGTAATGTTTAGTTAATGTGCAGATTCATAAAATGTAAAACTGAAGGTAGCTCATGTGGTAGTAACTTAGCTTTACTATAAACTTTAGACCAAATCATAAATTAACCAAAAACATATACCTATATATAAAACATATATCTAAGAGAGCTCTAAACTGATAATAAAAATAAAGTTTGTCTCTTACATCCTGTTTTCGGGAAATAATTTGTTTTCAACATCCAAGTAAGTGTTAGATGCCCAGACGGGTCAATACAATTTGGTAAATATACTTAGGTCTAGATTTGCTGATATGTATTACATTTAGTAAGTTTTACAATTAAAATTTTTAGAATAAAACTACATAAATACAATTTAAAAATAAAACAGTACCTCCCATTTATTAGTTGCACATTCACTGGAAGACATTACTTAGGTAGGTACTTATAAGAATAAATATGTATGAATATTTTATTCTCTAAACAATCTGTTTTCGCTGAAGTTTTTAACAGATCAAAATCACATCAAAATATTATTTTTAATAATTTTATAAATTTGATTCCTGAGATGTTAATTTGACTTGCAAAAGCTTCGGCGAATGCTTTGATACTGCTCGTGAATGAACCGTGATCAGTTGTTCAATGATCGACCACTGCAGAGATACGATAGGTAGCTACTACTACTACTGACTGTCGGCAGTTTATTTTACGGCGAGTGAGCTAGGCGCACTGCGCCACTTTGTTTTATTCTAATATCACGACATCCAGTTACAAAACAATTATCAATGTTGAAATAGATTAAACTATTTTGAATACCAGTAACATAGTAAATTAGGTACCGTGCAGTTGAGCATGAAATTAGGCATAGCATACGTATCAATAAAATAATAATAAATTGTATTAGTTAAGCTCACGATACCTCATCCTGAGTCTTCTCGCCACTTTTCGTGCTGATTACTGACATTTTCTGGTAAAACACACAACAATTAGTACATTTAAAAATTTACACGGCGAATTTTCAAAGCAAAAATCAATTTTAAAAACAAAGATCATTCATTTCTTGGCATGACATATCCACGGATAGGGTTGCCAGACGTGATTTTCCGATTTTCGCCAAATAACAAAATGTTGTTCGTCTAAATGACACCTTTTCAAAAAAACCGCTATATTCGATATACAAAAGGGGGATTCGGCTATAGCAATAAGTTGCATCATCAAAATTTTGGAATTAATTTTCAACGAAAACTTTATTTTATTTTATTGGATATTGAATGGCAACTGGGGCTTTACTATTAGAGTAAACTGGACAACACTGGAGCAACTGGAGCTCTTAAGCAAGACTTCTAGAAAACTGCCCGGTTTAATCGTACCATAACAACGTTATAGCAGGCCTGCCCAAGCCTACTATTCAAGAACCACAGAAAAACCGTTCACGTGTTTTTTTGGATGGACTCTCGTTAACATGTCGCTCAAAGTCCGCTCAGTTTATCAGCTTACAAACGTCTAGGCGTCCGCAATGTTAGTTATAGTAAATTGTTAGAATGCCAGAGACAACATTATCCGTTCACCTTTGAGAAAACATTGATCAAACTGTTCACCTATATGACCGTCATGGTATGGTTTTATTCAAAACTGTTTGTAAGAGGTTTACGAACTGGACGAAACTTGCATAGTTTTTATAAAGCTGATAGTTAAAGCCCCAGAATATTAGCGCGATCGTACCACATGATTATTTAAAATGATATTTGAGGCATGCAATATTTCATTGATATCTTCATTGCCATATTTTCACCTGTTTAAATTTATCTACCGACTTCCGAAAAGAGAGGAGGTACTCAATTCGGCTGTATATTTTTGTTTGTTTGTTACCGCATAACTTTCGATTGGGTGCAACGATTCTTAATTTTTTTTTGTATGAAAGCTGGTGCTTCCCGTGTCCCATTCCAATTTCATCAAATTCGGTCCAGTAGTTTTTGAGTTACACTCCAATAACAAGTTGGAATTCAAATCGCACTAAACTTGTTTTTGTCAACTATTTCGCCAAGGAATTTATTCCGCCATAATCTCGCCAAGAACAAAAATTATCGCCAGAATTGCGTAAAAATACTCCAACCTGGCAGCACTGTCCACAGATCAGAAATTTGAAACAAAACACAGGTTATGAAGTTTATGTTTAAATCCCAAACGAGGTAGGGTAGAAGTTCACCGAGGACGCAGTACATTGACATTGACATAGAATTATGGATCACGTGCATGAAGTTCCGTATTTCTTAATACAAAAAAATTATGTAGTTTACTGTGGTAGTTCGATGATCAATGGAAACGGATGTTCATTGTGTCATTTTAACCACAGATTGTAATATATCGATAATCAATAAAACAAAAATGGAAATAATTTGGTTGTATGTTGTACAATAGAATCTAAAATAGCGGCACTAGTCATTAGTCAAGGCCTCTCGCTTGCAGTCTCACTCACCCTCGAGCATACCCTTGACAAAAAGTAATCAGTCCTTTACGAATTGCTTGTTATCGTTGCCTGTTACTGTTCCGTTATTATTTGTTTGTTATTGTTGTTTAGTTTTGTTTTTGTTGTTATATTGTCCTGTTTGGACGTGTGGACGTGTAGAAACATTTAATAAGTCCCCTCGAAAGTGAGGAAAGATGGAAAGATTATGAGTTATATATGTCTGTATAAATAAATATTTGTTTAATGAATTTAACCATAATTATGTCAATCCTATTTATCTTATTGTATTAGCACGTTGCTTTGACTCGCTGTCTTTTGTGCATTTCTTTGTCTGTTTGGCACTAAAATAATACACAAAACTAAAAAACAGGAACTAAAAATAAAATATTTATCTAATTATAGGAAGTATTAAAATGGACTAAAATGTATTATTAATTATGAAAAATGTGGGGTACTTTGTATTTATGCAATGATTGTACCTGTTGCAAACAAAAAAATATTAAATAGTCTAATACCGTTATCAAAATGTGAAATGAAATATATTTTTTTAAATATCTAATTCCTTTAAACGAGTAATTGTTGTTTATATTAATCCAAGGAGATCTGCATAGGTGGCTTACCTCATATGTTAATAATCGCTGCCAAACTGTAGTTCTCAATGGATTTGCGTCCATCTCGTCTCCAATCCCATCCGGAGTCCCACACGGATCAATTCTGGGCCCATTGCTTTTTGTATTATTTATTAATAGGTAAGTGCTTTTCTCATTCAGATTTTTGCGTTGCCGATGACAAAGAGTTTTAAAGTTATCAATTCAAATGAGGATTTCGATCTTCTTTAGTGGTATCTCAATCGCTTTTGAAACTACTGTGCATTCAACAAACTAGATCTCAATATAACTAAATGATCCTACATAACATTTAGTAGGTCTCAAACTCCTTTGCAATATGTGTATAAAATCAATGATCAAGTGCTTACGACAACTTACTCTGTGATAGATCTCGGTATTACTATTGATGGCAAGCTATTGTTTGATGAACATATTGAGGAAATTGTAGCTAAGGCTTTAAAATCGTTGGGATTCCTATTTCGCATTACCGGAGATTTTAAAACTATTAAAACATTAAAGGTTTTGTACTGTTCATTGGTCAGAAGCTATGTGGAATATGCATCGCAGGTTTGAAACCCATGTTATGAAATTAACATAGAACGGTTAGAACGAATACAAAAGTAGTTTCTTAGCTTCATTAATTTTAAACACAAAATTCGAAACCTTGATTATATTCAAAATTGTACGCAACACCATCTTTTACTTCTTGATAAACGTAGAGAAGCAGCTGATTAAATTAGGAACTCGTGCATTTTCCCGACGTGACTTTCTACGTATACCCTCGAATGCTCCACTAATTACCGAAAAAACTCTTATCTCGCACGAGTCGCTAACGTTTTCAACTTTGTTTACGCACCAAATTCCGATCTGTTTATGATTAGGCAAAATGAATTTAAGTTAATTGTGAATAAATTATTCATTACATAATTAAACCATATTAGGTATAGTAAATTTGAGGCTTGATGGTAACTTTCAAAATTGTTTTATTACTGTAATTTATATATGGTACTACAACGCACATTATGTTAATATTGGATACTTCACTACTTTTCGAACGTTCTCTTTTTCCGAGGACACACATACATTTATATTTATGGGCGAAAACTGCTAAAAGTCAATTGTTCCTAATGTTCCAATTGTTCCTTCGAATCTTAACATTGTTTATTTGCCAATATTGTAAAATAAAATATAATTAATTTAATATATGTATATAATCTGAATCTCGGAAACGGCACCAATGATTTTTGTGAAATTTTGTATGCAGGAGGTTTCGGGGGTGATAAATCGATTTAGATAGATTTCATTTTTAGAAAACGTCGTCTTATCCTCGTTTTCAGGCAATGAAAAGCTGCTACAACAAACTGTTTTACCGACACAGCAACACTAAAGCTATTTGACAATAGATGGCGTTGTTAAGCAACACTAAGCCAAAAACAGGTCAGGTTTCTAAAAAAAAACGATTTAAGCTCGGTCGTCCAGGTACTTATTATTTATATTTAGCCTAGTAATAGGGACTCGTTGTCTCACACAGATCTCGTATGAGGCACAATGTTAAAAACACGAGTTTTATCATAGTATGCCACGATCGTAGCAAGTATAAATCTGTGGGATATGCCTACCCCTCCCGGATACGGGTATGATGTGACGTTCTGTCAAAAAGTTTTACTAATAACCTGATTTCGATAAATTTGATAATGTTTTCTATAATTATGTTTGCTATTTTTTTCATTTTGTACCGTTGACATAAAAAGTGCATCAAGGTATGATAATATTTTAAAATATAAAATCAAATGTAACGTTACAAAATTATGTATAAAACCTTTTACAATTTTTTGAAATAATAATCCAAGATAACAATTAACTATTTACAAATACACTGAAGGCCATGTTTAAAATGCTGGGCTGGACAAGGACGGGAATCAATATCAACAGCGAGTACATCTCACACCTACGATTCACAGATGACATAGTCTTTTTGCGGAGCCTTCGAGAGAACTACAACAGATGCTTACTGGCCTAGCTAATGCCCTACTGTGCTGTGCTTTGGTCTCCGCATGAACATCAAGAAAACCAAATGTTATGTTTAACTCTCACGCAGTACCGGAGCCTATAGTATTTAGGGGAATGCCCATCGAAGTTGTACAGAGGTATATTTACCTCGGGCGATGAAGACTAAAGTCTTCAATGTGTGCGTCTTTCCCGTTACGACGTATGGAGCTAAAACGTGGACATTGACGGACGCTCAGCGAGCTATGGAGCGAGCCATTTTTGGAGTATCTCTAAAGGATCGAATCCGAAACGAAGTGATCCGACAAAGAACTAAGGTAACCGACATAGCTCAAAGAATTAGTAAACTGTAGTGGCAACGGGCTGTACACATCAGTCGTTGAACCGATAACCGATGGAATAGACGGGATAGCGAATGGAGAACATGTGGCGGCAAGCGTAGCGTGGGATGCCTTACAGCCAGATGGAGCGACAATCTGCGCAAGGTAGCTGGCAGTCACTGAATGAGCAGAGCCGAAGACTGGACTCAATGGCGCGCTTTGGGCGAGGCATATGTTCAGCAGAGGACTGTTACAGGTTGATGATAATGTTGATGATGATAATAACAACAATAATGATAGTAACTTTTAAACTTTCACGATTTCAATAACATTAAAGCTTTCAAATTATAGACTGAAGCATAGCCGGGAAATAGTTGCAAAGAATCTACCTGGGCACAAACTATGTAGTTACCTATAATTAAACAATAGGGCAAGTGCAGCTACTTGAAAGGCCAATATGTATGTCTCTTTTACTCTTGCGAAAAAATATCTGTATACAAAACAATGCAAGTGATCAGTGAACTTTCAGACCAATGAATGATCAGTGAAACAGACCCCTGACCCCCGGCTTGCCTTAATTGTCCATCTGGGGGTGGAGACGCAAGAGCAAGTAACAAAAAGCTCCAAGGGTAGAAGTGTTAAAGGGCATAACGCCAATAGTAGCGCTCTAGTGAAACCACAGCACACCTCTCGACACCCTTTAGCCATCCACACCAATGTTGCCCCTTTTGTCACCATTGATAGTGGATTTTACCCATTATTGTAATAGATACACTATGTTCATCTGATATATGTCTATCTGATATTCCGTCTATATCTGATGTTCTATGATCATGATAAAATGTTTCTGTTTTTATACTACTTCGTATTTTTTATACCAAACAGGCATCTAAGAGTTGGCTACAGCCTCACTTATGCCTTTGTAAAGAACCGGATGAAATCCGTGTTTTTTTTAATAAAAGGAATACTAATAATAATTCTTTATTTCAGTTTTTTGTAACATTTTACGTTCACTTTGACCCTCTCATGTGGCCTTTATGTTACACGACTCAAAATGTTACTCTTAAGTTACTTTTAGGACATAACAAACATATTTAATAACTCGCCCTGCTAATCTGATTTCTCTTCTAACACTCGTTTTTACCAAACACCTATACAGGATGTTTGGTAGAGGGACCGACATACCAAATGAGCGTGTTCGGGGGCCCACTTGGAAAATACAAGTTGGCAAAAAAAAATCCCAGACCCCCCAATTTTTTTAACTTTTTTTTGTGAATTTTCCCTTTTTCTCCGAAATCGTACCTATTTACCACCATAACATTTGTAAAACCTGTTTTAGACAGGATGTTTTTAGTTGAATTTGGCCTCTATACACCTTCAGGCCAAGCAAAGCAAAATTGGATACCTGGATTTGAATTGGATTGAAGCTTCCATTTACAATTTTATTATAATTAATATTAACAAACATTCTTTGAATATTTGAACTCACATTTAAATAAATGTATAATATGCTATATTTAATGATAAATAAATATATGTATAAAATATAATTAAAATATATAATCCAAAATTAATAATATACTATAGTTAAATATAAATAATTAAGTCACTTATTTTAATTAAATATAAAGAATTATTTATTAGTACATAAATGATGGGTATTGTTTAATCATTATATTTTTTTAGTAAATAACTTGTTTTATACAACGTACTGATAACCGTAACTCACGCTCTACCTTGCATTAGGCCATATATGACTGTACGCTGCGCACTCTTCGCGGTCTACCGCAAAAACGGTTGATCGTATGAAAAAATTTTCAAACAAAAGTTGTAGAGAATTTTATACTCTACAACTTTTATTTTAGTTGCAAATCTTATTTAAGCAATAGAAAGCGAGATATTAGCGAAAACCCGATTTTTATAACATTTGACCTTTAATATCTTAAGACGCGGACACGATAACATATTTTGTGACTTTTAAGACAACATTTAGAACGACAAAACAAAAGTTTAAACCAATTTACAGCTTATTATCTTTCATTCCGAGGTGAACCCCCTAATATGACTGGGCTATATTGGCAAAATTGTGGTTACGCCGCACAAGCCATACAAACAAGAAGAAGAAGAAGAATCAAACTATATTTTCCATAGATGAATCAGACTATATTTAAAGATATTTTTTATGATATTTTCATCAAGAAGAAGAAGAAGTGTGTCTTTGTTGATTTTGTTTGTTTCTTTACCTAGTTATTTCTTCGGAAGTAAAATTTATTCCGTGTGTATGTAGTGTATCTGTATATAACCGAACCGATAAATAAATAAAAGTAGATTCAAAAGTATTCTGAGAATTAGCGTCATATGAAATTATCAGATATTAAATTATGTCTGCACGTAATTATCTATCGGCCCGAGAGAAGAGTTACGGCAAATTAATTGAATGTTTACCTAATATAAATCAGCAGAAATTTGGATATCGCTCGAGTCAAGAACTGCCTCCGTTGTCGGCGAACACGACAAGCAAGCTGCTGAACCGCAATCTCAATTATTACGACTACGAAATCAACCCATATAATGGAAGTAGCGGGGATAGAGCCGGGACTCCTTTTTCGGACTTCTTTTCCGAGAGCGATGCAGGTAAATGTCGCAATAGATTTCGAATTCATTCACAGCTTCTGTGAAGTGATTTTATTCTCTGATAGCATCGGCAATATTATGACTAGTAGACCTGGCTTTTTGAATGACGTTTACTGCGTTCGAATAGGTAATTTGTTATCATTTTTAGCGAAAATAACGCTAAAAACGCTCACAATAGTCCGAATTTTATTTATTTATTTATTTCAACTAGAACGGTTATGTACACCACTTACACTAATGATAAAACAAAACTAACTTAATACTCATTACAAAAATGTCAAAATACAAAACAAATGTCAATTAAAATATCAATGTCAGAATAATACAATAATTATACCATCGCTTCGCAGAGCGTCAAACATTCAGCTAAAATGTCGTTTATAGCATCATTAAAGACATCACACTCTCGATTGTTGTCTACAAGAGCATTGAGCGCGTTAAGGGATCGCGGTATCGGGAACACGGCGTGAGCGACTGTCCTACAGCTTTGGGCATCTGTGGGTGAAATTGTTGTTTATGTAATTGTTCTTTTTGTTCAGCATTCGGAAAGCTAAAAAAGCAAAATTGCAATTTTGTACCCACATCTGGAACATGGTTGTTTGTGATCGTTTTGTGACAGCTGTTGGATCACTTTTCAGCCAGATTGTCATTGCAATAAATTCTGTATTATAAATAGTGCCATCCACGAAAACGCTGTAATAAATGAAAATTATTACTCGAGTGTAAGTTAGTATAACATCTAAAAAATATGATTTTAAGCTTCATGTACCAGTACGCTAAAGCCAATTGTAATAAATGAAAAGTTTGTTAGGGTAAGGTTTATGTAAGCCAACCGAAATAAAGTAAAATACAACAAGGTAAAATAATGAAGTTTTGAATAGTACCTTGTAGTAAAAATAAATAAACAATTACAAGTTATATTAAGTAAGTATATGTAATGTCTAAAAAATATGTATGTGAGCGCTCCTGTAAAGTGATAATCTCACTAAGTTATCTAGAAAATTGATAAAAGTATAAGTTCGGGCGCCTGGAGCCACTTCACAAAAAGTTTATATATTTATATATATTAAAATAAACAAAAATTTACCTGGAATAGCAGCTGTAGAGTTTCGGTACTTTTAATCTTCAAGCGGGGGAGAAGTTGAAATAAGCAGCAAAGCATTTGGTTTAGTTCAACTTTTATTTCCGGGAAGGAACACAGTGTTACAATTTAGAAAATTTTTATAATTAGTTTGATAATGTCTTAGCAATTATGCAAGGTCTGAAGGACTTTTGCAGCTATACTGATGTGGTAGACAGCCTGAGGGGCTTTATAAGCTTTCCCATAGTAAGCTAAAGTGACTTATCTTAGTTTTATCGCACGCTATCGTTATTGCACCCTTATTTAAAGGAAATTAATTATTTTAAATTTTTATAATTACACGTGCCTAGTAGCGCGGATTGTAAGACAAAGAATTGACAATACCTTACTCCGACACGAAACCTGTGCTTATATCATGACGCGGAGAAGAGATTCCCCTTCCAGAGCACGATGAAATGCCAAGATGTCGGTCCTCAATTTCCCACGGTGAACTCATGGTGAAAATAAATTCGGAAGAAAAATCCGAAAGAATAACTCCAAAACGTGTAGTAAAAAAACTCCATAAGAAAAAAAATAAAAAAAAACGCCAGTGGCTGAAACAATACAAAACCACCGTTTAAAAGAATGTCCGAATTTCGAGTATCACGTCATTTTGACTAAACAGAAAACGCACTCACCGTTTTTCTTTTTAGGTTATGGCAGACACGCCAAAAAATCCATTATTTTGGTAAAATCACGTCGAATATGTAAAGCCCTTGACTTGTGGCTTCTAAATTTCGCCTCAACATCTTGAGAAGTCTGCTCGAAAACTCAGATTTGAATGGATGGAAATAAAAAATAAAAAGGATGACTTATCATGTCGACTGTTGGTAGGAAAGTGACGTATTCAAAATGGCCGAGCTCTGTCCATAGCCAAGACGACGCTCCAGTCTGGCCAACCATCCAAGCAAAAAATGTAGAATTTGCGCCCTTGGGTTGCAAAAGGTGTTACCCTTGCAATAAAAATGTTACCAGAATAGCTTCCTCTAAGGATTGGCAAATTTTAAAATCGAAAATATGTGTCTAGAATGGACAACGTGTAACGGAGCGAAAAACGAACGTTACAACGCGCCCAACAGTTTTTTTGAGTGGGCGCACATTGTAAGAAATGTCAGTTTATAAATTCTAATGCATGCCGGAAAGGCATACATTTTGTACTAGACTGAGCGAGTAATATAATTCAGGTTGCTAAATCTACGAGTTGTCACAAATTTTGCTCCACGTAATTTTTTTTTTATGTTTAGTAAAATCATTAATTGCTTATTTGAGTAAATAAATTGTGTAAAGATGAATTCAATGAGGTTTATAATATTAAGTTTTAAACAGATTACTTTATTACATTGTTGAATTTATTGAGTGAAAATAGCGTGTTGTACTTACAAGCCAGGTATTTAATATGCTATTTACATTGTTTACATTTGTAGATTAGCTAGCTTTTGATTAGCTAGCTTTTGATTCTCTAAAACATAATGGGATAATATCCTACACTTACATATCATGTAAGTCTCTGCAAGAGCAAGGTGTCCCAGTTAAATACAGATAAAAGAGGAAAAAACAGCTTGGGACTGATCACTCCAGGATGTACCTACTTGTGTATTATACCATGTCAAAGTGTAGGGTGTCTTGCCCTACTGATACCATGGTTATTTTGGTTTATTTTGTAAGGCAACACTAGGGTGGAGCTAAAAATAAACGAACATTACTTATATACATTAAGAAATTGGCAATACAATAAATGTAAAAAGACAAGCCCGCTGAGTTTCTTGCCGGATCTTCTCAGTTGTGGTCGCGTTCCGATCAGGTTGTCGATTTAAGAAATGTTAAATGTAATATGACAATTTGTGAGTGCCCCTGTAGGCCTATACAGAATAAACGATTTCATTTTCATACATACGAGTAATAAAAATAATATATTCGTCCAAAATTCAGTTGGAAAATGTGGAAACCAATTTAGAATAAAGAATCAAAACCAATTTAAAATAAAGATAAGTTAGAGAAAAGAAGGAAGTCTGACATAAAGACCCAATGTCACCTATAATCTTTTCAATTTTGGAAAGTGTATTTAGAAGACTAACATGGGATGAATCTGGTCTAAAAATAAATGGAAGAACTAAGCAACTAACAGTTTGTAGATGACACCATTTGGCTAGCTGATAGCTCCACAAAGTTGCATTGGATACTGTGAGCACTGGACAGTGAGAGCAAGAAAGTTGGGCTTAGCATGAATGCAGAAAAAACTAAAATAACAACAAATTTATTATAATTATTCATCCATCCCGTTTTTTACCAGGGATGGATGAAGAATAAATGATAAGAAAGATGAAATGGATAAAGAAATAGTTAAAAGGGTGAGCAAGTTCTGGGGGCCTACTCCCACCTTTTACGAAGCTATCATAAATCAGAAGTGTTTTGTAATAAGCTTAGAATTTATTAGACGGAACATCAAGCAAGTCACACCTTTTTTTTTTTTTTTTTTGACCCGGGAAAATCCTTTATGGATACCACTAGCCCCGGGGGAGCATGGTGGTTATGTGGGAGTCCGAATACCCACTAAAAACCCGGGGAGTTCCATCTTCTCGACATATGACGGGGGCTTGGGCCCGCTATTGCATTACTCCGCAGCTACCGTCAACGCCGCTGTCCGCCTTCCGGCGGACCCATCTCTGGGGAAGTCGTCCTTTGCGACTCCATTCGCAATAGATGTCGCGGAACTCGTTGGGCATCTACGCCTTGTGAGGGCCTATGTCTATTGGGTGTCGGATGCCCCCGCATCCGGCACCACAGGCCTTCCAAGCGGAGATGGAGACCGGGCTCGATTAGCCCTTCTCCGTGGCCGCGCTCTCCGAAGCAAATCAGAGAGAGGGTCCCTCTCTCTTTCCCGCTCCTCTGCCTCTCTCTGCAGCATGATAGTTTCGCTGAAAGAAGCAACCGCCTCCCACGACCTCTCGTCGCCCACCATCTGTACAATGATGGTGGGCAAGGAGAGGTCTGTCCCCACTACCGCAACTAGGCAACGTCGCGCTTCGTCTCCTGCAGGGCATGCCTCCAGCGCGTGCTGGGCAGTGTCATCCGCGTAGCCGCACTGGTGGCAAGCCGGGGAGGATTCCCTTTGGGCGACGCGACACAAGTACCCCCCAAAACAACCGTGTCCCGTGAGCACTTGTGTCAGCCGATAGGAAAGCCTCCCGTGTCTCCTACGTACCCACTCTTTGAGTACGGGCTGCAACGCGTCGAGTAGTCGTCGAGCGCCAGCCCCCCTCTGTGCAGGCCTAATGAGCCGCTCCTTCCAGGTAGCTAAAGCCACTGTTTGTGCAGTGTTACGCCAGTATGCCACCTCTAGTGGCGCTGGACGCTCGTCCCGCTGCCGTGCCTCTGTTCTGCGCCAGTATACCGAGGCCAGGACTTCAGCCTCAAGGTCCCACGGTAGTGACCCGGAAAGGGCGCACGCTACCTCATGGGAGATTGTGCGATACGCCCTGCACACCCTCACTGCCATCACCCGTTGGGCCGCAATCAGCAGGGAAGTAGTCCTCCGATCGAGCCGGCTAGCCCATATTGGGGCACCGTACAGGGCCATTGAGCTGACCACCGCTGTATAGAGGCGGCGGCAGCTTCCTTCTCCACCCCCAATGTTTGGGAGGAGGCGACTTAATGCGCCAGCTGTCCCCATGAGTTTGGGGGACAGCTGCCGCATATGCGCTTCGAACCTCCACTTGCTGTCGAGGACGACGCCAAGATATTTCAACGTCGTCCTGACTGGAATGGAGGTTCCACCAACCACTATGGTGGAGTCTGCGGGTGGCGTCCGTCGTGGACCATAGAAACATATGGCCTCAGACTTGTGGAGTGCCACCCGCAGACCCAGCATTCTTATCCTGGCTATGATCGCTGCGACACCCGCCGTAGCCAAGATCGCAGCCTCCCTGTAATTTTTTCCCCGGGCCGTTACCAGCGTATCGTCGGCATAGCAAACGACATTAATGCCGTGAAGGTTACAGCCCCGAAGGATCCAATCATATCCGACGTTCCACAAAAGGGGGCCTAATACAGACCCCTGTGGAACGCCGCGCATCATGGGACTTCGACCTTCCCCTGTTGTCGTCGGGAAGACTACCTCTCTGTCAGAGAGGTAATCTCCGACAAGTTTTTTCAGATAACTGGGTATCCTATGATACTCCAGACCGCTAAGTATGGTACTCCAGGGCATCGTGTTAAATGCGTTGGCAATGTCCAACGATACGGCCAATAACACGCCGCCACTGGAGCACGCTGCCTCGGAAAGGTCGCGGACGCAGGAGATGGCGTCCAACGTCGAGCGATCCCTCCGGAATCCAAACTGGTTAGGGGCCAGATTGGATCCGGTCCTATCTAGGTGCCTGACGAGGCGGGCAGCGACAACCCTCTCCAGCAGCTTGCCGGCCTCATCAAGCAGCACGATGGGGCGATAGCCCGATGGTTCGTCTGGTGGTCGTCCCTGTTTTCGCAATAGGACTAGTTTGCCTCGTCTCCTTCTTTTAGGGAATCTCCCCTCCCTGAGACACCTATCAAATATTGCCTTAACAAGCGGCCCAAGGTACTCAAAAGAGAGGGCCCACGCACGGCCTGGTATGCCATCAGGCCCGGGCGCCGTGTTTTTTGCCTTCATCCTTAGCACTGCTGCGCCCAGCTCATTCTCGGTAATAACCTCAGGCTCGTCTTCGTTCTCTTCGAAATTACTCGACGAGGCCGCTGCAGTAGGAGGCACAAAGTCGGTACCCGGAGAACCGGGGAACAAGCCATCAATTACCCTCTGGAGAACCGCCGGTTGGAGCGAGACAGTAGTAGGGGGGGCCCAGGGGCGGAGCCTTTGTCGCGCCCACCTGTACGGGCGGCCCCACGGGTCGCGTTCTAGGCTTTGCAGTAGCTGCTCCCATGCCGACCTCTTGGCCTCATCGATCGCCACACGAAAGGCCTTGGAAGCCTCTCTGTAGGCAGCATAGAGAGACTCAGACACTTCAGTTTCTTGCCGCCTTCGCCTCCGATATCGCTGGTATCGGCGGCGTTTCCTCACGCAGCGTCGCCGGAGTTCGGCAATCTCCTCCGACCACCAGTAGACCTGGCGTCTGGGTTGATTTGCTCGTGCGCGCGGCATCGCTGCATCGCACACCTGCGTCATTGCCTCACACAGCCCATCCGCTGCCGCATCCAGGTCCACTGGATCAGTCTCCAAAGGAGTGCCACACCACGCCGCAACGATGGCCGCCTCCTGCAGTACTTCGATATTTAAACGCTTCAGGGCCCATCGGGGGCCAATCTCGATAGGTCTATTTCTTACCCTGTCTGATAGTGACGATGAGACGCTGAACCGGATATACCGATGATCGGAGAGCGTCTCCTCGTCGACCAGCACCTTCCAATCGCGTATTCGACTGGCCATGTCCGGGGTTGCGAACGTAACGTCAACAATTGAGCCACCATTTTGCCGGACACAGGTATTCTCTGTCCCTAGGTTCACCACACACAAACCAATCTCAACTAACCACTCGACTACGGCTCTACCCCGCGGAGTCGTTGACGGTGAACCCCACGCCGTAGATTTTGCGTTCAGGTCCCCTAAGACGAAATCACGGGGCGGGGGCGGGTCTGACCAATTAAGGTTCCCACTTCGCCGAGAAGAGCCTCCAGTTCGTGTAGGGGTCGATTTGGGGAATGATAGACCCCTACTACCATTACACCACCTACTGAGGCCGCAACAAATCCCCTGCCTCTTGTCACTCCATCAAGAAGGGTGGAGCGGGCTGACGACTGCGTGGAAATTGCCACCAAACCGTCAAGGTCTCCCACCCAGTCGGATCTAGTCGGAACCACATATGGCTCAGCGACCACCGCCACGTGAATAGATCGCTCCGCCAGGCATTGCAGGAGCAGATCCTGAGCACGGGCAGAGTGATTTATATTCGCCTGGAGGAAAGCTAGGGCCATAACTAACCTTCCTCCATGTATTTCTCTTGTCCTGTTTGAGGGTGAGGTGGCTGCGGTTGGGCCGTAGCCTCAGCCGCAGCGGCCTTCCTTTTGGCCCCTGACTTGAACGGGGGCTTGGCACAGGCCTTGCCCCCGGAGAGGTGATCCGCTGCTTTCCCAGCAGCTGCACATAAGGTGCAGTGTGGAGTAGAGGCTGGACAATCCTTGGCCTTGTGGGCCTTTTCACCGCAGCGGTAACATTCATCGCTACGGTCAACTTCAGCCTTGCATTGGGCCGCAACGTGGCCTGGTGCGTGGCATCGGTAACAGCGCCTAGGTCTAGCATCTAAGATGCGGACCCGAGCTGACACCCATCCTACGAGTACGCGGCCACCAGTGGTCACGATCTTCTTGGCTGCCGTTGTGGGGCAGCGAACAAACACAGTTCCCATCCCCGCTGATCCACGGCGTATTGTGCCGACAGAGAATGCACAATCAGCGCATTCAGCTAACCGCGCCAGTGCCCCTGCTAGTTCCTGCGGGGCAACCGAATCGTCCAGGCCACTGACAAGCAGGTCCGTGGTGGTGACCGGTCTTGTGATACGGACCTCTTCACTATCAGCGAAGACCTCCCTGAGTCTTCCTGCAAGGGCATCTGCTTTTACAGCGTTGTCTGCGCCAGGAATTTCAAGTACCCGAGCTCCAGTGGCTGCCGTTCTTATCTTTAGTGGCGGCACTCCCAATTCAACAAGTTTGATTTTGGATTTTGCCGCCTCTAGAACCGTGGCGTAGGTGACGCCTTTCTCCGCCGCTCCTGGTTGCAGCGTGATGACTACTGCTGCAGTACGTGGCGGGCGAAGCTTGGCTGGTTTCTCTTTTGGCTGTTGTGCCTTCTTCTTAAGAGGAAGAGGGTCTCTAGCCGGAGGGGCAGACCTATCCCTTGTTGGTCTTGCCTTTGCCGTCCTCTTCGTGTTCCGCTTGGTCTTACCTCGTTTGGTCACCTCAGTCCATGCCTCGGCCACAGGAGCCGGTGTGTGAGCCAGGAGCATCTCGGGAGCTACTGGGACTGCTGGTACGGTGGCACCTTTCCTCCTCTGTTTTTTGGATGTAGTGTCAGTCGGCATCGCATTCGTCAAGTCACTATGGCCGGCCGTTGGCGTATTCACCGCAGCTTGCCTACGCAGATCTGCGGCAAGTGGGGGCCTGATCCTCTTCTCCGGCAACAGCCTCTCCTCCAGGCTCTCAAACCGGGCATTCATCATAGTGCCGACTTGCATCATGATCTCTCGCACCATTTCCTCCATGGAGGGAGTTTGGGCTGAGATTTTAGGCGGGATAACCTTCACAGCTGGCGTTTCCTGGGCTGCTTTCAGTCGCCCCATCTCTTGTCGGAGCTCATTTAGCTCCGACGTGAGCCGCTTGTTTGCCTCTACAAGTAGCGCTACTTCTTCGGTCATTGTGCGTGACTGCGCTTCTTGGAAAGAGGCTTTAATAACTGCGGCAGCGTCTTTCAGGGCCTTGACATAGGTGCCCTTGAGGTTGCCGGACCTTGCAGCCACTTCCGTAATGGTCTCCACAGAGTCCCTCACCATTCCCTCCAGTTGTGCAGCGTCGCAGCTCTCAACTTGTGGGGAAGGCGCAAGCTTCTTTTTGAAATAGGCAATCGATGCCTCCTGCTTTTTGCGGAGCTTGTCCGCAAGCTCTTGCTCGTTTATGAGCTTCATCTCCTCTGCACGGGCCTTATTGAGCTCAGCTTTCGCTTTAGCAAGGCCAACGTATTGGCCCGTGGTAGGAGGGCGTCCACGCCCTCTCCTTACCGACGCATTCGATGTTGGTGAATTTGTCCTTTCATCGCCAGTATCCGACTCAATGTCGTCCCTCCGTCGTTTCCGCCAGAGCCGCCCATCGGACGTAGACGCCCCAGAAGCCCGCGATGCCACTGTCCGGAAGCTTACGTCTGAGTCGGTATCAGACAAGTGTGTCAACATCGCTTCATCATCCAAAGGGTCGAAGCCCTTGTTATTTGGGTTCGCCATTTTCTCCGTAGTGGTGACCAAATCATTTTCACCTGCATCGCAACTCCTTAGTATGACACGCGGTTCATTCACCTCTCGATCTGAGGCCATTGTCACGCCAAAGTCGTCATTTTTCCCGTTAGGTTGAGAACCGAGGCGGTTGTTGCCCCCCCCCCAGAATACGAGGGGCAGCCTCCCGAAGGAGGGTGGGATTCTCCGTCATTGACGGTACCCACCTGGGGTAGTTTATTCTTATTACAATCCGCCATTTGGTTTTTTAATGTCAGTTTAAAGGCTCGACAGCCTGGGTGATCCCTCATGACTGCATTCCCTGCAGCCATTCATCCTGTCGCCGGGCATCATAACTTAGGATTGGGTAAACACTGTGTGGCCAGTTGTGGCCAACCGGTCACACCCTCCGCCTGTGGTTTCCGTCACCGCTACTCAGCATATGGCCGAGAAGCTGACGGTCTCCCTCAAAACTGCTCATTCGTGGAAGAGAGCACTCCTCAATGCCCGACAGGTTGCCGAGATTACTACTACCTCTCATGCCACCAGTCAAGACAAATTTCGCCATCCACTGTGCCCTATGCTACCTTCATAGGGCACGTGGAGACGCCAAACAACATTTAAAATATATACACCTAGAAATATACAGAGAGACACAGACACAATATATACAAGGACAAACACAAACAACCACGCGACGCCTGACGGTTTCAGTTACGTCTATTTCTGAAGGAAATAGACCAAAACAGGCAGCAACCACGAGAAGGAGAACCGTCAGACTTGCCTTGGGGATCTACACGACTTGCGCTCTCCCCCAAGACCAACGCCTCCTTACCCATCCGGGATGAGTAAGGAAGGCCTGGATTTATCAAAAACAAGGAGCGCGAGGCATGCAAGCTAGGCAGAGCAACTACTAATGGATAAACCCAAACCCGCCCAAGCAAGTCACACCTAGTATATTTTGCTCCAACAAGATTATATTCAAAAAGTTTTTACGTGTAATATCAACCCAACTTGTAACTACTCATAAATAAATGAGCAAATAACATTGTGAAGTGAATTAAAACACCCAGATAACTTATTATAGTGTTTTGAAAGCAAATATAATCTCCGGATATCTACGCTCATTTGTGTTCAGCGGAACGCGTAAGCGACGTCGTTCGCACGACCTTCTTGCCGAGTGACAGCGCCGGAGCGTCTCAGCTGTTATACAAGAATCTTGTGGCTAAGGTGCCTAACTGCCTACCCGCTTACACCGATTTGTTATTGTTTACAAACCGTAAGTTGTTAAAACTGTATGCAATGAATACACAGGTGTGTTCTGGATGTCCGAATAAATAAAAAGGGATTTCCCTTCTTCGTTGTTCTCGATGCCCAGACAAATATCATTACACTTGCATGAATTTTAACAAAAAGGCTTACGAGAAATTTGACGAAGCTTTTAAGGATACGTGGATCTGCCCGTCCTGTCGCTGCAGGGAACCAAAGTTTGGTGACAATACGGATACGCCTATCAGGTCTCCAGCACTGGTGGCTGCTTCCAATATCAGGCGCAACTGGGCAAGAGGAACAGCGCGATTACGACAACGTCACGTTACGCTGCAAGTCTCGCGGCTCAGGATATTGTAGCTGCTTATCACCGGACTTGGTAAGGGAAATTATAAGAGAAGAATTAGATAGAAGGCTAACGACTGACATAAAGGATATTCGTGCACAGTTAAATATAGTCGAAGAGTCAATAGCACTTTCTAATTCTGAATGTGACTTACTCAAAGCTGAAAGTGATAATCTAAAATCACGTATTTGCCACCTGCAGAGCGAAAATCAGGAACTTCGCACAACCACCCTACACCTTTCGCATCGGCTTCAACAGGTGGAGCAATTATCGCGCACGAATAACATCGAGCTGCAGTGCGTACCCGAACACAGCAACGAAAACTTGTACACCACCGTGCAGCAACTTGGCATTATCATAAAGTGCCTGGTGGTTGATTCGGACCTCCAATACTGCTGCCGCATCGCCAAATTAAACGCTGCGAGTCCCCGACCTCGATCTATCCTTGTGAGGTTCGGTAGTCGCCGGCTTCGAGATACCTTCATAGCTGGAGTTGTCAAATTTAATAAAAACAACCCCAGCGACAAGCTCAACTCTAGCCATCTGGGCCACAGTGGCAAGAAGACTGTGGTATTCGTTTCCGAGCATCTCACCCCGGAGACTAAATCGCTGCAAGCGGCTGCTCGTCGAAAGGCCAAGGAGCTTAATTTTAGATTCGTGTGGGTGCGTGACGGCAAAGTATATCTAAGAACGACTGACACTTCCAGCTTTGGTTTTGTGAAGGATCTAAGTGTCTTAAATAGCCTAACATAGCCTTTTTAGTTATCATAATCATTAACGTAATTTTTGTTTATTAAGCGTTTCGATTGTAGGTATATTTTATGATAACATTTTACGACCAAAACGTCAGGGGTTTGCGAACTAAAACTGCTACCTTTTTAACAATACTGTTTGCAATAGTTATGACGTCATTATTCTGACTGAAACTTTTAGAACAGCGGCGTTTTCGACTCTGAACTTTTTGACAGTCAATATGTCGTTTACCGACGTGATAGGGAATCTAGCGGCTTTCACAGTTGTAAGAACGGCGGGGGTGTTTTGATCGCGGTATCTAGAAAATTCAATTCAAGGCGACTGCATAATCTTGAATCCAAATGCGAAGACGTCTGGGTACAGTTGGAGTGTCGCAGTGTCAGTGGCAAAAAGGAGCTTTTGGATCTTTGCGCAGTATATCTACCACCATTCAGAGGTACATCCGTGATGAATTTTTAACTAATTCCAACCGAGTTATGGAGCTTAGCGTTATGGACAAGATCATGTATGTCGGGGATTTCAACCTAGGTTATATAGCTTGGAATTGTACTCATAATGACGAGTCACTAGTAGACACTACACATACCAGTACTTACGCCAATATGCTAATTGACTTTTGCATGCTAAATGATTTAAAGCAGTATAATAATATTTTGAATTGCAAAAACAGGGTACTGGACTTAGTGTTGAGTAACACCGTGGTTTCAGCTATGTCTGCGGTCAATGATTGCCCACTCACGTCAAGCTACGATTACCACCCTCCACTACAATTTACTTTAGCACTTGGTCCTCATAATAGCCTCTCAACGTATCAAATCAAACATTACTGCTTTTTCAAAGGTGATTATGAGAAAATTATTCAATATCTAAACAAAATCGTATGGGAAGAATCCAAAGATTGCACTACAGTAGACGAGATGGTCTCAGTATTCTACGGACTTATTCACGAGGGAATTTTAAAATATGTACCGAAATCAAAATAAAATATCTAATAATTACCTGGTTTGCTTTTCGCGTGACCTTATTAATTACGCGAAAAGCTTAAATATCGACGTATTAAATTTAAGCTAATTAAATTTAATAAAAATCCACGTGATCAACTGTCATTCAATCTTGCAAAAAAACGTTCGAATCAGTTGATGACCACTTGCTATCAAACTTATGTCTTTAGACTTGAAAAAAACCTAATATCAAATCTAAAGCTCTTTTGTTCTTTTATTTAAAGCAAACGAAAGTGTTCTGGCAATTACCCAGCTCAAATGTTCCACAATGATGAAGTATCTGCTAGCGGTGAAGATATTTGTAATCTATTTGCAAAAAATTTTGAATCTTACTATGCTTGCAATTGGGACACCAATGAATCTTCCTCAAGTAATCTAGACCGAGCGTGTTCAGGCACCAGCCAATATATGACCGCAATTAAATTCAAAGATGATCAAGTTCTCAAAATTTTAAAAAGACTGGATGCTAACAAGGGTGCAGGATCTGATGGTATCCCAGCTGTATTTGTATTATAGACTTATTTTTAACAAATCGCTCAGCACCAGTATATCTCCGTCCAAATGGAAAGTAGCTTTAGTGGTGCTGTGGCGTGCTCCTGAATCTGAAACTTAAGGGAAATAAATATAACTTTATTAATACTATATATAAAATTAATACAGCAAAATACAGTAAATATAAATACGTTGAATAAAATAAAATCGCCATGTAAGCGTTCCGTCCGATACCTGCTAGAACAATAACAGATAAGAACGGCTGACGGAAGGCGACAAGCGCCCACGACGCTACGAGCCGCCAGTGCAGTAACCAGTTCCGCGCCGAACGCACGCCGTTCGACATAAACTTATTACTTCCGCGATCTTATTCATAAACAAAAATCAACAAGTATTTGGTGACGTCTACATACATACATTGTTAAATGGTACTGTAGTGTGTCTGTGAAGTGTGGAGAGTGCCTAGAAATGTGTTAAATACCACTAATAAATACATATACCTAAGACTTTCGTACTTTGGATTCACTCACCACCCATAGGCAAGTACAAAAACAACCACACTGGTGACCCCGTATACCGGATACTATCCCGGAGTTACAAGATCGAAAGAAGATTCGAGAATGTCGACGGACGGAAAAATTCCAGCGCCGACAACCGCTGGGGCGGCTTACATGGAGCCGACGGATGTCTTCCGAGTGGGTGTGAAATTGCCTCCTTTTTGGCCGGATGAGCCTGCAGTTTGGTTTGCGCAAGTAGAAGGACACTTTCTTTTGTCACGTATTACTGATGATAAAACTAAATTTTACTACATAGTATCGCAACTCGAACACCGCTTTGCCGCCGAAGTGAAGGATATTATTATCTCACCGCCTTCCGGTTCCAGCTACGAGACACTCAAAACGGAGCTAATTAAACGCTTATCGCAATCACGAGAAAAAGAAGTTAAGCAGCTCCTCACTCATGAAGAACTTGGTGATCGTCGACCATCACAATTTTTACGACACTTACGCCACCTAGCTGGCTCTGAAGTACCAGAGGAGTTTTTAAAGACTATTTGGACCAGCCGATTACCAACCCACGTGCAGACTGCCATCGCGTCACAACCACGCTCCGACTTAAACAGCTTGGCTGACTTGGCCGACACCGTGATGGACATAGTATCGGCGACACCGCACGTATCAGCTACTTCTACAGCTTCGGGATCAGCCTTGGACGTAATGTCGAAACAAATTGCGGAGCTAACAAAGAAAGTAGAAAGCCTAATGCAGACAGGCCGAAGATCTCGATCGCATACTCGAGGAAGCCAACGCAGCTCTAGCAACACACGATCGCAATCAAACTACCGTCGGTTTCCACTATGCTGGTACCACCACAAATTCGGAACAAAAGCAAGTAAGTGCCAAAAGCCTTGCGATTTTAAACCGGAAAACTACCAGGGCAGTCGTTAATGGCGACAGACGATTACCCCAGCTCAGGTCGCCTATTTGTCACAGACCATAATACAAAGATGCAGTTTTTAGTTGATACCGGCAGCGACCTCTGCGTCTTTCCAAAACACCTACTACGACAAAGCCGACCGAAAACAGATTATGCGTTATATGCTGCAAACGGTTCGAACATAGCAACGTATGGATATACGCACATGGTACTCAACTTGGGACTACGTAGAGATTTTCCTTGGAGATTTACAGTGGCCGACGTCACGAAGCCGATCATCGGCGTCGATTTCCTATCTTTTTTCAATCTGATAGTCGACGTTCGAAACCAACGACTTATAGACCACACCACTACTCTTACTTCACCAGCAAGATCAGTATCTTCGTCTGTCACGATTTCTTCAGTGAAGACAATGGCAGGCGATTCAAAATACTTGGATATCTAGAGCGGGTTTCCAGAAATCACGCGTCCATCAGGTACCAACCGTAATAGTAGCCAAAATACAGTCCATCACATCAAAACTACACCCGGACCTCCAGTATCCTGCACTCCGCGACGTCTTGCACCTGATAAGCTTAAGATAGCCAAACAGGAGTTTGACGCTATGCTCATGAATGGAACAGTTCGACCCTCGGACAGCCCCTGGTCTTCTCCACTGCATCTGGCACCGAAAAAAGATAATGGATGGAGACCATGCGGAGACTACCGGCAACTAAATGCAAGGACAGTTCCGGATCGCTATCCCATACGTCATATACACGACTTCGCTCACAATTTGTCAGGCTGCCGTGTATTTTTGACCATTGATTTGGCTAAAGCATATAACCAAATTAAAGTAGCAGAAGAAGATATTTGCAAAACTGCAATAACTACCCCCTTCGGTCTCTTCGAATATCCATATATGAATTTTGGCTTGAGAAACGCAGGTCAAACGTTCCAACGTTTTGTAGATGAGATGACCCGAGGACTAGACGACTTCTGTTATGCCTATTTAGACGATTACCTTATATTTTCTTGCGATGTCCAATCCCCTGAAGACGACCTTCGTCAGATATTCACCAGGCTGAAAGAATACAATATGGTTATCAATACATCTAAGTGTGTTTTCGGCGCACCAGAGGTCACATTCCTGGGATATACAGTATCTGCTGAAGGCGTAAAACCACTAACAGCCAAAGTAGAGGCCATAAAGAACTTCCCCACACCGAAGAATGTCAAAGAGTTGAGACGCTTCTTAGGAATGATTAACTTTTACCGTAGATTTTTACCTGGCGCAGCGAAATATCAAGCACCTCTCAATGCTCTACTTACCGGATCAGTAAAAGGATCACAACCAGTTGACATCTCTGGCGAAACACTGAAAGCATTCGAAAGCTGTAAAGAGAGTCTGTGTCAAGCAGCACTTCTAGCATTTCCTGACCTTGAGGCAAGACTAGCACTAGTGACAGACGCGTCAGACACCGCATTGGGAGCAGTTCTGCAACAGTATAAAGATGGTAACTGGCAACCACTTGCATTCTTTTCACGCAAATTAAGCCCAGCTCAACAAAAATATTCACCCTACGATCGGGAACTGCTCGCAATTTATGAAGCGCTGAAATACTTCAGGCATATGGTAGAAGCTAGACATTTTACTGTATACACGGACCATAAACCCTTGTGTTACGCCTTTCATACACGCAAAGACACGTGTTCACCTAGACAATTTAGACACTTAGACTTCATTGGTCAATTCACCACCGATATACAGCATATATCGGGAAGAAATAATATTGTCGCTGATACCCTTAGCCGCATCTCAGACATAGCCCAACCTATAGACCTGATTAAATTAGCAAAATTGCAGGAAACTGATCCGGAATTGAAAAATTTGCTCGATGGAGAAACATCGCTGAAACTGACCCAAACTTCAATACCAGGAACCGATCTGAAAATATATTGCGACGAGTCTACAGATATTACTCGACCTTACGTACCTAAAGAATTGCGACGTCGAGTATACGAGAGCCTACACTCGCTAAGCCACCCAGGCGCTAACGCGACTTCGAAACTGGTGTCTCAGCGTTATGTGTGGCCTGGCATACGCAAAGATTGCCGCGAGTGGGCCAAAAGCTGTTACGCATGCCAGCGCGCAAAAATAACAAGGCACGTATCGTCACCTTTAGGCACATTCAAAATACCACGTACCAGATTTACTCACCTGCATATAGACCTAATCGGGCCAATGCCGACGTCTCATGGTTTTAAATATTGCCTTACCGCCGTTGACAGATACACAAGATGGCCTGAGGCGATACCCATCGTCGACATATCTGCTGAGACAGTAGCAAGAGCACTGGTGAGGCAATATGCCACCATACGATAGGTAGGGAAGAATTAATGGTACCTGGGTTCCGTGGGGTATGTCGGGAGACTCTGGAACTGGTGAGAGCTGGTGACCGTGGGTCCTCGTGGAGGCGTCCTGCTGTCGACGGCGTGCTGAATGAGCTGAAGGCGATTGTTCACTTGTTCACTTGGGTTTGTATTGTCAGTGTCCCTTTTATTTGTGCACTCGCGTACGCGTATGTGTCGTCGGTAAAATTATTGGGGGCGTTTCCGACTCGTGGCAAAATGGCGGCGGTGCAGAGCGGATTTCACTTAGTGTTGCGTGCGCGCGAGCAGAAGGCGTGTCGCTCAGTGGTGGCGTGCGGGAGCCGCCGCGTTTGACGTTTCCCCTTACCGGCGGGTAGCGGGGGACGCACTGTGGGTGAGGTGACGTCACGCTTTCGCGTGAACATATTCCCCACGCGGCAAAGGTGTGGTGTGGTGCTCAATCGATAGGCAGGCGGGCGATCTTGAGGACAGGTCGCGTCAGTATGCCCAAAGTCGTCTTGAGTTCCACCACTCGGGTGACGCCATCCCTCCCCGGGAGCGCCTTGGTGATGCGGCCCATGCGCCAGTGTAGAGGCGGCACCTGGTCGTCCACTATCAGTACCAGTTCCCCGACTTGAGGTGGGCTGGATCGGGAAGTCCATTTGGAGCGGGTTTGGAGGGTGTGCAGGTAGGACTTGGACCAGGATCGCCAAAAGTGTTGGGATAAGGATTGGACGAGCTTGAACCTTTTTAGTGCAGAAATGGCTCGGCCTTCTACCGAATATTCAGGTAAGGCTGTGAGCGGACGGCCAATAAGGAAATGACCTGCGGTGAGAGCATCAAGATCCGCAGGGTCAGAAGAGAGTGGGCTGAGAGGGCGTGAATTGAGCACGGCTTCAATGCGTGCTAATAGAGTTGAAAACTCTTCAAATGTGAGGCGTTGTTCGCCGACCACACGGTACAGTAATTGTTTAGCTGACTTTACCGCTGTTTCATGAAGTGCACCGAACCAGGGTGCCTTTGGTGGATTTAGCCACCATGTTATGTGCTGTTTAGAAAGCGTATGTGCGATACTGTCATTATTGGTTGCAAGAAAGGCCTGTATTTCCCTAAGTTCATTCCTAGCGCCTACATAATTTGTACCGCAATCAGACCTAATTAACGTCGGTACACCGCGCCTAGAAACAAAACGCTGTAATGCCGCAAGGAACGCTTCCGTGGATAACTCAGATACCGGTTCGAGATGGACCGCCTTCGTGGCTAGACATGTTATAACACAGAAGTAGCCCTTTAATAGCTTGGCGTTTCTAAGTGTACTGGATTTTATCAAAAATGGTCCAGCAAAGTCCGTCGTGACTTTGCTAAATACGGGCTGAACGTTTACGCGGTCGGCGGGTAGGTCGGCCATGTACGGGGCCTTAGTTTTAGCGCGGAAACGAAAACAATGTATACATTTGTATACTCGATGGCGAATAACGCGGCGGGCTGATAATATCCAGAATTGCTGGCGTAAGAGTGAGTGCAGAGTGTCCGCCCCTGGATGACAGTAAATTTTATGATAGTAGTCTATAATGAGATCAACTAGTGGACTCGAGCTGGGTAATATCAGTGGGTGCTGAGCGTCGTAACGCAGAGCAGACTGAGTGAGTCGACCACTCACTTTCAGTAAGTCGTTCTCTAAGAATGGTGACAGGCGTTGTACACGTATCGTACATTCTTTGTTGTGTTTTAAGCGATGTATGTCTTCAGCAAAGCAATTGTGTTGTACTGAGCGCACCCAATGTAAAAGGGCTTCCTTTCGTTCGCTAACCGTAATGGGCCCAGCGACACGCGCAGAGCGGCCCTGTCTGCAATTGTGTATGAATCGTTTTATACACGCCGTTACACCTATCAGTTTATCTAGTGAGCTGAATCGTGTGAGCAGAGTCTCGTCGAGGTCAGGTATGGCTATGTGGGCGACGGCCTTCTTTGGCTTGAGGCCTGGTAGGGCGTGATGGCCCAACGCGGGCGGTAGGGCTGGCCATGTTTGTGGCGGGTGCCACAAACAGCCAGGACGGTGACCACCACATGTCATGCTTCAAGAGATCTTGAGCTGACATGCCCCTGCTGGCACAGTCAGCAGGATTTAGGGCGGAGGGTACATGTCTCCACGTGAGATTGCATGTATTTGCCTTGATTGAGGAGACTCTGTTGGCTTCAAATGTCTGAAGCGATTGTACAGGCGTGTTCAGCCAGGCCAGTACTATGGTACTGTCTGACCAACATATGTGCTGACGAACGGTGATGTGAGCTGATAACTGGGCCGAGACATGGGCCATGAGCTTAGCCAACAAGTGGGCGGCTGAGAGCTCCAGTTTAGGAATGGTTTGGCGGTTTTTAATAGGAGCTACCTTTGATTTGGACATGAGCAAGTGCACATGTACCTGTCCATCAGGTGTAGTTTCGTGGAGGTAAATAACCGCGGCGTAGCCGAGTTCTGAAGCATCCGCATATCCCTGAAGGGTGTGTGTGGATGCCTTGTTTGAGCAGACGTTTCTTGGAAACCTGAGCGCTGAGAGGCGTGGTAGGTCACGATAGATATTCTGACACTCAAGAGCGACATCACTGGGTACTCGTTCGTCCCAACCGAGTTTTAAGGTCCACAACCTTTGAATCAAGGTTTTAGCGCGGAAGATGACGGGGCTGATCCAACCGCATGGGTCGTACAGACGCGCTATGTTGCTGAGTATTGACCTCTTGGTGAATCCATCTACCGTAGGTACTGAGACACTGTAGGTAAATTCGTCAGTTTGTGGTATCCATTGTATGCCAAGGACTTTGATGGAGTTATCGTCTGGGCTAACGTCAAAATCTTTCGACATCTCGCACTGGTCTTCTGGGAACCTTTCTAAGAGCTGGCGTGAGTTGGATGTCCACTTACGCAGTTGGAAACCCCCCAGTGCGAGTAGGCTAATCAACTCGGTTTGTAAGTTAATGGCTTCACCGACAGTATCATGTCCGGTGAGCACGTCGTCAACAAATATTGACCTAGAGAGCACCTGAGCGGCTCTGGGATAGCGTTGCCCTTCATCCGCGATCAACTGCTGGATGGTGCGGTTCGCTAAGAATGGGCTGGAGCGTAATCCGTAAGTCACGGTGGACAATGCATATGTTAATAAGGGCTGATCTGGCGATGAACGCCAGAGAATGAGCTGAAACCGTCTGTGGTCGGGCTGAATCATAATGTTTCTGAACATCTGTTGTATGTCTGTGCTGAAAACGACCTTGTGTGTTCGGAAGTTTAAAATGATATCCGTGATATCTCGCTGCAGGGCCGGTCCCGTATGTAAGGTGTCGTTGAGACTAGTGCCATTTGCGCTTTTACAACTAGCGTCAAAGACTGTACGTAGCTTGTCTGAATTGGCCTTGAAAATGCCATGGTGCGGTATGTAGCAGTGGGGCTGATCGCGGAACGTGTTTGGATGGCAGGGGTTCATGTGACCTTTATCTAGGTACTCCTGCATAAACGCTACATATTTTGAGCGGAGTTCGGGGTTTCGTTGGAGTTTCTTTTCGAGGTTGAGAAACCGCCGAAGTGCTATAGCGTGCGTAGCCCCTAGTTCGGGGGCATCCGTAACAAATGGTAGCGCGACTATATATTTACCAGACTGGTCCCTCGTGGTGGTGGACTGGTATATTTTTTCGCACTCTTCGTGCGCTGATGTACCATCGGGAATGGTATTACTGACTTCTTCTACTTCCCAGAATCTCTCTAGAGCTGACTGGATGTCTTGGCTGGACTGTAGTGCCAAGTCAGTATGGTCAATTTGAGCTGAGTTGACTTGAGGCTGAGTGCCCGTATCTTGTGATACTGGGCCTAATAACGTGAAGTTAAATATCGTGCCGAAGGCTATGGGTCTGCCGGGCCCTAGAGAAATTTTAGTACCGTCTAAGATGCTACCTAATATGTCTGACCCTAATAAGAGGTCAATCGGTGCAGGTATATTAAAAGAAAAATCTGCTAGTGGAACGTAATTGGTGCTTTCATCCAAACCAGGCAGTTTAGTGTGCGGTAAAACTCCCGTTACGTTTTTGAGCACATATGCCTTTGTCCTTATTACGGGCCTGTCCGTATGTACAGGTCGAAAAGTAATGTCGACATATGACGAAGAATTTTCTGAGTGCTGATCACCTATACCTTTTATTTTTAATTGGGTGCGCTGAGTAGGTAAACAAAGTCGCTTTACTATGTTTTCGTCTATTAGTGTTATCATAGAGCCACAGTCTAATAACGCTCGTGCTTGGTGAAAATTGCCCTTGTAGTCTGCTATCTCGAGTGAGACTGTAGGTAGTAGGACAGGTCTATTATGCATACTGTTTGGCGTTGAGATGTCAGTAGTATGACTCAAGGTGTTTGCGACGACATTTTGTCGTCGTGTTGTGTGTGTAGTTGTGGGCTGATAATCTGCGCGCTGCGATGTGTGCTGATTAACGTTGCGCTGAGATGTGTGCTGATTATCTTCGCGCTGGGATGTGTGCTGATTAGCTTCGGACTGATGTGTGTGCTGATGATTAACCGTTAGCTGGGCTGATATGTGCTGATGGTGCCGCCCTAGTCACTGCCTAGGGGGCGGAGGCGAACGCGAGGTAGTGCGCGCTGGAGTACGTCTGAAGGACACCATCCGGTCCGTATCAGGTGAGTGACGGCGGCGTGGTATCTCGCGTTGTTGTGCGGGTAGTAAATGCGCGGAATTGTGCGTAGGTGAGGTACACCCCAACCTGTGCAGGGTCGTGTGGTGGTTTGCACTGCCGCATGTTTTACATAGGCCCGTTGACGTGCACTCATCGTCATAATGCGGGCCTAGACATTTGGCGCAGCGGTTGCGCGCGTAGATAAAATCCCAGCGACCCTGCACTGGTTGTTTGTTATACTGTGGGCACACCCGTAGCTTGTGGCCCCGGACATTACACCACGGGCAGTAATGATTACCTCTAGAAAATGTCTGCTGAGGTGGGGGCGAGAAGCGCGCGGGTGATGGTGTCAATGCCTGTGTATAGCGCGGCGGTTGCGGGTTCGATCCCTGCCGAGGTGGGGGCGAGAAGCGCGCGGGTCGTGCGGTTAACACCTGTGCATAACGCTGAGGTCGCGGGTTCGAATCCTCGGAGTGTGTCGGGGATGTGTTCGCAGTATGTACCCGTCGAGCCTGCGCGTAGTCGTGGTGATACTTGCGCTCGCGTTGTGCCCCGGACGGTGACGCTCGGTTTGCGTTTGGTCCGGGCGTGGGCGGAGCTATGGCGGTCGATACGCTGACCTCGTTGCAGCGTGCGTGATGCTCGAGGAAGGTGACGAGGTCGGCTAGGGTCGGGAGTCGGTCAGATGACCCGTGTTGACGCTCAAAGAAGGACCTAAGTTCCCCCTTGAGTTTTCGTACTACGATCGACACTAAAATATATCCACTATCTCCAGTAGTAGATAAGTTTAAATTGGCAAGCGCGGATTGTGCGGATATGAGCGGAGTTAGGAACTGCCTCCTGATTTCCGAACGCGACGATATGGTGGGCAGATCGAAAATTACGTCCACGAAACGATCGATGAGCAGCCGTCGATTTTCGTATCTTCGAGTCAGGATATCCAAAGCTACTACGTAATTTTCGTTCGTGATCGTTAAGTGTGCAATGAGCGACCGCGATTCCCCCGCCAGACAGGAAAGTAAATAGTGCAGTTTTACTGCACCCGTAAGGTTGGCCATGTTATCGGTCAAGCTCTTAAATACCGATATGAAGGAGGGCCAGTCCTCGAGTCGCGAGGTAAATTTGGGTAACTCGATTTGGGGCAAAACCGAGTTTACCGTAGCTGGTACTGTGACGTTTCCCGGGTTGTGTGCTGATGGTACCTCGTCACTTTGGGCTGATGGCAATATATTAATATCTACATGTGCAACCAGAATCGCGTCATAGGCTTCTATTGCCCGTTCGTATTGCTCCATGTAGAATTTCTCCTGGCCGTCTGACAAATCGTCGGTATCTAATATTTCGTAGTATACGGCGTCGAGTTTATCACGCATGGTTCTCACGTCCGCAACCTTCGCGTTGAAATCTGCGTTCGTATACTTCTGTTTCCCTTCTCGTAACGACGTCGCAATTTCCGAAAGGGCAATTAAAGCGCGTTGTCCCTCTCTAAAACGAGCGGCCTGCGATTTGGAAGGCATCGTAACGTCGACGGCGAAGTCAGACACAAGGAGAGAAAAAAAAACAAAAAGAAAAAATAATTAAAATTATTAAATTATTTAATTGTCGGTGAAATTCCGCACCTCCTTTTTCGGAAGTCGGTTAAAATAACGCCTAAATAAACCTTATATGAGCTGAGGGTTTAGTTACTTTATTAATTGAAACCTGTAAATTCGTTCGGTACTAAATATTTAACCGTACTCGGTACAATCCGTATTAAAATTAATAAATAAACTTAATGTCGTAAGTTTCGCAACTGGCCTTAAGAATTCTTAATTACTAGGCTTTCTTGCAACTACCATTAACAACAATCGTAAATAAATACACAGCGTGACTAAAAACACCGTTATCAGTCGCCGTTAATCACTCAGTAATGTTAAGCCAGCCACTCAACAACAATCGCGTATCGCGCTAGGCTAATCCGTAAAGAATTTAGCAACTCTCATGTATTCTTGGCGCGTGAGTGTCAACAGTCTAATTGATTTGTATTACGGGGAGGATTTAAATTAAATTGAATCTATAATAAGTAGTTTGTAAATTAAATAGGGCTTATATGGGGGGTGGACTGTATTAAAAGGAATTATTATTTTTTACAAGGGGGGATAGCACTGGTTCTTTTATCCGGCAGCGAAAGAAAATATGTTGCCGGATATCCGCGCTCGAAGGAAAATATGGTGAGGCAATATGCCACCATACGATAGGTAGGGAAGAATTAATGGTACCTGGGTTCCGTGGGGTATGTCGGGAGACTCTGGAACTGGTGAGAGCTGGTGACCGTGGGTCCTCGTGGAGGCGTCCTGCTGTCGACGGCGTGCTGAATGAGCTGAAGGCGATTGTTCACTTGTTCACTTGGGTTTGTATTGTCAGTGTCCCTTTTATTTGTGCACTCGCGTACGCGTATGTGTCGTCGGTAAAATTATTGGGGGCGTTTCCGACTCGTGGCAAAATGGCGGCGGTGCAGAGCGGATTCCACTTAGTGTTGCGTGCGCGCGAGCAGAAGGCGTGTCGCTCAGTGGTGGCGTGCGGGAGCCGCCGCGTTTGACGTTTCCCCTTACCGGCGGGTAGCGGGGGACGCACTGTGGGTGAGGTGACGTCACGCTTTCGCGTGAACAAGCACTGCTATCAGGTTGGATTGCTCGTTTCGGATGCCCATCAGAAATTATAACTGACAGAGGAGCACAATTCCAATCCTCCCTCTTCAAATATTTATCAGAAATTGCAGGATTCCAACACAAGAGCACCACATCATATCACCCAGCTTGCAATGGCTTAGTCGAAAGGTTTCATAGACAGTTAAAAGCCGCAATAACTTGCCACGGAAACGAAAACTGGACTGAGACACTTTCTTTGGTATTGTTGGGAATACGGTGCGCATACAAAGAAGATTTACATACCTCTTCCGCCGAACTAGTATATGGTGAAACATTGAGATTGCCAGGAGAGATCTTCAACTCTAATAAAAATACAACGACCGATGTCACAGACTTTACTGCACGGCTCAGACAATTCGCAACCAAAATCCAGCCGCAACCAGCATCTAGACATTGCAAGAAGTCCATATTTGTATTTAAAGATCTTACCACTGCTACTCACGTCTTCCTTAGAGAGGATGCCTATCGACGACCTCTGCAACCGGCATACACTGGACCACACAGAGTACTGGAAAGAGATGAAAAAGTATTTAAAATAATAATGAACGGAAAAATACTTACCGTATCTGTCGACAGGTTGAAGCCAGCATACATGCTGGTAGATACTCCAACAACAAACCTTCAACAGCAAGTCGCTCCAACTGTACCTGACCAGAACAGACCACCTGACCAGAACAGACCACCTGACCGGAACAGACCACCTGACCGGAACAGACCACCTGACCAGAGCAGACCACCTGAAAGGGAATCTAGAACAAGATCCGGTAGGAAAGTAACATTTCCGGATTATTATCGCCCGTAAGCCGGTCTCTGGAGGGGAGTGTGTGGCGTGCTCCTGAATCTGAAACTTAAGGGAAATAAATATAACTTTATTAATACTATATATAAAATTAATACAGCAAAATACAGTAAATATAAATACGTTGAATAAAATAAAATCGCCATGTAAGCGTTCCGTCCGATACCTGCTAGAACAATAACAGATAAGAACGGCTGACGGAAGGCGACAAGCGCCCACGACGCTACGAGCCGCCAGTGCAGTAACCAGTTCCGCGCCGAACGCACGCCGTTCGACATAAACTTATTACTTCCGCGATCTTATTCATAAACAAAAATCAACAAGTATTTGGTGACGTCTACATACATACATTGTTAAATGGTACTGTAGTGTGTCTGTGAAGTGTGGAGAGTGCCTAGAAATGTGTTAAATACCACTAATAAATACATATACCTAAGACTTTCGTACTTTGGATTCACTCACCACCCATAGGCAAGTACAAAAACAACCACAGTGCCTTTATTTAAGAACGGGTCAAAAGAGTTGGTCAAAAATTATAGACCAATTTCTATTCTGCCAGTATTTGCAAAAACTTTTGAACAACTACTGTGCCCTTAATTGACTTGGCATCTTAAGCAGCTCATAAATCCTTATCAGCACGGATTTGTGAAGGCCTTTTTTTTTTTTTTTTTTTTTTTGTCCCGGGGAAATCCTTTATGGATACCACCTACCACGGGGAGGTAGGTGGTTATGTGGGAGTCCGTATACCCACCAAAACCCCGGGTTGTTCCGTCACTGCGGCCCTCAGCGGGAACGCGGGACAGATTTTCCACACGACCGCGAACCCGCCGTGGCTGTCCGTTGCCGGACCCTTCTCTTCGTGGCACGCCAGAACACATGGCGCGCCGCAACTGCCTCGGAGACCAAACTCGCCAACAATGGGCGCCAGACTTCCCCGTGTCTGGTCGCCCGTGGTCTCCCTGCGGTGGGTCGGATACGTAGCCCCACCGCCTGCTACGTCAGCCACAAGGGATAGCCCCCCCGCGACCCCACCTCCTCGAGTCTGCGCCGAGCGCCCGGACCCCACCTCCTCGAGCCTGCACCAAAGTGCCCGGGCCCCCCTCCTCGAGCCTGCGCCAAAGCGCCCGGGCCCCACCTCCTCGAGCCTGCGCCAAAGCGCCCGGGCCCCACCTCCTCGAGCCTGCGCCAAAGCGCCCGGGCCCCACCTCCTCGAGTCTGCGCCAAAGCGCCCGGACCCCGCCACTCCTATGTGGACTTGGCGGCCAAAGCCCATAGGAGCGGCCCGCCTGAGCCGGCCAGCGCACCCCAACGCCGGCGCGGCCCCTGGGTTCCTCTTGGCTTCACCGTGGTGTACCTAGCCACGGTTACTGAGCCCCCCCGCCACGTCAATGCGTGAACCCTTCGGGGGGGGGGGATTTGTGAAGGCCAGATCAACCGTAACTAACCTTACTTCATTCATCAACGATGTGTCTGTGCTGGTAGATGGTCGTTCTTCCGTGGACGCGATCTATACACACTTCAGCAAAGCTTTTGACAGAGTGAACCATCGTGTGCTGCTAGATAAACTCGCAGATCACGGTATATCTGGAAGCCTGCTCAAGTAGTGTGGATCGTATTTCTCAGATCGGAAGTTTAAGGTCGTGGTTAATGGTTTTTCTTCAGACCCATTCATAGTAAGGTCAGCGGTACCACAAGGGTCTCACTTGGGTCCTTTGCTATTTAACGTATTTATTAACGACGTTGGCGACTGCTTTCATCACTCCCGCTATTATTTATTTGCCGACGACTTGAAGTTTTTTAGAATTTCAAAAGTACATTCAGATGCATGTCTCCTCCAAGAAGACTTGAATCGCTTGGTTCATTGGTGTGATAAAAATGGTTTGAATCTGAATGCTTCAAAATGTTATTTTACAAGGTTCTCTAGAAAAAAAACTACGATTGATTAGACACCATAGAGCGAGTCAAAGAAGTCAGAGACTTGGGAGTCTTAATAGACAGCAAACTACAACTCAAGTCTCACATAGAGAATATTTGTGCCAAGGATTTTAAGAATCTTGGTTTTATTCTTCGAAATTGTAAGGACTTCAAATCCCCTTAAACCCAAATTTTATTATTTAACGCATTTTTTCGTAGTGGTCTTGAGTACTGCAGTGTTGCCTGGAATCCTTTCTATGACATATATACTAAAAGAATAGAGAGTGTGCAAAAGAGGTTTATGTGGTACTTAGCGTACCTACTTAATGTATTTGGGAAAATCAATTAATTCGTACAATGAACGATTGACTTATTTCAATATAACTTCACTGACGATTCGAAGACGCATGCTGGACGCTTTATTTCTTTATAAAGTTATGAATGGTATTCTGGATACGCCAGAGCTGCTATCCTCCGTATCAATCTCCTCACCTTTGCGGCTTCCACGAACCTCAAAACATTATGCCTTATTACACCCTCAGCCCTCGAGGTCTAATTTTGGTAAGAACGGTCCGCTTAATAGATTATCGAGAGAATTTAACAAAATCGTTAAAACTCATGACATAGACCTATTTGAAACGAACCTTTGTAAATTTAGAAGATGTCTCCGTGATATACATTATAATTTTTCGTAGTTTAAGTTTTGGATATTTTTATTTGAATTTAATTTTACAGGGTTTAATATTTATTATACTCTTACATGTCGTCAATATCCTTTTATATGCTTACTTATAATAATTACTGTATAAAATGATGCTTAATATGTTGCTAAAACTCGCTTTTATTTAGAATGTAGTCTTCGCCTATAATTGTGATGGCACTAAGTTTGAGTACTTACTATGTCGTTATTTTATGAGTGTAACAGTGTACATTATGTTGGTGATCAATAAAAATAAATAAATAGAATAATCATACTTAATAATGTACTCCCACCGACACAAAACAGTTGAACTTATTATTTACGGCGTGTTCCTTGTTTAGCCGAAATCGATCCTAATGGTGTGTTCCAGGATCAATACCTACAATGCCCAACCCAAACTCGTACATTAACATAATTGCGAATTGAGTGCACTACATGACAATATATAATGATACATTATTATTTTAAGCTTGCTAAATTGAAGTGGTGGTACCAAATTTTATCGTATGGTTTAAATATGACTACTCCCCTGGTCCTTGAAAGAGATCCTAAAGGAAAGACTAAATTCTCAAATAATTAAAATAAAATAATTGCTCTAACATACTCGTAAAATGAAATGTTGCAGTTCCTGGAAAAGTAGATATAACAGATTTCTGTGAAATCTATTATATTATTGGCCAAATATGTCGAATCACAAGTCAACAGGCTAACAGCTGTATCGTACCCGTATCTTCAGATGGCTGCCCTACCTGGGCGCTATTAAAACGAAATCACAGAAAACTTGAACTATGTCAAAATAACATGGAAAGAAGTATTATACTAAGTTAAAGATAAATTAAGATAATTTTTTTTAAAAAAGAACAAGGTCAAAAAGTATAACAGAATCACTAAAACTACAAAAGTGGTGAGGACACATGTAGAGAGATAACCAGGAAAAGTGGAACCGGAAGATATCAGAGTGTACCCAAGAGAGGGAAAAAGAAACAAAGGAAGGCAACAGATAAGATGGGAAGAGGACATAAAAAGGGTGGCTGCCATAAGTTGGAAATAATTACCATGAGACTGATAGGAATGGAAGTCCTGGGAAGAGGCCTATGCCAGAAGGCAAGCTGATGGGGGAAGAGATGAAAGAGCCGAGACGATGTCAACTGATAATTATGTATTGTAATATGTTTTTATTTTAGCTAGTTATCTATCAATTCCTTAAGTATTATATCATTAGCATGTATGGCTTCAAATAAATAAATTAAAAATTAAATTTACATTGTTTAAAGTAGTAACTAAATTATATCAAAATATGTTGATAGCGATATTGGATGGTTTTATATTGAAAAAGATAAATTATTTCTAAAGTCTATGATTTCTGGATTTCAAGATTAATTACAATTACTCAGGAAAATCACTGATGCGCGTAGGAGAACTGCACAAGTTGTTAGAGTATCTGATGGGTGATGATGATGATATCACAGTTACCAGAATTCAAAGCAAAATGCCATAATATACAATGCAGCAGAGTGAAATACCTGATATGGACTTTAATACCAACAAACCAACGGGTGTTATTATTATTATTTATTTTAGTTTGAAAATTCTCGAGTTTGACACATATTTATTTAATATTAGTTGAATAATTATTATTAATTATTAGTATTGAATAAGTTTATAATATATCATGATATAATTATAATAAATGTATACATATTTTATTGTAACAGCCGTTTTTACATGGATTTCTTAATATTTTACTTCAACATTTGAGAATGTGATACTTTCATATGTTATCATTAGATTTTCCAGTGAAGATGCCATCCATATGTGTCCCGAACTGTCACTTTTGATATTGATTTGTTGTTTGTCAATTACACAGTTTGCAGTCAGTGGGCGCCACTTGTGACTTGATCCTTCTTACTACATTTTGCTTGACAACAATGTCTTCTAAGACGATTTTTAAAATTGGTGTAATCACCAGCAAAAATGGCTAAATAGACTTTGGTGCCTTAATTCTTTCATTGGGACTTCACCAGTTCTCCAGTTATGGGTTTCCACAATCAACGCAATATTATAGTAAGTTTTCGACATCAAATTCAGTGGAATTTTCTTACGAAGTATGGTTATATTCCGTTAAAAATAAGAATGATTTATGTAATGGTAGATATCTTTTGTTTCCCCAGACATTCAAATCATAAAAGTTAAAATTTGATGCTCGGACGGTAAGTCTCGGTGGCCTAGTAGTAATAGTGTCTGACACATATTGTCAGGATCGACGAATCCCGTCCGAAGATGAGAATTATCCTCTCTAAAATTACAATGTTTGATATAGCTAAGCTGCCATTAGGCTTTAAAAACCATATAAAAATGTATTGTTTTTTATGCTCGTATTTTCGCGATGGTCAAATTTAAAATATGAATCAGTTGTTCTGTTATTATTACAAGTTCAAGTTAAATTAATTTTTTTATTAATATAAATGTGTTTTACGGGGTTGCATAATTTCACCTATGTCGCGTAGATAAAGAGGTAAACAACTGGCGATCGGCCACTCAAAGTGTGGTCAGTGTAGAGATTTGGGACCGCCAATTTAAGTACACTCATCACTGTTAACATATAGACCTTATTAACAACATGACTTCTCGAACGAAATAAATGATAGAAATTTCCTTATATTGCATTTATTTACCATACCCCCTGAATATTAAAGTTTTGAATACTTTACTGATGCCTTATCTGTTATATTACATATTTTAATTAATTAATTTACTGAAGTGCCCTCCAGGCACCTGAACTTTTTTTTTATAATGGTACCTTGTTAATAATTAAATTCTACTTAGGAGTCCATCTCATGTGGGTATCTCAGTTTGTGTTGATACTCCAATAATCCAAATATTATATATTTTCGGTATGGTCATTCACCATACTTATATACGTTTGACCTTAAATCTCCTGTGCAGACCAGCATAACCATATTTTCTATTTTTTTATTACAATTTATTGTAAGCGGTTAAAAAATAGAGTGGATGCGATTTCGTGGATGGCACTATCTATACACTGGTCCACATTTAGCCTTGTTGGTATCAAATCGGCATGTGTTGTAATTACTCTACTATGAAAAGCGTAACTGGTGTTTTGTACATACATTCTACTCAATTTCTATTCAATTATTTATTAGTGTCAATTATTATTTTACATACCAGAATTCTGCTGTATTCCGTAATAAATAGAATCATTACTTAAAAACGGCCAGGTGCTTGTCAAGATTAATGAGGTGAGAGGTGTGGACTATATTAGACTCTTTTTTATAGTATTACTATTTAAAGCACTAAAGTCTGCTTATTTTTTGATCGCTAAAAGCAGGCTTTAGTGAGAAGTGAAAGTCAGAGAGTTAAAATTCGATGCTCGGACCCGAACCTCGGTGGCCTAGTTGGTCAATGGCGTCTGACTCGGAGAATCAGAAGACGCGGGTACGAATCCCGTCCGAGGATGTGAATTTTTCTCTCTATTAATTTCAATATATTAGACTCATTAATAACCTTTAACTACTTTTTTGTATCAAGTACTACAACACTGTGCAGGTCAAAAACCCCAAGTGATAACAATAGTTGGAACACCTGTGTGACCATAAGGCTCAAGGTATTGACGTGTTTTTCAGAAACCCCAGACTTCCGCAGTGAAGAGAGTGACAGCAGTTCTGGGTCAGCTTTACGAAGAAGCACTGCAGAAGCTTCTAAGATCTTGGCACAGGAATGGGAGCGCATTGAAAGGACCTTGTACAATGAAGATGGGGAGAAATCAACCAGGCCAGCAATTATTGAAGAGTGTAAGCAGTGGACGCAGCTGCATCCACAGCTTAGGTTAGATTTACTGCTATTGTATTCATCATCATCATCTCAGCCGTAGCACGTCCACTGTTGAACATACGCCTCCACCATAAATTTCCTAAAGGACTGGAAGCGGCCCGCATCCAACGTCATCATGCGACCTTTGTCAGGTTCTTTGATCACACACTGATTAAAGAATTTTCTCTTGAGGTACTGAGTTATTATGTACGAGAAAACTTCACGAAGGTTCCGGAACGATACTCGGCCGAGTTAAATTGGATAATCGAACTCTTTCTCAAAGTAAAAAGTTGTATGTAAAAAGTCGGACTATTTGTCTAAACTGATACTAAGAAAGGAAGATTTTCCCAAGTCGACCTGTATATTTTTTAATGTATAATCACGCATTACTTTTTACTGAGTAGTCCGATTTTAATAACTCCCTTTTGTTTCGTAGAGTATCATCGAGGTAGGCAAACCCTTTTCAGTTATTAGATTGTAACTCAAACACCGATTGTCCGAATTTGATAAAATTTATATGGGACAACCTCGGACGCATACTCTACCAAACAACAAAAGAACTATTAAAATCGGACTACACTGGAAAAAGTTGTTTTGCGTGATTACTCGTATTTATACATAAAAAATTATACCCGTCGACTCGAGAAAATCCTCCTGCTTATGAAAGTAGGTTGAAAAATACTTAGTAAGAAGGTACGAGTAGATTACTACTAAAACTTTAAGTATCGTTTAAAAATATAGTGATCACCACTCTTTCCTGAATTTAGTTATGCAATATCGAAGTTTTTACTCGGTTTAACACTCTTCCGGAGGTTTGCTTTCGTTGGAATTGAGTTAGACATGATTCTTAAAGCATATTAAACGAAAGACCCGAATTACTTCCACTCTTTTGCAAAATATCGCCTAATTTGATTGGACTAAATCTCGAACAGGCCGATGTCCGGGATATCTTCGATTTGATTACATCGGATTCTTCTAAATAAATAGAAACATGATGATGAACAGGAATTATGATCGTGATTAAGAGAGAAAACAATATAAATCTCTTAATTATGTACCTTAATATTTTAGTTTACTACTAAGGCACTAATTTATTGCCATTTCATCAGTAGACTCATAGATAACCTCAGAGAAATACATTTGCGGGACGTCCGTGTTTGCGCCTGGTTATCGTCCAATTAGCGGAGTTGCCAACTTTAAAACGTCAAAAGAATATGTTACACTAATACTAAACCATTCAAATAAATTGCATATTAATGCATACGTACTCTATTTTCTAGTACCATAAATTAAAATCAAACATCCAATTAAATTTATTAAATGTGTATTATGCCAGTTTTCTCCCAAAAAAGCTTGCTATGGTCCAGATGAATCTAGTTTCCGACCATGATTTGGCATAAGGAAAATAATACATAAATTTAATCATTTATAATAACGAACAAATAAACAATGTGAGAATGTATTAGTCAACATAATTTTTTTTTTTTGTTAAGTTATACTTTAACAATAAATATATATACAATATCAAATTTTAGAGAAACAAGATAAATTAAACTTTTTATGATGTTTTCAAGTCTTGTTTTCGACAATTTTTTATTGAAAATATTACGTAATAGTAGTTTATGCAACTGTCATATAATAGAGGGTATTAAAACATGAGTGTAGTTTTTTGAAACGAGCCGCAGTCGAGTTTCAAAATAAGATTAAACGAGTGTTTTAATACCTAATTATATGCAGTTGCATACACTACTTTATTTAATTTCATGACATTTTTGCTACTAAAGTTTTATCCAACAAAATATTACTCAAATTCGTATGTACGAAATAGCGCCAAAATGGAAAAAGTCTTCTTCTTCTTCTTCTTTTGGCTTGTGCGGCGTAACCACAATTTTGCCAATATCAGTGTAAAAGACAGTTATTGGTCTATTGGCTCGGAACCAGCGCATTGCGCGAGCGGCGCGCTCACCACAGATAATGTGTACTTAAATTGAATTGAAACCTCCTTGGTCGGGACACATTGTACTTTATTAATTAAAAAAATGTTTTAAAGCGTTGTTTTGTTAGGAGAATAATGCATAATTTATTTTTTTAATTTTAATTAAAGAAGTATGTAAATAAAATATGCCAATAAAAGTCTGTATTTCATTTCATAATTAGAATATTACCGAATGAGATTATATAAATATATAACAAAAATGACGTACGTAGGATACGTATATAATATATATTCCTAAGTAAATATTTTATATTTGAAATACAAAAACCTAGTCAAAAACCAATAAGTACTAATTGTAATATATACGTTTCAGTTTTTGTCCATTTTATGTTAAACATGGTCGCAAACGAACACCAATTTGAAGAAAAGTTTGTGTATTCGTCCATTTTACTTATTTTTTTTTGTCTAGCAGCATTAATTATCAGGTGGACCAAAAGTAGATAATACATGAAAAAGCTGATAAGGGTTTTTTTTTAATTTGAAATAAAGTTCCAGTTTATTTGGTGTATTATATAGGATTGAGGAATTTTTCAAATTTCACTTGAGAATTTCTGTTTGCGTCCACGTGGTCGTAAGCTGAACTATGTGAGAAATTCATATTCTAGTATTGGACCACCATAGCTTTTGAATAAATTCGTTAAAAATACTAGTTAAATATTTCATAATGGCTTCTTTCTTCTGTAAATAAGTTTCATTAACAAAAAACACCCCTTGATCATATTTAAAAACGTAATAAAACCTACCTTGAATGCACTGCGCGTCATTAATTCTACTACGAACGCGTTTTTGATTTACGAAACTAAGAGGCAAACTGCTGGTCCTCTCATTAGAGTTTTGGTTGGCCAAATATTTTTTCTTAAATGGTTAGCATCGCTAATATTGAAACTTCTAGTTGGTATACATTTGGTGTAGCTATCAGTGTTTATTTTACGTATTTTTTCGAAGCCGTACCGCGAAGTGATCAAATATAGGAGCTGGGCGCTGAACCAGCGCAATCACCCTACATCGTTCAGCGAGTGGCATTAACAATGCATTTTAAAATGTATCAAACAAAATAATAGTAATTTAAAAGATATTCTGTCATTAAAAAATTGCCTAACCGATCATACGTAATAATGCAATCTATTTTTATTACATTTTGAGATGTAGTTCGTGCAACCTATACCTACGTATACCAACAGTTTGGGCATTTTGACACCTCAAAGCATACAAGTGACCGCGTCGGACTTGCGTCGCAGACTGATTCCACGTCGGTGTCACTCTTCGTGTTTGACACCGACTTTTGGGCGACATTTTTAAACGTCTACCCCGTCAATATTCAGTAATTAAAAAGTCTATATTATAATATTATGCAACGACGTTTTATGCTCGCAATGCTGATCATATATGACAATGCGCTCTAAGATGTATCATATATATAAATTATCTATATCTATAGCAAACGTTAGCGAGAAAACTGGTTTCCTAAGAAGTTACATTACATTACAAGATTACATTTTTTGTTTCAAACCGAGCTCCTTACTCCACGAACGTAACATTTCTCCTATGTTGACTATCCAACAACCATAAATCAATATCATTCATTGCGATTACAATCTGTTAACTGTAACTAAACACGTAATACTTACAAATTAAGTACAAGTCAACATTTTTATTATGCCTTAACCTACTCACCTAGATTTTATTAAAAGGCAGCTATACATTTCAAGGACATGTGGTTTGGTATTGTATACCCTCCGCTCAGCTTACCTCACTCTAACCAAGAAGTTTGCAAGAACAGTACTAGTCTTCACTTGTTATTGCTTGGTACATACCTATATAGTTATTTACGTGAACTTCGGCCTCCGTAATGTGACTACTGACGATGTATTTATTAATAATTGATATTGATTTTCAGAATCGTTGGCAAAGCTATAAAATTACCAGAAAAAAGGTTGTGCTATCGACAAATAGAACACGACGAGGTTATCGCGATGCACTACAGCAACTACGAGGCCTTTAGTGAGAGTGAGGAGCGGTTGTCACAGAGCAGTAATGACGTCACACCTCAGAACTCGCCCAGACCGTCCATCGACGATTTCCAAGAGCCAAGACTGGCGAGAGAGAAGGTATCTTTTTATCCTACTTTTGACGACGAACCAGATTTGTCTGCCTCGTTTTGCTCAATGCTGCAAATTACTCCGATACAAATCAGAAGTCCATCACATAGGAAAAAGCCCAATCCGTGTATACTAAGGTCAGAGATTGCATCATCACGATGGATGAAAAATTCCAGGCCGGACTCTTCACACAACTGTGATAGAAATAGTGCTAAGTCATTTGTTTCGTTGGACACTAGAAATTATAATAATGCGTTGAGTGCTTCGGAACGGAACATTATTTTGAATGGTAGCAGGGTAGTGACAGCAAGGCAAAGAGAATTAGCGAGGTTAGAACCACTGCGCACGCCAGAGAGTACACATAATGAGCTTTTGAGAATACCGAATGGAACTCAGCAGTATAATATTAGGAAAGTTTCACTGCCTCCTTTACTTTTAGAAGAGGAAAAAAGAAAGGTAGCATCAGCTAAAAAGCACAATATAAAAATTAGGAAAAGCAGCACTAAAGGGTTTTTTCAGTTGGACAGGTTTAGACATTGACAAGAAGGATTCAATCAGGAAGAAATCAGTAGAAAATTATTTGCTCACTAGACCCTCGAAAGAAATCTTGACTTGTTATGTATACATATTTACCAGCTTACAACTAAATTGGAGGTATAGTTTCAGAAACTTCAATAATACAGATGGGGTACTATAATTAATTAATATAATATAATTACTTATAGGTACTAAATTAAACTAATATTGGATCAGGCTATCAAAATGTCAAATTATCTAAATCTTATCGAAATCAATTCAGACTTAATAATAATATAGTTTTGAATTAGTCATAACAGTATGTGAGCACTTTTTAGGACTCCATGGAAGGAACTTTTCTTCCCTCCATTTCTAATCTATGCAATGTACACATATAGAATCTTTCACTATGATAAAAAAGGTTGTGGAACGAGCTCCCGATATTTCGGCGCAGTTACATGCACCATGTTCACGGGAAGACTGATTCTTGGAACTGAAATCTTGGAACATAGTCCGTGTAGTCTTCCCGTGAACATGGTGCATGTAACTGCGCCGAAATATCGGGAGCTCATTCCACAACCTTACCACGGTAAATATCCCGTTAATAATCATATAACTTTAGTGAACAACCGTGATAGTTTAAAACAGTGTTTTATGATAAAAAAGTACAAAAAACTTTGTGTTAAAAGAGTTCGAACATAATGTGATTATGTTTTCGAATAGGTAAACTGCAAAACACTAGTCCTGCTTCAAAAGTCATTGATTTAAGAAAAAGTAGTTCAAACAATGGTCTTTTGGTGCTCTACTATTTAATTACACGATAAGATGTACCTGTGTCGGCTGATCTATTAATCAGCGGAATCGTATAAAACATGGCCCGACATGCTCTTATTTTTTTTTATTTCTCCTTAGGAGTTTTTATAAACAAGTTAAGGTACTCTCAATCTGGTTTGATATCATTCTACCGTTTTCTATTTTTATTTAAATACAGATTTAATAAAATAAAGGGTTTAGTCTAAAATGTACGTGTTAAAATTGCGTGAGCTATATTTTCGTAATGGCTAAATTGAACTACTTACAATGTGTACTAATTTAATATGCTTTTGTTTCAATCGTTTTTCGTAAGTTAATTAGTAGTAAATCTGAATCACTTTTTTAATTGGGAAATGATTACGATAATGGCATTAGTATGTTATATCTAGGCACTTTGATTAAAATGTAAAAGATATTTTGTTACATGTTCGAATACCAAAGACTTACCTAATGAAGGAAATGTGTTAAAATGATAATTATATTTTCTGTACAAATTATTGAATTGTCTCATTTTCATAGAGTTACATCCTTACCCGAAAGCCTATCCTGTGCCCTCAGTTTGGTAAGATTATAGTTTTGATGAAAGGGCAATCATAGGTTTAAACATAAACACATAATTATAGTCACCTCTATTTTTCCGAGAGGTACGGGTACGCACACATTACGAATTACTACGATTATGTCATCCCTATCTTGCTTCATTTTCACTCATCACTTATTCCATACATACATACATACATACATAAAATCACGCCTCTTTCCCGTAGGGGTAGGCAGAGACCACGGATTTCCACTTACTACGATCCTGACATATCTCTTTCGCTTCATCTATACTCATCAATCCTTTCATACATAAGCGTCGGTTTAGGGTACTTTTGACCTGGCCTTTTTTCAGAACATCTTCAATCTGATTTCGGAACGTTCGCCTAGGTCTTCCCCTTCCAACACTTCCGTTTACTTGCCCCATGTATACCTGTTTAGTCATTCTCATTTCATTCATTCTCTCCACATGTCCAAACCATCTTAACATACCTTTCTCGATTTTTGTCACTACACCCTCATTCACACTACATCGTTCCCTTATCACACTATTCCTTATCCTGTCACTCCGTTTCACTCCAATCATGCTCCTCAATGCTCTCATCTCCACAGCATTTATTCTACTTTCATGCTTTTTCTGCCACACCCAACTTTCACTACCATACATCAGTGTCGGAACCAACACTCCCCCATGAACAGCCAGACGAGCTTTTTTAGACACCTTCTGACTGTTCATAAAAGCGTGCAATGCTCCGTTTACCATGTTTCCAGCGTTCACTCTCCTTTCTATATCACTTTCACACTCACCATCTTTTGTAAACATGGATCCCAAGTATACAAACTCTTTCACTTGTTCCAATTTTTCACCCCCAATCACAATATTGCAATCGGTCACTCTATCATCTCGTTCAAACACCATCACTTTCGTCTTACTTACATTTATTTTCATTCCCTTTCTTTCTAAAGCCTCTTGCATAACATTTACCATCTCCTGCAACTCTTTTACCGACGACGCAAGTATCACTTGGTCATCAGCGTAGAGAAGACATTTGATGAGTAACTCGTTCATTCTTAATCCACATTCACTGTCTTTCAGGTTTGTCAAACAGTTATCCATGAATAAGTTGAACAGCCACGGTGACGCTACACATCCTTGTCTAACACCTTTTTCGATGTTAAACCAATCAGTGTATGTCCCATTTATCCTAACGCAAGCACTAAAATCCTTATAGAGGGATTTCAGCGCTTGGATCAGGTTACTATTCAGCCCATGCATAGACAACGCTGACCACAGTTCATGCCTACTCACTTATTCCATCTAGTATATCAAACCTCCAGACACAATAAAATTTCATTGTTAAGTTGACTTTGACACATGAGAGGATATAAAGTACACATGAACTCTAAAAAAATGTTCTCTACTCGTAAATCTCGAGAATCACATGTTTTATAATTTCCCGCCCGCTTAAGACGTGGGCATTCACCATATTATTTAGAGACGCAGGACATTTTCATAACAATAAATCTAATTTATTGATAATTCCATTACTATATTGTTGGAAACCTGAGTCTTATTTAGGTAAATAGGATTAGTAAAACACGTGTTCAAATACAAATACAGAATTTATTTTGATATTTACATTATTTGCATTTTATTAACAATCAACATCAACAATATTAAATAATTTGTTCTCGTGGTGTGATATTATGAACAGTCTTTAATATAACATAGCACTCGCAAGCGCCGCCATTTTGTTTAGTTAGGTGGACAAGATGGCCGCTACATTTGCGAGAAATATGTCATATTATGTTAGATATAAATGGTGGTTTTTATATAGTAAATGGTTGACTAGAAGCGGTGAAATACGGGTTATAATTAATTTAGCTGAAATATTTGAGCAACTGCGGAGAAAGCTGTGAGCTTGTTTTCCGTGGGTTGCCAGTTAGTTAATATATATTATTTAAAACTAGAAAAAGATTATGATATATATATATATTTAGTATTTCTAAAAAGAAGTAAGAATTAGCAATGAATTTAAAATATAAAATAGAGATGATGAAATATTATGTTTCGAATCACGCCGGTGACATTTCTACTGGCAACCCTCCGAAACAATGTAAGTTCGCGCCTAAATTTGCAGCAGGTACTTTTTAAGAGTTATGTATTGGCACTGTAATCTTATGAGAATATTTCACTGTTCATTTTGGTTCTGTTACTTCTAACGGGCTTATTTTGTGGATTTGATAACTTCGTTGTCAAAAGAGTGAAGCTATTAGCTCAGCTTCGGTCTTTGTATTAGACTAGCAACTGCAGTGCCAATATCATAGTGGCTCCTTCGTCATAAATCTGAAATATTGTAGTTATAATCAGTTGACAGATATTTAAAAATAGTTGTCACTCCAAGTAGAATTGCCCTCTAATTTTAACAGGCGTTTTGGTAAAGAGGCTGTCACATTGTATCGTGCAATATTTCAGTTTCCTTCGAAGCAGCGGCAGCCATCCTGAGACCAGTTGTTGCGACAGAGCGTACAGTTTATTTGCTATGTTTTATATAATTTTCTCATTTACACAAATATAAATTTAAATTGTTTACAATTATCTCACAGCCATCATTATATATATTGATACTACTTTAATTAGACAGAACTAATGTAACGACACAAGATGGCCTCAGCTTACATAGAAAGGACTAGCGAACATAGCGTATAGGTATTATATATTAATATATTTATATATTACATGAAATATTCACCATTTTCCGTTCTAAAAACGTTAACAACCTCAAGCTAAATATATTAGCAATAGTCAACAATGTTGTTAATACTAAGATATAATCCACACAGAACATGTAGGTACTAGATTGCGTTGCAGGCGTTTAGTGTTTTGTATTAATTTAGAAGTGAGAGACGTCAAATATTAGGCGTATATCGTATAATAACAAGGTTCGGCGGGAGATGTGCCCTTAAGATGCTAGGTTTGAGCATTTATTCATAGCAGAGATTGACATACGGCTTTACTTATAAACGCTGTTTAAATTTAAATAACGTCACTCAGTACGGCGCAGAACAATTTTGTAGTGTGCACTACTAAATAACGTCATTTAAAGTTAAGCAGTGGTTGTAAGGCCCTTAATCTTCAATGTCTTTTCCATTAAATTTAAACATAGTTTTTAACCTTAGAAAACTATTTTTAAGTTTGTAAGTAATTTTAAGTCGAGGCCGTACAACTCCTTGTATATGAATTGGACAAATGAAAGTCGAAACAAATCGTTTAGATATACATAGATATGACAGACAGAGACAACTCGACGGTGTCGGCTTCGGTTCCGTAGTATTTGTACAAATCCTAAAAATAACAAATTGAACCAATTCCTGGAGTTTGATTGTCGCTACTTTTTAGAGCTTGATCCTTATTACCGAAATATCATAATTGGGCCTAAAAATAGAGTAGATATCAGTATCGGCACTTTATGTAGTCAGGAATAAATTATTAACGCATATTAATTTTAAAGAAAGTCAGACCAGGAACAGTATTTAAATTAGTTCACTATTTCTCGTTTGTATTTGACCGTCCACGCCCACTTTAATCAGAACAGAATGTATATACATGACAATATTGTCGGCAAATTGGTAAAATTTTAATTAATTATTATATGCCGTTGCATTGAAATAGTGCAGGTTGATAATTATACTTAAATTATATTTAAATCAACAATTAACATCTTGACATACGTATACATTTGGAATAGCTTTCTCTCATCCTTAACGTTTCATCTCCCGCCATGAACTAACAATATACATAAATGAGTAACAGCTTTATTTTAAACAATTACGGGCCTAATTACGAATCAATGTGCGCCGCATAAATTATATAAAGTTACATAACGCTGTAAAACAATAATACCACATATGTATTACGTATATATAATAACGTTTATCCACCACTAGCGTAGTGAATTATATCCCACACTCTCTCGTAATGGGCTGATACTTTACTTATAAGTATATAAATTTCATGGTTTGGCAATAGGTACTCATAACTAATTGTGGTGTACGCGGTACAGTATAGAGGCAGTATGGGTGTTCTATTGAAGCGTCTGGTTCCGATTCACACACACTCTCGCATCATTTGAACTGGGAATTGTTGAGCTACTTGTCTTCATGTACTGCATGATTCTTCAGTAGATCCACGATTTTATAAGACTTGCAGCATGAAGCTATGAAGCATGCAACATGTGTATGTATAACCACGTTTCAAGTGACCCATTGCATGCATTGAGTTTGTTGATAATTGCAGTTTTATGCATACAAGTGCATGCATGTCGAATCAAGTCGCTTCTCGAGTGACCCATTGCACCTTATACCGAGGTTAGGTTTATTGTATGACCTTAGAATAACCTAATAACAAGTTCCCGAGACATGCATACGGCACATACACAATGAATAAACAATAATGACAATAGACTCAAGCAATCACGCAGAAGGACTCAGCTATATTCTCTCTCGTTAAGGCGATTATATCTAAACACTATAATATACTTTCAAATTGCACACTGACCCACCTCTATAAACTTTTAATTGCGTTAAATACTTTGTAATGCTGTATAAAAATATTAAAGGAAAAATCGTCATTTATATTAAATACTTATTTAACATTCATATTAATCCAAATCGATAGCGTGTATATTACATTTTTACAATGAGACGTCCGAACACTATATACGTTATATACCTAGCTAGCATACAGTGACATCGAAGCCTAATCACAACGAACTACACACCATAGTATCGAATAAACTTTTAATGTAACCGTAGCCCTCTATTTTAATGCAAAGGAGACGTATATTGAAAAACTCTTAAGTACATACAAAATTACACTTGACTATGTACAACATTCTAGCTAAAAAAATTAAAAATTTTAGTATCGAATGTAACACCACGGTACTCTAAATATTAGGTACCTAGTTTGGCTTCTAGGGCTCCATGCATGGGTCACTACTTACCGATGTACCAAGCTCAAATTACAACTATGAACGGCTAGCGCGTCGTCTGGGCCTCGGTGTCTCGGGTGGTCGGTTCGGTTCTTTCGTCCCTACTTGGCAGCTATTGAAGGAACCCTGTCGTAACCCACCCCTACTAGCCACTTACACTTACATACATTTTGGACAGACCAATCTTTTTAAATATAATTTAATTATCTAGGTAACGTGCACAACCATCTCAAAACTTTACATTACTCTTACGCTCGGTGATACATGTGTTTTAAATTTTAATTTATATAGTGTTTTTTCTTGATATAGGTATTTTTAATAATTTGTCCAATACAATTTAAACGCTTTCTAGAACATCAATTTCTATGAAAGCCTTATACGTGTACTTTTACATGAAGGCTCTAATTGTGTGCTTTCGAAAGTTCATATATACATACTTCTCTGGCGTATATTTATCAGCTTTTTTGTACTTTTTCGTTTATATACGGTTTACGTGACATTACAAAAATATGGCAGTATATTTGCATTCAATTCCTTTACGAGCTAGGGTTCTGTGATGTTATTTTTTCATTAAATAGGGACTAAGATTTTGAATATATGGATCAATACTACAGTAAGGATATTGCGTCAAGCGATCCGCCACAGTGTGCATCTTCGCCAAGGCGCGCGCAGTGTACCAGCCATCCATATTTAAATTGTCTTGTTCATTAATTCCGTGGGATGCGAGATATCCTTAGTGTAGCTGATTAGATATAGGATATTAGAGAGCGTATATGAATGTAGTTTGTAATCGGGACTCACTCCACGTCACGGTAGACCGCACAATCGAACATTCAAAGACAACACTCGCAGTAATAATAACCTAGTTGTATTTAATTAAGGCCGGTTTTGCCTATTCTATACGAATGAAATGACTCCACTATAAATGACGTGAAAAACTATGTACAGGATGTTTGACAAATCTTTAAATTTAATCAAACTTTACTCACTATCCGTTAAATTGAGGTAATCATTACTTTATCAGGTATTATATTAATTTTAAAAATAAGTTGGTACTATTTCGTCACTCGCAGACTTGGTTTATTTGCGTTCATCAAACATCTTGTATAGGTATTCGAATAATTATTGTTTGTTTCTAACCGATTTATTGTTGAAATGGATCTAATTTGTGATACGAATGTAACTATTATCTAGTAAATTCTAAAAAGGTACTTTAACCGAATGCACGACTCCATTCGGGATTAGTTTTTAGAAATTCATGTCGTACCTCCTATCCAACATACAGCCTTACTTTGTAAACGCTGCTGCTTAAAATTAAGCAGCGTTTATAAGTAAGACCGTTAATGTATGCAACATTTATAGAAGGCACGCGATCCTTATACTCACAAAGTTATCTATGGGTAGATTGTTACTAAGATTTTTCCATGAGCCTATTATCTTTAGAATACGTTGACATTAGGATCCTGAATTATTAAATTCCTCCTTACTGTTATTGTGGTGTCGTGCAACCGATTCAAGTGACGCCTTATCTAATACAATGTTGTAATCTACGAGAGTCCACAATCGTCAAAGCACCCGGAGTTAACACTAAATACATCGCAGGCTTTAAAAGCCATATTTCTTTTATAACAACGACTTTTCGAAAATAATATCACACATATACAGCGAAACACTTGCACTCTGTGTCCCTTGCAACAGAAAACCGTCTAGTTTGATAACGACCAATCACGTAACTTCATTTAAATATAATATTGTTTTTATCAGTTCATAAGTAGATCTGTCTCATGTGTGCAGCGCCTTATAACCACGTCCACTTTGACAATCCCCCAACTTAACCCAACATTGGAGTAGAAATAGAAAAACAAAATAAAAACAAAACAAAAATGGCTTAAGTTTTTTTTATTAAAAAATAAAATAACCAAAAATGTGCTAACTTCTAGGTGTGAAATTTAATAATAAAGGATACGCTTGATATTTTACGTGCGGATTTAGGCCCACTATATCTTTAGTCATTTGCATTTTGTAACACTAAGTAAGTTCATATGTGAAAATTAACATTTTTAACATAAACATGACGACCTCGCACAAAAATACAAGCAGTAATATAAAATAGTCTTATTTAAATAATATAAGTAAAACAAAATTGTAATAAATGATAAAATGAGCAAATGGAACTGCATGTGGAACTACTATCATACGTGCAAAATATTCCCAAGATATGACTGAATTTCTTAAAACTACATAATATATAAATTAAGAATTCAATGTGAATTCAAAAATAAACTAAGGAACTTAAAATAATTACTATAAAATGTCTGTAAATCACATCGAATAAAATTATGTGTCAATGATGTGTTTAACAATCAATCAGTCGATCAATATATTAAATGCTTAAAATGTCTAATAACAGCGATTTAGAAAATATAGCGAGAAAACATCTAATGAGTTTAAAGGAATGGTTCTACATTGAAGAAAAAGATAGGAAAGAGATTGCATGAAAACTATTGTTCCAAATTAATTGTTGTTCCCATTTGGCAAAATATGCGAAAATACAGATTACACAATAGTTCTAAGAATTGATAACTCCATACTTCTATAATCTGTACTAGCGCTTCATACCTGGTTCAGAGATATCAAAACTTTGCCACTAACTATATAGTCTAAATGTACATAAATATGTTCTATTTTATACAAAAAAAGTATGCCATGCAATTAAAAGATTTATAGTTTCCTTCACATTGAGCAGCTTATTATCAGTCCAAAACAAAAGTGTAATTGGAAATAAAAAGAAAAAGAGAAGAAAATAAAAAAAAATGCGTATCCTTTTAAAAAAACCGGAAAATACTTTTCACGTTGTACACAAGATGGGTAAGAGCGCGAATTAAAAAGATACGCAAAAAAGAGTTGTGAAATATAGAGAAATAAGAAATGGCTGTCGAAAATTACAAAGTATATTGAAGAAATAAGATAAGCTTACCTACCTAAGGAAGCCTCATCGTAGAAGAAAAGAGGTGTGTCAGAAATAACCTAAAATAACTTATGTAATATACATGTGTATAAATATAATCTCCATCACCATTCAAAAAACACCGACACCTGCTTGAATATAATTGAAGTGCAATTTTAAAGTAATCACCATAACAGTAAATAAAGTAACAAATGGGTAATAGTATCAAGAACGGAACAGCGATTTTCATTATTTTTAACGAGCTAATTTTAATATAGCGTAAACATATAAATATACAAAACTAGAAGTGAAACTAATAACCAAAATTTCTAAGATTACTGTAATGAAATAAGTACAGTTCCGGCTCTCTTAAAGAGAGACTGGTTTGGGCTGCGCAGTTTCCACAAGGGCTACGGACGATTCGCTCTCCGGTGGTAGTGCCAATAGAGGCCTTCGTGAGCGACAAGCGATATGGGTTAAAGGAAGAGTAGGCACATATAACGTGGCGTTTTGAGCGCACACAAAGAAAGCACATTGATATTCACTTCTAGTTGACTCTATTCTTACTACGTGACTTACAGTCTCCATTTGTATATATAAAGTGACCGGTCTGTCAAGTCATCTAATGATCGTGTAGCGTAAAAACCTATTTACAAAACAAAAATTGTTCCGTTTACGATTCCAAATATCGACTTGATGTTACTTTGTTTATTGCCATATGTCATATCTGTAACTCTATTTCAGTGTGTGCTTTTGGTCTATCCTTTTTCTAGCATTTGCTCTTAAGATAAAGCTGAAAGCGACGACATTTAAAGCTTGTTGACGACGTCAGGCTAACTTGTTTTTTTTTACGTTTCTTCGTCTCGAATGATGAATGAATCGAGTTATTGAATATAATTGAATTTTATATTCTCCCCATCGTTTGTATCATACGACTACTAATTGATATTTACTAATCAAAGTTAGTGTCATAGAGCTGTACTCTTAGTGTGGTGTGCTTAGTCTTTTTGTTTGTTTTGTCAATGCCAAAATTATGTTAACGACATCTTTATGTAGATATTAGGCAAAGAAATACTTTGCGTGGTGAGAGTGTTCGTATCAAATGGTGTTCTGTACTTAATAATATGCATGTATGGTATAGTATTAGTTTTAAGTTTAAAATATTTAACGTGACGACAATTGCAGATAATTTTAACTGGAACAATTGACAATCATTTGAATTTTGGAACAATATCACAATCGCAAAAAAAGCTGAGCAGGCGATCAATTATTGTACCCTAGGGCAATCTCAAACTTATCTTGTATGCGCATTTGCCAATAATTTCCTAAGGCTGCCCAGACTTGCAGATCAGTATAGTAGGAAGTTGCTGTCAACTGATCTGTGAAAAGTATTATTGTCAATGGTTTTCATACGTTAGTCGACGTGTTTTATTTACTGAATTCATTACATATTTTACCTGTGCTTGAGTTTTACAAGTTCAATTCCATATAAAATAATACCTATTTCCAATTTACTGAATTAGGTCTTGTGTATAAAAGATATAGAGGACGTTTGTTCTATACATGCCGGCATGTAGCATATCCTTCCAGCACAAAGAAAACAGGTGCTAATAGTGTTCTCAAGAGTGAATCAAAGAGTGTTGGTAGTAGGCTAAATTGCAGTGCGTCCATTCAGTGCCTATAAACTTAGCCAAATAAATTGAAAAAGGTAACACTCTATTTCTTGACCGTGCAGGTTTTATGTAGGTATATGCAACTCTTATTTGAAAGCTTATGTTGTGTTATTTCTGTTATTCAATATGCTTTGTTGGTCTAGGAGAAAAGGAGGTAAAACTAGGAGCTTCCGTTCTAAGGTCTGAACATAAACGCGGTCTAAGGAACGTAAAACTTGCAAGATCAAGAGCGAGGTTTGTAAGCGAGGATCGAGGGTCTTAAGGTGGCGTGGGTTGGATTGTCCGAGTGGGTGGCGCGAGCCCTACTGCCTAGATGTAGGAGTAGGGCCCGTCGGTGAGGGCGCTGCACAGCAATAGTCAGGAGGCGTCGTCTTTGCCGCCGCTGCCGGTCGCTGAGCCGGCGCGCCGCGATGCGCGGTACTCCACGCCCGGATCGAATTGCATCAGCACGAACACCTGGACACGTACACATTATGTATAAAATTGATATCTCTTCTACAAACATGTTTTCCCTCATACTAAAATACTGCTACTAGTAGTGAGTCCTACTAGCGAGGGTTGGATACATTGCTCTTTAAATTTACATGCGATTGTATTTTTTACCTCCTTATGGAATTTTTCCAAAAGGTCTTGTACAATCTCAATTTATTTACTATACATGATATTGCATACTATGCGTAATGTAACTCATGTTTTAAAATAAACAATCTCTTAAAAGCAGAAACTTACAGCATGGATGCAACTAGATCAACCCTCACGACATTGAAAATCTATCACGAAACATCTAAATATGTATTCCGAGTGCTGTCCTTGAGAGCCAATAAAATAGATAATAGAACTAGTATATAGCGGTTGAAAGAATGTTTTACTCTTTTAGGGAAAATCAAAAGCAGTTGACAAAACAATTAAAATTACTTCTCTGAGAATGGAATCCTTGACATTTTTGACAAAAAATAAAAAGAAATGCTTGTTGCCCGTAGTACCGAGTGAGTAACCTTTCTTTTGCGTAAACGAGTTTAAAATGTCCCACTAATATTATAAATGTGAAAGTTTAGATGGATGGATGGATGGATGAATGTTTGTTGATCTTTCACGCTCAAAAGGCTGGGCCAATTTCGATAAAAGTTGGTATGGATCTCCATACCAACGTATGCCTCATCTATCTAGATGAGGCTTTGGATTGACAGATAGGCTACTTTTCATCATCATCATCATCATCATCCACCACCACGCGGGTGAATCCGCGGATTGCAGCTAGTACTCAATAAAATAAGGCCATTCTATGATGCTGCACTGCTGAGGTGCCGCGCTGTTTGAAGATTTCTACACTAAGGAAAATCTATATTTATAGGAATTAAGAAAAGCTATATCCATTCAAAATTTCACTTAAATCCTCTATGAACCGTTTAAGCGTGAAGAAGACCCAAAACGCATTTGAGCATCAGTCTTTCAAAGATCACTCGAGCTCATTCCACGGGTGAACTTATATTATCTTCACACGTTTTGATTTTCGGTTACGCTATATCCATCCCACCTTTCGATTTTGCGATTGCAACATCATAAGCGACGTTTTAAACCTTCAGCCGGTTTAAAACGTCGCTTATGATGTTGTTGTGAACAGGATATTGTGTCTACGTGAGTCTTATTAATCATTACCTGATCGGTTGGTAGCAGCGAGAAGTCATCAGGTGGGTTAGTGATGACATAGCGCTTGCTGCTCGCGTCGCATGACGACGAGGTGTCCCGAAACCGGTACAGGCCGATGCACAGCATACCGTAGGTGCCGAGCGCCGCGACGAATAAGTCGCCGTACTTCCCGGCCTCGCCGAACTGAGCCAGGGGACCGTCATACAAGGATATCTGTCCTACTCTACACCGGTCCCTGCAACGATGGATATGGCGATGTCAGTTCCAACTCTCAGGCGAATGTTATCGTGGTAGCGGGAAGTTCAAGTTGAAACATTTTTGTCGGATGATGCAGCTAAACTGGGCAATTATTCGACCTAATCGTATTGTTAGCGATATTTGACGTATATATTCTTAACGTTTAGTAAAAAAATAACACTTTGAATTTCGCGAATGCCATAATAAAGTCGAACCTTCACCCCGAACAACTAGGCCCAACAACGACCCCGTTGACTGCCGAAATATCGGGAACTCCAAAAACCTGTCTAATCGTGGTGTACATCCCGTGAGTACTAATTATAATGTAGTTAACAACCGCGAAAGTCTAAAACAGTGTGACCCCGTTGACTTATTTGGTAATGCCCATGCCTTCAAAGAGCCGTGTTCCATGTGTGATCTCGGATCCCGGATGGCCGGAACAAATATTTGTACCTATATTGAGCAAAAATGTTTGTGCTCGGGTCTTGGATGTTTGTGATGTGTTAATATTTTCGTTGCCTCCTGCGACATAAGAAGTCCTGGTGTGGGGGCCAGTCAATGGAGTTTTACGTTAATAATTAGCAAGCCTCCCCAAACAAATATAAATATATAGAATTTCCCGCTAAAAGCAAGGCAGTTAAAACACTCACTCAATTGCAAAAAACGGTCTAAAACTATTAATTATTCTGAACCATTTCCGAAGACGTAAAAAGGTGCCAAGTCAAGACACTCCACATCTGGGTACAACTACTCGAACAAAACTAGCATATAAAAATATCATTTTCCGCTAAAAACTAGAGGAGTCACTCTAACAATACAATAACTCTTTATTGCTTACCACACAAAACAAAAACAGTAGGTAAATTAACTAATTAATCTACTTACAAGTATTATTAACATAAAATCTAAAATATAGGCATTCCGTACTTGATCAAGGTTTATGAGGCAGTTAAACACAAACACTAACAGCAAAAAACGCTCTAAAACTATTAATTATTTTAGCCATTTTCGAAGACGTATAAAAGTGTCAAGTTAACATATTCAACATGTGGGTACGCACAACTACTACGAACAGGACTAGCATAGTTACCTGTTAGCTAAACTCTCAGGCGTGGAATACCCCCCTCGGAGTCCAGCTCCTTCCGCGAGGATTAACTCCAGCTCAGGAGTCGCGCCGCCGGTGATCAGCGACCGGATCAGCGTTAAGGCATTTTGGTTAAAATAAGTCTGAAACATGACAAATATCGACGTAAAAATCATAAAACACGATGATCATCTAAAGTTTGTAGAGTATGGATACAATTTGTTTTGACTATGGAATCTTTAGCTAAATCTGATATGTATTCGTAAAACAAGCCTACAAAGACCAACCAAAACTGGCATAAAGGGAAGATGATGATGAGAACAGAAAACCTGACAGAAGCTAATAAGAGGCGTTCTCGTTTAAAAATCTAAGAACGTGATTCAATCTTTGAATTTGGATTTCCTTAATGTTTGCCGCCAATGCCGAACTGCAGTGGGAGATTTAGCAAGAAGAAAGATAATCCTTACAGTGGACATGAGCGAGTCGAGTACGCTGACTGCGAAGGCGGTGCCGCAAGCAAACGGCTGCGTGAGGTACAGCTCCGTATCGGGGTCATCGTCGTCGTCTTGGTCCAAGAACTGCACGTTGCTGTCGTTTACGAGCTCTGAAAAATTAACACAGTCAATATTTATTTACCTTCATCATATTTCAGGCAGAAAGTACTGAAATGTACAGAAAACAATTTCGTTTCAAAGATTTTAAACTAGGTCAAATACACAGGTATCCCGATATTTTATTGGCAATTGCTGTCGATCATGGTCCCTGCAATAGTGCCAAAATATAGGAAACTAAGAAAAATTAATACAAGGTAATCATTAACTGAACCAATGCACATTATGTAGATTTTAGAAGTAGGGCTTTTAAACCTTTTTTAAATTAATACAAAGACTCAACATTTATAACTGATGTCACCAAACATTATTAAATCATTATTATCTGATATGCTTTTAACAGACTTCAAAATACAAGGAGGCTTTTAATTCGTCGGGGTTTTATATTTATAATAAAATAAAGAAGAAGATCGTATCTTTATAGTATGTCACAAGAAGCTATTAAGGTGCCATATTAAAGATCAATGGAACTGACCCGTGATCATAGGCACATTGGCTCCATAGACCGACCCTCGGCGCTGCAGCAGCACGGGCGCGGGCGGCTGTCCAGGCGGTGGCGCCGCGTTGCTGCTACCATTCGTGCCCACACCTCCGCTCAGCACCCCTGGAGTGTTATTAACATCATCTACATGAGATGGCTAACACGTATGCTCTACTAAAGGGTGCTAAACTTCTATTGTTATTTCTTAAGTACGAAGATACGGTAACGTCAGTTACGCCAAAACGAGACAGGAATGTTACTGATAGCTTGGAGCTTAATGAAGAGTGTGAAGAAAGAACATCTTATCTTAGAACTTAATACCGAACTCTTAATAAAATTGCAAGAGTGGCTCACGTTTCAAAACAATAACCTATTATATTGTTAAAAAATACACGAACTATTCGCATTTAATTTAATTTTCATTCACATTTTATCTGGGGGATGTTGGTTCCTTTGAACGGAAGATATTTTATAAATCAGCATATAAAATGCAACGTTGACTTTAAGCCTTTGAGAAGTCCACCAGGTATTGCTGATCAACAATAAAAAAACAGTCAGTTCCTTGTGTCTTAATTGTAGCTGGAATTAGTCAGTACATGTACCTAGACCTACCTATTGTATCGTCGAACGTCATAGCCTTGATGTTCAACGAAGCCAAGATAGCTTCCTTGTCAGCCAGCGTGGGGTCATCGTTGGATGGCACCTTTGCTGACAGAATGCAGCACATGTCACACAGGTTGACGTTAACTGCACGCAAGTCGGCCCGGCTTAGCGGTGAACCCTGTAAACAAATGTTATGATGCCCCTTTTCTATGCGAGAAGTGCCCGTGAGCAACACGTTTTCTTGAAATTATTTAATCTATCTATATTATTATATTTATTTATAAAAAAATGAACCCCAATTTCTCCTGGTCACCCTATAACATGAGAACGGTTGGAACTTGGTGAATGAAATGGATGGAGAAGGTTCTTATGAAATAAAAACCAAGAAAAGATGGGAGATTACGACGACGCCGAAGGCCGAGCCTACTACGCGGACGAAGTCGTGGGCAGTCGCTAGTATACTTATATATAAAAAATAACCTCTACTTCTCCTGTCACGCTATAACACGAGAATGGATGGAACAATCACGCTCACTCTTTTTTTGTTGTGCTATTAATCATTGTCAGGAGAAGGTTCTTATGAAAGAAAAACCAAGAAAAGACCGGAGGTTATGGCGAGGCCGAAGGCCGAGCCTACTACCCAAACGAAGTCGCGGGCAGTCGCTAGTGCATGATAAACTTAACATAATGCTTCTAATCAAATCAAATCATTTATTCTGTATAGGCTTACGGGGGCACTTACAAATTGTCATTATACATTTATTTTTTCTTAAATCTACAACCGGATCGGAACTCGACAACGACTGAAAATATAAGGCAAAGAAACTCAGTTAACATGAACGTGTTACTCTGTACTTAACATTAACCTTATTTAGTTGCAACTATAGTTGAAAAAATGGTATTTAAGGGGCTAAATTCGGCCTAAATAAGTAACTGCTTATATACTTACCTCGACCACCACTAACAGACATACATTTCAGGGATCAGCATGCACCACAAGTAGGGTGTTACCACAGGCGCTCACCTAGGAGTGCGCAAAAATACAAGAGAAATGCGTAATTACACGTTAATATTAAGTGATAATTCTAAAGACGGGCTCAACATCATCTAAATGCTAGTTCAATTTAGATACAATATTGTAGTGAAATGATACACGTGATCGTCAAATACACATTAAAAGCCTGGAAACAAAACTTGCTAATTCATCCTAACACTTGATATATCTGCAAAGTGAAAAACGTTCATGGAGAGTGGGTTATAGAACTTATAGAGAAACTGAGATAGTTAATTTAATGACAACATAATTTGATTGAACAATTAAAATGGTAGACGCACGGTAGAAGTGTATATATTTATTTTGACATGATTCGTGGATCCTTCAAATTTGGTACTGACTTACATTCAAAACAGAAATCTTAGGTAGATTCTGCAACATCTTCCATTCTCTTCTAATGTAGTCGACGCTGCCCACAATCACTACATGCTTCAACTCGTGGTAGTGGAAATTCGATGCCCTGAGCGGCATCACCAGGTTTCGCAAACCAATGAGGGGCGAGTCTGGATCGGCGAATAAACATACCACCACGTGACCGTTAAGGACAGTCATGGCCGCTTGGTTTCTGTCCTGTTAAAACCAAATATCGTCGTATTATTATCATGAATCTAATGCGTGACTGTTTATTATTTCTTAAATGTTGCAATGTGTTTTTAGATCCATAGCCAAATATGTAGTTTTGTGTCTAAAGTCATCATTTTCCTAAGTCGTCTTGACTTCTACATCATATTGTATCATGTCTTCGCTTTGTGTTTTAAATAGGATAATAGGAGCAGAATTATTCAAATTGCTACTTACTAATATACAGTCCTCCAGATTTCTGGCCGGGCTCCAGTGGAACATCCCAGTGGAGTCGTATTTCATTTCAGTCTTTTCAAAGTCGAAGTCCTTCGACTGGTCGTCCGCCAGACCAGCTGGCAGGCTCACACCATTGCTGTTCTGGTTGCCACCGCTACTTCTACTTGTTGGCCTGTTCCGCCAAAAACAATCAAAACTCATTTCATCAATTGTTGACTTACGTGAAAAACAGTGCGGTATTTTGTAATGTGATTTTATGTGGGTAGTTTAAAAACTTGTTATTAATTATTTTATTAAGTTTCTAAAAATGCAAGTGCTCTGTGAGGGTGAAAAAAACTATTTAATGCAAAATCTACATTTCTATTTTTTTTTTGCTTTTTGGTTGGAATAAAATACGGAGAAGTTGTTAGTGTTGAACTGAAATGTCTATATATTTAAATAATTGGCGTACTACAAATATATTCGTATACATACTGTATTAAGTTAAGAAGTAGACATGCTTTACTATATTTAAATAGTGTGACGTGCTGTATTCAAGTGCGAAATAAAATATATGATAAAAATGGATAAATGCTATAAGTATTACAATATTTCACGTTTTACAAGCTCAATCACGTTTATAGAACTTTGTGAGGCAAGCACTACAGACTACGTTTTTGATAACAGTTTAGGTACAAGTGAAGTCAGCGTTACAAAATCATATAAACATCTATTTATCTATTTTCAATCCGGTATTCCATATTTTACAATATAACAACAGATATTGTTTTTATACGGATGATTATTTTTATAATAACCACTATTAAAAACAATGTTTTAGGGTTTCCAAAAAAGCTTAGAATTATAGATTGAACAATAGAAACACACAAGAAATCTACTAAAATGAACAATATTTAAATAGGACACTAATTCAAAATAGTGTAGCCGACTCCACTTGTATTGCATCTACAATAAGAATCCATATTGCACTGTACCAAACTACTGAAATTGAAATCATCTAGCTGATATATAATTTGGAATTACATGAGTTTTTTCACTTCGTAGGCAAGGTGATACGCCTGGTAATTCGTATCTTGGTCCTGCGGATTCCTGTAACACAGGGTCAGACAATCGTCTTGGTTTCTTCCAGTTTTGCCAAACATAAAAGTGCGGGAAAGGATTGCTTAGTACTTATATAGTTCGGTGCACAGTGCATATCGTGCCAAAAGAAATATATTGACAGCGATAGCTCCGTATAGAAAATGATTACATAGACATTAGGCGTTAACTAATTTTATGTGTAGCTTTATTGAAATTGTTATTCGTTCATTAGTAAGAACATAAAAGTGGCATTTTCTATAGTAGTTATGGTGATGTCTAGACGCAATTTCCCATACTTATTCATATTGTGCTCAAATAGCGTATCTTATACAATACACATTTATAGTTTCATTTACTAAATTGATTCTTTAAAATACACGTCCGTGTACAGTAAAATAATCCTTTTGCTTGCTAAAACAGCTCAAATAAGAAATTGCGAGCCAGTCATCTAATTTCTTTAAATCATTTGATATTTCTGACGTTTACAGAAACTTACGTGTCAGGCGGTGCTCTGTTCACGTTTGGCTTAACCTTGTTCACTTGCCTAGTCGTCGTTGTATTCATAAGTTGATTTGCCATCGGTGACAGCAAAGCGGTCGGCGCGGCACTTCGATGATTTCGATTTATTACTGTAACGATAACAATTTTTACTCTGAGTATCTCATATTTTTTGCTTTGTATTGTGGATTACCAAAAATATTTGTTATCGGTTATCGATATTTAGTTTGACACTATTATTGAAATTTAAAACTGTATTGTAGCTGTTATAATTCGTTAATGTATTGGAAATACTTACAACTAATATCTTCCCCCCGTTCACGTGCAATTTCGCCTGAAAAACAAGTAAAACTCATTTGGCAGTTGTTCTCTACTGTAACTTCATAAAAAATCTTTATTACTTATATTAATTCATTTTCAAAAAAATACTTGTAAGTTTTTACGGTTTGATCAAACTTTTAATTGTAGTAAAAATATTTATGAAGGTAAATACATTATACAATCATTCAAGTTCTACAACAAAAGCCGATACAACATTCAACATAGTATTGCCAAGTATGGACGGAATTGTATTTTTATATTTTGTTAGAGCTTTGTAGTGCTTTAAAATGGACGATGTAATACAACATGGTCCATTGATTGGCAACACCAGTTCAAAAAGATAAAATATGGCGGGTATATTATAGTTATGCAAAACCATGGTATATGTTTGCGATACTCGGCGCAGGGGTACAAACCACAAATGATAATACATCCGCTTTAGAGTTTACCAAGAAGCACAGATCGATGAAAAATTTAAATTTTGATCTCATCCCATTCAATTACATAGTGATTGCGAAAATAAAAGAAGAAAATGATTTTATTAAAATTTTAAGTTACGATATTAACAATATCGGAGGTAACAATTCTGTTATAGGATTGTTGGGAAAATTCGCTCGCTCAAGCGATAGTGTAGTGGGTAGTGTTAGTCTACTTCAGCCGGGTCTCATGCTTGAACAAGCGGTTCTTTTTAGTTTCCCAAAGGCTTCTCTAACCGTTGATTCCAGTGCTCACTATGAGAATGCGTGATAAAGCATCTAAAGTGCACGGTACCTCAAGGTAACCTGGGACGAAGCACATTGCCGGTTCAATGGATTAGTGTGGGCCGATGATAGAAAAAGAACGAAATAAAAAAAACACTCAGTCCTTAGAGCCTGAGATATACCTCGAACATGGACCTTCTTGGGCAACTCTGGCGGCGTGAAGGTGGGGGGAGGATGGTGATCATCTGCAAAACATCAGCACATATTCGCATTCCGATACACCAATCAATAAATACAGTACCTACTCGCACATCGCAATATCATACAGCGCGTGGCTGGTTCGTCAACAATGACTTTGTTATGAATTGGTCAATCTTTCGGTTTCACCTTTTTACAAATGTAAGCTTTTGCGCTTGCGAAATAATTTTAGATAGGTACTACTTGAATACTTTTTGGAAAGCGTGTTTTTAGGAGCTTCAAGCAAATCGAAGTTAATCAAGCTTAAATCGCAGCGATACAAATAACAGAAAGCTTTGATAAAACTGTTTTAAAGGTGAAACTGAATTTTTCAACATTAATATACTTCAAAATACTTATGAAACAAACAATTAATCGGTAAAAATCTAGGTCTATGTTACGAACAAACACTACTATAACCCCATGCACCAAATATATAAAAAAGCTAACACACACATATAAAAAAAACACCAACTAGTAAACAAGCTCTGTGCGCCATACTATTATGCGTCTGCTATTTAAATGAATTTATAATCCAGTTACAGTAATGGATAATCTAATGTAAAGGAAATGACTCAATGGTTAAATGGAGTGTGATATAATTAGGTGTCACAGAGCTCTAAAGGTCCAAAGGGTTTACATGAAGGCGATCAAAATAATTACTGGAATGTGAATATACTTCAGCTGATATACCAATATGTGGACTGGACCAGGCGCAGTAGACAACGACTGCTGTCCTGACGGTTCTATCGAGGCGGAATAATCTAAAGTAAACGTTCCCTATGCAGGGTCCAATTAACGAGCCATCCTCGTAAATTTGTAAGCGTAATAAAACTTTAATTTAAAACTATTAACTTCACAACATCAAAATCTGAGGGACTATAATCGATGCAGAAATCAGGGATCAAAATACTCCTATAAAAATACATTTTCTTATATATGTATAAGTTGTAAGTAATAACAATAAATAACAACAACACCAAAAGAAATAAACATCACATAATTTCTCCCGACGTTTATGATATCGGCTATGGAGAGGCAAACATCTAACTGCTGTATAAATGCACATATAGATTAACGTATAAAGACAAGACAATGATAACAGGACACGATATTGCTAGAGTGCGCGTCGGCAGCGTGGTCTTGGCCGATCCCTGCCACGCCGCCGCGTGTCATATAAAACATCACATTGACATTTACACTGAGTTTCATACACATAGGTTACGTACTTGCCCTGCCAACCATCTGGACGGCTCGTACGCCCTTCCTGAATGTAGCCACTGAACCGAAAAATAATAATTTTAAAGCTTCGTGTTTACCACAAATCTTCACCTGTTCATTTGAAGTAAGTACGTAGAAAGCGCAGATGATGTTAGGTAGATACGGTGTTAGGTAGATACTTAGCGGATAAAGATACAAAGCAGTTTGCTTATAGGTCGGAAAGATTGCATTGACATCATATTTTAGACTTCGGATTACGTCAGCCCACTTCAGTAAAGCTTAATGTACTTTAAATTGTAATAAATGTAGGTACCTAATGGGAGAGGTAATCGAAGTCTTGGAAATGGTTAGTTATCTACAAGAATTCGAGAATTCTGGAGTGAAATGTGTTTGGAGATCTAACCTAACACTATCTTCTCCAATAAATATAATAATATACGGAAATAAGCATATTCAGTTAATATTTTGTGTGGTTTAGCCCAGCTGCCATATACTAGCTGCGTGTATCATTTAATCGTGTGTTAGCGTACTTTAGCCCAATTTTATCATGAGCATTATGGTTAGTTGATGCAAACAAACTAAATTTGTGTATGATAATACGGATTGTCGGGCTATGGTTCCGTACCGTCGAAAACACGGTACGTATTAACAGTTTGTTTCACCATTCCAGACTGCATCATCATCATTCCGACATCTGTAAAAATCCAAAAACTGACAAACACGTATGTATCCTAGATCCTAAGCCTAACAGATGTGGACTCGATTTTACATGTTATTTCTGTTTAGATAGAATCAAATTCAACCTTGCCCGAGAATGATCGAGTTTGATCCTACCACAAGCGTGGGTGATGGAATGCTATGAACGTAGTTTAGTTTCCTCGCATTAATCAATGTCAATTAGCACAGACAAGCCGGAACTGTTGTATAAAGTCTTTGTCCTCGGAAGCTCACTCTCAATGGGGCAATTCGTTTAGCACTTTGCGATTGTCTTCACTCTCTTTGTTCTGAGACATGCTTTCATGGATTTGTAAATCTAAGTGTTTCAGGGTATAATGACGGTGCATTTTGCTGTTTGCGATATTTAGTTCTACATTATGTTTACATGCAATTACTGTCTGTGCTTGGCTTTAATGTGCATTATATCAACTTTCGTAACTCTAGTAGATTTGCATCGAATTTGTTTACAATTTTGATTAGTGAAATTTGTTTGTGTAAATATGTGCCTGATATCTGATTCGGGTTGTCATCGTATGATGCATTAAATCCTCTCAACGTCGATACAAATCATTACAGAGCGATCCAAAATGCAGAAAAATGGTAAAGTGTTCGAGTGCTTTAATTTCGTGGCGGTATCCATTCAAGAGCGAGCGGACATACACAATGATCGCTAATATAAGATGTGAACGAGCACGGGTCAAGAATGCCTTGCAGCCGATCCAGTCTGTGAGGTACGGACGCAACACCACTAAAGCAACTCAAAAATTATATAGACACGAAAAATAAAGATTGGAAAACGTTTATTTGTGAGGTTAGGTGTGGTGCAAGTTACCTATGTCGGCTCCAACCTTCCGCTGGTGTGCGGTCACTAAAAGTTTAGCCGAACAATTCCATTAATGTCTCACAAATTGAAAATAAAACAGTGTGAGGTTGATAGCGGAGGAATTGCTGTGTCGACCTCCCGTCTTCGGAGCGGTCAAATGGGTGTTCATATCTTACATGTGACATACAAAACGTAACTCATTGAAACGTGTTTCATAGTGAGAAATATATTACAGGACACAGCTTGTGAATACTTAACAATATTAATAAATTTTCCAGAAAGAATGTCACAGAATCTCGTTATGTTTCAAATTACATGTAAAAGAGATGTTGAATTAAAGATAAATCTTATTAAATGTGGATTTGAATGAAAGCAATTCAATGATCTTACAGTTTTTGCATTTGCACTTCTTGATGAGTGTTTCGTCTTTGATGTCCTCGTGGCAGGCTTTGCAGTAGTACCAAGCTCTGGAAGTTCGAGAATTTTCCGAAATTTAGTGATAGAATGTTTCTAAAAACATGGAGCCGTAGACGTTAACTGAGTAATGATTTCTATTAAAGTAAAATAAAAATGCTTGATAAAGTATGAAAATACTAAGAGCTTTTAAATACTATCCGCCGGTAGCCGGTGATAGAATATTAAAGAAATACAATATAACCCAAAAGCGAATGTTGATTTGATTACCTGTTGGTTACCTACAAAAGTAACTTTATAGGCACGCAAAGCTGGTCTAACGAATCGTTAAGGTAGGTTCAGTAATAGAGTTAAATTCAACCCATGCTTCATGTTTTTTTTTATATAACTTTACTTTCCTATGTTAAACTTTTTTCCACAAAGCGGTTATACACTTAGATCATTCAATGATACTAACTAAACATTTTTTATATTTGCAATATGTGTCACCAAGAATATATACCTTTTAACTTCATCAGCGGACTGGGCTATGAAGAATCCTTGAGTGTTGGCGTGGATCTTGACATTCCTTGGATTGATGGAGATCTTGCTGTCTGCACCTTCCTCCCCTTTGATCTCGATGGCTAGTAAGAGGAGCTTTAGCTTTGTGAAGCATAACCTGGGGAAAAGAAAAGGCTGTATTCCTTGTTCGATCAAGAAGTCGTTATCGTGAACAAGCATTTTTTTCAGATTAACAAATCAGTGAAGATAGTGCTTAGTATCAAATGCATATTTAAGGAAGTTTTTAAAGTACTCCTACAGTTTTTTTAAAGTACTATGTCATTTTATTTTATTATATAACCGTCACGTAGGTGACGTTTATATATTTAAAATTTTGTAATTTAATTGAAATTACATATTTCATAAGAATAATCTATCAAGTGTCAAACCTCCAGACACAACAGCAATTCATTGTTATGTTGCTTTGACACATGAGGAGTAAATAAATGAACTACATCTACAGACAAAAAATACAATCGATTGGAAATGTTTCGTTATTGTTTTTGTATATTTTTTTAGTAAAATATGGAAAACAAATATATAAAAACTTTCTTTTGTATTTAGTGTAAAATTAAGTGTATGCTTCTTTACTCTCATTTTGATATATGACGAAGATCAAAATACGAGTATTACTTAGTTATATGTTTTTTATTGAAAATATTTGAAAAAGCCTAAAAAGCTCATAATATTGAGTGACAAACACTGCGTGGCAAACAGGACTGGATGCAGGAACAGGAGCCGAGTTTCCGTATCGTAAGCCTTCGTCGTGACCACGTGCCCGAGGAATCTAAGCATGTAAGTAAACTTCGCTATTCCTTCGTTACTCGACTTCGTAGCGCCCAAACAGTTTTAAGTGCTGTTGAAGAGTGAATTTGCTGAAATTGTCTTTTCGTTCACGAAACACGGATCAGCGCACGATAGATAGTCGGATCACTTCGGTGTTCGTTTGTCTATCAATACCTACCCTTTTTTCATCAACGTATGTTTTTTAATCAAGTTGAAATGGACAAACGAGTGAGAGGGTAAAGAAACCTCTTGGAACTTGTTTTTATAAATCAGAAGAAAAAATGAGATTTGAATTATTACTTTCATTTTAAATTTATAAAGTTTGATGTATTTTTACTTATTTAGAAAAAAGGCTAAAAACATGATAACTCATACTCATAAATGGTTTGCTTTTGCATAAAGCATAAAAATAATCGCAAATAGTCACCCCTATCACCTCCTAGCGGCAATACGTCGAATAACCAATAATCCTGTATTTACCTCAGATCATACTATATACCTACATAGTTATACTATCTTAAGTTTTTAAATCGATTGCAATTTTTAAAATATTTTTTTTCGATGTGTATTCACAATAGTATAATTATGTATGATACACATATTAATATTGACATTAAGTTATGACATTAAGTTATTGGATTGTTATTGAATTCATAAATATATATTTTATTGATTTTTTTTTAATTTAATGAACGATTTACAATGACAAATACATGTAATCATGTTACATTTTTATTAAATAAACAATTATTATTATTATTATATTATACATGCGTAAGTATGTCTTGATATTTGTTACTCTAACTGATAAATCCATATAGTTTAATTTTTTTACCTGATAGTGATGATGATGTAAAACATACACACCGGCATATATATATATATACATATAATAATACGGGACAACGTACACACAAGATCTTCAGGTCCCAAACTCGGCAGAGCGTATGATAACCTGATGACTGATTTATATATATATACTATACCACCCAGACGCAGGTCACACGGACATGTTCGTGTTCGTTCCCACACAAATTTTTGACCTGTCCGGAAATCAAGCCCGGGACCAGCAGTTCAGAAAGCAGGATTGCGCCAACCGGTTAGACAAATATAATATTTTTATATCATACTTATATATACTTATGGGATAGTTATTTGTAGCGTGAATTTTATGCAAATATGTTATTTATGCACATAAATGCCTACTTATCGTATGCTACTACTAAATACAACGTTAAACACAAACACAACTTGGATGACAAGCTGAAGTAGGAATAAAGCACTGACATTTAAAGCTCATAGTTAATTTGTATGTATATATTATGTAGTTAAAATTGAGAATAAAAATTAGCATGCAATAAAGCTGGTACAAGTGAATTAAGTCTGTAAAATACACATTGTTAGACCTGGTGTCTTACTGCACTGAAACGAATTCACGGTAAATACTGCGACGGTGATATTGCCAACAGTCCAGTAGGTGGTCTTTTTTTATCAACACGTCTACTAATACGAAATATGTGTTAGGTTTACAAAAATATACTTACTACAGTGGCAATATAGAAATATACTCGTACTAACAAACCTGTATGTAATATTTATTGGAATTCACTACATAGGTATATTATATACCTCTAATTATCTACCCATATAATACTAATAAATAATAATACCCATTCAACATGCACAATCTAATTCTGAAAACCAGAAAATTAATTAGTTCTACCATCCCATGGTACGTGATCTAGGGTTAAAACATTCCGTAGTGCAGACTATCAGCTATAGGATTAGCAACTCGGCACACATAGTCTACGGTGCGGGGTGCGAGGATCGCGGGGGTCTTACTCGCTCGCTTGAGGAAAACTCATTCCCGTGAAGGAGGTCGACAGGGTTTCGGTGTACATCTCGCATCCAGTACCCTGCAGGTAATCGTTCTGCCAAGCTTGTGTGTCGGGGGACTGCAATCAACCAACAGGAAACGCTAAAGCTCGTGCCATGTTAGTCTGACGCCGAGAATCGCTCTAAACACCTCACTCTACGCCGGTATCGCCATCTTTCATTGCCCGATGCCTATATTAGATTTCTATTAGCAGAATTAGGGTCATCCTCCTATATTATCCAATATCTATCGGCTATGTTACCAACAAAAGAGTTATTCAGTGCAGTACCTATGAAGAAGTACAATGAGACTTGAAAAAACACATCCAGATTCAAATCAGAGATAGTAAAGCACGCAAACAAAATTGTACAGTAACACTAATGATGAGAGAAGCTATGCGTTCATAAATCGGTTAGTGACGAGTTTTCCGTGATCGAGGCAGTATGGAATGCTCAAACACTTTGAACAATATGGAAAAGTTTTGATTGCGACGCCGTCTCATGTCTCAGATTGCAAGCAACTCGTTCGCTGCCCACTTACTCTGCGGCGTGTGAGAAGGGCATCCCGAGAAACGTGGTACTTAGCGTCTCGGTGTACATCTCCATCCCGGTACCTCGCATGTAGTCATTAGTCCACTTAGCCATCTCTTGGGACTGTGGAAATGCCGCATTAGATGTTAGAACTTTAAGCATATTCCAAGACTGAAACTTCGAGGGTTTCATTGAAATCTGCTGCCAATTTTTCTCGAGCATGCTCTGTTTTTGAAGACAAATATGTTATTTAACAAGAGAGTAATAGTTAATTAAAGAAAAGCTGACCGTTTTGAAACTCCTCATGGCGAATAGGTTGGCCATCATCGTGGAAAATCCGGGAGCCAGGCAGCTCTGAGCGATAAAACCTAGTTTTAGTTCTGCTAAACAGATTACGTCGTCTCCTTGTTTCCAGTCCCAAGAAGGAATGTTTAGAAGATACGCCTGAAAAAAAAAAGTGAATTATACTTAGACTTAAACAAATAAAAGCTGACAGTACTAGATCAGTTTACCCCGACACGACATGGTATTTATTTTGAGAAATAGAGCTGTGCAGGGTTTTTCGACCTATGAACTGAGCCTAAGATAAAATGATAAGTACCTATGATAAGTAGTAAAATTAGCATTTTCGTATTATTTATTACTCAGTATGTCTTTATGATGAATATATTTTTAAACCTATAGATAATAATTATCAAAACTATACTTCTAGAATAAATTTAAATTCAAGTTAGGTTATGTTGGTAGGTGTAGCTCAAACAAAGACGTAAAGAAAATGGAAAGTTAAAGTTAAATTAAATTTTGGTAAAGTTTTATAATAGAAACTAAATTTCAACATTATTGAACGTACCTACTTATTACTAAAATTAACATCTCCAAATGTTGCATTTTGTTTCATGGTTCGAAGATGTAAGAGAACTAAATGTAAGAACATGTCTCTACGTAGATGACTCTATTTCAATTATATCAAGGTCTGAAGAAAGAGCTGAAAATGGGTATGTGAGCTGTCCATGTACATGTACCACAACCAGCTAGGCCTTTTAGACAACAAAATAAACAAAACATGCCTTTCAAAGACAAATGCTTAATCGAATACAATTGCCTAAAACCCCCTGTACATACCACTATACCATATACTATACCATATGTATAAAATTTTGATACAAATTAAAACTCATAAATAGTGAGGTTCACCTTATTATGATATTGCATCAGCTGAATGATAACCCGGATATCATCGGAATAGTTCTTTATGGATATAACCCTCATTATATTGGCAGCGTCTTCAGCATCAGGATCTTGGCAGTATTTGTTGGCTAGCACCAGACAGGCGTCCGCTTCATGCACCTACAAACATACTTGATGAAAACGATGTACTTTTGCAAAAACACAAAGTATTTTGAGCCTCATATATGCAGATTGATCAGCAATCAAGAATAGTTATTAGTAACGGCAATTGTATATGATCAACAAACTTAAATAAAAGTAGGCATGATTAAAAGTTAAAAAGAAAAACCATGAGAATTAAAGTTTGGAAAAGACGATAATTAAACAGTTTCATGAAATGGAATATCTTTACGTTAGAGTTCAAGTCCAATATACAACTTAATATATCTAGAAATAAGAATAATAACAACACTAACATAAATGTTATTTATATGTACAACACACACTAGAGCGAAATTAGTAAGTATGTATATATCAAGCATGAAAAAGCATGCGTAACTACTGTACAACTAATACACAAAATAAATGTCCACTACGATCTAGTACCAGATTACTAGTTGACTATCGAAAAGACACGGGTATGGTACTATAACTTGTAGTGTACATTTAGGAAGAAGCAGGTGGGTGTCTGACAGTGAAAGAAAATCATGCGAAGATAACAACCATTCCGTAAAGCCATGCTGTTAAACTTACCACAAATGCTCGACAATCGACAACTGTACTTGTAAAATATATAATTTAAGAATGGTAACCCTTTCTTCGGCAGCCATTAATGCCAATACGATGCTAAGGTACAGTCAAATCGATATCGAAGTATTATACGGGCCAGCATCGCATACAACACCCATAATCGGCACATTAAGATATACGGTGGGCGGACTGGGCGCGGCGAAGGAGTCGGAGGGAAGAGACACACACAGCCTCCGGGTCAGTACGGTACAGTGGGTAGCCTTGCTGAGCCGGGGCCGCAAACACTCAGTAGCGACAGGCACAGACAGCGCTCAGGTCAAACATTAGAAGGTACAGCGCAACGAGAGCATCCCGACACAATTAGTGAACGAGCATTGCTCTACTCTATAGAAACCACAGTCTGTACAGATTTAAACCGACACCACGCCCAAATTTTAATCTTTGTGTGCAATTTTACTTACTTTTACCCTCTGAAGGTCGATTGGATTCATAATGGTGCCTTGAAAGAATTCCACAGTAGTAAAGTGTCTCTTGAACAGGCCTTCGAGCTCCAGGTCGGGCGGTTTCCTGTCATCAACGCTCAGTTAACACTACTGACCAAATGTAGGACAGTCCGCCGCCTGTCGTGGTCTTACCATGCATCGCTATTTACCAAATACGCAGTCGTGGGATGATACGGAGGCGCCTCCGGGGATGAGGCGCCACCGAACCATCGTGAGAAGCAAATGATTGCATCAAAATAATCACAAGATAAAATTACGAAAGTGATAAAAACCTACAGTGACTATGAACAGCATCTTTAAAGAAGATATAAATATATTTGTCTTATGCACATAATAATAAATAAATAAAAAATACTGATTCACGTAGACGCGTATTAATGATAAGAACGGCCGTGCGATAATCTAATGCCTGCTCTATTTGTCTTACTCTAACCTTGACACGCTCAAGGTCGACGGCATTCATCATTGTACCCTGAAAAAACTCGACGGTGGTGTAGTGACGCTTCAGTAGACCTTCCAGCTCAAGGTCGGGCTCTTTTCTGAAAGCGTCGTTCGAGCACACATGATACACCACCTCGTGTAAATGTTAGTTACAATGACCATCAGTGTCGCTGTGGTTGTTTTGCCATGACGGCAAAGTAATCAAGATTAAAATTTTAGATTTTCTTCTTTTTTTATTACATCAACTAATCCGATATTATATAATTTAACTACGTGGTATTACTTTTGATAGTTTACATTAGTAATTCTAATGGTTTAATACTGACCTGTGTAAAAAAACAACTTCGACGTCGACATCCTCTCGGTCCTCATGTAAGAAGTCTTTTAAAAAATGGCTTACAGATTCGTATGTTATATGTCCACATACTACTATATGCCTGAAAACATATATTGTGTTAGAGTATCTATTATTAAAAGCAAAGGCAAAAGGTGCATCTACAAAAATATTGCAATTCGAAAATAAAGAAGCATTTATTAGCAGAAGATTGTTCCAAGAATATTTTGAAAGCCTTGTTGCAAGTTCTATCCAAACAGTTAATTTTTTCTTTTAATATTAATATAAAAGCTCAGCTGTCATCAAATTTTAAAATTTGTATTTGCATTTTATTTTAGTAAGCAAAATTCCAAAAAGCTCTTAGAGTCTTAAACAAAGAAAGATAGGAAAGTCAGTATAAAGCAATTCGAAGTTTTATTTAACACCTGGGACAACTAAGATATACTGATCGCTTTAATTTAAAACATATTTAAAACCAGACAGGTCACAACAGGGTTAAATAAAACAACACGTGATAGAAGCATGAAAGAACTACCATTATTAAGTAACAACGTTTTCACTTAGAGAGCCAATTTTAATTAATGACAATTAATTCAAAATCGCGTTTTGATTATGTAACAATACCACGGAACGTTTACAACGTTGTTAGTAACAATAACAATTTTGTGAAATGAAAACGTTGCTATAATTATAACCTCCATAATTTACAGTTATGATGTTCATCAATTTGTGGTTGATCCAAATTTGACTTCCAGAGTAACAACGAGTTCGGTAAAATCGTTAAAATTATAAAACTGTGATCTAGTTTAATTCCACAAAATAATGAACCACTTATCTATGAAGCTCAGTTTCGTTCAGGATTTGTGTATACTATCTACCACACTATAGAAAATAAATATATAAATTATATCGGGAATAAGGAAAGGGGTCTGCTTGCTGGGACTGTATGATACTGAGGGAAAATAAATTATAAACGAGTGGCATTCCTTATTAGGGAAAAACAACTATATTGGAGTGGATTGTGTAAAAGGTAAATGTAACAAGTAGCTATCTAAACACAGTTTCAATGCATGTTTGGTTCATTGAATACTAAAATCGTTAATGTAAAAGTTTCAAAGATTAATTATATATACAATTCAGCTAAGCAGCACTGTGTTTAGACAAATCGTTGCAAAAACACCAAAGCTTGCGTCTCAGTACAGTTGGAAATGTAATGGGATATGCGAGTTGTTTCTTGTAAGTTCAGTGCTCGAATTTAGAGAATTGGTTCAGTTTTATTGAGTTAGTTTGTTGAAAGGGTTAGCTGAGAACAGTAAGTAAGTAGTTCGAGTGTGGACAGTCGAAGTGTCGGTATAATGATGGAGGTTAAAGCTTAACAAGTTAAAACAAACCAAAGAGAAGAGAGAGTCAAACTCACTAAAATCATCACAGAAATCAGAAATAGGTGGAAGAAGAAACATACTGATGCAATGCAATCGCAAAACTACGTACAAACATGCACTCTATTATTCATCTAAGGTGTGGCAAAGAACTGATTCCATTTTCATTAAAATTTATCTCAATATTGTCTACCTTGTATATTGTAAATGACCGCATAAACATTGCAAATAATTTCCAAATTAATAAATTCAAAATTTAGTAAAAATGTCTCGTGTTCACTGCTAGATGATGTTTTTGTAAATGGTAAGTCGACAAACTAAACTAGTTTTGCATTAAAAATGTCCTCAATGCACACAGCCTTGCCACGCTCTATGAATTTACGTAAATACATTACACTAAAATAACCGAGGGGATCGATCCAAAGTACAAACAGATCATAAACATTAAAGAGGGTCAACATTAAGAGTAAGAGTACAGATACATTTACAGAATACAGTCGTGCAGGCAGGAGAGAGGGAGGAGGCGGTGGTGGCACTCACTAGGTACGGGGCACAGGGCACAGGGCACGGGGCGGGCACGGGACGGGCACGGGCAGGGGTACGGCGGGACGTGCTCAACAGCGCCCTCGGCGACGAGCGCACAGTGTGGCGCGCCACAGAGAGGAGCTGTCGAGGCCTCGCTTCGCACACCACAACTCCAACAACGCACTACGGTACGGTACCACTCAACATTTAACTCTCCGTAACTAAGCTTTACGATAAACATTCCTTTACGTACGAATACTAACAGAACATAATCAATAAACCTAAATATATACGACGAGCGATAACACTAGCCACTATCTGCTGTTCGCTAGTTAACTGAACTCAAATCAATTTAAAGGTAATTTATAATATCGACTCAAAAATAAAGACAACTCGCGGGACTCGCGTCCCGCCAAGATAAGTGAGAACACAGAAGCGTGCTAAGAGAGGAAAAGGAAGAATATAGATTTCACAACACGGAACACATTCAACTGAACGGAGTGAAGTCAGCGGCTCACCTGCGTCCCCGCTCATTCTTGAGGGTGCCGCCATACTTGGGTCTAGTGCCGATTAAGTCAATTATCTCTGGGATACAACTGGCAAATATCGCCTAAACGCCGACAGACAAAACAAGACATTCACATTCAATCGAGTGGTGAGTCGTGAGGGTGGTGCGGAAACGAGCCGCCGGGCGACGGGCGCCGGTCTCGGGGCGGCGGCGGCCGGCGGCTCGCTTCCACAGCTCCTCTCTGGGCGGTAGCAGGGCGTTGGGCTCTCTGGCACACGCGAGCGTGGGCGGCTGTTAATGGGGCGCGCGGCCTGCATGGCGCATGGCGTGGCGCTTGGGGCAGTACCGCGTGGGGCAGTACCGCGTGGCACGGCACGGCACGGCGCGGCACTAGCGCGGGGGGGCGGCGCGGGCACTGGCTGTGTGTGATCGTCGGGACTCGTGGCGAGGTGCCGGAGCTAGCGCTACAGCGTGGCGACAGGCATCGTGTGCAAGCGAACAAACCAAACACTACTTCATCGACAGCATTACAAAACTTTACATCGGCTCTCTCCAGATCTAGTCTCGTTAGAAGGATTAAAAAGCTCAAGTTATCTCGAGTAAAATTTACGAAAAAAGGCATGTAGTAGTGCGTCGGTCGACCGCGCGCCTGTCTCTCGTGTTCGGGGAGAGGGGCGCGGCCGCCGGGAGCTAACTCTTCGAGCATGCGCCACGGCACCGAGAGACCGATTCTAGTGAAGGATTAATAAATTTCATTAGCAAACTCCGCATTCAATCAACCAAGATCGAAACCGTGAGAGGTAGGAAGGCAGGAAGCCGCGTGGAGCGGGGGCGTGAGAGCAGGGTACCTGCGGCGGACGTCCTTGTTGTACCGGCCGCCGTATTTGTTCCGCTGCGCCGCCAGCTCCGTGATCTCGGGGATCCAGCTGGCGAACACAGCCTACGATACACAGCAAACACCGAGAGGTGAGTGACCCGCGTCGCCCTCCCCGCGCACCCGCGCGCGCGCCCCGCCCCGCCCGGCCCGCGGCCGCGTACCCTCGCGCTCGCACAAGGCTGTGTGGCTTGAGTGTCGTCTGTCTGCGTGGTGGCTGTGGCTGTGGTGTAGGTGTGCGGGACTTGGGTGCCGTGCCGAGCTACGCTAGCGGCGGGAGCTGTGACCGGCGCAAGCCGTGACAGGACTCGTGACCGGGTGCATGCAAAGCCTAAGGATACATACGCTAACTAATCGATGAACAGAACTTAAAAGAAATCGGTATGTCCGGTTCCTGAACTAAAACGGTGGGCTTTCTATATAGACGCTTGGTAGAGCGCGTTCACAAGTCGTCCGCTCCGACGGGCCGCTGCGGATACGCTCGCCCCGACTCTACTCGCGTGAACTGATCTGATCCGCCTTGTAGAGCAGGGGCAACACGCAGCCGGCCGCCCGCCCAAGAAGACGACGACTGAACACGAGTAGATGACACAATACATCTGACGGCACTGAGCAAGCTTGTTTAGAGGTGATAACCTTACAACTTTCCGATAGCACGGGCGATTCATGACGAGCGAGACGCGCTTCGACAGCACGTCTTACCGCGGGATGGATCGCCTTCACTTTCGGCGATCAATTTATATATCAAACTGATACCTTTTTCCATGTTCACGCTTCAGCTCGCCACTGTACTTGGACCTACTTCCTACCAGCTCTATAATTTCGGGAATGCTACTAGCGAACATTGCCTGCAACAGACCACGGTGTCGATCGAACATCGAGTCTGGGCTCACGCGGACACCATCGCGTGGTGCACGACAATGTCCACCTAGAGTCTCGGTAAGTCTAAAGTGACGCAGAGTCTTAAAGTGTAGCCGGTAGCGGAGCGAAATAAAAATAAAAGGAACGAGTGTGTGTCTACCGGTGATGTGAGCAACTGAACACAGCCAGGCACAGGTGCGGCATGCAGAGAGATCGCGAGGTGGGAGGGTGGGTCGCGGCGCGGCGCCGGGCCGTCGGGCTGGGCCATTAGCGCGGTCGCAGACGCGGACACGCGGACTACAAGCTCGTCTCGTACCACTGTCCCCATTACTCATCTCGAAACTAACGAGATGGACGGCAAGAGATCCTCCGGCGGCACAATAGTGGTGAATTTCACGTAACAAAGCAAAAGAAAAAACAAAAGACACCCATGCGATCGCTCCAAATGAAGCACATTATAGTGTTCGGCGATAGAAAGAGAGCTGTATACGTTCGAGTACAGGCGCCCACGTGTGTGAAGATGGTAAATAACGACGGTGAGGCAATTGCGATTGGCCCCCGGCAGAAGAACCGCCGTTTGGCCCCTCCCGAACGTTAACCGAAATTATTGACATGCTTCTATAATATGGTGCACTAGTCAGGCTTACAATCATTCAACGAGCTGTGCGGTAGTGTACCAGTACGCTTGTCTAGCAAGTCCCATGTGAACTATTGCTTAACCTTTAAATGGCAAGTCACAATTATATTTCCTTTTGCTTTGTTATACATTCAATTATGCAAGGAATAGCAAGCTCAGCGGCTCGATTGGTTTTTAAAATTCACAATGATGAGCATCGTAATGACTACTCTTCAAAAAATATATTAAAACTTGCCTCTCCTTGCAAATATACTCATAAGTAAAATATTCAAGGTTGTAGTGATATCAAGTTAAGTATTTTATCAAATAATATCATTATAGATATGGAGAAACGTATGAAAGTGAAACTTACCAAGCCAACGAGAAGAAAAAATACCAAAAATGTTCGGCCGAGCACGGTATGACAGAATACGTCACCGTAACCTACTGTGGACATTGTGACTATTAGAAAGTACACACATGTCCAATATGATAACTTCTGCGAGTTTTCGAATTCTAATGGATCACCAGAATTTTCCAGCTGAAACAGGCAATTTGAATTTTCTGTGTATAAATTACTTTACTACATATTTGTATTGTATTTTTATATACCTACATTATGAACACTCAAAATTTACGGGAACCTAAATAGTCGAACAAAGGGCATTCAATTCGCCAAATATGATTTTGCCCATGCATATCAGCAGATGGCGCTACAAACGATATTATTTCTTAGATTACTTATATATTGGACGCTTTTTAGTTTGATACGGCGATATTGATTTTGTATTATTTAAGTAGTTGATATGGTTTTCGACGCCAAGTAATATTGTTTTGATTGTAACTTATTTACGTGCGTATTCAAAAGATATATTCTGGATGACCTTTTCTGGATAAAAATATTTATAGTGAATGTTATCAGTTCAATAAAGTACCGTAAGTAGTAAATAAAAGTTTAACGTGGTTTAAGTATAGAAAACGTACTCGTATTTATGTAGACAACAAAAGGTTTCTATGTGAAACCTGGGCCACTAGTTCTCTATGCATTATAGGTAACGATTATAATTATATTACAAAATAATATAATGCTTACCAAATGAATAATGCCGGCGGCAGTGAGCCACACAGATATAAATATAGAAACTAATTGCGCCAACCGAATTGAACTCGATGTCTTTAATATATTGAGGTATTGCAAAATATCAGGCACGGTCATTAAGCGTAGAGCTCTGAGAAACCTCAACCCTGTAAAAGAAATCCATTTGAACATGGACAAAAGTAAAAGCCATGATCAGAAAGTATATGTTATCAAAAGAAATATTCAGTACGAAAACAGTTCCTAAGAATACAAATCATGTATATATACATGAGTGTATTCTTTTACTGAAGATTTCAAGTCTCAATACTGAATAACATGATCATCAGATGCATTGTAACTCACCTATCCATGTTCTATCCAAGTATATTGATACAAATGATGGGGGTATCGTGAAATAATCTACAAATGAATACATTTCGAGCATGAACCATAGTTTGTCACTAGCTGCTATAAACTGAAACAGAAGAGGTAACACCAATTATGAAATCGCATGCAACAAACATTTGAATGCCAAACATTGGAAGGATACTTACTCGTATAAAAAAGTAGACCATAAAAAATATGTTAAAGGCAAGGTCGATTTGCTGAGTAATATTGTCACTCCATTTCTGGCATCGCTCCACGTCTTCACTGAAATTGTACACGTGAAGCATAGGTAACAACACTACAACATAGATACGACAAACAGTAACATGTCACGGGTAAGCCACTGATCAGCTGATAAAATAAAAAAAAGCACATATAGACTAGTTGCAGCAAACGTTAGGACCACATTAATTTTATTACAGATGGACTCACGTATTCCTTATGATTCCAGCATTATTGCAAGATTATTTCAATTAATACATTGTAGCAACTTAATTCAATTCATATATGAGATACAGAAATTAAATTTACCTGGACGCGTCAATGAAGTAAATGATGAGCGACGCTATACTCAGAATGAACACCAATACTACCTGCAACATAGAGAAGAAAATTGGTTACACAAAACTTACTAAATATATTTAATACTAGCTGATCCGCCAGCGGCTTCGCTCGCTTGGTCTTGGTGTAGTGGTGGATGTGCCGTTTTGGAACCTCGACGTCATGGGTTCGATGCCCGGGTTGTACAGTTTGGGTTTTTCTGAGAAAGAATGGTATTCTCAATAACAGTCCGGAGACTGGAACAGTGCCCTGTAGATGGCAATAGGCTCGCCCCTATTACATGATCACATGACTGAAAACATATATGGCGAAACAATATATAAGCACAAGTATCGATTGACTCAAGACCGCTAGACTGATATTACCGCCCCGCGATTTCATCTCCGTGGTGATGGATGGTGATGATGAGGAAAGTATCCTATTCAAATACCGCTGCTTACCCCTTCCTACCTGGATAGTAAGTTTAGGCTGTAGGATGTTCCTGATAATCTTACATAAATACGTACACCCTAAAAACATAACTCTTCTCTGGCAGCCGAGTAAAAATATTACTTAAATAACATTGTGCCTATATGCCCTGTTAAGATGCGATACGAGTATTAGTCACACCGTGTAATTGATACTAATTCATATTCTACAGGTTTAATTGCAAAGTCAAATACACTTCCTACACCTAGATCATCAATCCTTTTAAATCATCTCTTCATGTCTCATCATTAATATTCATGAGCCTTCCACGTGTTTTGGTGAATCAGAACCTAATAAATAGTCACATATAAAACCATGACACGAAAAGGAGGTGCATTTATGATAGACATGTTTTGATTATTTCGTAACATTCCGTTCGTTTTTTATGCTCGAGAATATTTCCAAACACAATGTAAAAGTTCCACTACCAAAGTATCGAGATGTTACCTTCTTCCTAGGTATCAAAACCATACTTAAAATAAACCACTGCAAAATGCTACAGTTACGCCCACTCAACCATTTTAAAATTAAATCATTTTACGGATGTTTGCGTCAAAGTCCAAGAGGGGAAGCTGGGAATTGCATCAACTTATACTTGTCACTTAAGTGGTCCCGACTTGGCAACTTGCCTGAAACTTTTAGGCGTATAAGTGGAAAGTAGGTACGGACTTTTAGATACAATCGCTTTATTTGTCAACTTCCAATTGATTTCTCATCGCAATTTATAACCAAAAACATAAATATCTATTTATTTGAAAGCCCTATTAAAAATATTAAAAATCTTTTTTAATCTAAGTATACCAACATGTGATTACTTAAGTATACTATGATTATTAATTATTATACTTAAGTGATGCATGTGGTTGTTACTTTTTTTAGGTAATATTAAATGAAGTTATGACAGTTCAAGATAATGGAGATGTGCGTTTTTCGAATGGGTATGGTCGTAAGATGATTTTTGGTGAGTCGTAATTTTACTTTTTCGACAAAATGTAATACCTCAGGTTGCACATGCTTAATTCTTGTTGACATGATGACTTTTTGGTAGGTTATTCTTGGTTGTGACTAAACGAAATTGATTCAGCTTCCTTTTCTGTCAAAATACTGTGTTCATTGATACCACGGCGTTAATTGTTGGTATTTTGTAGGTCTGTGTTCACAAATTTTTCAGTTCTTATAATTACGATTTCCAAACGCTCACGCTTGAGAACTTGCGGATAAGCATTTCATTGTGTCTGTTAAATGTCATTTTAATTTGTTTGTTATTAGCATGCTAAATATGTAAGTGCCCAAAACTAAATTTAATAAATAAATATCTCCCAATCGAATTAGCTCCAAAAAAGAGACAAATCACATTTTTGTTTATTGAATAACTCGTTTATTTTTAATTTGTCTAATAACCCGAAAAATTGTTAAATTAAATTGTTTGGTAGGATCGACATTTAGTGAGTTTTTACTTTGTTTTTAGCTTGTCTTTGGCCTAAATTGGGAGCGACGAGCTAAAACATTATTGTGTTTATATCGATCAGACGAATAAATGTGTTAATACGTGATAATGTAATGATAACAGTTAACCCCCTCAAAATTATTAAAACCAAAATTGTAGACAATTTCATTCCAAATAACATAGTTAAAATTTTTCATGTAAATTGAAAATAAACAGTTATTAATCAAACAAAAATACACTCTCTCTTTTGGGTATAGATCGGAAAATATCGATCGTAGTAAAAAAAATATAAGAACCAAAGCTGTAGGAAATTTAATTTTAAACAACTTTTATTACAAGCATTTTTCGTGTGAATTTGTAAATAAATCAGTTCTTTAAGAAACAAAAATTGAACCATAAAATTATGATTGTGGATGACGCAACGGATCGAGACCTTCCAACAAATTCCGAAGGAAAATTGCTACTTATTGTTTTTAGGGTTAAATCCTATTTCGACTGGGCTATCCTACCAGTCAAAAAATTGCACCAAACCTAAGCTGATTTAATTGAATGTGATTGTCAATCGGATCCAACATACTAAAAAATAAAATGACTACATCACCTATGTGATAGCCATTGAACGCAGTCAGTTCGCGTATTGTTATTAGGCTGTGCTTCCGAATTAAAAAAAAACACAGAAAAGTTAACATTATGTCGACACTTGCTCGCAACGGTGCAGTACCGTATACAGATCAAGTAATAAAAAAAGATTGTTTCGAGAGTCTGTTTAAGCCCGACGCGCAGCGGAGGCCTTAAAGGAAACTCGAGAAGTAGTGATTTATACTATACCAACGAGGAAAATTTAATAGATACCTTCCTTCACTAGAAAATAATTGTTATCTGGAGCATTTTGTAAGCAAAGACAATTGTTTTCTGGTGACTTCATCATTATAAAATCGTCACTTTCACTATCAGGTGACATTTTGGAAAATTATTAGAATAACTAAAAACTTACTGTTAAATTATCAATTTAGTAAAAAACATAGTTTAAAAAAACAATTTTTAATATTTAACAAAATTTTGTGTGATTATTAACAAGTGTGATATAAAAATATAATTTGACCACGAAATATCGCAAACAGAACTTTCAAGTTCTAAAACTCTGGGGGAAATTGTAACTGATGTCGGTATTTATGGCCTTTAAGTAAACTCAGATAACACACATCTTAATTTTTAATAATAAAGGTAATAATGTTATTATATGTAAATATATATAATAATATTATCTGAAATACCTAATCTAATAAACCAAAATTCTACAGTTAAACTCAGCACAACATGCGAGGCAGCAGCATTGTCTTAAGGGATGCTATTATTGGCTTATAACACAACTCGTGGCAGTGGTGCACGCAGCGTAAGCGTAATCCAGTTACAGTTTTATCCAATTATGCAGAAGCGTGGTGGTGTATTATGGAAGTATGCCAGCAGGCTGTCATAGATCAAGGTTGTTCCTTGACTTGAAGAAGATTTGTTAGAATCAACTTCTAGGCTTTCACCTTTGTTGCGCTTCAAGGCTTAAATAGGTACTCAGATAAACTACTGCGTCACTGTTCTGTGGTTAAGGAGACTCGTATTAGTTATTAGCAATGCTAATTTCTATAAGTTACTCTTAGCATTTGTGTAAGAAGCAACCGTGTTCGACCAAATCTTTGATCATATAAACAAGACGACAATTTTCGGTAATATTTAAGTAATTACATTTTAATAACTATTATCAGTATAAGAGTTTCTGAGTAGGTACAGCAGGTGACATTACTAACCGAGCGAGCGAAGCGTCTCTGCTTTATTTTTCCAAATTGATTTTATCTGTCCGTATGTTTGTTGTATTAGGTCGTATGTACGCCTTCCTGTACATGTCGCATTTTTGAACCAATTTGACGAAACTTGATATACCTAATACATGTTCTACTACCTATTTAATAATTTTTTTGTCGTCTTCGTTTTTGATTTTTAGGAGGTACTTTTCCTAACAAGCGAGGGAAGTTTGTTACGGCGCTATTTACCTAGCAATTTTGATAAAGTTTGGTATACATTAGGTACCTGGCTTTAAATATGAGCATAATCTCGAATATAGTCAAGTGGTTACCGAGATAATAGGTTGTAAAGTACTGCGAAAATTGCCGCTTATAAAACTAATTAAAGTAAATAATAATTATATGCTAGCCTTAGACAAAATAAAAAAGTCAAGACAGAATGTTGCGAACAGAGAAGTGAGGCCGGGTAAAACTACGCCTCGGCGTGTCCATACATATTTACATACAAAACCTACAACGAAACTACGCCTTGGCTCGTCAGTCGAGCTGTCGCAGCGTGTGGAAGCAACACGTAAAGTTTTAATTTATTTATAATTAATTATAATTAAAATAATTAAATATATTTATTCATTTAATTTAAATTTATTAATTATTGATTAATTTTCAATAACTTTAATTTAATTTGAATTACCATGACAGTACCGAGTCACGCACATGTAGTTTAGAAAACCTCACTTCTCTATTCACAACATTCTATCTTGACTTTTTTATTTTGTCTGAGATGCTAGCGAAGTCTCCTGTTCGCAGAATATAAATAAAGAAATAGTTAATAAAGAAAACTAATAATTGTTTTGAACAATTGAATTTGAACTAGGATAATACGCGACCGCAATGAAATGATTTGAAATGAAATGATATATTATTATGGTTTACAAACCTAAATAATATATAATAATACAAACCTATATAATACACTTTCACATAATATCAATAGCTAAGATGCAATTCGACTATGTTACAGACTACTGTGAAGTTAAAAGTAAGCAATATAGCATGCATGCCTTTATTTATATATTATAATTTTTTATTATTTTTAATTATAATGTCAAGTTCATTAAAGTTCAGACACACACAAATGTATAACTGCCTTGCGATTCTCTAAGAACAAACATTAACTTGGAACAAATGACGAGATGACAAGAAACGTTGGAAAAACAACCTTATGCACAAGGGCGATCTCTCATAAAGTATTTGACATCGGTGAGCTCGTCGACGAATCATTACAGAATCGCACGGCTGATCTCATTGCCCAACAATCCACAGATGAGCAGTACATACGTAATTATTTATATTTAATAAGTTGTCATTTTTGAACTAAACATTTCATCACAATTCCTACTTATGTAACTTCATCATCCAGGCTATTATTCAGATTAGAGACAAATTAAATCGTGCAATGCGTCCCGCTTGGTGTTGTTGGAGTATTGCATATTATGGTAATATAATAAAAGGAATTTGTGTGTAAGCAAAATTTCTCTCTAATATTGTAATGTTTGGTCACGCTAAGCAGGCGTTAGTGATTTAAAAATCGTATAATAAAAACCATGAGTCCTATAATTACTATAGCAAACACAAAATAAATTATCAACGTTTTTAGTTTATTAGACCTAGCTTTTTCAGAGCATTTCTCGACTTCTATCTTCAACAGAATTTATGTTATCGAATATCGTGTTCGAAGTAACAAACCTAAATAATTGTAGATTACAATTGAAACAAGAGACGCAGTAAAAACTATTGATCTAAATAAACGGAGCAGTGAGAGGATGAACATTCCTATTCCGGAATTTCCTTTACGCCGAATTGTGTCAGAGCGGTCTTAAGGTAATTTTAATCGAAAAACATTCGTTCTTTCAATACTATCCAAAAGTAAAATATTCCCGGAAAATTAAATATGGCATCAAGTGACCCAGATTTTGTCTGCCATCGCTACTTATGTATCTAAAAACTTAGAGTTGAAAATAACTTAACTTTTTTCGAGTACAACCTAGACTTTATAATTAGAAAAGAAGAAATTGTCATTCATCAATGATGATATCATTAAAATAGGCGAAACACTTTTCCGTTATTGCAGTGTTACCCAAGAACGGCTGGACTGAATTTGATGAAATTTATATGGTACTTATTATCTCGAAAGTATACTCTAGCAAACAAACAAATAATCACCAAATCGAATCATATACGACGAGGTTATCCGCAAACACACATAAAAAAAGTGTATACACTCCAATTGAGAAACCTCCTCCTTTTTTTGAAGTCGGTTAAAACTATTTTATATGACACAAAAAACTGTAATATTTTTTAGTCTAATATCTTTGACATAGAAGATAAAATGTAAACATGCATCAAACAATCTCTCATACACTATCTATCTACTAATGGATATTTAATTTGTAAATACATTTGTAACTGATTAATAAAATTACAACAAACCAAACTACACAAATAACACAGCGCATAAAATCCGCACCATTTAGATTTTTAAGTATTTATTTAATAATTCATGATTATGATTTCCCGCGCCGTCAAAAAGAATTATCAAAATCGGTTGAGCCGTTGCGTAGTTACGAGCGGACATAGGCACATATCACACAGGTCAAACCTTCATTTTGGGCTTTGCCGCAGTCGGTTAAATACTAGGCTGTCCTAGGCATACATTTTATAATGTAGTAAGTAATTTTATTAAGGTAAGGTACTTTTCATGAAAGAAGCAGAAAATATACTTTTTGCTCCGGTTTAGTACTGTGCGCTTTATTATGCCCCTTTTGTTTAGGTATCTCAAAAAATAATTTATGCTTTCTTAACGAAGCAGAAGTCGATTTCCTTATAAATTGCGAACATGTCGTCACTTCCAGTCTCTGCGTATAAGATAAACATGTGAGCATGGAAAAATCCGAAAAATTGGGTCACCTAAATTCATAATAGGAGACCGGCATGATTCCTGAAGGCCGATCGATCCTTTAGAAAAAGAGGGCTGCTGATATCACGACATATTTTGGGATCATACTGATTGAATAAAAGTTATCTACTTATAATAAACGTAAATGCATTTCCGTGTAAAAATAAAGCAAGAATATAGACTCAAACAGTAAAGCTTTGCCATGAAAGTGACTACTGCGCTTCAAGGCTTAAATAGGTTCTTAGCTAAACTATTGCGTTACTGTTCTGTAGTGCCAGAGAGTCCTATTAGTTATTAGCAATTATAATTTGTACATGGATCGCGATTTTAGAAAAATACGCATCTTCGGACGGTATTCGAAACTGCGTGTTCCGACAATCCTTGTCAGACGCCATGACCACTACGCCACAGACGCATACCGTCCGGAGAGACAGTGAGTTAAAATTCGAAGTTTATAACCATCTTAAGGGGCGGGACTAGTGGATTTCTATGTCATCTGACAAGAATTTTAGGAATACACAGGTTCGAATCACGTCTGAGGATGTGCATTTTTCTCACTAAAATCGCAATGTTTGGTCTCGCTATGCAGGCATTAGCACTTTAAAAGTCATATAATAAAATAAAATATGGATCACTAGTTTATGCGATTAGTACTTCAAGTAGCTTATTATCTCCTCCGAAGCCATAAAATCTATCATTACATTTCATCACCCTTGACGGTATTTTTGTCACATTTCACCGTGACGGTCGCCCAGCACGTCTATACTAGACGATCGAGTCGAGATAGAGCCGTCAAAATGATAGGTTGCTTTTGACTAAGCTATCAGATACCGACACAATGTTTGACAGAACTGTCATCATTACGATTTTAACGTAGGCCGAGATCTGTGCTCTGCCCAAGAATATTACGCTTTTTCATCCGCGCGGTAATGGATGATGATGATGATGGTGAAAAGTATCCTATGTGTTAATCCAGTGCCTCAGTAGATGAGGCTACCTCCATACCAAATTTCATCAAAATTGGCCTCGCCGTTTGAGTAAAAGAGTAACAAACATCCATACATCCATACTCACAAACTTTCGCGTTTATAATATTATTCGAAAGTAGGATTGAGTTACTCTGAGGATTTTTTAAGAAGCAACCATGTTCGAACATTCTTAATCTTTGAACACTAAAATAAACTAATTGAAACATATAAACAAAATGAACATTTCCGCTAATTGCAACGAATCTATTGATTAAAGACAAAAGTATGATTAACGTTAGCTGTAAACTTTTTACTTGTGTTCATAGCGCTTGCAACAAAGCCGAAAAAACAGATACTCAAAAAATACAGCGTATCAATATCACCTTTTTAATGTCAACCTTGCTCTAAGAATTAGTGTAATGACAATTATTAATTAGCGACAAGGGCTTGGCAAGTTTTGTGACTATTAATTTATCGAAATGTTCCGACCTGACGTTCCGTGTGCATACAAGGATGCCTGATGATACATAGTATCTATAAGATATAATTTATAGCAAATGCATAATCAGCCCATTACGTTTCCAGAACGAGTATGCACCAAAACAAAATCCAGATCTAGTCGGTCAACCTGGACTACACAGTGGAACAGACTATACCTAAATAGTTAAAGTGTTGGAGTTTTCTGGCCAGCCGAATGACTCTGAGATAGCCTAAATACTGTTTTCTAAGACAACAACCGGAAGTGCATTCCGTTTATAATTTTACTCAACTTAAAACCAAAAAAACAGTTACGAACGACTAGCTAAGCTCTGCATTGGGAGCTATTCTAATCAGGGCTGTTGGAGGCAGTTGGAAATACATGCCTTCTGAGCTATCGCAAACTATCTGAGCTGGTCCCGGGTAAGCCCCGGATATCCGTACAACACGTAGGTCATACAGGCCAAACATTTATGTGCATGAGCATGTCTATTTGATTTGTGTCTGGGTGTATAATTCGTCGGCTTACTGCGAATTAATCATTAAGTGCACCTGATACAACAGAAGGTTTTGTCTCGACGAGTTCTCCAATACGCAAAAACTCGTTTATTTTTAGCTTTCCTAAATTATACGTTTATGACTTTGTAATAAAGTCAATAATTTCAGTTTTGGGTGCACTGTTTTCTCTAAACTCATTTGCTTACACTAACAGGTTTTACCAACCACAAAAAGTAACAAAGATGCATTTTCATTGGGTGTTTTTTGAGTAGCGTCAACACTGATTTTGCCCATATTATCACTATTTTCTTATATGTTTGTCATTATTTAAAAAAAACGTTTATTGTCGAGAGAGTTTTAATAACTTAAAACAAGACGGATTGTCAAGTAAGTACAAGTTAAGTTAGAGAAGGTTTATATTTTGAAGTTTAAAAAAGAAAAGATTGTTTTGTAAACTTATTTAAGCAAAAATATTTGTTTTAGAATGAAGTTGTATAATTTACAAGGTGTTGTTAAGTATTTTCTAATTTCACATCATTTTAAACTCCTAAATCTCAAAAAGTCACTAATTTAGTTTTTTAATTTTTTTTATGAATACTGATTATTTTGATTTCAGTTTAATTATGTTCGTTGTTTTACTGCTCGCATTCCCTCCATATTTATGATATGTTTTTTTTTAAGTTTTGTTGTTGCTTAAGTTAAAAAAAAACAAAAGTAAATTATTATTTCTCGAAAGTTTGGTTTATGTCTGTTACTAAGTTCTTGCAGTAAGCCGACCATATGTATATATTGTACATACTTAGTATGTTTAAAGTCATCAGGTTACCATAGTACAGGCTCTGCCTAGTTTTGGATCTGAAGACCTTGTGTGGATGTTGTCCCATATTATACTATTAGATAGACATGTTTAACTAATTACAATAAGGAGGTCCCTTGTGAACAGTAAGTATGCAACTTATTTAGAATATGATGGCATTACCACAGTACCAGGATTGTACAGTGCTGTGATCACGAAGTCATACACCTACAGTACAAGTTCGGTAATCCGGCACTCAGGCAAGAGTGCTGGATAAGTGGAAAATATGGATTATTTTTTGTTTCAATGTTTTTCCTGATATATAAGCGTGAGCTTTGCAGGGTACTGTAGAAAGTAATGTGTAGATGTTTCTTATTATTTTTTTATTCCTTTTTCCTAGGTCCATTAAGTCTTACGAAGAGGGGTATTAAAATACAAATTAGATGGTGGTTTTAAAAAAAAATGGTGCGTAAAAAGACACCAACGACGCTCACAAGTTTATTGAAGAAAGTGAAATTGAGTGAAAGCAAACCTTATGCGCGCGCGGCTGCGTTTTTTTGTGTCGGATTACTGCCGTGCGATTCTGTAATGATTCGTTGACGAGCTCGTCAACTAACCCACGGATTTTTTATTATTTTTTTCGTTATTTTTAAAAGGGGTTTTGTCACACAGTGACCATTTCACCCCCGTACACACATAATACACATAAATACCCCAAACAACGAAGTAGATCTAACCTTATTCTTATTAAAAAGCAGTTTTATCGCTATAAAACCAGGTAGAACAACTAAGCTAAAATGACAAAACATTTGTTTAATGCAGAGAGTTCGTCACTTCCTTAAGTAGGTGGTTAGATACTTTCGACACAAAACGCTTAATAAACCTATTAATTACTATGACTAAACTTAATATACTATACCCTAACTACTTAACTACCCGTAAATATAGTTTAACAAGCATCTCAGCTTCCTCGGAAAGAGGGGAAGCCAAGATGCTGTTGCAAACCCCTACACTATGATCATAGATAAAGCTTATGTCCCGTCGTTGGGCCTCATTCCGAACACACTCCGTCAACACATGATGCACGTCTTCCTCAACATCACACTCCAAACTGTTAGGGGAATCTGAGATTCCCATTAAGAATTTAAACTTGTTTGACGGAATATGTCCGGAGCGAAGTCTAAACAATGATACAATACTCCTTCTATTGAGTTCTTGTTGTTCGAACCACGGGTACCGAGGAGGTCGACATTGGATAGTCTTATACCATACGCCTTTTGTTAGTGACCGCTCATCAAAGTCAAATACTTTATGAGATATCGCCCTTTTACACAAGGTTGTTTTTCCAACGTTTTTTGTCATCTCGTCATTTGTTTCACGGATGTTGTCAAAGATGCAACGATGTTTGCTATTAGAGAATCGCATAGGTATGGTGTAAGTCAGCACACATCCGAACTAATATTATAAATCCGAAAGCATTTGTACGAAAGTTTGATTGTTTGTTAGTTTGTTTGTTACACATTCAGGCGTAAAGGGCTGAACGGAACTCAATACAATTTGTCAGGAAGATACATTATTTCCTGGGGATATCGATTATGATTATGTTATTTGCCAATTATGACCGATGGCGAGTAAGTACAGATTAAAGCGTGTAAAGCACCAGTGGGCCGAGCACGAAAATCTGCTTAAGTGTAACGTAATCGTATCGTTTACGTATTCAGTACACACTATGAGTTATCCGTGCCTCTAGATAAATGACAGTTTGTACTAAATACGTTAACGATGCGATTACGTTACACTTAAACAGATTTTCGTGCTCGGCCCTCTGCACTTCTTTCCCCCAAAATGTTATTAATCATTACTTTTTCAGATGACCCGTTCGTTAGTTATCGTTGAACATAAAACAAACATACTTACAAACGCAGATTCATCCAATTGATATAAATAAGAAACATACAAAGAACTCGCGTTGCATGTTCTATAAAACACTATAAGTAGGTACAATTATTTTTTTATCAGAAAAACTGAGGAATTATAACTCCGATTTAAAGTGCTTCTGCTCTGTTATCACACGCCTTTAAAAAGCACTTGCTCTGAAGAATTTCAAATTAAGTTCACTGTGCTCATGCCACGAGATATACGATTGGCAATGAAAATGTATTATGTCTGGTGGAAATGAAGATAATATATCAGCGGAGCGGTAACGAGGTGTCAACGGGCTGTTTCAACTTTAAACAGTTGGATATTGCATTGGTCTCTAATATAGGACTTGCATAATTAGTTTAGAGAAATTCGGTGTTCCTAAACTCTTACGCTTAAATAGCTTACACAATAGTAGATTAATTTACAGTTACTATGTTTATATTTGATGACGTTTTTTACTATACGATAGATTAAATTCATAATAGTTCCATAATAGTAGTTTATGCAACTGTCATATAATAGAGGGTATTTAAACATGAGTGTAGTTTTTTGAAACGAGCCGAGTTTCAAAATAAGATTACACGAGTGTTTTAATACCTAATTATATACACTACTTTATTTAATCTCATGACATTTTTGCTAAAGTTTTATCCCACAAAATATTACTCAAATTCGTATGTACAAAATAGCGCCAAAATTGAAAAAATCTTCTTCTTCTTCTTGTTTGTATGGCTTGTGCGGCGTAACCACAATTTTGCCAATATCAGTGGAAAAAGTCTGTTATTGGTCTATTGGCTCGGAACCAGCGCGTTGCGCGCGCAGCGCGCTCACCTCAGATAATGTGTACTTAAATTGAATTGAAACCTCCCTGGTCGGGACACATTGTACTTTAATAATTAAAAAAATGTTTTAAAGCATTGTTTTGTTAGGAGAATAATGCTACAAATTTATTAATTTTCTTAAAGAAGTAAGTATGTAAATAAAATATGCCAATAAAAGTCTGTATTTAATTTCATAATTAGAATATTACCGAATGAGATTATATAAAAATAATTATGTACGGGAATAATCTGGCAAAAGATATGTGCATTCTCGTTTATACATCAAACATATACTTCTATATGTATATAATATCGGCGTTATAGAGCAAGATAAACATAGTTATCGAATATGCAAATACATATTTAATTCTTGATATTTACTTTTTTGTGAATGCATAGTTACTACTTTTGCCGAGACGCGGTCTCCACTCTACTCTCTACTCTCTCGGCAAACGTAGCGTAGGACGTCCTGAGGCACGGTGGAGTGACGATCTGCGCGAGACGGCTGGCAAAAGTTACTACTTTCCTATAAAAGGAGTTATAATTTTTATTACCCCTGTATACCTAAAAGGATGTCCCAAGACTATTAGAGGTCATGAAGGGAAAGTACCATAAATATTGTAGATAGGATATTTAGCCGAAAGGAGATTTTATTTTATTTTAAAAACTTAGTAATACTGCATTCAGAGATTTTCTAATAATTATTTGCTTCGTCTGAAAAACAAAGTGACAAAAAATGTGGAAAAAAACACCCCGTATTTTAATGTACGTATATATAATGGCAATCGAATGGTCGTACTAGGTATGGTCGTTAAATATGTACATCGTATAAAAGTCTGCACCGCGTCCCATAATAAGTGTAAGTGAAAGAAAAGAGGGTACCTACAATTTACTTAGTTTATGAAACTTACGTGTAATCTAGCAACATACCTACGCATATAAGGAACTAGCTGCGCCCCACGGTGTAGCACTGGAACTCGTTTATGGTATTAGGAAAATGTACAAGCACGAATCACTGATGTTAAGTGGTAACCTCTGCCTAGATCAGATGCATTTCCTGTCAAGTGTCGAACTGCACTGCGCCCGTAACCCTGAGACATTAAGTTGTTAAGTCTCATGTGCTTGTAATTTAGCCGGCAACCATACCTAACCAGACCTTACCTTTAACCAAAATGCATTATTGCTAACATTACTGCTTCTCGGTAGAAAAAGCTAAGTTTGGTATGTTTTTCGGGATAAAAGGAACTGAATAAGTATATAATTACTGATTATTGAATACAGGTCCTGGAGGCAATAAAGGCATCATCACTATTGGCAGAAGGAATGCGCAGCGTATACCACACATGCATATGTACCCGCTAATTAACTCTGCATTTCTGTCGGAGGCTGCTTTCCTTGAGTTTCTATCATTCTACCAACTAAATTTAAATCTACCTTCATTTTTATAAAGTTGTATTCGTTATCGACCTTAAGCATTGAATTGCTTCTTGTAATGGTTATGGTTAGGCTATGCTTATATTTCTGTAATACCTATGTATTTACGGAAAGATTTTTATTTATATTTATGGATATTTGTAATTTACTAACTACTAGTTTTGGGCAGTCGTTTAGGTTAACCCTAGTACGCTGCTGAATTGCTTTTCTATTTGTACTATGATGTGTAAAATTACGATTTGCCTTGTATACAATATAACGTTGTAGAATTAGTTTAGTTATGTAGTACCTATCGAAATTATAAAATTAATATAACCTTTACTCAATTCCGTAGAGCTGTTTCCACGTGATCTAAGTCAAAATCTTTCGAATGTATAGTATTACTACAAATTAATTAATTGGTATTATTAGTGGTTAGGTGTGACTAGGAAGATAGGTACATACTTGGTAATTATGCTCGCTGTGTGCTTCCGTAGAAGTAGAGCTCTATTGTCCGTCTACAATGCTACTCAACGTGCTTTGTACGGACGCCATTTGCACTGCAGCCTAAATGGTAATTTGGTTGTTGCTTATTAAAAGGTTTTGTTTCTGTTGACTATTATTTCTGTGTAGGACACGTCTGGCACTTGTGCGAGATGATCGATCGAGCTTGTTTCGCATTGTGGCCAATGATGTTATATATAAACGGAGGTTAAGGAACTAGTTAGACTCATTGATTGTGTGTTAAGTTAAAAAAAACAAAAGTAAATTAATATTTCTCGAAAGTTTGGTTTATGTCTGTTAATAAGCTCTTGCAGTAAGCCGACCATATGTATATATTGTACATAGGTACTTAGTATGTTTAAAGTCATCAGGTTACCATAGTACAGGCTCTGCCTAGTTTTGGATCTGAAGACCTTGTGTGGATGTTGTCCCATATTATACTATTAGATAGACATGTTTACCTAATTACAATAAGGAGGTCCCTTGTGTACAGTAAGTATGCAACTTATTTAGAATATGATGGCATTACCACAGTACCAGGATTGTACAGTGCTGTGATCACGAAGCCATGCACTGCAGCCTAAATGGTAATTTGGTTGTTGCTTATTAAAAGGCTTTGTTTCTGTTGACTATTATTTCTGTGTAGGACACGTCTGGCACTTGTGCGAGACGATCGATCGAGCTTGTTTCGCATTGTGGCCAATGATGTTATATATAAACGGAGGTTAAGGAACTAGTTAGACTTATTGATTGTGGCCCTATAGATACTAAGTTGGGAATAGGCTCGCTCCCAGCTACAAATGTCGATATAGATACTCGTAGATACTTTTGGATACCTCTACGTGTCACTAAATGACATACATTTATATAAAATTGATATTTTTCTTATCATATTTTTTTAATCATTTTATAGAGAGAAAAACTCACATCCTCGGACGGGATTCGAACCCGCGTCTTCTGACTCTCGTCTGAAAATTCGATGCTCGGACCAGAACCTCTGTGGCCTAGTTGGTCAATGGCGTCTGACACGGATAGTCGGAAGACGCCGGGTTCGAATCCCGTCCGAGGATGTGAATGTTTCTCAATATATTATATTACAATATTTGAGATCGCTAAAGCAGGCGTTAGTGCTTTGAAATATATAATATTTTTTTAATCATTTATGTATTTAGCAACAAATACATACTTAAGACGTTCTACAGGTTTAAAGAATTTTTAGAATTGAAAATTTTACACTTAGTTAAAATCAAACATTACATATTTTTTATAATTTTAACGTTATTATTCTTTTGAATTTTGAAAATGTATAAGTATTATTATTAATATCAAATTGATAAATAATGTATAACTTAATATTATTATAAAATGTTGATGCTCTTATTATCCCAGATATTATGTTTAATAGTCTACGATTATTAAGAACTTAGTGTTACTTTTAAGTAATGTGTTCTGACTATCTATTTTCTATATTTTTATCGTAAATTTACTATCTATTGTTCGGTTGACATATTATTGTATTTCTTTTTCTTTTTTATATATCGCTGTATTGTTGTTGAACTCTTTTTACGGTTGTCATATTATATTTAAATTTTGACGTGTATATAATATATAACTGAATTTAATAATAATTTAACAATAAAATTATTTCTGGTTATGATTATTGATTATGATTCTAGATACTGAATAATACAATACTTTTTCAGTTGTAACTATTGTAGCTAAGGTGCCTTAGATAATAATATGATCAGCGTATTACGTTCTGTTACTGCTATGGGGTGGGACACTCGTCTTTCCAAGAGGAAGGCTCCTCTTGTAAAGAGGAGTGTGGGTCATAATTAATCACGCCGGCTCAGTGCAGGTTAGTACATAAATATAGGATAGTGGCTAACAGGTAATGGTCGGGAACTGAATATCTCCGACATAGATTAAGGATCTATGGGCAGCATCCGGAGACAACGCCGATTCACCAAGTTGTATTTTACTCTTAATCCAAGTAGCAACCGCAGCTATTTTTGCTTATGAATGCCATGTTGGAAAAAAAATCCCTAAATATTTAAAAATCGTACACCATACAGAAAGAATTCAGAACAACTAGAAGGTCCCGGTAAAATCACTGCACAGACAAATGCACAGAAAAAACGCAGCACATATTAATGCTACATATGTAGGTATATTACGTAACTTCAAGTATTTTAAAAATAACTCTCATTCGAAAGAGCTTCGCGTGCATTTATCTCGCTAAAATAAATAATAAATTTGCGACTGAACAAATACTGTAAAATTTCCGAGCGATTGGCTCGCGATTCGGATATTAAATTGAAAACATTTGTTTACTTATCGAATGTATCAACAACTACCTACGGAAAGTGTAAATATAGTTAAGGCGCTTAATCTAAAATGAATGTATTACTTTATACCTTGGTAAACAGTTACCTCGCCCAATTTTACAAAATTAATTCATTAATTACTTAATAAAGTTTAGATAATTTAATTAATAAACTAAACCTTAATTTTAGGGAAAATCAGCAAAACCGACTTCTAGGCTAAATCTACATATACAAGCTTGAACTGAAAAGTCGAAACAAAACACAAACTATAGTAATTTTTACACTTTCGCGATGTGAACACATATTGACGGGGCTAAATCGTGTTAAATAGTATTTATTTACCTCGACGTTTCGATCGAGTTACATTAATGGTGGGTATGAGCGGACTGAACGTGGACTAAAATATACTAGGAAAGGACTGAAAAGGCGGGTGTCATCGTCTCGAAGTATGATATTTTTTAATTTGTTTTTAAATACCTATCTCCATACGTCGAGAAGCTTCGAGACGGCGACACCCTAACTAGCATCCGTTTTCCAGATGAGAACATTTTATAAAATTATAACTTTACTATTAAAAAATCAGTTTTAATCATACACATTCAATATTATTTTGACATACCTAATGTTTACTTAAATTTGGAGATCTGAGTTTGAGTATATGAAACTGTAATTAAAAAATTGAATAATCTTATAAACTGCCTACATATTATTGCAGGCGTCTGTACACCAGACACGCTTGTGTTACGTTATGTTTGACTGGTAGAGATCGCTTTTTAGCGATAAGTCCGCCCTTTTTACTTTAGTTTTAAAGCTATCTCTCAGTGTATGTTTTAGTTCTGTAACTGGTGTACAATAAAATATATTGTATTGTATGTATAAAATACTAGCTCCGTGGTTTTACCTGCGTGGTGACGGATAATGATGACGATGAGTACTTATATAGCCTATGTTGTTCAGGGATATTGTAGCATTGTAATGACAATAGAAGTTTTGATATCAGTCCAGTCGTTTTTGAGTTTATTTCGTTACAAACAAAAAAATAATACAAATCTTTTATCTTTTTAATATTAGTATAGATAGCAGCACCTGCCTTTCGTACGGAGAGCAACCAAGGAGAATAACAGCTACATATACTCTAAGTATTTCTTTAAAACATTTCTTCGATATTTGTATGAGCCAATTGGACACACTAAACCTCTTAAGTTACACGGTTTTACTCGTTACTCCACGATTTTATTACAGAACTTTATTTGTTATTGTTAGCTAAGTAAAGCGTTCATCTACGTGAATAAACTTAGTTATTTGTTTCCTTACGTATTTACACGAAAATGTCATCTAACTAAAATCTAGTTCAAGTCAAACTAAATCCCATTTCTGGCGGTAGAGCCTTTGAGCCATCAATTGTAATTGTCCGCGATAACTGTTGTACTTGACATTATGTACGTTTCTTAAATGTTGATCTATACTGGTTTCCACGACACAGGCAATCCTAGTATAGAGACAACGGCAAATAACATATGTATTAGTGTATAGAAAATTAGTGTTAATACGATGTTAAGTTATTGTTACACTGAAATGTATTATATATTTTAGCTCAAAATAAATGTAATATTATTATGATGATGTTAAATCAAATAAAACATTTGTTTATTTGTTAATACATATTATATTACTAATTGTAATGACAGAGCGAGAGAGCCTAAACCACTTACAAACTTGAACTTTTGGCAGTTGATGCGTTTTATATTGCAAAGTTCACTCCTAAGAAATAAATTGAACTCACTCTGAGTTCAATTTATTTCTGCGGCTTAGTATTCCGTAGAACAAGCTAGCGAAGCCGCTGGCGTCTGCCTACATAGAATATAGTATCCTTATAGTTTACTATATTACTTATTACTATAGCTTACCAAATATACAATAAATTTATAATGCTAATAATTTTTGACAGAATTAAAAATAAACAACCTATTTAATGCACTATAGCTACGGTTCCCCATGACGGTTTTTATCTAAAACAAATTAAAGAATTGCTAAGAAAATACCGGCGGTTCCATTCATAACTTTTTAGTCTGTGTATCGTACTGAAGGGGAATATAGGCCTATATGTACCACAAAATTATTCATTCTTATATCTATTATTATCATTCATTTCATTATCAGCCTGTAGCAGTCCACTGCTGGACATATGCCTCTCCAATTGCACGCCACTTAGGTCTATCTTGGGCTTCTCGCATCCAGTTTTGCCAGCCGTCTTGCGCAGATCGTCACTGCCTCAGGACGTCCTACACTACGTTTGCCGAGACGCGGTCTCCACTCTAGAACTCGTTTACCCCAACGGTTGTCGGTTCTACGGCTAACATGGCCAGCCCACTGCCACTTCAGCTTGCTGATCCGGTGGGCTATGTCGATGACCTTGGTTCTCTGACGGATCACTTCATTTCTGATGCGATCCCTCAGAGAAACACCGAGCATAGCCCTTTCCATATCTATTATACACATTTTATATTTTTATAATTTGAGTCACATGTTTACATAATGATATTTATCTAAATTATTTGCTCTAATTTCAGTAACTTAACATAAAGTCATGAAATTAACTTTCGCTAGACCGTTGTATTAGGACTTGAAAGTATTAAATTCAACGTCTAATAGATACTCGTATTAAACATAGCAGACACAGGAAAATATGAAATATTATTTCTATTATATCCATTGTTTCTATTTTGAAACTGTTACATGCACAAGTACGTTTTGTTACGTGTTAATTTTGGGAATCGGTTCACCCAGTCGAATTATGAGGTAAACATAAAAAAACAGTGGAACTGAGTACCTCCTCCTTTTTGGAATATGATAGAAAATGGCTTTTGAACTTTCTGATAATAAATTAATTACCATGCACACAACAATATCACTACCATTGGGATATAATAAACTACATTTATGATAACGAGAGCTCATCTTCTCGATTTTATCTTAATAACTTCATGAACGAAAATTTCGACAACTATAATAAATTAAATTTTAATTTAAAGTTTATATCGATCATAATCAGGAATGCAACCCTTCTGGTGAAATTTATTTTTTCTAGGCCACTGTATTTATGTAACATAAAACATAATATTCATATCAATACATAAAAAAAAACACTCACAGCTTTTGGTTTATTTCCTTCTAATAGTTACAATGTAAAAAATCAATGAAACAATAATGAATGCTTTTGTTACACCTACATACTTTAGCTAGGTCAATTTAATGGTTTGAAATGTAACATCGCTATACGATGACACAGCGAACAACATCACAACTCACAAAACATTTCCATTTCTAAATTATCAATTCTCTAAATTACTAACAGACATCGGGACTATTACTAGAGCATATAAACAGCACGTGAGTGTAAAGGAACACGTCTATTTTAATAGTGACACAGAAATCCGACGTTTTCCGCACAGAATGACAAATGTAAGGGATATAAATAAAGTGGATTCCTTGTCGGTCCGACGACGGTACCGGCTTTACCAAGTTTAACGGGAGAAATTTTTGTGTTATTGCGGGATAACACGAAATAAACAAACTATTGGTGGATTCTCGTTTGGAAAACTCTAGCTCGTATGAGCGGTAGCATTCGAGTTAAGGACCGGATGTTTTGGAATGAAGCGTGTGCTTTAAATGTTTTCGCTTGCGTTACGTTGTTGATTTTTGAATTTGTGTAGACATTTGCTTAGATATGCATTCCATGAGCGACTTCTATGTATTTAGACTTGTACAATAAATACCATCAAGAACTCTGAGCTATTAAGTCTTATCATATTCACAAAAGTACCCCCTGACACTGAACTCTATTACATATTGTCTTGTCTCATATTCTTGCGTATATCTACATACGAGTACCTTCATGAAACGAAATATAAGACAAGGTACGAGCCATTTAAATCTAAATCTTACTTCCCTAAATGCTTGGGATGGTTTTTCAAGATCTGAAGATTTATTCCTTCCTTATAACGTGAGTTGCAAAAGATCTTTTTATCCTCCAATAATCCTTGGCCTACTTATGCAGGTAAGTACACCGCTTTTGCATCCGGTGTTTCGTTCAACCGTCGTTTTTTTTTTCTGAATTAACTGCTAGCAAAATAAAGTAGGCGTCTTACTTAATTGGTCGTTTAAAGTTTTATCATGTCTCTGCTGGTATACTGATGTACTCGTATAATTTGAAATGGAATGAATGTATTATAAGATACCCACATGCATACGTCGAAGCAGCCCTTATTAAGCTTCCATTCAGTAAGAGCAAGTTGGGTATATTTGCTATATAATAATTTGCAAACTTTAATAAAAGAACTGAAGCGCTCGCAGCGGAGCTTGACTTGGCGATTTTTACCGATCAACAAGTTAAGCAACGCTGGCTGCGGTCAGGACTTGGATGGGTGACCGATAGTGGCATTGTTCAACTGAGCGCTTCAGTGCTTCGGAGGGCACGTTAAGCCGTCTGTACCGGTTGTTTGTCTTAGGACAACAGTCGTTAGGCTAAGTCGAAGGTCTTCGGGCGGCCTGAAAACTTCGACATGGGTTGGCCACTATCCTATCCACCAAGACGCATTGGGCCCGCGTGGTGGATTATGGCCCGACTCCTTTCTCGGAGAGGAAGGCTCGAGTCCCAGCAGTGGGAACATAATGGCTGATTATGATGAATAAAATTCTATAAGCGGAAACTTCTTTAGGCTTTTTACTGTTAATTATCTTAGACCCATGCATAAGCAAATAAGCAGCTGTTTGTTTTCTATGTAAGATACAAATATAAGAACTAGTTGCAAATTTACATCAAGTTCTATTTTTCATCGATATATGACCTTTCATTATATTTTTTTGCAACAACTTGTTAACGACTGAAGGCGAAATTTGATGGAGAAGTTTAAGTATGTAAGACAAAGCTCTTACAAACTTTCCTTTCAACATATTTAAAAAGTTATGTTTCCTATAAGTGACTTCGCGCTGCCCTGAATGTCGATGTTATTAATGCTTCAATGTCACGCATATATTTATAAAAGGGGCGTTGACACCCGAACTTCATATACAAGTTTATTACTGTTTTATTGAGCGGTTAACTGCCGTTTCTCCAATGCTTAAATGCAAGGTCGCTGATGTAATTTTAATGGCTGGTTTGAAACTGGTGTAGTGATGTCCAAGAGCCACTTGCTTGAACAACATGAGTGTTTGACTAGCCGGTTGGCGTAGTTCGTAACATCTCTGCTTTCTTAGCTGCTGGCGCCGGGTTACATCCCCGGACAGGAAAAACATTTGTGTGCATGATTATGTCTGTTTGACCTGTGTTTGGGTGTGTATGTACCCAAACTTGTATGTATGGTAACCTTTCGCTACGGGTGCAAGTCAAGAAGTCCTTTTGGCTCGATTTGGCAAACGCATAGGTGCTCATAACAATTTTTAAAAAGAAGAGGCCTTTACTACGTCATAGTATAGGTTGTGTCGTTCTTTAGAATCACAAATATTTTACTTAAAATTTGATGAGGTGCCACATGGCCACGGTAATAAAATAAACTGAAATCAAGAAATATTTAGGTTGTATATTTACTTTAATTATAATGTAGTGGGGAAACAGGATCAGTCAGTAATCAGTCATCCAAGGATAGGGGAAGCTGGGGGAAACACGAACACAGGGCAATGCCAAACACTGCGATTGTGCTATGTTAGAAGGAGATTATACCTATATTAATCTGTCAGCATCAGGTTTACGCTATAACAAAATATTTATGACTGAACCAGGAGCTTGCTGATTCGGACGGGTTAAGTTCATTGTCATATCGCAAATCGAGCAACCTCAACTACTAACCTCGTCGAGATCTTCAATTCCGATGACAGTTGTCAAACTGAAAACTGCCATGCATAGATGATATTATAGTTTTAACGTAGGGAAGTTAGTAGTGTTTAATGGTTTTTCTTTATATAAGGAGGTATATAATAAATCACATCACAAGAGGGACAATCAGCCGCGCCCATTTTTTAATTGAATTGGAGCATGTAGTTTTCTTACGGTTGAATAATCTACCACAGTGTTTGTGCTTTACAATTTATGACTAATTTAACTATCATTTACGAGTGCCAACTGCCATTAAACAGGCATCGGGTAATGTCCATAGCTTTTATATTTGATTATTATATTGCTAATAAATAGAGTAATGGCAGATGTGTAGGACAATTTTGAAAGCTAATTGTAAATGTAAATCGGTAATGTAAAAAAAAATGTAAATGTAAAGGTAACCCTATTAAATAGATCTTATATATCTAAGAATACTAGGATAGCCAACGTAACTATTTACTTCCTCGATAATCTCACTTTAGGCCCATCCAGAGAATAGTGCTACACATTCTTTTATAGTCTAGTGAAAAGGTCGTAAGCAATTAGGCAGCCCGCCAACATTCGGAGCATTTGTTATTTCATCAGATCTCTAGGATTTTCTGATCGACAATCAGTTAGTGGGTGATGTGACTGATAGTTAAGATTCAAAAGGGCGAATAAAAGTATTTTTCCTATTATATAAATAGAAAACCTACTACGGATGTGAAATGTAGTGTGCGCTGCTTGACTATGCCCGCATGGACTTATGAAAAATACTCAAAACCTGTTCAGCCGTAAATTAGCTGAGTCACTAACAAACGTTCTTACTTACTTTTATTCTACGCCAGAGTGGTAACTGACACACACTTTCATTTATTTACAATAGGTGTAAACGTATGTCTTATGATACTGATACATCAATCCTGGATAAACGTTTCATGGGTCAGTGTTTCGGAAACTTTGTTCTGAAATGTCAAAATCGCTACCACATTTACACACGCAAAGATAATTCTATCGATCCAGCATGTAAGCCTCAACCTGTCTGACCTTTTATTCCAGAGATATGGTCTAAATTGGCTTGTCAGAAGAAGCAGGGTACCGGCGATGTCGCGCTATGTGACATGGTCGGATATATTTAGCTGGGTATATTTAGAGCGGCGTCCAACGGTTAGCGTTCTGGTGAGGGCGGCGTGCGTGCAAATGATCTGTTATTGGAAGCTTGGTGGATCAATAAACAATTGGTTTTATTGGGGAATAGCGGGAAGTTGATCGAGTGTATAATTGGAGGAAGTTTTAATGGCCTAAACTCATGCCGCAATTTTCTATACCGCGAGAACAAAATGCTTGTGCCGAACAGTTTGCGTTCTTCAGGAGGCTTTGTCCTACGCATAGGATAAAACACTGTAGATAAGTTTCAAAAATCTAGACTGTGAGATGAAGAAGGACATCACTGTCACTGTCTCAGGGTTTGATAATGTTAGATTTAAGTACCTATTCAAGAACAATGCAAATAATTGTCAAAAAAATTGGTAATTAAAATACACCAACTAACCAATTATCGAATTGTTATATTCAATTATAGCCAGGCATGGTACTCGTAACATAATTTCACGAAGTAATTACACCGAAGAACTTCTTACTCATGACTTCTAAAATTCTTGAAACTGTAGTGCCATTGAACTGCGACTTCCGCATGCGTTATCCTGAAGCCAAAATTGGCAAAGCTACATCGGGCAGACTACCGCTCGTGTGATGCGCTTATTTGGGTTCATTGGATGAATTATATGAAGGAGTAGGTATTAATGTTGCCTGTACAAGGACTTGAATTGCAATTATATAAAGAAACTAAGTGTACCTACTATGATATTGTAATAGTATGAACAACGTGTAACCTACCATAAAATACCCGTGATAAATTATACGGTTATTATGGTCACCGGTGCCTTTCAAAGAGCATTTCAACATATATAACAATATATATATATATATATATATATATATATAAATGAACCCCTATTTCTCCTGGTCACGCTATAACTTGAGAACGGATGGAACAATCTCCCTAATTCTTTTTTTACTGTTATGGCTAGGCCGATGGCCGAGCCTACTACACGAACGAAGTCGCAGGCAGTCGCTAGTAATATATATATATATATAACTAATATTATAAAGAGGTATAATATGTTAGTTTTTAAAAAAAATATCGCCATAGGATATTTCAAAAAATGTAGGGATCCGTAGGAAAACTTCAATAATGTAACCCAAGGTGTGAAAATAATATCAAAAAAGTCCTTATATTGCGTACGCTGCGGAAAGTTTTGACAATAGAGTAAAGTGATGTACTACCTTTTTATAGAAGACTTTATGTCAACAAAAACATCTGCAATACCATAATGTCTGACTTTTAAAGTTGTGTCGAAGTTATACTTTCAAAGTATTTATTTTGACCTAAATATGCAATTGTTCGCCGAAAAACCCGTATATCGCGTATGCTACGGAAAATATCGACAATAGAGCAAAGTGATGTACTACAGTTTTATAGAGGACATAAACAAAACATATGCAAAAATGTCTGTAGTAGCATGTGTATATTAGCTATTACAGTTATGTCATAATAACTACTTTTTTGTTTTGAAATATGCAATAATTACGCCGGTATACAAACTAGGTCACATTATTCGTATCTTGGTATTAATCCTTATCTATCTACTCTAATGCTAAAGAGGAAAGATTTTATTGCTTGTTTGTTTGTAATGGATAAACCCAAAAACTACTGAACCAATAAAAAATCTTCATTTTGCCTGAGTAACATGCGCTATATTATATAATATAATATAATATAGCGCATGTTATATATTAGATTCATCATCATCCATCACCACGCGGGCGAAACCGTGGAGCGTAGCTAGTTTATTATATACCTCCTTACAACAACAAAAACACAATAACCGACGTCCACTACTAACTTCCCTACGCTTGAAACTATAACATCATCTAAGTACCTATACACATTTCAATAAGACCAATTTGGAAGTATAACTAACCAACAAAATACCATGATCCAAGAAGTATTCTAGGATCGATAGTTTCATAGTTTTAAATTTGACAGCTGTCATCCAAAATTAAGTTCTCGACGAGGTTTATCATTAGCCATAGGAACCAGGTATTTTGAGATCAAAGGATTAGGTAGTTAGTAGATTAAGGTAGAAGTATTAAAAGCTCAGACAAAATAAAAAAGGTTTTGTCTGAGATTAAAGGATTAATAGTTTCAAAATCATGGCATGACAAAGATTTTAACTTTGATGGGCCAGTTTATACTGGAATATTTGCACTATTTCAACCCCCCTTCGCGCTTGATGGCGTAAAAGCAGGATGGCGCATTTACACTGATAGGCTAGTTGCATTCTTAATCTTTCAGAATATGTACTTACCACTTTGCGCTGCAACCCTTGGGTCACGAGATATTAGGTTTTAGCATACTACATAAAAGCGTATCGGTCTCGTATCGACGAAAGCCATTTAAAAGACTAATTTACGTCAAAAATAACCAAAAAGTTGAATTATAGCCATTCAATATCTACGCCCGGGGTGGATTCACGAGTCATAGATAGTTAAAGCCTCACAAAAATGCATTCAAAAGCATCAGACATTCAAATTTATTTTACTTTTTAACAACTAACTGGATTTCAAATCGCTGAATCGAGACTCTAATGCGTGTGTCCCACTTTTATGTTTTGGTTATAGTCGATGTTTGAAGTTATTTATTTAAAACTAGCTATATATGTCTCGGGGCTCCGCTTGCGCGTATACCTAATGACTATTCTAATTATCGGGTCAATTCTGATGCACCTATATATATACTGGGATATTGGTTAGCCTACCTATTCCTGTTAAGGGCGCGTAGTTTACATCGTATTTGACTATGAAACTCCGTATCTAAATCTAACCATTTTCGAGATATTTGAATTTAATTATTTTGTTATTTATTAGTTTTTATAAGTTGTAATCGTCTACAACTCATTTATTAATTTTACGTACAATATTGGTTATATAGGGCATAAGGCAATATCTTATTTTACATGTAAAAATCAAATAATAGTAATGATAACACTTAAATTAAATTCAAATATCTCGATAACGGTTACATTTAGGATACGGTGTTTCACAGTCAAATCAGTCAAAAACGATGTAAACTACGCGCCCTTAACGGTAATAGGTGGACTAACCAATGACCCTGTATAAGTATACATAATTCTCATTTATTATCTGTGCGCTGGGCTACGAAGAAATATTTCTTCATATGCGCTGGGGCTAGAAACTTGACATTTGGCAGTTAATGCCTCTTATAATATAACCATCCATTATGGAAGGATTTTTCCAAAGCGAGCGAAGTTGCTGGCGGGTCAGCTCGTTTGACTTATCGGTCGGTGGGTGTGACTATAAGAACGTACGATTTTTTCGTTAAATATCGTCATCGGAGTCATTCGGCTGACTTCGAGATGTTGCCAAAAATAGAGGACAATGACTTTATAGTGGGAGTGGAAGAAGTTCGTAGACTCCTTATCGACAGTCTTTTTTGTGGATAGATGATTGTATCTGTATCTATGGTTGGGTGTAATTCGAATAGGGAGTGACATAACGGTAGGAATATATGCCACAAAGGCTACAGGCAGAATCCACGTTTGCGCATAGTTTGATGGAATAATAAGGGGTTTCCATACAAGAATAGTGAATACTTTCGTAAAAAATGGTAATACATACGAGTACAAACAAACAACGTAACACGTGGCGTGACCACAGTGAAATACCTAAAGCACAAAAATAGCTATGTAAAGTAGTTTAAGTATTCAAGTGCAAGTTAGGCTTACACTAGGGATAAATACATAGATACACAAACATTTTACGAGGTGGGATGGCAAGCCTCGGTACGCAAGTTACATACTCGCACTGGGTCGGTAATATAAACATATTTTTGCTTTTTTACAGAATATTCTGACAGCATGAACCCTCGTCCAAGTTTAGTCCATGAAAATGCGTCCAAATTTGCTTGCATCAGTCCGCATAAACCTGCTCGGTGGGTGAACCCATCCGCCGTAAAGTCAGCGGCAGGCGTAGGTTCAATTCAATAATATTTAACCTTATTTCAAAACGTGTTAGATATTTTAGGAAACAAAGAAATCACACATACTTACTCGTAATTACAAATACAATTAACAAACGATTAACGATAACAATGAATTGTACCTGTGGCTTACATATTCCACGATCTAAGAAATGTTTACTATACTAAACTAGACGACCCACGAGCGGCTTCGCTCCCTTGGTCTATGGGATACCCAATCCACATATATACTCGTAAATTGATATAAATTTTCAGCCGACTTCCAAAAGAAGGAGGTTCTCAAGCGACGTATTTTAAAAAAAAAATTACGTATGACCGCGAATTATTTTTTACAGTACGAGTAGTACCTACTCCGATTTTCATAATTCTTTGTTTGTTGGTAGAGTATTTTTAGGTGGTCACATTTAATTTTATGAAACTCGGTCAAGCTGTTTTTGAGTTACACTCCAATAACTGAAAAGTGTTTCGCCTATCTTGATGATATCCTTATTGACGGTGAATGACAATCGATCCGCATCCCTAAGTAGCAAGGGTCACTTAAAAGGATGAAGATATTTTTTTTACATTAATATTAAACCGGCTTCAACGGCCAACATTAGAAAAAAAAAATTGTTAAGAAGTCGAACCGACTTCAACACTAAGAAGTGTGAAATAACTTGTCGAAGTCGGTACCATATGCACAGTATCGTGATAATAGGTACTTTTAAACTATAAATGGTACGACTTTAACAAGTTATTTCACCCTTTTTAGTGTTGAAGTCGGTTCTACTTTTTCACAAAATGTTTTTCTAATGTAATCCTTATTATTTACTACGCTTACACCGTAAAAGACATCAACTGCTACTTGAAGTTTTTAGTTCCAGGGGCTTAGCGATGATGAATCAGTCAGAACAAATAGGTAATTGTATAAAAGTACATAGATTTCATGAATATCCTTTCAGTCGATAAATCGAGAAATGTAACAAACAGCCAATAATACAGAGAAGGTTACTGACACACTTTAAATAGTTGTGTGGATGTGGACTTCCACCCCGGATTATAGAAGTCACTCCACAGATCCAAGTTTTAAAGTCAATTAGGATGAATAGGATATCTTGAAGTTCGTACCCAGTGTTTTATTGCGGTGTTTTCTCCCGAGAGATATAACTCCCAGGGTATCGATTTGACCTTCAGTAGAAAGACACATAAATGTAGCTGTCGAAAAGTGTTGCTAGCTTGTAAACCTATTGAGAGAACGGGGAGTTTATGTAAAGCTCGCTACTTCAACTTGTTAGCATGCTCGTTATGTAGATTAATTGAGAGGGGAAACGTTTATTGAAGTTGGCGTTGCGAAAATAGTATGGAAACCTATCAGGCACCTATTAACCACACACGTTGAAGTTCCTGGATAGGTAGGTTGATTTCTGCGAAATCTATTGTATTATTGGCCAAATATGGCGAATCGCGAGTCAACGGCTAATATTAAACGTTGCTTCGGAGATAGGTTCACCATTCACCAAACTGAGACGCACAAAAACTATCTGTACCTAATTACCGTCTGCTTACACATAAATGATGGTTTTTAGTATGTAGGTATATGAATATTATATAAAGGTAAGAATATTATTTAACCAACATGAGTAAGAGAGAAACGACCTACCTTGTATTCCCAGATTATTTTTGACATCATGTAATATTAAGGTACGGTTAATTATAAAGCAGAATAGATGCCAATAGAAAATAGCGAACGAACCAATTAGCTGACATTATAGAGTAATAAACAACGTAACAACCTAAGTACAGACATTTGGTAGCGTTACTCGATTATTTTTGACTGTAAGGCAGATTTCGCAGGTAGGTATAGGTACTTACGTTTCTTCAATGTAAGCTTTGTAGTAATTGTATTGTAGCTGTTGTAGTGTTTGTATGTAATATGTATCCATACCCTACCCACCTCTCCTATTTGCATCTCTATCACATAATTACTGAACTCTACGTACCAATCTTTCAATATTGCAACTAGGTTATGGGCCCAGTAATCAAGTTGCTCATAGCCTAATCCCGCCAATAAGGTCTAAGACTTTATTGAACTACACCACAAATTAATTCATTATCTCCACACCTTAATGTTAAGATAACATTACAGTGCCTTAACTACTATCATAATCGTAAACTCCATTGACACAATAGCATGTTTAACTAGTCGAGGGCAGACTTAAGCACATTATTTAATTTTATTATCCAAGTCGATATCGCCTTCGGTGTCGCCCAATTATCTTGTCTAAGTGAGGCTTATGTAAACAAAAAGTTCTTAACCACACACGTTGGAAAAGTAGGTTGATTTCTGCGAAATCTATTGTATTATTGGCCAAATATGGCGAATCGCGATACAACGGGTTTAAACAGAATCATAAAATGTATCAAAGTAATCTATGATATATTTTATGATTCTGTTCGATCGTAGTAATCATAGTACTAAATATAGTAATAATACGCAGTGTGCCTGGCATCATATTTATCCCCAAAAGCAACAAAGAATTTTTGACGTGTTTTTGAGTCGTCTTTTAGTTTAAGTTATAGTAAAATATTCCATTTTCCCCATTTATTAGGACACTATAAAAGTAAGTTTTCTAAAAACTCTTATATTAATCAAGTTAGAATTAAATAGTTTTCTATTCTTACGAGAAAATCATCCAAGTAGTGACTGTGATATAATCTTTGGTGATGCTTGATGCTTTTTTATCCGACTATGGCGAAGCAAAAAGGAGGGTTATTATTAAAGTTTTAAAAATACGATGTTCACGTTAATGTACGTTTTTGTAGCGATTTTCAAGTTCAGAATGTATTTATTATTAAATCATTTTAAGCGTTTGTAATGATAATCCGTACAATTTTAAAGCCCTAGTGGTCTTATGACTACCAAATAGATAAATAGTAACGAAGTAAAATAAAATGTATGAATCTTATGTCATTCCAAACCATTTGTAACCGTAACTATTAGTTACTGGGTATCAAAAAGTTCGATATTAATAACTTGAACTTGCATCTGAAATAATGTTATGTATGATATAAATAATTTGTTAAATCAATACACTTCACATCAATGCTTGTATAGCATATAATGTGACATTGTCGAGCAGGTGTTGTCAATATAAAATTACTTAATAAACTACCCTATAAATAAATTACTTTATAAATACTAAAACACATCATATTAACACGTCTCCAACACTCTATAGCGGGGTCACGTGCTATGACGTTTATGATTCAAAACAAATACACAATTTTATAAATAATTCGCTTATTTCTCTCTTGGGGACAGCTGAAGTGGCATCCCGCCAAGATTGTACTATAGTAGTGACGTCATAGGGAGCGGAGTGGAGACGTCATGAGCAGGCGGCATATGTCACGGGAATGGGTGGGTGCTTGAGTGCGATTAACTGATGGAAAAACTGTAAAAAGCGAGTCAATGTCCCTGATATCGGGTTTAGCGAAGGCAAAAAGAGGGGTATTATGATTAGGGTACGGTGTAGTCAAAGTAAGGGTGCTTGCTATAATATATGCTAAATAAGGTAGGTTCTGAAGGTCACACGTTGGAGAAACTAAAAATTAGTATCCATAACCAAACAAAAACTAAAATCCTAAGATATATATGTACGCTAGCGGATAATGATATTGCCTACGATCGATCACGCCTGCCTAGAAAATACCTTTAAATTAACCTAATTCACTATTGATTTGACGACATCGAAATTGTATCTACAGAGAATCTCACACTCATGCAAATATTTATTCGATTCTTTGCCGCACACATCGTGGGAAACCATTTTGTGCGCAATGGTGGAATATTGATCATGTATCGACCTCGAATTGTCATACGTCTAGGGTGAAAGAATTAAGTTATTTAACGGCAATACCAAAATTAAATATCGGTTCAATAAGACATTTGAAAAGATGCCAGTTTCACCCTTTATAGAACAACTTGTTACTGTTATAAATAAGGCACTCGGCTGGTGAATTATTCATATAGCCACTTGCGAAGGCCAAACGATATAACGAGCGATGTTGGTAAGTGAAAAGGTCATTGTCATAAAGTTCGTCATCCTGCAGACAGAATGAAGAATATTTAACTGAAAGAATTGCAAAATGATTACTTATAGATAGTCTCCGGCTCCTCGAACAATTTCGTCTATATTTTGGGGTCTAGAATGAAATAAATAAAATGAAGAGCCGATAAACCCTAGAGGTTATTGATCACATTCAGGAAACCGTAGTGTAAGACGCCATTCAATCAGATGGGAAATGAATTGTGGAGTAGAATTGGGAAAAATTGTTCGCTGGTTGTAACAGGCTGCATAGAACTAAAGACAGTTACGAGGCGTATATTGGAGTAACTTCCAGCAGAGGACGAGTGTGGGCTGATGATCGCATTGATCGGAAGAGAACGTAAAGCATTATTCACATTCATTTTCACAATTTTAGGTCTATGTCAAAATTCTCCTTTTGTTTGCTAGGTAGTATCGTGAAAGAAACAACTTACTCTAGTTACGGGTCAGGGTTGAGGAGGTAATTACGTAAACGATAGGTACCTAATTTATTCAAATAGCTTTTGCATGCAACCATAAATTAAAGGTGAAACTAGCGTGTTTTGATTTATTTTCGTTAGTATAGGCTACTGTCCGTGATTTCGTCTGAGTTTATATAAGGTTATTGGTATCCCCCAGAACTACCCTTGAATCAGGGAAAAAGTAGCTTTTGTTTGATTCTTAGGTATAACGCATTTTAATTCAAAGTTTTACCCGGTTTCAATGCAAGTGATCAAATAGTACTGATTGATTTACGTCAGAAGCTCAGAAAGTACCCACGTTCGGAGCTTTTGATTGTACAGTGGGCCCAGCACGAAAATTTGTTTAAGTGTAACGTAATCGCATCGGTAACGTATTAAGTACAAACTGTCATTTATCTAGTACAATAGTTGCACAGATAGCTCATAGTTTGTACTGAATACGTCAACGATACGATAACGTTACACTTAAGCAGATTTTCCTGCTCGGTCCACTGTACTGTATGACAACGCTTAACAATCAACAAAATCGCGTCGGAACTTCAATTAACTTGTTGATTAGGCACACAAAAGAGGAAATTCTGAATCTGATTACATAGGTACTTGTGATGAAAAGTAGGAGTTGAAAAAATGAAATAACGGCATTCTAAATTCAAATAATGTGCATTTCGTCGCCATTTAAACGCATCCTTACTTCGTGTTCTAGCTTTCTATATCGTACTAATATTAAAAATGTGAATGTTTTGAAGGATGGATGTTTGTTACTCAATCACGCCAGAACGGCAGAACGGATTTGGATGGAATTTGGTATGTTTATAGATGAGGAGCTGGGTTAATTCTTATGATACTTTTCATCATCATCATCATCATCATTATTACCACGCAAGAGAAACTGCAAGATGCAGCTAGTCTTTTATAATATTGCATCAATTGAATCCATCAGATGCATATTCTATGTGGTCAGTCACACTGTTGAAAGTAGGTGTAACTAGGTACGGTATGTCTTCCGCTTAGTTATGGCCACTCAAAAATCTTTTGCCTGATACCGATTCGGCGGGCGAGATGGCCTCCTCATAGCACTGCAACAATTTCATGAAACTAAAGCCTACGCGGAATAGAAGCTTTATTTCACAGTAGCTGGCCAGAGTTCCAGCGAGCGCAAGTGGGCGCAATCGATAGGGCTCCCACCCAGTGACCTATTTACGCGGATTAGGAGATACTGGAGCCCGGTGCCACATTCCGGAGCTCCTTGAACGTCTTTTAGCTGGCGTTACGGATCATTTTCTTTTGGCCAACTGTTTAAGAGTTAATAATGATCTAAAAGGCTTAAGAAAGGTTTGGACTCGACGCCTTTTATTTTTGGAAAAAATGTGAACGGCTTTTGAGCCTATATCTAAACGGGGTTCTGCCTTTTTTAACCAACTGATCTCAATAAGGTGCGGTAGATCTCGTACTTTCTTGTATTCCAAGTTTTATTTTCCTAGAGTTAAGTACATAAGGGGTAATTCCGTACAATCAAATAAAGGTAAACACGTTTTGATAGAAGTGCTATAAAGATAACGTCTAAACTAAATAACTGTATTGATTGTTTAATTTTTAGTTGTTCAATAGTATATCAATCTATCTATGTTTGAGTTCTAGCAGGTTTTGGTAAAGTTAGAAGTAGATTCACATTTTGTAACATAGACATTAATTTCGTGTCATTCGGTCAAAAAGTACCGCCAAGGCAAATTTAAAAGTAGATTCACATTTTGTAACATAGAAATTAATTTCGTGTCATTCGGTCAAAAAGTACCGCCAAGGCAAATTTAGAAGCAGATTTACATTTTGTAACATAGAAATTAATTTCGTGTCATTCGGTCAAAAAGTACTTGGCGGTACTTTTTGACGGTCTTTTCCTTTGAAATCAGTCCTTTTTCATATAAAACCTCTAGCGTACACGTTCCAGTTTTCTATAAAATACTAATAATGATCTATATTTGTATCTTAAAGTCTTATTTGACCTACCTTTCGAAAAATGGTGACGCTAGTGGATGGCCATTAAACTTTGCCGCAGTTTCCCGACTTAGGTCTGTCAGTTTGCCGATATTGAAGATTATTTCGTTGCGGTCAACAGATTCGTTGAGGCTTCACGAAATACAACTGACCCTTCTAATAATATTTAATACTAGCACAGTTAGACGGAAACAATCATTTATATGCTTTTCCTAACATTTTGTTTCGCTGGTATATCTCTAAACAGTTTTTGTGCAAAATTTCTTGCGTTTCCGGATAATTATACTGATTGTTCCTACTCCTAGAAGTTTGTAAACAGCATAATGTATTACATAGAACTGAGAAAATGTACATATAACTAAATAACTATTTTTATTGAACTATAGTTTCTGTCGTGACTTCGTTGTGGAATAAGGTTTACGCGATCCCTTAGGTAGGATCCTATGAATCGAGATGAAGAATACAGCCTATAGTTTATACTGAAGCTAAGTATATATATTCGGAATTTTACCTAAATCCGCTGTGTCGTGTAAAGAAGTAACAACCATAAGGTACACGCTAACTCACTTACAAACTTTCGCATATACATAGGTAATGTTAGTGTGATTTACTAATATTCGATTCGCTTAATTCAATACTTAACTGATAAGTAATATTTTAAGTTATTTTAAAAAGTATCTAGCGACTTCCCGTTACTTCGTTCGCGTAGTACGCTTGGTCTTAAGCCTCGCCATGACCTCCCATCTTTTCTTGGATTTTGTTTCATAAGAACCATCTCCTGACACAACAAAAAAGAATTAGCAAGATTGTTCCATCCGTGCTCAAGTTATAGCGTGAACGAGAAATAAGAGGAAGGAATAAGAGAAATAGGAGTAAATTTTTTATAATATTAGATAATCCTCAAATAAATTTATATTTTTAACTTAATTTCTTGATATTTATTGACGTTTAATTCCAGCTGTCTGCTTCGTTAGCTCAGTTGGTAGTGGTCCTGTCTTAGAAGCGTGTTTTCGGTTTTTCATTTTCACATGTAACCAGTGAAGGCAAACAATTAATAATGTATCTAATTATAGATTTCTTTTAAAATACTACCCTTCAGAGCCACTTCTTTTTTATTTTACTTGTTTCTGGATGTTTACATTTTTATCTATGATAAAGCTAACATGTTTTATACTGTCTTGCATAAATACACATTTTTCAAGCTTGAGTCTTATCGACGTCACGGAAACGACTTAGCACCGTTTTTAAGTTGGCTACGTATGCTCCTGGGTAGTGTGTCTTGTTACGGCCACACCATCCATGAAACACGCTACGTTAACATTTAAACAACCAACCGTTTCAATGATATTGTCCATGTAAGCATAGATAAAAGTTTATAATCAAGAGATGCGCGAAGTGTTTATTGTATAAAAAAATATAAATCACAGATAACTTACTGCCCGTGTCTGGTTCAAAGATTATCATGTTTCATGTTCATTGTTATTAAAGATGGTCATATGCCATATGACTCGAACCTGATAAATAGTAAACGCAGAAGGGACATAGCATGCACCACAGAAAAAGGACGGACGGAAACTGCGAAACGGCATTATTACCATATGAGCTCGATGGTGAAGGTACAATAAACTAAACAGAAAATTAAATCTATAAAAATATAAAGGGGTATCCCCTTATATAAATGCAAAATAAAACGTGTTGAATGGTTGCAATCTTTGTCGTACCAGGATACAGAAGACCTTCTTGTTGTTTTAAAATAACGTCACACCACACCTCATCTTACTTTAATATCCCACACACACACAAACCACACTCGAGCACACACCCACACCCATAATACGTATACAAAACATCCTTACCGAACACATACATAAACACACACACACACATTTCAACTACTGTCACTTACTCACCCTAACCTATATATCATACAGTTAAGTTTATTAGCTCTGTAATTTATAACCAAGATTTTATTAAAATATCCCATACTTAGTCTTCTCGTACGTATTTACATCTACGTTATATAGTTGTATTTACGTACTTTTTTTGTTACTAAGAAACTTTGTAATTATAGCTTACTTTCGGAGGAGGGCGTTGACATCTGCGACACAGTTAATACTTAAAAAATATAATTGATCATATTTACTGAAATTCCGGTCGTTTATGTCACTAGTCCTTAGTATACGAGTAACTATCGCCGGGTTAAAGTGCAATATCAGCGATAGCGTAGGACCCTAACATTTCCACTCGGCCTTCGCAAACCCTTTTTTATCACGATTTTATCGTATCTTGAACCTTCAAAATTGCTGCTCTCACTTTGATTTATTCCCTAGGGATATGATAAACGGCCCATGTCTAAAGTACTCCTGGAAATGTGGGTACCTAAATATTTTTGTGAAATGATAGTAGATATAAGTCAATACGACTACATCTCCTATTAATTCACGAAAATATTTATGAACTAGCAAACGTTGCTTTATATTCTGGGAAATGTTGGAGGCGGAGAATCAAAATCACAAGTAAATATAGATGAAGGCAAAGAAAGACCTGGAAATCATGAATGTCTTCGAAAGTCTATGTATCATTCTTAAGATTTCACATCATTTTAAAATGTGTTAGAAGTAAAATTTTAGAAGTAAAATAAATATATTTATAGAACAAAATTACCATAGGTATTCGCGATTTTATGCTCTATCTTTACTGTATTAGACTGTATCGGGGTAATGCAAAATCATAATATGGTTTTAGATATTATCTGATGTACGGTTATAATAATAAAAGGTCGCTTTTTAACGGACTTCAAAAAAGGCGGAGGTTATATGTTCGATTGTATGTTCAGGGATTTCTCCCCCATTTGTGGACCGATTCTCAATTCCCAAAAGTATTTTATTTGGTAGTGTATACTTCCGAGGTCGTCCTATTTAAATTTCAGGTTCAGCAGTTTTAGAGTTACACTCCAATAACTGAAAAGTGTTTCGCCTATTTTGATGATATCATCACTGATGGTCAATGACAATCGATCCCGTAATTATTAAGGGTCATTAAAAAGAGTGATTTTTAATTTTCAATACCAAAAAGTGTGTAATAAGTTGTCGAATTTGGTACCATGCGCACAGTATTTTGATAATCGGTACTTTTAAACTATCACGGTAGCGACTTCAACAATTTCACATTTTTTGGTGTTGAAGTCTGTTCCACTATTAGGTAAAAACTTTTTTGCTTAATTAAATACTGGCCAAATATTGGCATAACGTACCGTTAAAATTCGTCTAAACACAGGTAACTCGCTCAACCAATTAGGCTGGAAGTGATCAAATGGGTCACTGACTCGACACTAACTGGCTGTATGCCTGTGTACTCAAAAGCCTACATGTATACTCTGCCATAGAGTTTCTATTTAACGTTCAAGGGGTGTAGGTAGCTTGTTAAATTGTTAAATAATTAAATGCTTAAAAATGAAATAATATTAGTGCTATCGGATCTATAGCAACGGTTACAGCGGTTTGACTTCTAGGTCGGAGCCCACAGAAGCCTAAAGTGGAAGAGCTATTTTAAACAGGTAGTAGCAGGGTGCATAATTATATTTGGGTCGGCTACAAGGACTTCCATTTCGCCGTTTCATTATATTAATATATATAATATAATATTAATATAATATGGGACAACATCCACACAAAGGTCTTCAGGTCCCAAACTAGGCAGAGCCTGTACTACGGTAACATGATGACTGATATACATACTTAAATATAAGTGTGTATTCCATAAAGTTTCCATTAAGTGTAGTATTCCAACATCTTTCACGCACATATCTCTCTTTGTTAAAATCTTATCAAGCAGCTCCCACTCTACTATAACTATAACCACGACCGTACACTGAAGTTTTCAGCCCCAGTTTAAACTTTAAACAGCATACTGTATGCAGGTCGTTGATATAAGATCTTTTAAAATGCCACTTTTTCCTATCCTCTTCAAAGTTAGAATATAGTGAACATCTTGGATTGAAACTTCAATAGTTTCTTTGGTTTTTGATTTATTCCCTTATCCCCTAGTTGTATTAAAATGTACGTAACGATCCGTAGGTTGCAAGTTCAAATCTTAGCCGTTTCTATTTTTGCTATACTGTTTGACGGCTTTTGGTCATCACAATCTTAAAATTTTTAATTAAATAAACATCTTTTTAATAATATCCATAAAATGGTAGAAATTCGCTTACAAGAAGTTGCAGAACACCATAATAAAATTTTCTAAATTATTTTAGTTGTTATTCTATTCATACCAAAATTCTACATTCGTGTAACACTTAGAATGACAATTCAAAAAATATTATTATTCTATTCAATATTGGGCAATAGAATAATTCGTATTTTGATATGATTTGATTGAGAAAAATAATTAGGTACCTACATCAGTTCATCACAAAATTACATGACTACTAAATCTGCGTTAACATAATCCACTATCAAGTGCATGTGTTATTCGAATTTGCATTTTAGTACGTATACAAAATAAGAACTACCATGATTTACTAAAATTAGGTTTTAGTTCGCTAGTTTAGTTTGGCGTTCTGCACCATAGATGCTACCAATGATAATTAAGTTCTTACGCAAACAGATCATGCACGAATGTGTACCTACCTAATTATAATTACGTTTCACGTTCTTCACTTTATCGAGACGATTAAATTTGGAGCGGACGTGAGCGACATGTCGCCGACAGCCTGTTGGCGACGACATGTCGGTATCGTGTCACTCAGTATATCCAACTAGTAACTCCACTCAGTTTCCTACATGGTATTATTATATGGTGAGCCATACATTTAAATATCCCGATACGAGTATCTTAGTATAACTGATAACGTCGGTATTTCAGAAAGACGCTTAGTAGTAAATCTTGATTTGACTCTCGACAGTTAACGCCATACACAATTTATTCAGATCTGTACTCAAGACGAGATTTCTTACTGAGTACACTTCTTGATTACGGACTTAAGTATAGTAAGTGTCGGGCAACGAAAAAAAGCTAGTAGCCACATAAAACCTTACTATCTTTGTCGCAAACATTAGAAATATTCACATTATCAACGGGATGTAAGTACTCGTATACCATGCATATTGTGTTTGAGTTTCAGATATTTCGGACGTGATGTAGCTTTCTTTATAATATAACTTTCAAAAATTGCATTTCTCTGCGTTTAATGGTAGCTATTTTAACGCAATTAATTGTATAGGTATTTGGTTCATTTTTGATCAGATATATCAGTACCTACTCGTATACAGACATATTGATGCTAACTAGATTTAGCGACGTTTGCTGCTGACACTATTAATGTTTCGATGTTCTGACCCTGGCTGAAAATGGCATTCGATTTGGCCTAATTTCCATTTCTAATTTTAAATCGGGTCAAATGGGTATGCGTCCAATTTAAAAGGTTAAAAGGCAGTTTGTGGAAACTCCAATAACAAACTTTTGTTGTTAGGGTTTAGGGACACTGCGAGTCACTTTGGTGAGCCATATTTTGCAAACTGTACATGTGACATTACCTACCATTTCAATGGACCTATATGACATGAAACATCGAAAAGATAAAAGTTCCTATCTTATTTAGGTAGTGGTTTTCATAGTGTATTTGTAGCCCAACTCACATGATTAGGCTTTAAGGTTACAGTTGTAAATTTTTACGTGTCCGTCCCTAATAATTAAAAAGGATCACTTTGTTGAGTCTGTCCGTCTGTCTGTCTGCTTGTCTGTCAAGGCTCTTTTTCTCAGGAATTGTTGATGTATCAAGTTGAAATTTATTTGAAATACTTGATATTACTCGAATACTCTACGGTCTTTTTCAGGTGTGTAAAAATCAAAAATGTACGAATACATAAACACATACATTTACTGACACCGATGGCTTAATAAATCAAACAAAAATACTGTCATAAAATAATAATAATTGTGTTTAAAATAAAACATCGATCAATAACACCGTAACAAAATATACCTACAGTATGGAGTATTATAGTACCAATTATTAATAGGTATTTCGAAGCCTATTTTAACATATTTTTTAAATACTTTGGTCTGTAAAGACTGGAAGTGTAATTGAGACCGGCAAAACATTCCACAACGAAACTGCTTGGTTGGTAAATGTGATGGTGTGCAATAAAAACAGTTTGAATGCGGACGCATCTTAAGAGAGACATTTCCTAACGACCCAAGGGTGTGTAAAAAAAGGTAAAGTGTTCTTAAAGATACTACGAGGAGGAGAGGCTGAACACAATATTGTACAAATGTGGAAGGATATGATTATTCTGGCGAAGATGTATAGGAGGCCACTTCAGCTAGTGCGAAGCTGTGTAACGTGATTTTATTTTCGTAAACCATATATGAATTTGACACAAAAGTTATGTAGACGCTCAAGCTGGTCCTCTGTGAGATCAAGATAGTGGGTATCAGCATAATCTGAGACTGGAAACAATTTTTTATTAATTAACAAACTTTTATGTTTGTTACCTCATAGCTTTCGATAGGGTAAACCGATTCTCAAAATTCTTTTTTGTTTAGTGCTTCCCGTGTAGTCCCATTAAAATTTCATCAAATTCGGTCCAGTTTTTGAGATACACTCCAATAACTCAATAGAATGGAAGTCGGTAGAAAATACAGTATTATCAAGAACCCAACAGAAGAATATAACTTAAGATTTAGAGTTTGGTGAAGAAACAGATCCTTTTTTTACAGTTACCAAAGTAATCAAACATACTAGACACACATAAATACTTGCTGTGGCCCAGTTTACTTTAGGAAACATCGGGAGCTGTATAGAACCATCACTTGTGTTTTAACACGGTTCACCTTTAACCCCAAAGTTTAATTTCATACCGTAGGTAATCTAGCCTGAACCGTAGTTGGTTAATTCTGTAACCACCGAGATACATACTGAAGAAGTAAGAGTGTACTTACGAGACTACGAGGCAATTTTTAGCCGTAATAAGTAAGAATAAAATGGTAGTGAGTTGAGACTCCAACCAATTATATAGTTTTGATGGATCTTTAAATGTTGAACATGTATCACTTTACGCATTAACTATTGGATTGATTATGAATTTGCCCAATATTGTTGATAAAATATGATCGAGTAACAAACGTGCTGGAAAAAAGAGATGCTGTGGCTATCGTACATTATATAACATTTGGTACAAAAATAACTGGGACCCATGGATATTTAATATTCGATTTAAAGTGCTAAAATGAATTGAACTCAAATCTGATTAAAGAATCATTCGATTGCCTTGTATAAACCCAGGCCCACTTTCAAAGGTCAGCCTGGACTGCAGACGAGTGGTCCAAATATGGCTTCAAAATGACCTAGATTCGCATCCATTTATGTGTGGTAGATACACTGCAATATCGATGCAGGGCGTACAATCTAAATTCAGAAGGCTTTGGCTGAACTAGAAATAGAGAATGGCTAGACTACACATTGAGATAGTGTTAGAAAATATTATAATAACAGCAGCCGTGCGATTCTCTAATGATTCGTCGACGAGCTCACCGATGTCAAATACATTGAGATATCGCCCTTGTACATAAGGTTGTTTTTCCAAGTTTCTTGTCATCTCGTCATTTGTTTCACCGATGTTGTCAAAGATGCAACGATGTTTTCTCTTAGAGAATCGAACGGCAGAGAGACATTGAAAATTTGATATAGCAACAATAGAACTATAGCAAATACTGTAAAAGTACAATATACTATAAAAAATAAAAGCTCATATAGCTGAAATATTGGTAAAAATTAAAACGTATAAATTTTACTGAAGTTGCCAAAATGGTGCCAGCTAATTCGTAAGAAACTAGTTCAGAGATATTATTGTTAAATTCTAGGCTAATAAATTTAAGGACATTAGTCCTTAGTTTTCAAAATATCTACTAATGATTGTATTTCCAGCCCTACGTAAATATGTTGCTAAGATGGAATTTCTTATACATTTCTTGTTTTTTAAGTTTGGTTTTACGACGATAAATTTTAAGACTAATCCTTCCTGTCGTGATAATTAAAACAAAAGATTTATGAATGAAACTGACGTATAGTTACGTCTCTGGGACGCAAAGGGTTAAGAGATTAAAATTCGTACAAATACATTAGAAAAGAAGATTTTATGGGTATACAAAATCGTGGCAATATATGGAGAATTTTGATGAAAATACCGACGCCCGCCTTAACTACTAAACCCGACATTTTGCTAAAAAAAATCTTATGCGATCAATTGCAAGTTAGCAATTTTTGGATTCCTTATATTTTGTAAGTACCGTAAAATCCTGCTTTCCAAATTTCACGATTCTCAGTTAACGGGAAGTAAGTAGTAAGTGCCTACAATGAGTTCTTTCGATTGTATTTATTTAGGTTACTATTTTTACAACGCCTCCATCGCCAAGGGACCGTTGAACATAGTATTATTTAAATAAAATTCTACTTTATACACCTGTTCCTGAGAAACAGAGGGTTAGACAGGCTTAGGGATAAAAATAATGATATAAATATAAGTACCAATTTTTTGTGTTATCTATGACTATACGAGTATTTTCTATAACACCAAATAAACCCATTTGGCCACCAAAAATACTTTTAGTGTAGAAATATAGAGAGTGTGTAAGTTAGGACGAAATATTAATCACTCTTATAAGACTAGCGCCCCCTCACTCCTAGAAGTGAAATTCCCACAAATCCTTCCTTATAGTGGACGGATGCCACATAAAAGGCAAATTTTCAAGTTTACAGCTTCAGCAACTTAGGCTCTGCGATGACGAATCGTCAATGATTCAGTCACGAGAATTTTAATATTGAAGTTGTTATTATATGTATTTATTTAATTACTTATTTCTTATAGATTAGATAGTTATTGTTATTATTTTTTATTTTATTTAATTTTGTAAAACCTACTAACAATGTTATGTTTAAATACTTAGTATATCAATAAATTATTCTCTTATTTCTTTAAATTTATTACTATAATTATTCAATGATTTAATTTAAGGGGCAGTGCAATGTACCTACGTGGTTTCCGAGTGGTACCAATCGGATGACACTAATTAGTAGGGCACTTCTAAAAGTGTCTATCTTGGGAGGTACCACTGCAGTGCCAGGTACTTTTCCTTGAAGATTAAGCGTTAAAGCACTATTGCCCGTTTTCACCAATATCTTAGGTAACACTGGCTCGGCCAGTTAGGTAACACTTAGTACTACAAAAATGCACATAACATATGGCTTAGGTGTTAGCTAATATGTTAGTGAAAACGGGCATAACTGTGTTAATGTTAGTGGGCATTAAAGCAAGTGAAATCAATAATGTAACAATGAATTAAAAAGCTATATCTCGGACTATCGATCGCATTTAAGTGCCACGCAAAACTTTGAAGTTCAATACTCTGGGTCGTACTGCAAATGTCATGTTTCTCAAACTCACTGAATATTATTTCATAACGAACTAAGTGCCTTTTATTGAGTATTATAAATCAAATAAAATCATGTATTTGTTAGGATACACATTTACATTTCAGATGTTATAAATAATTAAATGTTATAAATAAATAATTTTCGGTGGTAGTGCCACGCTGTAACCCCAAAGCCGAATGGGCCGGCACGACCGGGGAAGTACCACACTCCCACATAACACCAACGTGAAGTAACATAGCTTGCTATTGCGTTTCGTCGGTTTGTGGGAGGTTACAGAGGCCCGATTCCCCCCTTCCCCATTCTCTCTCTCCTTCCCCCTCCCCCTCCACCCTCACCCCTTTTATCTCTTCCTTCCTATCATCCTTCGTCAAAGGTCGGCAACGTATCCTCGAGACCTCTGCTATTGCAGATGTCCGAGTGCTACGTTACCACTTACCATCAGATGAGCCGCTTGCTCGTTTGCCAACCTATTCCATAAAATAAAAAAATATTTTATGTCAATTTATTCTACCTGGAAGCAGTCGTACAAATATTCATGTAAGTACCTATATAATACTTCAAACAAAAACGGTGAAAATATTTTTTACCATAAAATAGAACCGACTTCAACACCAAAAACTGTGAAATAACTTGTTGGAGTCAGTACCACGATAGTCCAAAAGTAGATACCTATTATCACAATATTGTGCGCATGGTACCGACTTCGACAAGTTATTTCACAGTTTTTGGTATTGAAGTTGGTTCCATTTTTTGGTAATTTTTTTTTACTATTTTTAGTGACCGTTGTTGCTACTTACGGGATCGATTGTCATTCACCGTTATTGATGATATCATCAAGGTAGGCGTAACACTTTTCAGTTTTTGTAGTACATAATGAATAGTATAGTAACATGATGAATTAGTAACATGATGAATTATGATGGATTTGATAAAAAAGGGACCACCTCGGAAGTATACTCTACCAAACATAAAAAGGATTTTCATAATCGGTTCACAAATGGGGGAGAAATATGCTATGCATACAAACAAAAAAAATACACACAAACTTAAAACCTCCTTCTATTTTGAAGTCGGTTAATGATATTTCATCACAATGCATGTTCCGATACGCAGTAAACCTTCAAAAAGTTCTATATGGCACAATTCGAAATGAGAATCAGGAATTAAATAAAATACTAAACTATTATTATTAACGGGCAAAGTGTCGAAATCTGGGTCGTCGTATTCGATCCTTAACGTGAGTGTTTTGCCGGTTAATAATAATAGTTAAATATTTGTCAAACTCACGAGAATTTCAATACATTAAATACATTTAACACAGAACTTTAGATACCACCAAAAGCTCAATTAAATGAAGTCTAGATCTAGTCTAAATAAATTAGACTAAATAATATAAAATCCAAGACCTGAAATGGCTACGGTAGGTAATTCCAAATATGGAGTCTGCGTGAGCTGCACCTCGTATATTCTGCAGGCGTTGAAAGTTCTAAAACTGTTTGAAAGTTTTATAGGTCAGACGTGACAGGTAGGTGTGACCGCTTTGCATTTTAGATGAGGCTAAAAGAATAATGTGACGCAAAGGAAATGATAGCGTATATATACCTATTGTTTAAACATTTAAGTAATTAAAGTTTAATTTGGTAATATCATAACATGGTAGTAACATAGGTAAAAGGTACAACACGCAAAATAGAACTACGTAACGCCATAGCACCACGTCTGGGCTAGCATGCTCACAGCGCTGGCAAACTAATGAATTTATGAATGACGAAAAATCCACAAAAATTAAATCTATAACTGGTGTTGTGAAAGTATTGCAAAAAATATTTTTATAGTACCTAAGTCTTCCTGAAGCTTACCTTCAATATACAAAAAATATCTGTGATTTGCGCGCAATTGAAAACATGCTATTCGATTTCATGCGACGACAAAATCGTATAGCTCATTTGGTAACTAGATAGAGACATCGAAATGAACTAGTAGGCTCGCGCTTCCAGGTAATGTGTTATTTCACATTTTTAACCGACTTCAATAAAGGAGGAGTTTATTAGTTCGATTGTATGTATTTTTTTTGTGTATGTTCACCGATTTCTACCCCATTTGAGGACTGATTCTTTCTTTTTTTTGTTTGGTAAAGTATAAGTATACTTCCAAGGTGGTCGAATTTCTACAAAATCAGTCACTTATACTCCAATAACCGAAAAGTGTAACGCCTATCTTGATGATATCATCATTGACGGTCAAAATCGGACGGACAATCGATCCCGTAAGTAGCAAGGGTCACCAATAATGAAAAAAAAAATTACCAAAAAATGCAACAGACTTCAACAACAAAAAGTGTGAAATAACTTGTCGAAGTCGGTACCATGCGCTCAATGTTGTGATAATAGGTGACTTTTTATTATCATGGTACCGACTTCAATAAGTTATTTTACACTTTTAGTTGTGGAAGTCGGTTTAATTTTTTTTACTGTTATCCCCGCACTAGTGCTTCCCTGTATCGCGTTATACATTGACACACATATAACACACACCGCAACATACAAGACCCGGGTACAAACATTTCTGCTCATCACACAAATATTTGGCCCGGTCAGGGATCGAACCTGGGAGCTCTCACTTCGATGGCTTACTTGCATCTAATCAGGTCATGAAAAATTACATCTCAAATAGTGTCGGGACAAACTCTGAACGTAATAACTTAAGTTATTATATAAAAAACAACCTTCATTTATGCATTTAAAGCCCAATAAAAGTAACTATTAGTAAATAATTTATTTGCCTTAGCAACGATCAACTTGACAATATAAAAAACTTGCCAATCATCCGAGATGAAGCACGTGTCTAAACATGAACAAAATCGCACAAAAAATAGCCCCGCGTTGAAATCTTTTGTTAGAATACACACGAGTAGACATAGACATCTACACACATCTACACTGATATAGTGTTAAGGAAAAATGTGATATTTCTTTTTCTTTGTAACGTCTAAACAAAAAAAAAACCCACAAGTTTTGGTTTGTTATCTTAAAAGTATTGATTCGCTTAGAAAATACCGTGAACTCATCGTTTTCTGAATTCCGTCAAGGTCACTAGAACTAATATTTTTAGTAGTAGTGACCGTGCCTTAAAGCGAGGGGACACAGGTTTGACCCCGGCTAGGGCAAATGTTCGTCAAATAACAAACATATTAGATATTTATGCATATGCAAATATTTGTCATGTGTATGGATCCACTCTTTGCCTCTCTCTCTCTCTCTCTCTCTCTAATATAAAAATGGCTAATATTCCTAATCTAGGAATAACCCTCCCATTAATGTAAGTAAATATTTGTACTTATAGAAACTAAAAGCAATCGCAAACAAAAGTATTTCGCCAGCATCGAACTACTGACACAAGATGCGGCTCAATGTCCGACCGTGTTCAACCGAACTTCTAAGACATAAAAGTCTTCATAGTTCGGTCATCGGACTGATAACCGAACTACTGATTGATTTTAATGTCAGAGCCGTGCAATACAATTATAAATTTCTAATTGAAACTTCGATAAACAACAAGTAAGTATATAATACAATGTAAACCAAAACAAAACCGTATAACTGCAGCCTATGTAGGTACATGTTCTTGCAATGAACTTCAGCCGGTTCAGCCGTAGCCGTGAGAACGCATCAATGGTGTAGCGAAAGGGAAAGGGCGAGGGTTCGATACGCAATCTGGGTCAGGGTTGAACCCTCGCGTCACGTGGCCGCCTGGCGCGCGCAGGCTTGCACCTAGGATCAACCCGAGGGGCTTCAGGCTGTGGCAAATCGGACGTCAGCGACAGTCGTGTACATTATCAAAATACAGTAAAGTAAAATAGTAACGAAAAATGTACGTTAAGCAGCTAGTTTTTGCGAAAAGTTTAACAATGTAAATAATTTGTGTAAATTTTAGGTTAAATATTTTTTTAACGTTACTTTGTAATAATTTATTTTAATTTTTTTTACACTTAAAATTAACATCTGTAACTGTCTATGACTCATTATTAATGTTGATTTTGAGATACTTCAACTCCAGTTTATTCGTTAAAATTTGACATTATTTCCGTTAGATAAGACGTCAATTGACTTTAACGAATAAATAAGTTATGGTTAATAGTATCCGAAACTTAGTATTAGGTAGTTGTCAAATCAATCGACAGTCTGTACTTATATGGTATGCACTAGAATTCCATAAAACCACGTTCTGGCTACAGACCTGTGCGCCGATTGGAAAACAAGGCGGGCGGCGCCCCGTGCCGCGGTAATCTCGTTAGGTTAGCGAGTCCAGTACTCCAGTCCAGTAGCTACTGCTATGTAGGTACTTGTATACTAAGCTACCAGAGTGCTAGTTGTTGAATGATGCATAGCTTTGATTTGTAGTGCTTTAGAAGGCAATAAGGGGTTCAACTCGCAAGAGTGGCAATTAGGTGTGCGGTTCAATTTGTAGGGCTGCTCGAAGTTCTACAGTTTCCGATACCATATGAGTACCATTCTTCGCTATATTGACGATAGTCGTTACGCTATTGACAGAGCGGTCGTGGTCGTCATGTAGTTGTGGTGGAAGCATAGATACCATACGAGTACACAATGTTTTTTTTTATAATCGTCACAGTATAAGTTTGAATACACTATCTGCGCCCCGGTTCTGTTCGTGTGGATAATAACTAGGTAACTAATTAAAATTATTCTCAGATTAATAAAATATTCTACATATATGCTTGACAATTATTTTTTTTAATTTCTAGATCAACTTTTTCAGGACTTTGTTTCATGCATTGAACGGCCCACGCGGTGAAGGAATTCAGAAACCGCAAGCCAAAGGATTGATACCGGATAAATATTCCTATGTATATATCGGTAACTATTAGTTATTGTCCACGCGGGCGAAACCGGGCCGTAGCTATTGTATCATAAGGCTTAACCCTTAACTACTGTCACCGTGACTCCACGTACATTATAGTTTACTTAATAAATAGGTACCTATACGGCGTAATGATTCACATAAATTCCATCAAAGTAACCACCGAGATTTTACGATGTACGATAATTAAAATACTCATTTAAATTATTGTTTTTTTTTAATTGTTTGTGTTTTTACGAAATAAGTTATATAAAATATATATTCCATATAACGTTTTTTTTGCAATTTTAGAGAGAAAACTTATGTATCATACTAGGACGGAATTTGATTCCGTGTCTTCCGACATTAATCCGTTTCAGATGTCATGACCGCTAGGCCACCAAAGCACCCATCATACTCCATCGAATTTATCTCGCTAGTTGTTTTTCAAGTCCTTTTGTTACACAGATTGGAGAATAGAAATGTTGCTTTAAGTATACAAAATATATAGGGCATATAAACTAAGTACGTTATGTAAAGAGCTACATCTATTACTACTAAGAGCTACCATCATCTAATACTTCACAAGGACAAATCTGTCATAAACAAGCGGGCTAAGTATGGGGTGATCTCATAGGACTAAGTAAGAACGTAGAATACATACCAGTTGTGCTTATATAGGATTGGTATGGGGATGGGGAGGATTCCGGGTTACGTCATCTTTCGACAATGTAGAAGTATGGGATTATTGATGACTGGGGGCAAGGGAAGGCCTTGCCATGGTCTGTCTTTGGGTTGAAATAAGTTAAACATGTTACAGAGAAAAACAAGTCATAAGGCTTACAATTATACTTAGTAGTATATACCCCCTTACAAAAATAATTTAATCTATACTTATACTTAATTTTCCTTAATATCCCTATTTCTTTCCGTGCATGATTGTCTGGAAGAGATCCCTCTGAGCGATAAGATCCGCCCATTGTGAAACTTAATCATAAGTTTTGTCAGTTTTGCTTTTGGTTTTTGTTGTCAAAATTATCGTAATTATGATTTTGTTTTGTGTTATTTTTGTGGTGTTGCAATAAAGAGTTTATCCATCTATCTATGTATCTATATATCTATCTACTAGGACTTCCTGAGCGGTGAAAGATATGGGCACACACATTAACATCCAATACCAGAGAACAAACATTTCGGCTCATGACACAAATACCGAGCAAAGGGTCGACCCTGAGAACCCTCATTTCGAAGGTAGAGTCACTACCAACCGAGTGACTGAGGCGTCAGCATGTAGTGATCTGTCTGTCAATGGACAGTAATGGTGTCAATAAACAATTTCTAAAAGTAGTGAATGAAAAAAGAGTATTACTCAATACTATACAAGAGAGAAGAGGAAAAATGATTGGCCACCTGTTACGACATGACAACTTTATAAAGAATTTAGTTGATGGGAAAATAGAAGGAAAGCGAGGAAGGGGTAGGCCACTGATAAGCTACATGAGTCAAATAAAAGAAAACCTAAATGTCATCTCTCACAAGGAGGTAAAAGAGGTCGCCTTAAAATTTAAGGGGACCGATCGCCATCGATTTATATAAGGCTTAAATAGATCGAGATAGAGGAGATGGCATCAGCTGCACCGACAAGAGCCCAACTCTTAAGTTACCTAATATACTTCATCAGTCGAACGACCCAGACTCAATAGAAATTTCATTGTTATATTGACAATCGACTAGTGAGGGGTAAAAAAATTTATAAGATCTGTCTGTAATGTAAGAAGGTTTGTTTTTACAAATTAAATTTAGATATAGTTGAATAATTAATACAGTAAACCCTAAATATATAAACAGGTCAGCAACCGAGATTTTACTCGGAATTTTTGAATACTCAAATTTGGATGTTTCCATTATGTTATTTCTATAATGTGTGTGAGTATCGATTTTATACTAGTATGATTAATTAAAAAATATTTCTGCAAAATTGACAATTTATTATTTTTATAACCCTTACTTGACCGGTCAAATACACACAGTCTATAAAAATGGCTTTTGAACGAACATTTTAAAATAAAATTGATATCATGAACGCCTGATCCCAAGTCGTATGGTGAGTCAACTTCGACATAAGTGTTCTACTAAATCAATTTGATCTTTGATATCCACAGAATAAACAACAGTGGGTATTAGGTATCTCCTATGTATCTGTTTGGTTGCAGTTGTCGACGCTTGCCATTAGATGGTGAATCACGCGGATTCGTATTTCTGCTATGTGTCACAACAAAACTCGATAATCTCCAGCAAATTCTGGCAAAGCTAGTTTTCCCGCGGATCGCAATATTCAAAGGTTAAAAATAAAACAACGCTAATGTTAATATTGGTAACTAATAAAAAACACCAAGAAACACAAATGGACACCAGGTGGCCGATTTTACTATTTCACGACATTTATCAATCTACCCCGCTGCAAATTTTTTTTAATGACCATTAAAAAAAATTTGCAGCGTGGTAGATCATCGCATCAAAGTGGCAACCTCTCGCCTGATGGAAAGCGAAGATGGAATCAAGAAGCAATGACCATTAGCGCAGCCGTAAGCCGCACTAATCGCCACCCTTATGATGACCTGACAGATTCTTTTTCACGCCCCGCTTGAAAGAGCCAGGGTCATATCTGCAAGGAAACGCGTACACCGGCAGAGCATTCCACAATTTACTTACACGACAGAGGTAGGAACTGCCAAACTTTTTGGTACGTGGTAAGAAGTTTTGAACAGTATATGGATGCAAATTGCAATTCTAGGCCGGAAAGAGTGGTTTGGGATCTGAATGATAAGGAAGGAATAAAATTGAAAAGCTCTTCAGAACATTCGCCATGAAACAACCGGTAAAAACGCTTAGAGAAGTTCTATGCCTTTGTAGGGGTTCTAGGTTCTAGGTGTTGAGTGACTTCAGTCTCCAATAATACCTACGGACAGCGCGACGTTGCAGTCTATCGAGAGCATCCATAAGGTACTTAGCGGATCCATCCCAGAGGTGGCAACAATATGCAACTGCAGCTCTACTCGATCAACTCCTGTTGTCGTTCAATCATTACCGAAAAAACCATTGTACTATTTTAAGAGACAAAATGACACTTAACGTCATCAACACTGCTACATATTGAATATACTCGAACATTAAACGCTAGGTAGGCGAATATGAGTTAGCGTCGTTTTGTTATAAAAACTAACGTGGTTTTCAATCATTATTAATTAAAAATACGGGATTACTCACGTAATATTTATCGGATAGGTCCGACTATAGTTTCGACCACATTCGGTGGCCTTTTTCAAGGAGTGTTCGGGACGCCCGCGTCGTTGACGTCTCGCTTAGCAATCTTACTTACCTTTAGTTAGCGTCGTGTTCATTATCTATCAAGACAAGATAACATAATATAAAGTTTAGATCGATCGCAGGCGTCACCAGGAACTTAACTGCAGTTGGACTGTTTTTCAATAGCAGATTATTAAAACGTATTTGGGCAAATTCACCATTCAAGTCCGGTTCGATTGCAATTTATGAGTGGAACCAGTAAAAAAGGCAAATATGAGAAAATAAAACATACCATACTCACCTATATTCGTTTTGTGTAAATAAGTAGGTATTCTTCTCTGGTAAACTACGTACCTAGAATCCGTAAACCCAAAAGCAGAAATTTATAGGGAAAAGCTTTCGCAATTCATAAAAGTTTTTCTATCGTTATAAAAGTTAATCTACTCGTACCGACTTCCAAAAAGGAGGAGGTACTCAATTAGACTGTTTTTTTTAATTATGTTGAATTTTTTAATTATGAATATAATGGAAGACGGTATTAAAGTTTTCAAATTGTACTTGTTATATTTATCTAGTTAGGTCAGTCAGACTGGCCCAACCCGAAAATGCGCAAAAATAACTACAAGTTTTCAGTATTATGAATAAGAACACAGCCTCGTTGATACATATATTTATAAATATAATGTATCCATTTCCACAATAATTACTTTTCCTGGCTGACTTATTCATCAACGATGAACCTAAAACGGCAAACTTGAAAATTTGGAAGAAATTCTGGTAATGTAACCCATAAGTATGTAAGGATAAAGTAAGGGGTGAATTCACATTATTTCTGTGGCATCGTATCCCATTGACCACGCGAGCACAGCCGCTGGAGGATCAGTTATTTACGTATGAAAAAAAAATATTTTTAGTTCCTGTTCTCACACACGTGGGCGTAAATTTACGTAATCATATCGTTGACGTATATATATACAAACTATTAATTATCTGTGCCACAGTAGTACTAGCTAAATTATAGTTTGTACTGTATACGTCTACGATACGATTATGTTACACTTACGGAAACTTTCGTGCTAGGCCCTCTGTACAGACTATGTGTTATCTGTGCCACAGTTGTACGAGATAAATAATAATTTGTACTATATACTTCTTATCATTGTATTCCTACCTACCATAAGTGTAACGTAATCGCATCGTTAAGGCGCTGTCAACTCAGCGCTAGGCTACGTTCAATTTTCTTTACTTTAGATCAAGCAAGCGCATCTCGTAAAAACGTACAAAATTCATAAAAAAATAATCCGTCAATGTAAGTCTATTAAAAATGCTATTTTATGATATTTGTTTCATGACAAATACAATAGTGAATAAAGAGAAACACTGTTTTAAAGGTGAAATTAATTGGTATGTTTGAATTTTGTTTTAATGTACTCTAGTATGTTAAAATATGTTTATAATTCCGTCAATGTGTACTCAGAAGTCTTAGAAATGTCATATTATTTTTTATAATAATAACTAAATCGCTGCCTATGAGATAAACTGCTTTAAAAACCCTCACTTTTATCGACATCATCATATGACAGCGCCTTAACGTATTTAGTACAAACTGACATTTATCTACTACAATAGTTGCAGAAATAACTCATATTTGTACTGAATACGTAAACGATACGATAACGTTACACTTAAGCAGATTTTCGTGCTCGGCCCGCAGATCTATTTGATCTAGTTTCTCGTAATGTCTGAGCACGTATTGTTAGAACGCTAGTATTTACATCTGAGTAATTGGCTCTCAGAAGATTTATATATATTCGGTCGCATGCGAGTAGCCTTTATCAATCGATAAACGTAAAAATACACTGGATTTGTATTGCTATGGCGAAACATTTAACAGATCTCCGAGTGTTATCTCGTGAATATAAAAGCTTTTAAGACTTCATATCAATCTAATATGTAGTTTAGGAAAGTGTTCTATTACTTTTGAAAAATTTGTATTATCACTTATCACTAATGTTTGTGCAACAGCAATTGAGCTGAATGATATTTCTGTCCAGCAGGGCTATTATGTATCTCAGTTGCTAACAAATGTTGATTGAAATCTTGAAAAATGGCGGCCCTATGTCAGTTTTGGCAACTCCAGTAGGCAAAAATGTTAGTAAGTTGATCACTGACGCTGACAAAAGTGACATTGAGCGGCCATTTTTTCAGATTTCAATCCACATTTGTTAGCAACTGAGATACATAATAGCCCAGCTGAACTTTGTCTGCGTGAAATAAGGTTATCGCGAAACCTCTGGAACTACCAGTCGCTTTATAATGAAACGTATATTCCAAGCTATGCATAAAATTTAAGTGTCTGTTTGCAATTCCAAATTAACTGCTTTTCACTAAATGCATATGAAAGTATATACGGTACTTACATTAAAAAATAATTATTTTTTGTCTGTAGGTATGTCTGTTTGATCCCGCTAAACTCTGAAACGGCTGGACCGATTTTAACGGGACTCTCACGGACAGATAGCTGATGTTATAAGTAGTAACTTAATCTACTTTTATTTTAGAAATATATATATATATATATATTATACTCTTATTCGTGATCCGTTCAGCCGCTTGGGCATGATAAGGTAACAATTAGACAGAGAGACGAGAGGTTATATATATATATATATATAATGTATATATTTAATAAGAGTATTAAATATATACATTATACACTCACCCACACACTTTTGTATTTATAAGAATAGTGTAATAAGTACGGTACTTATGTAGTCGCTTAATGGAAATTACACAATAAAAAAATATTTCATTTTCAATAAGTGCAATATAAAAACACAAACCTAGTAGTATTGCAGAGCACTATAAATATTTAAAAAAACATCCTATATAAATAAGAAAGCACGCGGACCACAAATAGAATAAAATCTTATTTTATAATATTAGTGCGTTTATATTATTTACTTTGTCTTATATTATTACTTTGTTTGCGTAGAAGGCTCGGCCTTCGGCCTCGCTGTAACCTCCCGTCTTTTCTGGGGTTTTCTTTTATAATAACCTTCTCCCAACAATAATTAACACAACATAAAAAGAATTTGCGAAATCGATTAAGCCGTTCTCAAGTTATGTAGTGACCAAGAGAAATAGGGGATCATTTATATATATAATAGATTATGTTCAAGATATTTAGATGGTAATGCACAAGTTGGAGGTACATTATTTAGGAGGTTTATCTGTCTATGTTGATTAAATAGAATGTTTTATTTTTTTTGTTAATACGTAACTGTGCACTTAATCTGTTCGCATCAGGACAAAAAATAACAATAGATTTATGAATGAAACTTGCCTCGAATGAGGCTCGCTGATTCGGACAGATTAAAACAGTAAAGCTCTTTTACGATTATTTTGATACCTATTGGTATTGGTACCTTGTACATTGTCAAGTTACTTAAATACACAACTACTTAATTAAATCTAGGTAGTAGTAAGTAAATAGTTTAGTTAGTAACACTTTCATTCCGACACGTAAAATAAATACCTAATTAACACACAAAACGTCCGGTTGAGATTTTAAAATAAATACGCAGCAAGTGCTTATTTATATAATACGAAACGTAACAGGTGGTATTAGCATTATGTATGCTAGTTTATTTAACAGCTGATCTTGAACAATACAGATTAATCTGATGTAGATTTCCGTACAGAATATTCCGTACGGATCTATTATTTAAGTTATTTTATCGTACTCGTTTGTTATGTACGAGTACAGTGCGGACAATAGTAGTGTTGCCTCGTATAACAAAAGAGTACGGAAGAGGGTAGACCGCTTCGTCAGCTCGTTAACATTCACCCACCCGCAATACTATCCTCAGTTTATCCGTGATCATGGCGCTTGCAACAGTGCCGAAATATCGGAAACTCAAAGAAAATATAGGTACATGGTAACTATCCCATTTTTTAACTGACTTCAGAAAAGGCTGAGCTTGTTTGTTCGATTGTATGTTTTTTTGTGTATGTTCAATTTCTCGTCCATTTGTGGACCGATTCTCAATTTTTTTTTGTATGATAGAGTATTTTTCGAGGTGGTCCCATTTAAATTTCATCAAATTCGGTCTACCAATTTTTGAGTTACACTCCAATAACTGAAAAGTGTTTCGCGTATTTTGATGATTTGATGATGTCATCGTTAGCGGTGAATGACAATCGGTCCTGTAATTAGCAAGGGTTACAAAAAGGGTGAAAAAAGGTTTAACCAAAGAACGGAACCGACTTTAACACCAAAAACTGTGAAATAACTTGTCGAAGTCGGTACCATGCTCACAACATTATATTTAAGTGATAGATATTTTTGAAACTATCATAGTACCATAAAAATACGAAGAAATAAGGGTTGCATGAGTGAAAACCACGTTAGTAATATGGCAATCTGTTAGCAATGTGAATATTTCTAATATTTGTGATCATGATAGTTTTAAAACTGTTTAACTTCCATAGATTGAATGATAGTAGCTTTGACGTTCATGAACTGTTTGTTACTTGACTCGAGTACTGCATATCGTATCAATTACAGGAAAACTCTGTAGACTTAGTTGTGTGAAAAAATACTTTACTAGCTGCGCCCGCGCAAATGAATTTCGTAGAAACTTTTTTACGGTATAAAAAACCTACATCCTTTCCGAGCTACAAGATCGGTTTAGTTGTTTAAGTATGAATGGCAAACAAAGCAACAAACGACAAAATTTACATTTTAATTTTTTTTTTACAATAGTCAAAATGTCTTTATTACCCAAAATATTATGTACTAAAGAATTTCAACTTAGATACGAAATAACATCCGATTCGACGTCGATTGCCTGATTATACGCGGTTTATTTATTTATTATAACATTGAGAGACTGTAAAGAATAAAAATACCTACTAGTAGGTAGGTAAGTAAGTTTTTGCAAGAGTAAACAAGTCAATGCAACATAATAAAAAATAGTTGATAAATCAGAACTGATTACAAAAGTGTATCTACGGGTAAAGTGTATCTTCGGGGATGTAATCTTAATAGTAATATTATTATAATATTCTTCGTTTATTTTTATTTTAAATTTTTACTCATACAAAAATGAATATAAACGGCCTTACTTATAAACGCTGCTTAACTTTAAATATGACGTTATTTAAATTTATGCAGCGTCTATAATAAGGCCGTATACCTCAGTTAGGCGCTGGCATGTTAAAAAGCTCAAAGTCGCACAACGAACTATGGAGAGCGCTATGCTCGGGGTTTCTCTACGTGATCGAATTAGAAATGAGGAGATCCGTAGAAGAACGAAAGTCACCGACATAGCTCAGAAGATTAACCAGTTAAAGTGGCAGTGGGCAGGGCACATAGCACGCAGAACAGATGCCCGATGGGGCCGGAAGGTTCTGGAATGGAGACCACGGAACGGCAAGCTCAGCGTAGGTCGTCCACCGACACGGTGGACAGACGACCTGATAAAGGTCGCAGGACGACGTTGGATGCAGGCCGCTTCCAACCGGTCCTTTTGGAAAATTATGGGGGAGGCTTATGTTCAGCAGTGGACGTCCTACGGCTGAGATGATGATGTTAAAAAAAATAGAACAGCTGACTCAAAGATTGTGGGCTTCATCAAAATCCATAAAATTAATCCATAAATTACCCCAAGTACTGTATTAGTTACAATTTTGAAATTTGAGATGATTTGATTAGAGTTACCGGTGAAAAGTTCACATTTAAAAATTTAGTTTGACCAGGTCAGGGTCTAGCCATAGCACAGAATAAAAAACTTGAGTTCAGTATTTGTTAGTACAGTTTTCCTCGATGGCTTACGTGTATAAAGTAGCAATGACTGGAGTTTCATTAGGCACAATTTTTTAAAGTTTTAATGTCATAGAAAGATAGATTAACTCTTTAGTGAAAAACCACATTACACATACATTACAAATAAAGAATTAGGAAACAATTGTGTATCAATATATTTTACTACAATTCAACATCATAATCAGCCCATTTCGTTCCCAATGCTGGGACTCAAGCCTTCCTCTCAAAGAAAGGAGTTGGGCCTTAATCCACCACGCGGGCCCAGTACGGATTGGTGGATAGGTTAGAGTTCAACCCATGTCGAAGTTTTCAGGACGCCCGAAGGCCCTCGACATAGCCTTACGAATGTTGTCCTAAGACAAACAACCGGGACCGATGGCTTAACGTGCCCTCTGAAGCACGGAAGCGCTCAGTTGAATATTGCCACTAGCGGTCACCCATCCAAGTCCTGACCGCAGCAGTGTTGCTTAACTTGTTGATCGGTTAAGATCGCCAAGCTAAGCTCCGCTACGAGAGCTTCAAACACAACTACAATTAAATGCTTAAAATTAATAGTGCCGCAATGGGCGGTCTTATCGCTCAGAGCGATATCTTCCAGACAACCATGTCAGTTCACCAGCCAGTACCTGTCTAGTACATTTCAAGCTATTGCTATTGTATACCATTTTTTTCCGAGATTACAGACTTGGGATGGTCGCACAAAGTACATACGTTTTTGCTTAAGGGTACATACATCCTCCGTTTCCATATTTATCCAGACTGGTGCAGGACAAGTTTTTTTATTAGGTGGACACATATAGGTACATGAATACAATTATCAATAGGGAATAAAGTTCAACACACGTGTTGATGTACTTTACATGAGAAGTAATTAAACATTTACCAAGAACATGATTAACGTTTAATCATACTAATATTATAAAGAGGAAAGATTTGTATGTATGTTTGTAACGAATTGGCTCAAAAAGTACTGTACCGATTTCAAAAATTATTTTCCCATTGGAAAGCTACAATCACCCTAAGTAACATAGGATATATATGATTCATCATCATCATCACCCATCACCGCGCGGGTGAAACCGCGGAGAGCAGTTAGTAATAAATAAAGATTTAAATACTGCACTAGGCCGAAATGATTTGATGGTACTATTTATATTTATTTGTGTATTAGTATTACTTTTAAGCTAACTTGTCAATCAGTTTCGATTTTCATATTGTAGTTATCAGCATCTCACACAGCATAGTTATAAGTATTCCGTTTATAAGAATATTTTATAAATTACCAATGTAAACTTTCATATAAGTAATTTTACTTAGATTAAAATAAAAAATTTGAAGACTAGTTGATCTAATCGGGTTTAGATTCCTAGAACAAAATAGATGACAGAGACTTCACAAAGCCTTCCATTTAAATCCTAGATCTCATGTTAAACCAGCATCACAATTAAATATATATGCATAATATGCAAAACAATAACCTCTAAGCAAGCTAGTCTCTGTCTCCTGGCAATTGCAACTACGTATAAATAATACTCTACAAGTTAAAAGATAATAGCTTTCATCAACTTAATAGACTTTGAAATAGGTATAACCAACATGACGTCATCAATTTGGTTGCTATCTGCTTGCAAATGGGTGTGTTCCAAAGTGGCAATACAGGCCGATATACGTTATGAGCAGCAAAATGTGGGTACCAATGCATATTTAATGTCAGAGGCATTTGGGGTAGTTTCTTACTTTAGCATGTTTAAATCTAATAAAAGGGATTTGATAGAACGAAGTTATATGGTGGCAGAGGACTGATGATGGGCAAAATAATGCCTCAAGCCTTGAGTTCCCTTACGGTTCTATGTATGTATTGTAGTGTATTTCATGTGTAAGAATAAAAGTGTATGCCTTTGTATGAACGTTTTAAATAGTATCTAGTTGATGTCATAAGGTGGTTGATTCTGTTATTTAAATAGTAAATAGGAATAATTGGCTATGTCTGTATCGATTATCAGTGATGCAGCGAAACCCATCAATCAGGGTATATAAACGTCTCAGAGACGTGAACTACAGCCCAAAGACAAGTAATTAGGATAAACTTACCAAAATCCGTCCTGTGGTGGTCTGGCCGGATATGAGTTCGCCAGCCCAGTCTTTCGCTTCGGTCATGAACGTCCCCTCGAACTCCTGTTTCCCTTGTCTGGCGGCCTTCTGTTCCTTCTGCTTGGGGTCGTTCGGGGCCAGCTCCGGCTCCTTGTGGCAGCAGACGAACGCGCACGCGCGCCATACCAGCACCACCATGAGCCCCGCAATGAACGTGAAGATGGACGACAAGAGGAAACACCACCATTTTCGGACACTGAGGCATTCACTGACATCATCAGGGATCGACGTGGTAGTCGCCTCTTCCTCGGACGAAGCCATTCCCCGAGGGCGCGAGGCATCCAGTCAGGCGCGCCATGCACGTGCGGCGATGCGCGCGCCTCGCTGTTTCGCGCGCGACTGAGTGCCGCCGACGCCGCGCCGCCCGCCCCGCGCTCCGCGGTCGATGCCGCGCGATCGATCCGCGCCGGCGCACTTCCACACACTACCGACCTGAAACCTTCCTCATTCTTCCCCGAGACTATTTTCCTTCTTCTCAGCCTTTACGACCTGCACCTTACTCCGCTGGGCTCGCGGGCCGTATCGACGATACGCCTTTTATGACTGCAGATGTTGCTGATTTTATTGACGCCATAACAGGTCCAATGCTTTCGTGTTTTCTTGTAGCTCCGATGCGAGAGACCAACGCGCGCGAATATTGTGGAATGTGGTGGATTTTCGAAAGGTCAATGTATGCCGCCCGTGTCCCGATATGCGCAGAGCTACGCCGCCCTACTGCGTCAGCGGGTGCTACGAACGTCGTAGACGTCTACGGCCGTGCTACGATTGGTTGGCGTTCGGTGGAGCGGGGCTAACTTCTGTAGAGTCTTCCAAGTAGCTATTTATTTGTCTTTTCTTTGTTACATACGGGGAGTGTTTTATGTAAGTTGCCTCTAGTTAATATAAATGAGCCAATTAGGGTGAAATGGAGTTTTTATGTTGCTAGCAAAGTACGCGTTAAATTCTTAAGTAACTGCAAACGATCGTCAATTTGTCATTGCAAGCGAATTAGAATTAGCAAGCATTACCGATAGTATCATTTATGAATGAATAACGTGACAACGAACTACCTACTATCGATAAATTCCCTTATCAAGTCATCATCGACATAACAAAAATAAAACAAACTGTGAATAAGAAAAGTACTTTTGTTCAAGCCCGCATTTATTAGTTGACATACTTTTTCATTTTATATTGCCCCGTGTACTGTTTTTAAATTTGTATATCCCGTACCAATTTCTCAACAAATTTTAAGAAACCCCTAGAAGATTCTGTCTCAGAATGCATTAAAAATGTTTTATGCCATCTAAAGTTAGAGGCAAAAAGAAGCTACTACTATCAACTATACACTATAAAAATGCCTTTAGTGTTTGTACTCGTACCTTTACAAAGGCGAGTGTTGTTTGTTAGTTCAAAATGTACAAGATTATGAATATTTGAACACTGCCCAATGGCATAGAACAAAAGTACGAATGTAATAAATGTAAGGGTCTTATCCATGAAGAAATAAAACTACCTATATGAAAGTTTATTTTGATTCTATGTAATCGTCATGCAAGCACCAATCAGTTGACTACTGACTTGATACTAGCTTGACTCCGTGGATTAGATACATACAGGCATTTATTTTTTTCACGTCCTCCAACAGGTACAGGACGGCGTATGGCGGACATATTGTTTATTTCATATAGTATTATTCCAAAATAGTGTTAACATTTAATACAAACTATTAATATTAGTTATGTAGTATGTATAATAATATGCAAGTACTTATGTGAAATATTCACATAAGGCACACAGATGTTATTTTAGTGACTTTCTTTTTTTATTTATATAGCTTAGTGTGGGGTTGCGCAATTTCGCCACTGTCGCGTGGATAAAGAAGAAACAAACGAAGCTGATTGGTCGGTGCTATTCAAAGTGTGGTCGGTGTAGAGATTTGAGACCACCAATTTTGCATCTGGATTCTGTATAAAAGAGGACAACACTATATATAGTGTCATGCAGACCGTCGAACTCTGCGTAGCTCTTACTTCTCCTAAAGCTGTTGACGATTATGGCTTGCCTTGGACAGACCATGTAGTCAAGTAAGTTCAACTTTGACCAAAGAAGTTGTCCAAAGAATTGAACTTTGATTTGGGAAATTACACAACATCTTATATCTTCCAACATAATATCGCAGAGCTTGAAGACAAAACCAATGTTGCCAGTGGCCAGTTTATGGAACTGAGATGCAATCTTTAACTGTGGTATTTATAAATAAGCACACCGTTGGGATGGGTTATACTTGGAGTGTCTTTACGCGATAAATCCGATACGACATGAAAATACGTCCTAGAACAAAAATTCACTGACATGTTCGTAGCTCTCAGAATTAGAAATTTAAAGTTGTCAGTGAGCAGACCAGATTGCTTTACAACTGTGAGCCGATGGGGATGAGTTATCGAGTGGCCGCTACCAACCGGAAGATGTGCCGTAGCGCCGTAGTTTATCGCTACTACATGAAGCGACTACTGACGTCGGTGTCGATTCTGTAAGCTCTAAATTATATAGTTATTTGTAATGCAAGGCTTTAAAGTTAGTGTTAGGTGCGAGTTACTTGTAATGTACGAGATGCAAAATAACTTTGCTGCCGAGTGAAACACACAATTTTTCACCTCTCTACGTGCACTAAGTGCAAAAAAACAGCTTAAGTAGTTATTAAATTAGTGTGTATTCATTTTACAAATTAAAATTAAAATTACTGCAATTGGTAATATTGATAGTTTTACAATTTTCTTTTTTGTTATACTTGTGTTTGTCACTTGTGTACTAGATAATTTATTTGGCAAATTTGCGGAACATTGCTCAATTTCATTGGATTCCATTGTGAATGTTGGAGACACAAACGGATTGGCAGGCGAATCAAATCGATTCTCTATCGTTTCTTTAGAAGTTGATGGACGATTCCAAGGATCTGGGCAAGGCTGTTTTAAAGTTATGCCTCCAACGATGCCCTTGCATATTTTAGACTTATTTTCTATAGAGTCCTTTATGTATCCTTCTGCCACCGGTACTGGACTTCCAGCCGCCGTGACGCTTAAGCGTGGTCAGATCAGCGCCCAAGTCAGCCAAGAGAGGTTTCGCCAACTTTCTCGTTCCATTTTGAGTAAAAATATTCTTTTACCCTTTCTAGTGACTCTTGCTACTTACGGGATTGATTGTCATTCCGTATCGTCAATAACGTATTATCAGGATAAACGAAACACTTTCCAGTTATTGGAGTATAACTTTAAAAGTCCTTGACCGAATTTGATGAAATTTAAATGGAACCAAAAAAAATATCAAAATCGAACTACTCTGTAAAAAGTTATGCGTGATCATACATAAAAAAATATTTACACGTCGACTAGAGAACGTCCTCTTTTTCTTGGATGTCGGTTGAAAATACTCTAAATTATGGCAGTTTTTATTCTGTGAAGGTTGAAATCTAAATTAGTATATATTCTGAATAACAACATTAAAATTTAGTATTTCTCTTCAATTGAGGGTATGTTTTAGACAGATTAGTCGTCACGTAACTTGGAGCTCGCTAAACTAACGTAAACATAAAATAGAATACTTAGGTACATTTTACGTATAGCTTTTTTTTTTATTGAGATACAGGTAGATATTTCATTTATTCTCCATAAAAATTACATTGTTAGTAATTAAAAATTAAATAAAAAAAGAATAATAATAACTACCTATCTAATCTATAAGCCCCATGGTGGGGGGAAAAGTGGCCAAAACGCTGGCGGCATTGCCACGCTGGATGGCAATGTTAAGTTTTTGCCCAAAATAGGCGCCAGCATTTCGGTCACCCGACGCCTCAAACAAACGTTTCGCCAGATCCCTAAACAAGTTGAGAGCGGACGGCCCCCATGGGTCTAAAGTTTCGACCCCAAACGGCACAAACATTACATTCTGTCGAAATACACATATTTATGACGTTTGAGGTCTTCCGCTTTAGACGCGGCAGCGCCAGCCCGATCAATCGTCTCAGGGAGATGAGACGGCGCCAGTGTGTCCACACATGTAGCATCCCAAACCAGGGGCTGTCCCATCTTCCACGGGACGATAGTCATCCCATCTGGTCTATTGCCGTCATCCCGCATCAATCCGTTCGGTTCCAAAACTGACAGGACTCCAGCACTGACAAATGCCCGACGGATGATATCATTCAAGCTGGCGTGCCGCGGTATGCGCCCCGCGCTCTTTACGCATGAGAGTGCGTGGTGGCCGAACCGATCCACCATTTCACCGCAGGCACAACGTTGAGGGACCTGGCAAGGGGCACCTACTCGTAGGGATACGGCTATTTAGTATTGTTGTCCAAAAGATTTCCAACATTTTTAGACGGCAAAACATGTAGCCAAAGCCCAGACTCCCATCGAGTAACAGCTAACAGGCGAGCACGCTCTGCGGAAGAACTAATTGAATTGATCAGGTTTTCAAGTTCTAACTCTCAGAGCGGCCCGTCCCACTGCCTCTGAGAAGCAGGAGCTTTGGGCAGGGACTGACTTGGACAAGCTATTTTCCAGTTTCCTAAAGCCTCAGTCATATAACTAATTTGAATAGAAGGCGATAAAATTGCCTTTACTAACTTTTGAGTACTGAAAATTGATGAAAGGAAAGCGGGTAATGCTACACTAGAAATTTTGCGAATACCGAGACCTCCACACCCAACAGGTAGTGAGGCCTGGCGCCTGTAATGTGTGTGAGTGAGCGTATCCCTCTGGATGTTGTCAAGTTTTTGTAAAAGTAAAGGATGATTCCAAAACTGACAACATCTAAGAGAATCCATAAATGTAGGGACAAAAAGGCAATATCGAATAATAAAATAGGCCATGTGACAATTTATTTTTTGTAGGCGGTCCGAAACTGATTTAAAGTTTTGAATTTTGTCATCAACAAAATCTTCAATTGACTCGTCTAGGATTGGAGACCCTAAGAGGCGAAGTGATCGATTATCTTATATTTTGATATTGGGAGCAATTCGTTCAAAAATGTTTACTATCTTATTTCTTAGTAGTGTTGTAGAATTTGGAATGAAAAGTTCGCATTTTGAAAAGTTGAGAGCAAGACCTATTGAACTAAATTCTGTAAATTCTAAAAAAAATTTTTTAGGTCTTTAAGAACAGTGTCAACATCTCCTCCTACGGACCCATCATCCAGGTACCATTAAATTTCGATTCTAATTTTTTGATGATAGGGTGGATTGCTAGGCTAAAAATAGCTGGTCCAAGCGGATCACCTTGTTGGCATCCTACTTCTGAAGATAACAAATTGTTTTTGTATATTAATTTTGGAGGTTTACCATAACATTGCCAAATGAAATTATATATAAAAGGGATTTTATTTTTAACTTGTGTCAAAAGAGTGTTTCTATCAAGAGAATTGAAGGCATTCTTAATATCAACCTTCAGCAACACTTTACATCACACTAAAGTATAGCTTAGAATATTTCTAAAAGTAGTATTAATTAGTACTAGTGTTACATGAATTTGGATTTTGATAGTAACAGAATAAGGGCTACCTAAATTGTGGTTTGAGATATATTTATTTCTCATAAGAAAATATTTCACTTCCATGAGAATAGCTTATACATTATATTATCATTGTGGTCGTACGATACAAAAACATTTTGATTTGGAGGGTAGTTTCACAAGATTCAGTTGTTACGTGTTGTTTAGTTCGATACTAGTTTTGCGCACAGATGTAGGCACGATGTAGGTCAGCTACATTACATAGATCAAGCGTATCTGGAAGTGGCTCAAGTGTATTGAATCTTGTATTGTTAATAAGAGTTTATTATTTTGCAGTAACTAGGCAAAACCGGTCCTTTTGGAAAATTATGGGGGAGGCATATGTTCAGCAGTGGACGTCCTACGGCTGAAATGATGATTATGGTGAAGTTTATTAATTTAAGACTTATTTATTAGTTATATTAATGTGTGAAGTGTTTATGTTTAAATAGAACAGTTTTTATTGTAGTATTTTAGCATTCTGTGTTGACATCGCTACCGGATTTTGAGAAGTGAGAATTTACGTGTTAAGTATTTTAGACAGTAACACATAATTTGATAGTCGTAAATCAGCGACGCAACAGTTATCCAGTTTTAAGTCAAAACAAAGTTTATATATAAAAAGACTAGCTGAAATCCGAGGTTTCACTCGCGTGGTGTTGGATCATGATGATGATGAAAAGTATCCTATATGTCAATCCAAAGCCTCATCTACCTCCATACCAACTTTCATCAAAATTGGCCTAGCCGTTTAAGCGTGAAAGAGGAACAAACACCCATCCATTCATCCATCTAAATTTTCACATTTATAATATTAGTAGGATTACTAGGATAAGTAGCAAGTAAATAGATTTTTCTCACATATCCGAAACCACGGAGCGTGTAGGTACCTATGTTTATACAAATACTTGGTTACTGCATAGACTACTAATATTATGCATAAGTATATACTAAGATTCGTATGTTTAGATGTTTGTTTCGCTATTACACCTCAAGGACTGAACGAATTTGAATGAAATTTAGTAGCTAGATTAAACTTTAGTTCGCTATAGTAGATCCAACCGTTTATCCTCTTTTTGACAGCACCAATAGAACGTAACATGACGATGTTACGCAAAAGTTAACTTATAAATGCGAGGTTTTAAAAATATGACAACTGCTTAAATTTGCTCCTTGATCCCGTATAATAATCATCTTTCACAAAATGAGTCCATAAGTGCAGTAGTTTTTTTATAAATTCCATAAAATAACAAACGTTTTTAAAAAATTACGTTCTATGGCTATCAACATAGTGATGTTACGAAGTTACGATTGAGATATCGATATTGTTTATGAACTATTTTTACACGGGTGTTTTCCGTTCTCGGCACATAATATCGGATTTATTTTTATGTAAAACCGTTATATTGATGCGCCTCAGGAAAACATACAGCATTATTTGAAGACGTGTTTATCTCCTGGTGTATATCCAAAAAAGAACAAGGTTATGATGACTATGATGATTACAAGTACAAGTCATACTTGACGAAGCTGTTACCGGTTAAATCTGGGATGGCCAGCGAGCAACACGGAAGGGAGTAGGCATACACAGCGTTTCCCCTCTGTCAAAGTACAAGTCCGCATGGACCATGGAGTTTGATAATATACTGTGGGGTGAGGGCGGGGCTAGATTTGTGAATGGTGCTTTATTTTTTATGTGTTAGTGATTTGGTTGTGTGAGTATGATCGGCAATGGATCGGTACAGGTATGTTTTGTATGTAATAGTGCGGCTTTGCGCTAGTGTGCAACTTCCCCTCCCGCAAGAAATGACAGAAAGATTTGAACAATATTTTTTAGCTAAGGCTACTCCCTTCCGTGTTGCTCGCTGGGGATGGCAGACATTAAAGTCTGCCGTTTGGTACCAGAAAATAGTAAAGTTTGAGCAACCCCAATTCCAATTTAAGCAAACGAAATCTAATCTTTTATTTTTATTTATTTATTAATCAAAATCAGATTCATCGTTGCTGTCACTCGAGCTATTGCCGACATTTATAATTAATTGTTGACTCATATAATCTATCGCCACGTGTTTATCCCAATCTGCCATTATAGTTTCTTGTGTTTTTTGAATTACATTTTGCCAGCTTTCCGCAGTTACTTTCACACATGCATTTTTTAATAAATTTACCATTTTGTTTGCCGTGAATGGGGGTTTTGTGTTATTTCTAGCAGCGTGTCCTTTAACTTGAGCCCATATTAATTCAATGGCATTGTATTGACAATGATAGGGTGGAAGTCTAAGAACCCAATGACCATGTTCTGCAGCTATTTCGTCGATCACATATCGTTTTGGGAAGTGTTTTTTTGTTCGTAATATATTTAGTAATTGTACTTTTAGTAAGGAGTTATCAACATTTTCACCATGTCGTTGAAGCCAGTCAATGATTACTTGTTTTTTGTCGGCCTGGGTCGGCATTTTATCAATTTGGCGTGAGTGATAGGATGCGTTATCCATAATAATAACTGACGGTTCTTCCAATGATTGTACCATTTCCTTAAACCAACTTTCGTAAACCTCAGAATTCATTTCTTCGTGGTACTCAACTGTTTTTTTGGATTTAAAGGCCAACAAAGCATCTGGCATGAATCCTTTCACAGACCCTGCATGGCAAATGATTAGACGTTCTCCTTTTCCCATCGGTACTGAGGTAGTGGAAGCAGCGGTGTCATCAGTCCAGCTCTTAGACACTGTGTGGTTCGCATTCAGCCAAGTTTCGTCAGTGAAAACAACATTTGACCAATCTGTAATTTTTTTGGCTTCGCTCAAAAATTCGCAACGAGCAAAAGCTACGCCGCGACGCTCCATCAATATTTTGCGTTTGTCCGATTTTTTATAAGTAAATCCAATTTCATTCAAGACCTTTACCAATGACGATTTTTGACCTCGGAACAAATCACATTCACGCAAAGAAGCAACAAGTTTTTTAAGTGTTGGAACTTCTTTACGTAAGTAATAGTTATATATATGACGGCGTATAGCGTCTGCGTCAAAGTTGTCAACCGAAGTCACACGACGTGGTTGGCGTTTTTTCTTCGGCGTACGAAGCTTATTCTCCTGCATGCCGCTTGTTCCGTAGGCTTCGGTAGTAATTTTTGTAATCGTAGATGCACTAATACCTAACGCGGCCGCAACGCGCTCTCTCACTTGCGACAATGGTAAAAGCGGGCCGCCATTTTGATACTCTGCTTCAAAGTAATTACGAAGCTTGATCACCATTTCTCTCGTCTGTCCTTTCAGCACTGATCCTTTCGGCATTTTATAGTTCCAATATAAAACTCAGCAAATAATTACTAGCACGGGCGTCTTGTTGCGAGTGACAGTGACAAATACAAAACGGCGGTGGACCATTGAGTTTTACTACCTTGATAAAATACTACTGCTTACCCATAGACAAAAAAAATGGCAGTCATAGGAATTGCCGATAGAAGTGAAAACTTATAACTCAGAATTTGATAGCTTACCTTGGAAACTACACGGGTGTAACCGGACGGCGTGGCCTCGCCATCTGGGCATGGCCATCTAGAAATGCGTCAGCATTTCCCATTGGCTGATGCGTTTCTAGATGGCCATGCCATGACGGCCTGTCCACGCCCTTTCAACATTCCCCATTGGCTGACGTATTTCTAGATGGCCAATAGCCATGGTCATGGCGCCATTCCTAGGACTATTCTCTTTCCGCACAGACTCGATAGAAAAATGAATCGAAATCGTGTACACTATAATCACTTGGTCACAACACTTTAACTGACAAATTAGATCTGTCAAAAAGAGGATAAACGGTTGGATCTACTATAGTTTATTTTAATTTTCTACAGACTTCCAAAAAAAAGGAGGAGGTACTCAATTCGACTGTATTTTTTATGTTTGTTACCTCATAAGTTTTGACTGGGTGAACTGATTCTCAAAAGTTTTTTTTTGTTTGAAAGCTGGTGCTTCCCGTGTGGTCTCATTTAAATTTCATCAAATTAGATCCAGTAGTTTTTGAGATACACTCCAATAACTGAATAAAATGGAAGTCGGTATTAATTTTTTCAAATTGTACTTGTTTTTAAACAAGTGAATCGCTACCTTTATGAGAGTCAATGGGTGCACTTAGCAATAGCCGTTTATTCTGTCATCATGAGATGAGAGATCTGGTGATATCCTACTACAAGGATGCCTTATAGGCCGACTAATGGACTCTATTGGATAGGAATTAGAATGGCACTAGGGTCTCTCCTATGATATTCTATAGTATTGGGATGAGACAAAGAATATGCCGACATGCATACATTGCCGACCCCGTTAAGACGTGATGCAGCTTTCCAAAGCGTTTGTTGAGGTTTAAGCGGATAGACATTGATATTTCTAATAAGTATAACATATAGGTAAGTATAGAAAATACTTCTTTTGTTGGATAACTATTTAATACTAGCTAACCGACGTTATCCTCGCCTATAGAAAAAAAGCATTTCCAGTGTTTTTTTTTATAATTTTTATTTATATCGTAAACTCATCTAATTTTTATCTTTCTTGTAACCAACAAACTAGAAGAAACATATACAAATAAACAAACAAATTTTCCAAATCAATGCAACCGTTCTTATGTGATGCGCTTAATTTACCTCTCTTACTAGGTACAAGTTTAAAATAAAACGAATAGGTACCGTGCGCGTTCGTATTTATATATTAACCAGCCACACTACGCGTTTACACCCTCGTGGTGATGGATGATGATGATTGATGAATCTCCTATGTGTTAATCCCGCACCTCATCTACCTCCATAGCAAACTTAATCAAAATCGATCCAGCCGTTTGAACGTGAAGAAGTTACACACGCACAAACTTTCGCCTTTATAATATCAGTGTGATTGAGAACATTGAAGCACTTGGGTCAAATCTGAAAAATAAAAAGTTTATAGATAAGTAAGGCCACACGAACTAAGCGACCCGCATACGCGTCAAAGCATGCATAGCACTACTGAAGCGGTATATAAATATAAAAACGAGGGAGTTCTAAACAGAATTATGTTTAGGACATCCATTACAGGATCCACTCTTCATCGCAGGTAACAATTATTTTTTACCGGTACGACAACCATCCAACAATAAGCGTGCGTCTCTGTGGGTGGACCCGGGTACAGCACCAATTCAGTGCGTTAATAAAAGATTACTCATAGAGAGATGATGGTGACTGTCTGGTAGATCAGTGTCGGACTTACACATCACAGCTTGTTACCGAATGGTACAACAATGACAGCAGATATCTATTGCCAATTGAACAACCAAGACAGATCAGGTCAGGTCAATCGCTCTTCTCCTTTGCTTCTCCACGACAACACACGAGCTCACATTTCACGACAGACTATCGCAAAGCTACAACAGTTACAGCTGGAAGGTCGCCGCCACCCACCGTACTCACCGGACTTTGCTTCAACAGATTTCTACTTTTTTCAAAATTTAAACAATATTTTAAGTGAAAAAAAATTCAACACCCGAGAAGCAGTACAAAACGCTTTTTCTGACTTCATCGCCTCCTGTCCAGCGGACTTCTACAGAAAGAAACTGCCATCAAAATGACAAAACTGTATTGATAATTTTATTGCCAATAAATGTTATCAAAATGTTTATTTATATTTTAAATGTTCATACAAATCTCCATTTTCATAGGTAAAGAGCGACTATAGTAAGAAATATTAATGCGACAAGTAACTATAGTACATTGTACCTTACATACTATACATACATACTGCGTACCTTATACATACCTTGCATTTTTTTAATTTGCGAGAAAACAATAAATTATATTTTTTTAAATTGAAGTCTTCTTGTAAAATCTATCATAATAAATTCGTAAAACATAACACAAAATACAAATCTTAGATGGCAGCTGCAATAGATTATAATATTGTTATGAAATATATCGTCATGGGTCGTTTTCATGGTTTTCGGGGTGTTGAATCGGATAGTGCTGACAAAATAGAAATCCAAGATGGCGGCTGGGCGACAATATCAACTTTTTCGTTTTTATAGTATCTAAATAATTTGTAATTTATCCGCGTGCCCAACCGTGGCTCCCGTACGCTCCCGCCAAAACCGGTAAAAGTTTACGCCATTATTATATGAAAAACCAAGATCTACAAGTTGTTGTGTGTCAATACTAAAATGTTTTCCGTATTTTACACTATCAACATTAACTAACGGCATGATCAACATATTTATGGTCATTGTTAATATGTGCACAATATCCAATGGGGTGGTTAATCGATAACTGGTAATTATAGTGAAGGAAAAATATGCATGTTTTTTTATTATTATGAACCCATATTCATTGCTACGCAGCTAATAACCATTGCGCGACTAAACGAACGCCCCTACATCATAGAATAGACAACAGTGATAAGCGCGAGAAATACCTACGTACTCACAAATGTTTACGCAGCTGACGACAGCGGGCCCGAGCGGGTCATCGCCGTACGCCGTGTACCTATTCTAAGCGGGTAGTTATGTCTCGCTTATTTACTGCTATCTACCTATTCTGCGATGTGGCGGTGCATTGCATCGGGTCGTGCGTGCAGTCGCACTATGGCTCTTAGCCGTGGAGCGGAGAATATGGGTTTATAACAATAAAATATATATGTAATTTTTACTTTTACTTTCATGACCAGTTGTCGATTTCAAACCACCCCGTTCAATATTGTGCTCTAATAAATACTAGAATTAACTAGATTTGATCACTGCAGGACATATAATGTTTTATTTTAAAAAAACAATACCAAGTGATAACCTTAAGGCTTCAATGGAGCATAGATAATTGTTTTATCAACAAAGCTTAGTTTCCATACTGTTACATCTTAATACTGTGACTATAGTCCCAGTTAACTTGACATGACCGTCAAAGACGCCTTCCAGTACGTCACTCTTCACTGTGCTGCCTTAAACCGTATGCCGGAAACGGATCGGCTTGCATATAGGTATGACTCGTAAGTAACTAATGACACTTTTTAATGTATGAAAAACTGTTTAAAAGTAACGAGTCGTAAGCAAAACAATCCGTTTCTGGCTACAGGAACCCGGGGTCTATTAAAGCCCATCACACACGACGAAGATACTATAAAATATATATTATCTTAGAGCAGATTCGGACATATCGCTCACCATATAATTCAATGAGCGACCACACACGGTGAATATACTATAATATTTTACCTTAGAGTAACTTAAGATGCCACCGATATTCGAAAGGCATGTTAACATACGCTAAGACTACTGCAGATCATGAAGACATCTTAAGATAGTGTCCGATACTGATCTTAAGATCAAATACAGAATGTTTACAATTCACCACGGTGTTTCCTGTGTTTTATGTGATCTTCTATCCAGATTCTTCGTTTTTTACTTTTAGCTAGTATGACGGTTATATCATTTTCACAGTCCCAATCATCATCTGAGGAACTGTCCAACAGGTCTAGCAACAAAATACGAATAATAGCAAAATAATAAATATGAACACTCTGTATATTACAGTGTGAACGATCGATACGTGCGGCTCCCGAGACGGACTCCGATAGAATGTACGCTTGCTATATATTATAGTATCTGCGCCTTGTGTGGTGGGTTAAGTTAACATAACTTTTACATTCGACGCTATAATATATATTATCTTAGTCGTGTGTGATGGGCTTAAGGCGGTGGATCCTATGTGTGGGATGCATTAAGTACCTACTTACTAAGTTTCAGAGGCGTTTAACAATAAAACACGGTTCAACATTTTTGTATACACTATTTCGTGCACCATCAATATAAATCATAATAATCCACCTCAATTAGTTACGCATTGAAATAACTTTGAAATTAAACAAGATCCGACGATCGCTATTTTTTAGTTTTCCATACTTTGTAGGTACGTTCTGATATTTGGTTTATGGTTACGACTAATAATCTCTTAATAATTGTTTTGACTAACTTGAATGAATCGGCCCGCTCATAAATCATATTGCTACACCCAAATAGGGTCATATGTTTCCTACCATAACTGTAACATCGCATATGTTACACATAGCATAACGCGGCGGTAGAGTCTTTAAAGTACATTATAATGAAAAGTTGACGTTCATAAGTGCGTCTTTGATGCCTAAATTGAATAAATGATTTTGACTTTGACTTTGACATCTAAAATACAATGTACATATGATTGCAATTAATAATTTAGTTTGAGTTTGGGTTTGCTATTTTTGAAAAAGAGCTCACCATATTCACTTAATATAATTATACATTGGATTGGTTATCTAGGAGTGGTATTGGATCTCTGATAGGTCAACATAATAGACCTTCAACAATATTCCATATTGGAAATGACAACAACTGGTCCATAGACTAACAAACTAGGTACAGATCGCGGCACGTAAATTGAACTATGACTTTAAATGCGCAGAACATGTTTTTGGGTCTCAATCGAAGTGAGGTATGAGGTGCGGCGCAAGTGGGCCGTGCCTAACCATAGCAACACAGCAACCCTTGCTCCCAAACATTCACACTCTGCCCCTCACTGCCGGCACCCGCTCCACGTGGCTCTGGAGTACAATCATACACAAAGGATTCAGTTCTTCGAAATTTACATATCTGTCAAAATATTGTGTGACAATAAAAACGAATTCCAAATATATGGTGGAATGTATGCCTCGTATTATAGAATTAGTGAACAAAAAAGTAAATACAATGGGACCATGTGTCTAGAAAAAGCTATGCGACAAGGTCAATACAATTCATAAAGCTTACATCAAAAGTGACCACATCATCGATAAAATGATGGAAGTAATACGAGCTGGAGATTCTAACAACACTGATTCTGAATTGGATTCTTCAACTGACTTAGAAGATGAAATTGCATCTCCTGGCACACGTTCTGTGTAGTATTTGTCTATCACTATTGTCCATAATTGTACCTGTGTGGACGATCACCATTTTGGTTCAACTTACGTACCTCGAACTGTAGATAGTCACTCTTTTGCAATAATCTGTCTTGGTGAGTAAAGAAAATCATGCCTTGAGGCAGTAATATCAATTATAACTTGAGGGCCCCAAGTGTAGCATATTAAAAATAATTATAATTTTTTTTTTAAAATTGGTGGCCAAATGGGATGTAAGACAAATCCTGACATTGCAATGCTTTTGTCACTTTAAGACCTTAGCTTTAATGTTTCTTAAGCAAGTAATTTCTTTTTAATTACAGTATCCATTAAACCGGGACATTGTTGTAGGTCTTAACGCCCCCATATACAATATGAATAAGAATATCCTTTAAACCTTAATTATTTTCACACAGAATACTTGGCATTGCCATAGTAACCTTCAAGATACTCCATTATTTTCCAATGTATAAATCAATTGTCATAAAACAGCATGTTTCACTACACATCATGTAACATAATAATCATCTCTTCATGATCTTCATCAGTCTTCATGGACTGTATCTCCTATCCACTTCAAGTATGGTGGGTTTCCATTTTTAATAGGCAGGGATATGACTTCACAGACTTCATATGGATGGTGGGACCGAACATACTCCGTGAGCTTATCCACTTGTGAAGTCCTTGTCTTGATCATGAGAAGTGCCTGAAAATGAAATAAACAGTTTTGAATTAAGTGTGGCATTGGCATTGTGTATGCTGGCACTGTTGTGGTATCTACCAAAAGTGATTCTTGCCGAGATTTAACTAGAAATCTGCTATTCATGTTCCTTACGGCAAAGATGTGCTCTGACAACTATTATTGTATTCTATTATTATTTGCTTGCTTAGCTGATTTTGTGATGAGTCACCACAATTTTGTCAGTGTCACATTCACACAGCATATACAAAGATTTTTCAATTGCAATTTATTCAACCAAACAAGATATCCCCTGAAAGATGTATTCCATCATGAGAACTCGTTCCAACTTTTAACTTTATAAATTTCATGTTAGTATTTAAGTATTCCAAGTTTATGGTCTAGTGATAAGTCGAAAACCTACTACTAAAACACGCTAGCCCTAGAAATGTTACTAGTTTTTAAAATAACTGCTGGAAAACACCATCAGGGGCATAAAAAATTATCAATCTTGAGAATAGGGCATTGATGCACAATGAGTTGTGCAGCAATAGACACCAGACCCATCCAGGTAATGCAACATATTTCCATACCTCACTATCCTCATTGATCTCATTCTTCCACTCATAAACCGAGGTAACTTGCGGAATGATGTTCACACAGGCAGCAAGTTTCCCTTTCACTAATCCATGTGCCAAAGCCTTACCAACATCTGTGTTTGGAACTGTCACATAAGCTACAGAGTACTTATCTGAAAAGCGATAATAATGTTCTTGAGGCTCAAATTACTATAATATAGATATATTCTAAGTATGCTGTTAGTAATAATGACCACCCATTCTGTATGGCATTTGCATTAAATAAAGTTTAGAAAATTTTATTTTAATTTAGAATAATTTAGCTCTAATAAATACTAGAATTAACTAGATTTGATCACTGCAGGACATATAATGTTTTATTTTAAAAAAACAATACCAAGTGACAACCTTAAGGCTTCAATGGAGCATAGATAATTGTTTTATCAACAAAGCTTAGTTTCCATACTGTTACATCTTAATACTGTGACTATAGTCCCAGTTAACTTGACATGACCGTCAAAGACGCCTTCCAGTACGTCACTCTTCACTGTGCTGCCTTAAACCGTATGCCGGAAACGGATCGGCTTGCATATAGGTATGACTCGTAAGTAACTAATGACACTTTTTAATGTATGAAAAACTGTTTAAAAGTAACGAGTCGTAAGCAAAACAATCCGTTTCTGGCTACAGGAACCCGGGGTCTATTAAAGCCCATCACACACGACGAAGATACTATAAAATATATATTATCTTAGAGCAGATTCGGACATATCGCTCACCATATAATTCAATGAGCGACCACACACGGTGAATATACTATAATATTTTACCTTAGAGTAACTTAAGATGCCACCGATATTCGAAAGGCATGTTAACATACGCTAAGACTACTGCAGATCATGAAGACATCTTAAGATAGTGTCCGATACTGATCTTAAGATCAAATACAGAATGTTTACAATTCACCACGGTGTTTCCTGTGTTTTATGTGATCTTCTATCCAGATTCTTCGTTTTTTACTTTTAGCTAGTATGACGGTTATATCATTTTCACAGTCCCAATCATCATCTGAGGAACTGTCCAACAGGTCTAGCAACAAAATACGAATAATAGCAAAATAATAAATATGAACACTCTGTATATTACAGTGTGAACGATCGAGACGTGCGGCTCCCGAGACGGACTCCGATAGAATGTACGCTTGCTATATATTATAGTATCTGCGCCTTGTGTGGTGGGTTAAGTTAACATAACTTTTACATTCGACGCTATAATATATATTATCTTAGTCGTGTGTGATGGGCTTAAGGCGGTGGATCCTATGTGTGGGATGCATTAAGTACCTACTTACTAAGTTTCAGAGGCGTTTAACAATAAAACACGGTTCAACATTTTTGTATACACTATTTCGTGCACCATCAATATAAATCATAATAATCCACCTCAATTAGTTACGCATTGAAATAACTTTGAAATTAAACAAGATCCGACGATCGCTATTTTTTAGTTTTCCATACTTTGTAGGTACGTTCTGATATTTGGTTTATGGTTACGACTAATAATCTCTTAATAATTGTTTTGACTAACTTGAATGAATCGGCCCGCTCATAAATCATATTGCTACACCCAAATAGGGTCATATGTTTCCTACCATAACTGTAACATCGCATATGTTACACATAGCATAACGCGGCGGTAGAGTCTTTAAAGTACATTATAATGAAAAGTTGACGTTCATAAGTGCGTCTTTGATGCCTAAATTGAATAAATGATTTTGACTTTGACTTTGACATCTAAAATACAATGTACATATGATTGCAATTAATAATTTAGTTTGAGTTTGGGTTTGCTATTTTTGAAAAAGAGCTCACCATATTCACTTAATATAATTATACATTGGATTGGTTATCTAGGAGTGGTATTGGATCTCTGATAGGTCAACATAATAGACCTTCAACAATATTCCATATTGGAAATGACAACAACTGGTCCATAGACTAACAAACTAGGTACAGATCGCGGCACGTAAATTGAGCTATGACTTTAAATGCGCAGAACATGTTTTTGGGTCTCAATCGAAGTGAGGTATGAGGTGCGGCGCAAGTGGGCCGTGCCTAACCATAGCAACACAGCAACCCTTGCTCCCAAACATTCACACTCTGCCCCTCACTGCCGGCACCCGCTCCACGTGGCTCTGGAGTACAATCATACACAAAGGATTCAGTTCTTCGAAATTTACATATCTGTCAAAATATTGTGTGACAATAAAAACGAATTCCAAATATATGGTGGAATGTATGCCTCGTATTATAGAGTTAGTGAACAAAAAAGTAAATACAATGGGACCATGTGTCTAGAAAAAGCTATGCGACAAGGTCAATACAATTCATAAAGCTTACATCAAAAGTGACCACATCATCGATAAAATGATGGAAGTAATACGAGCTGGAGATTCTAACAACACTGATTCTGAATTGGATTCTTCAACTGACTTAGAAGATGAAATTGCATCTCCTGGCACACGTTCTGTGTAGTATTTGTCTATCACTATTGTCCATAATTGTACCTGTGTGGACGATCACCATTTTGGTTCAACTTACGTACCTCGAACTGTAGATAGTCACTCTTTTGCAATAATCTGTCTTGGTGAGTAAAGAAAATCATGCCTTGAGGCAGTAATATCAATTATAACTTGAGGGCCCCAAGTGTAGCATATTAAAAATAATTATAATTTTTTTTTAAAAATTGGTGGCCAAATGGGATGTAAGACAAATCCTGACATTGCAATGCTTTTGTCACTTTAAGACCTTAGCTTTAATGTTTCTTAAGCAAGTAATTTCTTTTTAATTACAGTATCCATTAAACCGGGACATTGTTGTAGGTCTTAACGCCCCCATATACAATATGAATAAGAATATCCTTTAAACCTTAATTATTTTCACACAGAATACTTGGCATTGCCATAGTAACCTTCAAGATACTCCATTATTTTCCAATGTATAAATCAATTGTCATAAAACAGCATGTTTCACTACACATCATGTAACATAATAATCATCTCTTCATGATCTTCATCAGTCTTCATGGACTGTATCTCCTATCCACTTCAAGTATGGTGGGTTTCCATTTTTAATAGGCAGGGATATGACTTCACAGACTTCATATGGATGGTGGGACCGAACATACTCCGTGAGCTTATCCACTTGTGAAGTCCTTGTCTTGATCATGAGAAGTGCCTGAAAATGAAATAAACAGTTTTGAATTAAGTGTGGCATACCATTGTGTATGCTGGCACTGTTGTGGTATCTACCAAAAGTGATTCTTGCCGAGATTTAACTAGAAATCTGCTATTCATGTTCCTTACGGCAAAGATGTGCTCTGACAACTATTATTGTATTCTATTATTATTTGCTTGCTTAGCTGATTTTGTGATGAGTCACCACAATTTTGTCAGTGTCACATTCACACAGCATATACAAAGATTTTTCAATTGCAATTTATTCAACCAAACAAGATATCCCCTGAAAGATGTATTCCATCATGAGAACTCGTTCCAACTTTTAACTTTATAAATTTCATGTTAGTATTTAAGTATTCCAAGTTTATGGTCTAGTGATAAGTCGAAAACCTACTACTAAAACACGCTAGCCCTAGAAATGTTACTAGTTTTTAAAATAACTGCTGGAAAACACCATCAGGGGCATAAAAAATTATCAATCTTGAGAATAGGGCATTGATGCACAATGAGTTGTGCAGCAATAGACACCAGACCCATCCAGGTAATGCAACATATTTCCATACCTCACTATCCTCATTGATCTCATTCTTCCACTCATAAACCGAGGTAACTTGCGGAATGATGTTCACACAGGCAGCAAGTTTCCCTTTCACTAATCCATGTGCCAAAGCCTTACCAACATCTGTGTTTGGAACTGTCACATAAGCTACAGAGTACTTATCTGAAAAGCGATAATAATGTTCTTGAGGCTCAAATTACTATAATATAGATATATTCTAAGTATGCTGTTAGTAATAATGACCACCCATTCTGTATGGCATTTGCATTAAATAAAGTTTAGAAAAAAATAGCAGTCTGGAATGTTTTTTGTATTAACATGTTAGCTTTTACATTTTGCTCATTTGATTAGTTCATTATCCCTTTCTATACCGTGATAGTTAAAACAAAAGATTTATGAATGAAACTCACTTTTAACATCACTGGGACGCAAAAGGTTAAGCTGGTTTATCAGCTTAATATTGCAGACTGAGAAAGTAACATAGTTAATCTATTATCAAATGATATTGAATGAGTTTTTTTTTACTTTATTTTATTTTGTAAATGCAAATAGAATGTGAGTACTTTATTATTTGAGAGGAATTCAAATTGATCAATATATATATAAGAATCTAAGTCCTGACCGACTGACAGACAATGCACAGCATAAGCCGCTGGGCCTTGAGACTTGAAATTTGGAGGGTGTTTTTATCTTAACATAAACTATGGTGTTCTAATATTTTTTACCGAGATGACTTAGGGAGGATGAACGGGAGGATTACACTTTGTATAATAAGTTTTATGTAAGTTAGAGTAACTTATGGGTGTGAAAATAAATATTTGGATATATCTTATTACCTATAAAGGAGAAAATTTTAACTGAGACGAATGGAGAAACAGTCTTCGTGCCACGTGTATGATTGATCCGAAATGAACTTCCGTTTTGATTAAATTGCATGTTGGGACATGCAAAAATAAGGGTAAGTTTCATGATGACTATTAACAAGTCACAGGGGCTAACTCTGAAATTTGCATATTGATTAGTGGCAGGACTGTTTCTCCCACGGCTAGTGTTATGTGGCGAGCTCTCTACCTGCCCTGGTTACTTCAGAACCCACATCCTAAGCAGGAACAGCAATGTATAAAGAAAATGGAGGTAAAGGATGGTATCTACCTAAACTGTTGTTAAATATATATGTAGCAGGGAGCAATACCAGCAATACTCTTTATCGTTACAATAACTCATATCTAGAAAAAACTACTCTACACGAAGTCGTGGGCGAAAGCCAGTCCATCAATAAAATTCTAATCATCGAAGGATTAGGATAACTCTGCCAAACAAAAGTTAGAAATAGAGTTCTTACCGGCGAAGTCTACGCTTCCAGCAGACATATTTGCGTACGTTACGGCCAAACACGGCCGTAGAATAGAAAAATAAAGCGTGAAAATAGATTTTTTTGTCACAGGAAAGAGCATTTGGTTCACGGAATCCGGTTATCAAACAAAAATTTGCAGGTATTATAATATACTCTTTGGGTATTTTAGACCTAGTATGATCCAATTTAAATAGCAATTTGATAGTAGGTACTTAATATACCAATCAGCAAATATTATAAAATTCGTAATAGGCAAAGATAATATAATAGAGAGTAAAGCCATGGTCCGTTTTGCGATAATTTTGCTCACAGTGCTATCGTCTACCAAAGCTGGTCCGAGATAAATATCGCGATTATGACAGCTCGTGGCACTGTAAGCGTGTTGTTAATTCGGACCAAAGTTGTAGCAATAACGAACCATTTGCGCGCGAAAAACAAAAATCATAAAAATATCGTGTATAGTGTGAAGGTTAACTATGTAGTGTGTGGATTAAAAAGAAATAATGGAATGGATGGGACCGACTTTATAACTTTTACATCAAAAAGAAGGGACACCAGTAAATACATTGTAGAAATAAACAAACACCTGTCACTTTTGACAGAACGCTCACGACGATTATGGTGTAGAGCATGGTTCATGTAATCGTCAATATGGCGGCAGTTAAGACGTCATCGATGACGTAGCGTGGGCCATCGTAATCACGCTCACGGTGAAAGGGACCGACTTTTATCGCGCTAATATCGATTATAGCCAATTAGGACCGCAGTGTAATAGGTACGAAATCACAATCTTGAATCTCAAGTACTGTCACTGTTATGTCAACGTCTAAGCATGTCAACAGCTCAACAGTCATCTTTTTTTCTTTTTTTTTTTTTCTTGTCCCCAGAGGGAATTATGGCTCGTACTTCTTATCCATCCGCCAGTGTCAAGTTTTATTTTCTGTTCCTATTTATTATTTTTCTTCCATTTTTATTATATTGGTGTAATTTTCTTTCTTGACTTCGCGATATTAACACTTGTATTATAATTTTAATCAGACTTCGTTTGTAATAAGAATAGGATCAGGGAGAAGTAGATTATTGGTAGGTTCATATATATTGTTAGGAAGATCTATTTTATTGTCGTAAAATATCTATGACTACTTACATAACTTAACAAGAACATATGAAATATAATACAGTATATACACATTTACAATTTTATGTTATTAACACAAATATAATCAGCTATAATAATATATATAGAAGGATTGATAGTACAGAGCAGAGATTTGATGTTTGTGGGGAGAGGGACACGAAGGGATTTAAGATTATTATAAAAGGATGCACGGTCGCGATTAGGACAGGAGAAGAATATATGGTCCAGATCCCCAAAATCATGACCACATTCGCACTGTGGACTATTGATAATGTTATACTTTGCTAGATGTGCTGGACATGTTGTATGTCCCAAAGGCATTCTAATTAAAACTGACGTGACTTTTTTGCTTAGATTTATTACTGAAAACCATGGCTTAGAGGGAATTAGTGACTGTATGCTATAGTAGTGAGTACCGGTCATCTGACCACTTTCTCTCCAGATTCTACCCCAAGTATCCCGGAGATACAAACCGGCTAGCGCAGCCAAGTCATGCGGATAATTTTTAAATGGATACAGATCACCACATGCGATAGCTTCATTAGCAAGTCGATCGGCTCTTTCGTTGCCCTTAATACCGCAATGACTCGGTATCCATACAAATGTTACTGAAAATCCTTTCAGAACGCATGAGTACAGTTTTTTTCTAGCTTCAATTATAAGAGGGAAATGAGACTTAGACTTAAAAGGATATCGTAATAGAGTCTTCAATACGCTCATTGAATCACTCATAATCAGTACTTTGCTAAGCTTGAAACTTAAAACATATTCTAGAGCTTTAACGATGTCAAGACATTCAGCAAGAATGTGAAGACGGACATTTCAACAGGGCACTTTATTTTTTGTACTATCTTATATTGAGAATGATATATTCCAACTCCTACAAACATATCTGGAGAGTGTTTAGATGCGTCCGTATAAATATGATGCCAGTTTGGCCAATTTTCCTGCACTACAGCCTTAAAATAGAAATTGGCATTATGTTTGTCTATATCTAAATTGAAACAAACTGTTGGGACATTGATCAGAGCTTCGTATGCACAATCGAATATATCAATGAATGGAGATCGATGAGTTGGTGCGTGTATTGCCTTATATCTAATGAGACTCTTTATCAGGCAAGGTAACGATTTATGATTCCAGTAATTCGTTGATTCGACAAGATCAGAGAGGAGATGCAATTTAGAAATTAGAGGACTGTTGGAAAATTTTAAAACTCTGTAAAACATGCGGTCTGCAAGAAACTGACGTCTCAACTGCAAAGGGGGCTCTCCACATTCAACGCGTAGTGCATTTAAAGGGCTAGATTTCATTGCTCCGGCTATTATTCTCAATGCTTTTGACTGGATGGCATCCAACTTTTTAAGTCCAGCTATACTACAAGGCTCCAGTAAAAAGGTTCCGTAATCTAAAACGCTTCGTAGTAGAGCATTATAGAGAAGCTTTAAAGAAAATGGATGCGCACCCCACCAAACGCCACAGAGACACCTTAACAAATTGAGAATTTTCTCACATTGTGGGATTCTCACATTCACAATGTGGGATTCCTGATAGTTTAGAGTCTAAACATACGCCTAAAAACTATACATAACTTTTTGTTGGAATAAGATTATTTTCAAAATATATACTAATCGGGGGATGCATCCGTTGGCGAGTAAATAGTACAGCTGAGCTTTTAAGTGCTGAAATGCTCAATCCATTTTCTTCCATCCAGTTTTTTAAATTATTGAGAGAGTGGGTATATATTTGAGTACATAATGTGTTAATGGAATTACCTGTGCAGTATAAGACAGTATCTTATTCTTATTCTTATTCGTTTTGGGGGCGATGAGGCCTGCACTGACGTCCCGCTTGGGGTGTTTTGTGCATTCCCCCCTGCCAGCATTTACTCAAGCCAACCTAACTCCTTCACATAGCGGAGTATGGCCTTGGGTCGCTGGCACAACTGCTCCAGTGTAGTTTGAGGTGTTGTTCTGGAGTGGACCTCCAGTAATCCTCCTGTTTTTGCTCTAATGTCTTCCGTAGCCCTGCAGTGCAGCAACACATGCTCCACAGTCTCGTCTTTCAGCAGACAGCCTCTACATAGAGGGCTGTCCGTAGCTCCAATCTTGTGCAACTGGTAATTTAGATTACAGTGACCAGTGATGATGCCCACCATTAGGCGAAGGTCTTGACGTTGTAATCCTAGTAATTTGTTCGTAGTATTTTTGTTTAGGATTGGAAACATGGATTTCGCATGTTTACAGTCCTTCCTGTCATCCCAATAGTTTTGGTGTTTTCTTTCTGTGTAGCGACTCAGGAGATTCCGCACTTCCATTGCTGAGGGTCTGCAGAGTTCCATTTCCTCAGTGCTACCCTGCTTTTTGGCTCCTTCTTTGGCTAGTATGTCTGCCCTTTTGTTACCAGCACAAAGGCCATGTCCCTTTGTCCATGATATAATTATTTTGTACTTCTCTGAAAGTCCTTGGAGTGCAGTATGACACTCCGTTAGGACTCTTGATCTTGTTACCGGTCTTCTCAGTGCGTGAACGACTGCTGCACTATCCGTGATGAATGCCAGCAGCTTGTCTTCCTGTTCACTTTGTGATTCCAGGCGTAATATTGCCCTAGCAGCAAGTAGCAGGGCCATAGCCTCTGCTTGAAATGCCGTTGTGGTTTTGCTCAGGGCTATTGAATTAGAAATTGCAAGTTCTGGTGAATGGAATCCACAACCTGTTCCTGTTTTGTTTTTTGCGCCGTCCGTGTACACATGATAGGATGGTGTTAGACTCTCCAGGGCACCGCTCTCGGTAGTCAGCTCGTACTTCTTATTTGTGAGGTGCGTCTTGGCTATCCTGTCGGTGCCTCTGTGTGATTCCGGGATTATTTTCGTCGCCATGTCTGAAATTCTACAGTGATTTGTGATGGACTGCGTGCCTTTCCATTGATCTGTAGATTTTATTCTTAGCGCAGACGCCATTGCTTCTTGCTGTATGTGTAGATGCAACGGTGTCAGGCCAAGGATTACATCCAAGGCAGCTGATGGTGTCGTTTTAGTGCTCCCGCTTATCAGAGAGCACGCCAGTCTCTGAGTTTGCTGTAGTTTAGTCATTGTGGTCACCAGGGTTGTTCGGGCCACCATACAACGCTTCCATAAGTAAGAGCTGGTCTTACTATGACTGTATAGAGCCATCGACAAAGCTTCGGTTTGAGACCCCAGTCTTTGCCTACTGCTCTCGCACTCTGCATCAAAATGTTTGTGGCTTTTGTGGTGACGTGCTCAAGCTGCTTTGTCCATAAAAGTTTGCTATCGAGCCAAACGCCTAAGTATTTCACTTCCTTGGTTAGATCAAGTTTTTGTCCAAACAAGATAGGAAGTTTAAGATTTCCTATTTTTGTTTTGCGTGTAAATAGTACCATTTCGGTTTTTTGAGGGTTGACAGATAGACAGTGGCGTCCACACCATGCCTCTACTACCCGGAGTGCTCTCTGCATTTTTTCGCAGAGGGTAGACTCAAAGAGACCTGAGGTCATGATAAGCCAGGTCATCTGCGTATCCTATTGTGAAAATTCCTTCTTTATTTAACAGCTCGATTAGTTCGTTAGCCACTACTACCCATAGCAGTGGTGACAGTACACCTCCTTGCGGACAGCCTTTTTTGACAAGGCAGCGTGTCCTATTAGAAGTCTCTATATGAGCAGCTCTATTTGAGAGCATGTTTGTAATCCACATATTCATCTTGCTGTCCACGCCCTGCTTTGCCAGCCCGGTCTCGATGCTGGAAAACGTTGTTTTATCAAAAGCACCCTCAATGTCAATGAAAGTGACAAGGCAGGATTGTTTGTTTTCCATTGCGGAGTCAATCTTATGAACCACATGGTGAAGTGCAGTCTCTGTAGATTTACCTGCTTGGTAGGCACGCTGATTTTTGTGGACGGGATTATTCACCAGTGGTCCACTTCTTATGTATTTGTCACAAAGTCTCTCCAGTGTTTTTAGGAGAAAGGAGCTCAGGCTTATAGGCCTGTAGGACTTCGGATTTGTGTAGTCTGATTTGCCAGGTTTAGGTAAAAAGACTACTTTAACTTCCCTCCACGGTTTGGGTATGTGCTTCCATGCTAGACATGCCCTGAAAAGCGCCAAAAGGTTTTCTTTTATCATATGCAGGCTCCACTGAAGTAGTGCTGGAAAAATTTCATCAATCCCTGCAGCTTTGTATGGCTGGAATGTACTTACTGCCCATAGAAGATTTTCTTCCGTTACTATGGTATTTGCAAAAGCCCAGTCTTCATTACCAGGCTCGTGCATTGCTTCCATTTCCCAGTCTCCATTCTCTTCTATGTGGCAGTCTGGAAAGTGTGTTTGAAGAAGAAGCTCTTACTTGGTACTTGGTACTTGGTGGGCTGGCTCTTTTCCGCAACCAGGCCGCTGTGGCGCGGCCCATTTTGCGTGATAGCCGGGTGAAGCTGATCAGTCCAGCCACCCGGTGTCGCCCAAGAAAGCCAGCAACTCCTTCAGCTTGGCGCAGGCTTCCCACACAGTCCTCGGCGAGCCGAGGTTTGCTGCCCTTTGTGCCGCCACGCTCCTGCATTCAATGAGCAGATGCGCAGCTGTTTCTTCCGCCTCCATGCAGCCTCTGCATAGGGGGCTGTCTGTAACACCTAGATTAAACAGGTGTTTGTTTAAGGAGCAATGACCGGTCATAATTCCGACGATATGTCGTACATTATTTCTTTTAAGATTGAGGAGTTTTCTGGAGAATTTCAGATTTAGAATCGGAAAAGCCTCCTTCGACTGCCTACAACCCTCGATACTTGCCCAGTAGTCCTGATGCTGGTCCTTAGTTTTTTTGCGAATCCATGCACGAATTTGACTGAAAGGTAGGGGGATCATTGGTTCTGGTCCTGCACACGTCATTCCGGAACCTCTCCTAGCTAGCTCATCAGCCGCATCGTTACCTCTGGAATCGCTATGCCCCTTTATCCATTGGAGTGTGACATTATTGTTATGGCTACTTACTCCCTCCAATAGTCGGTGACATTGTATGATCAGCCCCGAAGAGTGGTCGTATCTATTTAGGGCTCGTAGTACCGCAGTGCTGTCGCGGAGTATCCTAATATTACTATTGGTTACCTTTCTGCGAAGTACTGCTGCTGTGGTTTTGGATGACACCCACGCATTCTGCTTGGAATATAGAGTTGTGTTTACCTAGCCCTGTTGCTATGTGTATGTTTAGTTCCTCCGAGAACGCTCCCGCTCCGGTACCTGTTGCCATCTTAGAGCCATCTGTGTAAATTCTGATTTCATGAATACCTGAGCAGTCGCTTGGCTCTTCGTTTAGTTGTACGCGGTAGCTCTTTGTAAAGAAGTGTTGCTTTTGTACTCTATCATAGATAGACTTTATTAGAGGGTTTCCAACTGCAAAGTCTTCTATGATTGTTGTATGGGGTGCTAATTGGTCCTGATACCAGAGGTTTAGTGCCTTTAGCCTGTACGCAGCCGCCGCGGCCTCTTGTTGTATGTATAGGTGTAGTGGGGTTAGGCCTATCAGGGCCACAATCGCGGCGGTTGGTGCAGTGCGCATGCAGCCTGTTACGGCTACACAGGCAAGTCTCTGAAAGGTTTGTAGCTTGGTTTTGGTGGTGCTCAGGGTGGTTCTGGGCCACCACACAATTGCACCATATGTTAGTGAAGGTCTGATTACAGTTTTATATAACCACAGGGTGATCTTAGGGCTTAGTCCCCATGTTTTACCAATCATCCTTCTGCATTGCCAGAACGAAATACTCAATATAAAAATTAATAAAATACAAATTAATCAAGGGATTAATTTGTTCTCTAAGTGCTTGGCCCAATTCAACTTGCTGTCTAGTGTGACTCCCAGATATTTCACTTCTTCTGACAGTTTCAGTTGCTTGTTAAATAGGCTAGGAAGTGTAAACCTGCCTAGGGTTCGTTTGTTAGTGAACATTACCAGTTCGGTTTTAGCTGGGTTTACGGAGAGTTCGTATTCTATGCACCATTTTTCGACAACCTTTAACGCATTTCTCATCAGGTCACATGCCACACTGGCAAAATGGCCTGATATGAGTATTGCGAGGTCGTCTGCATACCCTACCGTGAAGAAGCGACTTGTATTCAGCCTGGTGAGTAGATCATTGACTACTAGATTCCATAGGAGCGGGGACAGGACACCTCCTTGGGGGCACCCCTTGGCCACCACTCCCCTGGTTGTGCCGTTTAAATCAATGCGTATCGCCCTTAATTCTAGCATGTTAATGATCCAATCGATCAGGGTCAGGTCTACTTTATGTTTAAGTAATGCTGCTCTGATGCTGCTAAAGTTAGTTTTGTCAAAGGCTCCTTCTATATCGATGAAAGCTCCTAGACATAGATTTTTACTTTTAATATCCTACTTTGTGTTTAACATTGTGTAGGGCGGATTCGGTAGACTTACCTGAGCTGTAAGCGTGCTGTTTTGGGTGAAGTGGCGCGGTAATGAGAACTGTGTCTCTGATGTACCTATCACAGAGCCTCTCCAGGGTTTTCAGGAGAAAAGACGTAAGACTTATCGGTCTATAAGCCTTAGCTTCTGTGTAGTCACTCTTACCCGGCTTTGGTATAAACAAGACCTTGACCTCTCTCCACCCTTTGGGCATGTATCTGTGCGCCAGACATGCCTTGAAGATAGCGCTCAGTGTCTCGTTTATATGATATTCACTCCATTGTAGGAGTCCTGGGAATATCCCGTCCAAACCTGGCGTTTTGTACGGTGTGAATGTGTTGATTGCCCAGTTTAGTCTCTCTCCTGTAACAACAGTCTGTGCAACAGCCCAGTCTGTCGCTGTAGGTGGTGCCATGAGGTGTTCTGTCCAAACATTCGAGTCTGATATTAGGCACCCAGGAAAGTGTGTTTCCAGGAGTATTGTATGGGTTTCTGTTATAGTTCTTGTAAACGTATTGTCGCTTTTCTTTATGGAGCCGATGTCGCGGTTCGGGTTACTAGCTAGTATTTTCCTAACCCTATTCGCTTGTCCATTCGACTTGATGCTGGTGTTGTGTTTTTTTTATTTAATTTATTTTTTATTTTATTCTATAGTTATCCCAGTCCTCGTCCATGCAGGTATTCATGGCTCTATTGAACAGCTTGCGTACCTTCCGCCTCTGTCGTTCCAGCGCTTTGGTCCACCCTTGATTGCCTCCCCTGGCATTTGGCAGAGATAGGGGGCATGCGCTCTCAAAACTCATAGTGAGACTATACGTGAGTTGTTCAACAGTTTGCTCTATTTCTTCTATGTTTACCAGTTGCGTGTGCGTGGAAGATAACGTATACCATGTTAAAGATGAAGCTAAAATTGGTGTACAAATTGACAGATCTACGACACTAAAGTTTTCATTTGGAGCTGTACGTCGCGTAGAGTTTAATATACAAAGGTTGTATGAATCTAATAAATCTAATAACATTTGACGGCAATAAGTTGATATGGAACTGCTCCAAGAAATGTGATGGGAGTTGAAATCTCCTAGCAGTAAGAAAGGTTTAGGTAGAAGAGATATAAGATTATCTAAATTGTGATAAGTCAACGAAGAAGGAGAAGGAATATATATAGAAACAACACAAATGTTATCAACTTGTGCTGCCACCACGGAAAACTCATTGTAATTTGGAAGATAAAGAGGAGAGAAAGAGTTGGTATTTCTGATGAGCAAGGCGACGCCACCATACCCATCTGACCTATCATCTCTCAGACATGAGAATCCGTGGATTTTGAAGGTGGAGCCTGGCTTTAGCCAGGTCTCCGAAAGTGCGAATAAACAAGCGTTGTGCTTGTTTATAATATGTATAATTTCACTTATTTTAGGAACTGCACTTTTGCAGTTCCATTGTAGAACCTTTGTGACGGTCGCTGCCATTTTTAATGGCTTTGGGAATATTAAACATATCAACTATAGAGGCGACGTTGGACGGTAAAGAGATGTTTGAGTGAGTTAATGTTTCGATAAGGATTTTAATAATTTCTGATGGTGACAACAATAGTGGGTTATTATTTGATTTCGCATTAAGAGCGCAACCATTGTGACGGTCGCTGCCATTTTTAATGGCTTTGGGAATATTAAACATATCAACTATAGAGGCGACGTTGGACGGTAAAGAGATGTTTGAGTGAGTTAATGTTTCGATAAGGATTTTAATAATTTCTGATGGTGACAACAATAGTGGGTTATTATTTGATTTCGCATTAAGAGCGCAACCATTGTGACGGTCGCTGCCATTTTTAATGGCTTTGGGAATATTAAACATATCAACTATAGAGGCGACGTTGGACGGTAAAGAGATGTTTGAGTGAGTTAATGTTTCGATAAGGATTTTAATAATTTCTGATGGTGACAACGATAGTGGGTTATTATTTGATTTCGCATTAAGAGCGCAACCATTTTGGGTAGGCGGAATAGTAAACTCATTGAGAATGTTTTTATGTGCTGCTACATCATAGCCTTTCACTGCTGCAGGAGCAGGTCTGCGTGGGGTGTATATTGTTTTTTTGTATGAACTATTTGGTTGACGTTGATTAAACGAAGTCTGGTTGCTTGGATGAGTCGGAACCGGATTATGACTAGCATAAGTGACATTAGAGCTAGTAGTAACAACATCAGCATAAGATTTATATATAGGTGGTAACAACTTAGCTGCTTCGCCATACGATATACTATTTTCTGCCATGGTAACTATTATTTGTTTTTGTCTTGAAAATTCAGGACATGATTTGCTAATAGCGAAATGTGCTCCTGAGCACAGACAGCAGGAAATGTGTTCCTCTTCAATTTCGCAAGTGTCGCCAGTATGGTCATTTCCACATTTATAACACCTTGGTTTGGCTCGGCATTGAAGTTTTGTATGTCCAAAACGGCAGCAGTTGTAACACTGGATAGTGGGGTACGTGTACAGTTCGACGGTTAGCGCATTGTAACACCTGAAAATTCTTTTCGGAAGAACCTGTCCATCAAACGTAATAATAATACTTTGCGTTGGTTTCCAAACTGGGGAACCATCTACAATAGTTTTATAATTAATTCTTCTTACCTTTAAAATTCCACCACACCCATCAGGCACCGTTATATTTTCCATTACCTCCTCTGGAGACCATTCTGATGGTACTCCACGTACGAGACCCATTCGCGTAATATTGAACGATGGAATGAACGCTTTTAATTTACTATTTGTTATACTATTGCTGTTAATAAGTGAGTTGGCATCATTAAAGTCTGAAAATGCTAGACATATTCTATTTCTACCTATTCTCTTAACAGAGCCATCAACTATATTTTGAAACGCATTTCTTTTAAGAAACTTATCAAAAGTTACAGGATGGAGAGTAGAACCGTCGTCATTTGAAGTCGTTTCACGTTGTACGTGCACAATAAACGGAGCTTTATCAGAAGGTTCATATTTGGTTCTTGCTAAAGAGGCGAAATTTTGGGGAACTGGACCATTACTAGGCAATGAAGGCACAACAGGAGTTTTTATTGGTTGGAGAATAATGTCATCTTTATTATTTGAATTTTCATTATCTTCACTATCTGTGCAGCGACAGCCTGCCTTACCATCTACTGCCTGTGCGTGCTTCCTTTTTTTCATATTGCAGTTTTTACAAATTTTATTTAAGCGACTTCATTTGCGTCCTGTACGTTGTGAAATAGACCCATCCGTGTCCATTCCCGATTCATTTGAGATTATATTTTGGGAAGAAACTGTTACAAAATTGATTGCCGAAGGGATCGACCCCCCCGGGTCCTGCAAGTCGGGCGGCTCGTTCATATTAGAATTTTTAAAAACTTACCGAAACCGGTGAAACTATACACGTAAATATAAATTATACAATAAATATTAATATTATTTACACAATAGTACTTCACTGATCCTTAAAATAATAAAGAAATAAAATAATTTATCGAAGCGAAAAAATATCGACCGCCGTGTTCGACGTTTCCCGCGCTTTTCGTCAACAGTCAACTTCAACTCTTCCTAATGAGAGGCAGGGCCAGTGCTGCCAACTCTGAAAAATATTTTAAAAATGAAAAATATTAACCTATGTTTGAAAAATGCCAAAAATATACCATACATTTTGGACATGCCAAAAAAATGCGAACTGTTACAACCCTAATATCTGCCGATCTTGCAATCGACCACACTCGCATTCTAGCGATTGACGTCAATGCATTTCAACAAGTCAGCAATATTGTTTTGTATATAAACCCATAATTTTTGGATATTATTGTCATTCATTGTTATTCAATTTTACAAGGTTACTCTGCCTCTCATCAGTAATAGTAGTGCGCGATTATTTAAAACCCGAGTGATCCAACAAGGAGAAAATAAGTGAAAAGTGTAAATAATAGTAATAAAAGTGTTAATAAATCTCTGTTTCCATAAATCTTGTTTTTTTTTAAAACAAGTCGGGAACCTAGTCTAACATTATTGGTGTCAGAAGTGGGATAATTACTGTCCCCTGGTCGCCCCTACCTGACGAGGGTCCTCCTGCACTTTCACGACGTTTGGTCTCATCGCATGTGGCTCTAAGTTGGCCATTGCACGCTACTGCCTACCGCCAGCTTGTTTACGCCACTGCATCGCCGCTGCCGAGCCCGTCAGCCTAGCTCCACTGTGTATTCACATCACACCGAGCTACCCCTGCTGACCCTTGGCTCGAAAACTACACGTGGCTCCACTGTGTTGTGGGTCACCTACCCTTACACCGAGTCACCCTGCTGATTGGGACTTCAAGAGTAACCAGCCACCCTACTCTACTCTTCCCTTGGGACGCCTGCCAAGCTCCAAGCCATCCACGAGGCTCTGAGGGAATCCATTATCACGCGCATACTGCCCGTGATCACCGAGGTCATCGCACCGGCGCCTTGTATTGTGTAATACGATACACTCCACCTGGTCAACCGACGCGACGGCTCGTGCCGTAACCCGACTCCGCATAGCTAACTCCAATGACGTCTCGCTATTCATCGTTCTGTAAGTGATTTTACAATAATTCGGTATGCTAAAAAAAATTAACCTATGCCAATTCCGAAACCATTTCGAGATTTTATGTTACAAACCCTTATTTTTCTACTCTGACCTTTTAAAACGATAAGATGCCATTTATTTTAACAAAAAACGATGAAATAATTCGACTTTCATTGACCTCTAAATGACGTCACTTTTTTGCACTTTTGTTTTGATTGAATAGAGACTTACGAATTAGTAGGTGTCACTGTCAAGTGTTCTAGTTTCTTTTTTTTTACTCGCGTGCTTTTCTTGGCTCCTCAACGCAACTACATATTTGTGCAAAAAAGTGACGTCATAGGATTCAAATTTTCAAAAAAATATTATAAAATAACTACTGAATATAAAACAAAAATATTGAAATAAGTTTCTTATAATGACCTAATCTACGAAATAAAAATATAAAAAAAATACCAAAAAAAAACTTTACATACCGAATTGTTTTCTGTTTTGTCTGAGTACTTTGTGATTGTTTTTTCTATTTTCTAATACTTATTTAACAATGGTTAACGAGAGTCTTAAAGGTGATAAAAAAATGTCTTCCAGCAGTTCCTTAGTACCTTTAGAGGAAAATATTAATTTCGGGGTCCTTACTAAATTCATTAAGCCTTTCGATGGTGATAAAAATAAATTAACTTCGTTTTTGCGTAATTGCGAAAGTGCATTGTCGTTAGCTTCAATTGCACAAAAGGACATTCTATTTAAATACATATTGTCACAATTCGAAGGCAAAGCGGAATCCACTTGTGCATTAAAATATTCGAAAATTGGTCTGAATTGAAATCGTTTCTAAAAACCACTTTTGGTGAAACCAAACATAGAGATCATTTATTTTTAGATCTACAACAGTGTAAACAAAAATATAACGAATCTGTCAGTCAGTATAGTTTACGATTAGAGACATGTTTAACACGATTACAGACTGACATCACACACTCTACGAGAGATCCTTCCGAATTAAAAGGCCGTATTGCAAATACCGAGGACTTAGCGCTTCATACTTTCTTGTTATGGTTACCGAGTCATATATCTACAATCCTTAGGTGTAGAAATCCCTCGAACCTAAACGAAGCGGTTAACCTTGCCATTCAAGAAGAGAAGCTGCATAATTATGCCCTGCAAACTCAAACGGCTAACCAATTAAGACCAAAGTGCAAAATCTGTGGCAAAACAGGGCATCTTGATCGAAACTGCTTTAATCGCGAGCGTCCAATTTCCTTTCGTGAGCGCCCTGTGCACAACGTCAATAATAACATTCCTCAACATCCTTCTACATCAGCCACTGTACCCCAAAACCCAGTGAAAGTATGCAGATACTGTAATAACCTGGGTCACGAGATTCATGAATGTCGTAAGAAACAATTCAATAATTCACGTCACAAATCTACAAAACAGATTCATAATCTTTCCCACAATGAGGATGATCGCAGCATCCGGGAAGATTCTTTTGATTCTGATTCACGCTCTGATTTAAACTGACTATGATTCCGGTCCCGCGTCGTACGGAATCCGCAACTCAAACCGACGCTGACGGGATGAACTCTTTATTTGATAATTTATCTATGAAGACTATCATTCCAACTAAATCTACAAAATCTACCAATTCTACTAAATCTACCAATCCTACTAAATCTACAAAACCTACCAATTCTACTAAATCTACCAACCCTACTAAATCTAACAAACCCACTATGTCTACTAAATCTACCAAACACACCAATCCTACTATATCTACTAAATCTACTATGTCTACTATATCTACTAAATCTACTATGTCTACTAAATCTACCAAATCTACTAGTCCTACCAATTCTACCAGTTCTAATATATGTTCTAAATCTACAAATTTTACGATGCCTACTAAATCTGCAAAAATTACCAAGTACAATAAACCTACTAAATTCTGCAAATCTACTGAACCTTTTATATTCACTGTACCCAAACGCATTGATTCTATTTCCAAACCTACAAGTTCAAAAGTTCTTACTCAACCCACGAGTAGTAAATTTACTATCTCTCCTAATTTAAATAAGCTTACCAAAACTACTAGATCTCGTACACTTCCCACTGCGTCTAATAAATCCGTTCCTAACTCAAGAGATGAATGTGAGGCTAGTTATGAGGTAAACATAAATTATAAAACTCACCTACCTCACATATACGTTACAAGCCAATATTCTAGTAAACCGCTAGTGTTCTTAGTCGATTCTGGTTCCACTGTTTCATTTGTTAAGAAATCAGCCCTTGAAATCCAACCTGTTCTTGATCCTGCAGTCATTAAATTCAAAGGTATCGATAGCGACGCCAATTATTCATCCACTCTTGGCAATTTTAAACTTGACCTCAAAGTATCCAAGAGCGAAACTATCTACAGCACTTTTCACCTTATATCGGATAAAGTTGACATTCATTTTGATGGTATTATAGGAAATGATCTGCTGAAGCTCTATAATTGAAACGTAGATTACAAAAGCAACACTCTGACTATTGGAAAATATCAACTCAACCTTCACTTTACAAAGCCTCGATACACCATTCCAGCTCGTTCAGAGATGGTCATTGAATGTGCTATCTCAAACCCAGAGATCACATATGGATTTGTGGAAAAATCTGAAACCCAAAATGGTGTTTATCTAGCCAGCTGTTTAACTAGAGTGAAACCTAATAAACATGCAAATGTATCTATTTTAAACACCACACATCGCGATGTCATTATTCAATCTCTCAATGTTGAAATTCACCCTTGTCATACTCTCGAAGACATTAGAAATCAAATACACTCAGTAAACACAGTAACACAGACCGTTTCAGCTAACTCCCGCGATCGGATTAAAAATGTACAAAATCAAGTCAGATCCTCCCATCTCAACGACGAAGAGTCAAAAGCCCTTTTACAGCTATGCTCTGATTATTCTGATCTGTTTCATTTAGAAGGTGATATCCTTACTTGCACGGATACCCTTACACATGAAATCAAAACCACTGATTCCCAACCTATCCATGCGAAAACCTATCGGTATCCCGAGATCCATAAACAAGAAGTCAACAAACAAATTCAAAAGATGCTAGACCAGAAAATCATCAGACCCTCCGATTCTCCTTGGTCTTCTCCTATATGGATTGTCCCCAAAAAGCAAGATGCTTCCGGCGAAAAGAAATGGCGCATCGAAGTTGACTATCGTAAATTAAACGATGTTACCATAGGTGACGCTTATCCTATTCCAAACATCACCGATATTCTTGACCAGTTAGGACATAGCAAATACTTTACAACGTTAGATCTGGCATTTGGCTTCCATCAGATCCGAGTCAAGGATGCTGATGCTCCTAAAACTGCATTTTCAGTTCCCAATGGGCATTTTGAGTATACTCGAATGCCTTTTGGTCTGAAAAATGCTCCAGCGACGTTTCAGAGGTTGATGAACACTGTCCTTTCAGGCCTACAAGGCATTCACTGCTTCATCTATCTCGATGACGTCATAATATACTCCCATGACTTAAACTCACATATTCAAAAGCTCAAACTTGTTTTCGATGCCCTAAGAAAACACAACCTCAAACTCCAACCAGATAAGTGCGAATTCCTTAGAAAGGAAGTCGCTTATCTTGGTCACATCATCACCGATAAAAGTGTCTCACCAAACCCCGACAAAGTTAAAGCTGTTCTTGATTATCCAACTCCCAAAAACCCTAAACATATAAAGAGCTTTCTTGGCCTGGTTGGTTATTATCGTAAAATTATAAAAGACTTTGCTAAAATCACTAAACCTTTAACATCACTACTCCGTAAAGACACTGAATTCATTTGGGGTGATTCTCAAAATCATTCATTCATTACGCTTAAAAACTTGCTCACCAATGCTCCAATTCTGCAGTATCCAGATTTCAGCAAACCATTTGTACTAACCACAGACGCTTCTAACTATGCATTAGGCGCTGTCCTTTCCCAGTGTGAAGATGGAAATGATCTTCCCATCGCCTATGCTTCTAGAACGCTTAATAGTGCAGAAGGTAATTATAGCACTACGGAAAAGGAACTTTTAGCAATCATCTTTGGAACTCAAACTTTCAGACCTTACCTCTACGGTAGGAAATTCAAGATCGTTACTGATCATCGTCCTTTAATCTGGCTCATGAACTGCAGACCCCAGCAGCAAACTTGTTCGCTGGAGATTAAAACTCGAAGAATTCGACTACCAAATTAGCTACAAACAAGGTAGAATTAATTCAAACGCTGATGGACTCTCTCGTCCTCCCATTAATGCTATCAATGATTTTGACATAGACCTAACAGATAACCTAAATTACGAATCATTCTTAAAATCACGTTCAAGCCCTACCAACTACGATACCCAAGTTTTTGAATACAACCAAAATCTTTTAAAGACGTCATGCCCTATAATTGCCTATCCGACTTCAATTGATCTTGATGAATGCAACTTATACTGTAAAGATATTCTTGACCTTCTTAAAGATAAAGAAGACTTCATAAAATCTGAAAAGGAACTACATCACGTAAAAATTTCTACAGTCAATAATAAGACTTTCTTCCATCTCTTCACTAAAGTACACCACTTTGAGTCAACCACTTATAAAGACTTATTTAATGTCCTGAAAGAATTACGAAACCAACTTGTCATATTTCATTCTGAAGTCAAAGAAATCGCTTTATCGGACTTTGCCAACCCTTTCGATAAGTTGAAATTCCTCCTCATCTATGAGATAATAGCTTATATCTTTCACGGAACTCAAATCAAAGTAAATGTTTACCATAACACAGTTCGATATCCTACCCCAAGCGAAGTCCCTATCATCCTGAAAGAAAATCACGATTCTCCTATCGGTGGTCATATAGGTTCAAACCGAATGTATAATAAATTAAAGGATACCTTTTATTGGAAAGGTATGAAAAGCGAAATAGAGAGATATGTTCGAAACTGCACATCCTGCCAACAAAACAAAGCACTTCGAAAAACCAACAAAGCTCCCATGGAGATGACTACCACATCTTCTGAGCCTCTGCAACGAATCTGCACCGATATAGTTGGTCCACTTCCTGAGTCTGGTTCTGAAGGGTACAGGTACATCGTCACGTTTCAAGATGATTTAACTAAATATTCCATGGCCTATCCTATCGTTGAATCTACAGCAGAACAGACATCTCAATGTCTCATTAAATTCATTAGCCACTACGGGATTCCAAAAACCATTCTTTCAGATCAAGGTGTTCATTTCATTGTCGATGTATACAAACAAGTTGCCACTTTCTTCAAAATCAAACATTTATTCTCATCGCCATACCATCCTCAGACAAACGGTGCTCTTGAGAGAAGTCATGCTACTCTAAAGGAATACCTTAAGTCCTATGTCAATGAAAATCAAAACGACTGGCATAAATTCATACCTACTGCTATCATTTCATATAACTCATGTGTGCATTCATCTACTAACTTTACACCTCATGAATTATTATTTGGTTGCAAGCCTAACATTCCCAGCTCCATCTATGATATTGATCCTACAGCTACTTGTCCTGACTACATTAAAACTTTAAAACAAAAGTTAATCAACTCTAGAAACATAGCTCGCGAAAACATCCTTCGAAACAAAGAAAGATCAAAAGCATAATTATGACAAACATGCTAAAGACGTTACCTACAATGTCGGAGACATGGTCTACCTTAAGCAACACCATAGATTACGCAAAGCACTGTCCTCAATATGGAAAGGTCCTTTTCGAGTCCTTAAGGTCCATAATAATAACAATGTCACACTTCTTGTTAATCGTAGGCATATACGTTATCATTTCGATCAAATCAAGTTAGCTCATGAAAATCCTCTTCCAGGGCCATCACGCCAGGAGTCGTCTCCGTCTCCCACTCCAATCTAACGTCGCCTATCGTCAACAGTCCCGGTCTTTACTTTGACCCTCTAGGTACTCTAAGATATTATAATAACTATTGGAATGTTTTAATGTTTACTGATATTTCTTACTTTAAGCCTCATCTAGAAACTATTAATAAAATGTTAGCGAGTTCTAAACGTATTCGCTATTCTTATCCTGATATTAAGATAGATTGCTCTAATGTTCTTAGTCCTTTAGAAACCTTATATTATAGTGTTAATTCTAATTATAATTCTCTATCTCATCTTATTAATAATAATACTAGCTCTAGACTTAGACGATCCGCTTGGTTTGGTATAGGCGGTCCTATCCTTAAACAGCTATTCGGTTCTCTCGATGAAGACGATGCCAAAGCTTTCACTGACGCCATTAACGCGGTCCAAGATGATCAACGTCACTTAGCTTCCTTAATGAAACAGAACATCCATATTATTTCATCTACTATTTCATCTTTTAATAATACGATTCAAAGGTTAAACTATAACGAAAACATGGTTAAACTTGACTCAATTCTAGAAACGATTTCAACCAGCACCAATAAACTCGAAGTTACCTCGCATCTCGCAATGACGTTCAGTGCATTAGAAAGCTCTCTCATGATTCTTAATTTTAAACTGAAAGATCTTATAGATTCTATACTTTTCGGTAAACAAAATGTAGTACATCCTTCTATACTAAGTCCCATGCAATTGCTTAACGAATTAAATTCAAGAAACAACGATCTAATTCGCAACTTTCCAATCGAGCTAACTCTAGATAACATTCATATTCTCATAGATATAGCAGATGTATCTTCTTTCGTTAGCGATAGTAAATTAGTATTCGTAGTAAAAATACCCTTAGCTTTGCTCGTAGATTATAATCTCTATCACATTTATGATCTCCCTACACCTCATGATATTCATAAACCAAACTCTTTTGCTTTAATAAGCCCATCCACAAAGTACTTAGCAATAACTGAAGACAAATTGACGTATTCTGCAATGGACGACCTAAGTGAGTGTAAATTAATGGAGAATAACTATTATTTGTGTAAATTAGCTAATGTACAATCTAGTGTTTCAAATCCTATCTGTGAAGTGCTTATTTTCAGTGAATTTCTAAGTGATATCCCAGACTCTTGCAGTTACAAACTAATGTACGGTAATGTCGATATCTGGCAAAAACTAATGAACAATAAGTGGATTTACGTTCAGTCAGATATCGCAAGGCTATCTCTTAATTGCAATGGTAATATTGTCGATCACGACGTAGTCGGAACAGGAATATTAACTGTTCCTAAAAATTGTAAAGCATATCACAAACTAATGCAGTTTGTTCCCAGTAATGAATACGAAACAAAAATTTATGTACCATCACCTAACTTTAACATCATCAACGATGATTGTTGTTCTAAAATAAAAATTAATAATAGTATTCCATATTTAACTCCAATAAGATTGTCTCAAATAAATCTGGACTCCTTACAATACGCGACTCATAAACTAAACCAATTCAATGACGAGTTGACAGAGATCGAAAATCAGCCTTATCACATTAAATATGGATACTATTTCAGCATCTTGACAACATTGTTATCCTTATCTGTTTTTTCATTTTTGTCTTATAAACTTTATTTGTGTATTTGCCCTAAACGCAGAGCTACTACTTCCGGATGTTGTGTTAAAATATTTAATAAATGCTATTCAAAGCCTCAGTCTCATATTCATTCTAGGTCAAATATTGAGATGACCACTATTGGACACAACTCTGAAACTTCTAGTTCTGACTCTAATTCTATGTCTAGTGTTTCTATGTCATCTCCAAGAAGGAATCTTGAAATATAATTAAATTTATGTCTGGTACTTTTCTTATCCTATTTTTATTATAATTGTCCTAGTTCATTGCTACTATCTACTTAATTGTTAGTTTTACTTTTCAATTAATTTCTACTATCTAATCGTTAATCTTATTTGTCTATTTTTCATTGCAACTTTCTAATTGTTTACTACTTTATTGTTATTTTTAATTAATTACTATTCCATTATGTCTCTTAGTCCTGTATTTCATTGTCTCAATCTTGTAATCTATGTTGGATCAATCCTTACTCACATACTATCCGTTTAGTATGTTCCGTCTTAAAGGGGGGAAATGTTACAACCCTAATATCTGCCGATCTTGCAATCGACCACACTCGCATTCTAGCGATTGACGTCAATGCATTTCAACAAGTCAGCAATATTGTTTTGTATATAAACCCATAATTTTTGGATATTATTGTCATTCATTGTTATTCAATTTTACAAGGTTACTCTGCCTCTCAACAGTAATAGTAGTGCGCGATTATTTAAAACCCGAGTGATCCAACAAGGAGAAAATAAGTGAAAAGTGTAAATAATAGTAATAAAAGTGTTAATAAATCTCTGTTTCCATAAATCTTGTTTTTTTTTAAAACAAGTCGGGAACCTAGTCTAACAGAACACACTTAAAAAGTATATTTATTTAAAAAAAATTAAAAAAAATATTTAAAACGTAATGATTAGTTATTTTGTGACACAAACTAAATATTTAGAACCTCGTCTGTATCTTCTTGATTAGGTTTTTTTTATATTTATTTTTGCTACATAAACAATCGGGATAATTTATTTGTTGAATTTGTACCATTATATTCTATGCGTATCTTGAAATTTTCAACTTTACGCCTAGTAGTCCAACATTAAACGTCATATAACTCAAAAAGTATGGACATTAGAAAAAAAAGTTTGAATTAAAAGTTGTAGAGAATAAACTGATCTTTAAGAATAGATTTACGCATTTTCTTGATTGATCTAATATTTAAAGAGTTATTGGTTGCGATAGAAAAACCGGTTCATTAAATGGGCCATAAATCGTAAACAGTAAGTTTAAAAAAAAAGTTTATTACAAAGAAAAGATGCAAAACTTTATTTTCTATAATAATAGTCTATATGACTTTTGCCCTAAAGTGCATAGTTTTCGAGATATCGGCTGAAAACGTTTTTTCAACATGGCGATTGTGGGTTCAACTGGATCTGTCAGCATTTTGTGATTTTATGCTCAGTAAGTGATCCTAAACCTTATAAAAACCAAAATTTGGATCGGAAATTTAGTGCAAGGTGACCCAAAAAAACGTCTATTTTTACTGGCCTATTACGTACTAACGTATGCATTGTAAGCGCAAAACGGAATGCACTAACAGGAATTTATACTTTACAAGTTCGACGCTACTTGACGCTAGATGGCAGGATTGAATGTCAATAAAACACCAGCCGATTCTAAAACGTTCCTGGCAACGCATATTTGTTACTTTTTAAAACAAGCCGTAGACTTATCAGGAAAAATGCTAAAAAATATGCTATATGCTAAATTGAATATTTTCATGCTATGGTACCCCAAAAAATGCCAAATTTAGCCATAAAAATGCTAAATTGGCAGCAGTGGTTGGGGTCGTTCCGTACCTCAGAGCGCGGTTGTTTAGTTGTTTTCTAACTCGCACTGAGGTACGGAACGGCTACAGTTGTTTTCTAACCTTAAAGAGACTTTGACAAATTCGACATTGACAGATCACTTGATACTTACTTAATTTTCTTTGAGAAGAGAGAAGAAGAAGAAGTTTGTTGTAGTCTGATTGGTTAAAAGTTATGTCAGATGCGGGATGCAACCGATTACCGATAGATTTTGATGGTTATAAAGTTGTGACGGAATTTCTGGATTCGGTCTCCACGCTCATGGCCCGCGATAGAAGCTATGCAATAGCTTAATACTATAACATACATCAATCAATGAATGATGTCAGCATTTAACATTTAATGTAGAGATAATAGTCTTTTACTTGAGCTTTGAAGCTATTCAGCGATTGCACGCGTTTGATACTAGTAGGGAGGGGAGGGCATTCCAAAGGTGAATTGCCTGGACTGTGAATGTAGAGTTGTAGAATATAGTACATGTTCAGGGGCCTTACTATGAGCTCTTAAAGCAGGACTTCTCGACAACTGCCCGGTTTATTCGTACCATGACAACTTTAAAGCTGGCCTGCCCAGGCCTACTATTCAAGAACTGCAGAAAAACCGTTCACCTGTTTTTTTGTATGAACTCTCGTTAACATGTCGCTCTAAATCCACTCAGTTTTTTAGTTTCCAAACGTCTAGGTGCTTACAATGTTGTTTATAGTAAATTGTCAGAATGCCAGAGACAATATTATCCGTTCACCTTTGAGAAAACAATATTCAAACAGCTAAGCTAAAAGAGCGTCATGGTATGATTTAATTCAAAACTGTTTGTCAGGTTTAAGAACTGCACGGAACTTGCATGGTTTTTACGAAGCTGATAGTAAGGTCGCAGGAGTCGTTAGAAGTAAGTTTTCTGATGACCTAAGAGAGTAAGAAGAGCATTGGAGAATTCTAAATCGTTCTTTTAGGTAAAAGGGAGTAAAAAATATGTTATACAGATTAGAGAGGATGTGAGAATTCTGGCGAAGGCGTATAGGAAGCCACTTAAGTTTACAGCGTAATTCTGAAACGTGGTCGTACTTTCGCAGACCAAAATTAACCGAATACAGAGATACAGTAGACGCTCTAGCTTGTTAAGCTGGTCCTCTGCGAGATCTATGTAACTGGCATCATCATAGTCTAGAATGGGAAAAAGGAAAGATTGTGCAAGTGCAGCTTTGGTAGCAGTGTGTAAAAAGTTTTGCAGTCTGTTAAGGGAGGCTGCTGATGCAAACATTTTTCGTGCTACAGATTGGAGTTGTGGTTGCCAAGACATACAGTTATACATAATGATGCCCAGGTTCTTAACTTGGGTGCTATAGGGCACAAATATACCACTAAATACGATTTCAGGTAAAGTTGTGAAATCAATCTTCGATACTAATCTGGAGCTAATATATATACTATATATTATATATATGTATATACTAATAATGATAACTTGAGTTTTTATTGGGTTTATTGGCTAAAACAAGCTGGTGCTGTGGTAAGTGAAAAAGAAAAGTTAGATTATATGTTAAAATCACTACCATCAGACTACAGTCACATTGGCGATATTATAGTTGTACTACCGGAGAAAGATAGAAACGTACATTATCTGAAAAGCAAAATAAAACTGAAAACTATAGAGAAAAAAGTAACATCAGATGAAAGAACGTCAAACGCATTTAAAGCTGATACCAAATTTAAATGTTATAACTGTGGAAAGACTGGACATATGAAAAGAGGTTGTAGATATCAAAATGGAAGTCGTGGGCACACTACTGGTTTTTCAAATTATCGTGGAAATGTATGACATAAACCTAGAGGGTCATATATTTTTCAAAATTCAAATAGAGGAAGAGGAAATTATCAACATCAGTCATCATACGAATATAAAGGTACGACACACAATAATTCTTATGCTACTGTTGTACATAATACAGCTTTGGATGAAAATAAGGAGAAGTCAAGGGGATACCAAATATAATGGCTCCTTGATAGCGGATGCACTTATCATATAATAAATAGTGACAGATATTCTGGCAGTTTTGAAACACTTGAAGAACCTGTGAAAGTCAAAGTTGGTGACGGAAGAATACTAGACGCCACAAAGGTCGGTCACATTTTACTTTTATGGTAAACAATCAAAAGTGACAGTAAACAACGTATTTTATGTTAAAAAAATGATAACAATATTTGCTAAAATATACAGCTCATATGGAATTGTTGTTATTGCAACTAAAGAAGGAATAATATTTATTTAATATTATATTTAATTAGAAATGGATATTTACGCAAAACATTATTTTCGTTAGACGTTCGACGACAGACAGACATAATGTTACATAGAGTACGTAAAGGAGGTTTCTATATGAAATCAATTCCTTAACACTGAGAGATATCACCTGTCAAAGTGCGATATTGAATTGGATTGGAAAATAGTGAAGATATCGCCAGCAGATCGCAGCAGTTTAGACAGCCGCTCAGGATACGGCTCGGGACAGCTGAAAAACAAATGAATGTGTTAATATCTGTCAACGTACTACGATAACTTTCTGGACTTCCATCACCCGCACCACACTATGCAATGAAAACAAAGAAAAACATTCCATGCCTTACATACTTTACCAAGATCTCACTCGCACAGTTTAGTGATATTTTTCTTTATTAATGCATACCGAAGACAACTAGCGCATGATATCAATTTGTGAAGATTAACTGTCGAATGTCTCGACATACTCACGATACCACCTTTGCATGACACCACACAAGGTAATCTTTGGTGTCGATTACTCCGGACTTGACTTCCAGCAGACAACTGCTCGGGACAGCGGCTTGGGCGGCCGCTCAGCGCAGAAGCACGGGCAGTTTCTCAGCGCAGCAGCCCAGCGCAGCAGTTTGGGCAGCCGCTCAGGATACCTGCTCGGGCCACACAAGGTAATCTTTGGTGTCGATTACTCCGGACTTGACTTCCAGCAGACAACTGCTCGGGACAGCGGCTTGGGCGGCCGCTCAGCGCAGAAGCACGGGCAGTTGCTCAGCGCAGAAGCACGGGCAGTTGCTCAGCGCAGCAGCCCAGCGCAGCAGTTTGGGCAGCCGCTCAGGATACCTGCTCGGGACAGCTGAAAAACAAATGAATGTGTTAATATTTGTCGACGTACTACGATAAAAAACTGGACTTCCATCACCCGCACCACACTTTGCAATGAAAACAAAGAGAAACATTCCATGCCTTACATACTTTACCAAGATCTCACTCGCACAGTTTAGTGATATTTTTCTTTATTAATGCATACCAAAGACAACTAGCGCATGATATCAATTTGTGAAGATTAACTGTCGAATGTCTCGACATACTCACGATGCCACCTTTGCATGACACCACACAAGGTAATATTTGGTGTCGATTACTCCGGACTTGACTTCCAGCAGACAACTGCTCGGGACAGCGGCTTGGGCGGCCGCTCAGCGCAGAAGCACGGGCAGTTGCTCAGCGCAGCAGCCCAGCGCAGCAGTTTGGGCAGCCGCTCAGGATACCTGCTCGAGACAGCTGAAAAACAAATGAATGTGTTAATATCTGTCGACGTACTACGATAAAATTCTGGACTTCCATCACCCGCACCACACTATGCAATGAAAACAAAGAAAAACATTCCATGCCTTACATACTTTACCAAGATCTCACTCGCACAGTTTAGTGATATTTTTCTTTATTAATGCATACCAAAGACAACTACCGCGTGATATCAATTTGTGAAGATTAACTGTCGAATGTCTCGACATACTCACGATACCACCTTTGCATGACACCACACAAGGTAACCTTTGGTGTCGATTACTCCGGACTTGACTTCCAGCAGACAACTGCTCGGGACAGCGGCTTGGGCGGCCGCTCAGCGCAGAAGCACGGGCAGTTGCTCAGCGCAGCAGCCCAGCGCAGCAGTTTGGGCAGCCGCTCAGGATACCTGCTCGGGACAGCTGAAAAACAAATGAATGTGTTAATATCTGTCGACGTACTACGATAAAATTCTGGACTTCCATCACCCGCACCACACTATGCAATGAAAACAAAGAAAAACATTCCATGCCTTACATACTTTACCAAGATCTCACTCGCACAGTTTAGTGATATTTTTCTTTATTAATGCATACCAAAGACAACTAGCGCATGATATCAATTTGTGAAGATTAACTGTCGAATGTCTCGACATACTCACGATACAACCTTTGCATGACACCACACAAGGTAATCTTTGGTGTCTGTTACTCCGGACTTGACTTCCAGCAGACAACTGCTCGGGACAGCGGCTTGGGCGGCCGCTCAGCGCAGAAGCACGGGCAGTTGCTCAGCGCAGCAGCCCAGCGCAGCAGTTTGGGCAGCCGCTCGGGATACCTGCTCGGGACAGCTGAAAAACAAATGAATGTGTTAATATCTGTCGACGTACTACGATAAAATTCTGAACTTCCATCACCCGCACCACACCATGAAATGAAAACAAAGGAAAAACATTCCATGCCTTACATACTTTACTAAGATCTCACTCGCACAGTTTAGTGATATTTTTCTTTATTAATGCATACCAAAGACAACTAGCGCATGATATCAATTTGTGAAGATTAACTGTCGAATGTCTCGACATACTCACGATACCACCTTTGCATGACACCACACAAGGTAATCTTTGGTGTCGATTACTCCGGACTTGACTTCCAGCAGACAACTGCTCGGGACAGCGGCTTGGGCGGCCGCTCAGCGCAGAAGCACGGGCAGTTGCTCAGCGCAGCAGTCCAGCGCAGCAGTTTGGGCAGCCGCTCAGGATACCTGCTCGGGACAGCTGAAAAACAAATGAATGTGTTAATATCTGTCGACGTACTACGATAAAATTCTGGACTTCCATCACCCGCACCACACTATGCAATGAAAACAAAGAAAAACATTCCATGCCTTACATACTTTACCAAGATCTCACTCGCACAGTTTAGTGATATTTTTCTTTATTAATGCATACCAAAGACAACTAGCGCATGATATCAATTTGTGAAGATTAACTGTCGAATGTCTCGACATACTCACGATACCACCTTTGCATGACACCACACATGGTAACCTTTGGTGTCGATTACTCCGGACTTGACTTCCAGCAGACAACTGCTCGGGACAGCGGCTTGGGCGGCCGCTCAGCGCAGAAGCACGGGCAGTTGCTCAGCGCAGCAGCCCAGCGCAGCAGTTTGGGCAGCCGCTCAGGATAACTGCTCGGGACAGCTGAAAAACAAATGAATGTGTTAATATCTGTCGACGTACTACGATAAAATTCTGGACTTCCACTACCCGCACCACACCATGCAATGAAAACAAAGGAAAAACATTCCATGCCTTACATACTTTACTAAGATCTCACTCGCACAGTTTAGTGATATTTTTCTTTATTAATGCATACCAAAGACAACTAGCGCATGATATCAATTTGTGAAAGTTGTCGAATGTCTCGACATACTCACGATACCACCTTTGCATGACACCACACAAGGTAATCTTTGGTGTCGATTACTCCGGACTTGACTTCCAGCAGACAACTGCTCGGGACAGCGGCTTGGGCGGCCGCTCAGCGCAGAAGCACTGGCAGTTGCTCAGCGCAGCAGCCCAGCGCAGCACTTTGGGCAGCCGCTCAGGATACCTGCTCGGTACAGCTGAAAATCAAATGAATGTGTTAATATCTGTCGACGTACTACGATAAAATTCTGGACTTCCATCACCCGCACCACACCATGCAATGAAAACAAAGGAAAAACATTCCATGCCTTACATACTTTACTAAGATCTCACTCGCACAGTTTAGTGATATTTTTCTTTATTAATGCATACCAAAGACAACTAGCGCATGATATCAATTTGTGAAAGTTGTCGAATGTCTCGACATACTCACGATACCACCTTTGCATGACACCACACAAGGTAATCTTTGGTGTCGATTACTCCGGACTTGACTTCCAGCAGACAACTGCTCGGGACAGCGGCTTGGGCGGCCGCTCAGCGCAGAAGCACTGGCAGTTGCTCAGCGCAGCAGCCCAGCGCAGCACTTTTGGCAGCCGCTCAGGATACCTGCTCGGTACAGCTGAAAATCAAATGAATGTGTTAATATCTGTCGACGTACTACGATAAAATTCTGGACTTCCATCACCCGCACCACACCATGCAATGAAAACAAAGGAAAAACATTCCATGCCTTACATACTTTACTATGATCTCACTCGCACAGTTTAGTGATATTTTTCTTTATTAATGCATACCAAAGACAACTAGCGCATGATATCAATTTGTGAAGATTAACTGTCGAATGTCTCGACATACTCACGATACCACCTTTGCATGACACCACACAAGGTAATCTTTGGTGTCGATTACTCCGGACTTGACTTCCAGCAGACAACTGCTCGGGACAGCGGCTTGGGCGGCCGCTCAGCGCAGAAGCACGGGCAGTTGCTCAGCGCAGCAGCCCAGCGCAGCAGTTTGGGCAGCCGCTCAGGATACCTGTTCGGGACAGCTGAAAAACAAATGAATGTGTTAATATCTGTCGACGTACTACGATAAAATTCTGGACTTCCATCACCCGCACCACACCATGCAATGAAGACAAAGGAAAAACATTCCATGCCTTACATACTTTACTAAGATCTCACTCGCACAGTTTAGTGATATTTTTCTTTATTAATGCATACCAAAGACAACTAGCGCATGATATCAATTTGTGAAGATTAACTGTCGAATGTCTCGACATACTCACGATACCACCTTTGCATGACACCACACAAGGTAATCTTTGGTGTCGATTACTCCGGACTTGACTTCCAGCAGACAACTGCTCGGGACAGCGGCTTGGGCGGCCGCTCAGCGCAGAAGCACGGGCAGTTGCTCAGCGCAGCAGCCCAGCGCAGCAGTTTGGGCAGCCGCTCAGGATACCTGCTCGGGACAGCTGAAAAACAAATGAATGTGTTAATATCTGTCGACGTACTACGATAAAATTCTGGACTTCCATCACCCGCACCACACCATGCAATGAAGACAAAGGAAAAACATTCCATGCCTTACATACTTTACTAAGATCTCACTCGCACAGTTTAGTGATATTTTTCTTTATTAATGCATACCAAAGACAACTAGCGCATGATATCAATTTGTGAAGATTAACTGTCGAATGTCTCGACATACTCACGATACCACCTTTGCATGACACCACACAAGGTAATCTTTGGTGTCGATTACTCCGGACTTGACTTCCAGCAGACAACTGCTCGGGACAGCGGCTTGGGCGGCCGCTCAGCGCAGAAGCACGGGCAGTTGCTCAGCGCTGCAGCCCAGCGCAGCAGTTTGGGCAGCCGCTCAGGATACCTGCTCGGGACAGCTGAAAAACAAATGAATGTGTTAATATCTGTCGACGTACTACGATAAAATTCTGGACTTCCATCACCCGCACCACACCATGCAATGAAAACAAAGGAAAAACATTCCATGCCTTACATACTTTACTAAGATCTCACTCACACAGTTTAGTGATATTTTTCTTTATTAATGCATACCAAAGACAACTAGCGCGTGATATCAATTTGTGAAGATTAACTGTCGAATGTCTCAACAAACTCACGATACTACCTTTGCATGACACCACACAAGGTAATCTTTGGTGTCGATTACTCCGGACTTCACTTCCAGCAGACAACTGCTCGGGACAGCGGCTTGGGCGGCCGCTCAGCGCAGAAGCACGGGCAGTTGCTCAGCGCAGCAACCCAGCGCAGCAGTTTGGGCAGCCGCTCAGGATACCTGCTCGGGACAGCTGAAAAACAAATGAATGTGTTAATATCTGTCGACGTACTACGATAAAATTCTGGACTTCCATCACCCGCACCACACCATGCAATGAAAACAAAGGAAAAACATTCCATGCCTTACATACTTTACTAAGATCTCACTCGCACAGTTTAGTGATATTTTTCTTTATTAATGCATACCAAAGACAACTAGCGCATGATATCAATTTGTGAAGATTAACTGTCGAATGTCTCGACATACTCACGATACCACCTTTGCATGACACCACACAAGGTAATCTTTGGTGTCGATTACTCCGGACTTGACTTCCAGCAGACAACTGCTCGGGACAGAGGCTTGGGCGGCCGCTCAGCGCAGAAGCACGGGCAGTTGCTCAGCGCAGCAGCCCAGCGCAGCAGTTTGGGCAGCCGCTCAGGATACCTGCTCGGGACAGCTGAAAAACAAATGAATGTGTTAATATCTGTCGACGTACTACGATAAAATTCTGGACTTCCATCACCCGCACCACACCATGCAATGAAAACAAAGGAAAAACATTCCATGCCTTACATACTTTACTAAGATCTCACTCACACAGTTTAGTGATATTTTTCTTTATTAATGCATACCAAAGACAACTAGCGCGTGATATCAATTTGTGAAGATTAACTGTCGAATGTCTCAACAAACTCACGATACTACCTTTGCATGACACCACACAAGGTAATCTTTGGTGTCGATTACTCCGGACTTCACTTCCAGCAGACAACTGCTCGGGACAGCGGCTTGGGCGGCCGCTCAGCGCAGAAGCACGGGCAGTTGCTCAGCGCAGCAACCCAGCGCAGCAGTTTGGGCAGCCGCTCAGGATACCTGCTCGGGACAGCTGAAAAACAAATGAATGTGTTAATATCTGTCGACGTACTACGATAAAATTCTGGACTTCCATCACCCGCACCACACCATGCAATGAAAACAAAGGAAAAACATTCCATGCCTTACATACTTTACTAAGATCTCACTCGCACAGTTTAGTGATATTTTTCTTTATTAATGCATACCAAAGACAACTAGCGCATGATATCAATTTGTGAAGATTAACTGTCGAATGTCTCGACATACTCACGATACCACCTTTGCATGACACCACACAAGGTAATCTTTGGTGTCGATTACTCCGGACTTGACTTCCAGCAGACAACTGCTCGGGACAGCGGCTTGGGCGGCCGCTCAGCGCAGAAGCACGGGCAGTTGCTCAGCGCAGCAGCCCAGTGCAGCAGTTTGGGCAGCCGCTCAGGATACCTGCTCGGGACAGATGAAAAACAAATGAATGTGTTAATATCTGTCGACGTACTACGATAAAATTCTGGACTTCCATCACCCGCACCACACCATGCAATGAAGACAAAGGAAAAACATTCCATGCCTTACATACTTTACTAAGATCTCACTCGCACAGTTTAGTGATATTTTTCTTTATTAATGCATACCAAAGACAACTAGCGCATGATATCAATTTGTGAAGATTAACTGTCGAATGTCTCGACATACTCACGATACCACCTTTGCATGACACCACACAAGGTAATCTTTGGTGTCGATTACTCCGGACTTGACTTCCAGCAGACAACTGCTCGGGACAGCGGCTTGGGCGGCCGCTCAGCGCAGAAGCACGGGCAGTTGCTCAGCGCAGCAGCCCAGCGCAGCAGTTTGGGCAGCCGCTCAGGATACCTGTTCGGGACAGCTGAAAAACAAATGAATGTGTTAATATCTGTCGACGTACTACGATAAAATTCTGGACTTCCATCACCCGCACCACACCATGCAATGAAGACAAAGGAAAAACATTCCATGCCTTACATACTTTACTAAGATCTCACTCGCACAGTTTAGTGATATTTTTCTTTATTAATGCATACCAAAGACAACTAGCGCATGATATCAATTTGTGAAGATTAACTGTCGAATGTCTCGACATACTCACGATACCACCTTTGCATGACACCACACAAGGTAATCTTTGGTGTCGATTACTCCGGACTTGACTTCCAGCAGACAACTGCTCGGGACAGCGGCTTGGGCGGCCGCTCAGCGCAGAAGCACGGGCAGTTGCTCAGCGCAGCAGCCCAGCGCAGCACTTTGGGCAGCCGCTCAGGATACCTGCTCGGGACAGCTGAAAAACAAATGAATGTGTTAATATCTGTCGACGTACTACGATAAAATTCTGGACTTCCATCACCCGCACCACACCATGCAATGAAAACAAAAGAAAAACATTCCATGCCTTACATACTTTACCAAGATCTCACTCACACAGTTTAGTGATATTTTTTTTATTAATGCATACCAAAGACAACTAGCGCATGATATCAATTTGTGAAGATTAACTGTCGAATGTCTCGACATACTCACGATACCACCTTTGCATGACACCACACAAGGTAATCTTTGGTGTCGATTACTCCGGACTTGACTTCCAGCAGACAACTGCTCGGGACAGCGGCTTGGGCGGCCGCTCAGCGCAGAAGCACGGGCAGTTGCTCAGCGCTGCAGCCCAGCGCAGCAGTTTGGGCAGCCGCTCAGGATACCTGCTCGGGACAGCTGAAAAACAAATGAATGTGTTAATATCTGTCGACGTACTACGATAAAATTCTGGACTTCCATCACCCGCACCACACCATGCAATGAAAACAAAGGAAAACCATTCCATGCCTTACATATTTTACTAAGATCTCACTCGCACAGTTTAGTGATATTTTTCTTTATTAATGCATACCAAAGACAACTAGCGCATGATATCAATTTGTGAAGTTTAACTGTCGAATGTCTCGACATACTCACGATACCACCTTTGCATGACACCACACAAGGTAATCTTTGGTGTCGATTACTCCGGACTTGACTTCCAGCAGACAACTGCTCGGGACAGCGGCTTGGGCGGCCGCTCAGCGCAGAAGCACGGGCAGTTGCTCAGCGCAGCAGCCCAGCGCAGCAGTTTGGGCAGCCGCTCAGGATACCTGCTCGGGACAGCTGAAAAACAAATGAATGTGTTAATATCTGTCGACGTACTACGATAAAATTCTGGACTTCCATCACCCGCACCACACCATGCAATGAAAACAAAGGAAAAACATTCCATGCCTTACATACTTTACTAAGATCTCACTCACACAGTTTAGTGATATTTTTCTTTATTAATGCATACCAAAGACAACTAGCGCGTGATATCAATTTGTGAAGATTAACTGTCGAATGTCTCAACAAACTCACGATACTACCTTTGCATGACACCACACAAGGTAATCTTTGGTGTCGATTACTCCGGACTTCACTTCCAGCAGACAACTGCTCGGGACAGCGGCTTGGGCGGCCGCTCAGCGCAGAAGCACGGGCAGTTGCTCAGCGCAGCAACCCAGCGCAGCAGTTTGGGCAGCCGCTCAGGATACCTGCTCGGGACAGCTGAAAAACAAATGAATGTGTTAATATCTGTCGACGTACTACGATAAAATTCTGGACTTCCATCACCCGCACCACACCATGCAATGAAAACAAAGGAAAAACATTCCATGCCTTACATACTTTACTAAGATCTCACTCGCACAGTTTAGTGATATTTTTCTTTATTAATGCATACCAAAGACAACTAGCGCATGATATCAATTTGTGAAAGTTGTCGAATGTCTCGACATACTCACGATACCACCTTTGCATGACACCACACAAGGTAATCTTTGGTGTCGATTACTCCGGACTTGACTTCCAGCAGACAACTGCTCGGGACAGCGGCTTGGGCGGCCGCTCAGCGCAGAAGTACGGGCAGTTGCTCAGCGCTGCAGCCCAGCGCAGCAGTTTGGGCAGTCGCTCAGGATACCTGCTCGGGACAGCTGAAAAACAAATGAATGTGTTAATATCTGTCGACGTACTACGATAAAATTCTGGACTTCCATCACCCGCACCACACCATGCAATGAAAACAAAGGAAAACCATTCCATGCCTTACATACTTTACTAAGATCTCACTTGCACAGTTTAGTGATATTTTTCTTTATTAATGCATACCAAAGACAACTAGCGCATGATATCAATTTGTGAAGATTAACTGTCGAATGTCTCGACATACTCACGATACCACCTTTGCATGACACCACACAAGGTAATCTTTGGTGTCGATTACTCCGGACTTGACTTCCAGCAGACAACTGCTCGGGACAGCGGCTTGGGCGGCCGCTCAGCGCAGAAGCACGGGCAGTTGCTCAGCGCAGCAGCCCAGCGCAGCAGTTTGGGCAGCCGCTCAGGATACCTGCTCGGGACAGCTGAAAAACAAATGAATATGTTAATATCTGTCGACGTACTACGATAAAATTCTGGACTTCCATCACCCGCACCACACCATGCAATGAAAACAAAGGAAAACCATTCCATGCCTTACATTCTTTACTAAGATCTCACTCGCACAGTTTAGTGATATTTTTCTTTATTAATGCATACCAAAGACAACTAGCGCATGATATCAATTTGTGAAGATTAACTGTCGAATGTCTCGACATACTCACGATACCACCTTTGCATGACACCACACAAGGTAATCTTTGGTGTCGATTACTCCGGACTTGACTTCCAGCAGACAACTGCTCGGGACAGCGGCTTGGGCGGCCGCTCAGCGCAGAAGCACGGGTAGTTGCTCAGCGCAGCAGCCCAGCGCAGCAGTTTGGGCAGCCGCTCAGGATACCTGCTCGGGACAGCTGAAAAACAAATGAATGTTTTAATATCTGTCGACGTACTACGATAAAATTCTGGACTTCCATCACCCGCACCACACCATGCAATGAAAACAAAGGAAAAACATTCCATGCCTTACATACTTTACTAAGATCTCACTCGCACAGTTTAGTGATATTTTTCTTTATTAATGCATACCAAAGACAACTAGCGCATGATATCAATTTGTGAAGATTAACTGTCGAATGTCTCGACATACTCACGATACTACCTTTGCATGACACCACACAAGGTAATCTTTGGTGTCGATTACTCCGGACTTGACTTCCAGCAGACAACTGCTCGGGACAGCGGCTTGGGCGGCCGCTCAGCGCGGAAGCACGGGCAGTTGCTCAGCGCAGCAGCCCAGCGCAGCAGTTTGGGCAGCCGCTCAGGATACCTGCTCGGGACAGCTGAAAAACAAATGAATGTGTTAATATCTGTCGACGTACTACGATAAAATTCTGGACTTCCATCACCCGCACCACACCATGCAATGAAAACAAAGGGAAAACATTCCATGCCTTACATACATTACCAAGTTTCCATAGGTACCCATTCATATAGGGTTCATGTTGACAATTGTTTCATTTAAATCCTGAAGTACTTCCATACCACAGTGACGTGTCAATTATAGTGATCAATACCTCTCATGTTGCATACAGTTATACAAGACAAAACATTGCCGTATAAAAGTAATAACACGGCGGTAACATTAACCTTACAGTTATTTATATCTACAAGTAGCAGAACATTAATTTATTAAGAGGAAAAAAAAATTTAAAAAAAAAGTTAAAAAAAATTTTTTTTTAAAAATTAAAAAAAATAACCAACAATCATTACGACAGTGTTTACACTATACAAAATCACGACAAGGGTTGACGTCACCGCAATAACGAACTCGGAGATGTTGACTCGTCGACGGTTGAAGGCAGAGTGAGCCACGACCGCTCTGCGCGCCGCCTTTTATACTTTTCGGTCTACTAGGCTTTTTTCGTCTCCAACAATATATATATATATATATATATATATATATATATATATATATATCAGCGCGGATACAATAATTAGCCAATAATAATTAGTCTATAACAATTAGATTTGTTAAATTGATTTATTTGAATTGATTTATAAAACATAGTTTCATACTTTTGAAATTGTTTACAGTAAATTATTCCAATTAAAATTAATAATATAATTATTCTCAAAATGATTTAAGTTTATTACGATGTACAATTAATTATAAAACATGCCATCACTTTGTATTGCAATCTTAATGTTTAAAACGACCACGTGCAAGTACGCTGTAACCTATAAAATGGGATGGCACATTTGTATGGGGCAAATGAAATTACCTATGGGGGCAAATTTTTATAGTTGCCATTTAAAATATTATTCAAAGGTGGTAACACATTCAATATTTTGATGTGCCACCCGGCATGCAAAAATATTCTCTTTGGTGGGTGTGTTATTGTTTGCATTCGGATTTAGTGCCGGTTTCAGTGATTTCAGTTTCGTTCGTTGTTAAAGTTCCTTGAATATAGCATTAAATCCACGTCGAGTTGAGCTTATGTTCCTCCGTGCCTTCAAAAAGTTATGTTACTTGCGATTAGGAACTTCGAGAAATTGACTTAGTTGTGTGTGATGTGAGAAATTCACTCTTGATTATATTATAATAATTTGAGCAGAGACTCTATTTTAGTTTGTGATCATGTCGGAGAAAGAAAACAAAAGGAAATGCTTTAAATGCGGCCGCTCACCGTTCGCAGACAACGCAAAATTGTTTAGATTTCCAAAGCCTGGCATAAATAACCTTATACGGTATGTATATTTACTGACATTTTTATGGTCATGTCTGCGACTCTCCATTATGTACTACTCCTCATATTATTAAACAATTGCTAATTCTCCTGATAGTTTATGGAACTAGCACAACAGACACTGGCAGAATTATGACAATAGTTGCAGACAGAAGCCTCTAAGAACTTCTATTTTTAAGCATTTTATCAGAGTCAAATCAAACAAGAATTAGCAAATCTGGTTAATTCTGAATCCTTAAAATTGACCTAACTAAGAAATCCAGAAACTACATATAGTGCGTTCGAATAGGGTGTGGGCAAAAGTGACAAAAGTAACATTTTTGATCTTTACAAACTTATTTAACAAAAAAGCGCTCAACTGAGCATAAGACCTAAAATCGCATGTTTATGATCAAATACATAGCTGTCAAATAACAATTACAAACAACCATGCTTCAGACGTGGGTCAAAAATTACACTTTTTGGTGGCAAAAATTTCTCTTTTTTAGCATTCCGAATGCTGAACAAAAAGAGACATGAATGACATTTTCACCCACAGATTCCCTTTCGAACGCCCCTTATGAGCGTTATTAGCATTTTCGCTAAAAACAATCAGAAGTGATCTATTTGAATGCACTAAATATTATATTTCGTCTTTGCATCCATGTAGCTTTCCATTGGGAGTAATATTTCTAACTTACCTGTAGCCTGAGTCCCCATGGAAGTTAGATTAAAATAAATGATGTGTATGTTGTACAAGTTATACAAAATTTCACACAAATCTAGTTGTGTCATAGTACTTCATGCATGTGGGGGCTTAAAAGCTGTATCTGTAGCTGGATAAATATGATATAAATGGTAAATATTCACGGCATTGATAGAACAGTAGTGTTTCATAAAACGGTTAGGCAATTAGCATTTGGCTGCAATAAATATTTTACAGTACCCATTTCAGAATCAAAACAATATAAGTAACCCAAATAGAATTTTTATTAAGTATTTTTTTTGTACTTTCAGCTGTGAACTATGGGCCCAATACATACTCATCAACAACATTTCAAATGAAACTCCACAGTGAGCATAGAATATTGTGTGAAAATCATTTTCTTGAAGCTGACTTCACTGATGATACTCTACAGAAGTTACGGAGATCTGCAGTTCTATGTGATGTAAGTTGCAAGTCAGTATTAAAACAAATTTATGTCGTGACTGTAAGCTAGATATTGATCACCGTCTCACCTATTGGTATTTATCCAAAGGTTTTCCTGAACAGATCGCTCTTAGCGATTACACAGCCTACTGAACTGACGATGGAAAATAGGCAGGGTAACACACACACAATGCCTTTCTACCAGTGAGGAGGGGCTCAAGCTGAAAGAGAGTTAACCCATGGTATTGCTGCTCAGTAGTCCATACTGTTCCGTCCATGATTGCTGCTTCAATTGGTAGGGCAGAAGTATACTTGCTACTTGAGGGTAGTAGGTAGCTAGCTAGATCAGCATTCGCAAAATGTTCTACTGCCATGGGGTACCAGGTACCTTCTGATTAGCAGTCAATAGGTGTAATCACTTGGCTACCACAGCTCCAATATCCAACGTCTAATTCAATTAAGACCAAATTAAAAAATTATATCTGTGGTTTAAATATTATTGGTGTTTGCAAAAATTTCAAATCTATTTTTGTTACTTATTGAACTAGGCAGTATATGTATATATATATATTATGTAATAAGAGTTCCTATCTATCTGTATTTGTTAGTTTAGTTATATATTTTCAATACCTTTTCATCTGTAACTCATTAGTTATTTTTTTCCAGAATGAACCACAATTGCCCGAGTATACAATAAGGCCTCAACCTGGTCCTTCACATGGGGTCTTACAGGAAGTGACCATTGGTGCAAATAGTGAGCCTAATGTTGGGACATCTTCAGATGCTCAAGTGCAAACAATAGTTAAACCAACTTCAGAAAGGGAGAAGCTTTTGTATGCCAAATGTAGCAAATATATGCAAAAAATTTGCCAACTGCGCAATCGCGTTAGACATCTGAAGTCAAAAGATATTTTAAAACGTGTGACAGATGATGTATCCATAAAAAAGTTATCAGAGAAGATATCTCCGACATTTGCGCAACTGTTGCAAGGACAGATACGGAACTTTAAAAAGAAAAGTACTGATCGAAGGTGGAATAAAAAAGAAAAAATTACTGCTCTAAGAATTTATAAAAGATCACCAACTTGTTACCGTTTGCTGCAAAGGCTTTTTCAGTTACCATCACCCAGTACATTAAAAAGTCTACTCAATAGAGTACCTTTTAATGCAGGAATCAATCAACCAGTTTTTAAAGTCCCGTACAAAATTACACAAAGACACAAAAGCCTTCAGACAATGAATACACATTAATGTTTGATGAAATGTCAATAAAAAAACATCTCAATTACAACCCTAAAGAAGATGTAATTGGAGTATTTCAGGACCATGCTTCACAGGGAAGATCCCCACTTATTGCAACATATGCATTGGTGTTTATGGTTGCGGGGATATGTAAGAAAGTTAAACAGCCAATTGCCCATTACTTTTCAAGTGGGTTTTCTACTGCAGACAGACTGGCTGTGCTAATTAAAGAGGTAAGTATTTTTTTTAAACACCTGCCTTAGAATGTCTTAAAAGGCGACTGAAGTCTCATAGGCGGAAAAGTGCGTCTAATAGGCAGCAGTCAGCGGTGTGGCAAAACCCTATTACCTAAAATAATACTAAAACCAAATTATATTCCTTGTTGTGTCCATTCATATTACAGAAAAACATATGGTATCGATTGACCCTACATGTGTAGGGATGATGATGACAACCTTTATATAATACTGGCTATGCTCTGTATGCATGGTGATGGTTGATGATAATGATGAATAAAAATATATATAGCCTATGTTATTTAGGGATTACATAGTATAATGGAGAAAGTATTTTTGAAATTGATACGAGTTGTTTTAGAGTCTATTCATTACAGACATACAAAAATGCAAATATTTCTTCTTGATATTATTTATTATTAATAGCCTTTATTCAGACAGTACATAATTTACATATTTAATATATTAGGTATTTGATAATAAATCTAAATAATTATAACACTGTATTTTTTTTTTCTTACTTTACATTGATTAATTTATAATTTATTACACTTCGACTCCCTGTCTGTATGCCACTAGTTGACAAAGGCCTCCTCCAACTGTCGCCATTTCTCTCGATCTTTAGCTACTCGTGTCCATGTACCACCTGCTATGGTTCTTATGTCGTCAACCCATCGTCTAAATGGTCTGCCTCGTTTTCTCTTCTTATCACTTGTAAACCAATTCATTACCAATTTTGACCATTTTTCACTGCCTCTGATTGTATGGCCTGACCACTTCCACTTTAGCTTTTTTATTGTTTTTATGACGTCTTTTGTTTGTGTGTGTTTCTTAATAGTTGCAATTTTTATTCTATCGGATAACCTTTTACCTACCATACTTCTTTCCATGGAATTCTGACAAGTTTCTAGCTTTTTGTTGTGCCTTTTTGTAAGTGCCCAGGTTTGGCATCCATATGTAAGTACAAGAAGTATGCAGGTATCAAAAAGTTTCCGTTTGATGGTTATTTTAGTTTCCTTGTTTTTCATAATTTCCTTCAGACACCAATACTGCTTCCAAGCGTTTCCAATTCGTCTATCAATTTCCTTTGTGGTTATATCCGAATGAGAAATAATTTGACCTAGGTATATGTATTCATTGACATAGTCAATTGGGTTGTTATTGATACTGATAGGTTCCTGCTTCCCATTTGTCATAACTTTGGTCTTCTGCGTGTTCATGACTAATCCCACCTTACGGCTTTCTCTATCTAGATCGTTTAGCATCACCTTCAGGCCTTCACTTGTCGGCGAGAGGAGTATCAGATCATCTGCGAATCTTAAGTGTGATAGGTTTTCACCGTTAATGGACAGCCCACATTTTTCCCATTCTAACTGACGAAAGACCTCCTCCAGAACTGCTGTGAATAGTTTTGGTGAGATGGGGTCGCCCTGGCGCACTCCTCTTTCTATTTGGATCTCATTTCCTTCATTCTCTAATTTAATTTTAGCTTTACTGTTATCATAGATGTTTTTTAGTATTCTGATGTACTTCTTTTGGACACCTTGGTTCTTAAGTGCTTGCCAGATCATTTCATGCTCTATTGTGTCGAAAGCCTTACTGTAGTCCACGAAACAGCAGTAGAAGGTGAAGTTGAACTCTTTGCTTTTTTCCAATAATTGTTTGATAACATAAATGTGGTCCAAAGTCGAATATCCGCTTCTGAATCCTGCCTGCTCTCTTGGCTGGTTTTCGTCTAAAGTTTTAGTTATTCTGCCGAGTATTACTTTGGCAAAGATTTTGTAAATATTTGATGAGAGGCTGATAGGTCTATAATTATTTATGTTATTTTTATCTCCTTTTTTGTGAAGAAGTATTATAGTCGATGTTGTCCATTGGTAAGGTATTATTTCGCTATGTAGTACTTCATTAAAAATATGTTTGAGAACTGGTATGAGGTGGTGTTTATTTAGTATGATGAACTCGTTGGTAATACCGTCCGATCCTGGAGCTTTATCTTTTCTTTGAGTTTCCACAGCTTTACGTATTTCTGCAGATATTATGTCCGGTACTTCGCTTCCTCCCATTAGGATTGTTGGTTGTATATTATTTTTCTTTTCATACAGTTCCGAGAAAAAGCTAGTAGCTATAGACATAATTTCTGGACGACGTTTTTCACATTTGTGGTTCTTATTTACTAGGTTTGGTATCCAATTATGTTTTTCTAAAAGTTGTTTGTTTGCTTTTTTGATGCCTCCAGTTCTTTTTATGCATTCTTCCAGTAGTTCCAATCTGTATCTCTGACGGTCTTTTCTCATTTGTGTTTTAATTTTATTACTTATACTGGCTATTTCCTTTCTTATGATTTTTGACTTTTTAGGGGTTGATATTAATTCTGCTCTTGATTGCAACAGTTCTTTAGTTTGAGTTCCTATCCAGTTTATGCTCTTATTTTCGCCATCATGCTTGCTTTGTTTCTTAACATACAAAAGTCCTTGAAGCTTGTTGTATTTTTCTTGTATATCGGAATCGTTTGTGTTTTCCATGAAATGTTCTAGTTTTTCTTTTAATATTTCAGTACTTTCCAATGCTAAGTTATTGGTTTTCTTCGCCATAAAAGGTCGGGTTCTCTTTAATGTATAAAGTTTTAATTTTGCTCTAACCATTCTGTGATTGCTGTTAAAATTAATATTGTTTATAACTCTACAATCTAGAAACTTATTACTTTTATTCGTTAAGATGTAGTCTATCTCGTTTTTATGGTAGCCATCTGGATGTATCCATGTCCATCTATTGTTCTGACGTTTTTTGTATAAACTGTTTAGTATTTTCAGGTTGTTTTCGTAAGCCAGTTGTATCATCATTTCACCATTCCTTGTCCTTTTTCCGGAAGAATATGGACCTAGTACAATATCCTCGCCATCTCTTCTTTCTCCCGTTCTAGCATTAAAATCTCCCATTACTATCAAATTATTGTGTGAGTAGTTTTTTATTGCATCTGTTAGTATGGAGTAGAAGATCTCAATTTCTGATTTGCTAGATTTTTCAGTCGGGGAGTAGACTTGAACAATTGTCCACTTTTCATTCTTAGGTGGTAGCTTTAGATTAAGTATAGCAATACGTTCTGATATACCAATAAATTCATCAATATGTGGTTTTAAATCTTTCTTTGATAAAAATCCTGTTCCGTATTGGCCCAGTGTTTCTCCCTTGTAGTATAATATAAAATCTCCATGGTCCTCTATGTTTTCTCCTAGACGTCGTATTTGATCTTGATATTATTATTAGTTTCTAAATTGTACACCATTATCAATACTTTTGCATAACAGACCCAATGTGAATAGTTATCACATCAGTTAGAATAATTGTTCATTATTTATCATTTCAGGTTCTACAAAAGTGCCATGAGGTGGGAGTAAATATTGCGGCCATTGTGTGCGATATGGATGGCGTAAACAGGCGAGCCCTCACTATCTTGGGTGCATCACTGCAACACCCTTATATACACCACAATGGCAAACAAATCACAGCACTTTTTGATGTACCACATTTATTAAAATGCTTTAGAAACTTGTTTTTAAAATATGATATTGAATGTACTACAGACATTTGATCAAATGACAATGAAGGAAAAGGTAAAGGGTTCTCATACATACTTTTCACTCTTGTGTGTTCTTATCTTTTGGGTTAACTGTTGCATATTGTTTTTTTCTAAAACCCTTAGCAGAATTACGAATCTGGCCCAATGTGAATCAAGTGAAACTCAAACAAACAAACAAAAAAATATGATATTGTTATGAAATTACTGCTTTTATTTTAGTTTGATAACTATTTTTCTTCATAATACATATTTCTTTTTACAGGAATTGCTAAATGGTCCCACATAAAGGAATTTTATGAAATTGATAATACCAACCCAAACTTTGTGTATGCACCAGCTTTGAAGAAGGATCACTTAGAGCCCAATTCAAAACAAAAAATGAAGGTTAAATATGCAGCACAAGTTCTTAGCCATACCGTAGCAGGAGGAATGTTAGCCAAAGTAGCTAAAGGTATGTAAACTAGATAGGTAGGTACTTTCTTTATTGCATGGTAGCATGGTGAATGTTTATTTTTAATGATTTGAAGTGATGAAGTAGAGAAGACCGTACCTGATAGGATGCATCATGCCTGTTCATTACAGTTGCAGTATCACCGTTCTGTGGCTCTAAACTGCGCTCATCACTTAGAGACATTCGTTCTTAAATCTCATGCACACAGTAATTTGATTTGTAGGATATGTACCTACATCTTTAGGCTGACTAGAGCCTACAGCTGTCATGGCTGTCCCCACATCTTGCATGTAATGTATGGACACTCGTGCAACGTGAGCGTAATTTGCTGCTACAGTAAAAGTTGCTTGAACATCCCTATACATACAGTATATGTATAAATTCTGTCAGGCAACTTGAGAGCTTAGTTCAATGTTAGTAAAATGTCAATGACCCCCAACTACATCAAAATATTAACAGATGTGATAGCAGGTTACAGCTAGTATATTAACTCAAAAATTTGTAACAATCAAAATAACAAAGTTCATTTGAAGCAAACATTTATTTAATCACCTTACTCTTATTTTCAGACCTTACTGTGGACGCAGCTGTAACAGCAAATGTTATTATAAATATGGATAATCTATTTGATTGTCTTAACAGCGATTGCCGGATTTACGCAGAGGAAAAGCTCATGCAACAAATTTAAAACATTCAAGTCCACATTTAAAATGATTAGAAAAAATGAAAAGATTTTTTTCGTCTATTAAGTATATTGGAAGCCCACGTAAGACGCCATCACAAGAAGGTTGGATATGGACTCTCAATGCCATTGAGAAATTGTGGAGGAGCTTGGTGCAAAAACACCACATCACTAGCCTTGCCACTAGGCGATTACAACAAGACCCTATTGAAAATCTTTTTGGCTGCATTCGTGGCAACTGTGGATCCAATTCCAATCCAACATGCAGCCATCCAATTTGTAGCTGGCTTAAAAACTGCCATATTATCAAATATGTCACACATGGGCACTTCAGGAAACTGTGAAACTGATAATAGCCTTATAATTAACAATTTTGAAACACTATCTATCCGTTTCACAGTACACACCATAGCATACATTTGCAAGGACAGAGCCTGAATTTCTGTCCTCAATTGAATTACCTCAAGTTGATGATGCCATACAAGACAACAATGCAGAAATTCAGGCATGTGCATATGTGTGTGGATTCGTAATGAAGAGGATGCCTAATTGTGAGAATTGTAAAAAAGCATTAATATCAACAAGTGTTGAAAACTTTCATTTGTTTGTGGAGTTTAGAGAGTACTCTTATAACTTAGAGAGTTTAAAAAAAGTTTAAATTATGTTACAAAAGAAATGGTCGTTTGTGTAGAACACTGCGCTACCCTGATAAATGAATTTCTCAGAGAAAAAGCTCACACGACTTACTTAAAAAAAAACATATCTGAGCACATGTGAATTTCTATTTCCTGAACATTTGTATGAAGCACAGGAACTCAAATGTTTGCACCATAATTAGTAGTGTTTTTACTATATGTATAAGAAGATACTGTGTTCTAAAAAATAGAGTGTTTGCTGGCGAACCATCTGCAGCTGCACTGAAACGCAAAATAAATATATTATTACATAAATAAAATGTGTTCATATAAACTATGCTTTGCTATAATGCTTGTGTTAATATTTTAGTCTGCTGCAACCAGGCATTAATAGATTCATGTGTGCAGTGATTTCGTCTGTCCCCTATATTGTGACAATAGTTCATTAAAACTTGTTAAGCCTGCAGTTGCAGTATAGTTGTCAGTTTGTGATTTTAATATAGGCCTGTTTCATAAAAAAGGTAACAATGTAAATAATGTCTCATGTATGTCTACCAAGTTTATATGATGTTATTATCAATGATAATTTTACATACTTATTATATGCTACCATAGACCATATTGGTATATTATACGACACAAGTGAGCTAAGTTGATTGTACCTAAGGCAGTAGTTAAGCCGTCAAGCAAAGATTTTTTTACGATATAACCATCATAGTTATTTGATTAATAGTGAGTGACAATCTCTTATATTATTATAGATCCCTTTATTATATTATTATTATAACATTTATTATTGATTTAGGACCAGAAAGGAGTACTCATCACGAATCAGTAAACAAAATAATTATTATGAATGTGGGTTATGAAAAAACAAAGCCCGTCGTCCATCCAATCCTAACCTAACTAAGCCAGGTATTCTATAAAATGTTCTTAAATCACGCACGATGTGCCGCATTAAGGCGGCATGGATGAGAGATGAAACTAGCATTAGTCGTCAGCGATGAGAGTCAAATGTAACACGTTATTTAAGTGTAGTATTATAACGTAACACATTGGTAACTTTTCTCGTTACCTACTAGTCATGTGCACTAAAAGAATCAAAATCTAGAGAACGATAAATACGTAATTATCCAGTTTTAGTATAAATGGACTATCCAGGACCCTGAAATCCCAAAAAGATGCTTCCTTCACTACACCAAACCCAAGCGAGCGAAGCTGCTGTTGAGTCAATTGGTTCGTTATCAAATTCTGTGTAGAACGGCACCAATATTGTCAATGTAATCAAATTTAAGCAAAAACAGATTGTTCCGTAGAAAAAAATCGTTGATTGCGTATCGGTTTGAAACTAGTTCAACTGAGAATAGTTTATCAACAATGCTCAAGCAAAGATTATAATCTCAAGTATTGATTAGATGATCAGTAGCTCTACCATGAGTTGGCAACGTAAAACGTCATCGATAGCCGATACTCGCTAGCGTCTACACGATCGTCGATTGCGAGCTGATTTAATTGGCACCATGAGTCGTTAAAAAGGTGCTTTCGACAATTCGATCTCAGATTATAGAACAAAAGGCAGATGGAGCGTACCGAACACGCGAGCGTCGCCACCAAAGCGAATACAAATTCAAAAGCAAATACAACCCGCGCTAGTGCTATACGCGACTTGTCCGAAGCAACACGTTACGACTGGTTCGTAATTTTAATGTAAAAAATACCGTCTTGTGTTATTAAACACTGTAAAAGTAGTTCCCAAAAAGAAAAAAAAGAAGGTGGAATATCCTTTCACAGATAACTATTAATTATTTGGCTTATCTTATATAATTTTTAATCAACATAATAACTTTACATGTGACTCGAAACACAAAACTTCAATAGTCATTCGCTTGTGTTGCCAGTATTTATTTAAATTAGTTAGCCGTTTTATTGGTAAAACTACATTTAGAAGGTCTAGGGGTTAGTGATGTAACAAAAGTTTGTTTTTTAATATCACAAATGCGATTTTTTTTATAAGTCTCGCTCGCACGGTTTTTTTTCCAAAAACCTCAAGTCTTCTTAGAAAATACTTTTTATGTCAAGTTTTTAATAAAGTTAAAAATGCGAATACTTGTCTCGTTCGCATCATTTTTAGGGTTTAGCACCTCAAAAGGTAAAAACCTTGTAGACCTTGCTTTTAGCCTAAATTGACAAGTCTGGGTCAACCGGAAGTACCCTATAGGTTTTGGGACGAAAATCATAATATGGTAGTTCCCGTTGACCTAGGTCAAAGCTAGCAAAAAGCTAGGTCTTATAGAACAAATAAAGGAAAAAATATATATGGCCCCTCTTCTCTAATCTCCAAAGTCTGTGAAGAGCAAAATCTGAAATAATTTGTTACCTACAAATTTGTTCGGAACCCGAGATGGGCGAGTCCGATGGAATGTTCTGTATGTTAATCTAGATTAAAAACTACCTGTGTGCCAAATTTTATCCAAATCAGTATAGTTGTTTTTGCGTGAAAGAGAAATAAACATCCATACATACGTACTTCCATTCTCACAAACTGTCGGATATATGTGTAATAATTAGAAAAGTAGGATACTATTAAAATATTAAACAAAAACAATTAAACAATGAATTGTGATATTTATACAGAACCTTCTTTATTTATTGTAATTTATTTAGTTATTAATAACCATTATTTTATCCATATATTACTTTAGTACTGTATGTTACAACAGAACTATTAACTTTCCAATATTATAACAATTAGTTACAAAAATGAGGGTGTTAATTTTTCATTATCTGGTAACTGTACACGCACACAGATGCACGTGTACGAACAGTGCAACGGCTCGTTGTCACGCACACATAACTATAAAGTAGGCGACACTCGCGAGTTCGGCGCACTCCATCTGCCTTTTGTTCTATAATCTGAGAATTCGATACTCGTTAGCGGATCTCGTGTCGATTTGGTTATTTCTTTATGTTGGCATTATCTAAGAACTAGCTTCACACGTATTATGTTGTCTTTTTCTATCAACGTACGTAAGAAGGAGAGCGTATGACGTCAATATAAACCAACAAAACAAAATAAGCTTAATTTACTTATTACTTACTGTGAACTCCATTACTTTCGAATTTATATTCATTATACGTAGCTGACAGCTCCTCTTTCGACTGGTATTTGCGGAGAAGAAGACAAAGAGAAAATTGTATGAAGAAGTACAAATGCCGATCTGGTGAAGTGATACGGAGTAAATTTGTTGGGAGATTATAAATGTTTATTTTAGCTGTGTAGCCCTCCGCGATTGTTCTAAATATAGTGTAGTTTTATAGTAGTGTAAGTAGGATTAGTTGCGGTAAGTAGAGTAAGTTATTTTTGTGTCTTTTTGCATTTGAGGATTATCCTCAAAGTCCCGTAATGGAGTGGTTCGACCCACCCGAGCCTGATCCTCCGCCTGAAGGTTCTACATCTACCAAACGGCGTTTAAATCTAGAGGCTGAGCCGCCTGCCAAAAAAACAATCACCTCCCCTGAGTTAGCTGCTGCCTCCATTGAGACGGTTTACACTGACCCTTCAATGTTTATTGGCGGATTATGTTATACTGCATTAGACAAGGGACCTTATGTGGTCTATGTATCACGTGTAGAAGAGGATCCAGGTGCGGGATTGGTATTACGTCCGATCAGATTTGGACAGTTTCTTAAAAGTCACAAAATAGAAAACATCTGCTCTGATGGTGTTAAAAAAGTCGGTCGCAATAAAATTTCTGTTGAATTTTCTTCAGCTGATGACGCAAATAAATTTGTTAGTCTCCCGATTCTGAGTTCAAGCAAATACTCAGCTACTATCCCAACATTTAATGTCACTAGGATGGGTATTATCCGCCAAGTTCCAACTGACATTTCTATGTCTGAATTTGTCGAATCCCTGGAACTCCCTATTGGCTGTGGTAAAGTCATGAAAGCTAGACGACTCAGCCGGAAAAATATCGATGATGATAAAATATCTTGGATCCCAACTCAATCAGTTGTGGTGACTTTCCAGGGTCAAATGCTTCCTACCCGAGTCTTTTCATATTATACCTCCCTACCTGTGGAGCTCTATCAATACCCCACTATTCAGTGCCATTCATGCTGCAAATTTGGCCATGCCAAAGCTCAGTGTAGATCGAAACCTAGATGCTTCCGATGTGGTAAGAATCACGTTGGTGCTAGCTGTGATGTCTCTGAAATAAATGCATCTTGTCTTCACTGCTCCGGCCATCACTTTGCCACCGATAAATCTTGCCCCGAGTTAGAAAGACAAAAATCCATCAAGTCTATGATGTCCCTAAATAGCATCTCCTACGAGGAAGCCTCTGCTCAAGTCCCTCGTGTTATCCGCTCCTACGCGGAAGTCTCTTAAGAGTCTGCTTCTCATCTCCCCTCTTCATCACAATCATTTGTTCGTGCGAAATCATCAAGATCTGAGACCTCTCAATCATATGTTAAGACTGTCTACTCTAGTCCCCGTCCAAAACCTCAAGGGAAGTCATATGACAAGACTGCCCATAATGAAATAGTTTCTGTTCCTAAATCAGTATTGGCTAATGGTTGTGCGTTAGGTATCAACCAATCTCTTAATGTATCTCCTCAACAAGACAATTCTATGTTGGAAACTTTAATCACTCTAATTATTAACATTATTTTAATGAACCCTAACCCCTTACCGTCCAACGTTGCCGATAAACTCACTCAATTAGTCTCCCTTTCCCAGTTTGGATCCAGTCGCAATACTTCAGTGGAACACACAGAGCTTGCGTCGCAAGAAGCATGAATTGACTCGCTTAATTTCAAGATTTCACCCATCAGTCATTGCCATCTCGGAGTCTTGGTTGGTTCCTGGGTCCCATTTTCGGGTCTCAGGATACTCCTGTCTCCGGGATGACAGGGCTGATGGGTATGCTGGTAGTGCTCTATTCATAAGGCGCTCCCTACAGTTTTCTCAAATTTCCCTCCCTCCTCATCCTCCTGAGATCAACATTGTTGGTGTCAGGTCTATGGATATTTCTTTTGTTTCAGTGTATATTCCACATCCTGATTCTGCTCTTATTCCTGATTTACTATTTCTTTTTCATCAATCACTCCACCTTTAGTGCTTTTGGGTGATTTTAATGCCCACCACATTATGTGGGGATCTAGTCACTCTGATTTATTTGGTCTTTCTCTTCTAGATATTTTCAATGACATTGACCTCTGTGTGCTCAATGATGGTTCTCCCACTCGTAGGGTCCGACCTGGTCAAAATCCGAAAAGTGTTGTTGATCTCTCTCTTTGTTCCGCTTCCCTTTCTTCTCGTCTTATATGGAAAGTCCTTCCCCTTTCTTATGGTAGTGATCATTTTCCTATAATTGTGTACTTACCCAATAATATGTCTCCTTTCTGCAATCCTTCTCCTTGCTTAAAATATATACTTTCTTCAGCTGATTGGTCATCTTATTCCTCCTCCTTTGATTTAAAACTAGACGCTTCCTCTATCTTCCCTTTGCATGTTGACCCTCTTGTCTCTTAGAAGATTTTCACTGATATTACAATTTCCTCTGCTGATATGCATATTCCTATTAAAAAACCAGGTAAAAGCTTTAGAATCTCTACTCCATGGTGGGATGCTGAATGCACTGCTGCCGTTAGAAAGCGGAATGAAGATGAGATGATTTATAATTCCTCTATGACAATATCAATTTTTTTAGAGTATCAACAGTCAGCTGCAAAGCTTAAAAAATTGGCCTCCAAAAAGAAGAAACAAGGTTGGATTGGCTTTTGTGAACATTTATCTCCAAAAACTCCTTCATCTATTGTTTGGAATCAGTTGAGGCGTTTTCGAGGTTCACTTAATTATGAAAATATTACTTCAAATGATACATCTCTGTGGTTGGAGTCATTTTCAAATAATCTTGCTCCTCCTTCGGTTCCATCTGAAGACTCATTGCCTTTTCCTATATCTCCTTTGGCTTCTCTCAATTGTTTTGATAGCCCATTCTCATTAAACGAATTGTTGCTTGCTCTTGATGGTCTGTCTGATTCAGCTCCTGGTATAGATGGTATCCCTTATTCTTTTATTATTAAGTCATCTGAGAAATGCCATAAAATATTTTTAGAGTTAGTTAATCATTTTTTTGATTATGGTATAGTTCCCATTGAATGGAAATCCCAAATTGTCATTCCTATTCTAAAACCTGGCAAAGATCCATCTGATCCGAATAGTTACAGACCCATAGCATTGTCTTCTGTATTAGCCAAGATCACTGAACATTTAATAAAACATCGTCTTGAATGGTTTGTGGAGAGTAAATCAATTATCCCAAAGTCTCAGTTCGGGTTTCGAAAGGGTTATAGTACTATGGACAGTCTAAGTCTGTTAACTACTGATATTTATATAGCATTTAAGGAAAAACAATATCTCGTTGGTGTATTTCTAGATATAACTTCTGCATATGACAATGTTATGCTTTCTGTCCTTAGGAACAAACTCATTAGACTTGATGTACCTATTAACTTGTTCGATTTATTTGTAATATGCTTATGGAACGTTCTGTCATTATCAAATCTAAATAATAATAATAATAATAATATTCCACAACTATCACACAACGCCATCTAGTCCCAAGCTAAGCAGAGCTTGTGTTATGGGTACTAGACAACTGATAAACATACTTATATATTTCTAAATACATACATATTATAGATAAATTACACCCAGACACAGAACAAATGATCATGCTCATTACACAAACATTTGTCCTGGGTGGGAATCGAACCCACGACCTCCGGCATAGCAGTCAGGGTCACTAACCACTAGACCAACAGGCCTGTCTATACCTATATCTGTCTATAAATATAACCTTCTTCCCCCTAAGTCTGTTTGGAAAGGTCTTCCTCAAGGCTCCGTCTTAAGTCCAATCCTTTACAGCTTGTACACCTATGACTTAGATAAATCTGTGGACTCTTTCTGTCAGGTTCTTCAGTATGCTGATGACCTGGCTCTATATGTTAAGGTTCAATCTATTAATCAAGCTGCTGACAGACTGAATTCAGCACTTTTGTATCTGGGAGATTGGCTTCACTTACATGGCTTATGTTTGGCTGTTCAAAAAAGCTCAGTTGTAGTTTTTACAAAAAAAAAGATAATCCCTCCAGTTCAATTGTTAATAGGTTCTCACTTTATCCCTCAAGTTAATTGCAAAAAATTTTTAGGTATCAAACTTGACTCTAGAATGTCTGGGATTCCTCACTTTGATTATATCTCCCAAAAGTGCGAAAATAAGTGTCAACGTATTACGATCCCTTTCTGGAGTATGGTGGGGTTCCCACCCTTATTCTCAAAAGTTGTTATACAACGCTATAGTCCGGAGCCATTGGGAGTATGGCTGTTTCTTATTAAATCTATGTAACAAATCTGGTCAAGATAAAATATTTAAAATCCAATCTAAATGTTTGCGTATAATCCTTGGTGCAATGAAATCTTCTCCTATAAATGCCATGCAGGTTGAATGTGGTGAACCCCCTCTAAATATACGCAGGCAGTTTCTTTCGGATAGGTTTTTCTTTAAACTGGTTCAAAATTCTAATCATCCTCTTCTTCCTAATTTAAGCATTCTGGTAAACCTTTACGGTTCTCAGGTCTCAGATAATATTCCTTGTCTTCTTCATAGTTTTATTAAATTTACTAGACTACCATGCCCTGTTTATCAGTTTCCATCCAATCCCCTTTACTTAACTTCTTACCAAGCTCTCATATTTCATCCTGATATTCGTCTGAACTCTGGTATTGATAGAGATTCGGTCAACCCCCGTGGGTTATTCAGTGAACTTATATATTCTCAGTTTTTAGGATGGCACATTTTTTTCACTGATGCTTCCAAATTATCCGATGAAAGTGTTGTTGGGGCAGCAGTTTGGTTTCCTTCTTCCAAAATTATTTTGAGTTTTAAATGTCCTTCTCATGCTTCAGTCTTTTCAGGCGAAGCTCTTGCTGTCTTGGAAGCGATTCGTTACATAAAGTCTCACAAGTTAAACAATTCCATAGTTTTCTCTGATTCTAAAAGTTGCCTTCAATCCATTTTATCCAACCCCTTCCGTTGTTCTTCTCGCTTCCCCCTAATTCTTCAGATAAAACAATGTCTATTTGAGTGCCACAGTATGGGTTTAAAGGTTGTTCTTGCCTGGATTCCTGGTCATTCTGGAATTCCAGGTAATGACACTGCGGATTCATGTGCCAAGGCTGCTTTAAATATAGGTTCTCTGGAACATTTCAAGCTATATTCTCACGATCTCTCTCTTCTCCCTAAATCTCATCTACATGATTCTTGGTCCAAATACTGGGAATCATCAAAAGTTCTAAAAGGAAAGTATTATGGCGACATTCAACCGTTTCTTCCCAAAATTCCTTGGTTTTTCAAATTTCGCAAATTCAGCAAAGTCACTACATCGACGGTCTGCCGCCTCCGGCTGGGTCATGCTTGTACCCCCGTTCACTTGGCCAAACTGAGGATTCGGGATAGTTCGTTATGCGAATGTGGCTTAGATGAAGGAGACTATGATCATATTTTCTTTAGCTGTCCAAATTTGAAATATTCACTGTATGATATTCTTCCACAAAAAATATCCCGTCCTATTTCATTCAAATCTCTTCTGTCCCTTACTTTTTCTTCTTTAATTAACTGTATATTATGTAATTACATTAGTAGAAATAAAATTAAATTATAATATATTCCTTATTATTTATTTTATAAATGTATGAATTTTTATTAGTATTATTTTTGTTATAAATGATATGATGCTTTTGTTTTGAATTTTGTTCTTATTTATGTTGTGTTTGTGTGTTTTAGAGTAATCACTGGAGTGGAACAGTTTGTTTGATTCTCTCTTCTAATCACCGACCATATTCTAAAAGTTTACTTTAATTTCTCCTACAGTTTATGAAACTATCATGTAACAGATACTGGCAAAGTTGCGACACTCAAACAAGTCGCAGGGGCCATACACAAAGAATCTAATCTAATCTATATCGCCAAAATCGTTGACGCGACTCAGAAACCAACGAAGATGTTTTGTATTTTTGACGTGAAACTGGCACAAACAAATGTCATGTAGACAATTGCTACAAAAAAAAACTACCTATTATTTATTTATATTTTTTATACCGTGATCTGATAAGAAGGTACTCAAAAGATCGAATCTCTATTATATTCTCTTTGTTTACGTTATTTTTAGTATATTTTCTTCATAATGTCGAATGAAGAGACGAAATATCTCGAGTTTTTATCGAAATTACAAAGAGAAGACCAAAGACCGGCTGCCCTGAAAGAGATCAGGATTTTTTTTGGTTCCAAGCCTCCCGGTGAAATTGCAAACACAATTATAAATGTTGGAATCTCGAAGATAGTGCACTGTGTCAACGTGCCGGATAAGTATGAATTGCCTTACATACATTTCTCAATAGGTAACAAATACTAACATTCCTGCTTGTGCTCACTGGTTTAGATAGGAATTAACAAATTTTGTTTTTGCATTTTAAGAATCACGATTTTCCCAGCTTACCACAATATTAATTTTTTCTGGCTTTTAGTTTTAGTTTGACATTACAAGTACCTACGTACAAAAAAACTTTTAAATGTCCTGGGGCGGCCTCGGGAAGGAAGCAGACCGTCCCATACTACTTATAATTCTAATTTTTATATATATAGGCAGAGAAGACTTCACAATCTATAGGTATATTATGTAATAAAACTTTAAAGGAGCCAAATCTAGACATGAAATATTTGTTGCAGGGAAATTGTACCTACTTTGTTATAGATACAGAAGCCATAATATAATATTAACATTTTTTGTTGTCTCTCAGTCTGTCTCCATCCTTATATATGCACATCACTCTGATATTATTTATTTATTTAGCCTGTTAAACCAGGTGACAGATTTAACCTTTATGGTTGTATTGTTTAGTTCAATTGGCTATAGGATGTTCCTGGACTCAGTGTGCCTTTGTGTGTGAGTCGCACAGGGATTGTTGAAGAATGTATCATCATCGTAAATTGATTCGCCTATGGATTTTTTGTTGTTATCTGTCAATATTTGGTGGCTAGATTTACATCTCCTAGTTTGTCTCTGTGGTGTTTTGTTAGGGACCATGTTTTGCAGCCATAGCTGATTCATGGAAGAATACAATCATTAAATACTTTTCTTTTTATTGTCATATTGTGGTCTTTAGATTTTACAATTTACTTGAGAGACCAGTATCTTTTTCATTATCAATCCTCTTATTTATTTCCTTAGTTCTTTTGTCTTTAGGGGAGATGTGGCCCAAGTAACAATACTCATATATTTCAATAAGTTCCACTTTTGAGTTGGTAGTTAGTTTCGTTTTTGTTATGTTCATTTTTAAACCCACTTTAGAGCTCTCATATTTAGAGTTTGGATCGTCTTCTCAAGTTCCTAAGTATAACCAGATTGTCCGCAAATCTTAAATGGTTTAGTTTTCTTCCGTCTATTTTGAGGTCTAGATGTTGCCAGTCAAGGTTTGTGAAAGACATTCTCTAAAACTGCTAAAAACAACTTTGGGGACATTGGATCTCCTTGTCTAACTCCATGCATGATCCATGCAAGCTTCTAATTGGATTTTTGCTTTACTGTTTGTATATATCATTTTGATAATGTTAATATATGTTGCAGGTATTCCTTGCCTTTCTAAGCTCTCCCATATTGCCTTATGACTAATGTAATCAAATGCTTTTGCATAATCTATAAAGGCTATGTATAGTATTTTGTTGAATTCATTATACTTCTCAATTATCTGTTTTGAGTTTGTGGATGTAGTCTATCATGGAAAAGTTCCGTCTGAAACCAGCTTGTTCCATTGGTTGGCTTTTGTCCAATTTGGCGCTTACCCTGCCCAAAACAATCTTTGCGAATATTTTGTACAAATTCGATATTAAGCTTATTGGGCTTTGTGCCTTTCTAGTGTAGTGGGATTATATAATATAAAGTTTCCCATTGTGTTGGTATATATCCACAATGCAAGAAGACAATGACCAAATCACTAAGGGAAGTTGTGCATTTATTTTTTTCCACGGCCATCATTGAAACTCTGGGGTGAGTTGGGAAAAATTATCACAAAAATTATTGTATGAACGATTTATTAACATAATTATGCAGTCTAAGATGAGATAAAACACCTCGAGTTATGAGTGAAAACCTTAATAATAGGCATCATGTCGTCTAAGTAAATGAAAATACATTTTCAAATGTTATAGACATTGATACATATTTTATGGCGCAGTCGGGTTTGTTTATAATATATACATACCATACATACATATATATATACTAGCTGACTCGCCAGCGGCTTCGCTCGCTTAGTCTTGGTGTAGTGTTGGATGTGCCGTTTTGAAACCTCAGGTCATAGGTTCGATCCCCGGGTTGGACAGTTATTGGGTTTTTCTGAGCAAGAAAGATATACTCATGAACAGTCCGGTGCCTGGAACAGTGCCCCGTAGATGGATTACCATCTGCTGATGCAGCTACCGTCAACATCCCTATTGTGTACGCCCGCGCAGAGCCCGCGGTGCGCACGCCAGTGTAGTGCGCAGTGCTGAGGTCGGATCGCTGCCGACGCTACTGTCGCCAGCACATGGAGAGCGGCCCCCACCACGCGATGCTAACTTTATTTTGTGTTATAATCTTTCATATTTACATATATACACACATCAACATGGTCTAGGGATATTTCAATTAAACCTAAATAACTAAAATTCTATTAACTTTTTGTTAAGACACCTACACATTAAAATAAACCTTGTTTAATAGCCTATCTAATCTGATAATAAACTTTTAGTTAAATTTAAAAAAAAACTTAGAAGAAGAGGAAAAACGCAGACAAAATTTCAATCTTAACTTTATTTTTGAAACATCAAAACCTAAACAAAACAACAATTTTTTTTATAAAAATTGTTGAAAACTTAAAATTAATAATCCGTGGATCCACCTCAGACTCTCCTAACACATCTGCAGCGGTTCTGCATACTCAAAACAAGGGTGTCAATATCCTGTTGTGGAATACTGTCCCAAGTCCTGCTAAGATGCAAGAAAAGCTGGTTTTCATGCACAATATCTTCAGGGAAATTCCTAAGAGCTCTTCTCTGAAGCATACCCCAGGCATGCTCAATAGGATTTAAGTCAGGGGATTGTGCAGGCCAGTGTGTTGTAACAACCCCCCCCAATTTTTAATTTTTTTTAATCTAATAATTCGTTTTGACCAATGATCGTCTAGTCTAGGAGGACCCTAACACTGTGTACCGCTGCTGTAACTTTGCTCTTTTCGGAAAGAATTGAAACAGAGAAAACTATTCAGAACTATAGATGCCTAGAGAAACCAATAGCAACGCCTAGGTATTTTGATATTACGATGGATAACTTACTACTACATTACTGAACTGCTAGCTGATAACCAAAAATTGCGATGAACATACTAGATTGCAAATACTTAGTTCTTACAGACTGACTGACTGAGCTGATCCTAGATTTCTAGCTTATGTACTTGATTTGACTTCTAATCGTGGAAGATATTAATCATCAATATAAGTTTCTGAATTTAAGGTCTATGTTATTTGACCATAGAACATAGAAACAGTAGGATATTTGCAAGTTTTACTATATAATTATTAGCTTGCAAAAATATCTGTTAAATATGATAAATCAGTTTTGATTAGTAAAATAATATATAAACAACTCCATTAAATAATATCAGATATTTGCATGATATTCGTTATTATTAATAACAGTTATAAACCTGTTAATTATATAACTAACTTTCTTTATAGATTTATGTTTGTTGCTATGAACATTTAGCTGTTGATAAGATTGATATAATCTCTTACAGACTAAATGTCTCTATAATATATACTATTTGTTTCGTTTATGAAAACTGCTAGGAAATAAATAACAAAAGTAAAGTAAAACCTCGCTTTATATGCGCTTTAGAAATCTTTTGTGATCAGTAGCTACTACGCTGATTATCCAATTCCTTTAGATAAATATTATCAGCCACTATTCCCTGAATAGTTCAATTGTTCAAGTTTAATCATTTACTTGTTTACTGAAGCAATATATGGGAAATAATATCAGTGACTTAGAGAAATCTCTAGACCCTTGTTTGTGGTTTACAAGAATTCTCAAGGTGCTGCATTGCTTGACCAAGTTTGATAAGATTTACCACATACATAAATCTCCTTTTTATACGAGATTGCTATACTTAGATTACTAGTGTTTTACATGACATGCCATCTATTGAACCATTGTAGGAAAAGCAATTATTTTAAATACTTAAGTATTAGCAGAATCTTTGTTGTATTGATTAGCTCAATACTAGCAGCCATATATTTATTATGATGATTATTATAATAGTTAGCTTTACTTTGCTAAAGATATAATATATTTTATTAATTTTCATATTGTAAGTAATTAGTTTTTTTTTTTTAGATTTGCCGTAGAATTCTAGATTTATTATGATTTAGGAAGTAGGATTCTTGGCATGTTCAAGGCTTACAACTCGAATGCTGGATTAAGAGCTGCTCTTTACTGTGACACAAATGTTCTCCATCATGCCAAGAACCTCTTCTATTTACCCCAAAATTAGTAAGGCCTTACTAAGTCCGTTTGGTAGTTTTCCAAATGTAGAGTTTGCGTCTATAAGCGATTATAATCTTATTTATCTCTTCTTAATAGTATTATTTATTCTTACGAATTATCATTTGATTCTAAATATTACATTTGATACTTTCAGCAAATAATTCAATTGCTATAATTTATTACCGCATTCTCATGCTAGAATCAGAGTAGACAGTCTAACCCAAACTCAAATACACGGACGCGTAACAAAAATGTGTTCCTCACATTAATAAAATATTGACTAGAATAACTGCCGAATGGTAGGCATTAAAACGTCGATGTATCACTAGCCTTAGTCGCAGCGAAAATTGGTCGATGTCATTTCAGGAAACATTCCGAGCAATAATCTTCGATATATTTCGATCATTTCACAGATACGTTCCTGACTCAATATATAGAACTCGCGCGTAGTATTCCATATTCGATCACGATCAAGCCGATGCAGGAAGCACCATTATATTTGAATAGCAAAATTCATACCTTCTTTTTGGCATCTACAGCACTAACTCATTTTCATCATCACGTCGGGGTCACCAATGAGGACACCGGAGGGAACACCGATGCGTACCTAGATACTGGCAGCGAACTCCAGCTGTGATCCTTGCCGCTGTTACTAGCACTGGAGAAAGTATTTCTCTGTCGTAATTTAAATGATACACGTGTGGTAGAGAGTAAAATATTCCTTGCACATGTGTTCTCACTTCACCCAAATATAATAAATCTACATAAAAACCCTGTCCGAATCGCTGTCATAAAAACATCATCTAATTTTAAATTTGAAAGTGTCAAACAGAAAAGTAAAAGTTAAAGAACTCTTTATGTATAGCTTGGAGTATGTATTACCTACAAGGAGATCGTAGCGAGTCGTCACCACACCTTTGTATGGCTAAAATATCAATGGTGCTTATTTCATGATAATTGTATTAATTTTGCTTAAATCTTTTATGTATTTAAAGAATTTTAACATTTCATTTTCCTTGAAATCACTTATCAATACTGTTTGAGCAATCGATTTAAATGTTTGCTACATCGAATATCTTGGTAGCTTAAATATTATATGCTGCTTATCATTTTCAGTAAGTATAATCTTGCTATAAGAAATACCCGACCTAACATATAAATCTTCTACTTTTGATTGACTAAATTTCATCAATATTTGTTCATACCAAGATACTTTTTAAATGTCTCTATATTTGTGAATCGTGACGGAATCCTCATCCAGAGCCTGTTCCGTTACAGTGTAAAGCTTGGATATCATGCTGTTGTAACCAACTTGTAACGATACGCGCCGTATGTGGACGGGCATTGTCGTGCATTAGCTGGAAATTTTGTCCCATTTGCTGTTTGTGGAGATTACAGGCTCTAGCACCTCATCTCGGTATTTTAGAGCAGTCATATTGCCTTGTATCCAAACGAGGTCTGTTCTACCGCCGAGACGAATGCCTGCCCAAAACATAATCGTGCCTCCTTGATATGCATGAACTTGTTGTGGGTGCTGCAGTCGATTCCAACGTCCAGGTTTTCTCCAAACGCGTACTCTTCGCGAATCAGGATGAAATCCAAACCTGGATTCATCAGTGAAAAGCACAAGTGACCATTGATAATGGTTCCAGTTTTCGTGTGCAATAGCCCATTGTAATCTTCTTCCTCGATTGCCTCTCCTTAGCGTTGGTACCCGAAGTGGCCTACGAGCACGTAGGTTAACTTCATGCAGTCGTCTTCTCAAAGTTTGACCGCTTACCAGCAAACAACACTCTCTCTGTAGCCTTTGAACCAATCGCAGCGCCGTTACATTTGGTTGACTTCGTGCACCATTTACTATGAATCGGTCCTGTACACGTGTTGTATTGTAATGCGTTGAGGTCCTCTGTGCCGTTCCACCACTTCCCCCGTCACACGATAACGTGACCAAAGCCTGGATATAACGCTCTGACTGGTCCTCATGGCTTCAGAAACCGCAATTTGGGTAGCGCCAGCTTGAATCATGCCCACTGCTCTTAACATTTCGTTCCTGGTCAAGTGTCTACGTGGCATGATTAAATGAACACCGGATATGCGTTTGACAAAGATTTATAGGAATTTATGGAGTTTTAATTAAGTAAGAAGTTCGTGAAGATTTACTTCTTTGGAAGAAATTCAATGAATGCGAATTTCAACTTAAAACAAAACCTTTTATATACAAATTTGAATTTAAAAAAGGAACTTAATAATGTTTTTATAATCTGCCATCAATAGTTTTTTTGTAAGGCCAGTACTTTTTAAGTTATTTAAAAAAGTTTTATATATCCCTAGACCATGTTGATGTGTGTATTACCAAAGTGAGTGCCTATTAAGGCACGCCCCCTCTATTACATGATACATGACCAAAAACATATATGGCGAAATGAAGACGTTAAAAACACCGCTGCTTACCCCTTCGAGGATATACCTATAGGCAAAAGTATCGATTCACGCAAGATCGCTAGACTGATGTTACCACCCCGTGGTTTCACCTCCGTGGTCCGATATTTGGTGATGATGAGGAAAAGTATCTTATTAAAATACCGCTGCTTACCCCTTCGAGGATATATAGGCGAATGGTGAACAAAAAAAGCCCTAAACGACATTTTCACCCACAGAACAGATTCCCAGTTCGAACGCCCCTGTGAGCGTTTTAGCGTTATATTTTGCGGCTATTCGAACGCACTATAAGCTATCAGAAACTGACATATATCTTTGACAGAACTCTATTGACAGAAAGTAAGTGATCATTACGATCTTGGCGTCGGCGGCGATCTTGTTATTTTGTCTATGCTATACCCAAGAATATTAGGCTGTTTCACCCGCGTGGTGATAGATGATAATGAGGAAAAGTAGCCTATGTGCTATTCCAGACTATAATCCATCAAAGGTCATTGGCCATCATGCGGCCAGACACAATAGAAATTTCATTGTTATAATATAACGACTCTTGGGCCCCGTTTCATAAAGCTACCATTAACAAATTGTAATTTACTATTTACAAACCGAAAATTCTAACAATTTACAATGACAAGTGTTTCACAGACTTCATGAACACCACCGAAACCTTGTAAAAGTGGCTTCGTGCTCTTGTTACAAGTACCTAAAACTCGATTCATTATTATAGCTGTACAACCCTAAATCATTCGTTCAACCATTCATTCTTTTCACTCATACGTCATAGAAACTTCTAACAATGCGTTCGAATAGACCCCTTGCGAGCGTTTTTAGCAAAAATAACGCTCACAAGGGGCGTTCGAATTGAGAATCTGTGGGTGAAAATGTCGTTCATGTCTCTTTTTGTTGAGCGTTCGGAAAGCTAAAAAAGAGGTATTTTTGTCCACGTCCGGAGCATGGTTGTTTGTGATCGTTTTTGACAGCTATGTATTTGCAAGCATAATCATGCGATTTTAGGTCTTATGCTCAGTTAAGCGTTCGAATAGGGTGTGGACAAAAGAGGCAAAATTACGTTTTTGAGCTTTACGAACGCTTTAACAAAAGAGCCATCAATGACAACGCCACCAAATTCCCTAAACGCTAAACGAACGTACCTTATTATAAGGTACGTACAGTCCCACCATCTTATCTGTTCAGGTGACAGCGTCGCTAGTGGATAATTTGGTATTGCAGCCTAAGAAATTCACCAAGAAAAAGGAGAATCAAAACATAGGGCAGTCTTTCAAGCTACTCTTTAATTTGCAAATTCTGCAATTATAATCCTACTAACATTATAAACGCGAAAGTTTGTTGTATACATATTATGTATATTTTAGTTCCAATTTTGCCCACCTGAACAGATAAGTTGGTGGCACTATAAGGTAACAGAAAAGTTTGAAGACATGAGGTCCTTGTCTTCAAATGTTTCTGTTTGTTTGTTTTGTTTAAAAGTTGATTTTGTGATAAAACCTAATAATATTATATTCTCTGCTATAAACGTACCTAAGATGAATAGAAAAAAAATAAAATAAAAAAAGGTAATTCTTCATGGAACTTTTTTCGCTGTTGAACTTTCACACTCAAAGCCTGGTTTCTGTGTGTTGGATGTTCTAATAATGGCCCTAACAGACTGACTACTTGATCATCACCATCACTGACCAGAGACATTTCTTTCATTATTTCGGAATTGATACGAAATTTTCATTGAAATCATATTCCGTCCTAGAACTCTGTGTTGATATGCGCTGACGAAAAGTCCTGGGCAACCGGTTATTTTCATCGTCTGAGGAAACAGAGGAATCCATAATTGCCACATTTATGTAGATTTAGATTATCGTAGATTCTTAATCGTAGTTTATATACATAGTTATTTTTATACACCGAGGATAAAACGATTTTACAAGTTACCGAACTCTGAAGCTACGTAGACTTGTAAAAAATACGACAGTTACAATATATATTTAGTGCCGACAAATAACGATTCTTTAGGAAACACTTGTTCGACTCGTGCAATATGTAACAATAAACATAGACAATTTGTCTATATTTGTAACTTTGTAATAGTAGCCAGAAAATGAACAATTGTAAAATTAGGTCTTAGGTGAAACACTTGTTCTGAATAATGTTGCCAGTTTAGGCCAATGTTGCTATTTTATTTTTCTATAATTGTTACTTGTAGCTTTATGAAACGGGGCCTTGAAGGGTTCTATGTGCCAAATTTCAACCAGATCCGTTCTGGCGTTCTTCTGAGTAAATTAATTAAAATCATCCATCCATCCATCCAAACTTTCACATTTATAATATTAGTGGGATTAGTGTGATATACCATATAATAATAATAATAATGATAGAAAAAAGGGCCTCGTAACCTGCTCAGGCGCAGTTGTAAACAATCGTAGGCCTGTGATTGGCCGGACTCGCTGAGAGAGTTTATCCTTCGGTATCGCATTCAAAGCCACGGCACAGATTACGCCACGGCGGCGATGCGACAGGGATAGACATTATAATAATACTAAAAATTGAGTTAGACATGCTAGTTACAGGTTAATAAAAACGGAATTTTAATTTATTTTCAAATCTGTATAACTCAGTTCAGACTGATGTTAGGTTATACAATCATATAATAACTTTTGCTTATTATGTTATTTTACACTCAATAACGGTCTAGGTTTGGTTGATGGCCGCGGTTAAAAAAAATTCGCCAATTATGGTCATTGGCCTTTGGTTGAACATCTTAGTAAGTATTGGCACTAATTCATCAATAGTCCCTCTCAACATCTCGTTTGTGATTTTGTCCTGTCCAGGTGCCTTCTCCATTTCTTGACTTTTTATTGCCTTTTCCACTTCGCTCTTTAAAATATCAGGTTCCCACTCTGACAGTCTGCTTGGTGTTTTACCTTCAATGGTTGTGTAGGTGGGTGTCATGTGCGTCTTTGTTTGAATATAGTTCTTTGTAAAACTCCGTGGCCAGTTCGTGTGTACCTTTCCTATTTGAGACAGTATCTTCTTTTTTCCTTAGTTTAGGCACCCACTCTTTTCGTGTTTCCATAAGTTCTTTCAGAGCTTTTCTTACACTACCTGTTTTCTCTATTTGTCTCTAACACTTAGTCTTTAGTTTTGCGGTCTGTTCTAATATACTTATTAATTTGTTTACTGATTTCTGTAATAATTTTTATACTACACCTGCTCGGAAAGTACCTTGATACTTTATCAAATTTACGGTAGAAAGTACGTCATTGCATATCGAACAAATATGCGGCGAGAAAACGCATCTGAGCGGGAGAGAAAAGTGTATGAAAATCCATTTCTTACGTGGTTTTTCTTTTTTAATTTTGGGTAAGACTATGCGCTGGTAACCTAAATATCAAAAGCCAAAAAGTTTTTACAGTGAGTTTTTATCTCCAAGTTCGCAAAATGACACTGGCCACTAGCTGTGTGTTGGATGGTGTCAAACAATTTGAAAAAAGAACATGTGAAAATTGCAGACGCCATTGGCGCCATTTTCAATTTGTGTGTTGTTTGAGGATTCAGTTTTCGTAGAAAAGTAAAATAAAACTATCAAAATGATAAGTAGTGATAGTGATGATGAAGATTTTTTAACTCCGCCGCAGTTGAAGGAAACAGCAAAAATACTGATTGATAACCTTACAGCCAGTTATTCCTCCTACATTATCGCAAACATCTCAAACAAACATTAATGGAAAAAGTGTTACATTAAGCTTCACTAACTGCAACAATTTCAATATAAATTTCAATTAGTAAAGATTTAGTTTTTTATTTTCCTCGTAGGTGTAGTATAAAGCACTATGTATCACTCGAGAGAAAGTGCGATTCCCGATCTCGGGTGTTTTAAAGCCCTCTCCTACGGCTCGGGCTTCAAACGACACCCTCGACGGTAATTGGTCACTTTCTCCTCTCGGTGAACAATGTACTATTATGTTACCTACCTTCCACCTCGTACAATACCAGTACGAGGTGGAAGATACGGTGATGCCGCGAGTATCTTGCGTGCGCGATCTCGGTGTGGTGATGGTACCTTCCCGAGCTAACGTTTCGTAAGCACATTGTAGATAGAAAAATTAATCAGTTTTCCTATGCGCGCGCATTGCGATCAGCCACAGACTAAAGGGATAAGGTTTGTTACGTACAAATTGGGGAATTTAAATTTTTATTACAGAGAAATCAAAAGTTATATTTGAGTGAAAGTTTTATTTTTTAAACACATACGAGTTAAAATTATCTATTTAAATAAGAAGTTGCATGTAATGAGCAAGCAATAGGAACATTAATTTATTTGTTCCATTGAACACGATCTTTTTTTTTGAATAAAAACTTTTTTAAGAACAAAGCACCTCAACCAATAAAATTAAAAAAAAAATCTATAACTCACTAGTGAGTTATACAATGAAAAAGTCACAGTTTGATTATGGGTGTCATTCTGTGCCTAATTGCGGTGACCATAGAACCACTTCATGAGCAAGTGTGTTTAAAATACTTTTACTATTTAATATACAATTATATAAACTACTTAATTTAATACAGTTGCTCAAAAAGTGGCGTATTGCAGGGACGTATAGCGTTCGGGATGTGGGCTATTACATACTCGTGCTTTTTTTTTACCTTTCCCGAACTCGTGCGTTCTCTTTCCCAACTGTCAAAATAATGTCTATTAAAATGAAAAACCAACCATGAAGTTTTTACTAAAAAAAATCATAGAAGTTTTTATGATTCATGCAAATACGTATATTTCTAAAAAGAATCTACTAATTTGTTTCAATATCAGATTTAATGATTTGATTGAATGAGTTAGGTTAGGTTTCATTTCATTTCATCTCATAAAATTTCATTTTCATTTCATATCAATAAAAAAAATCTACTGAAGACTTGGCTGTATGGGCATAGTTCCCTTTGCCTACCAGAACTGGTGAAGAAAAAAAATCTCTGCTTATATTCTAAGGTTGACGCCATTTTCCAGAAATTTTATTTGCGATTTTATTTTATTAAATTGCTTAATTTTTTCGCAACTGTATTAAAAATAGTCGTTCAGTACACGTTCGGAACCGTCATTGCAACTTGTTCCTACTGTCAACCCTCGTCTTCAGGGCTGCACCTCGGCTCGGGTAGACATTTGTCGGAACTCTTTGCAATGACAGCCTTTCCCCACTTGTAATGAAATATACTATTTACTCGTATATATAAAGTAGTATAACGTCTATCCTTTCTATCCGCTGATGTACCCGAGCTTGTTCGTCCTGGGCATGGTCGGGTACGTTAGTAAGTTGTTTTTCAACTTTCCATAATTGGCTTTGATGTCGCATTCATAATCATATGTATGTAGGATCGCAGGGTTGATGGAAAGTCGTAATACTTGGTAGCAGAGTAGCAATTTATTAATACTTTTTAAACACGTCTTACACCGTCGAGCGCTACTGAACAAGAGACTCTAATGGGCCCTTTTCGTTCTTCACGTACACTCCCTCACTCACTCAGTTCTGACATTCCACAGTGGCTCGTTCATTCCATTCATCCATCTACACGCACATATAATCACTCCTACCTGCACTCGTATGTATGTACCTATCAGCTTTTAGAACATGGGTTCCCAAACTTATAAGTGTCATGCCTCCCTGCTTAAAATTAATATGCCCACGCCTCCCCTCGGCTCAGGGCCCAGCAAGTAGCAGCAAGTGGGCTCGCCAAGCAATTGTAAAGAAGAAAGAATACCGTAAAAGAATAACGGCGAGGTGCGAGCGGCGCAGGGAGTAAGGAACGGCCAGGAGCGAGCGAATCATGCGATACGTATGCGCGCGAGCGACCGCAGTGATAACCGCCGCCCGCACCCGCGCCCCCCCTGTAGATGTCTTCGCGCCTCCCACTTTGAAAATCAATGGTTTAGAAGGATTAAGTTGTGTTCTAGCAAATATTCCACAAGCTTTTGACCATTGGAGCTTCTTTTACCATGTCCATGTTTGCCCGAAACATACTCCTCTTCGTTTTATTTTTCACCGATTTGAGCATTAAAATCACCCATCAGTATAATGGTTGTTGGTATAATTTCTGATGACTTGCCAGTTTGTCATAGAATGTATCTTTCTCTAATTCTGCAGCTTGCTCGGTTGGTGCATATGCTTGTGTGATGTTACTTATATACTCTGATATTACTTTGATTAAATTTTGTTGAAACTAGACACAGTGATAAACTAATATTCTGAATTAACATACAGGATATTTTTAATCCCATACTATGAAAGGATTCCTTACAAAATAAGGGACAATAAAGTTTTGTTATAAATTAACTGCTTATTTGATAGACTTTTATGCTATTTTCTCTGTTAACTTAAAAGTGTAAGTTATTTGTTAACTTTCCACTAGAAAGTAATTACTACAGTCATAGAAAAGAAAATAGTTTCTACATAGTAAAGGGTGCTAAAACTCCACATGCTGAACACAAGTTTTTTTTGTGTAGAATAACGAAATCTAGAAGTTTGTAAGTAACTGCTTATTTCGCCAATAGTAAATTAAACCTTTTTCCTCCACGAACTCCTAGTTTGTTTTTATTTTCTTATTATTATGCAGATATGAGACAGCAAACCTTTTTAAACCCATATATTTATTTTGTGATAATATACTGTCATTATTAATTGGAGTCAATGCAAAATGTAGACTTTATGCACAATATATATATATTCATAGTTCAGGTTGATAGTTCAGGCATGCATTTGACCCATATTGCATTCCTATTGCCATCAAGTTACGTGTAACGAGAAATTATTGTAGCACATAAGTATTTTTTATTATTGCTCAAATACTATCTGATAAAGTTTTGAATTTTAAATATATCTAGGTATGATGCATTCAATACATACTTGGTGAAAATAAACTTAAATGTAAACTTGAAATACATATTATTTTTTGAAACATAACATAAATTTAAAATATTTATTTATAGGAAATAGGGTACACTCAGCACTGTAGGCTTGTGCTTAAAAGAATATGCTTAATAAATGTTCAATTAATCAAGATTTTTTTTTATGGGATAGATTAGCAAGCGGTTCACCTGATGGTAAGTGATATGGTGGCCCACGGATATCCGCAATACCAGAGGTCTCGAGGATGTGTTGCCGACCTTTGAGGAAGGAAGAGATAGAAGGGGTGAGGGTGGAGGGGGAGGGGAAAGGATAGGGGGGACAGGGAATCGGGCCTCCAGAAACTCCCACAAACCGAGTGAAACGCAATAGCAAGCGATGTTACATCAACTTGATGTTATGTGGGAGTGTGGTACTTACCCGGTCGTACCGGCCCATTCGATTGTGAGGTTACAGCGTGGCACTACCATCAAACAGTATGATGTAATGTACAAGTTCAGATTTATAGTAAATTAGAGACTGTTGCTGTGGCGGTGCCGGCTTGCTGTGGCGGTGCCGGCTTAGAATAGCACCCCCCCAACTCTACCCGTGGGTGCCGTAGAAGCCGGCTAAGGGATAACAAATCAGAAGGTGGGCAGCAGCACCTTCCCAGTCAAACACACACAAACTGCGCTCGCCAACCCGCCTGCCAAGCGTGGCGAGTATTGGCAAAAACCCCTCATGGATTGGACAAAAAGAACCAGGCCCCCAGTCCCCGGCAGCCCCGCTATTCCTGGCTACGGTAGCGGCCACGGTAACGTTGGGGCAGGGGGTGCTAAGAATCCCCGGCAGACGCCCGGCTACCACCCCCAACGACGACGACTGGCCCTGGTAACACACAACATACGCACGATGAGGACAGACGAGAAGATATATGAGCTGGAAGAAGAAATGAGTAAGCTACGCTGGGACATTGTGGGGTTATCTGAAGTCCGTAGAGCGGGTGAGGACACGATAACCCTAAAATCAGGTAACCTACTCTACCACCGGGAGGGCGACCAACAGTCCCAAGGTGGTGTCGGGTTTCTCGTCCACAAGTCCCTTACTAACAACATAGTTAAGATCGATAGCGTTTCCAATAGGGTCGTATACCTAATACTCAGAGTATCCAAACGATATTCGCTGAAGGTCATTCAGGTATACGCACCGACGAAGTCGCACCCGGATGATGAGGTGGAGGATATGTATGAGGACATTAGTCGGGCCATACATACCTCTGAAACGCACTTTCTAGTTGTTATGGGGGACTTCAACGCGAAGCGAGGATGAGTCGAAAGTGGGGCAATTTGGCTATGGACAACGGAACCGTAGGGGACAGAGGTTGGCCGACTTCCTGGAGAAAGAGGGACTCTTTATGATGAATTCTTTCTTTCAGAAGCCACCTCACAGGAAATGGACCTGGCTGAGTCCCGATGGTTCCACGAGAAATGAGATTGACTTCATTATGACCACCAAAAGGCAAATATTCACTGATGTCTCCGTGATCAACAGGGTTAAAACCGGTAGTGATCACCGAATGGTAAGAGGCACGGTGAATATTAATGTCAAACTGGAGAGGTCTCGTCTGATGAAGTCTACGCTCCGACCTACTCGTGCCCATATTCAAGACCCCGAGAGCTTTCAACTTGAGCTATCCAATCGCTTCGATTGCCTTGAGAACATCGCTTCAGTGGACGAGATCAATAACAGGTTAGTAGAAACTGTCCATACAGTGGGTTCCAAGTACTTTAAACCCCACTGTACAGATAGGCCACAGAAACTCTCCAACGATACCCTCAACCTCATGGCTGAACGACGCTCATTGAAACTGCAGTCTTCGGATGATGCTGAAGCATATAGGCTGCTCAATAGACGAATATGGAAGTCCTTGCGACACGACATTCGGATCTTTAATACAAACCGTATTAAAGAGACGATAGAGCGGAAAAAAGGCTCCAAAGTGTTTGCAAGAGACATGTCTATTGGGCAAAGCCAGTTGACGAAGCTGAAGAGAGGAGACGGCAGTGTAGCGTCGACCAAAGCGGAAGTGTTAGGAGAGGTCGAGAGTTTCTACGGACAGTTATACACCTCGGTCGCTAAACCTGTTAGCAGCTCGGCCAAAGACCCAAGAGCCAAGCTGACCCGACATTATACCGAAGATATCCCGGACATCAGCCTGTACGAGATTAGAATGGCCTTGAAACAGCTTAAGAACAACAAGGCGCCTGGTGACGACGGTATCACATCTGAGCTTCTGAAAGCGGGTGGAACACCGGTACTTAAAGTCCTTCAGAAGCTCTTTAATACCGTCTTACTCGAAGGTTCAACGCCAGAAGCATGGAACAAAAGCGTGGTGGTGCTGTTCTTCAAGAAAGGTGACAACACTTTACTTAAAAATTACAGACCCATCTCGCTTTTGAGCCATGTTTATAAGCTGTTTTCGAAGGTCATAACGAACCGTCTCAGTCGCAGGTTTGATGAATTCCAGCCTCCGGAACAAGCCGGTTTCCGAAAAGGCTATAGTACCATAGACCACATCCACACGCTACGGCAAGTTATACAGAAGACCGAAGAGTATAACTTGCCTCTTTGTCTAGCGTTTGTGGACTATGAGAAAGCCTTTGATTCGATCGAGACGTGGGCAGTGCTTGAGTCTCTCCAGCGGTGCCGTATTGACTATCGGTATATTGAAGTGCTGAAGTGTTTGTACAAAAACGCCTACATGTCAGTCCGAGTACAGGAGCAGAGTTCGAAGGCAATTCCATTGCAAAGAGGCGTGAGACAGGGAGACGTTATATCTCCGAAACTGTTCACCGCTACATTGGAAGACGCCTTCAAGCTTCTGGAATGGCAAGGACTTGGCATCAATATTAACGGCGAATACATCACTCACCTTCGATTTGCCGACGATATTGTAGTCATGGCAGAATCCATGGAAGACCTCAGTACAATGCTCGAAGGCCTCCATCGAGTTTCCCAACGGGTAGGTCTTAAGATGAACATGGACAAGACGAAAATTATGTCTAATGCCCATGTTGTACCTACCCCAATATCAGTTGGGAACTCAGTTCTCGAAGTTGTTGACGAGTATATCTACCTGGGACAGACAGTCAAACTAGGCAGGTCCAACTTCGAGAAAGAGGTCAATCGTCGAATCCAACTCGGCTGGGCAGCGTTCCGGAAACTTCGCGAAGTCTTCTCGTCAAAAATACCTCAGTGCCTCAAGACAAGAGTCTTCGACCAATGTGTGTTACCAGTGATGACTTATGGCACTGAAACGTGGTCTCTTACTATGGGCCTCATAGATAAGCTCAAAGTCGCACAACGAGCTATGGAGAGGGCTATGCTCGGGGTTTCTCTACGTGATCGAATCAGAAATGAGGAGATCCGTAGAAGAACGAAAGTCACCGACATAGCTCAGAAGATTAGCCAGTTGAAGTGGCAGTGGGCAGGGCACATAGCACGCAGAACAGATGGCCGATGGGGCCGAAAGGTTCTGGAGTGGAGACCACGTACCGGCAAGCGCAGCGTAGGTCGTCCACCGACACGGTGGACAGACGACCTGAGAAAGGTCGCAGGACGACGTTGGATGCAGGCCGCTTCCAACCGGTCCTTTTGGAAAATCATGGGGGAGGCCTATGTTCAGCAGTGGACGTCCTACGGCTGAGATGATGATGATGAGAGACTGTAGGTAGAGCATGTGCTGCTGTGATGCAAGGCAACAGAAGAAATTAGGAAAAATATCATAAAATTTGCATGAGGATCAAACGCAACCAAATAGAAGTGACTCCGAACAACATATATTACAACTGGACGACTTATGCCATGGACATAGAGCAGTATTCCGACACAAAATTGCAGTGAGGTGCATCTAGTGGGCCTAGCATGAATAACTGGGTATGTGTTACGTAACGTGTCGTTCACGTAAAACAGGACAAACAGTAATTTATCTAGGGAAACTGTGACACAGATAACTCGTAGTTTGTGTTCTGAAGCGTGACATGTTGACGCTTACGATACGAATACTTTTGCGCGAATTGTTTGTGCTACGGTCTCTGCTACTAATATTGTCGACCCACTTCTATTATTATAAATGTGTGAACTTATTACTTAAGAAGAGAACACATCTCATACTTTTATTTGGGGATTTTGAGTCATACAGTGACTAGGTATGTTAGTCCCATGTACCATTATTATAATCTATATCTATACATATAAAAGCGAAAGTTTACTCATCACGAAATCTCAGAAACTACAAGTGCTAGGAGTTTAAAATTTTGCATGCGGGTTCTTTTTAGGACGTAGGTTCTTACTAAGACGGGATTTTATGAAATTCAACCCCTAATTGAAATCTGACCCATTGAAATTTGTAATTACCGTACCCCGCGAGGCCACGCGAGCGAAGCCGCTGGCGGGTCAGCTAGTATATGTATACTATTATTATAATATTTTGTCCATGAATAGCTTGTAAGTGTGGTAGGAGGTAGCAGCATGCATAGAATAGAATGCTTTCTTAGCTGCACCAGACGTTGGCTCAGCTAGGATACTCTGGAGTAGACTCTTTTATTTGAGGGATGAAACGCTATGTAGCGGTAAGTCACAGCTACTGTGGTAACGGAAGGCGGTGTGGGGTCAGCCCCACTAAAACCCCTGATTAGGGATACTTCGCCAAGGTTAGACGAGTCGTGGTCGCACGTGCATTCACCATCTCGCCCCGCCGTTAGTCCCGGATCGATCTTAACTGTTTTACTTTCCATTCACGGCCTCAGCGCCCGTGAATGGAAAGGGGGTTACCTTGCTCACCAAGGCCACCACATAGACCTGTGGGACCGTGCAAACCGGCAGAGACCCTTGACTCTGCACCAGTGGACTGCTAAGGAGGGAGAAGGCGTGAGGCTCCGTTCACCTCGTCATTTGCGTCGGAGCGGGTCAGCTCATTCTTCCTGAACCGCTTCTCGGCCTGCGTCTGTACCATTACCGTTTCGCAGAAGGTGCCCACTCACCACCACTGTCGAGCATGGGCGCAAGGTTTCCACCGGCCACTGCCCAGGGACCGGTGAAACCAGGAAGGATCTCCTCCCACCGCCAGAACCGGTTGGGTGTCTCGCGCCTGCCGCCGCATGCGTGTGACTTCTGGCCCCTGTCTGGGCTACTTCTCGGGATCTCCTCGCCGTTAAGTAGTGGTAAACTTTGGCGAGGATTTTCGTTTGGAGCTCCCAGGGGAATCATTGGCCAGCACGCCGCCCGCCGTCCATCATCCGGTATTCGCGTATCGCCCTCGTCTCAATGTCGCTGCGGACGTCACCGAAAGGTTCTATTGTTGCGACTGAGAGCGTCCACCCAAACCGGTGCCCCGTAAAAGGCCATAATCCGCATCACGGCTCCGGAGTATAGTCAACGGAATTTAGCGCTTGGGCTGCCAAAGAGGCTGCGGCTCTTACAACTCTTCTGGTCAGTTGGGCAAAGTGCCCCAAAAGCTCACCTCCCGTCCAGGCTGACTCCCTGATACTCGTATTTTATTTTGACCTACATCGAGCTGGCCACGATTCAGCAACTTAAATATGTTAAGTATCATGTCAGCACATCAGACTTCACTACATAACAAGATAATATCTAACAATATAAATATTTTCGAACACTCCGCACCAGTTTCAAGGGGGTTATTGGCTATTTTCATGAAATGTTTATCTAATATTTGAAATGTTACACACTTAGCGAGAACAAGATGTAGGCAACAAGTTATAATTTTATTGAAATACCTCATACCGACGTCCGCGCAGCAGCATAGCGTCGTATATAGGTACTAGGTGCCTACTTACCCACTAAAATAACAATATTTTTTACAGAAATTCAAACAGATTTTCTTCAATCTCCCAAGCAAGCCTAGAAACAGAAATGCAGACTGAGGTGTGTATCTACATTTAGGTAAATAACTTGAATGTAATTTTAGCCTGGTGGTTAGCTGTGTTTTGTTCAATTCTAATTTATTTTTTACAAAATAAGTACAAGACTGTCTATTATTGAAAATACATAACATGCAGATAGGTAGGGGTAATAATATTTCCTGTAAATAACTGAACTTTTACTCTACTACTATATATTTAGACATTAGTAGTCTATCTTAGGTCCTTTAGGTTAGGCCCAGCTAACACTTAAGTAAACCTAGCTTGGTTTTAGCCAAATTGAGGTAATTGTTTTTTCATTATTGTTTCATCATTCATTTACAATAGTTTAATTAAAATACTTAAACAAATAAAATATAGGTAACTTAAACATTAGCTTATTTAGCGGGTATCTAGGTGTCTTGTTGCTTTGTGTTTGTATTTTAACACGTATTTTGTTTTGACTTCTTTGTTGTGAGCTTTGCAATTCTGCCAATGTCAGTTCCATGGTAGATTCATTAATTTATTAGAGGTTGTTTAGACTAAGAATATGATTGGCGTATTATAAGGAGAGTCCACCATCAAATATACTACAACAGCAAAATTTAAACTAAAAGTTGAAGAACCCGACTAGGTGGGTTCCTATATCCAGAAACGGATCATTTTGCATACGATTCGTAAATTTTGACACTTTTTGTATGACACCACTGTCAATATGTAACTCATAACTTTTCCACACTTTCTGCATGAGACAACTGTCAAGTAACTAGTACGAGTTGTTAGATAAAGTAACGAGTCATAAGCAAAACGATCAGTTTTCTACCGACTTCCATAAAAAGGAGAAGATACTCAATTCGACTGTATATTTTTGTTATGTTTGTTACCTCATCACTTTCGATAGGGTGAACCGATTCTCAAAATTCTTTTTTTGTTTGAAAGCTAGTGTTTCCCGTGTGGTCCCATTTATCAATTTCATTAAATTCGGTCGAGTAGTTTTTGAGATACACTCCAATAACTGAATAGAATGGAAGTCGGTATTAAATTTTTCAAATAGTACTTGTTTGGGTAAGTACACTTTTTAATTTAGTATACTTATACTTGGATATAGAAACCCGGGGTAAGAACATTATTAGCACACATTGACGCGCAGCGCTTCAATGTGTTCCGCCATTTTGACACACACTCGCGCCATCAAGACGAATCTAAAGACGTATCATTTATCAAAATTGGATGAGCCGTTGAGTATAGTTATGAGCGCATATAGGATCGGATATAAGTAAGTACATACTTAAGTACCTTCATCCGCGGGGAGATCAAGGGACTACAAAAACTGTGATTGTGTACTCCCTGATCTGTGGGTACTTGTGGTTCAGACCCATGCTGATTACATTATAAGTTGGGATTGATGCAGCACTTTGCCAGTTATTCAGTAGTGCGCAAGCATTACTGAGTTTCGTTGAAGGGCAATGTATCTCAGGGTGTTGAGCGCAGTGCATTGCCATGCAGGTTTTGGACTCATTGTGTAATATCCTGATTGACACTGAACTGCAGTTATGGGTAAGCGTGACGCGTAACATCAGTCCAGCGACTTACGGGTCTACCATGAGTTTACAACATTGACACCAATCGACGCTCGCTATCGACTGCCGCGAAAAAAATTATGAAAAAAGAACAGTGCCACCTCGCGGTCAATTGTAGAACTAAAATTGACAGCGAGTACGCCAATCACAAGCTTAATAGGTAGGCGAGATCGAGTATCGACTATAGATGACATTTATGTTGCCAACTCATGGTAGAGGTACAGAATGAAGCAGTCAGGAATTTCATAACACAAGCGTTTCTGCCTACTTTCTTAACTCTGTCGTAGTTGAATAGTTTGTAAGAAAATATATTATAACGATCATTTGCGGAAATGGTTTCTAGCGGTCTACATAAATAAGATTTAATTTAAGTATAGGTACCTACATAAAACGTAAGGTTAATGTCACGTTGTAACTTATAAAAAAAATACACAGAAAATGGATACGTTTTATTTTTGTACCTATTACTAAGCCTTAAAATAGACGACTCACATACATTGAAATAAATAATGATCAGGGTAAATAGACGCATTTATAAAGCGTGCGACTCTGAAGTTTATGGTTATCTGTTACAATTATGTCGTACATACAAGTATGGTTATTTATCTTAGGTTTTTTTTATTTCTAAAAGTAGGCTGACAGGCAGGCGACCCTCCTGATGGAAAGTGGTCACCGTCGCCTATAGAAGTTTGAACACCAAGTGCGCTGCCAACCTCCAAAAGGAATAGAAGGAGTGAGGGTGGAAGGGGGAAGGAGGGATTGGGTCTCCGGAACCTCCCATAAACGGACTATTATATCACTTAACTTTACTTCGGTGTTATGTAGGAGTGTGGTACTTCCCCGGTCGTGCCGGCCCATTCGGCTGTGGAGGGTTACAACGTGGCACTACCAACAACATAGGTAAACAGGTACATACCCGTAGATACGTTAAAATGAACCACTGCTATGTGATCTAACTACTTATGTACTTTGGGTGTATGTTAAGTTTGGCTTCTTTAGGCTTCTCGTAACATTTCACTACTAACATATATAAAGAGAATTCACTCATTTCAATTATCAAAATTGTTTCATAATAATCGGAACGGAACGCAGGCACATGCTCATTATTCATAAAACGCAACAGCTTTTTTTATCATTAGTTGTTTGAACTTTGACCATGTCATGGATAGATTTTATAGTTATACTTATTTTACCTGTTTAAGGGTTCAAGAACGTGGGTATTTTGACACCGTTGTGTGTTTAGCAAAGGGAGTTAGGCTTTGTTAACGTCTATAGGTTTACACGAAAAACTGCCATTCGTACTTTCCACGGCCTCTGTGTGACTACATAAGGTTTTTTTTAAACAAGCATACCGTTTCGCAAAATTTCCAAATTCAAGGCGTGTTGCTTATGAAGACTGCGAACTTCATGTACTTTTTCAAATTACTATCAGAAACCAAAATCTTTGAACTTGCATAAGCAACTCGGACCATATATATGACTGCAATGAAACTTTTAATTTATTCGCCTTTTCTCTGCTGGAATTTTAATGATTTATTTCTGTCACTACGCGTGGTTTTGTTTGCGTCTGTACCACATACTCTAGAGACTGATGCTGATGTTTAGTATGTTTTAATCGTTTTTAAAATTAATATCATGTTTCTCAACCCTTCTCTAACCTAAAACAATTATGTTTTTTATGATTTTGAAAGTTGAGTCAATTCAATTTCACTTTTATTTCCAGGGCCCAAACGGATCTCGCATGTTTAGCGCTCAAAGATTGTTTCGACCAGCTGAACTTGGGTGATGTGGTCCGGCTCTTTACATGCCACTTGATGTACATGCTTCGCCATGAAAAGGAATGTGTACGAGGACTAGCTATTAATGAGGTAAAATTCGTTTTATCATTCTCTTAGGTATTCCAGAATTATCTAGGCTCAGCATGGAATTTAGGCTTGACTGTACTTTACTCAAAAAAATTTAAATGGCATTTACTGTCAAATCTCCAATCAATTCGAGATTTACAACTGACCACCATTCTGAAATTGCTTACTTAAACGGGGAATGGTCATCTGTCTCTATGTAGAGTCATAGAGTCTTCACCAGAACAATATTATTGCGACGCTGTGCAAAATATTATTGTATATTATTCTACAATAAATATAGTGTCGTGTGCCGGACACAATGTTGATAATAATTTATGTTAACAGGTTCCCTTGAAAACAAAAAACAAGAATTATCAGTGTTATCCGAACTTATATGCGTAGTTGGGAAAGATACCAAAAGCAGGCGATATTGGACGGGTTAAACAATACTATCGGTAAAAAGAAAAATTTGTTAAAACTTCGACTTTGAACTGCCACAAAAATAATATTCTACTTTTAGAATCGAAGTATCGTGAATTTTACCTTGACTGTCGCATACTTCTAAAAAACATAGTTCGACAATTCATTGTTTATTTAGACAGAATTGGACAGAACAGTTAGAATTCGCCAAGAATTGTATGCCAAACGTGCCGCGTTATTTCCTTATCGAGGTGTAGGTTAGCCTAATTCTGGCGCTTCGCTGGCGGCTGCCGCGGCACGCTTGCTACTCTCGCTCGGCTCGCGCGTTATGTGGTCACCATTCAATCTAACACTCCTCAGTTTGTTTTTTATTTAATTTGATAATACCGTTCATGCCGTCGGATTATGCCCATCTGTCCTCCTACTCTGACCCCTCAAACGGTAATAAAGTGTACCATCTGTCCCCCTGTTATGGATGGAGGAGAAAGGTCAAACTTTTAAAATCTATAAACGTTTCACCTGTCCCCCTATCGGTAACAGGGGGACAGGTGGTAAATTGTATTACCGTTTGTCCCCTTAAAGGGACAGAGTAGGAGGACAGATGGGCATCATTCTTTTCTCAGCTTCTTTAAGAAAACAAAAACAATTAATGAAGTGCTTTGTCAACACATAGTAATAAGCGCAGACAACTATTTTCTTATTGCTAAGCAATGACAATAAATACTTATAAGAAAAACATGTTGATAATATGAAGACAAAAACATCTCCTGCTTCGTATATGTAATCATTGTTTATTGTACTAAGTACTCAAGTGTACCAATTGCACTGCCCCGAGAAATATATCTTAGGCAATAACTTAAACCACACTGGAATCTCCATTAATCCCAATTGGTATTTTATCAAAGTCCGTCGGTAAATAGCGCCGCAGCTAACATCCCCCGCTTTTATGACAACTATACCCCCACTCAAAAATATTTGTTAAACAGTAGAACATGCATACCAAGCTTCGTCAAGATTGGTTGAAAAATGCGACTTATACAGGAGGACCAACATACAACCTAACAAACATACGGACAGGGACCTACTATGAGCTCTTAAAACAGGACTTTAGAAAACTGCCCGGCCTAATTGTACCATAACAACATTGTAGTAGGCTTGCCAGGCATACTATTCAAGAACCACAGAAAAACCGTTCACCTGTTCTTCCGCTCTATCCGCTGTAAATCCGCTCAGTTTGTCAGCTTACAGACGTCTAGACATCTACAATGTTGGTTATAGTAAATTGTTAGAAAGCCAGAGCCAAACATTATCCGTTCATATTTGAGGAAAAGAATGTGCGGATAGTTCATCTAGTGAGCGTCATGGTATGATTAAATTAATTCAACATGTTTAAGCCAGGTTTAAGAACTGCACGGAACTTGCATGGCTTTTGCAGAGCTAATGATAATAATGCCGCAGATGAAAGTCAATTTAGCCAGTTAAAGCAGAGACACGGTAATATTATCTATACAGTATTGTAACTCGGCCCTGTCCTTGATTTTAAATACCTACAGTAAGATCGTAAACACATATAAAAAAGACTTGTGAACGAATTAGAAAAAGTTCAATAAAACCACTTCTTGTGTTTTTGATTACTTAGTAGATTAAATAAAAAACAACACATACATTTGAGACTGACAAATATTTGCGCCTCCTGAGACGTATGGAATGTTTACTCTAGGCATGGTACTGGTATGTCACATTTTAAAATAATAATGTACATAAGTATCTGTAAGTAACACTAGTTATTATTTTTATCCTTAACGTAAAACGTTAGGGTCAGCTAAGAAACAAATTCCACTAGATGGCGCTGTTTTCTTGATAATTGCATATTAATTTATTTTAATGAAATATGGGAGGATTAAATAAGAATGCTTGATTTTGCGCCCTTTATCTTTATTTATTAACACACTACAAACATAACTGAAACTATTTATTACTCGGATTTCGAGAAAATGGATAATAATTCTCAACTCTTGTTATACCACAGATTACGTAATAGTACATAATCCTTAGGCACGCACACATACAAATTAAGAATTTGTAGTAGCTATTTAACAAATTCGTCCGTCTCACAGAATTCCCATTAGCCTATCCGTAGAAACGTTTTCGCATGGGAACAAAGGTGCATGGTTCGAACCTGGGCTTATCGTGTTATTTTTGGCGTTTATGTTTTAGTTTTTTGAGAAACCTTTATTCGTCATTTTAGATAACGATATGAATAGATACTAATATTATCAGTGACATTCTAATATACCTAAGCCTCAACCTGAATTAGATACCTATACTTTATTACCCTATGTCTTTTCTGCTGCTGTAACAGAGCGAAGGATCGTCTTGATTTTGAGTAGTATAGGGTTCCGAGGGTGACTAAGGTTACTTTTTATACAGACGTAACACGGGCGAAGCCGCGGGCAGACACTTGTGTAATAAATAAAAGTCTACATCATTTCAATAGTGTATATTCATAGATCTAAGCACTTAGCATTTTTTTAACGCTTCTTATAATAATTTCTGGTAAAACACATTTTTTTAAAAATGCTACCAGTTTCGGGACCATTCCAGCAATAAAATCTTCATCTCGTTCTATTTCTATTACTTTTATGGGTTGTTCTGGTGAGATGTAGCACACAAAGTAACATTTTTTCATGTTGGTTACCCGCAGCTGACCTTGCACCTGCAAAAATATATTAGTTTCCAGAATTGCAATAAATACTGTACATAGTTTACTTATACAAAGGCTACTATTTATCCTGAAACAACTTGGGCAGCCAGTAGTTTCTAATTTTATATTCATGGTTATATCCAATATCACAATTTGATACTTTATTGAGCAATTACCTGGTAATAATAATTATGATTTTTATTCATTTCCAATTTTCCATCTTTCAATACAAGTGGGAAATATTTTTTTTCCTGTGCAGCTCATTCAATATTCATATCCAGCCTGGCCAGTGAAGGAAAGCATTTTATTTCAAGAATTGCTTCTTCATTTATCACCACCCCTGAAACAAATTTCACATTACTTATAGCATCAACAAAATTTATTTTATATTATACATCTTGGTTACAAAATTGTTGCATATTTACCGTCTGGACTTGCTCCCAAAAACCCATATTCCTCGTCTATGAATAAGCCAGATGGACGAACTGATTTATTGTAATTTTCATATTATTAAAACGTCCGAACCAGTGTTGCTAGTGGCAGATAGTCAAAAGTAACTCGAGTCATCTAATAAGTACCTATATCAGGCAAAAAACTCACTATTTTAGCACTCTCTTATTTGGGTTTTTGTGTTTCAAGGTCATTAATTAATGTAAGTAATTTTGGAATAAGCATAACAAGAGTCGATAATGTCGCTGGAAACAAAAAAAATCTAAGCATTAGGCAGCTTCCATTTTTTTACATCAACAGTAAAATAATATACCTAATGCAGGTTATGGTAATTACTAATTTTGTGCAAAAACACTCAACTAATACATTTCGATCGGAAGTAGTGCACAAACGTAAAAAATAACTAAAATAGCTAACAGCTCGAGTCTGGTAACACAAAGACAGCAGAACTGAGTGGAAGAAAATGAATTTATTTTATGTCGCACAGAGTGGCAACGTCGCGTTCAAGCCGTGATATAGCGCGGTCCTACTCTCGCAGAAAATGTACTCTACTAGCACGCACCATCTGACAACGTAGCTTACTTGCACTGTCAAGATATTATAACGTACAATAATAATGTAGCTATATGTATAAAATTGAACCACACAAACGTAAAATCAGACGATTTGGCGATGGTAAAACATTATGATAACACGCTGATGTTTAACTATATCATTGATTTGCGCAAATATGAGTACAAATTAGGACAATGTTAACTCACAATAACTTTAAATTCGCTCCAGAGAACTCAAAAATGCGTAGTTTAATTTGTATGGAAAACGTTTAACCTTAATTTATAATGTATATATATATTGACGCCGTGGCGGTGCCGGCTTAGAATAGCACCCCCCCAACTCTACCCGTGGATGCCGTAGAAGGCGGTTAAGGGATAACAAATCAGAAGGTGGGCAGCAGCACCTTCCCAGTCAAACACACACAAACTGCGCTCGCCAACCTGCCTGCCAAGCGTGGCGAGTATTGGCAAAAACCCCCGGCAGCCCCGCTATTCCTGGCTACGGTAGCGGCCACGGTAACAGTGGGGCAGGGGGTGCTAAGAATCCCCGGCAGACGCCCGGCTACCACCCCCAACGACGACGACTGGCCCTGGTAACACACAACATACGCACGATGAGGACAGACGAGAAGATATATGAGCTGGAAGAAGAAATGAGTAAGCTACACTGGGACATTGTGGGGTTATCTGAAGTCCGTAGAGCGGGCGAGGACACGATAACCCTAAAATCAGGTAACCTACTCTACCACCGGGAGGGCGACCAACAGTCCCAAGGTGGTGTCGGGTTTCTCGTCCACAAGTCCCTTACTAACAACATAGTTACGATCGATAGCGTTTCCAATAGGGTCGTATACCTAATACTGAGAGTATCCAAACGATATTCGCTGAAGGTCATTCAGGTATACGCACCGACGAAGTCGCACCCGGATGATGAGGTGGAGCATATGTATGAGGACATTAGTCGGACCATACATACCTCTGAAACGCACTTTCTAGTTGTTATGGGGGACTTCAACGCGAAGTTGGGTAAGAGAAGCGAGGATGAGTTGAAAGTGGGGCAGTTTGGCTATGGACAACGGAACCGTAGGGGACAGAGGTTGGCCGACTTCCTGGAGAAAGAGGGACTCTTTATGACGAACTCTTTCTTTCAGAAGCCACCTCACAGGAAATGGACCTGGCTGAGTCCCGATGGTTCCACAAGAAATGAGATTGACTTCATTATGACCACCAGAAGGCAAATATTCACTGATGTCTCCGTGATCAACAGGGTTAAAACCGGCAGTGATCACCGAATGGTAAGAGGTGAATATTAATGTTAAACTTGAGAGGTCTCGTCTGATGAAGTCTACGCTCCGACCCACTCGTGCCCGTATTCAAGACCCCGAGAGATTTCAACTTGAGCTATCCAATCGCTTCGATTGCCTCGAGAACATCGCTTCAGTGGACGAGATCAATAACAGGTTAGTAGAAACTGTCCATACAGTGGGTTCCAAGTACTTTAAACCCCACCGTACAGATATGCCACAGAAACTCTCCAACGATACCCTCAACCTCATGGCTGAACGACGCTCATTGAAACTGCAGTCTTCGGATGATGCTGAAGCATATAGGCTGCTCAATAGACGAATATGGAAGTCCTTGCGACACGACATCCGAATCTTTAATACAAACCGTATTAAAGAGACGATAGAGCGGAAAAAAGGCTCCAAAGTGTTTGCAAGAGACATGTCTATTGAGCAAAGCCAGTTGACGAAGCTGAAGAGAGAAGACGGCAGTGTAGCGTCGACCAAAGCGGAAGTGTTAGGAGAGGTAGAGAGTTTCTACGGACAGTTTTACACCTCGGTCGCTAAACCTGTTAGCAGCTCGGTAAAAGATCCAAGAGCCAAGCTGACCCGACATTATACCGAAGATATCCCGGACATCAGCCTGTTGGCCATTAGAATGGCCTTGAAACAGCTTAAGAACAACAAGGCGCCTGGTGACGACGGTATCACATCTGAGCTTCTGAAAGCGGGTGGAACACCGGTACTTAAAGTCCTTCAGAAGCTCTTTAATACCGTCTTACTCGAAGGTTCAACGCCAGAAGCATGGAACAAAAGCGTGGTGGTGCTGTTCTTCAAGAAAGGTGACAACACTTTACTTAAAAATTACAGACCCATCTCGCTTTTGAGCCATGTTTATAAGCTGTTTTCGAAGGTCATAACGAACCGTCTCAGTCGCAGGTTTGATGACTTCCAGCCTCCGGAACAAGCCGGTTTCCGAAAAGGCTATAGTACCATAGACCACATCCACACGCTACGGCAAGTTATACAGAAGACCGAAGAGTATAACTTGCCTCTTTGTCTAGCGTTTGTGGACTATGAGAAAGCCTTTGATTCGATCGAGACGTGGGCAGTGCTGAGTCTCTCCAGCAGCGGTGCCGTATTGACTATCGGTATATTGAAGTGCTGAAGTGTTTGTACAAAAACGCCTACATGTCAGTCCGAGTACAGGAGCAGAGTTCGAAGGCAATTCCATTGCAAAGAGGCGTGAGACAGGGAGACGTTATATCTCCGAAACTGTTCACCGCTACATTGGAAGACGCCTTCAAGCTTCTGGAATGGCAAGGACTTGGCATCAATATTAACGGCGAATACATCACTCACCTTCGATTTGCCGACAATATTGTAGTCATGGCAGAATCCATGGAAGACCTCAGTACAATGCTCGAAGGCCTCCATCGAGTTTCCCAGCGGGTAGGTCTTAAGATGAACATGGATAAGACGAAAATTATGTCTAATGCCTAATTATGTCTAATGTTGTACCTACCCCAATATCAGTTGGGAACTCAGTTCTCGAAGTTGTTGACGAGTACATCTACCTGGGACAGACAGTCAAATTAGGCAGGTCCAACTTCGAGAAAGAGGTCAATCGCAGCGTTCCGGAAACTTCGCGAAGTCTTCTCGTCAAAAATACCTCAGTGCCTCAAGACAAGAGTCTTCGACCAATGTGTGTTACCAGTGATGACTTATGGCACTGAAACGTGGTATCTTACTATGGGCCTCATAGATAAGCTCAAAATCGCACAACGAGCTATGGAGATGGCTATGCTCGGGGTTTCTCTACCTGATCGAATCAGAAATGAGGAGATCCGTAGAAGCACGAAAGTCACCGACATAGCCCAGAAGATTAGCCAGTTGAAGTGGCAGTGGGCAGGGCACATAGCACGCAGAACAGATGGCCGATGGGGCCGAAAGGTTCTGGAGTGGAGACCACGGACCGGCAAGCGCAGCGTAGGTCATCCACCAAAACGACCTGATGAAGGTCGCAGGACGTCGTTGGATGCAGGCCGCTTCCAACCGGTCCTTTCGGAAAATCATGGGGGAGGCTTATGTTCAGCAGTGGACGTCCTACGGCTGAGATGATGATGATGATGATATATATTGCATATGTATTAGTATATAGTTATTAGTATTCATGTATTAGAATTTTAAATAGGACAATATAGCGTTAAAATAACATAATATTGTGCACCACCGTCTACCGCTTCTTATGATACTCTCCATCCAAAGGTTGCGTGGAAGAAATCGCTATATGCGATAAGACCGCCCATTGTACTACCCTAAATTAAAATTATATTTTGATAAGTTACTTTTTGTATGTTTGATTATGTGCAATAAAGAATTATTGTATTGTATTGTATAGGTAATATTACCGTGGCAGAGACGCTTCGCTCGTTTAACCCGTCCGCATCAGCGCAAAAAATAACAATAGATTTATGAATGAAACTTAACTCGAATGAGTCTTGCTGATTCGGACAGATTAATTACTACTGAAATTAATAAAATATTTCAGGTGTACAAGACAGTGACGAAAAACCCGACTTTTCCAGTGCCGGAGTTTATCGATGTGTTCGTAGCTATAGCGCAGCTAGTCGCCGATAGTGACATGGATGTGGCAAGCAGGGCTGTTGCCATCACTTCCAAGTTGCCACCATCAGCTTACCCCAAAGTGTTGGATGAAATGAAAATTGCACTCGAAGACACTAATAGAAGCAAACGTAATGCATTTAAGGTCAGAATAATTATTTAACTCTGAATTGTCTGAAAACAATAAAAATTAAGGTATTTTTTATTTTTTCCTTCATACAGGGTTAAGGTAACAAAAAGTTAACAAACCCTGAATTCCGATTGAATTCAATATAATTTTTTGCTATATTAATATTGTTCTTCATTCCGATTCAATACTTCAATTTTGACAAGTGAGATCTGTCAGCAATTCAGAATGAGAGTTGACTCACGTTGCTTTCGGCATGGCAGACAGTGCAGTGATTCGGTCTATCCTTCGTACAAGATATTTAACGATGCAGTAGGAAACAATATAATAAACTATGAAAAAACGTTTTAAAACAGGCCATAAAACCGTTAACTGTCAGTTTCGACAGAACCACTCATAATTATTTTATTTCGTAGCGTGGGCGTTCAAATCGCAAAATGGCGTCCTTGGTGACGTAATATATGACGTCACATGGGTCTATGTTGTCGGGCTATTGTTGATTTGGAAAGACGATCACAGCGCCTAAATCGATTATGAGTTCAATCGGAAAGCAGGGACAGTTGTAATTACTTTTTTACTTTATAAGATAGTGTGTGCTAACGTTCACGGAATAGAATAAACTAAAAAAGAATGCCGGGCCCTGCCTGCCCCCAACAATGACTTTTGTTAAATTTTTCCTACATTTGTGTTACTTCGAGTTATTACGTGTAATATTGGTGCATTATTAACCGTTATCTATTCGTTACGGTTTACGGCGTTATGGTCACCTACGGTGAATGTAGGCAAAGTGTACAAAATCATGAAACTTTTCCTCGTATCGACCATTCACGAGGAACACACAAAAACGCCATAGAAAGGTTTAGTCGGAATTCAGGGTTTGTGTCGTTGAGTCACAGAACGGTAATAATATTAATTAATAGTACCGCAGGGGCGGCTTTGTGGCGAGCCGTCGGTGAGTGGCGACACCGTGGACCCTGATTTTACCTGGGGCTAAATGAGACCCCTGACCCCCGGCTTGCCTTAATTGGCTGTCTGGGGGTGGAGACGCAAGAGCAAGAAACAAAAAGCTCCAAGGGTGGAAGTGTTAAAGAACATTACGCCGGTAGTAGCGCTCTAGTGAAACCGCAGCACACCTCTCGACACCCTTTAGCTATCCACACCAACGTTGCCCCTTTTGTCACCATAGATGGTGGCCCTCATGGGGGGCCCGTTTAGTGGATGGCAAGTCACCACTTGCCCAAATAATTTTAAAATGAGACTGAAATTGGCAGCTGCCGTAGTCTTTATTTGTATATTATATTATGTATATTTTTTTTTTACCGTGGTCACAGAATGGATATAGCACTTCCCAACTACTCTAGCATATATTATATCATGCATGAACGTGGCTCGATCGCGTCTTTCCGTATATATACTCAGCGGCACAATTAACCGCCCACCCTTTTAAAGTGGCAAATTTTGATGTTATCGCAGTTGTAAGTTATTGGGCATAAATAAGTCAAGTGTGAAAGAAATGTAGTGACGAAAAAATTACAAACTACCCACTTAACTTTGTTTTTTTTACGCATAAGTTGTGAATAGGATAAATATCGAACTTCGTCTCATTATCGTTATCGTTGCCATACTGCTTACATTGCTTCAGTGGCATTAAAAGTAAACAATTTGAGTTTGTTTTGGTTTCGTAACTTAAAGCTAGTGTTTGGACATCACAAACATGCCATTTGATGCTAATTCAGTGGCGAGAGCCGTCGCTCTTATCGACGAAGGGTTTAGTCAGCGTTACGTGGCGCGGAAGCTGTCGCACGTACCACCTTAAGGGATGCAGTGAAACGGTTTCGGGAAACTGCAGTGCAAGTATCGTAATAGTCGTTAAATTTGTCGAGTCGCTAAGATCGATAAAATATCATATCGCCCCTAGCAGGTATGGAAGTCATATCAACGACTTATACGATTGTCAAATTGTCGACAGTATATCGATTATTACGAATTGTTTGCATTCCATAATGCGTCCTTCTATTCTTTGAAGATTTCTACGAGCATTTCGCTCTTCTACGATCAAAGGAAGACCGAAGTCTATTTATTTATTGAATACTAGCTGCGCCCCACGGTTACACCCGCATGGTGATAGATGATGACGATGTTGATGAAAATTATCCTATGTGTTAATTTAGCGCCCCATCTACCACCATGAAAATCGGGCCAGCCGTTTGAGCGTAAGAGAATAACAAACATCCATTTATCCATAAATACAAACTTTTAAGTTTATAATATTAGTAAGATCAAACGCAACTAAACAATATCACCATTCCCGTCGCCTGTCGATAAGCTATATCGAGGTCATTTTCAAAGCTGACAAAACAATCGTTAAAATCGGTTAAATAGACGATCTCAAACGTAATTCAACAGTTCCATGCTAGGGTTATCGTTAAAGTTTATGGAATTTGTCTACCGATCGCTAATTTTGTTACTTACTTGCAATGATCGACACAAGATCGATATAGCCAGTTTTTTCGAAGTATGACGAATTCAAGACTCAAATTTATCGATCGGTAAGTTCGGTACTTGCACTGCTGGCTCTTATGAGCGAAGACCAGGACAGGGCCGAAAAAGATGCACCTCCGCTCGTGACGACCGATTTCTTGTGATCAATGGTCTAAGAAATCGGTTCACTACAGCTGTTGAGGCACGAAACCAACTTCGTGAGGTTCGCAATGTTCAAGTGAGTGAAAGAACAGTGAGAAGAAGACTAGGAGATAATGCCCTTGGAGCTTTTCGACCATCTCGAGTGCCACAATCGCTCATAGGCCACCGGAGAGAAAGACTTCGTTTTTCCCGAGAGCACGCCGAATGGAATATGGAACAATGGAAGAATGTTATGTTTACTGACGAAACAAGAATATGCTTGCACGGTCCTGACGGTCGCCAGCGTGTATACAGACGCAAGAACGAAAGGTTTGCACCATGTACTGTTGTGGAAACAGTAGGTTACCAAGGTGGCTCTATCATGATATGGGGCGGCATTACTTACGAAGCACGCACCGACTTGGTTATCTTCGAAAGAGGTGGCATAAATGCTCAGACGTATGTAACAGAAGTGTTGGAACCTCATGTAATGCCATTTGCTCCATTTATTGGCGAAGTTTTTTTATTAATGCAGGACAACGCTCGCCCCCACGTTGCTAGAGTTGTTACCGCGTACCTGGATACCGTCGGCATTCGAAAATTAACATGGCCATCCCGGGGCCCAGATTTAAATCCTATTGAACACATATGGGACAATTTAAAAAGACGTGTTCGAAGCCGCATACCAGCTCCAACCACCATAGATGAATTAAAACAATCCGTGATTGAGGAGTGGCAGAACATTCCACAACAACAGATCAAAGATGTCATCGACAGCATGCCAAACCGTTTGATGGAAGTCATGAGGGCTAGAGGTGGAAATACGCACTATTAGAATTCATTTATTCAGCAGATTTTTTATTTTTAAGCCATTTCATCACATTTGTTAATTTACGGTCAAAGTGTTTTTCAGACTTTTTTATAAATAAACGTAATAATTAAAAACAATATTATCTTTCATTTTACTTCAATATACCTACGTTATAAAATAACATTCACAAGTAAGGCCACATTTTTTTTTAACAAAAATCGTAAAAAATCAAGGTGGGCGGTTAATTGTGCCGCTGAGTGTAGATAGATATGCATCATGTATGGATTTTTTTAAATCTTGGTCTTCTAATCGCGTTCTTTTTTTGTCTTTGGGTTACGAAACAGGCACGAGTACTACATGGTGTTAAGCCTATAACAGAAGCCTACGTCACAAGTGACAAACTGCACCGCTCATCACCCTGAGATTATATATATATATATATGTTGTTTATTCTCATGTACCTGCAATTTCACGGCAACCATACCTATCATACCGGAACAAATTTATGCGAACATTACTGCTTCCTGGTCTACCATTATACAATAGTTATGGTGGCAGTACTTCCGCGGACTAACTCATTCACAAAGAGGTCTACTGTTCTTAAGGCGCGGTCCATTTCTAAAATAATTTACGATGCTTTACGTAAGGTTAAAAATCGCTTGTTATATTAGACGATGTGATGCGAAAATGTATTAATTTTGTACGTTTTCTTAATATATTTCGATATATACTAACACAATTGAAAAAAAACTGCTGGTTACTACTTTAGTACTATATGTTGGCTATGTATTACCTAAAAAAATATAGTGTTATCGCTGAAAATTCTGAGAGTTTGGACGTGAAAGTTTATTTTTATGGTCTTATTCAGGATTTTTTTCTGCAGAGAGCGAGTAATATTCAGGAATTTTGTTCGGTTATTACTCTTTGCTGATCCTTTTCTAACCTGAGTATTTTTTTTTCGTAGGATATTATCGATCTGTTTCGTTACACTAGATGTTTAAACATTCTGCTTTTTACTATTACCAGTATACGAGCGCGTCTTAAAAGTCTTCGTTCTGTGGAGTGTATTCTTTACCGTAGGTTTGCACCAAAAAAGCATTATATAGGTACCTAACGTTGTGAAACTTGTTTGACATAATTAATCTCACTACTTGTTTTGTTGAGGTTTTGCGTTCCCGCTGCAGAAAGCTGTAGAGGATTTGAAAAGATTTTCTAATATGGTGCTGTCAAAGGTCTCACTGAAAAATAACATGATATACATTTTATTAGATTACTTAGATCATCAACATGTTGTGTGACAGTGCGTACGCTACTCTATACATATATATTACATTACATTGTTTACAACATGTTTATGTGAATGTTTACGCAGTGCAAACTCACGGTTAGTGACGCACATAATTATGTATTTAATTGTTTTGTATTTCAGGTCATAATTAACATCTCTACCAAATCATATGAGTTATTCAGATTAAGCGTTGATTTGAATTACATAGACTTCATGGTAGCTGACCTTGAAATAAACGATGAATACCATCAGCTTAATGTTTTGGAGCTCCTTTCAATACTGGCCAGCTCACCACACGGAATGAACTACCTGATGAAAAAAGAAATACTCAATGTAAACTTCCTGAAAAAGTTATCTAGGAATCCTTTTGGAAGTTTATTGACTGGTAAATGATTTGTCTAATAAATTGGATGACCTAGGCATTATTTGATAACACAATATGCAGTGTTTTCGAATTTTGGTTGCAGATTTTTAGTTGTAATCACTAGGAACCCTTTAGCTTCGCCCGTCGAATGCTCAGGGTTGGAAGACTCTACAATCTTATATAAAGGGTTTTCCAATAAGAGGATTCCATTTTGAATAGTCTGCTATTTGGTCAGCTATCGAGGAGGAGTGTTAGGTTGAATGATGACCACACAACGCGCAAGCAGCGCCGGCGAAGCGCCAGAATTAGGATAACTTACACCTCAATGAGGATATATCAGATAATTTATTGATTCAGGCGTTACTTTGCGGAAATCCATTATCAAAAAACGATATTAAAAAATATTTAGTGACACTTCCGCTGAAAAGAAAACAATGACTTTTGGCCTATTTGGGGGAGTGCACGCCCTCCCTCCCGCATAAAATGCTAATAGGAAGAATAAAAAACACAAGAAACCTCAAATCAACCAAAACCGATTCGACACGTGTTTCGCCTCTACTCGTTGACTCGTCGAGCGCTAGACCGACATGTCGGTCTAGCGCTCGATGACTTTATTCTTCCTATTAGCATTTTATGCGGGAGGGAGGGTGGTGCACGCCCCCAAATAGGCCAAAAATCATTGTTTTCTTTTCAGCGGAAGTGTCACAAAATATTTTTTAATATCGTTTTTTGAGGATATATCACTTACCTAATTATGAATTTAACAATCTTGAAAAGGGGGGGGGGGCTCCTCAGTTTTTCCTTTGAGGATTGGTCCCCCCTCCCCCTTCGAGTGACGTTACAGGCTAACCTACACCTCGATAAGGATAAATAAGTTCCTCAGAATTAATAATTTAAAAATCTCGAAAGGAGGGGGGCTCCGCAGTTTTTCCTTGGGGGGCGTACCCCTCTCCAACTCGACGGACGTTAATGGAAAGTCGGACCAAGATTTTTACAATAAATATGTTAGAATTGTATAAACATTACTTTTATTTCTTTAATAAAAAATGGTGGGGAAGATGTGGGGAATATTGATTTTATTTTCCCCAAAATTGGGGATCTTCATTCAAGTTTTTGGGTAATCCACACCATATACATCGGCAACACTGTTAAAATATTCAAACTTGCAACTAACAAAACAAACAATGTGCGTCGCGCTGACACTAAGATTCTCTGTCTGTATGAAGCTTTGTCTCTGTTACATTTATTTACTCATGTGCCCACATTTTTCTTCTAAGTAAGTAGACACTTTTTGGCCTCTACTCCTTTATTACAAGTCAAGATTGTGGCTTGTCTTTCTATATGGCTTTACGTACGCTTCGAGGTAGTAAACAATCTCATGCACTAAATTAAGCCATGCGATACTACCATTTGTTAGGTTATAGACATCTCGCGGTTTTATTGATTGTTTTTCGTTTCCACGTAACAAAATTGTTATAAATAATATTTCTTATTATTGTTATATGATTATATTGTTGCCTTTAATTTCCTTACAGGCTACATGCAATTGTTTGGATGCATCGCTCATCATTATCCAAACCAAATGATTGACAATCATCCTATTCTATTGGAAATTATGTTCGATGCATTACACTCTAAAGGAGTAACAGCTTCGGCCGTGGCTATGAAAACTTTAGGCTTTATCGGAGAAACTATTGAAGGAAAACTATGCTTAGCTGCTTTTGGTATGTTATTTTGCCATAATTTATATTTATCTAGTAATGTATATTTTATTCTACAGTCATGTGAACCTAACGCGAGGAATAGGGACAAGTATTAGTTATTAACTATAGCGAGATGAAATGTGATCCCATAGTGACTATAGGATCTCGCGGATCTCGGATCATTTCATCTCGCTATTGTTTATTACTATAGTATAGTCGGCCCTTTGGAGTGGTATGATCAAACTCCTTTTAAATAAATAAACATTTTAAAAAAATAGTCGGCCACGGTTTTAAGCGTCTATGGTTATAGGAATTCAAAATTGTATGTAATATTTTAATTATAGTTTCAACCACATCCAGTAGTATTTTTCAAGGAGAGTGCAAAACGCTCGCGGTAGCGTCTCGTCTCGCACCTCGCTGTGCGAGTGTGGTTGAAACTATAGTTGGAAAGATCTGACGTATTTACGTGAGTGAATCCTGTTTTTCATTTTAAAATGTGTACAAACCACGTTAGTTTTCATAATAAAATATTTTGACTATCTTTCTAGCTATCCGTCACACGACTATATAGAAAAAACAAATTTAAAGCAACATCTGTGACGTAGCGGCGTGCTCATTTGTAAATATTTGCATTCTTCTATAATATTAAGAAATAACTCGGGAAACGTACATAAACATAACATACTTTAAACTTCGTTTGATATTTACATCGGTTTGCATAAAACTTTGCATATTTTACACGTGATTTGGTGCTGCTTTCGCGTATTGGATGCGCCGTTTTCGCAAAATTTATATTGCATTTGTGCAACTCACCAGATCTTCCAATGGGGTTTCCAAGCCGATATTAAATGCCACCTAAGTCTAGAATTGGCTCGCTAGCTTACCTCCTCCAAAAACATTCAGTACAACCTTGATATGGCAGCCACGGTGGTAGCACGAATTATGGTATTTCTTGATTAATTGTATAAACAGAGGTTTTTCGGCACGATTGCCCGACAAGTTTATACGCAATTATGAGAGAGGTATCCGAGAACACGAATGCTTGATTCACTCTTATTGCGACAAGGAGAACGACAAAGGTTTCGTCAAGGACTTCGAAGTTAAAGTGAGAAATCATGTAGTCAAAGAAGGATACGGAAATAGGGTTGCAAGAGTTAAAAAGTACAACACAGTATGTGATGATACCGGCCAAAAATATTTTTTTACGACCCTTTTGGCTAAAGTGTGTTCCTCCTAAACTAAATACTTCCGGCGTTGCAAAGACAATACACAATCATAGAGCTCCAACTGCCCATCAGCCACCGCACCGACCTCAGTTTATTGTAGTTTATCCTTCCTATCCACCGTAGAGCTCTACGGTGATTTAGGTAGTTACAGAAAGTGCGAGACTTTGCTATTGAATGATCCAATGTCATCAAGCAGTGCCAGTTATGTACCAAATGCATTTTATACGAGTATGAATTGAGACTGCTTCAAAGTACTGCAAGTGCGTTTTGTTCCAAAACGCACCCAATCAGCTGAGTGTCCTCTTCTAGATTGTATTGAGAACTGTGTACAAACTTACACGCAATATCCTAGGCTACGTTTTTGTTACTTATAAAGGAATGTGTAGTAAAATTTAGTCCGGCCCACTTTACAGGATACATTTGTTGACGGCCTCCAAGGCATTGCTATATTCAATTCGAACCCTATTTTAAAAAAAACCTATAGTAATGGCAAATTGTGCGTGCATGACTTTAGCGTTACCAAGATTCTCAACGTCGTCGGAGCATATGTATGAACCCTGGGCCTCCAACACATGACCTGTCTGCGAAAGCGTTTTAGATTTTGGATTTTAGCATTAGCGGCTTTCCAAAAATCTCACCTGTAGGTATGAAATACTGTATTTTTTTTATGAGTCAGGTGACAGGCAAACGAGCAGGCGGTTTGCCTGATGGTAAGTGATCACCGTCGCCCACAGACATCCACAATACCAGGTCTCGAGGATTCGTTTGCCGCGGCCTTAGCGGAAGGAATGAGCTCTTTTCTTGAAGGTTCCCAAGTCGTATCTGTTCGGAATTACTTCAAATGACAGCTGATTCCACATAGCAATAGTGTGAGCTGTGTTAGGCAGAAACTGCCCTCGGAATCGCACGGATTTGGACTTCCAGACGTCCCCCACAGAATACGTATACGCTACGATAACGTTACACTTTTGTGTTTGGCCCACATTTCGTGTTCTGTCGTAACGTATTTAAAATAAACTCATATATTTGACTGAATGAATATTACAGGTAGTAAATACACCCAGGCAGTCGATAACATTGGAAATATTATTAGAAACAGCCCAAATAACATGACTAGTAACAGTTCAAGAGAATTGAAGATTCGCGGCTTGTACTGCTTTGCCAGTCTTATCGGTATTGAGAAAGATCCGATGAAAACTAAAACAGGTCCAGTGCACCATCGAGTGACCCTCATGACAAGAGAGTGGTTTAGAAGCTTGCATACGTCATCCGACGATATGGTAACGCTCTTTGAATTATGCAAGAATCCATTTCCTGATACGAGGTTGGCAGCTTTCACGCTTTTGGATGCAGTTTGTCAACATCAGTGGGGCAAAGAATTGGTGGCAAGAACTGCAGGTATGTTGAGTTATATGACTGGTTACTTAGTAAATGCGCTTCCCTCCATAATTTGTGCTTTGGGGTATGGGGTAATAGCGTGGTATGAGTATTTAAGCCCCACTTCGGTTAAACAACAAAAAACTTTTGTTAGTAAAGTCGGAGTCCCAATTATTATACTTAAATAAATAGCTTGTAAAATATTTGAAACATATTTTTTGTACGTGGCAGGCATTGAGAGTAGGTTTATGCTATCTTAAAGTTGTATCACCATCACCAAAAAATAGCTATCACAGACTTTTTAACCGACTTCAAAAAAGGAGGTTTCTCTATTCGACCGTATATACATCGTTTGTGTGTTCGCGGATAACTTCGTCTTTTTTGAACCGATTCTGATGATAATTTTTTTCGTAATATACTTCTAAGGTGGTCCCATTTAAATTTCATCAAAATGATGTCCAGTAGTTTTTGAGTTACACTCCAGTAACTGAAAAGTGTTTCGCTTATTTTGATGATATCAATTCATCATTGACGGTGAATGACAATCAATCCCGTAATTAGAAGGGTCACTAAAATGGGTTAAACATTTTTTTACCGAAACACGGAACCGACTTCAACACTAAAAAGTGTGAAACCGGTTGTAGTCGGTACCTTGCACTTAGTATACACTAATTATAATAGGTACTTGGTTGAACTATCATGGTATCAACATCAACAAGTTATTTCACACTTTTTAGTGTTGAAGTCGGTTCCGTTTATTGGTAAAAAAAATTGTATAGACCTATTGAAGCTCTCAATCACATTGTCTTCTTCTTCACATTGTTTTCTCATTGACCACTAGGCAACCGAGGTCTAGTGGTTATGGCGTATGACACAGATTGTCGGAAGACGCGGGTTCGAATCCCGTCCGAGTATGTGAATTTCTCTAAAATTTCAATGAATATTCCTCTCGTGGTTCGGGAAGGGAATCGTAACAGGCGTCGCACCAGACATACTAGATGGTACCACCGCAATACGAGATATTCAGCCGCGAAGTAACATACGCAAGCATTACTGTTTGTGAAGGGCACTGTAGCAAGTGAAATTACTGAGGGAAAGAGACTCAAAAACTAATGCCTTGGGAGTGACGAGAGTGCAGTGCATAAAATATACTAGTAGTTCTGCGAACAGTATACCTCGCCATAGTAGTCTTGTTAGCGGCAATTTTTTGCAGTATTAGATTAGTTAGTTGATTGTGATTTGCTCCCTCGTGTCGTATTTGATGGTGTCATCATTCTATTTAGTAATACTGTTCAAAATCTTGGCATCACACTTGAGTTGGGACCCCGAACTAGCTGTGAATAGCCGAAAGATGTTTGCATCAGCTGGATCACTGCGCAGGTTACGTAATTTCCTACCGACTACCACTAAAATTGCATTAGCACAATCTCTCTCTCTATCCTTGATTACGCTGACGTCTGCCTACTTAGACCTTACAGAATAGAATTAATTAATTCAGACCAGCTGAATAATAATGAGCGTCTACCAAATTTCTGCTATCGATTCATATTTGGCCTACTATGATCATGACTCTGGATTTTGCACTAAACTCAAATGGCTTCCCATTAGCTGTCGCCGGAATGCTTATATATTGTTTTTTCTTTATGTTATACGGTCGTCAGAGAACTTAATGTTGAAGATTCCGCTGCATCGCACCACGTTTTTTGACTCCTCCTTTAGAGTTGTAGCTGTTCGCCTATGGAATGCCTTACCTGTAGAAATAAGATGTGCGCCTTCTTTAGTCACTTTAAAACGAAGTGTCGAAGCGTTTTACCTCTCACATTAGTTGCGTGCTGCATCTGCCTCTTGTTTTCATTATTATTTAGTATACTCGTATGTATATGTATACTATTATGCCATGTTTATGTATATTTATATATTGTATCTACATTCTTATGTTATCTAAATTAATTTGTTTATACACCACCAATAAGTTTATACCTATTTCTTTCCGTTCAAGGTTTTCTGGAAGAGATCGCTCTAAGCGATAAGACTGCCCATTGTGATCCTTGACTATAAGTTTTTCATAATGTTTTCTTGCCAAAATGATCTTGTACTCGTATATTTTTTTGTGTTATTTTTCTGAACTGTGGTGTTGCAATAAAGAGTTTATCTATCCCCAATCCAAAAAGTCAATTAAATAGTAGCAGATACATACCAAGTTTCATCAAAATTGGTGAAAAGAAAAATGCGACATGTACAGGAAGAAAACGAACAACCTAACAAATATACGGACAGATGAAAGTCAATTTGGCCAGGCAGAGATGCTTTGCTCACTCGGTCAATAAATTCGAAAGTGTATCTCAGATTGACGCATGTTATTTTATTTGTCCTTTTAGGATTTATATTAGTATTGTTTGTTAAAGGTTTCATTGAGTATCTTCTGGATCGGTCAGTGGACCACTTGAACTCTCAAGAAGCAAAATATCAAGTAATCAGAAGACTTGCCTATTCAACGGCTTTTGATGCACCTATTATAATGAGACTTCTGGCTTATGTTGACCAAGGTCCATTCTCAGAACAAGCACAAATGGGAGTTGCTATGGAGGAAAGAGAATTAAACTAAACCTAAGTTGTATTTAATGTCAGTTGTATTTATAATCAAATTGAGATGGGTATTGTTTTAAACTGAAGTTAAATTCATTTGTGAATAAAGTATCTATTTCCTTTTTTTAGTTTTAGTCGCAGTTTTAGCTTTAGGAGCGGCCTTCCTTTTTAGTGCCTTAGGTTTATTACCACCACCATATTTAGCTTCCAAATCATTGAAAAAGGAGGCCATTTTTTGTGCGCTTGTTTCTTGCCGCTGTCTTATCATTGCTTCTAAGCTGTTTTCACCTGGAAGAATGGAATTATCTGAATTAAGTACTTTTATAATACTTTTTATTAGGAGAATTAATATATAGTTTTATTTACATTTGGCGAAATTTATTTGTAAGTATATAAATGAGAAAGTTACATGAGTTGGTTGGAAATTACTAGACTGCTACAGTCGAGATGGAAATGGTGACTTTTCGTAAATAATGTGAGCATTTCTAATGTTTGTTATTTGTAGTGTCAGTTTTAAAAGGTACTGGCTGACCCACCGGTTTTCACGTGAGTTCTGTTTACTTCAGATACCCACCGTATAGTTCGTAATTATTTATTAACTGAAAGTGTTTGTAAAAATTGACTATTGTAGGCAGCCAGTCTGTCATAATTAATAATGTGTGGGAAAGGGGAGGGATCCTTCTTCGTATCTCTCTTTTCATTACAAGGTAAAACAAGGTTCTAAACTACGAGTAAACTATTTTATTGTGGTAGAATTAAGCTTAATGCCAAGAAATTTAGAAGAGTCGTGGTAGGGGGTGAAGGGGAAGTGGGGCGGGATAGGGCAATCTGTTACGGGGGGCTCTACCCTGTTTTTTTGTGGGGAACCCTGTGTCGGGTCTCCCACCAGAAGCATTAGCACTAGATGACATTGGGGCGATCTGTGTAGGTTCTGTAACTCACGTATGACTAAAGGCAAATTAACTGTTTCTTATGTCATCGATTCGGTTAAACTGTATCAGCAGTGCAAGTACCGAATTTACCAAACGACAAATTTGACACTTAAAATAATCATAATTGGAAAATACTGGTTATTTAGATCATTTTTAGTGATGGTTAATTTGCGTATAGTTATGTATTTTCCCACCAACTATTTTATAATACAATCTATACACTCATCAGCCCTTATAACTATTATTTGCGTTTGGTTTTTATCATTTAGTATATTTTTAGGTTATTTTTATATATTGTTTTCTAGTAATAAGAGTTGTATCATTGCAATCAGCAAATAAACCTCTACTCATCCCAGGAGCATTTGGTATCAAACTCGTGCCCAACAACACTAATCCCAGCCCACGAGTAATCAATATCTACATGAGCAAAGCAGCAGCACGGCTAGCACGGGCAGGGAACTATGTCTCCCCATTGAGAGGAAAGAAATCAATTCCACCATGTCATTTTTATCTCCCTTGCGAGCACGGCAACGCCAAAGGATAATTTATCCACGTGGATAGACGGCGGGAGTAGCGTTTCCTATGGTTTGTACTTTGTAGGTGCCATTTAAAGCAAATGTAACAAAAGTCTCTAGTAGCATGTGCTATCCATACGTAGTATCCTATTTCGTTTACTAAGACTCAATAAGCGTATGAAAGTGGGGACCTATTGTAGATTCAAAACAAATAAGAATTATTTAACTTAGGTATTTCACTTCACAGAATGTAGATACGAAAGTAATACAATAATAACCTTGATAGGTATGCACCGGCACAACATTCGTATGATTTCGAGGCTGCAATGCATTACGCCATTTCTTTATGGACCCGAAATATGTGCTTGAATTAATTATCTGGGTAATCGAAGGGATTGTGACATTTCGGATATACCTTCGGTGTAATTTTCTTTCCATTGTTTCCATTTCCCGCTACAAAACGTTATTATAATTTTGGATGAAAATAAACTTTTATCCACCACTTTCATAGGTGATAAACTTTTTCCGTGTTATGTCAATCGGAGAGAATTATATCCACCTTTCGAAGAGTCCGTGCTCTACTCCCGCCTACAGGGCCATACTGTCTACGAGAAAAGTCAAAAGGAAACATTTTATCTTTTTCCCCGGTTGCCGTGCTCTGTAAGATAATTATTTCCACTGACAGGTGGATAAAAACGGTGGAAAGACTATTACTCTCCGCCGCGTGCTAGGGGTGCTGAATGTTAATATTGAGAAAAAGTAGTAAACACTGGAATTATTTTATTTTGATTACCTGAACCAAGTCCCAATTCAGTCCTCCACTCTTCGGCCTCCTTAGCTTCTCTGTTTTCTTTTGCAGCTCGTCTTTGCTGTTTCTTAGCTGGTTCATGTGTGAAAGCTTTGTAGGCAGGTATTTCATCATTTTTGATCATTTCCTGCAATGTTGGAAACATGATTATTCAAAATTATTATCAATCAATAGGTACAACATAGAGGTAAGTGGGCAAAGGTCCTAAAGGTGGACTAAAAGTATGTTAACCCTTTGCGTCCCAGAGACGTACATATACGTCAGATTCATTCATAAATCTTTTGTTTTAATTATCATGGTATAGGAAGGATTAATCTGTGGCCATAGTATTTCCCCGTAAGGTCTAACATAGACTTATTAATTTTGTTTGATTGATTGGTAATCTATCCTTTATATACTTTCTAGTTTTTGATTAATAGCATATTATATTGCATATAACAGATATGATAACTAAGCTCAATCTCATAACCCTGTAAAATAAGTACAATACATATAGCAACAGACATACAATAACAATACTTTGCAAATTGTGAACTGATTCAACTGATTCATAGAGGCAAGAGACAATTATTACTCCCTGTTAGTTATTTAAATCACAACACTTAGTAGCATATTTTGTCAAATATAAATCCCTGTTATAAATACAAGCTCCAGAGGGGCAGATTTTTCACAAATTGCTTGTTTCGTTTCCATAAGTAAATGATGAATTGATCTTATTTAATTTAATACTGGTGAGTTGGAAAGCAAATGCAATTCATTATTTCTTGTACTATTAAGGGTATTATGTGTGACAAGATGTACTTTTACTTTGTTTTATAATTAGTCTTATAGTTGATATCAACACAGAGCCAGATTGAATTGTAATCGAGCAGCCATAAAGCAGTGGTGTGCAAGAACTAATAAGCTTAGGTTTGAAGGTTCTGTAACATGTAAAGTTTCTGGGAAAGCAAAACTTAAATTAAATTACCAAAACTTAAAAGTGCTGTCAGCAGCAGAAAAATATCAGCAGCTGTGGGTGGGCTAAAACTGTCATGGGATGGTATGGCATTTTCCATCACTCTTGCCAGAACTCCCACGATAGGTTCTCACATTATTGACGGATAGGTATTCTCTTTTAAGGCTTCAAGAGTCTTGTTGACATAGAGAATCGTGAAAACCATAAAAAAGTTTAGAATGGTAAATCGGACAACCTTGGTAGCCATCGAAAATCGCTTAAACGAGATTAGGCCGGACCCGGAAATGCAGCTCCAGAATTACGGTTGTGGGTCGTTTTGTATGCACTGTTGTCCATCCTGTTGGAACCACATGTTCTCCAGTTGAGGTAGGAGAAAGTTATGTTGAGCATGGCACTGTAGCACTCTCATCTTGTTTCAAGCAACATGATAGGTACAAGTGTACAGATGGTAAGTCTGAGTTTAACATACATTGAGAATTTCCTTTAGCCTTGGCTCTTGGTCAGACCTTGCAAACTGCACATGATCAACAATGTAGTCCATATTTCCTTTACCAGCCAAGTAAGCTTGTTTGAGGTCCTTCTTTTCTTCTTCTGACCCTGTAATTTTTTTTATATCATCAGAAGAAACAATATTTTATTATAGTACTTATATAGTTTTATTAGCTCTGCCTCTAACATAATGTGGCATTTTATGCCTCAGACCTAAGCAGACAACAGATGGTTCTTGACTTACTGTTTGTCAGTAATTTTATTAGTAAACATAGATTGAAATGAGTGTATAAAATAATACTATGTACTCTTAAACTTAATTCAACCTTATTTACCGTAATAAGAATTCAGACAAAAATTAAGTCTAGAATTGTGATAATGGAAATTAAAAAACAAACAAGCAAAATGTGAATCAAGGGTCACTCACTAAGGGTTTTATCTTATATATATAATAATAAACCCTTATTTCTCCTGGTCACGCTATAACTAGAGAATAGAGGGAACAATCTCGCTAATTATTTTTTTGTTGTGTTAATTATTGTCAGGAGAAGGTTCTTATGAAAGAAAAACTAAGAAAAGATGAGAGGTTATGCTGAGACCGAAGGCCGAGCCTTCTATGCGAACAAAGTCGCGGTCAGTCTAGTAAATAATGATTTGTTTTGTGAATTTATTCAATTTATCATTAATAGAAAACCAGTCTCAATAGGTCAGTTACTTGTCGGCAGCTATATTGGTTATTTTTTAACTTTAATATGTGCTCATTAACAAGTGATGCAAAGTTTGATTCTTGTATATGCTGCTTCAATGATAATTCATTAGCAAAATATATTGATACTTGGAGTTAAATGCCCTAAATAACGAAAGCCAGAAAAACGGGCTAATGATGAATTACAGTAAAACAAAAATAATGACTAACAGCACTCTGTATAAAGTTTCAATTGATAGCGAAGAAATAGAATACGTAGATCACTATATATATATCGGTAAACTTGTAACTTTCAGCGCTAACAATAATATCGAGGAAATAGACCGCAGAATAAAATTAAGCTGGATAAAGTACTGGAGCCTTAAAGAAATACTTAAGGGAAAGTTTCACTCTAGTCTAAAGAAAACTGTAATGGACACCTGCATTTTACCAAGCTTAACCTATGGTTCCCAAACATGGGTTCACACCAACAAAACCAAACTAAGCATCAGAACCTGCGAAAGGGCGATGGAGAGAAGCATATTGAAAATAAAGAAAAAAGACAAAATTAACAGTAAAACTATCAGGTCTATAACGAATATTGCAGATGCACTCGACTTCAGTCTTAAACAAAAATGGAGATGGGCTGGCCACATAGCACGAATGACCGACAATAGATGGACTAGAGTCACCAAATGGTTGGGCCCACGAGGAAAAAGAAAAGTAGGAAGACCTAAAACGAGATGGGTTGATGATATCCGGAATACAGCAGGACCAAATTGGTTCAACCGAGCCAAAGACAGAAAAATTTGGCAAGAATGGGAGGAGGCCTATACCCGAAAGGGGTCCTTAGCTTAAACTAACAAACCTAATATACACATACTATGTTAAATGTAAAAAAAAGGAAACAATAAAAGGCTTATTATTATTATTACTTGGAGTGACCTGCAGTTACACTCGTTTGGTGATGGATAAGGATGTTGATGAAAATGTATCCTATATGATATACCAGCGATATCTAAATACTAAATTTAATAATATAAAATATAATAAATTTACATTCAGCAGTTTTTGCTTGAAAGAGTCCCATACATACAAACTTTCGCGTTTATAATAATAGTAGGTAGGATTAACATGTTTCTAGTTTCCTGTTAATTTTTAACCCTTTTTTTATTAAGATATCTGCCATAACAACACATTCTGGTTGAAATCTCATAAAGATAATTCAAATCAGGTTTAGTAATAGGGTTCCTTAGTATTGTATGGAACCCATTAATCTAAAGTTCTAGGTATAGTTATCTGTAATACATTTTTACAGTCTGTTGTCTGTTTGAGTGACCGGTTGGCACAGTGGTAGCAACCCCGCCTTCTGCACTGCTGGTCCCGAGTTCAATACCTGATACCTACATTTGTATGCATGAACATGTCTGAGCTGTGCCTGGGTGTAAGTATGTATATCTGCCATCAGGTTAACATAGCACATGCTCTGCCTAGTTTGGGGCCTGAAGACCTTGTGTAGATGTTATAAATAAATAAAAATTACAGGCACATAGAAAAGCTAGTTAGATCAGATTCTTAGTTCATATGTTTCTATGAATTGTGCCTCTATAAAGTCAATATATGTTAAATTATAATTTCATAAACTAACTTTCATAATTAAAATCCATTCTTGGCCAACAGTCTGGTACACAAGTTTTTAAAAATTAACTATATTTTACTACATTATCCATTTCCTTCTTACTCCCTTATTTTCTATTTAGTGTAGGTGTAGATTTAACCATGTTGTAAGTGAAGTGAAGATATTCTTAATTACTTTACAAAATTACAGTTACCTATGTATGATTTCTCATATGCTTTGATATCATCATCTGTAATTTTTTTGAATAATGATCTCCAATAAACAATCCAGTCCCGATTTAGATCAATAGTACATTCATCATCGTCAACAGATTTGGTTTCATCATAAATTGCTCTCTTTTCTTTGTCTGTGAGAACTGCATGTACACCACCGAGTACCTTGAACTTCTCTGTAGCTTCGAGTTTTTGGTCTTCTGGGACGCGGTCGGGGTGAACTTTGAGAGATAACTTATGGTACGCTTTTTTTACTGTAACAGAAACGGTAATTCTTAGAAAACAGGTTGTCGAGTACCATTACAGTTATCAGTATAACCATTTTGCCTCTAGACATGGAAGAGATCTGCAAAATTAGGCAAGCTGATTTGAAAATTCGTAAACAAATCAGACAAACTAAATGATTTTATTGTAACTTATACCTTCTTTGTCCGTAGCGTTTTCCGATATGTTTAATACTTCGTATAGATTTGTAGTATTGTAGTACTTCTCACATAACTTCAGGAGGCTCATTCTGGATATTTTAATTTAATTTTAGGCAAGTTACTGTGACACACATGCAATTCAATTCAAATCACCTGTTCCTCAGACTACAAAGACCGGTTCATTCACTTCGTACATCACAACACCGCACAGGTACGATTTGCGCGCCAAACAGTGTAGCCAACATTAATTTTTTTTTCACCCTAAAAATTACTTGAAAACCCTTTACTTAAAACCCAAGTTTACTAATATTCTCTTTGCCAAGATTACAAAATACGACCAAGTGAAAGTTGGAGTATATCTAAAAGACAAACTAGGTAATGGACAATCTTACTTTGCCGTTCGATCTCAGGACACGGTTATTGTAACAACTGCAAATAATAAGTTTGTAATAGTAAATTTACTTTTTTTTTCGTAATTTAAGTACTAGCTGACCCGCCCGCGGCTTCGCACAGTTCGCACGCTAATATTATGTGGCGGTAAGCGAGAGCGGGAGCTGTATATATTATTGGACATATGTTTTTAAGTTTTACGTGAATCATTAATCGATGAATGATTCGTAAACTGAAGAAAAAAGCGATTCTTCGTAAGAGACAGATTACTTTGTTATTTATGGGCTGTAATATACATAAATATATTTAAAATTATTGTTACAGCGTAGGTTTTTAGCCATAGCATATCGAGAGCTCAGTTTCATATGAGATCGTATAGCATAGACAGATCAAGCTGCCATCTTGTCTTAAATACTTTTGGACTCTACTCCTTTATTATAAGTATAAATATACGGTTTTCAGATACTTTCTTTGGCATATTGTGCTGTAAGACATTGCTTCTTGCCAAATTTCATGGTTCTAGGTAAACGGAAAGTATCCTATATATTTAGATTCTTTTGTAAAATCGCAAAATATACATATTCGATATAATCAGTCCTATCTTTTGATCGCGTTGATTACAAGTTTTGTTGATATTTTCACGACTGAAAAAGTCCGTAGACCCAAATATTTGTCATAAAGTTCTAGTCGATACCTTAACGCGTTTTTGAAAAACAGAGTCTTGTTAGGCAGACAGACAGATAACAAACTTATCATTATAACATAATTTTCTTTTCAGGTACGAAACCCTGAAAAGGGAGTCTAATTTTAAATATACTAAAGTTTAATATGAGAAACAAACACAAAACGAAATATAATATGATAATAATAATTAAAATATGTGACAACATCCACTAACTGTTCAGTCACCAAACTAGGCAGAGCCTGTACTATGGTTACCTAATGACTAGATATACATATGTTTAAGCACATCAGCCCTACAAAAACATGTACATGTACACAAATGTTTGTCCTGCCCGAAAAACGAGTCCGGGATCGGTGGCTCAGAAGGGAAGGTTGCAACCACTGTTCTAACTGGCAATACATGTCGTACATACAACGCAGTTTTATATTATCTTTACAGCAGTTTCATATTACTCCTAAGTGTGTAATAAACACACACAATATAGACAAGACATAAATATGAATATATGACATTTACAATCAATTATATAATATGTTCTGATTGGTATCCTGTCTGTTCGCCGACATTTAAATTATAATATTTCTAATGAATGAATGATTGTGGCTCCGATCCTAGGTTAGGTTATTTTTGTAGGTATTTGGATGGATTGGATGCATTTGGATGTTGGTATATTTCATATATTTCCAACATTTCTACTAATAAATAGTAACTTCGAGTTCATTATTGGTTTTAGTTCATTGTTATTTTTCTATTAATTTAATTTTCCTGCTTCCTCTGTTTCTACTGATTTTGTAACTCATGTATAAAATATCGTATTACCTATGAAAATCTAATCTTATCGCCACATACCATTTAATAAATGAACCTATTAAGGCTCATGGTAAAAGGATCGTAATACGCGGTAAATACGAACACACATAGAACGCACAGAAGTATTATTAAAATTGAACTAAGTACAACCGGGATGATCAGAGAAAACACTTCATCTTGCTCTAGTGTCATGAAAAAAGCACCAAAAAAAGTACCTTAGTGTATGTTTTAAAGTATTTTATTAATTGTCCAGTATTGATGAACTCTAATAATAATATAAAATAATATAGTCTAAAAATACCCCTCAACTTAATTTTTTATCCCTAATAAAACCTCAACATTTTAAAAGTCTTACTGTTTGCTTATTTTACCCCTAAATTTAGGGGAAACCCCCTAAGTTTGTAGCACTGGCGCTAAAAAGATGAACTTTGCTATATTTTATGTGATAGAGACGTCAGTCAAGTTTTGAAGGAGTAGCGCCATCTGATGCAGTGTTCAAAGGAACTTTTGCATTATACAGAGTGCAGGATCAAACCAATGCCTGTTGGGAAAGTCCCTAAATATTGAAGTTATCCAATTCTATTGAAAGTAAACATTTACTTATTTACTTTTAGAAATAAAAACAACTTTCAGTATTCAAAGATTTTTTTAAAGCCAGAGCCGGGAATCGAACCCGACTAATATAGAAATTAAACATTCTGTAATTTTATGATAGATATCGAAAATTTAATTCTTAAGGGACAAGTCTCTAAAAAAACAGGGCATCTAATGTATATAAATATATAATATAACGGGGTATCGCTCTTTCAGTCTTAACAGCTTACAATTATATTGAGAAGAAAATAACAAACCCATATTCATGTAAGATCAACTGTACCGTGAAACATGCCAACATTGCCCCTAAGGGAAACTTTGCCCGAAGAACAATTTATAAGCATCTTGGATTTGCAAAAATTTCAATACTATGGCAACATTTATTAACTTGGTGAAAAATAGGTTACATACTTACATGACAATACTAACTATCGTAGTTGTCGCTAACTGCTAATTTTGTTCAGTAAGTAGTTGTTGGAACTGGTTGAGTGAGGTGCGTATTTTTGCTACCGGACGGTGTCCTGGACGGCAGCGTGCGTGTTGGCCGGCGCTCCCCCCTGGGAGCTCCAAGCGGAGATCCTCGCCGAAGTATACAACTTTGTGGCGGCGCGGAGATCCCGGGGAGACTCTCCGACGTGGGAGGAGGTAACAAGCATGCGGTTGCAGGCGCGGGCTGTCCTGTTGCGGCGGTGGACGGTGGAGGCCATCCGCCCGGTCCTTCAGAGGTGGGTGAGGCGGCGATTCGGGTCGCTGACCTTCCGATTGGTGCAGGTGCTTTCCGGTCACGGATGTTTCGGTAAGTACGTGCACCAAATCGCGAGACGGGAGGCTGCCCCAGCCTGCCACGAATGTGGAGCGCTGGAGGATACGGCGCTCCATACGCTTTCAGCTATAGTTGGCGGAGATCTCTCGCTGCCGAACGTGGTTAACTCTATGCTCGACAGCGAGAGATCGTGGCAGGCAGTGGCCACCTTCTGTGAAGCGGTAATGACGCAGAAGGAGGCCGCGGAGCGGGTCAGAGAGAATGATGCTCGAGCTGACCCGCTCCGGCGCAGACGGACGGGGGAACGGAGGAGGCAGTTCGCACGCCTCCTCCCTCCTCTTTAGTGGGGTCACTGGCGGAGAGTCGGGGGGCTCTTCGCCGGCTTGCACGGCCCTACACGTCTAGGGGATGACCTTGGTGAGCAAAATCATCCCTTCACAGGCGCTGAGGCCCGGTTAAGACCAATCCGGGCCTACCACTGGGGCGAGATGGTGAATGCTAGTGCAACTCTATCTCGCCCCATCTGGCGGAGGACTGCTCACGGGGGGTTTTTAGTGGGTCTGAGCCCCACATACCCCCTTCCGTCAACCCCCGTAGCGGAAGGGAAGTGGACAGCATTTCCCCCCTCAAAAAAAAAAAACAGGTGCGTATTTTTGCGGGCAAAACTTAGCCCAAATTTCAAAGTAAATTCTGCGGGATGGCGAAAACACAGGTTATTTTAGTTTATAACCTGTGTTCGTAAATGAATCATTAAGTACACTAATGCTAGTGTCATTGCGCAAGGTCTTTTAAAATTAAAGTTATGATGATGGGCAAAGTTATGAAGTAATGTTCCGACCGACGATTGACAACATTGCCCGCCATCAAAAAAACTTAGGGTTGGCACATTACGAACGCTTAATTTTTTTTATTATGGCTGTTGCAAAACTTATTTAATTTTAAACATATATAAAGTGTTTAATTAATAACATTCATAGTTGCTCCACATACCTTATATTTTGAACTTTATATTCTCATACTGGGTTATTAAGTACTGAGTAAGTAGTTGCTCCATATACGTTATCATTAGAAATGATTATAAAAATAAGAGCAGGTAAGAATTTCCATCTTTTCACTATTGTTTACTGAAAAAAACTGATGTGATTTTGAAGATTTCATCGTGAAGACATTTCATGTCTTCTCTAGTTATTTAAGAGTAATCGTCAATTTGTGAATCACTCAGACGTTGTTATAGTGATGAACAAATGTGATATTAAAAAATATTTGATGTATTTTGTGATTGCGGGGTGGATTCAGACTAACAGATACCCCAAAACATTGATTTCTGATATAACTTTACCTAAGCATAATAATTTTGAGTAAGTACATTTATAGTTAGGGTGTATAAGTTTAAATTTATAATAGTAGGTAGTTCCAGTTAGTTAGTATGTCCCCTGTTTTTATAACTGGTCGATAGATGTCGCTGCGTGCGATAATGCTGGAATGACATCTCTATTAAACAGTATACAAAGTTTATCTGTGGGTAGTCCTATTCTCTTAAGGTGCGTTCGTTTAGCTTTGAGGGCATTGGTGGCGTTTTCATTGATGGTTCTTTTGTTAAAGCGTTCGTAAAGCTCAAAAACGTTATTTTTGCCACTTTTGCCCATTTCGCCCACACCCTATTTGAACGCTCAACTGTGCATAATACCTAAAATCGTATTATTATGCAGTCAAATACAAAGCTGTCAAAAAACGTTCACAAACAACCATGCTCCGGACGTGGGTCAAAAATTGCACATTTTGGTGGCAAAAATTCCTCTATCATAGCTTTCCGAACGCTGAATAGACATGAACGACATTTTCACCCACAGATTTCCAATTCGAACGCCCCTTGTGAGCGTTTTTAGCGTTATTTTTTGCTAAAAATGCTTACAAAGGGCCTATTCGAACGAACTATTAGTGTATCGGTTCCCTCTCCCGTACCCCTGTCGTAACGTTATACACCTCGCCTGTTGAGTTTCCAGTCTTTACGTAGTACATATAATTGTCTGTGATCTACTTCACGAATGGCAAATCAACAAACCATACGTTTCTATATAAAAAAGAAAACTGAACGTTAGTCCTTCAATACTAATACAATAGGTAGATAGGAAGTAGGTACCGTTTGACAGTTTAGACAGATTGTAAAATAGGGGTAGGGTCAAAAAAATCGGTTAACTACTACAATATCCGATTCATATTAAATGGGACCACACAGGAAGCACCAGCTTTCAAACAAAAAAGTTTGAAAGTAATGAGGTAAATTTAAAAAAAACAGACGAATTGAGTACCTCTTCCTTTTTGGAAGTCGGTAGAAAATACATTCGCGACATTAAATCACCCGCATTATATAGTATATCACCACCACCTTTCACTTATATTCACCACCAGTTCACGAGTCTGGGCGTTTAAAGTACGTCCTCTTTTCGACATTATAATCACTTGCTTAGTTCGGAGTCCAGTATAAAGATTGTCAAAGTAAACGAATATAGAAGAATCAGTTCTGAAAAGTAATAGCGAAGTCACGAATTAGAAACACAATAAAACACACAAAAGTACGCGCTCAATCAATTTTTTTTATAATGGCGTGAGACTGTAAAGATTAAATATATAGTTGGCAGCGTTGTCAGATTTAAAAAATCTGCGTTTTAAGGATATTTGGACACGAACAATTTTGTCTACAAAGATTTATTTAAAATTACATCACCTTACTTTAAAAAAATAAAAAAATACATTTAACAAGTTAACTTATATAAGAATTACTATAGACGCTTAATTTGCAATGGGGTCCCCACATTAAAAAATTGTCTAGTAGGCTCAGTTCAGCGGCTTATGCTGTTAAAAAATTAGACTATTAACTGATGTAGACACAGCTAGAATAGTTTATTTTAGTTATTTCCATAGCGTTATGACTTATGGCATACTGCTTCTACTAATTCCACATTTTGGTACACAACAATTTCTTGCGGGACCAGACATTTTTCCAAGTAGGTTTGAGTCGTTGCTGAGTCCAGTGAGCGTAGCAGGGGCGAGCAATTGTAAGTAGAGTGATCGGAGTCCGTAAACAAATAAAAAGTAGTGTAATTTATCAAAGATATTTATTGAAACACTTTCACTAAAACAAAATTGAAACCGAAAGAAAAGAATTTGAATTTAATGATGGGCATTATAGATTATAGTAAATCGATAATGCTAACTGAACAGCTATTAAGATTTTCAATCGATTATAATATATTTAAAATAATTGACTTGACTTCAAAAATAGATGGTTTTTGTCTATGGTTTCTGTGTTGTGACTAAACTGATTGTCACAATTCTGCGAGTGTCTGTACACGCTAGTGTCATAAACCGTGAGGAATATGTAGGTTGTAGTCTAATATTTATAAGTCAGTAATAAAAAAAAACATCCGTATTTGAAAATCCCTCCTGGTTTTGTATCCGCCTTATATAATGACTAGCTGTGCGCTGCGGGTTCACCCGCGCGGTGATGGATGATTAATCAAATATAGTGTATGTTACTCAGGCATAAATCATATAATAATATAGCTCTCTACTGGTAAAATATATTTTTGAACCGGATGTAGTTATCGCGCTTATCCGTTAAAAACAATCAAATCTTTCCTCTTTATTATAAGTCTAGATAAGCATTAATTAACAGCAAGGTTATGCCTGTAGTAACTTTGTACTAACTAGAAAGGAGTGATACTCGTATATCCGGTATTATTTCAATTCAAACAACCAATACATTATGTATAAATGTATTATTTTTTAACATATTTCGTAGGAAAACCATAATGACTAGTAATAAATTCACCGTTTGCCACGCAGCGAGACAGGCCAGCCGTTAAAAATCGTTTCAGACTCGTCAGGGATAGGTACAACATTTAGGGCTCTTGGGTGAACCCTGTGTCTTTGGTTTACCCTCTTTGGTGATACCCAGTCACAGAAAGGTATTTAGTACTGTTAAACATCCCACTAAACATGAACCTTACAGACTCATTGCTGCAACTTGAATTTAGATCAAATGCGTTACTTGAGCCCGTCACTTCTGCACATGTTTGTGCAACTGAAAAATCTACGTTATGTTTCAACGTTTTTAGCAACGTTTAAAACAAATCTTAATGTGCGAGCAATTGTAAGCTTGCTCGGATTATATTGTATATGTTATATTGTAGGGTAATGAATGGTATACCTACTTAAAAGTTACAATAACTTATAACAACTTCCAAAAATAATGTTTCAGTAAATCTTTAAATGTCAGGTACTTTCAAGCTCGCTGGGACTTGTTTTCTTTGTTGCATAGACGTTGCAGACTTGCAGACATAACTTACAACAGTTCATATGCAACTTTATATGAACTTAGCCTTGCTCAGTGGACTAAACCCGACATCTTCAAATTTTTGACCAACGTTAATCGATTCTTTCTTACGACGCTTCATAGAAACATCACTAACGTAATTATCTATGATCACTAATAATGTTTGACATGTGGTTACGTTCCGTTTCTCGCATAAGTTTTCTTGCTACCACACAATAATTAGTGCATTGCATCTAACAATATTATTTTTCCTAAATACATTAAATAAATAATAGATATAATAATTAAATAAATGTAACATAATTGGTAACATATTTTCATTGTAAAAAAATGTTAAAATGTATGAACTTGTATTTAGTGTCATCTAACTGAAATTTAAATTACTATTACAATTCCCGGTAAACCTACAGTTCTGTCATTTGTTCTAAGTGAACAGCGTGTGCGCAGTTCGCCAGTTCTCTCAAAAAGAATATAACGCTACGCTAGAAGTTCTCTGTTAAAAACTATAATATTCCCTGTGTGTGATTTTATATTTATAGTTTGTGTTGTTATGTAATTGTAGAGCACAAGGGTGTAACTTAAACTTAGGCGGTAAATTTAACTTTATACTACCTTAGTTACTTTTATTTACCTACCTAATTTATTGTCTGTGAATTCCTACGCATAGGTAACACAATAACCGTGGCGGAGGCTACAATCGTGATTTGTGTGTGAATTACCTCGACCGCGACCATAGCTACGAAGAAAATCTCGGCTGGAGCCTAAAATGCGATTGCCGGGGTTTCCTTCGGACGAAGCTGCCGTAATAACTGAGGTCGTCCGGGTCACTCAAAATTTGCCTTGGACGGCGAAGCAGCGGCGAGAGCAGTTTTTGATATACTGCGTTAAAGATGAAAGGATCGCAGTGGTAACAACGGAGCGCCCATGCATCGGCCTGCGAATAAAGCTATTCTGAATCACTTGAAGTTTCTGGAGGTCGTGTCTCTGAGCTTGAGCAAACGCTACAGATGCGTTCGAGCGTTCCCTCGGTATACATCAGCTAAACGTTCGATCACTGAGGACGTCTTGTAAGACAAGACGGTCTGGCACGTCCAATTTGTACAGCTTAATTATAAAGCCGTTGTATCAGAATTTGTCAAACGTTTTCGCTACGTCGAGGAAGATCTTTGGTTTCTTGTTGAAACCACCTAGAATATTCTACGAACGCGGTGCACATCTTGGACGCAAGAGTATTTGGGCCCTAAAGCCAAACTGCTAAACGGGAAGAGGTTATTATTGAACCTAACTTGGGGCACAATGTACCGTTCATAAATGTTCCCCAGAGAGCTGAGGAGACTTATGGGACGGTAACTGGATGGCACGGCTGCCGGTTTGTCTAGTAAAGTTTGTGAAAGTGCAGTTGGTCATAGCCCCATGCTAACTTAAAGATGAGCTAGCGAGACAGATAAGTGTTTCATCACCTTTGTTACTGATACTATCATCGACAGGGGATTTACGTGTCTTGAGATCCTTGATCAGAAACAGTTCCTCGATAATTTTATTGGTACCATGGTGGTACCCGTAAAATCATCCGGTGGCATACCAGGTGGCATACCGGTATTCCAGCCATAGAGTAAATTATATATATGTAGAAAAATTAAATTATATATATGCCTAGAGACCATTGTGTTTTATGAGAAGTCAAATTGAATGGATGTTAAGTTGTAACGTGATTTTATTTTATAATATTTTACTGTGGTTAATGGAATATATGTATAACATATATTTCACCATTTTGCTTACAATTGTATGTTTTGATATGGTCTCGCATTTTTGACATATATATATATATATATATACATAAGACGCTGCCTTTTTATGTGCGTGTTGTTGGACAAGTTCATAATAACAAACCCAAGTCGACGTAGGAAATCAAACGTTTATTTGTAGCATGTCATGTCAGTAGTACTCGTACTAATAGTAGTGTTCATGATGATTCACATTACCTATGTTAACATGGGCGTTGAACATCATTGACATTTAGAAATAAAGTTAGCGAAAGCTTGGCCTTCGACCTCGCCATGAAAGGCTATTTCTATATTTCCTCGTGGTCTCAAAACTCGGCCGCGCTTCGCTTAGAAGCACGCTCGGCCTTCGGCCTCGCTTTGCTTAGAAGCATGCTCGGTTTTTTTTTCATTCGATATTTTCTGATCAAATAGCCTTAAAACATTCAGCCAAGATAATTTTTTTGTATCAAAATTACGACTGTAAATTGTATTTTATTAGACTTTTGACTGGGTTAAGAGAACAAAATTGGGAAAAAGTTTTTTAATGATTGTAAAACCAACTTTTATCCACTCGGTTTATCAATGCGTTGACAAGATCCAGTCAAATACAAAACAGGACTAAGATTGATTCTTGTGATACTCGGCATGAAATTTTATCATCATCCATCACTATGCTGGTTTAACCGCGGGGCGCAGCTAGTATATAACAAAGTTGTTTTAATAGTTCCGCTACACCCGCGATTATGGTAATCAGTGGAAATGATAATAATAGTGAAAAAAGAAGCATACGTGTTTATCCATGACATCGGCAAATATGGACAATTATAATGATTAATGATTGACATATTATAACGGTAGGAATAATGTTATTAAAATAATTAATATGATATAATATTTAAGTATAATTAATTATTAACAATTGAAATTGATAAGAGTTATCCTATTATTTATTAATTTTTGTAATACGCCTGTTGTACGTATTTGCCCCACGTAAATGTGGATATGATCTGTAATTGTATAATTACCAATAAATGTTTATCTGTTATCTATTGTTTAAAATATTTAGCTTATCCCCCCAGCGTGAAGGAATAGCGATGTTTTACCTGCAATTAAAACATTTATTAAACATACTTACCTATTTCGAAACCTAATTATACATGAGAGTAGCGTACTCGACTTCCGTTCCGAACAAGTCATGCTGTGATTGGTCCGCCCGATCTCCTCGCCCAATCAGCGTCGACTCCGCCCTTTCCGCTCTCCTCAAATGTCAACCATCACCCCAGGTAGTGCGCCTAGCGCAACTTTGCTTCATTGGTTTTCTCGTGTTATGCCACCAGACAGGTATAGAAAGTGTTAGGTTTCGAATTAGGTAAGTATGTTTAATAAATGTTTTAATTGCAGGTAAAACATCGCTATTAAACAATTGTACCGTAATTCGAAACCTAATTATACATGAGAGATGTGTTTGTTATCGCCTGGTGGTGATGGTGACGCCAATGTGATAAATCTTTAATAGGTATTGAATGTTCTGACGCCCAGCGGTCCAGGTTTTATTCACAAAACTTTTGTTGTCTGCGTAAGCATGAATTCTAGGTGTAGGAAAATTAGACTACTCATTTTAGTACATGAAACGTCCATTATTTGATTTGTCTGCCAAATCACTGCGAACAAAGAGTAAATAAGGAAGGTACGCCCAATTTCTCAATGGACCTGCTTGCAGACTTGAGGCAAGGTCAATTCATCAATACGTTCCACTAATTATGAGTTTTACCAAATTAGTAACCTTGGCACGTGTTGCTGTTCAAGGTTTATTTATGTGCTGATTGCAACCCATCTTTTAACTCTCGTAATCACTCATGATGTTTTGAATGTGGGGCGGAGCCCCGAGCATTCTCGAATGAGTGAGATATATATATATATATTTATATTTAAATCCCGAGTGTCTGTGTGCTGGACACATTACAACTGTCTGTTTCGTGAGAGTATCTGTTTTAAGACCATAGCAGTGCTAAAGTAGTTTGCAGTTCCGTAATTTAATTCTGGAAAAAAGCTTATAAACTATTGTCATATAGAAATAACGATGGCTACTATGTCCCTTGAATTAGGTAGATAAAAACTATTTTCTTCACAAATGTTCTGAATAAAATTATTGATTTATTAAGGTATCGACTTCCAGGTTGGGGTCGCGGTCGCCTTGGCTAAAATAGTGATTTTAGCTTTAAATATTTATATTTAAGTATTTTTATAATTTCGACTTAAAAATGCATGAGGTAAGTATTCCAGATTTGTGAATTAAGAATATACTAAGGGTCGTTTTAATAAGATTGGTTAAAAATCTTGCAAGATTAGACCACTTGGGTTTTTGTTGGTTTCCTGGGTAATTATCTCACGAAGAATGCTATTTTTTTCCAAGCTAAACTTTCTCCAAGGAGCAGATAAGCCTAAACATTTTCTTGCATTATAGTCGGTTAGATTTTGATACATTCGTACATCTACGAGTACACACTTTTTGTATCATTTCTATCGCACGCGACAATGGTTAGTCACCCATACAGGAAGCCGACCAGTCGGTCGGCATTGTTGGGACTCTGGATAGATTTGATATCGTGAACGGGTAATCCAACGATCTATTTAACAGCGCCTTCATAAAAAAAAAACAATAACTAGCGGTACCAATGTTTGAAAAACATTGAATCGTTTAGAATAAAGCATACCTAATAGCATCGGTAACTGAGTAATCGTGAGGTATAATGCTAATGCGACGACTGTTTCTCACTGTAATTCAGCGATCAGGAAAATTCCTGTTGATTTGTTTTAAATCGGCTAGTATTTCTTATGGTATGCCGGGGGATAAACCCAACCCTACTCTGAAGTTCCAAGTCAGCCGGTGGGCGTAACAGTGACCTTGGGAATCTAATCTGTCGATTGTGCAGAAATTGTGGGCACTCGTAAGCTTGGCGAAAGGCAAAAAGATAGGTCAAAGTCAAAGTCAAAGTCAAAGTCAAAAGTCAAAATCATTTATTCAATTTAGGCATCAAAGACGCACTTATGAACGTCAACTTTTTATTATAATGTACTTTAAAGACTCTACCGCCGCGTTCCAAAATATATAGAACCCACCGAGAAGAAGCTGCAAGAAACTCGGGGCCATTCTTTTTATATGGATGTTTACAATGTTTCTACTTAGGTACTACAAATATTACATTTTATGGGTGGCAGAGAGACAGCTTGCCAGAAGTGGAGTATTCCAAGCATCTTTATCTTCTATATAATGTCGAACTTTATAGTAAGCTTTTTTTATTAAAACGTTTTTTACAGTCAACTTGAATTTGCCCTCTGTGAGCTCAGTTATGTGCTTTGGGGTTTTATTGTAAAAACGCACACAATTTCCTAGGAATGACTTATTAGTCTTCGCAAGTCTAAAACTAGGTACAGCTATCCTATTTGTATTTCTGGTATTAAAAGTGTGGTGATCACTATTTAACTTATATTTATGTAAATTTTTACGAACATACATTATATTTTCAAATACATATAAGGAAGGCAACGTTAATATATTGATTTCATTAAATAAATCTCTCAAAGATTCACGGGGACCCATTTCGTATATAGCTCTAATAGCACGTTTCTGAAGGATAAATATGGTCTCTATATCAGCCGCTGAACCCCATAGTAATATCCCATATGACATTACGCTGTGGAAATATGCAAAATACACTAACCGCGCCGTAGAAGCATCTGTTAGCTCTCTTATTTTACCTACTGCATATGCAGCAGAACTGAGTCTCCCAGAAAGGGCATTTATATGAGGACCCCATTGTAATTTTGCGTCAATTTTAATGCCTAGGAAGACTGTTTCCTTGTCCATTACGAGTTTAATTCCATCAAGCGTAACGTTGGACTCCAAATATGGAACAGTAGGCAAAGAAAACTTTAAACATTTTGTCTTTTTTGAATTCAGAATTAAATTATTAGTTGAGAACCATTTAGAGATACTAGATAGAGCGTTGTTTACTTGAATTAGTGTGCTATCATTCCTATCTACTTTAAAAATCAGAGATGTGTCATCCGCAAATAAAACAATATCACAAAGATCCTTGGCCATAAGTGGCAAGTCGTTAATGTAAACTAAGAACAAAAAAGACCCTAAAATGGACCCTTGTGGAACACCCATTTTAATTATAGATCCTGAAGATGTTACACCATTTATGCCAACCTTTTTCATCCTGTCAGATAAATATGACTCGATGACATCAAGCGCAGCTCCACGAATACCATAATGGAAAAGCTTTCGAATCAGTATACGGTGTTCCACACAATCAAATGCTTTAGAGAGATCACAAAAAACACCAATAGCATCATGTGAGCTCTCCCAAGCCTTTAAGACATACGTCATTAACTTCACACCGACATCCTTAGTTGATTTTGTTTTCGTGAAGCCGAACTGATTTTCGTGCAGTATTGAATGCTCGTTGAAGTGCGCAAAAAGTTGTTTGAGCATAATTTTTTCAAAGATCTTACTCAAAATTGGTAGTATAGATACTGGTCTATAATTTGAGGGGTCTGTTTTCTCTCTATATATAGGTTTATTATTATATAGGTTTCTTGTTTGCCCCACTTTACAAAACTGTGTCTGTTAGTTTTGTAGTAGATCACTGTTTGGCAATACCACTCGGAACAGAGCTTCCAAAATAAATAACTTTTCCATGAGCTGTGAGCTTTGATCTTACTCTAGTTCGTAGTAGGGTTTTAAGAATAACTAATCATTTCTGTGTATATTTTGCAACGAATACGAGGATGCGTAAACGAGGTACTCGCATATATTCACGGTTAATACAATAAGGTTTTGCAGTATTAGTAGTATCTGATGCGTCAGAAGGAATTCAAATTATTATTACAATTATCCCCAGCCTTGCTCAGTGTCGTGTCAGGATTTTTGTGATGCTCGCAAGCGCACATGTTTTTGGGGCACTAAGCTAAAGACAGATTGCAAGCAGATATTTTTGAGTCATTCGTATATAAACTAAAATAGTCTAGAAATAGTCATTGTAAATGAACTGAAGGAAACGGTGATTGTTTGAATCGACCGACAAGTGGTCCAGAGGAAGATCGACCTTGGCCATCCAGTCTACTCTTAGAGAAAGTAGCACGCAATGCTCGATCCAGTCTTCTCTTGGAGAAACTAGCACGCAGTTATGGTTAATCAATCTGAATTTTAAGAGAGCACCGTAGGTACTTGTTCAAGTTTTTCTGATCCCAAAAACGGTCTTGGTGTGCCGTTGCCTTTAAGTCTGAGAATATTGTTAACAGCTTGGAAAAGACTGGTTCCCCATTTTTATGACACCTCGAGTGTGCATTTCGTCAACCACTTTCATTTCAATTTAGTTAGATATTTTGCTGTAACGGTCGCTCGACAAAAGCAATGACAATTTCGTGTATAATGGTAAATAGTAGTTACTTATTATGTTTAGAATGCAGAGCGGAGCTCCGAGCATTCTTCGATGCGTTCGGTAGCTCGACAAAAGCAATGACCGTTTCTTTGTGAACGGTATACAGTACTTATTATGCTTAGAATGCAGAGCGGAGCTCTTAGCATTCTTCGATGCGTTCAGCTTTGTTACGGTAGCTCGACAAAAGCAATGACGTTTTCTTTTTGAACGATACACAGTAGTCACTTATTATGCTTAGAATGTAGAGCGGAGCTCCGAGCATTCTTCGATGCGCTTAACTTTTGTTACGGTCGCTCGACAAATGTAATGATGTTTTGTTTTTGAATGGTACACATTATAGTCACTTATTATGCTTAGAATGTAGAGCGGAGCTCCAAGCATTCTTCGATGAGTTTAACTTTGCTTAATGACCCTCACGAAGGGCTGCTTGTATGCATATTTTATTATTATCACATATCTCGATTCAAACTAAGCCTCTTGAGCTTTTTGAATGGTGTACGGAAGCCATTTATTACGTTTAGAATATAGAGCGGAGCCACAAGACTTTTTCAACGAGTAATTTTTCTTGAGAACCAGTGATTGCAACCTTTTTTGGTAGCTGCCTGGCACGGAAGGGTTTCGAGTCAGAATCTTTTCGTTTTATTTCGTTGCTTCCATATTATGATTTCCTGTCCTATCCCGATGGGATGAGGAGGAATTATGCCTCTTGTCGGGCTGTAAAATTTGTTAGTTACACCGGCAACGCCCTCATGTTAGGTATCGAATATGTCGACCCGGGTTTCAAGCAAAACAAACTCATCTTTGGGTGTGCAGCAGTGACTGCGAACTACAGTTGGCCACTGCAGACGTTGGCGTGTGCTGTGTCACTTTCTAGACTGACCTACTTTGACGTAGCAATGTGGTATCTAGGGTAGTGGCAGTTAGCCCGTGGTGTTCAGAAACTTATCTTGTGATGCATAGTTTTTAGATGTGTTTAATTGCGTTTTGTTTCACCAGAGGTCCAGGCCAATATTTCGTATGTAGGTTGTTATTAATTACATATAGTCCAGGGACTAAAAAGACTAAGATATATTCAAAGATAAGCCAAAACGCGACCTGAGAATATATGTTATTCTACCAGCTCTGCCTAAATAACATCGAATTTTTCAGTTTTGCTACTTTACCTGGTGTGAAAGTGCATGAATATATGTAGAAGTTTTCAGTTGTACATTTTCGTATTAGAATGTGCTTTAACAGATTTTAGTTAATCTGGTACATTAATCAGTCGATTGCATGTCATCTAAGAAGCCATTTAAACTGTTTTAAGTCTGGTTTTGTGGAACTCTTTCATTAACGAGTGAACGACTTCGACTGGTTAAGCAAAGCGTAAAGTAAGCGTAGCGTTTGATTTCATTATGGGGATCACACCATAGCTAATCAACTCATAACATTGGAGATAGAAGTGTTTGAGTTTTATAGTATTGGACATTATTACAATATTGTTCAAAAGGTTGTGGTTCTATGAGCTGTTCTACATAACCTTTATTTTTCTGAAGCATAAACTAAGATTATTACACGCTTTAACCATTTGAAAGTTCAGTGGTTTTAATTTGAGGTGCTCAGTAGGGCTTATCCTCGTTTGATTACCCACACATGTTTGGGTCTACTCAAATCGCAGTACAAGTCAGAATGACTGTAGCTTGGATTGTAATTTACCACGATTATATTATAGTTGATGTAAAATAGTAAGTGTTACTTACGGTTTGGTGATGAGCCGGAGCTAAACTACGAAACTACACTTGAATCCGATACCGTTGGTAGGTTATCATCTTCTTTTTCCTGTTTTTATTTCGCTTCTTCCATCGTTGGGGCTGGACCAGTATAACTATCAATTTAAAGAATCTAAAATTCAACTGAAACATTGTGAAACAGTTAAAATATTTCATTTATATCTAGAACCAGCGGTAGCACTGGCAATAAACAAAAAATAATTAGTATTGAAGCGAACGGTAACACCGTTAAAATATTTTTAGTAAGTATATATAATTGCACATGAACTTACTAGTTGGGTCAGGACTTTACCTGAACTTTCACCAGCATGACGCAGTCAGTAAAGTAAATATTTCGTACTTACGACCGCTCCGGATAAAAATCCAAACGCCAATGAAGCAAAGTTGCGCTAGGCGCACTACCTGGGGTGATGGTTGACATTTGAGGGGAGCGGAAAGGGCGGAGTCGACGCTGATTGGGCGAGGAGATCGGGCGGACCAATCACAGCATGACTTGTTCGGAACGGAAGTCGAGTACGCTACTCTCATGTATAATTAGGTTTCGAATTACGGTACAGTTGTTTAATAACAAACTCACAGGCATACCAACACATACGATTTCGAATTAATTCGATTTCGAGAAACCCAAAAAGTGTTTTCCTATCACTAAATCCGTTTATATTTCAGTTATCCGATAATTAGGGTAAAATATTTCCTATGGCAAGATAGAAGAACTGTGTTGTAATATTGTCAGATCTGGCAGGATGGCCAACCCCAAAAAAATATTTATGACTTCACTTCAAATGTCATTTGTACGAAAACTATCCTTCTGGACCTATGTAAATAGAATTCTGTGGTTAAGTTGTAACGTGATTTTATTTTAAAGTATTCTACTGTGCTTAATTGAATATATATAACATATATTTCATCAGTAGCATGCTCGTGAATGGTATTAAAATATATTATTTTTGGGAAAGGACAGATTAATATAAAAAAAAGATAATTTAAAACGCCAATGATACAGATAGATTTCCTTATAATATCACACTCGATAAGACATCATACAATGAATATATAATAGTCAAGATACAATCCAATGTACACGTCCTACTTTTCCAAAATACCATGAACGTGAAATAACTTCTTGATTCCTTTTCTGTCCCTGTCCGCGTGGTGCGTGGCGAATGTGTTGTTCGCCCCGCGACTCTTACAATGTTGCCAATACCATGAACCAAAATAATTTTGGTATTAGTAATTGTAACCGCTCTCAAGATGACAACATAAGTAACTTATTAAATACCTAATCATGCAATATTTTGACAGTTTAATGCAAAAAGGTTTCTATCTAACTAATATATTATATATATAATATATAACTATTCATTAAGAAGTGACCTAACAGCTCGGCCGTCCTGTTATAAGCGAGTCCCATCACTTTCAAACAAGACTAAAATCATGAACAACAATGAAGGAACAACTAGTTAATTTATTATAATGACAAAATAAACAGTTTATGCGAGATGGATCCTATTTCTTTTATTTATTTTGATGTAATATTCATTTTATCAGAACATATATTTTCAAAATGGTTTATTATTATTAGTTGCAATTATTAAACACATTTTGTTTTACTATTTCCTAATAATATATTTTTTACATTTTACATTTAATAATGAATTAAACTATATTTGGGTGTTCTTATTTGAGACACACACTACTTAGGATTACTGGAGTTATCGGATGACTCTGATTCCAAATTTCTATTGAAAATCGACCAAGGAATTTTATCGGTTGCAACGATAGTTTCAAACTTCTTGCCTTCTTTACAAGTAGGAGGTATGTCTTTAACAAGAAATTTGTTGTTAGGAAGGATTTTGCTACCTACCATCGCGTGGGATCTGTCTCTGTACACGCACGAAGCCTCTTTGATTGCAATGATTGTAAGTACGAGTAATTGTGGTTTTTCTGTGTTTATTGTAATATAACGCATCTTTTACTTGTTGTTCTTTGATCTTTTCTCCTGCATCTTGTCTTATGTTTTCCAAATGCTCCATGGGGGTTCTGTTTAGTATCTCGTTAATAATTTCGCCACGCTTACCTTCCATTCTGCTCATTTTATTATATCCAAACAGCTACTCGGTCGGGCTTTTTTTATGTAGATTTATGTTTTGTCGTGTTGATACCTACTTTTATGACTAAAATGTACTCGTCCTAAGATTTCTCATGTCATCTCCATGGCTAGAAGCTGACACCGCTTAAATATTGCCCTTTTAAATCTTTCTACATGACCATTTGCTCTGGGTCACCTGTCCGTCACAACATTTTGGACGCATGTCCAACTTAAGCATTTAAGTGTATATAATTTGACAAAGTCCTGAAAAATTTGCCAGTGAAACTAGTACCTTATCAGTGATTAGGCGTGTGGGGACTTCAAAATAACTGATGTAGATTTTCATCACCCAAACTGAAGTCACTGATTTCATAATTTTATATTCACGTACTTCGTGAAGCCACTCACTAGCACTAGAAGGTAACAGTTGCCTTTTTTTTAAGTTTACCATAAAGAGCATTGTGGTGGGCACACTCCAAACAAGGCAAAACGTATTTATTCACAAACCTAAATTTATCTTATAGAACCAAATGTTCTTTAATGCGGTGCAACGTCTTTTCGAATCCATGATGTTCAACGTCATCATGGTTTATTTTGAGAATGTACCATCTCACATCGCGGGGTACAAGCCATTTTATTTCTTCACCTACTCACATCCAGTAGACTTTCCCGTTTTTAAACTTGTAGTTTTCACGCACATAGTCTATTTTTAATGTCTCTTATTTTCTCACTCTATTGATCAGCAGTTTGTATCCAGGCCTGATCAATCTGATGTACCGGTAATAGTTCCAATATGAGTTGTTGGCTGAAGGGACTGTGCGGGGTTTCTGCTAATTGCGTCATAGTGTGACTTCCTAGTTCTTGGGCGATATTCTATCCCGCAGTCGTACTCCTGGAGTTGAACTAACCAGCGTGCAATACAGGTAAGAAATCTTGCTTTGCCAGAGTTGGCCGGAGAGCGTTGCAGTCGGCCATAATTTTAGCGGAAACGGCTTAATAAAGTGATCACTGCCAAAGTCTCTAGCTCGTAAGAGTGCAACTTACGTTCATCGATCGTAGTTTTACAATTTTTCAATCATTTTTTCATATTTTTTTGTTACGCTAAATGAGCTCAGGACATTTTCCGAAGTGACTGTGTTCTGCTTCGAGACCTCGTAATTCTCCATCTACATAGACGTCACAATTCATTTGTACCTTTACTACTCGCATCGTGTCATTGGGGACTTCGACGTCAGCAGAGATCATAAGGTTAGATATATTTGGAGGTAATCGCTGGAATTTGATCTCAGTCGAAACTGGGCTTAAGAAGCCATAGTCCTCAACCAGCCAAGTATAATTCAACCATTTCGGTAAGGCCTTGAACTTCCACAGCTGCATGTACAACTCCCAAAGGACGTGTCAAGTTACCCCCACATACCCCTAAGTACAGGTAGGCCTCGACTCGTAGTACCCTGGAGGTTCAGAGACTTTAATTCATTTACCCTGATATTATGGAAGCATTGACTCCTCAAGTCAACGTGGCGGGAAATTGGCGACCCGTTCTCCTTAATATCAAATACCTTGTTCTTCAGAAGTTACTGCGGATACCTGTTTTAGTTTAATGTCATTACCTGAAGTTATGTTCTTTTCGGTGTCGTCACCGCTCTGTTTCTAAAACAGTCGGAAGAGTGATGGCCAATACGGTCACAAATTGTGCATTTAACCAGAGGTTTGTCACATTTAAAGCTTGGGTGATCGATCTCGCTGTAGTCGTAACGGCAACGGCACTTCCACTACAACAAGACCAAGCGAGCGAAGCCGCTGGCGGGTCAGCTAGTAATATTATAAAAAACATTTGTATTTTTGTATGTAATAAACATAAAAACTACGGGGGCGATTTCAAAAATTATTTTGCCGTTAGAGACATTTAGGTACATTGCTACATTTATATTCATATTTTCAAAAAGTCAGGGATCCATAAGAAAACTTCAATAATGTAATCCAATGTGTGGAAAACATACCAAAAACATCCTTATCTCGCTTACGCTGCAGAAACTATTTACCATATAATATTATTCTATGCTATTGACATTAGAGCAAAGTGATGACAGGGGGCCGATTCCACTAACTAAATTTGTTCCAACTGCTTTCGGACCGTAGCTGATTTACACACATCTTATTCTGCTATTGAAAAACAGTGCAGCTGCAGTTACCTACGCCATAGCGATCGAATAACATTTTATATTATGGTAACTCGATAGATGATGAACTCATATTAGTGTTTGAAATTTAACTATTATATAGTAGCGTTTACGTGCCGTTACGTTCCAATTTGTCTACAGAAATAGTAGAATGGTTTTTTGGGTAATTATCGAACGGCAACCAGAGTCGGACTGCAATTGCAGCGGGGTGGATTGTTTAAAGTTGTAAAATAGTAGAATTGCCTCCCAGTTTTATAGAAGATGATAATATCTACAAAGAAGTCCACATTACCATATGTCTAACTATTACAGTTAATACTAATTAATACAGGATTAATACTTTTTCTTTATGAAATATGCAATAGTGACGAAACCAGGCCACATTATTTGTACCTTGGTATTAATCCTTATCTACTAAAATAATAAAGAGGAAAGATAAATTATTGTTTGTTTCTTTATAATGGATATAATACAAGTAAAACTACTTACCTGATTCAAACAATTCTTTCACTAGCGTATGTTACTCATTGCTGGCATAATGTATTATGCCAGCAATGAGTAACATACGCTATATTTTATTCATCCTCATCATCATCCATCACCACGCGGGTGAAACCGCGGAGCGCAGCTAGTCTGCAATCAAGTCTGCAATATCATTATGTGGCACTGTGCCCACCTAAGTACCAGTACAACTATGTCGTCGTCTGATTAAGATCTTGATGATGATCTTGCTTATTTACAACTTTTAAATAGGTATACAAAATGGATGAAAACGTTTTTGGTGGCTAATAGGTACGTGGTTATGAAGATATTAAATAGACATCCTCATAGATTTAAGCTATTTTATAAAAAAAAAAAAAAAAACTTATATTAAAATACGTAGGTACTCGAAAAGTTGAGACCTTATTTACTAGAACAGTAGTCCAGATTTAGGGAACCAGGAATAAAGGAATTAATTTTATATTAAATAATAATAGTAGATCGTCCTTCATTTTGCCAAGGATCATATGCTTGATCCTTAATTTAACTAGGTATCAGCTTACAACAATTTTATTAAGTTTCGTGTCTCGCGTCACTTTATTGCGTTACTAGTGGCACGCCGAGTGGCATGTCAGGCAGTGTCACGCTAGGCCACTCACACAAATAGGCGCTACTCTACTCCATAGTTGTACTTTGAATGTCATGCTAGTGGAAAGTTACATGTCACATCACATGATCTTTATAATACTTTTTTGGCTTCTATATCGATAACAAAGTACACTTGAATTATTTACGATGAATTTTTTTATTAATGTACAGATTTAGGTCAGTTACAGATTAATTGTATGTTTACTGGAGTCACATTATGTAATATTTTGACTATAGTTTAATTTTAATGATATCGCTGATAGGTCATTGCACTATTAAATCTCATTGAAAGCAAAATAAAACCTACTTGGTTACGTTTGACATCCAAAAATACTTGATGTTGACTTGTCAAATTTGAAATTTGCAATCATCTTCACTGTTTGTTGCAATTCATATTTCATGATGTTTAATGTCTAAATGGGTTTTTTAACAATTACATGTGATTACACTAAAAAGTAGTAATTATATTATCTTCGCTACATACCCATTTCTAGTCATGTCCGTAATGAATTCTTCAAAACTAGCTTCCGGCGACAATAGCGTTTCTCTTGCAACGTCTCCAAGATACGAGGAAGATGCGCATGCAGATATTTCAGATAATACTATTCTCCCCAACGAAAACGATGAAGGTGGAGATAACATATCCCGAGAAGAAAACATCACCCCTCAAATGATTGACGATAACGAAGTGAAGCTGAAAGAGCGAATTACTCAATGCAAGAATATTATTGAATCTCTCAAACTTCAACTATCGGAAGAAAAATCTAAATTGATGACAGAAAGGAAAGCTAAAAATTTGGTTGAAACCCCACAACACGTCGCTGGTTATTACAATGCTACACCGCAAGGCCCTGGAAACACGTCCATGTATAGCGCTTGTGTGGAGAGAAAATTATATTGTGATGAAAGTCTAATTGAATACGAGATGCAGCTGCAAAAGTATCAAAATACATTGAATATGGCCCAAAACGAGAAGAAGAATGCTATTCGCAAGCAAATGCTGGCAAAGGCATTTAAGCTGAAACTAATGGAAGTTGAGAACCAGTGTAACATAGAACTGATCCGAGTAAAACAGAGTCTGCAATGTTTAGAGCCATTGCAGATGATCGCTAGTAAATGGAATAACTCAAGTACCGATGATAATAAGTTCGATATCAATAGTTACGAACTCATGCCTAGTTTTTTAGAATTAAAGGCATATTCTGGAACCGATGTGAACAATTATAAAGAGGAGCCGTGTGTTTATGCTAAAGAAGAGTCGGCGCGATCTGAATAAAGTATCTATTGAATATTTTTCTTAAAACTTTATCAATTCAAAATTAAAATATATATATAAATACTTGTACATTTTTACATTTATACTATTATTAATATACATACAGTGGTGGTCATATAATTAAGAACGCTAATTTAAAGGGAAGATTTTTTCAAACTAACAAGTATAACCAATTGCATGTATTTTTTTGTATTTCTCTTGGTATCGCAAAACTTTTCCATACTAGCGGTACATTCATTGATACACATGATTGGCTAAAAAATTCATATATAAACTTTATACATTAGATCTGAGCCTAGTATTACTACTTACTGGCTGGTCACATAATTAAGAACGCTGAATAGTTTATTTTTTTATTCAAATTTAAATAGAGAACACTCTGTTGCTCTGTGGTTCTTGGGCACTATTCGTATAATTTTGGCGCCATTTAGTGCTGTAAACGTCTTAAAGGTGATTGCTTCATATAAAAACAATGGGGAAAAATAAAAGTTGTGATAAATCTAAAAGGGAAGTAATAATAAAACTTCGCGACAAGAATTGGTCATATAAAAAGATAGCCGACCATCTGCAATGCTCAAAAACTATGGTTTTCCACGCTGTGAAGCATTTTGCCATGTATCAAACTACTTCAACAGTTCCCCGTGTACCTAAACAGAGAAAGTCATCTCGTCGAGATGATCGCAATATCGTTCGTTTGGCAAAACAAAATCCTTTTAAAGGGTCTAATGAGCTGAGAAAAGAATATTTTGGTGAAAACAACCCTTCAGCAATCTCGGCACGCACTATTCGAAGGCGTTTGGTAGAAGAAAAGTTGCACGGAAGGATAGCAAGGAAGGTGCCCATGTTGAAACGGTGCCATAGGCAAGCCCGGCTTGCATTTTCAAGAAGGTATGAAAACTGGACAGTTAGTCAGTGGAAAAATGTTCTTTTTTCTGACGAAACAAAAATAAATAGGGTATGTTCTGACGGAAAACGATATGTACGACGCCCTCCGAATAAAGCATTTGACCCAAAATACACAAAAGTGACATTAAAGCATGGTGGGGGAAATGTGAAAATTTGGGGGTGCTTTTCTGGGTATGGTGTTGGACCTGTTAAGTTGATAGAAGGAAACATGGATCAATTCCAATACAAAAATATACTGGAAGAAACAATGTTACCTTATGCTGAAGACGTGCTTCCGGTTATCTGGACATTCCAGCATGACAATGATCCAAAGCATACTGCACGCACAGTTAAGGAATTTCTCACATCGCAATCAGTTTCTGTCTTAGATTGGCCAGCTAACAGCCCAGATTTAAATCCAATAGAGCATCTTTGGTGCGAAGTCAAGAAAAAGGTTTCAGATCGACAGTGTGGCAATTTAAGAGAACTGTACGACGTTTTCTTAGAAGAATGGAACTCTATATCTCTTGCGAAATGTCAAAAATTGATAGAGTCAATGCCTCGCCGGTGTAAAGCAGTAATTAAAAGCCGTGGACATGCTACTAACTATTAATTTTAGTTTAAATGTAATAAATTGTTCTTTTTTTCCTTTACGCACTTCATATTAATGTGATTTATTTAATCTAAGTTTCATATAAAACAACTCTTGAACAGTTTAATAATTCGTTCTTAATTATTTGTCCAGCTTCATTACTATATGAATTTGTTATTATAGAGTATAATTAAATAAAAAATGTTAGCAATTTTATTTTATATTTGTATTCCCCTTTGCTCTATCCATGTGGCTATTTCATAACATACCTAGTTATTTCTAAGAAGGAACACATAAATATACGTGACATGATTTATATTTTAAAAAACATGAACTTTAAATCGTTCTTAATTATATGTCCACCACTGTATATACATTTTAATTTACTAAATATACCTAGAAAGTCGAGAAACATTTGTAGTAGTAGTAGTGATAAAATATAGAATGAGTAGGAAAGAATCTGGTTGTAACAAAATATACTTACTTGATATGTACTTTTATTAGATTAGTTCAATTACTCTAAAGTCTGAACGTCTAATCGTATCTACTTCAGTTCAGTAGGTACTATTATTCAAAACTTAATTAACAAATTACGTTATGTCAACACTAGTAGTAACATACAATACGTTAAATAACTTCATAAATAATTACACATGCGATAGTAATCGAATCAATTACTGAAAAGGGTGTGAAAATCTGATTTCAATAAATCAAAAGCTGAGGAGGACCTCCGCGGTGGACCACACACATCGAGGCACGCGCTTCGAATGCTGCTGACTTTTTATTCTCACCGCTCGCGGGCCGATCGTGTTCGCTCGGCACTCGTCGGCACCCGGTCGGCAGGCTCTGCTGACATCACACACGTCTGCCTGCGCCTGCGCAGGGCTCCGCCGCCGCCCGCTCTCAGTTACGAACTTGAACTTTATTTTAATAAGATTCCAATTTGTCAATTAGAGGGCATCGCGTGAACCAAACTGGTTTGACTTCTTTACACCTCATATCTTTACTTGTTTCATTTAAAAGGTGCTTTTGAATACGTTATTGAAGTTCATGAAACCCTATGTTTAGTACAGTTTTGTATTATAATTTTGCTTGGGTAAGTAATTATGGTTATTGATTTTGGATTCCGAGCCTAAATTATTTTTAAATAGAAGGTAAACTAGCTGCGCCCCGCGGTTTCACCCGCGTAGTGATAGATTATGTCGATGATGACGATGATAAAAAGTACTTTACGATATATTCTTAGAATTACCGAAGATACACATGAAATTTCATAATAATCTGTTTCGGAGGAGTTTAGTAACAAACACTGTGACACGAGAATACTAAATTTTAGATAAACACACATAATTAGCTAAAAGATTAACTTATAAAGCTAGGTATATAAAAGTTTTCCTGTTCAGTATTGAATTTAGTAACCGCGTTAGGCGGAATCTCGTCAAGTAGATAAATATTTTCAAACAGTGTATAGTATAATAATTAATATTCTACGAAAATCACCTATTCGACATTATTCTTAGCAAGGAGTTAGAACTTAACGCAAATAAATGTTAACGATTCTTATTAACTTAGTTGATTCTGTTTATTAAGTCTTGGTAATAAGTCAAACAGCTCATTATCTCGTGTCTGTAAACAATAATAGCAACTGCCCATGCTTAGGCACCTCGTACATTCCGACATACTTTTCTACGAAGGCCACAGAATAAATAATAGTACTCATATATTTGTATAAAGTTTATTGAATTGTTATATGTTTTTTTTATTTCTATGAATTATTGAAAAGAAAGCTTTCATACGCCTGCGGCTCCGTCTGCGCGCATTGTAACTAGCTCACGGGACCATTTTCTCTGAACTCTGAGGAACCTTATGACCTTTCCCGGGCTACAAGCATATGAACATACTATATCGCGATAATATACATTAATTAATAGTAGAATTACACATTTATAAAAGTGTGATTAAATTATGGAGTACGGCTTGCGGATAACATAATCATTCAGAAAATTAAGAAGGTCTATTTGATTTCTTAAGTTTCGTATAGACCTCGCTAGAGTAAGTAAGGGTATGAGCAACATTTAGCTACATGAATACTTTAACGCCATATTTGGCCAATAGTACAATAGATTTCTCAGACATCTACGAGTACCTACTTTTCCAGGAACTGCAACGTGTGTGGTTAAGCTCTCAAAAAAAAACTTTTTTAGCATGTAAGTAGGAACTTCTCATTTTTTATTAAAATTCTTAGACGATCGGTTACATTTTCCGAATAATATGCTAAGCGTCTTTCCGAGCACGATTGCAGAGTTGCTTGAGATGTTTTCTTTGAATCGGCCATTAGACCACATTCCATGTATTTGCAAACGTTTATAATACGTTTATAAACGCAGTACTGTTTTTGGTACGCATCCCGTTGATTATTATCATATTAATTATTTTACTATATCCCTATACCTAAAAAGCCTATTTTGTATATCACTTCAGCTAAATAAATTTTTATTTACCTACTACAAACGTGTTCATCTTCATTTTCTCGATGTTTTATTTGTTTTAATTAAATTGTCTATTAAGCTGGGAGGCATATTACCAGAAGCCTATTCATATTCAACTAAGTGTCTTATGAACCTGTCTATTCAGTACTTTTCTTTTATTGTAAGCTGAGACTCCTCCGGGAGTCATTATGCATCATCATGCCAACAATACCCTGTGTATTCCCTCGTTCTCGCTACTTAGGTATCCTGTTTGCTTTGTTTAGTTAGATGTCTCACTCCCAGCGTCGAGCGACAAGCACCCGTGTGTACGAACCCGAGAGCTTTATGGAAGAGTAAACAGTTTAAAACACTACACTGGGTGTATTGGTCCAGCACTTTCGTCCATTAGCCTTCGCCGACACCTCGGCCGGTCCTTTGTCGAAAATAGTGTTTGTTCTTAGGCGAAGGTGCGGGCGCGACACTCGCATACCACTTGGTACAGTTTGCTTTGCCTGCCTTTAAAGGCTAGTAATCGGCTTGTGGTCCCTGTTTTGTTTGTAGAGGTTCACATTTTTGGGGGAATTTGATGATTGACGTGGGTGTATTATTCGCAGTCTTTTTTTTCTCATTTTCGGGAGAAATTACTTACCTATTATGTGAGAGTTATGTCATTCATATTTGCTCACCAACGTAGGTGTTACATATTTCTCGTGAAGACATCGTAGTGATAAACTATTCAATATATCGCCAACGTAACGTTGTAGATACTGAAAAACATCCCGGTTTCTACAGAGTATGCGGGCTAAAGCAAATATCGAAATAAGTTTAGTTGAAATAATGTTGTGCGTGTGCACTATAAAGTGGTGTTACACCTAGCACCTCAAAATAGTTTATAACAGACCAGCACTTCAGCAGTAAGTATAAGTGCCTAGGTATGCAAAAAACCTTATAAATACAAAATCTTATAAATTCTAACAATATAAAGTATAAACAATTAAAAATTATGTCATTCTAATCCAAACTAGTTTTGTAAATGTTGATGAAACGTATACTACTAGGTACCTATAATTAAGAATACAAAGGTAAAAAAATAACTTTTCACAAGTCACTTAGATGCGGCCATAAAATTATTTTTAGGTATACTTTATAGTAAAATGCTAAAGGTAGTGAGTAATATGGTTTTGTAACCATCCATCCATACCATCGATCTTAAAGGCAGCCAGTTTCTTACTCAACCTCTTGTTTAGGAGTAAGTAGGTAATGCTTTCTTTGGCATCTTGCTTTTAAAGTAATGAGATCAAAAAGGATCCAAGCCACGTGCCGTAATGGACATGTTATTGACATTTGTTCGCCTTAACCCGTTGCTCGCGATTCGCCATATTTGGCCATTAATAAAATAGATTTCGCAGAAATCAACCTACTTTTCTAGGAACTGCAACGTGTGTGGTTAATGGTATCGATGATGTGATGCAACTTATGCATGCTCGCTGTCATTACCATCGCGGTGCAGTCTGCGCGCGTAATCTCGTACTATGAACGATCCCTGGGGTTTGTAGCGTCTCCTTTCTTCTTCTAAGATTTACTTATTCTTATGCGTGTTCACCTTTTGTGCAGTCTTTTTCCACATCTCTGGAGTAGGTAATCCCACAATTACTCCCATAGTTCCAATAACTTCTATCTGTACATAGGTATACTGTTTTGATTGTTATAATAACTTAATAACTAATTTGATACCTATATTTATATCCATAGCCGGCCCGCCAACGGCTTCGCTCGCGTCAAGAAGATCAGTGATACCAACAGCAGCTCCACCTATACCGGGTAGTATTGTGTTTTCAAACCACCCGGGAACCCATTGAAATATAGGTACACAAAAAAATTTCGAGTTAGGCGACAAGCACACGTATACAGAATAATTATATATTATTAAGATTTTATTAATTTTTTGTGAATGTTGACAGATTTTCTGTATACCGAATATACCTATCAATATATAAAAATCAAAATAAATGCATGTTCTGCTCAAAACAAATCATAGTTTTTGAACAAGTAACACGACGGTCCGCGGTGTCAACATCATCCCTATCCGAACCCCGACATTGACAGGATATTTGCTTTCGAAGATTCCTCACTGACGTAAATCCCACGCAACTTTATGAATGAGTTTGGAACTACAATATCCTTAGTTTATTGGGTTATTGAATTGCATGCCATTGTCTCCGTGTCGGTTTATCAGGAGTGGCGCCAAGTTTAGGTAACAGATAACCACGAAGTCGTAAACTTGGTTATTCATGTTGCGTCACTGTCACTTCCTCTCTCCTATAAGTTCTTGGTCGACCTTTTGTTTTAGTACATAACAAATATCTCTAACACCTTTGCGCAAAAAGTATAGGTGTGTCAGATAATATTATTCCTTAAGAAACACCTTTTTATGCAACTGTTATGTAACGCCCTAATCTGTTACTATTGGATTACTATAGATTACCGTAGCATAAGTAGTAATCATCATCATCCATCATCTCAGCCGTAGCCACTGCTGAACATATGCCTCCCCCAAGTAGTAATATATAATAGATATAGCCATTAAATTCCTAGTCCTAGGAGAGCATGAGCCTTGTTTTCTCAGAGAGAGGAGAGTGGACCATGTCTATATGTCATAATTCATACGGTATGCCCAAAGCAGCTTCGTAGATAGGCAGTCTTAGTGTGGAGTATAACGTAAGTATTTATTACTCCCCGAAACTTGCTGATAATGTCCCTAACGCTCACCCATCCAAGTAGCGAACACAATAGCTTGACCTAGTAGAACAATTCAGAACGACATAAGGTAAACTTCGCTGTAAGCACTTGACTACTTAAATCAGTCTAGTATACCCCAGTCACTCAAGAAAACAATAATTTATGAAAATATCTTTGTACATGCCAATTAGTAGGCAACATTTTATTTTCCGCTTTCTACGAGTATAACATCATCCCTTAATGTAATGAAGTATTGAAAATACTCACAAATAACAATGATATCATTGCCATTCTTTCTACAAACTAACAAATAGTCAAGCAACATTGTTACAACATAGTATACCTATGTGGTTAAAGTAGGAAATACGGAACTGAATCCACCTTATCTCGAGTTAACAACACAAAGCTTTATATGATGCGCTCGAGCACGTTGCGTTCACACCCTTTTTGCTCAAAGCCACCACAGGTTCCCATGTGATCAATTCTGGGTATCGATAAGGGTGTACAAGCAAGGACCTGTTGGTTCAATGGCGGTACACTAGTAGAGTAATAGTATCGAAGTCGTTAAGGATTCATCACTAATTAGTTGGTAGGTATACTGTACAATGGTTCTCACGGTCAGCGGATAACTTTGTCTTGCTATTATTTATAAGAGTGTATAGGTACCTTAGGATTACTAGTACTACCTATAGAGCGTAGGTTTCCAAACATTTTTTTCTCAAAACGCGCTACAAATTCGCTATGTGTGCTATGGTTACTTGCCTTGTCGCATACAGACGTAAACATTATAATCCTCTGGTAAAATGTTTCCCCATTAAAACTTGGGTACCTTGTGTTCCATATATTCATTTAAAAGTGTACACTTGCGGTGTTTATAAAATGTATTAAAAAGCAATTAAAGTGAGCCATACAATAAACGGCTTATATTTAGCGCATGTAACCTACTTGGTTTCTATAGGTAGGTACGAGTAGTTATTCTGTGGTAAACCTATAAATTATCAGTTCAGTCGACCGAAAAATAAACCAAACTTTTGCGAATAGGTTATTTTTTCTGAAGACCTACATACAATATAAAACTAAGTAAAAATACAGACCTATATAAATATATAAAATAGGTCGGTGTACTGTACCTATGCTCATCAAGTTTTATATATTAAAGGTGTGACTGTGCATTTCAAACTTCAAAACAGTACTACTTTGATGCAGAAATTAATTTGTGGCGGTGCCACCAACCAATACAGCCTTTAGCACAAGAGTATTCGACTAACTCGGGTTTCCTCGTTAAATACTATTCATACCCCAATAACGGTGAATTGTTTATATCCGTTTTCTCACCCTGGAGTACATGCAATAAAGTACCTAGTTGTGTGAACTAAATTGTTATTTAACACCCACACACAAAAAAAAAAGTTTGTGATCACTGGGATAAGCTGATATAATTTTTTAGATTGAATTTAATCAACAATTTATTAATAAAAGGTTTATATTCGATACTAGCTGAACCGCCAGCGGCATCGCTCGCATGGCGTCGAGGCATACGGTTAATTACAGTTTTAACTATCCCACGGGAACTCTTTAAAATCTATATATATCGGGATCAAAAGTATCCTATATGTTGACCAGGGATATACAGAATAAGCTACCACCATACAAAATTTCATTTAAATCGGTCCAGTCGTTTCGTAGATTAGCCCGTACGATCAGGCAGACAAAGAGCCTAACAGAGAAACAAAAAAATTTATATAATTTGATTTCCTCCTTACATCCCCTCGGTTCGGTTTTTAAATTTTTTTATTGTACTAAAATTCTACCTCTACGGTTTTATTATATGTATAGTGATAATATATCTTTTCCCCTGGCTCGAACACTTGCGGTGATCCTCCTGGGCATGCTAGAATCAACTTATCCAGCATTTCTTGGGTAACCTGTTCTGATCTTGAATAGCGACTTCCCTGAGCTCTGGCACTGTCTGGGGACGTGGCTGACTGTTCCAAACAGCTCGCTTAAGAGCATCCCACGCGTGCTCTATTGGGCTTAAGTCAGGTGAGCTGGCAGGCCAGTCTAACCTTGTCATGTCGTATTCTCGGAGAGCAGCATTGAGTCCTTGAGCTCGATGAGCGAGCGCATTATCATCGACCAGTACAAATTGGTGCCCATGGTTTACTAGGAGTGAACTGACAATTCCATCAATAGTTATATACATGTCTGCTATCATGAAGCGTCGATACGGGATCAAAGGTATTCTAGCTCAAAGCGGTCGCAACCTTTTTTTGATGTACATGTCTCATGCACATGTAACCTACATCTGTACAAATTGTACAATATTATATACAAAAAATGTATTTTCGTACTATAAATCTTGATAAACGACCGTATTTCCTTAGACCTACAATGTTATTTTCTGAAATAAACGTTATTATTATTATTGTCAATCATTGACGTTCATATAGCTGCTTCCTTGATGGCTGCATTAGATAATTAGGTTTTGAGTTTTAACATTACAAATAAATCGATAAAGTACGAATCATCAAATTTGAAATATATATTTCGTCTTAAGAATACCTTGTAAGTGCGCGTATGCAGTTACTAATATTAATAGGATAAGTATACCTTTATCTATCTATATAGATACCTAACTTAAATGAAATATACTTATGTAGAGAATGACAGTGTTGTAGGTAGGACTAGATAAAGTCGGGTAGTCATCGGTAGCGCGTTCGCTGAACCATCGTCCGTTCTTTCGCAAGTAAGTACCAAAGTACGTAAATACATTTTCCCATTGCAGGTCTATGAATCATGAGAACACAGAGGAGCCGATATTAGGGAAACAAAAGCATCGGCACTCGTGTGTGACTTAACTTATGAGTTGATTATGCACTTTATTGTTTAGATGACTTTTCCCCGCGTACAAATAGCCCTTAATAACCGCTCTTTATTATGTAAATGTGCAGATATATTTGCCTTTTCTGGGTCAGAATTGAAAGAGGATCGTTTGTCTTATGGATATATTAGTGAAATCGTAGGTTATGCAGGTGTTTTGAACTTTGCTGGGTTTCTTTCTTATTACAACTGTGAGTCGTTTAGAATTTTGTAGTTCACATTTGTCGTCGTTACGAATTCCAATTGTTATAGTTCATAAAACTACATACTACTTAAGTACTTACCTACCTATACCTACAAACCTTCTGTATAGTTAATTAATTCAGGCTTTATTTTGCAGATATCGATATTAATATTTTATTCTATTTTTTTATTAAATTCTACTATAATAAGCAGATCTATACAGTGTTTTTGTGTAATGCATATCCATTGTCTTCCCGCACTTCTGAATCGTAATTACATATAAAAACACATAGGAAGCCTACTAAATAAACTGCATTTTTTTTTGACACATTTCTATTAAAAAGTGCCATTCGATTCAATGCTTTGGAAACAGACTACGTTGCTTAAAAGCTCGATCAGTAAGGCTACGTTCCGGAAAGCGTCGAAATCACTCGCGGTGTTCAAACGTCATTGATGACGTCACCGAAAACGCTTACGCCACGACCACAACCCTCGCGGTTCGAAGGTGGGTTTACGTGATCATTGCGAGCTGTAACTGTCAACCAAAGGGAACGGCGAACCGGGGTGCGATCTGCTGAGCGTTGACGGCACTTGCCAGAACATACCCTATGTATCCTTTAGGGATGAATATTCGAAACTTGTGAGACCAAACAAAAAATAGTATAAACTGTAAATAGAAACTCAGAGGTTGATGGAAGTGGGACGCGTAAATCCTTCATGTTGAAGAATCATCAGAATATCAGGTTTTCATTAAAACCACCACAAGTATACTACCATCAGATTTATCTCCATCATCGGTCTTTAGAATCTGGGATAAAACTTAAAGTAAAAATAAACAATGCAAATAGCACATTGATCTAGAACGAGTCTCACAAAATAGAGTCGCTTATATATGAGGCAGGTCAAGGGTATTTGTATTCCTCATGATGGGTCTTGACATGGTAAGTCAGAAGAGGTAAGAACAATATCGAAAAGCAACCCAAGAGAAGAAATTACCTGTGTTGGGTAGCTTTTTGAAACCTTTGCAATGCATATCCATTGTCTTCCCGCACTTCTGAATCGTAATTACATATTAAAAAAACACATCGGAAGCCTACTAAATAAACTGCATTTTTTTTGACACATTTCTATTAAAAAGTGCCATTCGATTCAATGCTTTGGAAACAGACTACGTTGCTTAAAAACTCGATCAGTAAGGCTACGTTCCGGAAAGCGTCGACTTCACTCGCGGCGTTCAAACGTCATTGATGACGTCACCGAAAACGCTCACGCCGCGACCACAACCCTCGCGGTTCGAAGGTGGGTTTACGTGATCATTGCGAGCTGTCACTGTCAACCAAAGGGAACGGCGAACCGGGGTGCGATCTGCTGAGCGTTGACGGCGCTTGCCGGAACATACCCTATGTATCCTTTAGGGATGAATATTCGAAACTTGTGAGACCAAACAAAAAATAGTATAAACTGTAAATAGAAACTCAGAGGTTGATGGAAGTGGGACGCGTAAATCCATTATGTTGCAGAACCATCAGAATTTCGGGTTTTCAATAAAACCACCACCAGTATAAACTACCATCAGATTTATCTCCATCATCGGTCTTTAGAATCTGGGATAAAACTAAAGTAAAAATAAACAATGCAAATAGCACATTGATCTAGAACGATTCTCACAAAATGGAGTCGCTCATGAGGCAGCTCAAAGGTATTCGTATTCCTCATGATGAGTCTTTATATAGTTAGTCAGAAGAGGTAAGAACAATATCGAAAAGCAACCCAATAGAAGAAATTACCTGTGTTGGGTAGCTTTTTGAAACCTTTGCAAAGTCTTAACATTGGATGATACGAGTGGTAGAAAGAGGCTAAAATTGCTCAGCTGCATTAGGAGAAGCATATGCCCAGCAGGGAATTATTGAAGGCTGATAGCTATGATGGAACAGAGTGACGAGTAACAAATCTACTATATAAAAATAAGTCGGGTTTTCCTTCCTGACGCTATAACTCCAGAACACACGAACCAATTTCCACGGTTTTGCATTCGTTGGAAAGGTCTCGGGCTCCGTGAGGTTTATAGTAAAGAAAATTCAGGAAAAATTTAAAAAGAAAAGCGGGAAAATCTTTTTTCACATACAGCGCCATCTCTGATACATAGCATGTACTACAAACCAAAATTTTAAGTAGATGGCGCCAAACGAAATGTTACATAAAACGAAGCCATCTGGTGGCGAAACGGAGTTCGCAGGGTTTGCTAGTATTTTTATAATATCTACGTATCTGTAAGTATGAAAGTATGGATGTTGCAAATTTCAACTAGAAAGGTAGATTATGATCTGAAATAACACATCAGCTACATTTCGTCCCGACAGATGTCGGTCAGTCATTTTCCGGACGAGTGAACTGCGGGGCTCAGCTATTCTGTTCATAAAGAGCTATTATGAGACGGTAATGAGACTGAAGTACCTAATTTATATTACAGGTGACTTAGTCATACCACAACTCATATGGTGTTATATTCAATTGCGCACTTGTAACACAGATTTTATAGTAGTTACTTATAATCTACTTTGATTAGTCACTATCGTTGTGATATGAATATAATCGTAGACAGACAGACACAAAAAATATCTGTTAGAATTTAATAAAAATTAACATCATGTCATAAAAACACATTTGATTTGATTTAGTCAAAGTCCCTCACAATCAATGCCCTCTCGCCCAAACGTGCCTATCAGGCTAGCGGCATTCCCGCGTTGTATGGCCAAGGAAATGTTCTGCACAAGATAATGGCCCGACTTAGGATCAAGCGTTCTCTCCTTCAGGCGCCGCCCGAGTTCTTTAATATCTTCTGTTAGATATATATATATATATATTCTGTAAATATTTAATTAAATTAACAGTCCAGTCCTACCGAATATATATATATATTCGGTAGGACTGGACTGTTAATTTAATTAAATATTTACAGCCTCGATCTTCGATGAAGATACTCGTAGTAGGTAGGTCTCGCCTCGATACAGTTATAGATTAGCATATGAAATCGATGCTATGTTTTTACACGTTCCTCCGGCCAATTGTGTAGCAAGCTTCGTTCTTCGGAAGTTACGTTTAGCCTTCGGTCCCGGATGTTGCCTTCAGACAAAAGACCTTAAGCCAAAGAATAAATAATAGTAAGTTATGTCTGTGGAATAAGAACGGGACGGTCTATGAACTGCGACACTAGGGCTGGCTAATTAATTAAAAAATAATAATGGCGAAGTCCATGCAGTCCGGTACCATGCACGCAATATTGTGATAATAGGTACTTTCGAACCTATCATGGTACCATGGTACTTCAACAAGTTATTTCACACTTTTTAGTGTAGATGTCGGCTTTATTTTTAAATAATATTTTTTTCGACCTACTAAATTATGGAACCAAACCACGCATGGTAAGGGCAAATTTAATCTCGATAATAAACACAGTTTTCTCTTGATGTGTTCATTTATTTGTGGAATTATTGTAATTGGCTATTGTTTGTACCATAAAATATGAACATCCCCTTTAGGTCGAACTCCGTACAAAAATGTAATTTTCCTTTCTATAATTCATCATCTTCATCATCTCAGCCGTAGGACGTCCACTGCTGAACATAGCCTCCCTCATGATTTTCCAAAAGGACCAGTTCTATAATTATAAAGCTTGATTTAGCTAAGCAGGCGTTATAATCGATTTATAAATCATATAAAAATTCAGAAGGGTTGAGACATCACTACGGAAGGTAAGTGTTTATAACAAGAAAACAAGCTACATAATAGTTTAATATAACCTAAGTATGGAAATAATTAGCTCACACAATAAATCACATAAAGTTCACCCATTTTGGGCTTGCCGCAATCGGGTAATTTGTACCCATCAGCACTCGCACCGTCAAGACGAATCTAATGACGTTTATTTCTATGGTGTTGAACAGTTAAGTATTTACGAGCGGATATATAAGATCGATATATACATACATCTACTCATACATAAAGGTCAAACACATAAACCTCCTTTAGGGTCTCGCCGCAATCTTGTAAAAACCGGATACCGCTTTTTAGCTTTACTTTAGATAGCGCTTTAGACGGTTGAAACAACTGCAGATATAAATTCAATTCTAAATATAATATGGTGTGGATAGCGTGGATAAATCCGTGAAGGGACACATAGCTAAAACATTCCCTCCATTGTCAGGATACGAATCGTAAGGGGCAGGCAACCCGAAATAACAGAATTGACCTCTAGTACTTACTAAGGCAATTCTACTATTACAATGCCCAACAACTTATCCCACTGCAACTGCAGTTCGACTCCGGTACTCGTTCGATCATTACCCTTCTACTATTTATATAGGTATATATGAATTTCGTTACACACATACATACAAATCTTTCCTCTTTATAATATTAGTATAGATAAAACTAGTTGATTTTTTATATAAGTAAAAAAATGAACAACAATTTTTCGCCACAATCGGGTAAAAACCGGATACCGGCTGTTTAGCTTTACTTTAGATAGCACTTTAGACAGTTGAAACAACTGCAGATATAAATTCAATTCTAAATATAATATGGTGTGGATAGCGTGGATAAATCCGTGAAGGGACACATATCTAAAACATTCCCTCCATTGTCAGGATACGAATCGTAAGAGGCAGGCAACCCGAAATAATAGAATTGACCTCCAGTACTTACGAAGGCAATTCTACTATTTCACTATGTTCAACAACCTATCCCACTGCAGTAAAACTCCAGTACTCGTTCGATCATTACCCAAAAATCCCTTCTACTCTTTATATAGATACGAGAACGTGACGTAAACGTAACGCATCGCTACTTTATAATAAATATATACTAAACACTTATATACACAAATATGAGTTAGAAACGTTTGACGCAGAGATTGACTGTTTTCAAATAGCAGCTTAAGAATATATGTAATCAGCTACGGTTTGATTGCAGTTGGAACAAATTTAGTGGAATGGATTCGGCTCCCAGGAGCCAATTCTATTATATCACAACGTTCGACAATCTATCCCGCTGCAAATGCAGTTCGACTCGTTCTACTGCTGTCGTTCAATAATTAGGTACTCAAAAATCCTAGAGATAAATTATACTATATACGAATTAATATGTGTTAGAGTCGCGTATATTATCAAACGAGTCAACAGAATATAAATTTTTGATCGATCGCTGGCGTCATCAGAAACGTAACTGCAGCTGAGGCCGTAGCACAAACTATTTACGAAAAAGTATTCGTATCGCAAGCTTCAACACGTCACACTCATGCGTCAAACGATGTCTGTGTCACAGTTGCCCTAGATAAATGACAACGTGTACTGTTTCACGTGAACGACACGTTACGTTACACATACGCAGTTATTCGTGCTAGGCCCACAGGACTGTTTTTCGATAGCAGAATAAGAAAACATATAAAAGTCAACGTTCAGCTACAGTTCAATTGCAATTATTTTATATGTATTATGCCACTTGCACGTTCCAGAGTTAGCTTTAATAACTCAGAGTCAACTGCTAAAACGGAGCTTTATTATTATTTTATCTTGCACCATTAAAGGTAAGGAGTAAATCTAAGGTTATTTATTGCAATATTTAACCCAGCATGTGGAGGGGTTAAGTCTTTAACTAGGGTGAGTGAAGTTTTGTGTCCAAAGAAGTTGAAGTTAGTGGAATTGGCCCTGGCAGGCTTCATGAGAAGTTGTCTTAGTGTGTACTATCGCAGGGCCAGATATCCTGCCGCGAAGCATTACTGTGTAAGTGTGTGAAGGGCACTGTAGCAAGTGAAATTAACGGTCGAATGAGACGACTAAACTTGTCTCACGGTGATGAATTCATTGCAGTGCCACGCAACACTTCAGTTCTAAGCTTCGGGTGGCATTGCAGCTGTTATAGACAGGAGTAGTGTTTAACATCATGCCCAAAACTTGCCTGATCGACACAGTATTCTTCGTTACATAGTATAAAATAAATTCGCTTTCCGCATCTGGCTACATCCGAGAACCGCACCAAAGTCCGTCATTGGTTTAGGAACCTTCCTAAACCAATGACGGACTTTGTTGCGGTTTTCACTGTCACTAACAATATCATTTTTAATTAGCCATAAGTATATTAGTTATAGTATTTATGTTTGGTAAGTAGCTGATAGTTTTCCGAAAAAAAAATAACATAAAAATCAAATCAAATCAATTGGATTATTTAACATGGAAGGATTTATGAGGTAGTAATAGTTTTAGGATATAAATAACTAGCTGCTCTCCGCGGTTTCACCCGCGCGGCGATGAATGATGATGATGAATCTTATATAACCTATGTTATTCAGGATTAATGTTGCTTTCCAATGGTGAAAGAATTTTTGAAATCGGTCCAGTACTTTTTGAGCCAATTCGTTACACACATACATACAAATCTTTCCTCTTTATAATATTAGTATAGATAAAACTAGTTGATTTTTTATATAAGTAAAAAATTAACAACAATTTTTCATCTATTTTTATTATATTACTAACTGGTGCCCGCGACTACGTTTGCGCAGGATTAGTAATTCGAGTAGCTTATTATATTCTCCAAGGCCATATCTATCTTTATACCAAAATGTCATAAAATATGTACATGGTCAAACGCAATTGCTATAATAGCATTATAAGAGTAACTTTAAATAATTAGTTTATAATCAGTAAACATTAATAATACAGGACTTACGTACATACAAATATAAAATTAATCACTATGGAAAAACTGTCATTACGTTTCATCACCCTTGACGGCATTTGTGTTACATTTCATCACCCTTGACGGTGGCCGAGCACGTCTAGTGTATCGAGCTGTCATATTGACATGGCTTTTGACTTTTGACTATCCTTACTTTCCGAGTCGCGTCAACACTGCTTTAGCGATATTATCACTATTTTCCATTCCAATTCAATGTCGCGATTTTGACAGGTGAGATGTGTCAGTCATTCGGAATGGGTTAAAATCACGCTCACGTTGCTCACGGTATGGAATACACGCACACACAGACCGATGCTAGCTATCGCATCACGCACACATCAACAAACTGTCATTTTTGACGGACTGCTCACTTTCAGTTTGCAGCGTAGCCGTTGAAATCGCAAAATGGCGTCCTTGGTGACGTAATCCATGACATCACATAATATAGTTCCACGTTGTTACGCTTTCGTTGATTGGGAATGGTGATCACAGCGCTAAAAGTGATTTTAACGCATGAAAGTAAGGTAAGCTATCAGAAACTGACACAAACTTTGACAGAACAGTCATCATTACGATCTCGATGTAAGCGGGGATCTTATTATTTTGTCTATATGCTGTTCTCAAGGATATTACGCTTTTTCACCCGCGTGGTGATCGGTGAGATGATGATGAAAAGTACCCTATGTGTTAATCCAGCGCCTCATCTACCTCCATATCTAATATCATCAAAATTGCCCCCGCCGTTTGAGCATGAAAGAGTAACAAAGATCCACACATCCATACTCACAGACTTTCGCGTTTATAATATCATAGATTAATATTATTAATCTATGATATTATTAAGTAGGATATAATGGTACCTACGTTTTGACAGTAAGTATTAAAACCCTTATTAAAACCCGTGATTTGAACTGTTACAGTATTGTGATAAAAGTGGCATGTCATTATTTACTTATCTATGATTTCAGGGTTTTACCGACACCATGTTACCAGTTTTCGCCCTGTCATGGGTTTACCGATACATACGTAGGTACTACTATGATGATTAAGGTAGGTATTAACTATTTACTCACGATCGTCCTACAAATTCACAAATAAAAAAACTGCTTTTACCAATATACAAGTGAATAATGTTAGCGTAAAATCCCAGCCTACAAAACTCCTCAGTATGTTTGCTATAAATCAGCTGTAATATTTACGTTTCTTGACTAACTAACCGCCGATCACGACTCCTAATACGTAATTATGTATAGAAATTTCCGGGAAAATAGTTATTATTAATTTTAAGGTATATTTGCCTGTAATTTCCAATCATTTGAACTGGATAAGGAATAAAATCAAATAAAACGTTAAAGAGTGTAGCAGGATACCTGGACTGGCCTGGACTTCGAAACTATGACTAAACTATGCCTTATATAGGATGTTTACAATGTTTAAAATTTCAATCCATTTATGTTATATGTACCTACCGTGTATACCTACTTTCATATGCATTTAGTAAAACACTTTTATTTTGAAACTACACTTTTACTTTTATTTACTTGTATAGATGTGCTAATCACCCACCCATCCGTAATTCTGTTACATCGTAGACCACGTAGTTTTACAATTAGTATATACAATTAAAATTGTATAACGTGTTCTGTAAAATTATTACTGAACTTTTAGTTGTCTAATTCAAAAATGACTCCTATTTCTAAACTATTTATTCATTCTATGTCAAATAAAAAGTAGTACACAGAATAAACTATGTTTTACATTATTATCCTGCACTTTTTGTATGTTCGGCCGGTCCCAATAATCTATCTATCGCCGGTTTACCTTACTAGAGTTAGATATTTGACACTATTTGTATGAACGTTATGTCAAATTTCTATCGGTAGTAAGGAAAACCGTGGATAGATAGATTATTGGGATCCTCCATAAATTATTTCACGTTTTCACATGTTTCTATTCTGTTTTGACACGTGTCAAATGTATACTATTTTTTTTTGTAAATAACTAGTATTTAAATTGTTTATGGGTTAAAACGGAGTTTAGCTGCTACTTACATTACCTTTACGCGCAAAGCGTTTCGCTTTCAGATTCATCTTACTTTTACTATGATTTACATTATTGTATTCATGGACTTAACACATGACATATTTTATTGTCGAAATATCGGGAGCTCATTAAAATAATAACCACGGTTTTCATCCCGTAAGTAGCAATATGTTTATATTTTATTGTATTGTAATTAGCACGTTTATGTCTTTATTTGCGTGAAATACATGTATTTGAATTTGAATTTTGAATATGATGATGCGCACTACCAAGGAAACATGTTATAGCCAGAATCTGTGTTCCCGCTAAGTTTTAAAGTCACGACTGAACGCAACCGCATGGTACCTACATTTATCACCACATTTATGTCAGGTTTTTGGAATAAAAAGTGTGTATTAAATTTAAATACATGTAATACAATAAGTATACATATATTTTACGGCTAAGTTTCCTGAAGCTGTGAAAGGACTAGTGATGAGAGACAAGCGCAGCGAGTAGCGGGTTTCTGCAGAAGTGGTAGCGAGCGGCCGTAGCGACGGCGACGACGTTTCGGGCGGCTAGCAAGGGATGCAGCCTCGGGCCGGTGGTGGACGGGCGTCCGGAGCCGCTCTCAGTGTCGCTCAGATCGCGGCGCGCGTTGGTCGTGCGTCGAACGCGTGTGGAGTGATGTCTGCGAGATGAGGCTGTCGCTGGTGCTACTGTGGCTGGGTGCGGTGGCGGCCTGCGGCCCGGGCCGTGGCTTCACCCGTCGCACGGGCGGGCGCCGCATCACACCGCTCGTCTACGGCCAGCATGACCCCAACTACAGTGAGAACAGGAACACCGCCAGCGGCCCTCCCGAGGGCCGCATCACCAGAGACGACGAGAGGTTCAAAGACTTAGTGCCCAATTATAATCCGGACATCGATTTCAAGGATGACGAAGGAACCGGTGCCGATCGTCTCATGACTCAGGTGAGTTTTCAGTGTGAGCGTTTTCTTTATAACGGATGCATTTTCCGCAATTTATGATTTCTGAAGATTCGAACCGACTGGAACGATTTCGCTCGAGATGCGCTCGCAGAATCATTGTTTTGTAGAAAGAAGCTGAGACTAAAAACAATAGCTCCCATGAGGAGTCCGTTGTTATGAAAACAGCTCAGTGTGCGGACAGGAACAATCGTCCGAGTAAACATAAGACTGTGGAACAATGAGCACAAATTGCGGGCGTTACGGTAGCTTCGTAGCGAGTGTTTCGATTGTAGACCTGCAATTACGCAGGCTTTGTCAACAAATATTTTGACTCTGTGACTAATGGATGAATGATGAATTCTTTTCAATTTTGATGTCAGTTTCGTTGAATATATGGCCGCTATAAAAGTTGGTGTCGAAGGCATTCAGCGTCGTGCGTTGTCATTCGCGAAGCTTTGTATCAATCTATAGAATTTACGGGAAACTTAATATTGTTGAGGGTTGTTGCATTGTTTCGGGTTTTTTTCAATTTTTTTTGGTGTTGCATCTTTAACGTTTGTGTCTTTTTACATACATTGCAATACATTAACATGCTTAATTAAGTTGGGATGAATAGAACCATGTTCAAGTTATTTTTGCAACTACCTACACTCGCGTGCATTCTTTGAATTCTCGTGCGCGAAACTATCAAAGATAACACCGTAATTTTGGGAATCAATATATTGCTCAACATGTTCGTAAATAAATCGGCGGCGTTGTTTAGCTTATCTGTTCTGTTCATGGACCGCTTGGAAGTACTGTTATAGCAAGATTATTTTTTAATGCATTTACTATATTATTTAGGTTTGTTGTGAAGTTAAATAAGCGTTTTACCTATGGATGTCACAGAACACTAAAGTTAATAGAACAGGTGATTAAGGAGATTACGCATCGTATTTGCATTACATTAATAAAGTAGTGAATAAGATGGCATGCCGAACTTGCAGAGCAGCTCAGACATTAAAAAAGTGCCTATTTCAACTATTATTTCTGCATGTGGTTAGTATGGCTTTCAAATACTTTGAGTCGCGTTTTTCATACAATATTCAAGTATATGAGACAAGTTATTAATTGGTTTTACTGTGTCACAGATGATTTATAAGTCACTGCGGCAAACTGTCAATTTAGCTAGTACCTATTTGTAATCTGTAATTTTGCTCGCACTTCCGATGGAACATATTTTTGTCAATTAGTAAAAAAATGGTTGCCTTTTGTATCGTCCATTTTAGTATTCTAACTTTGCCCCAAATGTTCCGTTCCGTAGGACTACCCAATATATCATACTTAATATTATAAAGAGGAAAGATTTGTATGTAAGTATGTTTGTAACGAATTGGCTCAAAAAGTACTGGACCGTTTTCAAAAATTCTTTCACCATTGGAAAGCTACATTCACGCTGAGTAACATAGGCTATATAAGATTCATCATCATCAGCATCATCCATGACCGCGCGGGTGAAACCGCGGAGAGCAGCTACTGTATCTATAAAGTATCTCAAGAAAAATACGTTTGTCTCTCAATTTTTCCACCGACTTCCAAAAAAGGAGGAGGTACTCAATTCGACTATTTTTTATATGTTTTTACCTCATAACTTCTGATTGGGTGAACCGATTCTCAAATTTTTTTGTTTGAAAGCTGGTGCTTCCCGTGTGGTCCCATTTAAATTTCATCAAATTCGGTTCAGTCGTCTTGAGTTACACTCCAATAACTGATTTTTACCGAAGTAATAGAATGGAAGTCGGTATTAAATTTTTCAAATTGCACTTGTTTTGTTATTATTGCCATAATAACGGCCAAAAGGATACACACACAGACACATACATAGAAAGAGTCATACAGCTAAACAGATAGATAGATAGGGAGCCTAAAAATCTTATTTTCGTGCCCGTTTAAAATTAGCATGCTATTGTTGTATCTTGCAGAGATTTCAAGATACAAACGCAGCCATACTACTACTATACTATATTACTACTGTAACATACCTATAGGTACTATATACATTTAAACTGTTGAGCGTCTTTACTAGATCACTCATGTATTTATGCTTGAGGCAGTAATAACATATTTTGTAAGTACACCTTGTAGGTACACCTATGGATCATCGGTGTTACCTACACCAGCGATGATCCATCCTACTAATAATGGCTGTGACTAGACTTAGACTTGACTTACTCGTAGATAGGCATACAGTACACATAATGCACCTAGCTTTTTAATTTACCTAGCAGGTTCAAACAGTAAACACAGATGTTGGAAAAACCGTTGTATTTTTTTAATATATGCCATTATTTGTTCGCGTATTGAGAATTTGAGAATTATTGACGCATCTATCAGCACCGTAATAATAGAGTTTGCATGAGTAATTGACAAACTCGATCGGCAAATAAGTACATAACGTATCTTGCTCATAATGAAAGAAACTGCCTAAATATATTAGCTAGTAACTTTGCCTCCGATTCGAAGGACTCTTTTGTGTAGTGAATCCGACAGGAGACGATGCGGTCATACTAACTAGGTACTTAGACTGATGCCCGACTTAACCCTTTGCGTCCCAGAGATGTAAATATACGTCGGTTTCAATCATAAATCTTTTGTTTTAATTATCGCGGTATAGGAAGGATTAGTTATCAAGAAAATAAGAAAGATGGGAAGTTATGGCGAGACCGAATGCCGAGCCTACTATACACCAACGAAGTCGCAGGCAGTCGCTAGTAATTATATAATTTAAGTTAATTACAATTATTGTAATTAACCTTTTTTCCTTTTTTGGCCATGACTCGATTAGTGCATTGTGCCATATTTCTTCATTATAAATCTTCGAGCATTTATCCAGCAATATTTCAGCTATCTTCTAAAGTACGAGTTAATGCTATATATATATATATATATATATATATATATATATATATATATATATATGCTATAGTAGATCAGACATTCTAAAAGTGCCTACTTGAACTATTCTGTCTGCAAGTTGATAATATGTCGTAATAAAGGATTTCAAATACTTACGGTTGCGTTTTTAAACATATTTTTAAGTATATGATATCTAGTTCGATGTTTAATAAGATGTGAATATACAGCTGTCATTTTAAACATTATTGCTTAAAAAAAACGTTGAATATGCCTATTTTTAGAACATTATATAACAATTGACAGTTTATTTATTTGGATTAGTTATATTATTTGCTGAAATTCATCCCACGATCTGACACGATATCTTTTCGTGACAGATAGAAATACAGGCTGGATACATATACCTATAAAGTGTAGGCTCGGTGATATATTGATAAAATAATAGATATATATGTATCTTCTAGGCGAGCACCTCATCATCGACCGCATCGTCATTTAACAGGGACTTTATTCGCTATGACAATTCAAACGCGCCGTGTCGTGATGATATCTTCAAGGAATAACCGTGAAATCAGTGTAATTTTGCGATCATTTCTTGAACATGTCGTAACACACCACGTTACTTGTTCAATAGTCATATCAGAGCCCAGGGCCCCGTTTCATAAAGCTACAAGTAACAATAATTGTTACTGGCCCAGGTGTGATAGTATTCAAAAGTAAGCCTGTATAAAACGCCTTATAGTACGGAACCTAACAAGTTCCGTCTACGATATATACCTCGTATTTGGTAGGTACTGACAGAAATGTACCAATTTTTTCCATCAAGATATGGCGCAGTCAGACTGTGACGTTAAAAACTACTCATATGTGAAGTGGTCTATCTGCATATGGTACCCGTACCGGAAACTAAAATCTAATTCAAAGTAAAATATACCCATAAGTTGTCTTTTATACTTACATACTTTTATAAGTAAAGTAAGTAAGTAAAAATGTAACGGACCGCTGTCTGTACATGGAAGATGTATGAGAAAAAATGTTAGACTTTATAAACATAAATAGAAAGAAAAAAAATATTGTAAGAATTTTGTCTGATTGTTTGTTTATCTGTTTGTGCACGTTAATCTCAGAAACGGCTTATCAGATTTAGATGTGGTTTTCACTTATATATTGTGGTGGTGTGTTTCACGTAACATTTAGTAGTAGTATTACATTTTTTAAAGCACTAACGCCTGCTTTAGTGATCTCAAACATTGAAATTTATCGAGTGAAAAATTCAGCTCTCGGACGGGATTCGAACCCGCGTCTTCTTACTCTCCGTGTCAGACGCCATTGCCCAACTAGGCCACCGAGGTTCTGGTCCGAGCATTGAATTTTAACTCTCTATCTGACTAACCGTCTTACGAGGACGGAGCGACATCTATTAAACAGCTTTGACGGTACCATCCAACCGAAAGAAGCATTATTTAGAAATACTTAAACTTACGTATTGACATCGCAACCCTATTTTTATAGTATTACTTTTTTTAAAGCACTGTATTTACAGTAAGACCAAGCGAGCGAAGCCGCTGGCGGGTTCACTAGTATATTATGTGTGTGCATAACTAGTATATTAATTTACCTACATAATATACCTACATTAATTAGTATATTATGTGTGTATCTCAAGGTTTTATTCTAATTCCTTAGGTATTATAGGTATTCTACGATTTGCTTTTATTTGTGTGTTTTACCTGACTACTACTATGGACGGCTAGTCTATTCCTTTTATTGATGTAAGAATTATAATTTATTATTTTAAAACCACATAGTAATTCTGGGTATTGGTATTTGGTATTTCTGCGAAAGGACAAGTGTAATTAAAACATCTTTACCTACAGATAATAAAATTGAAGTGTCTGTTTGTAATTCTAAATTAACAGCCTTTAAATAAATGTATATTAAAGTATATATGGTACTTACATAAAACAAACAATTTAAAACATTTTTGTCTGTCTGTCGGTTTATTCCAACTAATCTCTGAAACGGGTTGAACGATTTTAACGGGACTTTCACTAGCAGACATCTGGTATTAGTAACTTGGGCTTATTTCATCATCATCATCATCATCCATGACCACGCGGAGCGCAGCTAATAAAAGTTAAATATCTATCTTGCCCTTGGGTTTTAGCTGCCTTTCAACGCTTTACTAACAATTTCGACAATTTAATATTTTCAATACAATTTATAAGGTTTTTTCTTCTAGTACTTCTGGTGAATTTCTATGAGTGTAAATGATCTGTAAGTACTTGAACCTTTTCGAATGTTTGTGTTTGGGGCAAGTGATGAATTTCAAAGTTGGTTGATTGACGTAACATGTGAAGGAACACTTTGAACTTTCAGATAAACATAGTTTTAGTGGCGTCTAATTATAGCGGCGGGCTTACGAAGGATATGGGTTACAAACTGACCTACATCGATCAGGAAGTAGTGGAGCCATCAATGGCGAATCTATGTTTGTTTGTCAACACGCGCGTGTGTTTGGCGATCCATTAGAGCGAGATCGCGTGGACAAACCACCGCGTGTTTCATATCTACGTAATACTATTACATAATACTTTTATTGTACTAATATTATAAACGAAAAGCGGACACAAAAATCATAAAAATTAACAGCTACCTGCGCCCCGCGGTTTCATACTCGTGGTGCTGGATGATGATGATGAAAAGAATCCTTTCCTCGAAAAATTACAAATCGAAAAACACAAAAATCATAAAAATTGGTCCAATTGTTCCTGAGTTATAAATGGTGTAACGAACACGACTTTGTTTTATATATATTTATTACTAGTTTATGCCTGCGTATTCGTCCACTTGAAATAAACTTATATAGCAATAGCTCCAAAACTATACCCATTGAACCGGTATATGTGTTAGTATATTATGTATAACCTATGTGTTAACCTTGGGGTAGAAGCTAACTCGATTACAAATCCATTGAGCCGCTTAAAAAGTAACAAACATACACACACATTCGCATCCCCACTCACAAACTTTCGCATAATAAAATAATTATAATATTAGTGTGATTGATTGCTTATAAAGCTCACATCCTTTAATTATCCGCATAAAAAAGAACATATTATATTCAGAGGCGGTGTGTTAGTTACACTGCAAACCCGTAATTTGTCCTTGCATGTAATACGATAGGTTCATCCTGCCCACAAATGAAACTCTATTTCTTGCATTAGCATTCGTCATGAAAATCGATTGTGACATGTTTACCGAACTCGCTACTATTTCGGTTCGCATCGTACACTGCAAACTTAGTCGATTGGGATGTCAATCGGTTGTAAGTCTTGCGACTACCGAGTCGGTTAGCTCAGCACTCTAGACACGATGTTTACACTCACGGTTCCAAACTGAAACTCGTTCCACGATTATGTCATCATATTTCAATCCCACATAACCCAAATCCTGAAATAGTGGTTCCAACGAAAGTTGCCATTGTACGCCGCGCCATTCGCAAAGAATGACTCAAATGTATGAACAAATTGTATAGCAAATATTTTAATGAGTGTAAGTACGTAGGTATCTTTCCGTGGAATCCAGTTATATGCAGATAATAATCGGAGGGCTGCGAGGCAGAGGTAGAAGCGATGCGGCGGCGGCGTGGTCACACATGTGTGCGTGGAAGAAAGGCCGGCGCGAATCCGCCGGTGGAGATGTTATGTGCTCGCCCCAGGCAGCACATAGCCCGGCCGAGCTCAGCAGCCTTGCATTCGTAAAAATCTTCAAACCGGTTTGATGCGCCTCCATTACTTTCTTTCTGCCTCCACCGAGCCTCCCATTTAACTCGGGCCCACTTTTTATCAGGAATCGGTATCTCCGTCTAATAGTATTATTTATTTCTCATAAATAAAAGGGAATATAAGTAAAGCTAATGCGCACGGGAAGCGGTACGTTACATGCCAGATGCTTCACAGATAAATGCCTGATGCTCTTCCGTCGGTTGTTGTGTTGCGTAACCTGGTGACAGCCGGGATTTAATGTCTCTCCAACAGGCCTGTAATCTTTATTTACAAACAATTGCTAGCATGTAGGTTCATCTACATAACACATTATATTCTAAACCCAGGTTCAGCAACGTGACATTCACCTGGTTGCAATACCTATGCTACTTGCTCGGTGCCAAAGCGACTGCGGTCTCGAATCCTATTATTTATTTTTAAACCAAAGCAAGCAGATGTGCCGCTTTACCATTAAGAGGCAAAATATAACTTTTTCCATTGTAAAGACTACCTCCATTGACTGGTTGGCTAGTCTTGCAACCGCAAAATAGGAATCCGACCGTATTGTGTCGGCGCTCGTTCGATTCCAATCGGAATTACAAGTTTATGTAAGTTTTTATTTAATATTTTATATCCCTGAACGCAAATAAGGTTTGGATGTGTGAGGGGGTGCGGGAGGTGTGCGGGGTCGAGGGACATAAATATCTCGGTGATTTATGGACAAGGCAGTTGCCCGATAGGTCAGCATTATTCAATTTCGTATTTGAGGCTCGAGTTACAGTGAGCTTTTACTGCGTGTGCGCAGATAGCACATCTATGGACACGCACACTCGCATACGTTCACACTATACTTACATAAGTTTTCATTTTAAATTTCTACACACTAAATTCATTCGAGATTGCTCTTTAAATGTGTGACCACTCAATTAAATATAGCAAACAACGTGACGATTAAAAGATCATCAGTTTTTTATTTGTGAAAAGAAAGTATACCTAAACTAATTTAGATATAATCAGAAACCTTAGACTCGAGTGTATAAATATAACGTTTCCCAGACATAAGTAACTGAGTAGGTAGAAAATCAAATAAACACTTTATATGATGCCATAGCTTCAAAGCCACTTAATTATCGATTGTTAATATTGATTTTGTTTCATTGCCTGTTGATACGCTAAAGTGGTTTAATTTGTTAGCAGCAAAGACACCGCCGCCCAAATTAGATACTTTTTGGCTTATTAGTGCAGGAAAAATAAACCGGCCAAGCGCAGATCCAACATGCTAATCATTAAGGTTCTGTTGGTATAAAAGAAACGAATATGCATTTCCAGATACATTCAACTTTACAAAAAAAAACAAAGAAGATACACTAATTAAATTGAAAGTAATATACAGTACACAACACTAACAATAGAAACTTAAACCTTATATTTTTTTGTATAGTTCTTTGTATAATTCATCTTTTCGTATAAAAATCATGTTAAAGGAGATTAAGCACAAGTAAAATAAATACATATAAATAAAATTATAATAGTTCAGAAACCGTTGCACGAATAATTCGTGAAAAAGTATTCGTATCGTAAACTTAAACAAATGAAATAAGCGCCGCGCTTTTTTTTACAAAACTGAGATTTGTCTTTATCACAGTTAAGATCAATGATAGTTTTTACTAAACTCAACCATGTTACGTCAATTGTACGATTACGACACACTTACGCAAATTTACATGGTACACACATATGGGGTTAGATCGTCGATCAGTATTATTCTCACGAATAATTTGCGTAAAAGTATTCATATCGTCAACATTTGAAAGCACGCCGGTCTTCGTGGTTATAACAATTAGTTATCTGTGCAACAGTTGTGTTAGATATACGATAGATTGTACCGAATTCAATTGTTTTATGCAAACGATACGATTGCGTTACACTAACGCAATTATTCGTGCTAATCCCCCTGGGCTTGGGATTACGGCATAAGTAAAATCGTGGCGAATTCCACAGTATTGTTGGTGCTGTAGTGTTGGCGCAGATATCCTCTTAAACCATTTGCTATTCTAGTGTGTTAACATCTTCGACCATCACTGAGTGAGGTACTGGACAAACTCTAACCTATTAATTAAAAAAGAAACATGTCTTTGGTCAGCAATAGTATTTTTTAAACTTTCGCGATTTGAACACATAGTTATATTATATAATATAGAAAAGTCAAAGAGTCAGAGAGACAGTAGTATGAATAAAGAATATTCATACTGATGATCGTAACAAAATTTGGCAATAAAATATATTACATGCTGGCAAGGACATAGGATACTTTCATTTTCATCATAATCCATCACCAGGGGGGTGAAAGTATACTATAATATACCTAGTATGTAATAAATTCAAAAGTATGCATGTTTTAAGGAAGGCTTTTTTGATGGCAAAACTGCTGAGTCAATTTAGCTGAAATTTTCAGCAAAGGTAAAACATATTTTTTATCTCGGATTTCCCTATGAGATGTATATGTTCTGCACATACACTGGATGCAGTCACTGTAATAATTAATAAATGTAACATTATATCGAAAACTACAACCGCTAAATAAATTAACAATTATAATAAACAAACATTATTGAAAAGCCATAAGTAATTTCTGTGAGCTTGAGTTCATAAATAACACAGAAATTAAATATGAATGCGATCATTGTTCAACGTCGACGGGACATCTCGTTATCTTCTTGATAAATCTCAACACAAACAGAGGTATAGGTAGATAGGTACAGATGGGTAGCGGAATTACAAACCTCTGTACTGTATGATAACAACACAAAATAATTGAGTAGATTATATTATTATTATCGTACCCAGATAACCCAGACAGGAATGGAGTAAAGTCTATATGGATAAAGTACAGTTTATCAGACAAATTCCGCGACTTCGTGAAATAAAGTAATCGTGGTCTCTCAGGCTGTACCTGTTCGAACGGGATATAAATAATGTGTTAATGTTAAGTATACGCCAAAGTACATTACGTCGGAATCCATTTAGCCTTGTCAGTGTGAAAATTAAACAATATATACACTACCTCACATTCACTACACACTTAGTCACAAACTTAAAGTATTAGAAGAAATAATAAGTGAAATATTAGATACTTACTAATATAAACGTGAAAGTTTGTATGTTAGGACGTTTGATACTCAAGTACGCAAAAAAGATTTGGATGAAATTTGGAATGGAGATGGTTTGTAGCCGCGATAAACACAAATACTTTTTTTTATTTTTTATTTATGGTTACTTTTCCATTTTAACGGGTAGTTCCCCTAAGGAAGCGCGATAACCTTATTCCATGCGGACAAAGTCGCGTGCAAACTAGAAACTAGTGCTAAAACTAGCGTTGTATTATAAATACGAAAGAGAGTTTATTTGTTACGTTTTATGTCTAAACGGCTGAACGGATCGTAATAAGTTTTGGAAAGGAGATTTATTTATTTATTTATTTGCTTATTAAATAAGCTTACAGTATATATAGATTATATCCCGGGGAACTACATAGGACACTTTCACCATCATCATCCATCACCACGCAGGTGAACCCACGGGGCGCAGTTAGTAAATTATAAATTATATCTAGACAGATCTGGGCAGTGCAAAGTCTATTTGGTAAGACAGTACAATTAATCGTGTCAATAATTTATCAGTTATACCTAGTAATCTTCAAATTTTGTGTCTGCTATTAACGTACAGACAAATGTTTTTGAACGATTGTGTAAATAATTTTACTGTAAAGTTACTATTAAGGCTAAGAAACGGAACTCTAAAAACGGAACGAGCCCTGATCGCTTTGTGAATAATTGACCATAATCAAATTAATCCTAAGATTGTACGGTGGGTTTACAACGTTGTAAAACGTTATAAAGATCTCCTAACAGCCACTATACCATCGCGTTTCTTCAAAGGCACGCTGATATCCCAACACAAATATAGCTTGATCATTGTAAAAGATTTAAAAGATCAGACTGAGATATTTGTTTTGAAAATGCTACTTTTATGAGTTGTACCACTTGTGCTAGTTACATGTTTGAACGTAAGATTATCTGATGGTAAACGCCAGATTAGAACTTATGACTGGTTAAATCACTTTTGAAGTCATTAATATAGACAGATATAAACACTTCATTTAGAATCAATTTATAGGTTTAGTTGAGCAACGTTTTAAAACTTTTCTTACATGCATAAACATATTTTTATTGCTCTCTAGCACTCACGGTTCTGCATACACATTTTCTCATTAAATTTGTGGTTAAAAATTGATTCTTACTGACAAAGATTTCGTGAAAATACATGTGAAGTTCTCTATACCTTCTCGTCTAAACACGAAGTTATTGAAAGTTCAATTCATTTAAATATAAAAGAATAATGACCTCACTAAGTTCCCAATCCTGGGAACACTGGGAACATGGACTGGACATATATAACTGAATATCTCAGAAAGAGGATTATGAACCTAACACAACGTAGTACTATTCTTTTTCTGTGTAAGAGCAAACATCGTTGCATCTTTGACAACATTCGTGAAACAAATGAAGAGATGGCAAGAAACGTTGGAAATGCAACCTTGGAAATGTTGGAATTACAAGGGCGAAGTATTTGACATCGGTGAGCTCGTCGACGAGCGCATCGACGAATCATTACAGAATCGCATGGCTGGTTGGATAGGCCAGCCATAATGTCAGACAGAGCTTTCAGTTTGCCCAAGGCTCTAACGACTGTTGTTCCAAAACAACGACCTAAACCGACCCGGCTAAACTCCAAAAGAGCTAAGTAAGAAAATGCTACTAGCGGTCATCCATCCAAGTATAACTTATACTTAACCTCTTACGAACGACTACTTAGGACAATTTCGATAGCCTGTCTATAATTCTGCAATTTTATTAGAGTTTATATTTACAGGTTTGTATGTTAATTTAAATTTAAAATACTAGACCATATTTTAATTTTTTCGAAGCAAACTCTAAAACCACATTTCAATTTGTACAAGAATGACGAGCATTTACACAACACAAGTAGCAACCGTACCTATAGTAAATTAAAATGTCTAAATGCACTGTAGAAACTTGTGAAAATTATTTATTTACCTTTGTTTCACTAACATAGTGTAGGATGGGTAATAACCCATGCTTAGTCAATATTCAACATGCAAGTCTGTTGAGTAAACTAATAAGCAAAGATCTTTTTACGCTTACCTTAAACTAGAGAGTAACGTTAGACCTCAGCTAATTTCAGAATATCACTTGTATGGATCACGATTCAAGATATAAATGAATCCAGGACAGTTCTAATCTCAACAAAACCAATCAATCAATTGAAACTAATCTAATCGCAGCCTTCCTTGACCTTATTTACTTTGAATAATCGAAGTAATGTCATGTCACAACAATTGCACAAAAGCTTTGTTTGATCAAATCACCCGGATTTTAGATTTGAGTTGTAGCCAGCGAATGCAATAAAATATGAAATGCCTAACAGTAGCTCTACCTTGAGTTGGCAACATAAAATGTCATCTATACTATTAGTCGATACTCGATCTCGCCTACCTATTAAGCTTGTGATTAGCGTACTCGCTGTCAATTTTAGTTCTACAATTACCGCAAGGTGGCTCTGTTCTTTTTTGATACATCTTTTCGCGGCAGTCGATACCGAGCGTCGATTTGTATCAATGTTTCAACCTCATGGTAGACCTACTGGTTTAGAAGCCCTTTAACGTTCGCAACTCACGCTCGAGTAACACTTGTTTAAATACACGCCAAACTGTTCAAGTGATAGGTCTTTGAACCTGCCCTCTGTTTGCAGTTTACTTTATATAGTTTCTTCTGAAGGTGGCGATAAATTAACGATTTGCATCTCTGTCTGTAACGTAAACAGTCGTGATGTATGTAAACATGAGTGTGCTAATACCTTTGCGTAAATCTTGGGTGCCTTATGGTATGACTAATGTGCTACATGTAAGTAGTTTACTATCTACGTATATTGTAATGACTTTTCATTAAGGTTATGTTGGGAAATAAATTAAAACTACTCATGCTTAAAAAATATTAGTCCTATTTGCAATCACAATACTTTCCTGTGTTCTTTTCTTTGTCCCTTGTTTGATGGCAACCGAAATTGCATATTACTTGTGAGCATTTCTCTGGTTTCCTTTAGAACAACACTTACATTTAGTTATTTTAAATGTGGATTTTTTTTCAATATTCTGAAGAATATTGAATAAAAATCCACATTAAACCTCCCCCAAAAAGGTCTGTTACTTCCCAGTTTTTATGATGTAGTTTTATCAATATTGACTAAATAATATAAAACAGTTAAATATGTTGCATAAACCAATTTCAATTGACATGGTTTAGTTAAAAGTATTTCCAAATTGTATTCGTGTAAAAGTTATTAATTAAAAAGAATACTAATATATATATGAACTCCTATTTCTCCTGGTAACTTGAGAATGGATGGAACACTCGCTAGTTATTAATTTGTTGTGTTAATTATTGTCAGGAGCAGGTGCTTATGAAAGAATAACAAAGAAAAACGAAGTCGCAGGCAGTCGCTAGTTATAAGAATAATATGTGCCCAATTAGGCATTTTCGGATAAGGTAGACGCGTAAATGCCCTTTGCGCGAATATAAACGTAGTTTCAATGAAACTTCCCTCGATATAATTGGTTAAGTTGCATGAGTACAGTACGATTCGCCACAAAAACTTATACTAGCTTTATTACGCGAGTTTTTGACGGGTGAAATTTTTATTTTATTTTTTAACAGTAATAATAATGGATTATTATTATTACTGTTCAATCTATGTTTACCATAAAGCCGTCTACCGTGAACATTTTCTGCTCACATAACCTTTAAAATAAGTTTTACGTTTGAAGTACCACTTTTTCACTCACTTAGTGTTATTCAAAAGAAAATAAATATTAAAAAGCAAAGTCGTCGCAAAAAGCGGCTCCGAGTGTTTGCACTAGTGTCGTGTGTCTTGCGGCGGGTTTGTTTTAATTACTGCTGCAAATATTTGTTCTGGTACAGCTGGTACTTATCTCAGCGTTATCTGTCAAACCTCAGTCAATGCTAGAGGCACGGGCCAAGGAATAACAAACTTACGACTTGAATATGATAACAGCTCTAAGTTTAAATAAAAGCAATAAACATTATTACACCTGTCTACTGTCATCTGGGCTCCTAGATGTAATGTCTTCATTACGTTTTATATCTTACTAGCTGCGCCCCGCAGTTTCGCCCGCGTGATGATGAAAATAACCCTATATTCTCTGGTCTGACCCTATATGTCCTAGAAAGGGTTAATTGGTATACCAAATTACATGAATATCTATTTTGCTGTTTAGTTAAACAAAAAAAGGTAAACAATTGAAATGCTTTAGCATTTAAGTGTAATATCAGTGGATTTATGGTGAGTAGTTTTACACTGCGCTCTTCACATCGAGATATTGTTTTCGTTTTGAGTCACAGATACGTTTTATTAACCGACTTCCAAATAAAAGTAGATATGTTTAATTGTGTTAATGCACTCCACTTTAAAATTCAAATACACAACAAACAAGGTTTATTGACAGTTGAAGAAGCGTTAAACAAGTTAGGCGGGACATAAAAGTCAAGAAGATTTTACTCTCGTGCCAAAATGCGACAAACTAAGTTCAAGCAAGAAGCTATTCCATTTCGTAAAAATAATGATCTAAATAGAGTTATACATTTAGGGGCGTCAATCCCACCGAGCTATCTATCCTCGATTTACTCTATATTAGGTATATCACTCCGTGGGAACCGTTGTGAAGAGTGCAGTGCAGGCATAACTAAGTCAAAACTTTAGCTTGAAGCTCCAGTTAACACTACTAATGTCATAGTTGGTTCTATCGTAAATATGACCAGCACTACCTACCTTTATTAAGAAGTTTTTTTAATCAAATTACAAATGAGCAGATAACATCGGAGGTCGTATAACATGAGCTAATGTTATTTAAAGTGGATAATTTACCAGCACCCTTTTAAAACTGGGCCCTAAAAATGACCCGGTTTGATGTGCAAACGTAACGTATGACGAAATATAAAGCTTGTAACAATTTATAGTGATTACTTTGGCACCGTCTGTAAAGAGTTTTAGTTTGATACAGCGTGATTGATCGTAAACCGAAGGGTCTTTGAAATGAAGTGAGATGGGCCGTCATCGTTTGGAACAAAGCCGTTAGAGATTGCAAATAAGATTTACTTATTTCTTTTCATATAACTGTACTTTCAAAGAGATTTACCTTACCTTACTAGTTTTCATCAACATCAACTGGCGTTACTCTTTGCTTTAGTTTCAACAAGATCCATAATCTCATCATCATTACTTACTTCTCTGTCTCAACTTGGTTAACTATTACCTAGTAAGTATTAGTAGCAAGTTAATTAGTTTAGCGGTATATATACCTAGTTGATATATCCCAGATTAATAATTATAGGAATTAAATTTTTACAAAGATTAAAAGATACTTAAAATTTTATTAAACCATTTGTTGAAGAAAAAGTGCCCAGTATGCTGGCTGCATTTCCACGTTGAATAGCTAAGCTAATTTTTTGTGCAAAATATGAACCAGCATTATCGCTTGACGCTTCAACCAGCTGTTTGGCCAAGTCCCTGAAAATTTCTAATGCACCTGGACCCCACGGACCCAAAGTTTCTACCCCTCACGGGACAAATATGTAACCTCTATCAAGATTGGCATATTTACGCCGTTTAAAGTTTTCGGCATTTGTCGCTGCCATACCAGCCTGAGCGTAAGTTTCTGGAAGATGGGAAGAAGAATTCAATTTATAATTTAATTTGTTAATCCCACTATAGATTAGATGGACGTCGTGAGAGCCGTATTAAAAATTCATTTTGAAAATATTTTCAGAAACGCAAATAAATCTCAATTGACATCTAGCCATTTAAAAAGATTAAGAACCTAATGAAGTACTTTTAATATATGACACCCATAATGTCTCTTGAGCTCTTAAGCTCACTCAATACACTGACACTTTTTAAATGGTCTATATAACTCTTTTAAAATATCCTTCTTTTAACTGAAATGAGTGCGGTTTCGAAATACATATTCTCATAATTTTCGGCAGAGTTACCGGAATCATTCGCAGTAATATATTAATAATGCAGTAATTCACATGTAAGGAGCTGCAATATTTATGTGCTCACAACGTTATCCGCCTGTTCAAAACCAATGGTTGGTCAGATTTATCGCATCCAATCGGTATTCATTCTCTTCCTACATTTCGCAACATTGATCCATCGCCTATGAAATCGATGTAAAGGTGAATCACCCGGCGCGAGCTAACGATTGCCGGATCAATCATATTATGTATTTACTTTACATATTGAACATTGAATAAACATTCGAACAAATTGAACGTAGTACATAACTAAGCAGTTGTCGAAAGACTGATGTATATTTTGGCTTTCGTATTTAGTAGCATATGCTTATTCTCCGACGATGCGGAAATAAAGACATTATTATTAATAGCGCTGTTTATTCATAAATGGAGTTAAACTGGGCGAAATTCGAAAAATAACGGTCTTCAACTTCAACTTAGTTAAGTTCATTTAATCTTTAGTGCCTTAATTATAAACGCTGCTTAAATCTAAATAACGTTATTTAGTACGCCGCTGAAGTATTCTACTTTGCGCACTACTAAATAACGTCATTTAAAATTAAGCAGCATTTATAGGTAAGACCCTAATAATTAATTTAACTTAACTCGGTCGAAATATAGTCTTATAAGTAAAATGTCTACGGTTTTTACAAGCTTTTAGCTTGTTTCATTTGTCTGTTTTTCCGGTCTAAATTTGTAATTCATTTGAAAGCAGTTGCTGGCATCCGATTGAGCTGAAGTTTGGCATGCATACCATCGTAAATATTAACTTGTTCCTAGTCGAATAAAAAAGCTGGAAAGAAGCTATGGAGAATCTATCTGCATAAGCCTGTAACAAAAATGTAATCGACTGACGTGGCGCAACATGTAGGGGTATAATTTAAGAAATTAAGATTATGGATACAAATGATACAATTGATACCTTAATCATGTGCATGGAATTGAAGTTTGTTAAAGTTTTACATTAATATATTCGTACATAAAATACTTTGTCAACTAACCAATTCTTCAAAACAGTTTTAAATTATTGAGGGGTACTTTGATGTTTATGGGCAGATATACTTTTATGCAACTTACGAATGTACATTTTTTGATTTTATATTTGGTATATTCAAAGTCATATTGTCTTTATTTGGTGTTCCAAATGCGCATGTCTGATCTTTTTAAAAAGATAGACATTATTTTCAACGAATATGCAAAGAGGAAAAGTATCCTGTGCTTATGTTTGAAAAGAATAACGGAAAATAAATGAGCCTTAAACTTGGTATAACCTGGGATGACGAGCGCAAGCTAAGCAGTCTGGGTAGCATTGCAACGCATTGCATAAGTGCGTCTTTGATGCCTAAATTGAATAAATGATTTTGACTTTGACTTTGAACGGTCATGGACAGGCCTAATCTTTATGTCATATAATTCGAACACAAAAAGCTTGATAATGTAAAAATACGTAAAAACTTGTTTTCTGAATCGCATTTGCCCTCTAATTTTACCCAAAAGTAACATGACGCGTTAATATTATACCAGAAAGGTATAACTTACATAATATAATTTCAATTTCCCTTAGTTTCCAATAAACCATGAAACAAAACGGTATTTATCCGCATTTCACTTAGAAAGGTTCTTCAAGGGAGTTAAGTGGCCGTAAAAATCAGGCAGGGCCGGACTCGGCGTGTCGAACGGCACTTAAATCTTGCACCCAATAAACGCGCGCGACGCAGGGCACAGGGCCGTAATTGGTGGTACATGATTACACTCGATCACCAATACTTTTACGACTCACATTGGACCTGTTTAATGACACGTGACAACCCTGCACTGAGAACAATGAGCCTGTAATTGGATTTTTACAAGGTGTTTTCCAAGTGTGAAATGGATGTAGATGCGTACCGTGCTTACTACTATTATTTTGTACTATTTTACTTTGAAATTAAACTACTTTTAAGGGATTTAATCGAGTATATATTACTCTAGGTGACTCCGTGGTTACGTTTTTTGGCATTTGCACTCCCATCTGTTTTGCATAATTCGAACTAACTATAATTCTATCATATGATTTTTAAAGCACTAACGCCGGCCTAGCGACTTATACGACGGTTAACATCAAATAGAGAGTTATAATTTGACGCTCGGACGTCGTGCCTCGGTGGCCTAGTGGTCATGGTGTCTGACATGGATTGTTGGAAGACGCGGGCTCGTATCCCATCTGAGGATTTGATTTTTTCTATCTAAAGTTGCAATTACTAACCATAGTTATATATTATATTTATAAGGATTTTTTATTTACATAAAGCAGAATGAAATACTTATTCTTTGCTAGATTTAGTAGTGAATACTTTCAAATATAAAAAAAAAAAATATTACTATGGAAATAAATATTCTTATATAAGTTTTCATCCTCTATTCGTAACGATTACTTATTGAATAAACAATATGATTAATTTGAAACAGACTCCATTAAATTATTTAGCACACGTACTCAAAGCCGTAATTTAAGAGCCGATGTTGACGATAAACTACGAATAATATCCAAACAAAACAACGAGTCAAATCTTGATCAAAAACACCAGCCTTCAAATAAAATAAGAATCATCAAAATCGGTTTACTCAGAAAAACGTTCTGAGGTAACAAACATAAAATTAGTTTTGCGAAAAGTAGACCTCACGAGCACTGTCTTATCAGCGGCAATTTTTGACAGTCTGAGCTATCAAAATCGTCCAGATCTTCAAAACTTCTCAACCTCGGCAACCACTTGACCAATCATGCTTATATTCGAAATTACTTTTTAAGGTAAAGTACTTAGCTAAGGTGTGTACCAAATTTTATCAAAATAGGTAGGTAAATAGTGCCACGGCAAAATTCCCCCTTTTTTAGGAAAAGTATCCCCTCCATTAAAAATCACCATCAAAAAAAAATTATATTGAGTAGTAGAATATGCATACCAAGTTTCATTAAAATTGGTTGAAAAATGCGATTTTTACAGGAGGACCAACACACAACCTAACAAACATACGGACATATGGCAGTCAATTTCGCTAGTTAAGGCAGATAGGATTTGCTCACTTCGCTCATTCAGTCAAAAATACAGTCGAATTGAAATCTGCCTCCATTTTCGAAGTCAGTTTAAACAAAATTTCAAGTGTATAGTTTGAAATTTTTAAGTTTCGTACAATTTTGGTCATCATGGGTTTTTCTACCGCCTATGATGGGCACATAGTTTTTAATCAAAATATTCCCGATACACGGAGTAGTCTCTCATGGTGGATTGGGCTGAGATTGCTATTTAATTAATTAGATAAACTATTTTACTTACATAGTACTATTAAACGTATCGCTAATTATTAGAGCAACTTCCTAGGTGAAAATAGTTTCTACAAATATATATATATCCTACTAATATTATAAATACAAAAGTTTGTATATATATGGATGGATGTTTGTTACTCTTTCACGCTGACACGACTAGGCCAATTTAATGAAATTTGGTATGGAAGTCGATGAGGCGCTGGCCTTCACCCATGATACTTTTCATCATCATCATTATCCATCACCACGCGGGTGTAACCGCGGGGCGCAGCTAATGTTTATCATTTATTTCTGTCCTTATAAAAATGTATAGTAAAAATCAGAAGTAGAGCTACTTATGTGGGTTTTAGTTATCTACTTTACTTTTCAGAATAAGTACACGGAGTATCTTGTTAGAATAAAGTTAATAGCATTTATTATTGTGATTCCTGAGAGCAAAGACCGCATCCTCAAAAGTCGTGTAGAAATGGCCGACTGCGCCACAGATACCGCCACAGTTACTAAGGGCCTGCGCAAGCGCCGCGGGACGCCAGCACCCCGCTTCCCTGCCCTCCTTTAACCTTTATTTATATTTATTTACCTTCCCTTCATTCACCGAGGGCCGCCCTTTCGGCGCTTTTTGTCGCAATAGCCCGGTACAAATATTGTGAAAGAGGCTGCGGTTTGACTGAATTTATTGTGCCACAATTGGATATGGGTACGATGATGCTTGCATTCTTGGTGGATGCCTTGTGACTTTTTTCAGTTGTATTCTACTTTGTTTGAAATTTTCAAGAACTTATACTCGTATAAGTTTCTGCAGACTTATTCGTAGTATTTGTATTTATACTAACCTATCGACATACATTTATAAAAAGAGAGGGTATGTAAACTTACCTTTAAACTTCTTTCAATCTATGTTTTATTGTTCATTGGATAAATATAAAAAAACTACAAAATAATGTTTTGTTAATCAATTAATGCAACATAAAACTAATTACTTCGTAGCACTGCTACGACACTACGGGACAAACTCATAAGTAGATAAATTAAGGTTATATCTATAAAAGGTTTTAAAAGTACACCAAATATATCAGAATGAAATACCTACATTTATAAAAGGTGTATCTCCAGAAGACAATGCAAAGATAAATCACCACATTATTGTCGTGAGGGACTCGAACAGCCGAACATCTGAAGGCTGTGTGACGACATTCACGTGCATCGGTTATCTATCATGATAAATGGCGTATTTATTTATCCGACGAGCCTAAATAGCTATGGTAATATTGGCCCTACAACAGCACAAAAGGTAACAAAACACAAAAGTTGAAAAAGGTAAACCGCGCTATTTACAAAGTGGCTAGCGAGGACCACACAGCCACAATCGCGCCGCGCGTGCGACTTGCCCGCTTCACTGTGAAAAAATCGTTCTCAACATAGATCTTTTTTCGGTTACAGATCTCGCATTTTGTTGGTGTGATTTGTGACGTTCGGAAATGTTAATGGTGCGGTTTATTGATTTTTTTAGGGTGATATTTTCGCAAGCTGTTTTCTCATTTTTAACCGACTTCCAAAAAAAGGAGGAGGTTTCTCAACTCAACCGTATATTTTTTTATGTGTGTTGTGTTTTGATGAATGATTCTTTTTTTGTTTGGTAGAGTGTACTTCCGAGGTGGTTCTATTTAAATTTCATCAAATTCGGTCTTGCAGTTTTTGAGTTACACTCCAATAACTGAAAAGTCTTTCGCCTATTTTGTCGGTGAATGACAATCGCTTCCGTAATTAGCAAGGGTCACTAAAAAGAGTAAAAAAATGTTTAACAAAAATGTAACCGAATTCAACACAAAAAAGTGTGAAATAACTTGTGGTACATAAGTGGGTACCATGCGCACAATATTGTGATAATAGGTAATTTTGAATTATCATAATAGGTACCGACTTTAAGAAGATATTTCGCACTTTTTGGTGTTGTAGTCGGTTCCATAAATATTTTGTTAAATAAATGTTATACGGCAATTAACGATTGCTGATATTTGGGAATCGTTTGAGGAAGTGGTAGATGTGAGTAAAACGCGAATGTTTGGGTGTGCGGAGCGCGGAGGCGGCCAGCGGCTGGTGTTTACGCGACGAGCGCCGTGCTGATGACGGACGAAGCGCAGAGCTCCAGTCTTTGACACCATACCCGGGCTCCGACGCTCGCCTTATTTTTAGACAACCACCAATTACCGTACTATAACGCATTGTTTTTGAACCAAATATAAACTTTGAAACTTACGCGCTTCTATTAGTCAATGTATTTAAATTGTGCGATCTCATTAGTTTGCCTGACAAGAAATATACAAAAGAATTAATATAATTACGCTGTTAATTTAAAATAATTGCGCTGAACATATCAAAAGTAAAAAAAATTAGTAACAAATCGTACATAACTTTATAATACTTACTTAATTGGTTTTAAATATTTCTGTGACCTAAAATTATAATACCATCATACTATAACGTTCGTAAAACCGGCAATATCCGTTTTAAACACAGCAGACATGTCTAGAAAGACGTATATAAGAAAAACGTACAGAACTCTACGCGTAAAGCGTGGCGATGGCGAACTATCTTGGCCTGAAGCCAGTGCAACGAGGCATGGAGTGAATCTTGCAGCATTTCTGTCTTACACAGTTAACTCAAAAGTGGTAGAAGCTTCGTAATTTGTATTTTACATCCGGAATAAAACAATGGTCAAATACGCATATAATAAAGCGCTCTTATGGAGTTTGTCTAGTGTAGAAAGTAATATTTAGCTGTAGGTTAAGCTAACTTTATTGCAGTCACAACTACGATAGGTGACCGCACTACCTGTCAGACAACCACCAACCAAGTGCTTTCGTGCTTCGGAAAACATTTTAAGCCGTTGGTCATGATTTTGTTGTTTCACAACAATCGTAAGGCAATGTTTTGATCTGGACATCCTGACAGCGGTACCTACCTCGTTGCAGAATTTTCTGTAGCATTTTGATTATCCACTTCTATACATAAATCGCGTGGTGGAGTATAGCCCATGTTCTAGCTTTGAGAAAAGAATGGGCTGATTATGATAACGAATGGTTAGTAGGTACTCTAACATTAGTATGTGTACACAAAACTAACCATCCATCTAACAGTTACTCGAACCGTAGAAACAACAAACACATTGTACATTTATACTGAAACAAAAACCATGCAGCAGAACCGCACCGAATACTATCTATAAAATGTTGAAGGCTTCGAAAAGCTTCAACATGAATACACCCTAACTTTAAAATGAATAGTAATTATATACCATACAAAGTTAAGGCTAGTAAATGCAATTTCATGCCGAGATAAGATCGATAAGTATCTTTATTGAAGAAAGGCAAACCCGCCACGAACAATCTCCTGAACCAACGGCCGCAGTCATTATAGTACCGTAAAAATATGCGATTGCATCAATATGTATCGGGAGACCATTAAAGAGTGTGGAAGTTGTTAGGTACACGCTATTAGCTGCGTTTACATATGCACACATGCGCTACTTTAGGGCACGTCTAATTGAATGTAGGCGCGGCGGCGGCGGCTGGAGCGGGCCTAACCTAATTTACATTAATGCAAACGAGGAGCATTGTTCAGGTGTGAAACGCCAGTGTCAACACGAGGCCTCTGCTCAAATAGTTTATTAGCTCCACCCAGCGCTGTTCTGGCCGACAGACCTTTGTAACACTGACAGCCCTCTAAAAGACATGCATACTTTACGCTTAAATATGACTATTCAAGACGTCGCCCCGTACATACAAACATGTCTAAATAAAGTGTCCACATACTTACCTTTGTTCATTTTTGAAACGGTCAATGAAACCGATGAGGCGTGCTACAAAATGTGTTCTGATAATACTTGCCTTGCACTTAAACACCCAATTTGAATAGCTCAGTAATTTAAATGTACCACATATTGGCCAGTTATTGAACTCTGAAGCAGTAGTGTACAAGCTTTACTGTGTTTTGTTCAAAGGCAATGTTTCTTGGGAAATCACCGGGCAAGAGATGAAGAGGGTGATGCGCGCAGTACACTGCCATACGGGGTATTGAGCTCTTGTAGTTTTTTAATTTTAAAATTATGAATGCGACAGTTATGGGATAGCGTGATGCTTAACATCAAGCGATTGGCGATTGATTCGTCTCCTCACCGATTTTCTTTTTCATTTGATTCAATACGTGTTTAATTTTTCGTTCAACATTACTAATGTGCGTTAAATGTCAGCGAAGTGACATAGCTGTGAGGACTTCACGAAATACATTAACATTTTACGAGATCTTCACATCTGCTTTATAGTATCGTTTAAGAGGCGATTTAACGCCTATAAATGTATTTGATTGTGCGACAAATTGTGGTAGAATTATGACGGATTTGTGTTAGGTCTTTGACCGGAGGAGAGTTGGCTGCGGTTGTCTGAAACACAAGATGTTCGCGGTGGTCACTAGTTGGAGCAGTGGTGTCAGCCCTCGGGGTCGGCACACGTATGCAAGTGACCCTTTGTGGTCTACCAACTGAGCCAATATACCAACATATCACGAAAGTAAATATTAAATAAAAAGTATATAAGTATTAGCCTCAAGATCTTTTTTTTAACCTATTGTTATGGGCGTAATTAAGAAGAATTACTAATTCGATGATATAGTCATATTAATGGCGGAGTCGCCAGAGATATCGGCACCATGCTCAACGACCTCAGTAGAGTTTCCCGACAGGTTGGTCTTAAGATCAACATGGATAAGACGAAAATCATGTCCAATGTCCATATTCCATCTATACAGGTAATTGTTGGAAACAATACGCTCGAAATTGTAGAAGAGTGCGTCTACCTGGGACAGACTAACCAGTTAGGTAGGTCCAAATTCGACAAAGAGGTCGCACGAAGAATCCAGCTGGGATGGGCAGTGTTCGGAAAGCTTCGATACATCTATTCGTCCACAATACCTCAGAGCCTGAAAACTAAGGTTTTCAACCAGTGAGTTGCTAGTGATGACTTACGGCACTGAGACTTGGTCCCTTACTGTTGGCTTCATTAACAAGCTCAAAGTCGCTCAACGAGCAATGAAGAGGGCTATGCTTGGAGTTTTCCTGCGTGATAAGATCCGAAATGAGGAGATCCGTAGGAGAACTAAGGTCACCGACATAGCTCTCAAAATTAGTAAGTTGAAATGGCAATGGATAGGCCACATCGCTCGCAGAACTGATAACCGATGGGTAAGAAAGGTTTTTGAGTGTCGACCACGCACTGGAGGATTTAGTGAAGGTAGGCGCTAGGTGGACCGACGACCTCGTCAAAACTACGGGGAATCGCTCGATGCCGGAAGCAAGTAGCCGTACCAAGTGGCATTCTATGGGGGAGGCATATATGTTCAGCAGTGGGTGTCTTCCGGCTGATAAACACAAATCACACTTATATAAAGTAGTAGTTCTGCGAACAGTAGGCCACGTGAGCACAGTCTCAAGAAAAGTAACCCCGCTCAAAATCACTGACAATAAAAAAATAATTAAATAGCAGAACATGCATACCAAGTTTCATGAAGACTGATTGAAAAATACGACCTGTACGGGAAGACTAACGAACAGCCTACCAAACATACGGACAGATGAAAGTCAATTTGGCCAGCTAAAGCAGAGACGCTTTGCTCGCTCGGTTATAGTTGTGCGAGCTATTTGTTCTCAACGAGTTTAAAGTGAAATCTTAAATTGTAATTATTTTTGTTTCCATTTAAAGTTCCTTTGGGAAAGTTCAATATTTATGCAAAGTTAATACTTGCGTAGTTGCTGAAAGAAGCAATATTTTTTCGAGGTCTCATGAATTAAAGACTTGCATAAAATGACGTCATTTACGAGACAATGGTCGATGATAAATTAAAGTGACAATCTGCCACATCGGAAATTAATCTCTTGATGTCGTGTGTCATGTATATCTCAGTTTGTCGTCTGTAATAACATAAAAAATTACCGATTAAGACCTCGCAGGAAGGTAAAGTGCATTCTTGTGTTGGAGTCAATTTGCAAGTGTGTGCGAATGTGTGCGGTGTTTGTTATTGTAACCGGCCTGTAGTAACACTCGTTTATGAATCATTCTTTGTCTCTGCATCGAATTATAATCGCAAATCAAGCTGGTTCTATGAATGAGTTGCGAAAATACGCTTTGTCACTTTCACTGTCTATTGCTATCCGATCGGAGACATTATGACGTAATAATGTTACAATAAACACAATAGAATCTTGCTTAAGCTACTGCTACCAGTAGTTTGCTTATAAATAAATAGCTATTATTATGCTGCAGTGCAAGTTTAGTTCTGGTTCTGTAGCTTCAAGGATGTTCGTTTACAACTGTAGTGGAATCCACTGTGGGCGCTGGTCATGATTCAATTGTTTATATTATTACTATCATAATTCGTGGCCATCCATATGGATCGTTTACATTGTTAACTTTGAGATTTTATCAGGAACATGCTTCAAAATATGCGAAATATTTAATAAACGGAACCACATGCGTATTCTTTAATGTATCTATTCATACTTTTAAGAAAGTTATTAGAAAATATTTGTTCGAATAAAAAAGTAATTTCATTAGTGTTTTACAAATTCGTATGAATTAATCACCTGAAAACATGAAAAACAAAGATGACAATTGATTAAAATCTTTAAATGCCATTATCATCATGTTCTTTTATTATAATTTTCACAACCGTAAAAAGGTTAAGAGACATTTAACGCTAATTGTACATTCTACGTTTGTTATTATCTGCGAATCGAATCTGAGACACGAGTAATAGCTCCCAGCTGTATCTACCTTGACAACGTGTTTGCAGAGACCAGCCTACGTCGACGACCGTGAACAAACTCATAGCTCCAGCCATGCGCCAAGCCCCGCGGTCGAGTTCAAGGGAAAAGCTTAGGAAATAGCTAGTTATGTAGTGAGTTACCTAACCGCTTAGCGATCTAAACGTCCAATATTTTGATAAAGCACCTGCCGCTCTTTAGAATAAGCGTATTGCTCAACAGCAATAAACACATATTCTCTGTCTTGTTCCGCTTACAATGTTTCATCGGTTTCCGTCGCGTTTCACCTGCTCTGTGTTTCAGGAGCGTTCCTCTCTGATGTTCGTCCTAAATTCCGACCCATTCGTGTTTATGTGTGTTCAGGTGTTAGATAAATTATGTTTCCGGAATTTTTGCATTTTAATCACGGGTACACAGAACGCGCTCGGGTATTTTAATGAGAAAACAAACGAGTGAATTCAATTATCAATTAGCATTTTAAATACGCTTGTTGTTAAAAGCGAGAATGGCATGTAATTGGTTTTGGTTTATGGGTGTATTGTTTATATGGAAAAGCATCGATGCGTACATTCGTATGTTCGGTAGTTTATGATCCGCCACCGCGACCGGGTTGAAGAATGTTCGCAAACAATCGCCGGCACATATCTCGAGTGGTGTCGCAACCGATCATTACATTTCCCGTTTGTTTACTAACTGTGAAAAGTACTGTAACAGTTTTGAAAGCAAGCACATAACGATCACTAACATTAAACATTTACTTATTTGATAATCGGGAAACAATACTCATAAAAGAGCTACTATATCGCTCGCATTTTACGATACCTCGTACATGACGAGCTACTATATATCGCTCACACTTTACGATACGTATGTATACTTTCTAGGACGAGCCGCAGTTCCACCCGCGCGGCAATTGCCTTTCAATAGCAGCTTTTGTGTTAATACAGGCTTATATAACTGTATATATTAAAAATTTCAGCTGAATTCGTTTAGTATTAAGCCTTGGAACAGTAACAAATATAGACAATTACATCCATACAGACACATTTTTGTATATTAACTTATAAATATACATATTAGCGTGATTTTAAGTATTTGCTGTACCTAGTCATAAATAGGCCAAGCAACTCATATTTTATGAAACATTTTCAAGAAATCTGGAGCAAACAGCTTTGCATAATTCCAAATGGTCACATTTTAAATTTAAATTTCGCAATCTTATTCATCTCTAAATAAAATTTACATTGAATGTCTTGATATCAAATTACACGTTTGACATAAGGCTAATTTACAGACTACCGCGCAATAGGAATTCATTTGTATTGTAGCACGGGCAGTATTTATAGGGCCGCGGTTACGGTCGGCATCGGCCCATGTGAAGCCTCAACCGCATACGATTTGTTCTCACGCAGCTTGTTTTTCCATCTCACTCTAGCTTTCATTTAAATCCATTCGCATCTCACTTATTTCAAGATTTTCACATCCAGCTATTTCTATTTGATATTATATTATTTACTATTTTGTTTCATGGCTGCGTTTTGTTAAAGCTAACTAATAAATAAGCAAAATATATACCTTCGTAACTTCTCAATCTAACCTGATTAATATATACAAAGTGTAAATATAATTGAATGCACTCAATACAATTGGAAGCGCTCGAAGCGGAGCTTGTTGACTGCGATCTTAACCGATCGACAATGCTAAGTAACGCTTGCTGCGGTCAAAAGATGGATGGGTGACCGCTAGTGGCATTATACAAATAAATGCTTCCGTGCTTAGGAGGGCACGATAAGCCGTCTGTGCCGGTTGTTTGTCTTAGGTATACAACAGTAGTTAGGCTGTCGAAGCTCTTCGGGTTGCCTGATAATTTCGACATGGGTTGGCCACTAGCCTATTTGCCAAGCCGCACTGGGCCTGTGTGGTGGATTATGGAGAGGAAGGCTCGAGTCCTAACCAGTGGGAACATAATGGGCTGATTATGTAATACCATGGGCAAAATTATTTACTGAATCGTAAACCTAGCAAATCAATAATAGTCTTAGTTTCTACCTTGAATTCGCTGTTGGATACGAGACTGAAATACAATACTTTATGGGCAGTTTATTTTTTTCTTGATGTATTCAGGTAAGTGGAGCCGGTGTTATTTGGTCTAGCAACGATTGTCCCCGGCAGAACAATGCTTGAACGGTCGCGATTAATAAACTACCTAATGGGTTTAATTGTTACCCTGAGGCGCTTGCGGCTGCCAATGTGTCCACGTCTAAGGTCCACGTTATTATTTTGACTATGAGCGATCGGACCGTGCCTCTGATAAAGCACACTCGCGACTCTTTCACATTCAATTGTTTGATTGTTACGAGAGTTACAACATCCGTTCGCGAATTAAATAAAGATTTCAAATATACTTTATTGCGCGGATGTTTAGTTATACGAGTACTTGTCAAATGAAGCAGTTCGAAATTCTCTATACGAAATTAACGTTGGAGTCGGTACCGTAATAGTTCAAAAGTACGTTCTATTATCACACCTACTTCGACAAGTTATTTTATAAATGATTTATTATTATTTTTACTTTTTAGTGTTGAAGTCGGTTCCACTTTTTGGTAAACATTTTTTGTTTCTCTTTTAGTGGATCCATTGTCATTCATCGTCCATAAGAATGTCATCAAAAAGGCGACACTTTTCAGCTATTAGAGTGTAACTCAAAAACAGCTATAGATTTAAATGAGCCATCTCGGCAGTATACCTTTTCAAATAAAAACGAAATATTTGGGAATCGTGCCCCAAATAAGGCAGAAATTGGTGAACATACACAAAAAAATAATACATACAGTCGATCATATAACCTCCTCCTTTTTTGAAGTGGGTTAAGAATGAGCACTCGGACCGTCGACGGTGATGTCATCATACTGACTTGCTATGGAAAGTGAAAAATTCTGCAATCCTCCATTAGTTTACTGTCGCTTGAATTCCTAAAATCTATAAAGATAAACTGACACTGGTACAGCGTACTTTTGCCGGCCAATGAGACATATATATGAAGTTATTGGTCATTGTTTTAATACAACTGCCGGCGCGGCGCACCGGTCATAACTATTAAAATGCACGATGCTTTGGGCCTGAACCTAATATGCACTTTGAGATATCTTCGTACTTTCAAACTGTATTGTCCGCTAGGGTTTAAAGTAGAAATGCCACGAATATTCGGCAACTAATCAATATTTGGCTATTCGGCCACTTATTTTCGCTATTCGGTTTTCGGCCAAATTGTGTGCAATATTTGAATGGCAAATCATGAAAAAAAAAGAACTCAAAATATTACTCATAAAGATGTTTATTTAACCAACAAATTACAATGATGTTAATATAAACTGAGGTAGATACGCCTTACTGCGCTTGGCTTGGCGACATCAACACGAGCTACGTGTCTTGAGTGAAATTAGTTCCAGCCTGTCTGGCAACGACGCAGCACGTGTACTATATTTAGGAAAAAATGCCTTCTTAGGTGTTCAGAAACCCCAGAACATAGTTATACTTGAACAAGGGTAAAAAACAAAAATTATGTATCTTTTCATTTGTAAGTATTGTTTTTCTATGTTATTCATCAAAAATGGAAAATCAAAAATTGTATTTTAATTTAAAATAACTCCTGCGACGTTGCCGCTTCGCCACCCACGAGAACGAGACAAGTAGCGAGCGACAGAGAGAACGAGTCTGCCACTGGCGGTCGAATGGTCTTTCACAGGCGAACGTTCTTAATAATATATTGATCCCTTTCTGACAACTAGGATTCATATATCTTCGTGCTCTTTTAATCTTGTCAATGTACTTAATGTCGTGGTGCAAGTTGTGTACTTTAGCTATAGGTAGGTATAGCATAAAATTTGCCATGTTTATACTTCATATTCAAGGACTAAAACGCCTCTATTAGTCAATCTCATTGACAAATTAACATATTAATATTTAAAATCTACTAGTGGTAAGAATGAAAACAATATTTTCAGCATTTGCTGATAGCAAATGATTGCGTTTTTCCTCATAAATTATACCTGCTTCCGAAAACAGCCGCTCACTATGTACACGGCTAACGGGAGTCCAGCAATGCAAGTTTAAACTCGTAAGTGACCAGTTGTGACTTGTAACACACAAAGTACTAAGTGTTGCCGAATATTTGGAGCTTCGGCCAAGAGCATCGCCGAATATTCGGTATTCCGCCATATCACTATTCGTGGCATCTCTAGTTTAAAGTTAAAATTACGGAACTTTTCATTTCACTTTCCAGATAAGTGATTAGTGAGAACCTTGGAATGTACTAATGATGCACATGATATTTATATTATATTAACGGGGTGACCACGATCAATGCAACTTGATCGAAACGTCGAGGTAAATAAATACTATTACTAACGCGATTAAGCCCCGTTAATATAATATAACTATGTGTTCAAATCGTGAAAGTTTAAAAATTACTGATGCACATGATGCCGGATTCGTCAATTTTTATGGGAATATCTATGAGAAGGTTTTCCTTTATGGAACTACTTAATGTAAAGAGGGTGTATTTTTATTAATCAACGCTGTGAAGTTATAGCTGCATGGTTTTCTATTTGTATTGTACTGTTTTATTTAAGTAAACATCATCACACAGTTTTCTGAAGTGAGTGACGATGGTTGTGAGTGAGTGTGAAGCTTTCTTACTTCTAGATAAAATTTGGGATGGAGATCGATTATTAAGATTAACAGGTGAGCTTCTTTTTGTACAGATTCAAAGATTGGTATCTGAGAGATCATGATAACTTCAAGCCACGGGCAGATGCTAAAATATATATGTACTATAATATACTAGTGTTCAATGTTTTTAGTGCTACATGCACACGTAAAGTGTATTTTCTTTTTCTTAGAATCGCCCTTGAATGATTAGCTAGCCGCATACTTTTCAGTTTCATCTCAAGGCATTGTGTGGTAAGTACCTACCCATATACTCGTGCATACTGTAATTACCTAATTAGTGGGTTCGTTAAAGTTTTACATAACGAGACGTAATTATACACAGTGTAGGTACATGAAACGCAACATCTTGGCATTTCGCAGCGTAGTTGGGAAATATCGCAAAATCATTCACATGTTCTATTGTGTTTTCAATGTCTAGTATTTCAATAACTATTGATGTTTTATTACGGCTATAAAACTAAATAGCACATCTTACCGTCACCTCATTAGGGTTATTTATTAGTTTGGTTGTTGTGGTATGGATCGGACGCAGGGGCTTTTAATTTTACAGACAATACCTAGGTTCCTAATGAAAGAACACGTAATAAATTAATAAAAACGTTTTATAAAAAAGATTCAAAAGTGATTGTTGTTTAAATGTAATTTATTCATTTCCAAATTCGGACCTTATATCACTCTTCCCAGTATCAAATTAAAGCTGACATACGGATCAAAATAAAGGGCGTACCGGTATTAATTTCCAAATCGCAGAGTTATCTCTGTCGGTTTGTAAGTTCAGAGTTTGGTGGTAATAAATTATCGTGTCGGAACACAAAAGATGGCATTGTGAAGTCGACACGGCGACACCGACGCGCGATTGCGATCGCACGACAGACCCCGCGCGACGCGTCCGCAGCACTGCCGTGCGACTCTGCGACTCACGCGCGCTTGTTGGTACTACTGCTCCCTAAATCGTATGCTAACTTTAGATATTAGATGTATGTTAAGTATCATTATTTATTTCCTATCTGAACGACATTTAAAAACAATAACTTTCTACACGCGTGCAAGAACTATTCTCACACTGAGGAGAAGTTAAACAAGTCGCGCATTCAAAACTGCGCCTCTAAAGATCATAGGAAAAGTGGCCATTACATTTTTAAATTCATTTATTCATCGACATAGATAAATATTCAGTATTGTTCAATATGAAGAGGCTGACATTGAATGGCAGATTTAGCGCGACCGCGACGGAATCGGCAGCGAGACGAGATCGGGCGACACGCTCTCCGGTTCGGCGCTCGTCGTTTTATGTCCAATTAATTTAAATAATAGCTGCCACCCAACCTACCTGCGCCACCGAGACTACCAAGCCAAACCAAGACCCTTCTCTTGTATCGCGACGCTTCTCATCGAAAGCTCGCGAGAGCCATTTCTGAAGATCTCGAAATGTCACTGGTCAACACGATTGCCTTGCAAGGAAACATATAGCGACTATTTCGGGTGGTGCTATTCACGTTTTAAACATTGGAATTGGAACATTTAAGTAAATTGGGTTTTACTTAAGGAAAGTAATGTGTGTTTGTAAGTATTCTAAAATCAATTTATATATTCATATATGCAGGCTATCACGTTCCAATTCGGTATAAAGAGCTCTAGACTTTCAAATTAGCATGTCTTGAAAAGTGAATTGATCGTTTTGAGGTCGCTCATTGTGTTCTTAAAAGGGGACATTTGTCTACCATTATTATTTGGGGCCGGTTTTTTCATGTACCTGCCTACGTGGCGCCTATCTATTCATATTCAAATTGTTATTTCTTGTTAGGCAATTTCTTACATTTATTTACAATTGTGTAATCGAATCACTATTAAATAAATGAGGTGACATAAGAAAAGAGTTTGTATTACCTACGGTAAAGGAATGGGTGACATGAGTTGTTCTTTTTCGAGCCACAATCTGGCCTCAATGTTAGCATTGAATTCTGATAATAGATATCTGCTGATGTCAATGAATTCTGTCTCATATTTATAAACAGGTCTGTAATAAATCCAAATGGATTCGATCGATTACTACATGCTATTGGAAATGCTTATAAATTAGAAATAGAATTTCATTTCATTTTAAATTCAAGGTCGAATCTTTTTGCGCATCATTTTCTCTCATGTAGCTTTTATAAATCCGTAGGAAACTATTTATACAACTACTACCTATTATTACAAAGAGAATAAGCCGCCGGTTTACACTTTTCCAGTGGATAAGTGGTAATGTTGCGTTTATGTCAGTAGATTATAATTAGTTCTTTACATCCTGGGGTTGATATCGTGGGGTTCATATAAATAAAAGAAGTAGGTTTCCATCATTTTTAGACCGCAATTATTGTCAAGAAAAGAGAGGGACGAGAAGCTAAAGTTGATTATTAGTACAAATACTGGGACATAATAAAACGGAATAATTAAAACGAATTGTTCCATAAATGCGTTAATTCATTCAGATGGAATTTAAGCGTGTTTAAATATACTCAGACGCAAAAGAAAGTTAATAAACCATATGTAGAGCCACCATTTTATGTGATTTGAAACAACTAAAGAATAAATTCTACTTCTAAATAATTCTAAAACTAAATATTACAAAAATATGTACTTCTAAATTAAGGCCTTTTATACAATACATGCATGTTGATATCGTGTATGTTTCTTTGTCTACCGTTCGTGTTAAAGAAACTAACTCTAGATTTATCGGAAAACATAGCCCGGGAGCAATCTTATGTCCATCGGACGTGTTCTCGAGTGCACCATTGTCTGGCAACTCAATGTTTTCTGAGAAGTATCTGGTCCTTTGCTGGCTGATATTATATTAACTGAATCTGAATTGCTCAAGTAGGATGTCCTATTTGACCAATGCAATGCAAGCGATGTGGGCTCTAATAGGATACCGCAACAACTTCTTGAAGGTCGGAAGTAGTGGTGCAGCTGGGCTTGCTTGGTCTTCTGACGGGCTAGTTCTAAAATCGGTAGAGCACACTTTCGACCGTAAACAACGACATTCCCGCTGTTCTTGCAGTGTGTGACTTCTCCCTTTTAATTCCTTAAAGTAATGATTTGTGCAGGTCCTTCAGGTAATAGAACAGTAGGTATCATGACGTAACGCTGCTTTTTTAATGGTGATATATTTTTATTAGTCTTGTGAAATTTTATTACATTACTGATTTATTTTTAACATAGACAAAAAAGAGAAAGAGACTGCTAAATCAAAAACATTTTATTTTATTTTGTACTTGTTGACCCGCCAGCGGCTTCACTCGCTTGGTCTTGGAGTAGTGGCGAGAGAGTTATTCTTTAAATTTCAATAAATAATACCTAACGAATAATAAATAATAGCGTTGGTAATAAGAGTAAAATTAAAGCACATACATAAATTTGTACGCGTATCTGTATACATACATTATAAGATAACTAATAATAATGTATATATTTTATTGGAATGTAGGGAGATATTAGAACTGGCTTTACATCAAAAAAGTTTATTGTAGATAAAATCTCCTAATATGTTGTATTGTGAATGTTTTATAACTTAAACATCAACAAGCAAGACTCGCAGACAATGCCCCTGAGCCAACAACCGCGTGGAAACTTGGAATAATAAAGGGAAATATATCGTCTCGGCAAAGTGATCGAACGCTATCTCCACGCAGGATGCATTTTTGCACTTCAACTGCAGCCTGCCAGAGGCTTTATTCATTAGCGTTATGTTCCTCCCACCACCGGCGGTCATTTTAGTTTATTTATGGCCCGAGTCGAGGTGAGACCCCAATTTCGCATGCGTCCGAGCCTCGATAATTATACCCTAGCGATGGCTGAAAAAGGATGCCATTTTTATTGAACGATTATGAATACATAGCTATAAATCGTCTGCCTTCACTTATGTGTAGACTGTTGGTTTCGTTGGCCATTGCCAATCCAAGACTTATTTATATCCAAGATGGAGGATGCTAACATTAATACACGTGGATAAAGAAGAACATTAAAATCACTGCTAATTGTTAATTGGATACTTTTTCAAATTAAAGCACCAAGGAATATAAATACTTTCCACTAAGCTCCTGGACTCCTATAAAAATAATGCTAGTGCCCAAAAATATGTATTAACTTGATTATAAAGTTGCATTGTGTACCTACATCTAGTGTTACATACCCTTCACCAGTCAAGGTCTTGGTCTCATTACAGAAGACTAGCGGCCGTTTTCAATATTCTATCTATCCATAGTTTTCCTTACTACAGATAGAAATTTGACAGTTATGTCGAAATACTATTTGTATGGACGTTAGTCCATACAAATAGTGTCAAATATCTAACTAGGGAAACCGAATATAGGTAGGTTATTGAATACGGCCGTAGAAGAACAATGTTAAGTGATAGGGCGAGCCTATTGCCATACTGTGTCTTATTTAGTTCTAACGACATGCATGTGAAATGACAACATTCCAATGTGTAGTCCAATAAACTTACGAATGCCTGGTTATTATAAATTAGGAGTTCCTGATACATTTACTCGCTTTTTAGTCGTTCCTCGTATGTTAGGTTGTTTTACTTGTAGACAAAAAAGAGTTGTATTATTTTAAAACACAATGTTATACGTATGCTTACGGGTTCTATTGCAAGTAATAACCAGATAATTTATGTGCGCAATTTTTTACTGCTTCTTTAATGTCTCAGCGTTGCTGGTGATCGTTTATCGCCACACAAGCATATTAAAACGATCTATTTATCGTTGAAGGCTCGATGCATGCAAACTATGTTTTAAATAGAACGACATTTCATGAGCATGCGGCCTTAATCCGCTCATAAATAATTAGGGCGCTTAAGTGAATTAGACATAAAACCTGTTGAGTGTTTTTGCCCCGGGAGTATAATTTATCGGGCGCGCATCAAAGGTGGAGCATAAGGTCGAAGGATGCGGTGGCAAAAAGCTCTCTCGTGTCCGCGATGTCGAGATAACTTTAAACTGAGCATTTGTTATCCTTATCTCATGTTGGAGCGTGGCTAATGTGGCTGCAGGCCGATACAAGCGATCGATTTATGTCGCCTGGCACCCACGACAAATTGATAATTAATTTACGGACGACGTGTTTGATGTCGCCGAATTATTTTGCAAGCCATTTAAATATTGGTCAACATTAAAATACTTTAGCTGGTTAAAAACAAATAAATTTGCGTGATCGTGTCACTGGCTGCGCAGGGTCCTGGTGAACAATGGCTCCTGACTGATGGTTGACTCTGGCGAGCATTGTTCTCAGATAAGAGGCATAAATAATCGGTGTGCCACTTGATGGACTGCCTTATGGAATGTTTGCCTTAATAGAAATATATTTATTTAGTTACTTGTAGTTTAAAGTATGGACCCACTTTGCTTTACAGTACACGTTCCAACTTTTATCTTATAGCCTATTTGTATATCGGGTACAACCGAAAAAAAATTGCGAATGTCGGTCTGACCGTTTATTTGACTCTCTATTTACCTTTTCACAGCTAGGAGAACGACGTAGTGTCAGGATCGAACTAGAACGTAGGGGACATTTCATCATCATCATTATTATAATTTTTCATCACTTTGATGAAATCGATAAATTATTTACCATATATTAAAATCCCGTAAAGGGGCGTTCGATTACATTATCGTTGTTGTATTGTTTCACTATGAATGCACATTTTCAGATTACCAAATTATGCAGCAAAACGTGTATATTTTCTACCGACTTCCAAAAATAGGAGGAGGTACTCAATTTTTTTGTTTGTTTTTGCATGTTTGTTACCTTATAACTTTCGACTGGATGAACCGATTCTGGAAATATTTTTTGTTTGAAAGCTGGTACTTTCCGTGTGGTCCCATTTAAATTTCATCAAATTCGGTCCAGTTAGTTGTCTATGCCTCGTTCAGACGAGTGCAGCGCCGAGTAAAAATTTAAGGTCAAAATTGGATGACACAGCTATCTGCGATGGAATGCCAAGGTTCTTATACATAGGAAAGTGTCGTTTAATCTTGTGTTTAAAATAAGTATTCAATATAATATTCGCTCTCACGCCCTCGCGCGACTCACAAAGACCCATCTAATGGACACCTTTGGATAAAAACAGTTACTACCACAAAATAAATAAAACACGCATCTCGAGAAACGAATTATCTCGCACCCTTTATGATAAACCAATGATTCTGGACGCATCGGCTTTTAAATAATTCAATGGTTCCGTCTTGAGTTATGTTAACATGGACAGCAGCTAATAGACAATTGAAAACATTAGCGGCCTTACTTATAAACGCAGCTTAAATTTTTTAATTACGTTATTTAATACTGCGCAAAGGAAAAATTTTCTGTGCCATACTAAGTGACGTTATTTAAATTTAAGCAACGTTTATAAGTAAGGCTAGCTGTTAACGTTTCTTGCCACTCTTGTCAATAATATTTAATAATAATTGTAATTTCACTTTTTTACTTTTCCACTGGGCTCTACAAGTAATACAAAAAAAATTGAATTTTTCATCCACATACTAACAGGTTCAAATAAACTGGAATACAAACAAGCCATTGTCGCTAAATGCCTTGAAATAAATGAAGCGGATGTGACCACAACGTCGTAACCCCTGTCAACCTGTCTCTTCACGATATCGTCAATTGTTTCCAAACGCGTTACTAGAGCCAATCTGATACTATTATTCTCATCTCCACCAACATATGTTTTGCCGATAAACAAAACGGTTTAAAGTACAATCTTTGTGTGATAGGTTCGAAATTCATTTGCTTTTCTGTTCAAAAGCAAATCGCATCAAGTTACCAAAAATCGCATTTTCGTCAGGTAAATTTGTCAAATTACAGAAGGCATCGTTTTTTGGTCGATCACCAAAACAATCTCAAAATTGGGATAGGTATAATGTAACATGATACTGACCACAGCCAAGAGGCTAACATGACGCGCGGTCAAAGCGCCTTGATTATAGAAATACCTGCCGTAGTCTACGGACTGCCACTCCGAGACTAAAAGCTATGCGTTAATAGCTCTACAAAATATCCAAAAAAATCTTATCGAAGACTCACGACACAGTAGTCATTTCACACTGATTATGTTTGAAATAAGAAGACATGTGTCATAAAAATATGCATGTCGAGCTACATGTTGGCTCACAATGCCCCTCGTAAGCGCCGGCCTAATCCTTTAAAACAATGCTAATGGATCCCCGTAAAGTCTACCGCTCAAAGTCCTGTCAACGCATTATACATCCCAACGATCGCCTTAACGCTTCGCTCGCCACCAATAAACTTGACACTATATTAGAATTTTTATTCTTTTTGTGGTTGAAAGCACAAAATTGTAAATATATATTTTATTATACTTGTTCAGTGGACGCATTTTAGTGTGAGCGATGAACACGGGTTCACGTCAAAACATCTTTATCGGGTTATTTGTCTTATAAAATATGATCAAGAGGCTTCTCGGGACCGTCAGCAAAAGAAGTGGTACAGTGATCGGTGTGCGATGCGAGCTGTTTGCTTACTCCCACGTGAAGCGATCACGCCGCTTTAAGGCCGGGGATAAACAATAAACGCGGCGATTGCTCCTCGATGCTGTTACAAAGATGGTTTATTTTACTCAGAGGAGGGACTTGAAGTGAATAGGTTGTTAGGTGTCATTGATTGTAGCAGACTGTTCCGACCGGGGATTAATGAGCGAACTACGCATTCGCGTGGATCTAATTTGAATCGACGCAGCATTGGAGCTATGAGCCTCTGACTTATTGGTAAGCTGATAGATTGAAAACTATATAATTTCTTATTTGCAGATTTTGACATTGGTACGGGTTCCAGCATACGTCTACCACGTATGCTGGAACCCTCTATGCTCTCACTTCTATTTAAATTGATTTGATATTAATTTGTGCATTATGTAAAAATATGTCCATTATCGCGCTATCAAAGCAGTCCGCGGCTCACTAAGTAAAAGTTGCAACCGGTTGAATCGGAAGAGGCGGGCATCGCCTCCCGCAATCACGTACTTGTCGCGTTTTCATCACCTGCTCGCTTAAAGTGACGTAATTATGGATGCAAATCGATCAACAGCAGTTATCGGCTCGACGAGGGTTGACGCTGTAAATTAGCACGATACGCTGGTTAACGTTTATAGCCTTCCGCGATTTAGCGAAAATGGTAATTGAGTGATATACAACGTGCACCTCGACTCTCCACCGTTCCACTTCTCTGGGCGTATCATTGTTGCTTCATAATCTCGCTAAGAATCTTTTTACAGGAAAATAGCTACTCAAAATATTGTAATTTTTATGTGGTATTTTAACACTATAACATCTACGGAAGAGCACAAAGAAGAGCGAAGTTGGATATTATGCTTAGAATGTGGGAAATATGAAGGTAAGAAACAAAGCATAACAATACGAAGTTGATCGATGTCGGAAGCGTGGATTCCATCGCTCATTCAGATGACTTGCAACTAGTGGGCATGCTCTCATTGACTCCGCCATTGACCCCGCGTCAGCCAACGTTAGTGATCACAATAATATAAATAATGGAGTCACATGCATCCCGTGGGCATCACAAGTGGAAAATATACAGTTCTGTAATACAAAACTCAGAAGTAATCGATCGGCCCCTAGGGTGTGGACCACAAATGGTACAACTAGTGAATGAGAAGGATGTGGTTATTCACGCGTTGTAGGCTCCCTACATAAAATCAGTCGTATTATCTCAAAAGTCATAGAAATCCTTGTACGAATGTTTACAAGCTTTATAATAATCATACTATACGGTTTTAGAAGTTTTTAAACCATATGTCGCTGGGACGGTATGTTGACTAACATTCAGGTGTTTTCAAACAAAGCCCATTATAGTCCGGTGGGACACTTGCTCCAGTTGAGTGAATGAAGTGTAACGTTTCATTAACAGAGGTCCGTGGCCCAAGCAAACACCGCACATCGGTGTCTTGTTTCAAAAGTTTTTTTTCTTCGACCAGGTGAAAGGCGCCCGCGTCTCCTTAAAAGCCTTGGAGACGGTATGCGTTAGCGTACCTTTACAGACGAAATATTGCCCTCAATGATAAAAAATATACTTCGAAGAGTGCAAATGAGTATACTGATCTTAAGTTTTTTTGCATTAAAAAAGCGAGTAGGTTAATAAATTTATGCCTAGCGCCACTTGCACAAATTGGGACTAAGACATTCTCGCAGATTATTCCCAAATTGTGATTATAAAAAAAAATCGTAAAAATATTTATACACGGCAGGACAAAAAGTTGTGAGAGCATTAGAAACTATGGTCGTTTGTCATACTCGCAAATGTGGCATGTAGGTGTAGTTATTTCAACATGTTGGTAATAATTCATGCGTTAATTATACAGGGATATGAGTTAGTGGATAGGTGCGGCTTACGAAAGAAAATAGTGTGGTCGCGCGACGCGGCATCCTGTGGTCCCGACGACACGACGACAGCAGCTTTAAGACAACAAAGGGTGATATTTTTCGTGGACAAATAGTAAAGGGCTTTGAACATACATAAACGCAGGTGATGTACCTACACGATGCATATTTATGATGTGTTCGACAAGTAGTGTGACACTAGGAATTACTACGAGCAAATATTTGTACGGTCTTCATATGGCACGGTAATTGAAAAGTTTTTTGCTAAAACCATTTAACTTGAAAACTAGTTATATATGCTAGACACGATGTTGCTGATCAAATTTATTGGTCACGAAGGAAAATACACGGGAGGAGCAAATGATTCATGGCTTGCGGCTTTGCAGCTATTTGTGATTGGAAATCACGTGGTCCCTCCCATCTTAACCCTATAATCCACCAATGCGAAAATATTCCATTAGAATAAAAAACGGTGTTAGGTATTCCCAAGCTCAAATGTATTGCCGCCTAATTTATACTTTGCGGCGCCGAAAATGTAACTTAGCTTTGACTCAACCACACGTTTTTGGAGCGCATCATTTTTGCAGGTATACAAGAGCGCGTTCGGAATCAAGGCAGGCTATAAAAATCAAGTATTAAGTGATCTTATTTTAGTTTAAGTAGCCTTTTGTGCGGCTAAAGCTGTCGGACAGTCTAAACAGATCGTTATTTTAAACAAAATATACCCCTAAATTTTGATATTGCAACATTTGAAGTCATGCAAATGGCCTTGTTCAATATAATTTGAACCATAAAATCGTCAATTATTATATATACCTTTTCGACGGAGGTTTGTGTGCCGATATTAAATTTAAATAATGATACCTAAAGATTCCGTAGTATAGATTTGAGATACCGGTAAAGATATTTTGCTTCCACCCACACTCAACATCATATGACGCGTTGTTAGTGTAAGGTAGAGTTTGTGGTTCGCGTTAACAAAACGAACGATTGGTGTCACAAAAAATGCCCTTAAACTATTTGTTGTGGTTTCCACAAAAAGACAAAAAACGGGACATCAAAAACCAGTCAACATTAGTCGGACGGTGCGTTTCGACTCCAGAGGTTCCGTAAAAACCCATGTGTTAAGGAATGTAAATAGCCATTTAATTATCTTAATATATTGTTGGGGGAGAAGTATCACAGAGGGAGGCAGTAATAGATTGCCAGCCAATATGTTAAAACAAATGGACCCTATAGAAGAGTAGGTATAGTTTAGGTAGATGAATAGAATATTGTGAAGAATATAGAACGTGTTATCCTAGGTGTTGTTTGGAAATACTCATATAGATACATTTTCTTGAGTTACAACCGATCAGTTTCAGAGCGATGCTCTTTTCAGTTTTTACTCTTTTTGGGCGAGTTCCATCGAACGGCCTTCATTATGCGTCCAAGTGCTCGCCACCGGTTCAGGTAGCTCGGCGTTTCGCTCAAACTTGACCTTAGGTATTCGATACGCTTGTTATATTTTTTGTTAATCAATTTAATTGAATATGAGCTTTTGATGTGGTGTAATTTGATAATTTGCAAATATGAATGTACGAAAACTGACTCCAGACAAAAACTTGTTTTATGTTTGGTTTTCATTGGACCCAGTTTACATATTTATGTTGGTTGCATACCGAGGCGATGATAATCTTGATATTAGGGCACGAAGGTCCGGGGGAGGAGGCGAGGTGTCGGAGGCAGAGCGCCCCGCTGCGCCTGAGCATTGTGATCGACAGCTTGTTTACTAAAAATATGCATAATGAATGTATAATAACCTGCCATGTAGCCCAACGACTCTCCATACCTGTAAATGGATTATTATCCAATGAAATACGAGCGGATAAAATCACTAGTCTACGACACTCCCTGCCAAGAAATTGACACTTGCTGTTACCTAGCTCGATTTATAAGATCACGTCGAACTACGCTCGAATTATGTTTACTAGGAGTACTGCGCTATTTTACAAAATCTGAAAGCGTGTTGGGAAAGAAGGTATGTCAGTGGTCTGAAGGTACGAGATGCTTAATTGCGCCACCGATGTGTTCCCACGTTTAAATGCAGCAAGTGTTTGAACAAGCATTTAGCATTCGATTGTTTTAGTGCGGACCGAGACGTCTGCTGAGAAGCAAACATGAAGCTTCCTGACCGTCCCCCGCACCTCGCTCCCCGCTAAAACCTGCATCATCACGTCTCACGTCGATACTCTGAACCAACATACAGAAGGCGAACCTTATATTATATCGTTGTATTTGTTACTGTATTTTGACTTTTGCATTTAATCAATTTTAATCGATTTTAAAGGCTCGGAATAATGCGTGTTAATTTTATGTGAAAGCAAAATGCGTGTAAGTCAAACATGTAGCGGTTCTTGCAACTCTTTATTAAGTGTATGGAGCTTTCCCAGAAATAATTATATACGGTACTCTAGACTATGTGGAGTTGACTGTGAGCGAATACTTGCCAAGCGGGGCGCCTCGGCCTAAATCGGGATCCCAATTCGTTACGTCAATCTCTAAATTTTTTCACAATGTAATCTGCATAGAGGCGGTAAAGACACCGTACAGAGTGAGTTGACATCGTGGCACAATGCCGTCACGCGGCGGGCAATGCATTGTCCATTTCTTTGTAAATATTTTGACATTTTCTTTATTTGTCCTGTGGAGCTATTTCACAAGCAAAATTGTCTCGAACCTTTTGTGTTGCTAGTTTTAATTTGATGTATTTTTTGACGACAAAAAGACCGACATCCTACGTCGTCCGGTCCTAGGGCGGCAACGTTTATCAATTTGTTAGCACATCTATGGGTATTTCTTTAGTGTGTAAACAAAGAGGTTCGCGTTGTTGTCTCATATCGTCGAGTGCGGATAGCTCCTTTGTTCGTTGCGAGCAACATATAGATTTAGCAGATGATGTCGTAAATTGTCATGTAAATATTTAGTACATTAGTTGTTCTGAAATATTAGCACATAGGTTCTAATTAATTTGGCCTAAATTATTTTGCTAAATATTTGCTTATGATGTGTACAAAATGAATTATGTATATATCTATATGAATAGTTAAAAGAATACTTATCAGTCAAACGATATCAATATTCTAAAAAAGCATTATTTTAATTTCCAGAGATGCAAAGAAAAGCTAAATACGCTTGCAATCAGCGTGATGAACCAGTGGCCTGGAGTCCGGCTGCGAGTCATCGAGGGGTGGGATGAAGAAAATTCTCACTTGGAGAATTCACTCCACTACGAAGGCCGGGCAGTGGACCTGACGACCAGCGATCGAGACAGGAGCAAATATGGAATGCTGGCGCGGCTGGCTGTCGAAGCGGGCTTCGACTGGGTCTTCTATGAGAGCCGCTCTTATATCCACTGTTCCGTTAAAACAGGTATAATATCGTTTCTTTCACGTAATACACGAACATATATTTTCAAAAGGACCGGTTGGAAGCGGCCTGTATCCAACATCATACTGCCACCTGTATTCGTCTTCTCGGTGGACGATCTACGCTGCGCTTGCCGGTCCCTGGTCTGCAAAGAACCTGCCGGCCCCATCGGCCATCTATTTTGCGTGCTATGTGCCCATCACTTTAACTGGCTTATCTTCTGCTTTATTTCTGTGACTTTCGTTCTTCTATGGATCTCCTCATTTCTTATTCACATATAGAAATCTTTCAGTGCCAAAGTCATCACTAGTAACACGTGCTGATCAAAGATTTCTTCTTGAGTTCATTTCTTGCTTACTCTCTTGATATTGGGCATTCAATTTTAAATAAAACGATGGATTTAACGAAAATTTACAGAAAAACCAGAACAAAAGTCTTACATCACATACCTTTATCACAAAAACTTTTAAATTATTTGCAGAACTGTGGGTAAGAAGAATTTATTAAGCTTACATTCCAACAGCGTACGAAATTTCATGTTGTTTAAAGCACGAATTCAATGTAAGTAATAACTTATCTGTAAAACAACTTTCAACTATTGAATGTGTCTGCTCATCAAGCAGTGCGAAACCAAAATCGAGAGTCTGACATTATAATTATTATATCAAAAAGAAATAAGTATTGTGTACGAGCGTGCTATCTCGTAGCGCCCTCGAACGCGTTGAAGTCTTTTGTACGAGATAACATCGTATCATTATTTGTTTATGTTCTCATTTTCAAAAACGTGTATTTTCCGTATTGACGTGCTTACCTGTGTAAAACTATTATTTTAATGCAAGTCACTTCGACAACTTGATTAGCACGTAAGATTTCCTGACCAAAACCGCATGCTAAAAAGATGACGGTGACAGCGGAAAATCCATTGCATGATTATCACTTATAAGTACATAACTGTAGTGTAAAATTCTGGTCATGGGACGGCCAAATATATAGTTGAACTTTACAAGAAGAATGCATCTCAGCTTCCCGCGCCCGCGCCCCGGCGGTGTCGATCAAACGAACGAACGAGCCTCTTGTTAACGTCCCTCCCTTTCCTACACCTGGCGAAACCTACGCCGATCTCTTTCTAGAGCGACCGCATCGCAGCCAATCCCCCACTTCTATAATTACACCGGTGGTGATTCAATGGCTACTTATATCTATATATGTGTACACGCATAACGATGAGAGAACCGTACATTTATATGTATGCGTGTTCTTTTTGATATTATGGAGGCATTCCGGCGCACCTGCGTAGCTACAATTAATTTGCAGATGGGCGTTTAAGTGTTTTAGAATCTAGACCCTAAATAATAAAATTTACTTCTCTTTTTGCATTTTAAAGGCAAGTATGTTCGAAGCTGCTTAGCTGAATCTTTAGTTATATAAACTGTCTCAAATAACTGTCGAGTAACATAAAATAGGCCACATCTCAAAACATGTACTTAAAATATACATCTTCTTATACAGAGTTTTTTTTATACTTGGTTATTTTAACCAACTCCTAAAAGGAGATTTTCATATGTACTTATGTAGATAGGTATGTATCTAGATGTACTCTATTCTTAGCCACTCCTTATCAAGCCTTGATAGTGTTTAAAAATTGATGAAATATTAAAAGGTTTGTATATTCACAGAAAAATCAAAACAATTGGCGTCAGTAGACTATTTGAATATAATATTGGAAACATATTACAGATATTAAAAATATATTTTTCAAACTTAGGAAATGCTTATACAATGACATCTTATTAAGGCTATTTAATGTATTTATATATGTAGATAATATATTAATGTATACATGATTTAAAAATGCAACATAACTGGTTGCAGGATTTTTTTAAATGTCCTAATTGGATGTATTTTTATTTATTTTATTGTTGAACTATTTAAAATATTGTTACGCGTATCCAGTTTTTAATCCACGTATAAGTTTGCATTAAGCTCGGTAAAGTTCAGTAAACAGGATAACAGTACGTAATCTACAGCATTCCTCGTCCGTATTAAAATTCTAGCAGCACTACTCCGATGTGGCAATCAATAAAAAGTAGTAGAGTAATTTAAAAGTAATTATGTCGTAAATGTTGAAGTGTTCTTATGTTTTAAATCATCTCATCAAGCTAGCGTTAACATTTCTGAAGATAAACGAGTTACGGACCTTTTACTTAACATACAAAATTGTATAACCTTTAATTAATACAGTGTAAATAGATGTTATTAATACAGAGTAATATAGTAAATGAATAGCCATGGTAGAGCTTGAATTAAAACAATTTCGACTATTTTCTTGTATCTAATATATTCAATGAGTCTATAATATGATATTTCAGTCCACAAATACATTTGTATAGGTATATATAGGCTAATATAAATAAGTACATGTATTGCACTCGTTACTTCAAACATAACTCACAATTTCAATAACATCTAATTTATATTCGGCATTACAACTCAAGGGCTATTATGTATTCCAGTTGCTATAGAAATAAACACAAATTTATCTTTGGATAACGGATGTAATCAAATAAAATCAATTCAAAACTGAAAAAGGGCAGTCATTGTTTTAAAATCTCCACCACTGATGGCCAGGATTCTCCAAGATCGGTCGCGGTCAATTTGTTTCGATGTTTATTCATTTATTCCGGCGTTTTGTACGATCGAGCTCTTTTAGTATTAATTTGGAGCTTATAAATAATTAATGGGGTTTATATAGGTATGTGAGTGCGGCCGTAGGCCTCCGGTCGCGGTCAAGGCCCCACTGAGCACGACTTCACTCGCGCACTTACATTTCTCTGTAAATTTAGTTTTCATTGGTGCAACTAGAAAACTCTTTTTAATACTCGCATAGTTGTTTCATAGAGGTTCTTTGAGTACATGGCCTTATTTTCAAATAAATTATCAACATTCTGTAACATTTCAGTTTAAAATGATTTAAGTATTTTATCATACATTTAATTATCTCCAGACAGATTTCCGCTCTAACTTGTGACAGGTGTGTATTGGGCATCATTATCATATTAACACCAAAAATATTTGCGTGCGATTGGTCTGTAAGAAATTAATAGAATGACGGTAGATATATTTTTTAAATTAAGTGTATCAATATTTTTATATTCGCGAGTGGGTGCATTTTGTTTATATACAAAATATTCTGTATATCAGTAATGGTAATTACGAGTTTGTAAGTAGTTTCTAACAACATGTATTTCGACGAATACCAATATACGAGTAGTTAAATACTAACCTCAATTTAAACATGCAACGTCCCTAAAAAGTTGGGTAGATTGTATGATATTACATAAACTACAGTGTATTTTCTGCAATGAAAATAAAAAAAAAACAGCATGTTAAAAAAATCCAACAAAACAAGATAATGACAACCAGACAATGACAAACATCAAGTATGACATTTAATCCGTTAGCGACCAACTTATTGACACTGAATATAAAGCAGAGGCGTGAAATAATCTATATAAAGCGGCAATAAAAATGATATAAATTATTTAAATTATCACTTTTGATATCACATTGTCTGATTCATTGTGATAAACTATAAACACTAAAATCTGAGTAAGATATGTCAGATATTTGGATTTAAAAGATAAATGACAAGTGACATATACACATATGTACATACGTAGCAATTATTAAAGAAAAAAATAGATAAAATTGTTTTTAACTTAGTTAAAGTACAGTGAGACCATTATGAACTAATTAACTAACAGTAGTAATTTTAGTTATCAACAAAATATATTTATCTCAATGGCATCAACTTTATAGGTATGCTTTTCAATAGACCTATTTCTATATCCCTGTTTATTCAGTACCAAAAACGAGTTCTAAGTTTAATGTTTTGTAGTTACATCTTCTTCACTAAACAGTTTATTTATTAGCATCTAACCACACTCAGTTTCTCACGGTCTTGACATTGGATATAAGGTTCTACAGACAAGCACAAATGTGGGTATTTAAGAGCTTATTTCCCTTCATATTAGCAGCTCGACTCCGGTTGGTAGAATTATAAGACGCAATATATTTGAGATAAGGGATACATAAAAGTTCAGGCTACAGTGTGCTGGTTACGTGATCCGCTCTATCCAGCACACACGAACATTTTGGTGTTTATGGCGAAAATATAATAATTATCTTTTCTCTATTACATTAGTTTTAAAACTACTAGACCACCTGTTTATTATAATAAAATTCATTACCAATATTGTATTTTCCTAAACTTCATGATCTCATTTCTAGAAGTCATTGAATACTAAATTCTTATTTATAATACATATCAGTGATTGACGAGACGGGGAAGTTGATGGGCGACCCGTATCTTAAAAATCATAATTTCTGTACAGCACTGCACTTAGTACCTAGACATAGCTATTTCGTTCCATTTGCTCATTCTCACCTACAACTTCGAGAAGGAATTCCTGGCACTGCGATGATAACTTATGGTAGTTTCCTACCAAGTCGAACACTGTAAGATGTGTCCTACCTACAAGTGCGTGTTGGGATTGCGCTAAAGATAAATAAATAAAACTAGTATAATGAGTGGTGGCACGAAAGTAAAAAATTCTCGTTGCGCTCGCAGAATCGCACTTGGCCGTTTTTTTTCCATTTTCTACCGACTTCCAAAAAAGAGGAGGTACTCAATTCGACTGTTATTTTTTTTAAATTTAATTATGTTTGTCACCTCATAACTTACTCAAAATTCTTTTTTGTTAGAAAGCTGGTACTTTACGTACGGTCCTATTTAAATTTCATCAAATGCGGTTCAGTATTTTCTGAGTTATACTCCAATAACTGAATAGAATGGAAGTCGGTACAAAATTTTTCAAATTGTACTTGTTGAAGGGTCTAAAACATTATCTTATTTCAAAGTGAATACTGCTATATTCTTGGTATAACAGATGATCATAGGAAGCAATATGCGGTAGTACGGGCTCTTAACGTAAATATGTATATCGTTAAATCATAGAATGATGGTCTTTCAGTGAAAGTTGTCTTTGTATCAGTTTACTGTTAAGTAATACTCTTGTGGATTAATAACCTTCACCTCGTTTACTATAAGTATATGTAAAATCATGAATTTAAATACTTGAACACAAATTGATGCCTCAAATATGTAATAAATTTACAAAAGGAAAACAATGTTTTAAGCTGCTATTTAGTTGTGATTGGAATATTGGATTTATTTTGGACTTAGTTCGTACAAAAGACTTCAACGCGCTGCGAGATATACCTAAGCGTAAGCAAATAGAAGCATTATACTAAGTTTAAAATAAAAGCGGTTTAGGCTCTCAATGCATATCCTAGTAAGTACCTACTTGGATTATTTCCATATAAGCTGTAAAATCGAAGACCTCAAGGTCTGTTAGAATTAATGCATATGCGCCATGAAACGTGCAATATAAGTCCAAGTTAAATCTATTTTCTTCCGAGGTGAAATGGTGCAGCTTGGATTTAGCCAGCTACGTTCTATATTCTATCAAAGGTCACGTTCCACGGTCAGCACAATAGAAATTTCATTGTTATCATGACATCGACACTTGAGGGGTTATTTAGTTTTTCCAGCCTGAATGGGAACTGCTTTGCAAATTAATTAAACTGAGAACTTTTGATTAGGCCTTAGCTGTCATGATTTCATTGAGCTTTCTCTGTTGTGGTTTTCTCTAAGAGAAGGTGGAAAGGTTTAGAAATTGTTGACCTGTACGTATATATACTTTGCTCAGATGATAGTGATTATCTTGATTGGATGACATTTAGTATTTGTTCTAGTAATTTATAAATAATGATGAGTTTATGTAAAAATAATACAAGTAATTCAAATTTATATTTTACTCTCTACTAAAAGTAGAGGCGTATCTGGTGAAGCACAAAAATACTTTTTCTTCGACCGGCTCAGAACTGTTTGAGACAATGTCCAATACTTACATTTCCTATGTATGACGTAAGAAGACAATGAAAACATAGTATTGGAAAGTAATTATTTTATGTTGTCTGTTATGCGTTGTTTAAGAGCTATTTAACAAACTTTAACATCTATTCTGTTGTAAAACAAGAACAGATGAGCTGTAAAATGCAAATGGTTTCCTACATTACATATTGTTGTATCCCCCAGACAAGTGTTATACAAATTGGAAAGTATATTTCCGAGAAGAGAAACAATGCGATGGGCAGTTAAGGTGGTTTCACACCGAAGCCAGAGAGGCACGCGGTAAATGGGGCGTGACCGCGTGTGACCGGGACAGGTCACGATTCAGTGGTACTTGGGACACTATTCACATGCATTATTATTAGACCCTAGAAAATATATTTAACTATATTCGGCCCCTTCATAGTCACGCAGTTATCGCGACCCCTTGGGAACTGCCGTACGATTCTCTAAGAGCAAACATCGTTGCATATTAGACAATATCCGTGAAACAAATGAAGAGATGACAAGAAACGTTGAAAAGCAACCTTATGTACAAGGTCGATATCTCATAAAGTATTTGACATCGGTGAGCTCATCGACGAATCATTACAGAATCGCACGGCAGATACTGACTCGAGATAAAAAGTATATTTTGATCCAGGATTTAATGTCAGTACATTTATTCCAAACTTCAACCAAAAACGTATGTATAAAACTAGTTTACTCGTAACCCGCTTGGAACTAAGTTATCATACTCCTTCAGTAATTACTTATTGTTTTGAATAACATACTCGTAGTAACCCATGTGTTAATCCTGGGTATAAGATGTCTTTGCTCAAATTGTATCCCAATCAATTGAGTCCTTTCGGCGTGGAGCAGTAATAAAAACACAGACTAACTTATGTATACTTATAACTCAAATTATTTATTCACACTCGCAAATTTTCGCACTTAGGATTAATGTGACCATCAGGAATTTAATTGTTAACAATACCAGTATAGAGATACTGGAAATAATCTTTGTCTGTGGTGGAAACCGAGAGATGTAGGTTTCACATACACAGTATAAAGATGTGATGTTTACATTATAGACAGAATACCATCCTAACCCTCCGCCGGCCGATCGGTGGCCCGCGTCGCTCTAACTCCTAAACAATCTAGAGAGGCTAAACAAGTAAGAACGTTATAAAATTAAAAATTATGTACAATACCTAATATAATGTAAAATTGAGGCATTAGCTTAAGATCATTTAGGTAAAATAAACTCTAAACATTATATCTATTCTCTTCATCGTATTGAAAAAAAAAACCATTGGAAATGTATTCGTTCCCACATTTTTTGTATTTCTTCATGTTTTAATAAAAAGTGGGATGTAACCGAAACTAGCGGAAACCTCGTCTGATCAGATGCGCGAGTGAGCGCTGTTGCGTGGTCGAGCGCGCGCTGAGCATGCGGCATGCGTGCGAAAGCCTCCGACATTTGAGACGCCACATCCCGGAAAGCTGTGGTCCCGCGTTCCCACACCCAACGCGGCCCGTTTTGAATTTGTGACGTCACTCTGCACCCGGGGTCAAGGAATCATTATTATCGTTCACATTCCGGCACATCTTCTAAAGTGGTTTTCGTACAATATCGGAGATTTTTCATGATAATTATTTTTAAGCAATGCAAAAGCGGTTTTTGGTTTTTAATCATTTAAACTTTTACTCTTTAATGACTTATTCAACATAGTCGTATTATAAGGTCTTTGCTCTTCTCTGGCTCTGTTTTTCTGTATTGTGTTAAATTCTTAGAAGCGAGTTTTAAACTATTCATAGTATTTTAGCGACGAAAAAACAAATGGGTTCATCTACCATTATCCGTGTCACCACTCGAAGATTAACCTGTTTTCGTTCTAAGGCCCATAATTATGTTACAGTCTTAAAAAGCTAAACTAAAGCTTTACTACCTTGAATTCGTATGATATTCTCCGAGATCTCCGTAGATAATACTTATGAGTCATATTTTAACAAAGTGTCGTATACTATTTTTAAAATTCATAACTTTAAACATCGAGCGCTTATAAAGTAATAATGATATAACTTTGTTACAAGTAGGTATAGGTAAGATAGAAATTTAGTATCGTTTATATTTGCTGTTCATATCATAGCAGTCCGAGTGCGAAGAGCTGACGCACGTCTTGAGAGTTATTAATGGATATTAACTTTAAAGCTTTAGAAGACCTGTCTAAACGACATGCGTGAGTAAATAGACAGGAAACTACGTTGTAACTCCCTCTATAATGACCATTAATGTTACTTATGCGTAAACATGAATAATAAAGTGCGCGTATATCAAAATTAACATTAACATTTCAAGATGTATAATGGAAACCCCATGACCGTTTTAGATATCTTTGAAGTTTATCCTTGGATTTATATACGCACACGTGTTTTGCAAGGCTGGTAGGTACAAGGGATACTAGGTATTTCACCAGACAAAACAAATCTAGCGGTTGCTTATTTATTTTCTCGTTTTAAGATGCGGCTGGGAGCGTTGGTCGGCGCTGGTACAGACATGATTCATATTATATCTATAGTGACAGTGATATAACTCCAGACGCGCGGTGAAGTATGGTTCTCACGCACACATGAAAACAAGAAACAAATACTTTTCTTGCCATGTAGCCCGCGAGAGCAACAGCTATTCCAATGACAGCTATTAATTTACGAATCGCATCTTTCAAACAGGCTTTGTACAAATATGAAAGAACGTGACCTCAAACACAGTGCTTAAGGCTTGCGGTAGCTGTTAGTAGAACTAAGTAAGCAATCTGGGCAACATTTCTTGAGTTGAGAAATTAAAACGAACTTCCATACTGTTTTAAAATGTACCGTATAATATCATAACCAGCGTACTTCGGCATTTGCATGACCATGCGTCTCGGCTAATTGCTATTCCATACGATATAAATCAGATACAGTTCTGCCGATCAGTTCGATCGCGATGACCTTACGTTGTTGTCAGAGATAGCAGGGTTATGCTCAGCATAGGCGTTCAACCAACATTTATTTGGGATTGGAAACAACTTATAAATTTAACTCTTCTCATAGAAATATGTTTTATTTCACGAGTTTTCTTTATGGTAGGGAAAATATTTGTAGAAAACCTTGAGCCATTAATGTATTAAAATAAATTGAAGTATATTGTGTTTCTATTTATTTGTAGTATGTAGTAAGTATGTAGTGGGATGAATGGTGTGAAAAGGTTGTGAATCATCAACGGCTCCTCTAAACGCGCATTAAGTGTAAAAAAAGACGTAAACTGCGCCAACACCAAATCTATTGAGAACAGAGCAGAACGAAGCCGGCATATTCACATTAATGGATTGCTAATAAAAATCTACTTAGGACTAAATAATTTTAATATAGTTTCTAGGGATAGTTGAGTTTATATTCCTTGTGAAGTATAGTAGAACCAGGGTGTAAGGTTCGGCTTGTAGCCGGTGGTGATGGTGCAGTGGATGGCCGCGCTCGCCACGGCCGGCGCGGCGCGGCTCGGGCGCGGGCGCCGCCTAGCTCTCCCGGTGGTCCTCGCGGGGCGGGGTCTGAGCGGCCACTCGCCGCAGCCGCGCGGCCTCACCGTCCTCCCTGCCCCGCACACCCCGCGCCCCGCCGGCTGCCCGCACCAGCGCGAGCGCCCGCGACGCTTATCGCCGCATCTTCAGCCTAATGTCACTTACTCTCTTACGTCACTGTGGAATCGTACATTGACTGCTTTTACAACCTTCGCTCCATTAAACTTGATAGAATTTACCTCGTTTTGAGAATCAGGCCGTTTCCTTATGTAATACTGGGCTAGCCGTAAACGATTTATCATTGGCCTCTCGGAATCTGATCGATATGTGAATTTAGACCTATATATCATATTATACATATTATAAATATTATATATCTACTTACCTATATAAACAATGGATCAATCCTCCCTATTTAAGATAAGAACTGAATCTTCGTTTCGCCCATATTTATAATGGCACAAAAAAGCAAAGGTGCCCGAAACCTATTCAACGAGTCGTGTGATGTGTTCAACCGACAACAAACAAAGTTGACAATAAGCGCTTGACTTTGAGCGAAATCTAATTTGTGCGGTTATTGTGTAATGCGATCTCTTCGGGATCCATTGCTTTCAGGCTACTTTGTGAACGGGGATCGTCAGAATTTATCGGTCGGTTACACAACAAATCAAAACTTAACAAGCTCATGGAAACGGTTTCGAGAGCTTTGGTGTAATGCCATTTGCCGTGAGCAAATGAGCATGTAATTGTACCACCCACAGTAATGGAGAGGAAGTATCCGATAGGCGGCATGGCAGGCTGTGTAGTGGACTATTCATTTCTACTGTTAGGGAATGTTTTCTTTCCACAATTGGCTATCGTTTGACCGCGATCTCCATAAAACTGTTGAATATGTAATATAAAATATTACAAAATACGTTTAAATGAATTAATCAATGTATGATGATTTATACCACGAACAAAATTAAGCTGTGGAACGATGTTAGAAAACTTTTAATTTTATCTTTCAAACACCTTTCCGTGCACGTAACAACACAGTGATTTTTTGTAATAAAAGAAAGTAGAGATTAAAACAGGTACGGTTAAGCAGGATAGAGATTTAAATAAATACTATTAGATAATAAACAAACAGAGTTTAGGGAATCAGGATTGAAATGCATGTTTAATTTAAGTCTTGGTTTTTTGGCTGGGCAAACAATGGATCCGTAGGATTCGCAAAGAGGATTGAATTAGTTTATTCAGCGCTTAAAACGTTTTTGTATGAGCTTATTATATCGGATTTCTTTGAAACCTTTTCTGTTAGTATGTGCACGAAGGATTATGTATCCGAGAAGGCACGGATCCCGATGTAGAGCGAGGGAGCTGTAGAGCGTTTCTCAGCGCAAGGTAACGTTTTAAGTAAGATAACCTCGGACCGAAGGCGACCGTCCCCTTTTGTCTCGTATCTTATCCGATTTTAATTACGAGCGTAGAGAAATCTCGTTATTCCTTAAAGGGATATGACTGCTTCGAGCTAATTTACTATCGTCCCTTGCACGATTTTATGTTCTCATCTTTATTTTATTGCTTTCGAATCTTATGTAGGTACGGCACGCAAGCTCGTTTGATGAATGTTATACCCGTTTAATATTTTTATAGGTGATGTTCCATGTCGAATAACTCTACCTGATGCAGTTTATAACCTATCAATATTGTATTAAATATCTATTATGAGACTATTGCTATTAATAGATTTTTAGGGCAGGGAATTCAATAGTTATTTTTTGAATATATATAAGTTTCATTGAAAATTTTTGTTTCTTTATTTCAGAATCGTCTGTGGGAACGGGCGCTGGATGTTTCCCATCGGGCTCGATGGTGTATACAGAGCAGGGTTCACGTGATATCGAAACCGTCCAGAAAGGAGACATGGTGCTTGCAGCTGGTGATGATGGGAAACTGATATATTCAGAGGTATTATTTTAACGATATAAGCCTAATTGATTGATTCTCGAATTAGATAGGTTTTTTAGCGGACTCCCTAAAAAACCTTTCTAAAAACCTCGCTAAGATAAGATACACCGTCAGATACAGTCAATTTTACCTATATAGTTACCATATAGTAGAGCTAACATAGCAATTTACAATTCAAAGCTCTGATTCTCTCAGTGTTACAAAATCGCAATCTGAGTTAAATAATTATATATATAATTATATATATAATTATTATATATATAATTATTAATTATATCGCAAATAGTATGACTTGGAGCTAACAAAAACTCTCCATTGTACCATTAATTAATTAATTTTAAGGTCTGTGATTTTCTTATTTTCCTCTAGGACTATAAGTAATCTAACAAGTATTGCTCACGTTTCAGGTCCTAACGTTCATCGATCGAGATCCAAACGCGACGCGGCGGTTCATCGAGATGACCGCTGAGAATGGCGTGACACTCACGAGCACGCCGTCTCACCTTCTGCTTCTAGCAGCCGCGGACGGCTGGCGGGAAGCCTTCGCCTCCAATGTGGAGATCGGCGATGTCCTTCTCACAAGAGGGCCCGCCGGAGTGATGCGCCCATCGAGGGTCGTGAAAAGACGTTACGTGACGAAGCGCGGTGTTTACGCGCCTCTCACCAAAGCGGGAACTATCATAGTCAACGACGCGCTAGCCTCGTGCTACGCGTTGGTAAAAAGTCACTCGCTTGCGCACGCGGCTATGGCCCCGCTGCGGTGGATGTCCGCGTGGGGCTCGAAGGAGCAAACGCGAGGCGTGCATTGGTATGCGAACGCGCTTTACGCGGTCGGCGATTTTGTACTACCCTCCTCGTACAGATATCGCTAGTGAGTGAGTGACTGTGTACTGACGTTGAGTGAGACGCCGCGAGTAGCGCGCGGGACGTGCTTGGACACCTGTACATAAACCAGTGTAAATAATAAACGTGTCGAATGTAAATACACTAGCGAACATTAAAATGTTTTCTATTATGCGACGACTACCTATTATGCCTTCTTAATATTGTAAGAATTTATTTATTAAGTACGTTTAAGACCATCGATGCGAGGTTTGCATATAATTTAGTTGAAGCGAGAATATTTGTACATTCTGTCTGTATTGTTATTCTGCACAATGCAGAAATACTTAAATGTATGCGCTTATATCTATATAAATAATAATTATAATTTCTTAGCGAATCTGATGGATCATATTTCTAAGGTCAATTTTCCTCGATGGAGCTGAGTACTGAGCAATATATTGTCGTATTCTACGAACCGGCCTGTAGCTGAAACTAGACATTCCATGACTCTAATCCTACTTACAAAAGTTACAAATTGATGAAATTGTGATCTTGGTACCTAAAACAGTGCCTTAAGATTATTTTATTTATTGTTATTTAAGCTAGGTTTCTATTTATAAATTGACGTAAAAGTACTTAGACTAACTTATTCTAATTAACTTCACTCTATCTCTCTTTTCTTGTATGTATGTAACTAATTGTTTAATGTTTTAATATTTATTTCTTATTTCTACATCAATGACTGTTTTTTTCTTTTATGTTACTCGAAGATTTTGTATTTTTGTGTATAAAATTATACATAAATAAAATTAATGTTCCTTAGCCGTGCATGAATACAATATGTGCTTTAGATAATAAACATTAATACGTACGTAATTATTTGATGTCGTTATACGTAAATAACTTGAACAGGAACGTATTTTAGTATTGAGAACTAGTTATTTATCTTTGGCCAATAAATAACAAATGTTATTTACTATACTATATAAATTTACTTGTCATTTTACTGTATGACGTCTATATAGATCACCTTTTTGGATCTTGGACTGAAGAATTGGTTCCTATAAAATGAATTTAGTGTTGTAAGACTTGCAAGGAGTACGTAGAATTTTATTATAATGAATCGTTGCGTCTTACCTTTCACAAGTAATATGTTACTTTTCCGAATACCTTTTCAAATTTCTTGGGTCTTATGTAATGCTTGTAAAATTGTATCACACCACGCATTTTTGTTCTAATTCTTTCTACGTTTTGACGTATATTTATTCTTTAACAAAACGTCACAAAACTTACTGCTTTTGTAGATTATATTAACACAAAGTGTACCTACACATTAGGTAGGTAGGTACATACAAACACAAAAGCTTTAACTAATATTTTGATCATTATAATTGCCATGATTATTGCCATATTAGAATAAAAAAAATACATTAACCTTATTCCACAAATTGCAATGTTTTTACACGCAAGTATTAAATGTTAGAACAAGAATAATATTTTTAGCTTTGTATTGTTTGACAATAAAGCGTTTAGCCAGTATTGTAATGTTAAATAAGTGATCCTGTGTTTATACCTATCTATTTCGTGTTTGAATTTCTAATATTACGTGTTAGGTATTTATTACTTTTTACACTACCTTTTAATATGTATGTTTTATAAAAAGAACTTCTCTGTATAAGTCAATCTATTTTGCAGTAATAAGTACCACGTTACTAAGAACCTTAAGCAAACTCTAGCAATAATATTATAATGTGCCTTCAAAATCAATTCATTTAAAGTAGCTAGATCATTAAACATCAAATCCTTTTAAAAAAATGGGTATATAATAAATAAAACGTTGTAGATTTTTTAATACACTAAATTTAAATGTACCCGGAAAACAAAGATATATTTAAAAACGTATTCACGTCATTATTCAATAATATACGTGTTGGGTTTTACGATATCAATCCAAGCTGTGACTTCTTCTTCTTCTTCTTGTTTGTATGGAAGCTGTGACTTCAAAAGAATCCAGTGTCAGTGTCAATCCAGAGTGTCAAAATGATTAGAAAGTTATTATGGGAAGTTTAAATCTTAATAGATTATAATATTTATTATAAATGTTGATATATATTTGGTTCATTTCTATCTACTTACGTACAAGTTTTTAAGAATGTAATGATGGCATTATAAGATTTCGTAGATGTGAGCTAGGAAATCGATGCTTATCAAAACCATTAGCTTATGAAAACCCAACAAAAGCACCTTGGCTGATCTTTACTTACAATTGTATATTAAATGTTATATTAATTATGTAAAACTAAAGTGACTATAGTCCCACAACAACTAGACATCTCCAAGTATCAGTACTGCGAATTCAAAATATAAAATATTTAATTTTGAAACCTAACAGTTACAATTGAAATATTAATTGAGATTACCTTGAGAGATAAGTTGACTTACTTTAGTATGTTACGGGAATTCTAGATTGGTATATATTTCTACATATTTATAATATAAATAACAATTCCTTCTTGTCCTTGAGAGAAATGTCATCGAGCAATGTGTAAAAGTGTACCGAGTGTATTTTTATTTATTTAAGAGTTTGTCTTAAACGTATTCAAAGATCATAATAGAATTTAAAATGTATATCAGAGTTGTGACTTTCAAATTCCCGTACAATTTCATAAAACATGCTTTACCTACATATTTTTATAATTTCGTTCCATTATGCTCTTTCACAATAAAACAGAGAAAGGTTTACAAATGTTTATAAACACCTGGTAATATTAACGAATGAACAAGTTAAAACTATATTTATTCACATTACGTACGTCGTGACATATACGAATATTACGATATATAAACAATTATAGGGTATTTTAGAAATGTATTTATTTATTGCTACTCTTCATACTATTTAACTCACAATTCAGTATTCTAAATTATGTAGCTACTTATGTAATATTTGTCATGTCGTGAATATACAATTTAAGTATTTTTAAGAGCTTCTTATAAAGAAAAGAATGAAGAATTGTTAAAAAGTAACGGTTAACAACTGAAATGTACTTAAATTATACTATCGAACTTAATAAAATGTTGGCTTTGTGGACTTAAGTTGAATTATTTCAATTCTTGCATGCGTACCATTCCCAAATCGCTGATGTATTTTATCCAACTGCTCGAAGGAAACTTATATTGTCAGGGTTGTACCTATGTATACTTATATGTCTATGCAAGTATATATGGATATATATATATATATATATATATATATATATGACATATTCTAACTGTGAGTTTGCACTGCAGAAACATTCTTAAGAAAACGTATTGTCTAACAGCCGTATTTATAAACAAGTAGTTTCTCAGTGAAGTAATTACTTTACGATAGAATACTTCAACATAAAATCTTATTCTACAGTCGAACAATGAACGTTCTTACTAAATTAAATGCTTATGTAAGTAAGAACATAATCCTGTCAAAATTGGATGTATCGTTTTACACTTTATTGTAGTATTAGGTTGTTGTCATGGGATTTTAATTTTTACAGAATAATAGATCCTTCACAATTCAGACTTGTGTGTGAATGCCATTTTTATACAACTTCACTTTTGCAATAAGAACGAACAATGTACGTGTTCTCATTGCCCCGTTGACTCGTGATTCATATTTGGCCAATAGTACAATAGTTTTCGCAGAAATGAACCTACTTTTCCAGGAACTGTAACGTGTGTGGTTAAGCAAAGGAAATGGTGACTATTAAGTACTCGGCTAAGAATTTGATAGTTCTAACTTCAGGCAAATTCTACTCTATAGAATTAAAATTGCTTAAATGATTACTTTTCCTTAAGTAATTACTTTTACTTGTTTATAGCGGTATGTAGTTGTTTAAACGGCAGTAAGTCTGTTTTTGGTAATATTCTGAAACGTGTTCGCATTACCACGCAAAAGTTTATGTAATATAATTTTGAGCAGTCTTTCAACTTTTAACGTAATACAAAGATCTACTTCTTGTTTGTTTTTCGTTGAAAGACGTTACTCTTCCAGTATCAAGTTCTAGAATATGACAAACTCATAGTTTTGGCGAATACAATAGACGGCTTGCTCTACAGGAACGACCATTATACGGTATGGATATCAAATTAAGATATAACCTTTTGATTATAGGTACTTTATTTTGATATCTTCCATGTATACTCTTGTATTTCGTAATGTTTTCACTTTTACAAACGAATACATTATATTAGACCTATACTGTACTAATATATTTTATATATAATACTATAAAGAGGTAAAGTTTACAAGCATAAGAGTTTGTTTGAACCAAGTAATCTCGTAAGCTAAAAAATCGATTTTTATGAAATTCGGCAAGGAGATAGTGAAAAGATTTAAAACGCTTTTCATCATACTCATCCATCACCACGCGGGTGAAACCGCGGAGCGCAGCTACTGACTAATAATAGTAGATTATGCAATTAGGGAGTAAACCAGTGTCTTCAGTGTCGCATTGACCATACTGAAACATATAGGTAGTACCTATAGGTATATTATATTAATAAATTTAAAAAAAAACAGTCTGGTTTGCTAATTTTATATACCTAATCAAAAATTTATCAAACGCAAAAAATATTACGTATTATCGAACATTTAAACAAAATTATATTGAGTCTCCTAAGTCTGTGTTTTAATCAACATCTGATTTAAATTGTCTATCTCCGTAAGGTCAACATGATCTGAAACATGAAATGAATTTAATATGTAACTTCGTCAGAACTAAATATATCACAATCTAACTATCATACTTTAATTTAATCCTGAATGGCGTCAATAAAATTATACGTTCCTTTTCACCTATTCCTGAAACGTGGTATCTTACTATGGGCCTCATAAAAAAGCTCAAAGTCGCACAACGAGCTATGGAGAGGGCTATGCTCGGGGTTTCTCTACGTGATCGAATCAGAAATGAGGATATCCGTAGAAGAACGAAAGTCACCGACATAGCCCAGAAGATTAGCCAGTTAAAGTGGCAGTAGGCAGGGCACACATAGCACGCAGAACAGATGGCCGATGGGGCCGGAAGGTTCTGGAATGGAGACCACGGACCGGCAAAAAGCCGGTCGTCCACCGACACGGTGGACAGACGACCTGATAAAGGTCGCAGGACGACATTGGAGGCAGGCCGCTTCCAACCGGTCCTTTTGGAAAATTATGGGGGAGACCTATGTTCAGCAGTGGACATCCTACGGCTAAGATGAGATGAGATGATGAGATTCACAATATTCCTTTTCTCAACTTATATTCCATTATTTTCCAACATTCTGCAGTGATTTTTGTCAAAACCCTCATATTTATTATAGGCATTATTTCCTTGGCTCACACATTTACATATTTTGCTACCACTTGCCTTTTTTCCATACTCCAAATCAGTTCAATTGTCATATAGCTATTTCTTCAAGGTGTCTTTTTTATCAATGGCATGATTAAACGTTTCGAGACTTGTCGCGTGTGATATTTTCACAGGTTTGGCATTTTTTAAGAGAAATATCTCAATAAATAGTCACAGAATTTGCCCTATTATATATTAATCTATGTGCACTATTTAGATAGGTTTAGAAGGATAATTTCATACAAGATGACATTTCAAGGTTAAGTTTATATATATAAATAATATAGTTTATATTGTTTTGGGGTTGGCCATCTTACCAGATCTGACAATAATACATAAAAATAACTTTAGGTTCCATCTTGTCATAGAAAACTTTTACCCGAATCATCGGGAAATTAAAACAGAGTTTTCACTGACAGGAAAACACTTTTTGATTTTTACTAACTCATCCTATTTAATGGTATTAATCCTTCATATACCGTGATAATTAAAACAAAAGATTTATGAATGAAACTGACGTATATTGACGTCTCTGGGACGCAAAGGGTTAAAATTGTGTTTTGTGATACTATTGAACATTGCTTAGCTGTATCATCACATTAATTTATAAATGTGAAATTTTGTCTGTGTGTGAGACAACATTCCATCAAATGTCATATACAAATTCCTCCGCTGGAGGGTCACCACCATCATCGTCATCATCATAACTAAACAGGAAATCGCGGGGTGCAGCAAGTATTATATTAGAACCACTTTATTAATTACTAACTGCGCCTGCAGTTTTACCCACACAGTGATACCTGATATACAAGTAATACCTGATAACATACGTGTATCCAGGGTATAAGCTTTATTAATTCTAAATTTCAGCTAAATTCTAAAACTAAATAAGAGTTATTGTAAAATTACAGTAAAGGTACAAGTTGGAAGCCGGCTTCATGAAGCCGCGGCAAACGACGTGTCGCAGCAACACTACTGGTTTCTATGTATTTCTACGAAACACCATTAGTTAGCGACACGAAGCTAGCGTCACGTCGCGAGAGGCAGATTTTCGCCCGTAGATCAGTAGTGTCGCTCGCGATCTACGTAGTAAAACAACTGAAAAGCTTTTAAACAAAACCTTTCGTATCGCTTTTCAAATGATTGATGCCATCTGCAGTTGCCGTCTGCAGTCGGGTTCGAAATTATGATTGCAGCGACATGACGCACCGACGCGTCGCGGCGCTTAACTCTAAATTACTTTTGTCTCTTAGCACAATCTATAGCCAAATAAAATCTTAACAGGAGTCAAAATTCTACGTAGAATAAAAAATATATCGTGGTTTAAGGTAATCCGAACAGAAAAGAAAACACATATACAATAGACTGAAAAGAAAACGGATACATATAACACATTATTAATTACAATGCTGAAATTATTACAGTTTTATGGAATTAAATGTTAATGGAATAAAAATTACACTAGTGTATTCTCAATGAAAACTATGCATTTTACTCAAACATTATAATATGATTAAGAAAAAGTTAATAAATTATGACATTTAGATTTTCAACTGACCTAGATAAAGGCGTACATTGGATCAAAATATAGTTTATATATTTATAATGTATACAATGCTTATACTATTACTCTCGAACAAAAACAATAAATTTATATCTGAATAATCTATAATTTAGGTTGGTAACTATTACAGGCAATTATTGTACACTGTTTTTAGTTCTTTTGTAGGAGTGTTCTTTAACAAGTAGTAATTTTTGGGCCGTCAATAATTTTTTGCAAGAAAATTTGTACAAAGCAGATGTCCTTGCAAATATCACTTTTTGCTGGATACTCAGCTTCAGTGCTAGACAAAGCTGTACCACATTCAAGAATTAATTTTAGAAACGGGATATTTACCACGTATTGTATTTAATTTGAGCTCTTGATATTTCGGCACAGTTGCATGCGCCATTTTCACGAGTAAACTGAAGTATCTGCGAGTAGGTGTTGTTCAGCAAAACGGTCTGCACTCTTTTTTTTCACGTTTCTTGCGTTCTGTTTAATTACCCCTGCCGCAAAAGTCACTTGAAACTCGATCTGCATCTCGACACACATAACTCACGGTATCTGCTCGCGAGTTTTTTTCGGAACTTCTTCGGTTTTTGCAAAGATGAACCACTGGACTCCAGGTTCTCGACAGTTAAATTTCGATAGCCTACCTTACCAATACCGTATATAGTGGCGTTCTGTCGAGATTATCTGAGGGCTATGGAGATAAGGGATAACTCAATCGTGGTTCTCTCTATTTTGACAGGCAACAGTTCGTTTGGTCTGACCGATATACGACTCGCCACAAATAAAATACATGGTAAATCCATATCCCGTTTCTAAAGTTAATTCTTGCATTCGTGACCATGCCAGTTTAAAAACTGTATACTACATTGTTTACGCGCCTTCCAATTGATGACGTTTTTACCCACCTTTACAACAAAACCTGTGGTACGGCTTACGGTTACGTCGTTAGCCCAATCCGCGTCTGCAAAACCTCCTATCAAACTATAATAGTCAGGGCGGGAGTACTCGACAAACCAATACCCTCGGTTTGCTAGGAATTTACATTTAATCAATCAATATATATCAAAATATATATATATTTAATTTATATATATATATAAATTTAAGTACTGATTGTAAAAATTTGTATTTCGATGTTACGAGTAGATGCCAATATATTAATCCTGTGAGTACCATTGAAGTACATTTACGTTCGTTTCATTCATAAATCGTTTGTTTTAATTATCACGGTATTGTGGAGAAAGCACATAAAGGAAACTACCGATAAAACCTCCAAATTTCTTAACCTACTGAAAATACTTTCTGGTCCATCCTGGGGTGTTCATCCCAAACACTTAAGAACATTGTATATATCTCTCATTCGAAGTAGATTGGACTATGGTTGCTTCCTATATGATAACTGTGCAAAATTTAATTTATATAGACTGGATAAAATCCAAAATCAAGCCATGAGAATTGTAGGAGGCTACATTAAAACTACTCCCATACATGTAATGGAGAGTGAGCTAGCACTACCCCCACTCCACATAAGAAGACTCTACCTTGCATATAAATATTGTACAAAGTGCCTATCATGGCTTAATATAAGCACTAGCATATTAGATAACCTCAATGCACAGATAAATAGCAGATATTGGCAAAGTAAAAAGAAACCTCTACTTGTTACTACTCTGCAGGAATGTAAAAGTTACAATATAAATTGCTCAAATCCTATTGAAATGTTTTCCCTGAGCATCTGGGTTACATACATAGAAATAAATGACATTATTGTAAGCAATTTAGAATGTATAACAAAGGCCAAACGCAGTCATGAAATATCGACACTTAAATATGATGTTGTGAAAGAATTAAATGTAAAATATGAAAAGTGGCAAAGATATTATACAGATGGGTCTAAATCTGCAAATGGACTAGGAGCTGCTTACATAGAACCTGCCACCAGAACGTCAGCTATGTTTAGAACCAACTCTAATGTATCAATAATGACTATGGAACTTATTGCAATTTCAGAAACACTAAAGTATGTTAGCAATATCAACAGAAATAACAAAGTAGTGATACTAACAGACAGCAAAAGCGCACTGCAACATATAGCTCGGTGCGCCTCTGGAAGAAGAGGTGCACTGATAGCTTACAGGATCTTAGAAAAGATCCAATGTCTTACACAAACTGGCATGGAGCTGAAATTGCAATGGGTTCCATCACATATAGGATTACACGGTAATGAGGAGGCTGATAGGTTAGCAAAGTTAGCAGTGACAGAGGGTAATTACTATGGTATACAACCGAATTATACAGAAGTTCTACATAAATGCAAAAGAAAATGTGTTGATAAGTTCAAAGAATACTTTGATAAAAGAAGCGAAGAAAAAGGTATATGGTATAGAACCATACAATGTGAGCCTCCTCCAATTCCTTGGTGTGTTAAATATAAAATAGAAAAACAATTTGTTGTCTTAGCTCATAGAATACGTTCTGGACACATTTCATCGAAAAATGTTGGATATTTAATGAGAAAAGAAACATCACCTAATTGCGAGTCATGTGGAGTGGTAGATGACATATATCACATTCTTATGGAGTGTGTCCAGAATGCAACACAAAGGCATGCACTCATGGCATCCTTAAATTTAAATGTTTTAGATGTAGGAGTATTTATTGGCATTCTCTCGGAACCTGCATCAGAGGATGCAGTAAAATTGTATTAAATGTGTAGTAGGTGAATATGTTTTGTTATGTTATGTTGTATATGTACAGGGTACGATGGGACTGACATGTCAAAAGACAAAAGTCCCTAAATTAAAATCAGAAGAAAAAAAAAAAAAATTATCACGTTACATGAAGGGTTAACTAAGGAGAAACGGTGTTCGTGCCACGTGTACAATTGATCCGAAATTACCTTCCGTTTGGATTAAAGATGGCCCAATTTAAAAAGTCCCAATTAAGGTTGTTACGGGATGACTAATAATAAGTCACATGTAGAAACTCTAAACTTTGATGGAGTTGATTTGAATTTATGTTAAATATATAGGTATGTTCATGACTATTGCCCGACACTACATGTGATATTGTCGTATTGTTGTATTGTTGTATATTGTATGTAGTGTCGGACAATAGTCATGAGCATACCTAAATATTGTTACAATAATAATTAATATCTAGAAAAACTACCCTCCGCGGACGAAGTCGTGGGAAAAAGCTAGTCTATTACTAGCTGACAGCTTCGCTCGCTTAGTCTTGGTGTAGTAGTGAAAGTTCTGTTTTGGAACCTCGAGGTCAGGGTTCGATCCTCGGGTTGGATAGTTATTGAGTTTTTCTGAGAAAGAAAGATATTCTCAATAACAGTCCGGAGACTGGAACAGTGCCCCGTAGGTGGCAATAGGCTCGCCCCCTATTACATGATCACATGGCCAAAAGCGTTGGCAGCGTTCCGGAAACTTCGCGAAGTCTTCTCGTCAAAAATACCTCAGTGCCTCAAGACAAGAGTCTTCGACCAATGTGTGTTACCAGTGATGACTTATGGCACTGAAACGTGGTCTCTTACTATGGGCCTCATAGAAAAGCTCAAAGTCGCACAACAAGCTATGGAGAGGGCTATGCTCGGGGTGTCTCTACGTGATCGAATCAGAAATGAGGAGATCCGTAGAAGAACGAAAGTCACCGACATAGCCCAGAAGATTAGCCAGTTGAAGTGGCAGTGGGCAGGGCACATAGCACGCAGAACAGATGGCCGATGGGGCCGAAAGGTTCTGGAGTGGAGACCACGGACCGGCAAGCGCAGCGTAAGTCGTCCACCGACACGGTGGACAGACGACCTGAGGAAGGTCGCAGGACGACGTTGGATGCAGGCCGCTTCCAACCGGTCCTTTTGGAAAATCATGGGGGAGGCATATGTTCAGCAGTGGACGTCTTACGGCTGAGATGATGATGATGATGATGACCAAAAACATTTATGGAGAAACGTAGGCTTTGAAAACTCCGCTTATTACCCCTTCGAGGATATATAAGCAAAAGTATTGATTCACTCAAGACTGTGTGCCGCCACTTAGTTTCACTTCCGTGGTGATAGATAGTGATGATGAGGAAAAGTAACCTATTGAAATACCGCTGCTTACCCCTTCGAGGATATAACCTGGCTGAGTTCTGATGGTTCCACGAGAAATGAGATTGACTTCATTATGACCACGAGGAGACAAATATTCACTGATGTCTCCGTGATCCACAGGGCGAAAACCAGTAGTGATCACCGAATTTGAAAGGTCTCGTCTGTTAAAGTCTACGCTCCGACCTACTCGTGCCCATATTCAAGACCCCGAGAGCTTTCAACTTGAGCTGTCCAATCGTTTCCGCTTATGCCTTGAGAACATCGATTCAGTGGACGAGATCAATAACAGGTTAGTAGAAACTGTCCATACAGTGGGTTCCAAGTTCTTTAAGCCCCACCGTACAGATAGGCTACAGAAACTCTCTAACGATACCCTCAACCTCATCGCTGAACGACGCTCCTTAAAACTGCAGTCTTCGAATGATGCTGAAGCATATATGCTGCTCAATAAACGAATATGGAAGTCTTTGCGACACGACATCCGGATCTTTAATACTAATCGTATTATAGAGACGATAGAGCGGAACAAGGTCTCCAAAGTATTTGCAAGTCTATTGGGCAAAGCCAGTTGACGAAGCTGAAGAGAGAAGCGACAGTGTAGCGTCGACCAAAGCAGAAGTGTTAGGAGAAGTAGAGAGTTTCTACGGACAGTTATACTCTTCGGTCGCTAAACCTGTTAGCAGCTCGGCCAAAGACCCAAAAGCCAACCTGACCCGACATTATACCGACGATATCACGGATATCAGCCTGTACGAGATTAGAATGGCCTTGAAACAGCTTAAAAACAACAAGGCGCCGAGTGATGACGGTATCACATCGGAGCTTCTGAAAGCGGGTGGAACACCGGTACTTAAAGTCCTTCAGAAGCTCTTAATACCGTCTTACTCGATAGTTCAACGCCAAAAGCATGGAACAAAAGCGTGGTGGTGCTGTTCTTCAAGAGAGGTGACAACACTTTACTTAAGAATTACAGACCCATTTGATTTGAGCCATGTTTACAAGGTAATTTAGTTGTATTTATTCGAAGGTCATAACGAACCGTCTCAGTCGCTGGTTTGATGAATTCCAGCCTCACGAACAAAACAGTTTCCGAAAAGGCCAAAAAGTACCATAGACCACATCCACACGCTACGGCAAGTTATACAGAAGACCGAAGAGTATAAATTGCCTCTTTGTTTAGCATTTGTAGACTATGAGAAGGCCTTTGATTCGATCGAGACATGGGCAGAGCTTGAGTCTCTCCAGCAGTGCTGTATTGACTATCGGTATATTGAAGTGTTTGTACAAAAACGCTAACATGTCAGTCCGAGTACAGGAGCAGAGTTGGAAGGCAATTCCATTGCAAAGATGCGTGAGACAGGGTGACGTTATATCTCCGAAACTGTTCACCGCTGCATTGGAAGACGCCTTCAAGGACTTGGCATCAATATCAACGGCGAGTACATCACTCACCTTCGATTTGCCGACGATATTGTAGTCATGGCAGAAATGGAAGACCTCAGTACAATGCTCGAAGGCCTCCATCGAGTTTCCTAACGGGTAGGCCTTAAGATGAACATGGACAAGACGAAAATTATGTCTAATGCCCATGTTGTGCCTACCCCAATATCAGTTGGGATCTCAGTTCTCGAAGTTGTTGACGAATACATCTACCTGGGACAGACAGTCAAACTAGGCAGGTCCAACTTTGAGAAAGAGGTCAATCGTCGAATCCAACTCGGCTGGGCAGCGTTCCGGAAATTTCGCGAAGTCTGCTCGTCTATAACACCTCAGTGCCTCAAGACAAGAGTCTTCGACCGATGTGTGTTACCAGTGATGACTTATGCCACTGAAACGTGGTCTCTTACTATGGACCTCATATATAAGCTCAAAGTCCCACAACGAGCTAGGGAGGGCTATGCTCGGGGTTTCTCTACTTGATCGAATCAGAAATGAGGAGATCCGTAGAAGAACGAAAGTCACCGACATAGCCCAGAAGATTAGCCATTTAAAGTGGCAGTGGGCAGGGCACATATCTCGCAGAACATTTGGCCGATGGGGCCGGAAGGTTTTGGAATGGAGACCACAGACCGGCAAGCGCAGCGTAGGTCGTCCATTGACCCGATGGACAGACGACCTGATAAAGGTCGCAGGACGACGTTGGACGCAGGCCGCTTCCAACCGGTCCTTTTGGAACATTATGGGGAAGGCCTATGTTCAGTAGTGGACGTCCTACGGCTGAGATGATGATAATGATGATGATGATAATGATCATTGAATAATAAGACTTCACCCTTCTGTTCTGAATTAGGAGTCCATTGAACACCTTTTGATTGCGTCGTCATGCAGGGCGAGTGTACGTACTCCACAAACCCATACCCTCAGTTTGCTAACAATTTACAAATTTCCAGTTTACCCATCGTCAAAAAAATTAAATGATCATATCATGGGTTATTAATGACTTTTATCTAATTGACGATAATCAATATTCCATCATTTATATTTTTATCAACTTTCACCGTCCATCAGAACTTTGCTTCGCTAGACACCCAAATCGGAATGCTCGCTTTTTGGATTTTTCTCCATTAACTATTCCATTTCAATTTAATATTTTTCTTTTTAATGTTCAAATTAAACACCCGCTTGCCAATTCTTAGGTTTATTACAAAATACAGAAAGGTTAAAATAGGATTTAATGGGCAGGAATGAAAATGGGTGGACCATGAATATATTACGTGTTTATCTAGGTACTGGTTAATTTAGTTCAAAATATTCAAATCCTCCCACGGAACGGAGTAACAAATACACAGACAAGACTTCTCATTTATAAATTAATGCGATGATACAGGAGCTACATCTATGTAATGTTCACTAGTGCCTTACAATTTTATTAACATACGATCGAGAAAACCAAAAAGTGTTTTCCTGTCACTGAACCCGATCATCTTTTAATTAACCTATAATTCTGGTAATATTTAGTTTTTCTAGGGCAGGATAGAACGTTAAGAATTGTTTTGTAATATTGTCAGCTCTGGCAGGTGGCCAACCACAAAAAAAATTTTGGACTTCGCTTTGAAATGTAATTTGCATGAAAACTATCTTTCTGAACCTATGTAAATGGGCGAATTCTGCGTGTAAAACTTAACTATTAGCGTCTACTTACGCGTGAAGAGAGACCGTGGCCTCCTTAATTTTACATTTCCTTTAATTTTTACACAAGCTATTGTGACAGGCCGTGCGATTCTGTAATGATCTGTCGACGAGCTCGTCAACGAGCGCACCGATGTCAAATACCTTATGAGATATCGCCCTTGTACACAAGGTTGCTTTTCCAACGTTTCTTGCCATCTCGTCATTTGTTTCGCGGATGTTGTCAAAGATGCAACGATATTTGCTCTTAGAGAATCGCACGGAGGTATGTAAGACATTTTTTAAATGGCAGGGGTGGATTGGGGCTCTGTTAGTTCTTCTTTTGGCAAAGTCCACTCTTTTGAAAAGTCTACATCTTCTCAATCTCGTAATTAATTCTTCGTAATTATTTTTATTTTATATGCCGGTCTATTGTCTATGCGCCATCTACGACAGAGGGAATGAAAATAAAAATAGACCAAAAACCATTGTAAAAATTGTTTACGCAGTGTAATGGAAACATTTAAGAAGGAAACACTCCATAACATTAGCTGATTAGATAGTCACGGTAGTTGATGGGCATGTTTATTTGCAAAGAGAGCAGGAAGTTTCCAGTTTCCGCATCTACTCTTTAGTTCTCTATTGGTTGTAATCACGCATGCCAAAATCTACCAAGTAAATCTACAAAAGTATAACAGGCCTAAAAAGCCTCGGGTGTTTACCCCATACACGTTGGCAATGAAAATATAACCACAATATAATACCTGGCACAAATACATCATTTATTTGTAAATTATTTTTTCTTCCAACTACGTTGCAATTCTATCACGACTGTACTACATGTCCAGCACAAAGTAGCAGTTTGTTGCTTAAGAGCAGAGATATGGAATATATATATATATATGGATAGAGTGTATGGAAATCCTTTACTACACTGTTTTTTTATCGCCCGACCAGAGGCGGCAATGATCAGTTACTAAAAATTAAACTAGCCTAGGTTTACAATGCGTTTGGTTGGCCAACCTGGGGGCCGTATAGAGTTACATAGTTTGCGTGCAATGTGATGTATTGCTTTGCTTAAAAAACTGGTCATAAGAAGTTAAAATGGTAAAAATGGCGGGAAAGTAAACAGAACCAGAGTTATCTTTAACTGAAAAAAGGTGATTCAGTTCCTTACTTAATAGATGTGATAACTTTTGATTTAATTTATAATCTAACTATTGTAATATCTCTACAGTTTGTTTTTTACCTACTTTCCTTGCAGTAGTTGAAAGAAAAGCAAATTATGCACCTTAAATTAAATAATTTTGTTGCACTTGTGCTTTTTAGAGCCCTCGCTCCAAATACGCACTCTGGTGCAGTAATAACTTACTTTCTGTTTGGTGCAACAACCTACTATTCGTTTCTAATGTCAGAAGGTAACAACGGATACAATGAACTTAATGCCACATTTTGACTACCATAAAATTATAAAAATATACCTATATATTGTATTTTCTACCTTTTATGCTTAATAGTTTTATCTCATTATGTGTGCGGTCTACTAGAAATGGTTTTGTTTCAACCAGATCATTATTTTATACGTTTTTGATTCTTGTCTGTTGATAAAATCTTCTTGTGGTGTGGTTTACACTCGTTCTGAAACTGTCATAATTGTGAATATTATTTGACTATATTTTTATATTAATTCATTTCAACTCTCTGATTAATTCTATAAAAAGTACTGAACTGCAATATACGAGCCATTTTAATTAGATCGACTAAAGATTTTTTCAAATTTTAAGCTTCTCATTTCAGAACAGCACTTTTTTTATTAACTGACATATTTGTATTTCAGTGTCTTTTTAGTGTGTATTCATTAAACCAAACTATTTAATTATTATGTTTTTTAAGGGCTAACGCTTGCTTACCTATTTTGTTACAGATAAGTTATAATTTTAATTTATATTTTTAATTACAAATAATAATTGTTTTTTTTTTATGAACAACAAAAATCTGTAATTATATTTCCAGTATTTCTTACGTGATGCGCTAACATAAGTTGTTGTAAATTAGCTTGTAAAATTAACTAGTATACCTACTAGAGAGGTAAATTCGATGCTCGAATGGATTTCCTCAGTGACAGTGTGGTCATAACATTGTCGGAAGACGCGGGGAATCTCGTTTGAGGACGATTAATTTTTGTCACTATTATTCCAAAGGTATAAAATAAAATTCCAAAATATCTATTAAAAATTTATTCTGTTTTAAAATTGTACCTAATAGAAACTTTTTAGAGTAAAGAAATAAGTATAACAATTCAGTAAAAGCGCTAGCTAGATTTGCATAAAAGTAATATACTAAAAGCAAATCGCTGCTCTGTCATGATTATTTCATATGAGCAAACGTCCCAAGAATTTTCTAATAAGCATATCTTCGAGAAGAATAGTAACGTTTATGAAAAGCCACGCTCGAAACGTTTAGGAGCTTTATTCTTGTCGCTTTTACCCGATGACCGTGTCTAGTTTATGTGAGCTTTACGGCTATTGTGTTCTACTACTCATTCAAAATATTGTGAGACTATAAGAAACTATTGAGAAACCATTGCGTGTTTCTAATAGGACTGCGAAGGGTCTTCTCTTGTAAAGTGGACAAGGAAAACGCGCGTAACCAAGATATCCGTTTGGAACAGGCCTGTGCTCTGTTTTCTAGATACTTGTGTCAGTCTGTAACGTAATTCAGTATTAATTCAGCTACGGTTGAGAGTGCACGTCGTTTCAGAAACAGATTTATCTTATTGAAATGTTTTGAGATTACTAATAAGTACATAATAAGAGTCTTGATAAAAATTGATCGGTGCTAGCATTTCCACAATATTTTCAGTGATGTTACTATAGACTTGAAAAGAAGAACTTTTTATGTAAGCAGCAAGTTTGATATTGCCACTGTAGAGTGGATTTAAAGTTTACCGACTGTTGAAGTGATTAATTAGTAACTCTAGTTGGGAACAGTTTTCCTGATATGCGGTATCACAGAGTAGGATAGTGAGGTAAGTTACATGAATCCAGACTACAAGAGAGTTTGAAAGTATTCTAGATTAATTAAGATATGCCGATATAATAATATACCTATTCGGTAATACTATAGGTAAGTAGTTTTACTGTATATTTCACTGACGATAGTGCCACAAATATATTTTAGTATATATTTTACTCAGTCGTTGCGATGTCTTACATTAATTATATTAGCACTTAACAAGAAAATTTTACTAACGAGATTTTCGTACAATTTTAGACGCTTTATTGAATGGTTTCAAGTTACTTGCTTGTTAGAAAGAAAACTCTGGCAACTTGAGAACATTTAATTACTATTTCGAGGATACGTATAATTTTCAGTGTTAAATATTTTGAAAGCAGCCCGATAAGCCCGTTTAAGGGTTTGATTTGATAAGTTTAAATTGTTTAAAGCATTTTGTTGTTGAGAGAGTTCTATAATAGTGGTTGGTACTTCTTTGTTGTTCCCGTGTCGGCAAATGGTCAGTTTTCTTGCAGTAGTTTAGTTAGCTAATAGCTAAATAGACTTTCGATATTACTGACATACAAAGACATCTTGATTTCTTGAGCTGTATTTTTATTTTTGGTGACGTCATTATTATAAAATCGTTACTTTCACTATCAGATGCCATTTTGGAAAATTATTTAGAACTAGCGACTGCCCGCGACTTGGTTCGCGTAGTAGGCTCGGCCTTCGGCCTCGCCATAAGCTCCCATTTTTTCTTGTTTTTTTTTTTCATAAGAACCTTCCTCCTGAAAATAATTAACCACAAAAAAATAATTAATGAGATCGTTCTCAAGTTATAGCGTGACCAGCAGAAATAGGGGTTGATTTATATACGAGTATATAGATTAAAATCGTACTGTTAAATTATCAAATTAGTAACTAAATGTGTAACAAAACATTTATGGATTTCAGATTTTTTCTTTTTATGTATGAAAAAGGATCTTGACAGACAGACAGACAGACGAACAGATGGACAACAAAGTGATCCGAAAAAGGTAGATTTGTCCTTTTGAGGTGGACAACCCTACATAGAACAAATTATGTGGCTAAAATGTAGGTTTATTCAAAAATTGTTATAAATAACTGCAGATTTATAAACTTTTTTTCAAGTAGGTAGTTAGAGTCTGATCTAAGAAATAAGTCAGTTATACTACTGTTTTGTATAAGTCACGTGGATGCATTACTAAAACTAGCTACCACGATTGACGAAAAAAATTATGTAGGTATAATGGTTTTATACATTTTACTGACACTCGTGCACCATTGTGAACATCAACGGTTAATAATCAGCCAGTATTTATTACACGTCAAAATTTGAGAATAAAGAGAAAAGAAAATAAATTATAAAAGTCATTGTTGTCAAAGTCAAAGTCAAAGTCAAAATCATTTATTCAATTTAGGCATCAAAAACGCACTTATGAACGTCAATTTTTCATTATAATGTACTTTAAAGACTATCGCCGCGATCCAAAATATATAGAGCCTACCGAAAAGAACCGGCAAGAAACTCGGGGCCATTCTTTTTATATAGATGTGTTTACAATATTTTTACTTAGGTACTACAAATATTAGCTCCGGTGTGTTGCCTTACAAAAGAGAACATAATAGTGGTATCAGTAGGGCAAGTCACGCTACACTTTGACATCTTAGTACACGAGTAGATAGATCCTGGAGTGATCAGTCCCAAGCTGTTTTATCCTCTAAGTAATCCAAAATTTTGTAATAACCTTTTTGACAAAGTTTAGTTTTAATAGTAACTTTAAACTTATTAATAGGCAAATCTCGGATAATATTGGGAACTTTATTTTAGAATCATATACATTGTCCCATAAACGAATGACTTATTCTGTGGAGACGCGTTACATGGACGGATAGCTTGTGCTTATTTCGCGCGTTGATGGAATGAGCATCACTCCTTTTATCAAAACTGCTAATGTTTTTCTTTACATACATTAGATTTTCATAGATAAACTGAGAGACAACAATTAGAATGTATATGTCTTTAAACTTCTGTCTAAGGGAAACTCTGGGAGCTAAACAGTAGATCGTAGTTAATATTTAAACACATATATTTAGCTGTTGGTTTTTCCCTGCCATCTGCATGTTCAAGCAAGCAAAACGAATTATAATCACAACACCGTTTGTGTTTGTCTTAGTGACGTCATACGACGCCATTGAATAATATTTTAGCGCCAACTAAAAAGTTGAAATAAAAACATTGTTTTTTTAGTTTAGAGTTCTTAGGTGTGTATTTCGGTGTCCTGATTAATTTAACGTACAATAAAAAAGGCCAACAACCCTATACCATAAATGTCTGACTTTTAAAGTAATGTCAAATAAATAATATTTCATGTTAAAATACGCTTAACGCTGCTGAAACTATCGTTAATAGAGCAAAGTCATGTACTAAAGTTTTATCAGACAAAAGTCTGCAGTGCCATATGCCTAACTATTACAGTTATGTCACAAGAATATCAAAATATGCAATATTAACGCCTGTACAAACTAGGCCTACATTATTCGTAACTTGGTATTCAGTCCTCATAATAAAGAAGAAAGATTTCATTGATTGTTTGTTTGTAACGGAAACGCAAAAACGACTTAACTGATTCAAACAATTATTTCACCAGTAGAAAGCTACATTATGCCTGAGTAATATACGCTGTATTTGATTCATCATCATCCATCACCACGCGGGTGAAACCGCGAAGCGCAGCTAGTAGTTAATATTTAGACACATATATTTTCACACGCTGTACAGCTGTAACAATTTTTAACCTACTTTACTGTACAGGGAATTTGCTTTACTTTCATTAATTTTATATCGACTTAACATCTTGCGTTTTAGACGTTGAGCTGATAAGGGAAATTGGGCAAAAAACACTAAAAAAATTGTTTTAATGTATCTGTACCTGCCAAATGCTTCATACTATTTAAAACAGCCGTGCTATTCGGTATGTAAAGTTTTTTTTGGTATTTTTTTTATATTTTTATTTCGTAGATTAGGTCATTATAAGAAACTAATTTCAATATTTTTGTTTTATATTCAGTAGTTATTTTATAATATTTTTTTGAAAATTTGAATCCTATGACGTCACTTTTTTGCACAAATATGTAGTTGCGTTGAGGAGCCAAGAAAAGCACGCGAGTAAAAAAAAGAAACTAGAATTTACTTTGACACTTGACAGTGACACCTACTAATTCGTAAGTCTCTATTCAATCAAAACAAAAGTCCGCTCGTGTTGTTAGATAAAGTTTTACTTCAATAGTCACACAGATAATAAAATGCAAAAAAGTGACGTCATTTAGAGGTCAATGAAAGTCGAATTATTTCATCGTTTTTTGTTAAAATAAATGGCATCTTATCGTTTTAAAAGGTCAGAGTAGAAAAATAAGGGTTTGTAACATAAAATCTCGAAATGGTTTCGGAATTGGCATAGGTTAATTTTTTTTAGCATACCGAATTCTCTAATAAATCGTCGATGCGCTCGTCGGCGTGCTCACCGATGTCAAATACTTTATGAGATATCGCCCTTGTACATAAGGTTGTTTTACACTCGAAGCATGGTACCCCAGGTTCGATCCCTGCCGGAGCAAATATTTGTGTGATGAGCAGAAAAGTTCTTTCTCGCCTTCGGATTATGGTTATTGTGTTTCCGTGCCTCCCGCGACACAGGTTCTTAATTTCATGTGGTGTGTTAAAAAAATGTGTGGATGACTCTCGTCCGTCAATTATATTTGTCACTTTCAGTTTTCATATGCGGTCGCGGTCATCCGTTACAGCCGTGCGGTTCTCTAACGGCCGGTCCCAATAATCTATCTATCGCCGGTTTACCTTACTAGAGTTAGATATTTGACACTATTTGTATGGAAGTTATGTCAAATTTCTATCGGTAGTAAGGAAAACCGTAGATAGATAGATTATTGGAATCCTCCATAAGATCAAACATCGTTGCATCTTTGACAACATCCGTGAAACAAATGACGAGATGACAAGAAAAGTTGGGAAAACAACCTTATGTACAAGGGCGATATCTCATCACGTATTTGACATCCGTGAGTTCGTCGACGAGCACATCGACGAATTATTACAGATCCGCACGGCAGCGTTCACACTTGACAGTTGCGTGATGGACGGATAATAGCTGGATTGGGCTACTGTATAAAAGTATAATAAATCTAATATAAAGTCTAATTCTAAATAAGTTCAACATAATGCCACTAAATAGTAGATTATGCACCGAGAGAGTACAGCAGTGCCTTACGTCACGGGCGGCATATTGGACCCTGAGCGTACCGGGGACTCTTGAGTTTCCCAGAGCGCAGTCAGGGTATTTAAATTTATGCGAGGCGAGTTATGTAGAGTCCTGAGTGAAGTGAGGGGTGCAAGCCGCCCAAGACAGGCTTGATCTTCGAGGTGCATACTCTACTTTTCATACCTACTGCGAGACAATAAAAAACTCAGGGTTTCACAAAAAAACATTTAATTAAAAGTAAAATAAATTAAAAAAGACAGAGTAATAATTTTGTTAGGAACATTTTATGGAACCCCGTCTTTTGTTGTCAAATTCATTACATTTGCGCCTTTTTAGGGTTCCGTACCCAAAAGGTAAGACGGGACCCCTTGTTTCTGTGATCTGTGACGGGGCCATATTACTAAGACTCCGCTGTCCGTCTATCTGTCTGTCTGTCTGTCTATCCGTCTGTCACCAGGCTGTATCTCATGAACCGTGCTAGTTATACAGTTCCAATTTTTACATAGATATGTATATCTGTTGCCGATATCATAACAAATACCAAACGGAATAAGATATATATTTAAGGGGGCTCCCATACAACAAATGTGATTTTTTGCTCTATATTGATATCGGCAATAAGTAGACGCTTGAAATATGTAGGTATAAATAATTAAATAAAATAAACAAATACTCAAGACTACACACTGCCTGACTACAAACGGGTTTATTTTTGCTCTTTTTCGCATGATACCCATAGCGTCAACGCTTGAAATATTCACAGAATATTGAGTTATAACACTTTATTAAAGAAAATAAGATTAAAATTTAATGGGGCTCCCATACATCAAACGTGATATTTTCCAATTTTTATCTCGGTCATTTAACGATAACATGTGCGCGCTTATATAAAACGTGCCCTCAAGATAGTCATAAGAAATGTTCTTAAACCATAGTAGGCACACTTGGGGCGCGCGGCCTCCAGTATATAGACCGTATTCGCGACAAAAGTGGGAAGAGGCACTGCGGTGGGGGCGGAAGACGCTTGCCGGCAATCATTGCGCGAGTGCCGGCAGAGCGGTCGGCAGTTTTTTTAATGTCATTGTTTTCCGTTTTGTATCTACGTATTCTACCAACAAAAAGATTAATCAAGATTTATTCGTAGTTGCAATGTTGACATCCCTACACTCGTCTCGCGCTAAACCTACGTGAATCAACGCTAGTAGGGAAAACGTTCTACTAAGGCCCACTTGCACGTTCCAGAGTTATCTTCAATAACTCAGAGTCAACTGCTAAAACGGGGTTTTGTAATTAATTATATTGCACCATTAAAGGTTAGGAGTAAATCTAAGGTTATATATTGATATTTAACCCAGCAATGTGGGAGGGTTAAGTCTTTAACTAGAACTTAAAGAAATTGAGGTTACATTCTGCTGTATAATGTACTCTTTGGACAAAATGACACGAGACAATACGTATAGAATAAAAAGACGTCAAATTTCACACAACAAAGGATAAACAAGAAAGTCTATTATACATTGTACTGTAATGCCAAAGAGATAGATATAAGTTGCACCTTTTTTTCGATTCATACATTATTGGTTAGGTTACAATATAAACGCATAGACAAATTTAGCAAAACCGGTGATCTTATATAGGGTGTTTGGTAGAGGGACCGACAAACCAAATGAGCGTGTTCGGGGGACCACTTGGAGAATACAAGTTGGCCAAAAAAAATCCCCGCCCCCCAATATGTTTAACTTTTTTTTTGTGATTTTTCCCTTTTTCTCCGAAATTGTACCTATTTACCACCATAACATTTGTAAAATCTGTTTTAGACAAGATGTTTTTAGTTGAATTTGGTCTCTAATACACCTTCAGGCCACGCAAAGCAAAATTGTTACAATATTGGAGAAAACGAGAAAATTCGTTAAATAAAATTGGGGTGTCGGGGATTTTTTTTGGCCAACTTGTATTCTCCAAGTGGGCCCCCGAACACGCTCATTTGGTTTGTCGTTCCCTCTACCAAACATCCTGTATAGTCGTGCAAGGCAAAATGAGAGTTCAAAATTGATATGACTAACGCAAGTTTACAAACTCGTAGACTGAATAAATAATTCAACCCGAGCAAACGTACAAGTGGGCCTTATAGATATTTAAACTTACTTTGCTTAAACCAAGGTTTAAACTTGTGACTATCTTTACTGCGCGTTTTATAGTGAGGCAGCTAGTATTTATATAGAAGGCTTCGGTTTACCCTTCTAGAGATAGCAATTAGACACTATTTGTATGGAACTAATGTCAAATTTATATCTCTAGTAATAACCGTGGATCGATAGAATATATCAACTAGTTGTTATATGATGTCGTAGTCTCGTACGGAAACTAAAAAAATGTGTTTACAAAAAGATTTATATTTTATTCTTCACCGATAGATATGTCTATAAGGATATATATACGTCAATAGGAAGATTTATCTTAAGCACTTTCCGACTTTACGTGTACACATAAATATCAACAGATAGGATCTATGATTTATAAGTTTGCAAGAAACGACATAGTTGTATGCCTGGACTAGGTATGCCTCTAAATCTAATAAGAAAGGAAACTTAGCTAATGAATATAAATAATGAGATAGCATAATGCCGAAAACTTTTTTCTGAGAGAAACTGTAAATAATTTACTTTATAACAATTTCGTTAGTCGTTAGCTATCTCTAGTTAACTTTTCCTGTCATATAAATAGCTCAGACGACCAAACTTAGGTTTTGTTTGAGATTAAAAGCTAATCTTATTGAATGCACGATCCAATTATGAACACGTCCATGGTTTCAGAGAAAAAGGTACGTTGTCCCTTAGTTACCCCACATAGACGAGTACAATGAGAACTCGATCCAATAAGATTGTGGTAGAACCTTACAAAATTTGGTCTGATTGCCCCATGTCGATCGCAAGCGAGATTATATAGTACCTATATACCCTCTAGTACCTATATATCACTTTGATTACATACCTGTTAGAGATTGTACAAAGTAGTCTGCGGTTTTTGTAATTATATGTCCTCAAGCTTCACTATCTGTAATAATATAATAGCTAGACCACAGAATTAGCCCTATTTACATATATCTATGAGCTAGACGTAAGGAATACTTTTTTTGATATATTCCTGTACCGACCGAATAAATTGACGGCTACTTCGCAATTGAGGACTCTTCATTTAATTCTCCAAATAAGAACCTGAACAATAAACACGGCAGGAATCAGAAGAATACCGAACCCAGCTGGTTCCTCTTTAATACCTATGTAATCAAAATACCCATTCATTAGTCAATTGGTAAGTACATACATGTGATAATTAATGTATCTCCTATATGTATTGTAACGGAACAGGCTCTGGATGAGGATTCCGTCATGATTCACAAATATAGAGACATAAAAAGTATCTTTTAGAGAAATTTTGACAATCAAAAGTAGAAGAAACCGTTAATGCGTGATATTGAGATTAAGATGTTTAGTCAGGTATTTCTTATAGCAAGACTATACTTATTGAAAATGATAAGCAGCATAGAATATTTAAGCTACCAAGATATCCGAAGTAGCAAACATTTAAATAGATTGCTCAAACAGTATTGATAAGCGATTTCAACGAAAATGAAATGTTATAATTCTTTAAATACATAAAAGATTTAAGCAAAATTAATACAATTACCATGAAGTAAGCACCATCGATATTTTTAGTCATACAAAGGTGTGGCGACGACTCGCTACGATCTCCTTGTAGGTAATACATACTCCAAGCTATACATAAAGAGTTCCTTTAACTTTTACTTTTCTGTTTGACACTTTCAAATTTAAAATTAGACGATGTTTTTATGACAGCGATTCGGACAGGGTTATTTATGTAGATTGATATTTATATTTGGGTAGAACACATGTGTATCATTTAAATACGAGAGAGAAACACTTTCTGCAGTGCTAGTAACAGGAGCAAGGATCACAGCTGGAGTTCGCTGCCAGTATCTAGGTACGCATCGGATATACCTTCGGTGTCCTTATTGGTGACACCGACGTGATGATGAAAATGAGTTGATGAGAGAATACTGTAGATGCCAAAAAGAAGGTATGAATTTAGCTATTCAAATATAATGGTGCTTCCTGCATCTACTTGATCGTGATCGAATACGGAATACTACGCGCGAGTTCTATATATTGAGTCAGGAACGTATCTGTGAAATGATCGTAATACATCGAAGATTATTGCTCGGAATGTTTCCTGAAATGACATCGACCAATTTTCGCTGCGACTAAGGCTAGTGATACATCGACGTTTTAATGCCTACCATTCGGCAGTTATTCTAGACAATATTTTATAAATGTGAGGAACACATTTTTGTTACGCGTCCGTGTATTTGAGTTTGGATTAGACTGTCTACTCTGATTCTAGCATGAGAATGCGGTAATAAATTATAGCAATTGAATTATTTACTGAGAGTATCAAATGTAATATTTAGAATCAAATAATAATTCGCAATTTCATTTAAGCATTTCTTTGTCATAAATAATAATAGTAAGAAGAGATAAATAAGATTATAATCGCTTATAGATGTAAACTCTACATTTGGAAAACTACCAAACGGACTTAGTAAGGCCTTACTAATTTTGGGGTAAATAGAAGAGGATCTTGGCATGATGGAGAACATTTGTGTCACAGTAAAGAGCAGCTCTTAATCCAGCATTCGAGTTGTAAGCCTTGAACATGCCAAGAATCCTACTTCCTAAATCATAATAAATCTAGAATTCTACGGCAAACCTAAAAAAAAAAAAACTAATTACTTACAATATGAAAATTAATAAAATATATTATATCTTTAAATTGTAGCGATATCTATCAATAATTTACTCGGCAAAGTAAAGCTAACTATTATAATAATCATCATAATAAATATATGGCAGCTAGTATTGAGCTAACCAATACAACAAAGATTCTGCTAATACTTAAGTATTTAAAATAATTGCTTTTCCTACGATGGTTCAATAGATGGCATGTCATGTAAAACACTAGTAATCTAAGTATAGCAATCTCGTATAAAAAGGAGATTTATGTATGTGGTAAATCTTATCAAACTTGGTCAAGCAATGCAGCACCTTGAGAATTCTTGTAAACCACAAACAAGGGTCTAGAGATTTCTCTAAGTCACTGATATTATTTCCCATATATTGCTTCAGTAAACAAGTAAATGATTAAACTTGAACAATTGAACTATTCAGGGAATAGTGGCTGATAATATTTATCTAAAGGAATTGGATAATCAGCGTAGTAGCTACTGATCACAAAAGATTTCTAAAGCGCATATAAAGCGAGGTTTTACTTTACTTTTGTTATTTATTTCCTAGCAGTTTTCATAAACGAAACAAATAGTATATATTATAGAGACATTTAGTCTGTAAGAGATTATATCAATCTTATCAACAGCTAAATGTTCATAGCAACAAACATAAATCTATAAAGAAAGTTAGTTATATAATTAACAGGTTTATAACTGTTATTAATAATAACGAATATCATGCAAATATCTGATATTATTTAATGGAGTTGTTTATATATTATTTCACTAATCAAAACTGATTTATCAGATATAACAGGTAGTTTTGCAAGCTAATAATTATATAGAAATCTTGCAAATAACCTACTATTTCTATGTTCTATGGTCAAATAACATAGACCTTAAATTCAGAAACTTATATTGATGATTAATATCTTCCACGACTAGAAGTCAAATCAAGTACATGAGCTAGAAATCTAGGATCAGCTCAGTCAGTCAGTCTGTAAGAACTAAGTATTTGCAATCTAGTATGTTCATCGCAATTTTTCGTTATCAGCTAGCAGTTCAGTAATGTAGTAGTAGGTTATCCATCGTAATATCAGAATACCTAGGCGTTGCTTTTGGTTTCTCTAGGCATCTATAGTTCTGAATAGTTTTCTCTGTTTCAATTCTTTCCGAAAAGAGCAAGGTTACAGCAGCGGTACACAGTGTTAGGGTCCTCCTAGACTAGACGATCATTGGCCAAAACGATTTATTAGAATAAAAAAATAAAAAAATTGGGCGGGGGGGGTTGTTACAATTTGTAGTGCCGTTACCAGGATTGGAATAACGTTACTACGGAAGTTTTACTAGGAATTAGTTGCGGTCAACCGCACAATTTGTTGGCGTGAAATGGATAGGATTTTATTGAAACAGAGATGCTATTGCAATAGGTGATTTTTAAAGGGCTAAATAGGTAGTCAACGGATACTATGAGGTGATGATGTTGTTGTTCTAGGCTACAGTAGTAGATTTCTACAATAAACTAAGAAATAAATAAGCCAGATATGCTTTTTTAGGAATATTACTAAAATACTGATTACTACGAAGCGCTTAAATGATATTCAGGGAAAGATAAGTTGTATGCAAGTTTCACGTATGTAAAGTTTGCAACTACCTTTGTCATTTACATGTACCCCATAGTCGATCTCTAGAATCCAGAAGTACACTTATCATTCGAAAGGCAGATTGCGTGTTGTGTTTACGACTAGGATACTCTCCTGGAAGCACACGGTAAATAGTCAGTATCGAACTCTACTCAAAGTGACCCGAAGGTTTTAAGAACACTTTTAGTATCGAACGACTTATGAAACTCACTTGGGAGCCAAGAATTGCGTTATAGAGTACTGAAAGAGTTCTTGTATAGTGTTAGGAAAGGAAGAGAGTTTCTAACATGTTGAAAGTGCCGTCGCTGCATTTGCATCACAAGGATTACATTTGTAACCAGCAAAATACAGCGCAGATCGTGGACATGTCTGTATATAATCGGTGTTTGTTATGTTCGGAAGTATTAAGAATATAAAAATGTGTGAATATTAATAAATGGCTTACCTTTTTGTTCGATGAAATTTATGGTAGGTAATTAAATGATAGTAAAAATCTACATACGTAATTACTTCTATTGCATTTGCGAAGGAAATAAATAGGATTACAATAAAATGCAAAGTTGCGCAACTTTAATTGAGCGATGATAAGTCTTGTTAGAAGTTTTGTTGAAATATGTTTAGTCGTAACATTGGGGGGTTGAATTTCCCATTCAGATGCTTAGCGTTGTTAAAATTCTTATAGACAAGTCAGATGGTTTTATAGTTATTCGTAAAGGTTAAATAAATCAACGTTATGCAGATTTAATAGACAAACATAGTAAGCGCCGAATTTAAGTATAAAAAACCAATATTATAGCTAGGTAGTGATGAGTCTTCGGAATGAAGCTGGTAAAGTTTGACAATGTAGGCAGGCTGAAGAGGAGCGCCGGATTTCAGAAGCTTTGGGGCGAAGCGGCTGGTCGAGTAGTGCGTCTTGACGAGATCTGCAAATATAATAGGGAAAATTAGGGAATGGTGAGCAAAGCCGGGTTATCTATCTAAATTAAAAATAATGGAAAAAAAACAAACATTATGTAAATCAAAGTGAATAAGGAAACTTTTTATTTAGGGCACAATAATAATTGTTTGGATGTTAATAGTTATGTATGTATTTATGTTCTTATGTAACATAATTGACATGTAAGTAGTACGCGCAAAGTATATACACAACCTTAAATTTTAAATCTGAACCCGGTATACATCGTCAATTTCGGTCGTTGAATACTAGTAGACTATATACTATATACTAGTAGAACTATATTAGAGTTTAGGGCAATATAAAAAAAAACCGGTTCCATGCCATGAAAATCGTAGGAATTGTGGAACTCATTTAATCAAGTGAGAGGTTATTACAGAACAACAGACAAATATACAAACGTTCATTTTATATATTACTAGTTGCGGTCGCGGATGTACCTGCATGGAGATGGCTGATGATGGTGGTGATGATAAAAAGTTATCTATGCGTAAATCTAGTATCATCTATTTTTATACCAAATCTCATCAAAATTAGTCCAGCCAGGACTGATGTAATAAACATTCATTCAGACATACCAGCATTTGCGTTAATAATACTAGTACCTAGGTACCTTGTTAGGATAATGATGATAATGATGAGGAAGAGTATTTTATAATATGTAAATTCAAAGCTACATCTACTTTCGTAACAATTTTCATCAAAATTGGCGCAGCTGTTTAAGAGGGATGGTGAAGCAAACATTCGTTCTTACCTACGTACCAACGTCGTGTTTGTAATATTAGTACCTAGAAAATATTTTTTAGGATACTAACTAAATAAATATCGAAACTTGCGTACCTACCAATCAATGATGAGTGGGTTATGTGAACTGTAGAGCTTGTCAGGTTTCACTGTGGTTTATAGCAATACCACAGTCGGCAGGCAGGGATCTAAAATTCATGGAAAACTATAAAATATACATAAACATATAACGAGTAAAATATAGAATCAGTTATTTCATCAATAATCTAAAACTAACCGAAGGTTGTATATCAGGGCGCGTAGAAATATGAGAAAATCAATTGTAGCTTTGTTCACAGCAATTAGGTACCTATCTTAAAATTGCTATTGAATAAATAAACAAAGGTAGAAAAAGAAATATGTTAGCAATAATAGAATCAATCAAAATGACATGACAATCAACATTTAGGTTACCTAGGCTACAGAACTTTACAGAAAGGTAAACACAAAAGAGTTCTTTGTAAAAGCAAAGAAACTTTTTGATTGTGGCACTGAGGACTAGCTGTCATAGGGTAAAGAGAATATAAACACTACATTTTACCATAGTATCACGTAAAGAAGAGTTCTGGTGATTAAAGCCTAGGTATTTTATAGATGTTTATTGGAATCTATATAAAAAGGAGGTGTATATGGTATATGGTGGGTTTGCAACTAGGAAATCAATATTTAGTCATGTTGCTTAGATTATTTGCCTGCAAAGAGTTTGACGGCATAGCTAAGGCAATATGAAATGTTCAGTTGTAACAAAATACGATAAGTATGTACATAATACACTGGTAATTTCTATGTAGGTATAATCTGTAGGAAGTATGTAGATATGAACAAGGAAAAAGGATGTTTGGTTGGAGCAAAGCAGAGATGAACAAGTCCAAATAGCACTATACATACATACCTTGCCAAATAGCTGGAGTGTAGTTTCGTAGAAATATATACATCTATGTATATAATAATATGTAGGTATAACTAGTTGATGAATATCAATCGGAGTTGTTGGGCGAATGTATGGTGCATGCGCTGCCTACATTTGTTCGCAAGTTTTAGCCGTGATTCCGTCATGGACACTGCAAAGATAAAGGTAAATTAATGCTACGATAAATAGAGTTACAGTATAATAACAGCGAACGTGCATAGAATTTACGAAAATCATATTTCATATTCCTTTATTTTGACTGCGACATATTTAACTATCTGTCATAAGCACATACGTGTATATCCAAAGAGTTCGTAACAAATAGAAATCATGTTCAAGGTTTAATATACCTAGCTATAATTTAAATGCTAAAGTTATATGTTATTATAGATATAGTAAACGGTATGATTAGGTATAAGATGGAATAAGAACTTACCTGTGGTCAACAAATGTCCATAGCTCTTTGAGATTCTGTGATCAAGAAGTCTATAAAAGCGCAAACGTCTACAAAGTGTTGTTATTAACACTTTGTAGATATTTGAGGTTTATATTTTATTTAGGAATCTTTTTTTTACCTAAAAAGGAAGTAATAAAAGGCAATTACAGATATTTAGGGTCGTTATATAGTAGTGAAATTTGGGTAGTGGTTGTAATAAAAAAAAAATACTTATAAGTTTAGTTGTTGTAATGCGACCGCAATATGGTTGTAAAAAAGCACGGAGTGACTTCGTTAAGACTTAAAATTTCGTATCGACTTAATAATCGTAATAGGATACTTTGAGTGATATTGTTCAGTAATGCGTTACAAAGACATTGGCAGATGTAGTGTGGTTATGATAATGACGTGATGATTATAAATTTTATTCAAAATCAAACACATTATCACACATCACAAAGTTTAAAGATTTCTGTACATTAATAGCCGAGACGCATACATTAGTGCAGGGTTATTCAAGGATCGGAAAAACAGTCGTGTTGATTTTTGCTTTGAAATTCATGGAAGATGTAGCTAGGGAAATGACATGGAGATTTGGAGAAATTTGAGTAACCACGCAGTGACAGCACAGCGTACACATGATCTCGTAATAGCAAATATGTGGATAGAGAAATAGAAATAGAAGAGATCTTCGGAATATTACAAAAGAATAGAAAAATAAAATTTAATCTGCGATTTACTAATTGATTATTTGCAAGTAACCAAGGTTTGATGCAAATGGATTACGAAGGTTGTAGAAGATGGGGGTTGGAAATTACAAAAACAAATGGAAATAAACATAACTATGTTCTTTGCTTGTAGATTTGAAATTAAAGTAAATATAAATTCCGGTTAGAGTCTTCAGTTTATTAGGTACAGATCAAACTATGAAAAATAACTTTTTAGTTATAGACCGTTATCAATCTAGTCATATTTCCGCAAACGTCGAGCATAAATATCTTGTTTGTTTCATTTGTTGGTTTATAGAAACATAAATAAATTTCTATTTTATATCCTTGTAATCGGTAGGATTGCGGAAATTTAATAGGTATTACATCTATATCTTTCTAATCGATAACTTTCGGGAAAAAATAATGGGTAGCAAATTACATTAATACTCAGTATACCTACATCGCAAGTTCTAGTTACGGGATACCACTTGTTTACTAGTTCCTCTGAGACCTAAACCTATTAAAAACCTATTATTACCTAAACCTATTATTAGTCTTCACCTATAGTATGAGTATTCTAATTCACGGCGTGTCGTTAGTTTGGTTGATAGATAACTATAGTCCCAGAAGAAAAGGAAAAATGGGGAAAGCTGAGCACAGGGCTGTTTATTATATTGTAGTGTCTACGGAGCTGATAGTATTAGAGTGTTATTTTATTATTGATAAGCGTAATAAATTTTAATTTATGGATTACAAATAGCTAGAGATCAGGAAATAGGAATAAAAAAGAGAGAGACATTCGTGTGTTTGACGTTTGCGTATAATGTTGACAACAAGCGATAGGTGGCGTTAATAAAAGCAAAAGAAAAGGTAAATAGAATATTGTTTATGTTTATGTTTATAGGGCGTTTCCCTGCTAACTAAATAAACAGTCTTAACGAGTTTCATTTTATAGTTATGAGTAGCATGTAGAGGAAGAAGTTATAGGGCTATTGTAGGTATATCTTGTTGGAACGAAGTATCTATAATTGACAGATTACCTTCATAATTAGTCGGGTTTAATTTGTATCGAACAGGAAAGGGGTGATGTAATTGTTCATGGAAAGGAATAATGTCAGAAATTTAGGAAGGTACCTATCATAGTGATACATTATTAATAACCTAGTTTCAAAACCGAAAATCAAAAGTTATAGCAGAAGGAAAATACTGTGCAGCTATTTCTAGAGTCACGTTTTTGAGCAGTTACCTTTGAGTAAATATTTTGGTACATATATAACTAAAAAAAAAAATTATGTAAGTAGGTACATAGTTATGTAGACCACAATGGAAATGACATGAAAACATGTTTGGAGGATTGCGGTAGACAGTACATGTAAAAGCGAATGATTTGGTTAGAGTTAGGTATGTCGGGTTATTTTATTCAGACTGATCTACTGAGCTGATTTTGAAGATGCTCTGTGCGCCAATGAAGATTATTAATGGAAAGACAGAATTTTGTCTTAGGTGAATGCGTTGGTTTAGTAAGTTATATATATAGAAAGGGTTTGTAAAAGCAGGATTGTTAATGTCGTTGATATATAATAATATAAGATATAATAGTAATCAGATGTATTGATTGATAATTAAATGATATTTAACGTTATTATTACAAAATGATTAGTTAATAAAAAGTACTGCATTTTGCAACTGTGAAATTGAATGAATTAAGTTTAGACAGAATAACAAATACAAGGTAAACAAAAATAATTATAATATAAGGAATCACAATTTTAAGGATTTCTTCAAATTACGGACATGGGAAGCGTTAGGAAAATAAAAAAAAACATACAAAGTTTACAAAATTTTATAAAACACTAATTATATTAATGAAGATGTTCAATCATTTGTTACAGAGTGAGCGTAGATCTCATCGGGGTGGGTTTTCGTTGCAGCTTTTCCTATTTTTATTTTATTTTACATAAGATTTAAAAATTAAAAATATTTGAAGATAAAATAAATGGGGATTATAGAAAAAAGTCAGACATTTCATTTGGTAAATACTAATTATTGTGGGAACTTATTCGCAGACTCCAGACAAAAGGGTTGAAGGTTCATTTAGGCAGAATGCAGGGCAATGTAAGAGAACAGAAAATTAAAAGTTTTAGAAAAGGAATGGAAGAGATGAATGGAATTAAGTCCCGGGCGGGAGGAGATGTGTGTGAAAGAGTTTAGCGTATTATCATGTTGAGGGCCTCTATGAATCGACAATACCGACTGGAGTCGATTTGTTAAGTTTTGTTTTCAGACAGACACACACTATTCAACGAATGATTTATGGAGTACAAATTGGAGATAGGTTTAGGTCATAAGACATCATATCAGTATTTACAACTGAATTATTCCATAAAGAGTTCGTACTTTACAGGTAGCCAATGTTTAGCCATGTACACTTACAGACTCCGAGTTATTAGGCGGTTGCTTGTTTAGTTTGATTTGAAGAGGGATGTATCAGCCATGGAGAATTATTGCTTGTTAGCTATTAACGAGATCTGGAGTAATAAAGGGTGGCGTAGGTTCTACTCCACATACTCGATCCCAAACGAAAAATTGGTTTGGGTGGTAGCACGTATGCTGAATTATTCGAATTGACTAGGTGCACAATTTGGCACAATACTAGTTCCCTTTCGTTATTTCAGATTGTCCTTGTGAGAAGTCATTTTTACTCATGGAGGAGACATTAAGATCGGATATATCAACCCTTACAGTAAATTTATTTTTAACTCGGTCTTTTAAATACACTCCACTAGTGAGTTCACGTACTCACAACCTTGTTTGAAAACGAATTTTAACAAATTAGAATAAGCACACGTTCAGTTTTGGTGGGACTATATTTGTGAAGTTGAATATATGGAGGATGGGAAAATTTCCTTCGGTAAATTATGAGAACCTGCGTAAATTTTGGGGGTTGGCTGTAACGGAACAGGCTCTGGATGAGGATTCCGTCATGATTCACAAATATAGAGACATAAAAAGTATCTTTTAGAGAAATTTTGACAATCAAAAGTAGAAGAAACCGTTAATGCGTGATATTGAGATTAAGATGTTTAGTCAGGTATTTCTTATAGCAAGACTATACTTATTGAAAATGATAAGCAGCATAGAATATTTAAGCTACCAAGATATCCGAAGTAGCAAACATTTAAATAGATTGCTCAAACAGTATTGATAAGCGATTTCAACGAAAATGAAATGTTATAATTCTTTAAATACATAAAAGATTTAAGCAAAATTAATACAATTACCATGAAGTAAGCACCATCGATATTTTTAGTCATACAAAGGTGTGGCGACGACTCGCTACGATCTCCTTGTAGGTAATACATACTCCAAGCTATACATAAAGAGTTCCTTTAACTTTTACTTTTCTGTTTGACACTTTCAAATTTAAAATTAGACGATGTTTTTATGACAGCGATTCGGACAGGGTTATTTATGTAGATTGATATTTATATTTGGGTAGAACACATGTGTATCATTTAAATACGAGAGAGAAACACTTTCTGCAGTGCTAGTAACAGGAGCAAGGATCACAGCTGGAGTTCGCTGCCAGTATCTAGGTACGCATCGGATATACCTTCGGTGTCCTTATTGGTGACACCGACGTGATGATGAAAATGAGTTGATGAGAGAATACTGTAGATGCCAAAAAGAAGGTATGAATTTAGCTATTCAAATATAATGGTGCTTCCTGCATCTACTTGATCGTGATCGAATACGGAATACTACGCGCGAGTTCTATATATTGAGTCAGGAACGTATCTGTGAAATGATCGTAATACATCGAAGATTATTGCTCGGAATGTTTCCTGAAATGACATCGACCAATTTTCGCTGCGACTAAGGCTAGTGATACATCGACGTTTTAATGCCTACCATTCGGCAGTTATTCTAGACAATATTTTATAAATGTGAGGAACACATTTTTGTTACGCGTCCGTGTATTTGAGTTTGGATTAGACTGTCTACTCTGATTCTAGCATGAGAATGCGGTAATAAATTATAGCAATTGAATTATTTACTGAGAGTATCAAATGTAATATTTAGAATCAAATAATAATTCGCAATTTCATTTAAGCATTTCTTTGTCATAAATAATAATAGTAAGAAGAGATAAATAAGATTATAATCGCTTATAGATGTAAACTCTACATTTGGAAAACTACCAAACGGACTTAGTAAGGCCTTACTAATTTTGGGGTAAATAGAAGAGGATCTTGGCATGATGGAGAACATTTGTGTCACAGTAAAGAGCAGCTCTTAATCCAGCATTCGAGTTGTAAGCCTTGAACATGCCAAGAATCCTACTTCCTAAATCATAATAAATCTAGAATTCTACGGCAAACCTAAAAAAAAAAAAACTAATTACTTACAATATGAAAATTAATAAAATATATTATATCTTTAAATTGTAGCGATATCTATCAATAATTTACTCGGCAAAGTAAAGCTAACTATTATAATAATCATCATAATAAATATATGGCAGCTAGTATTGAGCTAACCAATACAACAAAGATTCTGCTAATACTTAAGTATTTAAAATAATTGCTTTTCCTACGATGGTTCAATAGATGGCATGTCATGTAAAACACTAGTAATCTAAGTATAGCAATCTCGTATAAAAAGGAGATTTATGTATGTGGTAAATCTTATCAAACTTGGTCAAGCAATGCAGCACCTTGAGAATTCTTGTAAACCACAAACAAGGGTCTAGAGATTTCTCTAAGTCACTGATATTATTTCCCATATATTGCTTCAGTAAACAAGTAAATGATTAAACTTGAACAATTGAACTATTCAGGGAATAGTGGCTGATAATATTTATCTAAAGGAATTGGATAATCAGCGTAGTAGCTACTGATCACAAAAGATTTCTAAAGCGCATATAAAGCGAGGTTTTACTTTACTTTTGTTATTTATTTCCTAGCAGTTTTCATAAACGAAACAAATAGTATATATTATAGAGACATTTAGTCTGTAAGAGATTATATCAATCTTATCAACAGCTAAATGTTCATAGCAACAAACATAAATCTATAAAGAAAGTTAGTTATATAATTAACAGGTTTATAACTGTTATTAATAATAACGAATATCATGCAAATATCTGATATTATTTAATGGAGTTGTTTATATATTATTTCACTAATCAAAACTGATTTATCAGATATAACAGGTAGTTTTGCAAGCTAATAATTATATAGAAATCTTGCAAATAACCTACTATTTCTATGTTCTATGGTCAAATAACATAGACCTTAAATTCAGAAACTTATATTGATGATTAATATCTTCCACGACTAGAAGTCAAATCAAGTACATGAGCTAGAAATCTAGGATCAGCTCAGTCAGTCAGTCTGTAAGAACTAAGTATTTGCAATCTAGTATGTTCATCGCAATTTTTCGTTATCAGCTAGCAGTTCAGTAATGTAGTAGTAGGTTATCCATCGTAATATCAGAATACCTAGGCGTTGCTTTTGGTTTCTCTAGGCATCTATAGTTCTGAATAGTTTTCTCTGTTTCAATTCTTTCCGAAAAGAGCAAGGTTACAGCAGCGGTACACAGTGTTAGGGTCCTCCTAGACTAGACGATCATTGGCCAAAACGAATAAAATTAAAAATAGGGGGGGGGGGGGGGTTGTTACAGTATACCTACTTAGGAAATCTATCATTTATATGTATACTAGCGACTCGGCCTTCGGCCTTGCCTTAACCTCCCATCTTTTCTTAGTTTTTCTTTCAAAAGAACCTTCTCCTAACAATAATTAACACAACAAAGAAAGTGTTAGCGAGATGGTTCCATCCGTTCTCAAGTTATAGCGTGACCAGGATATATATATGTTATAGATCATTATCAGCCAGAAGAGGTCCTCTGCTGAACTTATGCCTCCCCCGTATACTATATTAAACGAGTATATCGATTGCGTGTATATCAATTGCACAACTTTTATTAGCTATACTCTTGATAGGAGCGTTGCGCAGATATAATATTTCTATGCGTTGCACTCTCACCATATGGTCCCCATCAAACATTAACTATAGCTAGTACGTACTAGTGCAGGGTATTTATCGATATAGGCATGTCAAAATGTATATCGATAACGTTATCTATTGTCTGCAAAAATTAATTTCCTTATCAGTTGAAATTAAATATGTATATGTACGTAAGCACATAGGATACTATCTGTTATAGTAGTAGATATCGGTTTGCACATGTTATGTATCTATCAGAGAGATAAAGGAGTGTTTGCGAGATAAACTTTATTGAAGCTTGCGGCAACGTTTACAGAGATAACACAGACAAATACCGACCAAAACAATAGATTAATATTGAATCAGAAAGCTTTACGAAATATTTTAGCTGTTATTTATAGAAGAATGGGTGCTTCCGACTGTATGTAAAAGCTATAAAAGATTCATGAGTTGCCATGAAGCGGATGTTGTAGGAATAATGTAAAATCCGCTCACTTTATTTCAAAGCCGTCTAAATAAGATATCCGGTCGCGAGTTTTTTCAATATTCATTTTGATCGTGTTCAGATTTTCGATTATTTTCAGGTTTATTTTTAGATTTTGGGTTCGTTTTATAGATATATTAACTCTAGCGATTAGCAAGCGTTTAATATTGTAGAGTCGAGGAGAATAGTAACAGTTTTATGGTGTAGCCAAGTCGTAAAAAGACACTAAAACTTTCCTGCCACACTCAATTCCTTTCTCAATTCATATCAATGTCAAGAAATAATAAATTATCGCACTAAAAACTTATTAGAAATTGTATTCTTTTGTGCAGTATTATTAATGTGTGTGCCAAATTTTATCAAAATTGGGGGGTAAAAAGCACCGCAGCAAATTTTCTACTTTTTAGCAAGCGCCCATAAAATCGCCGAAAATAAAAAAATATATATTGAATGAACATGCGTAGGTACCAAGTTTCGTCAAGATTTGTTGAAAATTGCAAACACAACACACAACAAACATACGGACAGATGAAAGGTAATTTGACCATGATTTGCTCGCTCAGTCAATTATAATCAATATTCGTCGTCACTTTTAGTTTGTTTTTTTAATAGTAAAATTGTACAAATGTGTCAGATAAGACACGATTTATATCCGATATAGTGATACATAATATATACTCCTATCTATATACTTACTTACAGAGTCCTGAAGTGTAAACGTCTATTTTGATTTAAGTGTCTGTAAGTATTCAAACTAATATTATAAAGGCGAAAGTTTCTGAGTTTGTTACATCTTCACGCACAAACAGCTAGATCAATTTTGATGAAGTTTGTTATTGAGGAAGATGAGGTGCTGGTGTCCACAGTGCCTGAAGACGAAAGCCTTCAATCAGTGCGCCCTACCCGTCATGACATACGGAGCCGAAACGTGGACACTGATGGCTCGAATGGTCCACAAGCTTAAGGTCGCTCAGCGGGTTATGGAAAGGGCTATGCTCGGTGTTTCTCTGAGGGATCGCATCAGAAATGAAGTGATCCGTCAGAGAACCAAGGTCATCGACACCGGATCAGCAAGCTGAAGTGGCAGTGGGCTAGCCATATTAGCCGTAGAACCGATAACCGTTGGGGTAAACGAGTTCTAGAGTGGAGACCGCGTCTCGGCAAACGTAGTGTAGGACGTCCTGAGGCACGGTGGAGTGACGATCTGCGCAAGACGGCTGGCAAAAGCTGGATGCGAGTAGCCTAAGATAGACCTAAGTGGCGTGCAGTTGGAGAGGCCTATGTCCAGCAGTGGACTGCTACAGGCTGATGATGAGATGCTGGATTACCACAAAACTGCGCCCAGTCGTTTCACCCGCGTGGTGATGGATGATGGAAAGTATCCTACGTCCGTCGCCGGGATATAATCTACACTCGAGAGCAATGAATCCGGGTCACTTAAAGAATGTTAAAAATCTCGGAAACTAAAAATTATAGGTTAATGCAATAAATTGTATTTAATAGACAATGTAATACTCCTTAAATGAAAGTAAAAAAAATATGAGTCACCATACATTTTATTAACACAAAATTACATAAAGAAAAAAACTGCTGATCTCTCCTTAAAACAAAAATAGGAAACATGACATTTTTGAACTTTATTACGATTTTCTTGAATTTTAATACTTCGTATTGCCTCCTCGTGCTTCCATTACTGCGTTTACGCGGTTTGGCATGCTGTACACCTAGTTCCTTATACGATTTTGGGGAATATTCTCCCATTCCTCTGTGAGAGCAATTTTGAGCTCACGAAGCGTGATTGGGGGAGGGTTTCGTTGTTTTACGCATCTGCCTAGCTCGTCCCAAGCATGCTCGATCGGGTTGATATCCGGGCTGCGCGCTGGCCACTCCATACGAGTAATGTTCATCTCTTGAAGGTAGTCATTCACAATCCTACCTGTATGAGGTCGGGCATTGTCATGCATAAATATAGCATCCTCACCTAAATTGACCATAAATGGACCAACGTGATCATTGAGGATTTCTTCCACATATCTTTCGCTAGTTAAAGAGCCGTTTTCTATGATCACCAGCTCTGTGCGACTTTCAGAAGAAATTCCGGCCCACACAAGTACAGACCCACCACCGTAGGCTACTTTTTCTTCGATGCATGCTTGCTTGAATCTTTCCCCTGGTCTTCGATACACTCTGTGTCTTCCATCGTGCTTGTAGAGCATAAATTTTGATTCGTCGGAGAACATAACTTTTGACCAATCTTCAATACTCCAATTTACGTGGCTCTGGGCATATCTTAGTCTTGAAATACGATGCCCACGCTCCAGTTTAGGGCCGTTTGCAGGTCTAAGGGGTTTTAAGTTAGATTCAGCAAGCCGACGTCTTACTGTCCATGCACTTGGGTTACTTCCTCCGAGGCGTCGAAACTGATTTGTGAGTTCAGTTCCTGTGAGAAAGCGATTTCGAAGCATGGTGTTCACCAAGTATCGGTCTTCTCGTGCTGTGGTACACCTGGTTCTGCCCGTTCCTGGTCTGCGTAGGTTAGAACCAGTTTCTTCGTAACGTCGGAGAACTCTTTGTACTGTTGACAGCGACACACCGACAGTCCTGGCTGTATCGCGCTGACTCCGGCCGGTTTCCAGCATTGTAAGTATTCTGGTGCATTCTTCAGGCGTAAGCGACATAATTTCAGCTTGAATAATGAATATAGAGCACTATCAACATGGTTTATGTACCCACATAAATGACAGATTACAAACAAAAGCAAAACCAATTGCTGTAATTTCGTAGTTCCATCTTCGAAAGTGGCCCTTTTTCAAATTTATTTTTTTATGATATAACTTTACAATAACTAAGAAGTTTTAATACCTTCATTTAAGGAGTATTTATTACATTGTCTATTAAATACAATTTATTGCATTAACCTAGCGTTTTTAGTTTCCGAGATTTTTAGGATTCTTAAAGTGACCCGGATTCATTGCTCTCGAGTGTATATTGCCGATTGACATGGCGACATGGAGGGCCCAACCACTTTATATACATTTTATTTCATAAGCTTGCGTTACAAGTAATCTAGACTTTTCAATTTGTTGATTAATTTAAATTGGTATCTACATATAAAAGTAACAAAATAGAATCATTTAAATCAGATGATACAGTGAAAAGTTGTGCGTGGACTTGGTTTCTGTTTGTAAAATCATAACAATAGCTTTTTACTAAACTGGATGATGATAATCTGTCTGTTCCGTCTAATATCTGTGTTTGTGTTGTCTGAACTAATTTTGACGGGACTTTCACTGGCAGCAGGCGACCATGCGAGCGGTGCCGCGGACGTGTTAGGGAGCTGCCGTGCGATTCTCTAATCATTCGTTGTTGCGATCGTCGCATTTTGTCATCGTTCATGCCCTTGTACATCATTCGTTGTTGTCCTTGTACATAAGATTGCTTTTCCAACGTTTCTTGCCATCTCGTCATTTGTTTCACGGATGTTGTCAAAGATAAAATGATGTTTGCTCTTAGAGAATCTCACGGCTGCATACATATATAATATATATGCAGCTAGCTAACACGTATACACAGCCGCGTATATATAGCCGCGAGCGGGCCAGCTGATATGAAATAAAGTTGTCTAATTAAAGAAAACGTTTTCATAAACACAATATGTTTAAAAGAAATATTGGCCAAAAACTTCTAAAAAATATTTCGTTTCGCGTGTGGCGCAGGTGGAGGCTGTATAAATTTCTAAAAATAAATTACAAGTCTGGTTAACCACACACGTTGCAGTTCCTGGAAAAGTAGGCTGATTTCTGCGAAATCAATTGTATTATTGGGCAAATATGGCGAATCGCGAGTCAACTAAGATTCTCAGTAGAGGGTTATTCACCTTCTTTATGAAATTAACGTAAAAGAAATATCTGTATTATATATTAAAACCTTTATCGAACAATATACATGTTTGAGAGCCTATAGCCAATTTTACAATATTATGGTTAATTAAATAGCAACTTGAATATATTAAATGTATTTAAGAACTTGTAATCAGTGTTACTAAATCATTTTGATATTAATTGATCAGGTAGGAACTTTCTAACTCCTCTAATTGAACTGAACCAACAATTTATCTTAAGGGTTGTATTTGATTTAGTATCGAGGTTAATTGGTATTATTCATGAAAGATATACCATTTCTGGTTCTACGTAGACGCTGATTGCTTGATATTGTTGCGATTACGAAGGTTCTTCAGTGATACCATGCTTACGATTTTATTATAATAAACATAGTTTTACGATTATTATTATCGCGTAGCTTGAAATCCTGAGATTACCCCTCTTTCTATGCAGCTTACATAATCATAATCAACCCATTGTGTTCCCACTACTGGGACTAGAGCCTTCCTCTCAGAGAGAGGAGTTGGGCTATAATCCACCACGCGGGCCCTGTGTGGCTTGGTGGCTAGGCTAGTGTCCATCTCATGTCAAAGTTATCAGACAAACAACCGGGACCGACGGCTTACGTGCCTTGCGAAGCACGGAAGCGCTCAGCCATCAGCCATGCGATTCTCTAAGAGCAAACATCGTTGCATGTTTGACAATGTCCATGAAACAAATGAAGAGATGACAAGAAACGTTGGAAAAGCAACCTTATGTACAAGAGCTATATCTCATACAGTATTTGACATCGGTGAGCTAGTCGATCAATCATTTCAGAATCGCACGGCTGTTGAGTAATGCCACTGCCGGTCACCCATCCAACTCCTGACCGCAGCATGCGTTGCTCAACTTTTTGATCGCCAAGTCAAACTCCGCTGCGAGCACTTCACCTTCTTTGCACCTGCCTGTTGCTCATAATTAAATGAAAGAATATAAAAGTAATTAGTTCTGCAAACGTTTATAAAACTGCAACTAGATTAATCTGGATTATGAAACGCGTAGTCTATTTGTGTAAGGTCATATTTCAGTTTGCTTTACGTCAATACGGTATAAACGTAAACATTTCGGCACATGATGTCGACTACGATTCGACAAATCACTGGGCGTGAATGTGAAACGTATGTGCGACCACTTTGTTGATCGTTTTTAGCAATATACATACTCGTCCGTACATTTGTGAGCGTGTCCGTTGGGAAAAGAGGACACTTGACTGAAATATCCCATAGCGGAGGATAAGTGGGACGAAAACATAAACCGGTCCATTGGGAGAGACAATTACTTTTAATATGTGAACGTTTACTACGTGTGATCATGGGCTTGTTGGGTAAATTGGTTTATTTTGTATGTACATAAGTGTGTTGGTACCGTCGTTTATACGATGTACTGTTTATGTATTTTCAACCGACATTCAAAAAAGGAGGTACCTACTCATGTCGACGCGTATATATTTTTATATATGATCAAAACTTTTTATAGAGTAGACCGATTTTGATAATTTTATTTGGTAGAATATTTTCCCGAGGCCGTCCCATTGAAATTTCATTAATTCGGTCAAGCGATTATTGTATTAAGTTACTATCCAATACCTGAAAAGTGTTTCGTCTATTTTAATGATATCGTAATTGACGCTGAATGACAATCGATCTCGTAAGTAGCAAGGTTTACTAAAAAGGGTGATAAAAACACAATATTGTGATATGTGAATTATCATGGCACCGACTTCAACAAGTTATTTTCACACTTTAAAAAGTTGAAATCGGTTCCATTTTTTGATAAAAAAATAATTAAAAGAAGTAAATTGGTTCTTGGGCGGGTAGTCACCTAACAAACAACAACTCTAAGTTGTGAAACTATATTAAGAGTATAAAAATAGTAATACAGTGTAAATAAGTTTAATTCTCATGTATTATTAAAGTGTGCATTACAATACCTGCCGGATAGTGTTTTCCTTACAAACACACAACAAATCACATTTATATCACACATTTTTGTTTTGAACCTACATTACCAAACAAAATGGAGGCCATCAAAGAAAGCATTCATCAAATGAATAAAACTTTTAACTTAAAGTTAGCAGAATTTGAGGAAAGGCAACTGAAAATCTCTTTGCCTTCTCCTGATACTGCAGGTCTTGCTGCAGAGTTTTCTGCCTTCAAGGCTTTTGTCCTTAGTGCTCTTCGCACATTGCAAGCTCAGGTGGAGATCATGGCACGCAGCAACGACAACTTGGAGATGCACAACCGGCGTAAAGTTCTCTTGCTCCATGGAGTCCCCGAAAACAAGGCCAATATTGCAGCAGTCATCACAGAGACAATAGTTCAGAAACTGAAGGTGAATGAATTCAAGCCAGAACATATAAGTCACTGCTACAGAATGGGCCGATCATCAGCGTCACACAAATCCCGGCCTATATTGTTTAAAATCAGTGATTTCTCAATGCGGAGCAAAATCTGGGCAGCAAAGAAAAATCTCAAAAGTTCAGGTATCACATTGTCTGAATTTCTAACGAAGCCACGACACGACGCATTTATGTTGGCGCGAGATAGATTTGGCATCTCTAAGTGTTGGACCCACCAGGGGTCTATTTTTGTGTTGGGGGCCGATGAAGTCAGGCATCGCGTTAGCTGTGTTGCGGAAGTCGAAAAGCTCAGTGAGCCCGTCAGACCCAGTGGCAAGGCTTCTGTCGACGCGTCGAAACAGCCAGCAGTTGCAGTAATTATCAAAGAGCCCGCGGGCGCCACAACAAAAGCCAGGCGCGCAGCTAGCGGACACAGAAAGTGATGTGCATTTTTTTGTATCCATTCCTTCACCCGGTGTGTTTTATACAGTTAGGTATGTGTAGAATAATTATTTTTCTTTATTTCAAACTGCCTAGGTACCCACATATTTTGATTACTCGCGATTTGTGCTAAAAAATTATCAATGTTTACATTATTGGTACTCTTTCTTCTTCTTCTTTGAAATTTTAACGTATGGTATGGTATGGTACTCTTTGTTTTAGGGTCTAATGAAACCAAAGATAATAAATAATCACAGACTCATAATCTCTAACGTCACAGACTAGTCATGTCACAATCCAAACAGGATACTACGTATGACTCTGTTTACTCTTTGTACGCGGGTGATATAGATTGATCTTATTCGTTTCAACACAAAATTATTTAATTTAATCTTGTTTTGCAGTCATGTTTTTTTTATTATTTTTTTATTTATTTTTTTATTTATTTATGTATGTCCTAAACTGTACTGTAGTTTAAATAAAGTAATACTCAGGGCAATAAATGTACTCGATGTAGAAAAGATCCGTTGTCTAAGGTGTGTTGTGTTGCTTTACCTTTATATTTTCGTACTGAAGTCCGGCAAGTAAAGTATATATTAATATAACTAGCGCATAGTTAATCTAAGATTAGTTTAAGTATATATTTATATCTAAGCATATTGATATCCAATTTATTATATTATTTATTTATATAATGTTAAACTTATGGAATGAAAGCAATGACAGTGATGACTACTTATCTGTCTCTTCTTCTCGTAACGATAGTAGTAGTAGTGGTAGTGAAGATAGTTTTTTAAGTATCCCCTCACTCTCAGAAACATTGGCATCGAAATTCTCTGATGTACCTAAGAATTTAAATATTGTTCATATTAATGCGCAAAGTATTCCGGCTCATTTTTCTGACATGCTGACGTCTCTCAACAACACAAACATACATGCTATTCTAGTCTCCGAATCTTGGCTAAACCCGTCTCTTCCCTCCATATCCTATACTTTACCTGGCTTTAATCTCATTCGCAATGACCGGACGGGTAGTGTTGGTGGAGGAGTCGCTATTTATCTTCGTGCACATATTCCCTTTTCCGTTATTAGCACGTCCGCCCAACCAACACCCCCAAACGCTGGTGAACACCTTTTTATTGAAGTCCTTCTCTCACACTCTAAAATTTTACTCGGAGTCTACTACAGCAATTCTCCACACAACAACTACTTCTCTTCATTTGAAAATATCATAGTAGACCTCAGTCCTTCCTATAGTCACACCATAATTATGGGTGACTTCAATACTTGTCTCATAAAACGTGATTATCGGTCCCTTTCTTTCGAAACCCTTGTTAAATCTTGCAACATGCATATTCTCCCCCTTTGTGCTACTCACAATTTCCCAAATTCAACTCCATCTCTACTTGACCTCATTTTGGTTTCATCGTTAGATCATGTTGCTAAGCATGGCCAGTGTTCGGCTGATGCCTTTTCCTATCATGATTTAGTTTTCTTATCATACAAGATCCGTCCTCCTAAAGCTAAACCTACAGTTATCCTGCAGCGTAATTTTAGTGGTATGAACCGAGATGCATTTATTAATGACGCAAAAAATATTGATTGGTCTCTGGTTATAGGTGCTGAGTATGTAGATGAGCAATTAGCTATTTTTAATACTGTCCTAACACAACTTTATGATGTGCATGCCCCTTTTAGGTCTATAAAAATTAAACATGTACCTGCGCCTTGGTTAACCGATGACATCAAAACCCTTAAAAATAAAAAAGCTGCTGCCAAAACTAAGTATAAAATTCGTCCAAATGAGGTGAGCAAGTCCAAATATATCAAGCTTCGTAATCGTTGCAATGTGGTATGCAGGGATGCCCAACGTCGCCATATCTATGAATCTGTACAAGATGAGGATCCGGCGAAAGTTTGGAAGTTCCTCAGAGCATTAGGAGTTGGAAAATCTCGTCAAGAATCAATTCCCAATAACTTAGATATAAATTCCCTAAATCGGCACTTTTCTTCACCACCTAATAATATTCCGACAAAAGCCCATACTTTACATTTTCTTTCTAACACTATAACTCCAAATTGTTCTCCTTTTGTTTTTACTAAATTTTCCGTTTGTGATGTTAAAAAAAGCATACTTTCCATCACTTCTAATGCCGTTGGCGTGGATGGGATCAGTCGTAACATGCTGATACCCATTCTTGATATAATTCTCCCTGTCCTGTGCCATATTTTTAATTTTTCTATTTCTAGTGGCGACTTTCCTGCTTTGTGGAAGGACGCTCAAATTATCCCTCTCCCTAAAAAAACTAATCCTAAATGTTTTTCGGAATACCGTCCAATATCTATACTTCCTTTCCTATCCAAAGTACTTGAACGGCTAGTTCACAATCAGATGAACACTTTCCTTGCACAAAATAACTTGCTAAACCCTCTTCAATCTGGTTTTCGTCAAGGGCACAGTACGGTTACTGCACTTGTTAAAATAACTGACGATATTCGTTTAGGTATGGAAAATGGTCAGCTAACTGTGCTGGCTCTCTTAGACTTTAGCAATGCTTTTAACGTTGTGGATTTGGATATCCTCTTAGCAATCCTTCGCTCTAATAATATATCTCCAACAGTTATTGATTGGTTTCAATCTTACCTTTACGGTCGTCGACAGCGGATTCGCCTCGATGATTCTTATTCTTCATGGTGTAACACAACAGCTGGTGTACCTCAGGGTGGCGTGTTATCTCCTTTACTTTTTGCTGTTTTTATTAATTCAATTTCCCAAAATATTTCTTGTTCCTACCACCTATATGCGGATGATTTTCAGTTATACTCACAGGCTCCACTACTTAAACTGAGTGAAGCAGTTGATCATGTAAATGAAAACATGCATCAGGTATTACAATGGAGTAAAGTTTATGGCCTGATAGTCAACCCCCTTAAAACCCAAGTAATAGTCGTAGGCAGTTCACGAATGATTTGCAGAGTTAACTGGGACACATTGCCGCGAGTGGTTTTCGACGGGGTCACTATTCCTTATAGTCAAACGGTAAAAAATCTTGGCGTAACTATAGATCAATGTTTTACATGGGGTCCTCATCTAACTCTGACCAGCCGGAAGATGTTTGCATCTGCAGGTGCCTTACGTAGACTACGTAATTTTCTTCCTACTACCACTAAGATAGCGCTTGCACAATCTCTTTTACTACCTGTGCTCGATTATGCAGACGTCAGCTATCTTGATATCTCGGAGGATCAGCTAAATAAACTTGAGCGTCTTCAAAACTTTTGTATTAGGTTCGTATTCGGCTTGCGCAAATATGACCATGTTTCAGAATTTCGTACTAAGCTCAAGTGGCTTCCCATACGCTATCGTCGGAATGCTCACATATTGTCTCTTCTTTATACAATTCTCTTCAATCCCTTTTCCCCACTCTACCTTAAGGAGCGTTTCGAATTCTTGCACACTTCTCATATGTTATCATTACGGTCATCAGAGTATCTTCAGCTAAAAACGCCTGAACACAGAACCAGTTTTTATTACTCCTCATTTGCTGTTAAAGCCGTCCGTTTGTGGAATTCTCTTCCACTGGAAATACAGCGTGCTACGTCACTTCAAACTTTCAAAGATCAGGTTAAAAATTTATATCTTTCACTCTAACTCTTACTCACTAATTGTTATCTAACTTTCATGATTTTGTATTTCTAATCGTTTATTTATTTGTTATTTTTTATATTTCTTTTAAATTTTTATTTGTGTTTACATGTACATGTCAAGATGCTTTAGTGTTTACATATATATTACATATATATATATATATATATATATAATTTTTATTAGTATATTTAATATAGCATTTATGTATTTATAGTGTGTTTACTGTTTTTTGTATTGTTACCGTCCATCTTTTATTGTATACCTATTCCTCTGCGAGTGGGTTGTCTGGAAGAGATCGCTCTGAGCGATAAGACCGCCCATTGTTGCACCTAGTTTTTAGGCATTGTTTTTTTTATTTTATTGTCTAATATTAAGTCATAAATGTGGTGTCTCAATAAAGTGTTATCTATCTATCTATCTATCTAAATAAGGTCTAACTAATTCCTACCGTAGTAATTAGTTACTTTATAAAAAATAAATAATATCGAGAAAGGTATAAGGAGTAATAGTTGGTAACAAATGTGGCATCCCCTATTACTTTTGTTTCTGCCAAATCCTCTTTTGGGTCAAAGTGGAGCAAGCTTACGTGTCATTTAATATTCTTTCTATACATGAAAATAACAAATAATTTTATTTTCCTTTCTCTAGAATTCGGCCTAGAGTTAATAAATCAGAAGACTCATAAATACTTTTTCATCAAAATATATTTCGAGTCGGATGAGAGATATAAATCAAAGGAGGACACGCGAAAAACAATAGCAAGCAAGTTAACGGCAAAATTACTGAATGTTAACCTACAATAAGCAAGATGTAAACAACGTCGTACCGGAAATACTGTCGTGTCTCACCTCAAACTCACAGACTTATATAACTTTTGTTATTTCGTGTGGGCTTCAATTTGTATATAAATACTAAAAATTTGATCAACTGTTACTCTCTCCAAAGCCCAGCACACACGATGAAGATACTATTAAATATACATTATCTTAGAGCAGATTCGGATAAATCACTCACGATATAATTCAATGAGCAACCACACACGGTGAATATACTATAATATTTTACCTTAGAGTAGCTTAAGATGCTACCGATATTCGAAAGGCATGTTAAGATACGCTAAGACTACTGCAGATAACGAAGACAATTTAAGATAGTGTCCGATACTGATCTTAAGATTAAATACAGAATGTTGATAAAACCGTTGCAGTAAATGGACGTCTGGTCTTCAAATACTGAACAAATTTATATTTTCACAACAATAACTAATTAAGCTTCACATTATCTTAGGTACCTATTTTGTTTCGAATCTGTAGACATTATTTGTAAATTAAAATGAAACTAATGTCTGCCTTACACGAATCAACTTGGTCACACAAAAGAAATCATCGAAAAAGTGAGACTTTCTATCTACTAACCGAACTAGCAGTATGACAAAGTTATCATATAAGAACTTTTGAAAAATGTCTATGGGCTGAACCTCATAGGATTTCCTAGATTGTACGTATAAATACGTTTAGATCAATCAAACTAGGTAACTACTAAATCGATGTTAGTATTCTTGATGAAATTAAGCACATATTATTAGACTAGCTGCAGCCGCGACTTTGCTCGCGTGGCCCTTTGATTAATGCTTTCAGTATAAACCCCATCAAACTTGGTCCAGCCTTCTCAGAAATAACCCGGATTATAGAGACAGACAAACAAACAATTAAAAAAAACTAGTAGGTATCGTGCAAATAACCACATGAATGTAGGAAAAAGCTGTTTTTTTTCTGAAAGAAATTTGTAAAATGTTAAATTCGCCACGTTGTTTCCAGTGTTTTATGTGATCTTCTATCCAGATTCTTCGTTTTTTACTTTTAGCTAATATGACGGTGATATCAAATTCACAGTTCCAATCACCATCTGAGGAACTGACCAACAAAACAAAATTACAGTGTGAACGTTCGAGACGTGCGGCTCCCAAGACGGATCCCGATAGGATGTACGCTTGCGATATATTATAGTATCTGCGCCGTGTGTGGTGGGTTAAGTTAACATAACTTATACATTCGACGCTATAATATATATTATCTTAGTCGTGTGTGATGGGCTTTACACACACACACACACACACACATAGTGACCCGGCAAAGACAAAGAAAATTTACAATTATCTAAAAGTGGCTAAATATTGTATGCGATTTGTAGTAGATAATTATATCTGTTAAAGGCCACTCCTTTTCCCACTTTCGCAAATAGGCATCAAAATCTTTTAATAAAATTAAAAAAGTTAGGCCTAAGTGCGTTTGAAAAGAAATGACATTCAAAGTGCATATTTTTGCATCCCTAAGCTTATATGAGCTTTTTATGCTCTCAGGTGACGGTACAAACGATTTTTGCGTCTGACGGCAACCACTGCGGTTAACCATGACAGTTGCTGTGCCACCCAGAGTTGCGAAATATATATTCAATTTTGCACAGCACAGCACAGTGGTCGTCGCCCCGCGAGACATTGGGTTTTCAGTATCTTTAACCCAGAAATATCACTTGCTGGCGAGCCCTCACATAACATCATGAGAGTTGCATACTGTTGCTTCTAAGCAGAATGTCTGGTACTGCAGTGGCCCCTGCACAAGAAGCCTACCACTTAGTATGTCGGGTTCCTCACCTCTTTTGATTCGCATGGCAACGAAGACTGTTCTTTAACTCAAGTACTGCCTAGTAGGTACTACTTACTCTTATCATTTGCATGAGTCGCCACGCACCGCCAGCGTCGGTGCTGTGATGTAACTGGCCCAATACCTACTTATTGGTTTCCTATAACACTTTCCATTTAGATTTATTCTGGATTCATTGTGAATATATTGAGGAAGCTCTGTAGCATTACGTGCAAGAGCAGTAAACTAGCTTCATACAATCAGAAAACAATAATATAATTATTTTATATTATTGTTTTCCGATTATTTAAATATATACTAAATTTAGATTAGTTTTTAGGTAATTATTATATGTTTTAATTTAATACACAATTTTAAACTTGTCGAAAATAAAATTATTTTCTTTCGAAGTGTTTCCTGAAAATAAGACATAGGTTCAAAACTACTGTAAAAAAAATGGATAAAACACACACATTTCGCAATATGGGGTAATATCATGAATTTAAGTCCCGACTCAGTATTTAACTAAGATCCAGGTTACTGATTATCATTCGGAAACCATAATATCACATCACGAACATCAGTATATAGTTACGTTGTAAGTATCTCATACTTAACGTAATACATACATTAGTATACCGGAATATTTGATGAACCGGAACGTAGGTAGCGTAGAATCTGAGTTCGTTGTTCTTATATTATACGTACGTGAACAGCACCACAGAACTGCGGTTTCTCCTGGTTGATGTGAAACTTGTAAACTATCACATACGTACAGTCACCAAAAAATACAGAATACAATAATAAAACGTGAAAATAAAAGCGATTAAACGAGGTCCCCTAGTCCCACTACTTTAACCCACTAAGGAATCCATGGGTCTTTTCCCCGTAGTTCCTCTTTTCTAGAGAATGATCTTTTTATAAGCAATTTCAGTGGGTCCACGTGTCATTTCAAGTTACACAGAATTGAATCAGACATAACTTTATAATCTATATAATCTTTAATGATTATACGTAGTAGCTTATGTGTTATTCTATAAGTTATATTTTATATATACATTTAAAAAAAAAACGGTTTAGAAGATACGTGGTAACAAACATTCAAAATTCACACTTATAATATTACTAGCTGCGTCCCGCGGTTTTACACGCATAGCTCTGGATGATAATGATTTAGAAAAGTATCCTAGGTGCCTCATCTATCTACATACCAAATTTCATCTGTTAACCCATTCTGACGTGATTGAGTTACAAACCTCCATTCGTCCAAACTTTCGCATTTATAACTATGTTAGTAAGAAGTACGATATTACAATCTAAAATAATTATTCATGCATTATACATTCACAATATATTATTCCTAACAATAATGTTACTCTGTCCCTCCATAACTGGACAAGTGGGTCCAATGTTATTATTAACACTTAAATTATTTTACTTATAAATAATAGCTTTTTATGAAGCATTCAGATTTTATTGTCGCGCAGTAGGTCGGAAAAGTAGAGTATTCAGCTCGTGGATAAAGCCTGTCTACTTTTTGAGCGGCTTGAACACCTTGCTTCAGTCGGGAGTTAAAAGATCTAGGATCCCCGTTACGCTCAGAGTAATATTAATATATAGCGCCCGTGACGTAAGACACTGCTTTACTCGCTCGGTGCTTAATCTAGTATTTTACCTGACTACCTCAGAAAGGCTTCCTTCGTTTATCGTTCTAGTTTGCAGCATTGCATAACAAGTGACTGACGAAATGGGATATAAATGGGAACGACTTCGAGCTCTTCTTCGAGATTAATTACCGTTGACTCCTACCGATCATGTCTCATTACATGTCCTGTACACAGCCTTTTTTCACATTTGCAAAAGCTAACGTTTCTGCTTAATTATTCCAACAACGACACGAATCGTAAAATCGGATGATCCTAAAAAAGTGATGGTGATACATAAAAACATATGCGATGAATTGAGAAAATCTACTTATTTTAGAAGTCCGTTACACATTTGTTCGGTCATTTCGTTATACCGGTTTACATAGTTGGTATGCGTTATGTTAGAATATTATTTTTTGGATGGAGTTGAGTTACTTATATTATGAGAGAGACAATCTCAGTCGTCCTGCGGTTTCGCTCCAGGCGACAAAATGCAATTACCTCAGCACTTTGTCTCAGGCCGCGCCTATAAGTGTCTATTACGCGTTCGAGACAGGAACGAAACGAGACCGAGATGTTCACGAGCAAACTCACGTATCGGCAAATACAAGAAAAGAGATCCCTTTAAATATTTGAGCTCGTGATTGTTTGCTCGCGGTTGAATTTCACGTTACTTTGTCGTGAAAATTAGGCTCTCTAAGAAATAAGAGATTGCTAAAAGGAAGTTGTTATTCTCAAGCTGACTGTACATCCCTTGTCATCCATTATTGTACACTGATTACGAAGTCACTCTAGGAAATTGAATGTCAACAAACGATACAACTTTCTTCGTGCAGTTTCATTGGAAATGGAGGTTTGATAGAAAAATATGTTTCGTTACAATATTAACTCGCTTTACTAATATGTAATTTGTCTTTTTATACACAAAATAGATCTGAATATTATTCATGTAAAGTTGCTTTAGAGCACTTCTATTGTATTGTGTTACTTGTTAACTTAATGCGAGGGAGATGTTGAAATCGAATTAAGTGGACTGTGCCTGTGGGAGATCTTATTCAGAAGATAGCTCTAGCTTGCATTGAATACGAATTCTGAATATGTGTGATCTATTTAAATGTGTACTTAATAAATTCAAATATAATAATATTCAGAATTCGTATTATTATATTCGAATTTATGATTACTAACATACTACTCCAGTAATCATAAATAATTATTTTGTTCCATATTCCATATGCTTGAATGGTTATGTCAATCTTTAGGCTGAGCGCAGACTTGTGAGGTGGGGAGAAATTTCGACTGAAGAAAAAACAAATTCATGTAAGTATACTCGTAATTGCAAAACAACAGTATCGAAGAAGTCCATTTTGATACTGAAAAAGAATTGACGCAGACGGTACGCGTCGTCGTAGTAGTCAACACAGTTTCGTTTTAGATGTGTGACGTGCCATAGGCAAAACAATTTGGTTTTAGTTTTAAGACAGACTTGTCTATGTGAGGAAAGTCTGTCTTAAAACTTTCGTGACTCCAATGTGCGCTCAGCCTTAAGGTAATGTTCTAAACGTCACTTTTCGCCATTCACGGTTTGTCAAGTCATCGGGCCTGACTTATATAAATATATTTATAATAAGCCTAACAAAATATATAAATATAACTTCTACTTCTAGTAAGTATGGTTACTGTTATTGAATCTCACGTTCTGTATAATTTTGATATAGTAAAACGGGATTAACGTGAGACTTACGCGTTGTCTAACTGACTTACGATCAGTATCGGTGCGAAGCAGGACGCAACGACGAGCGCACAGCACTCAAAACCCAGAAGAAGGCTTCCGGACGAAGCCGAAACATGCGTCGATCGTGATATCAACAACGCGTAAGTCTCACGTTTATCCCGTTTTACTATATAAAAATAAGAAAGTTACTTTCACATATGCAGTACATGCAGACGACCGTACATCAAAAACAAATAAAATACATCTTATAGTAGTGAAGTACCGTAATAGTCGTTCAATTTGTCGAGTCGCTAAGATCGATAGAAAATCGTATCGGCCCTAGCTAGTATGGAAGTCATATCCACGACTTATACGATCGTCAAATTATCGACAGTATATCGATTATTACGAATTGTTTGCATTCCACAATGCGTCCTTCTATCATTTGAAGATTTCTACGAGCATTTCGCTCTTCTACGATTAAAAGAAGGCCGAAGAGTATTTTTTTAATGAATAATAGGTGCGCTCTGCGGTTACCCGCGCATGGTGATGGATGATGACGATGTTGATGAAAATTATCCTATGTGTTAATTAAGCGCCCCATCTACCTCCATGCCAATATTCATCAAAATTGAGCCCGCCGTTTGAGCGCAAGAGAGTAACAAACATCCATTCATCCATAATTACAAACTTTCGCGTTTATAATTTTAGTAAGATCAAAGCAATTAAATAATATCCCCATTCCCGTCGCTTGTCGATAAGCTATATCGAGGTCATTTTCAAAGCTGACAAAACAATCGTTAAAATCGATTAAATACACGATATCTAACGTAATTTAATAGTTCCATGCAAGGGCTATCGTTATAATCGTAAAAGCTTATCGAATTTGTCTACCGATGGCTTAGTTTTGTTAATTACTTGCAATTATCGACAAAAGATCGATATAGCCAGATAACGAAGTATGACGAATTCAAGACTCAAATGTATCAATCGGTAAGTTCGGTACTTGCACTGCTGGTCATGAACTAGGAAAAACTTCATCATCATCATCATCTCAGCCATAGGACGTCCACTGCTGAACATATGCCTCCCCATGATTTTCCAAAAGGACCGGTCGGAAGCGGCCTGCATCCAACGTCGTCCTGCGATCTTCCTCAGGTCGTCTGTCCACCGTGTCGGTGGACGACCTACGCTGCGCTTGCCGGTCCGTGGTCTCCACTCCAGAACCTTTCGGCCCCATCAACCATCTGTTCTGCGTGCTATGTGCCCTGCCCACTGCCACTTCAACTGGCTAATCTTCTGAGCTATGTCGGTGACTTTCGTTCTTCTACGGATCTCCTCATTTCTGATTCGATCACGTAGAGAAACCCCGAGCATAGCCCTCTCCATAGCTCGTTTGTTCGACTTTGAGCTTATCTATGAGGCCCATAGTAAGAAACCACGTTTCAGTGCCATAAGTCATCACTGGTAACACACATTGGTCGAAGACTCTTGTCTTGAGGCACTGAGGTAATTTGGACGAGAAGACTTCGCGAAGTTTCCGGAACGCTGCCCAGCCGAGTTGGATTCGACGATTGACCTCTTTCTCGAAGTTGGACCTGCCTAGTTTGACTGTCTGTCCCAGGTAGATGTACTCGTCAACAGCTTCGAGAACTGAGTTCCCAACTGATATTGGGGTAGGTACAACATGGGCATTAGACATAATTTTCGTCTTATCCATGTTCATCTTAAGACCTACCCGTTGGGAAACTCAATGGAGGCTTTCGAGCATTGTACTGAGGTCTTCCATGGATTCTGCCATGACTACAATATCGTCGGCAAATCGAAGGTGAGTGATGTATTCGCCGTTAATATTGATGCCAAGTCTTTGCCATTCCAGAAGCTTGAAGGCGTCTTCCAATGCAGCGGTGAACAATTTCGGAGATATAACGTCTCCCTGTCTCACGCATCTTTGCAATGGAATTGCATTCGAACTCTGCTCCTGTACTCGGACTGACATGTAGGCGTTTTGGTACAAACACTTCAGCACTTCAATATACCGATAGTCAATACGGCACCGCTGGAGAGACTCAAGCACTGCCCATGTCTCGATCGAATCAAAGGCTTTCTCATAGTCCACAAACGCTAAAAAAAGGAAAAACTTGCTCAAAGGTAAAATTACATAAGGGGGTTCAGAAGGGAAAACAATTTTTAAGGATATCATCAAGATAGACGAAACACTTTTCAATTATTGGTTTCGCCTATCTTGATGGTATCGTAATCGATAGTGTGACAATCGATCCCATAAGTAGCAAGGGTCACTAATGATAGCGAAAAATATTTTTACCAAAAAATTCACTTCTACACTAAAAAGTGCGAAATAACTTATCGAAGTCGGCACCATGCACATAATAATGTGTAAATAGGTACTTTTGAACTATCATGGCACCGACTTCTACAAGTGTGTGTTGAAGTAGGAGCCATTTTAGTGGTTAAAATATTGGTTTTAAATCTGTTTGAAATTACTTTTCAACATGGTACTCGTATTTATGACACTCTCATGATAGCCTTACAAACATATATATATTATACAAATAACAAAACGCAGTCTTAAAATAATTCGATTTCACTCATCAAGTGAAATGTAATCTTGTGTATATACTTTTACAAATGCAAAAGCGTTAGTTAGCGCTCAGCGTTGAAACGGCTAGACAGAAAAGATGAAGGTATCTAATTCTTAGGATTAATTCTTTTTACACCGATTTTACGATTTGTTTCCGAGGGAGCGCGATAACTTTATCCCACGCAGACTAAGTTACGAAATGTACGAAATCGGAATGTGTTGCCGTATTAATGTTTTTATATAAAGCTCGAATCTAAATAAGTATTATATCACTAATATGTGATGGAATATGTTTGCGCGATATATACGAATGCACCAATATTTGAATGTACCGATAGAGGCTCTAAAGACGCGGTAAATTACTAACGTGAAATGTAATTATGTATCCATTTCGAACGACATACCGTAAACGTTGACTATTATTTAACAATGGATATTATTATACCTTGACAATTATCATTTTAGACCTTAGTCGCCTTACCCTGTAGTAATATATTTTTCGAACTATCGAAGATGTTACATCGACTCACTCGAAAACTTTATCAATTTCCGCTTTTTTCCGCGTTGAAAGCATCTTCAATGTTCAAGTGTGGTATAGGCTCTTCACAGAACGTGAACAAAAAAGTTTTTGTACTCGCCCGTATTCAATTCACTTCCGCGGTTGACCCACTCTTACATCAATAAAACGAACCGCCGTGCGATTCTCTAAGAGCAAACATCGTTGCATCTTTGACAACATCCGTGAAACAAATGAAGATATGACAAGAAACGTTGGAAAAACAACCTTATGTACAAGAGAGATATCTCATAAAGTATTTGACATCGGTGAGCTCGTCGACAAATCATTACAGCCGTGCGATTCTCTAATGATTCGTCGATGCGCTCGTCGGGTATAGTAAGGGGAAAATGGAACCTTTATAGGATCATTTCGTTGTCGGTATGTCTGTCTGTTAAGGCTTTTTTTTATTATACCTTCAGGCTGTAAAAATAAAAAAATGTGGCCATTTATGTGTGATTAATGTATAGAGCTCTTATCCGGTTGACCTTAAATAATTAAATTTAGACAGAAGCAAAGTCTAACATGCGATGGTAGCTTGTACTCAGTGAGGGTTGGCGATCCTACACGTAGTCGCAGGATCGGTCCCTACCTCGTGTGCTTTTAGGGCAGGATTTTAATGTTGGTGTTTGTGACAGGTTTTCAAAAAATAATGTAGAGAAAGCTAGGTGGGAACTTTATAAAAGGGGCTTTCACTTACAACAGAAATTAGTTGATAATCCGAACTCATGGTAATCCCTAATCCTAATTCCCTAGCCTCGCCAAACCGCCATTTTGATTAACTATAGTAGTGCCACGCCATCAGAGTCCAGCACCGTTAATATTAAAAACCTTTACTAACATTTAAAAAGAAATTGAAATATTTGTTTTAAAATACTTTTGTTTAGTTTTGCAAGATACCTTATAAAATATATTCATACGATAATCCGAACAAATTCGAACATGGTAGTCATTTAGATGTTCGGATTATTGAGGCTTTCTTGTAATTATATTTACTCCAGAAGTGGAAATCATTGTCCAATTTTTTTTCGGGAAACATGTTTAAATGTATGTGTCGTACTTATTTATCGTAAGATAATTTGTAAAAACTTTCTATTACGATCACCTTCCTACCCTTAGATCACGTTTTAGAGGGTATGGTAAGTATAGTAGGTATGTACATCGCTAACCACATAAACATATATAAACAAACTGACTTGCCTGTTAAGTCCATAAACTAGTATGTTTTCTCTTACAAAAGTGCCTATTACTTATTACAATAACATTTACATGCGTGATACCCACCAAGATGGACACCCGTGGACTAAGTGTAGGGATTTGCTGAAAAGCGCCCTCCTACGGTAATTGTATATTTGTAACCAAATAATAAAATAATTAACTATCAAACCAATAATTATAAATGCAAAAGTTTGTGAGTGAGTGAGGATGTGAGTGAATGTATATGTTTGTCAATTATTTACAGAAATTAGAAATGTAAACGCCTTATATAAAAGCTACTCTTAACCTAAACTCAACGGATAGTTACGTGATTTCACGCAGGCGAAGTTAAGGGCAAATACTGGTTTATAAAATATGAGAAAATCAGTAGGTATGCGATTGGCTGGAGTCCGAGGAGGCCCGAGGGTGATACTTTGAGGACTAACGCGGCTCAGGTTCCACTCATAAATCTTTCGTTGTTTTCACGCCTTCGAGGAGTTAAGTTGCAGGAAAATATTATTGGAATATAAGGTCTACGACCGTAGAGCCTCTACGAGCACTTTGCTACGAAAGCCTTACTGTAATAAATTTATTTAGCGATTCTTCGTAGCTAAGTGTTCGTAGAAGTGTACAAAGTGATTTATATGACAAATTAGTACACCGAAAATGCATATCTAACTAATAATCATCACCAAAAATTCAACGAAAATGCATTAATAAACAATTATTAACATTACATTATAAACAATTAACTTTGAAATTTTAAGGCGTGAGTGCTTGTTCATATAATAAAAATTATTACCATTATTATTATTAATGAGAGTATCTAGGTATATATAGTTATGTAGGTGGTATAATTCTCAAATAGTACATATTAAGATAAATTATTTAATCCTTATAATCTCCAACTTAATACAAGTATTTGAAATGATTCACGCTTGTCGTTACAAAACACAATTTATATTTTAAGAATAATTCGACCATATTTTCTTAAGAAGATTCTTATTTTCCACAGAATTCAAGATATATTTAAAAATCCAAGGGATTACATTTGGGGTTGCTTGTACAAATAGCTGTTATTTCATCTGGAACGCGCTGAGTTTGTTTGGATAGTCCAGTGAGTATCTATCCAGTGGATCCCAGAGCACAGTATTATTATTGTAGTACTCACTGCTATTTGTGTCTCGGAGCTGAAATATCTCACGATTGTGGGCTTTCGTAGATCAGTTTTAGAGTTGTATATGTAGCGGTACTGTTGTTGGTGACCTTTTCCTCACTGGCTGAATCTCATTTTTTTTTTAATATCCCAGTTTTGTCATGATTATGTATTTTGTTGTTATTTTTGTTTTATCTCTTGTTTCGAGATGGCGGGGGAAAAGCCTAACAACGGCCATCGTTTGTTATTTTCCTAGATTTAGTATTTTTGGGTTTTGACGTGTAAAAGTGGTAGATTATTAACTCTTAAGCGTTCGTAATGGTGCACGAATGTTAGGCAAAGTGTAAATTATGAAGAGTTGTTTTAGTGTTTTCTACGCCAATCACCTTTTCTAAGGTTTTAGTAATACATCGCTTTACTAGAAGGCAAGACATTGACTTACTTATTTTTGACTGTGGTTTGACTTTTACTACTTGAATAATAACATCACTTGATTAAATTATAAATATATTTACCTAAATAACTTAGAGGAATGGTAAATATACAAACATAGGAGTCCAATTATCAAGAAGAAAAAATCTTTTATAATACCATAAGTAAGTTATGGATATATATACTCATACCCAATAGAAGTATTTTTGGTACTTTCTTTAAACACGCACACCTAATACATACACAACAATCATCCCAATACGTTTTCACCGCTTGTACACGGGTCTTTCTCTTGTAATGAAAGGCTATTATCCACCACGTGGGCTTGGTGTGTATGATATGATGGTTGAAGGTTATAGCGGCCAGCCTCAGTGTAAAAGTTTTCAAACGGCTGAATGCCTCTGACATTTCCTTACAAAAACTGTGACCATCTGCTTAACGTGTCGTCGAAAGTACAGATGCATTCCGTTGAAAAGGCTAATAGTGAGTAGGTACCCATCCAATGAGTGGCCGCAGCGGGGTTCACTTAACCAAGTACTAGTGAGCAGCGAATACAAGCTCCTCTACGAACACGTCACTGTTTGTATAAACATATTATTAAGATTTATAAAGATGATTCTTTAACAAAGTTTTGTGAATGAAAAATGTAACCTAAACCAAAAATGGGTCCTTAAGTAGATAAAAGGTTGTAGTAAGAGTTGTTAGCAAATGTCTATACACTCCACGTTACTTTTTTGCAAACAACCGCGCACTTTGTAAATAATCCGCACAAAAACCTGTATCGATGAAATTTCATCCCAATTTAGTGTTGACGAAATGAAAACCTGTAAAGGGTTTACCTTCAGTGTTTGGTAATGGGACTACATAATATTTATATATATATATATATATATATATATATATATATTTAATAAAATTAGGGATCCGTATAAAAACTTCGCTAATGTAACCCAAGGTGTGGAAAAATGCCAGTTTGACTGGGTCCCATGCTCTTATATAATGTATTTAGTTTCGTTTATTTATTCTTAGTGCGAACAGAATTATGTTTGTTTAGTTTTAGCATTTTCTACTGACTTCCAAAAAGCAGGAGATACTCAATTCGACTGTTTTTTTATGTTTGTTACCTCGTAACTTTCGACTGAACGGATTCTCAATTTTTTTTGTTTGAGAGCTGGTGCTTCAGTTACACCAATAACTGAATAGAATGAAAGTCGGTTTCAAATTTTTCAAATTGTACTTGTGTATTGTTACTTTAGAGTTTCTGCTGTAGTTCTAGTGTTGTGTACCAAGTTTTGAAGTTTTTATCTATCACCGTTTTTACGTTAAAGCAAATACGTTTAATTTATTAGAAAACAAACATGTTTATTTTATTCCTCCTTATACTTACTTCAAGAATATCCACCATAGAATTTCTGTGAAAATTTGAACGGTTTACGGTGCTAGTTTTTATACTGCACATCAAGGTCGTATTTGGTCGGTCATTTTAATACATATGCGGCTGTGCGTGATACTGACGTCTAAAAACTAAGTTTCGAAATTCCTAAATGGAACTAAAATAATAAACAATAGTTTCATACCACCTGCTCGAAAATGTCCAATTACATATAACACAATCTCGACGTAAAGCAAGGCATTACATCCCCGGGAATGTAATGTTGTTTGAAACACCAATGGGTGTAAAGTGATTTGGATTTGGAACGTTGGTTGTAGGAAAACTCTTAATACGGAGACAGCATACAGAAAAAAAAGACTAAAGGCGCGACTGTACTAAAAGGAGTGTGATTGTTTGGTCGCCGCGTTGCTTTGGTTACGCATGGCCCCTCTCTGCCAGTGTAGCCAAGTTAGCAATTTTTTGTATATTTGGCTACATTTAGGAATGATTAATCAAAAACACGAAATATTATTGGCTAAATGTTTTAGCCATATTTTAGCAACTTCTACTATTCACAAGGTTAAGTAAAATTACAGCCAAATAATAATATGTAACTTATATAATTTCCATTCTTTCGTTTCATAGCACTCATATCGAGTTAAGAGACGAAATTTATGTCAGAGAAAGTTGAAAGATCAAGAAATCTGATACATAAACAAACATTAATATCAAATGTATTAGTAAAATGTTATGTTACACGAGGACAAACTTGAGTAGTAGCCGGTTTTTTACTGTTATTAAATAGTAAAAACACATATCTAACTAATTACATTCAAATATTTGAATTCGTAGAAGAAATATTATCGTAAAAAAAATTTGCAATCTGACCAAAACATTTAAGTTTTAACAATAAATAATGCTTACCAAGGCAGGATTTTGAATTGATATTTATGAATATTTTGAATGTCTAGAACAGAAATAGGATATTTACCTAGTAACATATGCTTAGGTTATTAATAATTACATAAAAAATAAGAGTTACTTTGAAATTTCGGCCAAATATGATTTTTTTTCAACTTGAGGGCCCATTTTCTAGAATTAGACATGGTGATTTTGAAATATTTTTTTTCATATAAAATAGAAATTTTTATTGATTTTTTTATTGGAATTCTTATTAAAAATTCTACAAACCAAACTAGGTTTCAAAGAATAATTATAAATCAGAAATATTTAAAAGAAATTACAAAAGTTTGAATTTTTAGTACTAGCGAGTTTAACTGTCGCGTGACTTCGATTTTTTTATTGATCCTGACATGATATGGCGTATTTATCATATTCTGAGTAGGTATAATTACTTAACGACATTATTTCTTTGATATTTTACAATGTAAAAGTATAATCTATTCAAAATAAAGCAAATTATAACTAATCATAACAATGAGAATAGCTTACCGGGAGTTGCCAAATCGTGACAATTTTTTTTCGTGTAATTTTTTATTTCAGAACTTAAAACATATATTCACAGTATTCCTTATACATTCACGATCATATTCTTGTATAATTTATATCAAAATCATGAGTTTTAACCCTATTAATTCACTAAAAACAATTGCACAAAACATAACCTCACCGCCAAACACAGATGAAAATATAAACATGGATTATATATATTTTTTAAAGTTCACAGATAGTACATGTTCGTTTGTAGTGTTGCCATAGCAAGAAAATATATTACGGTAAAGAATTAAACTCTATGGTTAAACACTGGGATGACTTTAACGCTCGTAAAACTAACGTGCAACAATTGTTGCACCGCCAATTTGGACCTCAAAAATACGGTTCCCGTTTGTTGCCTTGTAAAAGTAGTCGTTATACATAATACGTATGTCTGAACGAAGATTATCTATGGAATGCATCAATTTAAGCAGACGTATGCTTCTTACCATATACCCATGGAAGTGTTGGATCAAATCTGAAAGCAAGAAAAATATTCTTTCCTTGTCCTCAAATGAGTATTAAATTGAATTAATCTTAGATGATTAAATAATACGTTTCAAAGGTGTAGACTTGAGTTTGTTTTTAATCCAGTTCTTTGGCCACTTTTACATTTTAGGGTAATACATTTTATAACATTCTAGGATCTTTTTAGAAGTGTGTGGCCATTTTTTGTTTCATTGACTTGGCAACACTGCTCTCTGCGCATTCAAGTTTATTGTTCAAGTTACGTGCCGCGATCTGTGAATTTGGAACAATACACGGTCATTGGTGTAATTTTTAACAACTTCCATAGAATGTTGTTTTAAACATGGTGCGTGTAACTGTGCCGAAATATCGAGAGCTCCAAAAGCAACTGAATCGTCGTCTACGTCTTGTGAGTACTAATTATAAGTTAGTTGACAAACGCGAAAGTCTAAAATAGTGTTTCCATAAAATGTTCCTTCAAAAAATATGACCCTCTATAAGGGGACAAATGTGCCCAATTTGTTTGTTTTTACTTTTAACTTCTTTTTTAAAGCTCTCAGTTTTTATAGTCTCGCAGTAGAGTATGCACCTCGAGGATAAAGCTGTCTTCGCCTTGGGCGGCTTTGACCCCTCGCTTCACTCAGGACTCTACATTACTCCCTCGCTTCGCTCGGGAATTACATTTTAATACCCTCACTGTGCTCAGGAGTTTAATCATGTTACACTCAGGGTTAAATATACCGCCCTAGACGTAAAACACTGCTTTACTCCCTCGGTGCATAATCTACTATTGTTTTAATAAAATTAAATTCGTCTGACGATCAAACCCCCTAACAGTCAGCTATCACAATTTGCACTTCGTTTAAATAAGACTTTTCTCTAAAAGTTTCAAAGAAACTATTGTGTTAATGAAAAATTTAATAGACAAGTAGCAACTTTTATTGAGCCAAGAAGTCTTCGCGAAGTAATTCATTTAAACTCCAGACCACAGCACAGCTGGTACGTACATCTAGACCTTACCATACATGTGAATGTACTATTATCCTTGTTTAAAAGAGATATTTCGGGCTACAGATGTCGAGTTAATTATAATGGTAAGTTATTATGTAAATCTAGATAGAAAATCTAGACATGCAATAAATAATATAGTACAGAGGATCAAGTGTTTGTATGTTTCACGGTTTTCCGTGACTACAAATTCAGACTAGACCTACAGGCGCTGTTTATTTTTATGCTTGATAGACTAATATTTGAATACTATCTTATTTGATGGTAAGTGATGATGCGGTCGAAGGTGATTTCTGACTAGACCTAGAAAGGTGACTGTCTCTCAAGGACAGCTGCCAGAACACACCGTTAGGTGCTCTGACGGTATTAGAACAGATGGATACACAAAGTAGTAATAATAATATGTTAAGGATTTCATCACGATATTACCTTACTGAAAGCTCAAGCCTCAGCTAGGGATCGATCCAATGACCGTCGGCTTGGCGGCCGGTCCTCTATCATCGCTTCAAAGTACATCACAATATCAAACGATATTGTGAGGGGCCAACAGAGGTTAATCGATTTATAAATATTTGCCTAGGTGATGTTTGCCAAAGCTTTCCAAGGTTTACAGGCTGGTGTAAACACGTAATGTTGGATTATTGTTTTCATAAGACTAGTAATCATAAAGAATGTTGCATTGTATTGTATTTTAATGTTCATTAACAGAAATCAACAAAAGGTAACAAGTGTTTACATCTCATACAATTTGTAGTTACATTACATTTGCCAAAAGTCTAATAAACAAATCAAAATAAACTATTAAACATGTTTGGCTGTCGACCTTAACTAGTTAATGTAACACTTACGCACAATGTCGCTAAATTAAACGAATTATTAACGTTTTAGTTTAATACAAAATACGAAGATCTTAAATATTCTTAGTTTAAAACTCGAGAAATTTTACTGTGTTATTACCCTATGCATTGGTTATATCTCAATCGCGGTAGAAAAACAAACAAGTAACCATTTTATAAAAAGGAACGTCTTCCACTACAGCGCTAGATACTATAATATCGCCTTAGAATACACATTTCGTGTATGGCATAACATAATATTTTTTTACTTAACTGATGATGATGTAATGTGAATGTAACCAACTTTGATCCATATCTGATAGAATCAACGAAATTGGAAGATTTGGCAAAACTTATGCGTGAGCCAATAGAAAATTTACTTATTACGAAGGACTTAATTATGATGTGTATGTGTATATGTATCCGGGACACTTAGCCCCGTAGACGGTCATTCGTAATTGTCAATTTTTACGTCATTGATGTACCAAATGATCGTCTGATCGTCTATATAGGCAATTGAAGCTATTATCATTCGCGACTACGTGATTGATGGCGAATGATGAAAGTTTTGATTGAAACCCATTGACAATCGCGAATGACGTAATCAATTGAACGTCTCGTTGTGCAATTGACAAATTTCGGTCATTGGCTCGCTAGTCTAGAAACATTGCGGATGTGAATTCGACATCATCGTTCGTCTACCTTTCGTACTGACCAGAAAGTAAATGTGAGCAAACAATTGACGCACCGTATTAAGCTCCATCATTCGCACCTTCAATTGAAATGGTCAATGACGTAAAAATTGACAATTGCGAATGACCGTGTCCGGGGCATCTTAGGCTTTGAAACCTCCTTCTTTTCGTCAGACTTCGTCATTCGTCTTCGTTTGTCGGTTAAACTTTCCACAAACTATTCACTTACAACTTCGTCGTAAGTAAGTAACATAAGCCTAAAGTAAGAATATAAAAAAATTCTGTACTTACATAGAATCAATCACAAACTAAAGCCCGGCCTGGTGATATGTCTTGTCGGCAACACTCTGAATGTGCCTAACCTACATAACATTACGCAAATGTCACATTTGTATACCTTTATCTCACAAACGGAAAGACAGGAAAGATCTAATGACGCTTTTACAGGAGTTTAGGAATACGTGTTCTAAATTGAAAATATTTTCTGGAAAGCCCCGCCTCAAGTATTCAACTTTGAAGAATATCATACATGCAGTCATTTCGTCAGTCGTTAGTCGTTACACGATAGACAGTATATCGAGCTCGGTACCATAATACATAATACCATACCATACCACATACTCAGTACCACCACATTGGCAAGATACGTGTATTATCAAAAAAGGTCGTTCAAGTTACCTGTAGTACAGTTCGAGGCACGTAAGTTTAACCAAGTGGTGGTCTTTAGCGCAGGTATAGTTTTGCATTTATGTGGCAGACTGAAAGTATATAACTCTAATTTGCTTTAGTAGGTAAGTACAAGTACTTAAAAACTGTTGTCTTGCGGAGACGAATGAAGTACAGAGCCAGCTTCAATAACTATATCTGATAAGGCAACACACTGGAGCTAATATGTGTAGTACTTAAGTAAAATATTGTAAAAACATCTATAAAAAAGAACGCTTCTTCTCGGTAGGCTCTATATATTTTGGAACGCGGCGGTAGTCTTTAAAGTACATTATAATGAAAAATTTACGTTCATAAGTGCGTATTTGATGCCTAAATTGAATAAATGATTTTGACTTTGACTTTGAACACTGCAACTGTCGTTAGCAAACACTAGGCGTGGACCTTATCATCATGTGCATGACTTGACCATCTCATCATCATTTTATGGTATAAAAATACCGTGTTTAATGTTATTACCTCTGAATATCCAACACGGTTTGATTACATTTCATTATAAGTAAGATTATACGGAAGGTAGAAAAATGGAAAACAGAAAAGCTTTTGTTTGATCACAAGCGAAGAATGTTCTTATTATATTTTAATGAGGTTTTATTTGCTTCTCCTGTAACGAAGTACCTAAATGTACAGATTATGTAGCAGTAACTGCGTGTAACAGCAAATAGGGGTGAGTTCGCATATCAGCGACAAGTCGCGTTTAATTCGAAAAAATATGTTCAAGATCATCATTTTTAAATGATTGTTTTGTGCCAATAAAATCGTAAGGTTAATTTGTTTAATATATTATGAAAATATAATGTACTCGTAGTGTGAAATGTGTTATAAAATAGGTACTGCCTGCTACTACGTCCGGATAATGTCAGGTTACCGCAATACCTCGAGGACCGTAGGGGTACATGCCAGAATATACCTCTCAGAATTACTATTACTATAAATTTTATAAATTAAACTACTACTATTAAATACACATATAATTTTCAATCGCATTGTTGTATGATAAAAAGTAAGAAGACGATAAGTCCAGACAAATGGAGAGTCTCACGAATATAGATTTAGAAGATACTATCCCGATAATATAGTAGTTTTATTTAAGTAAAAATAATAAATAGGTATATCTTTATTTGAGTGCTAAACGAATTCTTTAAACTTATACTTTTTTTAAGAACTAGTGATTGGTGTTGTTATTTTAAATCACTAAAAACTCTTATGAAAGTTGATGATCAATTGCATTGTCTGCTGATGATACTTAACATATATAATAACTTAATATTTTATATATCTAATAAATATAAAAATTTAATGCTATTGGTGCGAGCGCATAACTTGTGAACGGGTGGATAGATTTTAATCTTTTTATGTATATTAATAATAATCAAGAAAAGATTTGGAGACAAAGAAAAATATGAAAAGTTCGGAAATCAGAAAAGTTGGGATAACTAGAAGTACTTTTTCTATGGAATAGAACGACGTCTATCGGGCCATATGGTTAGATTTAGTAATCGTATTTACGTGGAATTCATATACTCGTAATAATATTTAAAGCATATAGCAAAAAGCTTATATTACGATGTTGGTACTTTCTATATTCTGTGATATTACCTAGCTGACTCGCCATCAGCACCGGTCGATTTATCGTTTTAAGGGTGTATTTCCAAAAATCCTTACATAGTGAAGGCTTACAAAGCAGCAACTGGTAAATTTAAAGTTGATAGCTTGAGCTGAGCCGTTTAGGGTCTACGGTTTAGTCACGACTATAATAAGTATTAATGTATGTAGGTATATTATAGATATAGATTAAGGATTTGCACTATATGTATTTATACACTACAGGTACTTATACTCTGTAAAGCTAAAAAATAACATCTATTTTCTTCCTTACAGTGCAACAATTTTGTATTAGAAAATACAGAATATCAATTCAGAGACTTTACTTAGTCTAGCTCTTGATATGCTCTAAGTAAGTAATTGCTCTCCACGACTATCACTCGGGCCGGTCCGCCCAGCGGAACTCAACTATATGTCCACTTCAAACACGACCGTATATTAAGCTTTGAAACTGTGCGCCAACTAATCAATAGTTCACAAATTAGTTTCTTCTGTACGGAACATACTAATATAACCGCACGAACTGTTACCTATGCTTGGTAAATATCCATCATTAACTGTGGTCTCGTGTATCTGTTGAGTTTCAAATCAGTTTGTTTATTGTTTGAGTTTTTAATTATTCATATTAAACATATATCACGATTATATGCTATTAAAACTGGTACTTGAATTTATGTATATTTTTTTAGTCATGGCTGCCGAATCAATTGCTAAATGTGATATCGACAACTCGTAAGTAACCCGGCAGCCGATACAATTTGCATAATGGCAGTTACCATGTAAATATAATTTCAACAGAATATGTATAAAAACATAACATTGGCAAAAACTTTGAATTATTTTTTCGTGTGTAATGCAAGCTAACTAAATATTCAAAAATAAATTAAAGTCTGGTTAAAAAGATTCTCAGTAGAAGGTTATTAATCATTATCACATTCTTTATGAAATGGACGTAAAACAAATAGGTATCTGAATATAATAAAACATATATGAAACTGTATACATTTTGGCGAGTCTATAGCAGATTTTACAATATGGTTCATTAAATACCAATTTGATAATATTTAATGTATTTAAGAACTTGTAATCAGTGTTACTAAAACATTTTGATATTAATTGATCAGGTAGGAACTTTCTAACTCCTCTAATTGAACTGAACCAACAATTTATCTTGAGGGCTGTATTTGATTTAGTATCGAGGTTAATTGGTATTATTCATGAAAGATATACCATTTCTGGTTCTACGTAAACGCTGATTGCTTGATATTGTTGCGATTACGAAGGTTCTTCAGTGATACCATGCTTTTATTATAATAAACATAGTTTTACGATTATTATTATCGCGTAGCTTGAAACCCAGAGATTATTGCTCTTTCTTTGCACCTGCCTGTTGCTATTAATTTAATCAAAAGATATAAAAGTAATTAGTTCTGCAAACGTTTATAAAGCTGCACCTATATTAATCTGGATTATAAAACGCGTAGTCTATTTGTATAAGGTCATATTTCAGTTTGCTTTACGTCAATACGGTATAAACGTAAACATTTCGACATATGATGTCGACTACGATTCGACAAATCACTGGGCGTGAATGTGAAACGTTTGTGCGACCACTTTGTTGATCGTTTTTAGCAATATACATACTCGTCCGTACATTTGTGAGCGTGTCCGTTGGGAAAAGAGTACACCTGATTGAAATATCCCAAAGCGGAGGATAAGTGGGACGAAAACATAAACCGGTCCATTGGGAGAGACAATTACTTTTAATATGTGAACGTTTACTACGTGTGATCATGGGCTTGTTGGGTAAATTGGTTTATTTTGTATGTACATAACTGTGTTGGTACCGTCGTTTATACGATATATTGTTTATGTATTTTCAACCGACATCCAAAAAAGGAGGTGCCTACTCAAGTCATTACATACTCATTTTGATAATTTTATTTGGTAGAAAATTCTCCCGAGGCCGTCCCATTGAAATTTCATTAAATTCGGTCAAGCGATTATTGTATTGAGCTACTATCCAATAACTGAAAAGTGTTTCGCCTATTTTAATGATATCGTAATTGACGATAAATGACAATCAATCCCGTAAGTAGCAAGGTTTACTAAAAAGGGTGAATAAAACACAATATTGGGATACTTATGTGAATTATCATGGCACCGACTTCAACAAGTATTTCACACTTAGAGTTGAAATCGGTTTTTAAGAGTTGAAACCATTCTTTGATAAAAGTTTTTTAAAAGAAGTAAATTAGGTCTAACTAATTACTACCGTAGTAAGATACTTTATAAAAAATAAATAATATCGAGAAAGGTATCAGGAGTAATAGTTGGTAACAAATGTGGCATCCCCTATTACTTTTGTTTCTGCCAAATCCTCTTTTGGGTCAAAGTGGAGCAAGCTTACGTGTCATTTAATATTCATTCTATACATAAAAATAACAAATACTTTTATTTTCCTTCTAGAATTCGGCCTAGAGTTAATAAATCAGAAGACACATAAATACTTTTTCATCAAAAGACATTTCGAGTCGGATGAGAGACATTTATCAAAGAAACGCGAAAAACAATAGCAAGCAAGTAAACGGCAAAATTACTGAATGTTAATCTACAATAAGCAAGATGTAAACAACTCCGGCGTACCGGAAATACTGTCGTGTCTTTTGTTCACATCAAACTCCCAGACCTATAAAACTTTTGTTGTTCAGTGTGGGCTTGAAATCGTATATACGAGTAAATACAAAAAATCTGATCAATTGTTACTCTCTCTTTACATATAATACGAGTATATAGGCAGTGACCGAGAAAGAAAGAAAATTTTAATTTTATATGTTATCTGAAAGTTGCTGAAATATTGTATGCTATTTGTAGTAGGTAAATATCTATTAGCTCCTTTTCCCACTGTCACAAATAGGCAATAAAATTATTTAAAAAAATAAATACATAAAAGCAGATTTTGGTAAAGAGCGATATCATGTCTTCCTAAAGTTAGGCCTAAGTGGATTTGAAAAGAAATGACATTCAGAATGGGAGTAATTTCGCACCCTTTAAAAGCTTTTTTTATTCTAAGGTGACGGTAAAAAAGATTCGTGCGTCTGGCGGCAACCACTGCGGTTAACCATGACAGTTGCGGTGCCACCCAGAGCTTCAACTATAGTTTTGCGTAGCACTGTGCTGCGCTCGTCGCCTCGCTGGACATTGGGTTTTGAGTACCTTTAACCCAGTAATTACACTTGCTACGTGGTTCTACTGCAACTGTTCACTTGTTCTACTGTTCAGTTCTAATGTTCCGTACTTCGGAGGCCACGTGAAGCCGTCGGTCCCGGTTGTTTGCCTTAGGACAACAGTCGTTAGGCTATATCGAAAGCCTTTGGGTGGCCTGAAAACTTCAACATGGGTTGCCCACTAGCCTATCCACCAAGACCCAGCAGTGGGAACATAATGGGCCGATTATGTACACTTGCAGCTACAGAGCCTTCACACCCTAACATATATAGTAAGACTTGCACACTATTGCTTCTTAGCGGAATATCTGGTTCGACAGTGGTACCTATCAAGATGGCCTCTTGCACAAGAGTTCTACCACCTAGTACGCCGGGTTTCCTCACACTGTTACTGAAAACTGTTCTATAACTCCATCTCTTCTCGGAGTGAAAATGCTACCTAGTAGGTACTACTTAATCTTCATTTGCATGAGTCGCCACCCACTGCCAGCGTCGACGCTGTAATGTAACTGCTCCAATACCTACTTATTGGTTTCCTATAACACTTTCTATTTAGATTTATTCTGGATTCATTGTGAATATATTGGGGAAGCTGTGTAGCATTACGTGCACATGAGCAGTAAACTAAGTAAGCAGTAACTTCAAACGATCAGAAAAAAATACAGTAATAAATACTAATTAGATTAGTTTTTAACTAAATGTTCTATGTTTTAATTTAATACACAATTATTAATTTGTTTAATAAAATTTTATTTTTTAAATATTTTATTGTACGTACGTGTACATAGCACCACAAGTCTGCGGTTTTTCCCGATTGATGTTAAAATAATAATGCAGTAAACTATCTATCACATACAGTCACCAAAAATACACAACACAATAAAAAAGGCGTGAAAAAATTATTAATTGATGTTAATTTATTGATTCAGGCGTTACTTTGCGGAAATCCATTATCAAAAAAACGATATTAAAAAATATTTAGTGACACTTCCGCTGAAAAGAAAACAATGATTTTTGGCTTATTTGGGGGCGTGCACCACCCTCCCTCCCGCATAAAATGCTAATAGGAAGAATACAAAATAAAAAACACAAGAAACCCCAAATAAACCAAAACCGATTCGACACGTGTTTCGCCTCTCGGTCTAGCGCTCGACGAGTCAACATCTCCTGAGGATGCCTCGTGTAGAGGCGAAACACGTGTCGAATCGGTTTTGGTTTATTTGGGGTTTCTTGTGTTTTTTATTTTGTATTCTTCCTATTTGCGGGATGGAGGGTGGTGCACGCCCCCAAATAGGCCAAAAATCATTGTTTTCTTTTCAGCGGAAGTGTCACTAAATATTTTTTTATATCGTTTTTTTTTATTAATAGATGTCTTACCCCTAGTCCCACTACCTTAACCCATTGGGGAATCCATGGGTATTAACAACAACCAACATAGGTATTATTATTCCAACAACTACATGAATCATAAAATCACATGATCATAAAACGTTAATTGAGAATATCTTCTTATTTTAGAAGTGAGTTAAACATTTGATCGAGTCGTTTTGTTATACCGCTTTACATGGTTGTTATGCGTTATATTAGGATATACACTTTTGAATGAAGATGAGTTACTTAAATTATGAGAGAGACAATCTCAGTCGTCCTGCGGCTTCGCTCCAGGCGACAAAATGCAATTACCTCAGCACTTTGTCTCAGGCCGCGCCTATAAGTGTCTATTCCACGTTCTAGACAGGAACGAAACGAGACCGAGATGTTCACGAGCAAACTCTCGTATCGGCAAATACAAGAAAAGAGATCCCTTTAAATATTTGAGCTCGTGATTGTTTGCTCGCGGTTGAATTTCACTTTTCTTTGTCGTGAAAATTAGGCTCTCTAAGAAATAAGAGATTGCTAAAAGGAAGTTATTATTCTCTAGCTGACTTTACTTCCCTTGACATCTATTTTCGTACACTGATTTCGAAGTTAGTCTAGGAAATTGGATGTCTACAAACGGTACAACTTTCGCCGTGCAGTTTCATTGGAAGGAGGTTTGATAAAAAATATGTTTTTTCACAATATTAACTCGTTTTACTATAATGTAATATGTCTTATTATACCCAAACTAGATTACTTATGTACAATTAAGTAGCAAACTAGTAAAGTACGACTTTGTAAAGTAGTAACAATAACATAATTAAAATCTGAATACTAGCCATGTAAGACAAGAGTCTTCGACCAATGTGTGTTACCAGTGTTGACTTATGGCACTGAAACGTGGTCTCTTACTATGGGCCTTATATATAAGCTCAAAGTCGCACAACGAGCTATGGAGAGGGCTATGCTCGGGGTTTCTCTACGTGATCGAATCAGAAATGAGGAGATCCGTAGAAGAACTAAAGTTACCGACATAGCTCAGAAGATTAGCCAGTTGAAGTGGCAGTGGGCAGGGCACATAGCACGCAGAACAGATGGCCGATGGGGCCGAAAGATTCTAGAGTGGAGACCACGGACCGGCAAGCGCAGCGTAGGTCGTCCACCGACACGGTGGACAGACGACCTGAGGAAGGTCGCAGGACGACGTTGGATGCAGGCCGCTTCCAACCGGTCCTTTTGGAAAATCATGGGGGAGGCGTATGTTCAGCAGTGGACGTCCTACGGCTGAGATGATGATGAGCCATGTAAAGTTGCTTTATATCACTTATATTATGTTGTATTGTGCCACTACACGTAGGTACAATCTCAGACGAACATACGAGTAATATAATTTAACTTAATGCGAGGGGGATGTTGAAATCGAATTAAGTCGTCTGTGCCTGTGGGAGATCTGGAGTAAAACTGATATTAATACTCACCGTGTAACGCTTAACTCCAAATGGCAGTTCACAAAGACCCAGTGTACACTAAATGTACGTATTTTGTATTTGTATATCATATTCATAGCGATTCCTATGAATATTTTATATGTTGTTTACACTTATTTCCCACTTATTGTTTAGTTAAATGCATGCTCATTGATTGCTGGCACTACTATGGGCCTCATAAGCAAGCTCAAAGTGGCACAACTAGCTATGGAGAGGACTTTGCTCGGGGTTTCTCCCGGGGAGATCCGTAGACGAACTAAAGTCACCCACATAGCCCAGAAGATAAGCCAGTTGAAGTGGCAGTGGGCAGGCCACATAGCAAGCAGAACAGATGGCCGATGGGGCCGGAAGGTTCTGGAGTAGAGACCACAGACAGCAAGCGCAGCGTAGGTCGTCCACTGACAAGGTGAATGGTGGACCTGACAAAGGTAGCAGGACGACGTTGGATGCAGGCCGCTTCCAACCGGTCCTTTTGGAAATTTGTGCGGGAGACCTATGTACAGCAGTAGACGTCCTATGGCTGAGATGATAATGATGATGATGATGATTACTGGCAACGTGGCTTAATAAATATTACCAGGTCGCTAGCAAAGACGTTGTTTGTCAGTGTGACAGAGACACGCCACAGAATATAGCATAAGGTAGCCTTGTAATTGTTGTCTTTACGCTACCATAGACTCAATAGAGGAGTCGACCGGTGGGTAAACTCGTTAGCGCACTCTATATTTTATACGTTTGCTATGACAAACATTATTTTAAGAATACAAAAACCATACTATCAAAATGTACCATAGTATTAAGGTATTTATGGAACGACCTGTGAGGTATCACCGAATGTCGCGTCTCGCTTTGCTCAGGTTCGTGAGGAGTGACTAAAGATTCTGTCCTTAATCGTATGCTGAGTCGGGACCCATGTTCATGACACGCACATCATCACTCTGTTTCCCATACGTGGTTTGTTGCCTATGATGTACGTATAAGTATTTTGCCTTAAAATTATTATTTCGTACTTATGTTTGCAAAAAGTAATGTGATATTGTGTGTGTGTGTCATGAATTAACGTGATTTCATTTCATTTCATTTATAGACCTTATTCATAAGATTGCTTTAGCTTGTATTGAATACGAATTCTGGATGTGTGTGATCTATTAAAATGTTTGCCTACTTCTGCTTGTTAGTATTTACAAATAAGTAATTATTTTGCTCAGCTTAAGAATTGAACTGTTACATATGCTTGATGGGTTCTCGTTACGTCGATTTTTAGTGTGACGTTCTGAACGTCATTTTTGGTCTTAGGTCCACCTTAGGTCAGTTTGTCGAATCATCGAGCCGGACGTAATAGGTAAATAATTATAGCTGTACCAGCTACTACTACTTCAAGTAAGTAAGCTACTCCCATAGATGCAATACAGGCAGACGACCATACATTTAAAACAAATACATAAAATACATCTTATACACCAGTACCAGGTCATGAACTAAGAAAAACTTTCTCAAACATAAAATTACGTAAAGGGAGCCTCAGAAGGGATAATAACACATATATACTTTTGACGCAAGTATAACAGTGAGTATGTGTTGCATAGGTGACCCACAACGGGGCATATACTAGCTTGTTAATTCAACCATGCTTATCAGCAAACTGGTGCATTTGAAAAACTTTGTTATACACAATACCATAGCAATATTTTTTCATTTTTTAAATCTGTTTTAAACATGATTATTATGACAGTCCCATCATAGCCTTACATATATGCAAATAAAATAGGGCAAATTAAAAATAAATAAAATATGCAGCATAAATAAAGTCCGGCGATGAGTTAAATGTAATTGTTTGTAAGTTTCGTCGTCGTAAGTCGTTTGTCTTCTACCTACTTTTATAAAAGCAAAGTTTTTGTTAGCACTCAGCACTGAAACGGCTAGACGGAATTGGATAAAAGGAATAGATATATCTTATTCTTAGGATTAATTATTTTTATTCCGATTCTGCGATTAGTTCCCGAGGGAGCGCGATAACTTTAACCCACGCAAACTAAGTCATGAAAACAAAATGTGTAATGAATTAATGTCTTTATATAAAGCTCATTACAGACAAATTAGTATTAAATCACTAATATATGATGGAATATTTTTACACCATTTATACGAATGCACCGATATTTGAATGTACCGATAGAAACGCTAAAGACTCGGTACATTACTGAATGAAATGTAACTATAGCTGTTTTCCGCGACATACCGTAGACATAGGTATTTTGTGAACTATCGAAGAAGTTACATCGACTCATTCGGAAACTTTATCAATTTCCGTTGAAAGCATCTTCAATGTTCAAGTGTGGTATAGACTCTTCACAGAACTTGAACAAAAAAGTTTTGTACTCGCCCGTATTCAACTCACTTCCGCGGTTGACCCACTCGTACATCGATAAAACGAACCAGAAATAAATCGCCGTTTTCCAGAAACGTGGTGTATGTTCTACTATACATATAAACTGCCTCGTACTCCGTTCTTCGTATTTTGATCGTACTGCCAACATAAGCGAGACTTGTGAATTTGTTAGCTGTTGTTAAATGAAACCATTAATGTGAATTCCGTATAAATCAAGGGTAAATCGGAACCTTTATAGGTGGCCCAAGCACGAAACTTTGCGAACGTGTAACGTAATTCGTAATAAATGTTGCTTTTTGGTGACACGTTTTCAGAAAAGAGGGTAGAGATAGCTAGGCGGGAACCATGTAAATGGGTTTTCACTTACAACAAAAAAGACTCGATAATCCCAACTCATAGTTATCCGAATGCCTCTATAATCAGAACGAACCCCTAGCTCCGCCAAACCATCATTTTGACTAACTATAGTAGTGCCACACCATCAAAGTACATATACATTTATTAAGATTTTTGAAAAATTTAAATATGTTATCTTACAAATAACTATTATTTTGGTTTGAAAAATACTTTATATGCATACGATAATCCGAACACTACGTACGCGTACATCCGAAAATGGTAAAAATATAGGTGTTCGGATTATTGAGACTCTCCTGTAGTTATATTCACTCGAAGTGGAAATCATTGTATAAACCTTTTCGGGAAACATGCTTGACTTTTTTTTCCTTATACTCGTATCTTAAGATAATTTGTAAAAACTTTCTATTATAATCACCTTCATACCCTTAGATCACGTTTTAGATGGGTATGGAAAGTGTAGTATGCACATCGCTAACCACACACGTAAACATAAATAAACAAACGTACTTGGCTTTTAAACCCTGAGACTAGTAATTTTCCTTACAAAAGTGCCTTTTACTTATTACAAAAATATTTATACGCGTGGTATTAATATTTTTACCACGCGTACAAACCAAGATGCACACTTGATACCCAGGGACTAAATGTATGGATTTGCTGAAAGGCACCCTCATACGGTCCTTTTTATATTTGTAACCAAATAATAAAATAACTAATTATATATGCAAAAGTTTGTGAGGGAGTGAGGATGTGAGTGAATGTATATGCTTGTTAAATCTTCTCCGAAATTAGGAATGTAGATAGCTTATAACACATACGCTACTTGTAACCTCGACTAAACGGGTAGTTCCCAGGGTTTGCGGCCGAGGCTTTCCCTCTGCATTACAAAGGCTGTTTAAAAAGGAGTCATTAAAGTTCTTAGAGGTCAGCAGTGCGTTGGCAACTCCCTTAATGTTGCATATGTCTATAGACGACGGTGATGACTTTCCATCAAAGTCCCAGGCCAGGCAACAAAGGCCCAGCTTGATGGGTAGCTGCACCTGCTTGTCTGCCTACTTATGACAGTAAAAAGGCCTATATATTATATATTTCACGCAGACGATCTCAAGGGCAAATACTAGTATTTAATATATTGGAAAATCAGTAGGTATGCGCTTGGGTGGAGCCGCGAGCGGGAACTAGTTTTTTTTTTTATTTTTTTTTTATTTTTTTTTAAGGACCAACTAACAGTTTCACAATGTAAATTATATATAAATGTTTAAATTCTAAATTACAATAAGTGTGAGACCAACTTCGTTGACCACAAATTTCTTAAAGAAGTTATGAGGTTTAAGTTGTTGACGTGCAAACAGTGTAAATTATTCAAAAAGCTAGAATACAATATGGTATGAAAATAAAGATAAGTATGATAATATACAAAAATATAAGTATGCAGTTACATAATAAGCTTATTTTACATTATTCGAGAATAGTAAACCATAATTGAAACTTCCTATTGTTATGAGCTGAATTAGCTATAAAACAGTACAAGTCCGTGAACAGCATCACAATTGGTCGCTGCCTTTACCTCCAAGAAGGTCCAATACATACCTCCTAAAGCAACCCACACGTTCATGAAATAAGTCTATACAATTGAAAAGATCATTATATGAACTTGTCATACGATACAGTGGTGATCGTTGACCAGCTTTAGTGCGACAAGTTGCAATAGCAAATACTTTATGTTTATAGCGAGAAGTTCTAAAAGGTATTTTATATCGAAGCTCATTGACCAATTCTGAGCAGTCATATCATAGTTAGGGATAACAACGTAATGAGGCGATACCTAGAGGACTAACGCGGCTCAGGTTCCACTCATAAATCTTTTGTTGTTTTCACGCCTTCCAGGCGTTAAGTTGCAGGAAAATATTAATGGGAATATAAGGGTCTACAGCCGTAGAGCCTCTACGAGCACTTTGCTACGAAAGCCTCGCTATAACACATTGATTTAGCGATTCTTCGTAGCTAAGTGTTCGTAGAAGTGTACAAAGTGATTTATATGACAAATTAGCTCACCGAACATGCAAGAAACTGTACATATCAATGATCCTCCAAATAGGTAATATCTAGCTATAAATCACTAATAATGAACCAATCACCAAAAATTCAACCAAAATGCATTAGTACTAAGACAATTATTGTAATTTTAAAAATTTAGGCAGGCGTTAGTGTTTGTTCATATAATAAAAATAATTATCATTATTAGAGCTAAAATCAAGAGTATCTAGGTATATACTTACGTATTACGTATACTCTATACGTACACAGGAAAGATATCATTGTTTGTTTTTTTTAATGGATACAATAAAACTACTTAACTGATTCAAAGAATTCTTTCACGAGTTTAGAGCTACATTATGCATGAGTAGCCTACTCTATATTTCATTCATCCTCATCATCATCCATCACTACGTGGGTGTACCCGCGGAGCGCAGCTAGTATTAAATAATTCTAGCACCTACATAATTATGTAAGTGGTAGAATTATTTAATATAATATATTCAGATAGATGATAGATGATTTGATCCCTATAACCGCCATCTTAAGTATTTAAAAAGATTTACGCTTATCGTTACAAAACAGAACTGAATGTTTACTCGTAGGAATAATTCCACATATTCGAGATTCGATTTAAAAATCCTAGGGATTACATTTGGAGCGTTGCTTGTACAAATAGCTGTTATTTCATCTGGAACGCGCTGAGTTTGTTTGGACAATCCAGTGAGTATCTATCCAGTGGATTGATCCAGCACAGTATTATTATTGTAGTACTAGTAACTCACTGCTATTTGTGTCTCGGAGCTGAAATATCTCACGATTGTGAACTTTCATAGATCAGTTTTAGAGTTGTATATGTAGCAGTACTGTTGGTGACCTTTTCGGTACTGGCTACTATGACTTTTTTAATATCCTAGTTTATTATATAGTTGATTATATATTTTGTTGTTATCTTTTGTTTTGTGATGGCGAGAAAAAAGCCCAACAATGGCTTTATCATTGGTTATGTTTAGTTTCCCTAGATTTGTGTACCTTTGTATATTGACGTGTAAAAGTGGTGGATTAATAAGCGTTCGTAATGGTGTACGAGCGTAGACAAAGTGTACAAAATATGAAACATTGTTTTGTGTTCTCTTCGTCAATCACCTTAGTAAGTGTTAGTAATGAATCCACCGCTTCACTAGAACATAATTTAGGCACGACAGTGACTTAATGAGAGACTTATTTATGATTGTGACTTGACTTTCACTACTCGAGTAAAAATATCACTTGATGCAATTATAATGTCAATTAGACGCCCATACCACACAGAAGTATTTTTGGTACTTTCTAAACACTCACACCGAATACATACACAATAATCAGCCAAATAAGTTCCCACCGCTGGGACATAGGAAGGAGAAAGGAAGAAGAGTATGAGCTATTATCCACCACATGGACCAAGTGTGTAGTTGGTGGAAGGCTATAGTGGCCAGTCTCAGTGTCGGAGTTTTCAAACGCCTGAATGCCTCTGACATAGCCTAAAGATCACTGTCCTTACACAAACTGTGACCATCTGTGACCACACAACTTAACGTGTTAGCACAGATGCATTCTGTTCCCCCCCCGAAGGGTTCCCGCATTGACGTTGCGGGGGGGCTCAGTAGCCGTGACTTGGATCACCACGGTGAATATCATATACAAAAATCATCACGCTCGGCGCAGACTCGAGGAGGTGGGGTCGCTGGGGATTGTCCCCTGTGGCTGACGTAGCAGGCGGTGGGGCTACGTATCCGACCCACCGCAGGGAGACCACGGGCGTCCAGACACGGGGAAGTCTGGCGCTCATTGTTGGTGGGTTTGGTATCCGAGGTAGTTGCGGCGTGCCATGTGTTCTGGCGTGCCGCGAAAAGAAGGGTCCGGCACCTACCTCCCCGTGGTAGGTGGTATCCATAAATGATTACCCCGGGACAAAAAAAAAACAAAAAACAAAAGATGCATTCCGTTGAAAAAGTCCACAGTTATTACCCATCCAACTAGTAACCCCAGCAGGGTTCACTTAACCTAGTTGAGCAGCGAATACAAGCTTCTCTACGAGCGTTCCAGCGTTTGTATAAAAATATTATTTTTTAATAAATAGAAGATCCTTTAAAAAAGCTTTGTGAATGTAATAATGTAACCTAAGCCAAAAATGAGCCTCAAGTAGATAAAAGGTTGTAATAAGAGTTATTAGCAAATGTATATTCACTCCACGTTACTTCTTTGCAAACAACCGCGCACTTTGTAAATAATCCGCACAAAAACCCGTATTGATGAAATTCCAGCCCAATTTAGTGTCAGGCACGAAATGAAACCCTGAACGTTTTACCTACAGTGTTTGGTATACCCGCTTTCAAAGTTTCTAGGGAAAATCTATCTACCCCGACATTGTATATGAGATACATGTGTACAAAAACTAGCATCGTAAAACGTATAACTAATTTTGAGCTTGCGTTTTGTGAAAAATAATTAGTTCTAAGTAGACGCGTACGTTTGTGTGTAGTGTCATCAAGACTTGCGTCAGAGTCAAGTCAAAGTCGCTTTTATTATAAGTCTGTCAGTAAGTCAATGTCCTATATAAATATCTAAATCACGTTCTATTGAAGCGGTGGATGTATCGCATCTCGGTGATCAAGCACGGACCTCGGTGTGCTAGTTTGACTGGGTCAAACTAGCACACCGAGGTCCGTGCTTCCGTACAATGCATTTTTTTTATCAGTAGCGTAAGCAGAATAGCACTTGTTCAATTTAAGCATTTTGTATTTTTACTTTAGATTTTGTACTATAGTCTTAAAGATTTAGAAGTTTGCATATATCACCGTTTTTACATTGGAACATAAATGTTACACAAAACATATGTTTATACTAACTTCTGGAATTGCCACCATAAAATATAATATAATATTCTGTGAAATTTTTAACGGATTCTCCTTCTTATACCGCATATCAAGGTGTAAGCCTAACTCGCATTTGGTCGGTAGTTTTGATTCACATATGGCATAGACCTGATCTGATACTGACGTCTAAAATGCAAATTGCCAAACGCCTAAATGAAATTAAAATGTATAATGCAAATCGTCTGACGATCCAAACGACTAAAACTCAAATTGCACAAGTTCCAATTCGTTTACATAAGACTTTTGCCTCAGTTTTGCAAAATGGCTATTGTGTTAATGAAAAATGTACTAGACGAGTAGCAGTTTCTATTGAGCCAAGAAGTTTTCGCGATGTAATTCAGTTAAACTCCTACACAGCTGGTAAGTCCATCCAGACTTTACCGTGCGGATGTGAATATACTATTGTCCCTGTATAAAATAAATACTTTGGAGAATAAGTAAATTTAGATACAGAGAGGAATAGTACATTAGGTATAGATAATAGAGGAGTTAGTTTCACGGTTTTCCGTGACTACAAGTGCAGACTAGACCTACAGCCGCTTTTAAGTTTTTATTCTTGATACTATGACTATTATCTTGCACAACGAGCTATGGAGAGGGCTATGCTCGGAGTTTCTCTACGTGATCGAATCAGGAGATCCGTAGAAGAACGAAAGTCACCGACATAGCCCAGAAGATTAGCCAGTTTAAGTGGCAGTGGGCATATTATATATACATAGCACGCAGAACAGATGGCCGATGGGGCTGAACGGTTCTGGAGTGGAGACCACGGACCGGCAAGCGCAGCGTAGGTTGTCCACCGACACGGTGGGCAGACAACCTGATAAAGGTCGAAGGACGACGTTGGACGCAGGCCGCTTCCAACTGGTCCTTTTGGAAAATTTTGGGAGGAGGCCTATGTTCAGCAGTGGACGTCCTACGGCTGAGATGATGATGATGATGATTATCTTGCTTGATGGGAAGTAATGATGCGGTTGAAGGTGATTTCTGACTAGACCTAGAATGGTGACTGGCTCTCAAAGGCAGCTGCCGGAACACACCGGTAGGTGCTCTGAGGGTAGTAGCTAGTCAGATGGATACTATAAAGTGCCTATGGTAGTAACATGTTAAGGATTTCATCACGACGTTACCTTCACCGAAAGCTTGAGCTTTAGGGATCAATCCAGTGGCCGTCGGCTTGGCGGCCGATCCGTTACTCATTCAATCATTACTTTAAAGCACATCACAATATCAATTAATATTGTGAGGAGCCAACAGAGGTTAATTGGTTTATAAATATTTATCCAGGTGATGTTTGCCAAAGCTTTCCAAGGCTGGTGTAAACAGGTAATGTTGTATTATTGTTTTACTTATGACTGCTAATCAACAAAGAATTTTGTATTGTATTGTATTTTAATGTTCATTAACAAAAGGTCACAAGTGTTTACATCACATACAATTTGTAGTACCATACATTTACCAAAAGTCCAATAAACAAATCAAAATAAACTATTCTACATGTTTTGGCTATCGACCTTAACTATTAAATGTAACACTTCCGCACAATGTCGCTAAATTTAACGCGAACTACATGCATACAAAGTTTTAGGTTAGTACAAAATACGATGATTTTAAATATTGATAGTTTGAACTTGAGAAATTGTACTGCGTTGCCCCTATGCATTGTTTATATCTCAAGAGATCTCAAGGTTATCGGTTGTGTTACTGATAGAAAAACAAACATGTTTGGTGTAACTCCAAACATTTTCCTGACACTGCACATTTAGCCGTGTGTCGCAACTACCTAATTATGGAAATGCATTTATTAAGACAGTGCGCGTTTGGTATTTCCGGCATACGGTTGCATTCATAACATAAACATATAACATTTAACAATTTAGAACATTTTAATATACAAAGTTTATAACAGTGAACATTTTATCGTTCCTCCTCACTGCAGGACGGTATCAACACGAACATATTTTTGGTCCTTCGAGCCGGATAGTTTTTATTTTGTTGACATCATCTTGTAAACTTTTCACCTTCATACTTTCATTTTACTAAAACTAATCCCATCATCCTCATTTTTGGTGGCCCGGAATATGTTTGGTGTAACTCCAAACATTTTCCTGACACCGCACATTTAGCCGTGTGTCGCAAGTACCTAATTATGGAAATGCATTTATTAAGACAGTGCGCGTTTGGTATTTACGGCATACGGTTGCATTCATAACATAAACATCTAACATTAAACAATTTAGAACATTTTAATATACAAAGTTTATAACAGTGAACATTTTATCATTCCTCCTCACTGCAGGACGGTATCAACCCGAACAAAACAAGTAATCATTCAAAAACAAATGTCTTCCATTACAGCGCTTGATACTATAATGTCGATATATAATGTAGAATAGAAACATTTTGTGTATGACAGAACTCGAAATTTTCACTTTGATGATGATAAAATGTAAATATGACCCATACTTTGAGCTATATACCCATTTTAAATAATAAAATCACATAATCTCTACATCAATCTACAGACTATTCACTCACAACTTCGTCGTAACATCAGTCTTAGGTAAGATTACCTATAAAAACTTTTCTGTACATAGACAATCAACCACAAACTAAAGCCGGGCTGGTGGTATTCCTTGTCGGCAACACTCTGAATGTGCCTTACCTACATAACATTACGCAAATCTCACATTTTTTTTATTAACGTGTGGGGTATGTAGTTAAACATCCCCGCCAACCCGGGGGGGTTCGACGGGGTATGTCGGACTCGTTCTTTACGTACCAACTGCACTCATAGCAGCAAGCAGACTATACCGACTAAACCACCACACGGTGTTCCTCCGGGCGCCTTAATATCGGGACTGCTATTGCAATCGTCCGAGCTGTGTAATGCTATAGTATAATCATTTATGTTGTTTTTTCTTAAAATAAATAAAATACCAATGTTTATGATTTTTGTGTTTTTCGATTTGTCATTTCTCGGGGAAGGACATAGAATACTTTTTATCATCACCGTCATCATCCATCACCACGCGGGTGAAACTACGGGGCGCAGCTAGTTTAATATAAAATAATATTTGTATAGGGAATGCTCACTGCGCAGTTGCATACTTTTTTCACTCGCTATCGCAACGCTTAAAATATATATTATTAGCATAGTATTTCCTTGCAAAAACACGAAAACTTTCTATTTACACGGATTGAAGTTAATATAAATGTTGGCCTATTTCTGGCGCGTTCACGAAAGTTAAGGGATACAAGGCCATCAACTTTTGATTCAAAACACTGTTTTTCTCGTCACTTATTTATGTGGCAGCATGAGAGCATAAAACTCTAACTTTTCTTTAGTGGCTAAGTATCAAATAGTAAGTAAGTACACACATAAACACCGTCTAGGGATATTTTATATAAAGTTCTTAAACTCAAAAACTACTGACCAGTATTAAATTCTTTTAAAAAAAGCTTATTTTGTAAACTATTTTGGCCCGATCAATCGCTTGAACTAAGCCCCATAGAACACGCGTGGGAAGTGCTCTAAAGGAGGGCTATGAGGAATTTCTCTGCAAACATTGCGACGCAAGAGCAACTTTTTTCGCACCTTAGCCGGACCTGGGACAATATACCGCAGCAAGACTTGAATAACTGAATCCAAAGCATGAAAAACCGTTGCAGGACCGTTATTACGAGTAACATCATATGGTTTTTTACTAACTACTGATTTATCACAAACATTTTTCCATATTTTTCACTTTTTCTTGAGAAACACGTTTATTTTTAGTTTAAAATTTTTATCTTTATTTGAATTAAAGTTTGTTTAGGCAAAAAAATATTGTTTTCTTTTATTCTGAAGTGTAGTCTGAAAAATTGGCTTTATAAAAATATATACATGTTGTTATTTAAATAAATTTTAAGTAATTGAGTAAATCCAAAATATCCCTAGACAGTGTTGATGTGTTTACTATTGGCTTGCGGTGACGAACGCGTATGTACAGAGCCAGCTTAAATAACTAAATCTGTTAACACAGCAACTGTCATTGGCAGACACTAGGCGTGGACCTTATCATCATGTGCATTACTTGGCCATCTCATTCTCATTTGATGGTATAAAAATACCGTCCGTACCGAGTTTAATTTTATTAGTTCTAAATATCCAACACGGTTCGATAACATTATTAAGTGATATTATAAGAAAGGTAATGAGAACGGAAAAAAATATATTTGATCTGAAAAGGAAAATGTTCTTATTATATATTAATGAGCCTTTATTAGATTCTTCTGTAACGAAGTACCTAAATGTAGATACAGATTATGTAACAGTAACTATGTGTTTTAGCAAATTGGGGCGAGTTCGCATTTCCAGGATAATTTACTTATTATCGGCCAAATGTCATGTTCAAAAAAATATTCAAGCGCATCATTTGTAAATGTTTAGTTTTTATTTGTTTTCTTTATTTTCAACGGTTAAGACGAAAATCAATTATATTTGTTACTATTTTTTACAATACAAGAATATATATATATATGGCAATAACTTTACGGCCGGCCACCGTCCTGATGCCAACTCTTCTTGGGAACGCTTTCTTTGGTAGTATAGCTGGCTACCGTTAAATAAATAATGTGTTAAGGTGGTAAAGCGACCTCTTGTGCACCTAATATGCAGCGACTAAATATTTATATTTTTTTAAAATTTTATATTAAATAATTACTTCTGAAATCACTAATAAAAACGGCAAATGTATTTAATTCAAATGCCAATAAAAATCGTTTGGTTAGTTTGTTTTCGCGTGTGAAATGTATTATGAGATAGGAACTGCTTACTACTACGTCCGTAGAAGAACGAACGTCACCGACATAGCCCAGAAGAAGTGGCAGTGGGCAGGGCACATAGCACGCAGAACAGATGGCCGATGGAATGGATACCACAGACCGGCAAGCGCGGCGTAGATCGTCCACCGACAAGGTGGACTGACGACCTGATAAAGGACGAGGCAGGACGACGTTGGATGCACGCCGCTTCCAACCGGTCCTTTTGGAAAATTATGGGCGGAGTGGACGTCCTAGCTGAGATGATGATGATTAGTGTTGTTATTTTTAAATCACTAAAAACTCTTATAAATGTTATTTTTCCACTTTATTAACGATCATATAACTTGTCATGTAACTAAATATAACTGGGACCAATAACAGGGTATTATGTTGTATTATCTGGTCTGATATTTGTGTTTTTCCACCGGACGAAAGCGGTCAGCTCATTAAAATTGTGTGTTTTTCTTTTCCTATAGCAAAAACACTAGAGTATATACATAACATAGAATATAGCGTATAGAATATCCACACGAGAGTATATACATAACAGTATGAACACGCAGCATATGCCTCTCACATTATTTATTTATACTTAAGCTAACGAAGTTGGCACCTGGCGCTAGTCTGTTTAATCATTTGGCGAGGGCAAACATAATCAAAGTTGTAAGAGCTCGGGCACTCATACACAGAGATGATCCCACACAATCCCGCAGGCACAGATGAAGTCTTGGATCTGAGTCCGTGGAATACCAGACGCCTCTATGATGTTACCCTAAACACGGCAGACTCGCACAATATGAAAAAATAGAAAGCTCATGAGGTATTCTATACTACAATATTAATAACAAAATACCATAGCTAATTTTTATTCATATTATAGAACATACTACTCGCAGCCTTACAGCTTGTTATTCAAAGAGATTATGTTTCTAATTATGTGACGAGAAGGAAAAGTCACGCGGTTGGTGTTAAGCGCCACGACTGCTAATGAGAATTACAAACCACTCAAAGCTGTAAGCCGAAATTTTCCTTGGGCTTCTCACTAAATTATATTTAAAAACAGAATCTCTTAGTATTAAACTATATTTGGCACGGTGTGACTTATTCTCTTGTTCATATTTAAAGTTTAAATATGAACAAGGGAATAAGTTGATTGAAGTAATGATTTTAAAAAAATATTTGTTAATGAATTCATCTTCCATGTTGCTCGAAGAATCCAGTAACACACGAGTGATAATACGTGAACTGTCAAAAAACCAATATAGTGACTGTAGTACGCCATATTGGATTTTGCAATGATATACAAAGTACCAAGACCTATGGCGTAAGGCACAAAAAAACGTTATATAAATTTCTACTTTATCAAATTCATTATGATCACCGTTTGCATTTCATTTTCATTTAGATCTAATAGAGGTAACGAAAATGAAAATTCCTTTTTAATTTTATTTTTTATATATACATACAACACAAGGAAATTTCTAAACATAAGGCATTATCGTAAAAACATTAAGGTAATGTTTTGTGTCGAAGCCACGGTTTAAAAACATATCAAATTAATGACATTTTATCTGCAACAATGCGCCACTAAAGTCTTGCTTGATCCTATACGGCGCTTAGCACCGCGAAGCTTTGGTTTCTGAGCATCAGTCGCATAATAGTTTTGTTTTCTCTAGTGCCCTTCCTAACACAGCAATGCCGACGCACTTGATTTCACTTGACAATGACTTCTCGACAGGACGGCAGCTAAGGCAGTCTTTTAGACATGAGGCACCATTTTTTGAGTCGGGTATCTTCCTTTCTTACGATTTGTACCTATAAACTAATAGAGATATTTCACTAAATTTGGCCCTCAGGAGTAAGAATATATACTAAACTCACGGTAAATGTATGATTTGGAAAACAATATTCCTTAATTCACATCCTTGGACGGGATTATGATGGATGTGAATTTACTATTTAAAAATTGCAATGTTTGGTATCGCTCAGCAGGCGTTAGTGCTTTAAAAAGTAATACTATAAATATTCCTTAAAATAACTAAAAATCAATTTCTGATAGATATGAACGCCTGATTTATTAAAACAGTAATTCAGTGTTGTTTTCACTCTGTATGAACACCTCACTGTTTAACATCAAGCTTATCGCAGTTTTCTCATAAATAAACCCCACGAACATATGACTACAAAACATGTTTTCAGAACCAATTTTGATAGATATCGTTGATTAACACTGCATTCTTTAGGCCACCGGTTACACTCACACGCGTATTTTATTTTATAATAAACAGGCTGTACCGTTCGAGCACTACCACAGTTCATAAACAAGTGCAATTTGAAAAATGTAATTCCATTCTATTACTTTGGTAAAAATCAGTTATTGGAGTGTAACTCAAAAACTACTAAATCGAATTTGATAAAATTTACATGGGACTACACGGGAAGCACCAGCTTTCAAACAAAAATCAAAGAATTTTGAGAATCCGTTTACCCAGTCAAAAGGTATGAGGTAACAATTCTAAAAAAAAAAATACAGTCGAATTGAGTACCTCCTCCTTTTTTTGGAAGTTGGTAGATAAAATACTACGTAAATGACTACGGTATCGAAGATGGTACCAATCTAGGCCAAGAATGACAAGTGCCGGAAGACACTGTTATATGTTTAGCTACATCTTATTGATCGTAGACAGCCAACCAAGCACTAGAAAATATCCTAAATCTATGTACTGAATTTCACCTTCATCTGAAGCTCAAACTAGGAAAAGGATTGCACAAGCGTCTACCAGATTGGAGGCTTACCCTACCCGTTCCAGGAACAATGTCACCTATACTGATCGTTTCTTCAGATATATTTTCAGATGTATGATTTGTGTAGTAGTTTAGTATGGCTTAGAAGCAAAGTTTTGAAAGCTCGTAAAGAAACTCCGAGCATAGACCTCTCCATGGGTTGTTGTTCGACTTTGAGTTTACGAGGCCCGTAGCACATAATAGGTATACATACTACTACATACCTGTAGTATAAGGCCTCGTATATGTGTGCCATAATTATGGAATCAATTAACATGTATGTAATGCATAAGTGTCACATTAATATTACAAGTTTATTATCACATTAATATTAAGTTAAGTTTTATTATTACAATAAAAACAAAACATAAAAAGCATTAATGTAAAATAATGTTTAATTTCATAGTCATGTAACAGACAATCGTTTATAAAATTAGGCGTGGATTATTAAAAGTGGCCTCTGTACTGTAGACCGAGCATGAAAATCTGCTTAAGTGTAACGTTATCGTATCGTTTATGTATTCAGTACAAACTATGAATTATCTGTGCCACTGTTGTACTAGATAAATGACAGTTTGTACTAAATACGTTAACGATGCGATCATTATTAGTATTAGTATTAGTGATTATTTTTGTGTAGGAAGCAATTATACCACATAAGTATTAGCAGAACAAACATTCATATTAGCCGATTTGACATAACAATAAAATATGATATCCGACCAGTGTTCCTGAAAGACACTCGCTTATGAATCTCGACGATGACATTTGACAGTAAATGCCATAGATCATAGTCATATTGAATGTATTTCTTCGGGAGTACGGCCCTGAATGTCACTTAACTACAGCAGATAGCTACAGACAAGTCTGCTATGATCCATAAATCTAGGAATTGAATAAAGGTCCAATCTCACAAGTTTTACTCTCAAGTCCGCACCAGAATCTTGCAATGCTACATAAAGCCAGTTACACTGTATGGTTGTGGAGTCTTGGACAATCAAGGAAGATCTCCGTAAAAACACTACAGGCATTGGAAATGTGGGCATACCGACGCATGCTACGTATTAGCTGGACATTGAGGATTAGAAACATCGATGTCCTTAAACAAATGCGACTCGAAAATACTAAACTTGTCAGGACCATCAAACAGAGAAAAGTTGCGTACTTAGGTCATGTTTTACGGCACAACCGGTATCAACTGCTGCAAACTATTATCATGGGCAAAGTTGCAGGCAAACGGAATATTGGAAGAAGAAAATTGTCCAGGCTCCACAACATCTGAAAATGGACCGGGATAAGAAGGGCTGAAGATCTGTTCAGGCTTGCCCTGAACAAAGATGAGTTTAGAAGGATGACGGGCAAGCTCCAGTAGTGGAGAGGCACCCAAGAAGGAGAATCTCATGCACAAACAAACAGTATACGGAATGTATCTTTAGTGTCAATAGGCATGACCTGCCCTGCCGGTATCTCATGTTGATTAGGCATGTAATTCACCCATACTCATACCCATACTAACTCTTGAAGATTTTATAATTCTGGATCTTAGCGTGGTATAAAGTGTTTTAATCTATGACAGCTTGCTTTAGTCACCACATAACTAATATACAATTTGTGGCAAGAGCGTGGGATAGGCAATTGTTTGGTTCTGCGCGATGAGGCGAGGAACCACAAACACGCTGACGTGATTGCGAATTGACGAATCGCCTTCGTAGAGTTAACAACAGCTATTTCTAAAATCAACAATGATGTTTATAATGATTTCTTATGCTTTCGCGATTATGAAGCGTTGAAATTAAACAACATTAAACTGATTGAGTAGCTTATACTACTTATTAACTATTTTATCTAGTTATCATTGTCATGGGTAGACAGAAAAGTGTACGAAATATCCGTTTGATTTAAATGATGGCAATGTTCAAATATTCTATAATTTTTACCCGACTTCAAAAAAGAAGGAGATTATAATACATATATTATAATGATTATATTATTATAATTATATCATAATGTTCAACTGTATGTTTTTATATATGTTCACCGATTTCTCCTCATTTATGGCCGATTCACAAAGTTATTTTTTTACTTGAAAGAGTATATTAAGTATAATAGAGAGTATACTTCCGAGTTGATCCTATTTCAATTTCACCAAATTCGGTAAAGCGGTTTTTGAGTTACAATCCAATAAAGTGTTTCGCCTATCTTGATATCTTTAATGACGGTGAATGTCAATCGATCCCCTAAGTAGCAAAGGTCACTAAAATGGTTGAACAAATGATTTTTTACCAAAAAATAGAACCGACTTCAACCAAGGATCATCCTTGCCTCAACACTAATTTATTTCACAGTTTTTATTAGGGTTGAAGTCGTTTACAATTTTTGGGGAAAAAACAATTTACACTCTCATATAATCGCTACGCTATCCCATGACAGTTTCAGTCAAGATCCAAAACCAGAAGTTTTCTGTTGCACTGCACTGCGATGGTCACCTCGAACCACAAGTTTTTAAGTCATATTCGTCCAGTACCCTATTTCCCTTGCACGTTACATAACATAATAAATTCGAACATAATTTTTGCGTTGAACTAAATATAATAAACTAAAAGAGCATAAAAAAATATCTTGGCACATTCTTAAAAGATAAGATACGTCTCTGGGTGCATCAGCCGTACGATTCTGCCAGCCGTGTGACGGCTGTAACGGAGAGCGATTCTCTATAAAAACAAACATCGTTGCAACTTTGACAACATCCGACAAATAACGACATGACAATAAACGTTGGAAAATAAACTTTATATACAAGGGCGATGTCTCATAAAGTATTTGACATCCGTGAGCTCGTCGACGAATGTAACGATGAATCATTAGAGAATCACACGGCAGGCCTTGCACAGCAGGAGATAGAGCAGAATTTCGGGTCACGTATAGAATTGGGTATATACGAAAGTTTTCACAAATAACGCTTTTTCTCATTTCAATTCACTTTTATTCCAATTCATATTTTTTTCATTAGTGATAAGCATCTTAAATAGCATTATATTCATAATACGTATTAAAATTGACTATTTAAAATGTATCTAAACGTCGTCACTAAATTGATTACGAGTAGGTTCTACTGTTATTCGGTTATATTAGACTTAGACTATCATTCTGTTTAATATTAGACCTACTTTCTCAGTGTAGTAGTTTCTCAGTTTCTTCAATTATAGATGTCATTGCACCCAATCTAGCAGCTGTGTTTAATAGTTGTGTTGCAAGTGGTGTATTTCCTGGCCTAATGAAGCACAGTAAAGTGGTTCCTTTATTCAAATCTGGTAGTACTACTGATCCAACAAATTTTCGGCCTATTTCTGTACTACCTACGCTAAGTAAGATTTTCGAAAAAATCATATTACATCAATTAAAAACTCATTTTAGTGCAAACAAAATTTTCCATAAAAATCAATTTGGGTTTACAAGGAATCGCTCTACTATAGACGCAGGTATAGAACTAATAAAAGATGTGTTTGATGCCTGGGAGAACTCTCAAGATGCCTTAGGTGTTTTTGTGACTTATCTAAGGCATTTGACTGCGTCCGACATGATATACTTGTCAGGAAATTACAACACTACGGTATTAGGAACATGGCTCTCAACATTTTGACTTCATATTTAAATGGTAGAATTCAAAGGGTTGACATAAATGGTAAGAAATCGCCCGGCTCTATAATCTCAATGGGCGTTCCACAAGGTTCAATACTAGGGCCGTTCTTGTTTTTAATCTATATTAATGACTTACCTTATTATGTAGAGAAGAATCACGAGATTGTATTGTTTGCAGATGACACTTCACTGTTATTTAAAATTAAAAGGCAGTTATTAAACTATGACGATGTTAACAATGCATTAGCTAAAGTTGTGAATTGGTTCAATACAAATAATCTTCTCCTCAATGAGAAGAAAACTAATTGTATAAAGTTCTCGACACCAAATGTGAGACAAGTAGAATCCAATATACAATTGAATGGAACAGGGTTGGACCTTGTGGAGTCAACAGTCTTTTTAGGAATTACTATAGACGCTAAATTGCAATGGGGTCCCCACATTAAAAAATTGTCTAGTAGGCTCAGTTCAGCAGCTTATGCTGTTAAAAAAATTAGACTATTAACTGATGTAGACACAGCTAGAATAGTTTATTTTAGTTATTTCCATAGCGTTATGACTTATGGCATACTGCTCTGGGGATGTTCTGCAGATATTAACTCTATTTTTATACTGCAAAAAAGGGCTATACGAGCGATCTACAGTTTGGCTCCTAGAGTTTCCCTTAGACAGAAATTTTAAGACATAAACATTCTAACTGTTGTCTCTCAGTTTATCTATGAAAATCTAATGTATGTAAAGAAAAACATTAACAGTTTTGATAAAAGGAGTGATGCTCATTCCATCAACATGCGAAATAAGCACAAGCTATCCGTACATGTAACGCGTCTCCACAGAATAAGTCATTCTTTTATGGGACAATGTATACGATTCTATAATAAAGTTCCCAATGTTATCCGAGATTTGCCTATTAATAAGTTTAAAATTACTATTAAAACAAAACTCTGTCAAAAAGGTTATTACAAAATTTCGGATTACTTGGAGGATAAAACAGCTTGGGACTGATCACTCCAGGATCTATCTACTCGTGTACTAAGATGTCAAAGTGTAGCGTGTCTTGCCCTACTGATACCATTATTATGTTCTCTTTTGTAAGGCAACACACTGGAGCTAATATTTGTAGTACCTAAGTAAAAACATTGTAAAAACATCTATATAAAAAGAATGGCCCCGAGTTTCTTGCCGCTTCTTCTCGGTTGGCTCTATGTATTTTGGAACGCGGCGGTAGGCTTTAAAGTACATTATAATGAAAAATTGACGTTCATAAGTGCTTCTTTGATGCCTAAATTGAATAAATAATTTTGACTTTGACTTTGACTTTGAGTTCTTAGAATTCGCACTCGTGAATTCAAAGAGTTTAATCCTAGATAACAGCCGCACTCAAAGACGTTTAAGATTACTAAAATAATTACGAAGTAAGTAAAGACTTTCATTAACCGTCTCTTAGTGCGGCTATTACTGGAGTTGTATTTTTCTTAACCTATACGCAAAGGAATATTATGTTAGTTTAGTAGTTTACAAGTTCCGAAGTACAGTTTTACCCAAAATATAAATATATTGATGCCAGCCCAGTAGAAAAAAATTATGTGGGGCAGTCTTTGGGGACTGTCTATAGAAGTGAAAACTATTCGAATGATTTTTAAGACACACAAATGTTTATATAAATTATTATATTTGTATAAGTTATTATAAATTATATTAACGGGGCTTAATTAAGTACATGAATACTATTTTTAACGCGAATAACCCTTTGCCTCCCAGACACGTACATATACGTCAGTTTCATTCATAAGTGTTTTGTTTTTATATCACGGCATAGGAAGGATTACTTTACTCTATGGGTTACGCCATACGAATAATAATAAGCCAGGAAGAGTAACTGCGTTAAAAAATGACCCAACAAAAGTCGTGTTCAAGTAGGCGGGGCTTAAAAGTCGTGTTCAGTACGTCATCAGTCGGACATTTTTCTTGCAAGCGAGCACACGTAAAATCTTCGCATACATTTTAATTTTTATCATTGTGAACTACAGCTGTGAATCATCATGCCAGCATGTGTTGTGAAGTGGTGCAGGATCCATACAAGATTAAAATGTCCAGGAATCACTTTTATTAGTAAGTAGTAGCAAAATTATAATTATATTCAAAGATGTACAAATACGTATACAAACCGAGATGGTCAATACTATGCAAAATAAAGTCAGTCTATTTTTGTTTAATGTATATTTTTTTACAGAACTGAATATTGATATGTAACAGCAATGTATTTTGCTTATTTAGTTTTAGCTTAGTTTTATTTTCATTTCCTTGCCGATCCAGTACAGTAAAATAAATGCCTCTCTGCACTTAAGCTAGAAAGACAAGAGTATGACTAGACGCCTGTGAAAACCACCATTATATACTTACTCCGTTCATTTTGAAGAAAAAAATAAAAAAACAAATTGAAAGAAATTGTATATTATGTACCATGTTACACAAAACTGCAGTACCTCCCAGTCTGTACAGTTAGTACCTACTGTTTTTTTGGTTATGTTATGTATATCAAATCTTATATTAAGTAAACTTATCATTTTTACGCTGATGATTCGTCCCAAAAATAAACATCAACATCTCTAAAAAATACTATAGACAATGAACAATTAACAGTAATAACCGATTACCTACAGTTGCATAGTATAGCATTAAAAAAATAGTTCATTGCTTGGTTGAATTACGTAAGTACGTTTAATTTTTCAAGCTAATGAAAATTCACCCTTTGCAAATTTTGAAGTGGTTTACTTGAGTTGCTCATAAATCTGTCAGTAATATTAACACAATGCTTTTCTAAAATAATTGATAATGAAGGTATTCTGCGACCACTGAAAAACGTCCACCAGGCAAATAACGAATATCCTATCCTACTTCCTACTTATATCCCACTAATATCATAAATGATGTGAAAGTTTGGATGGATGGATGGATGGATGATTTTAATGAATGTTTGTTACTCAATAACGGCAGAATGGCTGAACGGATCTGATTGAAATTTGTCACAGAGATAGATTATAGTCTGGAATAGCACATAGGCAAATTTTCATCATCATTATCATCTATCACCGCGCGGGTGAAACGGCATAATATTTTTGTGTACAGCATAGACAAAATAACAAGATCTCCGCCGACGCCAAGATCATAATGATGCCTTTTTTTCTGTCAATAGATTTCTGTCAAAGTTGTGTCAGTTCTGATAGATTATATAGTGCGTTCGAGTAGCCCCAAGTTGGCGAAAAATAACGCTAAAAACACTCACAGTGGCGTTCAAATTGGGAATTTGTGGGTGAAAATGTCGTTTACGGCTCTTTTTGTTCACCGTTCGCAAGGCTAAAAAAGAGTTATTTATGCCACTGAAAAGTACAATTATTAACCCACGTCCTGAGCTGCGGTTGATTTTGATCGTTTTTGACAACTATCTATTTGACAGCACAATAGTGCGATTTTAGGTCTTATGCGCGGTTTAGCGTTTGAGTAGAGTGTGGGAATAGCGGCAATAATAACGATTTTGAGCTTTACGAACGCTTTAACAAAAGAGCAATTGCAACAATTGCAACGTCACCAATGCCCTCATTGCTAAACGAACGTACCTCAAGTCAAAGGCACGCAATGATTTTGCCAGCTCGATACACTAGACGTGCTCGGCGATAGAGTTGGCATGTCATCCGTCTTTGTTGTTCAGCCGACTGTAGTCGAGCGATTCCGCCATCACGACGGAGGTGAAAAATCAATCTAGCGGTCTTGAGTGAATCACCCGCAACACTTACATGCTATTTTTTAACACAACATAACAAATGGTTTCGCCTATATATCCTCGAAGGGGTAAGCAGCGGTGTTTTCAACGCCTACATTTAAGTTTGTTTTGTTTTGTTAAGTTTGTGTCGCTCGCTATTATTTTGACAGCTCGATACACTAGACTCAAGGGGGATGAAATGTAACACAAATACCGTCAAGGGTGATGAAATGAAATGACAGTTTTTTTAATGGTGATATATTTGTATGTACTCGTAAGTCCTGTCTTCTATTATTAGTGTTTACTGATTGATACACTAAGTATTTACATTCTCTTGGATTTCTATTATAACAATTGCGTTTGACCATGTACATTATTTTATGACATTTTGGTATAATGATAGATGGAGGTCTGGTCAGGGTGAGGCCTTGGAGAAGATATTAAGCTACTCGAAGTACTAACCCTGCGCAGACGTAGTCGCGGGTACCAGCTAGTTAAATATATTTTTGGTAAAATGAATATGCGAAATTTTTTTAATCTCACTTCACTACATTGCAAAGAAAGAGTCTCTTCTAATTACTTCTAGACGAAAACTTAATAAATTAATCATATTTGGCGGGACATAAAGTTCACTGAATTTTAAAAAGTAACCGATATAAAAAAAAACAAAAAAAAACATTGTTTATATTATTGACTTGGTCCAATTCACTTGTTGCATTACATCGTCCACGACGCTACGACTCAGTTGTCATAGTAGACGTTGCAGCACGCGCGTGAACCAATCCCTGCTTTCCTTCTGAATTTAAACCAATCACCGAACATGTCTACTTGTAACCTCGGAAGTAATTCGTATATGGAATCATACGTCGCTTTTGTTTGAAGGACCACTTTTTGTGTGGAATTTGTTCTGAATTATGCTTCCTGACTTATTATTATTCGTAGGTTACGCCCCGTTGATATAATATAAATATGTGTTCACATCGCGATGGTTTAAAAATTACTAAGACACACGATCAACAACAATAGGTAGTCATGGAAACCATTATCGCGCCTAAAGAAGTTTTCATTTCAAAACTACATCATCTATGACAAAGCGTTAGGTGACTATGACGATGACGCGAATTCCTTGATTTTTCTTCACTCAAACATCCGATGACGATGACGCAGTTCTATGATTTTTAATCACCTAAAAAATGTTCAACACGCCTAGATTGCACCACATTATCAAAAATGTCACTCAAGTTAAATTGAGAAGACTATGCTTATAATTAAGACTAGCATTAGCTACATACTCACGACAAAAGTGTTCGACCAATGTGTGTGACACCAATGTGTAGTGACGACTTATGAAATGTGGGCTCTTACTATGGGCCTCATAAGTAAGTTCAAAGTCGCACAACGAGCTATGGAGAGGCTCGGGGTTTCTCTACGTGATCGAATCAGAAATGAGGAGATCCGTAGAAGAACGAAAGTCACCGAAATAGCCCAGACGATTAGCCAGTTAAAGTGGCAGTGGGCAGTGCACATAGCACGCAGAACAGATGGCCGATGGGGCCGGAAGGTTCTGGAATGGAGACCACGGACCGGCAAGCGCAGCGAAGATCGTCCACCGACACGGTGGACAGACGACCTGATAATGGTCGCAGAACGACGTTGGATGCAGGCCGCTTCCAACCGGTCCTCTTGGCAAATTAATGAGGGGGCCTATGCTCAGCAGTGGACGTACTACGGCAGAGATAATGATGTTGATGGTCAGGTACATACTTATAACTTAGAATACTATAAGAGCAAAGAATCAGCCCATGTATAGGTCGTGTTTGAGCCTTAACACATCACGCAGGTCCAGTGCGGCTTGTTGTATAAGATGGAAATTTTCAGGCCAACCTAAGCCTCGACATAGTCTAACGACCCACGACTAGAACTCTGAAGCATTGAAGCGCTTAATAGAAAATGTAACTAGCGGTTATCCATCCCTTGTTGATCAGTTGAAGACAACAAGGTAAACTCCAATACTCAATACTCAATAATTGATTGCAAACATTATGAGTTGTACATTCAGATCTTAGTATACATATTTTAGGTAGGCATTACATAATGACCCTGATTGCGTATTGCAAAACTGTGCGGAGCGGATCGATTTATTTTGTAAGTATTATTTCTTCCAGAAAGAATTCGTCCAGTGCATAGATACAAGCTGTTTTAGACAGGATGTTTTTAGTTGAATTTGGTCTCTATACACCTTCAGGCCAATCCAATTCAAAATCCAGGTATCCAATTTTGCTTGGCTTGGCCTGAAGGTGTATAGAGACCAAATTCAACTAAAAACATCCTGTCTAAAACAGATTTTACAAATGTTATGGTGGTAAATAGGTACGAATTCGAAGAAAAAGAGAAAATTCACAAAAAAAGTTAAAAAAAATTGGGGGGTCTGGGATTTTTTTTGGCCAACTTGTATTCTCCAAGTGGGCCGCCGAACACGCTCATTTGGTATGTCGGTCCCTCTACCAAACACCCTATATATTGTAAATAGGAAGAGTTCTGTGGTCCAGTGTATAATAACATTTTTATATCAGTATGTCTTTTAGAGGCTTAACAAATTTAATTTTTTGTTTTGTAAATGTCTTTTAATTGTATTGGTAGTTTGTTAAGTATATATTTTTGTAGCCATTGGGTTTGGACCGGTACTGTGCATAACTAGTTTAGATTGAGGTTGAAGTAATTTATGTTTATAATTAGATCTCAATTGGTAGTCCCGTTTGTCAGTTAGTTTTGTAGAGTGATGTATGAACAGTTTTTGTTTTCTAATATATGCCCATATCCACTATGGACTTCGAGGACAATAGGACGTATTTTGAGTATTGTGAGTAATCCAAGTCCGTGCCTACCGGATTAGTGGAAAGAGGGATCAAAGCTTTACGAGTCTACGAGTTTTCATCAACTAACAATAGAGTCTCGAAATGTCACGAACTTGAGAAGTTTCAGCAATTTGAGCATCTGCGAAAGTTATAAACGCGTTTCCATTTGAAGATAAAGCCGGTCATAAGCTATTGACCTCGTTTATTTTACTATTGTGATCGTAAAAGAGAAGCGAATGGCGAGTCCTCTTCAGCCTCTGGATTTATTGGATCGGGAAGATCACTTACTGAGACAATATCTGTATTGATTTGAATTGTTATCGTGTTTTATTGAGATGTTTTTATCCATGGATATGCTTACATTACTCATATTTATTGCGTTTTAATATATTGAAGTGGGCAGATGAAATATAAGTATAGATATTTATTATAGGCCAGCAAAGTGGTTGTCTTCCATGGTAGGTTTGATTTAATCAACATAAGTAGTCTGTTCTTCTCCGGTAACACACAGGATCGCGGTAAAATTGACGTCCAAACTAAGGTCTCTAATTATATGGAGGGGTCTCTGAATCACCATGATGCTCCACGATTTTTGTAAATTTTGGAGCACTTTAGATGCAAATAAAAAAATGCTCAAGCATTAAAAATTCGTTACCGGCTTGGCCGATTCTTATGAAATTGTGTGTATATATTCAGTATACGTAAAGTACTTTTCATCATCTGGTATATCTATATTAGGACCAATCCTGTTCATTTTATACTTAGCGGATAGGTATGTGTGTTCCGCGATTTTTTGTAGTTTTCGAGTTATTATACTTTTCTTAATTTTTGAAAATTGCTTGTCATTTTTAAAAAATCTTTAAAAAGAGTAGTATCTAAGTATACTTTTTGAGGTTTTTTGCTACTGAATTGTTACGAGTAGTTTTTTTATGTATAAAATAATAATTTACGTGAATTTGATGAAAACCTGTGCAAATCGAGTGAAATTTTAATTGGGGATTTGAAATAGGTAACCGCGAATACCACAACATAGACTTGTAGGTGGGTATGGCGGCACTGAGAAGCTGACGCATTCGTGGATTTTATGGCCCGAATTGTGTTCGTGGTTTTGAACGCCTCTAAAACAATTAGATCGGAGTCACTTTTGAATGAAATATAAAACGCCAATAGTTTGAAATATTTTTCTATATGTAGGTATATATCTTTTTTGGCTTTCAACATTGTGTATTTATTATGTTCCAAAGCGTGCTTGATTTTCTTGTTACTGATAGTTAAAGTATGATACTTTTCACGCGATTTTTCCGGTAGAAAACTCAATTTGGCATTATGTACCGCTTACACTAACTCTGCAGCAGGTGTTATATCATTGTCAATGCTGGACCATAGACTCATCGGACTATATCTACTGCTGCACTCTCTCATTTAATGAAATACGATTTTCAAAACAAACTATGGAAAGTGAATTTAATAAAGAGAAGAAAATCAGAAAATGATTTTTATTTATTTCATTCAGTCCAGTGCTGCCACGTGTGCTGTGGCTGTCCAGTGAATTAGGTATTCAAAGAAATGAGGTTGGCGCACAGACATGTAATAAGTATTTAATGCATTTTCAGTGGACTTTCGGTATATTATAAAAAGTATGGAATAGAAAGTTTCGAATTATAAAAACCAATCTTTCCACACTAGCGGGCAAATGCAACTCAGGTCAAAGACTACAATGAATACTAGGTTACTCAGGTTTCTAATGACAAACATAGTCTTTCCGAGGATGTGAGGTGACAAAAGTATTTCCTATGAGTATTTAATTACTCAATTATATTTATTAAAATGTTGTGATGTTCTAAATTCAAAAAACGCTTCAGCAATGGGTTTGATTTTCTTTGTCCGTAAATTCGATACTTCCCTTCGCGTTTCGAACATAATGACCATGACCACGGATCACCTCTCGGTAGAGAGTAAGATATTCCTTGACAATGACAATATTTCCATGCATATTTGAGAAAAGTTTATTTTATTATTATATAGGAAGATAAAAAATCAAACCTTTTTATTTGTTTATAAAATGTAAATTTTATAAATTTCGTTAAATGTGCTACGGTATCAATTAGTCATCAATCTAGCCATGCAATATATAACATTCAAGATTGATACGTTAATTTAGCACAGTTAAAAAAAGTTGTTCATAGTATTCCAATGTTGCTTTAACAGGGGCGACAACATTGCAATAACTATTAAACAACGACGCCTATATGAAACGATTTGTTTGTCCCGAACTTGATTAATTAAAATAGGTAGTTATATAATACTTAAATGTAGGTAGCACCGGTAATTAAAGCATGTCTATCTCCTCTTTTCAGATGAATCCGTACTAAGTCCACCATGGGGCGCAACTCCGGAGGCACCGGCGCAGGCGTCGAGACCAACGGCGAACTGCGAGTCCTACTCGTCGTTACTGTTATTGTCGGCCTACTGCTCATGTTTTCATTACTGATGTGCTACGCGTGTGTTCTGAAGAGGCTTTGCTGTGGGACCCCGAGGGAGCGTGCGAAGCAGGTCGCTTGCGCCCGGAGAACTGAAAGTTACCCCATGGGTGACGTCACGTTGTTATCGCAACCGACGGAGAGCGAACGAGTGTAGAATAATGTGTGTTTAGACAAAAAGGTGTAGTTGTGCAGGGCGGTCACTTTCAAAATAAGTTTAAAGTGACTGCACAACTGGTCTGACTGTTTATCTTTGGGAGTAAGTATACTCTCACGGCAGTTTTTACATTATTATAGAAGGTAGTACCTATGTATACTTATGCAACTAGCAGCTCCAGTTTCTATCTATATTTTAAAGGGTTAGAGGTAACTTTATGTAAGACTGATTGCAGTTTTGCTTGCCAAATTGAACCAGACTGCCATTTAATTATTTAGTGTACTTATATGATCTAGCAACGTGGAGAGTGCGTAGAGTTGCGTAGAGATGTAGGTACCTATTGATGGCCTGTACCTAGTAAGTATAAGTATGTGAGTATTTATAGCTTATTTTTTGTATAACCGTGACTTACGTCAACTAGCATACTAAAATAAATGAAAAGCGTATAAAATTTATTGATTTTATTAAAAATGATTGAAAAATAGAATAAGATATAATCAAATTGAACAGTTACTCTGTCTGACTCTACCTAATATGGCTCATATTCCAACAAAGAGTACGATATACTTTGTGAGGAATAGTGTGAATTTACTTCCCAGTATTGTCTACCAGTTAAAAATTTCTCTAATATCTGTTATCCTCATAAGTAGGTACCTATCTACATTTTTTGTAGAGTCGTTGATATGTTAAAACGTTTACTTCACCTATATCATAATTTAGTACTGAAGAAGCACTACTATAACTAATATAGGTATATACCGATGAGTAGTGGCATGAGTCAGTCTAATAATTTGTTCACACACTTTAGTAATCTGTGATCGACCAACCCTCGACTCTAATAAGATAATTATATGTGAATATGAGTGTCTAGCACCTAAGTAGTACTTAGAATATACCAAACAAACTAGTTAGTACTTAGAAATAACTTCAATATAATAAGTAGTTAAATAACATTCAACTACTTATTATATGGAATAATATATATATTTAATAAATGAAATAACTTCAATACAATAAGTAGTTAAATAACATTCAACTACTTATTGTATTGAATAATGTATGTATTGAATGAATGAAATAACTTCAATACAATAAGTACATAGTTAAATAACATTTAACTACTTATTGTATTGAAGTTATTGCCTTCGTCTTGATTCATAATTTGTACAATGCAGTGAAAATTAAAGATAAGTCCTTCCTCTCGTACGTTTTATTGTTGAAATATGATACTATACCATATTAGTATTTATTACACATATGACTATACGTAAGTACCTACCAAATAGGTAGAGTACAGTCGCCTGCAATATGATGTATACATTCCGTAATTTTGAAAACTTTCATATAGTACTACATTTTATAACAATGTAGATAAGGATTATTTTAAGGAATAAAATAATAAAAATTACTTCATTTTAGATATTTTTTTATGAAATGGAATATTGAGGCACTTTTAAAACTTGTGAAATGTATACATCTTATTGCAGACGACTGTACCTATTAGGTACCTACTACTTGAACAGTTACATCAGTTTGGAGATATCTAATTGTTTCATTAGGTATTTCGGTGAGGATGATTTCAGCTAAACTAGAGTAGGTAAATAATATTTATAATTACTAATCACATAAGTATTATTTATTAGTAATAAATACAAAATATCTTCCAGATTGCATGGATAATAAGAGGGTTAAATTGCAAATAATCAAATGTTAGAATAAAAAAGCTCTACCAGCTGTCCTTAAGAACCAGTCGCAATCTTTTGTAATACCATCTTCGACCGCATTATCACTCACCATCAAGTCAGATAGTAAATAAACGATAGTCTATAATGTATTAGTAAATAAGGGTGTTTTATTCTAGTCAATATAATAAGTGCCATATATTATTATAGTAATCAAACCGCAAATGAATACACCTATTTCAACACGTAATTTTTTGGTTTTGATGATGAGCGAAGAAAAGAAAGTATCGAACATTACAACTATTGAATAATGTGTTACATGTACTTACTATCAGGGATACGATCAGGGAAAAAGATCAATTTTTACCTGTTTGACATAAATGCTAATTGCGAGATGTTAGGTCATATATACTTTTAACTACGAGCGTACGGGCTGATTCGATTTGTTTTGCTTGCGAGTGTATATTTATACTATTATTACATTATAATAAAGAGGTTGATTTTGATTCCCTATCATTCCCTGTATAGTCAAGGAGACACAGATCAGAACATCCAAGACTCGACAACGAACATTTCTGCTCAATGCACAAATATTTTTCCCCGCGAAGGATCGAACCTGGGAGACCTCGCTTCAAAGGCAGGATTTGAGATGTTAACGGAGCCGTCAAAACAATTGCCGGCAGAGCAATATTGGAAGGACGAAGCAAAGCCGAGAACTTACGAAGTAATTTAAACTTTCTTCGTGACTGAACAAGGCCGTTAATTGCTTGTTCGGTCGAGATTTTTAAAGGTTGTACTTTTATCTATTTTTCATTCAAGAAACAAATTTAAACGATTTCGTAGTGTGGGTACCTACTATCGCACTTTTGTGTGAAACTGTACTAAATGCAAATATTACTTACGTGTTTTTGATAAGTTGGCGAAATGCGACGTAAATTCGACGATTCGATTATTCTGAAAAGTATGGATGATGCGATTTTATGTTGAAGGATTCATAATTTCGTGGTGCTACGTAGTAGTAGTAGTAGGCGTGCAAAGTAGTTGGAGCACGCGACCTGAGTAAGTAGAACGTCATCGCAATAAATATGCGATTAAAGTGGGAAGAGGCGGCGCAGTGGGAGCGGAGGACGCTGCCCGGCGATCTTTACGTGAGTGCCGGCATATACTAAAATATATACCGGCACTCAATCGGAGTTGGCAAGTCATGCGATTCACGCGCTTCGAATCAAATGTCAAATTTATTTTTAAATGTCATTTAACCTGCGTTAATTAACACTAGTAGGATAGACGTTCTACTTACAGATTTTTACTTATACTTTGGCTACGGATTGTATGAAAACATTAACGGCCGGTCCCAATAATCTATCTATCGTCGGTTTACCTTACTAGAGATAGATATTTGACAATATTTGTATGGACGTTATGTCAAATTTCTATCTGTAGTAAGGAAAACCGTCGATAGATAGATTATTGGGATCCCCCATAAAAGTCAACTAAGGGCGACGATAGGCATTCCGCTACGAAATCACTCAAACTTAAGTTATGCGACGGCATATGCGTTAGTTTAGCGAGATAGTACAATTATTTTACGTTAACGCTACCATTGTTTCAATTTTACGCAAATAAATATTCTAGACGTACATTAGAAGTACCTACGAGTAGACTCCAATACTAAAAACACCACTCATGAATAGATTTAAAAATAAATGTATTTCAAATTTTATAATGACTTTATTGTATTTAAAATAAAATGTAAGGCACTTGATATGTAGTTGAATGTTAATAAGAACATGAAAATATTACATACAAAAATATGATTTAGTATATCGACAGTTTGTAATAAACATATATGGATTCGACAAAAAAATTATTTAACCTAAACATTAGCGATTCTGTGATATGTCCAATTTTTCATATCATAATAACAACACTGTAAGAAAATATTACGTGATTTTCGAAGCGAACACCTGCTTAGCGATACCCAATTTTGCTGTTTTAGAGAAAAAAATTACAAATTTGAACGGAATTCAAACCCGTGTCTTCAGATTAGCTTTATCAGGACCGACCCGTCCCCATACAAGAACTAAAACTATAGAAATAAATTCGATGGTTACCTCCGAGGCATCTATCCAAGCAAGATCATGGCGTCTGACACGGATAGTCATAGGACGTGGGTTCGAATCCCGTCCAAGTATGTAATATACCTCTCTAAAATTGCATAATTATCATTGATACATTTAAATTATTACTATATAAATATTATTAAATTTTATATACAATTATATATTGCCATATTTTCAACAGAACAACTATATTTGAATAGAATAATATTGTAATAAGAATATGATATGATACAACAATGTACTTAATTCTAAGATACGTAAAATATTTAAAAATTGTTAACATTACAACAGCCATAGGACACTCTACTACGATCTTTTGATTCAGACATTAACATCTATAATGTTCTGCACATCTTCAAACAAAATAAACAAGTGACGAGGGGAGAACTCGTGAGCGCTCCCATTACAGTGGGCTTAGCATGAATAACTGCGTAAGTGTACAGTAACGTGCCGTTCACGTGAAACAGAACAAACTGTTATTTATCTAGGCCCTAGATCAAACTGTGCCACAGATAACTCATAGTTTGTGCACTGAAGCGTGACGATGTTGACGCTTACGATACGAATACTTTTTGGCAAATTGTTTGTGCTACGGCCTCAGTTGCAGTGGCTATCAATGGGGCTACCACGAATAACTGCGTAAGTGTAACGTAACGTGCCGTTCACGTGAAAAACGTAGGAAAACAAACTATCATTTATCTAGGCCCTAGATCAAACTGTGCCACAGATAACTCGTAGTTTGTACGCCGAAGCGTGACGCGTTGACGCTTACGATGCGAATACTATTTAGCAAATTGTTTGTGCTACGGCCTCAAAGCCTTGCACTGTAAGTTCTGCGTGAGTGCAATATATTCTCTTCATCCAGACAAATAGTTTACACCGCTCTTCCAACCTTCACAGTAATGCTTACTCACTTTCTCTAGGAAGCAATCTGACAGTTAAATCTAGAATTTCTCAAGTTATAAAAAAATGTAGAGCTTTGATGAACAATAGCAGATATTATTAAATTTAGAAACGGGATATTTATGTATTGTTTATATTTTTCAAAGTTCCGTTTCAGTTTACTCGTGAACATGGCGCATGCAACTGTGCCGAAACATCGAGAGCTCAAAATAAATACAATACATGGTAAATGTCCCGTTTCTAAAGTTAATTCTTGCCTTATTAACCATGTCAGTTTAAATACTTATAATACCAAATGTATCGAGTTGGGGCAATAAATAAAATAGACAAGTACAATTCGAAGAACTGCGCTACTCACGTTACAACGCGGCTTACAATTGGCTGTAAATCTGCCGATTGCTAGGACGGACAATTAGATGTCCAATATGTTGGAAGGGAGTCACAACACGCCTACATACGATACAATTTGCTGGTTCACAGCAGATTGCTATAGCATACTGTATTGGAAATTGTCTCGTGTATAGACACTTTTACTAACATTTTTGCTTAATGGAGTTGTCAAAAGTGACATAGAGCCGCCATTTTTCAAGATTTCAACATTTGTTAGCCACTGAGATACATAATAGCCCTGTTTTTGTCTATTTTAGTATTGTTGATTGTAGTATTATGTTGTAGTAATATGATTTAATTAGTCTAAATCAAAAGATCGTCACTAACCCAATTATTAATAACTAACAACGTGATATGTAATAAGGCAATGCTTAGAGCGTGTAGTTTTGTTCCCTGAGCACTCCATGAACCATGGTCCTCAGGGACTGAGGCTTGCAGTATTCCTCCAGCCAGTTGAACACACCAGCTGAGAATTCGGCGAAGTTATTGGTGGGTACTCCTTCGAAGGACTCGAATAGCTTGTCCATTATGCCCTGGAACTGATAAGAAACACGTAAACGATTATGTCTTAGAATTACTAGTAGTTCTGTGAACAGTGGACCTCGCGAGTACAGTCTTACCAGCGGCAATTTTTCACAGTCTGAGCTATTTGATTTATTAGCGCTGCAACAAACTTTCTCCCTTTTTAAGAAAAGTACAGATACACGCGGTGATGTTTACAGATCAGTCTCGGACTTTAATGACCCAATTTACCCAGAGGTCGCTCAACTCGTAACATGTAGCGATAGCTATTAGCGCGACTGCAAGTACCTTAGGCTCAGAACTTTTCGGAAGCTACACGTTGGATCAGGATAAAAAAATTTATGCGTTATGAATAAATATGTTTTAATTTCATTATTTATACTATCGTGCATTCTTAATTTCATCCTAATCCATCCTGAAGTTTCAGCGATGAAGTAGAAACAAACATTAACACATACATTCTCATTTACAATAGTAGTCTCAGGATAGCATTTGCAACTTTCGCTTTACGACTTTATATCATAAGACACTTTTTGCTTGTCTATAGATCCTCTGACGATATGCATAGATAATGTAGCGTGCCACTGTTTAAAATATTTTTTTACCACTATGCCAAAAACTTCGAACCCCTGTAAGCAAAAATAAATTTACCTAATTTACCGTGAGTAATTGATATTAAGAATTGACAATATCATGCTGACTCCATAATTTGTTTAGCTGCGATAAGATTTGTAAAATATAATCTTTACTTCATTATCGTTGTATTAAAAATATTTAATATATTGTGAGTTATGCTGACTTAATGTTTTAGATTACTATTTATGGGAGCCGCGTCGAGACAAGGATAGCGCTATGAGCTATTGCTTTAGATTAAGTGAGACAGAATATTATTTTTATATTTATACATATTTCGGGAAGTTTGTGAAACGTGTGTTTGCATGTTTGTTACTTCTTCACGCTCAAAATAATTTGGTTTGGAGCGCAAGTGGACTTAATGAGGAGATTAACACGTAGGATAATTTTCATCGTCATCATCCACCACTATGGGGGTGTAACCGCGGGGCTTAGCCAGTTATTGCCAATTACACGGAAACGCCGCAATCAATCAAAATTCTGTTTTATGCTTAGAGCAAATATATCTACTCGTATATTAAATTATACTATACTATATTAAAGAATCAATGACGCAAAGGGGATTCTGAGAGGTCACAAAATATGACTTTTGTTAATTTTACTGGATATTAGACTTTTTGAAGGTAGAAGATATAGTAAGATAATGATGTCAATTCTGTAAGAATTTTCTGAACTAAAATTATCGAAATAAACTATGGCAATTCTTATTTTGTTTAGGCTAAAATCCAAATTAGTATAACACTTCCGAAAGACAGCACTAAAATTATATATTTCTCTTAAATTATGGTCATATTTTAAACAGATCAGTCGTCCGTCACGTAACTTGGTGCTCGCTAAACTAACGTAAAAATAACCAAAATTGTATAGAATCATCCTATTTTGTCATTATTAGTGGTACATGAATTTGGATTTTAGTGTTAACAGAATAAAGACGACCATAATTTAGTTTTACTAGCTAGTTTTTTGAACAAGTGAATCGCTACCAATATAATTATAGCTTATTATTAGAACTATCAATCCACATATTTAATGAGTAACCACAACATCAAATTTATTTTGAGCTACTGAAATATACAAATTACCCATCGCAAAACTAAATAATTGTGCTTCTGTAAGAATTATAATGTCGATATATTCTATACATGCATCTTATATAAATGTAATGGATCGCTGTATGTACATGGAAGATATATGACAAAAAATATTATTGGGACTTTTATAATAATAATTTATAATAATTTTACCGTTGCTCAGTAACAAAGTGAAATCATTCATACATATAACACGCACCCTCCTACACACTTACACATATACTCACACACACATACGACACGCACACTCCCACATATATACACACATGCTACCTATTTCAAAAACTAAATGCTGCATATATTTTAATACTATGACTGTCATCTCTTACAAGTATTATAAATTTAGTTAGTAAAATGTAAATCCATTATTGGCCATAGGTGTAAGATACATATATAAACTTTGTTAGTTAAGGGCTGTGGATTATGTAAATAAATAAATAAAAAAAAATAAAAAATGGAAATAGAATAAAAAAAATATTGTTAGAATTGTTGTCTGTTTGTCTGTGCGCTTGTGCACGCTAATCTCAGGAACGACTTCTCTGACGGCTCTTCTCTCTCGAAGAACATATATATTGTGTTAAGCTTCACTTAACATCTAGTCCTTTATTATGTAACGTTGCGTAAACATAGAGTAGGCGTAACATGCTTTGTCTTGCTTTCACGCGTGACATTTACTGCAAGCGAAAAATTTACAGATAGATGTTTTAACTACTCCGGGTTTATTACTAGTTTATTAATAAGTCCGTTAGTGTTTGTTTCACGTCAATCGGATCATAAATAAAAAAAAAAGGAAAAAAGTAAAAAGTAAATTTCAATAAACTTAAAGAATAACTCTCTCGCCACTACAACAAGACCAAACGAGCGTAGCCGCTGGCGGGTCAACTATTGATATATTTCAACTCTGCTAATATTCCATAGTAACATCTTTTATTTTCTTAAAGAATAACTCTCTCGCCACTACACCAATACCAAACGAGCATAGCCGCTGGCGGGTCAACTATTGATATATTTCAACTCTGCTAATATTCCATAGTAATATCTTTAATTTTCTTAAAGAATAACTCTCTCGCCACTACACCAATACCAAACAAGCGTAGCCGCTGGCGGGTCAACTATTGATATATTTCAACTCTGCTAATATTCCATAGTAACATCTTTTATTTTCTTAAAGAATAACTCTCTCGCCACTACACCAATACCAAACGAGCATAGCCGCTGGCGGGTCAACTATTGATATATTTCAACTCTGCTAATATTACATAGTAACATCTTTTATTTTAACGCTGCTAATATTGCATAATACAATGTTTGATATCTAGTGATAACACTTTGAAGTCGTTCGTCTGATGTTAAGCGTCGCGCCGTTTCATTACACAGGTTAAGAAATTAGTAAAATGACGGGCTTTTTTGTTTTAACCCTTCATATACCGTGATGATTAAAACAAAAGATTTATGAATGAAACGCACGTAAAATTACGTCTAACTGGTATGCAAAGGGTTAACCCTTCATATACCGTTATAATTAAATAAAAGATTTATGAATGAAACGCACGTAAATTTACGTCAATGGTACGCAAAGAGTTAAATCAAGCGCGCTTAACGTATCTACGCGCATGTGCAACTAGCCGCCATGGCTTATCTTAAAGAGGCACAGGCTAAATATAAATTCAGCCAAGTATATTTAGTGAAAAATTAAAGCCTTTTATTAATTGATCAAAATCTAATATAATAATAGATACGTTTAATGAAATGTTATAACCTTATGAAAGAAAACCTGTAAGCGACTAAATTAACAAAAACTCTGGTTCAATCAAAATCAAACGTAAAGGCGCTAGTGAGGAAAAGTGACACTTTCTGCACTGTGTGGGTGCTTGGAAGACGCTCTTTTCGAGCATTGTAAAAGATATTTCAGTATATAAGTACATTATTGTTAGACAAAAGGTGAACATTTTGCGAAGCAAATACTGCACAGTATTTTCATTATAAGTCACTCCTACATAAGGTAAAAAATAGAGCGGTATCGAAGAGTGATATTGCAAGAAAAATAAGTCTTACGATGATAATACACGATTGAGTTCAAAAAAATTTAGTTTTATTTGTTTCTTTACATGTACAATTTAGTATTTAGTCCGATGTTAAGTCAATGTTTGGACACAACTGTTAGGATGGTGGGAAAAACGCATAACAATGGCTATAGTTGAATTAGTTTATTTTTCCTGTTTGTGTGTTGATTTGTGTTTCTTCGAGTTTTAACGTATAATTGTGGTGGATTATTAACCGTTATCTGTTCGAATTGGTGCACTTTGCTTTCCTAGTGAAAGCAAAGTGAACCTTAGAATCTAAGATGATGATGAGAAAAACTCACAAACATCGTTACAACTCTAAGGCTTAGAAAATTTAGTAATGTATCCACCTCGCTACTAGAACGTGACATAGACTGACATTAATGATGATGTCTTATTTATGTGGCTGACTTGACTCTGACTATTATGATAACCCCGTTTCTGAAAGTTTTCTCAAAGCCTAGTTGACTAATTAAATACTGAACGCTCATTGGTCAATGGTATTCTATGACGCGATATATGACCAATCACCGGTCAGTATTCCGTCTGGCAACCGTTGATCGGTTGACGACCAATGACCAATTCCTAATTCCTAATCGATACGCAAATCGTCATGTTTGAAACTGGCCGCATGGTCATCATATAACATTATTATATGATATAGGTACTATCAGTCTTATCACACTAGTAATAATAAATATGATAAATAAATAAAAACGTATGTCTGATGCATGAAAGAATGGATGGACGTTTGTTACTTTTTCACGCACCGTGCGTAATTGATACATAATGGCAGCTGCGAAAAATTGCCGCTAGTAAGACTATATGCTCGTGAGGTCTACTGTTCGCAGAACTACTAGTAATAAATCTATTTTAGTACATTATGGTAGTTATTATTCTGTTCATGCTGAGTCCAAATTTGTGGAACGCTTATAAATGACAGTTCTTAAATTTGCCATTTCTGTTCTATTTAAGTGCAAATTTAATCGACATGAAACGTCGTGGTCTCTAAACTGATTTAACCGTCTGCGACTGATGTGGTAGTGTGACAGACGCCGCAAAACTGAAAAGTGCGTTCTGCATCTTTATTTTTTAAATTATTTTGCTCGCTTTCTCCGTACCTTCGTAAAGCGACCCCAGGCACCGATCAGTAAGCCACGAGCGGTCACGGCATGCACACGAGCCATTATAATGCATTATAATGGCTCGTAATTTAATTATAATAATTATTAAATTATTATAATAACTCGGTTGCCACCGAGCGTAGCTTGTTTTGCGTTAAGCAGTCGTAGGCCACATTTGTAATATAAATTTCATATCATCACACATTTTCTCAGTAAAACCTCTGTATTTTATAACAAAAACTCATACTTAATGGACCAGCGATACGCGAAATAAAAAAAAATTAAGGCGAAAATATGGCTTGACATGAAAAGGTTAAGAGAGAAAAAAATGCTGGAAAAAAGGTAATGGATTGGGACCCACTAAAATAGTCCATAAAATACAATGTTATTGATAAAACTAATTAGAAAAATTCGGATTTGGATTTAAGACAAAAACATACCCAAAATACAGCAAGATAATGGAACAGCTGTTCTAATTTTTGGTCCCAGTGTTGGAACAGTGAACTATTGAGGAATTAGGCAATGTTGTAAATACGAGGTGTGGCATCAGCGCCTCTATAAAAGGAGTGATCCGGTGTCGCCGGTTTGGTCTCACATATGAAAAAGTTCGAGACATAAGCAGTTTACCTAACGGACAGATGTGAAGTGCTAATCCCCAGGTCACGTATTTTTTTTATGGGATAGGTTGGCAAACGAGCGAGCGGCTCACCTAAAGTAAGTGATACCGTCGCCCACGGACAGCCGCAATACCAGAGGTCTCGTGGACGACCTTTGAGGAAGAAAGATAGATAGGAAGAGATAAAGGGGTGAGGGGGGAATCGGGCCTCCAGGAAACTCTCACAAACCGACTGAAACGCAATAGCAAGTTATGTTACTTCACCTTGGTGTTGTGTAGGAGTGTGGTACTTCCCCAGCCGTGCCGGCCCATTCGGCTGTGAGGTTACAGCGTGGCACTACGAGTACCACCAAAAAACGTTTTGACTATTATATCTATATTTATTTCTAAAGTTCCTTTGTATTTTGTAGTCTTTAGTAGGCACTATTCTTAACCCTTACTATACCGTGATAATTAAAACAAAAGATGTATGAATGAAACTCACGTAAATTTACGTCTCTGGTACGCAATGGGTAAATAGTTTTAGGTTATCAATGCTGTGTTAGTCGTGGGGGGGAACCTATTACGTTACACATTGACAGAAGAAACACTTACGACTGTAAATTTATCCTGATCAGTGAGTCTTTGCTCGTTCAACCCCGGCACAGAGTGTTGCGCTTTTACTATTTGCTCGTAGTTGGCTTGCATTATACGCAGCGCGAGGACATCCTTGCGGAGGGCGTTCCGCTCGTCTTCTTGCCGACGGCGTTGTTGCAGTAGGTACTGGATGTAGTCTATGGATTTTTGTAGCACCTATAAAGACATAACTTTTTATCGACCATAGTCAATCAAAGAACACTCGAAATATAATCTATAAATGTGAAACAAAGTCGTGTTAGTTACACCAATGTCATCTCAAGAACGGCTGGACCAATTTTTTAGATTTTTGGGTTTTTTGATCATTGGGGAAGGAAATAGGATACTTTTCATCATCATCATCCATCACCACAAGGGTGAAACCGCGAGGCGCAGCTACCCGTTCAATTTCAAGATTCTTGTGTTCTTCTATTTGTATCTCGTATCATATCTCGGGGATACTTTTCATCATCATCATCATCCATTACCACGCGGGTGATACCGCTGGGCACAGCTAGTAAATATAAACTGGATATACTTGTTTGTTTGTTTGAATTGAATAGGCTACAAAACTACTGGACCAATTAGAAAAATAATTTCACCATTAGGACCTTACATTATCCCCATCATATCCATAAGCTATATATTTTGATTCATCATCATCATCCATCACCGCGCTGGTGTAACCGCGGGGCACGGCTAGTGTTAATAAGATTTTACGGTAAGAGCAATAAATCCTGTTATAGATAATTACTTATAAGTATGAATAGTAAATCCTATATTTAACTTTAATTCATATTGAAAAAACCACATTTCAAAAACCTAAAGATTTAACCTGAAAAAGAAGACTAATAAAAATTATGGTGAATTTAATTAATGGTCTGTGGGCTAAAGAACCACCATCTTGTGTCGACGAGTGCAGAGCTGAGTGAAACTTTAAAGTTCATTACTGTGACACTGCAACCAGAACGTATATCTAAGCCATACGTAACCATCACGTGCAAGTGTAACCAGCTTTTTGCTATTCATTTTAGGTTTGAAGGTGTAGTAATACTGACAGGTGTGCCTATGTACCTAGTCAGGATTCACATGGCAATATATCAACATTTAAATCACTTGTAACTATGTTCATACAAGGATTAAAAAAAACTATTATGACAGCCTTTTCTTGGAGTTCGTTGGGTCATGAGCGCTGCAATCTTCACGCCATCTATTCAATCATTCACCTCCGTCCCCTCATAACTAAATTTAAGGTAAATATATTGTTTCCTGCCGGGACAGAACTCAAGTTTGCGTGCGTGTCTCAATTTTTATATGATCAAACAATTTAACAACTAGGTCATCACAGCACCCAACCAATGATGGAATAAGTTCATCTGTTTTTAACCAGCTATTACGTACCACGTACCACATACAACCCACACAGTATGAGGGATGGAATATTAAGCAGGCGTTAAATTGGTCATAAATAGATAAGTTTTGTCACTTTCGCTGCAGATATCGATCTGAACCCGCGGGCCACCACATCCTACTACACTATACATCGTACACTCCACCGATGGAAACAGATCATACTCGTACGATCTCGGTGTACTCCATCCACATCCACCAATAGTCATGAGGTAACGACCACAGAGAGATACTTATACATAACTAGTTGCTCTCCGTAGTTTTACCCGCGCGGTGATGGATGATGATGAATCTTATATAAAAATTACATACCAAGGCTAGTAAAGGAAACTATTGAGATCTCGAAATGCCAGAATTTCAATCGAGGTGGTTTTCAACTCGCCAGTGCGTGGAATCCAGTATTAGGTTGTTTTAAAAATAAAAATCTGCGTTCAAAATGTGTTCAAAATACTATACGCAGTGATACAGTGAGTGTGTTTTGTCGGGACTTGGGATCGAGTTCGAGTTCCAGTGATAACCGTAGCAAAAGACTAAGAAAGAGGGTAGATCGTTATGTCTGCAACTAACTTTTTAACTTTTCGACCAACCATCCGCATTCTTCAGTCTTCCCGTGAAGATGGTGCATGTAACTGCGCCGAAATATCGGGAGCTCATTCCACAACCTTACCACGGTAAATATCCCGTTAATAATCATATAACTTTTGAATCTTATATAGCGTATTTATATATATATATATATATATATATATATATATATGTATATATATATATATATATATATATATATATATATATATTACTCAGGGTAAATGTAGCTTTCCAATGGTGAAATATTTTTTGAAATCGGTCTTGTACTTTTTGAGCCAATTCGTTACAAACATACTTACATACAAATCACTGCACACATTGTGTCCAGTACAAATACAACTTAACTAAAATTGGTCCGTAATCTACGAAATTGAGAACCTATAGTTGACGAAAGTCGACGAAATGAAGTCTGAGCAATTATGTCACTGGTGAAATTATAATATCGCGGTTTTGACAATAACTCTGCGAGATATATAACATTTATCAAAAACCGCACCAAGGCCAGAAAAACAAGATAACCTGGCGGCCTGTATATTATACAGATAGGTGATAGATAAAGAGCTCACCGCTGCCTTGCTCGGTTTGTACCCGGACGCATCTGTCTGCTGACATGTTGGGACCAGCTCTTGAAGGGAATCGTAGCCCTTCTTTATAGCGTCTCTTCGCTTCTGTTCGGCCTGAGGATAAGCATACACAATCAATTAATGATAATTAAGTACATACCTATATATCAACGATTAGCAGGCGCGGATCCGGCCCACAAAAAAGGTTGTGGTCACAGCCCACAGCCACCCGAAAATCTGTAAAGTACGAGTCGGAGCATGAACTCTCTCATGATCGATATAGTATCAAGACATTCGCCTGATGTTAAGCGTCACGCTTGCCCATAACAGGCCAGTGCCATTCAGAATTTGAACCACGTACAACACTTCAAAACTGTGCATGGCAAAGCAATGCGCTTTATACTAGGATACATACTTAGAATATATAATTCTAAGGATATCTAAGATGTTCTTGCGCTGTAATTTCGTTGGACCCCTTGAGCAGTCCTTCGCCAAGGTGGGATGAGATGGGGTCGCACTAGCATTCACCGTCTCACCCCAGCACAAATGAAACTAGTGATAAAACCTCAAAATTTCTTAACCTTTTGAAAGTACTTGCTGGGCTCTCCTGGGGTGTTCATCTTAAACATTTAAGAACTTTATATATATCCTTAATTTGAAGAAGATTAGACTATGGCCGTTTTATATGATAATTGTGCTAAAGATGTGTCATGTAGGTATACAAACACAAAAAATCTTTAATCAAGCGTTAAGAATTATAGGAGGTTTCATTAGATCTACTCCCATACATGTGATGGAGAGCGAGCGAATGATACTTCCTCTTCACATAAGACCAGACTTGGCCGATAAATACTGTATAAAGAGTCTTATCTTGTTCAAATATGAAAGAGGCTGATAGGTTGGCGCAAAGTTAGCAGTCACAGATGGAAGTTACTATTGTATGCAACCAGATAATACTGAAATTTTATACAAATGTAAGAAGGAATCCCTTGGCAAGTTTAAAAAGTACTCTGATAAGAGAAGCCAAGAAAAGGGTATCTGGTATAAAACTATACAAAGTCAGCCTTATCGTATACCTTGGTGTTAATTAAACAAACAATTTGTTGTAATAACTCATTTTATATATTCTGTAAATCCCAACATAGAAATTCGGATATACAATGAGAAAGGAAACATCATCTAATTGTGACTCGTGTGGAGTAGTAGATAACATATGTCATGTGCGGAATGTGTCCAAAACTCAAGTCAAAGGCAACAATTGATAACATCGCTAAATTTAAATGTTATAGATGTAGGAGTATTTACTCATTTATCAGAAGAACCTGCATCAGAGGATGCAATCAAAATTTATAAAATGTGTGCTAGATTATTAATAATAAGTCCCTAAATTAAATATAGATAAAAAAGAGGTAAATGAGGCAATGACAATACTTCAAAATCAGCTTAAGATGACACAGCAGTAATTATACTACACATACTTCTGCTTTGATGCGAGCCATTAATTATAAAATATTGAGGTTGCATCATTATTTAAGTGTATCTGGTACCTGGGTGTGTGCTTCCCTCCTTCTTTCCTTGAAGCTAAGTGCAGAAGCCTTGTTGTCTCCACTATCATCTTCATCTTCTGTAAAATACAGATTAACACCCTTTGTTGCCAAGTTTTTCTTCAAAACAGTTTTATATATATAAAGGTATATATGTAAAGATTTCGAATACAGAATGAGAACAAGAACCAAATACAGTAAACCGGTGCCAGATTATTGAACATATCAGTTTATTGAAGTGCTGGATTAGTGAGATTCTACTGTATTTAGCAAATAGGTATATAATAGACCATATAATTATTGGCATGCCCAATGCAGTTTTCTTCAGAACTTTAACTGCTTGGCATCCTTTTTACACATATAACAAAAGATTTATAACAGAAACTAACGCCAATGGATGCATATGGGTTAATAAACAGTTAATTAACATAATAGGGTCCCATAGTCACATAAGGGGCCCTAAAACATATATTAGAAACAAACTTTTCTTTCTTCAGGTATTAAAGGGATGAAGACATATACTCCCCCAGTCCTTAAGTTATCCAATGAGATGACGGTAAATTTGCTTAACATAAGGTGCGTTCGTTTAGCTTATGAGGGCATTGGTGGCATTGTCATTAATGGCTCTTTTGTTACAATGTTCGTAATGCTCAAAAACATTATTTTTGCCACTTTTGCCCACACCCTGTTCGAACGCTCAACTGAGCATAAGACCTAAAATCGCATGATTATGCTGTCAAATACATAGCTGTCTAATAATGATCACAAACAACCATGCTCAGGACGTGGGTAAAAAATTCCTCTTTTTTAGCTTTCCTAACGCTGCACAATAAGAGGCATGAATGACATTTTCTCCCACAGATTCCCAATTTGAACGCTAAAAACGCTCAGAAGTGATCTATTCGAACGCACTATTAGCTAGGTTAAAGGTAAATAATTATCTCATGTATGGTGACTGGTTGGTATCACCAATGCTAGATTTATTGGTTATAAGCAGCAGTACGAAAGTACACATTGCGCATTCACACAGATTAGAGGTTTCAATACCTGATTCAAAATGTTACACACTTATCTCATGGAAACATTAATGTTTAAATTAGTCAACATATTTTATTGGAACTAAACACATCAGCTGTGGCGAGAAATGAACATGTCTAGCCAATTGTTACCCTCCCTTACCATCAGACTCATTAGTTGCTCTAATCTTCTCACTTGATGACAAAATGTAATACTTATATATTCTAATCTAAGGTTTATTATATCAACTTATATTACATCAATATAACGTGTAGTTAGGTACAAGTTAGGCTTTAATTACCTGAGTTATGGTTTGAAGACGACGGTGTTTGATGTATGTTATGAATTGATCCACTGCTGCCACAACGAGGATACATTTTCGATAGTTTTAGGAAAACAACACGTGTTAAATGCAATGCTATAAATTCTAACTTATTTACTTCCTTTCCTGTACAAACCAAAACTTTGATTTGATACTAATTATTACTAATGCACTTTATATTGCAATGATAGGAGGAAAGCAACATAAGGTTTACGAAATAAATTCATTTTCGATTACAAATAGAAACAAAAATAATTAGAAAAACACAAATTACGCAACATCAACAAAATATTTAACTTATAATCTGTGAACCAAAGAGAATAATAATATAACACTTCGTTTTAAGAGACGCGACCTACTTACATAGAAGTTAGAACCCACTTTTCATTCAGTTTACGCTCGAAAGCTATACCACCCTGACTAAAAATAATTATTGGCCACCTAAGGTGCGTCCGAATGTCCTCAAGTGGCGTTCGAATTGGAAATGTGTGGGTGATGTCGTTTAGGGCTCCTTTTGTTCAGCGTTCGCAAAGCTAAAAATGAGTTAATTTTTTTTTTGCCACTAGCAATTTTTGACCCAAATTCGGAGCATAGTTGTTTGTGATTGTGATCGATTTGACAACTCTGTTGGACAGCAAAATCAATCGATTTTAGGTCATAAGCTTGGTTAAATTAATATAAAAGATTATTTATTTACTTCGTTTTGAATAATTTTCTATCAGCACAAGTCAACGCGAATGACTTCGCCGCGAGTGACCTTCAGGGGTGTGTTCGGCCCGACCACACACCACTCCTAAATCAGCACGTGTGTACACACGCATTCAGCCCGCCGCGTTAACCAGTGCACAACCCAAAGGGACAATACAAAAATTATAACCAAGTGAACAATCGCCTTCAGCTCCATCAGCACGTCGACCAAGGCAGCACGCCTCCAACGAGGACTTACGGTCACCAGCTCTCACCAGACCCAGAGCTCCTCGACACAGGTATTTATCCTCTTATTCCCTACCGATGTATAGTTAGCAGGAAACTGCGAAACTATCTATCTTAATACCAAAATGTCATATACGCAATTGCTATAATATATGAGTAAATTTAAAAACTTAGTATATCAATCAGTAAACATTAATAAAATACAGTACCTAAGTACATACAAATATAAAATTAATCACCACGGAAAAAAAAACACTACATATCACCTCCCTTGACGGTCGATGAGCACGTTTAGTGTATCGAGCTGTCAAATTGACTTGGCTTTTGACTAAGCTACAGTGCCACAAACTTATCTGGACCGGTGGCCAGAAGAGGAACTAACGACGCCATATTGAAGTGTCAATCTGTCTGCCATTCGTTGACATATCCGCCATTGCTTGTTTGCCCCGTGTGTTTATTATTCGTTTAGTGTTTAAAACCTTGTGAAAAATGCCGAAAGCTTTAAAAAGTGATGCCAGGAACGTCATATTACAAGTCTTAGCTTTTATGAAGGAAGAAAAGCGCCTTAAGACACCGGTAATACCTTTCGAAAAACTGTATGAGCGCGTAGCTGCCGCCACAGGTTAGTGTTGTCAGCTTTTGAAAATAAATTCCACGAAAACATTATTTCGGTTATTTTAATAGAATAGATTTTTAATTTTTTGTTACTTTTGTTTTAGGTGTTACGGAGCGATTCGTTAGGAAACTTGTGACGGAAAAAGAACAGGCAAATGAAGCTGGCACAAAAGTTTCCACGCCGGGTAAAAAAAGGAATAGGACGAAAGGTAAAATTGAAGTGGATGATTTCGATCTCGGTGTCATAAGAAGAAAAATTCATGAATTTTACACTATGCGGAAAGAAATTCCCACAATACCAAAGTTGTTAGATGTGCTCCAAGAAGACATTGATTTCAAAGGGAGTCGAGAAACTCTTCGGAAAATACTCCATAAAATTGGATTTCGTTACAAGAAATCAAAATCGAACAGAAAGGTTTTGATAGAACGAAATGATATTTCAGCATGGAGAGCAAATTATCTTCAAAAAATTAAAGAGAATGAACGAGGTGAACAAAAACAAGTCATATTTTTGGACGAGACCTATATTCACGCATCTCATACAGCTGGACGCTGTTGGCAAAGTGATGATGTTGATGGTGTGCTTAACCCAGTTTCTAAAGGAAACAGATGGATAATTGTTCATGCGGGAGGACAAGCAGGGTTTATGGAGAATGCTTTATTGGTGTTCCAATCGAATACGAAAAGTGGCGATTATCATGATGAAATGAATAGTAAGAATTTCAAAAAATGGGTGACTGATAAACTTCTGCCCAATTTACATCAGTCAACACTGATTATAATGGATAATGCCCCTTATCATAGCATTTGCATAAATAGAACTCCCAATGGAAATCATAAAAAGGCTGAGATGCAAAAGTGGCTGACGGAAAATAATATAGAATTTAACGAACAGTTTACAAAACCGCAGCTCTACGAACTCATTAAAAGACATAAACCAAAACCTGTATATGAAATAGACGAACTGTTGAAAACACATGGACATAGCGTGTTAAGATTACCGCCTTACCATTGCGACTTAAATGCAATCGAAATGATTTGGAGCTCGATGAAACGAAACGTAGCTAATCAGAACATTGGTAAATCCAATTCTGAAATGCCTACCTTGATTGCAGAAGCATTCAATAAGATAACAGTAGATGAATGGCAAAAGCATTGCAATCACGTGAAAAAACTAGAAAACGACTATAGCAAAGGGGATGCATACTTAGACGAGCCTTTCCTCATTAATTTGGACAGTGAAAGTGAAAGTAGTGACTGTGATGATGAAGTGAGTGCTGATGAATCAAATAACCCTGGTGGCTCAGGAATACCTGGAGTATTCCCGTTGGAGAACACTCGCCATACATATGTAATTGATCATAACTATTGCGTTAAAATATAAATATTTTCGAAGAATATATTTGTTTTGTTTTTAAGTAGATACCTAATTAACATTTTACCAACGTTCCTTTAAGTTGCCAGCTGATACATGGGTAGTGTGTGCATAATAGGGTATTTTACACCATGCAAGAAAAATATAAAATTAATGTTTAAGGCAGATTTCGTAAAAAGTGTTCTAAGAAAGTAACGCCATGAGACGTCACGAGCCGTTTTCACAAGGAAAATGAAAAACATAAAATCAAATTTTAAGTTTTTTTTTTCACTGAAATAAAAATTCTGCTGGTTCATTATGACCTACCTTAGGATTGATTTAAAACAGTCTAAAAAAATGCTAAAATACCTTATCATACATTTCTAACTCAAAAAAAGGAGGCTATTAATTTAATTCGAATTAACCTATGTATTATTATTAGAACTGCAATCACGGAATCTTGGTTAATATTTTGTTTACCACTTTATTGTAAAATTTATTTTTCTGGCAAAACCGAATGCGATAACAGCGACTCTCTCACCGGTCCAGATAAGTTTGTGGCACTGTATCAGAAACTGACACAAAATTTGACAGACCTGTCATCATTACGATCTTGACGTAGGCGAAGATCTTATTGTCTATGCTGTGCCCTAGCATATTACGCTATTTCACATATCTATCCTTATACCAAAATGTCTTATAATAATGTACATGGTCAAACGAAATTGCTATAATAGTTTTTATATGAGTACATTTATATACTCCGTATATCAATCAGTAAACATTAAAAACAAAACACAGGACTTACGTACATACAAATATAAAAGGTGATTAATCACCATGGAAAAACTATTATAACATTTCATCACCCTTGACGGTCGCGGAGCAGTGTGGTGTATCGAGCTGTCAAATTGACTTGGCTTTTGACTAAGCTGTCAGAAACTGACACAAACTTTGACAGAACTGTCATCGTTACGATCATGACATACCTAGGCAGAGATCTTATTATTTTGTCTATGCTGTGCCCAAGCATATTATGACGGTTTTTCACCCGCTTGGTGATCGATGATGATGATGATGAAAGTTTTCTATGTGTTAATCCAGCGTCTCATCTACCTCCATATCAAATTTCATCAAAATTGTCCCCGCTGTTTGTGCGTGAAAGAGTAACAAAGATCCGCACATCCATACATCCATACTAACAAACTTTCGCGTTATAATATTATTATGATTGGTAGATATATTACAAGGACACCTACATAAAAGAATACAAGAGCAAGGAACACATTGCATTGTACAGTGAAATCCAATATTCTCCCACATATTGCGTATATTGGTGATTATCATAACATTTAAAGAATCTTTCTACTTCTTTAGTCAAAACCGCTAAGCATAAGAATGGGAACAGTATATAGGTATCTGTAAAACGAAGTGATTATATTCTCTTTGCATGTACGAGATGAAGGATATTGTGTACTGTGTCAGAGAAATAGTTATTTTGGCGTTAAAGCACGGTGTGGGCAAAAGTGGCAAAATTAACGTTTTTAAGCTTTACCAACACTTCAACAATAGCACCTTCAATGACAACACCACCAATGCCCTCATTGCTAATCGAACGCACCTCTGAACTAGTAAATAACGGGAAGCAGAAATGTACGATCACTGTAATGCTCAGCCAACTATTGCACAACCCGTATTGTACAGCCCGTATTTAGTGTACATAGCCTCAAAATATTTAGCTGTGCAATACAAACCAGCCTGAGCAAAAACGGTACGGGGTGACAATGTACGTCAACTGGAGAGATATACACAAATATGACAAAATCGCGTAGTCAATTTAAAAATAAGTTAATATGGTGCCAGAATAATGAAGAAAAAATTAGAATGGACATACTAGCTTCTTTATAGAAGTAACAAAATTTTAATAAATTTTTGGAATGCAATTCGACAAAGAATCTAAATCAAAAAAGGCTGATTTATTCTCGAATAGATTTAAAGTCCAACCGGAATTGGAAGTGAATACTTTGGAGGCATCATCCCATATCTCTGGTGTTAATAATGTAGTATCTGGACATTTTTTTAAATAGATGTATATGTGACGAACCAGAGTTGATTTCTGTGTTATAGTAATGTTGTCATACTATCTTATCTCATTTGATAAAAAATATACTTCGAGTAAAGTAAAAATCCAAAATTTATAACAATATTATGAAAGACTTCGTAATAATAGTAAATTTTTATGGAAGAGTTCACATAAACATGATTCGGTTAGTCACAAAGGAAATGTCTAAATATGAGTTAAATAAGATAATTTGTATTTATTAATTACTTATTAACTTCATACGTATAAAATAGAACATTAAATCATAAATACATCTTATTGCGTAGCAGTCATATTTCTTTAAGAGTTCGTCACAGTAGCAACTTTTGGCTATTAAAACATTACATTACTGAAAGTATAATTCACTGAAAGTGGAAGCACTTTCAGTGAAATTTGACTTCAGAGATTACAAAAAATGTAAACATACAACATGAGTGTGACATACCTACAACTACATAAATATTAATAAATATAAAAAAGGGGTTTTTTAACAAGAACTTTGTTTTTCAATTGGGGCAGCACCAAGAACATGACAGTTTTAACATTTAGTTTTTTGACGTATCATGCTTTAGCAATTGTTACAATGAATTCAATTCTGTTAAAATTACATTTGGTAAAATTCGTGATATTTCCGGACAACGTAATCGTCCTTCTGACAACTCAATTTTGGCCTATTATTGATTACGTGGATATCACTGGCATGTGGTTTAAACAGGACGGTGCCACATGTCAAACAGCAATGAAACGATCAATTTATTGCAAACCAAATTTCCTGATCGCATAATTTAATAGCACAGCCATGGTATGATTTCATTCAGAAATGTTTATGTCATGTTTAAGAACTGCACGGAACTTGCATGGTTTTTACGAAGCTTATAGTAAGGCCCCAGGGCAGGCCTGCTTTAACCCTTAATAGGGCAGAGGTAAAAAATATTAAAAAACCAGGGTTTCTTTTATTGTTTTAGAAACCTTTCAAACATTTTTCATGAAAATCTAAAAATCTATAATCACAAATACGCGAAATTTGGTTGGTAATCATTTTACCACTGCTCGGTCACGGCTGCATACAGGTGGTAACTATTTGGACTTAGTATGTTAAGGTACTAGAAGAGGTGCTGCTACAGCCCATAGCCTTTCTTTCTTCAAGAGCAATATAAAAGCTTATGAATCATGTTGTGGCACATAAAGCTACTTTGTACTCTTTTACTTTATTCCACTTGTTTTCTGTAGTCGCGTTTGGTTCAGATATAAAGCGACAGAAATAAAATCCCTATAATATTCATTTCAGGTGCTTACTTCACTCACCGACTCTTCAATCACTGATTAAACGCTTTTTAGATATCCTACCGAAACACGTGGTGGAGGACAGTCTTGAAAATTATCTAATCCTTACGTCCCCGACTCAGAATCATAACTGAATATTTTCAAATGCCTCTTGAAACCCCATCGTCGTAATCCAGTACGCAATCCCCCAAAAGTGGTACATCTGAAAAATTTTCGGTGCTACTTTCAATAGCGGATAGATCATCTTCTAGAATACTGGCGATAAGACTATCAGTTACATTATTTTTCTTCATCATTCTTCTAAAATAATAAGTTCGCTAATGGGTTAGTGTAACAATATTACCACCAAATACTACCAAGTTGATCTAACCAGGCAATGGTAAGGGTATTATATTCATTATTATATTACCACCGAGTTTACGACGATTTTCCAATAAGTACAAGTTTCATTTTAAAACTAGTCCTACGAGACATGCAGGGGTATATAATCAATTATCCTACCAAATATCATAAAACCACTTACTGGAATCTTGTTAAAACAAAGTTTTAATTTGTTTGCGCAAAACATCTAAATATTTAGCAGATTGTTCGGTTTTTTTTTCAAATGAGGGTAGTTCACAAACCTTTGCAGTTAGTGTAATTGCTAGTACTAACATAAGTTAAGGTTCTATCTGCACATTATTTATATTGAATGAAAGAGCAGGTGTCTCGCTTCACTCGCTCGGCATGCACGTAGTTTTGTCGCAGTTAAAGCCTAACCTAATATAAGGTTGGAGCCACAGGACCCATACAGAGGGGGGCCGGCGCTCAACGACTCCTTGAAGCGATCCGGCTTGTACTTGAAGAGTGGTTGGGAAGAATGCATGGTGGATTCTCTTTCCGGCTAACACAGATTCTCTTAGGACATAATTATTTTGGAGATACCTTTGTAACGTCGCACGGAGAGAGCCCACCCCGGCCATCAGTGCGGCCATGTCGTAGACACCGCCCAGCATGCGCTGGAGTTATGCCCAAGAGGAGCGGGATCAGGGTATAAACCTTTCTCTGCGTTAAAAAAAAGGGTTGGAGACACAATTATTCATTACTTTGTTTTTAATCAGAGTAAATCCACACTTTTTTACTTGCATAACTAATTTTATACACTGTGAGTATATACAATTGTATATGCAACTCGTTTTGAGATTGAACAAAAAATTGTAGGCTCCCCATCTACAAACATGAATAAAAAAATGAGTTTTCAAGTATACGCATCGTCAGAATATTTGAGAAAAAAGTAAATTATTCAAAAACACTTTTGAAATGATTAGCAAACCATATGGCTTGGTAAAAATATTAACAAGTTAATGTAATAATAAAAAAAATGTTATTTTTTAATAAAAATTAGTTGATTTGAAGTGCGAAAAAGGTTTTTTTTATACATTTGATAAGTGATGTAAATATAAAAAAATTCTTGTGTGAAACAATAGGAACCGTATAAAATGTAAAATTTGAAAAATTATTGTTATATAACATAGTTGTACAAAACTATTATTAAATATAATAAATATAAAATTAACCGTTTGTCAGTTGTCAAGTTGTTAATTGTAAATTTGTGTAATTATCATTTAATCTGAAATCTGAAAATCGCTAAATCTTTTTTTTTAATTATGATGTTAATCATTTAACAATTCATAAGTTTGGGAAATGTTGGTTGTGAAGTGAAAGTTTATAATTTAAGTGTCGAACAGACGGTATAGTGTCTGTATATTGTGTACATGCAAAAAATCATGTTTTCATTCAAAACATTTAATAAATATTTACTAAAACCTTTAGCACAAAACGTAATCTAACTTCTGTTGTCTTTCTTGTGTCCACAATTCCACATACGGCCATTTAGGTAAATAGCCGCATTCGGCCTATGACTATATATCATTTGCTCGTATATAATTGCCTCTGTGCTAAATTTGGTGATTCTATTATAAAGTGCAAAATAGATTAGCTTATCCGCTGTAAGCGAACAAAAATTATTTAGTTATACCTCCGAAGCACAGTAACGTTTTAACCCGTTGAATGGCGATTTGCCATATTTGGCCAATAATACAATAGATTTCGAAGAAATTTACCTATTTTTCCAGGAACTGCAACGTGTGAGGTTAAGTAGGTATAATATTTCTGATTTGGCGGTAATGGCGGGACTATCGTAAATATACTATGATTTTCATCTAGATTTTTCTTTGTTTCTCAGTTAGACTATAACAACACTACAGCACTCGTGAGGAAGTCCAGGTATTTAGGATCATTTTTGCGCAAATATATTCTTTTTTTCTAACTCCAATGATCCGAACAGAGTGGATCACTTTGGCTATAATGTTTTGAATGAGTTTCGATCATCATATTTGATTCAAATGGCGTGAATCACATTCGCATCAAAATAATTTTATTAATATGCCATAGGCGCTGGTATACCTACTGTGCTGTTTTGTGTTTGTTGTGATTATTATGTCGTTGTTGCAAGAACTAAGGGCTAATTACGTAGGTCTACTATATGAAGATCGCCGACGTTGCAGATGCACCGATAATTATTGAACACATTTAATTCGCCGACGCAGCAATGACGTCAATCGGACACTGCGTGTTAAATCTATTTGTAAGAATAAGCATTCCATATTCCTACTTCGAAGCGGAATGGTTATTCATTAGGAAATAATTGTAAATTAGTTTTATTCTTTTTAATTAATTAAATATATTCATTCATTTCGGTTTTTTTTCGATCTTCTAACTGCCGTTAACGTAATTGGCGCAGTCGGTAGGATCCATTTCAACCTGGTAGAAGCCACTGGCCAGGTCCAGGGTACTAAAGTACTGACACTTCCCCAATTTGTCCAAAACATCTGCTATGTTAGGGATAGGATACTTGTCATCAATGGTCTTTTCATTGAGCTTCCTAAAGTCAACTACTAAGCGCCATTTTTGTTTGCCCGAGGCGTCCGTCTTTTTCGGAACTATCCATATTGGTGAGCTCCACGCGGACTCGGAGGGTCGAATAATGCCTTGAGCTAACATTTTATTGATCTGGTCGCTAACCTCTTGTCGATGTACAAAAGGGTACCGATAACTCTTTGTGTGAACCGATATTTCATCGGTTGTTCGGATGTGATGTTTTATTTGGTTCGTGAATGTTAGATTTTCACCTTCAATATAAAAAACATCCGAATATTTCGAGCAAAGAGCTATCAAATTAGCCTTTTCTTCTTCGTTCAAGTGGTCAGTACGTAACCGTGAAGTAACATCTCGTGCGCGGGTCGACGGTAGCTGCGTACGCGTGCACTCGGTATTAAATAATTCCGCGTGAGCTGGCCGATCGAGCGAGAATATTATATCGTTCGGTGTCGGGTTCTCGACTTCTAAATAGCCGCGATTATTAGTGACAGTGGTAACACATTCATGAACTATGCAATTACAAAGGACTTGCTCCGTAATGAAAACATCACCGTCACTAGAATCTACGGGGATGCGAATTACTTTAGAAGTCCCCGCTGGTATAATATCTTCGTACAAGTTCACATTACATGAGTTGTACATCCGAATAGGGTTCACAGCGGTCCGTGTTAAAAGTTGACCTTCTCTCAAATCGATTCGGGCCTCCCAGTTACTAAGCAAATCTAAACCTATGAGCCCGTCGAAATAATCATGAAACCTGTATATAAAAAGTTTAATACTATCAGGTTCACTGAACTCTGCAAAACACGGTAAAGTAATAGAGTAATTATTTTTACTTGTCGCGTGTATGTTGGTTACTTCGAATGGATCAAAATTGAGAGGATATTCTGAAAAATATTTTTTTACGGCCTCGGGGCTAATAAAAGATTGGTTAGCCCCAGTGTCTAAAAGTAGTTTTAATGGGGGGTCTGCAATTTGAATATAAGGCAATTGCCTCTGCGTTTGAAGGTTTAATTCTATGTTGGTTTTGGTGAATTCGAAACCACCTGAAAATCCTCTTCATCATGACTAGTTCCTGCCTGTGGTTGATAATCGTCAGATACTTGGTTGTTAAAAGTCATGTCATGATAAGTCGAGTCACAAGCGAAACCGGTGGCAAAATCACTATAGTTATAATCAGTGTCGTAATTGTACTCCGGTTCGTAGTAATTGTAATACGAGTCATTATGAGCCGCGCATTCATTCATATGCATTTCGCGCGATTTAAAATAATTAGACGGAGGTGGGTTACCATGCTTATTCCAATCATGTCCGGTAAGCATTTTAGTAGGGGGCAGCGGTTTAGGAGTGAAGCGCTGAATTCCGCTCATAGGCTGAGGGCCTTGAGTTTGGGGCGGAACATTTCGGGGTGGTAACCGAAAAACGTTACTACGTGGGTTATAGTTAGGCGGCGGTGCAGCGAACATTCGTTGCGTATTAGTTGGCATACGATATGCGTTTGGCTCAGCAAATTTAAAAGGTTGAGGCGGGGGCCGCATGGGGCGCATGCCTACAGGTGCGGGCCAGGCAGGCATCGGCGCCTGGAAGTTCTGAGGTCGCGGTGGCATATAAGGTATAGCGGGAAGCGCGGATGGGACCTTAGGGGTCTGTGAATTTCTAGAGCCTTCGTTTCGCGATTGTAAGTACATGATGTTAAGCTCTTCTTGGACATATTCAAGCGCCTTCTCGATTGTCGCAGGGCGCATGCATCTAATACGAGAACCTAAAGGTTCTTTAAGACCGCGAACATAAGCCTGCATTGTAACCTTTTTGTATAATTCACGCTTCGCCTCTATAGTAGTGTGTATAGGCTCGTGTAAGCTTACATATGTCATAAGTGTACTGAACAGAGTTTGGCAATGGTCATAAAATTCTTGTGGTGATTTTGTGCCCTGTGCAGCTAAAGAAAGGTCATTGTACAGTGCCGTTTCGTCACGCTGATCCGAAAAGTTATTTATTAACGCAGTTCGGATACCTAGCCAACTCTCTGGTATGCCGTTAGAATTTATAGTACATGCAGCGGTTCCAGTTATTTTATTTAAAATTCCGTTCAACAAACATAAGTTGGAAAATTCACTTCCGGCCGCGTCACTTAGGTACTTAGTCGCTAATGAGTCACAGATTTTGACGAAACGTGTGAGCACGTTAGGGTTGCCATCAAAATCCGGGACAAGGCGGAGGGCCTTGAAGATTGTGTCCGGGTCGTGAGACATGTTTAAAATTGAGTTATCTATTTCTAAATTATCTACAACTATATCTCTATTACTATCTACTGTTCGCTGGCGGGCCTGGCGTGATTCAGGTTCCCGCGAACTAGAGGCTCTGGGATGGTAAATCTTGAAGGTTTAAGATTCAAAAGGAGCAACACACGAGAATAATTCAAGTGTACTTACATATATTTCATCTCTGGTTTTCCTCTATGAATCGATTGCTAGATTCTCCTCTGTCCTGCCGCTGGTCCGTAAGTTCAGATATCCAAAACGGTGCTTGACAGCCACCCGGGAGTTTTATCGTCCTGGTTATCGATGTGAGATGGAGTCCTGACGTGTTCCCGTGGATATCCTACCGACTGCGCCAATTACGTTAACGGCAGTTAGAAGATCGAAAAAAAAACCGAAATGAATGAATATATTTAATTAATTAAAAAGAATAAAACTAATTTACAATTATTTCCTAATGAATAACCATTCCGCTTCGAAGTAGGAATATGGAATGCTTATTCTTACAAATAGATTTAACACGCAGTGTCCGATTGACGTCATTGCTGCGTCGGCGAATTAAATGTGTTCAATAATTATCGGTGCATCTGCAACGTCGGCGATCTTCATATAGTAGACCTACGTAATTGGCTTGTTCTGCATTGTTTAGTATAAGCAACTTAATCTTGGCCATTTTGGGGGTTGGAAACGTTTTGGCATAATAATTGATCAAATATTTACATAATAGACAACAGTGTGACGTCACGAAATGGCAATATAGGTACTATTTTGGGCAAAAACAAATTTCTGTGACATGGGATTTGTATCGTTTTTATGACATATCACGTTTGTACTCGTCAAATGTCTTGGATTGTTAGCTTGAGCACAATTGTAGAGCATTTTAAAGAGGAAACTTGTGTTTGTTAAAGAGGAAAAGATAGTGTGTGAAAGGCAAACGATAAAAAGAAGAGAACCCTACTGGTTTCTCTTCTTGGCACACTAGTATAATGTATCTTGATCTTTCGTTGAGACATGGTTTCACCCGGAGGCAAAATACGAGTAACACGTCATATTATTAATTTTTCTCTAAGAAATAAGCGCGTAATAATTTAAAATGATAAAATCACATGCGTTTTCATCATTGATTTTACCCAAACCGTCATTTTGTGACGTCACAGCTTCCACGGAATAGGAAATTACAACTATACGACTCCACTTAAAAAATGATAATAAGAAGTTTTACAAGGAGCGTTCGGATATCCCCAAGTTGGCTAAAAACACGCTAAACGCTCACAAAGGCGTTCGGAATCTGTGGATGAACATTTCATTTATACTTCCAATACCGTGATAATTAAAACAAAAGATTTATGAATGCAACTGACGTATATTTACGTCTCTGGGACGCAAAGGGTTAATGGCTCTTATTGTTAAGCGTTCGGAAAGCTAAAATAGAGTTATTTTTGGCACTAAAACGTGCAATTTTTTACCCTCGTCCAGAGCATGGTTGTTAGCTATCGTTTTTTGACAACTATCTATGTATTTGACAGCAAAATCATGCGGTTTTAGGTCTTATGCTCGGTTTAGCGTTCGTGTAGGTTGTGGGTAAAAGTGACAAAAAGAACGTTTTTGAGCTATACGAACGCTCTAACAAAAGAGCCAACAATGGCAAAATCACCGCTAATCGAACGCACCTACAGTTGGCAATACTGAATCAACCAACCAAACCAAAAAAAGGCTATTTTTTTGTGAAAGCGTAGCGTATTTGAAACACTAGAAACTACTGCGTCTTAGAAATTTTCTAAAACTTAATATCTTGTACTAAATGTACTAGTATTTCGAAAAAATGTGCATGAACTGTTGATTAGGTGAAATATTTATGTTAAATAATAACTATTCATGTAAAGAAATCATACATAATTACTCAAGTGATTAGGTTCGGATCTAGCCATCCATGGCCACCATTTTAGAATTTGCTCTGTGATCTTCGGAAAGAATTTATTTTTGTTGAGTGAAAAATATGTATGGTTTATGTTGCAAATGCATCTATATGCTGACGGAATTCATGTAATATATGTCTAAAATAAAAGGTCGGTCGATTGTCTTGTGCAAAGAGGATTTTCTTGCTAGAGAATTAAGTGTCCTTACAAACGAGTTTAGTTTTCAGAAATAACTAATCAGTAAGCTGGCTAAGATGGTATCGACGAGGCAGATGAGTAGCGTCGGGGGCGGCAGCGATGGCGGCGGACCATCGGGTTCCGAGCCCGCGGCGGTGCCCCGCGTGACTCGGCACTCGAGCGCGCTCATGCCGGGCAGCTCGTCGCCTCACGCCAGCTCCTCAAAGTGCTCCGCCCTAGTTCCGGCCCCCAAGACCTATTTGACCAACCTTCTTGATTTGCCTGTTGAAGTCATTGAAAAGATATTTTGCTATCTGGGATTCAAAAGCGTCTCACATCTTAGACTGGTTATTATATTTTTCTATATAATCGTTGTTTCCATATGGCACACTAAACATCGCCAATTATTTTAGCTCTGATAATTTATTTAGTAAACAGTTCCTTATTTATGAACTAGCTTTATAATTAACCACATATGTTCACTCTATTCTTTAGGACTTAGGAAAGGAAGTATATTAGATGTATAACTGTAAATTGTAGATTTAACTTATTTTTCTTATGTTATTTGCTATTTAAAGTAATTGTTCAGTGGTATGACTGATGTGTCTGTATCTAATAAGCATGAGTGCCTAACTTTCTATGTAGTATCTACAGCTTTTCAAGGTTCAGAAGTCCATCCATACCTATCTAATTTTGGTCTGTTAAATGTGCACATCATTACTAAAAGCTTGTACCATAACTCTGATTATGTATAATAATCATGATATAGGTCATTAGAACAAAGTTATTACTAAGTTTTTAGTATTACTATATACAAGAATGGGACTATAAATTTTGTTGACATATTCACATGACCCAACCTATTTCAATGTCTGAGGTTAACTTCATCTGTATCTAATTTGTATTCTTCATATGGCTTATCACTAAACAAAATGCCATGCAACCTAATTGTATTGTTTATGTGCAATGCTAGCATAGATTTATATAGTGATGTGGCATTTTAAAGCCCAAGTGGATGCGATACTGGTAATACATTACCAGAATCTGTTATGTTAATCAAGGGTGTGGGTTGTATATTAATGTTATTATTTATGTTGACAGGTAAATCGGCAGTTCAACACCATATGCAGCAGTATTTTGAATTATACATTTCAACGTTTGCAAAACCAGATGCTGCATAGATTCCAGTGTATAAAAGCCAAGATGCCTAGGAGAGAGTCAGCTCGGAGGAGCCACCCCTTGGCTTGTGAGTCAGATATAATAGAAACATTGCATATGAGATTAAGTCTTCTGCAGATGACTTTTGGAAAACATATTGAGAGGAAACATTGCTGTTTTTTCCCAGGAGAGGTAAATATTTATTTTTGAAATTTGTTAAAAGATTTCTACTATGGATATAGTGGAAGTGGGATAGTTATATAACCATATCACAGAAACCCAACATACAAATCATTAGCTCAAAAATGTTGCCTGCTGAATAAATGTTTATAGTCTTATACACTTAGCTAGCATTTCGAGATCACTGTTAGTGCTATATTGGCTTATACTCCTTTCGTAATTCTCTGTAGTTCTCATGGTACCTTTATGAAAAACAAACACTGCACTTACAGCAAGCTTACACGATATTTGCCATAGGTACCTACCGTTTGTAAGGTAAATTGGATCATTGAAATTAATCAATAACAATGTTATTTTCCTCTATAGACTACATTCTAGAAGTGAATGACTTTGTAATTTAGGCATATTTAAGAGTTGGTCGAAACTATGATTAAAATGTATTGGATTCTTATATAATTCCAATTGGAGTGACTAGTGATCATACAATACAGACATCTTAGGAATTGTTACATTACAAGGGTGTATGGTTTATGATACATTTGTTGCTATGCCATAGTTAGATAGAAGATTTTATTGAAGCATATTGTTATGTGTTTTGTTTCGAAAATGTTTTGAAACTGGTAGAGAAAAAAACAAATTATCAGGAGGTATGGACATAAAAGTGATGTAGGTATATACAAATGGTGATAAAGGTCTGGTAAGTGAAATTATTACTGGAGTATATTCTCTCAAGAATTAAACATGTTAGCATAGTGGTGAAAAAAATTTAAAAAAACTAGCAGGTACCTTTGTTGTAAATCCAGAGTTCTGGCTGTAAAGATATGAATCAAGTTACAGGAGTTAGAGGTTGTAAGACTCATCAGAAAAAGTACATCATTAGTAGTGTACAAGGATATTTTTTATTTATTAACTTACATGCTGATAATATTATATTTCCGAAGTTGACATATTATAATAAATTACCAGTTATTAATCAGAAATACGGGATTACTCACGTAATATTTATCGGATAGGTCCGACTATAGTCAGTGCTAGGCGAGACGTCATCGACGCGGGCGTCCCGAACACTCCTTGAAAAGGCCACCTATCCGATAAATATTACGTGAGTAATCCCGTATTTCTAATTAATAATGAGTGAAAACCACGTTAGTTTTTATAACAAAATTACAGGCAGGGCTATTACGTATCTCAGTTGCTAACAAATGTTGATTGAAATCTTGAAAAATGGCGGCTCTAAGTCAGTATTGGCAACTCTCTCAAATTTGTTAGCAACTGAGATACATAATAGCCCAAATGTTGACATTGTCTTGGCCTTCTCTTCCCCATCAGCTTGCCTTCCGGCATAGGCTTCTTACGGCCGGTGCCAATAATCTATCTATCGCCGGTTTACCCTTCTACTCCTGTAATTACTACAGTTTACCTACGATAGATATTTGACACTATTTGTATGGATGTTATGTCAAATTTATATCGGTAGTAAGGAATAAACTGTGGATAATATATAGATTATTGGGATCCTCCTTTAGTGTGCAAGGATTACTGTAGATTAAGAGAACTTAGTGAAATAACTGGGCAAATTTATCTAAACAACTAGTAACTTGATTTCTATGTTTTAAGGTGTTTAATAAAGAGTATATTAATCTAACCATATGCTTAAGAATGTCTCTTTTTAGATTTTAGATGAGGTATACAGTATACTGTCATACCTAAAAACTACAACTAAGCTTGCAAGGCCTTATAAAGTGACTGATGAGTTGTTTGACCTGACAACCATGGCTATGGAGTATTTCAAGGAACACATTGAGCCTAATTTGCCAGAAATCACATATTTTGGCACAGATTTCTTTGACATTACCACAGCATTTTCACGTGAGTCTTACTATTATTAAAGCATTAAATTTTAATTCAATTAGTACTTAAGAATAGGCATTTGCTTCACCATGTCATGGCATACTATACATCCCGATAGTGAAGGGTTTACAGACAGAAGTGGTGAGCTGTGATTTTTAGAGTTCTTCATTGAGAATATTGTCATTAGCAATACAGCATTGACAGCAAGACTTGAAGGGCTTCTGCTAAAACTGGAGTGTGCGGCACACCTTTTTTATCTATTTTGCTAAATGTTTGTCAGTTTTAAATGATGGGGATTTTGTATGATAATAATAATGTTTAATTCCTAAGATATGTTAAGTTTAATTTCTAACCAGTATTTCCCCTAAGCTTAGCTAAATCAATGTAAGCACAAATTAATGTTGAGATCCAAACTAATCATCAACCCATGTCTTGGAGCACAGAGTATGATTGTATTTCAATTAAGCATCAACTGTTATACCTAATAGTGAAACAGTGCATGCAACGCAAATCAAGTGAGTTTTAGTGGCAGGCCTCAGTGTACAAGCAGGTTTTGCTAAGTTAGTCAGCCTATTTTTGTCACAAAACACTTGGGCACTAGCTTGGAAAATGTATAGTAGGGTACCTTGGAACTATTTGCAACCTGGGGCAGGCAAACTTCATACCTATCTACTCCATTTGAACATTCGCGATGTTCCCGAAAATTGTATTCAGTTTGAATAGTTTCTGATTTGTATATTCAACAACTTGAAGTGGTCCCTGGATAACTTTTATCTTTACTATTAAGTACCATGGTAATAATTTTATTCTTGTTTTCTTAAACTATATACACAAACAATCAGATCACAATGGGATTTTCCTGTAAACAATGAATCAATTTATAATCCACAGACCTATTTGACCCATTTGGATCACAATTTATTTTTATTCAATACTAGCTGCGATCCGCGGTTTCATCCGCGTGGTAATTGATGATGAATCATCATAAAATATCTGAGGGCTAATGTAGCATTCTAATGGTGAAACAACTTTTGAAATCAGTCCAGTAGTTTTTGAGTTTATTCATTACAAACATGGCAAAAATACAAATCTTTCCCTTATATAATTAATTCAAATTAAATTTCTTCCTAAAAAAAAAATTCCTAATTAAATCAAATCAAAATGTCTTATTTTCAAAGAAAAGTTCCAAATTATATTAGAAGCTGTTGATATTCCACTGCGGAGCAGATGCTTTTCTGCTACCCTTATCTATTTTGTGCTCTCTTCAATTAGGAGTTCAACTCGTTTCGCCGCCAGAATCTCTGATCACTGAGAATGGTTGCTTCTTCCGTTTCGCCTCTTGGCCATTTACTCCTATTTCGTTCGCCACAGCTAGCCTGTCCTGGTTGTTTATATATCTATTTATATTGGCGTGATGAAGCATCCAAATACTGCCCAGAACAAACGGATTGTTCTGTTATCTTGATTTTCTTACTCGTCTCATCTTGCAAACCCAATTGAACATTTTCATTGTGACACTGATGCTTCGTGAAAAATCAGCCAGGCAGTCGGCATCCATTGTCACCTCTGCGATTATGCTTTAAGAACGGCAAATGGTAGATGTGTGATGTACTCGCCGTTAGAAATAACGCATACTCGTTTCCGACGTTTTAAACATATTTCGCCAGGGTTAGTTTCCGAGATGTAACATGTGTCTCACTCTCTCTATGAACTGTTTGCTATCTGGCGGGATGGATGTACCATGGGTAGGTGGGCTTGGCTGGAGCAGAGTTGGTTTACCCCCTCTTCCCTTTTGAGGTATTTTCTATTGCAAAATGATGTGAGCCAACTTTACTTTTGCATTTGAGCTGTACTTTCTAATTTTGTTACGGTATCGATCTTCTGGCGATGTTCAGGAAAACAGCATAATTATGCATATGATGTTGAGAGCATGTAACTATGAGGTTCTTTCCGATACAAAAGTTAATTAACCTATTACCAAATATTTGTTACAACCATATTTATATTTACTAGTATACGGTTTTAGTACGAGATGTCATATGAAATGATATTACACATTACAAGGTCGCTTGTGAAAACTTCAACGTCTTCTTCTATAATTCGTTCGTAAAAATCACGGACTTATTTATGAAAATACGCAAAACATGTTCCAGAGATTAGAACAGCTGCCATATTATGTAAGAGAGGGGCAGGAGCGTAACACGCGCAAAGCCGTCACCGCCACAGGAGCGTAACAAGTCCTGAGGCGTCTGTCAGGCGACTCCGAACGTTATTTTCGTATATATGCGACATCGAAAATTTTCTGAAACTGTTTTTGGTAATCCATGCAGCAATACTAAGTATACTACTACTAATAAAAGATTTATATAAAAATATCCGGGTTTCTTATACAGGTCTGCTAATTTTTAAAATTTTCTCAAATGCGCTATAAAGTCTATGTACATTTTCAATATCAGAAGTATATAATACAGACTGCCTTTTTCGACACAGCAGAAATAGCCTCCCACGCAGTTACTACACTTTTGACCGTTACTATATACACACCTAGTCGGGTTCAGAATCATATACTGAATTGATGATTTTTTATTGTATGGGCCGTATTGCTATGATACTTGGTTTTGGTCGTGGGCACTCGTAGTATTTCTCTAAGATCACTAGAACGTCTAAGGTTAGAACATTCAACTTGTCACAATCCACTATCAATGGTAGAGATGGGTCTGAGGTAGACCTTGTTATTGTATGGGGTACATCCTGTGGCTTTAGCCCTGACCGGCCTAGTCTCATTATCAGTTTGGCAACATTTTCTTCAACATTCACGATTTCTGTCTTTGCCATTATGCAATACTTATTTAGTTATCTTTTATTTTGTATTAATTGTGAATACTGAAACAGCGGAATAATCATATCCTGGTGTTCTTAGTGTTATCAGTGTTTCTACGAGAGCATAACAAAGGCATTATAATGTAACCGAGTCAGTATAATTTATTTGCGGCATTATGAAACGCAACGTACATACAAATAGTCTATATATATAAAAATGAACCCTTATTTCTCCTGGTCGCGTTACAACTTGACAACCGATGGAACAATCTCGATAATTCTTTTTTTGTTGTGTTAATTATTGTCAGGAAGAAAAAAATATGGGAGGTTATGGCGAGGCCGAAGGCTGAACCTACTACGAAAAGTCGCGGGCAATCGCTAGTACCTCATAAAATATAAATAAAATTACTTTTATTCATCGTTTTCGGCGTTCCCAGTCTCATTCAGTGTTTCAGCGATGATAGCCTTGGACTTTTTTTTTTTTTAATCAATGAAAAAAGGGCTTTGTCGCCATTGCGAACATGCCGCCCTGGTTCTAATACAATTGAGGTAGTATACTTACATTAATTAATTACGCTTATCTACTAATAAGTACAATCTTCTAGCGTCATCTGAAACTGGATCTGCCAGTGTACTGTTGCATCTACCTATATCTGACAGACAACAAAAGTTTCTCATACTAGCATTCCGGGCACATTCCATCAATACGTGGTATACGTCGTCAATACGTCCACATGTCTCACAATTTGGCGATATTGTTTTGCGCATCAAATAGGCAAATTTATTACATGGAATGTGACCGGACCTTAATCTTAAAGCTATTACAGTTTCCTTTCTGCTTAAGATTGTGTTGTCTATCCACGGATAATTCAATGGATGTGATTGGATCGTACGGTACCATATTCCTTTTTCTTTTGACCTCTCGTCGAAGTACTCCTTCCAGAGGTTATAACAATCTTTTTTAACAATAGGTCGGTAGTTTGAAAATGAGGGTGTAATATTAAGAGGTATACCGTCATTGACAGCTTCTTTGGCTAATTTATCTACTCGTTCATTGCCTGTAAGACCAACATGGGACGGAATCCATTGTAAAATGATGTTTTTATGTACAGACTGGAACTGTAAAATTATTTTGATTATTGAGTAGGCTACGGGTGAACCTCGAAAGGTCGAGGTGCAGCGAACCAGGTGTTGTAAGGAGCTCCTTGAGTCTGTTAAAATAATCACATCACTATAATTGGAGCTTTCGCTAAAGGCATAGTGATGAAATCCACAGTATAGTGGTAGGCACTTCTGGTGGCTAGCTACCAGGCTGCCTTCCTACCTCCTCTACCTAAGTTTGAAAATATGTATGTCGCTAAGTACTGAACAGTGTGTTCCAGCAGCTGTCCTTGAGCCATCCACTGTTCTAGGTGATGATGAATATCACCGGTATCACAGCACCAGTAAAAAAGACTTGATAATGTTGATGGATTATTTAGAAAGGATACTAAAATGCATAGTTTACTCACAATAAGGCTATGTACGTTGTCCTATTCACCACAGAACTGATAACTGAACCTGAATTTATTGCCACGTCGTATCCGCAAAGCTAATCTCTGCTGGTTGCAACTGTCTTTAATTCTGCTGATAACTAACAATGTACGCAGTTTTAGTAGTTATAAATTCATCAAAACATTTCGCGTACGTAATACCCAATATAGAGTTCGCTCGTTATTGTAATTATTAAGTTCAATTCCACCGGAGCGCACAAAGCCGAGCTTGCCTGATAGTTCTAAACTATTCATAAATGTTTAAGCAATGATAGCTCGGGAGGTAATGACGGTCGTAGCCATTCAGGCGGCCCCTAGATCGATCGATCGCTTGAGCTATCAGCGAAGGAAACAGCGTGCCCTTGTGCCTGCAAAGACTGAAATTCTGTCACGGAACTCCAATTTTGGCGTGTTCGGACAGCTGCCCTTAAAAGCCGGTTGCTATTCTAGGTCTAGTGTGATACTACCCTCGGCCGCAAAATCACTAACCATCCATTTAGTTAAGTGATCGTCAGAGGCCTATCAAACAGTACTTCACTCTGCTCTGCGAACCAGTACTTCACAACCACTTGACTTGATCTCAGAAACCACTTGACTCTTAATTGAAATTCCTCTTTAAAGTCGCCTAATGCGTGTACCAAATTTTATAAAAGTCGGTCGGTAAATAGCGCCGCAGCAAACTTCCTCCTTTATTAGAAAAAGTACCACCCACTCAAAATCACTGATGATTTTTATACATTATAATAGTTGAAAATGCATACCAAGTTTTGTCAAGATTGGATGAAAAATGCGACCTGTGCATGGCGACGTATACAAGCTAACAAACAGACGGACATATTGCAGTCAATTAGGCCAATTAAAGCAGAGACGGTTTCGCTCGCTCGGTCAAATAAAGAAGGACTGCTGCGACAACTACTTGGATGCAGGACTGCTAGTCACTTTTAACTGAGTGGGGTACCATTTTTATTCTGTGTGCGATAAGTCCTGCACTGACGGCTCGCTTGGGGTGTATTGTGAATCGTTGGGTGAATTCAACATTGGGTTCCGTGATTCGAAAGGTGTTAAATCGTTGCGTGCGTGCGGGTATTCGCCACGCGGGGTTGACCACTAGTCTATCCGCTAGCCTTCAATGGCCCTTACTCTGTGTGGAAGTTCGATGTGTGGGGTCGTAATGGGCTTAAAATGGTTCCATTGCAGCGGGCGAGAGCAGTAAGTCGTACATTTGCTTGGACTCCCCTCCGCCCAGCGGGTTCGAATCATCGTCGTCGCAAGCCGCGGCTGGCGTGTCGACGGAGCGTCGCGTCTCCTCACTTAATATGTACATGGAGGAGAGCTTACCGCCGTCGCCGCCGCCGCCTCAGAGCAATATGGTGCTGAGAAAACGGATACACCGCATTAAGCAGGGGATGAAGAAGTAAGTTATAGTAGAACCATTTAATACGTTAAATCCGTCTGCACTAAATTCACAAACCCTTAAGTAATCACTTGGGCATGTTTTGGTCTTGATGTGAAGACTGTTCTAGTATAAACAAGTTTGGATTTCAGCACTTTATTGATGCAATTATATAACCAAGTCAATAAGTTGTTTTGTGTAACCAAACAATGGTGATACAATTAAGTTACAGTAAGCTATTGGTAGCAATCCCGAAAAAACATTAAATTGTTGAAGAACATCTACCACCACGCGTCTACCAGCTTACACTTCCATAATTTAATGAAATGTATGTTGTCAATATCTCCATATTTTATCAACACTTTGAAAAAGCAGATACACAAATGACCTTTACTAAATCTCCTATAATTACTTAGCTATTTAAATAGTACTCCATCGGTCAGCTAATACATCTTCCTCATAAGGTGTGGTGACGCCTCTATGAGTGAGGATTATATCAATTTAAATGCCAGGGGTAACCACTGCTGGTGAACTTCTGAAGAGCACAGGTGTTCTGTTCTGGTAGGTGGCTTCTCAGCTGCTCTTGTTTGTATACTCCGCCGGTCGTAGTGGCCAGGTCTTGCTTTAAGGAAGACCCTTTTTTTCTTAAAACTCAGTGTTTATCCAAGCATCATGCTACCGTCAGGTACAACGACCAACTATCGGCGTTACGCAGCGACCTGCGCAGCTGCAAACGCAAGACTGCGTTGCAACAGAAACAAATCGCTGAGCAACAGAAACAGATTGCTGAGCAACAGAAGCAGACCCTCGAATACGCCAACCGTTTGGATGATTATGATAAGAAAAATGAGGAGACCAGCCGGAAATTTCAAACTTTACTTCAGGTAAAGTCATTTCACACATTTGTATGGTTATTTTTTGTAAAAATCTTTGTTTTTAAGACATGGCATACTGTATAAATTAACACACAATAACTGTCCAAAAATTGTTAATCCAACTTCCATGCTACATTTATACCTGAAACGATAATACCATACACATTCCAATATATCATACACATACGAGAACATCTTTGTACAATTATTGAGCTCAAAAAGTTTCAACTGATAGTTGATCATTTATATATGAGGATTACAGAATGATACTGTAAAAACTTATGTGTTCAAATAATAATAAAAGTTAAAATATAGTCGTCGACTTCAGAACCTCCTCTGTTACAAACAAAGGCGACATATTACAAAGAAGAAATATATCTACATAAATCACGTGCTCTAAAATATGTAGTGTGCGCATTTATTATTCGATGATTTAGGATAAGCCATTTAAAATACGGTAAGCGCCGTCAACGCTCACAACAGTCGCGCCCTGGTTTGCCGTTCCCGGTTCCAATGATTTTAATACTCAACCCGAATGGAACATTCACGCGGTAGCGAAATGCGAGCGAATATTTCTGTTCTGTCAAAAATCGAAGGAATCCTATAGTTATTTGATATTTTGACAGTGACAGCTTCCAACGACCGCAAAAACTTACTTCCTTCTGCGAGCATTGTCGCGACGTGAGCGTTATCGGTGACGTATTGAGCTCGCTCACGATGTGAGTGGGCTTGTAAGGGAACGGGTGTGCGAACGACGCGATTGATTTCGGCTCATAAAGGAACACGAACTTAGTGCATGTATGTCACGTTGACAGGCGACGCGTTATGACTAGATGCGACAATAACTACATAAGCTAACGCTTACTTAACATAAGGTAAAGTGTATGCCTGATGGTAAGCACCACGCATACCCATGACAGTTCCAGAGCCACTTGGAGCTTTAAGGCGCAGTTTTCGCTTCTCACATCGAGACATTCTTATGTGAGTCTCATTCGTCTTGTTAATTTCACTTTTTACAGTGTCCTTCAAATCTGAAAGTGAAATTGAACACAGTGATGCTTGCATACTACTACTTCGATCCAAATTATAAAAGACTGTGGTACATTAATAAATATCGTGTACTCCCAAAATTGTTAAAAATAAATGGTTGTCTGTAAAGTCGGTTTACGGACGATAATTTTACGTGATAACGTCATAAGACAAGCCGAACGCTTAGGCCGATCATACCTCTCTATCGCTTGTTTCGCGCTCTCGCTTGCTCACTCGGCTCAGACGGAACGTGACAATGAGTCGTACCTTTTCGTGCGTGCAGCCGGCGTTCATTGATTTATAAGACGTTATCACGTCAAAAAAGTGCTGAATATTACGTACATGTAATTTTATTGCTGATCTAAAAGAGCGGATTGACGAGCCTTTTGTCCGAGCAAGTTGAAGAATTTTCATTTGTCTTATGCAAACGGTATGATACGATATTTATTCGAAATTTAATCGTAGGAGTACAGTAGAGTAAAGGCGTAATCTAAACACACCACGTCGAGAATAGAAATATAAATACTTGGCTAGAATATCATATTGTATACTGTTTAATATATTAAGTAAATGATTTGTTGTTCCAGGAGCTAAACAAGTGTAAGACAGAGCTGCAGTACTGGCGGTCGCGGTCCCCAGCCGTGCCGCCGCTCTGCGCTGAGTGTGGTGCCTCGCTTCGGTTGTCGCCCTCGGCTATGGCACAGGTTAACAACACATCTTATGTCACTTAACTACAGTACCTCGATTATCCGAACGAGGACTCGGTTAACCTGCACACTCAATTATCCGAACGTTGCTACCAAAGATACATTGTCGCTTGTCGCCGTGCACGGCAGTGACATTTAAAGCGTCCTTAGTTCCTCTTACGAAAATTATCACGCAATGTTAAAAAATATAATGTATATCTCTCTCAGTATGCAGATAGAAATGCCGAATTATGGCTTTTTCACTTTAGCATGTAATTTTGTTTATCCGTGTCACAATTCGATTCGAACTTTTGTTTATCTGAACTAGTCTCGCTAATTGGTTTGGACAATCGAGGTTCTACTGTACTGAACAAGTCTAAGGGAGTGCTGCAATACTGGCGGTAGCGGTCTCCGATTACGCCACATGTCTATCCTATGTCTATGTTCCCTTAACTTGATGCTGTGTGATTTTAATGTGAAAATTGGCCAGGAAAACACGAATAGATGAACATAATCCATTTCAATCATGATAATCTCATTTCGTTTTGCTGTCGTAATTATTATTATCAAAGCTCATTCCATAGCACACTGAGACTTTATTTTCTTTAAAAGGGCTTCAGTTAAGATGTTTCGTCTCCTTTCCATAAGTCATCACTGGAAATATATTGATTGAACACTTCTAACTCCATTTCTCCTGTGACAGGGAATAATTTTCTACTTATCTGTTACAACATAATTTTTGAATAAAATTAAATGGAATCCATTATAACAGATGGAAAAGTAAGACAATTTGCTTCAAATTTTAAATTAATGCATGTTTGATTTACAAAGGTCTTTTTGTGTTTCAGTGGGGTGCAGGCACGAGTGCGGAAAGTGTGGAGGGCGAGGCGACAGTCAGTGCGGAAGTTGCAGTCCCTAGCAATGCCGTGGCGGATACTGAAGTGCCTCGTGTGGACACCACCAAAATAGACAAGCCTAAACCAGACACGAAGTCTGATTCCAAGTCAAAATCTGACCCTAAAGTAGAAAAAACCAAGTCTGAAATGAAGTGCGACACTAAAACGAAAGAGACGAAAGTGGAAAAGGCGAAAACGGAGTATAAAACCGATTCGGGAGGCGAAGGGTCAGCTTCCACTCCGCCTACCCGACGTCGAGCCTCTGCCGACGCTACTAATGTCACCCCCGATCGCAAGAAACGTCGTCTCACCCGCCCCAGGAAATTGTAAATACTGTGACCTCGGGTTTCTATGATACGATACGATCTAATGGACTGTTTTAGTATTTATCTCAAAATAACAGCAAGAAAAGGTACAAATCAATCCTTATAGGAATCCGGCATAATATCATCATGCGAATTGGTTAAGTCTAGATGGCTGAAACGAATTTGGTGAGTCAATTTATATGGTAACTAAAGCTGGGCCTTGATTTAAGCGAAATTCATTCAGCTCACCTTGATTATCAGTCGTTTTATATGCGTGAGTGAAATCTGTTCTAAATTAATGTAAAGAACTCAAAAGGTCAGCCCCCTGTTTTATCATATGAGGTTTCCATTTATAAAATTATGTGATGATTTCGATTCATACTCATGATAGATCAAAATTGGAGAGGTGAGCATTTTTATGTTATCTATATAAAAATGGTTTACTTTATTAGATAATTTAATTTAACTTTAATTTATATTCTAAGCGTGCATGAAAACATACGGTTTTGAGGTTTGTCTTATGTCGTGGTGTCTATAAACACAATATATGTAGCACCGATTGTTAGTTCGACTTAAAAACAAAACAAAACAATGTTCTAGACTATAGAACATGGCTTATGTGTTTTGTATGCGCTAGAATTTAGAATGTACAAGACAGATAAGCTAACTTTTTTTTCAGGCCCATGCTTGCTATCAAAGCTTCCTATTTCATATTACAAGCATGCCAATTATAGATGAAATGTGAAAGGTGTAATATTTATACACAAATATTGAACTTGCGAATATATTAATATCTAGCTGCCCATAGCGTGCGTTGCAATGACTCTTTGTCTTAATAAGAAGGTACATATATGAAAATACCCCATTTTATTATCCACAATCAGATGAGTGTTAAAATTAGGATTGTAAAAAAGAACTCAGTTCATTTGACTGTTACATTTATTTAAAATCTGTGTTATATTAGTATGTTATGGTTTAAACTAAAGTCATTATTATTATCCTTACCTCTATACCTTTCAGGGCTATTTAACTTCCTGAAAGAGTTCAACTACAATAATAAACCTATGCAAAACATTAAGTATAATAAAACGATAACTGTTTTAGGTTCAAAATCCCTGCTCTGAAACAAGTATCTACTGAACTCATACAAAATAGTCATATATGGATATTCTGAATCTACCACTTCAAGTCTAGTTCACTATTATCATTAATTGCAGATATTTTACTTCAATTATGCAGTATCGTTGTCTCGCCCGAAGATGAGTCCCACCCAACCCAAATATATTTTTAACTAAATGTATTAGCATACCCTATGTGGTAAAATCAGGTTTAGAGTAGCTTTCAACTTAAATAGTAACTTTCATGTGAGCTAACTTTTCTGCATAACAGCTTTCACAAGCCAAAGAAAAAACGCTGGTCGCAAGCGGTCTGATTTTATAATACTAAATACAATTGTTTGTTCGTCTTCTCTGCATTTCTATATCATTATCCGAATACAAATACATATTGCTAAGTTATGTTGGTCTACAAATATTTTAATAAAATATATTTACAATTCAATGTGCACCATACTGTGAAAGAAAACGAGGGAGTGTGACACATGGTGACGACAGCTAATAAGCTATACATATTTAAAACTATATTTCCAATAATTTTCAGACAGAAAATATCATACATTCAAAGAATTATCTGATTAACTTAAAACTGAATGAGTAATCTCATTTCGGATTTTTTAAGAGCTATATCGTCTTGGGGGTGTTAAATGTCAAATAACGGATGTTTCTTGCCCTAGTGATTCTGATCAAAATTTTCCAGATTTTTTATAGGTCTGAACGCGCAGCTCCATTATTTAGCATATAACGCAAATTGGCGATTATTTGATCTGAAAATTTACGACATCGAGGGATTGCACGGATGGATGCCCGCACAGCCTAGTAAATTTGATGGTTTTTATTTACCACGCCCCAAACAGTTTTTGGTAACTATTCTTATATATTAAAATTGGCGAGGGAACCCTTGGAAGTAGCAAGTGAAAATCGCGCTGCGAGTCGATTATTGGTCGGGCCACACCAACGAGAATCGCCGTTGATTATCGCGATGATGGACGTTATAGTAGATCCAACCGTTTATCCTCTTTTTGACAGCACCAATAGAACGTAACATGACGATGTTACGCAAAAGTTAACTTATAAATGCGAGGTTTTAAAAATATGACAACTGCTTAAATTTGCTCCTTGATCCCGTATAATAATCATCTTTCACAAAATGAGTCCATAAGTGCAGTAGTTTTTTTATAAATTCCATAAAATAACAAACGTTTTTAAAAAATTACGTTCTATGGCTATCAACATAGTGATGTTACGAAGTTACGATTGAGATATCGATATTGTTTATGAACTATTTTTACACGGGTGTTTTCCGTTCTCGGCACATAATATCGGATTTATTTTTATGTAAAACCGTTATATTGATGCGCCTCAGGAAAACATACAGCATTATTTGAAGACGTGTTTATCTCCTGGTGTATATCCAAAAAAGAACAAGGTTATGATGACTATGATGATTACAAGTACAAGTCATACTTGACGAAGCTGTTACCGGTTAAATCTGGGATGGCCAGCGAGCAACACGGAAGGGAGTAGGCATACACAGCGTTTCCCCTCTGTCAAAGTACAAGTCCGCATGGACCATGGAGTTTGATAATATACTGTGGGGTGAGGGCGGGGCTAGATTTGTGAATGGTGCTTTATTTTTTATGTGTTAGTGATTTGGTTGTGTGAGTATGATCGGCAATGGATCGGTACAGGTATGTTTTGTATGTAATAGTGCGGCTTTGCGCTAGTGTGCAACTTCCCCTCCCGCAAGAAATGACAGAAAGATTTGAACAATATTTTTTAGCTAAGGCTACTCCCTTCCGTGTTGCTCGCTGGGGATGGCAGACATTAAAGTCTGCCGTTTGGTACCAGAAAATAGTAAAGTTTGAGCAACCCCAATTCCAATTTAAGCAAACGAAATCTAATCTTTTATTTTTATTTATTTATTAATCAAAATCAGATTCATCGTTGCTGTCACTCGAGCTATTGCCGACATTTATAATTAATTGTTGACTCATATAATCTATCGCCACGTGTTTATCCCAATCTGCCATTATAGTTTCTTGTGTTTTTTGAATTACATTTTGCCAGCTTTCCGCAGTTACTTTCACACATGCATTTTTTAATAAATTTACCATTTTGTTTGCCGTGAATGGGGGTTTTGTGTTATTTCTAGCAGCGTGTCCTTTAACTTGAGCCCATATTAATTCAATGGCATTGTATTGACAATGATAGGGTGGAAGTCTAAGAACCCAATGACCATGTTCTGCAGCTATTTCGTCGATCACATATCGTTTTGGGAAGTGTTTTTTTGTTCGTAATATATTTAGTAATTGTACTTTTAGTAAGGAGTTATCAACATTTTCACCATGTCGTTGAAGCCAGTCAATGATTACTTGTTTTTTGTCGGCCTGGGTCGGCATTTTATCAATTTGGCGTGAGTGATAGGATGCGTTATCCATAATAATAACTGACGGTTCTTCCAATGATTGTACCATTTCCTTAAACCAACTTTCGTAAACCTCAGAATTCATTTCTTCGTGGTACTCAACTGTTTTTTTGGATTTAAAGGCCAACAAAGCATCTGGCATGAATCCTTTCACAGACCCTGCATGGCAAATGATTAGACGTTCTCCTTTTCCCATCGGTACTGAGGTAGTGGAAGCAGCGGTGTCATCAGTCCAGCTCTTAGACACTGTGTGGTTCGCATTCAGCCAAGTTTCGTCAGTGAAAACAACATTTGACCAATCTGTAATTTTTTTGGCTTCGCTCAAAAATTCGCAACGAGCAAAAGCTACGTCGCGACGCTCCATCAATATTTTGCGTTTGTCCGATTTTTTATAAGTAAATCCAATTTCATTCAAGACCTTTACCAATGACGATTTTTGACCTCGGAACAAATCACATTCACGCAAAGAAGCAACAAGTTTTTTAAGTGTTGGAACTTCTTTACGTAAGTAATAGTTATATATATGACGGCGTATAGCGTCTGCGTCAAAGTTGTCAACCGAAGTCACACGACGTGGTTGGCGTTTTTTCTTCGGCGTACGAAGCTTATTCTCCTGCATGCCGCTTGTTCCGTAGGCTTCGGTAGTAATTTTTGTAATCGTAGATGCACTAATACCTAACGCGGCCGCAACGCGCTCTCTCACTTGCGACAATGGTAAAAGCGGGCCGCCATTTTGATACTCTGCTTCAAAGTAATTACGAAGCTTGATCACCATTTCTCTCGTCTGTCCTTTCAGCACTGATCCTTTCGGCATTTTATAGTTCCAATATAAAACTCAGCAAATAATTACTAGCACGGGCGTCTTGTTGCGAGTGACAGTGACAAATACAAAACGGCGGTGGACCATTGAGTTTTACTACCTTGATAAAATACTACTGCTTACCCATAGACAAAAAAATTGGCAGTCATAGGAATTGCCGATAGAAGTGAAAACTTATAACTCAGAATTTGATAGCTTACCTTGGAAACTACACGGGTGTAACCGGACGGCGTGGCCTCGCCATCTGGGCATGGCCATCTAGAAATGCGTCAGCATTTCCCATTGGCTGATGCGTTTCTAGATGGCCATGCCATGACGGCCTGTCCACGCCCTTTCAACATTCCCCATTGGCTGACGTATTTCTAGATGGCCAATAGCCATGGTCATGGCGCCATTCCTAGGACTATTCTCTTTCCGCACAGACTCGATAGAAAAATGAATCGAAATCGTGTCCACTATAATCACTTGGTCACAACACTTTAACTGACAAATTAGATCTGTCAAAAAGAGGATAAACGGTTGGATCTACTATAACTGTAGGTGTAGCCACGATATGTCGCGATAATTTGATAATTATGCATTAATTTTACCGTTGACGTTTGCCGATAACTTTCGTGTGGCGGTACTTTTTGGTACATCAGAGATATTTAATTCGAGAATTATTGGGTTCAAGCGGCCACACCAACATTTGTCGCACGTATTTTACAAAGCCAATTATGGAGTGAACGAATGAAAAAGTAATTGAGTTTAGGGAATCTCTTAAACAGACCTATTTATTTTTTCGTAAATGTGAATGTTTGGATGTATAGATGTTTGTTACTCAATCACGCAATAACGGCTGAACGGATTTTGATGACATTTGGTAGGTAGATAAATGAGCCACTGGATTAACTTATAGAATACGCACTCATCAATACACAATCATCAATATCCATCAGGTATCAGGCAGGTGAAACAGCGGGCGCAGCTAGTACATTCATATAACAAAAACTCCATCCATATTTAAATTTAGTCAAGGAAGGAACATTCGCCAATCAAATGGGCGTTGACATTGACCGTTTAAGTGTGGCCATTCAAATTATCGTAATATTTAACGCGTTCTTAACGGCGATGATAGACATTAACGTTGATGTCGCCCGAACGTTAGATTACAACTGATGACGTGTGCTTGACTGCACCCTAGAATACAATTTGTATTTTTCATCACTAATTCGTTCTCATAAATCGTGACGTAAAAAGAAGTAAACCATTTGTGCAATCATAGTTCACTGAGATAATAGACAATATGACAGCCGCAGGCGGTGAACACATACATATCTAAAATGTAGCACAAATAATATGTATTGTTTACAATTATTTTTAACAAAATGAGTATGAAAGAATTCATTCATATTGTGATCGAAATCGTCGATCAAATTAAAATAAACCTCATTATTTTTATTTCGAGAAGTGAATTTCGCTTGATCATGTGACTCGGTCAACAGAAACGGCTGACGATTTTAGTGGCTCTGAACTTGGTATCGATGTATCCCTAATGAAATGTTCGGTGATATTGTACTATAAAATGTAAAGACAGAGTAATTCCTGTTATTTTTCTCTTGAAAATAGGTGTTAGCACTGAATGTTATATGTGGAGCGAAGCCTCCAACTAAACCTGCTTTTGACGCGGGCGTAATGTAGTCTGGTGAAAGATTGTTAACTAATATTAGTGTAAAACTTTATGTACGTATGATGATCCGCGTCCACTAATTAACTGGGAGTTCAAACAAAAGTTTTGTATTCGCTCATGTATTAGTCGAGTAGTGTTTTTAAAAATAGTGATTGTTTTTACAAACTTGACGTTTCTATCACTTTCTTAAAATCTCGACCGAAATGAGAAATGCTTGCATGGGGCTATTCAAACATTAAAATTAAATATATCTTAAGTATCTTACGTTGATAAATAATTTATGGGAACTAGATTTTGTTACAATGCAGTAATTTGATAGTGGCAATAAAATGTTTGAATAAATTTTGCTATGTTTTATGTTATGACGAGATGATATTATGTGCTTTTTCGTGATATGCTTATTAACTGGCTTTCACACCGATAGCTGTTCTGATCTTTCTATTTGCGTCCTATCATTATGAAGCACATATGTGATAAGATTCAAGTAAATTTAATTTTAATTATAACAGTGTTGGTTTTATCTAACATGTCTCATAACTGTATATGACGTGGTTAGAAAGTTGTACCACTGCAGGAAACATTATGTAGAGTCTGCAGCTAAAGCAGTTGGACATTGAATCCTAAAAAAAATATTAACCAATGTTCAGCGTTTTTCATTGGCTGTAAAATAAAATGCATATGCTATCATTTTTGATAATCCAGAGATCAACCACTTTCAGGCATGCAAAGTAACTTATTAATAATAAATTTATTTATTTATATACAATTTCGGTATAGCACAACACTAACAAGTTATTGAACTACGAGTACTGATCTATTCGGTAGTTTTATCATTATCAAAAAGTGTAATAAAACAAAAAAAAAATTAATGTGGTTGATCTCTTTACTACACTACACTTATATTTCAGGGCAGTATTCAGATACCAAATAGATAATATAATATATCTTTATGATTTGCTATTATTATGATTATCGTAAAAATGGCAATTATTGTGCACTTTAAGTCTCTCGATTGTTTCATTGGGGTAAATGTAAAAAACTAATAATATTTGACAATTGAATTTAAAAAAGGTTAAACATGTATCATAAACAGGTCGATCGATTATTAGAATGTGTTGCGACACTCAATGTTATGTAACTTGGTTTGCTAGGTATTGGGAAAGAGTTTGACAAAATGTTTTTATGATAATGTTTCAGTGCATTTATTTTGCAGTTTGCAGCACGAATATTATTTATAAACAATGATAATAATAAAATATACACTATTTACTTCTAAGGCTTCGCGGGGTAATTTATGACTAATTTGCTTCTGGGCCGTGCTTTGCCCAGGTCAGGTCGAAGCTTTATAATAGTTGTTTGATTTCAACGCAAGAATCTTTCCGAGAGAGATGGAAAGTAGTTTCGCAATGAATCACTAAAGTGACGTCATGCGTGCTGTGTTTTCTAAATACACAACACAAACGTATTGTGTATATGTATTTCAGCACAAATTTGAAATAATCAATATTGACCTTTATACTTTTAACTAATTGACTTGCTTCAATTATACCACATGGTAGAAAATGTATAGTTTTTTCCATTTCACCTCAAGGAATCAATTCGATTATCATTTAATTACGGTTATCTAGGAAGTGCAAATGGCTTCATAGCAATAGTTTTGGTTCTCGAGATTATTCCATAAACTATAGCACGGCGCCAGATTTGTCTAAAGGAGCACTTTTAGCATTAATTTAGTTAAGACTTTGCAGCCCTGATTATTTTTATCGTATTAGAGTAGGTATACATAATGTGAATACAGGTGAAGGTTGAAATGTTGTGTTTATTTGTAAATATTCTCTAAACTAAATAAAAATCACACATGTAATGTACAAATGAATATATATATTTATGATTGTATAAATATACAACTGTGTAAATTGAATATTTTTGTGACATGGTGTATTATTAGGCGGTAGTTGTTGCGGCATAAAGCTATTTTCCATAGATTGTGTATTTAGATGTGGTCACGGGAGACACGGGGCTTCACACAGTTTTTGCATCATGTCACCCATAGAGTATATATCCCCGAGAGTTTTAATATAACGAACGAAGAGATTCCATGATCGGGCATATTCAACTGAGAAATATAATCTGCGACGATAGTATGGTCAGTAATAGTCTAGAACAGTAAATATCAAAAATACATGTACGTATTTACGTGTTTGTCAAGTTTTACAATTATTGTTATATCGCAGGAATCCATAATGGCATTATAATAAATTTGAGATGTCATCGATTTTTTTGATTTGAAAAGCATTTCAGTTGGGGTTTTTTCCCCGAATCCTCTAGGGGGTATTTTTCTCTATGATGTCACTGCACCAACGAACATATCAGCTAAACTTCGAAACATCATCACCTTTAAGTTACCTATACATAAATAATACATGTTTCACACTGTATAAAATACTTACGCACAATATTCTTTACCATTATTATATGTATCTATATAGAAACTCAACTTTCTCGATTGGGTTGTATATTAATTGTTTGTTATTAATTAGCCTTCATTTAATTAATTTTACGACAAAAACTATGCTTCCTGCTTATTTTTAGTAGATACTTTATGTAAATATGGTAAGTTTCTTATAATATTCCTTTCTATAAATCATTATTTTATGTGCAGGATATATGCTACTTGTTTGCCATAAGGGCGTATGTGTTTCTATACGTTTATTTCTCACGACTTATTGTTTAAATAAATTTACATTAAACAGTATACCAATGTGTGGTAATCATATTTTTGTATCAGTATTTCTTATTACGCGTCACGTTGGTTAGAACCTGATCTCGATAACCTCAAAACATATTTATCCTTTAATTATTGATATTTAAATGTCTTAAATCCAATATAAATAGTGTTTTTTTTTTCAAAAAGCTTATTCTGCCATCATGCATGATATTCTAAACCACTAAATACTCGTAGGTATAGATGACAATAGAATTTTATTACAATTATTTTTCATCTCCTTGGTACCTTCTATATATTTGAATAAAAAAATATTGTTTAACCACAAATTAAGGTCATAGCTAAGGCCTAGCCTATCCCAATATAACCCAACCCCCTCTCCCTGACTTCAGTGAAGTTGTGACCTTTACCGAACCTTCACACAGACTTTAGAGAGCAATGCTCTGCATCTTTATTATTATTTTACTCACACTTGTGATTATTAATCCACCAAAAATATATTTTAAGTACAATTAGAGAATTGAAATTAAAATTGAACTATTACTGTCAAGTTTCCCGCAAAAAATCTGCGTGATCATATATTTGAGATATATTTTTATCGACTCACTGGGTTTTATTGGTGGTATTTTAATAATTTATATATTTCTGGATCTGAAACTTTAATCGAACTAAAGAGGATCGGCTAATCGATTGTTTTGAGATTAGGTTCTAACGAACTGGACGCCTTATTGCAATGAATTCCGACCTCGAGCATGATATATGTAAATCCTTAACCTACTTGGACAATAAGAATCGTTAGTTACCATTTGTCTATCAAGTCTGCCACAGTACCACGCATTAGAATTTTCCTCGGGTATTTTTGGCATTAGCTGTGTCTATAAAATGAAATGATTATACACATAGATGAAATTCGAATGCGTGTCCACGGTATGGCGAAGCAAAGCTCGTTCGGTACCTTTGCCATGTTATGTTTGTGTAAATAGTTACTGTTGTACATACTATGTATGCTGTGTGTAGGACTGTAGATTGTGTCACATATAGGATTGTAAGATGAGTAATAGAAATACGAAGTACATAGATTATACATATATGTAGCTATTCGTACAGATTAATCTCCAAGTCTGGTATATCACAATGTTGGGAAGCATTTCGAATGTACTATTTTATCTGTGGTTATGGATTTTATTTCAACTCCTAACATACCAATTTCCAACTTGATTAAATATGCTCTGTGGTGTAATTTGATCTATATCTAGCAAAGGCTATGATTAATCTACTATCTAAATAGGAAATTTATTGTCGGGAGTTCTTATACCTACTATTTCTTTCTGCATCTGTTTAAGGTGATTTATACACATGAGTTTACTTATTAATATGATTTAGCCAATTGATTACTTTAGGTACATTGTGTACATACAATACATAATAACTTAGGATAAGTAGACCACTTAAATCATTTTCCTATGTGCATGGCGAACTTGTGTGTAATAAAAAATAAAAAATACGAATCCCGTGAGACTGGGTCATGTTCGTTTCATGTTGCAGAAGATTAAAATGTATTTTTATTGTTAAATATCTTTTATTGCTTGTGTAGTGTTCTCTTTACGAGTTTATATTTCGGTTTCCTTGGCATTGTACAAACATATATAACTTCTTGTAAAGTGTTGAAAGAGTTGTATTTTAGTAGAATCGAAGTACATTATGTGCCGCCTTATGATTATATTATAGATTCTAATCTAAACATCTTGTTTTCTTCTAAACAGGAATTATAACCTTTAATGTATTACTGGTATAGAAATATAACTAAAATATTTTTGTTTCAATTAAAATAATCACAAAAGCAACTAAAAAGTTATTCAGTATTTTTTCCATTTTATCTAATAAAGGTAAATAAGTGTACTAGGTCTCTAAAATATATTAAATATCAAGAACAAGATCCGCATTTACGTGCTGGTTAAGTTACTGCAATATTCAATAATGGCATAATAAACGTGATGTATGATGATGCCTTTTCGGTTTGAATGCATTTTGTTCTTTGGCGTCGTAAAATTCACGAGATAGGTGAGCATGTAATGTTCAAATTTAACGGGTCACGCTTCAACGAAATGTGCCAGTACAATGTGACTACTATCTCCTTACATGAAACTGATTCGACACGAGGCAGTAACTTTGTTTCAGTTGCAGCGGTTTCCTTGAAACACTTTGTGCTCGATCTCTAACTGGGGAAATCAATCGTTTTGTAATATTGCCGGTTCTGTAATGTTTCCACCAAGTTATGATTAACGTTTTCGTCTTTTATAAAACATATAAATCTATCAAAGCGTGTCCTACTGGCATTATCTTTACACGCGGTCTTAACCAATTTTCGCGCGAATTCTATTACATGAATTTTTCAATGCCACTAAAATTAGATTATTTAAGTTGAGCCATGCCCGATACATGTTGCCCGTTGGTAAAATCTGTAAATTATTACAATAGATTATCGAATACTACCAATCTTGAAGTGCGCGTGTTGTTCAATATTTTAATAAAATGATGAGTTCTACAATTATAAAGAGGAAATATTATGTGCACATATTAATATACCTACTACCTATTAGGTATATGGCATTTGTTCATACAAACTCAATACTCGGTTTTTTTTCTGTAGATGCTCGACCCTAGTGCCAATGTTTATATGTGTGTGTATTTATCTAGACAGCAAATAAACTGTGGCTTGGGACTATGAATATTATGGAAGTGGTAGTAGTACCAATATAAATAGGTTAGAGACTTAATGACAGGCAAATAAAGATTAAAAATCAAGCATACGTAATTTTATAACATAAACACTCTTTAAAATCAAAGTATCAAAATGAATAGTTTGAAAATAATATACTTATATAAAGCGTTTCACCGGCTCTAGCCGAAGCACGCTCTCTCGCAGGCTTCTAAACGCTTCAAAGTCAAAGTCAAAAACATATTTTATTCAATTTAGGCATCAAAGATGCACTTATGAACGTCATTATATAATGTACCTACTTTAAAGACTACCGCCGCGTTCCTTCGCTCATAGTTGCACCTGTATATGAATATGCTGAATTACACAAAACGGAGACAAGTGGGCTTTAAAGCCTCCGTTTTGTGTAATTTAAATGTAATTGATATATGCAAGACAATTTCTGCATATCTGGGGGTCCACCCCTTCAAAGAAAAAAGCTTAACATGAGTTTGTAAGTCATTATCTATGGCAGATAAAAAATAATGGCACTTGTGTTAATGGTGTTAAGTACAGCATGGAATGAGTTTGTACGGACAAAACGCCATGGAAATAGTAATAATAATAATATAATAAAGCCTTTATTAAACAATCTTATAAAACATATTTCTTATAAATAAATAATTAACATAGACACTGGTTTTGCGAAGATTGTCTTGCTACTCAGCATAGGCCTCCCCTAGAGCTTGCCATAAAGCGCGGTCTTGTGTCTTGCTACTCCATGTGGCGCCTGCTATTCTTTTTATGTCGTCTTCCCATCTCCGACGCTGTTTCCCTCTCTTTCTTTTGTGCTGTCTTGGGCACCATTCGGTCACATCCTTAGCCCACTTGTGCTTTTGGTTTCTCATCATGTGACCTGTCCACCTGAGGTGGATGGAAATAGTAACTAGTTTATTAATCTGTGGGCATAGTATTTCCTCCAAAGTAGCACATAGATTTGGATTGTTTTAGATGTTAATCAAGGTATTTTGAAAAGTACGTCTGTTGCGTGTAAACTTCAACGCTTGCTATCAATAGTGCAATAGTGATTATGTGAAAGAATCCATTGAATGGTATTTGGCAACAGTGCAGTATAACGACTCAAAAAGCTTGGATAGGGCTGTAAAATAATGTATATAACATATTTTGTTAGCCGGAAAATTTTCTTCCTAAAGGAAAAAATGTGCTCTTAAAGCATTTATTTCGTTGTACTCCGTTTGAGTGCGTAAAATCAGCAAGACTGTCAATTGCTGTAGATATCCTCTTTAAAATAGTTATATATAGTATTTTTATTAGACAAAAATACAATAAATGTGTGAAGTCCAATCTGATGTTTTACTTAGTTTCCTTTCACAATTTCCATTTCAAAGTAGTGTTTAATTTCCAAGTAGTTAATGTTCTAACTTAGCGGGCGATACTATCAAGTAAAGCGTGATAATAGCCTTATACGTAGATATACGTAGCCATTTATAGCACACATGCCATACAAGTTGTACATATTCAGGTATATAAATCGATCTTACCAATCACGTGTCTTGTACAAATGATGCGCTACGTAAATTATAAATAAAACTGACCTGCATGATAGAAAATTGCTGCCGTGACTGAAACAAATTATGTTAAAGATACCTATCTGTAGGTATGTATTTTTACCGATAAAAATACGTATAGATATTGAAATGAAAAACAACATATAACCAAGATACAACATAACATTACATACATCTATATCTATATAGATAAAAAAAATTATAGTTGATCTGTTGATCAAAATTAACAGCTTTCACTAAATGCATATGAACGGTAAATACGGTACTCATATAAAAAACAATTTATAAATTTTTGTCTGTTCCGGCTAATGTCTGAATGCTATTCATATCTTAATGGGAGTCCAAAGAACTGCCCCAAGTGCTTTTCAGAAGCGTGGTATCGCGCAGACAGCGTATATCAGAGTGGTGGATGCCCGTGATCGGACAATCAATGCCAATAAAATAAGATCGGAGTTGCCAGCTAAAATGAGTACCTTAGAATAGATCATCGTCAAAATGAAGATACGGAAGATACCATTTGGCGGAATAGCCTTTGGTTTTAGTACTTACATATACTTAGTTAGGTACTTTAAAACGCAGGTATACTTACCTGAAACGAACTATTCATATATTAAACACAATATTCATTTATGGTTGCATTTTTTAGATGGATATGATTGAATTCTTGTTATGTTCAGATATGTTTGCTTGCCGAGATGTTCATTGTAAAATAATTATATCTGTTGTACATTGTGTACCGTAATTCTGACGTGATTACATTGTATATTAAAATGACGACAGTGGTAAAAATCAATGTACTTACATTGTTGCTTTTACAATACTGGAGACCGCAAGTACAGAAACAAACAATTAACAATGTCATTGCAAAAATAACAATATGTAAATCAGAACGTTTTGAAAATATTATTATTTTGCTTTAAGTCCATTATTTTTTAATTTTATGTACATTTTACAAAGGTTTTGGTTAGTCAACGTAAATGTGAGAAAATGGTCAGGGGATATCTATCAGGGTTTTGTTTCCCCACTTCAAGAGGACGTCTTAACTGCTACTAAATCCTAAAGTTGGAGGTCATGATAAGGTCAGATTATGTTATCTTGAAGTTAGTTAAAATATAAATAAGAATGCAATTTGAGTGTGCACCTAATTTCTGTCTTAAGTTTCCTCTGTAGTTTATTTTTATGCATATAGAAATGAGGGTAAAATGCAAAACGATAGTAAAGAGAGTATCCGTACAAATCCTAAGAATCTGTATGTAGTATGTGAAGGATGCCATGGGGAGGATTAATACTGTACTGTACCTTATCAAATAAGTGGATACTAAGGTATACAAAATTACATTATAGGTAGGAGTTTACCTAAAGTATTGCCTCTACCGAATATCCCAGCCTGATATTCTGTCTAAGCAGTAAGCATGTAAGCAAAAAGTTTAAATACGAGTATTTGGTTAATGAGGCCATTATCTAAGTATAACGTACCTACCTACTAGGTATATTAATTTTGTGTTTATATCTCGACTACGGGCGCAGTTCGGCTTGGAGATGGAGGTTCGCTGCGTGACACTGCAACTGTTACAGAGATGTGAGGTATTTGACATCTGACGAGCTACTGTCACATTGCTTGGTAGGTATAAGATAGGAACCATGATGTCTCGTATGTTATGAGTGTTAACCGATTTCAAAAGATATTATAAATCATATATATACGAGATATATGTAGGACATGGATTCATATCATGACTGAACTGATTTGGTATACTTATTAACTCTTTATAGAGCTCGTTTAAAACGATATAAAAAAATTGTTTATCGAGCCATAAAGTTTATAAAGTTTATATTCAAACAACGCGCTGCGTTGCGATATCTTTGAGGAATTGTTGTGTCATCAATACAATTTAACTATTATTCCTTGAAGATATCGTAACACGCCGCGTAACGTGTTTGAATGGTAATAGCTGTAATATAATTTCATGATCATATTTCATTACATTAAATCCTTATTTTGTGTATTTAAAAACTATTTCTTGATTAACATAAAATGTGACAAACTTTAAAAAAGGAGAACCATGATGGAATGGCAGAATAGAGACGTCAGGGATTTTTCATTAATTTTGATTTGGATTTTGGGAGAGAGAGTATTGGATTACGTCCGATTAAAAAAGATTATAGAAAGAAAACAATTGATTCAGTTGAGCCTATAAGTCATGTTCCAACACAATTAGAAAAATATAATAAGATTGTTTCTGATTGTCGTGATAATCCTGATGCTTATCCGAATTATAAGATTGTTGATAACAAAATATACCGATATTTCAAATGCAAAAATAGTTTAAATGATGACTTTGCTTGGAAAGAAATTCCTAACCCAAATGAAAGGTTGATATTATTAAAAATAATCATGGTGGTAATGGAAATCCACATTACGGAATATTTAAAACATACAAAAAGATCTCTTTAAATTATTTTTGGTCAGGAATGTTTAGAGATATATCAAGATACATTTCCACATGTGAAACATGTCTTGCTTATAAACATTCTAATCATGCTCCATATGGATTAATGGGTAAACCTAAATTATGCTCTAGACCTTTTCAAATGATTTCACTAGATTTAATGGGTCCCTTACCAATGACAAGACGAAGAAACCAATATATCTTAGTTGTGAATTGTTGTTTTTCGAAATACAGTCTAATATTTCCACTCAAACGTGCATTAGCATCCAATATAGTACAAATATTAGAAAAATTTGTATTTCTGGTTCATGGTATACCACAGACTATAATAATGGATAATGGTGTACAATTTAAATCGCAAGAATTCCAAAATTTACTTAATAGATATAAAGTCCAACATATATTCTTTTCTCCACATTATTGCCCACAAATTAATCCAACAGAAAGGTACAATAGAACCATTATTTCCATATTAGCTCCTATGGTTGGTGATGATCACAGAACTTGGGATGATCATCTAGCACAAGTTCAATTTGCTATGAATAGTGTAGTTAATGTCACAACTGGATTTTCACCAGCTTTCTTAGTATATGGTAGAGAACTAGTTTCATGTGGAAGCGTTTATACAAGTTGTGATAATTTAGACGAAATAATTTTTCTGCCTCGTGACAACTATGCTAACAATATCGGTTTGTTAGCTAACATTTTCAATAAAGTTGAACACATGTTGTATATAGCTCATACAAAAAATTCTAAATATTATGATACACGTCGTGCTTGCCACGAGTATAATGTGGGCGACGTTGTATGGCGTAGAAATTTTGCTTTAAGTAATGCTGGTACTTATTTTTCTGCGAAATTCTGTCCAAAATTTATAAAGTCAAAAATTGTTGATAAACTTTCGCCATTGGTATATATATTAGAAGATACTAACGGCAATAGAACCAAGTGGCATATTAAAGATTTAAAATAGTTTTCTTTAACTTTCTGAATAATGATCCGAATTCAATTACATTTTAATTAGTTTTAATTAGTATTTAGTTTACGTAATTTTTGTCATTTGGCTCGAATTTATGATTATGTTTTTCATTTTGCTTGTTGACGCTAAAATATTTTGTTTTTCTAATAAATGAATAGGTATGGTTCCATATTATATTTTTTTATGAATATTTAATTGTTTTAGTATTCATCTTTAATTATTATTGTTCAATACCACGTTTCAAAATATTTTTTTTAATTATCTATGTTATTTGGTTTTCAATTCAAAATTTATAATGCTATTTAAAAATTCTTTATGCTGCTAGTTATGGTTTTAGACTATTTTAGTACAGGATAATATTGTATATCATTCACGTCATTCGCCTCATTTATTTCAAACTTGGGTTCTTTAAGCATTTTTTTTTAAAACATGTTAGCTTTTATTTTAATTTCATCTTGTTAATAGGTTTAGGTTTGACGAGAATGTCTGCCTAATATATGCCTATACTATATAATTTGACTCATTTCTGGGGATGGTGTACCCAGAAATGCATTGTAAATAATTGATGCTTCGTCTTATGTATCAAGTGATGTACCTTGGCATATACTATATTTTTTTTGAATAAATATGGTTCAATATGCCTGTATAGGGCAAAGTTCTTTAAAATAGAACAATTAAATAAGGCCGACTCTTTCAATAAGGTTTAAGGTCATGTAAAGTTATAAATATATATATTTTTTTTAATTATGCAGATATGCCGACTCTTTGAAAAAGGTGTAAGGTTGTATACTTTTTAAATAGAAAAGTTACGCCGACTCTTTGAAAAGGTTTAAGGTTGTATACTTTCAATTAGAGCAGTTGGCCGACTCTTTAAATAAGCTCATAAGGTCGTATAAAATTGTACATAATATTTTTATGAGGTTTTAATTTGTGGTACAGTTGACCGACACCCTATAAAAATAAGCTCACAAGGTCATTCAGGAACTTGATCTTATTTTGAGTTTGGACCATTGAACTATAATAGCCGTGAGTCCAAATTCATACTTTTGCCTGGGGTGTGAATGTTGTGATTGGTGGTATGAGTGATGATTGAGTTTGAGGGGTGAGATATGTTCCATAACCTCAAAATTTTTCACTGCGTTAAAAATTTTTCTTTGGTTAGGGGGATAATGTAATATAATTTCATGATCATATTTCATTACATTAAATCCTTATTTTGTGTATTTAAAAACTATTTCTTGATTAACATAAAATGTGACAAACTTTAAAAAAGGAGAACCATGATGGAATGACAGAATAGAGACGTCAGGGATTTTTCATTAATTTTGATTTGGATTTTGGGAGAGAGAGTATTGGATTACGTCCGATTAAAAAAGATTATAGGAAGATTCCAATTTGATGAGCCGAGATACGAAATAATTATATTCCCTGGAAACCTTAGTTAACGGTGAGGTGTTGAAGTTGGTGAAATAGTGATTTGTAACCGACGAGTCACTCTCGATATTGTCAATTACATTCCTGAAGTCAAGACTTGGAAATATATTTTCACATGTATTAATTAATAACAAATCGAGAGTGTTGATTTGATAAATACTCTCGCCCTGATATATAAAACAAGCTATTTGGGGTAGGGTAAGGATGGGTAATGCCGGTCAGGTGACAATACCGGTCACCACACTATCTTCCGAATAACAGTGTTTACTCACACGCACACACGCATAAACGGTGCCGCTAGTGTTCCCAAGGCCAACGCGCCACCCCCCGCGCAGTTCCGGTGAAAGAGGTTAGACTGTAACAGCGGTCTGTGCAGTAAGTGCTACTGGGATTTACCTCCCACCAATGTTTATTTATGGTCGTCAGAGACATTCACCAGCATTAGAATACGATGGTCCACGTGGAGCTATATACCGCTGTTCGAAGAATGGTTGGATCAACGAAGACCTTTTTATAGATTGGCTGAAGCATTTCGCGGAATTCGTAAAACCATCAGGAAATGACCCGGTACTGCTTATACTGGATAACCATAGTAGTCACATGTCTTTGAGAACTTATGAATTCTGTAAAAAGAACAACATAATAATGATATCGTTACCACCGCATGGATCCCACCGAATGCAGCCTTTAGATGTGTCTATTTATGGTCCATTGAAAGCTGCTTACAAACAAGAGTGCAATCTCTTGATGAAAACTAAATTAGGAATGAAGATCACACAAAACCACATTGCTTCCCTTTTTAGAAAAGCGTATCAAAAGATAGCGACAATCCCAAAAGCTGAAGCAGGCTTCTCTTCTACTGGCATATATCCTTTGAATCCAGACGTCTTCACAGATGAAGACTTTGTGCCTGCTGAAATATTGAACAGCAGCGAACTGATGATTGTGTCAGCAGAAGAACAGCGCGACTTAGACAACAAAACTCCAGAGGCTCAAGTTATTTCTTTTGGGCCAGATTTACCTGTAACAGAACCAGATTCACCATCACTTTTGAACGATCACATGGAAATAACTCAAGAGTGTAGTGTAGTGGCATCTCCCGCCGCCGCCGTTTTGCAACCTGTAATAGACTTTTGTCTTCCTTCAACTTCAGGAATCACTGCGAAAGATCTCTTACCAGTTCCGAAGAGACCAATCAATAAAAAAGAGCTGGGAATCTCTCGAAAACAACACGCAACCGTCCTCACGAGCACTCCTAACAAGGATGCTTTATTAGAAAAGGAAGAGAAAAGAACTATTAGGCAAAAGAAAAAAGAAGAGAAAGATTCAAAAACTTCTGTAGGAAAAAAGACATCTAAAAAAGGCCAGTTAAATATTCTATCAGGAAGGTGAAGAAAAGAGTTCTCCAAGAAAAGACTAATCTTCAGTCTTCGTCAGACTCTGATATTGATATGGTTGACATACGCGATGACGATGAAGACATTGATGTCGAAGAAAATGAAAATAAATGTATGTTATGTGGTGACTACGGCCAGAATAACGAACTCTGGTACAGGTGTGTTCAGTGTGGAGGTTGGGCTCATGCTGAGTGCACGGGTGTTGAGTCTCCCAAAGGCTACATTTGTGATTTGTGCCGCTAAATGTTAGACCGGTATTACCAACCTGCCGACCGGAATTACCCGCCATATCTGGCAATACCGGTCAAAGCAGTTATTATTTTATAAGTTATTTCTGCCAAATTGATAATTATTATTGATCTCAAAGATTGTGATTATTTTAGAAGAATACCTAAAGTTTATGTTTGATTTCAGATTATTGAATAAAAGTTGATTTTTCACTGATTAATGGTCGACTTTCCTTAGGTGACTGGCATTACCCATCCTTACCCTATCTCGTGTTCTCTGAGCTCAGAACTGAAGCCTTCGATAAAGCAAGAAGCTAATTGGAACCTTTGATGGAACGTGTATATGTGGACTTGTAGTGAAGTGTTATCCGCCAGGTCACGTAATACTTATTATTATAACTTTATTTATATTTCTGATGTTCCTTTTTATTTTTTAGTTAGCTAGCTAGGTCTTCAGCTAGGTATTCTACCAATATAACCATAACATTACATTACATAGCGAATACGGCTCCTTCACTTGATGAACATATTGCATGAAAGTACCTACTCACCTACGGCCTGGCTATGGTAGTTCTGCAAGTAAACAGCAAGAACCTGATGTCGAGGATGATATGTCTACTTCCAGTTACTGTAAAGTTGATAACTACTGCACCTAGACTTTCGTAATTTAATTTTATCTAACTTTGCTAGATGCACTTATGTAAATACGAGTAGGTGAAGGTACCACAGAATATGTAGAAGTATTAACACCTATACTATGTAAGCGCTTATTATACCGGAAGATAAGTACCTACCTATAGATCAAATCTAGGTCACAGACAATAATTATAGTATACCTACTACGAAACAATTACCTACTGCGTCCTAAGTCCTTCCTCACCTTCCTGACATTCATGAGCGAAAGTGTTCAATTAATCGTTGTACCTATACCTAGATAAATAATATATTCGTATCAAGGTGTACAATACAAGCGCAGGAATAAGTACACAGATGTGTTCACAAGAACTTACATGGTAACATTAGCTAACTACATTATAATATAATAAGATAGTTAGGTTGCGGAAATCCATTATCAAAAACGATATTAGAAGAAATATTTTGTGACGCTCCCGCTGAAAACAATGATTATGGCCGAGTTGCGGTATGTACTCTCCCTCCCGCATAAACTGCAAATAGGAAGTATACAGAATAAACAACACCTAAAACAACCCAATAGACCAAAAACGATTCGACACGTGTTTCGCCTCTACACGAGGCATCTTCAGGAGATGTTGACTCGTCGAGCGTTAGACCGACAGAAAGGGCGGTGCACACCGCAACTCGGCCATAAGCATTATTTTCAGCGGAAGCGTCACTAAATATTTCTTCTAATATCGTTTTTTTAGCTAGGTACATTATTAATAAGTATTAAGTCTTCACGAACATAATACACATATTAATTTAATAAAGATTTTAAAAAATCCGTTCAGAAGTACTCGCTGTTCAGGTGAGGAGATAAATAATCACGTTCCTCGCTGGATTAAATCTAAAGTAAGGATTTAAATGTTTTATTTTGAACATAGGAATTGGCATTCTCGGACGGAGTATTAGAAATACTTATAATGAGACTCCAGAAAACCTGAGGAAATGAGTCCTACTTCTCTCCATTTCCAAGGTGACGGCGCATTGCGAGGGTTTGTGACTCCCTATGCGGTTACTCCGCGATGAGTAGTTTGAGTACCTATCACGGCACGGTAGGAGCAGATGCATTTACATTTCTATAATATTGTATAGGAATCCCAAAGCGCAGGGATGGAAGCAAGACGTGTACGACGAGGGCTGTGGACCATAAGCACGAAAAATTGCGTAGGTGTAACGTATGTAATCGTTTCATTGAAGTTAATCATTCATAATTTATTGATTCAGGCGTTACTTTGCGGAAATCTATTATCAAAAAAACGATATTAAAAATATTTAGTGACACTTCCGCTGAAAAGAAAACAATGATTTTGGCCTATTTGGGGGCGTGCAATAAAATGCTAATAGGAAGAATACAAAATAAAAAAAATTAAAAAAACATTTTACGTTTATTTTGTATTCTTCCTATTAGCATTTTATGCGGAAGGGAGGGTGGTGCACGCCCCCAAATAGGCCAAAATCATTGTTTTCTTTTCAGCGGAAGTGTCACTAAATAGTTTTTAATATCGTTTTTTTAATCATTCATGTTCGATCCCCGGGGTCTGGAAGCCGACGCGGGAGACGCCGTTTTTTTCTCGAACGGGATTATTGCTTTCTACCTCTACCGGCATTAATAGCCTCGCCGGATGGGTGGCATGCGCAGATGGCACTCGGTTAGATGCGGGCGCAGAAGGCGCACCGCCTAAGGCAAGCGTTAAAGACGCTTCGCCGCAAAGAGAGGAGGACTTAGTAGGCGACTTGCTCAAGGGCACCACTAAGGTACGTCGGCTTAGGCCCTCGCCAGAAGGGATGGGAGTCGGAGAAAATCGCCCTGGTACCTGAGTGTACCGTTGAAAGTGGGCCCTATGAATTTTCACTCTACGACTATTTGGAGAGAATCTAACAAAGATGAAATATTTGCCTCGAGCTCAAGACACCGAGCTCGAGGCAAATACTTGATAATAACCAGAGATAAGTCGAATCGACCACAGCCAATTCCTACAGTTCGGCCGGAGCCTACACCGAGATCACCTTGGTTGTTACAAACTGTATGGCGCTCCGCCATTTCCGCGACCGGAGTCTACACCACCTTTTACGAAACTATCATAAATCAAGAGCGTTTTGTAATAAGCTTAGTATAATCATACTATCGTACTCCCACCGACACAAAACGGTCGAACATATTACTTCATTAACTTTAGCCGAAATTGATCCTAATGTTACCTACGTTCCATGATCAATACCTACTATAATGCCCAACCCAAATAGAGCACTAACGCAGTTGCAAAGTACGCGAATTTAGTGCACTATTTGATAATACGTCATCAAAACGTCTATCGTAGGTAATCCATTATTATTTTAAGCTTGCTATATTGACGTGGTGGTACCAAATTTAGATAATCGTAGGTTTAAATATGACTACCTACTTTAAGAGGATTGCAACTCTTTTCTTCCTCTTAACATTGTCCAATTTCAGTGGTTTTTTTCATGGAATCATGATATTGTTTACTATGCCCGTACGTAAAAAAGGAAATTTATGGTAAATGAACACACTTGATTGTCCTGGAAAATAACTTTTCGATTCTCTACAGAAAATATTTTTGTCCTGGTCTGAAAAATGATCGTTAATTGCTGCCTTTAACTCTTCATCGTCAAAAAAATGCTTGCCTCGAAGTTATTTTTTGAGATTTGGGAACAGAAAGTAATCACTAGTTCCGCAATCCGTAATCCCGCACAGCAGCAATGGCAATGCGCGCCTTGTGAACAGGCGCGTTGTCGTGCAGAAGCAATACACCTGCGGTCAATTTTCCCCGTCTTTTTTCTTTTATTGCCTCCCTTAAATTGCGCAGGGTGTTAGCGTTAGTTGCGCCAGTAATACTCTCATCTTTTTTGTGTACTCAGTTAATAAGATTCCCTTACAATCCCAAAACACTGTGGCCATGAGCTTTCCGGCGGATGGGCTGACTTTGAACTTCTTCGGTGGGGCTGTTCCTTTTTTATGTCACTGCATAGACTCCTGCTTGCTCTCAGGATCATAGTGATGAACCCACGTTTCATCACCAGTAACAATCCGATCATAAATACTTTGCAGATTTTCACCACAGAGCTCCAAAAACTTCTTGCAACCTTCAACTCGCACTTGTTTCTGAAGCGCTGTGAGCATTCGCGGCACCCATCTTGCACTGACCTTTGACAAATTCAGATGGTCATGAAGGATAGTGTGAATGGTACCCAGGGATAGCTTGGTTCTTTCTGCTAATATTTTCACTCTCACACGGGCATCTTTGAGTACAAGTTTCTGAACAATACTCTCTCTACCCCGTTTAAATTCACTTGACCACTTCTGAATTGTAGATAATGAAGGGGCAGAATCTTGGTAAACAGCCATCATTTCTTCGTGAATTACTTTTTGAGTCTTTCTTTGTTTTGTGAGAAATTTTATCACAGCGCGATGCTCGATTTTTTCAACATTGTCGTATCAGTCATCGTAGTTGCCTTTCTGAAATGATATTTTAAATACTAATGGCGACAATCAAATAAAAATTTGTATTTATACCCTCAATGAGTGCCATAAACTAATGAGATAATTTAATTACCCTTATAATTAGTATATTACCCCGATACCGAGTATACATTGAACTCCCTACGTATGTATTATATGAGTAAATTTAAATTCTTAGGTGGTATATCAATCAGTAAACACTAATAATAATATACAGTACCTACCTAAAACTAAACTAAACTAAACATTTCATCATCCTTGACGGTATTTGTGTTACATTTCATCACCCTTGACGATCGCCGAGCACGTCTATAGTGTATCGAGCTGTCAAATTGACTTGGCTTTTGACTAACGGCCGGTCCCAATAATCTATCTATCGCCGGTTTACCTTACTAAAGTTAGATATTTGACACTTTTTGTATGGACGTTATGTCAAATTTGTATCGGTAGTAAGGAAAACTATGGATAGATAGATTATTGGGATCCCCCATAAGCTATATCAGAAACTGACACAAACTTTGACAGAACTGGTCATCATTACGATCTCGATGTAAGCGGGGATCTTATTATTTTGTCTATACGCTGTTCTCAAGCATATTACGCTTTTTCACCCGCGTGGTGATGGATCATGATGATGATGAAAAGTACCCTATGTGTTAATCCAGCGCCTCATCTACGTCCATACCAAATTTCATATAAATTACCCCCGCCGTTTGAGCGTGAAATAGTAACAAAGATCCACACATCCATACTCACAGATCTTCGCGTTTATAATATTAGTAGGCTGTAGTTTAGTAGTGGATATGGATATCAAACTTGAAAACATAAAGAAAAACACAGTAAATGCCCTCCAAACGAAAATCAAAGCACAATATATTTTTGTTTTAAAATTACTTACTTAAGTAGCGTAAATTACATTGTTTTCAGTTAAAAGTAAATACCTTATATTGTTATTTCTTCAATATTTTCCAAACAATGCGTATTGTGTTATTATTCACAAATCAATTGAAATTAAAGAAATGGTCTTATTATGTTAATAAATGTAAAACCCTGTTTATACCTACCTGCTACCGGATATTAACAGATAGTCAAACGGACAAAAGGCTTTTCGCCCTCTAGGTTTTCAGTGCAGTAAAACTCTTTGTGCGTGAGTTTATCCATGGAAATATACTGCCACCACGCCTACCTATTTCTACCGCGAAGCAGTAGAAATGTTCGCAATACTGTGTTCTGGTTTGAATGGTTGCCGGCGAAATTACAGGATCAGTCTTAAAAACTGAATGTCTCAGGGTTACGGGCGCAGGCAGTTCGTCACATGCATCTGTTCTAGGGTTAAATTAGCTCACTTGATGGTCAGTGATGATGCGGTCGAAGGTGGTATCACACTAAACCTATAATCGCGAATGTCTGTCAAGAACAGCTGCTGATCACATCATAAGGTGTTTCGTGACATTTTTTTTTCGTATTACCAAGGGACAAAACAGGCAACTTATTTACCTGATAGTACCTATATAATAAGAACGCTTGTCCATGACAGTTGCTGCCACCCAAAGCTCAAAATTAATCTTTTTGCGTGACATTGCGCAGTGCTGGTCACTCCAAGACATTGCTCTTATGAGTCCCATTCGCCCAGTAATTTCACTTGCTACAGTGCCCTTCGCACCCTTACCTACACAGTAGTATTATAGTTTATTTTAATAAAAATACTACAATATGTGAAACTTAAAGGCTTGAGCTCCGGACGGTTTAGGATAAAGAAATAGTCAGAGGTGCTAACTTTCGAAATATAACGAAGAAATGTAATATTGACATCCTTGGCATGGACATCCGTAGTGACCTGAACCAGCGTGACTACATCGAGAGCATTATCAAGTTAGCTTCCCGCAAACTCGTAGTCCTGAACAGAGAGCGCGTTTCTTTACTTCGGATCAGCGGTGCCTTCTTTATAAAACTCAGGTTCGCCCATGTATTGAATATTGTTGCCACCTCTGGGATGGATCCGCTAAGCACCTTATGGATGCTCTCGATAGACTGCAACGTCGCGTTGTCCGTATTATTGGAGACACTGAAGTCACTCAACACCTAGAACCCCTACAAATGCTCAGAACTATAGATTCTCTAAGCGGTTTTTACCGGTTGTTTCATGGCGAATGTTCTGAAGAGCTTTTTAATATTATTCCTTTCTCACCATTCCGATCCCGAACTGCTCGTTCTGGCCTAGCATAGCATCCATATACTGTTCTAAACTTCTAACCACGAAACAAAAAGTTTGGCAGTTCCTACCTCTGTCGTGTAAGTAAATTGTGGAATGCTTTGCCGGCGTAATACGTACGCCGGCAAAGCTAGCCTTGCAGCTATGGCCCTGGGCACAGATTACTTGCCCTGGGTCTTTCAAGCGGGGCGTGAAAAAGCATCTGTCAGATCATCATAGGGGTGGCGATTAGTGCAGCTTACGGTCATTACTAATGGTCATTGCTTCTTGATTCCATCTTCGCTTTCCATCAGGCGAGAGGGAGTCACTTTGATGAACCACTATAACAAAAAGGAAGAATAAAACATCATATAACATAGAAATTTAACATTATTTGAGGGTCTGCTGATGGGCATGGAAAGCGAACTAGATCTCAGTGATGTAAAGTAAACAGCCAGAGTAGGCATTCGATGTTTGAATTTATAATGACGTGTTGGGGTGACACTTCCAGATTTGAACTCTTGCTTGAGCGTTTGTTGGTTAGCAAGTAACAGTCAACTGGATCTCAGTTATGGAAACGGCCATATGCTTCGTGTTTCATTTTATAGCATGTGTTGTGATAGCGCTTCTAGAACAGAATTAATGTCAACTCATTGGAAGTATTCAAATCATCAACGGGATATATACCATGTATATTTTTGTGAGTTTCCGATATTTCGGCACTGTTGCAAGCGCCATGAACACGGATGAACTGATGAACTGATCGTGGCGCTGGCAACAGTGCCGAAATATCGGAATCTCACAGAAAATATTCATGGTAATTATACCGTTGATAGTTAGAATACTTCTAATGTTTGTGACCATGATAGTTTAAAAACTTATATTATGTCAACTCAATCAAAAAAGTCAAGATGTATGTAGAGTAGTAGAGAGTTTCAACCATCTAGGTACCTATTAAGGTTCAAAAAGGTAGGTTGTACCTAAAAAGGTAGGATACTTAATTGTCCTCAATTAGATAGCCTGCAGTGTAGGGGTAATTAGTTTTGGATGGTAATTTCTTACTTTTTTGTTCCATTAAATCGGCCTGCTTGTATAGATATACCAAAAAGGTTGAACTTTACATAGGTACCTTGGATATTTAAACCACTTTCACAAAACAAATAATAATAGAATTATGTATACCTACATCCTTTTGATTCGTAGGCGTGGTTACCTACATGCTTAGGTATGCACTCAAACTACGAGTAGCTATTGATGGGATCAACAAAAAAAATGTTTTTTTTATTATTTTTTATTTGTGGAAGTGGTAATTGGTCAAATATAGTTGAAATTAAGTTTTTGCAAATCGTAAATGATTAAGTACAGAATAAATATGAGACAATTAAATATGACACATTTATAACACCCTGTTGAGCCACCCATTTCAGCCTTATTTTCAAGACTATTATATAGGTGATAATACTTCTTACCGCATATATATGGGCTAGCGATACCCACGGCTTTGACTCACCCACACCCGAATAAACACCCTAATAGTCGTGGTCCCTATGGATGGTGCGAATTAGGTGACATATATAGGCAATAAGGAATTCTCACTATGTGTCAATATTGTAAGGTCCACCTTAGTGTCAGGTATTGTGCCTCGAAGCGGTATTATTGTGGGTTAGTTACTGAGGGAATGGGACCTTATGATGTCTAGCGATGACGAGCGCATTGCAGCGCCGTGCACAACGGTATACAGATATAGTAGTCTGACTATTTCTCTAACCTTTTTGTTACAGAACTTTAAGACGAAATATGCTCTAAATTCTAAAATTGGCCCTCACGAATATTTAAAACTAAGTAGATCTTTGAAAATGGTTGGTGTTGAAGTCGGTTACAGATTTTGGAAAAAACATTCACCATTTTAGTGACCTTGCTACTTATGTAATCGATTGTCATTCACCATCAATGATGATATCGTAGACTAGGTATAACACTAGATAGGCGTAAAACTTTTCAGTTTTAGTATAACTTAAAAACGACATGATCAAATTTGATGAAATTTGAATGGGATAGGTGACCTCGGAAGTATAACCTACCAAACAAAAAAGAAATATGAGAATCGTTCTACAAATGGGGGAGGAATCGGATAACAAAAAAATACATAGTTGTTTGAAATTGTTTATAAAAAATAATGTATTTAACTCCAACAAATATTCAAATACTTTAGTGAGTTCAGTTTTTGTAAAAGTGTAAGTTTCTTTTTTAGAAAACAAAAGAACACAAATTTTGTAAAAAATTTAAAGCGCGCACGCTGAGTATTTCAAACAATCTTACAGGTTCGCTAGATTTCGCCTTAAAAGATCTTAGATCTTAGGTTTCTACCCACCTTTCCTACGAGCAATTTAGGCAAAACTGTGGAAAGAAATAGTAGTGCATATGCATATACAAAATATAGAATACCCGCATTACCATATCGCTAAGGTGCGTACTATACAATCAATCAAATGGAGATATAAAAACATATTCTTACTCCATCATTATAATACCATAATTTTACTGAAGTCATAATTATCATAGTGTCGATACCAAATATTATGACAATACGATAATTGAAAAGGTTCTAAAATAGGCTTTTGATGACAGCTTATAAGTGGAAATTCATGTAACCGATAGATAGGCCTTGACGGACCGAGTAAGTTGAAACTATTTATAGGAATATAGAGTCACATTTCATAATGACAACAATATGTATAAGAGTGCTAATTAGGAGTTTGTGCCTAATATAAAGGTTTGAACTTACGTAAGTTGTATATTTATTAATTTTATTAGATCTTGCTGTCACTGGCCTCGTTTTGGTCCTTTAATAAGACATCTAGAAAGTACGTGATTGATAATACCGGAAGGGTATACTTTCTTTAATAGAAAATATTATGTCTTGTCGTACAACATATTCTCGGAATTTATAACTGTGTATATGTAGGTTAGTGATTGTTTATAGGGATAACTTGGCTAGTTCAGTCCCCAGTTCTCAATTGTCATGCATTTTGTAGTTCGGAAAACTTCGCACCGATAACAGCTGACGTCCTTTCATTATTATATAGGCAGGGGAAGTTATAAGCGAGGGAAAACGTCGCTGGCTCACAGTTGTCTGTCACTAGTAGAACTCACGCCGCGCCGATCAACCGTCCGTTTTAAATATGAAAACATTGTTGAATTAAAACGTGCTCTACAATAAACTATATCCAGCTAACAATCAAATCATGACAAAAAGATTAATATCAATTATTAAATTCTCATGCACTGATATATTTGTTTGAAGTTCAGTGAAGTTGTGAAAATGCAAGTTTTGTTTGCTTCGGTCATTGTGCTCGGGCTTTTGCAAGGTATGTCCTACTATTTACAATCCGTAGATATATACCATTATATACTATGCCTAAGGTGTAGTTTCTATATAACGTACCTATGAATAAATCTAAAAGAGTGAAAGCTTTGAAGATTTTTCTACCGACTTCTAAAAAGGAGGAAGTACTCATTCGACTGTATGTTTATTTATTTTTTATGTTTTTGACCTCATAACTTTCGATAGGGTGAACCGATTATCTAAATTCAATTTTTTTGTTTGAAAGCAGGTGCTTCCCACCAGTCCTATTTACAAACATTTAAAAACTATTTTTAAAGGTATTTTTGTTATACCTTGGATCTACCTTTGTTATAATTTGTTTTGTTGTATATAATTGATGAGAAATAGGCAGACCGACAGATTGGGGAGCAGTCTGAACAACCTATCAGCTAAATTAAATGTATTTAATCCCAATGACCTATTGAAAAAGTTATTCAGTAGGTAACTATATTTATCCGTATAATGTTTAGTATAGTGTATAGTTCCGTGTTTCCTGCTATTTATCTACCGACTTCCAAAAAAAGGAGGAGGTACTCAATTCAACTTCAAATTCAAATTCAATATATATATTTTTTATGTTTGTTACCTCATAACTTTCGATAGGGTAAACTGGTTCTCAAAATTCTCGTTTGAAAGCTAGTGCTTCCCGTGTGTTCCCATTTCATCAAATTCGGTTCAGTAGTTTTTGAGTTACATTCCAATAACTGAATAAAATGGAAGTTGGTATTAAATGTTTTAAGTTGTACTTGTTTATTATGTGGTTATACCAGATATTTCATCAGTTAATATATTACAAGTCTTTAGGTTAACAAGGGATTTTTTCTTTGGAAATACGCAAATATAGGGTAACACTTATGAACAATTTAAGTAACATTGACATTTACTTTTATTAATATTAACCCCATAATCCCTTAGCTAGTTGTTGATTCTTGAATTAAAATGTAAAGTCGCTGCCATACAAATTTAGATTCAGTAATTATTTATATTCTTTTTAGATGATACTTACTTATACATGCAGCGTATTCAATAAATCTATATACTTAATACCTCTAAAAACGAACAATTATTGTGTATATTTAAGCAGGCGTTAGTGCTATAAAAAAGTAATACTATAAAAAAAAATATAAAGGGTTGAGACGTCAATACGAAAGTTTAAGTATTTCTAAAAATACTTCTTTCGGTTGGATAGTGCTGTCAAAGCTGTTAAATAGATGTCGCTCCGTCCCTGTAAGACGGTTAAACAGATAGAGACTTAAAATTCGATGCTCGGACCTCGAGCCTCGGTGGCCTAGATGGTCATGGCGGCTGACACGGATAGTCAGAAGACGTGCGTTCGTATCCCGTCCGAGGATGTGAAATTTTCTCTCTATACATTTCAATGTTTGAGATCGCTAAGCAGGCGTTAGAGCTTTAAAAAAGTAATACAACAATTTTTTATTCTCTATTATATACATACTTATTTTACAACTTAAATCTATTTACCACCCTTCACTGGGACTCTATACGCTTCGTATGAATCATGGGACTCATCGGCCACAAATGCATTGTCTGGATCAATATGGTTCACCTTATGGATATAACCATGATTCAGACAATCATAAGCCCTCCAACAATCAGTTTGATGTGTGGTTCCCACCTCAATGTGTTTCTGAATGAGGGGAATTAATACGTCCGCTTATCGAATATTATCGGGGCACATCTCCAGTCTCTGATCTTCACTCCCATCCGCGATCATTCCGAGGACCAAGACCTCTACTCTGCGTCCTTAAAAAAAGAAATTAAATTTTATCACAAATGTGAATAAAGAGAAAGGTAAAAATGTATGTTAAATGGTAACATAGCTTCCCAAATTTACTTTTAACAAGCAGGAGTGTTCCCTTTGAATTTTGAATTTGAATAAAGCCTTTCTCCTGTTCTTGGTCCAAGTGAGAAATAACAACTGCCTGTCTACAATAGGAATACCAGTCCGATATTGTGTTTGGGTACAGACACTGCCCCTTATCATTCTTCATGGATAACCATTTCGTGTGTCCATCACTGCACAAAGCAATACATAAGGTAATGTACATGTATTCAGTGGTTTTTTAACATTTTCAACGTGCCGCTAAGCTTCCTCGTCTTGCATCGACAGCGTCTCTTGGAGCAGTACAATTGCCCAATGGTATTATTGGCTGTAAAGTCAATACTCATAGGAGTGCGACCCATCTACACAGCATATTAGATGCAATGAGCCCATGATGTACAGCAAAGTCCACGCATTGGTCACGCGACCATAACTCTCGCACAATACGAGAGAGGTTCCACATTACTAAAACCTCATCCGTATAGAGCCTCCGTCCAACAGGAGACTCATAATCACCGCCTACAATAGGGATATGCCGACTACAAGGAGGCGGATTAGGATCCATCGTCAACGCCAATCCAATTTGCACCAGAAATTCCAAAAAAAACGCCAAGGTCAAAATGGTAGAGCAGAATCAAAAGACCAAAAAACAAAGCCAAGGTAATACAGCTATAGAAGATATCAAAGACCAGTAAGTAAGTGACAGTAGACCAGCAAAGTTAGTAACACAGCCAAAGTCGTCAAAAATCCCCAAAACACTCAACTCAACAACTACGAAAAATCGCGGAAAATACATAGGGTGATTCCTACGAAGAAATACGTAGGGTGATTCAGACATCCCTCGATATGAGGCACCCAAGTTTTACCTTTGTACGTACTTTTTCGGGTCATTCTGTATAAATATAAAATTAAACAAGTACTAGTCAATCAATTTCACAAATCTATATAGAATGTTTTAAAAGTTGTCGACAACGTACTGGTACCTGCAATAGCGATTACCTACCGAACCGACATATCGTCTCGGCCCAATAAACTTAGTGGATCGCCGCTATGTCGCTCATTATATCGTTAGGTCGAAGACGACATAAAGCGCATTGTCGTAAAATATGTTAATAAAACCGACCAAGTGCGAGTCGGACTCGCGCACGAAGGATTCCGTACATACACATATATGTATCTATAAATCTCCCATACAACAGACTGATTTTATGCTGTTTCTATAGATTTTGTTTTATATATAGTCCAACTGGACTGGACAAAACAGCGAAGCGCTCGTAGCGGAGCTCGACTTGCCGATATTAACCGATCAAGTTAAGAAACACTTGCTGCGGCCAGGACTTGGATGGGTGACATCTAGTGGCATTACTCAACTGAGCGCTTCCGTGCTTCGGAGGGCACGTTAAGCCGTAGGTCCCGGATGTTTGTCTTAGGACAACGTTAGGCTATGTCGAAGGCCTTCGGGCGGCCTCAAAACTTCGATATATATAGCGATAACAGAAATACATCATCTGTGGATTTCAACTGTCTATCAGGGTTCATGAGATACAGCCTGGTGACTGACGGACAGCGGAGTATTATTAGTAGGGTCCCGTTTTACCCTTTGGGTACGGAAGTCACAAAATCGATTGACTTTTGCCCATATCGTACCTCCTCATGCGTAAAGCTTGCAATGTTGCCTATCGGCTAATGTAGAGTAGAATCGAATAGTGTAGTAAACCTTAACATGAACAAGTTAAATGTTGTAACCCAATACTATACAGAACTAGCACGCAAAGATTAACTTTGCCTAGAGGTACACCTAATTTAAAGTTGAATCGGAGAATCTCTGTTCCCGGCTCTATAACTTGGTTTGAAAAACAACAATCAAGAATGCAGCAATTTCGAAAGAAAGGGTAGATGAATCTCCGCTCATCTTGGTCAGGTATAATGACCCTCGACCACAGTCTGACGTCATGCACGAATTCTTATTCTAATCTTGTATAACTTATTCTTGGTGATTCCGTGATATTTCTCCACTTAGCACACTGATTTACGCTGTTACGAGCACAGTAGGATTTTAGTATTTGCCTTTACATAATGTGAGCTAATCTATGATAATGTAATAGACATGTCAATATTTGATTTTTGTCGTAAAAGCAATTCGTCTTGCTTGACACAATTTTCCCAATGTATTTTCCTCGTGCACTTTCGATAGCTTAGATCTGGAGGACAATTCTAGCTTTTGCAACATTGTCTAGTAGAGATAGTGGTATAAATAGAATTGGCTACAGTAAAATATGTTGTAGACCCTGTAGAGTTAAAGGAACTTTCTCTAATTTATAGAGATACCGTCGGTTTCAAACGTAACATAGGTACCTATTATTTCGTCAGTGCTTGGAAGGTATAGGTACTAGGTGCCTTAGTATATTGACTAGCGCTCTCCACGGTTTCACTCGCGCGGTAAATGATGATGATGACGAATCTTATATAGCCTATGTTACTCAGGGTGAATGTAGCTTTCCAATGGTGAAAGAGTTTTTGAAATCGGTCCAGTACTTTGTGAACCAATTCGTTACAAACATACATACAAATCTTTCCTCTTTATAATATTAGTATGAAGTATGATTGTAAATTCTTCAAACAATTAAATACAATTTTTATCAATTATTATGTACGCATGCTGAGCTTGAGGAATATTTTTTAAATTAATTAGTAAATCATAAGCTATGAAAGGATTCTTACTATGCATCTATGGGTTTGCTGGATCGATGCCATACAAGTCTATACTTAGAATATTGGTGACCTATAGCTGATTGGCGCGCATAGCGTGCATTTGCTAATAAGGTAAGTAACTACATATACGGTACTTTAGAACTTATTATACATTGTATTACTCTGTTTTATAAAAATAAACAATATTTATTTGATATCTTTAAATATATGTAAGTAAGCAGGAACTTAGTGAACATTTTGCTACACTATAATAATTTAAAGAAACACTCATCAATAGGTACCTACCTAAGTAAATATTTTACGACAGCACAAACGATGTGAGCTATAAAAATACCTGCTTTATAATCCTAACAAATTAAGAAAACATTCCTATATTTAATGCATTAGCAGACCCGTCCACAGATTCTCCCTACCAAAGTTTTATCACAGTCTGATCAATGGTTTCGGAACGCATAGAGGACAAACATATAAAGTACAGACATTGATTTTATAGATAGAATTCCACATAACATAACATTTATGTCTGTAGCAGTTACAGTTACAAATGTGCGCCAATCTTCAGACCATTATTGTACAGACACAGTCGTAAAAATATGGCGAAACTGATGGTTACAGAACCCTAAAATTACGAAACCTTCGCTTGCATAGTAAAAGTAAACCTACGTAATATTATATTAGCCTAGCTTGGGTAGGTAGCATAATAACTTCCTCGCGCTTTTGTTCTTTACCGGTAAAATTGTCACTACTTATCATGGCATGTATATATTATAACTAGTTTATGTCCGGGACACAGTACGCGTGGAAGTGGAACAAGGCTTTCGTGATCCCGGAACTACAAGTTAAATCGGTTTAACAGTGGTCTTAGTCCCGGGAAAAAGCGTAGTAAAAAATAGAAAAGTATACATATTATGTTCATAAAGCGGTACCAAACGCGGCTTAGGTATTATGTGTGCGCCTCATTTGCCAAAATCCCGCAATACAATCTTTTTGTTTTTAAGCTCGTTTAATCTGTAGGAAGCGCCCGAGATTATATAGGTGTACTTACGTACTTATCCTATGTCTTTCCCGGTTTTTCTTTATAATCTAGCTCCTTGCCAAATTTGATTACGATCCATTCAGCCGTTTAGTCGTTATAAGGTTACAAAGAGACAGAAAGACACACACACACACACAGAGAGAGAGAGAGAGAGAGAGAGAGAGAGAGAGAGAGAGAGAGAGAGTTACGTTTTATAAAAGACTAATATGGATACACCTGAAGAACATAACCTTCCTTCTGGATGGCCAAATAAAAATAAAATAAATGTGTGACACAAAGTGACAGCATAACTAATACTGCAAAAAAGTTTAGGGTTGAATAAGCTATGTGTTAACATAGCTTATTCAAGCGTTTTCATTTTAGATATCGTGAAAGATGCACGGTCTTCTGTTACTGAATAAGTCGAATCCATATCTGAAAAGTTTACAAAAAACATATTTAATTTAATTAATCACTAAACAGTGTTGACATATTTCAAAATGTCTAATTAAGCATACGTGTGACCTTCTAGAATCTAGATATAATAGTGTATATAGTCTTAGGTAGTGTTTTCATTTGCGACTCTCTATTAAATTAACTTGAACGAAATGAAACCTGACTTTTTGAAAAATACTGATGACAGGTGAAGAAGTAGATCTTTTACGATATAAACTTATTTAAAACAAATCAAGGGCCTTATTCGCTATGACCATTCAACACGTAACGCTGCGCGTTACGTTATTTTCAAGGAATGATCGCAATTTTTGTATTGATTTTGTGGTCATTCCTTGTAGATATCATAGCACGTCGCGTTAAATGGTCATAGCGAATAAGGGCCTGGTGATACACGATACAAACATGTGGTAGTATTCGAAAGATATCATTAATTATAAGCTTTTACCGCCGCAATATTATCATTTCTGACCTCCACTGTCAACAGCAATTAGGATTAAATCAAGTATAACTGAGACAAAACCACCAGAGTTGATGAGCAGAAATGGTGTGATTCATCTGTCATCTGATATCGCCAGACTACACACATCAATAGCCACTCAGAAAAAACTGAGTGGCTAGAAAGTGTTGATGAATCCAGTGTATCCACAGTATTCAATACTTATTTTGTGGTGTGGCCCTGACTTGTTTTGTGCCCAGATCTTGCACCAGTCCGAGTTTCACTTGTTTCGGACACTTTAGCAGTGAGCAAACATCGTTGCATCTTTGACAAAATCCGTAAAAAAGTAATTGAGAACAGGAAAACAACCTTGTCAAAAAGGTCGATATTTATTTGACATCCGGTGAGCTCGTCGACAATCACAGCGACGAAACATTCCTTAAAGCCTACACAGCGTATTTTATACCCGCAGACGACGCAAGTTTCAGGAACGCGCGTATAAAGTGACACAAAAGTGCGTGAGAAGTGCGTTCGAAACACTTAAGTTTGTATCGCCTTTTACGCGCGTTTGTATCGATTCAAGCGCGCGTAAAAAGTGATGTAAAGGGGCGGGGGAAGGGCGTGTTGTCGATACATGGTACAAATTAAACGCGGAGTATTACAAGCGACTAACTACAGCGCGTTTGTATCGCTGTATCTGCGCGTATTATGACGACGTATATTTAATAAACGCAGATAACGAGCGTTCGCGAAACGCGCGTTTACAGCACCACTGTTTTTTTTACATATGTTTAGGTTACAAGGCTTCGTCTGAATCTCGTTTGAAGCGCGTTAACGCGCGTCATCTGCGCGTCGTCTGCGCGCATAAAATACACCGTGTGCTTAGGTTCTTAGAATCGTGAATTCGATTTTGTGATGAGTAGGTATGTGAATGTTATTATTTATTAATGTTCCTCCTTTCGTTAAAAAAATAAGTTACCAAATGATATGTCACATATACTTATTATGCAATGAATATGCGCCGGCGCCTTCGCTCGCTTGGTTTATGGGACATGAAGCCACAGATTTCATTACCCCCTATCCTAATCCCTAATTTTTTTTAAATCCTCAAAAATGAACACAAGGCGTCAACTATCAAAATTTCAGCCCCTGTAGTTTAGGTTCTGCGTTGATGAACCAGTCAGTCAGTCAGACGGGGCTTGTAGTTATTTAATTATGTATATGTTATATATAGGGATATGTTTAACACATATTAATATAACTTGATCGAGACATTCGGAAGTAATTATCGTTAGAAATTTATGGAAATAACGAATTTATTTAGTCAAGTATTTTAAGTGTAGCACTACATGTCCCAAGCAATAATATAGTACCTATTTAATTACAATGTTATGAATTTATTGATTCCTTTTGATGAAATTGTTTTCGGACGATATAGCCTAGGTACACTGTTGCATTTCAAACGATTTCCTCGAGAATTTTATTTTCGACTTGGTATTGCTACGAGTAGGTACGTCAAAAGTTCGTTTTGTTCACATCATGAGGCCGTGAACAAATGACCTCACAATGGAAACCTGAATATTTTAGGAAAATAATATACTTCCCCGTTGTAATTCCGCTTGCAATTTTCCTTGGTTGTCAACTCAATAACATAAACATGTGGACGAGTATAATTTTGTCGTAACATTTTAATAAACTTCCTAATATAATTCGTATCGCATCCAATGCATAGCACGGACACACGGACACACGGACAGATACACGGACTACTCGAGCAGTTAGCTAGTAATCAACATACACGGACCGCTTTTGCAGCCATAATCAACAGCTTAAAGCTGCCATTGATAACTGCTCTAGCAGTTGGTATTAACTGCTCAACAAGTCACAATTTCAATTCAGGGGCGGGAAGCGCTCGCGATGTGGAATAAAGAGCGCGGGCGAGGTAACTGCGCAAGAGCAGTTGACAGTTCGAGCAGTCAGTGTATGCGTGGCGACTGCTTGACCGCCAACCACCCGAAGCATTTGCATCTCCTCGAGCGTTTCGTGTATGTGTATACACATACACGAAACAATAACGTAAAAGACTGTAGTTCAGTATGCAGTCGCAGTTTGAAGCAGTCAGCTTCGACTGCTCTTGTATCTGGGGCCTTAAGCACACCAAATGTGGGATGTGTTAAATGTTACATGTGTTGTATTGCAATGACTTATGCTATAATTATTTTTTTTATTTGTACTTTGGGCCTTTTGATATTTTATTTTTATAATTGTCTCATAAATTATTACGTGATAGTACACTTACCGGACATTTTCCACTACCTACTTTCCATTTACTTTTACAATAGACTATTAATCTAACTTATAATTGGCACGTAAGCTAGTTTAGCCATAAATCAGAATTTAAGTACTGATAAATCATTATGAACTCTTTATGACATTGACCATGCTATATTACCAGAAGGTAAATAGGTTGGATAAAAATATATTACAACCTTAGCATAAGCCTTATTATATTTATTTTACCAAATGAGCAGAATGAAAAATACATAATGGTATAAAAACATACAAAAACCAAGCAAGTGCGAGTCAAACTCGCTCACGAAGGGTTCCGTACTAGGGATCTATAAATCTTCCATACTTACAACTATATAGATAATGGTACCCTTTGTGCGGGAGTCTGACTCCCATTTGGACGGTTTAGTTTTTGATTGTTATAGCGACAACAGAAATACATCATCTGTGAAAATTTCAACTGTCCCTCTATCACGTTTTATGAGATACAGCCTGTTGACAGACGGGCAGGCAGACAGATGGACGGACAGCCGAGTCTTAGTAATAGGGTCCCGTTTTAACCTTTGGGTACGGAACCCTAAAACGTACCTTTTAAAAATAAATTAACTACTTATTGGGTAAGTTTGAATTGCTGTTTAACTTTGAACGAAATTACAAAAAAGATTTATTATTTCATTACATGGAAACTTTTCGTTATTTCTATATCGAAACTGCGTAAACAGGATCGCCAAAATGTTTTGTAGCAATGAAAATTAAAAAAAATAAACTGTCAAAGTCATATTTTTGGAAATTACCCGCCTTTTCCGTGGTGAAGTTTTTATTGGTCTGATTTGTCATATAAAGTTACCCAAACCTTAAAATATTAGATTAATATAGGTTTTTATGTAAAAAAATATATATTCTAAGTTACAAAAAGCAGCTATCGATATTACAAATATCAACAAAACTCACGATAACTTTGAATTTGAGTTTTGGGGAAATTGTGAGTAGGTACTTCTGTTATTTTTTCCGTAAATTTAGTGTTTTAGAAAAATAAATCAACTCAAAAGTACACTATTTAGTCAATAAAATAATCCTTAAATATAAATCACAGTGTATCACAAATACTGTAAAAACGTTCAAAGTTACCCAAATCGACTGTATCACAATTGTATAATAAGTATTCTGATGTGAATGATTTTAATGACAAAATAGTGTATGTATGGCCTTAATATGTGATTCTGGAATATCCACTTTTGTATCGGATTGAGCAGTCTGCAATGGTTTGCGTAAGAACAACGTGGGCCGTGAATCCTTTTGTGTAGTTCGATTAGTTTTAAAACGTTCCTATCGTGAATTCTTGTCAGCCTTCATCATTCAATGATTAACCTAGGTGCGTTCGTTTAGCTTTTAGGGCATTGTGCATTGGTGGCGTTGTCATTGATGGCTCTTTTGTTGAAGCGTTCGTAAAGCTCAAAAACGTTATTTTTGCTACTTTTGCCCACACCTATTCGAACGCTCAACTGAGCATAAGACCTAAAATCGCGTGATTATGCTGTCAAATACATAGCTGTCAAAAAACGATCACGAACAACCATGCTCCGGACGTGGGTAAAAATAGTATATTATGCAACTAGTGAATAAAGGACGGATTTAATGCGAGGGCCATAGATGAATCACGAGTAAGTGAAGGATTCTAACGACTGAATCACGACCGCAGGGAGTGATTCGTGATGATTGAATCACGAGCGTAGCGAGTTATTCAAGTGTTAGAGTCCTGAGCGATGCGAGTGATTCATGGCCCTCGATATAAATCCGTTTTATTCAAGAGTTGCATACTATACTTTATACCTTGACTACGAGAAAAAGAATTAATTTAAGCGAAAATAGACATTTAATGAAGAAAAAAGGAAGGTTAAATTAATTAAAATGCACATTAAAATTAGAACAATTACTAAACATAAGAGTAATTTATTTATTATTATTATTATATTTTTTTCTATAATCGCAGCAAAGAACACAATACAGTTTTTATTCTAATGCTAAACTCCTTGTCTCAAATATCAACCAATCAAATCTCGAGGAGTTACTTGCACAAAGAGTTTGTATGTCGACTATTATTTGCATAAGGAAGATGTTAAGCACTGAGATGGAGATCGAATATATTGGTGTGTTCGAAGTTCATACACGAAAACAGTGATAAAAAGGCCTTTTTATTCACTTTTTATTCAGTGAATAAAATAAGCTTTTTGAGTAGGAATGGTATAAATTACACTTTTTGGTGGCAAAAGTTCCTCTTTTTTAGCTGTCCGAACGCTGTACAAAAATAGACATGCACGTCTTTTTTACCCACAGATTCCAAATTCGAACGCCCCTTGTGATCGTTTTAAGCGTTATTTTCGCTAATAACGCTCACGAAGAGCCTATTCGAACGCACTACTACTGTTTGGAGGATGCAGCATAATGCATAAGTAAACGTATGTATACAGGATGTTTGGTGGAACGATGTAGGGAGCCGATCAATGGCACCAATATAATCATTTTAAATATGCCATAGTAGTCCGATGTACTAGGAAATTATTTGTATGTACACCTTGACAATAATTCCTCTGTCGCTGAATCTTATGCACTGCAACTATACTGCAATATGATAAAGTAATGCTCATAGATTACGATTAAAATATTATCCAAAAAAATTACCTTAAAGGTAGGTGTATGTGCACCTAAACTTGAAAATCGCTTCTAGCTTCCGGTGGGAAATTCCTCCGTCCGAAATTCTTTTTGATATGATTATGTAGGTATAGGTGTGCAATGGAATCCAGGAATATTTTCATGTTGAAGAAGGCAGAAACTTAAAAGACCTATTTTGCATCATAACATGTTCAGGAAAATTTGATATTTTATTTATTTAAATGCTTTCAACAATCAAACAAACAGCTTGTCACAATTATCGAAAAATTTACTTATCACGCCATTTGGTTTTGTATTAAAAAAAGTTTTTTTTTTTTTTTGTATAATGCGAGTATGTTAATCGTTATCTAGAAACATTACTTTATGTTACTGCAAAGCGACAGAAGAATTAATGCAAAGTCCCTTAATGATTGAACTATAGTGAAAAGTGTCATAGTTTTAAGTTAATTATTATCATTTTCAATTAATATTATTTATTGATTCATTATTTCTAATGTAAAGTTTGTTTACATTAGAAATATTATATTATTAATGTTATTAATAATATGATTGTTATATTTATTTTTGAAATAATGGAGAAATAATAAATTTGGGATGCTACTTGTGTCGAAACACTGGCACTGTCGCATCTTCCAGAAACTTACGCTCAGGCTGGTGTGGCAGCGACAAATGCCGAAAACTTTAAACGGTGCAAATATGCCAATCTCGATGGAGGTTGTACATGTTTGTGTTTGGGGTAGAAACTTTGAGACCTCTGTCGGTCTAGCGCTCGACGAGTCAACATCTCCTGAGGATGCCTCGTGTAGAGGCGAAACACGTGTCGAATCGGTGTTGGTTTATTTGGGGTTTCTTGTGTTTTTTATTTTGTATTCTTCCTATTAGCATTTTATGCGGGAGGGAGGGTGGTGCACGCCCGCAAATAGGCCAAAATCATTGTTTTCTTTTCAGCGGAAGTGTCACTAAATATTTTTTAATATCGTTTTTTGATAATGGATTTCCGCAAAGTAACGCGTGAATTAATAAATTATCTGAAAATAACTTAGTTGACCTGTTGAAAACGAATGTGAAATGCTTACATATTAACTAGCTATGAGCGCTTCTCACAAACTAATTAAATAGTATTGAAAAAAATTGCCCTTGTACTGAAACGTTATTATTAAACTAGAGTTGGCGGGGTGCGGGAGAGTTGCATGTTGCATCAACCATTAAAAGAATTTATGCCACTTGGACTAGAACCAAGAGCAATCAGAAGCACTTTGATACTGAACATAGGTTTCGGATATGCAATAAATGTTACTGTTTGATTTATAACTGTAATTTAGGTTCATATTGCAAAGGCGAGGTCATACTATAATATAGAATTGACGGTTAATAATTGCTTATTGTTTGTCAGTGTATGCACTGCTTTTAATTTGTTTGTTTCGATGCAGGTTCACAATCTTCTGTTTCTTAATATTATGGTCAAGGCTGTGTCCAAATACCTATTTGAGAGATCTATTATCAATAAGCAGATCGAAGAATACACGAAAAATATAATACATATTAATTCATCACCGTTGAACCGTTTCAGCACGAAGAAGTAACACACTCACTCACACTCTCATCCTCACTCCTCACAAACTTTCATTTATAATATTAGTGTGATGATATTCGATGCGGGCCATTTATATTTATACCACTTTATCACGGCAGGCCTTAACTCGACTAAGCGCACTCCACGGCTCATCTTCAGACAATTTAACAGGATGTTCTCGGAATGAACAAAAGTCATACATACGCAAGACATGTGTTATTCCAGAGTTCATTTAAATGTTATCATTTCAGCTAAATCGGTTCAGTATTGTTGCCGTTAAAGAGTAAAAGACATCCATCCAAAGAGATACTTTCGCATTTATAATATTGTCGGATGATGCAATGTGAATGTATATAGAGATGAATTTTCCCACTTTTTACTGCAGTAAAACACGATCTAACCAGTATTGCGGTTAAAGCAATTCAAAGTTCGTCGGAGAGAACCATCAACCAATTTTTTTGTAGTTCCAAGTGTGAATTAATCATAATGAGAATTATACACCTCTAGTGGTTATAGAGTTGTGTCATCACTTTTTGTAGATTGCTCCCAAACACTTGAAATGGGCATTGACCATGTTTTTGCCTTTTGGGGCTGTGACATCTCCAATGCAACACATTAATAACTTGAAATTGCCAAATTATACAAGCATTATATTATGTGATTTTGTATGCACGGATAACAGAAGGGCAAATGTTGCAGTAAATTGAGAGGTCAAGTTTATAAACTTGACTGTAGAGTCAGGTATATACCTGTTAGAGGAAGTTCACCGTAAGTTATAGCTGTTAATTATACACTAGCAGAAACATATTAATCACTACCAAGAATTGTGCGACAGTTTAGAACTAGATAATTGAGTTCTAGGCATATCCATAAAGGTCTAAGTTACCTTTCAATCAAAACGAACCGACAGCTGTATTGATATTGCGTAGTCATTTTGCATCAGTTATACTTAATTATAATGATATTTATAAGAAATCTTTTTTTTTCTGCTGTCTGGGTACAGTGAAACCTTGAAGTAAGTGTCCAATGACCCGCGGCCTTATTGTCTATCTTTACGGAGAATGGGAATGGGCTTCATTTTGACATTTTAGACAATAAGGCGGCCGATCCATATTAGAAAAAAAATCATTGGGTATCGCGTCTGTTTCTTCAAAGTACTCGTTGAGTGGGGTCAGACTGCATAACGTTTGAGAGTGATGAATAATCGTAGGTATTATATAAATTATAGAATATTAATATTATATTTAAAATTATATTACATATTATATTAAATACTAGCAGCGCTCCGCGATTTCACCCGCTTAGTGATGGATGATGATGAAGAATCAATTATACTTAGCTTATGTTACTCCGGAATAATCTAGCTTTCCACTGGTGCAATGTTTTTTAAATCGGTTGTTAAGATAAAAATGTAAATTATTTGTACTTTTCTTGTTTGGCTTTATTTTTACAGTAGTATTATGTATACGGATTTTTTAAGCAAGCATAACTGTAGGGTAATGAGGGTCGGCCACCAATCAGTCGGTTTCCTGTTTGATTCCTATCTTGGGCTTGCGTAACAAGCCTAAACTCCACCACAATTTTTTATTCTTTGACTGAAATGTTGATAATTTTAGAGTTAAGGAAGGGACACGATGAAAAGGCATAAGTTAAATTACACGACAAAATTGAGTCTTTCATTATTTTTTAAGCAGCATCTTCACGAGCGTATCTAATTGCTTATATCAGCCAAAAGTCGTGTTTCACGAACCGCAAGCTCACTTTTTCTTTCGATTAAATAACGACTTGGTGCATGTTCTAGATTTTTAACGGTTTAATTGGTGTTATAATTGTTCGCATTAATCTTGTTTCTAGGTATAGAGCAATTGCCACAGATACATACAAGATACCCGAATATATAACAATTACAATAGATGAATTGGTTCCACATTTCCAGCATGAATGGTTGTTCATAGAAAGTGTTTTGCCGGTCGCGCGTGGGTAGTGTAGGTAATACATAGGTATGTAGTTTATTGTACTTATAGATAGGTACTGGCAGTATAACTTCAGAATGATTTTATATAACAGGAAGTCGGTATCGGTAGGTACTATTAATAAGCAGAGACAGTTCAATGCTTGATAATAACGAACTATCAGTTGTCTGGCCCAGTTGCAAGTGCTGATACAATTCTCACAGTGTCCATCACCCCACGCATTTATTATGCAAGGTATTAAGGACGTAACATAAGTTTGCTTAATGTCAAAATAAATGCTTTGTCGTCCATTTCTATTGTTGGATGTAGGGTTATAATGAATGGAATATAATAATGGCAGTTTTACCAGTTTAAAACAAGGCACCATTTTACCACAGTGATACCAGCCTCCATGGTGGAGGTTACTTAGTTACCTAATAAGACTACATCAATAAAGAAATTGCGTCCACGCTTTTTTTAGGTTTAAGTATATACAATTTTATTAAATCAAGCTATTTTAAAAGTAAAATTTGAACCAGTGAATTAATTTACTAATCGAGCAATCATCGTTGCATCTTTGACAACATCCGTTAAATAAAAGACGGAATGACAAGAAACGTTGAAATAAATAACCTTGTGTACAAGGGCATAAAGTATTTGACATCGGTGAGCTCGTCGACGAATCATTAGAGAACCGTACGGCAGACCGATGTCTTGGAAAATTTTAAAATTGCATGAGACAAATGAATCGCTAAATACATACGAAACACAAATACCCAAAATTATTAATAATTTAATCTGTCCGCATCAGGACAAAAAATAACAATAGATTTATGAATGAAACTTGCCTCGAATGAGGCTTGCTGATTCGGACAGATTGATTTTGGAATTCTTAGCCAAGCGCCAGATATTTGTGATAAATGTGGCCAGTTCGACAACACGCCAATTTCATATGTTAGGACCTAATTATAAGTAGGTACTGTTACTCGGCTGGCGAACCCATTCACTCTAAACATAAACTATAAGTTTTGGACAGAGTCTATCTATATCACTCTTATAAACCTTGAAACCGACTTTCATAATTTTGAAGACTAGCTGCGCCACGCGGATACACCCGCGTGGTGAGGAAGGTATAGAAGTTAAACACACATGTCGCAGTTCTTGGAAAAGTAGGTTGATTTCTGCGAAATCTATATTATTGGCTAAATATGGGAAATGGTGGGTTAATGAATACCCTATTTGTTATTTATATGGGCTCCATCATCAACATTTATATACACGTAGGTACATAGCTACATAAGTATACTCTGCTGAATACAACCAGATTTCAGACATAAGATCAGCATAAGTAATACTACGTAATTAAAAAAAAGAGCGCTTCTTCATAATAATTCTTTATTGATAAATACGTGAAATAAATTATATCATACGTATATCAGTCATTATGCAACCAATACGTGCTCAATTGTTAAAGTATTTCTCAGTATCGCGGCATTCCATGTCGTGTCTCATTATGTGATGAATAATAAAGATAACCCGTGTCATGACACACCCTATATAAATCCGTTTCACGGCAATCACATTTATTTTGTACGGCAATGCAATCTTAGTATATAAAATTGTATAACCCTTGACCACGAGGGATAGATACCAGCAGGGGTCTGTACCTATTTCAGTTGCTAACAAATGTTGATTGAAATCTTGAAAAATGGCGGCTCTATGTCAGTTTTGACAACTCCGTACAACAAGTAAGCAGAAATTTTAGTTAGTTGATGACTGGAGCTGACAAAAGTGACATAAAGCCGCTATTTTCCAAGATTTCAATCAACGTTTGTTAGCAACTGAGATACATAATAGCCCTGCTGGTGATATTGGCTCTTAGCAACAGCATTTAGGTATATAAGTACTTACTGACCTAAGCAGTTATATATAACTATACATAGGTATTACCTACGTTGCTCTATGTAGATAGGTACATGATCAGGATCCGGTAAGATTTAAATAAAAAACAGGTTAAAAGCTTGCTTCAGCGCGTTAATTATTCATTGTGTTAAAAACGTGTTGTACCTATAGTATAACAGCTGCGCCTGGGGGCTTAATTTGGGCGTAAAAAGTATGTCACAAAGCTACGAGTACATATTTTATAGTAAGTAGCCTATATGTTCTATCTACATTTAAAATTTTATTCAAATCCGTTGAGCCGATTCCGCGTGAAGAAGTAACAAATATAAAACATCCTCTCTCGCTCACTCACTCACAACGTTTCGTACGTATATCTTGTAATATTTATTAATGTGATTGTGACTAATCTATTAATTACAATTTTAGAGAAAACATCACATCCTCGAACGGAATTTGAACCTGCGTCATTCATTCCGTGTCAGACGCAATGACCACTAGGCCACCGAAGCTTACCGTCCGAGCATCGAGTTTTAATTCTATATTTGATATCAAATATCAAACCCACCATACACAATAGAAACGTCATTGCTATGTCAACTTTAGCGTCGTTTAACAGATGAATTTTTCTGTCTAAAATTGTAAAGTTTGGTCTCATTAAGTAGGCGTTAACAAGTACAATTTGAAAAAAATCATACCGACTTTCATTCTATTCAGTTATTGGAGTGTATCTCAAAAACTGCTAGACCGAATTTGATAAAATTTTAATGACACTCCACGGGAAGCACCAGCTCTCAAACAAAAAAGAATTTTGAGAATCGGTTCACCCAGTCGAAAGTTATGAGGTAAAAACATTTAAAAAATACAGTCGAATTGAGTATCTCCTCCATTTTTTGGAAGTCGGTAGAAAATGCGCTAAAATGCTTTAAAAATCATTTAACAAATAAAATGTCTGTTCATATTTAACTAATACGCCATGAGCATAACACGCAAATTAGGGTCCCGCAACCGTAATAAGAACAAAAACTGGGCACTACGAGGTATATCCGCTCCGAAACTCTTCTAATAAATCTCATTATGAACTTTGTAGGTATGCATATGTGTTACGGTATAGAATCAAATGGAAATGTATCGAATTGTATTATGGAAATTAAACGAGCATTGTTTTCGAAATGCGAAAGTTTCGCACAAAGTTTGGCTTTTATAATGTGTGTGATCAAAAATGTTTCAACCAATACGTGCTTTGAAGTTTTAAAAACATTTACCAGTGGTAGGTACCAGTGTACCGTAGCACAAATAACTGCGTGAGTGTAACGTAATGTGTCGTTAACATGAATCAGTACAAACTGTCATTTATCTACGGAAACTGTGACACAGATAACTCATAGTTTGTTCAAAGCGTGATGCGTTGACGTTTGCGATACGAATACTTTTCCGCAAATTGTTTGTGCTACGGCCTCAGTACCGCGATAGTCTGGTCAAATAGATGCATAATGAAGACCCATGGCACACACCCTATATGGATTGGTTTCATGGCAACGTATACCATATAGGTTATGTGTTCCGTGTAGGATCCATCGATACAATACGGAAGTACTGTCACAGTATAGGTAAATGATTAATACCTTAACATCTTGAACTAGAACATTCCTGGAATTATAATATTGAAACGGATACGGAGAATATACGGATATCCGTGAATACGTTGTGTGACTCTATATCTATGATCGTGACGTCATTTACAAACTGCTTCAACGAAAGACCCGCGCTGGTCGAACGAGCACAACGCTGAATTGAGGCCGGTTTGTGACAAATTAATTTTCTTTTATAATATTTATTGTTTTGTTTAAATTGTTGCAAATAAATTATTCTGATTCTGATTTATACGCTTCTTAATTGACAAGAATAGTTGTTCAAACACACGTCATTTAGAAAGTCAGTGGTAGGAAATCAAACATGTGTCAATATAGGCAAGGTTTTTTATTCTTTGATCATATAATAAAAATCCAAGAAAGAAGTTTTCTCTTTCGGTGGGGGGACCGAGTTTAAGAATATCCTGTTTACTGTCTGGATTGAAAAGAAAATTAGACTTATATACACGTAGGTAGGTATATATAATAAGTGTTAAGCCTCTTCTGCAAGGTTTAATTCTGTTTTGTATCTCCGAACTATAAAGAGCCACATAGCAGTAGCAGTGTTTTGTTTTAAGCTCTCTACAATAATCACAAACCATTTTCTCGGGTCGACGACTTAGCTACTCGTATTAAGCAAGACTACTCTCTGGATGCACTACAACGGTCATGGATCGAAGTTGTTTTTACTATGAGGCGAATAACTTGACAGTCTCGTCACTGAATGATAAAAGTTTAATATTATGTAACGGTCTCAGTACCTTTTTTGTTTACGGGGGAAATCTTATCAGATACCCGGACACTATGGGGAGCATCCGGGTTGTGTGGGACTTTTCACTAAAACTCCCTCGAAAAAGTAGCCCCAGGGTCTCCTTAGGAACGCACTGCGGGACCATCCTGACATTGGACATTTGGCTCGTATCTGAGAGCATTTCATATGTCCTTTATAAAGCCATGAAGATGGCACGGCGTCAATTGCCACAACATGACGCCGTCTTCCTCGAGCTCGTTTATAAGATAGTTAGGGCCCCACCTCCAACTTTACACGGCTTGAGTACCTAAGGTAAGGTGACCATAAAACACGATAATTTTACATAATACCTACATAATACGCAACGCTAGACACCACGACCATCCTAGATAATATGAACCTCAAAGCCTTCAACGTTTCATTGGCCATTATACAATTAAGAACAATGTGAAAACCGCGTCTAAACAGTTTCACACCGAATCGTGATACAATCGTATTTTACGGTCATTCCCAAGGCGTTCATCCTTTAAATCGGACACGGCGTAAATTTTAAACAATGACAAGCATTGTATTCAGAATTGTGCGCGATTCAGGTCGCCTAGTCACTGGCTGGTGAAAGCAGTTTCATTGGGTCACTAAAGATTCCTGGGATACATTCATGCCACTCCCAAAGATCTAAGACGATTGGTGTCTATAGGTACGTACCTACATAACGTATAACTATATCTCCGAGAGTTACAATGTCGATGTAGTAATTCTATCATTAAACAGACTTCAAAAAAAGGACAAGGTTTCTCAATTCGACCGTATATACGAGTATATAATTGTTTATTTCGCGGATAACTTCGTTGTTTAAGAACCGATTTCGATGATTCTTTTTTTTGTACAGTATATACTTCCGAGGTGGTCGGTCCCATGTTAATTTCATCAAATTCGGTCTAGAAGTTTTTTAGTTACACTTCAAAAACTTATTTTTTTTTTGCCTATTTTGATAATATTATGATTGACGGTGAATGACATCGATCCCGTAAGTAGCAAGGATCTCTAAAAAAAGTGAATACAATTTTTTACCAAAAAATGGAACCGACTTAAACATTAAAAAGGGTGAAATAACTTGTCGAAGTCGGTACCATCCGCACAATATTGTGGCATTTTTGAACTACGAGTATCATGGTAAAGACTTCAACAAGTAATTTCAACCTTTTTAGTGTTGAAGTCAGTTCCATTTTTTGGTATTTTTTTAGTTATTCTATGCTAGTATGCACTACGTTCCACTATTGTGTATATACTTCTACTAGAATTCTAAAAAAAAACAGATTGGATCTGTATTGAGGTCTTAATACTTGTCTTGTGGTCTTATCGTCTTGTCGTCTAACATGGACATGTTATATGCGTTTGAATTATCACTGAATTTGTCAATTGAAATGAATTTATATTTCTTGCATAATATATTTTACATAGATATTTATTTACATAGATTATTCTTACACATTCATTTTATATCAACATTTAATTTTATTTATGATTTTTAGGGTTTTGTACCCAAAGACTAAAACGGGACTCTATACTAAGACTCCCCTGTCCGTCCGTCTGTCACCAGGCTGTATCTCATGAACCGTGTCATTTAGACAGTTGAAATCTTTCAACTGTTGATGTATTCCTGTTGCCGCTATAACAATAAATACTTAAAAAACAGCCAAGTGCGAGTCGGACTCGCGCACGAAGGGATCCGTACCATTATTTATAAAAACAACAAAAAATCATTTCTGTTGTATGGGAGGTTTATAGTTATTATAATGGTACAGAACCCTTCGTGCGCGAGTACGACTTTCACTTGGCAGGTTTTTTAAATTTCTAATAAGTATTTTAAATGTGAAAGCTTGAATGTATTGATGTTTGTTACTCAAGCACGCAAAAATGGCTGAACACATTTGGATGAAGTTTGGAATGGAGATGGTTTGTACCCGGGATTAACACATAGGCTACTTTTTATCACGATTGAACGTGTAGTTCCCGAGGGAATGCGATAACATAAAAAAAAGTAGAAATAAATGTCATTGAACCTCTAAGGAAAAACTGGCAGTTTTTAACCGACTTCAAGAATAAGGAGGTTATTCTGATATGCCTATCTTGATGGTATCATCATCAGATCTGTAGGCAGCAAGTTTCTCTAAAATGGTACAAAACATTTTTATCAAAAAATGGAACTTCAATACCAAATAGTGTGTAATAACTTGATAAAATCGGTACCATGATAGTACAAAAGTAGGTACTTTATATCGCAATATTGTGCGTTTTATATTATAATTACGCAAGGCTGATCGATTGAATCGAGGATGTAAATAAGAACCCTATTAGGTTAAAAGGAAGTACATGTATATCTATGACTTCGTTCTTAGATTTAAAGCAAGATAATCATGTACCTATCCACGACATTCTTATAATTACCGCAAAAATTACATGTAGCAAACAATTATATAGAGTAGTAGCTACGAGTAGGACCAGTAAAATATACTGACAAGAAAACTATTAAAAGCAAAGTCAAAGTCAAAATTATTTATTCAATTTAGGCATCAAATACGCACTTATGAACGTCAATTATTCATTATAATGTACTTTGGAGACTCTACCACCGCGTTCCAAAATATATAGAGCCTACCGAGAAGAAGCGGCAAGAAATCGGGGCCATTCTTTTTATATAGATGTTTACAATGTTTCTACTATAGTTACTACAAATATTACATTTTATGGGTGGCAGAGTAACAGTTTGCCAGAAGTGGAGTATTTCAAGCATCTTTGTCTTCTATATAATGTCGGACTTTATAATATACTTTTTTTATTAAAAAGTTTTTTAAAGTCAACTTGAATTTTCCCTCTGTGATCTCAGTTATGTGTTTTAGGATTTTATTGTAAAAGCACACAATTTCCTGGGAATGACTTATAAGTCTTCGCAAGTCTAAAACTAGGTACAGCTATCCTATTTGTATTCCTAGTATTAAAAGGGTGGTGATCACTATTCAACTTATTTTATATATTTCCTAAAGCTTGCGTACTACCTAAGTAATCAAGAGTTGGGTGTTTTTTCTTATATGCATTACCTTCTTCACCTTCGTACGTAGTAATTATGAAAATTGCGAATAAAAAATCTACCCCGCTTCTATTTGCGGTAAGCTGCAAGAAAATTAGCAAAAAACAGTAAATTACATTAACAGTAATGATCCTGATAATTCTGACTCACCTGTCATTCCTATCACCAAAAATTCATTTGCCGTGACTATTGGCAAGAATAAAAGGTCATGAAATCTATTATAGTCAGTCCACTTGCCACAATTTATTTTTATCAATGGGCTGTCACGCGTCACTACTTGTTACGGTACAGTTTATTTTTGTAGTTCAATTAAGCAATTCTATTGTAAACTTTTACCGGCTATTATACGTACCTTTACGCGGAGGAACCGTGAAAGTCCTTTGCTTGAAAAAGTGCATTCATATATATAGATATGTCTCTATCAAATAAAGTAGGTATCTCTCTAACAGTGCGGTGTGAGGGCTCTGATTGGAGCTGTCTCTCAGAATATTACAAATGTCAATCTCAATGTTATTAAATCATCATCATCCAGGCCTTTCCCACAAGCTTCCAAAAGGACCGGTTGGAAGGGGCCTGCATTCAATGTCGTCCTGCGACCTTTATCAGGTCATCTGTCCATCTTGTTGGTGGACGACCTATTTATTTATTATTTATTTATTCTTTAGCACAAAACAAATGTACAAGGAGGACTTAATGCTAAGTAGCATTTTCTATCAGTCATCCTGGAGGTGCAAGAAAAATTGTAGCGGTGCAGTAAAATAATATAGTTGTAGAGAGATATTAATAATATAATAAATACTATAAACATTTGTATAGAATCAATAATGAAATAAAACATATAGAGAGTAACAGCAGTAAAACATTACATTTATCTATAAGATAAATATTTTCAAAACGAGACATATTTAATATACATAAAAGACAAAAGGTGGTCAAATTAATAATCAAGTAGTGTTTACATTAGTGGGACAGATCAGGAACATGGGATCTGCGGATGAACTTTTCTAATGTAAAATAGGCGAACTTTTCTCTTAAACGCATCCTTTGAGATCGACCTTTTAAGATCCATGGGTAATGAATTCCACAACTTGACGGCAACAACAGAAAAATAATGTTCTAAAAACGACGTACAGTGATGAGGAATAGAGAGTTGTAAGTTGGAGGATGACCTCACCTATATCATCAGACCTATGCCTAACCTATGCTATGCTTTCCTTACATGAGGATGTTCATAATTCAGATCAATTTAAATAAATGGTTATCAAAATATCACCTCATATTGTTACAGTAATAAGGTAGAACAATGGAGTTTTTTGCCAGAGGTTATAGAAATATTTTTTATTTTTCTATAATGCGTTTCAAGGCTCCACCGTCTAAGCATGCCGAAAAAGTTGCTACATAAAAAATGAATGAATGCCTTGAGTAGTTGAGTACAAGGTACGACAAGGTGAAAAAGACATCGCACTTCTCAAGGTGATCTATTGAAATATTAGGGCTTAGCTTAAATTTCTTTTACGCAAGTTTATAAACGTGATTCGCAGCTTGTAACTTATAAGATTTCATCAAGTCGCATTTCAAAATAGCTATGACTAACTACGTAGGTAACTAAACATGAAGTAAATTCAAATGGTTTTGCGGAAGGTTCCCCTTCAGCCAAGGCCAAGCCCAGGATTAGGAAAGTTTTGTACGCACATTTTGTTCTTGTTTATTAATAACACGTTTAGTGTAAGTATTTATTATATATTAGGGCTTAGCTTAAATTTCTTTTACGCAAGTTTATAAACGTGATTCGCAGCTTGTAACTTATAAGATTTCATCAAGTCGCATTTCAAAATAGCTATGACTAACTACGTAGGTAACTAAACATGAAGTAAATTCAAATGGTTTTGCGGAAGGTTCCCCTTCAGCCAAGGCCAAGCCCAGGATTAGGAAAGTTTTGTACGCACATTTTGTTCTTGTTTATTAATAACACGTTTAGTGTAAGTATTTATTATATTATCACAATTTATTACTAACTACGTAGGTAACTAAACATGAAGTAAATTCAAATGGTTTTGCGGAAGGTTCCCCTTCAGCCAAGGCCAAGCCCAGGATTAGGAAAGTTTTGTACGCACATTTTGTTCTTGTTTATTAATAACACGTTTAGTGTAAGTATTTATTATATTATCACAATATTATATAATATTATCACTTTAGGTCCGTGGGGTCCAGGTGCATATGAAATATTCAGGCGCTTGGCCAAACGTTTAGTTAAAGCGTCAGGTAACTAGAATGCTGGCTCAAATTTGCACAAAAATTAGCACAGCTATTCAACGTGGAAATGCAGCCAGCATTCTGGGCTTACTTCTTTCAACAAATGGTTTATGAAATATTTAGTGTCTTTTATCTAGTATCTTTGTCCATTTTTAAAATTAATTGTCATTATAATAATAAGTTCATAATATTATAACTGCGAATGTTTGTGTGTGTTTGTATGTTTTTGACTTCTATAAGCTAAAACGATCAATAAAAGGTTTATGGAGAATTATATATGTAAAGTCAAACAAGTGCATTAAAAATAATTTAAGAAGATAATGTAAAGATTGGGATTGTCCCAAATTTCATAAATTTGTAAGTGTTGTAGTCATTTACCCGGCTTAACAACAAATCGGAACAACTAACAAAATGTACCTAATTAAGGTGAAACGAACCACCTTATTTTTCCTTTTACTTTATTATGTAGATATCATTATACCTTATACATTATTTTACCTTACCTGTACCAAAAGTAGCAAAACGTCCAATCAGTACTAATTCTGAAAAGATATTTAGTGAATATTCTCATATACTTATTACAAAAAATGCAGGTAAGTTAAGTACAATACAACTATACGAGTAATGTGGGACCACGGTGGATCGTTTGATTGATAATCGTAATAACAATGTTCCGGTTGTTACGAGCACAAAGGCTGTTGTGGCCGATGCAAACTATTCCTATTTGTACAATTCCATTGAGACATACGGTACCTAGGTATATAGTATAGACACACCTATGCCAAAGTACTTAGACCGCGCGGTCCCGATGTTTACTTTGCTGTCAGCTTTTACATAGGTATAAGTAATAAAAGTTAGTTATAGTAAGTTAGTTATGTAATTCTTCACGAATTTCCGACCTAGTACGTACGTACACTACTTACGCTATCTATAGGGACCTACTCTCATCATCATCATCATCTCAACCGTAGGGTATCCACTGCTGATCATAGGCATATACAATCCAAAAGGACAAGTCGGAAGCGTCCTGCCTGCATCCAGTGACGTCCTGCGATGTTTATCAGGTCGTCTGTCCAACTAGCTTATCTTTCAAACATTCTAACTGTTGTCTCTCAGTTTATCTATGAAAATCTAATGTATGTAAAGAAAAACATTAGCAGTTTTGATAAAATGAGTGATGCTCATTCCATCAACACGCGAAATAAGCACAAGCTATCCGTACATGTAACGCGTCTCCACAGAATAAGTCATTCTTTTATGGGACAATGTATACGATTCTATAATAAAGTTCCCAATGTTATCCGAGATTTGCCTATTAATAAGTTTAAAATTACTATTAAAACTAAACTCTGTCAAAAAGGTTATTACAAAATTTCGGATTACTTGGAGGATAAAACAGCTTGGGACTGATCACTCCAGGATCTATCTACTCGTGTACTAAGATCAAAGTGTAGCGTGTCTTGCCCTACTGATACCATTATTATGTTCTCTTTTGTAAGGCAACACACTGGAGCTAATATTTGTAGTACCTTAGTAAAAATATTGTAAAAACATCTATATAAAAAGAATGGCCCGAGTTTCTTGCCGCTTCTTCTCGGTAGGCTCTATATATTTTGGAACGCGGCGGTAGTCTTTAAAGTACATTATAATGAAAAATTGACGTTCATAAGTGCGTCTTTGATGCCTAAATTGAATAAATGATTTTGACTTTGACTTTTGGGCGCTTCTGTCTATGACTTATTAGAAGGCTTATACTATGGACCTGTAGTAGGTATGAGCGGGCGTGGGCAGTACTTGTTACTCTATCGTCGTAGGTAATATACGTACCCGCAGATAATCTGAGTCTGTACTCAATTTTATATGAAGTTTTAGATGTACCTAAATTATACACGTTCGAACCTTTTTTTTAATTCTCATAAGATAAGTTAAGATGATTATGAAGTTAAGATCATACATATACTATATAGGTAGGTATATAATATACTTATATATTCAAAAAAGAATTACCAACAAATGGAATCTTGATTTATATTAGAATTTATCTTGATGATATCATCATTGACTATCGATCCTATAAGTAGCAGGTTCACTAAAAACGGTGAAAAAGTTTTTTCTACCAAAAAAGTGGAACCGACTTCAACTTTTTTGAAATAAATAAACTTAACTTAAACTTATAACACCAAAAACTTGTTGAAATCGGTATCATGATAGTTCAAAAGTAGGTTGTGCACATGGTACCGACATTTCGAGTTTCGACAAGTTTTTTCACACTTTTTGGTGTTGAAGTCGGTTCCACTTTTTTGGTAAAATAATTTTTTTTACCGTTTTTAGTGAACCTACTACTTATAGGATCGATTGTCAATGATGATATTATCAAGATAAATCGAACACTTTTCAGTTTTTGAAGTGTAACTCTAAAACTGCTTGACCGAATTTGATGAAATTTAAATGGGACCACCTTGAGAATCGGTCCACAAATGGGGAGATATCGGCTAACATACACATAAAAAAACATACACGCGAACATATAACCTCCTCCTTTTTTGAAGTCGGATAAATATATTCACTTATCCGGCGTCGAACATAGGTCCTTAAATAAATAGAGTACCTAGGCATTCTAACAATTAAAATATGATACAACGGAAATTCCAATCTTGAAATAAATCTACTCATGTTTTTATACATTGAATAAATACTGGCTAGGAGGTAGCTTCTACTTAGGTAGGAATACTTATACAAGGGTGTATGTACTTACCGACCTAAGATATAAACTTATACATAAATACTGAATAGGTAGCTGAGATAGCAAACGACCATTGTAAAAATAATATTTTGACACGAGTGTTAGGGCCATAGTATGTAAGCAAACAAAACATAATTATTATGTGGATACATACGAATACATACATACATACCTACCATCTAAAGTTATTTTATATTATTAGATCCCTACGTTTCGAACACTTTTCAGTTACTGAGTGGTGGACGAAAATACGGGATAAAATAATTTAAAATTATACGCGATTGATCCCGTTTAAAGCCTAGATGTTTAATTTCAAAATCTGTTTTTTTTAATATTAGGTATTCTCAATATAAACTCTTTGGTTCGGGCTGACCACGCGAAGGAGTAAAACACAAATGCGGCTAAACTTTCTTTTCTGAAAACGCTCTTTTCAAGCACATGCATTGTAAAAAAATATAGGTAGGTATGTTTATTGTAAACATTTACTTAGCGTTAGTACGTGTTACTACTGTTAGTAAGACTGGTAGAGTAACACGGGTGACGAAGGATACCGCTACGGTCGGCAAATGTGCAATTATGTTTATTATTAGTGTTATAATATGAACTGCCATGACATACATACCTATTATTGTATACCATTATTTCAATTTGTCTAAATTAATTAAACATAGGTACATTTGAGTCATCAACTTCCATTTCAGTTCATAACAACGTTAATTTCTTACAAGCTGCACTATACGCATTACTTACTTTACCGCAATTATAATAAATATAAAATTTACTTGAAATAGGGTATGATTGTTTGAATGCAATTTTTATTGAAACAAAAATCGACGTCAACCGTCCATAGAACAAATTGCCGAGTCATTTCTGACTTCCCCATACTGAGCGGTCACGATTCATCCTGTATTGTGTATATGTATATTTTACTAATTAATGTAAAACATAATTTAATTAACTAAATTAAAACTTAAATAACGTCACTTAGTACGGTACAGAGCATTTTTCCTTTGCGCAGTACTAAATAACGTCATTTAAAGTTAAGGTTCTATCTCTATAGGTTAAGTGTACTTAACACTTATGGGTCTAATCCCTGTAATAAATGACTTTACTACTTATTATTATAATCAGTCTATTACCACAACTATTGCGTTCCCACTAGTGGAACACAGATCTTTGTCTCAGAAAGAGTGGGTCATAATCCACTACGTCAGCCCATTACGGGTTTGCGGATCGGATAGTGCCAGTGATCAGTTCAGTTGATAACTTCATTTATGAACAAAATACCGACTTACACTCTATTATACCCGATGATGATTATAAATTATTTAAAAAAATCCTTGTCAGATCTTGGTCGAATTTAAATGTGACTACATGATTAGCACCGGCTTTCAAATAAAAATTAGTAGATAAATCGGTAAAATAGGTACCTAATCAAAACCGGTTAAATTAAAAATTAAAAATTTATGTGTAACACAATTTATTGAGAACTTCCTAATTTTTAGGATTCCGTACCCAAAGGGTAAAACGGGACCCTATTACTATAAGACCTCGTTGTCTCTCTGTCCATCCGTCTGTATCTCATGCATGACGGTTCATGCATTAGATACAGCCTTAGACAGTTGAAAACTTTACAGATAATGTATTTCTGTTGTCGCTATAATAACAAATACTAAAAAAAACGGCCAAGCGCGAGCCGGACTCGTGCACGAAGGTTTCCGTACCTTTATCTATAAAATCGGCAAAAAATCATGTATGTTGAATGGGGATTTATAGATAATGGTACGGAATCCTTCGTGCACGAGACCGACTCGCACTTGACCGGCTTTTTGAAAATAACTTGATAATGTAACTAGCGGTCACCCATCCAATTAGTGGCTTAATGTAATGATTCATACAATATAGCCTAAGGCAAGGTACACTTGTTTCCCAATATCAACGTTTGCAACAATTTCGAGTAACATGTATAAACTTATAAACCACTTTCTTAGGCAATCATACAGCCGGTAACATTTTTTGTGATAATCTAAGCCCCAATTTAGCTATAAGTATCTACTATTATTAATTCCGTATGATACGTATAATTATTCCGTGATTATACCGTATGCTTCAGCATCAGATAAGTAACTTACGTACTTCTATTGTTTCATTTTCAGCTCCTGAGCTCACACGAGGCGAGGACTTTGGGTACGATGGAAATATTGGTTGGTACCTAACATATATTATGTACAAGTATATACCCACGAGTAAATAACCTTTTTACCAGCATGATTCAAATAATTCATTACTAATAAGGTATTTTAATGAAGACCAAATGATGGAAGTAATATACATTCTTAAAATTAACGTGTTAAACATAATGAATACATAAAATATAGATATGCCATATATTCACAGAAAACGTGTTCCCATAATTACCCTAATTGATACTCTTTTCAATTCGTTCTAGCTAGACCAATTGAAATGAAACTAACTTATAGAATAATGTCTCGACAAAGAGAATACAATACTACGTAAGTGTCGGTGGTGGAATCCAAGTGTAATTCTTTTTAGACGAAGAGTCACCTGACTCTCCACCTGTGCTCCCACTACGGAGGATGGAGGAGGCGTGCGTACTGCCTTCTCCATTCCCCCCTTCGTCGGCGCCATCTTTCTCCTTGACCTGCTCCGTAGTCTTCTTTTGCGTCATTACCGTTTCGCAAAAAGTGCATGGCCACCGCCTGCCGCGATCTCTCGCTGCTGTGTATGGAGTTTATACCATGTTTGTTAGGAAGAAGTCTCAGCCTATTTCCGCTGATAGCGTGTGCCACTGAGGACATTACGTACCTATGGTTACCAGATGGAAAAATAAAAGACCGGAGAAAACTGGAGAAAAGTGCTGATTTCCATTGAAAATCCAGAGATTGTGTTAAAGTTTGAGATTTTTCTCTTAAACGTAACATTTTATAAATTAATAACTACCTAAGAACATTATATAAAAAGATATTATACACACTAAATATGATAAAACTGATTAAGTACATAATTGGATAAATAAGTAAGTGTTGATTTTAATCGTGCAATTATCACCAAAGTTGATTACCAATTACTCTATTAGTAAGGACGATAATTTTTTGTTCGTTTAACTTTTTATTAAATAAGTAGATCTTTACGATATCTTTTGACATTTCCGGAGATTTACATAAATCGGCCGCAATCCTGAGAATAGTCCAATAATCCAGAAATCCCGGGACTAATCTTGAGATATGGTATCCCTATATGCACCTTACACTTCCAGCGTAAGAAGCACCGTATCCACACTAACGTAACACGGCTTAACTAAGCTCACTTAACTTTACCTAACATATTTAATTGAAAATGTTTTACCCACATATCTACGTATTAATGTAATATGAAGTTTTTTTTTATTCGTAGCTGCTAGGTCCACAGACATAAGGTCCGTGTCCTTGGTAATACAAGATTTTAATATTTTTTTTAATACTTAATTATTATTTTTTTAATTATTTTAATTTTTTGTAATATGAAGTTAACCTATATAGGCATATTTTTTCAAGCTTAGTTAAATTTGGCACAGATTCACACTTAGTAATAAGATTGCAGGAGGATTGCATAGCTAGTACTTTCCATGCTAAAAGAGAAAACTCTTTTTTACCTCTTAACATTGTCCGATTTCAGTGATTTTTTTTTTCATGGAATCATGACATTGTTTACTATGACCGTACGTTTTGATTTTTTTAAGTTGTAATAAAGGAAATTTATAGTACTTTGAAATACTGATATATTAAATTTAATACTGATAGAAAAGAGTTTTCTCTTTTAGCATGGAAAGTACTAGCTATGCACACAAAATATCCTCAAATCGACATAGCTTTGACTCCAAGGTCTGACAATAATAATCCTTAAGCACACAAAAATATGCTGGTCAGGTCCATGTTTAAAAAAGGACATACATTAGCTCTGTCTCTATTTACATTACGAAATAGAAAGGCAGTAAAAAGCTATAGTCATTGAAATACAGCAACCTTGATATGTATTATTTCAGGGCCATCATACTGGGGCGAGCGGTACCGCGAGTGCACAGGCAAGCACCAGAGCCCCATAAACATCAATGTCTTGCGAGTGAAGCAGGTCACACTACCCGACATCGAGTTCATCGGCTTCGACGACTCCATTGACGACGTCCATGTCACTAACAATGGGCACACGGGTACGAATAACTTTATACTACGAGTAGTTTATATTAACTCTTTATTGAAACACCGCACAGTACAAATAAGAAAGACATTACAAATGAAGAATTACGAAACAACTATTGTACATGTGTAAACAAGTATAGTAAGTACTACTTTTTAAAAGTAATACTATAAAATTATAAAGGGTTGCGACGTCAATACGAAAGTTTAAGTATTTCTAAAAATGCTTCTTTCGGTTGGATAGTGCTGTCAAAGCTGTTCAATAGATGTCGCTCCGTCCCCGTAAGACGGTTAAATCAGATAGAGAGTTAAAATTCGATGTTCGGACCTCGAGGCTCGGTGGTCTAGATGGTCATGGCGTTTGACACGGAGAGTCAGAAGACGCGGGTTCGAATCCCGTCCGAGGATGTAAACTTTCTCTTTATAAATTTCAACTTACTGACACTATCTTGCTATCCTGGCTTGAAAAACTGGCCTCGTGTCACCCGGGCATAAGAGCAAACACCGTTGCGTCTTTGACAACATCCGTGAAACAAATGACGAGATGACAAGAAACGTTGAAAAAGCAACCTTATATACAAGGGCGATATCAAAGTAATTGACATCGGAGAGCTCGTCGACGAGCACTCCATCATCGAATCCAGCGAATCATTAGAGAATCGCACCTGCTTTGAGCAGAGCGCGTTTAGGTTACTTTTGGGTAGGTAAATGATTTATGTATGATCTGGCTAAAATCTCTATATCATAACTTCAAGTCTATTCAACTGCTTTGGTCACTATGCATATATCATACACTATTCGCCGTGGATAATACTTAGCACTCCATAATGCATTATGATGCCATGTTTATTTGTGACGATCAGCACAGCGTGATTATCTTCTGAATTGGTTTTGACGGTGACTACCTATTCCATTAGTCACATCACATCACTCACGTTACAATGGGCATTCAGTATAGGAATTGAATATTCATTCAGCTTTACCCCACGTTTTTCTGTTGTGTACGTAAAATATATGTAAAACGTTTTTTGTTAGATCGATCGAAGTTATTGGATTTTAACCGGACTGCTAGCGAAGGAGGTTTTTGGAGGGATGTATGTAAGATTCTTAGGATCTTCTTGTTGGAACGGCTACATTGAATTTTGTAAATTAAGACGCCGTCAGCTCAGCGCTTGGCTACGTTCAATTTCTTTTACTTGAAATCAAGTAAATGCATGGCGTAAATACGTACAAAATTCATAAAAAAATTATCCGTCAATGTATGTGTATTAAAAATTACTATTTTATGATATGTGTTTCATAACAAATACAATAGTGAATAAAGTGAAAAACTACTTTAAAGGTCAAATTAAATGGTTAATATGATTTTTTTTTATGTACTCTAGTATGTTAAAATAAGTTTTAATTCCGTCAATGTATACTTAGAAGTCTTAAAAATGTCATATGATTATTGAAGTTTTAATTAAATTGCTGCTGAGATAAACTGCTTTAAAAACCTTCATTTTTATCGACATCGTGATATGACAGCACATTAAGAATCGTTGAATTCGTTGCAACGCGATTATGTCAAGAAAATTCATTAAGGCGGCTGTACTGCATATTATTTTACAATAAAACAATAGCCAGTTAAATGAAAGTCGGACTCGCGTACCTAAGGTTCCGTACTCCTATAACACCACACTATAAGTTTAGTTTAATGAACCTAAGTAGTAGAATAAAAATTACAGATTTGTCTAGTTTTCATAGAATTGTGAACGGTACATTTGGGAGTGAATTTTAGCAGGTTTTAACTTTTAGGTTCGAGTCGCTATACCTACATTCAGCATGATTTAGCATACCCATTTTAATATAATGTTTCCTATAATGATCATGTATTCAGAATTTGCCACTGTTACAATACCATAAGCGTTCCCAATGATATATTTTCTTGTAGAGGGGAGACCCTTGTCCATGTGTTGTATAGTAATTCCCATCAAAGATATTAGCCATGATTTTTGTTATTTCAATATAATAGTGTCAATATTACTAAAGTCTTATTCTAATTTTATATTTATATCCCTATTATTTACACGGTACAACGTCCTAAAAACCTATTCATCATACTAAATTCAAAACTGTATGTGACATGGAAATAGAATATTAAAAATAAAATAAAGAACCATCCTTTCTATTTTTACACCGTTTAAATTCATTAAAATTTAATTTTCTATTTGTAACCGTTTCGTTATAGCACCTATTAATTAAAAAGTAGACATATAATTATTATATTTATGATCCGTAAACTGATTTTGAATGACATGTTGACATTGATATTTTCTTCTTTAGTCTGAGTTCTAATTGATGACTTGTTTGAAAGATTGGATGAAATATATACTGTCTCTTAATTAATTTATAGAATTATTTTTTTATTCAAAGAGATAAAATAAATTAAAAAGACGAGAAGACCCTATAGAGTTTAATAATTCAATTGGAAATGGAAAAAAATGTAGACTGCAACATAGACTGTATGCCGTATATATAAGCAACCAAAAGTAATTACTTAAGGAAAACTAATTACTTAGCAACGATTTTAATTCTATAGACTAGAATTTTCTGAAGTTTTGTAGAAGAATTTGTCTGAAGTTATAACAGCTATCAAATGCTAGAATTCTTAGCCGAGTAATAGAAAACATTTCCTTCTGCTTAAGGGCCGAGTCTTCTAGTGCACAATATAAGAATCGCGGGCGGCCAGTCCACGCGCCGAGCGTCTGTCATCCTACCTAGCGTAGTATTGAAGGAAGGAAGGTTGCTCTACTAAGTATTAAACATTAGTAGTTTATGAAATTGTTGCATAATGAGGGGTATTCATAGGGCTCGGTTTTTAATAGTATCACACAAGTGTTTTAATACCGTTATGTGCAGTTTCTAACCTATGTAAATAAAAACTTTTTTGAAATATATACTCGTATAACCGTGACTTTGTTTTTTATATCATTAAATTTTTCGCCACCGACTTTCGAAAGAAAAGTTTTAAAATTAAAATTTTACACTTTTTTGGAGTTATATTAGAAGTCGGTTATATATTTTTATTGAAAAAAGCTTTTATTTTACCCTTTTTAGCGGGTACAGGCGTGATGTTATGTTGTTTGATTGCACATTCGATGTAAAAATGTGCGATAGTAGCAATCGCGGTTGATTCGCTATTATTTATTGAAGAGTTTCCTCGATTTCTCCAGGATCCCATCATCAGATCCGGACCTAATGATCATGGGACCACCTCTGAAGACAAAAGAAGAATTTTCTGAATCGGTCCAGGCATCATCTGGATAGTTGTTTGGCAGATATTAGAGAGAGCGAGTGTGGATTAAAGATGAATGAGTTGCCTGTCAAGTGTCTTCTGTATGCAGATTTTCAAGTTCTTCTTGCATCGTTAGCGGAACAGTTGCAAGACATGATAACGTTAATAAATGTAGCGTTCAAGAGAAAAGGGGTGAATATAAATGTGAACAAGACGAAAGCTATGGTTTTTGAAAGAAAAGATGATGTATCGTTGTGTGATGTGAAAATAAATGATGTGATTGTGGAGCAAGTGAATGATTTTGTATATTTGGGCAGTATGTTTACAAGAGATGGAAAGATTTTGTTTGTGTTTTGTGTGTTCTGTCGGGGTTACCCCTGACATAGAAAACTTTTTATGTAAAGCAATTTTATTATAATGCTTTATGCAGTAGTGACTAAACACAAAATAATTGTTTCTGTTTTCTTTAAAAGCCAAATATACAAAACTCTGTGATAACTCTGCAGGAATTACTTTTCCGGAATGGCAGCATCTGCGACAGTAGACGTAGATGCGTTCTTATTACGTTTAACTTTTTTCTCAATAGCTTCAATTATATATGGCGGGTCTTTTATTGGCATAGAGCGTTCAAGGCGGGAATCAATTAGCTCAGGAAGCAGACAATGCAAATAAAATTTTGTCAATGGGCCCACTATTTTGTCGTGCCAGAACGTAGGGTCTCTTTCTATATATTCAACTTTCATCAAGTACTCCTCTCCAGTCCATACAGCAAATAAGCACATATTCATCTCCGTAATATTTAATTGGCCCTGAATTTGGAAATGCCGTGGCGGTGCCGGCTTAGAATAGCACCCCCCCAACTCTACCCGTGGGTGCCGTAGAAGCCGGCTAAGGGATAACAAATCAGAAGGTGGGCAGCAGCACCTTCCCAGTCAAACACACACAAACTGCGCTCGCCAACCCGCCTGCCAAGCGTGGCGAGTATTGGCAAAAACCCCTCATGGATTGGACAAAAAGAACCAGGCCCCCAGTCCCCGGCAGCCCCGCTATTCCTGGCTACGGTAGCGGCCACGGTAACGGTGGGGCAGGGGGTGCTAAGAATCCCCGGCAGACGCCCGGCTACCACCCCCAACGACGACGACTGGCCCTGGTAACACACAACATACGCACGATGAGGACAGACGAGAAGATATATGAGCTGGAAGAAGAAATGAGTAAGCTACGCTGGGACATTGTGGGGTTATCTGAAGTCCGTAGAGCGGGTGAGGACACGATAACCCTAAAATCAGGTAACCTACTCTACCACCGGGAGGGCGACCAACAGTCCCAAGGTGGTGTCGGGTTTCTCGTCCACAAGTCCCTTACTAACAACATAGTTAAGATCGATAGCGTTTCCAATAGGGTCGTATACCTAATACTCAGAGTATCCAAACGATATTCGCTGAAGGTCATTCAGGTATACGCACCGACGAAGGCGCACCCGGATGATGAGGTGGAGGATATGTATGAGGACATTAGTCGGGCCATACATACCTCTGAAACGCACTTTCTAGTTGTTATGGGGGACTTCAACGCGAAGTTGGGTAAGAGAAGCGAGGATGAGTCGAAAGTGGGGCAATTTGGCTATGGACAACGGAACCGTAGGGGACAGAGGTTGGCCGACTTCCTGGAGAAAGAGGGACTCTTTATGATGAATTCTTTCTTTCAGAAGCCACCTCACAGGAAATGGACCTGGCTGAGTCCCGATGGTTCCACGAGAAATGAGATTGACTTCATTATGACCACCAAAAGGCAAATACTCACTGATGTCTCCGTGATCAACAGGGTTAAAACCGGTAGTGATCACCGAATGGTAAGAGGCACGGTGAATATTAATGTCAAACTGGAGAGGTCTCGTCTGATGAAGTCTACGCTCCGACCTACTCGTGCCCATATTCAAGACCCCGAGAGCTTTCAACTTGAGCTATCCAATCGCTTCGATTGCCTTGAGAACATCGCTTCAGTGGACGAGATCAATAACAGGTTAGTAGAAACTGTCCATACAGTGGGTTCCAAGTACTTTAAACCCCACTGTACAGATAGGCCACAGAAACTCTCCAACGATACCCTCAACCTCATGGCTGAACGACGCTCATTGAAACTGCAGTCTTCGGATGATGCTGAAGCATATAGGCTGCTCAATAGACGAATATGGAAGTCCTTGCGACACGACATTCGGATCTGTAATACAAACCGTATTAAAGAGACGATAGAGCGGAAAAAAGGCTCCAAAGTGTTTGCAAGAGACATGTCTATTGGGCAAAGCCAGTTGACGAAGCTGAAGAGAGGAGACGGCAGTGTAGCGTCGACCAAAGCGGAAGTGTTAGGAGAGGTCGAGAGTTTCTACGGACAGTTATACACCTCGGTCGCTAAACCTGTTAGCAGCTCGGCCAAAGACCCAAGAGCCAAGCTGACCCGACATTATACCGAAGATATCCCGGACATCAGCCTGTACGAGATTAGAATGGCCTTGAAACAGCTTAAGAACAACAAGGCGCCTGGTGACGACGGTATCACATCTGAGCTTCTGAAAGCGGGTGGAACACCGGTACTTAAAGTCCTTCAGAAGCTCTTTAATACCGTCTTACTCGAAGGTTCAACGCCAGAAGCATGGAACAAAAGCGTGGTGGTGCTGTTCTTCAAGAAAGGTGACAACACTTTACTTAAAAATTACAGACCCATCTCGCTTTTGAGCCATGTTTATAAGCTGTTTTCGAAGGTCATAACGAACCGTCTCAGTCGCAGGTTTGATGAATTCCAGCCTCCGGAACAAGCCGGTTTCCGAAAAGGCTATAGTACCATAGACCACATCCACACGCTACGGCAAGTTATACAGAAGACCGAAGAGTATAACTTGCCTCTTTGTCTAGCGTTTGTGGACTATGAGAAAGCCTTTGATTCGATCGAGACGTGGGCAGTGCTTGAGTCTCTCCAGCGGTGCCGTATTGACTATCGGTATATTGAAGTGCTGAAGTGTTTGTACAAAAACGCCTACATGTCAGTCCGAGTACAGGAGCAGAGTTCGAAGGCAATTCCATTGCAAAGAGGCGTGAGACAGGGAGACGTTATATCTCCGAAACTGTTCACCGCTACATTGGAAGACGCCTTCAAGCTTCTGGAATGGCAAGGACTTGGCATCAATATTAACGGCGAATACATCACTCACCTTCGATTTGCCGACGATATTGTAGTCATGGCAGAATCCATGGAAGACCTCAGTACAATGCTCGAAGGCCTCCATCGAGTTTCCCAACGGGTAGGTCTTAAGATGAACATGGACAAGACGAAAATTATGTCTAATGCCCATGTTGTACCTACCCCAATATCAGTTGGGAACTCAGTTCTCGAAGTTGTTGACGAGTATATCTACCTGGGACAGACAGTCAAACTAGGCAGGTCCAACTTCGAGAAAGAGGTCAATCGTCGAATCCAACTCGGCTGGGCAGCGTTCCGGAAACTTCGCGAAGTCTTCTCGTCAAAAATACCTCAGTGCCTCAAGACAAGAGTCTTCGACCAATGTGTGTTACCAGTGATGACTTATGGCACTGAAACGTGGTCTCGTAAGAGACCACGTTTCGCCCATAGTAATATGGGCCTCATAGATAAGCTCAAAGTCGCACAACGAGCTATGGAGAGGGCTATGCTCGGGGTTTCTCTACGTGATCGAATCAGAAATGAGGAGATCCGTAGAAGAACGAAAGTCACCGACATAGCTCAGAAGATTAGCCAGTTGAAGTGGCAGTGGGCAGGGCACATAGCACGCAGAACAGATGGCCGATGGGGCCGAAAGGTTCTGGAGTGGAGACCACGTACCGGCAAGCGCAGCGTAGGTCGTCCACCGACACGGTGGACAGACGACCTGAGAAAGGTCGCAGGACGACGTTGGATGCAGGCCGCTTCCAACCGGTCCTTTTGGAAAATCATGGGGGAGGCCTATGTTCAGCAGTGGACGTCCTACGGCTGAGATGATGAGATGATGATGATGAATTTGGAAATAATAATCGTGATTTTTGTCAATTATAAACGCATTTTTCCTAGTGTTATATTTCCAAAATTTTTTTTTTTGCCTTTATAGCTTCTTCAGCTTGCATATTTTTTGCTGTAAAAGGGGCATTTTACTTCTACTAGTCCTGTTTTTCCATCTTTGTCTTTATAAATACCATCGGGACTGGCTCCTAAATATTGGAGTGTTTTATGAATATAAAGACCGCAGCGGGCAATTGTGACGTTTTCCTGCAAAGATAACTGAGTTAGTGCTATATGTTCATTATCTCTGCCATATGTGATCGACGGGACATTTGACAGGTTTTGCGGTTTCACAATAGCTTTCACTAAAGGAGCGCAGCTAATATTTTGTTTCCGTTTACAAATTTTTCCAAAGATAGACGCGGTTAACCTATTTTTTCTATTTTCTAACCATTCTTGACTGGAACTTTGGTTTATCGTCTGTCTCTGTAGTTCCTCTCTTTGTTGGTCAGAAAGTTCAATTTGTTTAAGAAATTCATCTTTTGTCATCTGAAAATCTTCTTCGGTCATATCTGGTCTTTGAGCTTTCTGGCCATAATCTGGATCATTCAAGTTTCTACGGATTTTTTTTCGAAATGATCTTTTGTAAATTTTTCTTTTAGCTTTTTGTGCCTCATATAAATTTGTGTATTTACCAGTAGGTTTTTTTAAATACACATTCCTGAATGGCATTTATTGGTCGTTTGGTGTTAAAGGAAATAACTGAAGCGGAACACCTTTCCTGGTATGAATTTTTAAGTGTGTAATTAATTCGTTTTCCCCCCACATATTTGGCAATCACTGAATTGAATGTCTCAGCAAGATTGCTATCTACGTCATAAATAAGACTTTTAGCGTTTGCAGCTAAAAATAAAATAATTTGACTCATTTTCCTCCACAAAATTGTGTTAGCTACATCAAGTGCCGTATTTTGGTCAGTTTTGTCAGTTGGTGAGCATATAGCATCATCGCAATCAGAGTGGCTACCAAAGGAATGGTGTAATGCATTCAAAATATCTGTACGAAGTTTAACCATTTTTTGACTGTCAGTTAGGTCTCCGTGTTTCCTTAGCTTTATAGCCCGCACTGTGTATCTGCTTAACTTCATGATTTTGAAGTCAGTTAAAAGTTTTCTTAATTGAATAGGGATAGTAGTATCTTTAGTAAGTGCTCTCAGTTTGTTACAAAGATTTCTCAGCAGGTGGTTTCTGCACTCGATCTTCTGAACCTTGCAGTTTTTATATGGATTGCTTTCTAATATTTTTTTATGAGTACTTGAATCACCATCTGATATTAGTCTAGCATATATTAGACCATGAGTTTCAAGAGAGTTACTAAATCCTTCAACAAGCGACGTTGATTCCATACTAGAAGAGCTACCAGAATAGTTCTTATAGCATATGTGATTTGCAGGTTAAATTTTTTTATTTTCAGCTTTTGCACAAACTATGCAGTATTTATTTTTTACACCAAGATATAAAATTTTACCCGTGTATGCGCCAATTATTGCTGCTGCACCTGATGATGCTGAATAGTTATTCCGGAAAGATCGTTTCGACCAACACCCGTCAGCTATAACATCAATCATTGGTGTACCTTCACAGTCAACTCTGCCAATATCTTTAGCATGTTCTGCCTCTTCGATGCCTGCCTTGGCCATTTCTTCTAATGCCGTCTTATGGTACCATTCGTAAACTTTTTTACTTGTATCAGCGTATAAATTTTTTGACATACCAGGCATATCAGTATTACCTGCTAACTCATTTAAATTTCCCAACCCACAGCCAATACTAATAATACCTGTGACTATACCGTGATTTACATCACAAGTGTTAGACGGATTTTCAGTATTTATGTCAAATTCGGAATTACAGAGTCCACACTTGAAACGAAGTTTTGATATAAAACCTTTACGTCGCTCACTGACACATTTCAGATTGCTATATCTGCATCCGAAAGATTTTTCGTTATGATCAGCAATCTTCCCCAAATTTTCTAAAAAATATCTGATCGATATGATTCTGCGTCCTTCTAGGTGAAATAGTTCATCTTCATTGGTAGTTTCTGTTTCATTTTCAATTTGTAGCGGTTGGTCGTCGCTAATGAGTATAGGATGTTGACGTTTCCTTACAAAAATTCGGCGAAATGGAAAAGCCTCCTCAAATGTTCTTTTCCGGTAATTTTTTTTTTTTGGCCTTGTTTCGTTTTCAGTTCTGGCAGTATTTTCAATCATTACTGATACTTCCGTAGTAGAAGAGGAAGGCTTAGAATTTTGAGCTTCTGATAGATTGCTGACATCTGACAACGGTTGACGAGAGCCAGCAGCAGTCCTGTGAAATTAATTAAATAAGTCATATTTTGAACAGGGTTCAATGTATTATTAAAAAATCGTCATAATACTAATATTATTAAAAGCACCCTGCGATTTCTTCTGTTGCAAAAAGTAGCCAGTGTTATTCAAGTTTTAGCCGTTCATACAAAATAATTATTATCTGTATTGATTCAGCCGTAATGGAGTTTAGAGGAAACAAAAATACATGCAGACACACAAATCGCATTTAGAACATAAATGTGACTAAAGTATATTATACTAGTGACCCATACATACATAAACACTAAACACACACACACACCCTCACCCTACACTCCCCCACAAACACCCTCAAACACAACCACACTCATCACACACACACACCCACCCCATACACACATACCTACTGACAGCATGATGACCTTCTGACAGCATGCAGTTGAACTAATTAATGGAGACATGCAAACGACGTCACGGGGTATCCATTTGTTGTATACCAAAACCTTCTCCAGAATGTAAAAAATACTTTTATGAAAATCGCATCAAAATCGGTTCAGCCAAACGGACAAACATACATACATACAAAAAACAAACATACGGGTTAAGCTAAAAAGCTGCTTTTTTAAGTCGGTTAAAAAAAAGTGTCAAAAGTGAGTATGTAGTTTTTGGTCCTCACCTCCTCAAGTGGAATCACGAACACTATCGATAGTATCGATAATGTTGCTTGAATATAATCTTTATCATGTTTAGATAATAACACTCAAAATCCATCACATGTGTGGAGCTTCGCTAGGGAATTTCATTTGACCCTGTAGTTACGCTCTTGACATGAATACATAATGTAAACAATTCTACTTACCTTTGGATTCTATTTTTCTTCATCACTTCTACGTTTGATACCAATTTTTTTTTTTCGTACATGCATATTTCTTATGTTTACGATCCATAATTAAATCAAATCTTTAGAGAACTATGATGTATTAATACACGAATATTTACAAAAACTATTACTAAAACATGCTGTCGCATGCAGTTGAACTAATTAATGGAGACATGCAAACGACGTCACGGGGTATCCATTTGTTGTATACCAAAACCTTCTCCAGAATGTAAAAAATACTTTTATGAAAATCGCATCAAAATCGGTTCAGCCAAACGGACAAACATACATACATACAAAAAACAAACATACGGGTTAAGCTAAAAAGCTGCTTTTTTAAGTCGGTTAAAAAAAAGTGTCAAAAGTGAGTATGTAGTATTTGGTCCTCACCTCCTCAAGTGGAATCACGAACACTATCGATAGTATCGATAATGTTGCTTGAATATAATCTTTATCATGTTTAGATAATAACACTCAAAATCCATCACATGTGTGGAGCTTCGCTAGGGAATTTCATTTGACCCTGTAGTTACGCTCTTGACATGAATACATAATGTAAACAATTCTACTTACCTTTGGATTCTATTTTTCTTCATCACTTCTACGTTTGATACCAATTTTTTTTTTTCGTACATGCATATTTCTTATGTTTACGATCCATAATTAAATCAAATCTTTAGAGAACTATGATGTATTAATACACGAATATTTACAAAAACTATTACTAAAACACAAATATTTACAAGGCACTCGAAAAATTATACACATAAAATAATAAAGTAGAGCAACTTTAGATGCATAACGGTGCGCAACCTACGTTAGAGCAAGAGCAAAGTTAGAGCGAGAGGGAACAATCTAAATTCGTCGTGGACCACATGTCTGAACACTCCGGCCGTGGAGTGGGCACTGAAGAATAAGAAGAATTTCCCTTGCAGTTTTTGTTTATAAACTCTTTTTTTGTAGGTCTTTTGAGATCAATATTATTGTTAGAGTAGGGTGATTTAGATATATATATTTTTTTAATTTGCTTCATTGAACTCTTGGCATCAAAATAATATAATTATTAGATACCTACGATGCATAGTTATTATGAAACAAACCGTTTATTAAGAGATAAAGACAGAGAATTTTGATGAAATTGGGGCCTCTGAATTAAGAAAATGAAAAATAATTAGAAAAAACTAATCAGCGCATTTTGAAGACGAGAATGTTGAGCTCATTATGCGCTGAACAGATTTATAAAATAATTCATTGCCATAAACCAAGCGCGCAAACATAACTCGAAATGACGTTGGGCACGAAAGAGCTGTATTTAACCCTTGATTTACCTTACATAATCCACTTAAATGAACTTAAAAAAAACAACTAGCTTTTACTTATATTATGGTTATTTGTGTGCAAAAATAATATTTCATGTTATTTCATTATTTTGCTTAAAATTAATATACGAAGTTGCGCAAATATTTCGCCGCGAGTGATTTTTGCAAGACTCCAGCCTTAAGCAATGAGAAGTGAGAACAAGTAAAAGTTCGTTCTTATTGCAAAAGTGAAGTTGTATAAAATGACATTCGCACACAAGTCTGAACTGAGAAGGATCTATTATGCTGTAAAAAATATAATCCTATGACAATAATCTAACACAAGTGTAAAAAAGTTACATCCAATTTTGATAGGGTTATGTCATGCATTTACTTTAGTAAGTAACGTTCATTGCTCGACTATAGAATAAGATTTTATTTTGAAGTATTCTATCGTCAAGTGCTTAATTCATTGAGAAATTGCTTAGCAACAAGTAATTACTTGTTCATAAATACGGTTGTAAGTGTTTTATGAATGTTACATACGTACTTATACTTAGTTTTATTGGTAAGTATTTAATAATGCCTAATTTTGCATTTGTACAGTAGATCATACTGTAATTGCGAAACAGCCACTTTGTATCGAGATACAGGGTTTAGTCTTGTAAATAAAATGTTTATATACGTCCGGAAATATAAATAGGATATGCACCTAAAATACAAACAATGAATATTATTAACCGCGTCATAACTGAAAGTCCTCATACAAAGTATTGAATGACAAAAGACAGGAAAATGCCACAAATATTGCATTTACGGGAAATCAATTTAGCTCAAATTATTTACTTATTAGGTACCAGAAATGAAATAGGTTGTCTACCTGGAATGAAGTTACACGTTTTATGTGTTTTAAAATGATTCAAACATCATGAGACATTTGTATTTGCCCTATTGAACTTTGTGCCTCGGTAATAAGGTTGAAATAATAGGACATCCTGGGTTCCTACTCCGACCTCTTAAAGTAGTCATATTTAAACCTTACCATTAAATTTGGTACCACCACGTCAATACAGCAAACTTAAAATAATAATGGATTACGATAGATGTTTTGATGATGTATTATCAAATAGTGCACTCAATTCACGTACTTTGCAACTGCGTTAGTGTTCTATTCGGGTTGGGCATTGTAGTATTGATCATGGAACGCACCATTAGGATCGATTTCGGCTAAAAAAGGAAATCTCCTTAAATAGAATAAGTACTAAAGTAATATGTACGACCGATTTGTGTCGGTGGGAGTACGATAGTAAGTATGATTATTCTAAGCTTATTACAAAAGGCTCTGATTTATGATAGTTTCGTAAAAGGTGGGAGTAGGCCCCCTGACCACGTTTTGATTTCATGCATGCATCCAAAGAATTAGTTTAACGTGGGACGCGCGGACGGTTTAACTGGTGCAATGCATACAAATGCATAACGGTACAGGGAATATGTGCCACCATCATCTCATTACTAGGTAGTTGTCGTATGTTTGCTTTTTTTAAACGGTTTTGCATTAAAGGAGGAGGTTCTATGTTCGATTGTATGTCTTTTTTGTGCATGTTCACTGATTTCTCCCATTTGTGGGCCGATACTCAAAATTCTCTTGTTTGTTAATTTATTTTGTTAATTCCTTAGATTAATCATTGGTCTCGCTCTCGCTTCGACTAGATACCGCGCTATTTAAAAACAACGGCTCCGTGAATGCGGCAACTCAATATTGTAGTGTGTGTAATGAAAATAGGGAGGATGCTAGTGTGCGTGAAGAATTGTGTTGCTATCTACTAACTGTCACCGAATTAAATATTGTATGTTGTGATTAAGTATGTATGTTACTGGTTATAAATGTAATTCAGAAAAATACATTAGCCTCGTGTATAATGAGAAACTTAGCTTACTTATATCATAGTATACTATTAATTAACTATGCATTTATATATTTATATGAGAAGACAAATAACAAGTATTTAGTAATACTCGTACCTACAGTGCTTTCTATTTCCATTCTACCAGTCAGTAATTTGGTTCTACCTTTTGTACGTAACGTCTTAGGTTAATTTACAATTAATAACTGCGTAGAAACAAAAAAAAAAGAAATAAAACAATTATCTTATAAGCATAGTTAAACCTACTAGTATGTACAATGGAGAGTCTAAAAATCATTACTATTAATTAAATATCACATTCAACTAACTTGTACTAGTTTACGATACATTTGCCTTTTATAATTTACACTATATTTCTATCTCTATTATAATATTATATACGAGAAGAATATCGAAAAGAGAATTTGATTCAGCTAGTGGTTGAGAAGTGAATACTTGGTTAGCCGAATCATTTAATTTTATATATAGCACCGTTATTTACTCCTCACGTAATTATATGCAGATAGAGAGTAAAAGTTTAGAACATAATTTCGTGAGTTCGTCAGTATAATATTTCGGTTTCGTATATTTAGTAGTAAAATATAATAACAATAAATTCACATTATAAAAATCTCAACCATAGGTAGGTACTTGATTCTTATATTATACGGCAACACTGAATGGCGTTTAAGGTTGATGTTATTTTATATTGAAATTATAAAGTATTTACTAATGGTATATGATCCTAGTGTAGTTATTATTTCTTGTAGTATTATTTTTACACATTTTCACTTTGCAAACAGGCATTTTACTTTGGATTACGACCAAAATTACGAAAAAACACTCGGTACGTTGACACCACGCTGCTTGGGACGTGACTGGCTCGTGCGGGCTCGAGTACGCCGAATTCGGCGTAGTGTTAGTTGCCGCATTTTGCAAGTACGCCGGCGGTATCTAGTCGAAGCGCGCGCGGAGACTAATCATTAATCTAAGGTTAATTCATATATTTTATGGAATTTTAACCATTTTTAAATATTCGTAAAGTAGGCGTTGGTTTGTAATATGACTCTCTTTCTTAATGTTTTATGTTGACTGGTGTGCAATAAAATATTTTGTATTAAAAATTATAACCAAAAATTTAACCGACTTCAACACTAAAAAGTGTAAAATAATTTGTTGAAGTCGTAACCATGCGCACAATATTGTGATAATATTATGTAGGTACTTTGAACTATCATGGTACCGACTTCAACAAGTTATTTCACACTTTTTAGTGTTGAAGACGGTTCAATGTAAAATTTGTTACTTAATAACTTTTTTCACTCTTTTTAGTGATCATTGCTATTTACGGGATCGATTGTCCTTCACCGTCAATTACGATACCTATTATCGAGATAGGCGAAACACTATTCAGTTATTGGAGTGTAACTCAAAAACCGTTTGTCCAAGTTTGATGAAATTTAAAGGGACCACCTTGGAAGTATACTTCAAAAGAAATATATCAAAATCGGACTATTTTATATATATAAGGTGTTTGGTAGTGGGACCGACAAACCAAATGAGCGTGTTCGAGGGACCAGTTGGAGAATACAAGTTGGCCAAAGATATTCCCCGACCCCCCAATATGTGTAAGTTTTTTTGTGATTTATTCCCTTTTTCTCCGAAATTGTACCTATTTACCACCATAACATTTGTAAAATCTGTTTTAGACCGGATGTTTTTAGTTGAATTTGGTCTCTAATACACCTTCAGGGCACGCAAAGCAAAATTTTGGATACAAAACAGAGCTAACTAACTGATTTAGTTAAAAAAAATTGGGGTGTCGGGGATTTTTTGGGCCAACTTGTATTCTCCAAGTGGGCCCCCGAACACGCTCATTTTGTTTGTCGGTCCCTCTAACCTAACACGCTGTATAATAAAATCATACTCACATAAAAAAATATGCGTCTACTTGAGGACCTCCTCATTTTTTTGGAAGTCGATTGACAATAGGTACTTATTTATACCAATAAATAAAATGTAAGTGATGTGACAATCACTTTGTTTTTATTAAGTTAAAATATATTAGTGACCTCTTCATTTAGGGTAACTAACTAATTATTATCTACGAATGTCGTATACTTTTAATGTATTTTCCATTGTCTTCGAAATGAAATTAAATCGTTGGTCTACGGTATTAATCACAGATTTAACTTATATTTGCAGTGCTAATAGAAGTGCAAAATGAACCACACCCAAGGGTCCGAGGTGGTCCTCTGGACGGAGACTACATCTTCAGCCAGATGCACTTTCATTGGGGAGACAATGACACGTTTGGTTCTGAAGATAAGATCAACCACAGAAGGTATGGATAATTCCTTTTTTGCACGCCATCGCTACACGTGGAAATTACCTATGTATTATGGTCAGGTCTAATCACGCAAAAAATAGATTTTTACCTATTATACCTACTTATACTATAGTATAGTTCTGCGAACAGTAGACCTCGCGAGCAGTCTTATCAGCGGCAACTAGCAATAAAAAAAATTTGCCGCTTGATGCAGTCGCCATCTATGCTAACTTAACAGTACTAATAAAAAACACATCATCGAAATAAAAAAAAATACAATTATTTATTTCGACAAGCAAGGCCCTGACCAATTTTGCTAAAACTATACAGCTACTTACTTACGTTATCTACTGTACCTACATAACTATGTTGTTGGTACCAAATGTCCTTAAATATTAACAAAATCGTACAGTGTTTAACTTTCACAACCTATATTATATCTCGGCAACCCCTTGCCCAATTATGCTTATATTCGAAATTCCTCTTTGTACCTGATTACAAAGATTGGTAAAATTTGCCAAGTTTTATCAAAATCGGTCGGTAAATAGCGCCGCAGCAAATTTCCCCCATTTTTAGGAAAAGTCCCACTCAAAAATCGCCGAAAAAACAAAATATATTTAATAGTAGAACATGCATACCAGATTACGTCAAGATTCTTTGAAAAATGCGTCCTGTACAGGAAGACAAATGAACAACATAAATACGGTCAGATGCAAGTTTTGGCTAATTAAACCTTCGCTCGCTCTGTCAATTAAATGCTGTTCATTGATAAACGCATAACATGAGATCGGCTGTATCTTTTTGTAAAATGTCTGTAAAGGACCTAAGAAAGATTTTAAGGATATAATTGGAACATTCTATATTTTGAGAAACTTGAAGTTTTTCTACCGACTTCCAAAAAAAGAAGGAGGTACCTACTCAATGAGTACTGACTGTTTTTTTTAATGTTTATTATCTCATAACTTTCGATTGGGTGGACCGATTCTCAAAATTATTTTTTTGTTTGAAAGTTGGTGCTTCCCGTGTGGTCCATTTCATCAAATTCGGTCTAGTAATTTTGAGTTACACACCAATAACTGATTTTTACCAAAGTAATAAAATGGAAGTCGGTATTAAATTTTTCAAATTGCACTTGTTTATGTCAATCGTTGACGAGACGAGTAGGTCACTCGTTTGATGTAAAATTGTAAAGCGTCACGGTTGCTCGTGAAAATTCATTTTCTGGGATCAAATTCAAAACTCATTGCAGAACCTCGAGAAACTTGTGACTGGAAAAGTGGATGGCAAAAGACCTCGAGGCCGCAGTCCAATGCGTTGGTCCGATCAGATCCGCACCACTCTTGATACATCCGTTTACGATGCTCTACACATAGCTGGTAACCGAGCACACTGGCGTAATATCTTAAAAGAAAGGACAATGGGTGGAGGGGGTCACGACCCTCCGACATGAGGATTACGACTCAAGGAGGAGTACTCATTGCAGGCTACTTACTATCTCTGTGCCAAGTTTTCATCAAAATCAAGTGTAAAAGAACATTAACAAACGACAACCGCATTTTAATTTTAAAAGTTTTCATTGAATACTGACGAAATCGACATCTTAAAGCATTACCTACGTAAAATATATCAAGTGCGTATTATAATTCCAGTTTTCCCATGGAGCTACACATGGTGTTCTTCAAGGAGGAATACCAGACGGTTCCGGAAGCAGTTAAGCACCACGATGGACTGACGGTGCTAGCCTTCTTTTACGAGGTAAACTATCCGTTTAATCTTGATTTACGTGCCTCGTCAAACGGCAAACGTGTAGGAAAACTAGAGTATAATTTTGCGAAAGTGTTTTTATTACCAACCAGAACGCGAGGACATTCATAATGTTACGACCGAAAACGCAGTGTTGGTACATAAAACATTATACCCCGAACTAAGACCTCGAGATGTAATCAACGGTTTTGCTACATTTTGACTTAGATTTTGCAAGCTTGGTCTTAGTGTAGTCTAGGTTAGTTCTGGGTTCGATACCTGGGTCGGACAGTTATTGGGTATTTCTGACAAAGAAATTCTCAATTGCAGCTCGGAGTCTGGAACAGTTCCACGTAGATGGCAATAGGCTCGCCCCCTATTACATGCGACCAAAAACATATCTCACTGACGAAACGTTTTGTATAAAACACCGCTGCCTATCCCTTCGAGGATATATAGGCGTGATAATTTGTTATGTTGTATTTAAAAATAAAACGTATTTAATTATTTACGTTAAAGCTTATTTCCACCAAGTTTTAAGTGAATCGCACCCGAGTTTCTTTTCCTAGTAGGCTAGTATTGCAACAGTAATAGTATATTATGCAACAAGTGCGCGAAGTTGTTTAAAACAATCGAGACGAGTTTTAGGCTCTTGGGTGACTTGAGTAAATGTTGGAGATTGCGGATTGTTCTCGTAGAGAGTAAGAAAAAGTGTTTCATCATTATTAGAAGTAGCAGATACTAAATCGGTCTTGACATCGAAGGACGTTGAAGGAAGCGCTTCTGGAGATATTTTTTTTGGTTTTGGTTCTAAATTGATATCCTGGGTTATCCTGGAGCGTATTTGTATAGAGTTGTTTTTGTATAGAGTCTTCTACATACGCTTCTGCCACTGCATTGGAGCGCCACCCACCATGACGCTTTGATGTAAGCAAATCAGCGCCTGAATCAGCCAATAATGTGGCTGACGTTCGCCTAAAGCTATATCCTGTTTATGATTCTGCATCTGGTACACCTAGAAACTTTGCGATTTCTTTCGGCATGGCACCAAATTTATTTATTCCAATGCATTGACTTGTACATTTACCTTTTGATAGTTTTGAAAAAATCTGTCACTCTTGTCCGTCTCAAAATCTGTCTCATTTTCGCACTCGTGCGGGAATGAAAAGTAAAAAGAACGCGTTCGAAATACGCTGCATGTTGATTCTAATTACCGTTCAATAAGAGTCCCTTTTCTAGGTGTGTTGAAAAAATAATTATTATAATATTACCTCGTCGTTAAGTGACTCGAATCCGCGCCTATTGCCTTTAGTATTGCGCATAAATTCCATTAATATAATAGTATGGCTACTTTATCACAAAGTAAATATATATGGGTCTAAAAAAGTTTTACTTACTGACTCATATTAGAAAACAAATGAACAATTTTAAAAAGCCCAAAAGACACATGGCCGATGGGGTCGGAAGGTTCTTGAGTGGAGACCGCGGACCGGCAAGCGCAAGCGCAGCGTAGGTCGTTCACCGACACGGTGGACAGACGACCTGATAAAGGCCGCAGGACGACGTTGGATGCAGGCCGCTACCAACCGGCATATGTTCAGCAGTGGTCGTCCTACGGCTGAGATGATGATAACACACTAGTTGCGCTCCGCGGTTTAACCCGCGTGGTGGATGATGATGATTATGAATCAAAATTATGCTTCAAAGCCTATGTTCATCAGAGTTAATCTAGGATTCTAAAGGTGATAGAATTTTCAAATCGGTCCTGAAAAATTCTATCTAATCGGTCCAGTAATTTCGGAACCTATTCAATTCAATCAAACAAACAAATCCTTCTTTATCTATACATATAATAAAAAAATGTAACGGATCGCTGTCTGTACATGAAATATATATATCAGTAAAGTTATTGGGACTCTTGTAAATGAAAATAAATAGGATGAAAAAAAATTATTGTCAGATTTTTTGTCTGTTTGTCAGTGAACGCTAATCTCAGAAACGGCTTATCCTATTTAGATATGGTTTATCGGTCTATACATAAAAAGTTATCGAAATTTTGAGAATACCTCTCTCGCCCCTACACAAAGACCAAGCGATCGAAGCCGCTGGCGGGTCAACTAGTACAGATCGCGCGGCGAGAGTTTGGCTTTGACCGTTATTGCGCAGAAATCAGAAATTGGGTATCACAGGGGGGCTAGAGGGACGAAGGACTCTTGTCTCTCTCTGTCACATCGAAGACGAGGGACTGTTGTCTCTCTCTGTCACATGTGCGCGACTGTACCCATGCGCAGCTATCCCCTCCACCCGAAGGTCAAAGCCAAACTCTCGCCGCGCGATCTGTAATAGATATTATAAAGTGTAGACATCCGTCGAAATCGACGTAGGTACATATTCGTCCAATGTGTCATTTAAGCTCCCTCCTCGGTCTTTCGCTCGACCCTAACATCCTCAATGTTCTTCTAGCTGGATCGCCACCAGCACCCAGCGTATGACGAGATCACATCAGCCCTCGGCAACGTGACTGAGCCTCACACGAGCGTGGTGATGAGTCATCCTTTCTCGTTCCTTAACATCCTTCCATATGACCTGAAGAGGTACTTCACATACAAAGGCTCGCTGACGACCCCCCCGTGCTCCGAGGTGGTGATATGGCTGGATTTCGAACAACCGGTCAGGTTGACTCATGAACAGGTAACCAAATAGAATTAGCTACCTATATTATTATTTTCTTTTTCAACCTCTCATTGCTTGAAAAATGCATTTACGAAGCCTGTATACATTGTTTTGAAAGTTAAATATTATACGGACCATACAATGGAATGCGCGTTAATATACGTTCTCTCACCTAAGTACTTACTTACCTATTTTACCGCATTCTCGTTGTTATGTACCAGTAGAACTCTTTGAATGATTTCGTACGGGGAAGTACCATGCCCATGGTTTAGGGGGTCTGGACCCCCCCTTAGCATACGACATCATTAAAATCGCGGAATATTGATGACGGTAATATAATCTGTGCCTTATAATATGAGTACGCGTCGCGACAATTCAGTATCAATATATCATAGCTTTGGCTATGTATAATAAACCTCATAGTTTAGCTATGTAATATCCGTAAAGCATTTTTATACCATTTTAGAAGTTTGCCACGGATTCCAAAATCTACCAACTTAGAAACAATCCATAAAAATTCGGCCAAGAAGTTTCACATTACGAAAATAAATAAACTATAAATGAACGAACCCCTCTCTGGAAGCGTTTTTGCTCAATACGTTTGTCTCACTATAATAAATACTAAAGAGACTATGAGACCAAAGATAGTAGTTAGTTCTTATTTTCACCACGCGGATGTGGTGTCATTTGTAATTGTGCACCATTTTCATTATTTAAAATAAAAGAATATGGCGACTTTCCAACTATATAGGTACAAGAAAAATATTATTTTCAGCGAGGAATCGCATATTGATATGGAACCACTGACAGGTCGCTGACGCTACTTGTGGGCATTGACGAAAATGGTCGAGAATTTTAGGGAAGCCGACTTCATCTATACTTACCAACCGAATTTTCACTCAATAATGACAATGTTCAAAACAAAATGCACAGTATATTCTGCTCTCAAATTTCTCTTACCTCTTTACCTAGCCCGATTTACATATCAATAAGTACAGTAGCCAGTTAAGTAACGTAAGTTGTAAGTAGCGTCCCAACGTACTTAGGTGAGTAAGTAGTCATAATTTACTGTTTCGAGAAGAAAACTAGTAGCGTCGGTTGATTTGTTTACTACTTACCACTTTTTTAGAAATCTATGGACTGTACTAAACTTACCCGTCTACATGCCGGCCAGTTCAGTTGGCGGGGTACGGGAGACGCAAGAGAGGGGCCTACTTCGCACTGAACTTGCCAAAAAATAGGATCGCGATCTGTTCAACTACTTACTACTTAACTCGCGTTTGCCGTTCAAGACAATAACAACTTATGTCGCAAGTTAACTTGCTACTCTACTTGTTGAAGTGTAATTAAATCGGGCTTTAAGGCAGAGTTTCCGACTACAGTAGTGTGCAGCGGCATAGAGCTCATCAGTAACGTTCCTGTATCCGCAAGGCGATAGTACCATACAAATATAAGACGTAGCGTCACTGATAAGTAGGTATATATATTGTTTTACTGATCCACCCACCGCTCTAAGCGAAATATTATACATCATATAGATTTTACATCATTTACAGATCGAGGCATTCAGAGAGCTGAGATCAGCAAATGGCAAGATAACTCACAACTTCCGGCCCATACAGCCCTTAGGCGACCGAGTAGTCTTCTACAACATTGACAATAGCTACTACACATACAACGAAATTGATGATCCAGAAAACAAAAAAGATGGCGATCACTCTGGCAAAAGGAAAAAGGGTCACAACAATAGCAGCTTATTGAAGTCAAGTATCTACTGTGTCTTGTTTAGTATATTCAGCAGAATATTCGTGTAACTGTATTTATTAACTTGTATTGTTTTATTTGTAGATGTGACAAAACTGCAAACAATATGTTAAAATCACATGAAACGATAATCCAATAGAAATTACCACAGTTCATAGTTTTTAGTGCGTTTTCACTTGTTTAAATAATAGTTAATGGTAGTGATTTGATTGTGTGTAGGTACACTAAACTATAATTCTCTAAGCTATGGTAGTTTTTATTCAGTTCAAACTAAAATTCACATTCGTGTAACACTAACCCTCAGTTTCGAAAAAGTTTGTTGATTTTTTGCAAAAGCAAGTCAAAGCATTGATTAGTTGACCAACTACATACTAAATGCTCATTGGTCAATGGTATTCTATGACGCGATATGTGACCAATCAGCGGTTAGTATTCCGTCTGTTAGCTGATCAAAACTTTGACAAACTTGAACTTCCAGAAACTGGAGGTTAGAATGACAATTCAAAGAATATGGTTATTGAATATTCAATTGTGGTTACGTCAGTTTAGACTAGTTTACAGAGCATGAACTTGACGATTAAATTTGCACTTACGAGTAACATAGTTACTCACTATTATTTATTTACTTATTTGTTTACATATTAAATAGTAAGCTTACAGTACCTATATGCACCACAGCGCTATCTTAAATAATTTGTTAAAAATAAACTAAGATTACATACAATAGTTCTCAAACTGTCATTAAATATGTCGACGTGCTGGAACTCGTGGATAAATTGATTAAAAATTGACAAAAGCCTGCAGGTGGGCGCGTTTCTTGCATGCATGGTGCGTGAGACGGGATATGAGAACAGCTGATGGTAACGTCGACTTCCGACGAATTAAATATTATAATTAAAAAAAAAATATTATACAGAAAGCACATCTAAGAATTGTCATTTACAAGCGACGAATTTGAACTGAGGTACGTATGAACAGAATTAGAACTATCATAGTTGACTAAACATAGATTTTAGTTTCATAGTTTAATTTGGATTTCAGGAGCTTTACTATAAGCTCGTAAAGCAAGATTTCTATAAAACTGCCCAGCTTAATCGTACCATGACAACATTATAGCAGGCCTACTATGCAAGAACCGCAGAATAATCGTTGACCTGTTTTTTGTATGGACTGATGTTACCATGACGTTCTAAATTCGCTCAGTGTATCAGCTTACAGAAGTCTAGGCGTCTGCAATGTTGTTTAAAGTAACTTGTTACAATGCCAGATACAACATTATCTGTTCACCTTAGAGGGAAACTAAGTATGTTCAAATAGTTTACCTAAATGAGCGTCATGGTATGATTTATTCTAAGTAAGTCAGGTTGAAGAACTGCACGGAACTTGCATGGTTTTTACAAAGCTGATAGTAAGGTTTCTGAACAAGCGAATTGCTACGAGTACAATTGCTTGCCAGCAGTGCTACACGTATATAATCATTAGCATTATTAGGTACTGGTATCAAATTATGTCGTGATTTAGCATTATTACGTAGTTATCATTGGTAGAAAAATTATGTACATCACTTTCACATACTATAAATCGATGCTAGTGACCGAGATGATACTGTGCGGTTGAGCCGAGCTGACCCAAAACTGAGTGTCTTGGCAAAAGTAAATTTGCTCGTATCATTTGGACAAGCAAAGCAGAACGTGACGTTGGCGGTAATGTCCGTTCTAGTATTTTATTTTCTTATGGAAACACTCTGGTAACCAATAATGGACATTCTGACCCGTTCAAAAACATACCTAGTTTTTACAAAAATCCAATTGCAGCTAGGCTTAGTTTTATGTTACAGGCTTACTAACTTGGCTTCCTAATTTCAAGAAGCCTTCCTATCAACAATATCTATTAGGGTAACATACTCGTAGGTAGTTCTCATTGTATTTATCACCAGCAATTACTTGTTACGATGTAGTCATAAGAATAGTTAGATATTTAATTTTGTAAATTATTTAGCAAAACGTTTTGAAGTATGTTTAAATGAAATTAACAGACTGATATAGTGAATGATCAACTCTGAAATTACGAATGTACTTGAATATAATGCTTTGTATATCCTGTGATATTAAAAATTTAAATACTTGTTAGTTTGAAGTTGTAAATTAAACCATGTATCTTTAATAAACTGATTTATTTCTTTTCCCCTGTCTTTATGTCTTAAAAATTACGTCTAAATGGAAATACATTTTTTTTTACGAAAATAAATATTAAGGATGTTGTAACATTAAAATTCATAATATGCATTATATGCACAGCAGGGCTATTTGCCAGCCAAAATAATTCCAGCTCTATGTCAATTTTGTCAGCTCCAGTTATCAACTAACTAAAATTTTTGCTTACTGGAGTTATCAAAACTGACATAGAATAGCCATTTTTCAAGATTTCAATCAACATTTGTTAGCAACTGAGATACATAATAGCCGCAGGGCTATTACCCATACCATGGAGATACCAATATCATACCAGCAGTGGTATGATATTGATATCTCCATATTTTCAATAGCGTCAGTAGCAATAAAACTCTTTCGTGAATGAGTTCGACCGGGGAAGTATTGCCAACATGCCTATTTCTATCGTGAGCAGGTGTGTTCAAAATACTATGTTCTTGTTTGAAGGGTGCCAGGAGAGTTTCAGGCGCGAGGCTTAACAACTTAATGTCATTGGGTCATGGGTTACGGGTGCAGCGTCACAAGTGACGAACTGCATCTGTTATAGGCAGAGGTTACCGCTTAACGCCAGGTGGCACTCGTCATTGTAGCGTCTCTTGATATTGTGGAAGAAAGGATTTTCAGCATTGAAGCATATCAATGCGAAAAGTCCTTTCTTCTTTTGTTAAATCTTACACGGATATTACAACGCCATCTATCATAAACAATGTATACAATTAAATCAACTTATTGTCCAATATTGCATTTATATAATCAAATGTATTAGCGATGTTTGCCCAAATTCATAGATTTATTTGTAATACAACCTGCACACTACTTAATTTCAGTTTATTATTTATATGGCTTTTGCGGGATAGCGCAATTTCGCCAATGTCGTGTGGATAAAGAATTAAACAAATGATGGAGATTGTTTGGTATTGTAAGTATGGTCAGATTGTTCGTTGTTGTATAGTCAGTAGGCAATACATGCACACTGGGCGAGAACTAAAGCTTCTGACAGTTGTAGCTGTTACTTGTGTGCAGTCTTTTACAGCACTTTTTAAAGCATAAAACAGAAGTATTCTTAATTTGTATCTATTGCTGTCCTGCCATAGTGGCTGTAAATGTTGATGGCTAAAGCGCATTCTGCGACAGACGGGTATTAGACTGGCAAACAACTTCCTTAATTAAATTAAAACTGATTGCATAGTATTTGCTGTCACTTTGTTACTACTGCCGCTTCTGCATTTTTTTACGTAATCGACCCACCGGACACCTGAGGATCGTCCTTGTTTGTTTCCATCAGCAGCAGAACTTTAAATTCCTTACATAATATTAATAATATTCTTAAGTGAATTCTTTCATCAGTCCTCTTCATTTGCTCTATTGTCTGTCATAGTGACCAATGCCCCTAGGTTATCTTCACTGCCTTGTTTTAGCCTTTCCCAGATCAGTTCGGCGATTGCCTTTTGTGTCCTTCTTTCTAATTTTTCAAGTTTCTTTGCAACATCTCTCTTGAGGTCCCAGTCCGGTTTTCTTGGTGCTAAACTTGATATGTCTAGATCTTGCAGGACAACCTGCAAGTAAACAAAGCAAATAGTTACACATTTATTTAATAACAATTCATGTCCGTAAAGAAGTAAAGTTTTATGTATAAAGCATGTAATAATATTAAAATGTCACACTTCGTCTTAGACAACCATGGCTCAAAAGGGTTTGAAATGCTAGCCTCCCCTTCCTGCTTAGCACCAATCTCCCCATCCCCCTGTATTATGTCTTTATTTGAGGCACCCAAAGTTTCATTCATATGGAACTACTCTGGGAAGTTAATGTACCTAGGAGAATATTTATGAAATTTCTTATTATTTCAATCAATATCATATACCTAGATATCATCTTCAAGGATAACTCTTTCATATTTTAACATTTTCAATTAGGCACTGTTAAGATTTCTTAACTTGAATTTTATTCTATGGAAATCATTAAACTCTCTGAAAATAATAATTGGTACTATCATCAAGACTTTTATTTTCCACATCTGCTTCACCAAAACAGGCACCACAAAAACTGATATGTTTGTGACATGATGTTATACTGCACTCTGTGAAGGATCTAGAATGTCTTGAGTTGATAATGACAGAAAATGAAACAACATGGTCTGACTCCCTGATCGAGACAAATAAGTCTTACATTATTGAAGAGCAAGTTTTTGGATCTTATATCAAGCCGCTCGAATTTAAGTAAACTGAAAATTCAGGCGGTGAAGGCAATTCATACCAAGGGCCTTAAATCAATATTTGCTGCCAGAGATGGGTTGGAATATTTAAAATTATTTTTCGAAAATACATGAAATCTTAAGAAAAATTACAAATACATGAAATGAAACGTAAATTTCTTTGATTTCTTGTAGACTTTGACAAATGTACTGTCAAATGCGTGGAAAGAAACATTAAGCTGCCATTTTGTTCATTGCTTCGACAGAACATACATTCGACAAGAATTACTCCCACAGAATGTACTAGACTATCTAGTCAGAGCAAAGTCACAATAGGTGCAATGACTAGCAAAGCGAGGAGGAGCGTTAGGTTGAATGGTGACCACACAATGTGCAAGCCGAGCGAACATGCCACGGCAGCGGCTTGCGAAGCGCCAGAGTTAGGCTAATGGCTAACCTACACCTCAAAAGGATATATAATGCACTTTTGGAATAATATTCTTGTTGAATATGTCCTGTCAAAACAATCAAAAATTAAAACTTAAAGGAGACTTATTTTAAGATTTTTACAAGGAAAATAGTTTAATTTCAATGTGCTGTTATGTCTAATCCATATCGCACCCTTATTCCAATACCGTCACTATCATAAATAAGCAAATTTTACAGGAGAGCAATTTTAAGATTTATGGGAAATATTAACTGATATAAATAATGGTTATATGAACTATTATTTATATTAATTAATTAAAATTTATTGTTATATGAACAGATGGCCGATGGGGCCGAAAGGTTCTGGAGTGGAGACCACGGACCGGCAAGCGCAGCGTAGGTCGTCCACCGACACGGTGGACAGACGACCTGATGAAGGTCGCAGGACGACGTTGGATGCAGGCCGCTTCCAACCGGTCCTTTTGGAAAAACATGGGGGAGGCCTATGTTCAGCAGTAGACGTCCTACGGCTGAGATGATGATGATGATGATGATGATATGAACTATTCAAGAATTATTGTTTTTTTTATATAAATACTAACTAATAGTCCTAATAAAAAAAATATTTTCTTTAATTTTAATTAATTGTTATTAATTAGATATAAATTATTTAAAAGTTTAGTGGCACTTTACCATTTTATAAAAACATGAACATCCATTTAAATGTCATTTTGCACATATAAAAGTATGAACTTAAAAAAACGCATCACGATATATACATTTTATCCGCCATTTTTCAGGTTTTTATTAGGTTGAGAAAATAAAACAAACAGAATTAGACAAATAAAAGTAATATTCTTAGTACAATTATTAGAAAGCTAGCCAAGCAGTTAGGAAACTATTTATATCTACTTAAAACAATTCAATAACAAGTAAAAACCAACTTTTTAATGTACCTAGTAGTTTTTTACTTACAAAGAAAAAATATTAAGTTTTAAGATCAATAAAAAATCTGTAAATAAACATATTTAGGAAGATTGGCCAGTGTGCCAATCTTCCTAAATGTTCTGCCAGTAGTGTAACCTAATAAGTCTCAGTTACTAGTTGTTGCTTTCTTAAACACAAATGTATAGTTATGAAATGAATATAAGATTAATAATCCTAATCATAATTCAGTCTATGAAATATCAATATGTAATTTAAACAATACTATTATAAAAAGAGTTTGCATAAAAGCGTGAAATTATACGACCCTCGTATAATTTCACGCTTTTATGCAAACTCTTGAAAAATTTGAAAAGTTCTTAGCCTAACATACTTAATGAAACCACACGATTTTGAGTTTATTTTTATTTTTCAACATACTCTCCTCCGAGCTCAAAACACTTTTTCCATCGAACCGGGTAAGGCTTCGATACCCGTTTTAAAAAAATCTTCGTCTAACTCCTCAAAATAAGCGTGCTAAATCCGGTGAATATGGGGGATGAGGTAACAATTCGAAGCCACATTGATGGATTTCTGCCATGGATTGCACAGAGGTGTGAACGCGCGCATTGTCCTGATGAAACAAGACTTTTCTTCTCAATAAACCTGGACGTTTTTCTTTGATTTCTTCTCTCAAACGACGCAACAGGTTGCAATAGTAATCGGAGTTTATTGTTTCACCCTTTTTTAAATAATCCACGAGAATTATACCCTTTGTATCCCAAAAAACGGATGCCATGACTTTTTCCGCCGATAAAACCACCTTTGCCTTCTTTGGGGTGGGCGATCCTGCTCTTTTCCATTGTTTCGACTGTTCTTTTGTCTCTGGTGTATTGTGGTGAATCCAGGTTCCATCCATGGTTATAAATCTTTCAACAAATTATATTGGGTCAGCTTCATAGAACTCTAAACAGTCGCGAGAAGTTGCGAGTCGGTTGCGTTTTTGTTCCACTGAAAGCAGTCGCGGTACCCACCGCGCAGACACCTTAGAGAATCCAAGTTCAGTAGTAATTATATGATGTGTTCGCTCAGATGCCTACAGTCTTAGCTATCTCCTCGACAGTCAATCTTCGATCAGATAAAATTAAATCACAGATATTACCTTTGTTTTGATCAGTGGAAGCAGTCGAAGGCCGGCCACTACGGGGCTCATCTTGAATGGTCTCACAACCACGTTTAAACTCTGCCACCCAGTTTTTAACAGTCGCATACGAAGGAGCGGACTCACCCAAAGTAGCAGATATGTCTTCATGTATAGCTTTTGGAGTTAAAACTTTCAAATTCAGGTATTTTATAACTGCATGATGTTCAATTTTATCCATTTAAAAATAGCTCTGACTTGACTTACGGTATCACGTGTAAACGAACAATGAGTTACTGTGAATAAACTAAACTGTGCATACTTGTTGCTAAATAATGTAACTATAAAATGAGGGTAGTTATAAAAAAAACCAATGACTTTAACCATGTTAGGCTAAGAACTTTTCAAATGACCCTCGTATTAATCAACTAGAGACTTTTTATGTTTTCCACGTTAGCCGTGTTTTTCTGCCTCAACAATATCAGTACCTATGTGTAGTTTTTTTCGATTAAATTTCTACTTGGTATATTAAAAAAAAATGCTTGCATTTTCGTATTTTATTTTGCTATTAAAATAAAATCCGTGTTTTGACTTGCAACTGTTGTTTAACTTCTTATATTGTTATCTAGGATGAACTACGACCATACTCTTGGCAATGAAATCGCGTTGTCTCGTCAAAGACGCCATACCCCAATAATCATCAAATATCTTTTGGCGCTCTTCTTCCTTTTTTTTGTTTGCGAAACAGTCCAAACAACACTTTGTGCCACATGGAGACTTCATTTGCCTAGCTAGCACCACTCGTCTATTTAGGGAAAATTAGCCTTTAGTTTTTTTGAAATTATAACGCTCTTACGTCGTTTCCTTAGAGGTGCAGATACGACATTCGGTTCTTTTTTTTTTAATTCTCTATCTAATTTAGGGACTTTAAGTCGTGCAACGACTATGTCAGTCCCATAGCTTACTTACTAAAAATTTGTACACATTTTTACACTTTATCCTTGAGCATCCTATATGTGGACTGATAGAGCATCCCAGCTGCATTAGACGTTGGCGCAGCTAAAATGCTCTGAATCAGGCCCACATCAAGGCGGTTAACGTCAAGGACCTTAAATAGGTCATCTCTTATAGATGCACTCTGGACGCACTCTATCAGAAGATGGTACACATCATCGTACACACCACATGTGTCGCATGGTAGTTTGATTTACAGTCTCTACAAAGTGCCCTACCATCATACTATAGATACTATTACTACTACTAGTGCATGTACATGATGAGATATCATCCCAATATTAGGTTCTTGTCAGTAATATCATTGTCTGAAGATTTCTCTACTGCTCTAGACATTCTAGGCTCATAGTTAGGATCATTGTCTTCTGGGGAAGAATCACCGGTGATGCTGTGCCTGATAAAGAAGACGATTGACTACGGGCTTTGACAAATGAGTGCTTCACAAGGATATTTTCAACAATTCCCAAATTCCTAGTGCGTGTTATAATGGGTGATTCAATAATCGAGTTTGAAATCACTGACTCTGATGATGATGATCCATGCCTAAGCAACGATGTATTGGCAATGCAATGAAGACGCTATAGTGAAGAGCTTGAACTGAATGTAGAAGAACTTGAGCTTGAAGAGCTTGAGCTTGAAGAGCTTGAGCTACTCGAGGATGAGGATCGACGACTCGTACTAGCTGACCTTGTTCGTTACTCTGCAATGACTTGCAATGGTATGAGCCGTGGAAGAGCTACTTCTCGAAATAATAAAATTTCTATGGTTTTAGTAACTTGCATGTTCTTTTTATTTGTTATTTAGTGCAAGTTTTAAAATTTTATCTCTTCATGATATTGCTACTTACTAATATTTTTTTATAAATGCAGAGTAATCATTTACCAATAATGACACCTTTCATATAAAACTTGATTCTTTTTTTGTTCTAAATGTGACACATATTAATAAATACAACATTGCATTAGTTTTAGAAATATTTTTTACACTCGGATACACTATAACGTTACTACGCAAAAAGAAACAATTATGTACTACATTAAATCAGAAAAAATATTGCAATTGATGGAAAAGTGTCACTAAACAAATAGTGTCCATTTAAAATATTGATATAATGGAAACATTCACGCATCGTTCGCTAAAAAGTAGCTCAAAACACAAAATGTCGTTTTGACTATTAAATAAAACAATAACTTACCGAAACAATGAATTAGAAAGCTGACATTAAACTTAAAATGATGGTTTTGCACTCAAAATAATGTAATATTGTCGACGACGAGATGTACTCTTTGCTTTAATGTCGTTGTAGGAATGAAGGGAAGGGGAGGTTTAGTTTAGTGTCGATCATTTAATAGCGCCCTCTAGATCAATTAATAGAAATTAATATATAGGAATCGAAGCAATATGAAAATTCAGTGGTCAGCAAATAGATGGGGCTAAAAACCTTTTTTTTTTAAATTTCGTATATTGACGGTATTGGAATAAAGGTGCGATATGTCTTTAAAACTTACTTTTTCTTTGCCAGCTTCAAGTAAATCTTTGACTTCTTCTTCCACAAGTGCTGGCGCTGCATCTTCTAGCTTGGATTCTTGCAAACTTTCATCTTGCGGTTTGTAGCTTCGAAATTTAGGTCTGAAAGATATTGTGAGATGAGGGATTACTGATTAAACTGGACTGAAAAGAGCGACTATCATCCAACAATTGAAACAACCAGTACAACAAATAAAATCGCGACAGAAGAAATCAATGCGATATGCGCCGCATCAGACCTTGCGAGTAGGTACTTGCGACCGCAGATTGAACTAGCTGTTCCTAAAGGTTTACAGTGGTCTGGCATGGTATATTATACTCTCGTTTATAGTATGCATGGCAGTATGTACCTATTCTGTATAACTGTATAAATAACCTACTTTAAAATGTGAAAATTTAGTGTACGCTCTACTACCTAGCATACTTACTTTGGCAGTGGGACAATGTCATTAGAAGAAGTAATGCCCTCAGGGTTTTTACGTTTAAAGTTTTTAAGCCTTTCTTTTCTCTTCAGGGCTTGCTCTTCTAGACTACCGACAGCGACAGCTTCTTTATTATCCATGATGACCATTATATTATCACTGGCACGGAATGTAAGTAACTTTTGTAGTTTTTTCAATAAATTTTATATCAACATATTCACAGACTATTCCATAGATTAATCAGACTATATTAAAGATAGATGGAAATCAAAGCAAAGAACGGGACATTAGTGGGAAGATTAACTTTTTAAGTGCCATCCACTTTGAATGGCCCCGAGTTTCTTGCCGCTTCGTCTCGGTAGGCTCTATATATTTTGGAACGCGGCGGTAGTCTTTAGAGTACATTATAATGAAAAATTGACGTTCATAAGTGCGTCTTTGATGCCTAAATTGAATAAATGATTTTGACTTTGACTTTGACTTCGACTTTGACGGATCATATAGTGCGTTCGAATGGGTCACTTCTGAGCGTTTTTAGCGAAAATAACGCTAAAAACACTCACAAGGGGCGTTCGAATTGGGAATCTGTGGGTGAAAATGTCGTTCATGCCTCTTTTTGTTCAGCGTTCGGAAAGCTAAAAAAGAGGAATTTTTGCCACCCAAAAGTGCAATTTTTGACCCACGTCCGGAGCATAGTTGTTTGTGATCGTTATTTGACAGCATAATCATGCCATTTGTATTTGCTTAACTAACATATTGAAAGCACTTATGTTTTGTGAGATGACGATTCCAAACATGCATGATTACAATTTCTAATAAAACATTTAGTTTTTTTATTTAGGTAAGTACCTAACAATAAATTAATTTGCATTAAATAACAGTAAATACGTACATATTAGTCATAATTATGTGAAAAAGATATCTAATGTTTTTAACGCATGGAACAAGTATTTACATTGATAAAGGTTTTTGAAGAAAATATGGGCTGATAGGTATCAAGTAATACCTTAATACAAGGGTTTTTAATAGAAGGTTCATTTACGTACATGTTACAATAAATAATCATTTTTAAGCTATTGCATAGCTTCTATCGCGGGCCTTGAGTGTGGAGACCGAATCCAGAAATTCCGTAATGAAAATAGCCTAACACCCCCCCACTCCGACTCCATCTATCGATGAATAGCTGAACTTTTAATGACTTTTTGAAATATCACGCTTGTCTCTTTAGTTCAGCAACTCGCCTTTAGATGGCATTGGTTAAATAATTATAATTGCATAAGTTGATTTGGAATCTATCGATGAATAGCAGAACTTTTAATGACTTTTTGAAATATCACGCTTGTCTCTTTAGTTCAGCAACTCGCCTCTAGATGGCATTGGTTAAATAATTATATAAGTTGATAAAAACAGCTATGCAATAGCTTTACCGCGGCAGTATCCGAGTGCCACACACGTCTTTTTTAACTTTAATTTTATCAATTCATAAATATATTAAATTAAAATATTCAATAACGAGTGCCTTTTTCTGTAGAGATTTCTTTCTTTCTCTATTGTATGTCAAACTCATGTACTTATTATTCTGTGCCCGTATCGTGTGCCGGCTGTGATCTGTCCAGTCGTTCGCCGCTCGAAGTTGTCTTCTGTAGCCATAATACTGTTTATACCCGTTCTTCATGAAACATAGAATTGACACATAACCTGAGCGGGATTGAGTATCTTTGCTCAACGACAACGCACAATTAAGTTACACATTTGTGTATAAACATACATTATAGGAATAGAAATATGATAATTAAATATAATATATATTAATTTTCACCTTTGACATACGTCCGTCAATCAATGACATCTATCAAACAAATGATGATTAGACAGCGATATAAGATAACGCTAAATTAGAGTGCTATGTTCAGCAGTGAACGTCCTACGGCTGAGATGATGATGACTAAACTTATATTTTCGTCATTTTTGACAGTTCTCTGAATATGAAGTTCGTAAAGTTTTTGATTCAGATTTAAAATTAGTTATTCATATTTTTATCTAGATCCTATGCTCATAAATTACCTTTAATTAAATGCTAGATTAGATTAGATTAGTGCATCGAAGTTTATAGTTTGGCAGCATAAACACTTGCAGCAAATTTATTGTAGGTAATTTGTTATTGTTGTAAAATAACTTATTTTCTATTTGCTTTAAACAGAAGACGGAATCGGAAAATTTGGAATCTGTTTTCGTGACAGAGCCGAAGACGGGGAGAAAATTATTGAAAATTATGATGACAGTCGAAAATCATAAGAAGTGAAGGACAGGTACCTAGGTACCTGTCTTATTTCTCTTGTTAATTGGGTATCAAAATTAGTTGCATATTTGTACACAACTCCACAATAATAATAAATTTACAGAAAAAATGATAAAATAGTAAATATTGTAACGTGAAGTAAACTATAAAATAAAATTCATTATATATATAAAGGAAAATAATCAATGATATTTTTCAATGTTAAATCAAATCAGTGACATATTTGACAATACACAATAATCAAATAAAAATAGTTTCTTCTTCTTGAACAGTAACAAAGAGGTTTTCTAACACTGCCCCTTACTCTAGCAATCATAAAGTTGTAAACTAAAACTACTATTGCAAGAGTACACCATACATATGAGTACAACAAAAAAATATATATAAGAAACCTAAATTAAACCTAAACACTTAACAAACAAATTGTGTTTAACCTTTGGCAAGGCTTTTGTGAATAGGTCAGCTTCCAACTCAGCTGATGGCTTATAAAATATCTTTATTAGTTTACGCTCTACACATTCTTGCACAAAATGATGTTGTATGTCAATGTGTTTGGTTCTTCGGTAACATTGATTTTCAACTATTTTGAGTGTGCTCTTATTATCATTATAAATAACAATAGGCTCACGCGATAAATTGAACGGTGTCAATTCATTTACAAAATTATGTATGAATTTAGCTTCTTTTACCGACGTACCAAGAGCGTAATATTCAGCTTCTGTACTAGAACAAGCAACATTGTTTTGCTTGTGGCTATGCCAATTTATCACATTCATTCCAAATCTACTTACAAAACCAGAATACGATTTTCGATCGTTGGTATCCCCCGCCCAATCTGCGTCGGATGAAATTTCAAATTTGTTACTACCTCGCCTAAAATTGAGTCCGTAATCAGTTGTACCCGATAAATATCGTAGCACGCGTTTGGCAGCAATCCAATGCGTCTCATCATAACAAGTGTTATATTGGCTGAGCTTACTGCACACAAATGCAATATCCGGACGAGTGCATACAGCGAGATACATCAAACTCCCGATAAGTTCCCGATATTGAAACCTCAAATCAATCTTCTCTGCTTTTGGCGGATTAAAATTTACTTCCATGGGAGTTGCGACTTTGTGACAATCATCCATTCCAAATTTTATCAACATATTTTTCACATATTCAGATTGAGTCAGTTTCAATGTCCCTTGCTCCCTGTTCCTTTCGACCTTCATACCCAAAGCTTGTGTAACAGGTCCAAGCAATTTTATATTAAAGTTGGAACTAAGCAATTCATAAAGCATTTTCTTTTGATGATCATTGGAGCTAAATATGAAAAAATCATCAACATATAGAGCTATTATCAAATTATCTTTGTAGAACACACATTGTTCACTCTTCAATTGTTTATAACCATTGTTAACCAAAACCTTATGAACTTTTTCATTCCAAGCTCCACTGGCTTGTTTGAGCCCATATAGACTCTTTTTGAGTAAACATACTTTGTTCTGCCCCTCAATTTGAAAACCGGTAGGTTGCTCCATATAGATTTGCTCATGTAAATCTCCATTAAGAAATGCTGTGTTGACATCAACATGTTCAATGTCCATATCATTTTCAACACCAATCGCAAAGAGTAGTCGTAGAGTGCTATGTCTCACAACAGGTGCAAATGTTTCTTCATAGTCAACTTTATATTGTTGAGTAAAACCTTTTGCAACTAATCTTGCTTTAAACTTTTCAAATTTCCCACTTGGATCTACTTTTTCTTTGAAAACCCATTTCGATTTTATCACATTACTATTTTTAGGTCGATCAACAAGTTCCCAGACACCATGCGACATTAGTGAGTTATATTCATCTTGCATAGCTTCTATCCAACCTTCACTATTCTCACTTTCAATCGCTTCTTTATATGACTTAGGCTCACTACATCCCATCAAAGCTAGATCAGAGAAATCATTCACTACATAATCTTTGAACCAAATAGGAGGATGGCGGTCACGTTTGGGTCTAGAATTTTCAGCAACTTCCTGGTCTGAAATATTCTGATCCATAATTTGTGAGTCAGGTTGAATATTATTCAACGAAGTTTCTTCCTGTTCATCAGATGTAATTATTCCTTCGACATGAGGTTCTTCTTCAATTGGATCTAGAACATCAATATCCGTTGATGATACATCTGGTGTGGCAAATTCATCACTGTCAGATTCATGGCTAAGTCCATGAGAAGTGTTGGGTTGATACACCGTAACTTCAACAGTATTGGTTAAATCTTTAGAACTTTCTAAAGAATTTGATGTTTTGTAGGTTATACCTCGAACATTTTCAATAAATTCGACAGAACGAGCTTTTATCAATGTCGAACCATCATCTGGATCACCAAGTCTGTAACCTTTGGTATGATCACAATATCCCAACATAATATAGGGCTTAGATTTTGGATCAAGCTTTTTGCGTTTTTGTTGTGGAGTAAGAGCATAAGCTGTGCTACCAAAAACTCGAAGATTACTGAGATCCACTTTAGACCCAGTCCATAATTCTTCAGGAGTAGCATTTTTCACAGCTGCAGTTGGACTACGGTTCTTCAAATAACACGCAGTATTTACCGCTTCAGCCCAATATTGTTTCTCCAAACAAGCATCTTGCAACATGGCTCTGACTTTTTGCATTAAAGTTCTGTTTAAGCGTTCAGCAACGCCATTTTGTTGAGGTGTATACGGAACTGTCGTTTCGTGAATAATACCACATTACTTAAAATGATTCGCTAAACTTTTATTACAGTATTCCGTGCCGTTATCGCTCCTAACCCGCTTTATTTTAAGATCAGTTTGATTTTCAACTAAAGTTTTGAATTCGATAAACGTATTCAAGACAGTCATCTGATCTTTGCGTTTTAGAAAATATATAAACGTTTTGCGCGAAAAATCATCCGTAAACGTTATAAAATAACGATAACCACTCCAACTATTGACCGAAAAAGGTCCACATATATCTGTATGAACTAAGTCAAGTTTAGTCATGCTCCTATGTGCCTGACCACGCGGAAATGATTTGCTCGTTTGTTTACCCTCAAAACAAGGAGTACAAGGTGTCAAATCACCATTGTTAAACTTAATACCATTCGCTAACTTATCACGAAGTGTTAACATACCTGCTAAACTTAAGTGGCCTAGGCGACGATGCCATAGTTCCAAAGAATTAATGTTGGACACAAAAGCATTACCTTCAGTGCTAATATTAGGCTCTTGGTTTTTCTTACATACGTAACTACCCCTTTTCTGATCAATTTTGTAAATGCCGTCCACATTAGTAGCTGTTACTACGCTGGAACCAGTCACATTGACATTATCCTTCCTGTAAATATAACAGTTATTAGCATCAAATAATAAAACATAGCCTTTTGCTGCAATTTTGCTAACAGACAAAAGATTAGTTGCTACTTTCGGCACATACAAAGCATCAGTGATGACTTTATCAATGTCATCATCAAACGTTACAGTAATATCACCAACGCCTTCACTATATATCTTATCATTATTTGCAGTAGTAATTTCAGATTTATTACTGGCAGAAAAATTCTTCATCCAGTCTTTCCGGTTAGTCATATGACTAGAACAACCTGAATCTAAGATCCAACTATTACTGTCACAAATGTTATTCACTAAAGCAATTTCTCTAGATAATGAAGTCAGATTTGCACTACTTCCCTTCTTTGTAGACGAAGATGCATCTGGCGTCAAGCTTTTATCATGAATCTTCTTCAAATTCTTTTTTAATTTGGGACACCTTGGCTTAATATGCCCTTTTTCATTACAATTATGACACGTAGGAATAAATTTGTCTTTTGCAACAAGAATCTTCTCAGTTGGTTCCACATTCGAATTCAAAGTTCCCTTTTTAAATTCGCTTTGTATCAACTGACATTTCACAAAGTCAGATGACAGTTTCATATTCGTGGCTTCCATGGCCATAATCAATGAGTCAAATTCATTTGGTAATCCTATTAGCATCATTTCGGCTAATTCATCATCCTCTATTTGACATCCAATGTCTGCCAATTCTTGAGTTACAGAAATTATATTTCCTAAATAATGATCCATTGAGCTATGATCAACATATCTGAGCTGCGATAACTTCCTTTTAAGACATAATCGTCGGCTTATGCCACTATTTTCGTAAGCTGCCTTTAGATTATTCCAGGCGTCTGCCGCCGTCTTGGAAACCTTTACATGCGGATAGCAAATCGGCTCGATATTCAAACATATTTTGGCATATGCTCTCTGGTCTTTTATGGGGTCCGAAATAGTATTCGACACAACATCCCATAAACCATTATCAATCAATAAAAGTTTTATTTGAAATTTCCAGTTTTGATAGTTTGTAACACCCTTTAGTTTCTCAATAGAAATATGTGAGTTACTTACAATTGTAGTATTCATTTTTGAAGAGCTAATAAAGTTCTCCATGCTCACATAAACACCCAGTGATTTATTTCTTCATAGAATAATATTCCACAAGAAAAAAATATCACATTATTGAAACATACATGGGAAAAACTTCACAAAATAAATAGGTACTAATAATTATTACAGCCCATAACCTGATAAAATAGTAAATATTGTAACGTGAAGTAAACTATAAAATAAAATTCATTATATATATAAAGGAAAATAATCAATGATATTTTTCAATGTTAAATCAAATCAGTGACATATTTGACAATACACAATAATCAAATAAAAATAGTTTCTTCTTCTTGAACAGTAACAAAGAGGTTTTCTAACAAAAAAAGTTATTCCGACGCTTATTAAGGAGTATCCAAACCCTTAAAGCAGTATGTGATATTTTAATAGGTTCTGGTCACCAAACCCATTATTTTCATAAATATTTCATTGATAAGTACGGATTCATTGCAATGAATATAATTTAATTTAATTATATCATTCGCACCTTTAAAGTAAAACCGTTACTAAACGAAATTATAAAATTTAACAGCAGAGCCAATATTAGAAAAAAGTCACCGTTTTTTGTCAATAAAATCTGAGTGCAGGGTTCTTTAAGACATTTAATGAGCTCTTATTATAGATCTCTGTTTACATTATGACACGTGATTTAGGAAAGATATTTTTTTTATTTACATTATTATTTATTTTGATTTATATTATTATAGTAACACTTTACCATTAATAATTTGTTCATTATGGTATATTACTATGAAATTACAGTGCAACTGATGTTACTAAATAGAAAACTATTATAATTTCATAAATACAATAAAATTATTCAACATTTAAATTAAAAATCATAAAGTTGGCATTTGGTGTGGTGTTATAATATTACCAAATAAAAAAAACATTCAAAATTAATAATGTTTTATTACAATTTAAAGATCCATATCCATATCCATACAATCATTTGGCATAGTTATATTATTATATCAATCAGTCTTGAGAAATTTGTACCTTTAAATCACAGCATGTACGTATCTTACTATATTAACTACTTATTAAGTTTAGTATCTTATTACATTTACAATCAGTTTGACTAGGAACAAACCAATTGGAAATAGCTTTTTTTTTTAATTTAACAAAGTTACAATCACAGCATTATTTCCCTATCCACGAAAGCTACTCAGGGTTAATCAAAGTTATATGTTGACTTGTATCCCTTACAGCCTAATGACCTAAAAAAAATAAGATGGTGGAGGCAAAATTTGACATCTTGACATCACAGGCAGTGGTCTCGGTTTGTTAGTTGGCTAAAGCGTCTGGTGTATTTAACCAGAAGGACGCAGCTTCGAACCCTGCCTGAGATCGTATTTGTCCTTCATAAAGAAAGTTTATATCTTTTCAAAGATATCTAGCATAATAATATATTAATGCAAAAATATAAAAAAATACAAAAAGTTGTATCACTTAATTAGAATAATGAGGCAAACCTATTGCCATATAAAATGTTATATAAAAAATGAATATCGTAAAAACCTTAAAAATAATGTTAATTATTGTTTTTCTAAATCAATAATAAGTTGTCTTATTACAATAACATCTCGTTTTAGTATTGCTAAAACAAGATGCTGTTGTAATATGATAATGCGTAACTCTGTGGTATTATATTACTGTTAATTAAACTCTTTATGTCGCTGTTTTTTCTGTCACTTAATTTTAATCTAGACTGATATAAAGGCTTCAACTGGAAATCTTGAAGATCAGTGCTAGTACGTGTACGAGACGAACGGTTGTTACGGAATTGTATTTTTTTAAAATCTGTATCTAAGTAGGAAGTTTTATAATAAATACCAACGTTGTTGGAATCTTGATTTTTTTCAAATTTCATTATTTTAATGTCACTCATTCTAACTGTTTCGCCTTCAGTATTTTTTGAAAATTGAGCACCGTATGCCTCTGTAAGATTTTTTATATCAACAAAGTCTGAATAGCACATTTCGGTAACATTGTAAGGATTGCCTTTCTTTCGTGCAGTTCTGATTATGGTCACGTATTGATCTGGTGTGTACACAGGACCAGAACGTAAGCACTTTTTAACGGCTTTTTCTATGACTGAGTGAACGGAATCATTTTCGTTTTGTGTGTGCCCACTAATTAAATATTTGTGCGTAATAGACTTAATTTTAAGAACAGATAAGGCATATACATACATAGAAAACATAAACTTATTCTTTTGCTGACCACAGCAATTATCAGAATAAAATGTGATTTGTAAATTATTGTCATTTATTTCTGATGCCCTCTTTGTCAAATACCTCCAAACACACGTTGCTATTTCGTTAGCTCCTCTTAATGCCTCGACCTCGCTCCAGACAAAACAAACACAATAGTCTTTCGCTAATTCACTTATAGTAAAATTACAAACATTGAGCTTACACTTGTAATATAAAGTAGAAACATCTCCTTTAGGAAGAGGCAACACTGCCTGGAGGTCATAACAGGCAACAATGTAGTTTTCCTGAACCATTGTTTTGTCATTTGACTTTTCCTGGCGACATAATTCTTTTTCAAGCTGGTGTTGGTCGTATCTGTTCTGTAATTCTATTGTTTTATCAACAGCGTTCTTAAAGCTAATGCATAGTTCGCACTGGTCTTTTTTAGGTGTGTGAAAGCCAATGTTGTAATCTTCATTAAACACTTTTCTATATGTATGAATTTTAGCAGCTTCAACACCATCACTCAAGCATTGTGTTTGGTAGTCGGTATAAAGATCTGTAAGGTTTTTACCCCCATCAATAAATTCACGAGTCGTTTGTTGTCTTAGGTAATGAGATTCAATTCTTGGGATTGAGTCTATGTGGTTTTTTATTCTTTTAATTATATCTCAGCTTACTTTGTACTGTTTTCCATGTTTACCCCTTTTTTCTTCTTCAATCGTTCCCGCTCGGTTCTTTTTTGCTATTACAGTTGCAATAGGTCGATTATTTATGGCCAACGTGTTCTTGAAGAATGTTTTACAGATACGATGCTTTAAATTGTTAATCTCGAATGAAAATGAATGTTTCGGTCCTCTATTGCTATTATGAACTTTATATTGATACTTAGGTGTAATAACATTAATACACTTTGCAATATAATCTCTTTGTCTAGATAAATCACCCATTTTCCAATAATTGTCAAAAATTATTTCTCTGTCTTCCTGTTTGATCATTTCGCTGCACTTTAGTCTACATTTTTCCTCACATGGTGGTCCTATCTGCTTCTTTGGCATGACTTTTTTTAACTGGGATACAGAAGTATATTGTTGCCCACTATTACGAAGTCTTTTCGCATCTTGCCTCACGGATACTTTTGGAAATCCTTTTTTGGAAAGTGAAGCAAGGCCGAAGGCCGAGCGTCCTTCTAAGCGAAACGAGGCCGAAGGCTGAGCGTCCTTCTAAACAAAGCGAGGCCGAAGGCCGAGCGTGCTTCTAAGCAAAACGAGGCCAAAGGTCGGCCTTCAGCCTCGTTTTGCTTAGAAGGACGCTCGGCCTTCGGCCTTGCTTATGATGCATGCTTCTAAGCAAAGCGAGGCCGAAGGCCGAGCGTGCTTCTAAGCGAAACGAGGCCGAAGGCCGAGTGAGCTCCTAATCGAAATGAAGCCGAAGGCCGGGCGTCCTTCTAAGCAAAGCGAGGCCGAAGGCCGAGCGTACTTCTAAGCGAAGCGAAGCCGAAGGCCGGGCACGCTTCTAAGCAAAGCGAAGCCAAAGGCCGAGCGTGCTTTTAAGCGAAGCGCGGTCGAGTTTTGTGCCCACGAGGAAATAGAAGCCTTTCATGGCGAGTTCAAAGGCCAAGCTTTCGCCAACTTTATTTCAAAATGTCAATGCCCATGTTAACATAGGTAATGTTAATCATCATGAACACAACTATTAGTACGAGTACTACTGATATGACATGCTACAAATAAGCGTTTAATTTCCTTCGTTTGTTTTCCCGCCTTCGTTTGTTCAGAGTTCTGTTATCTTCTGGAGGGCCCAAATTATTTTCTTCAACTAGTTGTACCGAAATACTATTAGGAGGAGTTGGGCTAAATGATACACGCCTAGGTGGGGCTGCTGGTACATAATCAGGATCGCAATCTGCCTCATCAGGGGAAAAGTCCTTACCCGATTCAGACGCACTAGATGAAGATGATGAAGATGAACTTGTTGATGATGAACTTGAAGATGATTTTGAGCTAATTGAATCGGATCTTGCTCTACTGCTAGGACCTGGTACAGTAAGATCTTCTTCTGGAGTTAATTCTGGAAAACTAGTACCGCTAAAATATGGATTTGGTATTCCGTCATCAACTGGTTGCACATAACACTCAGCTTCCACAGTATGACTAACGGACTGAGGTAGGGCTTGTTCTTGCAATAAAGAAGGAGATCTACAAGTATCGACAGTTATCGGATTTGCATCGCGTGAAAAGTTATAATCCAGGTCGTCCATGGATATTAGTTTGGGGTTTTCAGTACTTACGGAATCTTTCTTAGATTCCATAGCCTCCAAAATGCGTGACAAACGTGGGTTCCGTAAATGCGCCATGACCTGAAGCAAGTGGTTTTATTATTATTATCATATTAGTACTATAATAAAATTGACATTTTAACTTAAATAAATTTAGTTACTTTAAGCACAACTTTTATTTATATTAGTAGTAAAGTGATACTAAAAGAAATGTGTAACGTTATATTAACTGTTTTATAAACTATGAACTAAATTTTAGTATTGAATGGAATTTAAACAAAATGTAATATTTTACTTCTAAACATTTTATGCAAATGTACGTTGCGTAAAGAAATAAACTGTGACTAACATAAATGTCCCACTATTGTAATTAAGCATATGATTTAATTTACTCTTTACTTATTGAAAAACTGTAACTAAACAAATAGTTACTCTTTATAGATAAACGTTATTGGATTAATACCTACAAAAATAAAGGTAAACTGTGACTATACAAACTGTAACATTTTATCAATTAAATTTTATTATGAATTGCGTAATTTCATACACTGAACTGTGTTTAAACAAATTGAAACACTTTTCCTATTAAAACAAATTAACAACTTACCTTTTTTGTGACGTACAGCCGTGTTTATTCATATAATAACACTGTTACTTTAAACTTCCGTTATCACTCTTCTACGAACACGTTCTTACTGGTATAGACACAATATTGTATTTCGTGAGCCGATCATAACTCGGTTTAGTAACGCTTTAATTTACCGCTAGATGGCGTAAAATACAACATTTTACAAAAATGACAAGTTTACGTTGCAGTTTACATATATTTTAAATAGATGGCATTGATAACTCAATTCATGAAAATTTTCGTTTAGTAACGGTTTTACTTTAAAGGTGCGATAATATGTCCAACAATATTTTAGTGTAGGAAAGTCAGTACTAATGTAAAGAAGATCCCCATACAATATTTCAGTTGCTCAGAACAAACTGTTAATGGTCATTAAAAATACTATGTCTTTAGAGGTCAAAGCTTACATTTCTCTAGATACAGCATCCTTCAGAAATTTCAATCCCCAGGTTGGTCAGTTATTGGTAGGTCTTGTGCTTGGTGATATTTTATTAGTTTGAATGAAGACAAATGCAAATCAGGCCCATTATTAAGATAGCTTCATAGGAATGTGCCGAAATTTTATATACCTACCAGATCTACATTTTTTATATTTCACTTGCTAGTTTGATTAACAAATTAATTATTTCCAGATTGCTGCTACTAGGATAGAACCCATCCCTGGGCGACGATGCATGTCGGAATTTCCGGCTCTTCAAAAATATTATTAAAATATAAAAGATCATAATTTATAATCCAGTAACTATTAGAAGTCATGGAAGTTTTATGGTGTTAGTAAATCCATGTTAATTAGTAAAATAATTTGAAATAATAAGTAGTGTACCTAACCAGTAGTGTATGTCTGCACTCCACACTGCGAGCCTAGCGTGGTTGCGACAACGGGCGCGACATATCAAACGTTAGAAACCGCGGTTTGCATCCTTAATGTAGTGACTAAGGCGGTTATTATTTGTCATGAGACCTAAGGCGCAAGTAGTAGGGGTATCAAACCAGTTTAGTTTTATCTTTAATTGCATCTGCATACATTGATGATTGAATGTGAGTATATAATTACCTTATTAATCACGCCTGTATTAGCTAGGAATAGTAGTAAACTAGAGGCGTCTTATATAGGTACCTACATTTCGTCAGACATGTCTAGGTTCTATGTAATAGGGGCAAGTCTATTGCCATGTACAGGGCACAGTTCTCGACACCGGACTGCAAATGAAAATTTATTTGTCAGAATAAAATGAATATTTTTGTTCAGTGGTAAAATAAAAATGGTGATGTAAATGGGGCACTGCAGCATGGGTATTGCCTTATACATACTATCTAATAGGCATATGTTAGGTTTCTATATCACCTGATCGTAAGTGATGATGCAGTCGATAGTGGTGCATGCTCACCTAGAATATACAACTACATTAATAGGTATACTGATAAAAGTAACAAGCTTAGTAATCTGCTCGAATTGATTAAATGCAATTTTTTTTCTGAAAATTCTGATGCTGTGGTGGAGCTGCTGAAAAACAGAATGGCTCCAAAAGAACACCACGAGCTAAACAAATAATTACGCCATAATGAGTTGCTTGCAGTTTTAAATAATTTATTAAATAAATAATTAAGTAGTAAGTGTAAGGCTTTACAAATAACTTGAAGTTAAATTAAAATTTACTTTATTTTGGCTTTATAAATAACTTTTTGTGATTTATAGTCGTGATGTAACATTTACAATAAGATATAATTTCACGACGTTACAGTTAAATAAAATTAGCTGTAATTGCCATTACAAATTTTGATCCATGTTTAGACTCAAAAGTTGTTACCTTTTCCAGTCACCCATAGACGATCTTAACGAAAATAATGTTTTTTTTTTTCGTTATTTTCCGAGTGAAACAGCTTTTTTGAGTGTGATCATTATTAACGTTCTTGGCAAAAATCATCCGAGTGGAACAAGGTCTATGGCCGTGTTCCAGTTTATAATGGTCTGTGTTCCATTCTAAACAAAAAACATAGCACAGACTATAAGATATACTAAGGCTACGTTCCGGGAAGGACCAAAATCACTCGCGGCGTTCGCACACCCATTCCCTTAAAAGCCCACGGTCATCGTGAGCGAACTCGATACCGAAAACGCTCACAACGCTCGCAGATCGTAGGTGGGTTTTCGCGGTCGTTTACGAGCTGTCACTGTCAAGCATCAAATGTATAGGATTCTATCGATTTTTGACAGAAAAGTTGGCGCGCTTTTCATGACCGCGTAACCGTTCCGCTTGGGTTGAACATTGCATGCAACATTGCATAATTCATTCTAACCGGAACGCTAAACCGGGGCGCAACAGTTGTGAGCGTTGACGGCGCTTCCCGGAACGTAGCCTAAGTATAATCCCTGTGCTATAATGGTATAATCATAATGGAAATATCATTATGGGATGGAAAGGGGAACTAGACTTGTATAATTCACAATAGCTGCATTCGTTTAGCTTTGAGGGCATTGCTGGCGTTGTCATTGATGGCTCTTTTGTTAAAGCGTTCGTAAAGTTTAAAATCGTTATTTTTGCCACTGTTGCCCACACTCTACTCGAACGCTCAACCGAGCATAAGACGATTACGATGATTATGCTGTCAAATATCAAATATAGTTTTCAAAAACCGATCACAAACAACCATGACGAAAGTCAAAAATTGCATTTTTTGGTGGCAAAACTAACACTTTTTTAATGTTCCGAACGCTGAACAAAAAGAGATATAATCGACATTTTCACACACAGATTCACAATTCGAACGCCATTGTTTTTAGCGTTATTTTCGCAAACAGGGGTCTATTCGAACGCACTACTAATATTAAATAATATTTATCTACGATACATACTCTAGTCTATCTATGTGTACGAAATGGGTCCCCGTGAATCTTTGAGAGATTTATTTAAAGAAATCAATATATTAACGTTGCCTTCCTTATATGTATTTGAAAATATAATGTATGTTCGTAAAAATTTACATAAATATAAGTTAAATAGTGATCACCACACTTTTAATACCAGAAATACAAATAGGATAGCTGTACCTAGTTTTAGACTTGCGAAGACTAATAAGTCATTCCTAGGAAATTGTGTGCGTTTTTACAATAAAATCCCAAAGCACATAACTGAGCTCACAGAGGGCAAATTCAAGTTGACTGTAAAAAACCTTTTAATAAAAAAAGCTTACTATAAAGTTCGACATTATATAGAAGATAAAGATGCTTGGAATACTCCACTTCTGGCAAGCTGTCTGTCTGCCACCCATAAAATGTAATATTTGTAGTACCTAAGTAGAAACATTGTAAACATCCATATAAAAAGAATGGCCCCGAGTTTCTTGCCGCTTCTTCTCGGTGGGTTCTATATATTTTGGAACGCGGCGGTAGAGTCTTTAAAGTACATTATAATGAAAAGTTGACGTTCATAAGTGCGTCTTTGATGCCTAAATTGAATAAATGATTTTGACTTTGACTTTGACTTTATGCAGTACGTAGTATCCGTGTACGAAGTACTATATATATATATATATATATATAATACGTAGTACATATTATATCTGTGTACCTATGGCTTATGCGGTGTAACCATAAACTAAAATATATACTAGGTACAAGGATCTATCTTGGTACTTGGTGGGCTGGCTCTTTTCCGCAACCAGGCCGCTGTGGCGCGGCCCATTTTGCGTGATAGCCGGGTGACGCTGATCAGTCCAGCCACCCGGTGTCGCCCAGGAAAGCCAGCAGCTCCTTCGGCTTGGCGCAGGCTTCCCACACTGTCCTCGGCGAGCCGAGGTTAGCTGCCCTTTGTGCCGCCACGCTCCTGCATTCGATGAGCAGATGCGCAGCTGTTTCTTCCGCCTCCATGCAGCCTCTGCATAGGGGGCTGTCTGTAACACCTAGATTAAACAGGTGTTTGTTTAAGGAGCAATGACCGGTCATAATTCCGACGATATGTCGCACATTATTTCTTTTAAGATTGAGGAGTTTTCTGGAGAATTTCAGATTTAGAATCGGAAAAGCCTCCTTCGACTGCCTACAACCCTCGATACTTGCCCAGTAGTTCTGATGCTGGTCCTTAGTTCTTTTGCGAATCCATGCACGAATTTGACTGAAAGGTAGGGGGATCATTGGTTCTGGTCCTGCACACGTCATACCGGAACCTCTCCTTGCTAGCTCATCAGCCGCATCGTTACCTCTGGAATCGCTGTGCCCCTTTATCCATTGGAGTGTAACATTATTGTTATGTTTACTTACTTCCTCCAATAGTCGGTGACATTGTATGATCAGCCCCGAAGAGTGGTCGTATCTATTTAGGGCTCGTAGTACCGCAGTGCTGTCGCAGAGTATCCTAATATTACTATTGGTTACCTTCCTGGAAAGTACTGCTGCTGTGGCTTGGATGACACCCACACATTCTGCTTGGAATATAGAGTTGTGTTTACCTAGCCCTGTTGCTATGTGTATGTTTAGTTCCTCCGAGAACGCTCCCGCTCCGGTGCCTGTTGCCATCTTGGAGCCATCTGTGTAAATTCTGACTTCATGAATACCTGAGCAGTCACTTGGCTCTTCATTTAGTTGTACGCGGTAGCTCTTTGTAAAGAAGTGTTGCTTTTGTACTCTATCATAGATAGACTTTATTAAGGGGTTTCCAACTGCAAAGTTTTCTATGATTGTTGTATGGGGTGCTAATTGATCCTGATACCAGAGGTTCAGTGCCTTTAGCCTGTACGCAGCCGCCGCGGCCTCTTGTTGTATGTATAGGTGTAGCGGGGTCAGGCCTATCAGGGCCTCAATCGCGGCGGTTGGTGCAGTGCGCATGCAGCCTGTTGTGGCTACACAGGCAAGTCTCTCAAAGGTTTGTAGCTTGGTTTTGGTGGTGCTCAGGGTGGTTCTGGGCCACCACACAATTGCACCATATGTTAGTGAAGGTCTGATTACCGTTTTATATAGCCATAGGGTGATCTTAGGGCTTAGTCCCCATGTTTTACCTATCATCCTTCTGCATTGCCAGAACGAAATACTGGCTTTGATTAACTTGTTCTCTAAGTGCTTGGCCCAATTCAACTTGCTGTCTAGTGTGACTCCCAGATATTTCACTTCTTCTGACAGTTTCAGTTGTTTGTTAAATAGGCTAGGTAGTGTAAACCTGCCTAGGGTTCGTTTGTTAGTGAACATCACCAGTTCGGTTTTAGCTGGGTTTACGGAGAGTTCGTATTCTATGCACCATTTTTCGACAACCTTTAACGCATTTCTCATCAGGTCACATGCCACACTGGCAAAATGGCCTGATATTAGTATTGCGAGGTCGTCTGCATACCCTACCGTGAAGAAGCGACTTGTATTCAGCCTGGTGATTAGATCATTGACTACTAGATTCCATAGGAGCGGGGACAGGACACCTCCTTGGGGGCACCCCTTGGCCACCACTCCCCTGGTTGTGCCGTTTAAGTCAATGCGTATCGCCCTTAATTCTAGCATGTTAATGATCCAATCGATCAGGGTCAGGTCTACTTTGTGTTTAAGCAGTGCTGCTCTAATGCTGCTAAAGTTAGTTTTGTCAAAGGCTCCTTCTATATCAATGAAAGCTCCTAGACACAAATTTTTACTTTTAATATCTCGCTCTACTTTGTGTATAACACTGTGTAGGGCGGATTCGGTAGATTTACCTGCGCTGTAAGCGTGCTGTTCTGGGTGAAGTGGCGCGGTAATGAGAACTGTGTCTCTGATGTACCTATCACAGAGCCTCTCCAGGGTTTTCAGGAGAAAAGACGTAAGACTTATCGGTCTATAAGCCTTTGCTTCTGTGTAGTCACTCTTACCCGGCTTTGGTATAAACAAGACCTTAACCTCTCTCCACCCTTTGGGCATGTATCTGTGCGCCAGACATGCCTTGAAGATAGCACTCAATGTCTCGTTTATATGATATTCACTCCATTGTAGGAGTCCTGGGAATATCCCGTCCAAACCTGGCGTTTTGTACGGTGTGAATGTGTTGATTGCCCAGTTTAGTCTCTCTCCTGTAACAACAGTCTGTGCAACAGCCCAGTCTGTCGCTGTAGGTGGTGCCATGGGGTGTTCTGTCCAAACATTTGAGTCTGATATTAGACACCCAGGAAAGTGTGTTTTCAGAAGTATTGTATAGGTTTCTGTTATAGTTTTAGTAAACGTATAGTCGCTTTTCTTTATGGAGCCGATGTCGCGGTTCGGGTTACTAGCGAGTATTTTCCTAACCCTATTCGCTTGTCCATTCGACTTGATGCTGGTGTTGTAGTTTTTCCATGACCTGCGTGACCTGGACCGTATATTTTTCTTATATTTAGCCTTGGCTATTCTATAGTTGTCCCAGTCCTCGTCCATTCATGTATTCATGGCTCTATTGAACAGCTTGCGTACCTTCCGCCTCTGTCGTTCCAGTGCTTTGGTCCACCCCTGATTGCCTCCCCCAGAGTTTGGCAAAGAGAGGGGGCATGCGCTTTCAAAACTCATAGTGAGACTGTACGTGAGTTGTTCAACAGTTTGCTCTATTTCTTCTATGTTTACTAGTTGCGTGTTCGCACTTACTGTGTTCATGTTTTGTTCAAGGGACCTAGTGAAGATCGTCTTGTCGGTCCTGCGGGGGTTGCGGATTGGTGTTAGTATCTGTTTGCTTATTTTTAGTTCATACCTGATCCACCTGTGGTCGGAGCCGGAGTATTCGCCTGATACTTCCCAGTTCTCTATGGATCTATATAGGACGATGTATCACAATGGACGGAGTGAATGCTAAGTCAGCGTGTACATTTTATGTTAGTTGAGTGTCTAGAACTGCTAGAGTGTGCGTGAGTAGTGAAGTGATAATTTGTGTAGAATACCTATAAAAAGGTGTACTAATGTATAAAACTAAGAACTTGTTAGTAAAAAACTATTTATGATAAAGTACTTTATTGAACATGGAAATGGAACAAGAAAGCTGTATATTCATTTTGAATTTTAAGTTTAACTAAATTACATTGCATCCTATGTTTAGTTAGTGCCGTGAAGCATGCAGAATTAACTTGAATTTTCTGAAGAACTTTCAGGCGCTAACAAAAAGGTCTACGAAATATTTTAAAACTTGCAGATTTGCGTGGTTTCACCCGCTGTTATTCGGTTTATAGTAGCCCAACGGCGCATTTATTTTTTGACATCGCGGACTAAAAATATTGATAATTTACATTAAAAATATGTGACCATTATAGTTACTTAATACTTACAAAATAAAATATAGCAGTTAATGCATAGAACTATTACCTATAGAAACCGAGTTCGCACGCAAAATGTAAGCCGTTGTAAAAACCCCTAAGACTCTGTGATCCTGGTCACGGTATTGCCTATTGTAAACCCCCCCCCCCCCCCCCCCCGCTTTTTTTGTATTTTTTGTATCAATTTTATGTAATAATGAGTTATGGCCAATGATCGTCTAGTCTAGGAGGACCCTAACACTGTGAACCGCTGCTGTAACCTTAGCGCTTTTCGAATATATTTGAAACAGAGAAAACTAATCAGAGCTATAAATGCATAGAGTATGAAAGCAATGCCTAGGTATTTTGATATTACGATGGATAATCTACTACTACATTACAATAACTGAATTACTAGCTGATAACGATAAGTCGTGGCGAACATAACTAGAATGCATGTACTGTATACAAGTGATTCCTACAGACTGACTGACTGAACTGATCCTAGATCTGTAGCTTATGTACTTAATTTAACTTCTAATCGCGGAAATTATTAATATTTAAAGTAAGTTTTGGAATTTTAGGTCTATGTTATTCGTCCATAGAACATAAAAATAGTAGGTTATTAGCAAGTTTTACTGTATAATTATTAGCTTGCAAAACTACCTGTTATATCTGATAAATCAGTTTTGATTAGTGAAATTATATATAAACAACTCCATTAAATAATATCAGATATTCGCATGATCTGCGTTATTATTAATAACAGTTATAAACCTGTTAATTATATATCTTTCTTTATAGATTTATGTTTGTTGCTATGAGCATTAAGCTGTTGATAAGATTGATATAATTTCTTGCAGACTAAGTGTCGTCTCCATAATAGGTACTGTTTGCTTCGTTTATGAAAACTGCTAGGAAATAAATATGAAATTAAAGTAAAAGTTCACTTTATATGCGCTTGAGAAATCTTTTGTGATCAGTAGCTACTACGCTGATTATCCAATTCCTTTAGATAAATATTATCAGCTACTATTCCATGAATAGTTCAATTGTTCAAGTTTAATCATTTACTTGTTTACTGATAGCAATATATGGGAAATAATATCAGTGACTTAGAGAAAACTCTAGACCCTTGTTTGTGGTTTACAAGAATTCTCAAGGTACTGCATTGCTTGACCAAGTTTGATAAGACTTATCACATACATAAATCTCCTTTTTTATACAAGATTGCTATACTTAGATTACTAGTGTTTTACATGTCATGAACCATTTAAGGAAAAGCAATTAGTTTAAATACTTAAGTATTAGCAGATTCTTCGTTGTATAGGTTAGCTCAATACTAGCAGGCATATATTTATTATGATGATTATTATAATAGTTAGCTTTATTTTGCCAAGTAAATAATTGATAGATCTCTATAATTTAAAGATATAATATATATAATTAATTTTCATATTGTAAGTAATTAGTTTGATTTCTTTAGATTTGCCGTAGAATTCTAGATTTATTATGATTTAGAAAGTAGGATTATTGGCATGTTCAAGGCTTACAACTTGTATGCTGGATTAAGAGCTCTTTACTGTGGCACAAATGTTCTCCATCATGCCAAGAACCTTTTCTATTTACCCCAAAATTAGTAAGGCCTTACTAAGTCTTTTGTCAGTTTTCCAAATATAGAGTTTGCGTCTATATGCGATTATAGTCTTATTTATCGCTTCTTACTATTATTATTTATTATAAAGAAATGCTTTAATAAAATTACGAATTTTTTGGTATTAAAATAATTGAAATTATTTGATATTACATTTGATACTCTCAGCAAATAATTTAAATGCTATAACTTATTACCGCATTCTCATGCTAGGATCAGAGTAGACAATCTAGCCTAAACTCGATTAATTAGCAAGTATATAATATATTATTGCAACAAATACATAACAATTCTTTCGGAATAATATTTTTATATTCTTTTGCAGTCAAATATTTATGTATTCCTTACTTTACACTGATTAAAAATTCATTTATTTTGTCATTTTTATTTCATAGTTAATCTTTAGTTTTTAAGTCTAGCATACTACATAATAGATTATATTGATATGACGAAGTCATTATTGAAACCTACGTATCTAGTGGTAGATACTACTAGCGCGTGAATTTACTTATTTGTTCCCGATTGAACCATCACGAAGTTAATGTATAATCCGGAAAGCAAAAATACTATTTCCTAGACCTATTTCGGTCCTAAATAAATTCCTAGTCTGCTAAAGTGTGTGTAAGTCCCCAACAATCCCCCCAAAGTTAATTGCGCATGAGCTTTCATCCCCCTGATAGGATGACTCAAGTTTGATCCCTAACTAGCCTCTAAAGTTCGGTGCCAAGCCAAGAATCGAACCTATGGCCCCTAGGGTGTCCAACTCCGCGCACGGAAATAGTCACGCGACTATACCGCTATAGCAGAAGCTATGGAAGGCTGCAGAGCGACGTTCTCGTATGAGAGGAAATAAATACATAATAATACATAGAAGACACTTCTACTGGAGTATTCTTTCCAATCGAAGTGAGGAGCAGTTAATCGTACCCATTGCAAAAGGTTAAAGCGATTGTTGGCTCGCTCCCAAAAGTGTCCAACTCTAAGGATTGGGCGTTCCCTATCGAGGTGGATCTTAGTTGTCACCGTGAGGTATCCAACCCACGTCTGGAACCATGTCCGTAAAAGAAGATATTACTTCACGGAAGTTCAGAAATTTAATTAGCATTTTCTCGGTCTCTCTACTGCTTATATACTTTCTCAAACTTGACAGTGTCGCCGATTCGAGGCCGATAGATATCCAATCAATGCTTTCTATCAGCGTCAAAACGGCTTCAGATCCACCTCAGCCAATCTCTGCCTTCCAGCGAATCCCTATTCTAATTTCAAATTCTCATTAAAATCCGCTCATGACAACACATATTTTTAGTCTTGAATGATGCTGATCCGAGGCACGTAGATCCAATCAATACCCTTTCTATCAGCGTCAGACCGGCGTCAGAACTCATTTGTTTTAGAATTAATTGTGACGAAGCAAACTCAAATACACGGACGCGTAACAAAAATGTGTTCCTCACATTACCTTTGCATGGTTAAAAATATCAATGCTGCTTATTTTCATGGTAATTTTATTAATTTTCCTTGTTACTTTTATATATTTAAAGATTACTCAACATTTCCTTTTCCTTGAAGTAACTCATCAGTTCAGTTTGAACAACCGATTTAAATGTTTACTACATCGAATATCATGGTAGCTTAAATATTTAAGACTGCTTATCATTGTCAGTAAGTATGGTCTTGCTATAAAAAATACCCGACCTAACATTTAAATCTCAATATCGCACATTTACGCTTTCTTCTACTTTTATTTATTTATTTATTTATTTATCAAATGCATACTGTGCTTACAGGATACCCAAAGCGCACAGTAGGCCAGCCTTAAATTAACACTCACTTATCTGTCTTTAAATCTACTCTTATAAAATTTAGAATCACTAAGAAAAGTTTGACAACATAACAATACATACTTATACTCGGAAAAAAAAATTTCAAGGTCTGGCATCTGAGCAATCATAGCATTGAGCAAATGAATGGCCTGTGCAGTGGGAGCGTACTGTGCCGTTTGTGTGCGCACACCCGGCACCGCCGCAAACACCCGGCGTGCACTGCACGCGCGCGACCCGCGGACCCCGTCTGGCACGACCAGTGACAAGCGAGACAGCGCGCTGGGATTGTCGATCAGACCGTTCAACAACTGATAATAATGCAGCAATAAAGTGCACTTACGCCTTACTTCAAGCGTATTGATGCCTACCATTCCGGATACGAACAGAGACGGATACAAAAATGGATAATATCCATACATTTTTTTATACAGATACCGAGCAAATTTCTTTTGAACTTTCTCAATCATGAGCTTATACTTATCTTCGTGCGGGTCCCATACTATGGCATTATACTCAAGTTTACTGCGCACCAAGCAGTAATATAACACAATTATAGCACTTCTATCCTGGAATCTCGCTGTCTGGCGCATAACAAAGCCCAGTGATTTGAATGCTTTATTGCAAATATGCTCAATGTGCGAATTGAATTTAAGCTCTCTGTCCAATATCACACCTAAATCTCGGATTTCTGTAAGTCGCTCCAAACTGGCCCCAGACATCTTATAGTCGTATATGATGGGTGTACGCAGTCGTGTGAATGTAATAGTCTTACACTTGAAACTATTAAATTCCATGTGATTACTCACGCCCCAATCCACCAATCGGTCAATGTCAGCCTGAAGCGCATCACAGTCCTCAACAGTTCGAACACCTAAGTACAGCTTCAGATCGTCGGCGAACATAAGGCACTCAGCCGTTCTAACTACTTTCGGCAGGTCGTTTATCATTATCAAGAACTGGGTCGGTCCTAGGGTACTTCCTTGACTAACGCCAGAACAGGTCATATAGGGGTCCGAGCGGTACTCACATATCTGCACATACTGCAACCGATCCGAAAAATAGCTTGCAAAAAGTTGCAGCAGCGATGGCGTAAATCCAATTGAGGCAAATTTTTTTAAAAGCACGTCATTATTAACACGGTCAAAAGCTTTTTTGAAATCGAAGTATGCTGTATCTACTTGCTTCCTTCGATCCATCTCAGTGACTGCATAGTCCACAAAATTGACCTGGTTAGTGACAGTGGACTTGCCAGCTCTAAAACCGTGCTGGCACTCGGTTAACTGAGTTTGGAACTGCCTGGTGATGTGGCGATTCAGGATTGACTCGAAAACCTTGCCGAAAGCCGATAGAATAGCTATGGGCCTATAGTTCTCAACCAATTGACTAACGCTGCCCTTAGGTATCGGGGTGACTCGCGACGTTTTCCAGATGTCAGGGTAGGTAGCCGATTTTAAAGCCAAATTGTATATGAAGATGAGAGGGGACATGAAAACTAATTCGCAATCTTTCAGCAGAAATGGTGGGATTCCATCAGGTCCTGCAGACGAATGAGTTTTCAGGCGGCGGATAGCCATTGATATATCGGCTGGGGTAATACTCTCAATAGCAATACGAGAAGAGCATTGCGTGGTCGCAGACTCACGCTCGGCGTCAGCTGCTGAAAGCGTAGGTCGTTGAGGCAGAAACACTGTTGAGAAAACAACACAACACACGGCAGCTGAAATACGTAGCAAATGCGTTAGCCGCATCTAAATCTGATACAGATTGCCCATTAAAAATAAATTCACTATGTGATTGCCTAGAAACCTGCTGGTCCTTTACAAATGACCAAAAAGTTTTTGGGTCCCTTATTATATTCGTCTCCGTTCGCCGTATGTAATTGGAGTAAGCAACATTAATTAGGTACTTTGCACGGTGCCTATAAAATTTGTATAATTCACGATTAAAATCCAGGCTAAAACATTTATATTTTTTTAAATGGAAATACTTATTATTCAGTGTGCGAATTATTTCTGAATTAAACCAATTCGGATATTGATATTTATAGTTAATATGACTTTTGTTTTTGTGATGGATGTGACGGTCGAAACATTCGCCAAGCTTATCATAAAATATCGAAGCAGCATTATTTATGTCAGTTGTTTGAAACAATTCGTCCCATTCAATATAATCTAAATCTGCATATAAAGACACGAAATCGGCTTTGCGGAAATTCCACTCGCGGCATGAGTCACCGTCGGGAGCAGCCGGCGGCGGATGCACGCGCACCGCGCGGCGTCGCGGTGGCACCGGGCGCGCGCACCGTACGCTCACCTCCAGAGGGGGGTGATACGCATCCTCCTTATCTTCTACTATGGGCTCTGTGTCCCCGCTAACGTCAATCCACTCATTGCCAAGACTGCTCAGGACCAAATCCAACATATCACCATACTTATTACAAATCGAATTGTGTTGTTTCAGCTTACAGCATTCTAAAAAACACTTATAGTGCCTAATTACGTTTTGACTGCACGAGTTTAGATTAAAATCACCAAAAATTAAAATATCCAGTTTCGAATACTTAGCTACAAGATTTTCGAGAACAGTAAACGTATTGCAGTATTTCACGTCCCCGGAACGAGGAGGAATATAAACAGCACAACAAATAATATTTTTATATTTTAGCGAAATAATGCCTATTAGTACCTCGACATCAGAATCATACCCGTCTATATCGACTATTTGTTTGACAGTATAGTGATCGCGCACCGCGAGCAAAACGCCACCCCAGCCGGCGTCGCGGGCACGATCCCGCCGGAGCACTGTGTATCCCGGGGGAAACAGCTCAGCGTCACTTACACTACTTATCAGAAACGTCTCCGTAAACACAAACATATCTGCCGATTTAGCTAATACGGATGTTTTACACTCGTCAAGTTTAGTCCGTAGACCTCTAACATTTTGATAAAAAAACATATATGTCTTAAATGGATTGGTTCTATTTGTTTGCTTGTTGTTGTGAGCTTCGAAACCCACTACGCCACGGCTTGATGTGGACGTCCTCAGCCCAGCACTCGGGTTTCATATACTTATCGAGGTTCCTACTAGGGACTGTCAACTTAAATGACGCATAATCACCGCGCGATTTTAATGCTTCGGCTGAACATTTATCACCGGGACAGATAGATTCCAAATAAGTAACTACTTGCTCTGTTGTTGTACCAATCTGGACGAAATACAAATGCAAGTAAGCTTTTCGCTCGGCAGCAGATAAAGGACAAACAGCTGATCCAGGGGCCGCCGTTCCACGAGTTACATTGCTCGGTGCTCGACGCGATCTACGGTTAGTGACTTCGACCCAGTCATTGTTAGATACATTTTGTTGCGCAGGTTGTACGGCAATAATATTTGCATCTGGGACTTGCAGCGATAACGGTGGCAGCGTACTAGCGGCCGGGGCTGTCAGGGCTGTTGGTGTGGGAGGGGCGCTATGACTCGATGACGTGTTAGGCTTTGATTACCTATCTAAATTTCATCAATATTTGTTCGAATCAAGATACTTTTTATATGTCTCTATATTTTTGAATCGTGATCCAGAGCCTGTTCCGTTACACCGTCAAGTGAAGCTGGAAATGGCTTCGCACGACACCCGCGCTGTCAGAGCTCTCATTCCGGTGACAGAGAACACAGCTTGGTAAAAAAAACAAAATGACGATTTGTGCGTTGAAATTGTGTCACAACATTTCAGAAAAGCTGCATAAGAGTTATGGTGTGACATTTCACAGCTAAGCCATTGATTTTAATGCTTAAATCGTCTAAAATACAAAAAATAATAAATACAAATTAGCCACTCTTAGTTCAAATGGAATGTTGCCAGCTGTGTATTAAATTATTCCAGTTTTAAAACGTTGTTTAGGAGTACGGTCCCAATTGAGCCATAATCGCTATTAGCGCGATAACAGTCGGTCCCTTTCACCGTGAGCGTGAGTACGATGACCCACGCTACGTCATCGATGACGTCTTAACTGCCGCCATATTGACGATTACATGAACCATGCTCTACACCATAATCGTCGTGAGCGTTCTGTCAAAAGTGACAGGTGTTTGTTTATTTCTACAATGTCTTTACTGATGTCCCTTCTTTTTGATGTAAAAGTTGTAAAAGTCGGTCCATCCATTCCATTATTTCTTTTAAATCCACACACCACATAGTTAACCTTCACACTATGCACGATATTTTTATGAATTTGTTTTTCGCGCGCAAATGGTTCGTTATTGCTACAACTCTGGTCCGAATTAACAACACGCTTACAGTGCCACGAGCTGTCAAAATCGCGATATTTGTCTCGGACCAGCTTTGGTAGACGATAGCACTGTGAGCAAAATTATCGCAAAACGGACCACGGCATAGGTATGACATAGCGTTATATTCTCTCAGGGTATGATATTGTTTGTATTACTATACGACTGCATAAAAAAGGAAGTTGTTTTTTTAGGGCTTAAATATATATATTATACAATATGTGTACCTATTTGTATTTGTGTGAGTTAGTTTCTTTATTCCAGCGTATTTCGAAATCGCTTTGACTGATTTCGATGTACAACCCGGTCACAATATCTGTGCACCTGACCTCGTGACGTCATATCGGCGGTCTGGGTACGGTGTGAAAAAAAGTTTTTTCGAGAAATGTGGAGGTAAAAAAAGATTACTAACCTTTTCAAATCAATTTATTATTGATGAAGGGTTTGTTATTAAAAACAATAATTTTGATTACAAAAACATTTATTATTAAACTCAGTCACTATAAATTATTGACTCTATGCCTGACATTGTATTTTCCTCACTCTCACTTTCTGAACTCTCCGAACTATCTTCCCCTAGTGATATTAAAAGTTGTGTGATGTTGTCATCTGCTAGATGATCCTTTTCCCAGTATTCTCGCTGTAGTCTCTCCACGTGATTCACTTCTTTTTTCCAGTCAGCTGGCGTAATTGACTTAATCGCATCTTTTGTATGTTGTTCTTTTTTCTTTTCCGATTGGTCAATGTTTTTATCTGCCACCCTTTGCTTACAACAATTACAACAAGCGTACAACAGCTACAACAATTTTAATAACAACCAAACCAGTCCAAACTTAACAGTAAACAGTCTAAACCTAACAATAAATATTAAAAAACAAAACAACAACAAAGCGAAAATATCAAAATTATCGGGACGTGTATCGGCAACGAAGATGCTAACCGTACTGTCGCACCGGGGAGTGCGCGGAAAGGTGACAGGGGAAGCGGGAGAGGCGCCGCATTCCAGCGAGGTGCACAGATATTCTGACCGGGTTGTATATGGTATCGTTAGAATCCTTACATTATCTCGGCAAGCATAGGATAAGATAAATCATGAAAACGTTAGTTAGTTCCCGGAGAGGAAAAAACTTAAGGGAGGTTATAAGGATAAAAATGTTGATTGGTTCAGACTACAATCCTAACTAGATTCAAAATCGGTTAAACAATTGTTTTCATCTTTTTCGTTAAGAGTTAATCACAGTCTTATCTTATGGTTGGTGGTGATACTGTTGATGGTGGAGTATGCTTGCCTAAAATATACCTTTTTTCACTCACGCATTAAAGAAATGTGAAAGCGAACATTTTTATCCATAAAAGTTCATAGCTCTGGGCATAACTGGTTAGTCTAGGTTTTAAAATAGTCTCTTAAGCCTCGGTGGCCCAAAAACGTGAGCTGCTCACACGGTATAATAAGAGGTTATATAACTAGTCCAATCAAATATTCGATGACGATTATTAATAACTAGGTATTTATAATAATTAAATATTTGACACTCTCTCCTTGTTTATCCTGCAAAGTTCCGTGCCAAAAGGTAAAACGGGACCCTATTACTAAGACTCCGCAGTCCGTCCTTCTGTCACCAGGCTGTTATCTCATGAACCGTGATAGTTGAAACACAACACGACAGTTGAATTTGGGGGTTTGTATGGAAGCTAGCATATCGACCCGCTGCCTTTTTTTTTGAAGCCTCGGCGCACGATGACAGTGATTATTATGGGTCGAGGACACGTAGGCGAACAAAAAAATGTCAAGTAACATTATATGACGTGTCTATAAGCATCAGATTGTATCCAAATAATCGTTGCCAAGCTAATTAATATTATGCCTATTTTTGTATTCAAATTCTCGTGAGTTTGATAAACTATTACCTACTATTTATCGGCAAAACACTCATGTTAGGGATCGAATACGTTTCGCTGGGTTGCGAGCATGTCAGATGCTCATCTTCAGGACGAGTGCGTAGCGCGGTGTATGCAAGCTCCCAGCGGGCACTGTTATTCAGTTCACGTATTCGATCCCCAACGTGAGTGTTTGGCCGATTAATCCTTCAAGGGTCGATGTCATTATAACAATGAAATTTCTATTGTGTCTGGCCGTACGACCTTTGATGCATTATTATTAATATTTTAATTGCACTACCTAACTATAGGTGAGAAATAAAAAAAAACGCATGTGATTGATATTAACATTTATTTATTACTGTAAGTACAGTGTCAAACTTACGCGAATAGTAGGTAGGTAATGGTAGTAATTCACTTGTTTAGAACACCAAACTAAACTAGCGAACTAAAATCAATTTTTGGTAAGTTTTGGTAGTTCTTATTCTGCTCATGCTTAAGTTCAAATTCGTATAACGCTTGCAAGTGACAATTCTTAAATTGGCTGTTTCTGTTCAATTGCTGGTATGTTTAGGAGTTTTTGTGTTTTTGTTGTGTTTTCAGGGCTCATATATATTATACAATGTGTGTATTTGTATGTTACCAGTTGAGGAAAAAACTTAAGGAGGTCATAACAAACACAACAGTTGAAAGGGGTTTGTATAGAAGCTGGCATACAAGCCGCCAATTTTTTTAAATCGAGCCTCACGATGAAATTGGTGTTTATGGGTAGAGGACACGTAGACGAACAAAAAATGTCGAGTAACATGATAACCTAAAGTGTCACGTTACCAAGATATTTGGAGGTAAAGATCCACATATAAGTATAACGACAATAACTAATAAATAGAGTTATTACATGTCCATAAGCATCAGATTGTATCCAAATAATTGTTCACAGGCTAATTAATATTAGATCGAATCTTGCCGGGTTTCAAGCATGTCTGATGCTCATCTTCAGGTCGAGTGCGCAGCGCTGAGGTTTACGTATTCGATTCCTAACGTGAGTGTTTTGCTGGTTAATAGTAATAATTTAATAATATTTATTGAAAGAGATTAGGAAGGTTATTTAACGTACTACTAGGAGCACGAGAAAACAACTATCTATACTATAATTTTGAAATTTATAGAGAGAATAAATCGCATCCTCGGACGGGATGCTAAAAGCTATAATTAATTATTTATCTACTGAATAATTGCACTGCCTAACTACTGGTTAAAAATAAAACAAAATGCATGTGATTCATATTAACATTTATTTATTACTGTAAGTACAGTTTCAAACTTACGCGAATACCTACTTAGATGTGACACTTAAAATATTACTATATACTACATTAAGATATAGAAATGATAATCTTATCAGTTTATTAGATACTAGCTGCTCTCCGCGGTTTCACCCGTGCGGTGATGGATAATGATAATGAATCTCATATAGCCTATGTTACTCAGGGTGAATTCAACTTTCCAATGATGAAATAATTTTTGAGATTGGTCTGGTAATTTTTGAGCCAATTCGTTACAAACATATTACATTACATCGAGTTGGCTATCAGGTAGTATGCCGAAATCACAATAAAACAAATACCTTCTGTTCAGGCGTTATTATTCTTTTAATATATTGTCATTCACAAGCTACGATTCCAACGAGCAGTGGAAAAAATGAAGAAACGAGGAAAGTGGCCGGATCTAACAACGGCGATCATCGAGCGCGTGACCTTCAGTGCACCTCAGACACATTTCGCTAACGGACATGGTTGTGTGTGCCTACACCTGTTCTGGACGGATACCTACAGACGACGACGGGGTCCCCGGGCGCAAGCTCAACGGTTTTAGGGTAAGTGATTGGCTTTTATAGGATGAATTTTAACTCTGAACAATAAACCTAACCAGGGAAAATAAGGCTAGGCTGCTCACTGGGCGATCGAAGGAATAGAATATATTATAGTACCTAGTTCTCGCGAACACCTTCATTTAACGAACGATAAGAATGCCTATATGTGCTTGATTTAATTACATACAATGCAAGATTAATAATCAGCGTCTGAAACCAGCCTAACTACATAATCTAAAAATTCAGCTGGAGGTCGGATAGTGTTTTTTTCATGGTGAGCCCAAGCCAACCAAGGGTTAGCATTCCAACAGGACATTTGCAGTAGCGTCCAATTAGTTTATTTCTGCCTCGTAAACTATTATCCAGCAATATGTTAATGAAATACTGCGGGACATAATAAATAATGTGGGTGATTTGATGTCGTGATTGTATTTTAGCTCTTGCGAGCCAATGATTGAGAGCTCTTATGCCGAATTAGGTAAGATTATAATCAGTTTCTAAATCTTCATACACTTCAGTGATATAATTATTTATAGTAGTAGTTTTCAAGAAGCATTACATACTTCTTGAAAACTACTACTACTACCTACCTACTCTCAACCAATAAACAGTAGTAATAATAATCAACCTGAAAACGATTATTTGGATACAATCAGACGCTTAGAGAATCACATAATAACTCTATTTTTAATGATTGTCGTTGTACTCATATGTCGATCTTTACCTCCAAATATCTCGGTAACGTGACATTTTAGGGTACCATGTTACTTGATATTTTTTGTTCGTTTATGTGTCTTCTACCCATGCATATGACGATTAGAAATTTACGATTTAGAAATAATTAACTACGGCGGCGGGTAGATATGCCAGATATGATCAAAGCCCTTGGCACACATGATGTATTTCTGTTGCCGCATAACAACAACTACTAAAAACCGATCAAATTCGAGCCGAAGGATTCCTTACCATTATTTATAAAAATAGCATAAATATCATGTCTGTTGTATGGGAGATTTATAGATAATGGGACCCATCGTACGCGAGTCCGACTCGCACTTGGCCAGTTTTAGATAATGGTACGAAACCCTTCGTACCTGAGTCCGACTCGCACTTGGCCGGCTTTTAATAAGATTGTATAAATAGCTACAGTTAGTTCTTTGTAGGTAGGTACAAATCTTAACTTTTAAACTATATTTATTATAAAAAATATTGTAAAACATGTTTTACAGAAATATTTTACTAATTACCCAATACCCCAAGTTTTAGGGTAAAACAGTTTTATCTGGGCATATTATGTTTGGGTCTGTAAGAACGAGGCATGTAAATACAGCACACATAGCGAATTTGTAGCGCGCGTAATGAGTAGAGGTTTTAAGGAAACCTAGCTTCCTTCTATGGGTAATAATTCTATGCTTATATGTTATTTTTAAACACAACATAACAGTTTCGCTTATATATCCTTGAAGGGGTAAGCAAGCAGTATTTTAATAGGATACTTTTCCTCATCATCACCATCCATCATCACTGAGGTGAAACCGCAATGCAGTAACATCAGTCTAGCGGTCTTGAGTTAATCGATACTTTTGACTATATAATCCTCCAACAATATGTTTTTGGTCGTATGATCATGTAACTGGGGGTGAGTCTATTGCCATCTACGGGGCACTGTTCCAGTCTCCGGACTGCTATTGAGAAAATCTTTCTTTTCTCAGAAAAACCCAATAACTGTCCAACTCGAGGATCGAACCCATAACCTCGAGGTTCCAAAACGGCACTTCCACCACTACACCAAGACCAAGCGAGCGTAGCTGCTAGCGGGTCAGCTAGTCGATCATATTTATCCACAAACTTTTGCATTGTTGTGGTACATAACTAGCCGCGAGGCGTAAATCAATGCTTTTGATATACTTATAAATTAAAGCTTTTAAATTATAACTATTTACCACCACGTGGAAGTGATATAACGAAAAAAATATATATTGTTTTCGTATTCCTTAAGCCACATCAATATTTTGCTTTAATAATAATTATTTTGGAAAAAAACGCCCACAAAGACTTACGAGTGAAATGATAATTCTGGATCTTTTACTCCTCCTTTAGTTGTTCTTAATGGACAAAATACAGCACAACACGACATAGTTTCACTGTGTAACACTGTATTTAGTCTTTACAGCGATATTTCCATTTAATTTCACTTTTAAATATGATGCGTTGCAATGTTGTGGCCTAAAAGTCGGTCAAAAACAGGACATGAAGCGTGGCGTTGCCAATCTTACATTAACTTTCTCGTTTACTCTATATGACGATCCATGTAATAGAAAGAGAAGCTAGACAACGTGTAGACAGAATGAACGTCGGAGTGGCAACGCTTCATCGCTCCGTCCATTGTGATACATCGTCCTAGACAAGGTTAGATGACGCTGTACATATCGTCGGCTTACTGCAAACTCATTAACAGACATAAACCAAACTTTCGAGAAATATTATATTACTTTTGATTTTTTTAATTGCTTATATTTTATTAAGTATGGAGGTTATGCGAGTAGTAAAACATAGAAAGTGTAGGAAATTATATTTGCAACACAATTAAAATTAAATCAAAACAAATAAACAATCAGTAATCGTAAAAAAATGCAACACCAAAATTTGTGTCACCTAAATGAGCGTCATGGTATGATTTCAATCGAAACTGTTTATATCAGGTTTAAGAACTGCACGGAACTTGCATGGTTTTTACGAAGCTGATAGTAAGGCCCAGGCCTCAGACACAAATTGTTGACCTGAGTTAATGTTGATTATCTAAAGAAACACAATTACTAAAATGGCAAATTTTGTCAATTACAACAGTTGCTTGAATAAATGTGTTTTCATTTTATTTTATTTCAGTTTAAATTCACAGCCAGTCTATTAATTTCTTCAAATCTTCAGATTTTATAATTATCATCAAAATGAAAATTATAGCACAATTTACTGATCTTCTCCGGCTAAGCTGTCTTCATCAGGTCTTCAAAATTCTGAGCCATCTTGGTCTGGTCTGGTATGTTTTGATAGCAATAAATGACTATGAGAAAGTCTTTGATTCGTTCGACACATGGACAGCGCTCAAATCTCTCCAGCAGTGCCGTATTGACTTGATTTTGATTGATTGGTATATCGAAGTGTTGAAGTGCTTGTACAATAACGCCAACATGTCAGTCCGAGTACAGGAGGATAGTCGAAGGAAATTCCATTGCAAAGAGGCGCGAGACAGCGAGATGTAATATCTCCGAAACTACTCACCGCTGCATTGGAAAACGCATTCAAGCGCCTGGAATGGCAAGGACTCGTTAACAACATCAACGGCGAGTACATCACTCACCTTCGATTTGCTGACGATATTGTAGTCATGGCAAAATTGATGGAAGATCTCAGCACGATGCTCGAAGGCTTCAATCGAGTTTATCAAAGGGTAGGCCTTAAGCGAATAACATCCGTAAGACAAAGACTATGTCCAATGTCCATGTTGTGCCTATCCCATTATCAGTTGAGAACTCAGTTCTCGAAGTTGTTGACGATATATCAACCTACCTAACCTATAAATCTACCTAGGACAAACAGTCCAACTAGGTAGGCCAAACATCGACGAGGGCTTTCTTGAATCTTCTCGGTCAATATTCGGATCCATGTACTTAATTAACAAAACTTAACTCTAAACACATATATGTTATGATCAAACAAAATCAGATATCAGTAAGGCTATCCGTAAGATCATTGAGCTAAATGTACTACGTACACATTTAGCTCAATGCGTAAGATCAACTATTTTGGGTCGGATACGTATGGAAATGACAGGGACAATGAAAAATAGGAGTGAAGAGGTTTACTCACAGGCGCATGAATTGTTCAGCTGTTGAACTATTTTACGTGCGCGCGCGTCGCGGGAGAGTTATTTAATTGGTTCGAGTATATCCGAAACCACACTGAACCGCACTTGACACGATAAACGATTTTTAGGTTCGGGTGTCAGCTTGGCAGCAGGATAATATGGATATCATACCGATCGCGCCACTCAAATTGCGACGGACCTGAGGGACGTTTTAAAAACACAGAAATTTATTAAAGATGTAATTCAAGCAAACGCCAGCAACAGACTGACTGTAATCTAACTTAACTAGAGACGCCTAGCTACTCACAAGAGAGCTGTGTTGACGATTCACGGCGGTCTCGCCGAACGATACTGCATGGGTGATACTACGAAGAAGTCTGACCGTGCGACTGGCATAACTAGATAATAAACATTTTTGTAGGGAAAATATTATTGTTGTGTGTATACACTAATTGTGTGGCACCAAACAAAAATATGCGAGGAATGGAACGAAACCACCTGGCAAACATCACCAGTGATGTTCTGATTAAGCGTATAAAAAAAGAATTGATTAGCGTCGGTCACGCGATTTAGGACAGATAAAATTTGAAGACGTCGGACTTAGGATTAGCAGTACTAGATACCTCTCTGTGACTGTGTACCTATTACCAAAAAGATAATTAAAGACACACGTTCATCCAGTAGCCCAGAATGGTGTGCCTATTTCTGACTAGTATGTTACGGTTATTAACGGCCGGTCTCGCGGTGTGACGGACGTTGAATTTTAAGGTACTTATAGTTACTTTTCCGTACTTCATTGGTTCTTCAAATACGTAAAATTTTGAACATTAAAAAACTACGAGTATATGCAATATACGATTTTAATCTGAGTTCACGATAATGTATTTAGATGTTTCAATGGAAATACTAACACCACTATTATCACCTACCACTAGTATGTAACTCAGTTGCGATTAAACATTGATCGTAATCTAATAAAATATTGAGTTTATGTCAGTTTTGACAGCCCCAATCAGCAACTTACTACAGAGTTATCATAACGGTCTTAAAGCCGCTATTATTCAAGATTTCCTGCTATTTGTGACGTCATACTTCTGTTGTCTATAGAGACAGAATTTCAGCTCTTATCCGTGGCTTAAAGTATTACGTACCTTTGATGATGATGATGAGTTCAATGACAATAGAAGTAACGACCAAACTCGATCAATGTCCTTCGCTTGTTTTCTTCTTTATCTACGCGATAAGCCGTTTAAAGAAAAAGTTGTAGTTTTGGCAGGAAAATAATGAATACTAAATAGTGTGTAGGAGCTGAGCCTAGTAGTGCTAGGATAGTACAAAGTGCATGCTAAATTCTAGAGTACCTACCTCCTCAATTAGATAATTAAAACTTATTTCATTCATTCATTCATTCATAATCTATTGCCAAAACACATAATGGTATCCTGCAGCTGTCCTTGATAGCTAATTCCCTTTCTAGGTAGGTCTATTTTTACTATTGTGTAATCACAACTGCTTTGCTGTGCTTTAGAAGTGACAATCATGGTGTGCTGAGGAAAACGAAGGGAGAGAGAGCACTTTCAGAAACTATTGTGTTACGTGTAGTGAAATAGATGCAGTTTGTGAAGACATTGTTAAAAATCTTGCAACTGTCTATTGCATCGGTCATCTTGCATCAGTCTCCGCTCGGACGCGCTAGCGATCGGCCGCAGAAATCAAGATGTCTACCGAGACTATCAAGTGCGCGAAGTGTAACATCGTAATTAACGAATTACTTTGTTTTGTGCAAAATAAAATAGACGTTTTGGATGAAGAATCTTTAGTAAGATTATGTGTGACGGCATTTTCAGCCTCGGACATTACCATCGCAAAAGAGTTGCTCTTTTCGTCTATTTCAGCTACGGTTCGAAATGTTTCACGTCGTAAAAATAAGGAACAAAGGGACATAGAAGATATCTTTTGTGCTTTCAAGAACACAGAGCCGAATAATACACCATTATTTACGGCGTGGCAATTACATAAATTACCTCCAGTTACGTTTACGAGTTTGGACCCAACCAAAATACTTAAGGATATTGTTATGTTACAAACTGAAATTCAAAGCATAAAAGAGTCGTTTGCTACTTCAGATCAGCTTAACCAAATAAGAACAGAACTCGAAAACATGAGGTCTATGGAAAACGGTGAACAAAATGTAAACAATAGGCGTGGTGGATATTTGTTAAACAGTAGACAGACTACAATGTTAAACCTTTCTACTACTCCAACATCGATTAATAGTACGCCTGAGCAAGCATCGCCAGGTGTCCAAAACGGGACAAATAATGTACTTTCAACTTCGCAGCAGAAAAATAAATTTCAAAGTAGCAGTGTACCTTTTTGTAGTCTACCCTCTGATACAGATATTTCGAAGGATAAAACACCTTACGCAAACAAAACAATGGCAGAAATAGCGTCGTCAGAGGGCTGGAAAATTGATACTCCTGAGCAAGAATGGATAGAAGTGCAGAGGAGAAGATATAAAAATAGAACAGAAAGTATCACAGGAAAGGCTGCTGTAAAGTCACATGATAAATTCCGGTCAGCTGATATAAAAATACCGCTTTTTATTTCAAACGTCCATAAAAGTACGTTAGAATCTGACATTGTAGAATTCATTTCATCAAAATTAAGTGAAAATGTCTCGCTACAGCGAATTAAGATGAAAACTAAGAGGGATTATAACGCTTATAAATTAATGGTATGTCGGCATAAGCTGAGTGATTTCCTGAGGGATGAGATATGGCGTGAAGGTTTTACATGTCGGCGTTTTATGCCATACCGGAATCCGGAACAGCGTAGAAACATTCCAAACCACAATGTATAACACGACGATGGTAACTTTTAACTGTAAAAGTGTCAAGCGCTCTGTAGATGGCGTAAGACAAATATGTGGCTCCGCTGACATCATTGCGCTTCAGGAAACGTGGCTGTTACAAGATGACCTGCCTTACCTGACGACTATCGACGATGACTTCGGGAGCTACGGTACATCTGCGGTGAATACTGGTGCTGGCATTCTAATATTATATATACTATATAATAAAATTATCATAAAAATGTTATAAATAGATTATATAAAAATATAATTGACATACTTTGTGAAGCTGCAAGCACTACGGGTAATATAGTCAAAGGTCACAGGAGAAAAATAGTACCCGGGTGGAATAAGCATGTGTGCGAGTCTCACTGGAATGCCAAGCTTAAGTTTCGTGTGTGGGTGATGTGTGGCAAACCTATCAATGGTCCAATTTACGATGATATGATTCGGGCCCGTAACATTTTTAAGGGTAAACTCAAGTGGTGCCAAAATCATCTAGATCAAATCAAAATGGACATGTTAGCTACACATCACTCTAACTAAGATTTCAAAAGTTTTTGGAAGTGTACGAATAAATTAAATATCAGGTCTGGTATACCCATGAGTGTCGACGGTGCTTGCGATCCTGAGATAATTGCCAAACTTTTTAAAGATAATTTTAGTGTGCAACCTATTTTAGGGCCCGCGAATCGTAATTTAATCAACATGAGCTCAACATCCATCTCGATAATCATTCTAGCAAACGATGTGCGAGCTGCAATCAAGAGAATGAAGGGAGGGAAATCACCAGGTTTCGATAACTTGAGCCTTCAGCACCTGACGCACGCTGGTTGGCACCTTCCTCGAGTACTTGCAATGCTTTTTAATTTATGTATAAGCCATTCGTTTTTACCAGCTGTTTGATGCGGACTCTGGTGGTACCCATTGTCAAGAATAAAACTGGAGATGCGTCGGAAGGGTCCAACTACCGGCCCATTTCATTGGCTACAAACTTCTTGCACTACGGAAGCTTCTTGCTGTATGTGAGTCATATGTTGCTTCTCATGGTCTCCTCTATAATGCTGCCAAGTCAAAATTTATGGTTTTCAGGGCAGGTACCAAGTGCCCGTCGTACATTCCACCTATCACGCTAAATGGCGTTCAATTAGAGCGAGTACATAATTTTAAATATTTGGGGCACTGGGTTACTGACGGCCTGAAGGATGATTTAGATATGGAGAGGGAACGCAGAGCGTTGTCTGTCCGAGCGAATATGTTGGCCCGCAGATTCGCTAGATGTACAGATGCTGTAAAGGTTACTTTGTTTAAAGCGTATTGTACGTCTCTGTACTCGGCGAGTCTGTGGTTTAACTATACTAAAAAGGCTTACAACGCTCTGCGTGTTCAATTTAATAATGCGTTTAGGGCGTTGTTGCGGCTTCCGCGATACTGCAGCGCTTCACAAATGTTCACGCAAGCACGCACTGACACATTTGATGCGGTTTGGCGTAAAAAAACAGCGTCGCTGCTTAACAGACTACGCTCAAGCCGGAACAGCATCTTAAACGCAATAGACGAAAAATATAACTGTCCTTTGGTATATAAACTCATCCAGAGGACAAACTCTCTTTTAGTTATTAAGTACTAACGTAATTCTAAGGTGTTGCTAACTAATAAAAATGGATCATGTTGTCTGCAATAAAAACATTTATTATTATTATTATTTATTCAAAAAGCTTCACGGATTTCATCCGGTCCTTTACAAAGGCATAAGTGGGGCTGTAGCCAACACTTAGAGGCCTGTTTGGTATAAAAATGCAGAGTATCAAAAACAGAAAGAATGTTGGATGAAGGGTAACATGGTACTTATAACTATTGCAAATATGGGTAAAATGGCCAGGCTATTGATATGAACTTATTTATTAGTGATAAGGAAGATAGTGGGCTATGGAAGAGACTACGGCACCTGCCAATTTTAGTCTCATGTTAAAATATTTAGGTAGGTGGTGACTTGCCATCCACTAAACGGGCCCCCATAAGAGCCACCATCAATGGTGATAAAAGGGGGCAACGTTGGTGTGGATGGCTAAAGGGTGTCGAGAGGTGTGCTTCGGTTTCACTATAGCGCTACTACCGGCGTTATGCCCTTTAACACTTCCACCCTTGGAGCTTTTTGTTACTTGCTCTTGCGTCTCCACCCCCGGATTATTATTATTATTATTATTTTAATAAATACAAAAAAATACAATTCTGATTATTAAATTTTGCTTAGGATTAGTAATCATTTCACTTTGGGAGATATGTTTAGGTTTAATTGGCTTAAGTATTTCTGTAGCTGATGTCCCTATCTCCCTCATCATCATCATAATCTCAGCCGTAGGACCGGTTGGAAGCAGCCTGCATCCAACGTCGTCCTGCGACCTTCATCAGGTCGTCTGTCCACCGTGTCGGTGGACGACCTACGCTGCACTTGCCAGTCCGTGGTCTCCACTCCAGAACCTTTCGGCCCCATAGGCCATCTGTTCTGCGTGCTATGTGCCCTGCTCACTGCCACTTCAACTGGCTAATCTTCTGAGCTATGTCGGTGACTTTCGTTCGTCTACGGATCTCCTCATTTCTGATTCGATCACGTAGAGAAACCCCGAGCATAGCCCTCTCCATAGCTTGTTGTGCGACTTTGAGCTTATTTATGAGGCCCATAGTAAGAGACCACGTTTCAGTGCCATAAGTCATCACTGGTAACACACATTGGTCGAAGACTTTTGTCTTGAAGCACTGAGGTATTTTTGACGAGAAGACTTCGCGAAGTTTCCGGAACGCTGCCCAGCCGAGCTGGATTCGACGATTGACCTCTTAGTATATCCTATCTCCCTATATATTACCCTCCTTTAATGTAAGCTTCCGCAGAACTATCTAAGTAGGTATTAGTAACATTAGAAACGGGATATTTACCGTGTACTCCATGTTGTCGGGAATATAAATCGCGAACTCAAATATTTACATTATTATTTATATATTATGGATTACACGGTAAATATCCCTTTTCTAATGTTGTCTCTTGCAAAAGTGATCGTGATAGTTTAAAAACTTATAAAATCTAAGTATGTCTACGGACATGTACAGAAAATGTGCAAAATGTGGAGCAACTCCTGTTCAAGATGGTGTGGTCTCATTTCACCGTTTCCCTAAGCCTGGTAAAACGAATGTTAAACGGTATGTTAATCATATATATTTTTATACTCACATATGCTTTATCTTGCTTATATTGAAAAACTAATAGCATAGTTAGGTACCTACTCTCGTTTTCAATTCTACAGTAGGTATTATTATTAAAGTTAGTTAAAAACATGTAATTTAACTTTGATCTCCATGTGATACCTATAATAAGATCATATAGGTACTATGTGCTGTACCTTCGTCTACCATATTTCCTATCTTTCTCTAGTCAGATTGCAGTAATGTAATTACTATTGCTTGTGGGCTGATGGATGACACAACGGGGCCTACTCCCACCTTTTACGAAACTATCATAAATCAGGAGCGTCTTGTAATAAGCTTAAAATAAAACGGACTTACTATCGTACCAACACAAAATGGTTGTTCAATATTACTTCAATATTATTTACGGCGTGTTCCTTTTTAAGCCGAAATCGACCCTAGTGGTGCATTCCAGTAAACACCGCCAATACATACGACTGTCGTGCCCCGGTTTCGTGTTTCCTTTAGGATGAATACCTATAATGCCCAACCCAAATAGAACACTCACACAGTCGCAAAAAGCGCGTCATATTTTCTCTCAATTCAATCGAATGAATCATAAACCTATTTGATATTTTGACAGTAACAGCTCACAACGACCGCAAGTCCAAAACCTTCCATCTGCGAGTGTTGTAGCGGCTATGCCAAAGAGTAGGGTAATATATAAGGAAAAGAGAGCCCTCTGGCATTGATTTCATGCCAATTAAATTTGAAGCGCCATCTGTTAATTGTCTCCAAAACTTTTTAATACGTATATATATATATATATATATTTATTTTACCTAGCTGCTTTCGATAAATATTTCTACTAGTATTGTTCTAGCCTGCTAATATTGCGACAAGCAAACCGTTATAAACCGTGTATTATAAATAAAACTATTGCCACAATATTAGCAAACTAGAACAAAACTGTAGAGCCAGAAGGATAGATTAAGTTAGGTACCTAATTAATAAAACGCTTAATACATATGTACGTTTTATTATTTTTTATTTTTATAATGTTTGCGCTTATTATAATATACTGAAGCGTTATTTTTAACTTCTTCGTCACCTTCATAAATTATTTTTCCAGACAAAATCCGATTAATCGTTCTACACCAACTGTACAATATTACATTAATTGTAAGATTTACAAAAGTTGTTTTTAATCGGTCCATATGCGTCTCGCATTTAAATGGATAATCTATTAGTAAGTCACAATACAGAGTAATTGTTTTTTTAATATTTGCTTTTAATACATTTTTCATTAAAAATGATTTGGTTATTCTTTGAATTTCATGAAAGCAGTTTTCAGCTTCTTTGCTCGGATAACACAGCCAAGTTTTATTACAATATTCTTTTGCTTTTATATAGTTATTGCTTTGTCTGTCTGTGTTTAGTAATGTTGTTCGGCAATGTGGGCAAGATTTACAAACTGATTTCAAGCATTTTGTCAAGATCCACCCACAAACGTAATTTCTCTGTCCTGCATCTTCTTGGGGTTGAACTTGGACACATAAATCTTCACTAAATTGGAAATTTTCATGGGAAATATCAGAAGTTTCTCTTGGGATTAGAGAGCTACCGCAATTTTCTCTTAAAAAAAAATCTAAGTTTTGTAGACATTCATTACTGTCTTCTTCACAATTTGCCCTCCTTGAATGAGGCGAGCTATAGTTGTTTAGTAGCAGCGCTTTGAATGCCCCCTCAAAAGCAATTGTGTTGGGGGCATTGTTTCTCGCCCCATAGCTTCTGATATTTCCAAAAAAATTTTCAACAGGGTCTTGGTTGAAATTTCTCGTCAACATTGCATCTAAACCATACTTTTTAGACAAGACTTGCCAAATGGCCTCCATACCCTCAATGGTTCTAGTTAGATTTTTAGTTGATGGCACGCTTGTTTCAATTAATTGGATTTTGTTACCGATAATTTTTTTTTGTACAAACTTCATGTTTTTTAAAATTTTTTTACTCTCTGTCCACAGTCCGTGGTGTGGAGATTTTTTTTTTAACAGCGCCTTTGAAAATTTTACCATCTGGAACATTAAAGTTGCTCACATTCAGGGAGTCAAACAAATTATTCAACAGCACAGTTATGTCGATGAGTTGCCTACATTCCTCTGGAAGATCTCCCCTTGCAGTCAGGTGCTCTGTGACGACTGCAACACTGTGACTAAAAATCTGTGTTGCAGTCTTCACTCGCATTTCGTTTATTTTTTCGGGGTTGATGTGTTCCTCCGTAATTTTATGGAGTAATTTGAGCTCCCCATAAGATTTGTCTGCAGCATAAATTTTTTGAAAGTACTTCCATTTAACAGTTTTTTCTATGTTGTTTGTTGTATAATGCAAATCTTTAGTTAGCAAATTATTCCTGATGCCTTATATCAAATGAGGAGTATCAAACAGAGGAATAATTTTGCGACCATTGACAGAAAAACAGTCATACCGCCATTCAACTCCTCGCCGCAAATGTGCAGCTTTTGTATCTTCCACAAGTTCATTTATGGCACTCACATTTACAGTGCTCTGGTCGCACACTGTATTTAATATAATTAAACCAGAGTCCTGTGCGTGGTGGATGACTGTTTTTATTAAGTTTTTTAACTCACCTTTCTTTAAACAATTTGTAAAATAGTATGCTATTGGTTGTTTAAAATTTTGTTTGACTCCCTTGACCATAAAAACAAGAGCATGGTCAGCAAACTGGCTTTCATTATTTGATGCAAATCCTTCAATTGTATCTCTATGGTCATTGTAGTTTATTTGTGCCGTTATCGACATTTCGTCAAATACCAAGCTACATATTTTGTCCGTGGTGTCTTTTTCGGCGACAGTCTTTTTAATTTTTTCAAAAATAATGGGGTTAATACCCGGGCGCAAAGTTATTTTGTTCAATAACCGTTTCATTGCCTTTGCCGAAGGAAGTGTGAAGTATTTGTGTAGAAGTGCATAACACTTTGGACTTTTCTTATACAATGAGAGTGACAAAACTTTTTCTTCGATTGAGAAGCGTCTCCCTTTTGGTTTTTTTGATGCTTGCATTTGCATATTAATAAATAATTGTGATAGTTTTGACATCCTCTGCACAAAATGCTGAAATGCCACATTTTCCGACAGCTTCGCTGCATTGGCCAGTCTTGATTGAAACTTCCCATTCTTCCTTAAACGGCAGACTTCACTCCGCAACCGCTTAATTTGTGTGCGCATATTGTTCACTTGAGCACAATTGTAACCTGGCATCTTCTTATGTCCTATAAAAAGAAGTTTTGCATTAGTATTGATAATTAAGTGAAAAATTATAAGAAAAAAACGGTAGCCTAGAAATAATACGCCGGGTATATTGACATAAGATACATACGTTTTATAGCAGCTACTGGTTTTTCTCTGCTAGCAGCACTGTAGTTGTGCTCGCCGAGTACATGAGCGGAAGTATTTTCGGTGTCGGAATATTTGCCTGAAATGGAAATATTTTCATAAGTATATCAGACTAGCTGTTAACTATGGCTTCGCCCGTATTGCAAAGTGTATAATAAATACAATTTCATGGGTTTTATTTTTTGTATCAATGTAGCCTACGTGTTGCCTAAAACATAAACTATCTATGAGTTAAAGTCCCATCAAAATCGATTGGTTTCAGAGAATAGCTGGAACAAACAGACAAGACAGACAAAAAATCAAAAAGTTGTTGTTTTAGTATGAATACTATAGAGCATTCGTATCCATAAGTACAAAACTGTTATTTTGATTGCAAATAGACACTTAAATTTTATATATTTTTAGATTAATTAATATAATTATTATTAATATAATTCTAATAAATAAATATTAATATAATTCTTAGATTAATATAATTCCAAATAAAAATTTAATGACCATCTAAGTAATAATAAATTAAAATAATATGATAGCAACACATTTCTAATTTGTACACCTCTGCAGGCATAACATGAAGCTCAAGTATTATACTATGTCATCAAATGCATGTTTCTGTTCGTGTTTAATGCAAATAAATGTGTCTTTATCTTTAAAAAAACAATTTTGAATAAACAAAAAGTTGGCTATCAATATTGTTTTGCATAATGCTGGTGTAGGTTCAATTGGGAAAAAAACTGCCACAATACAAAGATAACAAAATTATGGAATAGTACTTATACATAAGTTTTACCTATATTTGCTGATTTGAGAGTTGAATGGTTTACAATATTAGGCATTACAGGCTTCAGTTCCTTTTCAACGTCTAATTCCGCCAACGGAAACCCTGTAAACAGAGAAAAAAGGCTATACAATTATGTGTTTAAAAAAATCAATAGCGTGACGAAACGAGCGAGAAGTTTGCCTGGTGGTAAGCATCACACCTGCCCATGAGAGCAGCGGTGTCCAAATTGTGAACTTGCGAACAGAATCCAGCTCCGCACTGCACTGCGCTTGTCACCCTGGCATATTAGATGTAATATCTTTTCGTGCCCAGTTATTTCTCTGGTAACAATGCCCTTCAAACCGGATCACAGTGATGTTTGCACACTACTGTACACACACAGGCAGACTCAATGTGTGCGTTTTTGTTCTGTCACCGATGAAATGAAACAGAATGTGAAACAGATGGCGCTACCGTCACGAACTTATTAGCTCCATGTTAATATATTGATTAAAAATATTATGTTGTAATGTTTTGGTAATCTTAGTGGTGTAATATGTTCACCTATATTTGATTTTTTATATATATATTAAAAAGCAAAACAATTACAGTAGGAAGACAATGACTCTCTAATGACTGAATAAATATTTGACCAACACTCTAACATGGTAACAATTATTAAAATGCTCATGAAAGAATATGTTACGCCACCCATGCTGCTCGTGCGTTCAAAGCCTTATAAAAGTCGGCCTTGTGAAATATTATTATAGTGACTCAATTGTATGAATAATCATATATATATGTACCTGTGGTTGCCAGTACTGAATTTGAAGTTTGACTGAAGCTACCAGCTGCACCTGGTACTATCTCTTTGTCTGGTATACCTGGAAAATATTGACAGTAAATACTTTAAACCAAGTTACAAAACTTATTGTGCAATAAGTGTTCATATCGGAATTGATAATCACATATATACTCGTATTTATACTATAGACAAATTTAAACCTCTCTTATTTTTTATAACTAGCAGCCCGCCCTGGCTTCGCACGGTTGAATAGCCTATGTTACTCAGGGATATTGTAGCATTCTAATGGTAAGAGTTTTTGAAATTGGTCCTGTAGCTTTTAAGTTTTTCATTGCAATTAAACAAAATTCAAATCTTTCTTCATAATATAATGATAAAGTAATTGATTTGTAAAATATATATTGTACTTATTATATATTTTGGTTTACCTTGTTGTTTAGGCTAACTAAAAATAATTAATTTTAGAGATGTAACATAAGTTGATGAACACTCTAAGGTCACAACGCTACACAAGTTTTCGATAACCGACGATTTCAGTCTCTAAGGGACTATTGTAATACAAATTCATAGAGGTTTGTACACAGGCATTTTTCTTATATCAAATAATACCAAAATTACCTATTAATTTTTAATTATTAGTATTATGTACGAAATGATTGAGCAAACTTTATCAAAATATACCATTTAATTGCACTACAGCAACTTCTCTCCTCTCTTCCTTTTAAGGGGAAATACCTTACCAATTAAAACTCCCACGATGAAAACATTTAATGAGCCTGTAGAATCTTTGTACCAAGTTTCGTCAAGATTCTTTGAAAAGTACGACCTGTACGCGAGTACGAGTAAATACAAACAGATGATAGCAAATTTTCACCAGTCATTGCAAATGCTTTATTCGCTTCGCTCACTTGGTCAAATAACATTATTGTTACTAAATTGTATTAAAAATACTATGTACCTGTGGTTGCCAGAACCGAATTTGAAGTTTGACTGAAGCTGCCAGCTGAGTTTGGTGCTAAGTTCTCTTTGTCCATTACACCTGAAATTTTTTTGATAATAAGACACTTTAAAACTAAATTACAAAACTTATTAAACTTATTGTGCAATGAGTGTTTCTCTACCTGTACCTACTCATAATATGGATTATCAGCAAAAATAGTTTATTACAACTCTTGGTTACCATTACTTATGTTTAAGACTTCGATCGTTCAGAGTAGCTATCATTTAAATTGATAATTTTGTGTATCAATGGGGTAGACATCTTTAACCTTATGTATTTTTAAAACCCATTGATTCTTTTAATGAGTAGTATCTCAGTAAACAGCGCTTGAAATGGATAAGTTTTTAAAATATGTTGCTGGAAAAAAAATCTGCTCATTATATGAGATAAATCGACTTTTTGGTCAGACTCTTCTTCATAAAGGAAATAAGTTAACCACATTTTAAGCCATAACGTTTTTAGATTTGTGTTAATTATGATTTAATTTACATGTTATAAGAGTTTTCGAAGTGATAATTGTTTCTTCAAAATAAGAATGCTGGGAACATAGTTAACTTGGAAGAGCATAAACAGATTTTTATTAGGTACATAGTTTTAACCTTCAACACAAAAAAGAGGGTGTTATAAGTCTAATGTGTGTATCTGTGTGTCCGAGTGTAGCATTATAGCTCCCAAATAAATGGACTGATTTTGACTTGTTTTTTTTTAAACATATGAAAGTATTTCCTTATCTATAATTCAAGAAAATCTATTTCTGGCTTTTTGTATTGGGAACTTTTGAATTTTAGTTAATTATTCGATTAAATTGTATTTCTGAGTTAATTATAGTCAATTAATTATTACCTGATAAACAAAGTGAAGGTACTGCTAGAGCATTTAATCGTTTATTACGATTGCGATCTTTGTCTGTAAAATGCCAGTCACAAACTTTTTTCTTTTTATAATGCTCATAGTCAAATTCTGTTTCCAGTTTTCCTCCACAAAGTGTCACCCATGCCTTAAAACGTTCGGGAAATTTTTCATGACTAGGAAAACAGTGCATTGCAACACCTGAAATAAAAAACATTTTCATTAAAATAATATTCATATCAATATGTAGTAGTAACACAGTAAACCCTAACTCTCCTGGAACTGAATGAGACTCTTGACCCGTGAATTGCATTATCTGGCTGTCTGGGGTGGAGACACAAGAGCTAAGCTTAAATTCCAAGTGGAAGTTTCAATGTCAAGGGGCATAACGGCAAGAGAAGCTCTGAACTACAGCATCCCTCTACACCCTTCAGCCATTCACACCTAGGTTTCTTCTGACGTCGCGAATACTGGCGGCCTCTTTAGTGGGTGGCAAGTCACCTCTTCCTTCATTTAAAATTAGTAAAGGCCATCATCTATGTGGTTGAACAGTAGACAAGTAGCGTTTACAAGTTTAACTTATTTATTTTACTATTTAGATGGGTGAATTTACTTGACTTATTCACTTAATTCTTCCAGACTAGCTTTTTGATGAGTTTTTAAGTAGCATAATATTAATGATTAGAATCTGTTCAGGGAATGCCTGTATCAGAAGAAGTCGGTTTGATGATCAGAGATAATACTAAAACTTACCGGTAGGTTGGCACCCAAAGGCGCAAAGCCGTGGCATTTTTCACAAAACACTAAAAACTGCTACACAGTATCAACACAGTTATTTCAAACAAATGGAAAGAACTACAAAATGCAATTAAAATGCAGTCACCATAAAATTTGTTTGTGTTGTGATGTGACCGATTTACTCTAGTGTTGCCAGTGACAGATAGTCAAACTTAACTAGAGACATCTCAAAAAGTAACATTTTCACGAGAAAAGTAACATTACTTCAACCATTTGATCTATTATTGAATTGAAATATAATGGTTGGGCAGCATAATTCAGGTTTTTTATCTCATAAAATATAATTATCAATAATTTATTTATGACGGTAATTATATCCCTGACATGTTTTATTAATTAACAAGTTCTGTTGTCAGTATTGGACCAAGTACAGTTATTAAAATATTCGTTGGTTCTTCATAAATGAAAAATTTGATTACTGCTGAAAAACATGAAAATTCTATCTGATGAACCCATAATTATTTTTGTTCTTTAGGTTATATTTCCGAGAAGGTGCAGGTCACGTCATGTAAAAAGAACGCTGGCGATTAGGGTGCGCGATAGGTAGGAGTAGGCGATTTATCGGTCTATCTGGTGCGGCGCGGGGCGGGCGGGTCACGCGCCGCATGCTTGATGAGGTGCTATTGGTGCGTTAGTTGACTGTTGAGTGTACCCATGCGCAAACCCACCCCCTCTACTTTCTGCCAGCGTTCTTTTTACATGACGCGACCTGTACCTTCTCGGAAATATAACCTACAGAACAAAAATAATTACCAAAATCTTATATAAAATTCGCGGACAAATTGCGTAACAAATATACAAAACACGTACTGTAAAATTGAGCACCTACTTTTTTATGTCGGTTAACAGTTAAGCTGACGAACAAAAAAAAATTAGTTTAACATAAATTATCTCAGTGTGTTTGTCCATATTAAAAATATTTTTATATTTAAGGTCAATACTTTGTGGTTACGACAATATAAGTAAGCAATACGTATCTTTCCACGCCTGAGTAATCGGGATGGAAGACTTAGTAACACACGCAAGTGAGTGAAATAAGAGTATGTCAGAACTAGTATTATATTCTCTTTGATGTCAGTATGCAATACATCAATTTCTGTTGGTCACTAAATCAAGTGCACCAACACGACGTACGTAAACTTTCTTGGAATGTGTTATATTTAGGTTACCTACTCGAAATATTACATATATTCGGGTAACACGCAGTGGTTGTGTTTGTAAATAAAACATTACAGTAATTTATATAGTAACATAAATTCGTTTTATTTGCATAGACATTTTATACAAGACAGCTACTACGTAATAATAACAAACCGTTGCTAGGAAACACATTATCGATGATAGGTACATCTAAATAGGTTTTAATACATTAAAAGGTCTTATTCTAGAACAGAATGCTTTTCGCTTAATGATTGTCAGCAATTAAATAATTTGTATGATGGACAATATTTAAATAAGTTACATTTTGTTACATTAAGTCCTTAAAGTTACATTTTGAGTCGTCTAACATGAGAGGGTCAAAAGTAACGTAAAATGTTAAAAAAAGTAACATTCTGGCACGCTGCTTTACTCTTTGGGGAACACTGAAGTTGTTGTATAATGTGCTGCCATCTTTTGAGTCCTTGTTGAATAAAAATGGATCTACAGTTTAGGGGACAAAAAATAGATTTCACTACCAACTTTACAAACTGACAGGGCCAAGGAAAGTGTCACGCCCCTGGGCTATGCGAACGACGCGAACGATTTTGGCTCTCAAAGGAACACGACCAGATGTAAGTGAAGTGAAAGAACGAAACAACCACAGAATATTCTAATAAGGATTTGAGATTTTAAAACTCTATGGTGGAGGCACAGAGAATAAATATAGCTTTCATACTTATTTGTAACAGATATTGCACATTCATTTTTCCTTTATAAGTGTAGTCGTACGTGTTGACCATTTGCCATTTCACAAGTTAATTTAATATGTATATGTAAATATTTATAGTTATAATGATGCATGATTTTTATTGACACAATCGCGAGTAAAGACTTAGTCACGTACACAAATGTATCATTAAGTCACTGTCCTGCCTAAAATACGTTTTAGTAAAGCAATAGTAGTAGATATGTGTTTAAAATAAAACAATAAAAAAATCAAATCTATAAATATTTTATAAGTAATACAATTGTTTCTACAGACTAATCTGTTGGTTTCATGTAGATATATATAAAATATCTTTTATTCAAATAAAAGCCCTATATTAGCTTATTCAAATTGATTTGTAGCAGTTACTTAAACTTCTATTATTTTTGTTTAATTTCAGATGAACTTCCTTCAGAAGCCTTCGCCACAGCTACACTTTTGAGCAAATTCTTCCAGCTGTTTGATGCATTAAATGCTGACAGTCCAGACTTCCAGACAGACCAGAAAGTACAAAGTCAGTCCAGAAACTTACGCTCAGGCTGGTGTGGCAGTGAAAATGCCGAAACCTTTAAACGATGCAAATATGCCAATCTCGGTGGAGGTTACACATTTGTGCCGTTTGGGGTAGAAACTTTCTCTAAGTGGCGCGTACGAAATTTTCAAGGCTTGGCCAAACGTTTGGTTGAAGCGTAGGTGAACAGAATGCTGGCTCATATTTTGCAAAGAAATTTTGCATAGCTATTCAACGTGGAAATGCAGCCAGCATTCTGGACACTTTGCCTCCAACAAATAATCTATTACATTTGATATTTTTAAACATTTGTCCATTATTTAGTAAAACTTTAATAAATTTATGAAATAAATACATAATGGTTCTTAAAAATTGTTTTATTTCTATAACGTAAGTACCTACTTATTCACCTAATAAGGTTCTGCCTATTTTTTATTTTTTTATATTATTTATGGCAATTGTTTAGAACATTCATGCCAGCATAATGTCAAAAGAAGGTTCTGCCTACTTCATGAGGCGAAATTATGTTTTAACATTGTTCCATCCGCAGACTGAATTGATAGGTAATAAAATAAATGAAAATAGAAAAGCATGGGGTGGATATTTAAAATTTGCGCTAAAGTTAGTTCCTTAGCATTCCGTGCGGATTCTGTTGCGCTAGTAGTATCAGTGTAATTAGCATTATGTCTGTATGGCAGTTACACTTCTTCTCTCGGTAGAGAGTTTCAACAAACTCACGATACCACCTTTGCATGACACCACACAAGGTAATCTTTGGTGTCGATTACTCCGTACTTGATTTCCAGCAGACAACTGCTCGGGACAGCGGCTTGGGCGGCCGCTCAGCGCAGAAGCACGGGCAGTTGCTCAGCGCAGCAGCCCAGCGCAGCAGTTTGGGCAGCCGCTCAGGATACCTGCTCAGGCAGCTGAAAAACAAATGAATGTGTTAATATCTGTCGACGTACTACGATAAAATTCTGGACTTCCATCACCCGCACCACACCATGCAATGAAAACAAAGAAAAACATTCCATTCCTTACATACTTTACCAAGATCTCACTCGCACAGTTTAGTGATATTTTTCTTTATTTATGCATACCAAAGACAACTAGCGCGTGATATCAATTTGTGAAGATTAACTGTCGAATGTCTCAACAAACTCACTATACCACCTTTGCATGACACCACACAAGGTAATCTTTGGTGTCGATTACTCCGGACTTGACTTCCAGCAGACAACTGCTCGGGACAGCGGCTTGGGCGGCTGCTCAGCGCAGAAGCACGGACAGTTGCTCAGCGCAGCAGCCCAGCGCAGCAGTTTGGGCAGCCGCTCAGGATACCTGCAATGGGGTCCCCACATAAAAAAATTGTCTAGTAGGCTCAGTTCAGCGGCTTATGCTGTTAAAAAAATTAGACTATTAACCGATGTAGACACAGCTAGAATAGTTTATTTTAGTTATTTCCATAGCAATATGACTTATGGCATACTGCTCTGGGGATGTTCTGCAGATATTAATTCCATTTTTATACTGCAAAAAAGGGCTATACGAGCGATCTACAGTTTAGCTCCCAGAGTTTCCTTTAGACAGAAGTTTAAAGACATGAACATTCTTACTGTTGTCTCTCAGTTTATCTATGAAAATCTAATGTATGTAAAGAAAAACATTAGCAGTTTTGATAAAAGGAGTGATGCTCATTCCATCAACACGCGAAATAAGCACAAGCTATCCGTACATGTAACGCGTCTCCACAGAATAAGTCATTCTTTTATGGGACAATGTATACGATTCTATGATAAAGTTCCCAATGTTATCCGAGATTTGCCTATTAATAAGTTTAAAATTACTATTAAAACTAAACTCTGTCAAAAAGGTTATTACAAAATTTCGGATTACTTGGAGGATAAAACAGCTTGGGACTGATCACTCCAGGATCTATCTACTCGTGTACTAAGATGTCAAAGTGTAGCGTGTCTTGCCCTACTGATACCATTATTATGTTCCCTTTTGTAAGGCAACACACTGGACCTAATATCTGTAGTACCTAAGTAAAAATATTGTAAAAACATCTATATAAAAAGAATGGCCCCGAGTTTCTTGCCGCTTCTTCTCGGTAAGCTCTATATATTTTGGAACGCGGCGGTAGCCTTTAAAGTACATTATAATTAAAAATTAACGTTCATAAGTGCGTCTTTGATGCCTAAATTGAATAAATGCTTTTGAGTTTGACTGACTTTGCTCAGCGCAGAAGCACAGACAGTTGCTCAGCGCAGCAGCCCAGCGCAGCAGTTTTGGCAGCCGCTCAGGATACCTGCTCGGGACAGCTGAAAAACAAATGAATGTGTTAATATCTGTCGACTTACTACGATAAAATTCTGGACTTCCATCACCCGCACCACACTATGCAATGAAAACAAAGAAAAACATTCCATGCCTTACATACTTTACCAAGATCTCACTCGCACAGTTTAGTGATATTTTTCTTTCTTAATGCATACCAAAGACAACTAGCGCATGATATCAATTTGTGAAGATTAACTGTCGAATGTCTTGACATACTCACGATACCACCTTTGCATGACACAACACAAGGTAATCTTTGGTGTCGATTACTCCGGACTTGACTTCCAGCAGACAACTGCTCGGGACAGCGGCTTGGGCGGCCGCTCAGCGCAGTAGAACGGGCAGTTGCTCAACGCAGCAGCCCAGCGCAGCAGTTTGGGCAGCCGCTCAGGATACCTGCTCGGGACAGCTGAAAACAAATGAATGTGTTAATATCTGTCGACGTACTACGATAAAATTCTGGACTTCCATCTTCCGCACTACACTATGCAATGCAAACAAAGAAAAACATTCCATGCCTTACATACTTTACCAAGATCTCACTCGCACAGTTTAGTGATATTTTTTTTATTAATGCATACCAAAGACAACTAGCGCGTGATATCAATTTGTGAAGATTAACTGTCGAATGTCTCGACAAACTCACGATACCACCTTTGCATGACACCACACAAGGTAATCTTTGGTGTCGATTACTCCGGACTTGACTTCCAGCAGACAACTGCTCGGGACAGCGGCTTGGGCGGCCGCTCAGCGTAGAAGCACGGGCAGTTGCTCAGCGCAGCAGCCCAGCGCAGCAGTTTGGACAGCCGCTCAGGATACCTGCTCGGGACAGCTTAAAAACAAATGAATGTGTTAATATCTGTCGACGTACTACGATAAAATTCTGGACTTCCATCACCCGCACCACTCTATGCAATGAAAACAAAGAAAAACATTCCATGCCTTACATACTTTACCAAGATCTCACTCGCACAGTTTATGATATTATTTTTTGTACTAATGCATACCAAAGACAACTAGCGCGTGATATCAATTTGTGAAGATTAACTGTCGAATGTCTCAACAAACTCACTATACCACCTTTGCATGACACCACACAAGGTAATCTTTGGTGACGATTACTCCGGACTTGACTTCCAGCAGACAACTGCTTGGGACAGCGGCTTGGGCGGCCGCTCAGCGCAGAAGCACGGGCAGTTGCTCAGCGCAGCAGCCCAGCGCAGCAGTTTGGGCAGCCGCTCAGGATACCTGCTCGGGACAGCTGAAAAACAAATTAATGTGTTAATATCTGTCGACGTACTACGATAAAGTTCTGGACTTCCATCACCCGCACCACACTATGCAATGAAAACAAAGAAAAACATTCCATGCCTTACATACTTTACCAAGATCTCACTCGCACAGTTTAGTGATATTTTTCTTTATTAATGCATACCAAAGACAACTAGCGCGTGATATCAATTTGTGAAGATTAACTGTCGAATGTCTCGACAAACTCACGATACCACCTTTGCATGACACCACACAAGGTAATCTTTGGTGTCGATTACTCCGGACTTGACTCCCAGCAGACAACTGCTCGGGACAGAAGCACGGGCGGTTGCTCAGCGCAGCAGCCCAGCGCAGCAGTTTGGGCAGCCGCTCAGGATACCTGCTCGGGACAGCTGAAAAACAAATGAATGTGTTAATATCTGTCGACGTACTACAATAAAATTCTGGACTTCCGTCACCCGCACCACACTATGCAATGAAAACAAAGAAAAACATTCCATGCCTTACATACATTACCAAGTTTCCATAGGTACCCATTCATATAGGGTTCATATTGACAATTGTTTTATTTAAATCCTGAAGTACTTCCATACCACAGTGACGTGTCAATCATAGTGATCAATACCTCTCGTGTTGCATACAAGTTATACAAGACAAAACATTGCCGTATAAAAGTATTAACACAGCGGTAACATTAACCTTACAGTTATATATCTCTACAAGTAGCAGAACATTAATTTAATAAATGAAAAAAAAAAAAAAAAAAAAATCCGACAATCATTACGACAGTGTTTGCACTATACAAAATCACGACAAGGATTGACGTCACCGCAATAACAAACTCGGAGATGTTGACTCGTCGACGGTTGAAGGCAGAGTGAGCCACGACAGCTTTCCGCGCCGCCTTTTATACTTTTCGGTCTACTAGGCTATTTTTGTCTCCAACAATATATGTATAGATATATATATATATATATATATATATATATATATCGGCGCGGATACAATAATTAGCCAATAATAATTAGTCAATAACAATTAGATCTGTTTAATTGATTTATTTGAATTGATTTATAAAACATAGATTCATACTTTTGAAATTGTTTACAGTAAATTATTCCAATTAAAATTAATAATATAATTATTCTCAAAATGATTTAAGTTAATTACGTACAATTAATTATAAAACATGCCATCACTTTGTATTGCAATCTTAATGTTTAAAACGACCACGTGCAAGTACGCCATAACCTATAAAAGCGGTCGCACTGGCGACGGGATGGCACATTTGTATGGGGCAAATAAAATTACCTACGGGGGCTAATTTTTATAGTTGCCATTTAAAATATTATTCAAAGGTGGTAACACATTAAATATTTTGATGTCACATCCGGCATGCTAAAATATGGCTAAAATATTCTCTTTGGTGTGTGTGTTATTGTTTTTTTCCTAGTATATATTTTAGTCTATGATTGTTTTCATTCGGATTTAGTGCCGGTTTCAGTGATTTCAATTTCGTTCGTTGTTAAAGTTCCTTGAATATAGCATTAAATCCATGTCGAGTTGAGCTTATGTTCCTCCGTGTCTTCAAAAAGTTATTTTACTTGTGATTAGGAACTTCGAGAAATTGACTCAGTTGTGTGTGATGTGAGAAATTGACTCTTGATTATATTATAATAATTAGAGCAGAGACTCTATTTTAGTTTGTGATCATGTCGGAGAAAGAAAACAAAAGGAAATGCTATTAATGCGGCCGCTCACCGTTCGCAGACAACGCAAAATTTATTAGAATTCCAAAGCCTGGCATAAATAACCTTATACGGTATGTATATTTACTGATATTTTTATGGTCATGTCTTAGTGCGACTCTCCATATGTACCACTCCTCATATTATTATTATTGCTAATTCTCCTGATATTTTATGGAACTAGCACAACAGACACTGGCAGAATTATGACAATAGTTGCATACAGAAGCCTCTAAGAACTTCTATTTTTAAGCATTTTATCAGAGTCAAATCAAACAAGAATTAGCAAATCTGGTTAATTCTGAATCCTTAAAATTGACCTAACTAAGAAATCCAGAAACTACATATAGTGGGTCCAAATAGGGTGTGGGCAAAAGTGAGAAAAGTAACATTTTTGATCTTTACAAACGCTTTAACAAAAAAGCGCTCAACTGAGCATAAGACCTAAAATTGCATGTTTATGATCAAATACATAGCTGTCAAATAACAATCACAAACAACCATGCTTTGGACGTGGGTCAAAAATTACACTTTTTGGTGGCAAAAATTCCTCTTTTTTAGCATTCCGAATGCTGAACAAAAAGAGACATGAATGACATTTTCACCCACAGATTCCCATTCGAACGCCCCTTATGAGCGTTATTAGCATGTTCGCTAAAAACGATCAGAAGTGATCTATTTGAATGCACTAAATATTATATTTCGTCTTTGCATCCATGTAGCTTTCCATTGGGAGTAATATTTCTAACTTACCTGTAGCCTGAGTCCCCATGGAAGTTAGATTAAAATAAATGATGTGTATGTTGTACAAGTTATGCACAATTTCACACAAATCTAGTTGTGTCATAGTACTTCATGCATGTGGGGGCTTAAAAGCTGTATCTGTAGCTGGATAAATATGAAATAAATGGTAAATATTCACGACATTGATAGAACAGTGATGTTTATAAAACGGTTAGGCAATTAGCATTTGGCTGCAACAAATATTTTACAGTACCCATTTCAGAATCAAAACAATATAAGTAACCCAAATAGAATTTTTAACAAGTATTTTTTTGTACTTTCAGCTGTGAACTTTGGGCCCAATACATACTCATCAACAACATTTCAAATGAAACTCCACAGTGAGCATAGAATGTTGTGAGAAAATCATTTTCTTGAAGCTGACTTTACTGATGATACTCTACAGAAGTTACGGAGATCTGCGGTTCCATGTGATGTAAGTTGCAAGTCAGTATTAAAACAAATTTATGTTGTGACTGTAAGCTAGATATTGATCACCGTCTCACCTATTGGTAGGTATTTATCCAAAGGTTTTCCTGAACAGATTGCTCTTAGCGATAACACAGCCTACTGAACTGACGATGGAAAATAGGCAGGGTAACACACACACAATGCCTTTCCACCAGTGAGGAGGGGCTCAAGCTGAAAGAGAGTTAACCCATGGTATAGCAGCTCAGTAGTCCATACTGTTCCGTCCACGATTGCTGCTTCAATTGGTAGGGCAGAAGTATACTTGCTACTTGAGGGTAGTAGCTAGCTAGCTAGACCAGCATTCGCAAAATGTTCTACTGCCATGGGGTACCAGGTACCTTCTGATTAGCAGTCAATAGGTGTAATCACTTGGCTACCACAGCTCCAATATCCAACGCCTAATTCAATTAAGACAAAATTAGAAAATTATATCTGTGGTTTAAATATTATAGGTGTTTGCAAAAATTTCAAATCTATTTTTGTTACTTATTGAACTAGGCAGTATATATATACAAATGTAATATATATATATATATATATATATATACATCACGGCATAGTAATTGCATCCATGCTGAGACACCGACTTATAGCGTCCACCATTTCCACTGGCATTATCATTAAAGTTCATGCGAATGTTGACTTCTGTATCACATGCCATATTCCTGTGCATCATGTATTTTCAAAAAGATAAAAATTTTAGATATTCACAGTCCTTTTATTTTTGGTATACTTGTTACGTCATGTACATGTTCACGTCCAGCGTTTATTTTTTATATATTTTAATCAATAGTGATGCTTTTGTTGCGTCTATAATTCTTAATATTAATTGCGCGTCCTCTAATATACTAGTTTACGGCGTCTAACATTTCCACTGGCATTATCACCAAACTTCACTATTTGGACACATTTTTGAAATACATTATTCTAACGACTCAAATGAAGATAGGCACATTCCCACCTCGTAAATGTAACCATGACCGGCATATTAGCACTTACGGAATTAACTTAATATTTCTTCATTATTCATGTTAAGTTCAAGAAAACAAGTAAAAATGTATTGAACAAATGTATTCCAAAAAAAGGTTCATATACCACACTATAGTTATTTATCATTTTTTATTCGACAAGAGGGCCATAAATGCGACAGAAATAAAACTTTAAAAGTTTTTTTTTATTATCTAAAATCAGTTATTAGCTAATACGGGGCTTTAAGGGGGTACCATACCTCAGCCAAAAATCGAATTTCGTCTCAACTCGGCCGCGCGGGCCCGAGGCGGCGCGGCGCAGCGCGCTATACTTCGCGCGCAAAATGGGTTCGGGTTCACGCCAACCGCAAGGTCAAAGAATCTAAGTTAGGTAGCTCCAATATTTTTGTCTAAAAGATAGGTAGGTATTTAGGTGCCTACCATAAAACGAAATTATCAAATAAATAGGTACTTTATGATTTTTTAGTAAGTTTGTAACATATTTATTAGGTAATAGGTATTCTGATACCTTCCTATTAGGTAGGTATTGATGGATACCTTACCACTTACCTACTTACAATTGCAAAACTATATTTTATTGTATTGTTATTCAATGTAGTTCCCAACGGAGGCATTATTATCTGCTAAAACACAAGACTCTAGGCAGGTGCGAGTCGCTATAGCGCTGAGGGTTCCGAACATTATTTTCTTTAGTAAGATAGTGTTATGCGAAATTTAATATTACTGATGCTTACTATTACCTTACTACTTACCTACTTACAATTGCAAAACTATATTTTATTGTATTGTTATTCAATGTAGTTCCCAACGGAGGCATTATTATCTGCTAAAACACAAGACTCTAGACAGGTGCGAGTCGCTATAGCGCTGAGGGTTCCGAACATTATTTTCTTTAGTAAGATAGTGTTATGCGAAATTTAATATTACTGATGCTTACTATTACCTTACTACTTACCTACTTACAATTGCAAAACTATATTTTATTGTATTGTTATTCAATGTAGTTCCCAACGGAGGCATTATTATCTGCTAAAACACAAGACTCTAGACAGGTGCGAGTCGCTATAGCGCTGAGGGTTCCGAACATTATTTTCTTTAGTAAGATAGTGTTATGTGAAATTTAATATTACTGATGCTTACTATAGTACGCGCGTTATCATCTGAGTCTTAGGGCCATAAACCATTTCTCTATATCTATCTCGCTTGCACTTGTGGGTCTTATGGAGCCGTCTAGTGAAGGGAGTAACAATAAAATACATATTATCGATAGGTAACGTTTATTATTGTATCTTGTTCACAAAATTTAAAAATCATTAGTGACTCATCGTTGCACGTGCGCAGGTAGCCGTTTATCAATAACTAGGGTCCGGCGCGCGAAACAAACGATGATTGGTACCTACTATTGGTACTACTATAACTCAATGAAATAAACAATATGTTCATGTCTACATAAGTGTAATTTTGTTTTTAAATAAATAACTACATAGAGTGAGGCTTCCGCACATTGGTTTTTGAAGTAAAATTTAATTTTGCTAAGCAAACATTATGTGAAAATAGAATATTAATGATAATGTACAGGAATATATTTTCATAAATTAAAATATCGTTCAAATTAAGTATATATCTATAATATCTATATATCAATCACAAATTATTTTAATTCATTTAAATCTCTAATTGGCATGTTTCGAACATGCCTGGGATCGCATAGCTCGGGTAACATATATGTTAAATAAAAATCCTTTAATTTCGGTTCCATCAGGTGTTCCCAAAATTGATCATCTTTCTCGATTACCTCAACTTTCATCTGAAATTAAATTGTATTGTATTACTCAATATGTATTGCGGTAGAAATTATATTTGTAATGTCAATATAAAGTCACACACATTTCGCTTATAATATTATAATAATAGTATGCATACTAGTCAGCAAGTGTTTTTATTTTTAAACTTGGTACCTGTTTATCGGATCCAGACCAAACCGCGAAAATACATTTATTTCTTCCAGTTATATGTAACTGTCCTTGGACTTGTATATACCATGGGTGTTTTTTATTGACAAGCCCATTTTTCCCCTTTTTCCAAAAATTTACCTTCCCTTTTTCTATAGCTTCATCTAACGATGTTTTGTAAGCTGTTATGGGGCATTTGATTTCAATGATGGTATCATCTCCTACAAGTCCATCCGGAGTTGCACCTAAGTAAGGCAATTTTTTATCAACAAAGAGACCACATGGCTCTATGTTGATTTTTAGCTGGGAAGCTAGCTGTTCAGTAGCTCGTGCCTCGTTTTCAATACCATGTTTAACAGATAGCACATTGCTTAATTGTTTTGGGTAAATTAAGGTCTTTATTAAATTTGTTACCCTTGTATTCGGACGCCTATTAACCACCTTCGCAAAATTAGACGCTGTTATAAGCTTTCTTCTTAATTCTAGCCACTGGCTAGAATCACGTTGGAGAATTGTCGCTCTTTCTATTTGTTTGCGTTCATCATCTGTACACTGCAAATCTTTCAAAAAATTTGTTTTGCATAATGTGAACTCTAAGCTTGGCATGTCGGGCCTAAGGCAATGTTCACCATAATCTTTATCTTTTTTCCCTGTAGCTAGGAACAGTTTTCTGCCTTTTCTTAAATATTTCGACTTATTTTCTCGTCTTTTCTGTCGTTTCTCCTCTAATTTCTTTACAAGCTTACTAGGACTTCTTCCTGAAACAGCGCGGTGTAAGGTGGATAGAGGGTGCTTTGTGTTAAATGATACAACAGCAGCGTTGCATCTTGATTGGTAGCCCTGACGCATCGAAAAGTTAATGCGCTTTCCGCCAACAAATTTTGCAATGATGCTGTTGAATGATTCAACCTTATTGCTATCACAATTATGCATTAAACTCCGTGTTTTAGCTGCTACAGTGTTCACTATGAACTGTATTCTATGCCATATAGCACACGTCTTTAAAATCAAGGTAACATCTTCGCTATTGTTTTGGGTGGTGCAGTAATATGGCTGACAGTTTTCATGATGTCCGAATGCATGGTTGTAAGAATTATTGATATCTGTATATAGGCTGTTTACTTTGGTGTCAAAGTCTGTGTCCTTACTGCTGTTTTCACTTATGGATGCACAAATGACTTTTCGAATTGCCAAAATTCTTTGTGTTGTGATTTTTTTTCTCAAATTTACAGGATATTTGGTTTCTGTGGTTATACTCTTTAGTTTTTTGCACATGTTTCGGAAAATGTGATTCTTACATTCGACTTTTTCTACGGTGCAATTGCTGTATGGCCGACCTTCCAAAATCTTTTTATAGGTACTCGAGTCACCGTCTGCCACCATACGTTCATAAATGATGTTGTGCATGGGAATAGACTGTTTGAATCCTTCGAGCAATATTTCGGACTCCATACCAGTAGAAGAACCGCTATAATTTCTGAAGCATACATGATCTACTGGGCTGATACTTTTGCTTTCGGCTCGTGCACATATGCAGCAATATTTATTCTTTATTCCGATGAATAAAACCTCGCCAAATCTTTTGCCAATTATAGCGGCAGCTCCAGACAAGGCTGAAAAATTGGTGCTATATGATCGTTTGGACCAGGCACCATCTGCTATAACATCAATGCAAGCTATACCATTTTTAACACGCCCTTCCTCAATAGCTGCATTTCGTTCTCGTGTTGCAGCTGCTTCCATCACACATAGAGCTGTTTTTCGCCAGTCATCATATGTCTCATTTTGGACTTTGCGGTAATGTTTTTCAGAAAAAGATGGACAATCCATTGCCGCACATAATTCACTAAATTGGGAATAGCCAATTCCTGAAGATACAATGCCAGATGCCGCGGCTTTATTCAAATCTAATGCTGTTTGGGGCTCCGAATCCAGATAAAATATCATGTTGCACATGTTGCAAAACAGTTTGTATTTTGAAAGTAATCCTTTTCTTTTTTCCGATATAATTTGAACATTGCTCAATGTACATCCAAACATTTTATTATGACTGCATATTTCTTGAAGCCTTCTATAAAAATATTCGAAGTCAATTATTCTTCGTCCTTCTACTGAATAACGATTTTCTACGTTTTCTGGGTTATTACTAATTTCGTACCTGAAATAAATAGTTTTACATTTGTTAAACAATGGTTGTAAAGTAAATACTGTAATTTATTGAAATATAAATAAATTGTGCAATTACCAATCAGTATTATCACCAGGTTCATCAAGTTGACTACTTTGTGTACACTCCGACTCTGATTCTGGAGAGGTGTGTGTTTGTCTGAAAAAGGAAGAATTTAAAACTAAAACACAATCATATTTATAATCTAGGTAAAAACTCATTTATGTAAGTAGGTGCTGGCAAGAAAATTTTCTGTCTTTAACTGAAAGTAGAATGGCGTGTGTTTTTAAGATAGGAATAGTTCTTGGCTAAATTTATGCAGAACCCTAAAATTCGCAAACTCGTGAAAACGTTAGTAGGTATATTTCAGTAGATATATGAGTATCTACTTACAATTCAACGTTTTGTAATTGACGATTTGTCTTGTCCGGGTTTATGTCATCTGTCAAATCATTCAACGTAAGTTCCATCCTGTAACAGTCGCACGTGCCAAGAATAAAGGTAATATGAAATACCTTAGTAATATGAATGAGTCATAATGAAGAAATAATAAGGACTCCCGTTCAGGGTATAACTCGTAAAAAATTGCATTATTACCCAATTGATAATAATAAAAAAAAATTCACCTTCGTGAACTAAAAGTAGAAAAGCTTGTGTTCGTATCGTAAGGTAGGAATAGTTCTTGGCTAAATTATTACAGAACCCTAAAATTCGTAAACTCGTGAAAATGTTAGGACACTATAAGTAATTAGGTATATTTCAGTAGATATATAAGTATCTACTTACAATTCAACGTTTTGTAATTGATGAAGATATGTCTTGTCCGGGTTTATTTCTTTTGTCAAACTATTCGACATAACTTCCATCCTGTAACAGGCACACGTGTCAAGAAAAATATTCACAGAAAGATTTTATCTGCACTTTTATTTTCTAAAGATAAGGAACCCTAAAAATATCTATAATGCTGTAGATGACATTTTCCACAGAAAAAAAATCATTTGCGCTTTTATATTCTAACGATAAGGGACCCCTAAAACACACCTATAATGCTGTAGATAAAAAAATCCACAGAAAAACTTTTATATTCTAACGATAAGGAACCCTAAAAACACCTATAATGCTGTAGATAAAAAAATCCACAGAAAAACTTTTATATTCTAACGATAAGGAACCCTAAAAACACCGATAATGCTGTAGATAAAAAAAATCACAGAAAAACTTTTATATTCTAACGATAAGGAACCCTAAAAACACCTATAATGCTGTAGATAAAATTTTCCACGGAAAGAAGTGCACTTCTATATTTTAGTAGGTAGGGTCTTACCTAGACTCTGGAGTAATGGTGGTCTCTGTGGTAATCTCATGTTCGTCAAAATGCTGGTTTTGTAATCGACGGCTTCTGAAAATGCAGATATGAGTACCTAGGTAAGTAATTACAAATTCAATAGACTAGATAAACTAGAGTAGAAAAGAAATCGATAGGTTATAAAGAAATAGGTAGATTTATGACGATATTACCACAGATATTACTTACTAGGTTAGGTACCTACTTACTAGGAAGGTAACTAGGCACTAATTTTTTACTTACTTCATCAACGCGTTCATATGTTGGGCATTATTCTTCCGCCACATAATTTTTTTCTTTTTATTCGGCATGTTGAAAGTAAACCGACACAGGTGTCCCGTACGAGAGTCGAAACGGTACTGATAAATGAGAACGCTCGGTGGTTCGTCGCGCGAATTGTAGGTATTTTCTCCTTACAAACATTACAATAGTTATTTAAAAAAAACGAAACATATAAAATGTTCTTTATACTCAGTTTAATTACTTTACCTAATCTCAAGATCTTAACTTATGTATTAATTGAGAAATGAAGGTTTTAGTAAAAATTTAGAGGTAACTTTGCGATTTTTTTCTATCGAGAAAATTTTATGGAATCGTGTTTTCGAAACTTATAATGGATAGAATAAGTCCTGAACTTTAGCATGTATCAATTTCAAAGTTAAATATTTAGTAGTTTGGAAGATATGGATATCCGACGGAGTTGAAAATAAGCAATTTGAGGTAGTATGAACTCTTAAACCTAAAAATAGTTAGAAACGACCGTGTAACGACTGTCGCCGAAACGTGGCGGAAACTCGTATATAGCCTTTTTTCATTCCTGACGAAAATGTTGTTCTAGTATTAAATAGCTATTTACAGGATTGAGATAATATAAAGACACTTTGAAAATAAGGTAGTTTATTAAGAGTAATATAATAATCATTCTGCTACTATCTTATCAATTAAAACCTGGACAATATAACTTAAGGACTGACTGTAACGTTGTTATAATTTTTGAACGAGAACCTTAGGCACATTTTGAAATGAACGTCTAGTACTAAAATAACGTCAAGGTAACACTAATATATTAATATTAATATATTTGTTAAAAAAATCTGGATGAAAACTGTAATTTGACAGCTCGATACACTAGACGTGTTCGGCTAACGTCAAGGGTAATGAAATGTTACACAAATACCGTCAAGGGTGATGAAATGTAATGACAGTTTTTTCCATGGATTATGGATTAGTTTTATATTTGTATGTACGTAGGTACTGATTGATTCATTTAATAAATACTTAAATTTTGGTCATATAACCATGTAAATATTTTATGACATTTTGGTATAAAGATAGATATGGCTTTGGAGAAGATAATAAGCTACTCGAAGTACTCATCTTGCGCAGACGACGCCGCGGGTACCAGCTTGTTATCTATAAATCTCCCATACAACAGCAATTATTTTTTTGCCGCTTTTACGGAAACGTTTGTGCGCCAGTCCGACTAGCACTTGGCCGGTTTTTCAGTATTTGTTGTTATAGCGGCAACATAAATATATCATCTGTGAAACTTGCAACTGTCTATTACGGTTAGCCTGGTAACAGACGGACAGACGGTATCGTGGAACTACCTAGTGTGAGTGCTAGGAGGACCCTGATAGGTATAAAATAAAACTCCGTTGGACTGTATGTTGGTGCGTGGTGTTACGAAGACGGCGTTCAGGTAGAGAATGACTCGTCGCGCAATGCGCGGCCGTTTTTATAACCCACTATCTTTATTCTTATAGTGTGCGAGGGAGACAGCATACAATGCGGGAAAAGGATGGGGTATACATGTATTTTATGTGCGTAGGTAAATTACGCCAGGCTATGTAATAAATGCCTACAGCTTTGTTACATACATTAACATCGGTACATATATAACAACTATACATTAGTATCTTAAGTATATTATAGTCGACAATACATTTATCACTTTCACTTACAAAGGTTGAAAACAAACTATATCCATGCTGAACCCCTCTTATGCGACTAGCTAAGCTATACAATTTTATTTTTGTTACAGTTGAAATAGCCGACAAGTTGAAATCGTCGACAGACGGACTAACAGACAGACAGGCGGACAGCAGAGTCTTATTAATAGGGTCCTGTTTTTACCCTTAAGGTACGGAACCCTAAAAAGCGTTAATGTTTTTGTTAGTAGAATTCAAGCGTGCTTCACCCTAGACCGCATCTTTTCCGAACATCAGGCAGGATGTGGTCAAACGCAAAACTATCATATGTAACTATCATATGTAGGAAAATTTAATTAAATTCATTTTGCATCGTTTCTGAATCTCATAACATGTTTAAGTCACCACATTTTGTGTGACAGTGTGTACGCTACTCTTACATACAGATTATACATTGACATAAAATAGTGTTCACATGTTTTCATGTGGATGTTTAGGCGTTGCAAACTCACGGTAAGGTGCTATAAACAGTCGGATAATCATCATAAATTGATTGGTAAAGCCATACAAAATACTCAATTTTCAATCAGCTTGATACCTACTGACTATTGAAAAATACCAAATGCGAAATACTTTAAATACTAACCTTTACATAACTCAAAATTCATCTGACGTCCTCTCAAGTTTCGCTTCATCGTGTCAGAACTTCAGTATAATTATATCACGATAGTATACATCACAATATTATGCTGCACAACCTTAATCACATCCTTTCGTACAAAGTACAATAGCGTCCGCAAAGTTCACGAGCAGAATTCAAACAATCGCCAAACGCGGCGCGGCAAGTCTCATAGCCTCAATGCACAGCGGCAACATCGCATTTATTCCTAAGGCAACTATACGCACTGTACGAAGTGGCAACGTCGCATTTGGTTTACGCAACATTATCGGCTATATGTACAAAAATATACACTCAAAAAATATACAGCGATGCAGCGACACTAACTAAAAAAATATATATTACATTTGTTATCAGGCATTTAGGTATATGTACCTATTCACTATTTTCTATACTTACGCTGATACTATTTACCACTGTCCCTGAAAATATTACTCTTTCTATCCAAAGGTTGTCTGGAAGGAATCGCGATAAGACTGCCTTTTGTACCACTATGTTTTAACTAAAGAGTTCCTATCTATCTGTGTTTGTTAGTTTAGTTATATATTTTCAATACCTTTTCATCTGTAATTCATTAGTTATTTTTTTCCAGAATGAACCACAATTGCCCAAGTATACAATAAGGCCTCAACCTGGTACTTCACATGGGGTCTTATAGGATATCACAAACACAAGACCTACCAATCAGCCTGGTCCTTCACATGGGGTTTTACAGGAAGTGACCATTGGTGCAAATAGTGAGCCTAATGTTGGGACATATTCAGATGCTCAAGTGCAAACAATAGTTAAACCAACTTCAGAAAAGGAGAAATTTTTGTATGCCAAATGTAGCAAATATATGCGAAAAATTTGCCAACTGCGCAATCGCATTAGACATCTGAAGTCAAAAGATATTTTAAAACGTGTGACAGATGATGTATCCATAAAAAAGTTATCAGAGAAGATATCTCCGACATTTGCGCAACTGTTGCAAGGACAGATACAGAACTTTAAAAAGAAAAGTACTGGTCGAAGGTGGAATAAAAAAGAAAAAAATACTGCTCTAAGAATTTATAAAAGATCACCAACTTGTTACCGTTTGCTGCAAAGGCTTTTTCAGTTACCATCACCCAGTACATTAAAAAGTCTACTCAATAGAGTACCTTTTAATGCTGGAATCAATCAACCAGTTTTTGAAGTCCTTCAAAATTACACAAAGACACAAAAGCCTTCAGACAATGAATACACATTAATGTTTGATGAAATGTCAATAAAAAAACATCTCAATTACAACCCTAAAGAAGATTTCAGGATTTCAGGACCATGCTTCACAGGGAAGATCCCCACTTATTGCAGCATATGCATTGGTGTTTATGGTTGCGGGGATGCGTAAGAAAGTTAAACAGCCAATTGCCCATTACTTTTCAAGTGGGTTTTCTACTGCAGACAGACTGGCTGTGCTAATTATAGAGGTAAGTATTTTTTTTTAAACACCTGCCTTAGAATGTCTTAAAAGGCGACTGAAGTCTCATAGACAGAAAAGTGCGTCTAGTAGGCAGCAGTCAGCGGTGTGGCAAAACCCTATTACCTAAACTAATACTAAAACCAAATTATATTCCTTGTTGTGTCCATTCATATTACAGAAAAACATATGGTATCGATTGACCCTACATGTGTAGGGATGATGATGACAACCTTTATATAATACTAGCTACGCTCTGTCTGCATGGTGATGGATGATGATAATGATGAATCAAAATATATATAGCCTATGTTATTTAGGGATTACATAGTATAATGGAGAAATAATTTTTGAAATTGATATGAGTTGGTTTAGAGTCTATTCATTACAGACATACAAAAATGCAAATATTTCTTCTTGATATTATTATTAGTTTCTAAATTGTACACCGTTATCAATACTTTTGCATAACAGACCCAATGTGAATAGTTATCACATCAGTTAGAATAATTGTTCATTATTTATTATTTCAGGTTCTACAAAAGTGCCATGAGGTGGGAGTAAATATTGCGGCCATTGTGTGCGATATGGATGGCGTAAACAGGCGAGCCCTCACTATCTTGGGTGCATCACTGCAACACCCTTATATACAACACAATGGCAAACAAATCACAGCACTTTTTGATGTACCACATTTATTAAAATGCTTTAGAAACTTGTTTTTAAAATATGATATTGAATGTGCTACAGACATTTTATCAAATGACAATGAAGGAAAAGGTAAAGGGTTCTCATACATACTTTTCACTCTTGTGTGTTCTTATCTTTTGGGTTAACTGTTATGTTTTTTTCTAAAACCCTTAGCAGAATTACGAATCTGGCCCAATGTGAATCAAGTGAAACTCAAACAAACAAACAAAAAAATATGATATTTTTATGAAATTACTGCTTTTATTTTGGTTTGATAACTATTTTTCTACATGATACATATTTCTTTTTACAGGAATTGCTAAATGGTCCCACATAAAGGAATTTTATGAAATTGATAATACCAACCCAAACTTTGTGTATGCACCAGCTTTGAAGAAGGATCACTTAGAGCCCAATTCAAAACAAAAAATGAAGGTTAAATATGCAGCACAAGTTCTTAGCCATTCCGTAGCAGGAGGAATGTTAGCCAAAGTAGCTAAAGGTATGTAAACTAGATAGGTAGGTACTTTCTTTATTGCATGATAGCATGGTGAATGTTTATTTTTAATGTTTTGAAGTGATGAAGTAGAGAAGACCATACCTGATAGGATGCATCATGCCTGTTCATTACAGTTGCAGTATCACCGTTCTGTGCCTCTAAACTGCGCTCATCACTTAGACACATTAGTTCTTAAATCTCATGCACACAGTAATTTGATTTGTAGGATATGTACCTACATCTTTAGGCTGACTAGAGCCTACAGCTGTCATGGCTGTCCCACATCTTGCATGTAATGTATGAACGCTCGTGCAACGTGAGCGTAATTTGCTGCTACAGTAAAAGTTGCTTGAACATCCCTATACATACAGTATATGTATAAATTCTGTCAGGCAACTTGAGAGCTTAGTTCAATGTTAGTAAAATGTCAATGACCCCCAACTACATCAAAATATTAACAGATGTGATAGCAGGATACATCTAGTATATTAACTCAAAAATTTGTAACAATCAAAATAACAAAGTTCATTTGAAGCAAACATTTATTTAATCACCTTACTCTTATTTTCAGGAGACCTTACTGTGGACGCAGCTGTAACAGCAAATGTTATTATAAATATGGATAATCTGTTTGATTGTCTTAACAGCGAATGCTCGGATTTGCGCAGAGGAAAAGCTCATGCAACAAATTTAAAACATTCATCCACATTTAAAATTCTTTGAAAAATTTTTTTTCGTCTATTAAGTATATTGGAAGCCCACGTAAGCCACCATCACAAGAAGGTTGGATATGGACTCTCAATGCCATTGAGAAATTGTGGAGGAGCTTGGTGCAAAAACACCACATCACTAGCCTTGCCACTAGGCGATTACAACAAGACCCTATTGAAAATCTTTTTGGCTGCATTCATGGCAACTGTGGATCCAATTCCAATCCAACATGCAGCCAATTTGTAGCTGGCTTAAAAACTGCCATATTAACAAATATGTCACACATGGGCACTTCAGGAAAATGTGAAACTGATAATAGCGTTATAATTAACAATTTTGAAACACTATTATCCGTTTCACAGTCCACACCACAGCATACATTTGCAAGGACAGAGCTTGAATTTCTGTCCTCTATTGAATTACCTCAAATTGTTGATGCCATACAAGACAACAATGCAGAAATTCAGGCATGTGCATATGTGTGTGGATTCGTAATGAAGAGGATGCCTAATTGTGAGGATTGTAAAAAAGCATTAATATCAACAAGTGTTGAAAACTTTCATTTGTTTGTGGAGTTTAGAGAGTAGGGTGGTTGGACCAATAGATGACTGTTAAGCGGAATTCAAGTGATTTAATTTTTTATCTCAACTCCTATTCAAGGAATATTTTATGTTTTTGGTTGTATACGTAGGTAGATATTTGGTGCATCAACTAGATAAACTGTTTTTACTCTGAACTATTTGTAAATAAGTTAAAATTGCAAAAATATCAAATAAATGACCTAATTGTGACCGGTTTGGAACTAATTCTGACCGAAATCGGCCCTATTTATGACCGACAAAATAAAAGGCGAAATTCTTCATAACAAGAGACTTTATTTGAAAGAAGTGGGGTTCCGTATACCTACATAAATTTGTCTGCATTATAATACTAAGGTCAGGCCTCCGTCACTCCATGTACTTGCGCGCTATAAGTGCCTACCGCCCAGCCGAGCGGTCTCGGTCCGCCGGCGGAATAAATTCAGTGCGGTTTTCGCAAGCGAAGCGCGCGCACGCTGTTCAATTTTAATAGTGCTGTTCGTTCGTACGCGCATTACGATGCCGTGTGGTGCCTTATGTGCTGTAGATGGGTGTAAATCAAGCAAAAGAAGGGATAAACACCTAACATTTTTCCATTTATCTGTCAATGAAGAAAGGTAAGTGATAAGTTATTACTAGTTTTTGTCGTTTACATTTTTTTCCATTCACATACCGTCATTAGAGACATAATTAAAAGACAGTAGGTGTGCGGACACCGGTATCCACTTAGAATTTGACAGTTTAATGGGTATATACTAAGCATTAGCTTGCCTTTCAGACACAGATTTACATAATTTTGTTACATAGAAACGTTATACCACAGAATAATTAATAGTACAAGGTACAGAAGATGCACTCTTCGAAAGAAAACATTCGAATATAAACTGCTAAACTAACAACTGCAATAATGTTCATAAAACATTGCAAAGCACGGACGTGACCTTCAAAAAATGTGCCTACAAGTTTTATGTATTTTTGTGTGAGAGTGTTACACTCGTAAATAAAATAACTTACGGCTTAGTGCTTTATTTGTAGTCGGTTCTCTTTTTTTAAGGCTTTTTTTTCATTTCTAGTAAACATCTCCAAAGATCATCATCAAACTAAGAAGTATTATACTTATACTTAAAACGTTCTCCTAAATGTAACAAATCCTTTTCTGAAAACCGCATCGATATCGGTTTAGCCAAACGCGAGATTATCGCGCACAAACATACATACCTACAAACCATACAAGTCAAACATCTCAGTTTGGCCTGTATGTCTGATCACCTCCTTTTTTTTAAGTTGGTTAAATATTTTATAAATGATAAAATTTTTAACTGCCACATAAAAGTCAGAACATATTCACAGTTCTCAATAACATAGATAAAAAGTTATGTTAATTTAATTTTATCGAAGAGGCAGCCCTGCGATTACTGTGGAATCGCTGCGATTACTGTGGAATCGCGCGGTGCGAAGCAATCACTGCTGTACGCTTGAGCATTTAGGCGCATTTTAGCATACAGTGGTTGTTGACGCGAGGGAGTAGGCAATTATCGTAATAGGTATTGGAAATTTTCTACTGAGTGAAGTATCTGTTCTTATTCAGTAATCTGTGCTAAGGTACTTATCATAATTTTAATTGCTTAATAAACAAATAACAATCAGTCTACACATATAATAATCAGTCTAAACATATAATAATCAGTCTGCACATAATACTTACTTACCTTAATGTAATAGATGAAAAAATAACAATCAGTCTAAAAAAATAACAAAATAATCAGTCCACGAAAACATTCCAACGCCATGATAGGGTACACATTTTAATTTAAAAACATCAAAAAATATCTAATAAACTTAAGTTTTAACCTTTATACCATTAGGTAAGTCATAAATATACTTTTTATCTCCATTGTAACAATTGTGTAATAAGTCTATACCTACAGGATGAGTTTTTTAAGTCTGAAACCGTTACGTACCGAAAAGTTACTTATCGAAAATTAATGTAAGTGGATGACTTTTTGGTAACTGTTACGGCTTCTGACTTCCACTCAGTGGCCCTTAAAAAAAACTCAACCTGTTTATCTATACAAAATAGAGCTAAAGTAGGTAGGTACGTATATTTTGCATCCTATTCCACAAACAGCAAATCTAATGCAATTTTTTCATTGTCCTGGCAATCAAAGTTCAACATTCCTCTTCTGGCAATTTGAGGTTTTGGTAATATATATTTAATGTATTTTATCCCAATCTCACTGACATCTTTTACATCTGGTTCCACGAAATACAATTTGTTATCAAGTTTGCTTGAATTTTTGCGCAGATAATTAACTTTTATTTTGTTGTCTTTATTATTGATCTTCGTAATCACACCCACATAATGCCTTGGTCGCTTATTGGTTTCAAATGTGACATACACATAGTCGCCTACAGTAACGTCACCAAAATTCAAATCCTTCTGATGTATTTCACCTTCAATTTGCTCTGATTTAGTCTTTGTATGTGTCTTTGTTTTTATCTGGACATCGTTTATATTACATGTTTTAGTTTTCTTTTGCAGTTTACTCTTACTTTGTTCTAACTTTATATTCTTCTTCGCTTCTCTTTCTTCTTTTCGTTTTTCTTTAGCTTCTTCTTGTTCCTTCTTTTCACGCTCTTTTTCTTCCATAAATTCTTTATAACGTTTCGATGTTATTGCTAATGGCATTGGCGATTGCCGCTTGTTTCTCTTTATTGTTGAAGCTTTACTGCCGAACTTTGGCATAGTAAGAAAATCATCAATTTTGGTCTTAGTCTTCTTTTTGGTGATAAAAGATTTGTGGCTGTGGGATTTATTGATTCAGGCTGATTTAATTTTTCTGATGATGATGTACTTGGCAGATAATTCAAATATAAAGAGTGTACATCAGAAGTAATTGGTGTATTTTCATTCACACTAACAGATTCAGGGTACCATGGCAATGGTATTGCCAGTGGATATACATCTCCAGTCTTAGTAAGTGAATTGTTGTTGATCAAGGGATCATTGCTTTTCGAAGTTTTTTCAAGGATGCTTTTTTTCGCTACTTGAGATGCAGTTTTTTCAATCTGCACTGCGAAATGAGCTTGGGTTTGGTCTTCCTGCTTTTCTGGACTTGGAAAAGTGCTTTCATTGAAGTCAATGGGGGTTGAAATAACTGGTGGTGATCCCAGCATACTCATGTTATCCATCAAACTGTGCACAACTCCGTCAATCACGAATGTATCTATCATGTCAATATTTAGATCCTCGATCAAAGCTTCTTCTGTAACATGTTGTGCAGGTTGTGTTTTGTCAATGTTTCTCTCAACTGCATCGCCATCGACCTCTAATATTGAGGCTTGTTCGCTCAAAAGTGAACGAGATGTTTGATTACTGTGGTATTCAACTTCTTTGCACTTATTCCAGAGCTTAAACAAGCCATGTTCATGGTTTTGTTTTTTTTCCTAGCTTCAGCAAAATCTTCTTTCAACTCTGGTCCAATTTCGTTTTCCAGTACTTTTATGGTGGAGAAATAGTCATCAATATTGACAACATGAGTTATCTTCTGGTTCCGGATTTCTTTCAACCTATTCGACATGCATTTTGTGTAATCAACTGCGTTTTTGTCAAACGGAAAGAGTCCACATCTGCGAAAACCATTCTTGATGATAGTCGGATTAACCGATTTCTCAAACGATTTTGCGAAAAGAGCCGGGAACGCGGCTTTTGTCGAGCTCTTTTGGGTTTCATGCTTATACTTACGAACATCTTCTCGCCATTGTACTTTCACTGCTTTGAAGATCGATACATCGCATGGTTGTATCAAGTGTGTAGCATTTGGGTGTAGGCAATACAGAATTATTTTATTTTCTGCGCAAAACTCGTGCAGTGACAAGCCAACGTGTAATTTATGACCATCCATAAAAACGATTACCGGTAATTTAATTTTGTTTTCGACTAGCCATCGGTGGAATACATTTTTCATATATTCTTCGAAAGTAGCTGCCACCATCCAGCCTGAATCACTTCGCCCAATAGCCCAGTGTTCTGGAACTTTGTTAGTAAGGTCCTTTGAAAACCTTTTTCCCGGAAAAACTATGAAAGGTGGAGTAGTAGTTCCATCTGCTGAGAAGTTGCACAGTACAGTGACAGACTCTTTTTCTTTTCCTGAAGCAACCTCAAAAGTGTTACGGTAATTCTTTAAAGCTAGAACTTTTACAGTTTTTGGGCAAAGTTGCACACCTGTTTCATCAAGATTGAACACTCTTGTAGGATCGTTTAAGATTTCTAGTTGATTTTCAGACTCAAGATGCTGATGGACTTCATCAAACCAATTTTTGAGAGAATCTTCAGTCACTGCAGCTCGTGCTCTTGAAATGACTTCTGCTGTCCGTTTAGTTATTTGCGGATGCCTTTTAAGTAACAATTTCATCCATTTATCTCCAGGAAAACCAACTGGAACTATTTTTTCTCGCGCAGTAGTAGCCAAAAATTACTGTACCATAGTTTTTACATCATTCGGATGCAATGGATACCCTAGACTAGATTTATGTAAGATCCATTGTTCTAGTTTTTGCTCCTCGTCATTGGTTAAAAAGGTTTTTGGTCCCTTTTTCGCAACTACTGGTACTTTGCCATTTACTTTATTGTATAATGTTCCTTTGGGTATCCGATATATTATACAAGCCTTGTTTAAGGATATTTGTTTTTGTTTAACAAGTTTTACCGCGCGCTCCAACTGATTTTGAGTATAATTTTTTGTATCATTCGCTGACGCAGTGCTCTCGCTGACATCTGAAACAAATAACATAGGTACTGCCTACATAATTCTTAATCGAATCAAGTCTACTTAGATGAGAAGATCGATAATCAATCTGTATATATAATAAAACTGTAACTGATCCCTGTCTGTACATGGCAAATATATTTAAAAATTCATAATGCCTTTATATACGCAAGAGAACCCAAATCAATGTTTTTTAATTTTGTCTGTATGTCTGTATGTTTGTGCACGCTAATCTCCGAAATGGCTGAACCGATTTGGATGCGGTTTTCAGTAATGTAAATGTAGCCGTAGGCTTCACTTAACATATAGCTTTTATTTTATTCAAATCGGTTCATAAATAAAAAAGTTATCATCGCAGCTCGACCCACCAGTATAAGAATATCATTACGCTATCGCGAGTAAAATCGCGGGGCACAGCTAGTCAATAAATAAATGTACTATCACTATGTGCCCTAAGTTGTTAGAACACTTTCTAAATTGATAATTATTAAAATCAACTTCATACATTCAGTAAAGGTTACACGTTCAGACGTGCTTTCCTTGCGTATAGTCTGAATGTACAACGTTTACTAAATTCTGAAGTTAAATTTATAAATTTTCAATTTTGAAAGTGTTCTTATTTAAAGTGTTTTTATTTTTCATCAAGAAAAGGTCACATTATTTAAAAAATATACCTGGAATAGCTAACAGAAAATTGTATTTTTTTAATGCAGAACCTTTGACATCTGGTAGCAATTTCAAAATGGGTGGTTTTGGGGGGCAGAGGGGGGGGGGGCAAAATATTTACTGTGTTCAAAATCACTTGTCCCCCTCCATACATCCCCTATCAAAAAATTCATCAAATCCGGAAGAGCAATTCTCAAAAATTCGAAATTTTCCCTAGATCACCCAAAGCTGTTCTACCTACTCAGAGTTTAAAAAAAGTTTAAATTATGTATACAAAAGAAATGGTCGTCTTTGTAGAACACTGCGCTACCCTGATAAATGAATTTCTCAGAGAAAAAGCTCACACGACTTACTTAAAAAAAAACATATCTGAGCACATAATGTCAAATGTGAATTTCTATTTCCTAAACATTTGTATGGAGCACAGGAACTCAAATGTATTCACCATAATTAGTAGTGTTTTTACTATATGTATAAGAAGATACTGTGTTCTAAAAAACAGTGTTTGCTGGCGAAGCATCTGCAGCTGCACATGTGTTCATATAAACTATGCTTTGCTATAATGCTTGTGTTAATATTTTAAGTCTGCTGCAACCAGGCATTAATAGATTCATGTGTGCAGTGATTTCGTCTGCCCCCTATATTGTGACATTAAAACTTGTTAAGCCTGCAGTTGCAGTATAGTTGTCAGTTTGTGATTTTAATATAGGCCTGTTTCATAAAAAAGGTAACAATGTAAATAATGTCTCATGTATGTCTACCAAGTTTATATGATGTTATTATCAATGATAATTTTACATATTATATGCTACCATAGACCATATTGGTATATTATATGACACAAGTGAGCTAAGTTGATTGTACCTAAGGCAGTAGTTAAGCCGTCAAGCAAATAACCAATTTCATAAATTATAGCGTACATAATCTATATTTTTTAACGTGAAACAGTGTGATTTGTATTAAAATATTATGTAATATCCATGATACAATAATCATTATGCAATTAGTAATGTTTAGTTGCCAATTTTGTTGTATATGTAATAGGCCTGTTTTTATACAAGGTGACAATGTAAATAATATCTCGTATTTGTGTACCATGTTTATATGACGTAATAATTAATGATAATACTACATATTACATGCTACTACATAGTACAGCGCTAAGTTGGTTGTTGCACCCCAGGCATCAGTCAAACCTTCAAGCTAACAACTAATTTCATATCCAGTAACAACACGTCATTTGTATTAAAATATTGTGTGATACACCTACATGATACAATAAACATTATGCAATTTTAATGTACTTTTATTTGATTAGAGTACATAGTGGAAGCAGATTTTTTTATTCTTGTAAGTAGGTATTTTCTCTTATAAGAAATTTCAGTCGGCTATGATTCGAAATTACTACTTAAGAGTTTCGTTTTTTAATTACAAGGATTGTTTCTTGTAATAAATTTAGATTTTTAATAGCTGGTTGAAATTTCTTATAAGAGAAAATCTACGAAGAAATAATAGTCAGGAACTGTAACTGCGTTAAAAAAATGACCCAACAAAAGTCGTGTTCAAGTAGGCGGGGCTTAAAAGTCGTGTTCAGTACGTCATCAGTCGGACATTTTACTTTCAAGCGAGCACACGTCAAATCTTCGCGTACATTTTCATTTTTATCAATGTGAACTTCAGTTGTGGATCATCATGCCAGCATTCGTTGTGAAGTGGTGCAGAAACAATACACGATTTAAATGTCCAAGGATCACTTTTACTAGTAAATAATAGCAAAATTATAATTATTCAAAGATGTTCAAATACGTTAACAAATCGAGATGGTCAATACTATGCAAAATAAAGTCAGTAAATTTTTATTTAATTTAGGATGTATATTTTTCTTCAGGACTAAATATTGAAATGTATGTAATGTTCAATGGTTTTGCTTGTTATGTTTTATTCTCGCTTGCTTGCCGATTCAATGCGGCAAAATAAGTGCCTAGCTGCACTTAAGCTAGAAAAACAAGAGTATGACTGCCTGTGAAAATCAGCATAATTATACTACGTTAATTTTGACTGAAAACAATAAAATTATAGATAATACAAAAATTATGGACCATGTTACACACAACTGCAGTACCTACCTACCAGTTGGTACAGTAAGTACCTACTGGTTTTTTTTTAAATTATGTTATACAAATATCATATTGATCTTTTTATGCTGATGAATCTACTTTAGTTTTTATGTCACAAATAGACGTAGGTCAAAAAGGTGAAATAAAATATCACGCAGGACACATTTTATTTTTAATATCGACATTTATTAACATAAAATGATAATTATTAATCAAGTACATGTTATCTACAAGAGCATAGACTAGAAAAAAGTAAGATTTAACTCATGTACCTACCAAAAAGAGATGAGAATAGCAAATAAAACAACCATCAAATAGTTCCTGCTACCAATTTCTGGATCCAGCATCAGGTCCTAGTCACCAGCTAGAAAAAAGGTATCGCGAAGACGATTCATACGATCCTAAACACGGTGTGTCTACTATTAACCATCACAAAGGTAGTTCCTGCTACCAGTTTCCTGCTCCAGCATGGATTCCTGGATACCAAGTATAAGCATAAGAAATTTGGTTAATAGCAAAATACTAGCCCCTCAAGGGTCGATGTCATTATAACAATGAAATTTCTATTGTTGATGCACTAGATGTAATATAAAATTATTTGTTAGAATCCCACTTAGAAATGTTACCTCAATAAGTATCAGGAAGTTTTGAGCGCACTAATATTTAGTTGTGTAAGCATGGGCGTCAGAGCGATACGTCTTCTGACCTCTCTCTAAGAGGCCTCAGCCGCGTCTGACGATTCGTGACTGGCGCGACCGGATTTATGATTAATTTTAAAAACGTGTGTGTGTAGAAACCGCTCGGCAATAACAAACTAATAAACAATTTCTAAAGATAGTCTATGGAACTTGACCTTGTTAATCAAATAATGTTCTATTACATCAGGTAAGAATAATTGACATAATCGCGATGATAAATCAATCATTATTATGTGACCCTTCAAATTCTCAGCAAAAACGCGTATTGGCGCTTCCAAAGCTTTTACGCTCTAAAGAGATACTACAGACAATGAACAATAAACGATTGCCAACAGTTGGTATGTAATATAGGTAACTATATAGCATTAAAAAAACAGTTCATTGTTTGGTCAAATTAAAGCACGTTTAATTTTTCAAGCTAATGAAATTTCACCCTCTGCAAATTTTAAAGTGGTTTAGCTGAGTTGCTAATTAATTTGTCAGTAATATCAACACAGTGCTTTTCTAAAGTAATTCTATAAATTGATTGAATGACTTTTTTTTATGGTAAAATGTATAAGCCTAAAATGTTTCATAATCTTTCTTTACTACATTGCGAAGAATCTCTTCTAATGTCTTCTAGCCAAAAATTTATAAATTAATCATATTTCGCGAGACATACGAGATTAACGATTGATTTATTATTGAGTTGGTCCAGTCCACTTGTTGCATAACATCGTCCACGCCGCTATGACTCTGCTGTCATTGTAGACGTTGCAGCACGCGCGTAAACCAATCCCTGCTTTCCTTCTGAATTTAAACCAATCACCGAACATGTCTATTTGTAACCTCGGAAGTAATTTGTATTTGGAATCATACGTTGTTTTGATTTGAAGGGGCGCTTTTTGTGTGGAATTTGTTCTGAATTATGCTTCCTGACTATTATTTCTTCGTAGGAGAAAATACCTACTTCAGAACAAACTTAATTTAGAATGTATGGCTATATTTGAATTTACCGCCACTAACAATATTTCAGTGGTCTGAAACTAGGTGGCGCTAGCGGGATCCGTTTTGTTTTTAATCTATGCAGTTGGCTTTCTTCTCCATTAGGAGTAAATTTGTTCTATGGTTTGTGCCCACTGGTTTTGTTCATAGACTAAAATATATACAAAGAAATAGACTGGTATCTTTAACCTTTTTTGTGTTATATCGACTAGCTTGCCTAAGGAGCCCTGTGGCGCCCTCGTGATTGCTCCTGAGTGTTACGACCTGCGCCCGCGTCAAAAGTTTGCGCCGAGTTGGGAATAAATGGCTCTTGTGCCATACCTATAGCGAGTTAAGAGACGAAATTTTTGTCAGAGATAGTTGAATAACCAAGAAATCTGATACATAAACATTCATGTCAAATGTATTAGTAAAATGTTATGTTACACGAGGACAAACTTGACGTAGCCGAAAAAATCAGAATTGATGTGGAAAAAAATTGTAATTTAAAAATTTTACATAAATACCTATAGGTTTTTTGCGGTAATTAAATAGTAAAAACACATATCTATCTAATTACATTCAAATATTTGAATTCGTAGAAGAAATAATATCATAAAAAAAACTTGCAATCTGACCACAAAAATTAAGTTTTATCAATAAATAATGCTTCCCAAGACAGGATTTTGATTTGATATTTATAAATATTTTGAATGTCTAGAACAGAAATATTATTTTTACCTAGTAACATATGCTTAGGTTATTAATAATTACATAAAAAATAAGAGCTACTTTGAAATTTCGGCCAATAATGATTTTTTTTTCAACTTGGGGGCCCATTTTCTAGACTTAGACATGGTGATTTCCAAAAATTTTTTTTTGTATGAAATATAAATTTTGTTGTTGGTTTTTTTATTTTATTGGAATTCTTATTAGAAATCCTACAAACCAAACTAGGTTTCAAAGAATAATTATATATCAGAAATATTTAAAAAAAATTACAAGTTTTGAATTTTTAGTACAAGCGAATTTAACTGTCACGTGACTTCGATTTTTTATCGATCCTGACATGATATGGCGTATTTATCATATTCTGAGTGGGTGTAATTACTTGACAACATTATTTCTGTGATATTTTACAATGTAAAAGTATAATCTATTCAAAATAAAGCAAATTATAACCAATCATAACAATGAGAAATTAGCTTACCGAGTGTTGTCGGTTCGTGACAAATTTATATCGTAAAATTTTGATGTCAGAACTTAAATCACATATTTACAGTATTCCTTACACATTCACGATCATATTCATGTTTAATTTGTATCAAAATCATGAGTTTAACCCGATTAAATCACTAAAAACTATAGCACAAAACATAACCTCGCCGCCAAACACAGATGAAAATATAAACATTGATTATATTTTTTTTTAAAGTTCACAGATAGAACATGTCCGTGTGTAGTGTTGCCATAGAAAGAAAATATATTACGCTAAAGAATTAAACTCTATGGTTAAACATTGGGATGACTTTAAAAAATAAACAAAAGAAAAACGCGCGTGACACTTACTTGCAACAATTGTTGCGCCGACACTTTGGACCTCAAAAATCCTTGCAGTTTTGTTGCGCGGGCAAACTAGTCTAGTAACTATTAACACAAAAAAGGTTAAAGATACCAGTCTATTTCTTTGTATATATTTTAGTCTATGAACAAAACCAGTGGGCACAAACCATAGAACAAATTTACTCCTAATGGAGAAGAAAGCCAACTGCATAGATTAAAAACAAAACGGATCCCGCTAGCGCCACCTAGTTTCAGACCACTGAAATATCGTTAGTGGCGGTAAATTCAAATATAGCCATACATTCTAAATTAAGTTTGTTCTGAAGTAGGTATTTTCTCCTACGAAGAAATAATAGTCAGGAAGCATAATTCAGAACAAATTCCACACAAAAAGCGCCCCTTCAAATCAAAACAACGTATGATTCCAAATACAAATTACTTCCGAGGTTACAAATAGACATGTTCGGTGATTGGTTTAAATTCAGAAGGAAAGCAGGGATTGGTTTACGCGCGTGCTGCAACGTCAACAATGACAGCAGAGTCATAGCGGCGTAAAGGTAGGTAACGCCGATCCTCTGAATCCGATCCGAACTGATTCACTGTCGGTCCACCCGCTCTCCTCGTTAAGTCGACGCTTGAGTCGCTTCACAGCAACAACCTCAGTCTCCACACACGATATAACTTGCAGCAAGTCTTGTTCGGATAGGTCGAGCTCAATGTTTTTTATTACGCCATACGATAAACCCACTTCCCACGGTCGGTGGAATCTCCAACCCAGTCCCAGAAGATGTTCACTGTTAGTAAGTTTTTTGGCGCTTTTCTCACAGTTGAGCTCGATAATAATTTTGTAGGGGTTAATATATTTAACTTTTAATATGTTGTTTATATTTTGAGATTTAAACCACTTTACGAGGGCAAATTGTTTAGGGAACGGGTCCTTAGCTGTTATATTAATCTCCACAATTTTTTGGCTCGCTTTCAATATTTCTTTTATATTTCTTACCTCGATCCACGTCTCTTCTTCATCTTCTTCTTTTAACCTTTTTGTACTCTTGCTATTGATTTCGTTTGTTACTACTTCATTCATCTCCACCTCCTCAGTCGGTCTCACCTCAAACAGTTGCGTAACTCCGTCATACATAGTGGTGTTTTCAATATTCACTATTTCATAAGTCACTCCTTCACTTAAAACTAACTCTTCCGCCATACTCGTTATAGATCAAATTCGTTCGCCCAGCCCGCCGGCGGGGCCAGGCCTGCGTAGGCAACACGTTCCGAGAACTGATAAGCTTGTATGCACCCAGCGAACGTGCGGTGCACGTCTGAGCACTGCGAATGCGCCGCGTGGACTCCAATTTCAAATCTTGAAACAATAATTAAGAAAACTAACAAATCCAAATGTAACTTTCTATTTATAAGTCTAGTCCCTTATCACAGTCAAGATCTTAGAAACAATTAAATCAGTCTTTAAGTATCATATAATGTCACAATAGAAGGCATTGTACCTACGTAGCTAAAATTAAATACAAAACTTAAAGCGCTTCTCAAACTTACAAATCAAAAGTATTATTGCTCTTAAATTATCAGAATCTCCGTTAGTCGATTACTTAGAATAAATCAGTCTCGTAGTTTACATCCATGGCAAATATTTTGCCATCTCTTCAACTTTAAATGAGCCTCTGGTATTTATTGGCACAGGTGCTTTTATTACCTCTACAATGCTGTGACGGTCATACCAAATGGCATCAATTTTGTCAGGCCATTTGAAGGTGTTTGCTGAGGATAACACCATAGTGCTAACCTCAGCAGTACATCCATCAATGTTTTTTATTTGCCCTGGGAAGTATTCACCCTCATACTTTACAATGACGTGTTTACCTACATCCAATGTCTCTTCAATTGTTTTACCCCTTTGGGCATATTCATTCAGTGATAATTCGTCTTCTGAATCGGATTCCACGAAAACTCTTTTTTTAATTCGCTTCCTTTTAGGCTGCTCAGTTTTTTCTTTATCTTTCAACATTTTCTTCTCGGCACGAGCCAAACTTTTCATTTCTTTTTCTTTTTTTTTTTTTTCTCATCCCAGTACTTTACCCACTGGGCCGAACCAATAGCATCGGGTTAACGCTGCTTCGGTGGTTTTTTTTTTTTACCATTATTTTTATTGGAGAATCAGTAGGCCACAGAATGGCATTAGAAAATGCTGGGCTAATTGGCATTTTCGATGGTCCAGGCTTAGGATCTTTTTGGTTTAGGTTACATATGGCTTTATGTGGTGTTTTTTCAGGATTTTTCTGTGGGGACTTGTGGTTTGATGGTCCTGGTCCAAAATCTGTTGTAGTTAATTCCTCTAGTGAAGTTGGTGAAATTGAAATTGGTGTCTGTGGTGCGATTAGGGTACAAATGGTTTTTTTGTGGTGTTATTTTAGGAGTTTTCTGCGGGAATATGTTAACTTGTTTTTCTGTAGTCTGGTTGTTTGATGGTCTTGATCCAAAATCTGTTAAAGATAATCCGTTTAGTATATTTGGAGATAGCGATATTGGTGTCTGTGGTTCCCTTGGAGTTACATGATTGCTGAAAAGCTCTATTTCAGGGCTGATCTCTTATACGGTATTTCCAACGTTATTTCTTATTTTTCGCCAAACGTAGAAAAGTTCTTTTGCTGATTCTTCTCCAGTTTTCATTCAATTTTTCAGTGGTCTAAAAACAGACACATCCGCTGGTTGTATAATGTGAGTAGCATCGATGCAAGCGGATGTAATGCATACAAGATTATTTGATTGTCATTACAAAGCTTACTGACTTCATAAGTTATATGCGACTTGTGCCCATCTATTAAGAAGAGAACTGGAAATTTGACATTAGATTCCCGTAATGCTGGTAGTAATGTATTGGCAATGTAGCAGTAAAATACTCTGGATGTCATCCATCCTTTTGGAGATTTTCCGCTGGCCCAGTCTTCTGGTATGTTTCGCGCTATTTCAAAAGGAATCCTTTCGTAAGGATAAATGATAAGAACAGGCAAGACTTTTCCCGATGCCGAGAAAGTTCCTAAAACAGTAATGCTTTCTTTTTCTTTATCTTGTATTTGATAAAAATTTGCCATTCCTTTTGGACACAGCACTAAACCTGACGAAGGACAAATATTAAATCCAGATTTATCAGCGTTTATGATTCTATCTGGGTCGTCAAGTATATCTTCAGCATTTTCTGTTCTTAGGAATTCATTTAGACTAGAATGCCATTTCCGAAGACTTTCTTCCGTTACCCTACTCCGTGCCGAGTTTATACTTTCAGCATGACGCTGTACTACATCTGGGTGTCTTTTTAGAAAGCCATTAAACCACTTTCGTCCAGGAATCCCTTTTTTAAAAGGATTTTTTTGCCGTCCTCTTGTATAATTTGGCTAACTGTTTCCAATAATCGCTCTTTTGCATTAGCATTTATCCACTTAACTAATAGTAACTCTTCATGTGGAGTCAATATAGTTGGTGGTCCCATTTTTCGCTGTATGGGATATCTCATTTTTAGTTTGTTGATAACAGTTGCGTAAGGGATATCGTATTTTCTACATGTTGACCTTATTTTACCGCCGTCACTTATTTCATCCAGACACTTTATAAGATCTTCCTCGCTATATTAAAAAAATGTCTTTTTGGGGGGCATTTTACATCTAAAACAATAAAAAATTAGGTTTAAATCTTATCTGATCATCCATAGGTACACTTTTTTACCACAGTGTACCAATAGTTGACCAAGTGGTCAACTACCGGGTCAAACCATACTAAACGTTTTGCTGACAGGCATAATGACCTACATATTGAAACAAAAACATATCTATGAAAAAAAAAACGAAAAAGAAAGAAAAAACCATAGACACCAATTACTAACCAGGTGGTCAACAACAGAAACCCAGTACAAGGCGTGTTCCGGTAGTTAACCACATTTGAAATTACTGGTTATTATCACTTTTTTATAAAATACTATATCCATAGCACTTAAACAAATATTATATTTTCAATTAAATACAACTTTGAAATAGTATTTACGAAATAATAGACGATTTTAAAAGATTTAACTTACCACGTCGACTTGCACTTCTAACAGTTATGGCGGCCGGAAGGCAAATGAACGAGACACTGTTCTTAAAATAGAGCAAGGCAGCAATAATTTTCTTACACTCGCAAAAATTAGGCTTGAAAGGTTACTAACAGTCTAGGCAACATAACAAAACAATTAAATACTAAGATAACGCCTACCATTTCTTATTTTACGTTTTTTAATAAGCTATTGGTCAACCACTGGTACCCGGTTTGCGAATGGCACACCCACCCTACGATATCCTATAAATCTAAATAGTCACTGTGTTTGCATGCTACTAAATAGAGGCAGAATACCTGGTATCGCAACGGTGCTCCCCACATAGTATGAGAGAGATGGAATCATGTTATTACATGGGATCATGTGTAGAGATATACTGTAAACGCCGTTGAATATGTTCTTATTATATGTATTACAAATGTGTCTGAAAATCTTGATGTTAATGTTATATTCTGATTGCATAGTTGTTTCAAAAGCTTTAATTTTTATTCTAGAAGGAACTACAATTTGGTTTTATGGCCTTAAGCGTTTTAAATGTATAATCAATAAATTTGTAATAAATAATTGTTGTCCAATTTATTGTCCTTTTCTTTAATGGTCGTTATTATAATGCAGTAAAATAGAAAATATCTTTTATTAACTGTGTTTTGACAGAACTCTCTTTTCACGATTAAAGTAATTTTTCGTGTACATGTCAATGTAAAGTACGAGTACAATAACACCTTGACCACTAATTCCAGGAAATCGATTGTTCCATGAGCAGTTCATTTCCTGTATCCGAATTCGAATAGTTAAATTGGATGATTAACAATAACAACGTATTCCAGCAAATATACCATTTTATTGTTACCTATCTCAAAACACAGCCTAATGTGTATAAGTGTATAATTATATAGTAGCGATACGTGAACCTAAAATATATATGTAGAGAAACTGAGTCCACGTATGCAATTTATGCAACGCATTACATCTAGACTTGAATTTCTATGAAAACAGTAAAGCAACGTTGCGTATATTAAGTATGTCTCTGATTAAACGGTTTTCATACAAATTCCAGAGTCTAGATGTAACAATGTGTTGCATACGTGGGCTCAGTTAGTCTTTCTATTGCCGTGGTCCGTTTTGCGAAAATTTTGCTCACAGTGCTATCGTCTACCAAAGCTGGTCCGAGACAAATATCGCGATTTTGACAGCTCGTGGCACTGTAAGCGTGTTGTTAATTCGGACCAGAGTTGTAGCAATAACGAACCATTTGCGCGCGAAAAACAAATTCATAAAAATATCGTGCATAGTGTGAAGGTTAACTATGTGGTGTGTGGATTTAAAAGAAATAATGGAATGGATGGACCGACTTTTACAACTTTTACATCAAAAAGAAGGGACACCAGTAAAGACATTGTAGAAATAAACAAACACCTGTCACTTTTGACAGAACGCTCACGACGATTATGGTGTAGAGCATGGTTCATGTAATCGTCAATATGGCGGCAGTTAAGACGTCATCGATGACGTAGCGTGGGCCATCGTAATCACGCTCACGATGAAAGGGACCGACTTTTATAGCGCTAATATCGATTATGGCCAATTGGGACCGCAGTGTATATTATGCTATATACCTACATATATATACATACATCTACAGCGCCATCTATACTTGGTGATATTGGCTTTATTACTACTACTACTACTACTACATTTAAAGCCAATATCACCAAGTATAGATGGCGCTGTAGATGTATGTATATATATGTAAGAAAGTCTTCGGAAATGGCATTCTAGTCTAAATGAATTCCTAAGAACAGAAAATGCTGAAGATATACTTGACGACCCAGATAGAATCATAAACGCTGATAAATCTGGATTTAATATTTGTCCTTCGTCAGGTTTAGTGCTGTGTCCAAAAGGAATGGCAAATTTTTATCAAATACAAGATAAAGAAAAAGAAAGCATTACTGTTTTAGGAACTTTCTCGGCATCGGGAAAAGTCTTGCCTGTTCTTATCATTTATCCTTACGAAAGGATTCCTTTTGAAATAGCGCGAAACATACCAGAAGACTGGGCCAGCGGAAAATCTCCAAAAGGATGGATGACATCCAGAGTATTTTACTGCTACATTGCCAATACATTACTACCAGCATTACGGGAATCTAATGTCAAATTTCCAGTTCTCTTCTTAATAGATGGGCACAAGTCGCATATAACTTATGAAGTCAGTAAGCTTTGTAATGACAATCAAATAATCTTGTATGCATTACATCCGCTTGCATCGATGCTACTCACATTATACAACCAGCGGATGTGTCTGTTTTTAGACCACTGAAAAATTGAATGAAAACTGGAGAAGAATCAGCAAAAGAACTTTTCTACGTTTGGCGAAAAATAAGAAATAACGTTGGAAACACCGTATAAGAGATCAGCCCTGAAATAGAGCTTTTCAGCAATCATGTAACTCCAAGGGAACCACAGACACCAATATCGCTATCTCCAAATATACTAAACGGATTATCTTTAACAGATTTTGGATCAAGACCATCAAACAACCAGACTACAGAAAAACAAGTTAACATATTCCCGCAGAAAACTCCTAAAATAACACCACAAAAAAACCATTTGTACCCTAATCGCACCACAGACACCAATTTCAATTTCACCAACTTCACTAGAGGAATTAACTACAACAGATTTTGGACCAGGACCATCAAACCACAAGTCCCCACAGAAAAATCCTGAAAAAACACCACATAAAGCCATATGTAACCTAAACCAAAAAGATCCTAAGCCTGGACCATCGAAAATGCCAATTAGCCCAGCATTTTCTAATGCCATTCTGTGGCCTACTGATTCTCCAATAAAAATAATGGTAAAAAAAAAAAAACCACCGAAGCAGCGTTTACCCGATGCTATTGGTTCGGCCCAGTGGGTAAAGTACTGGGATGAGAAAAAAAAAAAGAAAAAGAAATGAAAAGTTTGGCTCGTGCCGAGAAGAAAATGTTGAAAGATAAAGAAAAAACTGAGCAGCCTAAAAGGAAGCGAATTAAAAAAAGAGTTTTCGTGGAATCCGATTCAGAAGACGAATTATCACTGAATGAATATGCCCAAAGGGGTAAAACAATTGAAGAGACATTGGATGTAGGTAAACACGTCATTGTAAAGTATGAGGGTGAATACTTCCCAGGGCAAATAAAAAACATTGATGGATGTACTGCTGAGGTTAGCACTATGGTGTTATCCTCAGCAAACACCTTCAAATGGCCTGACAAAATTGATGCCATTTGGTATGACCGTCACAGCATTGTAGAGGTAATAAAAGCACCTGTGCCAATAAATACCAGAGGCTCATTTAAAGTTGAAGAGATGGCAAAATATTTGCCATGGATGTAAACTACGAGACTGATTTATTCTAAGTAATCGACTAACGGAGATTCTGATAATTTAAGAGCAATAATACTTTTGATTTGTAAGTTTGAGAAGCGCTTTAAGTTTTGTATTTAATTTTAGCTACGTAGGTACAATGCCTTCTATTGTGACATTATATGATACTTAAAGACTGATTTAATTGTTTCTAAGATCTTGACTGTGATAAGGGACTAGACTTATAAATAGAAAGTTACATTTGGATTTGTTAGTTTTCTTAATTATTGTTTCAAGATTTGAAATTGGAGTCCACGCGGCGCATTCGCAGTGCTCAGACGTGCACCGCACGTTCGCTGGGTGCATACAAGCTTATCAGTTCTCGGAACGTGTTGCCTACGCAGGCCTGGCCCCGCCGGCGGGCTGGGCGAACGAATTTGATCTATAACGAGTATGGCGGAAGAGTTAGTTTTAAGTGAAGGAGTGACTTATGAAATAGTGAATATTGAAAACACCACTATGTATGACGGAGTTACGCAACTGTTTGAGGTGAGACCGACTGAGGAGGTGGAGATGAATGAAGTAGTAACAAACGAAATCAATAGCAAGAGTACAAAAAGGTTAAGAGAAGAAGATGAAGAAGAGACGTGGATCGAGGTAAGAAATATAAAAGAAATATTGAAAGCGAGCCAAAAAATTGTGGAGATTAATATAACAGCTAAGGACCCGTTCCCTAAACAATTTGCCCTCGTAAAGTGGTTTAAATCTCAAAATATAAACAACATATTAAAAGTTAAATATATTAACCCCTACAAAATTATTATCGAGCTCAACTGTGAGAAAAGCGCCAAAAAACTTACTAACAGTGAACATCTTCTGGGACTGGGTTGGAGATTCCACCGACCGTGGGAAGTGGGTTTATCGTATGGCGTAATAAAAAACATTGAGCTCGACCTATCCGAACAAGACTTGCTGCAAGTTATATCGTGTGTGGAGACTGAGGTTGTTGCTGTGAAGCGACTCAAGCGTCGACTTAACGAGGAGAGCGGGTGGACCGACAGTGAATCAGTTCGGATCGGATTCAGAGGATCGGCGTTACCTACCTTTATAAATATATTTGACATGAGAGTTCGGGTAGAACCGCATCTGTTTCCAGTAACACAATGCTCAAGATGCTGGAGATTTGGACACTCGCTTAAAATGTGCCCCTCTAAAAGAGTATACTGTTCTAAGTGTGGAGGGAAGCACGATAACTGTGAAGCTAAAACCTACAAATGTATTAATTGTGCCGACGAACACATGGCTTTGAACAGAAGTTGCCCAGTTTTTATGAAGGAAAAAATAATTCGACAGATAATGTCAGATTATAACGTATCGTACAGAAAAGCAATGACCATGTATGCCCCACCACAAACCCCTGTGTGTGAGCCTACCCCCGCTACTACTGCTGCTCCAGCACCCCAGCCGACTTTGACGTCTGCGCCTAGTATTCAAGAAAATAGATATTTCGATTTAACAATACCGGTTGAAGAGACTAAGACGTCGCTCACGTCGCGGCGAATGTAACCTGTACTAAGAATAACGACACTAATATTGACTGTACAAAAACTAAGCTACCTACCTCAAAAAGCGAACTTAAAAAAAAGTAAAAAGAAGAAAAATCAGCAATCTGTTATAGGAGTTAACATCGAGATTGATATGGAACAATCAACAGAATCCGAGTCAGTCGATGGATATGCCGCTGAAGGCATAGGCAGAAAAAAACATAAAAGCTCTCGAGCTGAATTATCATTTTATGAATTATTAAATAAACTTAAATTTATAATTTTCCAAAGTAACGGGTCGCTGAATAGTAGAATTGAGAATATTACGCATCTAGTTATAGAGTGGGCAATCACTTGGCTATTTAAAAATATACCAAGTTTGCCTTTTTTAAGTTTACTTAATAATTATGGGTAGTACAAATTTAAGTGTCCTGCAGTGGAACTCACAAAGTATAAAGCCTAAATTAGTAGCATTCGAACATCTATTGAGGGAAAAAAAAATACATGTAGTTGCGCTAAGTGAGACTTGGCTAAATCCAAATGAGGCTTTAAATATAAAAGATTATAGCGTTTTTTGACGAGAAAGAGCTGACTCCTATGGTGGTGTGGCCATAATGACGCATAAGTCCCTTAAGGCGCAAATTTGTACGATTCAAAATATTAACTCATCAATTGAAGTGGTGGCTGTTAAAATATTTAACTGTGAACATCTTGAATACGTAGTTGCCGTGTATTGTCCTTCTTCTCTTAATATACGCACATCCTCATCAGACTGGGATACAATTTTCTCCAACTTTCGGCACAAAGCTCTAATAATTGGAGATTTCAATGGCCACCACTGCAACTGGTCTTATAAGACGGACACAAGAGGTGTACAAATCTTTGATTCGTTAGTTGATCATAATTTTGTTACATTAAACGACGGGAGGCCGACTCGTCTCAAGTTAGTTAACGGCACATTACAGCAATCTGCCCCGGATATAACCATAGTTTCAGCTGATATAGCGGTAAGATTCAATTGGAATGTTACAAATGAATCCCTTAACAGCGATCATTTAATTATAAAACTTACAATTCCTATCAATTCACACTCTTCTTGTTTAACTAAAAAACGTAACTTTAAAAGCGCCGATTGGGAAAAATATAGGCAGATAATAGAAGAGAAACTATCTCATTTTGTCTTACCAAACTATCCACAACAAAGCTATGATAATTTTATTAAATTAATAAATGAAGCAGCAGATGTCGCTATTCCTTTATTAAAAAAATCTAAAAATCTTAATAACGAGTTTACACCCAAGCCCAACTTTGGACTCCAACGTTGTCTAAAGCAGTAGCTGAAAGAAGGTTAGCTTTGGCATATTTTAGACAAAACCCGACCCCAGATAATTTGGACGTGTTAAAAACAAAAATAAACGAATCACAGAGACTTATTAGAAATGCGCGTAATAAGAATTTTTGTCAGTTCTGTTCTTCACTGAATGAAACCTCTTCAGCTAGTGAGATATGGCGGCGTATGCGCTGGTTAAAAGGATACCGACAAGGTAGGCCATATGTTGATAAGTGTATGGCTGAGCAGTTACTGGCTGGTCTCACTCCAGACTCAGTTGAGCCTCCACAACCTAATTTTAGTTCTTTTTGTTAAATTTATTAAATTTGATATATTATATATTAATTTGATAAATGTCTTAAATCTAAAGACACTACACCCGGATATGACGAGATATCGTATTCAATGTTATATAACCTTCCTGATATCGGCAAACGACTTTTACTTAATCTATACAATATGTTCTTTTCGCTAAGTTTTATTCCCACGCAGTGGCGTATTATTAGAATCATACCTATTCCTAAGTCGGGGCGCGACCCTAACTCCGTGTCGTCACTCAGGCCTATATCTCTAATCTCGTGTCTCTGTAAGATATTTCATGCTATATTGAATAACCAGTTAGACTGGTATGTGGAAAATAATACATTGTTAGCTGAAGAAACTAAAGGATTTAGAAAAGCGCGCTCTTGTTTGGACAACTTAAGTGATTTAATCAATACGATCCAAATAGGTTTTTCAAAAAACCAGTTTACAATAGGCTGTTTTATAGACGTTGATAACGCTTACAACAATGTAGACATAACAAGCCTTATAAAAAGTCTTGATCGGTTAAATGTCGGGTCGAAACTTTGCAATTACCTGTGGAGATTCCTTACGAAACGCTACCTTACAATTAAAACTGAGGAGTATAGCTTATCTAGAACATCTTGTTGTGGAATTAGTCAAGGAGATCCAATCTCACCTTTATTATTTAATATAGCGACAATTCAAATTTGTAAAGTTGTAACTTCCCACTGTCAGGTGGGTATCTCACAGTATGCTGACGATTATGTGTTGTATTGTACGTCGAATAATTGGTTTGAGGCAGAGAATCAAATCCAAATTTGTTTAGATAAATTGTATAAAATGTTCCGTGACATAAACCTAGAACTATCACCCACGAAAAGCAAAGTATGTATATTTACAAAGGGTTTCCAGAGAAACAGTGTTAATCTTAAGATAGGCGGTAGGTACTTAGAAACTGTTGATACTGTGAAATACCTTGGTATGTGGTTGGATCGATCACTGAAATGGAAAAAACACATTAACGAAATCAGACAAAAAGTTTTAAAATTTTTAAATGTATTTAAGGTTTTGTCTGGTGCTGATTGGGGCGTGCATCAAAAACACTTGCGTAGGTTGTATATAGCATTAATACGAAGTAGGTTGGATTATGGAAGCTTTCTTTATGACAATTCTTGTAAAACGAATCTAAATAAGCTGGATATAGGTAGTTCAAAATCAAGCGATGAGAATTGTAGGTGGTTTTATAAAGAGTACACCTATTCACGTGATGGAGAGTGAATTATCTTTACATCCATTACATTTAAGAAGACGATATTTAGGCAGTAAATTTTGGTTTAAAAACCGATCAGTTATAAATAATTCATCTATAAAATTAGTATCAGAGTTATCTAATCTAACTGATAGTAGATACTGGCTTAATAAGAAAAAGCCGCTATTAGCATTAATTCACCAATCATACATCTCGTTACCTGTTCATACAAGTGATCACATTGGTATGTTTTCTTTAGATACATGGGTTACGAATATAAACATCTCAGAAGTTATTAAATTGCACATAGATGGATTGACTAAATCAAAAAGAAATTTTCACCCAATTACACTGAAAAATATGGTGATTGGTTATCTCAATGATAAGTACATAAGATATCATTGCATTTTCACAGATGGCTCGAAAGACCAATTATGGCTCTGGAGCAGCTTTTTTAGACTTAAATACAAACTTTTATGCAAAATTAAAAATCGACTCTAATATCTGTATTATGGAAACCGAACTTCTAGCGATTGCAGAAGCCTTATCGTATATTAACTCAACCAATTATAGTGATGTGGTTATTTTAACAGACTCAAGGAGCTCCTTACAACACCTGGCTCGCTGCACCTCGACCTTTCGAGGTTCACCCGTAGCCTACTCAATAATCAAAATAATTTTACAGTTACAGTCTGTACATAAAAACATCATTTTACAATGGATTCCGTCCCATGCTGGTCTTACAGGCAATGAACGAGTAGATAAATTAGCCAAAGAAGCTGTCAATGACGGTATACCTCTTAATATTACACCCTCATTTTCAAACTACCTACCTATTGTTAAAAAAGATTGTTATAACCTCTGGAATGAGTACTTCGACGAGAGGTCAAAAGAAAAAGGAATATGGTACCGTACGATCCAACCACACCCATTGAATTATCCGTGGATAGACAACACAATCTTAAGCAGAAAGGAAACTGTAATAGCTTTAAGACTAAGATCCGGTCACATTCCATGTAATAAATTTGCCTATTTGATGCGCAAAACAATATCGCCAAATTGTGAGACATGTGGACGTATTGACGACGTATACCACGTATTGATGGAATGTGCCCGGAATGCTAGTATGAGAAACTTTTGTTGTCTGTCAGATATAGGTAGATGCAACAGTACACTGGCAGATCCAGTTTCAGATGATGCTAGAAGATTGTACTTATTAGTAGATAAGCGTAATTAATTAATGTAAGTATACTTCCTCAATTGTATTAGAACCAGGGCGGCATGTTCGCAATGGCGACAAAGCCCTTTTTTTCATTGATTAAAAAAAAAAAGATTTGAAATTAAATTGAATACGATGGATGAATCTGCTTTCTAATATGCCATAAAATGTTGTAAGTTAACTAAAAAAGTGTTTAATTTTCAATTAAGTGCCCTTTTTTATGAGTTTTCATCGGTCAACTATTGGTGCAAAAGTGGTCATTTGTTGGTGCGCACCGGTCAATCTTAGGCACATTCTTGTGTTTGGTATTGTTCTTGAAATATAAAAAAAACTGAAATATAAGGAATCTAATTATTTATCAATATCGTAGCGTTAATAAACGATTAACAACATTGTACCTACATTAATGAATAATATTAAAATAATGACAGTTTAGAGCATTTCAAAGTTAATTTTTGTCCTTAACTGGTTTGGGACTGGTACACCCATCCTAGCAGATAAAATCATTAGAAATCACTGCGGTGACTAAATAAAAATTGGGTGACAAACGTAGTGTAATATCGTGCAGAGCTTTAGAGATTTGAGACATACAGCAATTGTTATGGGTCTGTCACTTAATATCAGGCAATGGAATGATAGTAATCATATACTTTTGTTCATATACATATAAACGTACATATCATACATTAGAACATTATTGGCCATCAATGCTATACATGCATAGATATAACAATATTATCATACAAACTTGTTTACGTAATGTTACCAAAATTGGAATGTAACACAGTTGGGCTTTTAGCTTTATGATTGATGTAGGTACTTCAATTTCATTTCATGTTTAGTAATCTCATTTCTACCTGAAAAAAAAGGTAACTGTTTATGAAGGGCAGTATAAAATATCCATTAAATTTATAATTAGCAGAACATTACCTACAATAATAATATTATGTTATGGAACCCTTCGTGCACGAGTCCGACTCGCACTTGACGTATTTTTTTTACTTTACATGAAACCATTTTTGTTAATCTCTTGAAAAAAATACCGCATAGTCTAAAACATTTGTCACACAATCGCTCATCTTTACTTTATGCTAAATTAATCGACTTTAATATTATTCTTCTCATCATCTTTTTACATTGACGTTAAACACCGTACTTTTAAAGCAAATAAAAATATCATAAACACATTTTATTAAAAACTTGTCACGTGCTAGACTCGCGCACGAAGGCTATTTTATACTTGCAAAAAATACAACCCTGTCAAAGACATCCTAACTAATGTTGCAATTTTGTTTATGTTTTACGCTCTCACGCCTAAACGGGGATTTCGGGAAAGAACGTAGGATCCTTGTCATCGTCATCATAATTATCTTCATCATCATTTATTACCATGTGGGTAATAATTGAAATGGAAACCACGGAACGCAGCTAGTACATTATAAGGACTGGTGCGAAGGTTAGTAATAGGGTCTCGTTGTAACAGAAAAACCGGAAAAGAAAATAATAAACACAGTGTCATTGTGTTTAGTTCGGCCCTGGGAAAATCTAAGTACCGTAAAATGCTGCAACTTTGCCAAGTAAACCCAACTTTACCTATTTTGTTTCGATTATGATATTTCACATTCGCTTAGTTTTTTATTATTTTCTACCATTTGGTAGTAACTTAACATTATTAGGGCAACATATTTTTAATTTTTTACGATAGTAACTTCATTGCTACGCTGTCAGTTGTGCGACAAACACCGGCGCGCGTGGGTGAACGTTTTTAGTGACCTGTAACTTTTGCAGTTTCAAGTAGAGAAAAGGTGTTTTCAAGCAGAGAAAACGTTCCAAGGTAAGAAAATACTGTCTATTTTACGTATTGTTTGATATTTCTATGAAAAGGACACCATTTCATCAAAATAGCTTAGTAGGCAATGTTGTGCACTGTTTTGGAAAGTAGAGTGACACAACTTTGCCTGGGTCTAGGGTTGTCTCTTGTCAAATTTTATTAATTATTGTTTTTTAATATGATTTCCTTGAATCTATATTTTTATACCGACGATCAAACAGAATACAAATCAAAAACGATTTAATGGCTGATAAATAATCTGAAATTGTGCCTGGTATATGACAATTAGACTTACAACCACGACCCCTCTGTCGAAAATTTTGCAACTAAGAAGGTGGCAATAGGCTCGCCTCTTATTACATAGGACTTAAAAAAATATAACTGATGTAATGTGGGTGTATCATACACAGAGGTGGAGGCCTAACCATTCGTGAATACAGGCGTGATTTTGAATTGTGTTGTATTTTACTAAGTCTTTTTTTTTTGCAGTTATATGAAAAATGGGAAACAAGAAAAAACAAAGCAGGAGACAACCAGGAGCTCGCAATTATGCAGATTACTCAAAGGAAATGTTGGAAGTTGCTGCAGATCTCGTGCGAAATAAAGTAATTTCTTCTTACGAAGCGGAAAAGCAGTTTGGGATACCGCGTCGGACTATTGTCAACAAATCTAAAAATATTCACAACAAATCATTTGGTCGACCTACAGAGTTGTCAATTGAGGAAGAAGTCCACATCGCAGATGTAGTAAATCTTTCAGCTGAATTTGGTTGTCCTCTCACTCTCTTAGATTTACGTATTGTAGTATACAACTACATATTGAAAAGCGGAAAAGATCATCTTTTTAATGGAAAAATGCCAGGGGAACGCTGGGCCCGTGCTTTCTTACAGCGACACAATTTTTCACAAAGGGCAACACAAAATATTAAAAAAAGCCGTGCTGCAAAAACAGTTGAGGAAATGAATGAATTTTACAAGAATCTTGAAACTTCTCTTAAAGACGTTCCCGCCAGCAATATTCTCAATTTCGATGAGACAAATTTAAGCGACGACCCCGGATCTAAAAAATGTATTTTTAAAAGAGGGACAAAACACCCTGAATGGGTCATTAATGCGAGCAAAAGTGCAGTATCAATTATGTTCAGCGGAACTGCTGACGGAAATTGCTTACCACCTTATGTGGTTTACAAGGCAGAACATTTGTGGACTAGGTGGTGCGAAAATGGTCCAAAAAATGCCCGGTATAACCGAACCAAATCTGGATGGTTCGATATGATGTGTTTTGATGATTGGTTTACGACTATAGTTTTGCCATGGGCTAGGTCCCGAGACGGCATTAAACTAGTTATCGGTGATAACTTGGCATCGCACCTAAGCGTTGATACAATTCAATTATGTCAAAGTGAAAACATCCAATTTGTTTTTCTTCCAAAAAATGCTACACACTTGACTCAACCGCTAGATGTTGCCTTTTTTGGACCTATGAAACGACTTTGGCGTGAAATTTTAACAAATTATAAAGCTACATACAGCACTGCAAGCACAATTAATAAATGTCATTTCCCACAACTACTGCAGGAGCTAATGACTAAAATAGATATGACAAAAGAGACCAACATTTGTAAAGGATTTGAAGGGTCTGGAATATTTCCTTTCAATCCCTCAAGAGTGATATTAAAAATACCAACAGTTCAAGAAGAAAATACTCGACAGTTTGATGTCAGCCTTCTGGAGTTCTTACAACGAAACAGACGATCACAGTCAATAAAAACAGGCCAAAACAGCAAACTTACTGTTGTACCTGGTAAATCTATATCGACTGAAGAAGCAGAAGAGTTAGCAAAAGCTAAAAAGGTGAAGAAGGATACAAAAATAACTAAAAAAAGAGAGAAAAAAGATTCAATGTTACCAGGACCATCGAAAATAACTACTGTCAAAAAGAAAATAAAGTACGCTGAAACTCAAAACCCCGGATTAATTGATACCTACGAGTTAGACAAAGGTGCTACCTTGGAAGAAAACTCGACACAGTTACATAGTTCACCGTCGAAGCTTAAAAATCCTGAAAACCTACGTAGGCTTTGCATAACTGCCATAAACATTTATTTACACCCTTTATCGGCAGATTCAAATGAATTAGTGCATTGCTTGAAGAATTTGCCAAAAAAATCCAAAATGAATACTCCATTTTACGAAGACGCACCAGAATGCCTGCAGCCAAAAGGAGTTAATCCAGAACAATTTAAAAACCCAAACCAGAATAAGAAACCCAAGATAATAATTACGTCTAATATACTTATAAAAGAAGCTTCCCCTGAAAAAGGAATTGTTTTGAGAGATATAACAAAAACACTAATAAATAAAAGAAAAAGAAGACAAGGACAACGACAGTCATCTACAATTAAAAAAAGAAAGAAACTTGTTTACCAAAGCGACTCAAGCCTGACATCGGAAACTTCTTTTCATGCTGCAGACGATTCCGACTACGAAAATTTTGATAATTACATTTCGTCATGTTTACAAGAACAAGAACAGGAAAACATTGAACAAGAAAACAGATGCCCTTTCGGACTAAGTGATATTAATTTTTATGAGGAAGGTCCTAGACTTCAAGAAAATAGCTGGATAATAGCTAAATTCGACTCAAAAAAAAGTGTTAAACATTTTATAGGCAATGTTTTATCAACAAATGACCAAATTCCCACGGTGAAATTTGTTCGAAGAGTCAAAAATTCTAAAAGTGATAAGGGAACAGTCTTCACCTACCCTAACATTTGAAGACATATGTGCTGTACATGATTTAAATGATGTTATTGCAGTATTACCTGATCCCCAAATTTCCCGACGAGGACATTTCATATTTAATTTCGATTTTGATAAGTATAACATACAATAAGTAAAAATGTTATTGCCTACAATCAGACGAACATTTTCGTTAATTTTCAATCTTGGTCAGTGGTCACATTTTGAATGTTTTCAATATTTTGTGTTTTTGTTTAAGATTATTTTTAAGTGTTTTTTTTATGTTTTGACTACCTATGTATGCACCAAAATATTTGTTTTTATAATTACGTACCTACAGTTCTTATATTAAAGTATTATTTAAATAATTCTGTTACTATATTTCGTAATATGTTCCTATTCATAAATAGTTAGATTTAATTGATTTTGTTAATTAAAATACTACTTGAAACAATTTTTTTAAGAGCGCGGTTAGAACCTTAATATTTATTTTGCGCAGACGAAGTTGCGGGTACATCTAGTAGCAAGTATGTATTTAAAACTGTGTAAGTATTATATATCAGCTATCTGGCCGCCATAGCACAGATTACTGAATAAGAACAGATACTTCACTCAGTAGAAAATTTCCAATACCTATTACGATAATAGCCTACTCCCTCGCGTCAACAACCACTGTATGCTAAAATGCGCCTAAATGCTCAAGCGTACAGCAGTGATTGCTTCGCACCGCGCGATTCCACAGTAATCGCAGGGCTGCCTCTTCGATAAAATTAAATTAACATAACTTTTTATCTATGTTATTGAGAACTGTGAATATTTTCTGACTTTTATGTGGCAGTTAAAAATTTTATCATTTATAAAATATTTTACCAACTTAAAAAAAGGAGGTGATCAGACATACAGGCCAAACTGAGATGTTTGACTTGTATGGTTTGTATGTTTGTGCGCGATAATCTCGCGTTTGGCTAAACCGATATCGATGCGGTTTTCAGAAAAGGATTTGTTACATTTAGGAAAACGTTTTAAAATAAGTATAATACTTCTTAGTTTGATGATGATCTTCGGAGATGTTCACTAGAAATGAAAAAAAAAGCCTTAAAAAAAGAGAACCGACTTCAAATAAAGCACTAAGCCGTAAGTTATTTTATTAACGAGTGTAACACTCTCACACAAAAATACATAAACACTGCAGTTTTCGAAAGTTTTCACGCGAAAAGTCGATGGCCTTCAAAATAAAAAAATATATCTAGTTCCTAGTTGTACATATCTAGGTGTATTGTACTACTACCAATTATCACGAATCAAATTTATTAAGATTAATTAATTTGATTCGTTTTCTCGCAACAAGTCACCTTACAACAGACGCGGCTTGTTCAAAGGTTTTCATCGGGCGTAAGAAAAAGAACTCTCGCTTCACAGACTTAAAGCGCATTTTGATTCGTTACGAGCGAGGACTTGTAGGCACATTTTTTGAAGGTCACGTCCGTGCTTTGCAATGTTTTATGAACATTATTGCAGTTGTTAGTTTAGCAGTTTATATTCGAATGTTTTCTTTCGAAGAGTGCATCTTCTGTACCTTGTACTATTAATTATTCTGTGGTATAACGTTTCTATGCAACAAAATTATGTAAATCTGTGTCTGAAAGGCAAGCTAATGCTTAGTATATACCTATTAAACTGTCAAATTCTAAGTGGATACCGGTGTCCGCACACCTACTGTCTTTTAATTATGTCTCTAATGACGGTATGTGAATGGAAAAAAATTTAAACGACAAAAACTAGTAATAATTTATCACTTACCATTCTTCATTGACAGGTAAATGGAAAAATGTTAGGTGTTTATCCCTTCTTTTGCTTGATTTACACCCATCTACAGCACATAAGGCACCACACGGCATCGTAATACGCGTACGAACGAACAGCACTATTAAAATTGAACGGCGTGCGCGCGCTTCGCTTGCGAAAACCGCACTGAATTTGAACCGCCGGCGGACCGAGACCGCTCGGCTGGGCGGTAGGCAGTTATAGCGCGCAAGTACATGGAGTGACGGAGGCCTGGCCATAGTACAAGCTTTGCTTAGTTTGGGGTCAGATGGTCTTGTGTGTGAATAGTCCACCAATATTTATTTAGTTAGTTAAGTAGTGTGATTAATTTTAAGAGAAGTATATGACAGTATGATGATGTAAGAGAGTTTGTTCGACTCATTTGATTTTGAGATTGTTTTGAATAAGTGCTGTAAATAAGTGATATTTTGTACTTAAATCTCTTTGTATAACTTTAACCTTAATGTAAATAAGTAGTATTTTGTATTTAATCTTTTGTAGAATTTTTACCTTAATGTAAAAAAGTTTATATTATTTTGTACTTAAGTTTGTTGTATAACTTTAATCTTTGGGCAAAGAAGTGTTATTTTTTTGGATTTACCTTAATTATTATGTGTAATATTTAAAAAAAAACATTAAAATTGTAAAATTATGTGTTATGTGTAAAATAAACTGATTTAATTAGTATTTATGTTGTGTTATTATTAAATAGTATTATTAACCTTTCCAGCATTATGATAAAAACAAATGTGACTCAGACTCAACATTATCCCAAAAATAATGCATAAATCAAATAAAAAAAAATGCATAAGTTGATAAAAAATGCATGCAATAGCTTTACCGCGGCAGTCCCCGAGTGCCACACGTCTTTTTATTTTATTTAAAGATTTTGTATTAGGATTTCTAAGTTAATACCGTAATCGAAAATTTTAATATTTTCTGGTAAAGCCATGTTATGAAAATTGATTGTTTGTAATTTTAACTGAGACATTATTGGCAAAAAAAGCATTGCATTTGCGATGTAATTTTATACTCGTAAGTAGCAATCTGTTTAATTTTTGGAAAGAAGTAGGTAAATAAAAGTATTAATAAAATAATGTTTTTGTTTGAGACAACCCTACAGTCAACGATATTTTCTATGGAAAGTTTGTGGTACCTGCTACAACTTTACCTATTAACATTGAAAAAAAGATTTATACCTTTATGGCAATAATCTGACTGCCGGGACCAAAGCAACCAAAAAAAAAATGAAAATGATAACGGTTTTATTTATTGGGATATCCTTCTAGGCAAAGTTGCGTCTTTCACCTACAACTTTGCCTACGGATTTGAGTGCTTGTAATTCCGAAAAACAGCATGATTCAAAGAGATGTGGGTTCTACTTGGCTTGATATAAGGTCTGTTTTCCGTCTTAAACTCATTAAAAGTCATAATAATAAATAGATTCAGACATGCGAACAAAAAACTTCAAAATCCAGGCAAAGTTGCAGCATTTTACGGTACCTAAGTCCCATGTTCCAGAATGCAACTCAAATACAGTTTGATATCTGATCATCTAATCAATACTTGAGATTATAATCTCTGCTTGAGCATTGTTTATAAACTATTCTCAATTGAACTAGTTTCAAACCGATACGCAATCAACGATTTGTTTTTTCTACGGAACAATCTGTTTTTGCTTAAATTTGATTACATTGACAATATTGGTGCCGTTCTACACAGAATTTGATAACGAACCAGTTGACTCAACAGCAGCTTTGCTCGCTTGGGTTAGGTGTAGTGAAGGAAGCATCTTTTTGGAATTTCAGGGTCCTGGATTGTCCATTTATACTAAAACTGGATAATTACGTATTTATCGTTCTCTAGATTTTGATTGTTTTAGTGCATATGACTAGTAGGTAACGAGAAAAGTTACTGGCAATGTGTTACGTTATAATACTACACTTAAATTAACGTGTTACATTTGACTCTCATCGCTGACGACTGATGCTAGTTTCATCTCATCCATGCCGCCTTAATGTGGCACATCGTGCGTGATTTAAGAACATTTTATAGAATACCTGGCTTAGTTAGGTTAGGATTGGATGGACGACGGGCTTTGTTTTTTCATAACCCACATTCATAATCATTATTTTGTTTACTGATTCGTGATGAGTACTCCTTTCTGGTCCTAAATCAATAATAAATGTTATAATAATAATATAATAAAGGGATCTTAATAATATAAGAGATTGTCACTCACTATTAATCAAATAACTATGATGGTTATATCGTAAAAAAATGTTTGATTGGTCGCTTGGCCTGCCTTAGGTACAATCAACTTAGCTCACTTGTGTCATATAATATACCAATATGGTCTATGGTAGCATATAATATGTAAAATTATCATTGATAATAACATCATATAAACTTGGTAGACATACATGAGACATTATTTACATTGTTACCTTTTTTATGAAACAGGCCTATATTAAAATCACAAACTGACAACTATACTGCAACTGCAGGCTTAACAAGTTTTAATGTCACAATATAGGGGGCAGACGAAATCACTGCACACATGAATCTAATAATGCCCGGTTGCAGCAGACTAAAAATATTAACACAAGCATTATAGCAAAGCATAGTTTATATGAACACATTTTATTTATGTAATAATATATTTATTTTGCGTTTCAGTGCAGCTGCAGATGTTTCACCAGCAAACACTGTTTTTTAGAACACAGTATCTTCTTATACATATGGTAAAAACACTACTAATTATGGTGCATACATTTGAGTTCCTGTGCTCCATACAAATGTTCAGGAAATAGAAATTCACATTTGACATTATGTGCTCAGGATATGTTTTTTTTTAAGTAATTCATGTGAGCTTTTTCTCTGAGAAATTCATTTATCAGGGTAGCGCAGTGTTCTACACAGACGACCATTTCTTTAAGCTAATTTAAACTTTTTTTAAACTCTGAGTACTTTCTAAACTCCACAAACAAATGAAAGTTTTCAACACTTGTTGATATTAATGCTTTTCTACAATCCTCACAATTAGGCATCCTCTTCATTACGAATCCACACACATATGCACATGCCTGAATTTCTGCATTGTTGTCCTGTATGGCATCATCAATTTGAGGTAATTCAATTGAGGACAGAAATTCCGGCTCTGTCCTTGCAAATGTATGCTGTGGTGTGGACTGTGAAACGGATAATAGTGTTTCAAAATTGTTAATTATAACGCTATTATCAGTTTCACATTTTCCTGAAGTGCCCATGTGTGACATATTTGTTAATATGGCAGTTTTTAAGCCAGCTACAAATTGGCTGCATGTTGGATTGGAATTGGATCCACAGTTGCCACGAATGCAGCCAAAAAGATTTTCAATAGGGTCTTGTTGTAATCGCCTAGTGGCAAGGCTAGTGATGTGGTGTTTTTGCACCAAGCTCTTCCACAATTTCTCAATGGCATTGAGAGTCCATATCCAACCTTCTTGTGATGGCGGCTTACGTGGGCTTCCAATATACTTAATAGACGAAAAAAATCTTTTCATTTTTTCAAAGCATTTTAAATGTGGACTTGAATGTTTTAAATTTGTTGCATGAGCTTTTCCTCTGCGCAAATCCGAGCAATCGCTGTTAAGACAATCAAACAGATTATCCATATTTATAATAACATTTGCTGTTACAGCTGCGTCCACAGTAAGGTCTCCTGAAAATAAGAGTAAGGCGATTATATAAATGTTTGCTTCAAATGAACTTTGTTATTTTGATTGTTACAAATTTTTGAGTTAATATACTAGCTGTAACCTGCTATCACATCTGCTAATATTTTGATGTAGTTGGGGGTCATTGACATTTTACTAACATTGAACTAAGCTCTCAAGTTGCCTGACAGAATTTATACATATACTGTATGTATAGGGATGTTAAAGCAACTTTTACTGTAGCAGCAAATTACGCTCACGTTGCACGAGCGTCCATACATTACATGCAAGATGTGGGGACAGCCATGACAGCTGTAGGCTCTAGTTAGCCTAAAGATGTAGGTACATATCCTACAAATCAAATTACTGTGTGCATGAGATTTAAGAACTACGAGTAATGTCTCTAAGTGATGAGCGTAGTTTAGAGGCACAGAACTATGATATCGCAACTGTAATGAACAGGCATGATGCATCCTATCAGGTATGGTCTTCTCTACTTCATCACTTCAAAACATTAAAAATAAACATTCACCATGCTATCATGCAATAAAGAAAGTACCTACCTATCTAGTTTACATACCTTTAGCTACTTTGGCTAACATTCCTCCTGCTACGGAATGGCTAAGAACTTGTGCTGCATATTTAACCTTCATTTTTTGTTTTGAATTGGGCTCTAAGTGATCCTTCTTCAAAGCTGGTGCATACACAAAGTTTGGGTTGGTATTATCAATTTCATAAAATTCCTTTATGTGGGACCATTTAGCAATTCCTGTAAAAAGAAATATGTATCATGTAGAAAAATAGTTATCAAACCAAAATAAAAGCAGTAATTTCATAACAATATCATATTTTTATGTTTCGTTTGTTTGAGTTTCACTTGATTCACATTCGGCCAGATTCGTAATTCTGCTAAGGGTTTTAGAAAAAAACAAAATGCAACAGTTAACCCAAAAGATAAGAACACACAAGAGTGAAAAGTATGTATGAGAACCCTTTACCTTTTCCTTCATTGTCATTTGATAAAATGTCTGTAGCACATTCAATATCATATTTTAAAAACAAGTTTCTAAAGCATTTTAATAAATGTGGTACATCAAAAAGTGCTGTGATTTGTTTGCCATTGTGGTGTATATAAGGGTGTTGCAGTGATGCACCCAAGATAGTGAGGGCTCGCCTGTTTACGCCATCCATATCGCACACAATGGCCGCAATATTTACTCCCACCTCATGGCACTTTTGTAGAACCTGAAATGATAAATAATGAACAATTATTCTAACTGATGTGATAACTATTCACATTGGGTCTGTTATGCAAAAGTATTTATAACGGTGTACAATTTAGAAACTAATAATAATATCAAGAAGAAATATTTGCATTTTTGTATGTCTGTAATGAATAGACTCTAAAACAACTCGTATCAATTTCAAAAATTCTTTCTCCATTATACTATGTAATCCCTAAATAACATAGGCTATATATATTTTGATTCATCATTATCATCATCCATCACCATGCAGACAGAGCGTAGCTAGTATTATATAAAGGTTGTCATCATCATCCCTACACATGTAGGGTCAATCGATACCTGTTTTTCTGTAATATGAATGGACACAACAAGGAATATAATTTGGTTTTAGTATTAGTTTAGGTAATAGGGTTTTGCCACACCGCTGACTGCTGCCTACTAGACGCACTTTTCTGCCTATGAGACTTCAGTCGCCTTTTAAGACATTCTAAGGCAGGTGTTTAAAAAAAAATACTTACCTCTATAATTAGCACAGCCAGTCTGTCTGCAGTAGAAAACCCACTTGAAAAGTAATGGGCAATTGGCTGTTTAACTTTCTTACGCATCCCCACAACCATAAACACCAATGCATATGCTGCAATAAGTGGGGATCTTCCATGTGAAGCATGGTCCTGAAATCCTGAAATCTTCTTTAGGGTTGTAATTGAGATGTTTTTTTATTGACATTTCATCAAACATTAATGTGTATTCATTGTCTGAAGGCTTTTGTGTCTTTGTGTAATTTTGAAGGACTTCAAAAACTGGTTGATTGATTCCAGCATTAAAAGGTACTCTATTGAGTAGACTTTTTAATGTACTGGGTGATGGTAACTGAAAAAGCCTTTGCAGCAAACGGTAACAAGTTGGTGATCTTTTATAAATTCTAAGAGCAGTAATTTTTTCTTTTTTATTCCACCTTCGACCAGTACTTTTCTTTTTAAAGTTCCGTATCTGTCCTTGCAACAGTTGCGCAAATGTAGGAGATATCTTCTCTGATAACTTTTTTATGGATACATCATCTGTCACACGTTTTAAAATATCTTTTGACTTCAGATGTCTAACGCGATTGTAACGTTGGCAAATTTTTCGCATATATTTGCTACATTTGGCATACAAAAACTTCTCCTTTTCTGAAGTTGGTTTAACTATTGTTTGCACTTGAGCATCTGAAGATGTCCCAACATTAGGCTCACTATTTGCACCAATGGTCACTTCCTGTAAGACCCCATGTGAAGGACCAGGCTGATTGGTAGGTCTTGTGTTTGTGATATCCTGTAAGACCCCATGTGAAGGACCAGGTTGAGGTCTTATTGTATACTCGGGCAATTGTGGTTCATTCTGGAAAAAAAAAACTAATGAGTTACAGATGAAAAGGTATTGGAAATATATAACTAAACTAACAAATACAGATAGATAGGAACTCTTTAGTTAAAACCTAATGGTACAAAAAGTCTTATCGCGATTCCTTCAAGACAACCTTTGGATAGAAAGAGTAATATTTTCAGGGACAGTGGTAAATAGTATCAGCGTAAGTATAGAAAATAGTGAATAGGTACATATACCTAAATGCCTGTATACATATACTGCCTAGTTCAATAAGTAACAAAAATAGATTTGAAATTTTTGCAAACACCAATAATATTTAAACCACAGATATAATTTTTTAATTTTGTCTTAATTGAATTAGGCGTTGGATATTGGAGCTGTGGTAGCCAAGTGATTACACCTATTGACTGCTAATCAGAAGGTACCTGGTACCCCATGGCAGTAGAACATTTTGCGAATGCTGATCTAGCTAGCTACCTACTACCCTCAAGTAGCATGTATACTTCTGCCCTACCAATTGAAGTAGCAATCATGGACGGAACAGTATGGACTACTGAGCAGCAATACCATGGGTTAACTCTCTTTCAGCTTGAGCCCCTCCTCACTGGTGGAAAGGCATTGTGTGTGTGTTACCCTGCCTATTTTCCATCGTCAGTTCAGTAGGCTGTGTAATCGCTAAGAGCGATCTGTTCAGGAAAACCTTTGGATAAATACCAATAGCAGAGACGGTGATCAATATCTAGATTACAGTCACAACATAAATTTGTTTTAATACTGACTTGCAACTTACATCACATAGAACTGCAGATCTCCGAAACTTCTGTAGAGTATCATCAGTGAAGTCAGCTTCAAGAAAATGATTTTCACACAACATTCTATGCTCACTGTGGAGTTTCATTTGAAATGTTGTTGATGAGTATGTATTGGGCCCATAGTTCACAGCTGAAAGTACAAAAAAAATACTTAATAAAAATTCTATTTGGGTTACTTATATTGTTTTGATTCTGAAATGGGTACTGTAAAATATTTGTTGCAGCCAAATGCTAATTGCCTAACCGTTTTATAAACATCACTGTCCTATCAATGCCGTGAATATTTACCATTTATATCATATTTATCCAGCTACAGATACAGCTTTTAAGCCCCCACATGCATGAAGTACTATGACACAACTAGATTTGTGTGAAATTTTGTATAACTTGTACAACATACACATCATTTATTTTAATCTAACTTCCATGGGGACTCAGGCTACAGGTAAGTCAGAAATATTACTCCCAATGGAAAGCTACATGGATGCAAAGACGAAATATAATATTTAGTGCATTCAAATAGATCACTTCTGATAGTTTTTAGCGAAAATGCTAATAACGCTCATAAGGGGCGTTCGAATGGGAATCTGTGGGTGAAAAATGTCATTCATGTCTCTTTTTGTTCAGCATTCGGAATGCTAAAAAAGAGGAATTTTTGCCACCAAAAAGTGTAATTTTTGACCCACGTCCAAAGCATGGTTGTTTGTGATCGTTATTTGACAGCTATGTATTTGATCATAAACATGCGATTTTAGGTCTTTTGCTCAGTTGAGCGCTTTTTTGTTAAAGCATTTGTAAAGATCAAAAATATTTATTACTTTTGTCACTTTTGCCCACACCCTATTCGAACGCACTATATGTAGTTTCTGGATTTCTTAGTTAGGTCAATTTTAAGGATTCAGAATTAATTAGATTTGCTAATTCTTGTTTGATTTGACTCTGATAAAATGCTTAAAAATAGAAGTTCTTAGAGGCTTCTGTCTGCAACTATTGTCATAATTCTGCCAGTGTCTGTTGTGCTAGTTCCATAAACTATCAGGAGAATTAGCAATAATAATAATATGAGGAGTGGTACATATGGAGAGTCGTATTAAGACATGACCATAAAAATATCAGTAAATATACATACCGTATAAGGTTATTTATGCCAGGCTTTGGAAATCTAAACAATTTTGCGTTGTCTGCGAACGGTGAGCGGCCGCATTTAATTAAAGCATTTCCTTTTGTTTTCTTTCTCCGACATGATCACAAACTAAAATAGAGTCTCTGCTCTAATTATTATAATATAATCAAGAGTCAATTTCTCACATCACACACAACTGAGTCAATTTCTCGAAGTTCCTAATCGCAAGTAACATAACTTTTTGAAGACACGGAGGAACATAAGCTCAACTCGACGTGGATTTAATGCTATATTCAAGGAACTTTAACAACGAACGAAACTGAAATCACTGAAACCGGCACTAAATCCGAATGAAAACAATAACACACCCACCAAAGAGAATATTTTAGCATGCCGGATGTGACATCAAAATATTTAATGTGTTACCTACCACCTTTGAATAATATTTTAAATGGCAACTATAAAAATAAGCCCACGTAGGTAATTTCATTTGCCCCTTACAAATGTGCCATCCCGTCGCCAGTGCCGCTTTTATAGGTTACGGCGTACTTGCACGTGGTCGTTTTAAACATTAAGATTGCAATACAAAGTGATGGCATGTTTTATAATTAATTGTACGTAATAAACTTAAATCATTTTGAGAATAATTATATTATTAATTTTAATTGGAATAATTTACTTTAAACAATTTCAAAAGTATGAATCTATGTTTTATAAATCAATTCAAATAAATCAATTTAACAAATCTAATTGTTATAGACTAATTGTTATTGGCTAATTATTGTATCCACGCCGATATATATATATACATATATATTGTTGGAGACGAAAATAGCCTAATAGACCGAAAAGTATAAAAGGCGGCGCGCAGAGCGGTCGTGGCTCACTCTGCCTTCAACCGTCGACGAGTCAACATCTCCGAGTTCGTTATTGCGGTGACGTCAACCCTTGTCGTGATTTTGTATAGTGCAAACACTGTCGTAATGATTGTTGGTTATTTTTTTTAATTTTATAAAAAAAAATTTTTTTTACTTTTTTTTTAAAAATTTTTTTTTCCTCTTAATAAATTAATGTTCTGCTACTTGTAGAGATAAATAACTGTAAGGTTAATGTTACCGCTGTGTTATTACTTTTATACGGCAATGTTTTGTCTTGTATAACTTGTATGCAACATGAGAGGTATTGATCACTATAATTGACACGTCACTGTGGTATGGAAGTACTTCAGGATTTAAATAAAACAATTGTCAACATGAACCCTATATGAATGGGTACCTATGGAAACTTGGTAATGTATGTAAGGCATGGAATGTTTTTCCTTTGTTTTCATTGCATGGTGTGGTGCGGGTGATGGAAGTCCAGAATTTTATCGTAGTACGTCGACAGATATTAACACATTCATTTGTTTTTCAGCTGTCCCGAGCAGGTATCCTGAGCGGCTGCCCAAACTGCTGCACTGGGCTGCTGCGCTGAGCAACTGCCCGTGCTTCTGCGCTGAGCGGCCGCCCAAGCCGCTGTCCCGAGCAGTTGTCTGCTGGAAGTCAAGTCCGGAGTAATTGACACCAAAGATTACCTTGTGTGGTGTCATGCAAAGGTGGTATCGTGAGTATGTCGAGACATTTGACAACTTTCACAAATTGATATCATGCGCTAGTTGTCTTTGGTATGCATTAATAAAGAAAAATATCACTAAACTGTGCGAGTGAGATCTTAGTAAAGTATGTAAGGCATGGAATGTTTTTCCTTTGTTTTTATTGCATGGTGTGGTGCGGGTGATGGAAGTCCAGAATTTTATCGTAGTACGTCGACAGATATTAACACATTCATTTGTTTTTCAGCTGTCCCGAGCAGGTATCCTGAGCGGCTGCCCAAACTGCTGCGCTGAGCAATTGCCCGTGCTTCTGCGCTGAGCGGCCGCCCAAGCCGCTGTCCCGAGCAGTTGTCTGCTGGAAGTCAAGTCCGGAGTAATCGACACCAAAGATTACCTTGTGTGGTGTCATGCAAAGGTGGTATCGTGAGTATGTCGAGACATTCGACAGTTAATCTTCACAAATTGATATCATGCGCTAAATGTCTTTTGTATGCATTAATAAAGAAAAATATCACTAAACTGTGCGAGTGAGATCTTAGTAAAGTATGTAAGGCATGGAATGTTTTTTCCTTTGTTTTCATTGCATGGTGTGGTGCGGGTGATGGAAGTCCAGAATTTTATCGTAGTACGTCGACAGATATTAACACATTCATTTGTTTTTCAGCTGTCCCGAGCAGGTATCCTGAGCGGCTGCCCAAACTGCTGCGCTGGGCTGCTGCGCTGAGCAACTGCCCGTGCTTCTGCGCTGAGCGGCCGCCCAAGCCGCTGTCCCGAGCAGTTGTCTGCTGGAAGTCAAGTCCGGAGTAATTGACACCAAAGATTACCTTGTGTGGTGTCATGCAAAGGTGGTATCGTGAGTATGTCGAGACATTCGACAACTTTCACAAATTGATATCATGCGCTAGTTGTCTTTGGTATGCATTAATAAAGAAAAATATCACTAAACTGTGCGAGTGAGATCTTAGTAAAGTATGTAAGGCATGGAATGTTTTTCCTTTGTTTTCATTGCATGGTGTGGTGCGGGTGATGGAAGTCCAGAATTTTATCGTAGTACGTCGACAGATATTAACACATTCATTTGTTTTTCAGCTGTCCCGAGCAGGTATCCTGAGCGGCTGCCCAAACTGCTGCGCTGGGCTGCTGCGCTGAGCAACTGCCCGTGCTTCTGCGCTGAGCGGCCGCCCAAGCCGCTGTCCCGAGCAGTTGTCTGCTGGAAGTCAAGTCCGGAGTAATCGACACCAAAGATTACCTTGTGTGGAGTCATGCAAAGGTAGTATCGTGAGTTTGTTGAGACATTCGACAGTTAATCTTCACAAATTGATATCACGCGATAGTTGTCTTTGGTATGCATTAATAAAGAAAAATATCACAAAACTGTGCGAGTGAGATCTTAGTAAAGTATGTAAGGAATGGAATGTTTTTCCTTTGTTTTCATTGCATGGTGTGGTGCGGGTGATGGAAGTCCAGAATTTTATCGTAGTACGTCGACAGATATTAACACATTCATTTGTTTTTCAGCTGTCCCGAGCAGGTATCCTGAGCGGCTGCCCAAACTGCTGCGCTGGGCTGCTGCGCTGAGCAACTGCCCGTGCTTCTGCGCTGAGCGGCCGCCCAAGCCGCTGTCCCGAGCAGTTGTCTGCTGGAAGTCAAGTCCGGAGTAATCGACACCAAAGATTACCTTGTGTGGTGTCATGCAAAGGTGGTATCGTGAGTATGTCGAGACATTCGACAGTTAATCTTCACAAATTGATATCATGCGCTAGTTGTCTTTGGTATGCATTAATAAAGAAAAATATCACTAAACTGTGCGACTGAGATCTTAGTAAAGTATGTAAGGCATGGAATGGTTTTCCTTTGTTTTCATTGCATGGTGTGGTGCGGGTGATGGAAGTCCAGAATTTAACGTAGTACGTCGACAGATATTAACACATTCATTTGTTTTTCAGCTGTCCCGAGCAGGTATCCTGAGCGGCTGCCCAAACTGCTGCGCTGGGCTGCTGCGCTGAGCAACTGCCCGTGCTTCTGCGCTGAGCGGCCGCCCAAGCCGCTGTCCCGAGCAGTTGTCTGCTGGAAGTCAAGTCCGGAGTAATCGACACCAAAGATTACCTTGTGTGGTGTCATGCAAAGGTGGTATCGTGAGTATGTCGAGACATTCGACAGTTAATCGTCACAAATTGATATCATGCGCTAGTTGTCTTTGGTATGCATTAATAAAGAAAAATATCACTAAACTGTGCGACTGAGATCTTAGTAAAGTATGTAAGGCATGGAATGGTTTTCCTTTGTTTTCATTGCATGGTGTGGTGCGGGTGATGGAAGTCCAGAATTTAACGTAGTACGTCGACAGATATTAACACATTCATTTGTTTTTCAGCTGTCCCGAGCAGGTATCCTGAGCGGCTGCCCAAACTGCTGCGCTGGGCTGCTGCGCTGAGCAACTGCCCGTGCTTCTGCGCTGAGCGGCCGCCCAAGCCGCTGTCCCGAGCAGTTGTCTGCTGGAAGTCAAGTCCGGAGTAATCGACACCAAAGATTACCTTGTGTGGTGTCATGCAAAGGTGGTATCGTGAGTATGTCGAGACATTCGACAGTTAATCTTCACAAATTGATATCACGCGATAGTTGTCTTTGGTATGCATTAATAAAGAAAAATATCACAAAACTGTGCGAGTGAGATCTTAGTAAAGTATGTAAGGAATGGAATGTTTTTCCTTTGTTTTCATTGCATGGTGTGGTGCGGGTGATGGAAGTCCAGAATTTAACGTAGTACGTCGACAGATATTAACACATTCATTTGTTTTTCAGCTGTCCCGAGCAGGTATCCTGAGCGGCTGCCCAAACTGCTGCGCTGGGCTGCTGCGCTGAGCAACTGCCCGTGCTTCTGCGCTGAGCGGCCGCCCAAGCCGCTGTCCCGAGCAGTTGTCTGCTGGAAGTCAAGTCCGGAGTAATCGACACCAAAGATTACCTTGTGTGATGTCATGCAAAGGTGGTATCGTGAGTATGTCGAGACATTCGACAGTTAATCTTCACAAATTGATATCATGTGCTAGTTGTCTTTGGTATGCATTAATAAAGAAAAATATCACTAAACTGTGCGACTGAGATCTTAGTAAAGTATGTAAGGCATGGAATGGTTTTCCTTTGTTTTCATTGCATGGTGTGGTGCGGGTGATGGAAGTCCAGAATTTAACGTAGTACGTCGACAGATATTAACACATTCATTTGTTTTTCAGCTGTCCCGAGCAGGTATCTTGAGCGGCTGCCCAAACTGCTGCGCTGAGCAACTGCCCGTGCTTCTGCGCTGAGCGGCCGCCCAAGCCGCTGTCCCGAGCAGTTGTCTGCTGGAAGTCAAGTCCGGAGTAATCGACACCAAAGATTACCTTGTGTGGTGTCATGCAAAGGTGGTATAGTGAGTATGTCGAGACATTCGACAGTTAATCTTCACAAATTGATATCATGCGCTAGTTGTCTTTGGTATGCATTAATAAAGAAAAATATCACTAAACTGTGCGACTGAGATCTTAGTAAAGTATGTAAGGCATGGAATGGTTTTCCTTTGTTTTCATTGCATGGTGTGGTGCGGGTGATGGAAGTCCAGAATTTAACGTAGTACGTCGACAGATATTAACACATTCATTTGTTTTTCAGCTGTCCCGAGCAGGTATCCTGAGCGGCTGCCCAAACTGCTGCGCTGGGCTGCTGCGCTGAGCAACTGCCCGTGCTTCTGCGCTGAGCGGCCGCCCAAGCCGCTGTCCCGAGCAGTTGTCTGCTGGAAGTCAAGTCCGGAGTAATCGACACCAAAGATTACCTTGTGTGGTGTCATGCAAAGGTGGTATCGTGAGTATGTCGAGACATTCGACAGTTAATCTTCACAAATTGATATCACGCGATAGTTGTCTTTGGTATGCATTAATAAAGAAAAATATCACAAAACTGTGCGAGTGAGATCTTAGTAAAGTATGTAAGGAATGGAATGTTTTTCCTTTGTTTTCATTGCATGGTGTGGTGCGGGTGATGGAAGTCCAGAATTTTATCGTAGTACGTCGACAGATATTAACACATTCATTTGTTTTTCAGCTGTCCCGAGCAGGTATCCTGAGCGGCTGCCCAAACTGCTGCGCTGGGCTGCTGCGCTGAGCAACTGCCCGTGCTTCTGCGCTGAGCGGCCGCCCAAGCCGCTGTCCCGAGCAGTTGTCTGCTGGAAGTCAAGTCCGGAGTAATCGACACCAAAGATTACCTTGTGTGGTGTCATGCAAAGGTGGTATCGTGAGTATGTCGAGACATTCGACAGTTAATCTTCACAAATTGATATCATGCGCTAGTTGTCTTTGGTATGCATTAATAAAGAAAAATATCACTAAACTGTGCGACTGAGATCTTAGTAAAGTATGTAAGGCATGGAATGGTTTTCCTTTGTTTTCATTGCATGGTGTGGTGCGGGTGATGGAAGTCCAGAATTTAACGTAGTACGTCGACAGATATTAACACATTCATTTGTTTTTCAGCTGTCCCGAGCAGGTATCCTGAGCGGCTGCCCAAACTGCTGCGCTGGGCTGCTGCGCTGAGCAACTGCCCGTGCTTCTGCGCTGAGCGGCCGCCCAAGCCGCTGTCCCGAGCAGTTGTCTGCTGGAAGTCAAGTCCGGAGTAATCGACACCAAAGATTACCTTGTGTGGTGTCATGCAAAGGTGGTATCGTGAGTATGTCGAGACATTCGACAGTTAATCGTCACAAATTGATATCATGCGCTAGTTGTCTTTGGTATGCATTAATAAAGAAAAATATCACTAAACTGTGCGACTGAGATCTTAGTAAAGTATGTAAGGCATGGAATGGTTTTCCTTTGTTTTCATTGCATGGTGTGGTGCGGGTGATGGAAGTCCAGAATTTAACGTAGTACGTCGACAGATATTAACACATTCATTTGTTTTTCAGCTGTCCCGAGCAGGTATCCTGAGCGGCTGCCCAAACTGCTGCGCTGGGCTGCTGCGCTGAGCAACTGCCCGTGCTTCTGCGCTGAGCGGCCGCCCAAGCCGCTGTCCCGAGCAGTTGTCTGCTGGAAGTCAAGTCCGGAGTAATCGACACCAAAGATTACCTTGTGTGGTGTCATGCAAAGGTGGTATCGTGAGTATGTCGAGACATTCGACAGTTAATCTTCACAAATTGATATCACGCGATAGTTGTCTTTGGTATGCATTAATAAAGAAAAATATCACAAAACTGTGCGAGTGAGATCTTAGTAAAGTATGTAAGGAATGGAATGTTTTTCCTTTGTTTTCATTGCATGGTGTGGTGCGGGTGATGGAAGTCCAGAATTTAACGTAGTACGTCGACAGATATTAACACATTCATTTGTTTTTCAGCTGTCCCGAGCAGGTATCCTGAGCGGCTGCCCAAACTGCTGCGCTGGGCTGCTGCGCTGAGCAACTGCCCGTGCTTCTGCGCTGAGCGGCCGCCCAAGCCGCTGTCCCGAGCAGTTGTCTGCTGGAAGTCAAGTCCGGAGTAATCGACACCAAAGATTACCTTGTGTGATGTCATGCAAAGGTGGTATCGTGAGTATGTCGAGACATTCGACAGTTAATCTTCACAAATTGATATCATGCGCTAGTTGTCTTTGGTATGCATTAATAAAGAAAAATATCACTAAACTGTGCGACTGAGATCTTAGTAAAGTATGTAAGGCATGGAATTGTTTTCCTTTGTTTTCATTGCATGGTGTGGTGCGGGTGATGGAAGTCCAGAATTTAACGTAGTACGTCGACAGATATTAACACATTCATTTGTTTTTCAGCTGTCCCGAGCAGGTATCTTGAGCGGCTGCCCAAACTGCTGCGCTGAGCAACTGCCCGTGCTTCTGCGCTGAGCGGCCGCCCAAGCCGCTGTCCCGAGCAGTTGTCTGCTGGAAGTCAAGTCCGGAGTAATCGACACCAAAGATTACCTTGTGTGGTGTCATGCAAAGGTGGTATCGTGAGTATGTCGAGACATTCGACAGTTAATCTTCACAAATTGATATCATGCGCTAGTTGTCTTTGGTATGCATTAATAAAGAAAAATATCACTAAACTGTGCGACTGAGATCTTAGTAAAGTATGTAAGGCATGGAATGGTTTTCCTTTGTTTTCATTGCATGGTGTGGTGCGGGTGATGGAAGTCCAGAATTTAACGTAGTACGTCGACAGATATTAACACATTCATTTGTTTTTCAGCTGTCCCGAGCAGGTATCCTGAGCGGCTGCCCAAACTGCTGCGCTGGGCTGCTGCGCTGAGCAACTGCCCGTGCTTCTGCTCTGAGCGGCCGCCCAAGCCGCTGTCCCGAGCAGTTGTCTGCTGGAAGTCAAGTCCGGAGTAATCGACACCAAAGATTACCTTGTGTGGTGTCATGCAAAGGTGGTATCGTGAGTATGTCGAGACATTCGACAGTTAATCTTCACAAATTGATATCATGCGCTAAATGTCTTTGGTATGCATTAATAAAGAAAAATATCACTAAACTGTGCGAGTGAGATCTTAGTAAAGTATGTAAGGCATGGAATGTTTTTCCTTTGTTTTCATTGCATGGTGTGGTGCGGGTGATGGAAGTCCAGAATTTTATCGTAGTACGTCGACAGATATTAACACATTCATTTGTTTTTCAGCTGTCCCGAGCAGGTATCCTGAGCGGCTGCCCAAACTGCTGCGCTGGGCTGCTGCGCTGAGCAACTGCCCGTGCTTCTGCGCTGAGCGGCCGCCCAAGCCGCTGTCCCGAGCAGTTGTCTGCTGGAAGTCAAGTCCGGAGTAATTGACACCAAAGATTACCTTGTGTGGTGTCATGCAAAGGTGGTATCGTGAGTATGTCGAGACATTCGACAACTTTCACAAATTGATATCATGCGCTAGTTGTCTTTGGTATGCATTAATAAAGAAAAATATCACTAAACTGTGCGAGTGAGATCTTAGTAAAGTATGTAAGGCATGGAATGTTTTTCCTTTGTTTTCATTGCATGGTGTGGTGCGGGTGATGGAAGTCCAGAATTTTATCGTAGTACGTCGACAGATATTAACACATTCATTTGTTTTTCAGCTGTCCCGAGCAGGTATCCTGAGCGGCTGCCCAAACTGCTGCGCTGGGCTGCTGCGCTGAGCAACTGCCCGTGCTTCTGCGCTGAGCGGCCGCCCAAGCCGCTGTCCCGAGCAGTTGTCTGCTGGAAGTCAAGTCCGGAGTAATCGACACCAAAGAATACCTTGTGTGGAGTCATGCAATGGTAGTATCGTGAGTTTGTTGAGACATTCGACAGTTAATCTTCACAAATTGATATCACGCGATAGTTGTCTTTGGTATGCATTAATAAAGAAAAATATCACAAAACTGTGCGAGTGAGAACTTAGTAAAGTATGTAAGGAATGGAATGTTTTTCCTTTGTTTTCATTGCATGGTGTGGTGCGGGTGATGGAAGTCCAGAATTTTATCGTAGTACGTCGACAGATATTAACACATTCATTTGTTTTTCAGCTGTCCCGAGCAGGTATCCTGAGCGGCTGCCCAAACTGCTGCGCTGGGCTGCTGCGCTGAGCAACTGCCCGTGCTTCTGCGCTGAGCGGCCGCCCAAGCCGCTGTCCCGAGCAGTTGTCTGCTGGAAGTCAAGTCCGGAGTAATCGACACCAAAGATTACCTTGTGTGGTGTCATGCAAAGGTGGTATCGTGAGTATGTCGAGACATTCGACAGTTAATCTTCACAAATTGATATCATGCGCTAGTTGTCTTTGGTATGCATTAATGAAGAAAAATATCACTAAACTGTGCGACTGAGATCTTAGTAAAGTATGTAAGGCATGGAATGGTTTTCCTTTGTTTTCATTGCATGGTGTGGTGCGGGTGATGGAAGTCCAGAATTTAACGTAGTACGTCGACAGATATTAACACATTCATTTGTTTTTCAGCTGTCCCGAGCAGGTATCCTGAGCGGCTGCCCAAACTGCTGCGCTGGGCTGCTGCGCTGAGCAACTGCCCGTGCTTCTGCGCTGAGCGGCCGCCCAAGCCGCTGTCCCGAGCAGTTGTCTGCTGGAAGTCAAGTCCGGAGTAATCGACACCAAAGATTACCTTGTGTGGTGTCATGCAAAGGTGGTATCGTGAGTATGTCGAGACATTCGACAGTTAATCGTCACAAATTGATATCATGCGCTAGTTGTCTTTGGTATGCATTAATAAAGAAAAATATCACTAAACTGTGCGACTAAGATCTTAGAAAAGTATGTAAGGCATGGAATGGTTTTCCTTTGTTTTCATTGCATGGTGTGGTGCGGGTGATGGAAGTCCAGAATTTAACGTAGTACGTCGACAGATATTAACACATTCATTTGTTTTTCAGCTGTCCCGAGCAGGTATCCTGAGCGGCTGCCCAAACTGCTGCGCTGGGCTGCTGCGCTGAGCAACTGCCCGTGCTTCTGCGCTGAGCGGCCGCCCAAGCCGCTGTCCCGAGCAGTTGTCTGCTGGAAGTCAAGTCCGGAGTAATCGACACCAAAGATTACCTTGTGTGGTGTCATGCAAAGGTGGTATCGTGAGTATGTCGAGACATTCGACAGTTAATCTTCACAAATTGATATCATGCGCTAGTTGTCTTTGGTATGCATTAATGAAGAAAAATATCACTAAACTGTGCGACTGAGATCTTAGTAAAGTATGTAAGGCATGGAATGGTTTTCCTTTGTTTTCATTGCATGGTGTGGTGCGGGTGATGGAAGTCCAGAATTTAACGTAGTACGTCGACAGATATTAACACATTCATTTGTTTTTCAGCTGTCCCGAGCAGGTATCCTGAGCGGCTGCCCAAACTGCTGCGCTGGGCTGCTGCGCTGAGCAACTGCCCGTGTTTCTGCGCTGAGCGGCCGCCCAAGCCGCTGTCCCGAGCAGTTGTCTGCTGGAAGTCAAGTCCGGAGTAATCGACACCAAAGATTACCTTGTGTGGTGTCATGCAAAGGTGGTATCGTGAGTATGTCGAGACATTCGACAGTTTATCTTGACAAATTGATATCATGCGCTAAATGTCTTTTGTATGCATTAATAAAGAAAAATATCACTAAACTGTGCGAGTGAGATCTTAGTAAAGTATGTAAGGCATGGAATGTTTTTCCTTTGTTTTCATTGCATGGTGTGGTGCGGGTGATGGAAGTCCAGAATTTAACGTAGTACGTCGACAGATATTAACACATTCATTTGTTTTTCAGCTGTCCCGAGCAGGTATCCTGAGCGGCTGCCCAAACTGCTGCGCTGGGCTGCTGCGCTGAGCAACTGCCCGTGCTTCTGCGCTGAGCGGCCGCCCAAGCCGCTGTCCCGAGCAGTTGTCTGCTGGAAGTCAAGTCCGGAGTAATCGACACCAAAGATTACCTTGTGTGGTGTCATGCAAAGGTGGTATCGTGAGTATGTCAAGACATTCGACAGTTAATCTTCACAAATTGATATCATGCGCTAAATGTCTTTTGTATGCATTAATAAAGAAAAATATCACTAAACTGTGAGAGTGAGATCTTAGTAAAGTATGTAAGGCATGGAATGTTTTTCCTTTGTTTTCATTGCATGGTGTGGTGCGGGTGATGGAAGTCCAGAATTTAACGTAGTACGTCGACAGATATTAACACATTCATTTGTTTTTCAGCTGTCCCGAGCAGGTATCCTGAGCGGCTGCCCAAACTGCTGCGCTGGGCTGCTGCGCTGAGCAACTGCCCGTGCTTCTGCGCTGAGCGGCCGCCCAAGCCGCTGTCCCGAGCAGTTGTCTGCTGGAAGTCAAGTCCGGAGTAATTGACACCAAAGATTACCTTGTGTGGTGTCATGCAAAGGTGGTATCGTGAGTATGTCGAGACATTCGACAACTTTCACAAATTGATATCATGCGCTAGTTGTCTTTGGTATGCATTAATAAAGAAAAATATCACTAAACTGTGCGAGTGAGATCTTAGTAAAGTATGTAAGGCATGGAATGTTTTTCCTTTGTTTTCATTGCATGGTGTGGTGCGGGTGATGGAAGTCCAGAATTTTATCGTAGTACGTCGACAGATATTAACACATTCATTTGTTTTTCAGCTGTCCCGAGCAGGTATCCTGAGCGGCTGCCCAAACTGCTGCGCTGGGCTGCTGCGCTGAGCAACTGCCCGTGCTTCTGCGCTGAGCGGCCGCCCAAGCCGCTGTCCCGAGCAGTTGTCTGCTGGAAGTCAAGTCCGGAGTAATCGACACCAAAGAATACCTTGTGTGGAGTCATGCAATGGTAGTATCGTGAGTTTGTTGAGACATTCGACAGTTAATCTTCACAAATTGATATCACGCGATAGTTGTCTTTGGTATGCATTAATAAAGAAAAATATCACAAAACTGTGCGAGTGAGATCTTAGTAAAGTATGTAAGGAATGGAATGTTTTTCCTTTGTTTTCATTGCATGGTGTGGTGCGGGTGATGGAAGTCCAGAATTTTATCGTAGTACGTCGACAGATATTAACACATTCATTTGTTTTTCAGCTGTCCCGAGCAGGTATCCTGAGCGGCTGCCCAAACTGCTGCGCTGGGCTGCTGCGCTGAGCAACTGCCCGTGCTTCTGCGCTGAGCGGCCGCCCAAGCCGCTGTCCCGAGCAGTTGTCTGCTGGAAGTCAAGTCCGGAGTAATCGACACCAAAGATTACCTTGTGTGGTGTCATGCAAAGGTGGTATCGTGAGTATGTCGAGACATTCGACAACTTTCACAAATTGATATCATGCGCTAGTTGTCTTTGGTATGCATTAATAAAGAAAAATATCACTAAACTGTGCGAGTGAGATCTTAGTAAAGTATGTAAGGCATGGAATGTTTTTCCTTTGTTTTCATTGCATGGTGTGGTGCGGGTGATGGAAGTCCAGAATTTTATCGTAGTACGTCGACAGATATTAACACATTCATTTGTTTTTCAGCTGTCCCGAGCAGGTATCCTGAGCGGCTGCCCAAACTGCTGCGCTGGGCTGCTGCGCTGAGCAACTGCCCGTGCTTCTGCGCTGAGCGGCCGCCCAAGCCGCTGTCCCGAGCAGTTGTCTGCTGGAAGTCAAGTCCGGAGTAATCGACACCAAAGAATACCTTGTGTGGAGTCATGCAATGGTAGTATCGTGAGTTTGTTGAGACATTCGACAGTTAATCTTCACAAATTGATATCACGCGATAGTTGTCTTTGGTATGCATTAATAAAGAAAAATATCACAAAACTGTGCGAGTGAGAACTTAGTAAAGTATGTAAGGAATGGAATGTTTTTTCTTTGTTTTCATTGCATGGTGTGGTGCGGGTGATGGAAGTCCAGAATTTTATCGTAGTACGTCGACAGATATTAACACATTCATTTGTTTTTCAGCTGTCCCGAGCAGGTATCCTGAGCGGCTGCCCAAACTGCTGCGCTGGGCTGCTGCGCTGAGCAACTGCCCGTGCTTCTGCGCTGAGCGGCCGCCCAAGCCGCTGTCCCGAGCAGTTGTCTGCTGGAAGTCAAGTCCGGAGTAATCGACACCAAAGATTACCTTGTGTGGTGTCATGCAAAGGTGGTATCGTGAGTATGTCGAGACATTCGACAGTTAATCTTCACAAATTGATATCATGCGCTAGTTGTCTTTGGTATGCATTAATGAAGAAAAATATCACTAAACTGTGCAACTGAGATCTTAGTAAAGTATGTAAGGCATGGAATGGTTTTCCTTTGTTTTCATTGCATGGTGTGGTGCGGGTGATGGAAGTCCAGAATTTAACGTAGTACGTCGACAGATATTAACACATTCATTTGTTTTTCAGCTGTCCCGAGCAGGTATCCTGAGCGGCTGCCCAAACTGCTGCGCTGGGCTGCTGCGCTGAGCAACTGCCCGTGTTTCTGCGCTGAGCGGCCGCCCAAGCCGCTGTCCCGAGCAGTTGTCTGCTGGAAGTCAAGTCCGGAGTAATCGACACCAAAGATTACCTTGTGTGGTGTCATGCAAAGGTGGTATCGTGAGTATGTCGAGACATTCGACAGTTAATCTTGACAAATTGATATCATGCGCTAAATGTCTTTTGTATGCATTAATAAAGAAAAATATCACTAAACTGTGCGAGTGAGATCTTAGTAAAGTATGTAAGGCATGGAATGTTTTTCCTTTGTTTTCATTGCATGGTGTGGTGCGGGTGATGGAAGTCCAGAATTTAACGTAGTACGTCGACAGATATTAACACATTCATTTGTTTTTCAGCTGTCCCAGGCAGGTATCCTGAGCGGCTGCCCAAACTGCTGCGCTGGGCTGCTGCGCTGAGCAACTGCCCGTGCTTCTGCGCTGAGCGGCCGCCCAAGCCGCTGTCCCGAGCAGTTGTCTGCTGGAAGTCAAGTCCGGAGTAATCGACACCAAAGATTACCTTGTGTGGTGTCATGCAAAGGTGGTATCGTGAGTATGTCAAGACATTCGACAGTTAATCTTCACAAATTGATATCATGCGCTAAATGTCTTTTGTATGCATTAATAAAGAAAAATATCACTAAACTGTGAGAGTGAGATCTTAGTAAAGTATGTAAGGCATGGAATGTTTTTCCTTTGTTTTCATTGCATGGTGTGGTGCGGGTGATGGAAGTCCAGAATTTTATCGTAGTACGTCGACAGATATTAACACATTCATTTGTTTTTCAGCTGTCCCGAGCAGGTATCCTGAGCGGCTGCCCAAACTGCTGCGCTGGGCTGCTGCGCTGAGCAACTGCCCGTGCTTCTGCGCTGAGCGGCCGCCCAAGCCGCTGTCCCGAGCAGTTGTCTGCTGGAAGTCAAGTCCGGAGTAATTGACACCAAAGATTACCTTGTGTGGTGTCATGCAAAGGTGGTATCGTGAGTATGTCGAGACATTCGACAACTTTCACAAATTGATATCATGCGCTAGTTGTCTTTGGTATGCATTAATAAAGAAAAATATCACTAAACTGTGCGAGTGAGATCTTAGTAAAGTATGTAAGGCATGGAATGTTTTTCCTTTGTTTTCATTGCATGGTGTGGTGCGGGTGATGGAAGTCCAGAATTTTATCGTAGTACGTCGACAGATATTAACACATTCATTTGTTTTTCAGCTGTCCCGAGCAGGTATCCTGAGCGGCTGCCCAAACTGCTGCGCTGGGCTGCTGCGCTGAGCAACTGCCCGTGCTTCTGCGCTGAGCGGCCGCCCAAGCCGCTGTCCCGAGCAGTTGTCTGCTGGAAGTCAAGTCCGGAGTAATCGACACCAAAGATTACCTTGTGTGGTGTCATGCAAAGGTGGTATCGTGAGTATGTCGAGACATTCGACAGTTAATCTTCACAAATTGATATCATGCGCTAGTTGTCTTTGGTATGCATTAATGAAGAAAAATATCACTAAACTGTGCGACTGAGATCTTAGTAAAGTATGTAAGGCATGGAATGGTTTTCCTTTGTTTTCATTGCATGGTGTGGTGCGGGTGATGGAAGTCCAGAATTTTATCGTAGTACGTCGATAGATATTAACACATTCATTTGTTTTTCAGCTGTCCCGAGCAGGTATCCTGAGCGGCTGCCCAAACTGCTGCGCTGGGCTGCTGCGCTGAGCAACTGCCCGTGCTTCTGCGCTGAGCGGCCGCCCAAGCCGCTGTCCCGAGCAGTTGTCTGCTGGAAGTCAAGTCCGGAGTAATCGACACCAAAGATTAACTTGTGTGGTGTCATGCAAGGGTGGTATCGTGAGTATGTCGAGACATTCGACAGTTAATCGTCACAAATTGATATCATGCGCTAGTTGTCTTTGGTATGCATTAATAGCAGCGTTTTACCTGAAATAAAACGCATATTAAAATACTTACCTAACTGGAAGCTTTTATATTGAGAGGGCACTTCCGTTTCCGTCGTAATAGTACCAGTTTTCGTACTTTTATCCACCTTGTTTCCGGTAAGTAGGTGGCGCCACCTGGCGGCTTCGCGCCATTTTACGTTTCTTGTAAACATGAGCGCCATTTGCAATTATTGGCTCAATATTCACCAGGCAGGAATTAAAGTGAAAGCTTCCAGTTAGGTAAGTATTTTAATATGCGTTTTATTTCAGGTAAAACGCTGCTATTAAATAACTTGACCGTAACTGGAAGCTTTTATATTGAGAGGCTGTTTGTTTTCGCCTGGTGACGCCACCTATTCATGGCTGTAGGGCTTAGTATATACTAGAGCAACGCCAATGTGAGTATCTATATTAGATGAATAAAAATTGTAATAAAAAATTTACCATAATTTATTTATTTTCATCACAATCCTTCATATTATACAAAAACATTATAACTTATGATATGAATCAGGTACATTAGATAGATAATTATTAACCTTTTGTAATGACAACCGAAGACAAGGCCATTTTACTAATCTATTGGCCTGAATAATTGTGTGACGTTTTGTGAATCACTGCTTCTAATTACTTCACGACTGTAAAATTTATGAAACGTGTTAGCCGATCGCCAATTGCCTCGAGACAAGATGTCATCGACTGAAGTGTTTTCCAGCCAGCTTTTGGAAGCGACCGCAGAACGAACACTACCTGGAGAAGCTGCGATACCTGCTTCTTTAAATATAGTTTTTACCCAGCCTGCTATCACTGTACGTGAAGCAGATTTAGCAGCACCCCTGACTGTAATAAAAAGACTACACGACTTTGCAGTTTTTCGCCTTTCATTTAATAGTGTCACAGTTTTATCTATCCAGAAGACTGGATTGAGATTACTAATACCAGGATTCGACAGAAATTCCCAACTAGATTGTCTATAGTTCTCCGTATCGGTTTTTGAACCGAACTCTGGTAATAATATTACGCTAGTATTAGTTCTCGTGAAATGTTCAGGATCAACTCTTAACAATGTCAAATCATGTATTCGTCGTCCAGAGCACAATAACAATAAAATCGCTGTATGTCGGGATGTCTGGAATAAATTGCTTGAGTCTACTGTGTAGCTGGTTAATTTATTAACGTCCCAAATAGGCGCTCTAACACTTTTCGGATTTTTTAGAGCAATAGATTTAAGGATGTGTTTCACCAGGACGTGTGAACTTAAATGGCTCGATGTTTCAGAATTACATAGCGTAGAAACTACAGACTTGTGCAAGAGTATAGTATTGTACGACAACTTATGTACTATATATATAAATCGGATAAAAATTGTGCTAACTGAGAACCAGTAGGGTTTTTAGGATTTATATCATTATTTTTACACCATTTGACCCACCGTTTCCAAGCCACTTCATATGTTTTCAGAGTAGACTTACGCCAAGAATTTTTAAGTAACGATAGTTGTTCAGTATTCCATGTCCCTATTGCCTCCGTCCACCCCCACATTTCCAAACTTCGAGAAGGAGGTGCTGAACTTTCGTTGGTGGGTGACCCGTTGACGTGTCTATCAGATGTTTGTGTAAATTGATCAAGGTGAGCGGTGCTTCGATTGCACGGGCTTTCAAATCTGCCCGCCAAAATACTTTGTGCCAACGGGGGACCACTATAAGAAAGATTCCTGTCGACTGATTCATATGGGTAAGTACTTTGGGTATAAGAAATGGCGGGGGAAACACCCACGCCAGCGGGTAGTTCCATGGCATACTGAATGCATCGTGAAATAATGCTTGACGGTCTTTCAAATCTCGAGTTACATAATTGTAAACTACATGAGCCGTCTCCGAATAAGTCTATTACTGGAGTTCCCCACTTCGTAAACACCATTTCCACACAGGCAGGTAGCAAGTGCCACTCTGGAGGCTGACGATGACGTGATAGGTGATCCGCTTGATTGTTGTATTTGCCTGGGATATGATGTATGCTGAAGTGTATTCGGTACTGATCTAGTAATGACATAATTTGATAGGTTATGTTCATCAAGGGTACAGATTTCGTACCCCCTTCTTTCCGTAACTGAGCGACTGCTGTCTTGTTGTCGCATTGTATCAGGACAGAGCTGTCTTGCAGCAAATGCGCCTGATTTTGGAGAGCATGTAATATAGCTAGCATCTCTTTCTGATTCGAATGTAGGTGTTGTTCTTCCTGGGACCAGCTGCCCCAAAGGGCTTCGTTGTTCAGCTGTGCACCCCACGCTATGTCTGATGCATCGGTCACTAGAAAGTGGACCGGGGGTGGATGATGTAAAGCTGTTGATAACTGGCAGTTCTGAATCCACCAACCCAATTCCTTGAGCACATCTTGTGGTAGATGGTAGGTTTGGGTTGAATGTTTGGGTAAAGCGTTCAGAAACATTAACATTTGTCGATGTTTGAGTCGACCTCGTGGAACTACAAAACTGGCGAAGTTTAAGAGCCCTACTATTCTTTGCAACTCTTTTTGTGTCGCTTTTCTTTGGTCGAGTACTCGATTTACTTTTTTCCTTATGACCTCTACCTTTTCGTTTGGCAAGGATTTTAGAATTGTCCACGGTCTCCAAAGTATCCCTAGGTAATTTATGCTTTTTTGTGGAACTAGTATCGATTTCTCGAAATTTATTTGCCACCCTAGTCTCTGCAATGTTTGTATCGCGAGCTTGACGTGGTCTAGAAGCGTATGAGCATTCTGATGTACTATTAAATAATCGTCTAGATAAACCACTATCCTTACATTCCATTTTTCTCGTAATACTTGAGCTACCCAATTTGTGAGAATCGAAAAGGTTTTTGGGGCAGTGCTTAGACCGAATGGCAGGCAAGTCATCTGTAGTAATTCTTGATTGTATACTAGCCGTAGGAAACGCCTTTGAGACTTTAATATTTTCAGGTGAAAATATGCTTGAAAAAGATCTATCTTGCACATCCAGTCCTGTGGTTGAAGGAAATCTGGTAATTTGTGCATGTTTATCAGGTGAAACGGTTTGGCCAGTACATATTCGTTGAGCGCTTTGAGGTTGAATATGGGTCGAGACGAGCCGTCGGGCTTTGGTACCAGAAACAGAGGGGAAATGAAGCTCGGGGTAGATGGTGCTGCTTCCAAAATGCCCTGAGATTTCATTTTCTGTATTATCAAAGATATCTCTTCCGAGACAGAAGTTTGAAATGGGGTTTTCCATACATGTGGATAAACCAGTGGTGGTCTTTGAATAAATGGTATGCGATACCCTTGAATTAGCTTTAAAATTATTTCTGTAGCCCCCATTTCCTTCCATTGTTGGTGGTAGTGCGCTAACTGACCTGCTTGGAACCGCTTCGAGTCATTGTTTCTTATTGTAACAATTGCCACCTCTGGCAGATCTTCGAAAGTTTGCACGGCCTCTGTTGCTACGATCGGGCCGCGAGCCTCGGTTGTGAAATGACCCTCTTCCATTGTAATGGTTGGAATGTGAAACTCTACATTGAGGAGGGTAGTTTGTGCTATAATACTCACCCCGCGAGGGTGGGCTACATGCATGCGAGTGCATAGTACCATGGCTGCCTGATTCAATACAATTGCATTGAGTTCCACGCGATGGAACTATTGTTTTTCGTGCACCTTGCCCCCGTGAGAGGTGGTGACGTTGTACATTAGCCTTTGCTTGCTGGGACTGGGACCCATTCAATTTTGGAGGCCAAAAAGTTTTGCGGACTCCGCCAGACTTCTCAAGTGCGGATGTAAAACCAACAGAATCAAAAATATGCGTCGTTGATGGTGGTATTCTATTTAAGGTTGCTTTAACTAAGGGGTCACGAACTTGGCTTGTAATGTTTTCGCGACGCATTTCAATACTTTCAGCTCTGTGGCCACATACTAACTGTAAGAGATCCGACGAGATCTTAAACAGGTCGCCTTTCAAAAATAGCTCATCAACTTTGACGCTCAGATTGTCGACATTGACATTAGTATTCTTAGCCCAAGAGAGAAGTTTTCGAATACCTTCCTGGAGTGAATTTTGTTTAAGTATGCAAAAAGTTATAGCAGCATATGATTTATCTGCGTACGCCAGGTGACGTACTGTGTCATACATTTTTACCTCATCGTTTGTTTCCAGGTCTATAAAGCCTGGGGTATGGTTGTACAGTTTTTGTGTGTCTGCGTACCTTACGTCAGACCAAGAGGTTGTGCCTAATCTTTGAACATCTGACAACAATTTAAAATAAACATCAGGGGTTTTAGGAACTGATGGTTCCTTCAACTTGGTTTCTATTTCGAAAGAAAATGCATTATTATCTTGTTCTTGCTCAAGATTTAGATTTTCGCATAATTCATCATTGTCTGGATAATTTGACACGCTGTCGTGATAAGAATTATTATCAAAATTGTTTGAAGTAACGATTTGTCTGAGCTCACCCATTTCCTTAAGTATTTCATCCATCCTGGGGTCGTATCGTTTTGCACGCTTATGTTTGCGTCGACGGGACCGACGCTTATTATCGGATGACGAAGATGAGCTCGAAAAGTTGCTCGAAGAGCTGCTAGCAGAGCAGCTTCGTCTCCGCTTTCGCGCCTCTCCACTTGGACCAGCCACAGCCGGTTCGGGATCAAAATCGTACTCATTCATTCTGAAAACCACGGTTATGTTAAAAGGGTAATAACTCAAATTATAAGCTACTCGAAAATTATTACAAAAACTGGCACAAGGAGTCCTTTGACTGCCTTCTAGTCCATAATAACTGGTTTATAACCAATGGTATAACCATATAAATTATAGAAGTCCATTCTATAATCTTAACGAACGGCAAAAACCGTTAAAAAGTCACATTTAAATATTTGAATATGGTACTTACTGCGTGTTAAATTTTAACAACTCACTGTTATATTTAAATAACTTCAACACTGTTTAATGTAATACCACTTTACAGTATTTTGTAATTTTTGCAACAGACTTCAGAAGCGCTGTTGAGCACGTGTTGCTTCGACGGAAATTTAAACGCCAATGATTGCAAATGGCGCTCATGTTTACAAGAAACGTAAAATGGCGCGAAGCCGCCAGGTGGCGCCACCTACTTACCGGAAACAAGGTGGATAAAAGTACGAAAACTGGTACTATTACGACGGAAACGGAAGTGCCCTCTCAATATAAAAGCTTCCAGTTACGGTCAAGTTATTTAATAAAGAAAAATATCACTAAACTGTGCGACTGAGATCTTAGTAAAGTATGTAAGGCATGGAATGGTTTTCCTTTGTTTTCATTGCATGGTGTGGTGCGGGTGATGGAAGTCCAGAATTTAACGTAGTACGTCGACAGATATTAACACATTCATTTGTTTTTCAGCTGTCCCGAGCAGGTATCCTGAGCGGCTGCCCAAACTGCTGCGCTGAGCAACTGCGCTGAGCAACTGCCCGTGCTTCTGCGCTGAGCGGCCGCCCAAGCCGCTGTCCCGAGCAGTTGTCTGCTGGAAGTCAAGTCCGGAGTAATCGACACCAAAGATTACCTTGTGTGGTGTCATGCAAAGGTGGTATCGTGAGTATGTCGAGACATTCGACAGTTAATCTTCACAAATTGATATCATGCGCTAAATGTCTTTGGTATGCATTAATAAAGAAAAATATCACTAAACTGTGCGAGTGAGATCTTAGTAAAGTATGTAAGGCATGGAATGTTTTTCCTTTGTTTTCATTGCATGGTGTGGTGCGGGTGATGGAAGTCCAGAATTTTATCGTAGTACGTCGACAGATATTAACACATTCATTTGTTTTTCAGCTGTCCCGAGCAGGTATCCTGAGCGGCTGCCCAAACTGCTGCGCTGGGCTGCTGCGCTGAGCAACTGCCCGTGCTTCTGCGCTGAGCGGCCGCCCAAGCCGCTGTCCCGAGCAGTTGTCTGCTGGAAGTCAAGTCCGGAGTAATCGACACCAAAGATTACCTTGTGTGGAGTCATGCAAAGGTAGTATCGTGAGTTTGTTGAGACATTCGACAGTTAATCCTCACAAATTGATATCACGCGAAAGTTGTCTTTGGTATGCATTAATAAAGAAAAATATCACAAAACTGTGCGAGTGAGATCTTAGTAAAGTATGTAAGGAATGGAATGTTTTTCCTTTGTTTTCATTGCATGGTGTGGTGCGGGTGATGGAAGTCCAGAATTTAACGTAGTACGTCGACAGATATTAACACATTCATTTGTTTTTCAGCTGTCCCGAGCAGGTATCCTGAGCGGCTGCCCAAACTGCTGCGCTGGGCTGCTGCGCTGCGCAACTGCCCGTGCGTCTGCGCTGAGCGGCCGCCCAAGCCGCTGTCCCGAGCAGTTGTCTGCTGGAAGTCAAGTCCGGAGTAATCGACACCAAAGATTACCTTGTGTGGTGTCATGCAAAGGTGGTATCGTGAGTATGTCGAGACTTTCGACAGTTAATCTTCACAAATTGATATCATGCGCTAGTTGTCTTTGGTATGCATTAATAAAGAAAAATATCACTAAACTGTGCGATTGAGATCTTAGTAAAGTATGTAAGGCATGGAATGTTTTTCCTTTGTTTTCATTGCATGGTGTGGTGCGGGTGATGGAAGTCCAGAATTTAACGTAGTACGTCGACAGATATTAACACATTCATTTGTTTTTCAGCTGTCCCGAGCAGGTATCCTGAGCGGCTGCCCAAACTGCTGCGCTGGGCTGCTGCGCTGAGCAACTGCCCGTGCTTCTGCGCTGAGCGGCCGCCCAAGCCGCTGTCCCGAGCAGTTGTCTGCTGGAAGTCAAGTCCGGAGTAATCGACACCAAAGATTACCTTGTGTGGTGTCATGCAAAGGTGGTATCGTGAGTATGTCGAGTTATTCGACAGTTAATCTTCACAAATTGATATCATGCGCTAAATGTCTTTGGTATGCATTAATAAAGAAAAATATCACTAAACTGTGCGAGTGAGATCTTAGTAAAGTATGTAAGGCATGGAATGTTTTTCCTTTGTTTTCATTGCATGGTGTGGTGCGGGTGATGGAAGTCCAGAATTTTATCGTAGTACGTTGACAGATATTAACACATTCATTTGTTTTTCAGCTGTCCCGAGCAGGTATCCTGAGCGGCTGCCCAAACTGCTGCGCTGGGCTGCTGCGCTGAGCAACTGCCCGTGCTTCTGCGCTGAGCGGCCGCCCAAGCCGCTGTCCCGAGCAGTTGTCTGCTGGAAGTCAAGTCCGGAGTAATCGACACCAAAGATTACCTTGTGTGGTGTCATGCAAAGGTGGTATCGTGAGTATGTCGAGACATTCGACAGTTAATCTTGACAAATTGATATCATGCGCTAAATGTCTTTTGTATGCATTAATAAAGAAAAATATCACTAAACTGTGCGAGTGAGATCTTAGTAAAGTATGTAAGGCATGGAATGTTTTTCCTTTGTTTTCATTGCATGGTGTGGTGCGGGTAGTGGAAGTCCAGAATTTTATCGTAGTACGTCGACAGATATTAACACATTCATTTGTTTTTCAGCTGTCCCGAGCAGTTATCCTGAGCGGCTGCCCAAACTGCTGCGCTGGGCTGCTGCGCTGAGCAACTGCCCGTGCTTCTGCGCTGAGCGGCCGCCCAAGCCGCTGTCCCGAGCAGTTGTCTGCTGGAAGTCAAGTCCGGAGTAATCGACACCAAAGATTACCTTGTGTGGTGTCATGCAAAGGTGATTTCGTAAGTTTGTTGAAATTCTCTACCGAGAGAAGAAGTGTAACTGCCATACAGACTATGCGTATTACACTGATACTACTAGCGCAACAGAATCCGCACGGAATGCTAAGGAACTAACTTTAGCGCGAATTTTAAATATCCACCCCATATGCTTAATTCCTAAAAATCTATAAATCCTTAAATCTATTTATTTATTTTATTACCTATCAATTCAGTCTGCGGATGGAACAATGTTAAAACATAATTTCGCCTCATGAAGTAGGCAGAACCTGATTAGGTGAATAAGTAGGTACTTATGTTATAGAAATAAAACAATTTTTAAGAACATTTATGTATTTATTTCATAAATTTATTAAAGTTTAACTAAATAATGGACAAAAGTTTAAAAATATCAAATGTAATAAATTATTTGTTGGAGGTAAAGTGTCCAGAATGCTGGCTGCATTTCCACGTTGAATAGCTATGCAAAATTTCTTTGCAAAATATGAGCCAGCATTCTGTTCACCTACGCTTCAACCAAACGTTTGGTCAAGCCCTGAAAATTTCGTACGCGCCACTTAGAGAAAGTTTCTACTCCAAACGGCACAAATGTGTAACCTCCACCGAGATTGGCATATTTGCATCGTTTAAAGGTTTCGGCATTTTCACTGCCACACCAGCCTGAGCGTAAGTTTCTGGACTGACTTTGTACTTTCTGGTCTGTCTGGAAGTCTGGACTGTCAGCATTTAATGCATCAAACAGCTGGAAGAATTTGCTCAAAAGTGTAGCTGTGGCGAAGGCTTCTGAAGGAAGTTCATCTGAAATTAAACAAAAATAATAGAAGTTTAAGTAACTGCTACAAATCAATTTGAATAAGCCAATATAGGGCATTTATTTGAATAAAAGTTATTTTATATATTTCTACATGAAACCAACAGATTAGTCTGTAGAAACAATTGTATTACTTATAAAATATTCATAGATTTGATTTTTTTATTGTTTTATTTTATACACATATCTACTACTATTGCTGGCAGGACAGTGACTTAATGATACATTTGTGTACGTGACTAAGTCTTTACTCGCGATTATGTCAATAAAAATCATGCATCATTGAAACTATAAATATTTACATATACATATTAAATTAACTTGTGAAATGGCAAATGTTCAACACGTACGAATACACTTATAAAGGAAAAATGAATGTGCAATATCTGTTACAAATAAGTATGAAAGCTATATTTATTCTCTGTGCCTCCACCATAGAGTTTTAAAATCTCAAACCCTTATTAGAATATTCTGTGGTTGTTTCGTTCTTTCACTTCACTTACGCCTGGTCGTGTTCCTTTGAGAGCCAAAATCGATCGCGTCGTTCGCATAGCCGCCCAACCGTTATCTTTCAAACTCGCAATTATCATAACTGAGCTCGGTACATCATCGATTACGTCACAGCTCACGCTCACGCCACGACTACAACACTCGCGGATGGAAGGTTTTGGACTTGCGGTCGTTGTGAGCTGTTACTGTCAAAATATCAAATAGGTTTATGATTCATTCGATTTAATTGAGAGAAAATATGACGCGCTTTTTGCGACTGTGCGAGTGTTCTATTTGGGTTGGGCATTATAGGTATTCATCCTAAAGGAAACATGAAACCGGGGCACGACAGTCGTATGTATTGGCGGTGTTTACTGAAATGCACCATTAGGGTCGATTTCGGCTTAAAAAGGAACACGCCGTAAATAATATTGAAGTAATATTGTTCAACCATTTTGTGTTGGTACGATAGTAAGTACGATTATTTTAAGCTTATTACAAGACGCTCCTGATTTATGATAGTTTCGTAAAAGGTGGGAGTAGGCCCCGTTGCGTCATCCATCAGCCCACAAGCAATAGTAATTACATTACTGCAATCTGACTAGAGAAAGATAGGAAATATGGTAGACGAAGGTACAGGCACATAGTACCTATATGATCTTATTATAGGTATCACATGGAGATCAAAGTTAAATTGCATATTTTTAACTAACTGTAATAATAATACGTACTGTAGAATTGAAAACGAGAGTAGGTACCAAACTGTGCTATTAGTTTTTCAATATAAGCAAGATAAAGCATATATGAGCATAAAAATATATATGATTAACATACCGTTTAACATTCGTTTTACCAGGCTTAGGGAAACGGTGACATGAGACCACACCATCTTGAACAGGAGTTGCTCCACATTTTGCACATTTTCTGTACATGTCCGTAGACATACTTAAATTTTATAAGTTTTTAAACTATCACGATCACTTTTGCAAGAGACAACATTAGAAAAGGGATATTTACCGTGTAATCCATTTTATTTGAGTTCGCGATTTATATTCCAGACAACATGGAGTACACGGTAAATATCCCGTTTCTAATGTTACTAATACTTAGATAGTTCTGTGGAAGCTTACATTAAAGGAGGGTCACTATAATAACATGAAATATCCACGAAAATACGAAATATCAGCAATTTAAAACTATTTATTTATTTATTTAATGGCAAACTGTTTGAGAACACTTTTGCCAACGACACGTCAGATGAGATATAAGTGTATAAAAATAAATGGCAAAATTTAGAATTAATAATCTGGAACAAAAGAAAGTATCTTATTAACTACATATCTAAAATGAGATCTAGGTACAATGGACTAATGACAAAATGAATGAAACTAGTAAAAGAAAATTTAAAACTAATTAATAACGTAAATGTTCAAATTGAATTTAATCAACTTGCTGACATACAACTCGAGTGTTGCAAGATGAATTAAAAATTGGAGCTAGTTTTATAATATTGTTTTTAACATAAATGTTAGCTTCTTTTATGTATTTTGTACAACAAAAAAAAGGTAAAAGAATAAAACATATTATGAAACGGCAGTAAAATATGTATTTTATTAAAAATAGTACGGAATATTTTTTTATGGAACGAATTTGCTTCCCTATAAATGTCTTAATTTTATCGCTGTAGCAGTACATACAATTCCGCTACACACATCTAAATTTTGCTCGTGTGTGCAATGGTAAAATCTCGTACATACAGGATACCTCCCCTTGGATCTACGTCTCCGGTCTGATAAGGATTGTACTATTTGTACTGTGCGGTGCTGTGGAGCGGAGCGGAGATATCTGATATATCTATAGAGCGGAGTCACAGAACATCACAAAGGAAACGACATAGGGATATGTTTCCATTTATAGAATAGTACTCTGTGGGGATATGTACGGTACGGGCTGTAATCTTGAACTACATGCACGGGTATTAATCTATCTAGTAAAAAAACTAGACACGAGAAACGTCATAGCAAAATCATATATGACATTTGCCTTCCCCCGATCACCCCTTTGCCACTCCTCTGTTTTGCCGTCCTTAGAAAGTAATTAAATTCTCTTTGTTTGCAATTGAAATTTGCACTTCTCCATAGACTAACATTACTTACTTAAATACTAAGATTTGATAAGTCACCCACTGTCAGCAGACTGTCAGGCCAGCCATAGTGTTCAATAAATGTTAAATATTAGCTAATTATCTGCACTGCGTATGTGTTTCAATGATATTTTAAAAGTAACTAATTCATGTGAAAGAGATAAGAGATGTATTACAAGTGCTGTGTGCAAGGGTTGTACAAGTTCGCGACTACGCTACGCGTTTTTTGGTAAAAAAAGAGTCCAAAAATGGCTCTACATGCATTGTAAAGCATCACAATATAAAAGTGAGAATAAGACGAGTAGATAGATAGATAGATAGATAATTCTTTATTGTTACACCACTTAATATACAAAAATAACATAAAAGTAAAAGAAAGCTTAAAATAAAATGTTACAATGGGCGGCCTTATCACTAATAGTGATCTCTTCCAGGCAACCTTAGGATGGAGAGGAAATACAGGAATAACAAGACGGGGCGTAATATAAAGATAAAGGTACAATCAAATCAAGACAATAATACATTACTAAATCAAATTATAAATATTAAATTATAAACAAGAAAAGAAAAATATCTACTAATACATAAAAATACACTAATACATATTGAAATATATATAAACATATAATTAATTCATTGATATACTTACATAATATATATATATATATATATATATATATATACACTACAATACAATATACTTCCATACATATATTTATACATTAATTCTTTGATGTATTATAATCAAAACCCAAGTTCACACGGGTTAAACTAATTGGCGAGATAGAAACTTTTTACTTGGCTTTTGAAGGTCGACAAGGATTGTGCACGCCTGATAGTAACTGGTAATAAGTTCCATAAGCGAACAGCTTTCACTGAAAAAGAGTGATCATTAAATACTGTGCCATGCTGAGGCATACTGAGGGCAAGATTTTCTGATGACCTAAGATTGAGAACGTTGGCATTGTGAAGGAAATTGAAACGTTCCTTAAGATAGCGCGGGGTCAAAGGATTGAACAAAATATTGTAAAGGAGAGAGAGTATGTGAGCATTCCGGCGAAGACGTATAGGGAGCCACTTGAGCTTTGATCGATATTGAGATATGTGATCATACTTGCGCAAACCAAATATAAATCTTATGCAGAAGTTTTGAAGACGCTCAAGCTTATCTAGTTGATTCTCAGTGAGATCTGGATAGCAGACATCAGCGTAATCTAGAATTGGGAGTAGAAGAGATTGAACTAGAGCAATTTTAGTGGAGACAGGAAGAAAGTTGCGCAGCCTTTTTAAAGCGCCAGCGGTGGCGTACAATTTGCGACTAGTAACTTGTAGCTGAGGAGCCCAACTTAAGCAATGATCGATTGTCAACCCTAGATTTTTTAAAAATGTACTATAGGGAATAGGGACTCCATCAAAATGAATGGATGGAATCGTTGACAAGTCTACCTTTGAGATTAACTGCGAACTTCCCACAATCATTACCTGCGTCTTGCTATGATATATTTTCAGACCAAATTGTCTGCACCATGTTGTGATGCAATTTAAATCAGCATTTATTAGGTCTACGGCTCCAGAAAGCTGGTCAAGAGGGGCTTTAGAGTAGATTTGTAGATCGTCTGCGTATAAAGGGTAAGAGGAAGAAAAATTATTTGAGATTGAATTAATAAATATTGCGAAAAGGAGAGGAGATAAAACGCCGCCTTGTGGAACACCTGTAATTGCATCACACCAGGAAGAGAACTTCTCTTCTAGACGGATCCATTGCCGGCGCCCAAATAAATAACTGTGAAACCAATCGAGTACCGTTGGAGATATGTTAATTGAGCGTAGTATGGCTAGAAGTATGTCAAAGTCAACTGTGTTAAAAGCATTACTAAAATCTAGTAATGTGAGTATAGTTAAGTTTCTGTTGTCCATGGATAAGCGAATGTCATCAGTGATCTTCACGAGAGTGCTTACTGTGCTGTGGCCAGGACGAAAACCGGATTGGAAAGGATTTAGTAGGTCATGAGAGGATAAATATTTGCTTATTTGGCTGTGGACTAGGCGCTCAAGAACTTTTGATAGAAATGGGAGAATGGATATAGGACGATATTCAGTAAAAGATTTGGGATTGGGTTTTTTGGGTAACGGAATAAGTTGTGCATCTTTCCAGATAGTGGGATAAATGCCGTTTGTCATGGAGTTATTAAATATGAGGCAGAGAACAGGAAGGATGATGTCAAGGATAGGCACTATCATATTGCGACTAATTCCATCACCGCCTACAGCATTGGAAGTGATCGATAATAAGCTCTTCTTAAGAAGAGTCGAGAATCGAGTGTCCGCTTGTGATGTTAACATCACAAGCGGACACTCGATTAAAAACAAAAGGAGAGTAGTCAGGAATCGGTAACGATGAAAGATGATTAATAGATTTTTCAAAAGTGGCAAAAATAAGGTATTTGAGCTTTACGTACGCTCTAACAAAAGAGCCATCAATGACAACGCCACCAATGCCCTCATAAGCTAAACGAACGCACCTATATGTATACACATGTGAAAAAGCGCGGGAACGTTTAAACTTGGGAGCGTGAAACATATTTCGAAAAATTGAAATATTGTAATTGATTGTAGGTACATAGTGGTTAGGGAAATGGTGTTGTAGTAATATATATTTAGAGTACTTATGTAATATATATTAGTGTACGAACCATCTCTCTCGGTAGAGATTGATAGGTACCAAGTGTCAGTGCCATAACCATAATGTCATCACTGGTAAGGTAACACACATTGGTCAAAAATTCTTGACTTGAGGCACTTGTTGCTGAAAAAGTAGTTATTATAACATAACTGTAATAGTTAGACATATGGTATTTCAGACTTTTTTGTAGATATTGATCTCCTCTATAAAACTGTAGTACATCACTTTGCTCTAATGTGAATAGTTTCCGCAGCGTACGAGATTTAAGAACTTTTTTGAGTAATTTACACCTTGGGTAACATTATCGACGTATTGTATACGGATCCCTAACTTTATGAAACTGTTCTATTGCCTATGTTCATCAGGGATAATGTAGGATTCTAATGGTAAAAGAATTTTTCAATTCGTTCCAGTAGTTTCAGAGGATATTAATTATAACAAATAAGCAAATAAATCTTTGCTCTTTATAATATTACTGTAGATTTGCCTGAATCATAGGCTGTCAATTGTAGGCCTATATTGGCTGAATGATGACTGCTTCTTAGAGAAGATTTGCACGGTGTTGCACGAAACATGCAACATTAAATTTTGCAACCAGGCAACGGATTTGCCCTTGGCACTTTTTAAAGGTAGGTAGATAGTCAGCGGTAAGGGTTAGTGTAAATTTCATTAAATTGAATACAAGGTTGTGAATAACGCAACAAACACAATTAATTATTGTAATTTCATTGTATATCTGTATATTTACAATCTTAACTCTAACAAGTTTCTTAAATGTAAGTGTGAGTAGGTACAAACATGACTTACTTACTTACCAATTTTATTTTAATTGGTATTTACATTTTAAAGTTTCGCCACAGATTAAATTCGTAACATAGGTTGGTACCTACGTGCATTAGCGGAATTTAGTTTTAAATATAAATTATACTCTTGATTATGTAGTCGATAATTTATTAGGTATGTTGTTTGCGAATAGAGGTATAATATATATTTAAATTTTAGAGAGAAAAATACACATCCTGTGACGCCATTCTCTATTATATATATATGATTATACCCTTCGTGACCATTCGGATTCGATACTCGGACGGCGAGCCTCGGTGGCCAAGTGGTCATAGCGTCTGACACGGATTATTGGAAGACGCTGGTTTGAATCCCGTCCGAGGACATTTTTCTCTCTAAAATTGTAAAGTTTGGTCTCGCTAAGCAGGTTTTATAATAACAATATTATGTAGTCATTTTGTAATCTTTAACATTTTGAAATACAATGTACACACATATGAATATTTACTTATATACTACATATAACATATCTATATACCTAGACAATAAACATGAGAAGGTTTAAAAGTTCCTTCATTTCCGTTAGAAATGCGGCAAAACTGAATTATTATTTTCTTACTCGAGTGTGATTCTGGGCTTACTGTTAATAAAATGTTTAAGTAAATTACCTACAGTAGCTCATTTTATATCGACAACTACTTAGTCAATAATCAAATACCAAATAACTTGAGTCCGAAGGACAATTGGTGACATTCCATTTACAGAAAGATTTTATATAAAAATATCGTTTCTGTTAAATCGTAGTGGTAAAATATCACGCCTTCCCGTTACTAAAAAAAATTATTGGAGTTGCCACAAAACGCCCATATCTATGGTTCCAAATAATAATATCTGTAGGTAATTTAGAATTGTAGCTAAAACAAAATTATCTCAGATCTAATATGTCAATGAATTTAAAACATTACGACTTTAATATTTAACATAATATTTTTAGGACCTCTTCTTTTTGTCAACCGATTTCCAAAAAAGGAGGAGGTACTCAATTCGTCTGTATCTTTTCTATATACTTTTAACATAGGAAACCGATTTTGATGATCATTTATTTACTTGCAGGCCTTTTAAATTTGGTCAAGATCTGACCAGTAGTTTATTTTAGATAATAATTCATCATCGGGTTAGAATGGAAGCCGGTTACAAATTTTTGTTAAAAAATAATTTGACTTGTGCCCAAGAAATTATTTTAATAGCTGTTTAGGTACTAATTGGCGTAATTCTTAATTAACTTATTCTTATCTTACTGTCTACTACTTATGGCAGTTCGTATTCGTTATAGTAGAATAAATAATTCGTATTTTTAACTTAATAACATTATAATATACGCAGCTTCTTGGGGAATTTCGAATGCAACAATGAACACAATTTAAGACGGTGTTTGCTATCTTTGGCTGTTAATAATATGAATTCATTATTAGTTGAATTGCAGGACCACTTAAAATCTGGTTCATTTACATATCGGAAAGATGTATACAGTGTTTGTTGACGTAATACATTGATATGATACCTAGCTACAGAAAACTTACGTTAAAATAAGTAAACTATAGATTAAATTTAAAATTGTCTTCTACTGTCGAAAGGCAATCTGTTTGACACGTTATTGTTAATTGGCGAGACTCCATGGTTTAGAGACAGAACTTTAGACACGATGTTGAAGTCTTCATGGCCCCTCCCATTTAGAAGATTTTGGGATAACAACTGTTTCAGTTCAGCATCGGCATTGATCTGATTTTGTCTATTTTGGAAAAATCGATTCGAGTGTGTTGGATTAAATGAGTTAAATCTATTAAAGTTCTGGTTGAAATTATGATTGTAGTTTTGGTTGTTGAATCCAAAATTACCGACACCGGCTTCCTGTCGGAATACTCGCGTGTTTTGTTTAAGTCCAAACTGATCGTTGGAAGGTCTGATTTGGTTAAAGTTTACACCTTGATGGAATACTTGTTGTAGAGGCGCTGGCTGTAAAAATGTGGTAATACCCTGAGGAAGGTGGTTTTCTTGTAGTGGAAACTGCTCGTGAGCTTGATTGCGTAAATTAAGGAGGAAATCGACTGCCTCACGGTTAGGAAGCTGTTGGTGATTTGTAACCACGGTGCTCTGTTGCTCTAATGGCACATTCGATTGAATGAATTGACTGTTTTGCTGTCGGGGTGGTACATTTTGATTCACAAATTGATTCTGTTGAATACCAATAGATTTTTGTATTTGAAAGTTTGCCGGGTTGGTGGTAGGAAGTTTTTGCTCGAGAAAGGGCTGTCGGTTCAGTTGGTTTTGACCAAAATTGAACTGTTGTTGGTGCTGCCTCTGTATTTCTTTTTGTTGCAACAGAATTTGTTGCTTGCGAAGCAGTTCTTCCTGTTCTCTTTGCTGAAGCAACAATAAACGAAGTTGTTCTTCGAGAACTCTTTGCTTTTCTTCTAACTGCCTTTGCAACGTTAATTGTTCTGTGATAAAGCCAGGTTCAGAAAATTGGTTTGAGACGAAAGAGTTTGATGGTGTAAAACTTGTTGGAGCGACTGTAGGTAATGGCTTAAGGGTGTTGAGGTGGTTGTTTTGTTGATATATTGGTATGACTTGCTTTGGAAGTCCATGAGCATCCTGGTGGACCGTGAAGGCTGCGACCAACGGTGCCGGGAAGACTTGTACGTCTCTTTTATCTACTTCTTCGATATTTTCTCCATCATCGTTGTGCGTCGGCTTTGGAGTAGTAGTAGTCGTCGTAGTAGTCGTTGTAGTGGTCGTTGTCGTTGGTCGTGGTTTTACGGTAGTTTTCTTTTCATTGCTCTCTATACTGCCCTTCGATGTACTATGTATACTTCTTTGATGAATATTTCCAGTAGCTCTCGCTTGAAATATTTCATTGTAGGGTGAAAGGGTAGGCTGCACAGAGGGAAGTTGGTTCTCAACGTTCCCTACGGTAGTGCTTATAATTTTAATATTACTATCAATTAGAGTAGGCGCATTAGAACTGTTAGCGAAAGCTGATTGTCCATTTACTACAAAAGAATGTATTTGGATCCCTTCTTTGGCTGGTTCAAGTGGTAATGTTTCAGTAATGTCTTCACCGGCATCCGAGGTAAAATCTATATTGTCTGAGCCAGTGGTTTGGTCACTTTCTTCTAGGTCACTTAGAGCTTTGAGTAACGCTTTTCTGATGTATGGGTCGAGTCTGGCCGATGGTTTGGTTTCGATGCTGTTGAGTTTGTCATTGCGACCGTCCGTAGTAGAGTCTTGAGCAGCGCTCAGGGACAGCACAGCAATTAAAATAAACGGTACCTGAAATAAAAGAAAGTTTGTGATAAGTATCAGGTAATATTTTGTTAATGTGTATAGTTACACCATGATAGTAATTTAGTTAAATTCGGTGCGGTTTTATATATATTGAATAAGCTTGTGCTTATTCACTTGGATACATCTGGGTTTTAGGAAGCGTCTATTTCACCTGATGATAAGTCCTGATGTTGAGAATGTTTATCTCATTCTGTACACAGAACTATGGGAAATGAAATAAATGACCTACTATTGTTTATCTCACCTAGAAATCACCTGTTAACATTACACATAAGTACAAGCCAAAGTACAACATTCTACCTGTACAACTTAGTGTCATTGAGCAAGAATAATTTGATATTTTCTCTAGTATAGATACCCATTCAATTATTTCATACTATCTAGTCACTACGCACATCTCAAAATTCTCATCTCTGCTTCATCTTTCGTCTATCTGTTTCACGGCCCAGCATTCCGTTCCGTTATATATATAAGGTACCTAGTTTGTAGTTTAGTTGTACTAATCATATCAAATTCTCGGATGTAAACAGGTACAGCGGAATGCAACCCACAACATTAATGTGTTATGATGTCTTGTTATTTATTTACACTTCCACGTTTCCACGACGTGAGTGTTCTTGCCGATGTTCGGTTACCCACATTGTTCTACCGTGGGACAAAGGTTTTACCGGCGGATTACACAACGATAACATCTCATTGCGGTGCGACGAATCTGTATCACTGTGATTAGTCTTACTTTAATGGATATAGAGAAATGGGAACTCGGCTAACGGCATTCCGTGACGCTGTGATAATGTGACCGTATGTTTGCATTTTGTAGCGTCATTTCACATTTTACACATTTGTAGAGTATAGATAAACCTCAAAATCGCTATATACCTAAATATGTGAATACCGTAGTTATAGGTATTACTATTAAGTTAATCTTTGTCCTTAATATAATGTGTATTCGAAACCTGATATTTTATGCATCAGAGGTTTTTTATCAAAGCAGTTTATGAATAAATATTGTATACACCTATTAGGAATTTGAAACGCGTTAAAATTAGGCTTTTTATATAAATCAGTGCAAAAGGTAGCGCCAGAACTGGTCGTAACCAGTTCTGGCGCTACCTTTTGCACTGTAATGATGTAATGATATCATCTGTAACTTTTGAATCTATGATAGCGCCAAAGGTAGTGAGGGTATGCTGCCAATGGGTATGGTCGCTGGTTCAATCCCTACCTCAGGCGTCACAGCTTTCGATTTTAGTGCCGGATCTACGAAATTCTCGAAATTATGGGGCGGAAACTTGATAGTGGCGCCCCGCTCACTTCAGCGTTTGAGATTACCTAATTACTTTAAAAATATTATCTATTACCTAATTTTTCCTTAGAAGTCGACGGTGGACCAAGGCCTCCGTATGCTTGTGCGTTCCGTATGCGCTGTGTGGAGCTAGTCTCTTTTTCAATAATACTATATTATAATTTTTGTTATATTTTAGCGCCCCCTGAAAGTGCCGCCCTATACGCGGCCCTGGTTCCCCCAAATCCGGGGCTTTTTGATGGAACCATCGTGATTAAATCACAATATGGTAGAGCTACCTACTCGTTTATAAAATAGTAATGTATAATTGGACCTATACACACGTTGAATAAGTCTAGATTGAACTGCGAAGTAGGTAGGTACCTATACCTATTTATTGGTATATCACCTACTAATCACTATATAGTATAAACACTAACAGCCTTATTTTATAATCGTTGCTTAAATTTAATAAACATCATTTAGTACTACAAAGTACAAAATTGATTGGTGCCGTACTAAATTGCATTCAAATTTAAGCAGCGTTTATAAGTAAGGCTGTAAAAGTTATGCACTTGACCAAACAAAAGTATATACTAGCTCTTAGTTCCAAAGCTAGTTCCATGATGGGACTACTGCAAGTGTCGTAGCAATGTTACTTTGAAGCCACATTACGACAAAGTTATGATACGAGTATACAGTGCAAAACGTTCGTAGATTTTTCTGACAATATAAGGTGGCCTCTGTTTATCCATTCTATGAAGAATACTGCTTCGTTTTTTATATCTAACCACGTAATATACTTGAGCAAAATAAAGAGGCGTCTTCGGTATTGTATTTGTGACGGCTGAACTTGCCTCATGTAGAACTTAATCTTGTAGATATACGAGTACCTAGGTACCAAACCAACTGGACTGAGTTGAAACTGTTAGAAAGTCGGTATTTCCATGAAAGGTTAGGATGTAGTTCAAAGGTTAGGTTAGCAGTAAGAAACTTGTTCCAATTGACGCGAGTAAATTGATTTGAATTTGGAGTTTATCCACACACTACCTATAAAAATACCTATAAAATGCGAAAGTAGCTCCATAACAAACAGACGTCCCTGTCTGTTTGTTATGGAGCTACTTTCGCGAAGTTTAATAAGATCTAAGTTCCTAGAATAGGACTTATACTATTTTTCTGGATTACATTACGTGGTGGAATACGCGGGGGTAGCTAATATAATAATCATTACATTACCTAGACATAGCAGTAAGTACTTTAACTAAAAGTACTGTAATGATTGTCATTTATCGAATAACAGATTTATTGTGTTATTGTTATTTTTGATCTGTCATACTAAGTAGATAGGTAGGTACATACTTAGTAATACATTTAAAAAATCGGGGAACAATGTTTATCATGCGATTGAACAAAATAGAACTGGCAAAAAAAATGCCTGTTCAAAAAAGCGCAACACTAGATGAGATGGTACATTCAAATGTTATATAAATATGAGCTCTTCACGACGTGACATGATAATAAAATTACATGTTGTATCTATATACTTATGTATTTACTTAATTACAAGCGTACTTTTCTAGTGCCGCATAGAATGAACATTAGTTTTAACTTGCATGTAAGTTAATACTACAAAAATTCTTACCATAAATAGGTATTTAATAAATAGGATTTCCACTTCTTATTATAAATGCCAAGAAGCGTATTTTCTATGAGCTATGCGTATGAAAAAGAAAATATAAATTACTGTCGATCTACTCTACTATTATCAAAGGCGTAGGGTGACGCAATAGAACGTGCAAGTATTTAAAAATATATTAAATAAATAAATATAAAAAATAGTTAAAATAAAACTGAGACATTGTTTGTAGGTAATAACTGAAGTTCATTTTTTACTGCTCTAACCGCAAAGGCAATACCTCAAAAACAAATCGATAATCCGAGAAAAATCTCAAGGAGAATATCCGTGGTGAAATGGCAGCAATTACACCAGCATTACTTAAGAATGTTTTCAATAATTTCCGTTAGCGGTTAGAGCCTAGGAGTGCCGTCGTAGAGAGGGTCATAATTTAGATGACGTTATTTAATAAAAAAACTTCAGTTATAACTCTACAACGCCTAAGTTTTATTTTATCTATCTACATTTGTATTTATTTTTTAAATATGCACGTTGTATCGCGCACACTGTACTTAAGTAATGTTCCTCCAATACTAATTGATTAAATTGTATAAGAGTACCTAATTATTTATTTAAGGTATGTTCGCCTCGGGCGATCGTTGCGAAAAGCGTGTCGTCGGCAAGTTGTTGGTATCATCATAGCTTTCTCCGGTCGTAAGTCACGGAGTATCGCAGTGCGTTGCCGCCGTGAGGAATGCCAGGTCAATACCGAATCTGCACCTCGATTCAGAATCTGACGATAACTCAAATGTCGATTGATTCGGGGGGATGTATGATATGATGACTCGTGCTTACTAACCGTGTAAATTGATCAGATTGCCCGATCGATACCCGTCTAAATATGGCATCAGATGAGAAGACTTTTTTACTTTTTTAATTGAAATTTACTAGGTATTATAGGTAACTAGGTGTTATAAGTTTTATGATATGCAGTGGTTATTATATGATTCTATTGGATAATCCACACCTTTAAGAAAATTCACGAAACTTGATAAAAATTGAGGCGTCTCCATACTAAGCATAAGCCACGCCAACAATCATTCAGTCAATCAATCAATGGTTCAATGGCACAAAGTAGATAGATGGATAGATAGAAAACTCTTTATTTGTACACTATAGTTTACTATAGCGTACAAATAAAATATAAAAGAAAAAAACATACGAGGAAAAAAAATATAACATAGTTGTACAAAAGGTCTTTTATCTCTTAAAGCGATTTCTTCCAGACAACCTTTGGATAGAAATAATAGTATTTTCAGGGACAGTGGTGAATAGTATCAGCGTAAGTATAGACAATATTGAATGGGTACGTGTACCTAAACTGATAAAAAAATGTAATTATAATACATATTATACATAAATACCTACATAATATAATAGAGTATACATACTGCCTAATTCAAATAAGATACACACATTTATATATACATACAAACTACAAGCCTAATATAATAATATATAAGAACATATATAATAATCATAATAAGTGGCAAAAAAAGTAAAAGTAATTCCTAAATTCCCGAAAAATGGCCAAATTAACTTAAAGATTAATATTTTTACTCCCTTTTAAATTACCATCTAATTATTATATTTAGTGTAATAATTTTTTAGTTTTTCTTGTTTTAAAAAATTAATAAGAGATATATTTTTTAAACGAATCAACAAATATTTGCCTCTGCTAATGATCGATTACAGTAATTAATTTGAGTATTACATTACATTTACTAAAAAAAAGGTAATAGTTGTGAAAGTAATTCACAATACATGACTCGTAAGCTTTTATGACATACGAGTCGATTGAACTTTTGATTTATCGTAAGGTTTTGAATCGGGGTGCTGAGCCGCGCCCACGCGTGTGACATAATCCTGTGACCTACAAGCGCATTTTTACAATTTTTTGCGCAAGTAGGTATTTGTAGTAATCAATTGGGTAAACATTGATGTTCTGTACCTACTCATACAACATTTTTCTGTGGGAATGTGTAAAGAATACAATACATTGATTTATAATACATACAACATAATGATTTATGTTTTAGTACGTATTGTACGTGTTTTATTCTAGTTAGTGACGAGCTGTGCATGTCATTCGCCTGGTGGTAAGCATTACGTCTGCCATATCAGCTGATATCATAATGGCAGCTGCTGGCACGGTCCTGCTAGTTCAATATAGCTGTAATAAATAAAATATACCATTTTCCTAATTATTGAAATGAAGTGAATAAAATCTGCAACTAAAGAGCATACATCAAAGGTTAAGATGTAATAGATATTGTAATTGGGTTCGACGAGGGCCTTAAACATAAATAATTTACGCGGCACTGCATTGTGCTCGTTAGATAGGACTTAACACAGTATAGTGATTTCACTCTATATCTTCTACTATGGTTGTCTGGAAGAGATCGCTCTGAGCGATAAGACTGTCCAATGTGACGCTGAGATTTAAGCTAAGTAATTATAAAAATATTACCATTTACCGGCAAAAGTAAGTTATTATTATTGTTTCCCTTTTTGTTTGAAAATATTATCGTTTTTCTTTGTTTTTTTTATTTCGTATTGTATAGTGTTGCAATAAAGAGTAAATCTAACTATATATCTGTTTATCTTCCCAACAAGATGGACACTTGCGGAAACGTTTTACCGCGTAGTCTGATTGACTACACTGCGCGGGGACCACGAGTAGGGGTTGATGTGTATCCGGTTACGGACTGGAACCCACAAAATTATTCAAAATACATTACATTATTATAAATATTGCCTATTATTAATTATATTACCTTATTATACATATTACATTTTGTTAAGTTACTTTAGTGAGAGCCAAGAGAAGGCCAGTTTATTTTTTAGTCAAAGCCAGAAGAAGGCTAATCTTTTTTTTCTTTCTCGAGTTATATTTTGTTAAGGGATTTTAGTTAAAGCCAAGAGAGAGCCGCATGTCATTTAGGTTATATTTTTTTAAAGTTAGCTTAGTATTATGAATTATAATATATAATGTAATATAGTATATAATATACTAATAATATAATATAATAATAATATAGCACTAACGGCTGCTTAGCGAGACCGAACTTTGCAATTTTAAAGAGAAAAATTAAACATTGTCAGACCGGAACCCATCCCGCTTCTACCGACACAAATTACTGACTGTTTTGAGTCTCTTTCGCCCAATAATTTCACTCGCTACAGTGTCCTATTACTACCCTAACACTGTAATTGCGCACTGTTGCTTCGCGGTAGAATATCTGGCACCAGTGGTACCGACCAAGACTGCTTCTTGTACAAGAAGCCTACCACCTAGTAGGTCGGGGTTCCTCACAGCTTACGATTCGCATCACGACACCGGAGGCAAACTAGGTAAGTAAATATCTATAACTCGGGGCCGCGCGGTCTATGTACTTTGCCGGAGGGAATCAACTATTCCGCCCCTTCTCTCAGAGAGTATTTAATCCATGTCACACGGATTGATGAGAACACATTTTAAGATATATAATAATAAAAGTAACTGCATACATTAAGTTACTTTTATTGTGTAAGTAAACAAATAAGTTGCGTACATTACACGTCATTATTTTTTATGTAATGACCAGATTTATCTACACAGAATTCGCGAGGCACCCACGAGTGCTTCGCGCTTTGCGAAACGCTTCCTAAAATGTCTCAGACATACTTCCTAACACAAGTAACACAGATATTTGTTAGACGAGTAATTTACGTAACCACCTGCATTGGTGGGTAAAAAGCCAGTCATGACTTATAGAAACGAATGCGTCTGGAACAATTTGAAGACTCTCGAAGAATTTTCTTCAAATAATTACTGTCATAAAATGATTTATCACTTGATATTTAGTTATATTAGGTTTTACATTATGATTCTCTACCATTAACCATTGGTTGTAATGACCAGTGCGAGTTCTAAACATTCACAGTTTCTTTAATATTCAATAGTATATTAAAGATTTTATTGGTAGGGAAAATAACAGCTTAATTATTGTATTTCGGTACTACACAGTTACAAGATAGATTGCTGGAAGATATATAATATATGTACACAAAAAAAAACTTTTATTTCTATTGTAGTTTCATACTATATACAAATAAAATTAAATAAATGATGTGTCTCATTTTCAATGTCACGATGTGACGATCGCAAAAATAGACATTTACATAATTGTTTATTATGGCTTCGCTCGCTTGTTCTTGGTGTGGTGGCGAGAGAGTTAAACGCTTAAAATAACGTTAAATAAGCCATTATTTCTTGTAAAAAGTAAAAACATTTTTTTTTACTAAGGGTTATCCCCAAGAGATAGACATATACCAACGCGGACTTTTTTGTAGACCTTTTTAAAGTGTACAATACTGTAGTACATTATTTTGATCTATATCATAGGGTTCAGCCAGTGTTTGCAATGTAAGCACAGAAAATGTGTTTATTTTCATATTATAATATCACATCACATTAGAATATCATATCACATTACAAACCTCTAAAATTATCAGTGTTTCTCTACTATATTATGCACGTATAATACATAAACCTTCTTCTTGAATCACTCTATACAAAAACTGCATCAAAATCAGTTACGTATTTTTAAGGATCTAACATCAGGAGAGACAGACAGCTGGAAGCGACTTTGTTTTATACTATTTAGGGATAGTATAATACTAGCTATGTGTTAAAGTTTATGAGGTCCCTTGAAATGCCAGAAACCTGGCACTTGTGTGGTACCAACCAAGACGAATTCTTGCATAAAGCTTTTACCTAGCAAGTATTATGTAGCTATGTGTTAGAGTTTTATGAGGTCCCTTGAAATGCCAGAAACCTGGCACTTGTGTGGTACCAACCAAGACGAATTCTTGCATAAAGCTTTTACCTAGCAAGTATATGTAGCTATGTGTTAGAGTTTTATGAGGTCCCTTGAAATGCCAGAAACCTGGCACTTGTGTGGTACCAACCAAGACGAATTCTTGCATAAAGCTTTTACCTAGCAAGTATATGTAGCTATGTGTTAGAGTTTTATGAGGTCCCTTGAAATGCCAGAAACCTGGCACTTGTGTGGTACCAACCAAGACGAATTCTTGCATAAAGCTTTTACCTAGCAAGTATATGTAGCTATGTGTTAGAGTTTTATGAGGTCCCTTGAAATGCCAGAAACCTGGCACTTGTGTTGTACCAACCAAGACGAATTCTTGCATAAAGCTTTTACCTAGCAAGTATATGTAGCTATGTGTTAGAGTTTTATGAGGTCCCTTGAAATGCCAGAAACCTGGCACTTGTGTGGTACCAACCAAGACGAATTCTTGCATAAAGCTTTTACCTAGCAAGTATATGTAGCTATGTGTTAGAGTTTTATGAGGTCCCTTGAAATGCCAGAAACCTGGCACTTGTGTGGTACCAACCAAGACGAATTCTTGCATAAAGCTTTTACCTAGCAAGTATATGTAGCTATGTGTTAGAGTTTTATGAGGTCCCTTGAAATGCCAGAAACCTGGCACTTGTGTGGTACCAACCAAGACGAATTCTTGCATAAAGCTTTTACCTAGCAAGTATATGTAGCTATGTGTTAGAGTTTTATGAGGTCCCTTGAAATGCCAGATACCTGGCACTTGTGTGGTACCAACCAAGACGAATTCTTGCATAAAGCTTTTACCTAGCAAGTATATGTAGCTATGTGTAAGAGTTTTATGAGGTCCCTTGAAATGCCAGAAACCTGGCACTTGTGTGGTACCAACCAAGACGAATTCTTGCATAAAGCTGTTACCTAGCAAGTATATGTAGCTATGTGTTAGAGTTTTATGAGGTCCCTTGAAATGCCAGATACCTGGCACTTGTGTGGTACCAACCAAGACGAATTCTTGCATAAAGCTTTTACCTAGCAAGTATATGTAGCTATGTGTTAGAGTTTTATGAGGTCCCTTGAAATGCCAGAAACCTGGCACTTGTGTGGTACCAACCAAGACGAATTCTTGCATAACGCTTTTACCTAGCAAGTTAGTCTTACCTCATAAGATTCACATCCCAATGGCGGAGAGGAAACTATCACGAATGTTTGTCGCAGGATTACGTAATATATTTTACATAAATAGAAAATATTGGCTTTTCTCGTTTACTTATATAAATGAAGTTAATGATGCAATATTGACATCACAGGCACTTGTATAGGTCGGTAACAACCTAAAGTACCTACGTACGTAATGTTTAGGTGGGACAGCCTCCTATACATCCTCCAAGGTGGCGGTAGAAAACAAGACGAGTTTTGTGGATATGTAGGTATTTAATCCTACCGTTTTATATAAGCAGCAGAAAAATATTCTCGGTTCGACCATTGACCCTCTTACCATGGTAATGTGCCATGCTCTTACGTTTATATGTATGTACGTACTCGTAAATATGTAGGTACCTGTATTAATTTGCTACCTTCGCAACAAAAGTAAGAAATAATTTGCAAAGAGACAGATTTAAAAATGAACTCAATAACGAACGGTTTGAATAATTCAATTTAGGTATACCTAGCATAATTAGCTCACTACGTTCCCAGTACTAGAACTCGGGTCTTTCTTTAATCTGTCCGCATCAGGTTTACGCTATAACAAAAGATTTATGAATGAACCAGGGGCTTGCTGATTCGGATGGGTTAAGAACGTATGCCCACTATTTTTTGAGGGTGGAAATGCTGTCCACTTCTCTTCCGCTACGGGGGTAGACGGAAAGGGGTACGTGGGGCTCAGACCCACTAAAACCCCCCCGTGAGCAGTCCTCCGCCAGATGGGGCGAGATAGGGTTGCGCTAGTATTCACCATCTCGCCCCAGGGGTAGGCCCGGGTTGATCTAAGAACGTATGCCCTATTATATGTAATATTAATAAGCAGACACGCGCACGTCTACGCATGTTTGGAAATCGTGCTATAATCTGCACGTGTAAACCAAATTATTATGCTATGTCTACATATAGATACATAGTCTTTCTTGTAAAACTTGTTTGCCTTAAAAAACGTTATAACTTTATTATAGAAGTACATTTTATCTATACACACATACATCCTTCAATACTACACGTTTAACATCAAGAAACGATAGTGTTTAAACATTTTAAATTAAAATCCGAATCCAGATTTTCAAGTTTAAATTGATCAGGATCGAAAGTATTTTATATCATCATCATCATCTCAGCCGTAGCACGTCCATTGCTGAACATATGCCTCCCCGATGATTTTCCAAAAGCAACCTTATATGTTAACTAGGAATATAAGCTACCACCATACAAAATTTCATTAAAATCGGTCCATTCGTTTCGGAGATTCGCCCGTACTAACAGACAAACATACAAACAGAGAAGTAAAAATTAAAAGAAAAATGTTCGATTTCACTCTTTACATCCCCTGACCTGACTCGGTTTTTTTTCATTGTACAGAAATTCGACCGCAACAGTTTTATTATATGTAGTAATATATGTACAAATGTACATAGATTAGCATATACTTGTAGTTGGTACGGCTTGGTTACAAAATCTCCTATACAAATGTGTTTATAATAGTGGAACTAAAAAAAATATTGTATCCAGTAGATAGATAGGTTAGGTAGCCGTATTGGAGAAACTGCTCGACCGTGAAAATAGAGAAACTGAGTTTGACCCGAGATTACACCCTTGCTCGTTGTTCGTGCTCCATGATACCATCTCTGTAGCATAATACAGACTACTATTCCTGACGGCCTGAGTTTATTTATCTGTGTTGTTATGAAATGTGCTTTGCTTTTATTCGAAGCAGGCACTGCTTGCAGAGGTATATAGGAATTGATATAAATATGATATTTTTAAGTTCCGCTTACTATTTATCTAATAGTCAGAGAGGTATAAAAGAGTTAATATGTTTAGTAAATAATACCTTGTTTTAATTAGATAGTTTATTGATTAACTTTCATTGTATTATTTTTTTGCTGTAATAATAATGAAAAATGAAAAAAAAATATTTAAGGCTTATTCAAACCTGGGCGTTATTCGCTACCGCGAGCGATAGAGAAACCCGAAAAGGTATGCGTTAATTTCACTGTTCACACCAAGGCGGGTATCTCTACCGCGCGCGGTAGACTTAGATTAATGATTAGTCTCCGCGCGCGCGAAGCGAGACCAATGATTAATCTAAGGCGGTAGAGATATTCGTTGGAAACGGTTAGCGGGGCGGCGGAACTAGTTTCGCCAAACAAGAGAAAATACCGCCTCACTAGGCGGTACAAGTTTCGCTGCAGTTATGGAACTTCATACTATTTACCCATCGAGTTCCGCGTGGTATTTTTCGCTACCCACAGCGGTAGCGAATAACGCTAAGGTCTGTAAAGGCCTTAGATATGTTTGAATACAAACATATCAGATAGTCACAATAATGCCATAAATTAAAAAATATATCCGAATGGATGGATTTTTTTTACTCTTTCAAACCAAAACTACTGGGCCGATTTGGCTAATACTTTCACACATTGGTAATATTTGTATATAATTGGTAAGCTTTCTTCTTTAGAAAAGACGTTCCCGTGGAATGGCAGCTGCGTATTACGAGTATAGACATGAAATTATAAAAAAACAACCACAAAAAAAAACTTTTTATTAACATAACCACTGGTGAAACTACAGGGCTCTAAGCATAAATATTCTAAACTACAACTGATAAAGGTAATTTAGATCAATATCTGTTCAAATGTTCAAAACGAATACAAATTTTAAGTATTTATCTATCTCTACATAAATAAAACGTTATGATATGAGTGAATACATAACCACTTAGAGAAACTTCTATAAATAGCCGACTATCCTAAAGCCACTTTCTAATAATTGTTTAAAAATCGCATACAGCTGGCTCTCACAGAACACTCAAACGATTATAATTTATTTGTGTGTAGAAGTAGCAACTTCTGTGTTAAATTATGAGAAAAGGTCAATGGCTCTTTACATTAACAATACATTTTACTATAGTCTGACCGAAACCGCTGTACCGCGCCTTAGGTGTGACACACGTGGTGCGTAGAAGGAAAGCCAAAGTAAACTGAGTAATCCGTGGCAGCGAAAATGCGGGCGCACCCCCGCGTCTCACCGCACACAAATCTCAGGCCCGGTACAGCGGTTGCGGTCAGACTGTAGGTGTTAGGTCTCACTCAAGTGCAATAGGCGGTCTTGGTTGATTCACGAAGCAATAGTTCGCAAGAATGATTGTGTTGGGGTGTAGCAAGCGAAATTACCGCAGGGTAATGACACTCAAAACCCAATGTCACGGGTCGACCTCGACTCCTCACATAATTACATTTGTAATTAATAATTTAAATTATCTAGGTTGTTTTTATCTAAAAATAATTAATGATCTTGTATCTTGCATTCTATATGCCCTACATACCCCATATACTGGGAAATCCGTGTGTAGTTCAGTATATAGTATACTATTGTAATAATAATTATTGTCATTTTTTATTACTATTTCATTCTGACATTTACGAATAATGTAAAATTTTAAGTAAGTCTTAATTATAATAATAACGATGCTTCCATCTATATATTATATAAAATAACCCCTGTTTCTCTCCTGGTCACGCTATACCTTGAGAACGGAATGAAAGGAAGGAAAAATCTCGCAAATTCTTTTTTGTTGTGGTAATTATTGTCAGAAGGTTCTTATGAAAGAAAAACCAAGAAAAGATGGGAGGTTATGGCGAGGCCAAAAGCCGAGCCTACTACGCGAACGAAGTCACGGGTAGTCGCTAGTTATTGATAAATGTTTGTAATAATATTGATGACAATTGTATATTTTGCACATCCGGTTATGGTATGTCACAGCTGTTATTTCGATTTTGAAAAATATAATTTAATAAATTATTTCTAATAAACCTGTGACAATGCAATAAAGTAAATTTGATTTGATTTGAATATATATATTATATACTGAAAGACTCGTCAGAGATCACACCAACAGTATAAATGCGAAAGTTTGTAAGTGAAGCATGCATAACTTATGTTTCTACTTCTCTCTGAAGGCTCAACGGGTTCACGTGAAATTTTACTACTGTCACAGAATAATTAATAGTAACATACTGTATTGTTTGTTTATATTATGTATATACCCAGGATGACACATAAGTCACTTTTGCCCGTAACAAAATGCCAAATATGGTATCGCTATGCAGGCGTTAGTGTTTTAAAAATCATGTAATAAAAATATTGTCGTCGTGTCGTGATAATGTACCTAATAGTCATTTTAAGCGCGAGTGAAGCCGTTGTAGCTACTATTATATATTGTGCCTATTTATTTAAGAGACATGCCTTGATAAAGTGGTATTTGTTTTATTCATGGTGCGCGTGGGAACAGCTTGAGGCGAAATCCGGTTTTGTTAGTTTTCTTCGTGACCTTTACATAAGATAAATTTAATCATTTTCTGAAATCTGTTATTACCGTTTAAATGGCAATGTTTCCGAAAAAGGAGCTTAATGCCAGTGTTGTAGACCGTATAAATTAGATATTGGCGAATAATAAATAATAGTAAAATTATAATAATTGACACATATCATTGTCCAAAAAATTAAATGTATATTACCTAGGTACATATATAATATATATCTAAAAAATATCTATTATAATATATTATATATCATAGATATATATTTTTAGATACTTATAGTTTCAATCATGCCCGGAATCACATATAGAATGACCAGTTGGCTACCTGTTATAGGGCAGAATCGATAAGTAAATCACCATTTATTTTAATAATAATACAGTAAGTATATAGTTACTATGTTATCAAATATAAGAATATTAATACTAGAAATCTAAAAGAAAAAAAATGCAAATTAATAGAAATTTTATTTTCGTTATAAGCTTCAAAAGTTGGCGATACAAAGTCGGTTTTATTTATAATAGTTAATTTATGTTCTTGTAAAGCGATGGGCTATAAACGGGATTAGAATTGCCCCTGCTATTTACGATACATAGAAATAAGTTCCCTAATGTATTAAGGTTACATACATCCATATTAATGAACACGGCCTACAATAAAAGAACGCAAATTTGTGAGTTCCGCATTTTTAAAGACAGCACATCAACGCAAATTTAGTGTATACAAATATGATTATCCACGCACAATGCTTTACAATTGCATAAGTGGTCATTGTCAACAAAGATGATGCTTTCTATAGTTACCAAAGGTGACATACATCAAAGGATTTCGTTCGGCGCACTCACGTTTCAATCGATAGGTAGATACAGGCTTCGTGTGCCCATTATTGACAATAGTATTCATGTCATACGTTCATCTCTACAATGAACACGACATATAAATTAACACTAATCATTTGTTACATACGTTTTGTAATACATGCTTGTGTTTAATGGCTCACTCGGCTTTGTGGGCCGGTATGCTAATCGTCGGTCCACGCTTGATTATGTTGTCTTGGATTGAATTAGTTAATCGATCGTCGAAGTTAATTGAAAAAAGAGATGACAGAGGTTTAGGTAACTAAAGGTTAAGGAAAGATTTATCTATTAGATATGTAGAAAGTATATATGTAAATTTTTGTGTGATTGACGACATATATCTTTCCAAAATTTTCTAACTTGTTTTGTAAAATGAAACTTAAAACGTATGACATTTCACATAGTTTTTAAATAACATTTACACTGGAGTGTGTACAAATAGTGTATGTGTACAAATTACCATGTGTTATTTATTAAATTATAAATATAAAATGTGGTATTTATAATATTATTTATAAATATTATTTTTACAGACACGTACTTTGAAGCCATTTAACTCTCGAGTTGAACTCTAATGAGAAAATCCTGAGATGTAATTTATATCATTTTCCACAGCTGAGTTAAGAGTAAGAGTGTAGTAGACAGTAGTAAACTGAATAGTAATTATGTTAATTTAACTAAATTGTATGTATTGGTGAAGACGCGACTAGTTTTCGCTATTTAATTGCTTATAATAGCTGACGTGTGCACACCTAGAGCTAATAGTTGCAGTGTTCACACCTAGAGCTAATAGTTGCACTGTTCACACCTAGAGCTAATAGTTGCAGTGTTCACACCTAGAGCTAATAGTGGCAGTGTTCACACCTAGAGCTCATAGTTGCACTGTTCACACCTAGAGCTAATAGTCGCAGTGTTCACACCTAGAGCTAATAGTTGCACTGTTCACACCTAGAGCTAATAGTTGCAGTGTTCACACCTAGAGCTAATAGTTGCACTGTTCACACCTAGAGCTAATAGTTGCAGTGTTCACACCTAGAGCTAATAGTTGCAGTGTTCACACCTAGAGCTAATAGTGGCAGTGTTCACACCTAGAGCTAATAGTTGCAGTGTTCACACCTAGAGCTAATAGTGGCAGTGTTCACACCTAGAGCTAAAAGTTGCAGTGTTCACACCTAGATCTAATAGTTGCAGTGTTCACACCTAGAGCTAATAGTGGCAGTGTTCACACCTAGAGCTAATAGTTGCAGTGTTCACGAGCTAATAGTTGCAGTGTTCACACCTAGAGCTAATAGTTGCACTGTTCACACCTAGAGCTAATAGTTGCACTGTTCACACCTAGAGCTAATAGTTGCAGTGTTCACACCTAGAGCTAATAGTGGCAGTGTTCACACCTAGAGTTAATAGTTGCAGTGTTCATACCTAGAGCTAATTAGTTGCAGTGTTCAGACCTAGAGCTAATTAGTTGCAGTGTTCACACCTAGAGCTAATTAGTTGCAGTGTTCAGACCTAGAGCTAATTAGTTGCAGTATTCAGACCTAGAGCTAATTAGTTGCAGTGTTCAGTCATCATTATCATCATCAGCCTGTAGCAGTCCACTGCTGGACATAGGCCTCTCCAATTGCACGCCACTTAGGTCTAGGCAGTGTTCAGGCCTAGAGCTAATTAGTTGCAGTGTTCACACCTAGAGCCAATTAGTTGTGTGTTCAATAGAGCTTCACAAGCATAACCATCCTGCACCGCAATGCACTGCGATTGTCCTGCCGTTCGATTATCAAAGAGCAAACATCGTTGCATCTTTGACAACATCCGTGAAACAAATGACGATATGCCAGGAACGTAGGAAAAACAACCTTGTGTACAAGGCGATATTTCATAAAGTATTTGACATTTTTTTTCTAAGATGCTTTTCAAATCTCAACACAGTGGGTAAATGTGAGAATTTGTGTCTATTTGAATCTTTCACGCCAAAAACACATTTCTGATCTAGCCGATTTTGTATTGGTAGTCAACCTAGAACAACGCGGAGGTGCGTCTATTTACTGCGGAAAATATTGGATACCTAGTCATATTCGCGCGGGTTGGATCTTCGGATTTGAATTAAATATGCTCCGAAACTACTGAACCGAATTAAAAAATCTTTCACCATAAGAATCCTACATTATCCCTGATGAGCATAGGCATACATAGATTTTGATTCATCATCATTATCCATCGCCACGCGGGTGAAACCGCGGAGCGCTGCTAGTAGCATATAAGTCATTTGACGTCCGTTTTAAGTACAAAGCATTGTGTGTACTTTAGTATAATGTTTACCGTCACAACAATACAACCATCACCAAATCCATCACGATAATCGGACGCATTTATCGATTACACGGAAATGTCTGTGAGACGATCTGTACGGCGTAAGTTGCATCAATTATTCGTAGGCGCCTCGCTCTAGGCGCATTGTGCAACGAAATAACACGGTCAGACCTTATGTTATAATTATTATAAGATCAGTGACCGCCCCGAGCCATCGCACTTCCAGCTATTATAATCTGAATTAGAATAATTATCGTTATTGCTATAACGATCCGCGATCATTTGTCATTACTCAACTACACTCTTGACTGATTCAATTTCGCCGCTTGCTTATTTGCTCGTATCAATTTACTTTTCGTCATGTAGGTATATACTTTAAGCTTTTATTAGTTCAATCTATCTGTATAGGTACAGCTACCTGATATTATTTAGCATATTAGTATTTTGCACATAGGTAGTATGTGAAAAATACTATCCAAAATGACCAATTACATATCACGCAATATTGACGTAAAACAAGGTGTAAAGTGATTTGGATTTGGAACGTTAATTGTAGGAAAACTCTTAGTACGGAGACAGCAAAAAGAAAAAAAGGCGCGATTGTACTATTAGTCTAAGATCCCGTTATAGAACGACCTTCACAGAGATGCTTATTTGATTAAACGTATTTTATATTTAATTTAATATGTCAATAAACATGTTGCATATGGGTTGCCTAACAAACTTCAGTCCAGGATATGATTAATTAATTATTAAAAGTTTTTTTTTTGAATATTTCCACGGGTTACTTATTAGACAAATTCTATATCAATCGAAAGTATGAAGCCCATAGCATATATGCAAACGTTAGGTTGCTTATTTTTTTCCGGTCACAGCCCTCAGGTTGTCAGGAATAAACAGGTAAATCGATACTAGCATTTTGCACCAGTCTGATTACTGAATGATAATTATATGATAATAAAGATTATTTAATTCTGAACACATAGTATTTTCACGAACATATAGCATGCGCACTCTCTTTCTTAAAATGGGCGGACATTAAAGAGCTGCTATGCTGTGTCCTCTTCTATAGCATGGGGTGGTTGGTTGGGAACTCTCAGTCGCACACATTCACTCGCAGCAATATTTAACTTTTTTAAATTCGACAACCGGAATTTGGGACTGATTTTTCGCAGGCAACCCTATACCACCGTGTTCAGAATTAAATAATCTTTATTATCATATAATTTTCATTCAATAATCAGACCGGTGCAACGATTTACCTGTTTAAACCTAGCAACCTGGAGGTAGTGACCGGAGAAAAATAGGCAACCTAACGTTTGCATATTCTATGGGCTTCATACTTTCGATTGGTATAGAACATGTTTATTGACATATTAAATGAAATATAAAATATGTTTAATCAAATAAGCATCTCGGTGAAGGTCGTTCTATAACGGGATCCTATATTATATAGGGAGTGTGATTGTTGTGCACCGCGTTGCTATGGGTTACGCACGGCCCCTCTGAGTATTCAAGGTCATGGTTCAACTCGTACGTGCAGCGACCTGTAATGAATTTGGAACAATATACGGTGTTTGGTGTTATTGTAACAACTTCTATAAAATGTTATAATTTTGAACATGATGCATGTAGATGTGGCGAAATATCGGGACCTCCAAAAGTAACTAAATCGTGGTCTACATCTCGTGAATAATAATTAATGGCAGGGGCAGTTTCAGAGGGCGCCAATATCTACTAAAAATAATATAGTATATGTTTTAAAAAATTGCTCCACAAAGCGCCTAGCATACGGAAGCCTGGTTGTCTCACAGACATATTGTAAGAAAAAATTGGTAATAGATAGTAAAGAGTACAAAATGTAAGTTCCGCCGCCACTTACAAGTTTCGGCCCTGGTTCAAAAAATTGTAGATCTGGAGCTGTCCATTTAGAAAACAAAGAGGTCAGAATTGTGAAGTTTGTTCTTTTAACCTACTTGTAAAATGAATTAAGTAGGTTTTTTTTATAAACCTGTGAAAAAAATCTGATGGTGAACACCGCATTAAAACCTTTTGCGTGGTTTAGGAGGAGTTAGGGGATAAACAGACAGACGCGAAAAGAGACTTTATTTTGTACTATATAACGATGCCATTCATAGGTATTGTGGCTATAAGCACCCCGTACTATACAGCGATCTAGTCAATAGGTACGCTATTTGTATATCTATCACTATATTATTACTGTAGTCCAAAAAGTCTGTTCTGAAAGACTTTCAAAGAACCTATCAGAGGTGTTAAACAAAGTAACAGAGCAATAATCAATCAGTCAAAGTTTGAAGGCATTTGGTTAAACTGAAGGTTAGCCGAATGACTCCGACATCTGCCTATCGACTTTAAACAAAGAAAAACCGGATACAACGGCCTGAAGTTGAAAATGCCACTAGCGGTCACCCATCCAAGTCACAACTTCAGCAAGGTACGCGCATCCTTGTTGATCACTTGAAATCAGAGAGGAAAATGCGTCATAACCACAAGACAAGTCTAATACATATTGTGTTTTTTTTAATTTTACGCCATGGAGAGGGCTCCAAATTTAAAAGAAAACCGTACCAACAAATAGCCCCTTCGTTGTCAGAATGCAAATTATAAGAGGCGAGTAAGCTGATGCTGATTTGCGAGAAGATAGGCCTCTTGTGCAAGAATTCGTCTTGGATTATACCACCATAGCGCCGGGAATTCTGCTCTAAGCATTTGAATACAAGCACTACTCTGAATGGATTAAAAAAGTGTTGAAGCATATGAAACAACCAATGTCTCGCGGTGACGAGCGCAGTGCATGCTACGCAAAGCTTTAGCTTAAAGCTCTGGGTTGCTCTGCAACTGTCAAAGGCAAGCGTAGTGCGTAAGTACCGTCAGGACCGGTGTGTACGAACGAGTCAAGTGTTATTCGACAAGTCACAGGTCAGGAAATACACAGTTGATAAAAATAGCACAAATTTTGTTTGTCAGATTTGAGTTTATTCAGTAGTAGTTACCTAAATACAGCCGTCAATTAGAAGTTGGCTCTGTAATAAACAAGTTATTTCTCAACTTGAAATACGCTAAACAAATAGATTACATCATTATTACTTTATGTAGGAACAATAGTTACCATTGTGTCACTCTCTCCACACCGCATCCAATCGCTTGGAAAATAATGAGGAAACGTTTTCCATACTCCACACACGCTGACGGCGGTTTATGATGACCAATAAAACAGAATGTTTTGACATAAACGTCGGTTTCGAAGCGTTCGTCGTCGCCCACGGGCGTAAGCCCTAAGTGCTTCAACAACCACAAGTCGGTGCGCCCCACTTTTGATTACAATATAACTTCACGGTGCGGTACGCCTGTAAGTATTCAATTTACTTTATCTGTGCCTGACCGCAGTGTATCGACTTTCCTGATCAAAATTGCTTACTTTTTATAGTAATTGAAAATGAATGGTTTTATGTTTTCATCTCAAGATAATCGAAGTTTCAATTAACTGTCCTTTCGTTAAGGTCTAAGGTCCGATGGAGCCGACAACTTCCCTTTACTTCGTAATAAATATTTCTTCCTACATGTGCATAACTAAATTATTACTTTAAAGAAATAACATAATTTTAATTAGTGACATGCTTTTATGAAATCGTTGTATTCGTTTAAAATAATATATAGAGAAAAAGACATGAAACCACCTACTCGGTATTCATCTACTTAAATCAGTTTTAACCATTCATTAATATTCATCAAAATAATAAAACAGAGATGTCATGCGTAAAATAATGTAGAATGTACAGTAATTATTTGTTAGTATCTACCTATTATTATTATATCTTATGTTTTTGAAAGTTTAGTTTTGTCGTTGACACTATTAATCGTTTAACTTTAAAAGACCCACCGTACCAGCAGGGGTATGGCCGGGGGTACGGTGGGTATGCTACGGAATATTCAATGCTGGCGAGTTTTTTAAAATGTTATTTTATATTTTACAGTGTTTTACTTATCTCTCCCTCATAAGTAAGTAGGTAGGTACCTACTTATTGTCTACTGTTATATAGTCTTTTACAGGCATCGCTTGACAACGATGTAGCCAAAACGCTAATAAATACAGCAGTATTATCGGAATCATAACAGCGTTCAAAAACTTACTTACTTCTCAGCGTCGTTCCAAACACATACCGCCAATACGACAATTTACATCCTCAATAACATTACATTCTGAACAATTTGGTGTTTCCGACTTTCTCATAAATAATCTGAACCCATTCAGGGGGATGTCAATAATAGATTATTTTGATAAGCAAACGAACGATCAGAATTCTGATTTATATCTTAACTCAAACTTGTGGTCATTCCTTTTACGGCTTCTTTGTAGAAATGGTTACGCAATGAGAACAGGCTTTTGTTGTTTGTCAAGATATGTGTGAATGAGCTTTTCATGTTAACCATTCGGGCCATAACTCACATAAAAATGCCGCAGATGTCATTTTCAACGCTTTGCCTATTGATTTTAGGACATTTTTACCATCTTTACACTGCTGTTGATTTACCACCGCAGTAATGTGTTATTCAAATATATTGTACAATACTGCCGTTGGCCGTAAAGATCCGTTGTATTATAGTTAATTATGTACGAATTTCTCTCGTAAGCTGTTGCTCACCGTCAGTTTGCATAAATTAAATAACTGAATATAATTAATAGACTGTGCTCACAGTAGGTACTCTCAAGCCGGAGGCAATAACTGTGAAGATTTACGAAATTTGTTCGAACAAAAAAATGTTGTTGAGTAATTGTTTATTCATCTAAGCTGCAATACACATAAACCATTACGCGCGCACTTGCAAAATACGCAAACTAAATAACCGTTATAAATTTAAACTCCATTTTTTAAGGGGAGGGGGCTGTTCCACCTCGTAGCGTAAAAATGTAAGATTCTATAGTGATCATCATAGGAATGCTTTAAACATGTTTATGTGGCCTTCGGATGGTGCTACTCCCGTGACCCATCGGATGGTAGAACAAGACCTCCTGAGTCGTGCTTGCACAGTAGTCAGTTTTTAAAAATACATGTTCGGAAACGGTCACTGAACAAGATGTCACGTAATTTTCTTACCTATATTCTGGCCACTCGGGAGAATGGTCCGGGCAGGAACGTCCTGCCCAGTAACCTGGCATCGATCGCGGAGCTGAGCTGGTAGGTGGGCGGACTGCAGCGTGGGTCAGTCCGCATACCAAACGCCGCATAATCGTTAGACAATAAGTCCCTATCTGCCTTTTGAGTTATCTACTTGTTGCCGTTATCTACCTGTTAGTATGGGTGGTTTTAAATTTATCATACAGACATAAAGTAAGTGTTTACAGAGTGTAATGTAAGGGAGACGGCGACGGTGGCAGCGTTTGGTTATTGAGCTTTGCGATATTTGTTTGGTCGGCTAAGATGTAGTTCACCACGGCCAGACATTTGATAAAGGTTACAAAATTACGCAGAATATGGATCTGTAAACGATTTCAAACAGTGTAGCGTGTTTGCACTGTGTACTCTACACACTCGTATACAACTGACAGAAAAAAATAATGACTAATCTTTCTTTCATCTATTTCCGCGTGAAGAAGGAACTAACATACACACTTACTAACTCACATCCTCAGAAAACTTTCAAAGAAAATCTAAATATGAAATATTAACGATATATACCTATATACATATCCTAGAATAGTCGTTTTCAAAAGCTTCTGCCGTGCGATTCTCTATAATGTATCGTCAATGCGCTCGCCGACGAGCTCACTGATGTCAAATACTTCGAGATATCGCCCTTGTACATAAGGTTGTTTTTCCAACGTTTCTTGTCATCTCATCATTTGTTTCACGGATGTTGTCAAAGATGCAACGATGTTTGCTCTTAGAGAATCGCACGGCTGGACTCTCACCTAACGGTGTGTTCGTTAGAAGCTAAGAGATATACTTGCTGCATGAATATGGTAGCTATCCAGGAGACCACTAGAAAGTGCCCTTCCATCAAAATGCATTGTATTTTGTTATACGTGGGCAAAATTTATTATGAAAGTGAGTGTAGACTGTGAGCTCATTGCAACTCTCTCCGTGACTTGGATGCATGCTGCATTGTCGGCGATCCCTAGTTAGATACGACGTTGGTGGTTTACGGCATATCACAAAAATGGTACGTTCCGCAACATTTTGTAACTGTGATGTCATGATAGTATCTGAATAAATCAACAAATGTGGCTTTTTTTCCCCGTGAAAATCTTTTATAGATACCACCGCCCCTGGGGGGAGCACGGTGGTTATGTGGGTGTCCGTACCCACCAAAAACCCGGGGTGTTCCTCCAAGCGCCTTTATGTCGAGACTACAGGAACATAAAGCCAACTAACTGTTGTATGAAACAGTCCGGTACTGGAGATAGCCACTTAATTATAAGCCGACCCGCACTGGCACCACCCCCCAGAGGGCCTAACATGAACATTTGCGTAAATGCAACGTAATCGTATTGTTGACTTATCCAGTACAAACTATGAGTTGTCTATGCCCCAACTGTATTAAACAAATGATAGTTAGTTCTGAATATAATTCTACTATACGATAACGTTACACTTACGCTTGGTAGTCTATCAGTACTGGCACCTCTCGCATGGTGGGTACGATACATGTCGTGTCCCAGCAGAGAGAAAAAATGGGCTGATTGTTCTATTTAAACGCTATGATAATACAGAATTATGCTATGACCTCTTATTATACTTCATTACTCTTGATTACGCTTGGACGTCACCGCGATACTATATTATATAACGTTTAGTGTTTGTATTTTACTTATTTAAAACCTCATAAATTTGCGTATATTTCCTAAGAAGGTACCTACCTAATGTTTTATATTTCTTTCTTTGAACATGGATCAAACAAGAAATATAGATGTCTTAGTGTTTTGTATAAGTCGCGGAAATAACTACTAAAGAATCTATCTACTATGAATCACTGTTCAAACATTCACATGATTATGAAGTGTCAAACTGTTTTGAAATGTATTTTGTTTGTATTTTGACACAAATTATCCACTGGTATTAAAACAACAAGTTGCAAGTATGTATAGCGATAATGCAAATATTAATATAATATATAGACAAATTAATTAATTAATTTTTTTAAATTAATTAATATAATATATTCAATACATTACCTACTTGGTAATTAATAGTTCTAGGAAATGTACCTGCTGCATTTTTGAAACCTATTAGATATTGTAGTCATGACAGATGGAAGACTTCAGTACAATGCTCGAAGGCCTCCAACGGGATGAACATGGACAAGACGAAAATTATGTCTAATGCCCATGTTGTGCCTACCCCAATACCAGTTGGGGACTCAGTTCTCGAAGTTGTTGACGAATACCAGATGTATTCGTCACCAACAACCTGGGACAGACAGTCAAACTAGGCAGGTCCAATTTCGAGAAAGAGGTCAATCGTTGAATCCAACTTGTCTGGGCAGCGATCCGGAAACTTTGCGAAGTCTTCTCGTCAAAATACCTCAGTACCTCAAAACAAAAGTCTTCGACCGATGTGTATTACCAGTGATGACTTATGGCACTGAAACGTGGTCTCTTACTATGGGCCTCAAAAGCAGGCTCAAAGTCGCACAACGAGCTAGGGAGAGGGCTATGCTCGGGCTTTCTTACGTGATCGAATAAGAAATGAGGAGATCCGTAGAAGAACGAAAGTCACCGACATAGCCCAGAAGATTAGTCAGTTATAGTATAGTGGCAGTGGGCAGGGCACATAGCACGCAGAACAAATAGCCGATGGGACCGGAGGTTTTGGAGTGGAGACCACGTACCAGCAAGTGCAGCGTAGGTCGTCCACCGACACGGTGGACAGACGACCTGATAAGGGTCACAGGACGGCGATGGATGCAGGCCGCTTCCAACCGGTCCTATTCGAAAATTATTTCATTCTGTCATCAAGTGTAAGTGAAGAGTAAAAGTGAGCTATAGTGGCAAGCGTTAGTAATATACTGAAATCTTTCCCTTATACTGTATATTTGAGGGAAGTTTTAACCTATAACAGTTGCAGTGCTACCCAGAGATTAGAACTTAAGTATTGCACCTGCCCATAATTGCTTCGCGGTAGGATACCTGGCACTGTGGTTGTACCAAGCAAGATGGCCTCTTGCACATGAGACCTATACCACCTCGTACGTCAGGTTTCATCACCTCCTACGATTCACATGCTAATGGTGAAGGGAATCTTAATTGACTAGCAGGGTAAAACAAATGCCATATGGAAGCTACACCAAGAAATAAAACAGTTGAACTCACATTTAAAGTTTCTAACTGCAACTATTCACCCTTACTTACATTCTATATCTAGCATAGAACGAGTTCTGTGTGTAACAGTTACACACTTACATGCAACAGTTTTGAGGCAAAGATGTCTATAGTTAATTTAGAAGTCTTTGTTTTAAGGCTGTACATAAAGCCGAAAGTGTCGGTGACAATATGGCCAGCGGAACTAATGCGAGTGAATCAATTTCGTTTCGTAATAAACCCACATCTTAACCGGGCCAATCGTATTAATGGTACAAAATTATATTCAATTTCAAATATTAATTGAATTCGATACATTAATAATAATCACATAAAACGTAAAGTACACAATAATGACAAGTAGTCTTGATACATCAAGTACTTATTGTATTGTCTTCTCTTTACTAATAAAGATACTAATATTTAAACTCAAAAATAACTCTTTACTAATATTACAACTCTTGAAGTCAGTATTTTTAATGTGTTACAGCATTTAACATACCGATATAAACGTATACCGATACCGTTATGCAACTACATAATCCACAGAACAGTCGGGGGTGTGTGCTTTATATGACACATGAATACAATCCTACTGTGCGTTTCCATCAAAAAACATTGTACGTATTGCGTTGCAGCAGCAATTATTACAGACGAGTATTATACATCTTTGGCGTCTTCTTTATACAAAAGTATTATTTCTCTGAATCTTGATACTTGTTTCAATATTTTTAAGTGATATACGTATTGAGACGTTTTTAAGTATGCAAGTGTTCTATAGTGTAATTGCTGGATATATTTTTCTTATCAAAAGTTAGAACCGACACTTAATAGTGTTAAATAACTTGTTGAAGTGGGTACTATGATAATTCAAAAGTACCTATTGGTAGTGATTTCCTTGATACAAAACTAAAATTCTCTAAACTATGGCAGTTCTTATTCTGTTTACACTAAAATCCACATTCGTGTAACACTTAGAATGACAATTCTAAAAATATGATTAGTCTATCCAATTGTGGGTAGTTTTACATCAGTTTAGACTAGTTTAGAGAGCACGAACTTACTTACCCACAATTCAACAGAAAGGGCAAATTGAAGAATTGCCATTTGCAAAAGTTATACGAATTTGTACTTAAGCGTAAAGATAATAAGAACTACAATAATAATTTACTAAAAATAGATTTTAGTTGTTTTGTTTGGGCTTCTGGACAAGCAAATTGGTACCAATATCGCAATTTTGTGAGCATGGTACCGACTTCGACAAGTTATTTCACACATTTTTACTGTGTAGACTTCTACTTATTACATAAAAAATCGGTTCTATATTTTATATAAAAATAATTTCACTCTATTTTAGACCTATGCTACTTACGGGATACACAGTCAATGATATTATCGAAATGGGCGAAACACTTTTTAGTTATTAAAGTAGGTATAACTCAAAAACATGAATTTCATTAAATTTATATGGGACCACCAAAGAAGTATACTCTATCAAACATAAAAAGAATCATTCAAATCGGTTCATAAACGCGGGGTTATCTGCGAACACACATAAAAAATATACAGTCGAATTGATAAACCTCTTTTTTTAAGTCGGTTAAGAAAATTAAGTTTTTTTTTCTGCTCTTATTTAGGGGCTTTTAGTCTTCCAACGACTATGTCAGTCCCATATGTTCTGCTCTTAGATCTTAGCAACTTTATTCTTCTTTAATGATCCTATACACGGATCGATATAGAAACCTAGCTACGTCGGATGAGTTACCTATACACCATGCAGCCGTTTCTGGCAAACATAGCTACTTTCGCATTAAATAAGGATTTACATCTAAAAGAGTAAGGATATTTTAAGCAAATCTAAGCAACGTTAAACAAAAATGTCTGTATTAGTACGAATAAACCCTGGCAACGCAGTGGTTAGGTAAGTTAGAGAAGATCAAACGGTCATGAACCGTGAATATTACCTACTTATACCAAAGTTATATAACGGCATCTAAATTCTGAAGAAGCATCAAGACGTTTTTTACAAATTGATATTCAAATGGTTGTATACTTAATAGTAGCCTGGTTTTTGAGGTTATAACCTCTGATTCATAATACTTAAGTATGATTATTTATCTCTATGTGTTATATATTTCTTACGACTTTTACTAGACGATTGGTGTTCTAGAAAATATTTATGTGTCTAAGATTCACATAGACATCGTAATTTTTCGTTACATAATGTTAGTCTGGCTAGAATGACATATATACCTGGTTATGTATTGATGATAATATGATGATCGTTGAATTTTATATTGTATTATTTTATAATAGCGAAAGTAAAATTTAACAAATTTTAACATTAAACAACTGTACCGTAATTCGAAACCTAATTATACATGAGAGTAGCGTACTCGACTTCCGTTCCGAACAAGTCATGCTGTGATTGGTCCGCCCGATCTCCTCGGCCAATCAGCGTCGACTCCGCCCCTTCCGCTCCCCTCAAATGTCAACCATCACCCCAGGTAGTGCGCCTAGCGCAACTTGGCTTCATTGGCGTTTGGATTTTCATCCGGAGCGGTCGTAAGTACGAAATATTTACTTTACTGACTGCGTCATGCTGGTGAAAGTTCAGGTAAAGTCCTGAACCAACTAGTAAGTTCATGTGCAATTATATATACTTACTAAAAATATTTTAACGGTGTTACCGTTCGCTTCAATACTAATTATTTTTTGTTTATAGCCAGTGCTACCGCTGGTTCTAGATATAAATGAAATATATTAACTGTTTCAGTTGAATTTTAGATTCTTCAAATTGATAGTTATACTGGTCCAGCCCCAATGATGGAAGAAACGGAATAAAAACAGGAAAAAGAAGATGATAACCTACCAACGGTATCGGATTCATGTGTTGGTTCGTAGTTTAGCTCCGGCTCATCACCAAACCGTAAGTAACACTTACTATTTTTCATCAACTATAATATAATCGTGGTAAATTACAATCCAAGCTACAGTCATTCTGACTTGTACTGCGATTTGAGCAGACCCAAACATGTGTGGGTAATCAAACGAGGATAAGCCCTACTGAGCACCTCAAATTAAAACCACTGAACTTTCAAATGGTTAAAGCGTGTAATAATCTTAGTTTACGCTTCAGAAAAATAAAAGTTACAGCTCATAGAACCACAACCTTTTGAACAATATTGTAATAATGTCCAATACTATAAAACTCAAACACTTCTATCTCCAATGTTATGAGTTCAGTAGCTAGGGTGTGATCCCCATAATGAAATCAAACGCTACGCTTACTTTACGCTTTGCTTAACCAGTCGAAGTCGTTCACTCGTTAGGGAACGAGTTCCACAAAACCAGACTTAAAACAGTTTAAATGGTTTCTTAGATGACATGCAATCGACTGATTAATGTACCAGATTGGCTAAAATCTGTTAAAGCACATTCTAATACGAAAATGTACAAAGAAAACTTCTACATATATTCATGCACTTTCACACCAGGTAAAGTAGCAAAACTGAAAAATTCGATGTTATTTAGACAGAGCTGGTAGAATAACATATATTCTCAGGTCGCGTTTTGGCTTATCTTCGAATATATCTTAGTCTTTTTAGTCCCTGGACTATATGTAATTGTTAAACAACCTACATACGAAATATGGCTTGGACCTCTGGTGAAACGATATGCAATGAAACACATCTAAAACCTATGCATCACAAGATAAGTTTCTGAGCACCACCGGCTAACTGCCACTACCCTAGATACCACATTGCTACGTCAAAGTAGGTCAGTCTAGAAAGTGACACAGCACACGCCAATGTCTGCAGTGGCCAACTGTAGTTCGCAGTCGCTGTTGCATACCCAAAGATGAGTTTGTTTTGCTTGAAACCCGGGTCGACATATTCGATCCCTAACATGAGGGCGTTGCCGGTGTAACTAACAAATTTTACAGCCCGACAAGAGGCATAATTCCTCCTCATCCCATCGGGATAGGACAGGAAATCATAATATGGAAGCAACGAAATAAAACGAAAAGATTCTGACTAGAAACCCTTCCGTGCCAGGCAGCTACCAAAAAAGGTTGCAATCACTGGTTCTCAAGAAAAAATACTCGTTGAAAAAGTCTTGGGGCTCCGCTCTATATTCTAAACGTAATAAATGGCTTCCGTACACCATTCAAAAAGCTCAAGAGGCTTAGTTTGCATCGAGATAGGTGATAATAATAAAATATGCATACAAGCAGCCCTTCGTGAGGGTCATTAAGCAAAGTTAAACTCATCGAAGAATGCTTGGAGCTCCGCTCTACATTCTAAGCATGATAAGTGACTACTGTGTACCGTTCAAAAAGAAAACGTCATTGCTTTTGTCGAGCTACCGTAACAAAGCTAAAGGCATCGAAGAATGCTAAGAGCTCCGCTCTGCATTCTAAGCATAATAAGTGACTGTATACCGTTCACAAAGAAACGGTCATTGCTTTTGTCGAGCTACCGAACGCATCGACGAATGCTCGGAGCTCCGCTCTGCATTCTAAGCATAATAAGTGACTGTATACCGTGCAAAAAGAAACTGTCATTGCTTTTGTCGAGCTACCGAACGCATCGACGAATGCTCGGAGCTCCGCTCTGCATTCTAAGCATAATAAGTGACTGTATACCGTGCAAAAAGAAACGGTCATTGCTTTTGTCGAGCTCCCGAACGCATCGACGAATGCTCGGAGCTCCGCTCTGCATTCTAAGCATAATAAGTGACTGTATACCGTGCAAAAAGAAACGGTCATTGCTTTTGTCGAGCTACCGAACGCATCGACGAATGCTCGGAGCTCCGCTCTGCATTCTAAGCATAATAAGTAACTACTATTTACCATTATACACGAAATTGTCATTGCTTTTGTCGAGCGACCGTTACAGCAAAATATCTAACTAAATTGAAATGAAAGTGGTTGACGAAATGCACACTCGAGGTGTCGTAAAAATGGGAAGCCAGTCTTTTTCAAGCTGTTAGCAATATTCTCAGACTTAAAGGCAACTGCACACCAAGACCGTTTTTGGGATCAGAAAAACTTGAACAAGTACCTACGGTGCTCTCTTAAAATTAAGATTGATTAACCATAATTGCGTGCTAGTTTCTCCAAGAGAAGACTGGATCGAGCATTGCGTGCTACTTTCTCTAAGAGTAGACTGGATGGCCAAGGTCGATCTTCCTCTGGACCACTTGTCGGTCGATTCAAACAATCACCGTTTCCTTCAGTTCATTTACAATGACTATTTCTAGACTATTTTAGTTTATATACGAATGACTCAAAAATATCTGCTTGCAATCTGTCTTTAGCTCAGTGCCCCAAAAACATGTGCGCTTGCGAGCATCACAAAAATCCTGACACTGAGCAAGGCTGGGGATAATTGTAATAATAATTTGAATTCCTTCTGACGCATCAGATACTACTAATACTGCAAAACCTTATTGTATTAACCGTGAATATATGCGAGTACCTCGTTTATGCATCCTCCTATTTATTTTGGAAGCTCTGTTCTGAGTGGTATTGCCAAACACATCTACTACAAAACTAACAGACAGTTTTTGTATCTTTTTTGCCTTTCGCCAAGCTTACGAGTGCCCACAATTTCTGCACAATCGACAGATTAGATTCCCAAGGTCACTGTTACGCCCCACCGGCTGACTTGGAACTTCAGAGTAGGGTTGGGTTTATCCCCCGGCATACCATAAGAAATACTAGCCGAATTAAAACAAATCAACAGGAATTTTCCTGATCGCTGAAATACAGTGAGAAACAGTCGTCGCATTAGCAACCCGATTTAGAACTCACGAATACTCAGTTACCGATGCTATTAGGTATGTTTTATTCTAAACGATTCAATGTTTTTCAAACATTGGTACCGCTAGTTATCGTTTTTTTTTTATGAAGGCGCTGTTAAATAGATCGTTGGATTACCCGTTCACGATTACAAATCTATCCAGAGTCCCAACAATGCCGACCGACTGGTCGGCTTCCTGTGTGGGTGACTAACCATTGTCGCGTGCGATAGAAATGATACAAAAAGTTTGTACTCGTAGATGTACGAATGTATCAAAATCTAACCGACTATAATACAAGAAAATGTTTAGGCTTATCTGCTCCTTGGAGAAAGTTTAGCTTGGAAAAAATAGCACTCTTCGTGAGATAATTACCCAGGAAACCAACAAAAACCCAAGTGGTCTAATCTTGCAAGATTCTTAACCAATCTTATTAAAACGACCCTTAGTATATTCTTAATTCACAAATCTGGAATACTTACCTGATGCATTTTTAAGTCGAAATTACAAAAATACATAAATATTTAAAGCTAAAATCACTATTTTGGCCAAGGCGACCGCGACCCCCAACCTGGAAGTCGATACCTTAATAAATCAATAATTTTATTTAAAACATTTGTGAAGAAAATAGTTTTTATCTACCTAATTCAAGGGACATAGTAGCCATCGTTATTTCTATGTCACAATAGTTTATAAGCTTTTTTCCAGAATTAAATTACGGAACTGCAAACTACTTTAGCACTGCTATGGTCTTAAAACAGATACTCTCACGAAACAGACAGTTGTAATGTGTCCAGCACACTGACTGCACTCGGCATTTAAAAATATATATATACATATATATATACTACACTCGTTCAAGAATGCTCGGGGCTCCGCCCCACATTCAAAACATCATGAGTGATTACGAGAGTTAAAAGATGGGTTGCAATCAGAACATAAATAAACCTTGAACAGCAACACGTGCCAAGGTTACTAATTTGGTAAAACTCATAATTAGTGGAACGTATTGATGAATTGACCTTGCCTCAAGTCTGCAAGCAGTTCCATTGAGAAATTGGGCGTACCTTCCTTATTTACTCTTTGTTCGCACTGATTTGGCAGACATATCAAATAATGGACGTATCATGTACTAAAATGAGTAGTCTAATTTTCCTACACCTAGAATTCATGCTTACGCAGACAACAAAAGTTTTGTGAATGAAACCTGGACCGCTGGGCGTCAGAACATTCAATACCTATTAAAGATTTATCACATTGGCGTCACCATCACCACCAGGCGATAACAAACACATCTCTCATGTATAATTAGGTTTCGAATTACGGTACAGTTGTTTAATAGCGATGTTTTACCTGCAATTAAAACATTTATTAAACATACTTACCTAATTCGAAACCTAACACTTTCTATACCTGCCTGGTGGCATAACACGAGAAAACCAATGAAGCCAAGTTGCGCTAGGCGCACTACCTGGGGTGATGGTTGACATTTGAGGGGAGCGGAAGGGGCGGAGTCGACGCTGATTGGCCGAGGAGATCGGGCGGACCAATCACAGCATGACTTGTTCGGAACGGAAGTCGAGTACGCTACTCTCATGTATAATTAGGTTTCGAATTAGGTAAGTATGTTTAATAAATGTTTTAATTGCAGGTAAAACATCGCTATTAACTACTTACGGGTAGGTATACCAAATTAATATTATTGTACTTTTTTCACCGATGCGCTATTAGTTCATGTTATATACATTAGACATATTTTTCCTGTGTTTATTTAATAAAAACAACTGTTTTTTTTAAATATTGTGTCTTTGTTTATGCACTATGTGATTTTATGAATTTCATATTCTGTAACAGAATTAATTAATTAGTTATCTGTTCAGAATCTACGCACTAATTTATGGCTGTGATGCCTGTTCATTAACAATTAATTAGTTCGTATTGTTTGTTGAATTTTTGAAAATTATACTAACTCATTAGTTAGAATTATTTTCAAAAATAAACCAAACTTGTAGTCTTCGTCTGGAGCTATTAAAATTACAAATAAGTAACTATTAGGAATTGAATTGTAACTCCAGCAACATTTACTTATTCCTTACGTACCGGGTTAAGAAGTGGTGTGTTCCATATGAATGCAATATAAGCCGACTAATGACTAGGGTGGCAATAGGCTCGCCTCATACATAAAATCATTTCTCCCGTCTATGTGTTGAGATCAAGAATATGACTGGTAATATTTGGGCCCTCGAGGTAAATATATAATGTTTGATAGTAGGTATGTATTTCGTGTTATACACCGCGGTGGAGATGGCCACAGACCGGAGCTGATGGAGACAGTTCGTCAGATCCAAAGTGCTGCCATGACGATCACGATCCTCAGTCATGAGGGAACGACCGAAGAGAGAGATTTCGTGTTATAGTATTATAACCTATCCTTTATCTATACCATAGTAATAGAAGAGATGGCAGTAGTACGAGTAGACTACTGTGTAGTACACGAGCAGTGCCCAAGATAAACTGTTATTGTTCTTTATGCTATATTTTACGCATATATTGCATATACGCATAATAAGTAATAGCACCTACCATATAAATAGCAAATACAAATAGCGGAGCATTCTATATGTGTCTAAATGTGTAATAGATTTACAAATTATCCGTCAAGGTAAGATTTCGTTACACCATACAACAATCTACGCTGTCCGTATTTCGATGGTCATGGTAAACTGTGAAAAAAAGTCTGACTAAACTAAACCCTCGGTTATATAGGCTGCAGAAGTGCGACGTCATAAAATGGCAGTATTTGACATTTTGGGTAAAAACCAACTTCTGTAACAATTGAATTGTATATATATTTTTTTAGATTTAGCAAGTTTTTAAAAATGTCTTGTATTGTTCGCTTGAACACAATTGTAGAACACTTTAAAGGGGAAACTTCTGTGTTTAAGAAAGGAGAAATGAACGAAACTGAAACCTACTGGTGGACTGCTACCAGTAGTAACTATAACTACCTCTTTACCGGTCTTACTTATAAACGTTGCTTAAATTTAAATAACGTCACTTAGTATGACGCAGTACATTTTTCCTTTGCGCAGGACTAAATAACGTCATTTAAATTTAAGCAGCGTTTATAAGTAAGGCCGTAAGTTGTTAAGGAGGAAACTTCTGTGTTTAAGAAGGATGAATAAAAACGAAAGACATGATTCCACACGATGCAAACGGCATTTTATTTATTTTTCACAACAAAATAAGCTAATAATTTAAAATGCTGTAGGCACGTTTTCGTCTTTGTTTTTACCCAAACCGTCATTTTGTGACGTCACAGCTTCCACGGTCTATTATAGGTACTTTAGTATATACCTAATATAGGTACCTACCTATGTAAAAGTTTATACCTAAGTCATATACTTACTCTGAGACCTTAGTGTGTTTATAGTATAGGTACCTACGTACAGTTGACAGCACGGAGTTGACAGTCAGCGCCGCGCCGTGTTTACTATCAGGACAGGCGTAGTGAAAGTTCACATCACCATGAAGACGTGCAGAATTTGCGCAAATTGCCTTCTGTCGTCTACACAATGAGAGAAATTAGCTTCCCATTGTGGATATTGTTAACTGATTTCAAACTCATTTTGACACCTTGAATGTATTTGCTTTTTTAAAAGAGACGAACTTGCATATTTTATGAATTGTTTAGTAGTACGATTAGAATCCGACGAGATATAAGAACAAGATTTTATTCTTTATAATTTGCCTTTTTTAAATATGGGATAATTTTCGCAAGAGTAGTTCGTAGTAATATATTCATGGAGCCTTCCATTCTTAGGTAATTATAATTAATTATATAATAATAAAATTTATACTACACAAATCGGTGCGTAACTTGCTCGAACTGACAATGTACGTAGTACGTAGTAGTTAAGGAGCCGGCGAGAAAAAAATACATGTGAATTCAAGACATTATCAATAGTGTTATATAAACCATAAGAAACATTATGTACTGCCTGATAATGCTGCATTCTCGATTGGCAGATCTTCTAGTTTGTTAAGAATGAAGAGGTGCTATAATATGTTTTATACCACACTCACTCAAAGTGTCTCATTACTCGTTTATAAACGGGTTACAAAGCTAGTCATTTCCCCCTTATATATGTGCGGCGGTAAAAGTTATATGGTATTTCTGTTCTGCCTTCCGTAGCAGGGTAGAAATATTGTATGAAAATACATTTCTGCCCTGGTAGCGTTCTTTTGTTTTTAGCAGCGAACATAAAGGGAATACAAACGTCAAATCTCAGAAAGGTTTTATGATAATAATAAATAGAAAAAAGAGGTGGCAGTTATTTTATTGTACTTTATTAAAAAAAAAATTTTTATAATTTCTTTACTACCATACTTAATTGTAATACCATTTGTTACGTATTGTGTAAGTGTATTGTTGAATTGTTGTGTTTATAACAATTAGTTAATATGACTATGTTCAGCAGTGGACATCCTACGGCTAAGATGATGTTGATGATGATTGTTGAATTTTGTTTTTTACAAAATTGATAATTTAACAGTACGCTTTTAATTATTCTAAATAATTATTCAAAATATCATCTAATAGTGAAAGCCACCAGAAAAAAGATGTGTTTGATTTCTTACAAAATGATCCAAAAAAATATTTACTAATGAAGGTAACTATTTTATTTTCATCGTAGGTTTAGTATGTATCACTCGGGAGAAAGTTCTATTTCTATTCTCGAGTTTCCTTTAAACATTAGACATACTCTCGAACAGAAATAGATCGTTTTCTCCCCTCGGTGTACAATGTACTATTTCTGATGTCTGCCTCTTTAACTGATGTGTCGCTGACTTGCAAGCTTCTGATATCCCAAATACATAACGCTCATTTGGTAGAACAACGATGGAATTGTCTGTTTTGCAATTGTACAGGTGCGCTATTTTAATGTTTTAAGAGTTATATCGTTAATTGAATTAATAAGGAATTGGTGGTAGAATTATGATTATGTTATGCATACATTAGAGCTCTATCCATCCTGTTTCTTATGTAATTTTGATAAGCTGGATATTATTTACAGTAATATCCTAATCAAAAATAAAACTGAGGTTCCTGTAATTTCGATATTATTTCACCAGACCCACGCAAAATGTGTGATCATTTTTACAAAAATAACGCTTTTTATTTATTAATTAATTGAAATTTCATTCAAACATTCGATATTATAGGAAACGATGTAACGTAAATTCAGATAATTCAGTCTTAAATATTAATATAAGCAGTCTCGTACTTCTTTAAATTTTAATAAAAACTAAAACTAAAATTGAAATAAAAATACTATTAATAAAAACCATTTGTATTTATTTTATCATCATCATCATCATCATCAGCCTGTAGCAGTCCACTGCTGGACCTAGGCCTCTCCAATTGCACGCCACTTAGGTCTATCTTGGGTAGGTACTTTAGGTCTATATTTATTTGTTGCTTATTAATTATATGTACAGATACAATAATAGATCGCACCGATGACAATGAATACCCGTGGGTTATATGTAGATCACAATAATGCCCACGTACGAGTAGGTATCGTGATTTATATCAACGAACTCTGGCACAACATTGTAGGCGTCACATTGTGCGCCTAATGTTCATTAGCATCTCATATTGTCACGTCTCGAAGATATCGTAACGCGCCGCGTTGTGTATAAATGGTCATAGCGAATAAGGTTCCAGGGTAGTTGTGTATTTGGAAAAATAATACTCATGTATATTTCTTGTATTTTTTTTCCTGATAAGAAAAAATCACTTGTAGTATAGGGTCACTTCCAACCTGTCGGTCTATCTGTTTGTCTGTCAACAATTTTATGAACCGCCTATCGTGTTGAAATTAAGATCATATAATTATCTCGCTCTCCACTTGGCACTGAAAAAAATTACTAAAATTTTACAACATCGTAATTAAAAAAAAACGCTTATTAAAAAATTTCATAACAGCAATTATTTTGTGATGATATATATAATATCATATTCATCAGATATATATCTATTCCAGTACGGAATAGAGCGCGTTTCCACTCATGTCTATTGTTTCTTTATATGAGACAAGCAAGTTGCATACCTTAGCGTCACGATTGCCCAAAACAGTTTAGTGCTATTCAGCCGTGCGATTCTCTAATGATTCATCGTTGCGCTCGTCGACGAGCTCACCGATTTCAAACACTTTATGAGATATCGCCCTTGTACACAAGTTTGTTTTTCCAACGTTTCTTGTCATCTTGTCATTTGTTTCACGGTTGTTGTCAAAGATGCGACGATGTTTGCTCTTAGAGAATCACACGGCAGAATTGTACACTTCAGTCATCTCGAGATCATCATATCAACGGGAACGTTTACCGTTGAACAAGGTCTCCTTCAATGGGGGGATTTGCCACAATCCCCACGCTGGTCAGGCGTCTTGGAGACCGCAGTGTATTTATTTATTATTTTCAACTAGGACGGTTATGTTCACATCTTACACTAATGATTAAACAAAAAAACTAAATTAATACTCATTACAAAATGTCAAAATACAAAACAAATCTCAATTAAAACTACAATGTCAGAAATAATAATAATTATACCATCGCTTCGCAGAGCGTCAAACATTCAGCCTTGCGATTCTCTAATGATTCGTTGTTGCGTTCGTTGACGAGCTCACCGATGTCAAATACTTTATGAGATATCGCCCTTGTACATAAGGTTTTATTTGCAAAGTTTCTTGTTATCTCGTCATTTGTTTCATGGATGTTGACAAAGATGCAACGATGTTTGGTCGTTCAAGGCATCATTAAAGACGTCACGCTCTCGAATGTTGTCTACAAGAGATTGAACGCTTTAATCTGTCCGAATCAGCAAGACTCATTCGAGTTAAGTTTCATTCATAAATCTATTGTTATTTTTTGCGCTGATGCGGACGGGTTAAGGGATCGCGGTATCGGGGACGCGGCGTGAGCGACTGTCTTACAGCTTGGCACTGCAAACAGTTTATGTTTCCTTGCCGAAAGATAGATGCCAGGTACATACAGTTGACACAACTGATCACTAAGATCTGGAGCGTCTACCTTGCCATGGATAACTTTGCACATTATGGCTAGATTTGCACAAAATCTCCGGACTTTTAGCCAATTGTACCCCAGGCTGCCTAGCAGAAATTTAGTGGGGTACATGTAAAGTAATAACCATACATCCGCTTAAATAGGTACCTGAGAAATGCCTTTTGAACCTTCTCCAACACAAGGGTATAGCTGTCCTCGTGGGGATGCCATACACTAGCACTAGCCTTTAGCTTACTTCGCACCAAAGCGTAAAGCACTGTAGATAAGCACTTAATCACATCAATATTTTGAAAATCTCGAGAGTTCTGAAGCACAAAACCTAGCCGTCAGTACGACTCTGGCAATTGTGGTAATATGGTTGTTAAAAGTGAGCTTTCGATCAAATGTAACACCCATGATATTTTACTAATGTTGCCCGTGCTATAACATTTTGGCCCAACATATAGTAAAATTCTATTGGATTCTGTTTTCAACTGAAAGTCATTTGGAAACATTTTGAGGTGTTGAAATCCATTCCATTTTCCATACTCCATCTAAAGACCAGATCTATATCTCGCTGTAACGTGAAGCAGTCCTCCACTATTTTAATTTCCCGGAATAGTTTCAGATCTTCAGCATATAAGAGACATTTCGAGTGCTTGACGACCGTGGGATGTAGGCAGTTCCTCAGAAAGCGCTGCTGCCTATCCGGTGGTATTTTTCCCTTAGCTGCCTCCTACGACATACGGCACGAGAAGTAACTAATGGTGGGGTGACACTCTATTTCGGCAACCCACGGGAAGAAATATAAGATCCCCATCTCGAGATATCAGATCAAGTAATTTAGCTGGAAACATCGGCCTTCAAACCGAAGAACAGTAATGTTTGCACACTGTTGCTTGACCATTTAATTTGTGGTTGTATCTTACGGTCAAGGTGTGGTACTACCCCGCAGGCGGACTCAGCAATAACCCTACCACTAAACAAGTGGACGTTCTTGCGACTGAGATTGCAGATAGTAAATAAAAAAAATACAGCTTATTTGTAGACTGTATCTAACCATTACCGGTAAATACGAAAAAAAATGGAACCGCAGTGAGTGTGTAATTGTAATACGATATTAGAGGAAATTATCGGAATTAGAAGAATTATCATTTTAACGCCATACCTCTGAGAAATTTCTCATAATCCGCGAATTTCGTCATCGTCGATCTAATTAGGCATTAGCTTATGAATGAGCATTGTTCTGTGTCCTAGTTTATAATGTATAACATTGTACTCGCATTATGTATCGCTCACATAACCTCAGTTTTAATTCGTTATTTTGTATAATCTCATTGTTTACCTTCAAGTATATGATTAGCTGATAAATTTGTGTTATAAACTGACAATAGATGTGTAGTCCTTTAGAGTTAACCTTCGGTAAATATCAACTTAAAAGGCATGTGGATTTTGGGCCTTACATTAATAAAATTTAAGCGTAGCTGTTATAAGTATAAGTTGAAAATTGGCCTAAGTTTTCAAACTTGAACCAATTTTTTCGCAAACAAAAGTTCGCTTGGGAGTTTTGTTTATACTTACCACATTGCACAGCATAATCATATTTTGGAAAATATATACACAATATATATTTTGTATAGGTACCTACGTTAGTAGTGATATTGTAGACTGAACACTATGACTATGCCATAGAAACAGTTTCCTGGAATAAAATAGCCAATTAATCTAAGTTATCGGTCCGTATTAAAACTTTCAGTCAAATTGTTTATGTAGTAATGGCGAAAAAGTCTAACACACATACATCCATCCAAACAGATATATACGTTCATGTATAATGTTAATGTAATTGTGTGCACGTTAGGTGCTGCGTGATATATTGTAAAACTTATGATGGTAGATAAGTTTTACAATCACGCAGCATCTAACGTTCCAGCAGCTGTGAGAGCGAGTCCCAATTTATTTTTATTAACTTATATTAGATCTAGATTCTCTATCCAATACCTTCGACCGCATCATAACTGATCATCAAGTGAGATAGTCGACAAACTCTAGTCTATACAAACAGTATACTATCAAAATACAATGTCGTAGGGCTGGATTTTGAATCAATGAAGATTAGCTGTACCGGTAGAGATGTCTATGAGTAATATTCAATATGTGCTTGCTATACATGTCAATCCAACGTCTCTTTACTCTAAGGATTTTGATATTTTCTTCTTAATTCTTTAATTTGGCTTGTCATCTTCACATAAAATAAAAAAGTTATATATGAAATTTTTTAGTTTCGTAGCCGTGCTGCCTACAAAACAATACAATTTCTGAAAGCGGTAAACATCTATGTTTTAGCTCTTAAAATATACCTACGAAGGTATATTTTAAGAGCTATTAGCAAAAACAATTTTATGGCATAACTAGTCTTTCACGGATTAAATCATCAAGATAATAATATATCTAATAATATAATATTATAGTTAGATATAGAAGTTTAAACCATATAAACGCCAATCTTATGGTACCTACCATCTACGCTTACGCAGAATTTAAGCGTTGTGTCCTTACATTATAGGTTTTTTGGTAGGTTTGATAATATTTCTCACGTACAATCTTTTTGGCTTACAGTTTTTTTTTATATATAGATATTTGCACGCTTGCCTGCATAGATTATAAACAATATATATTGTTTTTATAATATTACTTTTGTAAAGCACTAACGCCTGCTTAGCGATCTCCCACATTGAAATTTATAGAAATATATTATTCTAAGAAACGATTCTTTGCAAACAGCTGGCTCCGAATTTCTCCCCACTTCTTATCCCTTCCATGACAATCCATGGCAATCCATGGCATCCAAGGCTCCATTTATATCGGAATAAGGTTGTAATTATTTAAAGTGTTGAGGTTAATTAAAAACTAACGTCACACAGGCGTCCTTGATGAAATGATGCAAAGCAAAATGCTTTGAAATAAATGTAGTGTTTACGCCCTTTTCATGTCGATGTCATGCGATATGCATTATGTGTTGACATCATCAAATACAACTTTCAAATTGTTCAGGATCATGCACCCACTATGACCGCCTTATTTGCTTGTTATCTTGTCATTAACAAATCATATATACCGCCCATGTAGAACATATGTAGAAGTGACAGTTGTGGACTTAGGGGCATGACTCTAAACACACGGATTATCACTGATATCAATCATCGATTCAGAATTCAGATACAAACACTCTATTGTTACTTTGTTATGGGTTCCTTTATTGAATCAACGACATTCAGAATGCTCTCCACTTGATCTATGGTTTACAAACCCTATTACGAAACACCATAGAGTTCGCTGTTCGACTTTAACTAAGCCTATTTCTTCACAAAGGTCACGATTCATTACGTTGCTGCTGATCGAAGCGTCAAGGAAACAATGCGGGAGGCGGTGTGTCTTATAACAAACACCATTTATCAATATTCAATAGTATTTGATTTCTTTTGTGGTCTATTATTGCTCCATAATTAGTTTTATCACTATTATCAACCTTAGTTCGATACTACCGCGAGTGAAGAGACGCGGCGGCGCCATGTACCCCCTGCTTCTAAATAAATTGTACAAACGATAATGTTTCTTGAACATTGTAATACATGTTTCGTTGTTGCGTTCGGCAATAATTAAACATGTTATTTTGGCAATTGATTGTGTTTATTTACATCGCTGAGCTATTCAAAGTTCTTTGGTTATTATATATCGATTTTAATGACTTTTGCTCCAATAGTAGTCCGTCAAATGCATATTATGAAAAATTGTTTTGAAAAGACTACCACCAGCAGCGACTAAAAGTGACAGGTTAATTGAAATTCAGGATTTTTCAATAAAACAGACTTTGTGGAATAAAGAAGTTTTGGCTTCATAGTATTCATACAATCCAGACTTTTTGTTACTAATACATTTACCTATAAGCTATTTTGTAATCCAGCATTTCGCTTGCTCAGTCATCCTGCAATTCAGTTATTTCGTTTACAGACCTATTTTTATACATACTAATATCCTAATAGAATGAAGTAGCCTAACAATAAAATAACTGCATTAGGGTTTAGATTTATTTTTATTATTTTTCATATCTTTTATATCATCTTTATATTCCTCTTTTAAATATATTTTTGTTTCTACATTATTATCTACATTAGCTATATAATGGTTCTGCACATGACTACGAAACCTACAGATTACTTTCCCTGTGCTACTAAGCCTCCACAGTTTACATGTCTGTAACTTCCACAAAAAAATGTCACATCATAAGTCCCAATTAAAATTTTACTGAAATCAATATTATACCCTATTCCAGTAAATAGACTTGTGAACTACTAACTAACTATACACTATTTTATTAATATTCTTGAATTCTACATATAATGGAAAGTGTTATCATGTTAATAACTTTCATCGCTGAAACTTCTGAACGGATTGAAATAAAATCTTATGTTAGTACATAGATATTTCAATATTTTTAACACTAGTAAGTGACAAAGCGAGCAATTTTTATGGGTGAGCGTCACGTCTGCCCAATGACAGATGCAGATTACCCCAGAACTTTACGTTCAAAGTTCTGCACTGGCACTGCACAGCGCTAGTAAAACCTTAACCATTGCTGTATCACTGTTTAAAGCATTATATTGCACCCGTCATCTATCTACTCGTATTATATAAAAATGAACCCCTATTTTTCCTGGTCACGCTATAACTTGAGAACAGCTTTACCGATTACGCTAATTCTTTTTTGCTGTGTTAATTATTGTCAGGAAAAGGTTCTTATGAAAGAAAAACCAAGAAACGATGGGAGGTTATGGCGAGGCCGATGGCCGAGCCTACTTCGCGAACGAAGTCGCGGGCAGTCGCTTGTACTAAATATTAATTCTTCACTCCTATTATTTGGAGGAAAACATAAAAAGGTTTAAAGTTAAGGTCTTAGGAGATCTTAGATCCAATACTGACCCTATTTGATTGGCTTAATTTAAGCATAAGTATAAGCGAAGTTCAGCTCGTTTTGCCAGTAATTTAACTTGCTACAGGGCCCTTCTGTTATAATTATTGTTGGTTGGATTTAATTGTGATTTAGATTTGAATGCAATTGTTTTCTAATAATGTACTTTAATTAACATTACCATAATATACCTACCAAGTATTTCCATGTCAGGACCGGCTGGTAAGGGTTATGTATGGAAATCACACATTTTCAGTGTATAGTATAGATTGATAACAATAATACAGTATAGCATTTTAAGGCTTACTATCAAGTTTATTCCTAAGACTTTGACTTTAATGAAACACTTACATCTATCAATACTGGTTATTATAACCTAATGCGATAGTGTAGTTAGGTGTGGCAAGTTATAGATATTAACGCAAGAAGAATAAGACGTAAGAAGAACATTGTACGGTACAATTAACTGCTTAACCGCTTATATAATGGGGAGTGTTCCAAGGGACTGTTCGGTCTAATACCTGCAGCTGAATTTCGCCATCGAACGTCACGACAGAACATACAATTTTACAGCCATTTCATATTGACGTCTGGAAGTCCACAACTGTGCGATTCCGACGGCACTATCTGCCACTATGTACGTTTGTGTATGTACCAGCTGCCATTTGAAGTATTTCCGAACCGAAACGACTTGGGAACCTTCAAGAAGATAGCTAATTCCTTCCTCAAAGGCCGGTAACGCATACTCGAGACCTCGTGAATTGCGGATATCCATGGGCAACGGTAATCACATACTTAAGGTGACCCGCCTGCTTGCCAACCTTTCTCAAAAAAAATTTTTTTAATCAAGTGACAAGATGGGTAAAGTCGCACGCTTGATGTTAAACACTACGCTATCCTGTGACAGTTACGGTCCCACTCCGAGCTTCAAACAGTAGTTTTGCGTGGCACGGCACTGCGCTCATCACCCCGAGACATCGGTTATTAGTCTTTCATCCAGTAATTTCACTTGTTACCGTGACCTTCACACCTTAACACAGTTTGCAAGCGGCACAATATTGCTTCGCAACAGAATATTTTACCATGCGGTGGTAATTATCAAGACGGTCTCTAGCCAAAGAGGCTTACCTATATAGAAGTATGTCGGGTTACTGCGCCTCTTACTAATTGCATTCTGGCGTATTATAGGATAAGAGTATATATAGGAATATTATACTCTATCCTTTCACAGATAATTCTATTTTTACATTGTTTTCAAATAACGGAACTATTTAGTACGTATAAAAAAACTGCAGTAGTTTCATCATGGAATTAGAAGCGATAGTTTTGCGATCAAAATAGTCGTAAAGAATCAGTTTTGTAGATTTGCATGAAAGAGTAACAAATACCCACCTAACTATCCTTCCATTAGACTAAAGGTGCAAGTTGGTAGCCGGCAACACGTCGCAGGCGCAGACGACTTGTCGTCGCTTCATGTCGCCGCGACACGTCGTCGCTTCAAGTCGCTGCAGTCATGATTTCGAACTCGACTGCAGACGGCAACTGCAGATGGCATCAACCATATGAAAAGCGATACGAAAGGTTTTATTTAAAAGCTTTTCAGTTGTTTTACTACGTAGATTAGTACTCGCAAGCAGCACTACTGATCTGCGGTCGGCCGACAGTGTCGTCTGCCGCTCGACCACGTGACGCTAGCTTCGTGTCGCTAACTACGAATGGTGTCTCATAGAAATACATAGATACCAGTAGTGTCGCTGCGACACGTCGTTTTCCGCGGCTTCATGAAGCCGGCTTCCAACTTGCACCTTTACACTCGCTTTCACAAGACCAAGCACTTGAATGAAACGATATAATTCAATCAAATTATATATTAAGTCTATGTAACAACATCAAAGTTATGGCTTCAGATTAAATCATCATTGGGTACTGCTGTAGTACTCGTTTAGTATGATTACTTTATGTTCCATAACGGGTCAGCCGATATAAATCTACATCGTTGTAATGTTAACAATTTAAATGAAGACAATGAAAATCAAGCTCAACACGTGGGCACTAATACGAGGTCTTCAATCGTACTCAAAGTGAATCATCTTGAATGGTTTTAAAGAGAAAGAATTCGACGTGGTTGCCAAATTCTCCATGATTGTAAACACGAACAATATCGAAATTTTAAAGCGTGAGACCGTGAGAAATATTAAATATATTGTGTCTATGCAAAATGCGAAACTATGATAGCTCTATTCTCGCTTTCACTGGCTTACGGGTGAAGGTACCTATTACATTATTTTGGTTCTGTTGAATCATCTTCGTGGATTGTGGAAGTGCGTCTATTGACATGTATAATTTGTAAGGTGTTTTGAAATTTTGTTTAAATTGTCTAGTTTAAACCATGTGGTTGTTGACATTAATTAACGGGTATTCTATTTATTCTTATCACAACAATCATGATTAAGGATTTCTGACTAAGAGATAACACGATGTACATTTAGACTAGCAATTCAGACTGCGACTTCGCGGGTAAAATTGCCAGTGGTTGGCTGTATCTATCAACACGGTATTGGGATAAAAAGTATGTTTGTATGTGTATCTAAATGTATCTACGATATAAATCTATAAACCAAACCTCATCAAAAACTGCTCAACCACTAAACAGTTTTATCTACTAGATAAAACTCTTTAATAGTTGCTTGCAAGTCGTTTTACTAGGTAACACATATCGACTTCCATCCCCGAAAATTTTGAGATCCCTACAATCTACATGAATAGCATTGCATGGCTTGATAATTACACCTAGATAAGGAAATATTTCTTTTATATTAATGTGCCTAACTCAAAAAATCTTTAAAAACTTTGCATCGTGGCGTTGATGAAATTTAAATGGGATGGGCCAATTTGGACGTATAACCTATCTAACAATAAAATAAAAATAATATTGTATGATCCATTAAAAAATATGCGTGGTCATAGATGCAATAGCGAAAATATACGCGTTAACTTGAGCCATACCTGTTTTTGCAACAGCGTTTTTTGATTCTATAATTGCTCTTAATTACCAAGCTGGGCTACAACAAAAACTAGTCTCACTTTGATACAACATTGAGCAGGAAGTAGTGTGGATCTGGTGGTGGAGACTTCGTGGAATCTTGCCAGACCATTGCATAATCAAACTTGGGTATTTTACTTAGATGTATAAAGGTTAATTACTAACATGACAACTTTCTATTAATCTCAATTTTATTCCCAAATGTACTTAATTGTACAAGCACTCTACATTTGTATGAATGGTAGAGTCATTCAGATATAATTTAAATATTGTTGTGAGAGTTTGTTTCTGATACTTACCACAAATGTGTATGTCTAATATTTATTTATTTACTGGAAGGCTAAAAGCTATATAATTTTATAACAGAGACGGTAGAAACATTATGCCAATTACAGGTCCTCACGGATAGTAAGTTATAATGAAATGATATGATTACTTACATTATAAGAGAATGCCTATACTAGCTAATAAATCAAAGGAAACATTAGAAATATAAATATATAATAATAGATAACGTGACCTGACAAACTTTCACATATGGAGTCTTTCTTTTTATAATACGAGTATGACTTGACCAGTTACACTTTACGGCGTCCCTCCTTCTTCTCACGAGGCAAGAAACTATATAAAAGACACAGCTTCCTTTATAATGGTTAGTATCTATTTCTCCTTTATTAATGGTTTAATGACATCGAGCCAGTTCTTCTCAGGGCCAATAGCTCAATGGTTGATGGAACCTTCGCCAAGTATATCGATTTCCAATTATCCTTTTTTCTATGGGATATACGATATATTGTGATAAGCGTCTTTATTATTTTATAATATCAATCCAATCATCAAAATAAAAATCCGTTTTTCTTTTAGGAATCCTCTCTCCTCAAAAATAAAATTAAAATCCCATGACGTCTCCATTGTTCATTCCATCATGGTTCTCCTTTTTTAAAGTTTGTCACGTTGCAGGTCAATAAAGAAATAGTTTTTAAATACACACAAGGATTTAATGCAATGAAATATGATCATGAAATTATATTACAAAGTATGAATGTATTATCTAATTATATATTTCTCATTATTATATTACAGCCATAGGTCCACCATAACCCATAACCACTTATTGTATTATTATTCTAGTGTTATTCAATAATATATGATGTGCAAAAACTTATTTTCTCTAACCTAAGTGTTTACATGTTTTGTCACCTTTCACAGGGGAAACATCTGATAGAATAAGTTTTGTAGGTTTATCGCATCATCAATATTATGTTAATTCTTCGGAAATATACCTGATCATGCTAATTTCTGTATTACTCAGATATATTGACAGTTTGAACTTCCATGTAGCTTTTTGCCTTGCATAATCGGTGATCAATGGCTGATGAAATATGCTAAATATTTCCTAATATATATGATATTCGTGCTGTAGTTTTGAATGGCTATTAATTATATCTCAGTTTAGATCTGTTGATTATATAATTTTTTAATGGAAATATATAAGAAAATATATGAATATGTACGAGGATGTGTAACATAATGGAAGCTCGTAGAAATGTAATAAATACGTGATAAATAAATCATCTTAGTATTACGCGTGCACCAAATATAGGGTAATGGCATTCGCACATGAAATGTAGCAATAAAAACAATGGAAGTAACGATCATGGAAGTATTTTTAGTATCAGTTAATCTGATACGGACAAAACAAGTGCTTATTAAAAATAATGCAACTAGATATTCCGCAATACGAGTCGAGATGTTTAGAGCATGCTCGTAAGATAAGGGTAGTTACGAAAAAGAAATGCAGATTTTGTAGAAACGCGAGTGTGAATGTTGCTCGTCCAGATATTTTTGCGAGTCTAGAGACGTAACTGACAACTATGAACTCGGAATGGTTCAATTTCTCCGATAGACGTAAAAGTCGTAACACGTGCGCTTGCGTCGGAAACCGATGATGAATCCTTAATGGCCTTATTCTCTTCCGACGATCATGTAAACGAGCACATCGCATCATCACACATCTGTTACGTCGCCAGGGAAAGTGCGTTGATAAATATATTGTTTATATAAAATAAATATCATGAAATTGTGGAATCAATCTTACGAATTCGAGAGGCTCATAAATTGTTGTGGCTTTTAATTAAATGTAGAGATGTGCTCGTTCATGCCAACCGCATTCTTTTAAACTTAGTTCCGAATATTTAGAGCTACGGAACTATTTCGGAATATTACGAAGAATTTTCTCACGTGTTAAAATGTGAGAAGAGAACGTAACGTTACTAAAAGAAGCGTTTTTATTTCAAAACACACATCCAAATATATGTCTGGTTCAGAGTTATGAATAAATATAATAAAAATAAATATAAATAAACATCTGGAATAATTTTGTTTTAAATATTAATAAAATAAAGTAAAATTAAAAATGAATTAGCTCGTTATAACCTACATAATACCATCTTTTCTAGATTTTTCTTACATAAGAACATTCTCCTGACAACAATTAACACAACAAAAAGAACTAGCGAGATTGTTCCATCCGTCCTCAAGTTAAAGCGTGACCAGGAGAAATAGGGGTTCATTTTGATAGATATAGATAAATTGACGAGTGTGACATTTTAGCTCAACGTTAGCCAATTTACATAACAGCAGTCTTTGAAAATTTTCAACCAGGGTTTATAGTACAGAGGTACGAGTACATAGTTAGGTACATCTGCTAAATGTCCTGTTATAATATATGATTTAAATTAATTTAAATTTCATCAAATTCGGTCTAGTAGTTTTTGAGATACACTCCAATAACTAAATAGAATGGAAGTCAGTATTAAATTTTTCAAATTGTACTTGTTATTTTGGAAACGCAAAAACCATTCAACCGACGTTAATAATATTTATAATAGGACCAACTAAGACGCATAACCTTATAGAGTAAAAAGAGAGATAACCGTAATGGTCAATAAACGGGATAATCAAAAAAAACTTGAACATGCATAGTTTTAACATATTAGTTTTTAAATTACATCTCCAAAAAAATTCGCGTCGATTCATACATTCGGCGAACCTGTAACTTTTATAGAACTTGGTTAAAATTATACCTAAAAGACAGTCTTCTAGTAGGTGAAAATTTTTGATCTGCTATGATTGTAAGGGTATCCAGAAACGCCATAACAATCATCTGTTCCAGGCAGAGTAATGGTTGAGCACGTTTCTTTCAACTATTGGTGCATAATTTTAAAAGCTTCTCTCTATATTTATTTTAATTTATTTCATCATATTTTATATTTATTACAGCTTTTTAATATCTATTAGCGACCCGCCGCAGAAGAGGTGCAGAAAGTGAACTTTATTTTTTTACTTACTTGTAAACTTAATTAGGTTTTATTTTAAAAATGGTAATATATATCAAAAACAAAGTATATCTGCTTGCTACGTCTAAGCTCCGAAAAGTCTGGACCAATTTTACGAGATCTTTACTGACAATAGCTTATGCTATAACGACATCGATAAAAGGACGGTTTTGGAGCAGTTTATCTCATAAGCAGCTATTTACTTATAATGACAAAAAATAATATGAAATTTCTAAGATTTTTAAGTATACATTGGCGGACTTAAAAACATATTTTAACATAATAGAGTACATGAAAATAGATTCACAAATACCACTTCATTTCACCTTTAAAACAGTTTTGCTTTTTATTCACAATTGTATTTATCATGAAACACATTTATCATAAAATAGCAATTTTTAGTACACATATACTGACGGATACTGTTTTTATTGAATAGTGAACATTATTTTTTTATGCTTTTTATACGCTTTTACGAGATGCGCTTTATTTCAAGTGAAAGAAATTGAAAGAATTCAAGCTCAGAACTGACAGCGTCACTTTTATTTTAGAAAATAATTATGTGGCGAAAAACTATCAAAGGCCCCTCGAGCGTAGCCGGTAACGGGTCAGCTAGTCATATTAAACCACACAATGTTCACAATAGCAGAATATACTATATAAAGACAGTCTAGGAGGAGCAAAGCAATCATCTACATACGCTATCACGGCTTATCACTTCATAACCACGGTCGCACGACTGAAAGCTATCTGGTATCATCATCAAACCTGTTCATGACCATACATCAAGATAGAACGTACAATTAATAATGTTCGTGTCTTCCAATGGCATTGTTTAAAGTCATTTCCAAGTTATGAAGCGGTCACCGTAGCGGAAGTTTGGTGAAAGGTTGTGATCTGACCATTATTACGCTATTCAACGTAACTTATGAATGATTAAGATGAACAATATAAACATTAATTGGTGTTAGATAAGCATATGTTTTACCCAGGTATCTTATCATTATGTTGATTATCATGAACAAATAAATCATAGGTTTGTGTAATGTATGAAAATGCGTGTGTGTGTATGAGAGATGGCTGAATTTATTGTATTGAAATTTTATATAGGTATAGATATATGGAATGGAATCCTTCACCATTATGCATCATATGTTCTCCAGACTCCACTTGGATTATTCACTTTCATCGCATTATTTAATCGTTTGGTCGCAGCTACGTTGGTAATAATTGTTGAAACATTTTCTTCTAATATACACATATTACATACACAACATTTTCATGTGTCACTTTTCCACGCACAATTTAATTTAAATACCTAGCTTTATTCCCTGGTTAGTGAACAATGACAGACTTCATTATTTTTGTAAGTAACGTCCTAAATTATAACGTCATACTTTGCCAAGTAAACTTAAATAATTATATACACAAATTAATCAGTCGAGACAGTAATAAAAAGGATAATCACACTTTTCATTCAGAATCGATATTGAATAATCACTCGTACTCACTGTGCGCATCGTGTCGGCTGCGGCAGTCCGTGTCACTTCACAAGTTAAAGCTCCGATATATCGATATCGTCGAGTAATCGATAAACTCGTACCGTGTGCGCGTCCAATCACGGGGAGACTCTGGGCTGCACTGCGCGTGCATGAGAGGTTGAGGATGCGCGTGCGCAAACACCCGCAACACAGCGGCGGGACCGAAACAACCGTCACGTCGTTGTGTATGAAGTGACATCCGAGTTTGGGTGTTGTTGTTGAATTGTATTTCAAGATTTATAAACTGGTGATCCGATATTATGTGAATGGTACGATATTATGTTACATGTACTTACGGCGAAGTATTTTGATCCGATCACGGCTTAGAAGAATGTCCACTGGTGGTAATTTGAAATAAATAATTTAAAAAAAACATTTATTGCCATATTAGTGCACAATTATATAAAAAAAAACACATTTAAAATATCTTAACCAGCAGGCAAAAGGGTAATGCTCAGCATAATCAGCGCTTGAGAGTCCATCCGACGTGCGCCGCGCTGTTTTTCAGCATATCCCTGCTCGTGCAGATGTTTGCCGAGAAATAAAATAAAGATTTAAAAAAAAGCGGATAACAAAAGAATAAAATATGATAGGAACAGCTTGCTATATAGTCAGATATGAAATGATTACTATATCTAGGGTTACAATAGCTTGAAAGTGACTACAATAAACTTTTAATAAAATAAGTAACTATTATTAACAAACTCTAGGTACATACACAAAATTAAAATATTGGTAGAATAAAAATATTGTTTGATTGAAATATGCGCCATGATTCGGAGAGCATACTAAGCGGTTGGACCCGGTCGTTATCTAAACACCATTATTGTTAGGCTATGTCAGAGGCATTAGATTGGCCTGAAAACTTCAACACTGGGCAAGGCTACTATATTCACTAATAAGTCCGAGTGGTGGATTATGGCCCATAGTTATCTCTCTGAGATGAAGGCTTGAATCCCAGCAGTGACCACACAATATGCTAAAAATATACTTCATGACTTTACCCCATTTCAAGTATTTACTCGTATATCATTGTCCTTGCAGCCTAAATATGCGAGTTGTAATATGTCTTTTTTAGCATCTAGGTATAATTTAACAAAGTTTTTAGGTATCTTTTTTTTCAATATGTAACCTACTATTATATAGTATATAATGTACTTAATTATGTTAGCTATTTTTACCGACACAACTGTTTACGTTTACTTAGGACAAAAAGTTTCATATCGAAACCACTTATAACAATAATTATATATTAATTAGCTGCGTCCTGCGGCTGCAGCCGCGTGGTGATGAATGGCGACGATGATGAAAAGTATCATATGTTAATCTAGCGCCTCATCTACCTCCATATCAAATTTCATCAATATTATGGTCTCGCCATTTGAGCGTAAAGAAGTTACAAACATACAAACACACTCACAAAGTTTCGTCTTTAGAATATTCAGTATGATGATTACTCAGTAAAATACTAATTATGCACCGATGTTTTCGTATATCAAATTGACAATTAGCCCTCTATGTATTTTAAAAGTGTATATATAATTAAAAACAGAGAATCCTGGAAGATCTTAGTAGGAAGAACCACTTGAATGACCCTCAGCCATGAGGCAACGACTTAGAAGAAGTAGAAGATATATTTAAATATTGTTTGAATATTTTAAGCGTCTACCTGTTGCCGATATCGATATCGGCAACAGCATATAGCAAAAAAAACGAAATTATCATGTTTGTTGTATGGAAGGCCCCTTAAATAAACATTTATCCAATTTTTAGTATTTGTTGTTATAGCGGCAACAGAAATACATAATCTGTGAAAATTTCTACTGTTTAACTATACTATCACGGTTCATAAGGTACAGCTTGGTGAAAGACGGACGGACAGCGGAGTCTTAGTAATAGGGTCTCGTTTTACCCTTTGGGTACTGGCACCCTAAAAATACTATTTAATTACCTTCGTCAAGCAAAAGCTTGAGCAACATTATATGAAATAACTTATTCGCTTCCTGTAACTGAAGCTATCTATGTACAGCGTGCGAGAGGTGAAGCGCCTGCCCCCCTCTAAATAGAACCTTGGCTACTGGCCCTTGCATCTGCGTAAATTAGATAACCATATCTCTAATTATGCTAACATAGTACTAACGACCATGTGCCCCACATGAGGTGAGACAAATTTTGTTCGAGCGTGCCTACAAATTGCTGAGCAAACTTTTCACGCCCTAATCGCCCGTGAAATCCCGTGAAAAGCAAACGTTAACATGAACGCAACCGTTTTGTCGTTCCGTGACGTAACATTTCTTAAGCGTTGCGTAAAATTTACTTGGGATAACTATATGAATACGAGTACTAGTGACTGCTCGCGACTTCGTTCACGTAGTAGGCTCGGCCTTCGGCCTTGCCATGACGTCCCATCTTTTCTTATTTATTAAAAGTTTAAGAAAACATTAAAAAAAAGATAAATGAAAACGGTAAAACCGTTCTCAAGTTATAGCGTGACCAGGCAAATAGGGTGTTTATTACATACGAGTAGATGAAGACAGCAATAATTTCGTATGTAATATATAAACTCGTTTTATCTATGCTAAGAGTTTGCGTACAATTTTTAAAGCTCCAAATTAAAATCACTTTAATCTCTTAGGAGTTTCATACAACATTACATCCCTGGGGATGTAATGGCTTGCTTCACGTAGAGATTGCGTGATATGTAATTGGACATTGCCGAGCAGGTGGTATGGTATTAATTCATACCCACTGTCTATGACATAATGATAATCATAAGAGGCGATCGAGAATACTCGATTTGTTACTTCAACAGGCCATTTGTGCAAGAATACAGCCCTCTTAACTGTTGCCAACGCAAAATTGTAGATATACTACTGTGTTAGGGTTTGAATAACCCTCGAGCAATAAATAAAATAATTGAGCTAACTAAATATCACTGGAAAAGCAACGAGTGTAAAGCTCTGGATGGTACTGCTGTCATCGGCAGACGTCGTCTATGCATGACCATCAGGTGGATGACTTGCTAGACCATTTATATACACAGACTAGACTTTTTATATACAAAGACGTTTTATATATACAATCAAAGTGGAAAAAAACCATTCACAAGAGATTCGTTTTAAAATATTAAAAATAAATTATTTCTGTTGAATATATTATGGCGGAAAAACTAACCAATATAACGAAATAGAGACTACGCCTAGGTTAAAATTATATACTCGTAGTTTCAATTCAATGTGTTTAGGACTGAGAACGGAAATTGTCATTCTTCAATGAGAAAAATGGTGATATGGTATGGTGATGGATTGGTATGAATGGTAATGGATTCACGAATAATTCTTATGTTTCACGAATAACCGACACCACGAAACCGCTGGAGTACACGAGTAGAAGAATTCGTGACCATATTATGAAAATGTATGATGTCTGCTCTGGACACTGTGAGTGATTACTGCGTTCATCGGGAATGCATCGATTTTGACTAAAATCTAATAGCTTGTACATAAAAATAATTTCTACAACTTTATAACAGACACTTTCAATGGTAGTGCCACGCTGTAACCCCAAATCTGAAAGGGCCGGCACGACCGGGGAAGTACCACACTCCCACATAACACCGACGTGAAGTAGTATGTATGATTGCTGAATTTTGCTATGATTATTGAAGTATGCTTGCTATTGCGTTTCGTTGGTTTGTGGGAGGTTCCGGTGGCCCGATTCCCTCCTTCCCATTCACCCTCTCCTTCCCCCTCCACCTCCTTTCCCCCTCTATCTCTCCCTTTCTATCATACTTCCTCATAGGTCAGCAACGCATCCTCGAGACCTCTGGTATTGCGGATGTCCGTGGGCGACGGTATCACTTACCATCAGGTGAGCCCCTTGCTCGTTTGCCAACCTATTCCATAAAAAAAACATCTGTCCAGTCTACCCGTGACCATGTGTTATAGAAAAGTGTTTGAAACGTGGGGATGAAGTAAATTATACGCAATTTAATTAAATCCGTATAAAGTTGTTTAATTTAAAAATGTTAATATGTAATGTGTCCTATGGTCCATTGTAACACGTTGAACGATCTGCAGAAGCTTGATAGTAGTAACCACCTTAGTGAACAGCTATTAACATATTCAGCTATAGGCGAACACGTACAAAAGACTTCAACGCGCTCTTTACTCACAGTGTAATTTTTTTATGATTTTGTTTAGCTCCATTTAGTCGTAAAACCGATTAAATGATAATACTGCTAATAGTAAAACTCTCGCCCTCTGAACCAAAAAAATGATTACGGAAATTTTAATACTTAAATACCTACCTCTTACTATAATCACTAGACTTCACTTCACTATTCTAGACTTCAAATGTATGCAGAACAAATGAATATTTGTTTATTCGGAAGATCACAAAATGTAGGATGACAAGTAGGTACTTATTAAATTGGGACAAAGTAATGGTCACCTCAAAATACCGGTCTTTTTAAAGCACATCTGGAATATATTACCCCTAATATTACGTTGTACTGTGTAATGTTAGAATAATTATTTGATGTATTTTATCTGTTTCCATCGAAATTCGGGATTTGAATGTATTATCATTGTTTTTTTTTTAAAGAAATATTACACATTGCGTCTGAGTTATAAAAAAACCCCCAAAATACGTGTAAATGGATTTTAGATTTCACGTCAACTTTATTTTCTGTTTGTACTAATATTTAAGTTAGAATTGTGCAGAAATATAAACCTGCAATTTCAAGGCGATCACGAATGCGATCAAATGTGTAGTGAATAGTAGTTGCATTGTGTCGGGGTCAAAGCAAAGCGCAGCGACCGGTATGCCGCTGCTAATGCATGAACTTTCTTTTCCGTGGACTCAGCCATACTTTACTCTATGGCATTAGAAACGTTGAAAACCGAGTAAGACACCTCGTTTATATTATAATATAACAGATCATGATCTTGTGTTATGTTGCTACTTAACTAGCTGCAGAGAATGAGATGAGGCAACAGGCTTCTTACCGACAACGTAAATCAGGAGGCACAATAAAATCTCTTAATATAAAGAGTTCAACAGAGATTAAAAACAAATCTGATGTTCAAAACATGAGTATATCAATGTAGCAAGTTTACTTTATGACTTTGTATCAAGACTGTTCGGTACCGTCAGGAGCGATGGAAAGCTTCAAACTTGTCATATTAACATCATACATAACATCAAAGTCACATACATGCTTTTGTCATACTAACTAATAGTCACCGCGTTACCAACTACGGCCATAAATAATTTCACTATGTCTATCTCGCTCGCACTTGTGGGTTTTATGGAGCCGCATAGTGATGTGCGTAAGATGGTTATAAGCGCATATCGATAAGAATAAAATCAGATAGAAACATAGTAGATACTCGTAGTAAAAAAGCCTTTATTTAGGCCCTTTATAATATCATGGAAACCGTCGCGCTCTAAAGGCAAGGAAGGGTCGCAACTACAGAGTAGATGCAAGGGCTTAGTGGAAAACGTAAAGAAGCGCACATGACAGTGGCACAGCTTCAATTGCCATTTTGCTTGAAGGGCGTGACAGGAAAATCAAAATTTATCTACCGGGCGTAGGTTTGGTTGGCTCCAAATAACGGGGTTCTCCAGTCACTAGCGGCTTTCGACCTTCAGTTGAAATTATTAAAAAAAATATATAATTCTCTCTCAGAACGTTACCACTAGCTCACTTGAAAATGCCTTATCCCAAAACTACGGGAGACTTTACTACGAGATCGGGTAATTTCAGTGCCATACCACCGTGTTTTTACTTTTACTAGAAATATCCATGAATATACCTATATAATAAATACTCATGTGAATTATAAAGGTCCGCTTTAGTAGTAAATATAATTTAATATTGTTATTATATTGTATATACAATCAAATTTTAAGATAATAATATAAATAAAAACTTTCTTGATCATATAGAAATTAAAGAGAGAGTTGATGGACGTGTTCCATGGGGCTTCATTATGGTCAAACTAATAAACGAATCACAAAATTGATGTATAATTTATTCTTTTGTGTATTCTCAATAGGCGTATAAAAATAAGTTAATCCAACTTGACGCAATATATGACAAATATTGCAAATCAAGTTTTAATTTTATACAAATATATATATACACACTGTATATACCTATATCAATATCTAATTACGTTATTTAGTTAACATATAATAGGCTCGTATAAGTTTATTAATCAATGAACATCAATCATATTCTCTTACAAGTTAACCGAGCTCTTTTGGTGTCACAGCGTTGTAATTAACTCACACTAAATGACTGCATGCTCACAAGTAATTAAGCTCCTTAACTAGCAGCTAACTAGCCCATTATTGTAATCAAATGCCGTTTTAGTTATCATTCTCAGCCAACATTAGAAAACATATTAACTTAATGTTTTTGAACATTTATTTTTATTTCACTGACAACAGTCGTAATAGTGTTGACTCAAACTCATAAAATTGACTATCCGATTAAAATCTAAATAACGGTAAATATTACAATTATCCCACCTTGTCAACATATACTGTTTAAAATAGTTTTTTTTATAACTAAATACCAAAAAATTAAATGAAATGATAGTTCAAAAGTACCTATTAACACAATATTGTGCGCATGGTACTGTCTTCGACAAGTTATTTCAAACTTTTCCTACATCTAAAATCTAATATACAAAAGTGTCTCTTGCTGATTACAAGATCGATTGTCATTCACCGTCAATTTACGATATCATCTAAATACGCGAAACATTTTTCAGGTATTGGCATGTAACTCAAAAACCACTTCACCAAATTTAATCAATTATGGATGGATGTATACTCTACTAAACACAAAAATAATTATCAAATTAGGACTGTAAAAAAAATCTGTAGAAAAAGTTATGCGTGATCATACGAGTACATAAAAAAAATACGCATCAACTTTTTTCGCAGAGCCTCCTCTTTTTTGAAATCTGTTGTAATAAGTGGCTCATAAATTGTCGTTTTAAAACCACGCAAATAAAGGAACGTAAGAAACTAAACGTTTCCCAGGATATGCACCAGCCTTACATATCGCACATCTTATGGTGACTTGTCAAAACGCAGTATAACGTTTCAGCCACACCCTCAGTGTCAGATTTTTAGTGTTTTATCGTCATTTCGTCATAAGACATCGCTTTCTCCGGATGCCAAGTCATTTACATATTTAGGTACACACTTTTCTGTTTACTCTATGGGTTTCACCGTTCACCATTGGACCCTCGCGATTTGACTAGGATGATACGAGCGCTAGCTAATTAATTTATTACTCTAGAATTTCAATAAGAATTTTGTTTACATCGTTTCAACTCGTTGAAAATCTAGTGCATGGCATACTCATGCAATGCTTACGTACCAAACCAACTAAACAAAATATATGGATAAAAAAATGCAAGCAGTATCGTAGAGCAAAATTGAATAACGTTAGTACATTACGTTAAATACGTTTGTCCAGTGGGCCTAGCACGAATAACTGCGCAAGTGTAACGTAACATGTTGTTCACGTGAAACAGTACAAACTGTCATTTATCTAGGACAACGGTGACACAGATTACTCATAGTATGCAGCCGAACCGTGACGCGTTGACACGGTATGAATATTTATTCGTAAACCGTTTGTGCTACGGCGTGCGATTTTCTAATGATTCGTCGATGCGCTCGTCAACGAGCTCACCAATGTCAAATACTTTATGAGATACCGCCCTTGTACATAAAGTTGTTTTTCCAACGTTTCTTGTCATCTCGTCGTTTGTTTCACGGATGTCGTCAAAGATGCAACGATAATTTGCTCTTAGAGAATCGCACGGCAGTTAGTAAGTGGTAGTATTTTATTTATGATAAAGTGTCAATTTTCGATTTAACCATTTTTGTATCATTATTCTTTTACAGGTGAACTCACTTTATTTATATAACTTACACGGTTTCTAACGGCAAAACTATACGCTTGCGATAGGAATAGACAGATAGGTGGATAATTAGACATATTTAATTATTTATTCTTAGTATGAAGTTCCTACTCTTTTCAATACCAGAATACTAGAAACTGGTGATAACTACATAGCTTTTTATATACTTCTATTTTTAAATATAGGTAATTAATATTGTTTTGTGTATGTAGAATACAGTCCTAACTATACCTATATAATGAATCATTATTATGTTTACACATGATTTTGCGTGTAATATACATGTACATAGTAATAGTACGTATGCATGTTATTTGATTATTAAGTATTTTACCTAATCTGGCTCTATATAGCAGTTAGTACAGCATCGGTACTAAACATATAAACAGCCAGTTATTATACCAATGTTTACTAAATCACGACAAAGCAAACACACCGTTTTATTTGACAATAAAAATGTCGTAAATAAAATTGAGTAACTCTTAACGTGAAATATTTCATGGAAATAATGGACATAAACATGAAACAAGATATCTTCCAAGTAATTATATTAAGAAATAGACATGAGCTTATCTTTTAAGTATGAGGTTTCAAGTTTCTGTTGCATTGTATTTCTCTACTTACAATACAAATTGCCATGACTTCATTGTAATAATCACTCATTATGGTATACACAATGTTTTAAATACATGTCTTAATGATCATATTTAACGTGTGAATGTAATAGATACAGCAAACATATCTATTCATAGTTTATGAAACAATATCAGTAATGGGTGAGATTCCCAGACTTTAATATGTATTACTCAGTCGACAGTGATATTTGCTAATATTATGGTAACTCATAATAATAAAATCATCATTACCAGCCCATTTTGTTCCCACTGCGAGAGAGAGAGAGGAGTTGAGTCATAATCCACCACGCGGACCCAGTGCAGCTTGGTGGGGAGGTTAGTGGCCTGTGAATATGTCGAAGTTTTCAGGCCGCCCGAAGGCCTTCAACATAGCCTAACAACTGTTTTCCTAAGACAAACAACCGGGACCGACGGCTTAACGTGCCCTCCGAAGCACGGAAGCGCTCAGTTGAATGATGCCACTAGAGGTCACCCATCCCAGTCCTGACCGCAGAAAGTGTTGCTTACTCTGATAAGTCAAAGAACATGATTGATAAAATGTAGTGCTTGGTCTCTTCACAGATGATGAAAAAAACTATCACATGTAATAGGGGTGAACTCATTGCGTCTTAAATACCATTTAAGCAGGTGACTCTGCTCCAGCAAGGCAGCTCTCGTGTGCCTTATTTGCTGGAGCAGGGTCACCTGCTTCGTGATAAATATTTTGCATACTTTGTTAGTTTTTTTATCCCATAGTCAGTTTTACGATACTCGTATGTCTGTAAGGCATTACTAGAAAAAAAAAAAACACTTTTGTGTCGGATTCATGTCGTTTTCTTGCACAAGAAGGCTTAATTTAGCCAGCACCTGGTGTAACTTAAGTAAAGCATAATATAAATGTAATATCTAACTAAAAATACCTTAATTCAAGTCCCAATTGCATACAACAAATTGTTCTCGTAATAAGGGAGAATCAGAACGCCTGCGGTGAAAGAATAAAAGACTTTTCCACACAGTAAAATACACTTAATAGAAAATTTAAGTAATTTCCACGGGCAAATTAGCTCCATACACGCATTGTACCGAACTAATTTGTGTGGGTGGATACCCTCGGCGGGTGGCCATTCATCGGAATGCATTGAGCAACATCATACTATAGTCTATCTTCTATCTACAAATGGTCATACCATAAATCCCACGGAAACCGGAAACATAACAGAATAAAAGAGCAATTTAGACATTTTCTTAGGAAACTTAAATCTCGTGGTTAATGAAATAATAACAAAATGCATTTTAATCGTTTTATTTCTTGTCGCAGCGCTACGTAGCTCAAGGCTTTTTTACAATCCCTTAATTTATTTCGTGTTCTATGACTACAAAACTTGTGAAATATCAAATTAATATTTTGCTTTACTTTACCTCTCAGAGCCAGTAGTAAATTGAAACAGTTAAGGCAAGTAAAAACCGAATTCATCCTCGCTCTAAACTTCCGATCCTATTCTATGTTTTATAAGGTTCAGGGTCACTTACCGAGCATAAAATCACATACTGCTGACAGATCCACATGGAGCTGCAAGCGCCATTTTGAAAAAAGTTTTTGGCCGATATTTCGGAAACTATGCACCTAATGGCAAAAGTTATAAATACTATTTTGTTGAAAATTAAATTTCGCATATTTTATTGACTGTTAACTTTTTTTGTTTAACATACCGTTTGCGATTTATGGCCCATTTAATGAACCTCTTCTATGTCTGCCGATAACTTTGAAAATATTGGATTACTCAATAAAAATGTATCGGGAATTTAGTGTCAGGTTGATAAAAAAATACTGCTATTTTTACTGGCCTAGACATATCAAAAGTAGTATGGGCGGTCCAATACTGAGAGATTAATATATTAAGTTTATGCCAGGTACAATGGCATATATTTTAGTTTCATTGGGAAAAACTATTTCATTAGAATACAAGAAGTTACAGTATTGCTGTAAGTACTGGTAATTGGTACTGTGTAAATTCTTGAAACTAATAGCTAAATATATAAAAGCATTAACAAAAATAGATTAGCTCACGTGATACATAAATTAAAGAAAGGTTAGAATGTATCCTTAAAACAATGAATTATACCAGTATATTAATTATATACTTAAAAATATATACTGCATAGTAAAGGCATATTTAAAAAGAACTTCATTTTGAGAATTTATATATTTTGTTTTGCCTTAAATAAATCCATACTTTCGTATTGGTATTTATTTCCTCGAAGATTCATTCTCAGAACAGAAAATATTACACAACATATACCTTAACGTAAAATTGTTTATAATGTAGGACTTCATTACCATATATTAGATAGCCTAGACTTCCGGATTTATCACCTTTTCTTTAGTTGTCTTTGCATTATTCATAAACATGATATCGGTGACATTTTGTTTTAAAGCCTGTTTTAAAGTATAATTTGAATAAATTATTGCAAAATTAACATATTGTGTTGTGCAGATTTGGTTGTTATATAAATTTACATAAACAAATAAGTCAATATTTGAACCATCACATGTGTTTTGATTTGGACCCTACATTATGTACATTTTATATACTTACTTAAATACTGGTGCTCTTCACATTTGTACTAATAATATGAATTATGAATACTTACTATTGAAGATAATAAATACGGTCACTATAAATGAGGTACCTATCTATCACACACTACACTATACTTACGATTACATTTATTAATAATCATCTTTATGATTAACTTACAGAAATATCTTTATTTACTAACTTATTGACAGGCCGGTTGTCGCAGTTGATTGCACCCCTGCCTTCTGAGCCGCTGGTCCCGGGTTTGATCCCCGGACAGCTCAAACATTTGTGTGCATGAACATGACTGTTTGAACTGTGTCTGGGTGTGTATATGTATATAAGTATGTATATCAGTCATCAGGTTACCATAGTACTGGCTCTGGCTAGTTTGGGACCTGAAGACCTTTGTGTCTGGATGTCGTCCCATATATATATTATTATTATATATATTTATTTATTATAACTTCGCTATTGCGGAATAATCGGTGTATCGAGGTGCCTCATGTTTTACGCGTTGAATTAGGATGAAGAATACGCCAAGTGTTAATCCTAGGTATATGCTATCATTATTCCAGATTACATCTAAATCCGTTCAGCCGTTTCAACGAGTCAAACTAACACACTCACTTACATCCGTACAAAAACGCAAACATTCTGATTTATATTATTATATAGTGTGATTATACAAATGTTTACAGATATTGAGCATTCTTGTGATGTGCAAGGGGAGAGACGTACAGCAACTGTGCCAGGTTGCTTCTGGCATATCTGCCGCGTTGTTGCGGAGCCCCATGACCAGGCCGGCCCCACAGCGAAGCCCAAGTTTCGTGATGGCGTCGTACGCTTTCCGCTGAGTTCAGACGACTCTCCTGACAAGATAATAAAACATTAATATGCAACTGTAACTGTAAAACATAAAAACACTCACAATCTTTGGCCTTTATATTATTAGTGTTATGACTAGCTGCACCGCGCGGTTACACTCGTGTGGTGATGGATGATAGTAACGATGATAAAAAGTATCATTATGTATTAATCCAGCGACTCATCTACCTCCTTACCGAATTTCGTCCAGCCCTTTGAGCGAGAAGAAGTAACAATCATACAAACACACTCATAAGCTTTCACATTTACAATATTATTGTAATAGTGCGATTAATATACTAGTCCTTTTTCTAGCTTCTTTATACCACTACTGCGCGTGATTTTGTACATCTACTACTTACTCTACTTAATATTATAAGGAGGAAAGATTTGTTTGTTTGTTTGAATTGAGTAGGCTCCGAAACTACTGGACCGATTTAAAAAAATCTTTAACCATTAGAATCCTACATTATAAATAGTATAAATAGTCAAATATATATTTTGATTCATCATCATCATTATTCATCATCACGCAGCTAACCGCGGAGCGCAGCTAGTATGCATACAAAATATATCTAAAGTGAAATATAACTGGTTGCGATCTCTTAAGGAAGTCCTCAAGATAACCTCTTGTACCGGAATATAACGTATCCTATGTTAATACTGAGTTTCAGCAGTTTTCCTTCACAAGAAACACGTGAAACGTTCCGACCGCGTTGGCTGTATCGCATTCCGAACTTCATTCATATCTGTCCAGCTATTTATAATCATAATCAGCCCGATGCGAGATGAGCCTATCCACCAAGCCGCACTGGGCTCGCGTGGTGTTGATGGCCCAACTGTTCTCTCTGAGAGGAAGGCTGGAGTCCCAGCAGTGAGAAAGTAATGGGCTTATTATGTATACTTGTACATGAATGCACGACGTGGCAAATGGAACTGTAGATGATGACCGACGGTTGAAGTGCACTGTAGAACTGTGCATATGTGACGCTCACTATCACAAGCATGGCTTGCTCTTCACATCACTTGTCACCATTGAAATACTTCTGTCAAAAAACCTGCCATGTGCCGGAGTAGTTGAAGAACTTATAAGTAAAAATAATAAAAAATGACAGTGACCTTATTTTAGATTGGCATTTGATAGGCATATTGGAAAGAGTGAACGTAGATATTTTTAATCTAATTTAAATGGTAGTTTTACAATCAAAGAATTAATAATATTAAAATTAAGATCTTAGATTTTAATCATACACCCGCAGGTTTACATACACTATGTGTATCTCACCACCACACACTATATAAGCTTAAACAAGTATAAAACATAATTTTATCATTCTAATTCTAATTCTAAAACATAATTCTATCATTACCTACCTTTTTTAATAAAGGAATGCGACGGTGTTTCCATTTTGTGAAATTACTGGGTAAATGAAACTAAGCCCAATGTCTCCGGGTTACAAGCGCAGAAATATACTAATCTCTAAGAGAACAAGCGCATTGCAGTGTCACGCAAAACAGTTCTAAGCTCTGGGTAACACGCTACTGGCATGAGCAAGCGTAGAGCTTACCCTCAGGTACACGATTGCCCCGTCTCATCACTAGATTCCATTAAAAACCTGTTCGGTGAGACACCTTGCAATCGGCCCTTATTCATTCGTTACGTCAATTATTGATGTCGGTCACTACCCCAAATCTGCTTGCCAGCGGAAATAGATATAATACGATTTATTGCCCTCACCTCCTTTTGCTGGCACTTCGCGTTCATTTGGTGTTTCAATATAGTAAGATATTCTGCATCGAGCATTTCTCGCCACCTGGAAATAAAACCGATTAGTATGTTAATCTGTTATGTCACATTATCACCGGTTATACACCAGTTCCTATCTCTATGTTTACGACCCACTAATGAGGCTTGAATGTTATCAGCATTTTATGCCTACTAGCATATCTAATTGAATCTCTAATATAATTATTCAACTTCAAGCGGGATAACACTAAGTTCAGTCTCAGCTGATAAGAGGTTTAATGAGCTGCGTTTATCTTAATGAAATTGGATATCTTTATGCATCAAGCAACGTCCAGATCGTTATCGATGACGGGCGGCGTAGAGAAGGAGGCATTCGGCTAATGAAATCCATAAACCTTCACACGTGTAATGTCATATGGCACGGCGACCGGTGACCAACCCGCGGACCGATAGAAAGCCGTGATGCAATCTCAGTATTGCCGGAACGGACGATACTCTCACAGCCATTAAGAACAACGAAATGGGTGTCGAGACGACCAGCTATTTCTAAAATGATCTAAATAATTGCAGAAATCTAAGCGAAATCATTTGGACTCGTCGATTTTGATACATAGACATGGTGATGTACGTGCCTACTTAATATTTCTCGCAACTCAGAAGCGGAATTGAATTTCTTTGTAACACAAGCATGGTTCAATGCTCAATCAATGACAATAACGACGTAAAATGTGACATAAGCAAGATTTTCTCTTAGCTGCCGTATTCACTCGCGGGCTATGGTTATGGCTGTATTTAAACGTAAGAAGGTGTAGCCATCACATAATTTTTACGTGTTACAACCTTTGTTACAACATCTGTTGACATTTTACACGGATGCGTACAATGCGTATATACTTGCTCTATTCACTGTTTGGACGTGACCTTTGATACGCGCCTGCGGCAATTGATTGTTTATTTAAAGAAATGGTACGTATAGACATTTTTGTAGACCTTTTATTTTTATAATTTCGCTACGCACTTAATGGTTTTTCTATACTACGAATAGGGTCAAGTCTCATGACCTCAAGAAATTAAAAACTATTCATAAATTATAAGAGACCTTGGCGCATTACACACCTCAAACGCAGATGTCGATTGCCTGAACATTATCTATCTAATCAAACAATTGATTGCAAAAGAATGGTGTACATTATCTGAACAACATCACCCATGAATACACTCGAGTGTACATGTTTGAAGTTGTGGATTGGGTACTTACTGACATGATTGCTCGGGCGGTCGTGTTACGTCACTGGAGGGCAGAGTGCGTGCGCCGACTCGCCTCCTGCGCGCAAGTAAAGGAACCAGTTCTATGCCTCCGGTCAAACGTAGTATAGTCTCCTCTGGAGTCGGTTTTTTGTCAGTTCTGGTCATAGATTCATCAGGTTTCGGTTGCTTTTCATACAAATCTTCAGGATATACCAACTTCACATCCTCTCCACTCAGCAACCTTTTGCCATATTTGCTCTTTATGGGACTTCGCTTTCCTCTTCCTTTAAGAGTTGTTGGTTTACATTCTTTTCTTTCACTGCCTTCTTTCTTTCCCCTTCCATAGACGTTAGCGCTGTTATTATGACCAATATCTGGCAATTTGTGCGGTACATCCGCGAAGTGAACGTTTTCTTTTTCATATATATAATCCTCGTAAGAATCATCGTCTCTCTTTACTTGAGGTAAAGTAAGCGAAGACCTTTGTTGACGACGCCGATCCTTATCCATTTTATCGAAAATTTCCTGGTCAGTCCACCCCTAAAAACATGAAATATTAGCTACTATGCTACCAAAGGAATACTTAAAGTTCCAAAGATATAATAATAATATGAAACTTAAGTAATCATTGCGTGACGCGGTCTTCATGCCCTTAGCAAATGCTTCCTGAAGAAGACTGACGTATGCGTTCGCAAGCTCGAGGTTTTGGATTATATCTGTTCGTGTTTATAATCACAACACAGTTCCCAATTTCATTTCAAATAATACGGTATTTATAATAATAATATTTACCATAGACTTAGCGAAATTTAAACCAATATCCCGGGGATTCCTCCACGTAGTACCGCCAGGCCCTGGTTTCCCCCAAGGTCCTTCCATTTGGTGCTAAAATTTTAAAAATATTGTAATATTCAAATGAGGGAATCCTCATCATCATCAACCAGCCCATTTTGTTCCCACTGCTGGGACTCGAGCCTTCCTCTCAGAGAGAGGAGTTGGGCCATAATCCACCACGCGGGCCCAGTGCGGATTGGTGGATAGGTTAGTGGCCAACCCATGTCGAAGTTTTCAGGCCGCCCGAAGGCCTTCGACATAGCCTAACGACTGTTGTCCTAAGACAAACAACCGGGACCGACGGCTTAACGTGCCCTCCGATGCACGGAAGCGCTTAGTTGACTAATGCCACTAGCGAATACCCATTCAAGTCCTGACCGCAGCAAGTGTTGCTTAACTTGTTGATCGGTTAAGATGGCCAAGTCGATCTCCGCTACGAGCGCTTCAATGAGGGAATAGTTGCATAGTTTATCAATTTACCATTTTCTGCTCATATTCCAAGTTTCTCCTCATCTCTTCGTGTAGAGCCTTTTGTCTTTTTTGTACCAGATCATCTGAAACAATATAATATTATACACTAAAAAGTATATAAAGATACTTAGATTTTTACGTCTGATTTGGCTCACTAATGTAATATTATAGTTAAAGTGACATGTTGCTTACGTAGGTACTTTTAAATAAGGTACATTAGAAATTAACATATTTTTGCCAATAAGCTAAGAAATACTTGGAAAAGGATATATGCTATTTTAATACAGTTTCATCTTTCTTAACATACCGTATGACGTCATTTTTCTCCAAGATAAAGTATGCCACAAAACAAACCTAAGATCTCTTTATAATGTCTGTGCTCCACCGGCGTCTGCCTATACCGGATGTCGTTGTCAACACTCTTGCGCAGGTTCTCTGCGTAATAGCATTGAGGATCTTCACGGATGCGTATTGGAGTCTGGCGAATCCGCCGGCGGCGTAGTGGTGAGGACCCCCAATAACGACCTGCTTCGTACAGCTGTACTCCCTAGGATTGACACATACAATGTTAAATCGTAAGACCGGCAAACAGTCACGTCTATCATCTGGTGTAATAATACTCCGACCGGTGTTGCGACCGCGCTTGAGTGTCCAACTAGCGGCCCTCACTGCTAGACCACGCTCTCCATGAGGACGGGCAGCAGTACTCCCCGAACACCGGTCGGAGTAATAACGACTAGGTGATAGACGTCAGTGTTTACAGGTTTTACCATTTAATTATGAGTTATCACGGAAGTTTTTATGATAACATACAATATTGATATATTACATAAAGAAGTCTTTGATACAATTTTGTTGCAAAATGTAGAAATAAAAAAAAAATATAGGTACTCCTAGCATATAAAGACGCCAGTGTTTTGCCACTGGATATAGATATCCTATCTGTTAAAAAAGTATGCGAGAAAGTGGCGAAAAAGCAAAATTTGTTGTTTGATTTGCCAGCCACAGGCACAGACAATCACAAATTTGGATAAATTCCGTTATTTAGGAAACTGAGTTTCCATTACCATATGAATTTGAAAATGACCGTGACTAGTGCTCTGCCAATTTTGACAATGACACTAAATAACGCTATGTTGGCAAAAAAAACAGAAGTACGTTCCTTTTCATTTACAAGAAATTAAATATATTCAGACATTTAATTAAAAATTCTGACCCGTCCGCGGCTTCGGTCGCCTGGCCTCGCGGTTAATTAGCTTTTGGTGTATGGAACCCCTATTTTTTTCTGAAATAAAAGGTAGCCTAAGTTACTCCTTATAACATCAGCTATCAGTGTGTCAGTGAAAATTTCGTCAAAATCTGTCCAGCCGTTTCAGAGATTAGCCGGAACAAACAGACAAGAAGGGATAATTTTAAAACATCGTATCTAGGAGGAAGAAAAACCAATTTAATTAGGTAAATAACTAATAATAAAAATAGTGGAATCATATTTACAACAAACACAAGCACCATTAATATTTTAATGTAAATCAATCTCTTTGACTACTTTTTCATTGTTACTCGTAGTTATTTTATTAAACAGTTTTTCTATCTCATGTAAAATTTGACCAAATGGAGATGCAAAGTTTGAAAATTAACCTAGCGATATGTACCGTATATACTTTCTTTAAGCTGTTATTTTGATATTACTAACAGATATTTCAATTTTATTTATTTGTATAGGTTTAAGTAATTTAAGTTACGCATGTTTCTTGTGAGACACTACTTATGAAATGAAATTAGTAAATAATAAAAATTTCATAAGAGCCCATTCAGAATATACCATATTCGTCAAAAATTACAAGAATGTCAGTGAAAAAGCAATCAAAATTAATAAGCGGTAATTTTAAGACATTAAACAAAAACCTGTTTCAGTAGTACGGCTTTTTTAATACAAAAATTTTTGTGCGGACGAATTATGTAAAACGGTGATTAATTCATAAAACAAAACGTGTGTCAACTTTTGGAATCTTCAGCAGAACAGGGGCCGGTCGTTCGCACATTTTTTATTATACGTATTAATCTCCGTGTTGTAACGCCACGACCTACATCGACCCTTTGCCTTATCAAGATTTATTGGCACCATCGCCATCCGTCACATGTAAAGTTGTAATTTACCTGTTTTTTTACATCGAGCAATTAAAGTACGCCGTCGACCTGAGGGTTATGCAATTTCTTAATATCCTTTTCTGATATTATGGCATACTACTACGCCAAAAGTAGTAGTATATATGTCATTATATCTTTTGAATTTTAGATTATATTAACTAGTTATGCATTTTTACTTCGAATCCGGCGATTATATTTTCAATAGAGGTTAATTTATTCTGGTATTCAATTTTATAAATGTATTACCTGATACAAACTATATAACAGGAAAACCATATCATTTACCCGTAGGAACTAATGGTTCATATTTATGGATATCCATACCGTACATCGATGATAGCTGGCGAGTTTTGACTTTTGATCTACATAATAACGAACACAGAGTTTGTTCCATAATGACAATGATTCAGTAAAAGGAACAAAAATAATTATGTTACCCTTAGTTCATCCTCGGGGTAGATACCCTTAGCGCGTATGTCGGTGAAGCGGATGCCACGAGCGTTGGGTGCGCCGCCGCCCTCACGACCCCAAGGTTCGTATGTCGCCAGCTCTAGGCGGGCCTGACAAAATAAACAATTTATTATGGGTATTTTTTTTGTTACATCACTCTTATTGTCACGAGTAATCAATTAGTTTGAATAATACGTGAGGCGGTGCTTAAACATTAACCCACTACGCCTTCACATCAGTTAAGTTATGACGCCTGTCATTGTTAGGCGTGATGGTTACTATGAGGTGCACGGCTTTTCTTTGGGGTCACATGATACTGGTTTTAAATTCGGTGCTTGATAGTATGAAGAAACTACAAGCGTTACCACTTAAGAGATATTACGTATTGCTTTACGCTGTTGATATGATCCGAAGACCATAACATCTATGGAAGGTCATAACATCTGATTCGGCCGAGCAGACCGAAGGCCTATCTCGAGTTTCAGATCAATATGGCGCAGCAGTGGCATAAGTATTACCACGACCAGCAGAAGTTAAGCTAACGAATGGAAGAGGACTTACGTGGGGTAGGTATCTAAAGTAGAGTCTCCCCAGGACGCGCTGCCCGCGGTGCTACGCTATTTCGCCGTGGTAGAGCGTGATAATTTGCACATTAATTTCATTAGCCACTAACATTAAATGTCAGTGCCTTATTCGACTTCCGCTTAAGCATAGTTTGATGCGATTTAGCAAGGATCAACACTCTTTTCTATGGTTCAAATTGTTATTGAAATTAAGTTGAAATCAACGATTTTAGAATTGCACCACATATACACAGTGAATATATAAAATAGTATTTGAGCAGAATTGAGATACGTTATCGAATTTTCCACTCGCACAAGTTCCGACCTCTGAATTAATTATCATTCAATGTCTATAAGCTATCATTTGTGAATTGTACATACCTAAAAGTGTACAGAATCTCAAGAAATAAATGTTTGTAGTACATTGCATTTGTATATTAAACATTAACGGCCTTACTTATAAACGTTGCTTAAATTTAAATAACGTCACTTAGTACGGCGCAGTACAATTTTCCTTTGCGCAGTACTAAATAACGTCATTTAAATTTAAGCAGCGTTTATAAGTAAGGCCGTTTGTTAGTAATTATTATTTTATTTGACCTTTTTATTGTGAACTGAACTTTATTTAGTGTAGCAATATGGCTAAACTTTAAAGAAATCTGAATCTTTTGAATTTGTAGGTGAGATCAAGTTAATAGCTGATAAGCTATTTTACGATTATTATTTTGTATATGCTTATTTATTATTGCATTTAAATGCGCACACTACGTGTATAGCTTCGATTTGATACTTTTAATATAGTGTAAATTTACATCGTCCATATGAAGTATTAATTGTTGTACCTGTCTCTGACTTTCCAACTTCTGCCTTTGTCTGAGCTCGTTGCGTTCTCGCGCAAGTATTTCACCCTCTACTCTCGTCCTCTCCGCTTTTTGTCTTTCACGAGCCCTCCTCCGCAAAGACCCTGAGGTCGGAGCACTTAGCCTCCTGTAGAAACAAACACATTAAATATTAACTATTATTGATAAATCTGTAGAGATATGAAGATCGATAGAGCAGAGTTGAGGAAAGCTCTTTACGCAGGTCCATAGTTGGGTAAAGTCGTCGTTTAGTAAGTACTTGGCAAAGTTTGGAATAGAAATTACATGTGTATTAGAAAGGGGATTTTATATAACGGTCTCCATTATTTCAAATGAAATCGAAATGAAATAGTGAGTACATTGAATTAAATGATTATCAATTATACATAGATGCCTAATGAACCGGTGTGATCTATCCCTGCAGGGACCTCGAAGAACCTTTTTACATAAACACTTTAATTAGCACTAAATTCATTGCACTTTGCAACACTGTGTCACGACACGAGCCATTATGTTAGCAAATGGTAGACGACCCTTTTATGGCCTTAATTTCTGTGAATTGTTCTTCCGTAGGTCATGCCAAGAAGTGCGAGTCTACAGTTTTAGTATCGACGCGTACATTTTGCTACTTTATTATATAGTATTTGACATTTTGACGATTCTCATCACAAGTAATTATTCTCGGAATCTCTAAATGAGTAAGTACCAAACTCATTTAGAAAGCACTTCACTGCCATTAAAATGCCTTACCTACGCAATCGTTGTGAGTGCAAAGCAAACATTTAAACCAATAGTTTCACTCGTCCCAACAAAGATGTTCATATCACAAAACAAGCAGTCATATAACAAATTCTTATAATTATGAACGTGGGCAGGAAATATTGTAGGATAAATGAAATCATCGGTGAAGTTCGACTGTGGCTAGGCGGCTTAAGCCGTCGACTGGCGAATCGTGAAACATTTCGCGAAGTTGCGAGGATCCGAAACGATATCGTGCACGCTTTCGTGCATGTTTTCATTGACAAACGATATGACAATCTCGTTCCAAGCCTTGATATGTTGTCGTGCACAACGGAGTTAATAGGACATTTTATATGTAAAGTTTGAAGTTTTAATATTCGGAGCCGATATCACGATACCGTGTAAAACGGAAGTCCCTCACGTCAATCACGTAGTGCAATATGGCCCTTCACTTCAAATTCTTTGCACTATTTATTTATAGTATTGTAAATTGTTGAGGCATAGGAAACAAACTCGTATTCATGAAAGTATTATCGTTTAGTAAAACTAACTTCAGCAATTAGAACACGTGCATTGTTGTACTTTAATCGTATCTTTAGAAGCTTTCATGATGCATTGTACAATTGCTGAATATTGTTTTGAATGAACAAGTACTAATCTATATAAATACTTGTCTATTGCTTCAAACAAGTACTTATAGGTCGTGGTTCCTAGAATTTCTTGGTATTGCGAGGCTTACGGCCCACTGAACAAAATTTCCTGAAACGGCGGCAAAAGAGTTAAATTCGTTGCAGAGATTAAAGTAAATACTTGTGCATAACTTTTTGATAACTTTAGTGTGGTTGTAAGCATTATCTTTTACAACTTGCAGTTCTGTTAATACAAAAATAATACATATAAATTTTGCCAGGTGATATGAATTGCGTTTATGACCTCGCTTGGGACTAATTTAACTTTTGTAGGGAAAATTATTTTATGCACTAGGTTATAATTTTATTACGCACGTGTGTGTTATAGCTCTGGTTATGGCCATAATAGCGATGTAATAAGGCTCACTGTACAAGCAAGTGTGTTAAAAAATCTTTCCTCTATGACGTGATTATTGATATATGCCAAGAAGTGTGTTAAAAAGTATAGCAGAGCTTACGAGATATGAACTAGATAATCTTAAATTTTAATATGAACAGTGTTGTAGTCATATAAATTAAGAACGCTAGTAGATTTAGAGGAAAGTTTTATTTTAACTTTTTTTTTATAATAATAGCAATAATACTTTATTTCAATAATAAGAATTACAAGTAGGTATAACTAATTCCATGTACTTTTTTGTACTTCGCTCGGTATTGTTACAAAACTGTTCATACTAGCGGTACATTAATACACAATGATTGCCTAAAAATTATAGATATACGAGTATTTTATACATAAGATCATATGTATCTGAACCTAGTATTACTACTTACTGGCTGGTCACATAATTAACAACGCTGAATAGTTTGCTTTTTTATTCAAATTTAAATAAAGATCACTCTGTGGCTCTGTGTTTGTAGGAATTCGTATGGTTTTGGTGCCATTTAGTCTTAGAGGTTATTGTTTTTCATGAAAACAATGGGGAATAATAAAAACTGTAATAAATCTACAAGGGAAGTAATAATAAAACTTCGCGAGAAGAATTGGTCGTATAGGTATAAAGATCGAGCCGATCATCTGCAAAGCTCATAAACGATGGTTATCCAAGCGGTGAAGCGTTTTGACACGTATCAAACTACATACTTTAACTAAAACTAATTTTCCGCGTGCAACCTAAACAGAGAAAATCATCATGTCGAGATGATCGAAATATCGTTCATTTGGCAAAACCAAATCCTTTTAATTAGTATTACTTTATGCCGTTTACAGAACATATCTTGAATAGGTATTTTACTACAATTAAATTATCGCGCCCGCGCGCATTTTTTTAAATGGCGGATATTCGGTTTTTGCAAACACTGGTTCGTAAATTTTGTTATCGTAGGAAGCTTTATTGGTAGTACCTCTATAATGAGCTGAGAAAAGAACATTTTAGTAAAAACAACCTTTTAGCAATCTCGGCACGCACTATTCGATAGGGTTTGGTGGAAGAAAAGTTTCACGGAATAATAGCAAGGAAAGTGTTGAGACAGTACCATAGGCTTGCCTTTGGATGAAGGTATGAAAACTGGACAATAAGGCAGTAGATTCATTTTGTTTTACACACTTCACATTAATGTGAATTAATTAATATCTAAGTTTCATATAATACAACCCTCAAGCATTTTAATACATCGTTCTAAATTATATTTCGAGCTTCATTACTTTTTGAATTTGTTACTAGGTACCTGGTACATAGAATAAATACAATTTGTAAAAAAACCATTTAGCGATTTATTCTATATTATTGCACTATTCAAGTGCTTATTTTTTAACATCACTAGTTACTTCTAAGAAGGAACACACAACTACACAGTCTTAAAATTCAAATTGTTCTTTATTATATGACTACAAATATATGAAATCTTTTTAATTCCATTAACTGAAGTATTTACCAGCAGGGCTATCATGTATCTCAGTTGCTAACAAATGTTGATTAAAATCTTGGAAAATGGCGGCTCTATGTCAGTAGGTATTGGCAATTCCAGTAAGCAAAAATGTTAGTAAATTGATGAGCTGGTAAGAGAGAGTAGTAAGATGGAGCTGACAAAAAAGACATGAAGCGGCCATTTTTTTAGATTTCAATCAACATTTGTTAGCAACTGAAATACATAATAGCCCTGCAGAGGTGGAGTAGACTATAGGAGAGAGATAATAAACCAAGTGGTACGAAAACATCAAATTATGTTTCCTTTTTATCACTTGCATATGCAAGTGATAAAGACCACAATAGATATTATCATCATGACCGACGTTACAGGACATCACATTTTTCTACGAGATCTTATGTGGACTACTACATTATTTTTTAATCGAACTACTTGAATTGTCACTTCTCTATAAAAATTGGTTTAGTTACAAAGCTGCTGACACTAACCTTGGCTTTTTTCTTAACCGTTTGTATATTTACGTAAAACTACAGCACAAAACACACGTCAGTTATTTAGGGAGGTAAAAACTAATATGTACCCAGACCTTAAATAAGGGCCAACTTTATTGCAAATCATCATTCGTTTCATTTAGAGGTGTGGTACTTTACAAATACCGTAAAGTAATGGAATACATCGAAAAATAGGTCGTACATTTGTTATTTGTATACCTAGCTGTAGCCCAAACTGCTTCATAAAAGGCTTTTCAATTTCTTTGTTGGCTCCCTCCACTGCGCACCTTAGAACATGTTTAGTTTTACGTGTGCTGGTGCGTATTGGTGTTGATTATCAAAAGTAATTACATTTTATTGTTTATATGAGATATATACTTTTTTATATTAATTTTATGAAGAAACAGAATAATACTTAAAATAGGTATATAAGCTTTGAGATTATCACATTTGCGTGAGTCGATAAAAAGCTATAGGCAGGCCCGCAGATATATATAATATGTACAATGGATAACGCAAATGCGTATACTTTCCGTGTCTGAACCCCGACCAAGCGTCAAGGTTGGCCGCCGCTACTTACGATACGCTCGCGCCTGTTGTTGCAGCCGGACGGCCGCTAAATTAAATTGTGTTATAAATAAATATCTGTGAGCAGGCCATATTATTTTGTGTAAGGTAAGCAAGCTAAACTAAGTTATGCAATAAAGAATAAGGTAAGAAAAGCATAATGAATGCAAATTGCATCTGCATGCATTATTATCTATTAGGTAATTTACATAATAATATCAACCAATTCATAATTATTCCTAAAAAAATATTAATTAGAGAGAAACAAAACAGCGGTTTTAGCCAGCAGGGATTAGCCGGTTAATTTGTAGTCACATTATTAATATTATGAATGCGAACGTCTATGAGTGAGTGAGTGAGTGAGTGTTTACGTTTGCATTTCTGTTACTTAACGCTAAAGTAAGGAGTAGGATAAATAAGGATTTAAAGAAAGATTATATAATATAATAGGAACTGATTTGTATGATATCTACACTAATATTATAAAGAAGACAGATTTGATTGTGTTTTGTCTGTAATGGCTAAACTAAAAACCACTCGACTGATTTTGAAAACTCTTTCAACAGCAGAAAGCTATATTATTGCTGAGTGTCATAGGAGATATTTAATTCATCGTCATCATCGTCTATCACCACACAGGCGAAACCATGGAGCGCAGCTAGTTTGGCTTAGACCCAGGAATGACGTAGGTACCTATAGACTACCTTTTTATACACATGGAACGCGCAGTTGCGATAGCCTAAGTCCAAACGAACGGAGTCGCGGACAGTTGCTAGTAATTAATTTTAATATGAGTGTCAAAGTTAAAGTCAAAGTCAAAATCATTTATTCAATTTAGGCATCAAAGACGCACTTATGAACGTCAACTTTTCATTATAATGTACTTTAAAAACTCTACCGCCGCGTTCCAAAATACTTATATACCTAGAGCCCGCCGAGAAGAAGCGGCAAGAAACTCGGGGCCATTCTTTTTATATAGATGTTTACAATGTTTCTACTTAGGTACTACAAATATTACATTTTATGGGTGGAGAGTGACCGCTTAACAGAAGTGGAGTATTCCAAGCATCTTTATCTTCTATATAATGTCGAACTTTATAGTAAGCTTTTGTTATTAAAACGTTTTTTGCAGTAAACTTGAATTTGCCCTCTGTGAGCTCAGTTAAGTGTTTAGGGATTTTATTGTAAAAACGCACACAATTTCCTAGGAATTACTTATTAGTCTTCGCAAGTCTAGAACTAGGTACAGCTATCCTATTTGTATTTCTAGTATTAAAAGTGTGGTGATCACTATTTAACTTATATTTATGTAAATTTTTACGAACATACATTATATTTTCAAATACATATAAGGAAGGCAACGTTAATACTCGTATATTGTCAAACTCACATGTCTCTACATACTTTAATATAGATAAGAAATGTAACTTAAAAGTCTCAGATGTCCTTCCTCTGAGTGAAAGTGCCTGTTGACATGGACGTAGCAAAAATAAAAGTTGGGTTGCTTTGTTTATGGTAAATCGATAAGCCATAAACATACATATTTTGCAGATTATCATAACGCGATATCTCGATGTCGTAGCTTGTGCAAAATTGTACGGTAATTCCAAATCAATGGATTGGAAAATGTAACTTTATATTTACTTACGGAAACTTAACAGTGCCTACTGCCAAAAGCTGTAAGTACCAACTATTTATTTTTATTTATTTATTTTATATAGAAACACCAACAGTATACATATTAAATAAAAACTATGAGTTAACACTTACAATTATATAACTGTTCTGATATGTACACCTTTAACAGGCGTTTACAGCTTTCACAATTTAACAGTGATAGGAGATAAAAAGTTACATTAAAGTTAACTAAAATTTATACATAAAATATTTACAACTAAGACAAAAATGTCGGAAACAGAAAATTCAATTTCATTGCAATTAGTTAGTGTTGTGTAATAATTTTGTTATTTTATTTTTAAATGTGTTTAAAGGGTCATGAAAGATATCAAGATCATTTACGGAAGCATTATATTCTAATGAATATTGATGAATATAATTATGTACGACATATTCTTATTAGAGGAGAGTTATAAGCTAAGTTCGTTCTAGCATGTGTAATATGAAGAATATTTTGGATTCTATGGCGCGGATAGTGGCAAGGAACTTTTAAGGAGATGTGATTTAAAAGTGACGGACAATCGAATAAAAAAACTAAGTAAATAAAACTAAAAAACTAAGTAAATACTTCAAAGTATTAGCACTCCCTAATTTACTTACACAACAGAGGTAGGAACTACCAAACTTTTTGGTTCGTGGTAAGAAAGAAATTACTGGCAGTAAATCGATTGATTGATGTAGAACACTTGAATATGATTTCTAGTTTAAATTCAGTTACGGAAGGCCAGTATCCCCCTCCCCGGGTTCTAGGGTTCCCGCCTTGCCGTGCCAAGGCTTAGTAGCCGTAGCTTGGGTCACAACTGTGAAGCAAAGAGGAACCACTGGGCCTGCCAGTGATAGGATAGCTGGCGGGCTCGGGGAGGGACCGCTCTTATGGTTTTTGTCCTAAATAAGTATGTCCACACAAATAAACATTTCCATCCAAAATCTCTGAACTATCAAGAATTACAAAAAATATATAGGTAATATATATTTTTAGGTCATACATAGCTAAGGCGTGGTATTAAAATTTTAACCAGCAGTTATTTAAATTGAATTAGTAGGTATCAATCGAAAAATATAAAGAAAACCTACAGAATTGCACAATACATCGTCGAATCTAATAACCAATTTTCAAACTTACGTAATGCATCGTAAATTATTTAAAATTCGAATCGAACCTCACCTTAATCTGAAAGATAATATAATCCTTATCTTTTGTGATACACCCTCGGGCTTTTCGAAATGACCCTACCTTTACCTAGAATGCTTACGAAAGTTACTACATTACTACCCCAAGCAAGTATTCTCGAAACCCAAAAACTTACCATACAATGCATTCTTTCGGCGAGACATTCTGTAATATTCATAACGTACTATATCATGGAAGGATATACCTACAGTTCAGTGCTTAATATTTCAGGTAGCGTCTATACAGTCTTGTGAATACGCAGAGGTACAAATAGTTTAGTGCTTACCGACTTCGGGTACTTAATTCCGTACATTCTTTGTGTTTTTCAGCAGCGTTCGTCCTTTCGGTGCCGGGTGCGGCAATCGATCCGCAGCCTACAATAAGCCTTGTCTGCAGTCAAGGACGTAGCAAGGATTTTGTCTCGAGGGTAGGGGGATATTATCCGTAAATCGTTTAAACATTACAACCGCACGTCACTAAAAAAATAATTAAATAATGTTCATTGGTTAATGGATATCTTGAGTACCTTGACTTATCAGATTTTTCAATTGTTTGTAATAACCGAATAATATTCGAAACCAGTTTTAGGGACAGAAAAATTGGTAAAGTTGCCCGGAAAATTGTAAGATTTGTGAAATGCTGAATGTGTTTCTTTTTCTGTTAAACAAGATAATGTCTATCGGGTCTCCTACGTCCATACATTTAAAAACTATAAATCTGTGAAAAATACAGTGAGCACAAAATCGTGGGACAGATGAGGTCAGAGTTGCTTTAGAACCCTCTTCATCTGGTATAAAGGGCACGAACGTTGTGAGCAGTCTCCCGCCAAGTTGTGCAGAGATCGGGTCGCGCTAGCATTCACCATCTCGCCCCAACGCAACGGTAGGCCCGGACTGATCATAACCGGGGTTCAAAGCCTTTGAATGATGGCTTAAGACGGCCTAAGTTATTAAATGTTAGGGGCGCCCCATTCTGGCTACGTCCACACTTGCAGGGGTTCATTCTACTTCATCATACATATTATTGACTGCACGCGAGGATGACACAGTTTGCGGAAACGGGTCAGGTCGTGTGTCGAGCCGTTGCGTCGTGTAGTTCAATAATTTTGATGGTGGTTATAAATGTGGGAAGGTCATGACTATAAAAAGTTGCAATGTCTTCTGCCTACTAAAATACTTATTGTTTGTATGGATTATAATGTAACTTCTCGTAATTGGTCACTCTACGGAAGTCAGTTTCAACGAGGTTATAGGCACATGACACTTATTTTAATGCTACAATATTCAAAAAAAATCTATTTGTTTTATAAAAATACCTCTTAAATTATGTATTATAGAGTAGAGTAGTAGAACAGTTCGCCTGCCTAGCATTGAAGACAATCAACTAATTATGGTTTAGTAAATTTTACAGATTATCCATTTTATCCGTCGCCTTATCACGTCTTCGCAGCCTCCTTCATTTGATATTGTAGAACCTGAAATGAAGGAGGCTGCGAAGACTAGATAAGGCGAAGGTGTGCCATAACCAGATCTTCTCGAAATTGTTGACGAATACATCTGGGACAGACAGTCAAACTAGGCAGATCCAACTTCGAGAAAGAGGTCAATCGTCGTATCCAACTCGGCTGGGCAGCGTTCCGGAAATTTTGCGAAGTCTTCTCGTCTAAAATACCTCAGTGCTTCAAGACAAGAGTCTTCGACCAAAGTGTGTTACCAGTAATGACTTATGGCACTGAAACCTGGTCTACCTGGTCTTACTATTATAACCAGATATTCTGTGGAGAGGTTAGGAAAGATTTAAAAGTTTAGGACAGGAGAATTACCAAAAACGCAAAGGTTCTAATTAAGAACTCTCTTCTGACTAACATTAATTTCAACTGACCTTCTGACGGCCGGACATTGCATTTGATGATCACAATAATGTTGAAACATCTGTGCGAGCTGCCCTTGTCAATACTGTATTTTCATAAACTCAGTGAAATGTTTAAATTTCATAAAAAGTTAAGTAATGTATCGTATATGTTTCTTTGTTTTTTCTACCGAAGTATAATTTGCTACACGATCTCGTTTTTTTAAACAGATTTTTTTTCTGTGCTAATTACAAATTTTCTCACCACAAACAACTCTAGTGGAGTCGACGAGTCCAAGTACAAAAAAACATTCTCTATTTGATAATGGCCCCATGGGCCCCTGGTACATATACTTCCTAATCAGTGCCCTGGACTCTCCCACATCACCTATTCTAGAAAGTTTAAGGATAGTCATGTTCATCATCGTAATCATCATCAGGCGAATGATGTCCACTGCTGAAATTATGCTTCCTCTACACTACTACCCAGGTCGGACAGTTATGGGGTTGTGACTTGTTGAGTAGTTAATATGCTAACTGCTCCAGCAGTTTTAAATGGCAGCTTCAAGCTGTTGACTATGACTGCAAGATAGGTCCGTGTATGTTAATCACTAGTTAACTACTCGAGCAGTCCGTGTATATCCGCTCCAAACAGTTGCAGCTACAAACTTTAGTTGTTGCTAGCTAATACCTTTTATGTTGTAAAAATCACTAAGGGACGTTGTAAGCATCAACGAAGTAAGAGTTTGCCCTCTAAAGGAACAGAATAGTTCGCGAAATAGTACGTCCAAACTATCAGTTATATGTGACGCCACACACGCCCGAACACACACGAAATGCATTAATCCCGCAAAAAAAGTAGTCTAAGGGTAAAAGAGATCACCTACTCAACAAGTCACAATTCCAATTTAGGGGCGGGAAGCGCGCTCGACGTAGAATGAAGAGGGCGGGCGGAGGTAACTGCGCGAGAGCAGTCGACAGCTCGAGCATTCAGTGTATGCCTGGCGACTCTTGACCGCCAACCGCTCGAAGAATTTGCAACTGCTCGAACAGCAGCTCATGCTGACCGTGTATCTGGGGCCTTAAGCTTTACGTTGATGAATCAATGATTAGTTTAGATTCAAAGATTAAGTTAGTCAAGCGCGGATCCACCGTTGTGGGCACGATGGGCATGCCCACAACCCTAAAAGACTTGTGATATCAGACGTCACACTTTCATATTCGACAGGCCGATGATGTGACGTTTTATAAAGTGTACAAAACGTGAATACCGATGAAATTATCAACGTTTTCGCGAAAAAAAAAGGAAGCTTGTTTTAAATTTAATTTGACATCATTTGATATCCTTTGTAGTTGTTTCCAGCGAAGTTACAGAGCAAGAACATCTTATTATATCTCCGAATGAAAACCGCAGTGCTTTGCCATGCACGGTTTTGAACAGTTGTACCGAGTTCAAAATTCTGAATGGCACTGGACTGTTATGGGCAAGCGTGACGCTTAACATCAGGCGAGCGACTTTATACTATATCTATCATGAGGGAGTTCATGCTCCGACTCGTACTTTGCTGATTTTTGGGTGGCTGAGACCACAACCTTTTTTGTGGGCTGGATCCGCGCCTGAAGTTAGTCAGGACAAGTAATTATACAAATATAAGAGACTGATTGCGCTCCGCGGTTTTACCCGCGCGGTGATGGACGATGATGATGCATCAAAATATCTAGCCTATGTTCATCAGGGACAATGTAGCATTCTAATGGTGAAAGAATTTTTCAAATCGGTCCAGTAGTTTCAGAGTCTATTCAATTGAAACAAACAAAATCTTTTTTCTTTATAATACGAGTATTAGTATAGAAGTATACGAGTAGATAACAAGGCATACCTTGATTGATTGAACCAATCAAATAAAACAATATTGTGTAACTAATATTTATATTTAAAATTATTCATGATTTAGCATTTACAGAATAATAATATTTACAAACATATGAGCTACGTACTTGTCTACATACATATAAATAAAATTCATTGACTCCCTTTTAGTTTTTAATGTACAAAAACATACATCTCCACCAAATTATAATGTTTATTGCCATGGCCGACGTAAACACCGAAATAAAAATAAAAACATTCGATAAAAACTAAATCCTCTTAACATCAAGTGCGACTCGTAACTTTATCATTACATTTATCAATACAATCTCTTATGTTAGTACCGCCTAAAATGAATTAAAATAATTCATTTGAGGCCTTACTTATTAATGCAGCTTAAATTTAAATAACGTCACTTAGTACGACGCAGAACAATTTTGTTGTGCGCAGAGCTAAATAACATCATTTAAAGTTAAGCAGCGTTTATAAGTAAGGGCCTTAAACTCTACATAATACGCTTACTATGAGGACTTGTTTTGAAGAAGCGCTTTCCATTATAACAGTTAAAATAGAACTTTATTAAAATACAATTGATACATCTGAAAAACAGCGCAGTGGATAAATCCGCAGCATTATGCTGAGCTCTGACCCTTTCTGACAGCACTGTACATGGCAGCTATCCTACAATATCTAAACTAAGTTTTACTGTATGTAGTTAGTTTATGATACTGAATGAACTTGTTTGAATAAACGTCTTTTTCTTCTTCTTCTACATTATTGCAATTTTAGAGACAAACATTATTATAAATTCTTAAACGGGAATCAAACCCTCATCTGATTATCCGTGTCTGACGCCATGACCAATGGGCCACCATCCGAGCATACCAGCAGACAAAATTGTGGTCACGAAGTGAATCTACAGATCGTTTATGAATTTCGCACTGAAGGTATAGCATAATATTACTACTTATATGCTATAGCACTACTTCATAGTAGGTATAGCATGTTTTCAGCATTTATTCTGGTATGTTTAAAGTGATAAAGATTTCAATCGACTTCGCCGTCGAAACAAGTAGCTAAGTTGTTTATTGTAGCATCGGTAGTTACGTCGGCCCTATACTATATTACCTCATTAGTGACTAATATTTGTTAAATAATAAGAACTTTAAGAAAAACTTTTTAAGAATACTGCGCTCTTGGTGCACTCTTAGATAAACTTCTACGACCCCTGAATTCGTATTTACAATAATTATCTTATAGCATGCTGTCTTATTGGCTTGCAATTTTCGTGTTTAATGCGGCCCCGTAAAAAAACTTACTAAATTTAAAACTAAAACAGAATATAATACACACCTCTAGAATTGTAACGTGTACACTAAAGAAATTGAGGTAATTGGTTTTGAAGACATTACACGGGTAACTTATCCAATGACTCTCAGTATTTACACCAACTTAAAAGTGCGCTTACACGAGCAATTTATTGAGCAAATACTCAGCAACTGTTGCTGGAGGTAGTTGAGCAACTCCTGGAGCAAAATTGCTACAGGAGTTGCTCAACTACCAATACCTATAGTCAATTATTTCGGTATTGAATGACGCTGATATTGGCGAATATCTAATGGGTATAGAAATAAATATCAATTTAGTCAAGTGAATTTCTAGTCCATAATAGTCAATAGAATAATTTGTTATGTTGCCGTATATTGTCCAGTATAGTGAAGCGGTTACTCTAGCAACAATTGCTAAATCGCAATAAATCCGTTGATGTCTCATGACATCAAAACTGACAAGTATTGCTCAAGATTGGTGAGCAATTCAAATTGCTCTAATAAGCGCACCTTTAGGCGCCGTCCGCACATTGATAAATAGTTATATGGACATAACACATTACTAAGTTTCTGACATGTCTAGATATACACAATTGTCAAACTAACTGTACAGAAAACGTACATATGACCTCTTTACACAACTTCAGATTTTGAATTATATATATTTAGACTGTTCTAAGCAATAGTTATGCTTCGTTTCAAAGCAGATCGCTCTGAAGTTTACGTAATTCAAACTGACTCAAAACAATGTACGGACGAATCCAACAGGAAAATAACCAACAACTGAAAATGAAAATACTCAATTTTGTGACGATATTGTTGTAAGTTAATTGTGCATCAAAACACAGGTACATTCTAACCCTACCACTAAAAATAATTGCACGATACACGAGTAAAAGAATAAACATAATAAAAACATACGAAACACACGTGTCTATATACAGTTTTCAACGTTCGCACATATAATATCGTTTGTCGAGTCGAGCAGTACATATCTACTACGTATGTACACCGGTATTTGGTAACAGAATAGAATACACGCTCACACAGCTCGCTGTAAAGGCAAACTTACACGAACAATTATTTCGGCAACGATTATCGCAAATGTATAGCCATTGCCATACGTTACGTAGAGTATACGACGACAGCATTGCTATATGTTGCAGAGCTGGCTAGGTTACAATTACGGCAATTAACTTCAAAACAATCGCCCGTGTAAGCACTCCATTATATATGATAGCTCATACTAGCGAAATATATTCATAGGAAACTACCTTAATATAAATCAGGTCACACAAGTGAAGGACGCAAAGATAAATATATGAACGATTCATGTATATATAATCATACTATATATGTAAAATACAATTTGATATCAGTTCGACTGATTACAACAATAAAACCTACATAACAATAACTGTGTTGAATATAGTTTCTTTATATCGTATAATATCTGGGCACATGGTACAAGTTAACGTAATGTCTACGATAATTCCTAGGTGCGCACGCGCAGCCTCACACACACACACACACGCAACACTTCACTAAAGTCTCCGACCGTCGCGGCCGAGCTCGTACGCTCACACACTACGTTTAATTAAAAATACAATTTGACGCCCTCACGAAAAAGGAATCCATAATTCCCGTAATCTCGCTCCGACCTTTAATCCTATAAAGGTTATATGGCGAGAACGAAAAAAATACATTATTATTTTCAAAGTACTCTTAGGAATACGTGTAAACGCCGAACCTGTGGGGTACAATCCAAAAACTACTTTGAAAACTGGCCGATAGCACGTACTTTAGAACCACTGCTGCGTACTTTAGAACCTTGGATGCCTTTCTGACGGATTTTATAGAGATTATGGTGCTATTTGATCCTGTTTAGGACGAGGTCTGTGGTAATGACGAGTCCTTTTTGGTAAGGCGAGTCTACGAGTTCCGCGGCGAGACGCGCCGCTTCCGCGCCGTGCTTGCGCGCGAGAAAGCGCGTCTGTTCAAGTCCGCGCGATTTGTGCACCAGCTCGAAGGCCTTCTCGACGTCGCCAGACTCTTGGAACCGCCTCATTATCATCGGGTTCAGTTCTGGATACTGGAAGAGAACATGATACTTATTATTTACATGACATATGCATATATATAACTAAAAACATACGGTAACATACAATTTTCTTGTCTAGTTAAGAAGGCTACGGTTTTGCCCACGATGTGTTAATTAATCACTCAGCTACCGTACGTCGTATAAGGTATTTAAAAAATAATTATTAGACCGAAGTAAGGAAAGTAAAACATCCTGTAAGATGTGACAAGGGAAGAAGATATCAAAGAGTAACGTGTACAGACGGATAGAAGAGATTTCGAAATTAACGGTTTAATTTGGATTCATAAAAATATTTTATAATATTGGAGTTGTCACATGGCAGACTGGTAGAACTAAAAGGAATAGTTTTACGTGACATGACTCAGACTTGACTAATGTACCTAATTTTACGCTTCACTGTATTCGTATAGATGTAAAGAACATTATATGCAACACAAAGGCATGTGTTGCAATCATTTACACATTTCCACATACGTTTAAACAAAACCTGACTACTTCACCCGACAAAAATCAATGAACAGCTTTGTTAGAAAACTCATCCTCAATGTCAACATAATCCCTGACGTTTATTGTCGCGTACCTTTACGGAATGACCGCGATACACCGTTGTAGCCGCTGTGGGCCTAGCACGAATAACTGCGTGTGTTCACGTATGTTTCGGTCACGTAAAGCACTGCAAACTGTCATTTATCTAGGCCAACTGTGACACAGATAACTCAAAGTTTGTAGGCCGAAGCGTAAAGCGTTGACGTTTACCATACGAAGAATTGTTTGTGCTACGGCCTCTGACCTACCACACTGACTCCCCCTGAACTGCAGGGTGCGGTGTAATGGCCATTCTGTACTTATGTAGTATTTATTCATTCTATGCTAATGCCGCATATTTATATTAATAAAAAAATATAAATTGGCCTTAGAAACAAAACACAGCCATATCATGAACGAGTAAAATATAATTTTTGCGCTTTTTGTATCTTAGGTTAAAAAGTCTCTAGAAACGTAGGCCGAAATTATGATATACGATTATACGAAATACAAACTTATACGAGACATAGGTAAGCTTTTTTCTACGTAAAACATATGATATACGAAATACAGACATATACGAGACATAAGCTTCTTTCTCGTAAAGGAACTTATTTTAAAGTCAACAAAAATATTACAGTAAACCAAAGGAGAAAGTGACTATTAGAACGTGTATGCGATTTTTTGCGGTTTTGTTAAACAAATGGTTTTTGCTGTCTTGTTAAATGACCCTTTTGTTTGAAAAAGCAGATTTATTTTATAATGCATTAGTGGTATTATTTAACACTGCGTCACACTGTGTTCAACGCGAAACATTATTAAAACATTGTATTAAACTCTGCTTTTGTAAAACTTACCAAGTGCTATGTTTATCCTTTGTTTATCCGCAGTTTTTAAATTTAGTTAGTTTAGTTTAGAGGACAGTGTTTTTAAATTTAGTTAAGTTTAGTTTAGAGGACAGTGTTTTCAAATTTAGTTAAGTTTAGTTTATAGGAAAGTGTTTTTAAATGTAGTTAAGTTTTTTTTAATGTTACAATAGGCCGGCGGTTGACCGATATCTCACTTGCAGTGCTATTATGTATCTCAGTTGCTAACAAATGTTTATTGAACTCTTGGAAAATGGCGGCTCTATGTCAGGTTTGACAACTCCGATACTTAGACAAAATTTTTAGAAAGTTGATGTCTGGAGCTGACAAAAGTGACATAGAGCCGCAATTTTTTTTAGTATTTTATTAATTTTAATATTATTACTGGACTATATCGTAGCGCATCGAGTCAGGTGCAAATTGTATAGAGCTGTTAAGTGATGATGCCGTCTACGTCGTATCTATCACACCTACCTAAAATATATATTTATACTACACCTGCTCGGAAAGTACCTTGATACTTTATCAAATTTACGGTAGAAAGTACGTCATTGCATATCGAACAAATATGCGGCGAGAAAACTCATCTGAGCGGGAGAGAAAAGTGTATGAAAATCCATTTCTTACGTGGTTTTTCTTTTTTAATTTTGGGTAAGACTATGCGCTGGTAACCTAAATATCAAGAGCCAAAAAGTTTTTACAGTGAGTTTTTATCTCCAAGTTCGCAAAATGACACTGGCCACTAGCTGTGTGTTGGATGGTGTGAAACAATTTGAAAAAAGAACATGCGAAAATTGCAGACGCCATTGGCGCCATTTTCAATTTGTGTGTTGTTTGAGGATTCAGTTTTCGTAGAAAAGTTAAATAAAACTATCAAAATGATAAGTAGTGATAGTGATGATGAAGATTTTTTAACTCCGCCGCAGTTGAAGGAAACAGCAAAAATACTGATTGATAACCTTTTACCACAGAAATCAATTAAAAAATATAATAAAACTTATGACGATTTTTTGCAATGGAAAAGTGAAAAAAATGCGGCATCTTTTTCTGAAACTGTTTTGCTAGCTTATTTCAGTGAAAAAGCGCAAAAATACAAACCAAGTACGTTATGGTCTATGTACTCAATGTTGAAAAGTACTATATTGACAAGAAACGACATAAATATTCAAGAATACAAAAAACTTACAGCATTTCTGAAAAGAAAGTCGGAGGGATTCCGTAGTAAGAAATCAAAAGTGCTTACTACAAAGGATGTTTATTCCTTTTTGCAGAATGCTCCAGATGACAAATATTTGTTGATGAAGGTAAGTTTATGAACAAAATGCACTGGTTTAAAATTTATTACGTACCTATTTATGAGTAGAAATCTACTAGGTTTTCATGTTTGATATTTTTGTTTACAGGCTATTTTGATTTTAGGAGTAAATGGGGCCTGTCGTTCGCAAGAACTTGTGGATATGACAACAAGAACTTGTGGATATGACAACAGACGATATCGAAATCCTCGAAAATGGAATAATCGTCAATATTCCTAACACAAAAACCAAAATTCAGCGATCATTTGTTATATCGGGCTTATTTTATGAGATAGTGAAAAAATATAACGAATACACTGGCCACTGCTTTCGCAGAACTTCAGCGACTATTCTTGCCAATACTGGTGCTGATTTAACCACAATAAAACGTCACGGTGGTTGGAAATCGTCCGCTGTTGCAGAAAGCTACATAGAGAATTCCGTAGAAAACAAAACACGAATAAATAACCAAATATCGGGATCGATTAATGTGCATCAAGACTCATCTCCTCAACCATCAACGAGCGCGGCGATGCCAGATGCCCCTCAGCAGCCAGTTGCCCCTTTGGCACCACAGCCTTCTACGAGCGCAGTGCTAACAGCACAGCCAGTTATTCCTCCTACATTATCGCAAACATCTCAAACAAACATTAATGGAAAAAGTGTTACATTAAGCTTCACTAACTGCAACAATTTCAATATAAATTTCAATTAGTAAAGATTTCGTTTTTTATTTTCCTCGTAGGTGTAGTATAAAGCACTATGTATCACTCGAGAGAAAGTGCGATTCCCGATCTCGGGTGTTTTAAAGCCCTCGCCTACGGCTCGGGCTTCAAACGACACCCTCGACGGTAATCGGTCACTTTCTCCTCTCGGTGAACAATGTACTAATTCACTAGCGACTTGACACCCGTATTGTAACTATGGGGTTACAATGGACTGTTTCTCTCCACACATAAGGCACTCCTTAGCTGTACGCATTATAAGTGTATATAGTTACAACCAGCAAAGGCATTCCTTACTTGTACGCATTATGAGTGTGGAATCGAAACGCTTCGTGCGCAGTAGTGGAATTTCAACCTTGTATAGGGCCATAGCGCCATGTAGGGATGTCGCCTCGGTTGTGTTGCCTTTTTACATGTTCATTTGTTAGTACATAAGTAACATAATTATATCTTTTCATTTTCACAAATTAAGCTTTGAATAAAAAGTGTTTTTAATATTAAACGTTGTATATTATGTTACCATTTACATAAAAACAAAAATACTCATACGAGTTGGTATGATGTTAACGAGAAGATTGCGCGAGTTATCTTTGCGCAAGCACACGCAATCTTTTCCACTATGGTAAGCGCGGGCGAGCTGCGGAACTGGTTTCCTATACACATTCGTAGCACAAATAACTTTTACAAACAGATGTACTACGAAACCATTGAAACGTAATAGTCTACGTAAATGTAAATAATAGAAAGTGGGATATTTAATAGTTAATCGAGTTAAATTCCTTCCTACTAAGTTTTTTATCTTATCTTTTCGAAAAGGGCTAATTTGTTCCTCGTAAACAGGTAATAGCTTATTAGTCTCTAGGGGCTAAAAGTGAATGTAGAATGTGAATGAAGAATGTAGATACATTCCAAATTCAAATGACTTTTAGCCCGATGTAAGTCAAAAAAAAATTTCAATTACCAAAGAAATTAAACACTAAGATAGTATGAACGCAAGTAGGTAACAGGCAGTAAAAAAACCCCGCGTATAAAAAAAGTTTGTGAAGAAGTAAAAATACGGCCGAAATACATTCCGCCTTCGTTCGTATAGTAATTGCTCAGTGTTTTATCATAACTCTGACGTTGTGTGGTCACCATTAAACCTAACACTCCTTCTCGCTTCGCTCGTCGTCGCACTGTGACTTTCGTTCACTCTCCAACTCGCCTACACAAGCGAGGTATGAACATGAGATTCTATATTTGTCTATGGTTGGCATCGAACTATTGGCCGTGCAATGTTAGCTGTGCATTATCGTCACTGGCTGATATTTAGCACCCAATAATTGGAACCATGTACATGAATTATTGGCTGTACAGTACAATACTGGATGTGCATTATCAACACGGACCGATTTTGTACAGGCAATAAAACGCCGCCAGGAAAAGCCAACCATGTCTTACATGTACACGAATTGTTGGCCGTGCATTATTGGCTGTACTTTATTTGGCTGTGCATTATTAGGGTTTTACATTATTGCCTCCCACGTCTGACTAACGTATTAAATATCGTAAGTAACTTGAGTAACGATTAGGTAGTAAGTAAAATTACCGGACTAGAATATAAATGACATATATTCTGGTGCTGTAAATATGCCTTACCTTTTCGCATGCAAAAAGCACGGGTGCCGTGGCGAGGCCCAGCTTGAGGTCTGCAGCGGTGGGCTTGCCCATGGCTTGTGCTGAGGACACGAAGTCCAGTAGATCGTCCACTAACTGGAACGCGAGCCCGAGGTTCCGTCCGTACTGGAACGCCAACTCGCACGTGGTCTCGTCTGCGCCGCTTAGCAACGCCACCTGTAAACAATCATGTTCATTGTTGATTTGGAACTCATATTTTAACACTTAGCGTTAGGCATAGACAGTAGGCCCTGCAAGAGCAAACTTTTAGGTATTTGAGGGGGTGAAGCACTGGCCGTGACAGGAACAAGCGTGCGTCTATAAACACGATAACTTGTTGCAGTTTTCAAGGGAACAAAATATATACATATTTCTTTACCTTTATTGATTAGCTTTTTTCTGATTACAAAAACTATAGTAGTTGTCACTCAAAATATTCAGATACTCGGAACGAAAGATTTTTTCTGTCGTTTTATTTGCGTTTTACCTGTTAGGGTTTGGCCTCTAACCAGAGACAAACAATTGTTTCTAAACTAGCATAAGTGTTCGTTGGTACTTTTAAGTATATGGCAATAAAAACACGATGTCTGCTTCTTCTTCTTGAATTGATGGCAAACCAAGCCGCAGGTGTTTTATTTTCGTCATTTTATAATACCCAAAAATTTGTATTCTTAACACAAATCGAGCTAAAATTTACGCGATAGCGGCACGATCGCAAAGCGAACGTGCGAGTGCAACAAGAATACCTATTGTGTAATATTACTTTGTCTTTTTTTTACTTTTAACTATGCACTGTATTTTTTTCAAGTTTGTATCAGTAACTGTGCGTCTAAACTGTGCGATGAAAAACATAGCGTTTTACATGATCATTTACAAGTAATAAGTAATACCAAGGATGACGGGATAAATGCCCAAAATTGGCTGTCTTTAATTTTAGTTTAATTTTCCTAGATTTATGTGTTCTAATTCAGACGTGTAATAGTGGTGGATTATTAATCTTTCAGTCACTAAACTTTAGTATCCGTCATGGTGCATAAGTGTGGGTAAAGTAAACAAAATCATGAAACGTTTGTGTTTACCTCGTCAATAGCCTTAAAAGTTTTAGTTATGTGTCCACCATGTTACTGGAATGTATCTTAGACAGGACAATGACTTAGTGAAAGACTTATTTATGTAACTTGAATCTGATTGCTGTATGAAGAAATTTAACTTGATGCAAAAATAAATGTTAACTTTACCTTGAGGAACGATAAATGTACAGAAGTGCGAGACGAAATACAAATGAAAAAAAAAGTAATAACATCGTTCGATTTATCAAAATCAAAGTCAGCTTCAGTTTCAGTTTCTTGCCTCTTCTTCTCGGTAGGCTCTATATATTTTGGAATGCAGCGAGTACATTATAATGAACTAGCTGGTGCCCGCGACTTCATCTGCGCAGTATTAGTACTTCAAGTAGCTTATTATCTTCTCCAAGTTCATATCTATATTTATACCAAAATGTCATAAAATATTTAAATGGTCAAACGCAACTGCTATAATCATCACATATTATATGAGCAAATTTAAATATTTAGTAAATCAATAAGTAAACATTAATTTAAAATACAGTACCTAAGTACATACAAATACAAAATTTATCACTATGAAAAAACTGTCATTACATTTCAATTACGCTTGACGATCGCCGAGCACGTCTAGTGTATCGATCTGTCAAAATGCGTGCTTTTGACTAAGCTATCAGAAACTGACACAAACTTTGACAGAACTGTCATCATTACTATCTTGACGTGTTACTATATTGCGCTTTTTCACCCGCGTGGTGATGGATGATGATGATAATCCAGCGCTTCATCTGCCTCCATACCAAATTACATCAAATTGGCCCCGCCGTTTGAGCGTGAAGGAGTAACAAACATCCACACATCCATACATCCATACTCACAAACTTTCGCTTTTATAATATTAGTAGGATAGTAGGATAAATGATTTTGACTTGACTTTGACATTAAGCTATTACATTTCCAAGACCCGAGAACTAACATTTCTGCGCATCACCCAAAGGTTTGCCCTCGTCAGGAATCAAACCAATACTTCGACGCTACTGTTCAGTAGGGCAGGCAGGGTCACAACCCAACCAGGTTAAAAGGGCCATCAGTGAGCCGAGCACGAAAAGCTGTTTAAGTGTAACGTAATCGCATCGTATTTAGTACAAACTGTCATTTATCTAGTACAACAGTGGCACAGATAACTCATAGTTTGTACTGTATACGTAAACGATACCATTTAAGTTAGACTTAATCATATTTTCGTGCTCGGCCTACAGATATTATATACCTGTGGTAACTGTGTTACAGTAATACATGGTTGTTATATAATATTACATCTTACATTATAGGTACATTAATACATACTAATTGATGTCATGGTATGTCATTGTGATGTAATATGTGAATGTGTTTCCGATATCGTAGTATCGAAAGGTATGGCCTCTCCTTTCTGCCAAAAGCGTTTGCAGCGGAGCTTGACTTGGCGATCTTAAGCGATCAACAAGTTATGCAACGCATGCTGCGGTCAGGAGTTGGATGGGTGACCACTAGTGCCATTATTCAATTAAGCACTTCCGTGTTTCGGAGGGCACGTTAAGCCGTCGGTCCCGGTTGTTTGTCTTAGGACAACAGTCGTTAGGCTATGTGGAAGGCCTTCGGCCGCCCTTTAAACATTGACATAGGTTGGTCAAGCCGCACAGGGTCCGCGTGGAGGTATATAGCCCAACTCCTCTCTCTGAGAGGAAGACTCGAGTCCCAGCAATGGGAACATAATGTGCTAATTATGTTATGTTATACTACTTGATATCATGGTAAGTCATTGTCATGCGATATATAAATGCGTTTCGGATACCTTCCATATCTACTTCGGCGAAGCAAAATGGAGGGTTATATAATATTTACTTTCGCAGCACATAGACTAGACTTTACAATGGGAATATAATGTAATGCATAGCATATAGGTGTTATATATACATACTAGTTTTAATATAATAATCAGTGACATACCGATGGGAGAACCCATTGGCCCATGAAACACGGTCCATACTAGCTCGGGAGTTTATGGATCTTTATGATTCATATTTACTTATATTAGCTAGAAAAGCTCAATAAAAGCTATTTGTAACTAGGTGACCCGCCAGCGACTTCGCTCGCTTGGCCTTGGAAATTATTAAAGTCACTCTCTTGGGCGTGAAATTTCAAAAATCCATCCTTGGAGCATGCTTACAACATATGAGGCACCAATTACCAAAATTTCGAGTTTGTAGCCGCAGCGGCGCTGTGTTGATGAATAATTTTAGTTATTTTATATCAGAACGAGTGATTAATAACAATATAAATAATAATGACAGTGGGCAGGGCACATAGCACGCAGAACATATGGCCGATGGGGCCGAAAGGTTCTGGAGTGGAGACCACGGACCGGCAAGCGCAGCGTAAGTCGTCCACCGACACGGTGGACAGATGACCTGATAAAGGTCGCAGGACGACGTTGGATGCAGGCCGCTTCTAACCGGATCTTTTGGAATATTATGGGGGTGTCATATGTTCAACAGTGGACATCCTACGGCTAAGATGATGATGATGTTGATTAAACGGCAAAACACTCACGTTAGGGATCGAACACATCTGTCTGTCTGACACACATGATGACATCACAGGATTTTTTTCATGTCATGTTTCGTGCATGTCGGATGCTCATCTTCAGGGAATGCGCGTGAGCTCCCAGCGTACACAGTGTTTTGGTTAACAAACATATTTTAACACATTGTAAATCTATAAATAAATATTTAAACTCACCGCTTTGACAGAGTTGGCAATGAGCGAGGCGGTTTTTCTGTATGTTTTTGTGAGGTAGTGCGCGAACCGCTCGTTTTCGGTCTCTTTGCTGCCGAGTTGCATAAACTCACCCTGCACGAGGTCTGTCACCACCTGAAAATCGGGAAACGTGCAGTCAGAATACAGCTAAACATCTACGATTATATTGGCATGTTATTTAATACTTGCTGCGCCCCGCAGTTTCACCCGCGTGGCGATGGATGGCTATGATGATGAAAACTATTCTATGTTTTTCTCCGGGGTACAATCTTGAGAAATTTTACCGAAATCGGTAAATTCGTCCTCAAATTATGGCGTTACCCTTGGTAACCTACCCTTGGTACTATATCTTGATATATATGGGCAATAAAAATCTGTCGCACACTTTAAAATTTCATTAAACCTTTAGTAAATTTAGTAAAAGTAAGTTTATAGTAGCAGTAGAACTCTTTGTGAACAAGTTCAGTCGGGGAAGTATTGTCTTTATACTTAATTCTACTGTGAAGCACTAATATTTATTAATAATATTAATATTCATTATTAATATTTATTAATAATATTAATATTCATTATTAATATTTATTAATAATATTAATATTCATTATTAATATTTATTAATAATATTAATATTACGCTTAAAACCGGCTAGGACTCGCGTAATATTTACCGGAAATATTCTCCGACCAGTTTCGAACTTATTTGAAGTTCTTCTTCTGGGAGTCACTGAGTGCACAAGAGTGCACAGCGGCGAGCGCGGGCCACAGCACGTAACTTTTATTATGAACATAACTCGCGATAGTTTTCTATCTCAAATATTAATATTTATTAATAATATTAATATTTATTAATAATATAAATATATAATTAATAAAATTAATTAATAATATTAATATTTATTAATAATATTAATATTTATTGCTTTGTGCCAGTTTGAAGATGTCAGTGAAATTACAGGCACACGCGACTAATGTCTCAGGACGGGCGCAGTGCAGTTCGTCACTTGTAGCAAAATGCATCTATTGTATAGGCAGAGGTCACCACTCGCCAGGTGAGCCTTCTGCTTGTTCCGTAAGATAATGACATTATAAAGTTGGGATAACCAGCTACAATCGTTCAAATGCAGCATAAAGAACCTTATGCGGTATCGAAATCATGATCAACGAGCAGGATATAGGATCCTGAGCACGGAAGAGCGTACGACGGAACGTAAGTCTCACGTTAATCAGGTTTTGTTTTTAAAAATAACATAATAATGTTTCACTCAGTCGTTCAGCTACTTTTGTCGCTGACCGTACTACCACTAATAGGTAATTACTTATCATAGTTTATTAATTTATGTCTACAACGCATAAGTCTCTCGTTAATCCCGCTTTATTGTTACAAAGTTATAATTAACATTAGTTTAATGAAGTACAATTTGAATTTAAAATTGAATGGTACCACATGGAAAGCACCAGCTTTCAAGTAAAAAAAAAGAGTTTTGAGAATCGGTTCACCCTATCGAAACTAATGAGGTAACAAACATACAGTCGATTGAGTACCTCCTTTTTTTTGGAAGTCGGTAGATAACTAATTAGATATTTTTGTATTTCATTTATTTTGCATTATTTTCAACTTCTAACCTTTTTAAATAAATTTATTAAATGTGTACCTAGTATTGGCCGGGAATTTGGAATCTAATTAAATATTTAACAAGACCATAGACGTGCCTACAAATAATTTTAACTATATGTTAACTAGACACCAAAAACACATTTGGCAATGTATACAAAAATGTTCCTGGATACACTAACATCCAATGTAAAGATCCATTGATGGATTTTCTTGCACCTTCATGTCCACTTTATGCCATTATCCAGAAATTTTAACTATGTGGATTTTTTTGAAGTAACGTGTGTCTAAAAGTCGAACTTATGTATTGTTATTTTATGAACACATCATAGCTGTATTTTTCACAGTAGCGTGGTTGTTTTCAATAGTAGGTCGCTATCGTTCGTAATACTCACAGTGAAATTTGCTACCTACATTTAACTAAAATGCAAACCGTGTCCGAAATATTGAGTCGCGCCATCCCTGCACTACACCATGTCCATAACAGCTGCAGTGGCACCCTGAGTTTAGAACTGAAGTTTTGTCTGGCACTTCCCTGCACCATGAGACGATGAGTTTCATTCGCTACATTGATGCCGTTCCCACCATAACATTAATGCTTGTGCATAATTGTTTCGGGGCAGAATATCTGAAGGCACTGCAGTGTACCCAAGATGATCTCTTACACGAGAGTCTACTGTTACTAGTATATTACGTCGGATTCCTTCGTCTCTCACAATTCGCATCTCGACGGCGCGGAGGGAACATTCATTTACACGGGTAAAAACAATATTTGTGCAACAGACGTGTGGACAAAGCAATATCCATTTATAAAGCAACACGACCTACAGCCGCGAACCTAACAATAGTATAATGATAACAGTAGTGGAACTGTGGAACCCATGTACCGAATGAACTGACATTGCAGCCGAGGTCATTAGCAGGATGCAGCGTTATAATGAATATATATTCTGAATCGACCTCCTTCTCGGTGTGCGTGTATGCACGAACGGACAAAAGGCACTTTATTATGGAGGTACTTCAACTATCTAGTACTTAATTAGTTAGCAAACATGCAATTAGTCTTAACGACGCTCAGTTGAAGAGCAGCTTTTGAAGATTAGCTTGATGCCGCAAATAATAAGAAACGGGTTTTAATGTTAAAATATAGATGAATGTGCAATAGCAAATGTTTTGAAGCCGCAAGAGTGGAAGTGTTAAATCCATAACAGCAGTGGAAGAAGCGCTTTAGTGAAACCGCAACACACATCTCCACACGCTTTAGCTATCTACACTAACGCTGTCCCTTTAACCATCAGTGCTGGCAGCACTTATAGGGGTGGTCAATTATGTCCCGTATCAACATTTATGGATGAGACTTATATGTCGATATAATATAACATCAATAGTTCCATACTGTATAATATTTAGCTATTGTAAAACTTTCCTTAGAGTTCAGTTTGTGCATAAAATTATCTCTACGTGTTGACTACGTCTCTAACAGTGCTTCGTATGAAAGAGCCAAACGTAGAACCTACATTAAAATTATTTAATAATATACTGAAGTTATCTATAGGGCGAAAGGCGAGAACGGTTGCCGGGTCCTGATAGTTTTATGTTTGGTCACTAAACCCCCCTTAAGTCGTACGAGAAGGAGATTTAGCATACCGGGCAAACAGATATAATAATTATTGATTACATACAATCCAAGGTATTTTAGAAAAACGTAATCTCTGGTGAGGGTTTAACCGTCTATTAAAAATATAAACGTAAGTAAAAACAAGGAGTTCTAAAATAAGGCAATTAATTATTTAATAAATTGATATTTTGGAAGTTATATTTTGCCATTGAATGACTACTTCAAGACATTTGAAAGACATTAGAAATGTTTACAGCAATGCTCTTATCACAATAGCATACAATAGCAATAAGCATATATAATACTGCCTCATATAATACTATCTATCAACCATACACGCAATATTTAAGGTGAATCAACACGTACATGGTGTAAGCTGTAGCCACTTTGTGGTCACACGTTTAATGCAAATCCACTTGCGGTTTATCAGTGTCCAATGGTAGAACATTGTTTATATCTTTACATCATCAGTCCAATCTTGTCCATTACAGGACGTACGAGTACGCATGCTGATATACTTCTAATGTACGTCACTCAGAGTTCAGTCTGCAGCTTTTGAATTATATATATTTTATGTGATTTGGAGACGGAACAAGTACTAACCCACCTGGTATCAACCTAACCTCTGCAGCTCGAATTCATCATTTTGCGAACTGCACGGCGTTCATCATGATACACTGGGTTATTAAGTCTCCTGTAATTTCACCTTCAAACCGAAACACAGTAATGCGAATATTACAGCTTGGTCTATTGCCAGCCGCCCTTCGCTGGGCGTCTATACCACACTTATTGAACAAATGAGTCGTTATGAAATTAATATCTCATATTTGCTACAAAAGTGCAATGCATTGATGGATGATTCAAGGATACCTAGTTAGACTGCATGCATATGCGTGATAAGAATCTATATCTTAATACGTGATAGTTTTAAAACAGGCTAAGTCTAGCTCTCCAAACATATGATTTATTAACTTATCAATACATCTATCCTGGCTATAGAAACCTTAGTTCACTAGATAATACTTAATGCCTTAAAAGGTAGATCATCCAGGCCTCATAAGTAAAAATACCTCACACATAGAACTTTTGCTGTTTACCACTGTGTACGCACCCAACACAAATTAGTTTCATTCATAAATATTTTGTTCTAAACGTAACAGGATGCCGAGTCAGTCATTACTCATTACCAATATTGTCGGCATCTAAGCGCATGTGCAAATATTGCTGTTTAATTCTGAAGGGCGCTGTAAAAATTGCAATCAAAAATGTATCTACGTATACATATTTAGTTATTAATTTCGCAGTGCAATAGGAACATGCATAAGCAAAAGTGCCAATTTCTATACGGCTTTTCCATAATGGCGCATTTAATCCTAGAGTAATCGTTCTAAGACATTTGCAGTCTCCTCGAAATATGATAACATGAAAAACAGGTTAATTTGTAGCTCGTCTGCCTCCAATAGAAAATGTTAGAATTATCAAAGGCCTCAACTTATCCTACTGCTTTTTTTCGCTGTAATAGGCCAACCTAGATGTCTAACGTGTACAAATAAATTGTTTTATTACCTGGCTGAGAACAAGTGTGACGTCATCGCTGCGCAAGCGAGCTATCATCATCGACGCCACGGCGAGGATGAAGTCGCCGGCCATCGCCACCTGTAATTGAAAACAAATAACATGGTAAGAAAAACGGTTTTAGATTTGGGAAGCGGTTATCGGAACGAGCTGTCTTATTTAGTAGACAGTACTAAGCGATAATAGCAAAGGATAGTGAGGGTTAACTGCCAATATGTAGGCTGGTGCAATTTTTGTCTCAGATTCGAGCTTTCGATGAAGTTAACATCGTTATCGTTATACAGAGGTAGGTCACATTTCAGTGATCGCCTGGCTAGCTATTACTCTTAAGCCGACCGTCCACCGCCAACTATACTAAGTTAGTTTGGCTTAGCTCACATAGATGAGAGTATAACACAGCTTAGCTGACGTATAGTTTGCGGTGGACGCACATGTATGAAAAACTTTGATAATGATGATCTAAGCTAAACTAACTTAGTTTAGTTGGCGGTGGACGATCGGCTTTAAACTTGAAAACCACCAAACTATGTGTTCCAGGAGAAGTCCGCGTGAGAGCCAGTCGCTATTCTAGATTATGTGTGATGCCATTATCAACCGCATCATCACTGACCTTCGAATGATATAGTAGTCAAAGGATAACTAGTAAATTATAAAAAAAAACATCGTCGATCTTGTAAGGCAACAGGTGTTTCACGAAACAAAGGCCAGAGAAGTATTAGTTGTTTCTGCAAGCAGTTTGTTCTGTTCAAATTCGCCTGAAAGACGATCTAATGGTAAATAAAATATGGTTAATATTAAGATAACCTTTTCTTTGGCGACATCGTACTTTTGTGTCATCAGTGCTAGCCTGAGCATGTTGAATTTTAACCGACTTAGCGAAAAAGGAGGAGGTTCTGTATTCAACTGTTTGTATTTTTTATGTATTGTCACCGAATTCTCCCTCATTTGTGGACCGATTCTGAACAGTCTTATTTTATTTGGTAGAGTACAGTATACTTCCGAGGTGGTCCCATTTCAACTTCATCAAATTCGGTCAAGCGGTTTTTGAGTTACACTCGAATAACTGAAAAGTGTATCGTCTATCTTGATGATTTCTTTTTTGACGGTGAATAACAATCGAAGTAAGTATCAAGAGTAACTAAAATGAGTGAATTTTTTTTTTACCAATAAATGGAAAAAGTGTGAAAAAAATTGTCGATGTCAGTACCATGCGCACAATATTGTGATAATAGGTACTTTTGACATATCATGGTACCGACTTCAACAAGTTATTTCACACTTTTTAGTGTTGAAGTGGGTTCCATTTTTTGGTAGCAAATTGTAAGCTTAACCGGTTTCGTCAAAAACCCAGACATTAGTTGCAGGAGCACAGTTTGATTCCAATATGATGAATCAAACGTGTCATTAATTGTGCTAGGTATCGATGGCGCATTTCTCCGACCGCGGTAGGAATGTCGAGAAAGTTGTGAAGCGGCGTTCGTCCGCATACTAATGGTGAGCCTCGCGTTTCGTGCCGTGCGCTTCCGACTACGCTAGTTGGGAGCACGCGGGCAAAATTGTTACGAATCAAATAAGTTATCATTTCAATTGATCAAAGTCCAACTGGTTATTCAATAACGTACGCTCAATCTAGTAGTAGTGTAGTAACGCCTACGGTCGAGACACCAACATGAACGAGTGAGATAGCGGTCGAACGATAGACAATCAATTATATAACTAATTTGCTAAGAGCGTGTCAGGCCGTGTTTAGTATAAGGTTCCGTAACTGATAGGTAATAGCTAACAGATAACATAACACATACTTTTATGGTGTTATCAAACAAAAGGTATAGGAGCATTGTTTTCTAAGACTTTTGTCTGAGTTCAAACCTTGGAAATAGGACGTCGACAATCTATATTCTCCAGTTTTCTCTTTACTATGCGAACAGTTATAACACATTGTGCTCGAATAATTTAAAGTAACTAAGTTAATTAAAGATAAAGAAAAAAACTTTATTTCCCATTTCCATGTGCTCGTATGAGTTCGATCCCTAAAATACATCATTACGAACTTATTTATCTTTAATTTGATATCTTAATTAAATCTATTTTATTGCAACACTTCATGCATACGATTACAAATGCTATTTTGTGCGAAAAACAACTGCAGAAGTTATTAAACTGTAAATGACCAGGGCCCTATTCTCTATAACCATACATGCACTTAACGCGGCGCGCTACGATATCTTCAAGGAATGACAGTAAAACTGTATGGACTTCACGATCATTAAAGTTATCACAACACAGCGTGTTACATGTTTGACTGGCCATATCGGAGAAGGGCCCAGTACAGACAGACAGAACGATTTCCTTGTGTTAATATCGAACCCTAAAACTGCTGATCATAATACTGGTAACATATAGAATACGATTTGTGATCGTGAATTAAAGTAAGTCACATTGTATAAGTACTACTTAGGCTTTTTTAAACTACACCGTTTAAACAGAGTGCAATGGCTCCTTGACTAGCGTTGACTGTAGACTATAGGCGCACCTACCTCGGCCATGGCTCAGTGGGGACGGCGAGACCGGCCACTTCTCATTAGCTGGCTGGACACTCGCTAGCCCACATCCACTGACCGGATTTACGCACACACGTAACCCATATAAGGGTCATCGTGACGTACTATAAATTAGTCAAACCAACCGAGCGAGCCATAATCACATACGATTTCTATCGGTTTTGATAATTAATCGCGGGCGGCGGCGATATCGCCGTTGCCAATATCAAATGTTTCGAATTTCATCAGTTTTTTAGGGTTCCTTACCCAAAGGGTAAAATAGTCTCTCTACTAATGGGACTCTATTACTAATACTGTCCGTCTGTCTGTCTGTGGGTCCATCACCAGGCTGTAACTTATGAACCGTGGTAGTTAAACAGTTGAAATTTGCACAGATGATGTATTTCGGTTGCCGCTATAACTAATTCTAAAAAACCGGCCAAGTGCGAGTCGGACGATAATGGTACGGAACCCTTCCTGCGCGAGTCCGAGTCGCACTTGGCCGGTTTTTTTTTTCTTTGGTACTTAACCGACGACTGATGTAAATTAAAACAATAAGTAAAGTCGAATGACAATTGCATAAAATACATAGTGTATTAGCATTTTTAAGAAAATATGTGTATTTTGTTTGTGAACATTTATTAAACTGATGATCTACATATATTGTTTCTGTGATGGTCAAATCAAAGAAGTATACTTCTTTGATTTTATATATTTTAACCCGCTTTAAAATCGTTTACATTCTAATACCGCGGCTAGAATACTCAGTGTCGCGAGAAACAGATACAGAAAAATCCAAGACCCGTGTACAAAGATGTTTTTATCATGCTCAATATTGAGAAAAAAAGTAAAATGCGGAAGTAATTTTCTATTTTCTTCTCAAAACATCTTTGCCTTAATTTTTCTCTCATTGCACTTTAAGATAATTAGTTTCCTAAAGTTACTATGTATGTAACCCTAAAATTTAATTTAGCTATTTCCTTGTGTTGTCCGAATCATCGATCATTAGCTTAGCTAATAGAATAAAGTTGTGAAAGTGATCGAAGTCGTCAGACGGTGACATAATGCGCTTATACATAAAATAGTATGTGTATAAGGCATCCGTTCACGGGTCCGGTTTTATTCTGGTGACACAGAACTACAATTCAGATGCTTGCACACGTACTTAGTCATGAACGAAGACCTCTTGAAATACTTCTTTTAGAAAAAGAGATACGAGTTTTATTTATTGTTATTGATTTAAAGAATGTGAAGGCTACCTACACAATTTTATGGATGAACTTTTTTTGAGATGTATAAGAACGAAGTATCAATTTTCTACTCCCAGTCGGAGCTACCACGGGCAGGCGGGGATGACTTGGAGCAGTAAAGTTGTTAAAAGTTAGATAACAAACTGAAACCAGGGTTAAAGTTAAACCAGATATTTCCGTGCTGTATTGTGTTTCATAATAAAATTTATTATAGCCATCTAATTTTCCTGACATGGTCTTACAACCATTAGCTTCAATTTGCTGTACGAAATTTTTACTATAAAATTGCTAGATTTGCTTCTCCTAACATCTAAAAATGACGCTTCTATACGTAACCGGTATTTATATACATAAATACCGGCTACGTATAGAAGCGTCATTGCTTTGATGCTTGTTTAATGAATCATGCGACAGTAAATAACGAAAAATGAATTGATAATTGTACATTCTCACGGCGGTTAATTGCCACCATTGCCACAATTGTCCATTTCTGTTAAGATAATCCTTACAACAAGTCTAGTTGGGAAGCATACCAATTAAAGTAGTATTAACAGCTAACAACAACGGGATACCGGGAACAGGTAATGAACAGCGCGTGTTATGCTTGCTCCATTGCGCAAATCGGTGCACGCATTAACACACTTTCCGTTCTCAGTTAACCAGAATAAAAACGCATCCGTTACGTGCGGCGGCCGCACACTCGCCGCGCCGCAACGCAACTGCACCGCTACACCACCCTCCACTGTTGCGATGCAACAATCAACGCAATAACACGCCACAAGTATCTGACATATGGTGCAATCTTACACCCACTTTCGGACACTGAGAAAATAAATGCGTATTTAATTTACTCTCGGCCATCAAATCGTTAAATCAGGTCACGCGATGGCATTTGTAAATTAGCGAGTCAGCATTTCATATGAAACCTATGTAAACATGTAAACTATGATAAGAGTGAAAGGCTTTCACAAGAACAAGTCGAAAGCCCGTCCGACGTGAGCCACATGAATAATTTACCAGAAAAATCTCTACGATTTCACGCTGCCTTAATTCCGAATGCGTATGTAGTGATTTCTATTCTGTAATTCATTTACACCCATACACTGTAATGCAACTTCGCACCTACTCTGAATAACTAAATTTGCTACCGATAATCATATAATTTAACGCAATAAATCGTGAGCCAGCTTTGTTGATATTTACGATGACAATTTATTCATACAATTATATTTACAAAAAATTTACTCCTTCCTCAAGGCAGCTCGGTGTCGTTAACCCGGCAGACGAGTACGTCTTCGTATTGAGATATGAATGAAATAAAAAGACAGTTATTTTCAATCGTAAAAGCTTCCGCTTTGTCTATACATCAAAATGATAAGGTAATTCCACATATATGGCAGACCATCTCGTATAATCTCAACATTAACGGCCAAGGAAGGTTACAATGAAAATTCAGGAATGCGGAAATTGTATACCCGTAGCTTTATTTCACATGAAAGATATGATGATCCTACGATACGCTAAAGGCCATCCGAGCGGATCGGTCAGTTGCGACATGGTCTGAGTTCGGTGGTATCTACTTGTTATGTTTCACAATGCAGCCTTGACAATGATGTTAGGTGCAGGTGGCGGCGGCGGCGGACGGAAGGTGAATGTGGTGGGATGTATGTCACGCGGCCGGCCTTGACTCCCCCCTCATCCCAACCCTGCAGCCGCGACACCGAAACTGCAGCATTCACTCTTAAACGAATCGGAATAATTGTAGATTTATCGCGAAAACACGAACCTACCTACGGAGTGATGGTATAAACCAACTCAATCAGAGATCCAGTATACAACAATATATTAACCTAATGGACAATCGAACAGGTTCTAAAAGAAAGTAGCCTCTGGCATTTCTATGACTCAGAACATTAAATTTAGTAGAAACGCCGTCCCCACAGTTTACTGGCTCCATCGTTACTACTAAAGAAGACAAGTGGATGAGGTCAGCAATTTGCAAATCACGTAGTTGATTCGATAAACGCAGAATAACTGTGTTAGTTATAGCTGCTTAGGTTATATTGAGTTTGAGATCAATCAACGTGATCGATACACGTTCAAATTACTTGATCGAGGTATTTCGTATCAAGTGAGCGGAAGGTCCGATGGATTGCGAAACTGTCGAGTATCTAGCAGCGATTAGTGGTCGTCGAGTGGGCATCGTTTCGACATACTTGCCTGGATAGAGGTGGCACTCGTGAAAAATCCGGTTTTAATAATAATGCTCGGCTGTGTAACCTCTGGTTCCAATGAATCAATTGCGTCGTGAACACGCGGTCACGCCATTTGCAACGAGTCGACTATTTGGAGGGGATCACTGAAGATAAAAGCATCAGAGGTTGTTCAAATTAGTCGAGCAATTACATGTCTTTGTAAAGGACAATTTAAACAGCGAACACATTACACATCGTTCCTACTCTCGATGGGATAGAAACATCAGTCCAAAGACGTAGATACAGGAGTACATCCAAGGTCAGATTCTGTTCTGAATGGAGAATACTTCACAGGAGTACGCTCAAGTATTGCCGCATTAGCAGCTAGCGATGTCGTAACACACTCTTCAAACTATTTTATAAGCTTCGTGATCTTCACACCATCAAAACACTAACAACAAAGCAAAGATTATTCGTGGCCTTGACATGACGCCTCAAGGTTGTTTATACAAGTGTGTGTACTACGTTTGCTATGATAAATAAATTGATAAAACAATATTACATAATGCATTTCTTTGTCGATAAATGTGTCTCAATCGGGGCATCGTATATTTTTGATATAGTTTCTTTTGATTTTACACAGCAACTGGTCACTATCATTTTAAGAAATATATCAATAAATTATTGAGCTAATCTAATATATATAAAAATGAATGCCTATTTCTCCTGATCACGCTATAACTTGAGAACGGATGAAACAATCCCGCTTATTTTTTTTTTGGTTGTGTTAATCATTGTCAAAAGGTTAGTCACGGGCAGTCTCTAGTAATCAATGATTTGATACGCTAGCTTCCCGACGCATCTTTGGTACATATCCTTTTACATTTGGTATATATGGGTTTTTTTACTATCCCACTCTCTGATTTACCGAGATCAAAAGTACGCTATATGTTGACCAGGGATATAAGCTACACCCATACAAAATTTCATTTAAATCGGTCCAGCCGTTTCGGAGATTAGCCCGTACAGACAGTCAGACCAACAGACAAACAGAGAAAAAAAAAATATATAGTTCGATTCCACTCCTTACTACTACTATTCCCGGATTCGGTTTTTAGCATTTCTTTTCAGTCCTGTAGGAGTTTATTAAAAATACAAATATTTCCTCTTTATAACATTAGTATAGATGTGCATTCCAGCGGTTAGGTAAATTTGTAGAACCACCTCGTACAACAATATTTACTTTTTCTTATCCAAATAAATTTACAACCTCCTTTTTCTAAACGAAGGTTACAGTGTAGCTGTAGCCTACATCAATTTTAAATGGAGGCAATATGGTATTCTAATATTTAATAAATAAAGGTATCTGTGGTCTAATTTAGAGGTCAATAGCGCGCAGCGCCCGCTCCCGCGTGTTTGTGCGGCCGACCCACATCCCTTCACCCCGCTCACACCCCGCAGTGTACAGTTATGCAGACCAGTTTATACTTAACACTGTTTATAAAGCCCTCGTCCCACTGTAAACGAGAAGCGATACTCCATCTATAGCGATAGAGAGAAGGTAGTACGATTTTAACACCTATGAATAAAGTTAATTTTATTACAGCAGAAAAATATATGAACAAAAAAAACTATTAAAGGATTGTGCTTAAAAAAGTAAAGCTATTTCTTATAATAAATGTTAATAACGAGTTAGTCGTAAAACACTTCAAGCTGTAAGTACGCTGGATAAATAAATTAAAATGTGAATTTTACAGCGTTATTTTACAACTCTTGTCAACATAATGATCGTTTAGCGGTCAGTACCTACCGGCATTGACGTTGCCTCTAACGGCCGGCCTTACCGCAGATAGAAATTTGACTTAACGTCCATACAAATAGTGCCAAATATCTAGTTCTAGTAGGATAAACCGGCGATAGATAGGTTATTGAAATATGCTGTAGACTTCATACGTGGCCCCCATAGTAGGCTTTCACGACACTCACTCATATACATTTAACGTTAAATATATCGAATACGTTACTCCTTCTCTATGAACTTCAAACAGAATAACAACGATTTTTAATATTTGATTGTGGATATCACATTATTGCTTGTGACTCATTCGCTGTCAGTGATGCCCATGCCTAAACCCAATCGGTAGGTCAGTCGAGGAAAGTGTTGGACGAATTTTGCTTTCGACGCAATATTCGGTCATCTGATGACGAGTTAAAGAGCCAATAGAAAGTAATAGTGGCTTTCATTCATTTGCTAATAGCGAGACAATAAGCCCATGGCGTATAATGGCATTTAATACAAAGAGAAGATCCGTATATACGTAATACTATGATTGGTAAATACTAGCGAATATGAAGACGGCGTGTGACAGGTATATTAAATTCAAATATTTTACAAGGATGTTTGTACACCGACACCGAAATTATTATATGTACGCGAGCCCGATGACATCTCCTATACTATACTAACATCACTTTTCTGACTTTACTTGAAAAGTCACTCCGATATTTATTATGTATCTTAATATGTTTTTTGTTGCCAATATAATACCAAGTAAGTGCATCTTACTTGGTATTATATTGGTATCTTTATATTAGTATAATGTTTTCTGTGACAAATAAATGGTATTCTATTCTATTATAAAAACTAATTTGAAACTATTTTTCCACTTTTCACTTCACGTTAAAATTGGCAAATGTTGTTCTTTACATATAAAATTATAAAATCCGTCTTGAATTTATATTCAAAGCAGATTTTATAAATTCTTTTTTATATTTTCTTATGATATGTAAAGTTTCTCCAACATCTATATGTAGTTAATTAAGTGTTGAAAAAAAAAATGTAACCTACGAAGAACATATTTTCTTCGTTGTATGTAACATAAAAAAATACTCTTAAAGTCGCGAATCTCGAGGTCGAATCGACCAATTACCCAGCCTAGCTCCAAAAATCTAAATTGTTATTTTCAATTTTGAATTTCTCGAAAACCCGAGAGCAGTCACTTTAAGATTATTATCGTATTATTAAAGTTCTGGAAATGTTACCCAGTATTGTTACACTTCTACTACAACGCATTATCAACATGCGTACGCGCAGTACAAAAGACATCAACGCGCGCTTACTTCACCCAATTTTATACGGTCGATAACTTAATACACGGAATTGCTACAAACTTTAGCTTAGAACGAAAACTGTGTCACATATAAAATTCTGAGAGATGAGTATTGATTTATACACCATAATTGACGATTATATTGTTATACGATTGGTAGTGATATCACAAACATATTTATAAGGTTTACGCATACCACCAGTTTACAACATAACATTACTGGTAATATCTTACATGTACAAAAATACTAGCGGCTGTAAAAGCTCTAGACTTCGCAAGTATGTCTTTGCAGAGCTTAAACTGAATAAATATTCATCGCGTAAAACTAATTCCTTGAAACTTAAAGTCGAAAAATGTCCACAAATGAATTGACAAAAATACTATATAATTATCGAACCTGCTCACAAAATTTCACGAGAATCGGTTGAGAAATGCGACCAATGGCCCGAGCACGAACTCAACTTTGCTCAAGTGTAACGTTTACGTATTGTTTACAGTACAAACTATCACTTATCTAGTACAACTGTGGCACAGATAACTCATAGTTTGTTCTATATACGTCAACGATGGACACTTACGGTACGACTGGTCCACCGATTTAAGGTTGCTCAGCGAGCTATGTAGAGGGCTATGCTTGGAGTTTATCTGAAGGATCGTATCAGGAATGAAGTGATCCGACAGAGAACCAAGGTAACCGACATAGCCCAAAGAATTAGCAAACTGAAGTGGCAGTGGGCTGGTCATATAAGCCGAAGAACCGATAACCGTTGGGGTAGACGTCCTCCTGCTAGGTGGAGCGACGACATACGCAAAGTGGATGGTAGCAGCTGGATGAGAAAAGCCGAAGATCGGGCTCAGTGGCGTGCATTAGAGGAGGCATATGTCCAGCAGTGGACTGATACTGGCTGATGATGATGATGACGTCAACGATACGATAACGTTTCTCTTGAGTAAATGTTCGTGCTCGGGCCACTGTAGAGGAGAACAGTCGGACATCCGGACAGACATAATGTCTATACAAGAGCAATTTTGCTCAAGCTGTTGCAGAGACGCTTCGCTCGTGCTTCACACTCGCTCGTATAATAAATCAGTTACCAAAAGTAAGCTGAATAGCTTATGAAATGTATTAAACATACAAGAAAAACGATGCACGATTTTGTTCTATATGGCTACTCACCACATTCTCGTTTCAAAAGCAAGAAGTTTATATAAACAGAACTGGTACATTATGTGTGCCGTTATTGTATAATAATTTTTGCTCGACTTTCCTCCCTGTAAATATTATTTACTAATTTTACATACATACACACATCAAAAAAAGTTTGCAATCACGGCTTCAACAATCAAATGGATCAGTCTTTTTGTTACTGTAGATTATATTAGCTATTCTTCGCCTTTTTAGGTTTTTTTATTTATAAAATCAGAAGTTCGGGCCGCCTCTGGGCTTGAAGTTAGCACTCAGACCATTCGGAACTGCTTGCTCTTCGAAAATACGACATGACAAGGTTAGACTGCCCAGCCGGCTCGGCTGACTTAAACCCAATGGAGCACGCGTGGGATGCTCTTAAGCGAGCTTTTTAGAACCGTCAGCCACGTCTCCAGACAGTGCCATAGCCCAGAGAAGCCGCTATTCAAGAATGGGACAGGTTACCCCAAGAAATGCTGGATAACTTGAATCTCAGCATGCCCAGGAGGAATACCGCATTTGTTCGAGCCAGGGGATGAGTTATATTGAACATAAACCTTTCATTAATAAATTGTTGATTAAGTTCAATCTTAAATATTATATCAGCTTATGCCAGTGATCGCAAACTTTTTTGATGTGTGCGCAGCATGAGATTATAGAATCGATTTATCAACAACTCAAAATAGAGCATTGTAAGCTCCAAACTTTTTGTAGCTGGACTGTTTAGGAATTACGTAACTTTTGAATAACAAAAAGAAAAGAAAAGCGACTGTCCGCTGAAGTTTGTGCGCAGTATCACGATCACCAATGATCACGAATCACGATCATGGCAGAAGATAGTACAACTGATCAGTTCGAGGCACGATTGCGCCAACCAAAAACAAATCGAGTCAATTCATTTTTCTAATTGCAAAATTTATTATATACACATATTCAAATATTTATATTTATATTTTATTTGTTTTTATGCCATAAATATACTAAATGAATGGACATTATTATTTCATTATCTATACGTATCTAGGATGTGAATTATGTAATTTCCCGAACGTCTAACAATTTTGATATTTGTTCAACTCAGCAGGTGTGAAATTGTCACATAGTCCAATGTCAATATATAAAACAATAATGAATAAGTATAAGTCGGTCCAAGAGTTTTTTTTATTATTTAACTTTTCAATGCTATTTTATTACCTGCAGTTTCGACAAATATTGGTCTTTTAACTAGTAACATTGATTCAACAACTTTTTTTATAAGTTTTTAGACAGATATCTGAAAAATTTAAATATTAATATCATTAGTTTGAAACCAATACCGTGTCAAGGTTGAAGGGAACTGTAGTAAGTGATAACTCTGGGCGAAAGTGACTGAACAGCTATTGTCTCCAGATGACGAAAGCAATACAGTGCCGAGCAGAAATTTAAATTTTAAACGTCTGAGTAGACTGTATCATGGGCAGAAAGAACGCTTACCATCAGGCGAACGATTTGCCCATCTAGTCACTAATATAAAACAACTTAGGGGCCGTACATTAATCACGTCATGTTCTTTTAGCATGTATTAACCCCGCCTCCCCCTTGGTGATTCGTGGTGAGGTTTAAGACAAACGCCTCCACCCCCACCGAAAATCCCGTGTATTTTCTTGTACCTACTAAAAATCTTAAAATTTTCAGAATATTATCTTTAAATAAAGTATAATCTAATTTTATTCTATAAAATTAAGGACCATGATAAAAAGTGTAGACGGAAAGGTTGCAGAATGTTTTTCACTGGTATAAAAATAATATTACTGGAATAGAGTAATCATGTGAAAAACATAAATTGTACTATAGTATATAAAGATATTATTTTAATGTATCGCGTTTGATGAAAAAATGTATACACGTGATATCTTACTACACCCCCTCCCCCCTTGTTATATTTCGATTTTTGCCGAACCCCCCTCCCCCTTTTCGAGCCTCACGTGATTAATGGACGGCCCCTTAACGAATTAGAAATACCCATCAAAGACTCATGATTGCACGCTTGCTGGCCGTCTCACATTTTTACGAAATTTCCAGAAATTAGGTAAATATCAAACTAAGAAAAAATGTTATTCGATCTGTTTTTAACTTTATTATGAAACACAAGCGTTAAGCGTCACTCTCGCCCAAAACAGTTCAGTGCTATTCAGAATTTTTAACTACAACAGTTAAAATCCCCACATGGCAATGCACTGCGCTCGTCATCCTGATTGCCCTTCGAACAGAAACAGAGTAACCTTTGCACAATACTATTTAGCGATTGAATAACTGGCAAAGTGTGATACTTCCTTTGTAAGCGGACTTTGTAAAAGTCCTACCAGAACAGAACTCACACTTAGGACCATCCACCATCAGTGGTATTGGCACTCCTGTTTCTGAACTAATCAGTAATGACTAAATGAAACCAATGCACTTCCCTATTACCATCAACGATGACAATTTAACATTGATAATAAATAACCGGCCAGCGGCTTCACTCGCTTCACTACTTTTCGGGGGAAATTTCCAAAAAACCTTACTTTAGTCGATTCTTATAACATAAAAGGCATTCTTATAACATAATAAACATTCAAAATTTCAAGTTTGTAGCTCTACTTTGCGTTGATGAATCAATCAATCAACCACCCTATCGCCCAACAGGGACGCAGGTGCCTGCAATCGTCGCGCGACAGGTACTGAACGCATAATCGAGCCATTCATTCAATTATTTTGACTGGCCTGTTGGCACGGTTGGTAGCAACACTACCTTCTGCGCTAGTCCCAGGTTCGATCCCCGGACAGGAAACATTCGTGTTCATGAACATGTCTGTTTAACCTGTGTCTATGTATGTATATAAGTTATCAGGTAACCACAGTCCATGCTCTGCCTGAAGACCCCAAGGACCTTGTGTCGATGTAATCCCAAATTGATGAGGATGATGTAAGACCAAGTGACTGAAGCCGGTATCTTTATATTAGTATATTGTGTGATACTCACGTTAGTTTTCAAACTCCAATCCCAAATTATTATAATCTAGATTAGAATTTATTTATATTTAATGTTTTCTTTTAAATAATGTATAAACTTTTTAGAATGTATATAGATGAATGGCTCGATTGTGCGTTCAGTGTCCGTCGCACGACGATCGCACCTGCTTGCGTCCGTGTCGGATGATAGAGTTCCGAGGCGCGCCGCGGCTGCCGGAGAAAGCTACCACATGGCACGACTCTCGCGTCCTTCACTACCTTGATACTCTACCGGCGTATCGAGAATGTCAATAACTCTACTCTACTCATGTTATAACATTACTAGTTCGTCAGGGAAAAAATATCAAAAAACGGAAACGACTTCAACCCTAACAAGTGTGAAATAACTTGTTGAAGTCGGTACTATGATAGTTCAAAAGTAGCTACTCGTATTATCACAATATTGTGCGCATGGTACCGACTTCGACAAGTTCTTTCACACTTTTTGGTGTTGAAGTTGGTTCCATTTTTGGTAAACATTTTTTTACCCTTTTTAGTGACACTTGCTACTTACGGGAGGATATCATCAAGATAGGCGAAACACTTTTCTGTTATTGAATTGTAGCTCCAAAACCGCTTGACCAAATGTAGACCACCTTTGAAGTATTAGAATTTAGACTACTCTGTAAACAGTTATGCGTGATCTGACAAACAATCTATATATTATATACGCGTCGTCTAGAGAACCTCCTCCTTCTGTTTGGAATTCGGTTGAAAATACTGAATTGGGCTTTATATAAAGTGTACCCACCCATACACTATAACAATAAAACACATCCCAGCATCTAAGGACACACATTTCTGCTATCTCACAAATATTTGCCTCTGTCCTAGAACCTACTGCCTATACTTTCATAATTATCTTAGTCTTATTGTAAACTATTTGTTATTTTAATATTATAATCCACAACGATTCATCCTTTGAGTACCATTGACGTACATTTACGTGCGTTTCATTAATCTTTTGTTTTAATTATCACGGTATATGAAGAGTTATGAAAGCTCTGTATAAAGGCCCACTTCATCCAATGGTATGTAGGTATGTCTACATACTTTGATGTATATGCTATATATATATTGCTAAGGATATTGAAAAAATTGAAGCAGGCACTAAAATAAAAAATCATCTATGAATTCATAATATTTTAATCGAATTCAAAAACAGGTAAGGTATGTGTGTTTGAAATGCTTCGCCGATGATGAACCAATTTTAATGATTTTTTTTATATATGTTGTAGTTCTTCTCAGTCGTTTCGCTCTTGACAGAGCGGTCGTGGTCGTCATGTAGTTGTGGTGGAGGCAGATGTAATGCGCCTCACGATGTCATGCCATCCCCCTCTATTCGCAGTCATCCTGGTGCACTCATGCAAGGGACCTCCCAACGCAGATTTGATCTGATCAGTCCATCACATGGGTGACCTCCCTGGCGGTCTACTGCCTTCTACTTTGCCCTGAACGACAAGCCGCTCTATAGACTGGCTGCCCCGCCTCGAAACGTGTCCGAAAAATGCGAGGATCCGCGATGTTGTAGTATATACTTTGAAGTTGAAAGTGAAGTTGAAGTAAGCCGCAGAGTATTTTTTTTATAAATAAATTGTGTTAGAGCTCAGTCGAATTACCTCAAAAAAGGGGCAAACCCGGGAAATTATTAAGTAGCAATTTTTCCTTCGGTATTCTTTTGGGTCACTAGCCGTCCAGCCTAACGAATTTGAATGAAAATTACTACTTGAATCTTGTTCCGGGTTAAATACTCGTACTTACTTGACTGAGCTATTAATACAACCTTTTTCTTAGTTCCGTATAATATTATGCTAAAAATGTATACGTTATTCATCAATTAATAATCTGTAATCACATTAAGTGTTAGATAATTATATTATATAATTTTTAGGGCATTGACTAAAGTAATAGGGTATTCTATATATAAGAAACGAGTTTATTTGTATTGGGTTTGAACTATCGTAAAAACTGTAATACGCCGTAACGTCAAACTTGTTGTGATTATATTGGAAACAAAGTAAAACAAGTAACAATAAAACTGGCCTAATACTAGGGCAAATTGCGCTAAGAATGAAAACGTAAGCACAAGCATATTTGGTACGTAAATACGGAACCCTGGGTGCAAAAGTTCGACTCGCGCTTGATCGATATTGACGGGAAATTTATCTAACAGCCAATTTAAAATAATAAAATTACTATATATTCATAGTCCATTTGAGATTCAAATTGATATTTTAATTTTGTAAAGTTATTAACTTTAGAAAATTAAAATATCAACATATTGCTCGTGCGGGCAGTAAAGCAAATTCTCAAAGTTACGCAACTGCTAATTTTGAATGCATGCCGATGACCGCCGAAACCAAAAGGTGCGGTCTGACGGACGTCAGACGCAGGTTGCGTCAACCAACAACCTCACAACCGCCAGGTGACAATACAAAGACCTACAAACGGCCGATTTTAACTTAAGCTATTATAATTTACTGCATTTACCTGCTTCTCACGACATTCTGAAGACGTAATATCACATATTCTGCTGTCAGATAACTTACGGACAATAGGTGTAGGCATTATAAAAAGATTTTAACGAATGCCGATCGCGTACGCTCCTCATTTAACCCGGTATGCCATTGCAGAGCGCAGACGGCGAACAATAAGGCCCGCGACATATTCTGAACAATGGACACAGAAACGATACGAATCTGCAATTCGTCGCTGACGTATGGACGACTTTGCTCGACAATACAACATAATACTTCAAGAATATTCAAATACAAAATACAGACAAGTGCGCGCTGCGGTCGTCGACCCGGCTACATTGGTATCTATCATACAAATATTTATACTGCATTAGTCGCTAATGCTTAAATCATACCTTTAGAGCAAACTAGTTTCTGCCCGCGATATCGTTCGCATGGAATATGGTTATCGCGATCCCTCTGCAGCTATCCATAGAATTGGGATAAAAAGTCTGGGGCCTTACTATAAGCTCTTAGAGCAGGACTTTTATAAAACTGCCCGGCTTAATCGTACCATGACAACATTAAAGCAGACCTGCCAGGGCAACTAATCAAGAACCGCAGAAAAACCGTTCACCTGTTTTTTTTGTACGTGACTTTACTATGACGCTCTAAATCACTCAGTTTATCAGCTTACAGAAGTCTAGGATTCTGCAATGTTGATAGGAAAATTTTCAAAACTGTTTAAGTCAGGTATTTCCCGCCTAACTTACTCCTACTTTATACATCTACTACATTCCTAATTTATACAGACGGATTAGACTTCTTATTCTTATTATTATTCGTTTTGGGGGCGATGAGGCCTGCACTGACGTCCCGCTTGGGGTGTTTTGTGCATTCCCCCCTGCCAGCATTTACTCAAGCCAGCCTAACTTTTTCACATAGCGGAGTATAGCGGGTTAGACTTTTAAGAATATGACGTTTAAGAACTGCACGGAACTTGAATGGTTTTTACAATGTTGATAGTAAGGTTCCTGTACTGTGTTGAACCTGCGAGTAAAAGCTATTTCCATTACAAATTTAATCTTAATCCGTTGAGCAGATTTAGGGTAAAGACGCATACACTCTCACTCATGAACTCACAAACCATCGTACTAATTTTGGTGTTATATTCAAATCAAGTACCTATGTAGGTTATCGCACAGTTCGAGCACGTAACTGAAAAAGTAAACAATTCCACATCCGTGCTCAGCAACACCGTCGTAAATGAGCTCGCGTACAAACAGGCGCGCCCTGTCTCACTATATACCATGTATTTGCACTAAACGTGGGCAAAACGCACACATACACAAACGATAGGCGTAGACAGTACTAACAAAACCAACAGTTGGATGTTTAATATTACATAACTCAAATACAGGTTATTGGGTCTAAAATACTCTATCTGTGACAACATCCGGAAAATCATTATTTTATGTATGGGTTCCTTCGTCACCAACAACCCATTGTGACGTATCACAAAGAAAATATTTGATCAGAATAACTTAGGTGCCGTTCTCAAATCATCCGTACCTTAAAATAAATTCGCAAAAAATTACCTCAGCGTCTACACGTTACGCTCAACGTTCGTTCTGAGGCCGTAGCACAAACAGTTTGCGAAAAAGTATTCGTAGACATTAACGCGTTACGCTTCGGCGTACAACAATATGAGTTATCTGTGTTCCAGTTGCTCTACATACATGACAGTTTGTACTGTTTCACGTGAACGCCGCATTCCCTTACACTTACGCAGTTATTCGTGCTAAGCCCACTGAGCGTCACTGCACTAAACTCGTCAACGCGAGATATGTATGTATAGTATAGTAGGGATAAGGATAAGGTAAGATAAAACACCATGACTGAAAATCTGATAACTGAACTAATGTGTTCGTAACCGCAATCTCGCAATCCTCATTGATTACTCTTGTCGAAGGACATGCTGCATTGACCCGGTATAAAATATTACGCCTAAGCCTAAGAAATCATTATATTATATATTATACGTTACTCTATTACCATTAAAAATACAATTATTTTTATATTTATTAGTATTACTTTTATTAAAACACTAACGCCTGCTTAGCGATACCAAACATTGCAATTTTAGAGAGAAAAATTCACATCCTCGGACGGGATTCGAACCCGCATCCTCCGACAATCCGTGTCAGATGCCATGACCAACTAGGCCACCGACGCTCGAGGTCCGAGCATCGAATTTTAACTCTCTATCTAATTCGAACCGTCGTACGGTTAAATTTAGTAAAAAAATATATATTATGTGCTATCAATGCGATTCTTGTAATTATAGGTCGATAGATAGCGTTATCATCTTCATAAGATAGTGGAACAATGAAAGAAATCGGGATTAATAATAATAATAAGTCTTTATTTATGTACCTTTCACTATGGCTTATTAACTTTGTTATGAAAAACGATGGTACTCGCGAGAGTTTTGGAGGAAAAACTGTGTAGCGGATACTAACGCCCTGCTTCTTAATTTCTAGAGTAGGTACCTACGGTTAGATCGTAAAATTCATCTAACAAAGTTTTAAATTTGTTCGACTATAGCCAAATTGGAAAAGAACTAGTTTTCATTATTTTGATAATGTTGTGAACTAATTAAATTTAATGTCTATTCATGAATCTGCAATGTCGCAAACATTTAATAGATTATTATATAAGTTAAAAATATTTGATGACCATTTCATGATATAAAAAGCTACGAACTGATTACTCTTATCATGGATATAATCTACTAGTTAATGAATTGTGGGCCCATTCAGAGATAACTGAAAATATATTAGTAACTGAAGTAATAAGTGCTTATCTAGTACGTAAGTGAAACCAACACGGCCTAACACGAAAAACATGTGGAACAGTACATCGTCAACGTGATAATTTGATAGTTTCAAATTTTTAGTTATCTATACCATAGACTACATCAAATGATTATTCATCATAATGATTATCTGGAGGCACTGAGGTATTTTAGATGAGAAGAATTCGCGGAATTTTCAAGACACTGCCCAGCCGAGTTGGATTGGACGATTGACCTCTTTCGCGAAGTTGAATGCTGCCTAGTTGGACTTTTCAACCGACTTCCATAAAGGTACTCAATTCGACTGTATTTTTTTATGTTTGTTGCCTCATAACATTTGATAGGGTGAACCGATTCACAAAATTATTTTTGTTTGAAAGCTGATGCTTTCCGTGTTATCCATATATAATATCTTATATCTATTTAAATTTCATTAATTTCGGTCCAGTTACTTTTTGAGTTACACTCCAATAACTGAATAGAATGGAAGTAGGTATTAAATTTTTCAAATTGTTCTTGTCATACGAGGCCAACGACCTCGAGAACTAAGTTCCCAACTGATATTGGGGTAGGCACAACATGGACTCTTGTTTAGTTTATCTAAAGGCCTACCTATCTACCTACAATCGATTGAGGGCTTCGAGCATCATACACGATGAGGTCTTACTTGGAGCTTTAAGATGTCTTCCAATGCAACGGTGAACAGTAATATATCAGTGAATAGTTATTTATTGTTGTAGTTGATAAATATATTTATATTATAGTTTAAATGAAGCTTTACGTTAACGGTACAATAAATTTACTTTATTGCATATGATTCGTGTTACGCTTACTGAAGCAAAACCGCAAAAACTACATGTTTGCATATAGTCAATGGGAAGCAAGAGCGAATGCAGTTGTTAGGATTATGCATTTAACTGGTATAAAAAAGCAATATTATACCTTACAACATATCAAAGTAGTAACGAAAGTAAAAAACAAAGTGGTAGGTCGAGTTTTATGTTACACAATAATTATTAAATGTGGGATCACTGTAAGTCACTATACAAGGGGACGTGTTCCTATTGGCCTATACTTACTGTCATTCGGACATTTTAGCTGCGTGATTCGAGTGCAAATGCATTCTTGATGGGTGTACTAATTCAAAGTAAATTACGACATGTATTGTATTTTAAGATAAACAGACGTTTACAGTGGAACTAATCTTTATATACTCGAAGAAACAAATGACGATATTGTAGATTCACATAGCGTATCAAGGTGTATATCACATCGGCATCGCCGGAACATGTAATCGCAGGACGCGGGCATTTTATTAGTGAAGGACGAACAAAAACGCAGAACGCCTACAAGTTGATTTAATAAGGCAATAATGAACGGCGGACTGATGCAACTTGACGTAGAATTAAGGAAATGGTAGTATCGAAAATTTCCGAGATTCTTTGTCCTACATGCATATATATTCGAGTCAGACCTCTCTTTGTTCGAACACTAAATAGTATATAATACATACATCTTAATATATACATCAATAAATATGTATATGTATTGGCATATTTTGAATTTTATCTTAAAACATTCAACGTATTCATGGATTGAAATCGAAAGTATCTACTAATATTGACCGCGGCGGTGTGACAATGCTTACGAAAATCGCCTTGACCAAACTAATAGCTATAATAGGTTTAACAAATATATTCATTTAAAGAGGGACATATTACACAATGATCGTGTTTCAAACGTCATCCGACGTGACAGCTTCTGTTTACACATCATAAGATTCCGACATTGCTTGCTATACAGGAATTAATTCTAAATAGATTTCGTTCACAAATTTTACAAATTAAATTATTGGATTATTGTTATAAAAGTCCTACGATGGGACGATTTAATGTTAGCAAGTTTGCAAAAAGGATTAAGTCTAGCATTATTAAAAAGCATATTCTTGATCGCATATCAAAATAAGTTACACACGTGTCTACTGCACCAATTATATTATTATGCTTCAAATAAACAATGTATCTATCAAATATACTACTTGTATATTAAATGAACTTATTTTACGCAAAATATCTGATCAGCCGGTCGATTCTCTAAGAGCTAACATCGTTGCATCTTTGACAACATCCGTGAAACAAATGACGAGATGACAAGAAACGTTGGAAAAGCAACCTTATGTACCTACACGGGCGATATCACATAAAGTATTTGACGTCGGTGAGCTCGTCGACGAGCGCATCGACAGAGCGAAGTCATATATAGGTGCGACGATGAGCGAAGCGAGGAAGGGCATTAAGTTACTGGTGAGCAGAATACAACAACTCACAAGCCATCAATAATATTCGTATAATGCCATAATCATTTGACGTTTTACGTTTAAACTATTTGTTTTGTTCGATTTCTATTAGATAGCATATCTTTTTGAAAAAAAAACAGGAATATATTGATACATGATTAAATACTACCCGTAATTAGGTTTTACTGTCATGTTACGTTACTCAAAGATATTCGCTACAACGTTGCCGTTTAAAGGCACGTCCCAATAATCTATCTATCCACGGTTTACCTTACTACCGATAGCAATTTGACATAACGTCCATACAAATAGTGTCAAATATCTATCTCTAGTAAGGTAAACCGGCGATAGATAGATTATTGGGACCGGTCGTAAGTCAGCCAGCGAGTCAAAAACAAAATCGAGCCGGTATCAATATTATTGAAGTGTTGAGGCCGGCAGGCACTTTCACCGAGGGTCGTCCGGCTTTCGGCCGGACAGGTATGTGAGCCGCTTCTTACGTCGCCGTTGCCGTTGCCGACATGTTCAAAGGCCGCGCTCTGACCATACCCACCGCAACCGGTGACTCCGCCTCTCGCTCAAACGTGACCAAAAAGAAAGGAAAAGGTAAGCTAATACATATCGATATTACATTTAACTTATACGTGGATGGCGCGGCGTCGTCTCCGCGAGCCAGCGAGTCGCGGTCTACTTCCCACAGAGTCTTATTCTATTTGTAGAACAGGGTAACAACCTGCTATTATTTATTTTCTAAGCCTCGCATCTAGGTCGCGTTCAACACACATAACACTTTATACGAAAACTATATTTAATGCAGAAGCAACAAGAGAGATAGAATACAATTTTTAATAATTAATTTTCATATAATGATAATTGATAGTTCATAACCATTAGCATATATACGAGTATATTAAGAGAGTCGTAGGCCTCTTGCGTAAGAGATCTTTGGTTGGTACCATCGCAAAGTCAGATATTCTGGCGCAAAGCAATAGTGCTCAAGCATTATCTTGTTAGAGTTGGAAGGGCGCTGTAGTTATTACTAAGTGAATAAACACAATTAACGCCACGCAGATTTTCACATTAACATTTATATAAAGGCAATTGTCATAAGCAGGCGTAGCGCTTACCATAATGCGCACGACTTGCCAGTTGTATGAAAAAATATAATGGTAAATTATTGTGTACATCATCTTATTCCAACAAGGTCACAAGTTACCACAAAACCAGCTTTCTATGGCAGTTGAAAATTGAGTATGGCGAGCGTAGCCTTACAACGTTCAATATTTGTACAACAAATGGGTAAATACTGGCTAAAGGCTAAAACTAATGTATTGCTAAAGCCAACACTGTGTAGTAGGACTTTTGAGTAACAATCTCGGTCCTGTCCCGGGAATCACACAAACTTGAAACCCCTTTACCACCCTTTACAAAAAGAGTGTATTTTCCTTAGGCATAAAAATTTATAACCATTTACCACCATCGCTGAAGGATGACAACTCATATTCAATCATTAAAATAAAACTAAAAGACTTACTTATTAATAAAGCTTATTATAGAATCAATGATTTTTTTATCTGACCAAACATTAAAATATTGAATTTACTGTTATATTATGTGTTGGTTTTTTTTTTGTGTTTGTTGTCTTATGAATGTTCTTAATGATAAATAATAATAATAATTCTTAATCATTTAATGTTTTTGAATACATTGACATTGAATTTTGTAATTAATATGTAAATTGTATAATGTTAATATATATATGTAACGATTTTTTCCCCACCATGGTATTTAGTTCTAAGAATATTATATTGGAATATTTTATTGGTGTAAAGGACCTAATTTATTCACTGACATGATAATATAAATTTTTGCACACCCAATGAGGTAGAATATAGTGGACTGTATAATAATCTTAAGATCTCTGTTTGTAAACCTATATTCATGCAAATAAATGAATTTGAAAAAGCCCAATGGAAGATTACTAGAACTTAGAAAGTTTAGCTTTCGATGTGGAGTTTGTATGGACGTGTATGTGAGAGCAAGAGGGAAGTATGAGAGACTTCAATGAACCGCGCATTCTCAACTGAATAGTGAGAATCGTGATCTTAACCTAGATATAGCGACCGCAACCTGAGCTCTCAGCGTCAACACACAATAGCTACGATGTGAAATGCTACACTACACTTTGATATGGTTCACATTTGTTTTTATTTTTAATCACACCGTGTAACCATTTTTTGGTAAATTGCAATTGCCTGTAATCTGTGACAAAATAAAGATAACAAATTACAGTGTAATATCACCATCATCATATCTCAGCTGTAGGAGGTCACTGCTGAACGTATGCCTCCCCCATATATTTACAAATGAACTGGTTGGAAGCGGACTGCATCCGACGTCGTCCTGCGACCTTTATTAGGTACTCTGTCCACCTTGTCGGTGAATATCTGCAGTGCCTGGATTTATCCACGATAAACTTGTAACATCGATAAACTGATTTGTGTCTACCGCATCTTGTCTCTAGTACGGATCTAGCCGCGACAGCTGTATTGCGGGCGTTTACCGATAATTACTGTAAAATTTTATACTATCGACAATCCATGCTCGCAGTGCTGATGCGAATAAATTAATACGGAGGAACTATCATTAACCCTGGAGCTAACTGACTGACTGATCTTCTTGTCTGACCCGAGAATCAAACCCACAAGATTCAAGAACTCAAAAATCCGACACGACAATCACAGCGAACACAATTAAATTATCCACTGTATTTTATATTATTATAACAATTAAAGAAAAGTATTATTATTTATTTAAATCAAACCATTTTGTAAATGGATTGAATAAAAAAAAGAATACACAATAAATACGGTTCAATCTGTTTCACTTCAACATTTTTAATCTGAATATTAAAGAATTCCGAAAGCCTACTAAGAAATCACTATGGTCATTCTTTTTAAATATATATATGTGTAATTATACATAAACATTTTATTTTAGATTCGTTCCTTCCTTGTATGATAATCGATAGCGTTATCTAATAATTAGTTAATCTTAGACCTATATTTGGCGCACACGCACATTCGTGCTTATCAGCAGGTTGCTACGACAAACAATTTTAATTGATAGTTCGATTCATAATCAGATATCTGGCCATTGTATGCGCATACTCTTTGGCAAGGCGGTACATTCCATGTCGTACGTATTCGGAGATCTGCCGTACCATACGAGTCCATACAAACTCATATTTATTAGCTAAACACGTCACATATGCTAAAGCGGACTTGTACAAATCAAGGTACACTACGAGTATATCGGCATAATTTCAGTTAGCAAGCATACGTTAGATAGCCAGTACACCAGTAAGATAGTTTCAGGTTCTTCATTTCAGTCTTTTTTTTATATTATTGATTAGTGAAGATGCTGTTGAAGGTGGTAACTCGCTAGACCTAGATTGACGATTGGCTATTACAGATATGTGATGGAACACACTGATACGTGCTTAGTGACAGATGTTTCATAAGGCTAGTAACTCAAGCCAGACGGGTAAAAAGTGCTACCACCATGCTGCAGACTTAAAGGATATAGGAATCGAAGCGGCGAGCTATCGCAGTTTAAACATGCCATCAACCATTCTTATTTGCCCACACCCACTCTCGTTTATTAAGACAAGTATATCCAATAGCTCGAAACATAAGATAGCAATTTTCATAATAAACATAAAGAATGAATATGCATTAATTAATTTAGAAGCGTGTACTCATTTTATCTGTTACTAGCGACTGCCCGCGACTTCGTTCGCGTAGTAGGCTTGGCCTTCAGCCTCGCCGTAACCTCCCGTCTTTTCTTGTTTTTCTTTCATAAAAGCCTTCTCCTGACAATAATTAACACACCAAAAAAATTCGCGAGATTGTTCCATCCGTTCTCAAGTTATAGCGTGACCAGGAGAAATAGGGGTTCATTTTTATATACATAGATTTATCCTGTAGACATATACATGTACACATATAACAAATTATTATTATAACTATGTATTATATGTCTATTTGAGCGTGTCAGAACCATCAGCAACAAGGACTTCATATTCAGGTCCAAAGTATAATCGTAAAATTGATACAAAAAACAAGACAAATTACTACAGTACAAACGCAAACGAATCATAAAAAGACAGTGAGGCAGCATAGGCGTGTATATCGTCAGTAGATAAGCTATCACTCAGATATTCTGTTATCTTCAAAAATTATTCATATCTACCTAATCTTATATCAAAGTATACTCGTAGCATAGCAACATAAAAGTAATGTGGTATGATGATACCTGAAATAGATCCTCTTCACAAATCAGCACTTCTATATCTTTACTTTCCATTCAGCACGCGATTTGGCTACGCTGCGCGCATGTTAATGTAGTAATTTGGGTTATCCGAATACAGCGCGATGAGCCAAATTATTGAACATAGTTCCCCATACCCAAAGAGGTTAAATAATAGTTAACCAAACAGATTCTGTATTTTTTATCATTAATATACATATAGATAGATACGCTGTATATACATGTATACATATAGATACAATACATATTTCATTTAATTTAGTATTAGATCCCAAGAAACGTTGATGTCGATTTTGTATGCATTCTCGAAACTAATAATCTATAAACTATGGCAGTTCGTATTCAGTTTAGGCGAAAATAAAAAAATGTATAACACTTCCGAATAACAGCACTAAAATTAGAAATTTCTCTTCAATTGTGGGTATATTGTAGACAGATTAGTCGTCACGTGACTTGGTGCTCCCTACACTAACGTAAAAATACCCAAAATTTTATAGTATAATTCTATTTTTATAAATGTCATCCTAAGTGTTACATGAATTTGGATATTAGTATTAACAGAATAAGGAGTATCATAATTAAATTTTAGTTCGCTAGTTTAGTGTTTTGAACAAGCGAATCGCTTCCATAGTAATGTTTAATTTACACAGCATACATACATACATATTCTATGTATAAGTATATTGTAACTTTGACGGCATTGTATTACTATTGTAGCAGCTCAAATGATAAAACACCAGCGTATCAATTAAGAAACCAATCTGCCAACTTCAGAAACGATCCTTCAAGAAACGCTAGCTCATTAAAATATACAAATATATGTTTACTAGATATTTGATAGAAAGAACACGAAAAAGAAATGTTGCCAATCCTGACAGAAAGTAAGTAAATCAATTGTCTGCTGACAATTAAAATATATAAATATCTATTTGATAGAAGGAACACGAAAAGAAATATTGCCAATCCTGACAGTAAGTAAGTATATCAATTGTCTACTGACAATTAAAATATACAAATATCTGTTTACTAGATATTTGACAGAAGGAACACGAAAAGAAATATTGCCAATCTTGACAGTAAGTAAGTAAATCAATTGTCTACTGACAATTAAAATATATAAATATCTGTTTACTAGATATTTGACAGAGGGAACACGAAAAGAAATATTGCCAATCCTGACAGAAAGTAAGTAAATCAATTGTCTGGTGACAATTAAAATTATATAAATATCTGTTTACTAGGTATTTGATAGGAGGAACACGAAAATAAATATTACCGAACCTGACAGTAAGTAAGTAAATCAATTGTCTACTGACAATTAAAATATACAAATATCTGTTTACTAGATATTTGACAGAAGGAACACGAAAAGAAATATTGCCAATCCTGACAGTAAGTAAGTAAATCAATTGTCTGGTGACAATTAAAATTATGTAAATATCTGTTTACTAGGTATTTGATAGAAGGAACACGAAAAGAAATATTACCGATCCTGACAGCAAGTAAGTAAATCAATTGTCTACTGACAATTAAAATATACAAATATCTGTTTATTAGATATTTGATAGAAGGACCCCGAAAAGAAATATTACCAATCCTGACAGTAAGTAAGTATATCAATTGTCTACTTACAATTAAAATATACAAATATCTGTTTACTAGGTATTTGATAGAAGAAACACGAAAAGAAATATTGCCAATCCTGACAGTAAGTAAGTATATCAATTGTCTACTGACAATTAAAATATACAAATATCTGTTTACTAGGTATTTGATAGAAGGAACACGAAAAGAAATATTGCCAATCCTGACAGTAAGTAAGTAAATCAATTGTCTGGTGACAATTAAAATTATATAAATATCTGTTTACTAGGTATTTGATAGAAGGAACACGAAAAGAAATATTACCGATCCTGACAGCAAGTAAGTAAATCAATTAAAAAGTAGTCTAAAACTAAAAAGTAAGTCTGCTGACAATTAAAATATATAAATATCTGTTTACTAGATATTTGATAGAAGGAACACGAAAAGAAATGTTGCCAATCCTGACAGAAAGTAAGTAAATCAATTGTCTGCTGACAATTAAAATATATATATATCTATTTGATAGAAGGAACCCGAAAAGAAATGTTGCGAATCCTGACAGAAAGTAAGTAAATCAATTGTCTGCTGACTGACTGAGTAATGCTGCACCTAAAATAATGCTCACATAAACTTTAGATTTCATCGTAACTCAAGAGTGTCTTTAGCAATACATTACGATTGACCTTGCGTTGGACAGCATCGTTAATCTGACCAAAATTGCAAGTAGATTTATTACTTGCAAGACTAAAACATATGCACCTTGTCTGATTGACGAACTCTACCTGATTTGTGGCCAACATGGAAAAAACGGACATCGCATCTTAGAAGCTCCCGTCTCAATCAAATTTAAATATTTTCTTAATGGCTGTCACTAAATATTCGCATCACGTCTGGACATTCCTGATGAACGCTACATAACATTACTGGTCACATACAAACTGGTGACCTTCGATATAATATAGGTAAACGTAGAGCTATTTAACTAACGTCTAACTGGGTCTGACTAGTACCACACGAGAATGGTTTTAGCATAATCGATTAACACACTTTTGTTGAGCACAAAAAGTTACGTGACACCGAAATAGTGCAGAACGTCTGTTGGTGTTATGCCTTAGCATTTGGCATAGGTACTACATAAGTGATTACTGTATTTTAATATATTTACAACTGACTCTACACTGCAAATTAATAATGTTTCCAGTACTACTTTAAGGCTGAGCGCAGACTTGAGTCACGATAGTTTTAAGACAGACTATTGCTTTACAAAAAATATGAAGACGCGCACACTTCAAACAAAACGTCTCATAGACAAAATTGTCTCATAGTCAAAACAGTTTCGTTTTAGATGTGCGAAGTGTCATATCATAACAATTTGTTTTTAGTTTTAAGACAGACTTGTCTATGTGAGGAAAGTCTGTCTTAAAACTGTCGTGACTCCAATGTGCGCTCAGTCTAATACATCCTTTATACATTTCAAAGCTTGATCAAAATTAATGAACTCTGATCGATAGAACTGAAAAATGTCAATACTTTTGTGTAGGTACTTACTCTAATAAAATCTGTTATATAAAACATTATAATAATTAACACGTTTAACAAGCGAGTATCGTAAACAATACAGGTACGATAGAAATAAGTGGAAATCCTTTACATATATGAATACTTATTTCGTATGAAACATATACTATAATAATTTAAATCTATGTACATATAATAAAAATGTAACGGGTAGCTGTCTGTATATGGAAGGTATATGAGAAAAAATATTATTGGGACGTTTACTAACAAAAATATATTTTTCTGTTTGTCTGTTTATCTGCTTGTCTGTGCGTTTATGCACGCTAATCACAGAAACGGCTTATCCTATTTAGATGTGGTTTTCTACCGACTTCCAAAAAGGAGGAGGTACTCAATTCGACTGTATTCTTTTTTTATGTCTGTTACCTCATAACTTTCGATAGGGTGAACCGATTCTCAAAATTCTTTTTTTTGTTTGAATGCTGATCCTTCCCGTATGGTCCCATTTAAATTTCATCAATTCGGTCCAGTAGTTTTTGAGTTACAGTCCATTAACTGAATAGAATGGAAGTCGTTATTAAATTTCTCAAATTGTACTTGTCTAACTAATATAATGAGGTAAGTTTCACTTAAAATTTAGTGTTTGTTTCATATCAGTCGGTTTATAAAAAGTTATTGAAATTCAAAGAATAACTCTCGCAACTACACCAAGACCAAGCGAGCAAAGCCGCTGGCCGGTCAACTAGTTTAAACAAGTGACATTAAACCAAGTAAATTGAATGGCGAACATACATCGATATAATATCGAGACACACACCACCACCCAATCAGTATCTATAAATAAAACGCTGATTCAAGCGTATCATTCCGCTATAAAAATGTCATAGGCGTTAACTTTTATGGCAAATTAAAACTTTACATGACCATCTCAATATATTTATATATAGACACCATAAGGGCTTGGTGTGTAAGTACATAAGTGTGGAATTTTAAAACTCTTTATTATTTTTTTATGTGTTCCTGCTCTGACAAGTATCAGTCTGAAACTTGTTTCCATCCTTTTATGAATTTAGTTAATTCAGTTTTTATTACAATAATGGACAGTGATTAATTTGTTATTTTTGCTTTTTTGTTTCATTATCATATAAATTTAAGGGTTATTTGTATTATCATAACCAAATTATTTATCAATCCTTCCTATACCGTGATAATTAAAAACAAAAGATTTATGAATGAAACTCACGTAAATTTACGTCTCTGGTAGGCAAAGGGTTAAATTAATTCGACTTATGCGAATCTTATCGCGCGCTTTGGGTGATACTTTGAAGTACTAAAGATAGCAGGCGATGGAAATACCCCGTTGTATAATGCCGGCTGTATTTAAACTACGTTAATGTATTAAACTATTACTATTTACCAGCAAAACACTCACGTTACGGATTTAGGCACCCCTACCCCTAACTACCCCTGTTTTGCCGGTAAATATTAATAATTTAATATGTGTCAAACTCAAGAGAATTTCAATACGTTAATCTATCCACCCTTATATCTTGTTAGCTCTTGTCTACCTCATATATTTATAATATATCTTGTTATTCTGACATCTCATCATACTGCACTCTTGTCATTCACAAATTTAAGAATCGGAATAACAATACGATTTATTCTAAAGAGTGAGTGAGAGTGTCACCATCATAAAAGATTTTCAATAGTCAAGGTAAGAGTACACCAGTGTACTAGTGTAGACTAGTGTTACCTTTGGATTTATGATGGAACAGGCTCTTTGATCATATAATAAAACTGTAGAGGTCGAATTTCTGTACAATGAAAAAAATGCAAATACCGAGCCAGGGGGATGTTATAAGGAGTGAAATCTAACAATTTTTTTTTCAAATCTTTTGATTCTCTGTTTGGCTGTATGTTTGTACGGGCTAATCTCCGAAAGAACATAAGCGATTTAAATGAAATTTTGTATAGTGGTAGCTTATATCCCTGGTCAACATATTGGATACTTTTGATCCCGTTAAATTAAAGAACAACCGTGGGATAGTTGAAAAAACTGTAATTAACCGTATCCCGCGAGGCCACGCGAGCGAAGCCACTAGCTAGGCACTAGGCAGGTCAGCTAGTTTTATAGCCCTTCTTGTGTTAATTTAAAATCTCCATAACAAATATGACTTAAAACACTGTTTTAAACTATCACGGTTGTTCACTAAATTTATATGATTATTAACGGGATATATACCGTGGTAAGGTTGTGGAACGAGCTCCCCGAGCTGAGAAATATGACTTAAGTTCTGTAGAGATCCCAGTAAAATTGTATACAGTTTTGAAGTGATTTAAATGAGTATTTAAAGTAATGAAGTATCTCGTCAATGAGCTATATAAAGTCAAAGTCAAAGTCAAAATCATTTATTCAATTTAGGCATCAAAGACGCACTTATGAACGTCAATTTTTCATTAAAATGTACTTTAAAGCCTACCGCCGCGTTCCAAAATACATAGAGCCAACCGAGAAGAAGCGGCAAGAAACTCGGGGCCATTCTTTTTATATAGATGTTTTTACAATGTTTTTACTTAGGTACTACAAATATTAGCTCCAGTGTGTTGCCTTACAAAAGAGAACATAATAATGGTATCAGTAGGGCAAGACACGCTACACTTTGACATCTTAGTACACGAGTAGATAGATCCTGGAGTGATCAGTCCCAAGCTGTTTTATCCTCCAAGTAATCCGAAATTTTGTAATAACCTTTTTGACAGAGTTTAGTTTTAATAGCAATTTTAAACTTATTAATAGGCAAATCTCGGATAACATTGGGAACTTTATTATAAAATCGTATACATTGTCCCATAAAAGAATGACTTATTCTGTGGAGACGCGTTACATGTACGGATAGCTTGTGCTTATTTCGCGTGTTGATGGAATGAGCATCACTCCTTTTATCAAAACTGCTAATGTTTTTCTTTACATACATTAGATTTTCATAGATAAACTGAGAGACAACAGTTAGAATGTTTATGTCTTTAAATTTCTGTCTAAGGGAAACTCTGGGAGCCAAACTGTAGATTGCTCGTATAGCCCTTTTTTGCAGTATAAAAATAGAATTAATATCTGTAGAACATCCCCAGAGCAGTATGCCATAAGTCATAACGCTATGGAAATAACTAAAATAAACTATTCTAGCTGTGTCTACATCAGTTAATAGTCTAATTTTTTTAACAGCATAAGCTGCTGAACTGAGCCTACTAGACAATTTTTTAATGTGGGGACCCCATTGCAATTTAGCGTCTATAGTAATTCCTAAAAAGACTGTTGACTCCACAAGGTCCAACCCTGTTCCATTCAATTGTATATTGGATTCTACTTGTCTCACATTTGGTGTCGAGAATTTTATACAATTAGTTTTCTTCTCATTGAGGAGAAGATTATTTGTATTGAACCAATTCACAACTTTAGCTAATGCATTGTTAACATCGTCATAGTTTAGTATAGACTGAAAATAATATATTACTAATTTATTACTAACTGGTGCTTACCTTTTTGTGGTTCCATAGCACGTTTACGGAGGGCTTGCCGCGGCGGAAGTCACTCTGGTCGATGACGTCATCGTGTATCAAAGAAGCCGAGTGGATCATCTCGCTGATCATCGCAACCTGCCTCTGTGACTGCAGCAGTGCACTAGACAAGAAAATAATATTTTTCAGATAAAAACATATTTACTACAATAATCATTAGAAAATATCATATTTATAAAATATTATTATAATTATTTAAAAATTATTAATTTAAAGTATTGGTTTTGAAACTAGCATATAAATAGTAAAATAGGCAGTACCGATGCTGCTATGTATATGCAGAAATATGTTTTGTATTGAACGTGTCCCAATACAATCTACAGCGCGAGAACAACTTTGTGCGTTATAGGGCGGCGCCACGGGTTTTCATTCAAAAATTTTGACGTTTACACTGGTATTATACAAGATACAGGTATTATTAAACATATATGTTTGGTGGCGTATATATGACATTTGAGATGTAACTTATTTGCTGTTGTCAAAACAATATTCCAAAAGGAAGTAACTTCATATGATAATAAAGTTGTAAATAACTCATATAATAACTTTCTATGAGTTATTTACAACTTTATTCACAGATATTAACAAAACATAATGTAAGTTAGTAAACGAAGAAAGTGACTTTATAGTTACTGTTATTTTTAGGATTCTAGCCAGCATTTCTGTAACACTAGTCTTTATCGGAATACATATATGAGTACTAGAATACTCGGTATTCGCAAACAATGTTTGGGATACTTTATTAAATTTTAGCTATTAAGCTAGTTTGCTTTTGTTAATCTAATAAATTTTTCATGTGCAAATGTTTAGAATGCAGAGTAGTTCAGATCAACTTTGCTCAGTTAGGAACTTCTCACATCATTTCGTAGCTCGTAGCATAATAATTGATGGTCTTGCCTCATTCTCTCTTTTGGATATATTGTGCTTTAAAAGAGATAATCTTTTAAATATACCCATACACTGCTACGATAAGTGCGAAAGAACTTACGAAATAAGTGGCCTTTTGATTTTTATTTACGACTTCTACGATAGGTCAAAGGCATATTTCAAATATACTATCTGTACAACAATGCCATCCATAATTATTTAAATTAAGTTTTATTATGCAATATTCTAGGTCTATAATTATTTTTTTAATAAGTATTATCTAGACCAACAATAGATTTATTCGAAATGTCTATTAATATCTACTAGTTTTAAATTAATTTTATATTTTATAGTTATTTCCAATCATGTAAGACATCAATAACATATTATAAGTGTAGTAACATCTATTAAATAATCTAAAAGAGTAAGTCATTTTCTAAAAATGAAAGTATTTTGAATATGCACGAGATACCTATTTGAATGAAATTTCTCGTGTAAATATTAATTATTCATAAGAAATAATTATAAATGCCAATGCGGTTTTGTCTGCCAGTTTGTAACTTTTTTCATAATTATTAGACTAATGAACGAATTTTGATGTAATACCTATTATTCACACAGTTAAAAATGCTCGAATTGAGATAAGAGATGCGGAGCACAACGAGCTATGGAGAGGCCCATGATCGGGTCTCTCGAACCAGAAATGAGGAGATTCGTACAAGAAGGAAAGTCACCGACATAGCCCAGAAGATTAGCCAGTTGAAGTGGCAGTGGGCAGGGTACATAGCACGCAGAACATTTGGCCGATGGGGCCGTGGGGCCGAAAGGTTCTGGAGTGGAGACCACGGACCGGCAAGCGCAGCGTAGGTCGTCCACCGACACGGTGGACAGACGACCTGGTAAAGGTAGCAGGACGACGTTGGATAGAGGCCGCTTCCAACCGGTCCTTTTGTAAAATTATGGGGGAGGCATATGTTCAGCAGTGTACATCCTAAAGCTGAGATGATGATGATGCTGTGGAGCCTCAGGTGCAAAAACCAGTGAAAAATATAAACTAAATAGTGAATTTGGGCTGAATATATACTCGTAGTTGACTAAAATAACAAACTATCTGCTAGCGGTGTCCCTGATTAACCTTATTAGTTAATAAAATATGAAATATTAGGCCGAAGGAGTAAACGAAGCCAAAACCTATTTATTTTTTATCATGAATGTTAATCTTAATTCAGTATATTTCTACACACATAATAAAACAAAGGTTAATTGAAGTTTTAAACTATCACCTGTTATTATTTTATTAACACCAACCTTGAAATTACATATCGTGACACAACATCGATATAAAAGCATTAAAAAGGCTTTTATATCGATGTTATAAAATTCAAAATAACATCAACTATATTGAATGATAACTTCTGTCGAAGGTACCAAACCAAAAGGCCACAACAAAATATACAAATGAACACCAAATGCTATAATTATTTAAATCGTTACATGTATAAAACATTTCATTACATATTAATTTTAAAATTCTCGTATATATACAATATGTAACTAAAAAGTGAAACTGAAACCACGCATACAGTACCCCAGTTAGAAATGATCTGTAAGTACCTCTTTTCAGAGAAGTAGTTAAAATGTCCAGTTATGGGATATCAAAGTTGCGGGGTGGAGAGGGTCGGGCGGCATAAATACTGAAGCGACATGAATAATTTGCGTACTATAGGGTTGTCAATAAATTGGTCTTTAAAATAGTTTTTTAACTTTGCATGAAAAATTATGTGATTAATTTAAAATCTTATATTTTGACATGTGGTTACTGACTGGATACACACTCACACAGTTCAGTATTACTACACTTTTATGAACGTTGTATATAGCAGATCATGCGTGGCTGTCAGTGATCGTATGAGGTTGAATAACCCAAAATAGTACTTTGATAATGTAAGTGCAAATAGATTGTTCTGTTATTCGATAATATCAAAGTAGTTGGGTTAAAGTTCTTTTTTTATTAAAAGATTTGTCCACTTTCGGCTCTGTTTGTGTCTCAATTTGTCCAGACAAAACTATCGAAAACAACAAATATGCATTAGTAAACCGGCAGGGCTATTATGCATCCCAGTTGCTAACAAATTTTAAGTGAATTGAAAAAATGGCGGGTCTATGCCACGTTTGTCAGCTCCAGTCTTTAACTTACAAACTTTTTTTTACTGGAGTTGTCACGTCTGACATCGAGCCATTTTTTAAGATTTTTATCAACCTTTGATTACAAATGATATACATAGTAGCCCTGCTGGTTATTTTAACAATGACTTTATTTGCTATACATTTGTTCAACTACCTTACTTAAATCTTAAAAATAACTAAGGTATTTTTATGATTTATCGGACGCTTGTTCGATATTTATATTTTATTCAGTGGCGCCTGAAACTAACATATAACTAAACAAAAGAATTTATAAAAAAAATAAGATTAAGCGTAATATGACTTGGTCGGATTTAGTGTAACTGTTGCTAACCAGACAACCTCTCGATGTATCGAGAGGTTGTCTGGTTTGGAATTTAACACAATTCAACTAAATCTTAACGAACGGCGAATTCACGAACCAACCGAGTAACAAAAATCCAAATAACAAAAAACGTACTATTCTGATACAATCTCAAACCTTCAATCTGTTTGTGTCTGCTTTGTTCATATAAACTTATCCTGTTTTTCGTTAATATCGCTTTCGTGTGATCTCGCAACTTCGTGATCGGTTTTGGAAATTTGATACATCCTCTCACGACCCCGACCCGTCTGCGCTAGCGATACTTCTTATTATAACCCTGGCCCGCCTGAGGACACCGATTCCTCTGCAGGACAACGCAATTCTCCCTCGCACAGGCTGTGCTAGCTATAATGATTCATGTTGTTCCGCATGGCAACGTGATTAAAGTCAATTGCCGATAAAAACGCGGCAGTAGTCTTTTAAGGTACATTAATTAATCCTTAACATAAGTATTACTGATACCTAAATTGAATTAATGATTTTGATTTATGAATTTCTAAATAAAAAGTTTATATTATTTATTTAGTTATTCATGACATAATGCGGACGACGCGCGCGTACAGGTTTTCCCTTTAGATTGGAATCACACTACACATCTCCTACAAGCGCGGGATTTTTATAAATAAAGCTAGACGCACCGATACAGATTTCAATATAGAAAATATTCAGAACACGTAAAGATATCTTGCGGCGTATCACAGTATGCGTGAGCCTACTTGCAAATAGGTCTTTTTTTATTCATTTATTGAAATCGCTCTGATCATATGTGAATTATTTACTGTATTTTTAAACACGGGTTTTCCTTAACGCTCCGAGATTCCTGAAGGATGATATATGTAGATGCGGAACTCATTGCGTATAATATCACAAGCCTACATACTCGAAGAGGTCTATAGAGGAGTATAAAAACACGCACATTTCGCTAGTTAAGGTTTTGTTCCTATGTAATAGGAGACGTGCTTAACCCTTTGCGTCCCAGAGACGTATTTTTTTTTTAATTATCACGGTATAGAAAGGGTTAATGCCATAATGTACCAAGCACTGTTCTAGACTTCAGGCTGCTATTGAAAATTTCATAAGACTATATACGTGATAGTATTTCAGTGCAACAGCGTTTTTTTTCTTTGCATCTTTCAGTAGCAGTAGGAACTCGTATTTGAACTTTCTTGCGTATCAGCAGAATGATCAGGCACATTGTGAGAACTAAATTTCGTTCTTGAAACTTTCTACAAAGCAAATGAATAAAAACTGCAAGGTCACGTCCGTAACTGTATACTATAAAGATCAACTGACGGCTGCAACGATAGCCTATCTACTAGAAACTAGTTTTACAACAAGAGAAAACTCAAGGACATGTTTACTTGGCACAAATAAAGGTTTGAGCCATTGACGGGCGATATCCGCAAACTATTTGCTAATTATTATGAAATGTAATATTTATTTTGTTAGTACTGCTACACGTGGATTAAACAGCGGGAACGTGACTTAGAACTAATTTGCATTATCAGAACATGCTTTGTTCATACTAATAAGTATGTACTGACTTTTTTATACAGTCAAGCGACGGGTACAGACCTGTCGCCTGCCTGTTAGGAAGCACAGTTTGTCATACTCTTATAAAATTATTATTATAGCAATTTATTAGAAATCTTGACTGGACTCTGCCACTTCTACAAACAACTCTAAGTTACACGTTTTCATAACTAAACCACACATTAACAAGTACAATTTGAAAAATTTAATACAGACCTCCATTCTATTCAGTTATTGGAGTGTATGTCAAAAACTACTGGACCGAATTTGATGAAATTTATATGGGACCACACGGGAAGCACCAGCTTTCAAACAAAGAATTTTGAGAAACGGTTCACCCAGTCGAAAGTTATGAGATAACCAAAATTAAAAAAATATATAATACAGTCCAATTGAGTACCTCGTCCTTTTTTGGAAGTCGGTAGCAAACAGACATCTGTATTAAGCTAGAATTTTAGTGTCGCTAGAAAAAAAAATATTCACAACAAGCGTAGAACACTAAAGAGTTACTCTTAAGTATGTAGTAACAACGATGGCGAGATTTAGAAAAAAATTAACGTCTACTCAAGGTCTGATCGTAGACATTGAACTATGAAGCCGCGCGGTCTGATGGTCGAACGCAATCCAAACTATTGCCAATCGTTGAGTAACAACCACTTTAGATATATAGAGAGAGCGAAAGGCAGTATTTGTAGACGATCCAAACAGGTTTACTTAATACAATGCGTGTGTGACGTCACATAGTTACAGGTTGATGAACGCAATGCTATACTCCGAATTCGATTGTAGTTCAACACTTGTGCTTGTAAATGTAACCGGAAAATGAGATTAGGTTGCATTACCCCAGAAGTAATCACGAAAGTAGTCAATTCCAAATGAAACATTATTTATTGGCACATTTTAGTGCAAAAGGAGTACCGTATATTGTATGCAGCAACTGGCGACTCAGAAAGGTTTTTGAAGCGAGCATGCATTATGACTGTGGTATCCGTACACTCGATATATCGTTATTTAAATTTTTCCATACAAATTAGTCGACAATCGACATATGAGAAAATCCGTCGGTAAGAAAAGATCAACAAGACGGAAAACATTAGAGGCGTGACGTCATTTATTTGTTCGATGTTTATTCCGTCAAACATGCGCCTGCCGTGCGAGCATGGATCTCACGATAAACTGTGTCGAGTCTTAGAGTCGAGATGATCTTACCTTGTATCTAGTATGAATCCAGCTGCGATTGATCTACGACAGATCAATCCTCTCTCCCGACCATCATGGAGAGCCAGGCCTCTAGAACACCCTTCTTGGCATTTGCGAGCAAGGCTGCCAGAATCGCAGCGGCGAGGAATAAGTAAGGTTGATTTGTGCTAAGTAGATTAGAGCTGCTGGACGACTCCTTATTGGATTTGATTTGTAAATTTATTTCATTAGAGATAAGATAAATTGTAAAAAAACAGGGAAAAAAAATGAATAATTGACAAAAGAAAAAAGAGCAATAGAAGAAAAAAAAAGGAAAACCCAAAATAGCAAAAAAAAGAGAAAAAAAAACCTTTTACTGTTAATTATAAGATTTAGTACTAGATAAGTTTAGATATTAAGTATTTGTAAGAAGTTAATAAGAAGTCGTCCGTTGGTCGTGTTGGTTTATTTGGGGTTTCTTGTGTTTTTTATTTTGTATTCTTCTTATTAGCCTTTTATGCGGGAGGGAGGGTGGTGCACGCCCCCAAATAGGCCAAAATCATTGTTTTCTTTTCAGCGGAAGTGTCACTAAATATTTTTTAATATCGTTTTTTGACTTTAAATACATTTAAAATGTTTAAAATTTAAGTATTAAAAAATGTATTTAAATCTGGTATTACCAAGGGCACGGACCTTATGTCTGTGGACCTAGCAGCTACTAATAAAATAAAACCAGCTGCGATAGCTATATCGCGTGCTGTCTTTTACCGATAATTGTATCGTATCAACAATCCATGCTCGCACCGCTGGGCCCTGATTTGAAAATCTTAATATTTCAATCCCATTACCTATTTTAGCTCCGTCACGAACCCTAGCGCATTGGTGAGGTTATAAATGCAAATACACAGATCTGTTAGTGGAATTAGTCTTAGATTCCATGCAAGTTAATTTCCTTAATTCACATAAGTCATAAATAAAACTCACCTGTTTTCCCCATAGACGTGGTAGTTGACTGCCTTCGCCATGAGTATAGCGACCATGGGCCGCAACGCCTTCCCCTGCCCGTCGAAGTAATACGTCGCTATGGTGTTCAGTTCCGTCTGGTTTGTGTTCTTCTGCAGCTCCTGTGGTCAGAGGGCTACAGTCGAGTTGGGATCTAGTCTACGTACAATACTGATCAAGCGATATGGGAAGTCAACTCTTAAAGTAATGGTCAAAAAGTTGATAATGTTTCTCCATTTATGCTAGTTTCTATATCCAGAAACAAATAGTTTTGCTTATGACTCGTAACTTATTGACACTTTTTCTATGAGACAATTGTCAAACGATCCATTTCTGGATATAGAAACCCGGGGTTAGTGCGATCTTTGGCTTAGTGGAATGCCATGTTGATCTGCATATCAAGTTTATATGAATCGTTATCTGGACACATAGAGAAAAACTATCAACGGAGCAAATGGCAGGAGTCACGATCTTCAACAATAAGGGAGAGCGGTTGGTTCTTAACTATAGCTTCGTTAGCAAATCGACAAGACATTATTTTAGAATCGTGAGTTTAAACCCGCTTTATTTGAAAGAGTTCACGCTTCGCATACGTGAAAGCGTCTTCGATTTGATAATCATATTGAAAATTGGTATATCATATATCAACCATCAATACACTATAGATGGCGCTGCAACTTATAGTACTTATTAATTTTTAGAATCTGACCGCAACTGCGACCTGTTACAGGAAACCTCCGCAGTACCAAATATTCTGTCTCACAAGCGAGTGATTCGCTCTGGGCTAATGAGAAATATCGGTGAAATACGCAGTGCCGTGATGAACTTTAGAGCTTACACTGGCATCAGGGCCACGAGTAGTGCTTACCACCAGGACGACCTGCTTAGCTTATCACTTAACAACAGATGGCCTCAATGTGGTGTGCTAATTCAAATACTTTTTAGTTTGAGCCTCAAACCAATACATTTGTTGGATCAATATTTTATACCTAAACTAAACTCTAATAAGAGTGTATAAGATTATAATTATACAAGTATTTTTTTTATTTCTATTTGAAATTTCAACCTATTCATATGATATATAAAGAATACTATTTGTTACGCAACTTAATTAACGTGTGCGTAGCGCGCTACGAATAAGCGTAGGCAACGCTACGAAATAATACGCTATATTTTACTTGACCAGCCGTGCGATTATCTAATGATTCGTGGATGTGCTCGTCGACGAGCTCACCGATGTCAAATACTTTATGAGATATCGTCCTTGTACATAAGGTTGTTTTTCCAACGATTCTTGTCATCTCGTCATTTGTTTCACGGATGTTGTCAAAGATGCAACGATGTTTGCTCTTAGAGAATCGCACGGCTGAACATGTAACAATAGGTACGTAATTTTATTGGTTGGTATGGTTTATAGTATGGCAACATTTCACCTCATATGGTATGCAAACATGTATCAAGTCTGAGTCTCAAACTTTCTCAACTAAGGCAACGCAACAAGTACTTTCCAGTTCAGGGGTCTTCCACATAACAGATGCTGTCTGAACTCCTTTTTACTTATTACCTTTATCCTTGCTTATTACCTTGTACAATTCGTATATCTATCTTTGAGCACAATGATTCGTTTCACTGTTGATATTTTCAAAACTGAACCATCTATAGGTACTTTATTTCCTCATTTATCTTATTCCACTGAAGGACTTTATAGACATTTTCATGATTTAGCTGCTGGCGCAACTAACTGCGTTTTCATGCAAGAGTAACGCAAGTGTCCTCCAGCGATTGAACAATAAGAATTTCGGCATGGCATTTACTTAAGTCATTACTATTGTTGGACATCCATTTTATTGTTACAGTAATAGATGTACGAATGTGTTTTAGTATAGGGATTAACTCTAACATATGCTTTTATTATTTTTCGTGCTGGCTTATATATTTTTTCTCACTCACAGTAATTTAAATACGACAAAATTGTATCATTAATAATATTATTGTCCCTGTCGAGAAATCGTCATATATATACTCTATGCGTTCTAACTACACTATATAAAACTGTACATGAAAATATAGTAGCAGAACTTCTTCTTCTTCTTCCTACGGCGCTACAACCCGATGTGGGTCTTGGCCTCCTTTACCAACTTCCACCACTTTGCTCTATCTTTGGCTGACCTCCGCCAGGCTGTGAGTTTGTCCATTCTGCTCAGGTCTTCCTCCACACAGTTAATCCAGCCCTTTCTGGGTCTGCCCCGTGGTCGTGACTATTGTGGAGTCCAATCTGAGAGTTTTTACAGCTCTGCTGTCTTCCATTCTCACCAAATGTCCTGCCCATCTCAATTTTTGCGCTTTAATCCACCGAACTATGGTCTCGTTCTCAGTAGCAGAACTATAGTAAGTAAAATATGAAGTAAACTTAGAACTAGAATGTAGAATTTGCTACTACGGGTATTTAACATAACAGCTAAATAACTTAGGTCAAAATTGTATCATCATTAGATAATCGTAACTTGAGCCGATTAAGTTAACCTTTCATAAGACATTTGCGTATCGGTAACGATTAACAAATTGAAAACTGGCCCGCTTTTGCCATAATAAAATTTAGTTTGTACTCAATTCAATATTTTTCCATTAACGATATCACTTTACTTAGAAAGTAAATTGTCCAACGCCTACAGTAAATTCTTGGATATAAAAATAATCTATCTTAATTGTTATTCTTATCAAATATTAATTTAAAATAAATATATCTATATGAAATACATTACAACTGCCACGTATTAAAATAAATAGAATCGCTAACGTGAAGAAACGAAAAGAACAAGGGTCAATCATTTGAAATAGCTTTTTATAGTGAACATTTCGTATCAACCGTATCACTGGGTTATTTAATCTATACTAATATTATATTATAAAGAGAAAAGATTTGTTTATTTTAATCGAATACGCTCCGAAACTACGGGAACGATTAGAAAAAATGTTTCACCATTAGAAAAAAATCCTACTTTATCTCGGATGAACATAGGCTATATGTTTTGATTCATCATCCATCACCACGCGGGTGAAACGGCACGCGGAGCGCAGCTAGTGATACTTTAAATAAACTAGAGGATCACCTCCGCGAAATTCTAAATCGATTCTATTTAGCAATATTGTGTCAAAATAAATCAAAATACAAATCTCGTATATTACAGATGTTACTATTTAGATTCTGTGTCCATGGCATCGAATAACGCATTAACAATTCTAATTTAAGATTGGTAAAGTATAAATTATAACTTTGTTAACACTATGTTGAAATGAAATAGACGTATTAATGAAACTATCTCACCTATATTAGAAACTAGCACGGTTTCACCTGCGTGGTGATGGGTGATGATGATGAATCAAAATACATAGCCTTTGTTAAACGTTGTATTCTAATAGTGTAAGAATTTTTGAAATCGCTTTAGTAGTTTTTTCGTTACAAACATACAAAAATAGAAAATAAATATTTCCTCTTTATAATATTAGTAATCGATAAAAGTTTGATTCAAATATTTATTTATTTATTCAAATATGCAGATAACATACTCGTTACGCACCGCGGCTTCGTCTGCGCCGAAAATACCACAAGAATATTTTTTCACGACAAAAATCAAAAAGCCTGTTAATCCAGCTTGTACACTATCCTTATGCCAAATCTCATACCATACATATGTATGATATGTACGTACTCGTTACGACATACATACATATCATACATATGTATACATTACATATTTATCGTCAACGACACGACAGTCTTCTCTAGCTGTTCCCATTATAACGATTAATATGGGATTTTATCATCTTACGGCATTTGTAACGACAACGACAGTTAATCGTGTCGTCCTATATGTGAACACCTCCATTGAAATATATAAGCCACGACACTTAAAACGACACTATTTATCTATCGTCACGACAAAGTGGGAACGCGCTCTAAGGCGACGCGTTACGATATCTCCAAGTAATAATCGTGAAATCAATACAATTTTGCTATCATTCCTTGAAGATATCATCAATACAATTTTGCTATCATTCCTTGAAGATTTCATTACGACATAGCTTTTCCGTATAAAAAATATATACAACGAAACGCAAATACTAAGTGGACCACAACCGGTATAGAAATATCTAAAAACAATTTAGCAAAATTGGAGATGTTGCAAGAGCATTATCCTATTGAAAAGAGAGCTAAATACATTAAAACTTATAGAAAGATTCTAAGAAAATCGTTCTCTGGCGCTAAAAAGATACATTATAGCCATAGAATAAGCGCTTCAAAAAATAGAATCAAAGAGACTTGGAAAATAATTAACGAACAAGTAACATACAATAAAAAACAAGTAAAAAATAAAAACATAAGGTATATCAAATCAGAAGCAGGAAATGAAATAACTGACTGTATAGAGATAGCAGACACTTTTAATAAGTTCTTTAGAAATATTGCCCGTAAACTGACAGCTAGCACCAATATAGACACTGATAAATGTATAAAATATTTAGAATTAGGAATAAAGCATAATAATAAAATAAAATTCGATCCGGTAGACATCAAAGAAATATTGACGATTGTAAGAAGCATAAAACAAAAGACAACTCCTGACGTTTACGGTACAAATACCAAGACACTAAAAGAATTAATTTTAGCGAACGAGCACATAATAGAACTGCTATATATCACAATAAACGATTGTCTGCAAAAAGGTATATTTCCTGACTGTCTTAAACCTGGAAGAATTATTCCATTATACAAGAAAGGGGATAATGCTGATCTTAATAACTATCGACCAGTTTGCATATTACCTACAATATCCAAAATTTTTGAATCAATTATAAAAAAAAGAATACTTGAATATTTTGAACGACACAATCTTTTCTCTTCCTCTCAATTCGGTTTCCGCTCAGGCCGCTCGACGGAAATGGTTATTAGAAAAGTTGTGTACTACATACTTGAATCGTTGGATAAATCACAAAAATGCGCCAGCATTTTCTGTGATTTGTCCAAAGCGTTTGACTGTCTAAGACACGACATATTAATATTAACACTAAAGCATTACGGATTTGAGGGACCTGAATTAAACATGATGTGTACATATCTACAGAATCGTAGTCAAATGGTTTCAGTAAATGGGGTAAAATCGTCAATGGTCACTGTAAATATAGGAGTGCCCCAAGGGTCAATATTAGGACCAATATTATTTTTAATTTACGTGAATGACCTTGTTAAAGCTATGCCAGATTGGAGTAGCGTTAGCTTGTTTGCTGATGATACTCATGTAGGAATTAAAGACAAATCGAAAGATAGCTTAAGGGTAAAGATTAATGAAACAATGAATTCCCTTAAAGAATGGTTTAATGCAAATGGGATAATTCTCAATGCCGATAAGAGTGTAGTGATGCATTATCAAACAAGGAAAGATATGGATAGTGAAACAAATGTAAAAGAAAATGTGTTTTTGGGTTACACAATAGACTATACAATTACACATGCACCTCATATTGCGAAATTGTGCAAAAAAATTGCCCGTGCTAACTATGTATTGTTGAAACTTAAACCTTTATTGGAGAGAAAAGCAATTATATCGGTATATTACGCATATGTACATTCAATCATAAGATATGCTATTACGGTGTGGGGAAATGGGGCAGATATTAAGAAAGTGCTCAGATCCCAGAAAAGAGCGTTAAGAATAATGTTTGGATTAAGAAAACGCACATCAGTCAGACAACACTTTAAAAATAATAAAATAATGACAGTAATCTCTTTATACATTTACAATTGCCTCTTAGAAGTTTATGATGCAAACTTGAAAAAAATCAAAGAGGTACATACATATAACCTGCGAAATAAAGATAATATTATTCAACCCAATGTTAAATTAGTAAAAGTTCAAAAACAGGGTATCTTTAGTAAGATTTGTATGTTCAATAAATTACCGGCTTATATTAGAAACTTACCTATAAATGAATTTAAAATAAAACTCAAACAATTCTTTGAAAGTAATCCCTTCTATTCATTAAATGAATTTATGAAAATGCGTCTCATAGAATCTTCGTTTTCGTATGAATAAATGTCGCCATCAACCAATTGACGTAGAATGTGTTTTTAATAATATATTATGTTGATTTGTTGACATTGTACTAATATAAAAGTTTAACATATCTTACATTTTCTTAATTAGGTAATTAATTGTGACATTTTTAATCGTAATAATTAATTCAAATTTTCTATTATACCTTATAATGCCTTATCAAACTGACTAGATATAGGTATATGTTTCTAACGTTAAGATACTATATGTTATTTTTTAAGTTGTTGCAATTTAGAACTGATGTAAATTTGACTTGCCCAGTGTAACTACGAATGTTATAAGGCCAATAAATTCTATTCTATTCTATTCTATCGTAACATACCGCGTTACATGTTTAATTGGCAGTCAAGACGAGCGGATGATACAAGAACAACCGTGCACAATAACTCTGCGTGAGCCCAGCACGAATAATTGCGTAAGTGTAACGTAAGCGTATCGTTCACGTGAAACTTTACAAACTGTCATTTATCTAGGGCAACTTTGACACAGATAGCACATAGTTAGTGCGGTAAAGCGTGACGCGTTGACGCATACGATACGAATACTTTTTGCGTAAATTGTTCGTGCTACAGCCTCAGAACGGTATCGTACTCATTTCACACACTTGCATGTCTATCATAAATGTAATTCTGTTAGTAATAGGCAATTATAGCGAAGTTGTTCCCAGAAATGGCCGAGTTGTGCAATATGGACTCATAGTTTTTGTCTAATGCTAGTGATTTAAGTGTACAAATATTGATTAATTTTATTATTTTTATGGTCGTTTCATCATCTCCCTACGCTTATCGTACGTCGGGTCAGTACAATATGTGCCAATCTTGTCGATATTGTTAAAAGCCTTGCTATTTACTCCCAGTTGGCTGCCGTCTTCCCTATATTATAGTTGACATTACAAGACACAAGATAGTATGCACCCCTTAGTGCGCCTATTACGCAGCAGTATTCTTTTATTCTACAAAAAGCTCTTATAACACATCAGATGGAGGTGACAGGGTCACGGAGCCTCCAATACACTACTGCCGCAGAAAAGGGAAATTGTGCGATAGGGATATAGTGCGAAAGGGACATATTGCGATAGGGATATCGTGCGAAAGGGACATTTCGCGAAAGGGACATTGTGCGATTGGGACACATTGCGATAGAGATATTGTGCGAAAGGAACGTTTTGCGAGTGGTAGACATTTTAGGAAAGGAACATTCTGCTACGGGGCCTTGCTCAGCCTGCTGCTCACTTAGTGCACATTCAAGGGTGCCGTACCTCAAAATGAAAAAGAAACCCTTATAGTATCACTTTGTTGGCCATCTAGGTATCAAGTAAATTTTTTAGCAAATCGGTTCTACGTAATATAAATGCGATAAGCGTGTCAAGGAATCGAACGGCAAAGTTAAGTTTTGTCGGTAAAAGTTTTGGATATAGGCGAACTATTGAACTTATATACAGTTACAAGATTGTACGGAACCCTCGTTGCGAGGGTCCAACTCGTACTTGGCCAGATTCTTATTACTTAATCTCTCAGCCTACGAATTATTTTAACTCATAAGGCTGTCCATGGACGACGCGGGCGGACGGGTTCGTCCCAATTCACACTAGTGTAGTATATACAGGATAAGAAATACTCTAACTAGAAAACTAATTTACGGCGGGAACTGTACGGCAGTTGTAGGTACTTAAAATCACTCACAGTGGCGCCTTTACACTTTTGCTCAGAATTCTATTGACTTTTTACTTTGACGCACGCTGCACCACGCCACGGTCGCATTGCGAAACCGCAAGTAAGGCATGTCAACTATTTCTAACACTACTGTGAATACAATACATCCATTATATTTACTTAGCCACGTGTTTTACTGCTGCTTACAAACCACATGTAATAGTTCCAGGGATGCGTGAAAATTAAAGACGTCAGTCAATGAGGAAAAATTATTTATAATTACATAAGTGACTCTGCGAATTACTGTGTACGCGTCGTTATACTTCAAGATATATTTATTTTACAAGCTCCGTTAGGACTATTATAAAGGCAAAAGTTTGTATGTGTGTATGCTAATTCTTGCTTAATAATTTAAATAATTGCTTAATGGAGGTAGATGAGGCGCTGGATTAACATATAGGATTGTTATTTTCATCATCATCATCATCCATAATCACGCGGGTGCACCCGCGGTGCGCAACTAGTCTGCAATAGTTTTAGATTTATAAGCGCAAGTTTAGACTCTGCTATAGGCCGCTGTAGTAGTTAAACCGGCTACTAACTTGAAATTTTGACAGTTGATGCTTTTTACCGATCGTCCACCGCCAACGAAACTAAATTAGTTTATCTTAGCTCACATAGTATGTGGCATAACATCAACATGCAATAACTCCCCCTAATTTATTTGGGATTGATCGTAAAATAGCATATGCAGATAAGAAGTATCATTCAGGTTGAATATGGACGGGTGGTATTAAAAGATTTGCAGGGATAAAATTATCAGGGTCTTCTAGTAACTTTGACAGTTGATGCCTTTTACCGATCGTCCACCGCCAACGAAACTAAATTAGTTTATCTTAGCTCACATAGTATGTGGCATAACATCAACATAGGTATGTGAGCTAAGCTAAACTAACTTAGTTTAGTTGGCGCTGGACGATCGACTTCAGGCCTTTTTAATGACGAATGGCCTGACGTATTGCTTAGCTTATTACTATAGACTCTAAGCAATACGTCAGATATAGACTCTATAGCAACTAGAAACACTGTTAACACCATAAAATTGCATTGTTAATACTTATAAATACTTCTGAAAGTACAGATTTACAGAGCATATATACGTATATTATTATAATACATATATTACATATACTACATTATTTGTTCGTATCACCATACAATAGCGTCTGGTCGAAACCGTAAAAGCAGCTTTATAGCAATGAATATCTCGCTGATATTACTTAAGTGTTAATATCCTTGGTTATATATAAGTAGTAATATATGTTCTGGTAATAAAGGTGACCATATAAAATATAACGGTACCTGATTGTAAATGACAGTGAAGTAAAAAAAACCTTGCGATGCGTCGTTGTCGGAAGGTTCGTGCATCGAAAGCATTTCCGAATAACAATATGTAATACAATTTCTTTGGACTTTTACTTTGGTAGTAGTTTTTATCGTATTAGTTATTCAGTAGTATTATATACTAGCTGACCGTCAGCGGCTTCGCTCGCTTGCTCTATGTTAATATACGAAGATACGAAATAAATTGAATTAAATGCCTTAGTGGATAACAGGCATCAACTGCCAAAATGTCAAGTTTGCTCAGCGGTTGAGGCTCTGCGTTGATGAGCCGGAATACGAGTATGGATAATCGATGGGATAAAATTTGACAGTAATTATCGGTAAAAGAATGAGGTATTGCTAACGCTCGCTAGATTCTATATACAATTTAAAAATCAGTTTATTGACGTAATGAGTTTATCGTGATATCCATGCTGTCACTGCTGACAGGACAAGTAATATATAGGATATACGGTTCATACGTTCTCTTTACTTTTACAAAATTACTTCTCAAGAGTACGCAAATTTGTAAAGTTTAGCTATCATTGTAATTACAATCGTGATGGAAGTTGGTGCGTCATTCTCATTAATTACAATCATGTGCACTGAGACTCTCTAATTAACTTAACGGGGAAAAAAAAGAAATAATTATTTCGCTTTAAGTTGGATAATTATTGAACTTAATCAAGTGATTCGGGAGACTTTGCATTATCTCATAACATTTTGTTTCGTTCATTCTCATCATTCACTCTGAAATTGCAAAGATTAACAATATATACTCGTATAAGAAATCTTGGTGAGAATCCGTAACCAATTTGTGTAGTTTAAATTCTAGACATTTAAACTAGACAAATTTTAGAGTTAGAATTAACATTATTTAAAACATAATGTTAATTTGGAGACTGTGGGGCATTTAGAATTATACATTACCCACCCTGTACATAATTGGCAGCAAAAATAATAGTAGCTATTAGTTTTGTTGTTTTAATGTTGATTCAGCGATATGTTTTATGTCATTGGAAAACCTCTGACACATAAATAGAACATGCTAATTTGGTACTGTGACATTCCAATGTCACCCTGGCAATATTATGAAATCATATACAAATTAAAGGAGGTTTCACATGTAAACTACACAGTTCTTTGTATGTTTTAGTAAAATAGTCCTAATCATAAATATTCACACTTATGAGTGAGGTATAAGTTATTGATGAATAAGTAATTGTTCACATCCGAGTATAAACTGTATAAGGTATAAGTAAACCCCCAATTATCAAGTATTATCAACATTTTCCAATGTCATATTTGTTATGCCTGGTGTTTAAATAAACACTTATAGTTAATTTAGCATAATTTTTAGAGTATACAGAAAATAATGTATCATTTTATTTCTTAACCATGTAATTGATTTAGAAAAATATTTATTCATAATAGAAATATATATCATATTTTATATATTTGCTATATTTAGTATTTACTTAGCTGTTTTGTTAAAAAATTAAGAATAACCATGTGTCAAGTACAGCTGGACAGTAATAACTTTTTATAAATAGTAAGAAAGCCGGACAAGTCGTTCACCTGATAATAAACTACAATGATATGTTCTCGTCTTCTCAAGACATAGCTGGTTTGTAGGATGTAATATTATAAATAAGAAAGATTTGTGTTTAAGTATGTTTGTAACGAAATGGCTCAAAAAGTACTAGACCGATTTCAAAAATTATTTCACCATTGGAAAGCTACATTAACCCTGAGTAACTTAATCATCTTAACATTATCATCATCCATCACCGCGCAGGTGAAACCGTGGAGAGCAGCTAGTATACTATAGATTTGAGGTAGGATATTTGCCACTGCAGTAGTATCCTACATAAAAAAGGGTACTTAACAGAGTAACCACCTTAAATTATATGTCTCCTTATGTATCTCAGGTCCGATGTAGCGACCCCTAAAACGACTTTAATGGTATTCATTTACAAAGTTGTAAAAAATCTGATGACATACTAGGTTATTTATTTACTGTGGCATCAATGCGAATAGTCCGTAAATCCGTATTCCGTAGTAGTAGTAACTTAGATCCGGTTTCTAATCAAGATTGAAGCTAGACTCGGCGTGAAATCCAGAATGTTGTTATGCCCGCGCGTGTCGTTTAACGCATACGTTTATGTTTGTACGAAACGTAGGAAATGCGCATTTAGAAATGTGCAACCAGTCTGTGCAGCATTCATGTAGGGGCCTAGTTTAAGACGAGTTTTCCAAACGGAAAGTAGGCGAGTCGGTGCCAACTGCACTAACTTGGCGAAGACGCCGTATTTACTACCTACCAACCCATATTACTTCGATAAACTTTGTACATAACCACTGTTTGTAAACAGCTCTTGCATTCCATTACTGTATCGCAGTTTTGATCTTTATATTCAAACGGCTCTAGTTAGATACCGCCCTCTACAGATTGATACAAGAGTACTAACAGTAACAGTGATTAATATGCCCTAGGCGTTATAGTAAGTCAGTAAACCATACTACCCTTCTAAACCTACTGTAATCATCGACATCATCATCATCTCAGCCGTAGGAAGTCCACTGCTAAACATATGCCTCCCCCGCCACCCCCCAATACTTGCCACGTTTGGCAGGCGGGTTGGCGAGCGCAGTTTTGGGGTTATATTGACTGGGAAGGTGCTGCTGCCCACCTTCTGATTGTTATCCCTTAGCCGGCTTCTACGGCACCCACGGGTAGAGTTGGGGAGGTACTATTCTAAGCCGGTACCCCACGGCGAAACCTACTGTAATACTTAATATTAATATTACAAATGCGATAGTTGAATAACGAAGTAGTGAGTGAACGAATGAGTGTGTAGTGTATGTTCGATACTTCTTCACGCTGTAAAGGCCCGATGGATTTGAGTCAAATTTGGAATGAAGATAGCTCATATCAAGGTTTAATACATAGATTGTACTACCTGGCATCAGATTTTTTTATATTGGGGAAATGCTGCTGTAGAATAGTCATATTCTGACCAGACAGGGCTGAGGGTATACCGATTCAACAGATAATAACAGGTCCCGAATATATAACAACGTTAATATCGTTTATAACGATGATAACGTTGTTCCACGCAAACGAAGCAAAGTTGTGAACATGCAACTGACGTATTTTTTAAAAGTAGTATTCCAGTACCTATTCAATCGATTATTGCAATAAATAAAGTTAAACAAACTGTCTACGTATTATTATACAAATTAATATTAGTATTTTTGTTTGCCCTGTGGTTCGCCACTGCAATTGTCATAGGCAAGCATAATGCTTACCATCAGGCTTATGATTGCCCGTCTTGTCGTATAATTGCATAATAAATTTACAAAACAAACTACTTACTGCTATACTAATATAAAGATACCGGCTTCACTCACTTGGTATTATGTCGGTTTAACTAAGCTGAGGGCTGAGGCGCGCAGTGCGCGACGCGATATCCAAGCGTGAACACTCCCTGAAGAAGACCGTCTTACACGTTCGAAACGTCGTCGGACTTAAACCGACATAATACCAAGTGAGTGAAGCCGGTATCTTTATATTAGTATAATGTGTGATACTCCCGATAGTTTTCAAACTCTAATTACTTACTGGTAAACAAATTATGTACTGTACTAATTGATTTATTGTGTTCCATAAGGGATATATCTATCTTCATATCCTTTTTTAGGAGAAAATGCTGTCGCACTCCCCCTTTCGTTACGGCGTTGACGGAAGGTGGTGTGTAAAGCTCAAATCCACTAAATTCCCATCCATTAGCTGTCTTCCACCATCTTAGGGTGAGATAAGTCGCTCGTAGCATTCACTATCAAGCCCCGGCGTTAAGCCTAGATCGAACTTAACCGGGCATCAGCGCCTGTAAAGGTTGCTCACCGGCGCAACTTTTGAAATAAGTTGTCGAAGTCGGTACCATGCGCACAATATTGTGATAAAGGTACTTTTGAACTATCATGGTACCGACTTCAACAAGTTATTTCAAACTTTTTGGTATTGAAGTCGGTTCCATTTTTTGGTATTTTTTTTTACGGATGATTGATAGTAGTATATAACAAAAATGCTTGTAAACCTATACGTGTTGTCTAGTCGAGAACTTTGCATCGGTGTGCAAACTCTTAAGTATAACTCTTAAGTAATAAGTTTAAAATTACTATTAAAACTAAACTCAAAAAGGTTATTACAAAATTTTGGATTACTTGGAGGATAAAACAGCTTGGGACTGATCACTCCAGGATCTATCTACTCGTGTACTAAGATTTCAAAGTGTAGCGTGTCTTGCCCTACTGACACCATTATTATGTTCTCTTTCGTAAAGCAACACACTGGAGCTAATATTTGTAGTACCTGAGTAAAAACATCTATATAAAAAGAATGGCCCCGAGTTTCTTGCCGCTTCTTCTCGGAAGGCTCTTTATATTTTGGAACGCGGCGGTAGTCTTTAAAGTACATTATAATGAAAAATTGACGTTCATAAGTGCGTCTTTGATGCCTTAATTGAATAAATGATTTTGACTTTTTTACCCTTTTTAGTGACTTGCTACTTACAGAATCGATTGTCATTTACCGTCAATTATGATAGCGTTAAGATAGGCGAAGCAATTTTCAGTTTTTGGGGTGTAACTCAAAAACTGCTTGGCCGAATTCGATGAAATTAAAATGGGACCACCTCAGAAGTATACTCTACCATACATAAACATAATTTTAAGAATAGGTCTACAAATGGAGGAGATATCGATTAACATATTCTTTTATGAAGTCTGTTAAAAATGTTAATTGAACGAAAATAATGATGAAATAACTTTAACTAAACTCAACTCCACTATAAATACTGCGCCCATATATACTAACTCGAATCCAAGGGCAATATCCGAATGCTAATGTTTTGCAACTAGTTATACTGTAATTTTGCCAGTCATTCGAGTCGAAAATATGTTTTAAACATCATCGAGATTATTAAAATCGACTCAAACATAATGTCTGGAGGTCAATAGAAAGCTTCTTCAGCACTACGTTTACTAAAGTGCATAAATATTCAAATCACAATTTAAATCAAGAGGTCTTTACAGTTTTTATTTTACACAATTCAAGACTTTCAATTTTAATTTAATTATTTCGATCAAATATCAAATACAGTGCACGCTGCCAAACGCTGATTTATTAAGAAGTTAATTAACAGTTCGAGGTTGTACTCTTGGAAAGACAATATTATAGCCAGTGCAATAAAATAATAAACAAGTTGTAAGGAAAGTTAAAATTGAAAGAAGAATCAACGATTGTCAAACAAAAAACAGAGGACATTCTTAGTGTCTTTCATCTTAGTTTTGGCTTTCGATTTTTTATAGTAACTTCGCCTTGTGGGATACTCAGGCAAAATTGACTATTCCACAGTAACCATTATTCTGGGAAATGTTGACTGGGTGTTTTTTGACATATAAGCCATCTCCAAGCTTAATCTCTTTCAGTTTTATAGCGTATTTAAGAAATAATAACATTATTTGTACAGTACAGAATACAGAATGGTAAAGAATAAGCCATAACAGTGGGTCCCTCTCTCTGTCTTTGACCTAAGATTGAACTTGTGAGAATCCACCAACTATAGACACGCAATATGTACCTGTCTTTATTGTTGAGGTGTTTTATTTGACGTATCATTTAAAGCTTACTAGCTGTGCCCCGTCCGCGCTTAAAATTACATCCCCCATAAAGTCATTTACAGGACCAATTTTGGTCAATTCCATATTTGGTAAAAAAACTCCCTATTTAGTGACCCTTGCTACTTACTATTACTGCTATTACTTATCATCAGGATAGGCCAAACTCTTTTCAGTTATTTGAGTGTAACTCAAAAACCGCTTGACCGAATTTGATGAAATGGGACCAACTCGGTAGTATACTCTACCAAACAAAGAATTATCAAAATCGACCTACTGATTGAGAACCTCTTCGGAGTAAGTTTGACTTCCCTTGTAAGTCGGTTAAAAAATCATAGCCTATGCCTTATCCTGGGATAACCTAAAAACGATATTAAAACATATTTAGTGACACCTCCGCTAAAAAAAAAAAACATGATTTTGGCCTATTTGGTATGTGTGCACCACCATCCCTCCCGCACAAACTGCTTAATAGGAAGAATACAAAATAAAAAAACGCACAAATAAAACCCAAATAAACCAAAAACGATTCGACACGTGTTTCACCTCTACACGAGGCATCCTCAGGAGATGTTGACTCGTCGAGCGCAAGACCGACGGTCGGTCTAGCGCTCGACGGGATTTGGGTTTTATTGTGTGTTTTTTATTTAATTCCTATTAAGCAGTTTGTGCGGGCGGGAGGGTGGTGCACACCACCAAGTAGGCCAAAATCATTGTTTTTTTTCAGCGGAATTGTCAATAAATATTTTTTCATATCGTTTTTTGATAACGGATTTCCGCAAAGTCAATAAATTATCTGAGATAACCTATTTCTATTCAGTTTTATCTAAAATCGTCCAGTTGTTGTGAAAACAATAACACGCATAAGAAAACATTAATATTTTAATATAAATGTGATGTTATTATTACCAAAGGCTAAAAATCGTAACATAAGAAAAAAAAAGCTAATCTTTCGAAACATTTTTGAACTCTTTGAGGGCTGATTTCTCGACATTATTAAAAAAAGTTAGGTAGTAAGTGTATATTTAGTTTTTGTATAGTACATTGCCACTGTTATATATAACACCTACAACTTTACGCATTTGTATTGTAACCTTAGAGTAGATTAATAAAAATTGTGAACAACATATAATTTAAACCATTTAATGCATACATATGCCATAAAATCAACTAATATTTTTAACCATATTAACTGTTACATCCCTTTTAACTAGAGATGGAATCTAAAAACCCTCCTTAGAGCAACCCAAGGAATATTTCCTCCAGATTTAAAATCTTTAGGACCGGTTAAGACTAAGCGGTGTGTTTGTATAAATAAGTCAGTCACGGTAATGGTTTATAATAAACTATGAACTCAAAGCAATGAACGGCAGGCTGTTGCTTTTTCGAATAGTACATTAAAAGTTTGAAAATCCAATCAATGCCATTCAAAACTATTTATCCGGAATCGAAAATCTGATAAAGGTATCGTCGCACACCGGCGCGGTGAACCGATCGCCATTATCACCGAGTTGCGAATTGCACAAGCACCGGCGTCCGCGCTAACACGTCGTGACTTTGACACAATTGTGCATCAATGGACGCTACGCCCACCAATCGAATCGTAAAGTTCCCTTTGTGATTGTAACTTCATTGTATAACACTTCGATGACAACAAAAATTTATATCATTGACCATTAAAATTCAAATCAAAAAAAGCCCTTTGAGGCCCGGCAAATCAAGCCAATAAATACATGTGCCATCTATAGATAATAGTGGTTTGCTTTTGTGCTCAATATAATATAGGTAAGTAAGTAGGTAGTCTTATATGTGTTACTAGCTGACCACCCGGCTTTGCTTGTTTCGGGGTGAAATTTGCAAAAATCCTGCGTTTGTGGATAAAAGACATCTAATGCCATTTCAAGTGTGTAGCCTTCCAGCGGTTTAGGCTCTGCGTTGATGAATCAGTCAGTCAGTCAGTCAGTCAGGACAAGTCATTATATATAGAAGATAGATGCATAGTTTTAGTTTGGTAAAGTAAATATATGTGCTTGCAAACATTCATTAAATGATTGTCAGTGTGCGCCGTAGAAATAGTGGTTAGTTATTTTAATCACCACTCTTGATGTTTGTTAGTCTTGCACGACAAAACTATTTGATCCGATTTGGCTGTAATCTTTACAGATAGATAACTACCTAGAATAAGAGATAGGTTACTTTTTATCCGCGAAATTCTCCTGTGTGTGTGGGATAGTAATCTAATGTGCGAGCGGTGCCGAGAGGCACAATGAGTGACATTTATTTATTTAATTATTTAAACATTTTAATGATTTGTTCACACTGAAATGGTACGAGTACAAAGGTTGAAATTTGGATAACTTATGTACCCAGAATTAAAACAGACTGTTTTTTGTGTCTATACTGAATCTAAGACAATTCCCGGAAATCACAGTAACCTCATTCCACGCGGATGAAGGCGCGGGCAGAATCTAATGTCTCATGTGTTAAAAAATTACGTTTTACAAGTTCCACAAGTTAAAAGCATCTGTTACGTGTTTTGACTTAGCTCGTCATTGAATTACAAACGTAGTCATCGAGTTAACATAAGACAAGATCAGAAAGAATCAGACTGAAATATGTTAGCAAGATGTATACATCTCCGTCTACAGTGTTAACATTTGAGGGCATTGGAACCTTGTCACGATCATGCTGCACTGTGTTTGACAAGCAACTCGTGCAAGTTGCTTGTCAAACACAGGTCCCTGTGTTCAACGGTGTCAAATCAGATAGCGATCGATGATGTACGATCAGAATATTAATATCACACTTACAAAGGTTCGATTCATGTTTTTTTTGGCCGAAGACACTACATGATCAGCTGAGATATAATAACCTGCCAAGTGCATGTCAGGCTATGATGGAAATAGGACTCCTTAGGGTAGCTTTAAAAACTAGGGCCTACGAGTACTACGGACGGTTTTACGAAACTTCTAACATATTTTAATTGAAAAAATGTCTTTGAAGTCGTTTTAAAATATAGCCTCTTTAGTTATTTATACATACCATACGGACGGAATCCTAAAAATTACTGCTCCGTATGAGAAAGACAATTTAGGAAAATTTCTTTGTGGGTCGATCGTCACAAAAGCAAAACGACCTTCTAGTAAAAGGCCTGAAATTTAATATCGTCATATTAGTAGAACGACTGAAATGACAAAACGACATGTTGGGAAAGAGGACTGCCTATGCTAAAATGTACATTCAAGCACACAAAATAAAAAAATATTATATAAGTACTCCACTAATAGTAATTCAGATAAATACTTATTTGTTTTTCTTTTTTTAATATTGACTCGCTTCATTTAGTACTGGCCTTTCAGTAAGTAATTCATAAATCATATATATTATTTGCCGTGGGGTGTTGGCTTAGAATGATACCACACTAAGTCTTCCCGTGGGTGCCGTAAGAGGTTGCTAAGGGAATATCCGGGAAATTCGCAGCAGCATTTCTCGTGGTTTGCATTAACATCTACTGCGATCACCAAGACGCCTGCCAAGCATGGTGTATTATGGCAAAAACCCCCCAATTACAAGCCACATAACACAACAAAACCACGCCCCCCAGTCCCTGGCAGCTATGCTATACGAGGCGTAGGCTACGGTAGCGGCCATTGTTGCGTTGGAGCAGGGGGGGGTGCGAAGAATCTTCGGCAGAGATCCGCTACCAAGGCCGGCCCTCCCGCGTTGGACCGACGACCTCGTCAAAACCGCAGGGAACTGCTGGATGCAGAAAGCGAGAGCCGTTCTAAGTGGCGTTCTATGGGGGAGGCATATGTTCAGCAGTGGACGTCTTCCGGCTGATAACGATGATGATGATGACGATATATATATATATATTATATCTTCGGAGACGATTACTAAATCCTCTGAAAACTATCACAACATAACGCAGTTTAATTTAATACCTATGAAAATATGAATGAATGAATGAATGAAATAAGTTTATTGTGGCAAAAAAACATGAACAAATACTTTACTAAACATTAGTAACTAAATAGTTATTGCCACAAAACGGCCTCTACTCAGCATAATGCCGGCTGAAGCAACCAGCGCTGATCTTCCGTAGAAGCCGCCCGGTGACATCACGGATCGTAACACAAAAGAGTACAATATAACATTAAATTTATACTGACAAGAACAATTTGCACAAAAAAATATATTACTCCTAAAACACATTAAAACACATAATATACACAATACACCATAAAAAACAAAGAACATCAAGGAGAAAAACAAAAATGCTTAGTTGTTTAATTATATCACACTTGTGTCATGTCGCAAAGTTTCCTGCTTAATTTGATGGTGACAAATATACATTTTCAATTTAGATCTAAAACTGTCAATATACTGCAGGTTCCGTATCGGCGGTGGTATATTATTCCAACATTTCGACGCTGCATATCGGAAACTGCCTCTAAACGACGCAGAACTGTGTCGTTGTGTCATGAGCTGTATCGCACTCTGCCGCGGCGCATGAGGTCTTTGACTCGACATCCAGGACAATTTTTCGTGGAGATAGGAAGGAGCTTTATGTTGTAAGACACCAAAAAGAAGACAAGCTAAATGAAGCTTGCGACGATGTGTCATTTTTAAAATGCAGTGCTTGTTTAGGTAAGGGGTCACATGATCTCTGAAGGGAACGTTAAAACAAAAGCGAGCACAAGCATTCTGAACTCGTTGAATTAGTTTTTGCGTTCTTACCAGCAGACGCGGACCAAACACAACGTCCATGTAATTTAGTTTGGAAAGGACGAGTGTCTCCACCAGTTGTACACGCAATTCTTCTTTTAGGTATGGTCTCATTCCATACAGTACTTTTAATCTGTAAAAGCAATTGCTAACAGAGTTGGAAATATGTTTCTCATACCTTAAGTCGCAGTCCATTAACAAACCTAAATTCCGAGCTTCGTACACCCTATCAATGGGTTCACCCATTAGCATGACAGACTCCGAAAGAATTAGATTAGCAAGCTGATGCCTAGTTCCGAAGATTAAATATTTTGTTTTACTAGGGTTAAGCAGTAAACAGTTACTAGTAGACCAATTAGCTATATTCGAAAGATCTTCATTGAGTTTAGTTATGGCATTATTAATTTCGTTTGGTTTGCAAGAGATATACACCTGTATATCGTCAGCATAGATATGATACTTACAGTGCCGTATATGTGTTATTATGTCTGCTGAGTACAATATAAAAAGAACCGGTCCTAAAATGGATCCCTGAGGTACCCCCCTATTACAAGCCACTTTATCAGAAACTAATGACGAACCATCATTACGATTCAATTTTACGTATTGGTAACGACTACTGAGGTAGCTGTTAAACCATTTTAGAGCTTCGCAGTCAAAACCATAGTAACTAAGTTTGGACATCAGCAAGTTTATATTAATTGAATCAAATGCTCTAGAAAAATCGAGTAGTACTAGCAGAGTACACATGCCCGCATCTTGTGAGCAAAGTATATTATCAGTCACGTCAAGCATTGCGGTCATTGTACTTCGTCCCGTTCTAAAGCCAGACTGTACTGAAGGCAAAATGTTATTTTTTTCTAGGAAATCGGTTAGTTGTGTACAGACAGCTTTCTCCATAATTTTTGACAGGCATGGTAAAATACTAATTGGTCTGAGATCTTTAAGCTCAGCAGGATTCGAAATTTTAGGTAATGGGCGTTTGGTATTTTAGGTAAATAGGGTTTTTATTTATTACATAATTTTTAATAATTTAAATAATTTATTTATTATATTTTGAATATTTTTTTGCGTCAGTGTACAAGACCTCTTGCCTAACACACCGTTTGGTCATTTCAGTCGTTCTACTAATATGACGATTTTAAATTTCGGACCTTTTACTAGTAGGTCGTTTTGCTTTTGTGACGATCGACCCACAAAGACATTTTCCTAAATTGTCTTTCTGATACGGAGCGAAAATTACTGAGGCTTACAAATAGTAAGAAATATTTTAAGTAGTGGGTTTCTGTTGTAACTCAAGTTTATCCTATGCAATAACCGATAAAACGATGAGTAGTTTTCAATGACAGTATAGAGCTAGATATAGCCAATATTTGGTAGCTTAAACTGTATGTAAAATAAAACGTGTAAATTTTTTTTTTTACTATTTTTGTATCCGATTATGGAAACCGTCCAATTAAGAAACAAACACATCAATGCAAACATTGCACCATCTCATAGTGTTGCTAGTTAATGATAAAATTACAAAACGTTAGATGGCAAACTAAAAGAAAAGGTCAGATTTACACATTAACTAAGATATTCGAAATTATGTCCATTGCCAACAAAACATAGCCGGATTTGAAGCATTCAGCAAATTATGCCCTCTCTGCGGTTAAACGAGGCCTGCTATCGAAGAAAGGTCAAAGACAGAAAAATCATTACATCACAAAAACTGCTACTTATAATATGCAGCAAAAATATAGATGTCGTATACGAATAATAATAAATATGGATTTGGTATCGTGTGTAATTAGTGGATTAAAAGATTTTATCGTTAGATCTACTAATTCGTTTAGGGGATATTTGTTTAACTCCGGCCGGCACAACGAGCACGGATTGTCGATAGGATAAGCTAGGATACAATTTTACAGTAATTATCGGTAAATGAGAGTCGGCGACATTGCTAACGCGGCTAGAAGCCATGTTGAGGGACAAGATACGGTAACTGATAAAAATCAGTTTATCGACGTGACGAGTTTATCGCGAGATCTATGCTCGCACTTCAGGTGTTTATAAAGAAGATTTAGAAATAGCTACTCGTATTCAGACTACTTTACCCGCAACGCTGCTGAAAAACTACGAGTATCTCACGAAATTGTATTTAAATATATGTGAAAAAATAAAGTATAAATTATTGCAATTTTAAGAGAGAAAAATTCACATCCTCGGACGGGATTCAAATCCGCGACTTCCGACGTCAGGTGTCATGACCAACTAGGCCACCGAGGCTCGAGGTCCGAGCATCTGATTTTAACCATCCTATGGGGACGGCACAATGTTTTCTCTCTAAAAACTGCAATGTTTGGTATCGCTAAGCAGGCGTTAGTGCTTTAAAGAAGTAGTACAATAAAGTATAAATGATATAGCTCCGGACGACCATTATATCTGGTACACCATAGGTATATATATTAACTGGTTAAGGCAGAATAAGCCCGCCCCACCCCAGAGCGTGATGTGCAACGTGTTTTGATACTTTGACCGTTGGTGCCTATAGCAGTGTTCGTAGTCGGGTATTGTGCGAGATGCCTTATTGTTGAGCGTAACCATTCTTGAATTTATCTTAACTCGTTGTAGATTGCTTAAATGCTTGTAGAAGCGACTTCTTACCGTTCTGATATCCTCGTATATGCCGTTGAGGTCGTCTTCGAGGAGACGGTAGGGGTCGACGATCTGTGTGCCATAGTCCGGTAGAGAGCCCGTGCTGGTGCTCTGTAGACTGGAGGCGAGTCGGCGGACCAGGCCCGCTGTGGAAGCCGTCGCCGACACACATGGACCGCATGTGGTCACTCTCTGGAACAATAGATACCGGCCATCAGGATTTAACTCAAACGGGAAAAACTGGACCATATTGCATATTTTGATCCATGTATTAAAAAAATATTGCTGATTTTTCATGTTTTACTCGTACGTTAGTAATTGAACTATAACCCCTCACCAGTCGATTGTCAATATAACAATGAAATTTCTATTGTGTCTGGGTCGGTCAACTGATGAAGTACTAACCAAACCAAGTGTAAAATGCATATTTCCCGTAAAGCAAAAACAATGCCTGGAAAGACCCGGTTCTTGCATATGAACTACTCTTAATTTTACGTTCTGTTTTTTTTTATTACGGTTTAACACATAACCTTTTAAATGACACGACGGACTGTGTGTAGGCTCAATAATGCCTACTTACTTACTACTCAGTCATGTATTGAAGTAGTATTGAACTTTTATATTTTTTTTATAATTGGTTCATTTAATTAGAAGGATCCAAGTAAATGGTACAAAGCAGCAGATATCAGACAAAAGTTGTCGCTGCGATTTCAAGACTGCGCTTGTAAATATTAGGGACATTGAGTTATGTAGTTATTTGTAAAATATTAATATTAAAAATTATGTTTTTTTTAGCGGTTCATCAAAGTGACTCCCTCTCGCCTGATGGAAAGCGAAGATGGAATTAAGAAGCAAAGACCATTATTGCAGCCGCAAGCTGCACTAATCGCCACCCCTATGATGACCTGACAGATGCTTTTTCACGCACCGCTTGAAAGACCCAGGGTCATAACTGCAAGGAAATACGAGTACGTACGCCGGCAAAGCATTCCACAGTTTACTTACACGACAGATGCAGAAACTGCCAAACTTTTTGGTTCGTGGTAAGAAGTTTTGAACAGTATATTGATGCAATGCTAGGCCGGAACGAGTAGTTCAGGATCGGTATGGTGAGGAAGGAATAAGATTAAAAAGCTCTTCAGAACATTCGCTATGAATCAAACGGTAAAGAAAACGCTTTGAGAAGCCACAGTTCTACGTACGTTAGTTAGTTATGTTTGATATATATATATATGAACATTTATTATTATTCATAGAACAGAGATACAGCTGGGCGTACGTCCAGCATATTCTTATATTTGGCCTTAACATTTACTTAAGTCATTGATTCGCAGCAGAATGTTTGCAAATGCTAACATAAAGATTTATTGCCTAAACTTTATCATAATCTTATGCTTATTTTAATAAAGAAAGGAATAGACGATGCCCATGAAATTAAATAAAAATTGGTGTGATGTAATCCACAAAATCTGAACGTTATTGCCGGTGAATTTATACTGCGGAATTCGTAATTCAATTTAAAACATTACGTGAAAATAATCGATTGTTTGAAAGATATCTATTTGTTTCTTATTTCACATCATGACTCAAAGAGACTAAGACTTCTTTAGTGCGCTTAGTAACTACCATCGATGACGAAGCAATGCTATGTATGAAACAAACGTACTACATTTACGCAGCAAGGAGCCCATTGTACCTGATTTAATTGTATTAGTCACAATCGAGTACAATATTTGATACAATCGAAGTGACTGTACCAAAGCGATTGCACCTATCAATGGAGCGTCTAATTCCACTAGAACTGGATTGTTCAACTTGTAAACGATAATCTTCTGAAAGATCAACTTCACACGATGAACAATATCAGAGTTGAGCAACATAACATGTAAGTAAAATTAAATGCCAAGAAATTAATATATGTGTTTAATTATCATCATCATCATCATAATCAGCCTGGGACCAACTGCTGGGACTAGAGCCTTCCTCTCAGAGAGAGGAGTTGGGATTGGTAACGGTTTTTTTTTTCATAATATTATTCGATGGATCTTACGATTTTGGTAGGTTTTTTTGGTGGATAGTATATGACTCCAACTTGGTATAATAATAATCACTATTATATCAATTTGGAGCTATTCATAATCCACCATGCGAGCCCAGTGCGGCTTGGTGGATAGGCTAGTGTGCCGACCATGCAACCCATGTCGAATTTTTCAGGCTGCCCGAACGCCTTCGACATAGCCTAACGACTGTTGTCCTAAGACAAACAACCGAGACTGACGGTTTAACGTGCCCTACGAAGCACAAAAGCGCTCAGTTGAATAATGCCACTAGCGATCGCCCATCCAAGCCCTGACCGCAGCAAGTGTTGCTTAACTTGTTGTTTGGTCGAGCGCTTCGTTCCGCTACGAGCGCATCCACTACGATCGCTTCCGCTACGAGTGTTTAATCAATAATATAAAAAACAGTAACCACCTCCTGCAGAAATTGTGCTAATGCTATGTTGTCAACTGCCCGGTAGTGAACCATATGTATTACAGAGGAAAGTTTTACTACTGACCTACTATGCGCCCGCAACATGACCGATATCCGAGGAATATTTTTCCTATGTGTTTTTCCAGGTCATCCTATTTACCACACATATTTAAGCTAGATCAGGCCGGTGGTTTTTGTGGAAGAGTAACAAACACCCTTACATACATTTGCTGCCAATATTGCTAGGACTATTTATATATCAGTACTTTTTTTCACAGATATATATATATATATGTTTTTTATGCAATTAAGGTTCGAGACGGTTAATTAATAATCAATTAATTATAAACAGACAATTACTGTAAGGTACACCAATTAACACTAATAACAGTCACAGCAACATTTCTAATGTACAATTAAATGTGTTGTTTCAAATTATTCATATCATGTTCATTTCAAATTCATCAAATAGAGATTAAGGAGAAAACAATATTATGAAAAACCTTGCCCATGACAGTTGCAGCGGCACCCATAGCTTAAAACTGTAGTATTGCGTAGCGCTGCACTGTGCTCGTCAACACATTGGTTTTTGAGTTTTTTCGCCCAGTAAATTCACTTGCCACGGTGCCCTTCATCCATCCATCATTCAGTAAAGCTTGCGCACTATTGCTTCGCGGTGGAGTATCTGTCACTGCCGTGGTACTAACCAAGACTACCTCTTGCACAAAAGGCCTACCACTTAGTAAGTCGGGTTTCCCAGTTACTTACGATTCGTATGGCCCAAAGATAAAGATCCGTAAAACGCTATTTTTATCGTCGCACTATTTAGAGTCTAAATTTTAGGCATACTAGTTACTGATACAAACTTGAAATAATACAGAGCACAGATAAAAGTTAAATAAAAGACTTATTAATATTACACAATATCTGTCTGGCATCTTGAAGAAAATAAATCGCAAATAAACTACAGAAAAATCTTTTGTATCGCATTTTTCAATATTTTGAGCGACAACGACTTTATTTTATGTGATCTGATAAAGGGTAATTTATTAAATTAAAGAACTATCTATATTTTTATTACCATTGAGGAATCTTTTATTTTTAAACAAATTAAAACTGCGAAAAAGGTATCGTGTTTACAGACACACGCTTGTTCCTGTTACGGCCAGTGCTTCACCCCCTCAAATACCTAAAAGTTTGCTTGCAGCGTCTTAACTTCCCTTACGGAGTAAGTACTCGCCACGTAATACGTTAGACGCTGGTACGCTATTTTCCTGTTACATTAAGCACTTATTCGTCTCTACAATTTGCATGACGTCATCCAAATAGAGATTGAACGTCCGGCTGTTTGAGTCTGTTTGATCGCGCATCGGAAAATAAGGTGACGAAGTAGCGGTACGCGGAGTTCCGATAAAGGGTGCGGCAGGTGCCCTTAACTAGTAGCGTCGTGCGGCGGCAGTGACCGCGATACAAGTTTCGCAAGCAGTTTATGCAATTGCAGGCGAGTGCAGTACGGGCCCGATGGGCCCAGTGGCGGCCGGTTGCAAAACCGCACGTTCCTACCGACGGCTACGTACCTGCGAGTGTTTGCACGTGCGCCGCCGTATCAGGATGTCTTTGAATACATTAACAAGGAAAGTTTCGATTTGATTAATGAGATGACAACCCTACCGATTGTTATAATCGATCGGACTATGAATTTTAAGTTGCCGATTATTTGTGTCCGTCACATTTCTGCCAGTGTTTGTACGTTGATCATAAATCGTGTGGTGTTAAAATTTAGTTAGTACATCAAATCAGAAAACAAATTATTTGCCTGTTAAATTTCAAATTATAAGCTTTCACTAAATGTATATGAAAGTATCTTTATGGAGTGATTACATAAAAACATTTTTTTCTGTATGTTACGGTATCTCTGAAACGGCTGGACCGATTTTAATGGGGCTTTCACTGGCAGATAGCTGATGATATACAAAGTAACTTAGGCTACTATTATTATATCTATACTATATATATCTACTATACGCCTGCACAGAAAATCCATCCCACTACAGGATTATAAAAAGTAGCCGATAAATTAATAATTAAAATAGGTATAGCGATGTGATCGTTTCTTTCGATCTTTCATGTAAATACGTCAAACCGATGCAGCGCGAAGGAACATCAAATCGAATACGCACAAAATCGGAATTTATAGTATTAGTGTCGTCGTATATCATGAGAAATACACAAGTAGGTTAACAGCAACGACGCTCGCTAACACTATCGTGTTTATAAATCCGCTACTGGTTGCATGGAATAAGTTTATCGCCTTCCTTTGGCAACTACCTTAAATGCGTTAATAGTAAGTGTTAATCCTGGATATAAGCTATCTCCATTCCAAATTTCACTCGAAACCATTGAGCCGTAAACGGCGTGAATAAGTGACGAACATTCACACCTCGCTCGATCACAAAATTCCGCATACTACAATATTAGCATGATTATTAGTTTTGCGGCTTTATATTCATATTTTGGAGTAAAATACAAACAAAAAGTACCAACCGTAAAAACGCTAAAATTATGGAAGCAATGAAGCACTTTAACAAATGCAATTTGAAAAATTGAATACCGGCTTCCATTTTATTACTTTGGTAAAAATCAGTTATTAGAGTGTAACTCAAAAACTACTGGACCGAATATTATATAATGTTATGTTATGTTACATGGGACCACACGAGAAGCACCAGCTCTCAAACAAAAAAAGAATTTTGGGAATCGGTTCACCCAGTCGAAAGTTATGAGGTAACAAACATACAAAAATACAGTCGAATTGAGTACCTCCTCCTTTTTGAAAGTCGGTAGAGAAGCTAAAACAGAGATGCAACTTATGCAAAATGGGCCACAGAGTACTGTTACCTGAACTGCAACCGCCTGAAAACCCATAGCTACTTTTTTTAACATAACTTTGAAACCAACTTCCATTCTATACGACTAGCCAGATCTTTATCAAATTTAAATGGGACCACAGGAGAATCTACAGCTTAAAAAAATCATAATCGGTTCAGTTAGGAAAAAGTATTTTGAAACTCCTCCTTTATGGAAGTCGGTTGAAAACAGACAACACGCGCGACCTCTTGAAACTTGGGTAAACACAATCGAAAATATTACTAAAAAGAGTTGTTTACAATGGTTCAAACAAGGCAGATATGAAGACAAGAAGGCAGACAAGAAGACGAACAAGGCCTTAACCCCAAAGAGTCGAAACGGTTCTTAAGTCCATTACGATGCCAATTCCGAATACGAGCCTTCCTCGGCAGGTTGGTAGAAAAGCGAGTCCTGATGAGGAATTTTGTATACATTGCCTACTAACTGTTGTTTTAAGACAACCGGGACCGACGACATAACCTGCCCTCCGGATCACGGAAGCCCTCAGTTAAAATGCCACAAGCGGTCATCCATTCAAGTAATGACTGCCGCAATTTGCTTATGAGGTCGTTATAAAAGTTAAAATATGTTGTTACTTTATGTCATTGTAAACTTAGTTGTACTAATCAGGTTTTTATTATTTATTTACGGGCACCCATTACGCATTAAATACTCTTAAACATTAAAAGAAATACACAACTTAAATAAAAATGTGGTTATTGCAACAAAGGAAGTCCACACTAAGGCAGCTTAGGTAGTCTAGAAAAAACGCGCATTTGTGAATCTTAACTTCACTGTAAAATTGCCAGTAAATTCCTTACACCATTTAACCTATACTTAAGTCTTGATTCAACGTTGAACGTACTTCTGGAATATGGCCATAAGAGTAAATTTTGTATCATGTGCTTCCTTCATTCGTATTAATGTTACTGCGAGTAACAACGTGACAGTTAGTTCTACTTCATTTACCTATTAAAATTAAAACTAAGTATTTTAAATTGTAGTTACATTTAGTACTATTGTTGTTACCCTAGTAATCCACCGGAAGACATATTGTACCGATTCATCTTCAAAGTGAGATAAGGCTAGGAAGATGATAACCAAATTCTTACGGTCCTCGCCAGTTAAAAAACTGTTATATAAACGTATTATAAACGTCACGCTTCGGCGACAAACTACGAGTTATCTGTGTCACAGTTACCCTAGGCTCTAGATAAATGACAGTTTGTACTGTTACACGTGAACGACACGTTACTGCACACTTACGCAGTTATTCGTGCTACACCCACAGTAATCATTTCATTTTCATCGTGTGGTAATGTCACATCGATTTAACTCGTCGCTCATCAACTGAACAAATTAACTCTATAATGCATGCAATTACACACATGATGACTTTTTTGTGAGGTTTGTAATGAAGTGAAATGTGTTTTTTTTGTTGTAGAGAAACGTATTCATAAATATACGAACAATTGCGGTGATAATCATTTAATTTAAATTATTCAATATAGTGTTGTTTTTTCTTAGTCTCATTCATCAGGGACGAGTCTATTGTCATCATACGCATCATAAGTTTTGCAACATCTATTTATGTCGTATATATCTATATCACGTCTTGTCGGGAACTACACGGCAAAAACAACCTCACCAAATACATACGGCCTTACTTATAAACGTTGCTTAAATTTAAATAACGTCATTTAGTAAGGTGCGGTACAATTTTGATGTGCGCGGAACTAAATAGCGTTATTTAAAGTTTTTTTATAATATATTAATTGGGGACTTTTACCAAAAATGGTATGTCAGTCCCATCATCCGTTAACCTGAAAACTAGTTCTACATGAACTTATTATGACTACTATAAAATAGCTACTAGTAAACTTGCGTACAACACGAAATCATTAGTGCATAAATACTCTTATATCCCGTAGCGCGGGCTGCTTCACAACTAAACAGAGCTTATAAGCAATAATAATATATAATATATATAAATAAAAGTTAAATGCGCATAACTCTAGAACAGCTGGATGGTATTTTTCTTAATGTTTGTAACATCTAGAAAATATGGACACTTTTTTTAAGTTGCTTCAATAAATTTAAAACTAGGAAAATATGAATATGTTTTTTTTCCATGGGGGCTGGACATCATTTGTCGTGTAAGGAAGTTATTAATAAAATTAAGTTATGTATATAACAATAAAAATAGCTATTAGCATAACAAAAGTATTGTAATATGCTCATGAATCACCTTAACAATAACTTTCTTTAGTTATGTAAATTGGGCTCAGTTAGTAAAAGCAGCCGTAACTAATTAAAATGAATTAGTTAAATGCCTCATTATCAGTTACACTTCAAATCTCATGCGCAATGTCAAATATTTTAGGCACGAATTAGAAAATGACTAGCTGCGCCCCGCTGTTTCATCTGCATGGTGATAGATAATGTTGATGATGATTATTTTATTTATGAACCACCCCAGAATCAAAGCGACAAAACAAAAAAAAAAGAATTATTCAAATTGGTCAAGCAGTTTTCGACTTTTAGCAATACTAACAAACATCAATTCATCCTATATATATATATATATATAATATATATATAATATAGCAATACTAACAAACATCAATTCATCCTATATATATATATATATATATATATATATATATATATATATATATATATATATATATATATATATATATATATATATATATATATATATATATATATGTATATAGGATGAATTGATGTTTGTCAGTTTTCGACTTTTAGCAATACTAACAAACATCAATTCATCCTATATATATATATATATATATGTATATATATATATATGTATATAGGATGAATTGATGTTTGTTAGTATTGCTAAAAGTCGAAAACTGCTTGACCAATTTGAATAATTCTTTATTCAAATTGTTCTTTTCTATATATATATATATTATTCTAATTCTTTATTCTATATATATATATATATATATATATATATATATATATATATGTATAAGAAGATAGAAGTAAATTGATCAGTCTTAAAAAGGAAGAGCGGTACAAGACGACGCGTATTTTTCAACCGTGTTCCAAAAACGAGGAGGTTCTCAATTCACCTGTATTTTTTTGCATTTCTATCTCACTACTTTTTCGAATGGATTTAGATGTTTTTTTTTTTTAAAAGCTACCTGTACCTACCACTATTAGGTTGTCGACTCGATATTTTAATATATAATATAACTAGCGACTGACCGCGACTTCGTTGGCGTAGTAGGCTCGGCCTTCGGCCTCGCCATAACATCCCATATTTTCTTGGTTTTTCTTTCATAAGAACCTTCTGACAATATGAAAGGCGGCTTCAAATTTATCAAATTGTATATTATTTATTATGGCCACGCATAGAATTTTACTGGATCGTCAAACTGCGATGATACTCGTACGTTATTTTTATTGGATAGAACACATACATGCCTACATACCGCAAAATTTTAATTATTAATTAATATTAATACATTTCCAAATACTTGCTGATCTAGCTAGATTATTTATAGTGTCAAACATAGATTAGGTATTGGAAGGGCTTCATACTTTTTAGAATTCGAATCAGTTTCAAATTCATAACTCGACCATGCGAGTGCTTAGGAGGAAATATAGTTAATTTTTTGAAGTTTCTTGCTCTTTATGAATTAATATGTCCAGGACTAGGTTTGAATAAGTTATTTATTTAACACTTATGTAAATAATCAAGAAAAGATTGGAGGTTACGGCGAAGTCTAAGGCTGAGCCTACTACGCCAACGAAGTCGCGGACAGTCTCTAGTTTTAAATAAAAATATACAGGATCTTGATACAATTACTTAAACAAATGACCTGTCATTTGTTTAAGTTATTACATTGACATTAAACTCCCCCGGTTTATTCGACCGGATTGGTTGGAAGGTACTATTGCTATATACACAGGACTCTAGTGATATACACGTTAAATAAGATTACATCTCTTACTTCTTTATAAAAATAAGAGATGTAAAATTACAGATATAACGAGACAGAAGTATACTTCTGTCTCACTATGAGGCACTTAACCACACATGTTCCAGTTCCTGGAAAAGTAGGTAGATTTCTGCGGAATCTATATTGGCCAAATCTGGCGAATCGCCATTCAATGGGTTAAACACATACGCGTACGATTCCTCACACTCACACGCACCTACTCAAACGCAGTAAAAGCAATAACATTGTTAAACTCCCCAACAACATTTCTATTTATAGATAGTACTCCCTTAATTTAAAGTGACGTTTAATCGCGCGGGAGGTAATGATTCCTTCCATACGACTTAACACACGTCATAACTTAGCAACTCCACACTCCTAACAAGTTGAGACGGTCTCGTTAATATTCACGAAGATGTATACTTATATACTGAACATTTCTTAACAATAATAATCGTACTTACCTGAGTATATGCTAGTCGCACTCGAACACTTCACGTTGTTACTTATACAATTAAAAGGCTTTAGAACTTATATAATCACTACATCGAGATTTTTATATACAGGGTGTGGCGTAATGAGTGGATAATAGGGTACCTGCGGGTAGGGGCCATTGTGGCGGTTCAGAAAAATATTTGTTATGCTCAGTAAAAGTGCCTCGGTTTTCGAGATATTCGACATTTTCGAAATTTAAGAAATATTTCACCTTTCGTCACTATTTATGACTGCAAATGAAATTTTTTTTTCTATCTGTTTTTTGGATAGTATTCTTGGATAGATGTGCTATCGAATGGAAACTATTATTTTTATAACACAAGCACAGTTATGTTTTTAAAATAAGATTTCACTAAAATTTTACTTGCTTTCGTTTGTTTTCCTGACCTTTACCCTTCTGTGGTGTAAAAAAATGTATGGTCACTTGAATGCCAAATTTTAAAAAATTTGCCTATTTCATCGAGATTCCGAAATGGTATATTACATGGTATTTAAACAAGTTGATTCAAAAGTAATTCCTATTAAAATGGGTAGAGCTAATTATTATAAAATTACAAATAGTACTAAAATTTACTTCATTACTTAAAATCACCTAAAAACGTTAGTTTAAAATTCGGTAATGAAATAAAACGAAACAATAAATTTTAAATGCATTTCATTTATTAAATTTACTATCACAAATATTTTTAACAATTTTTTAACTATTTTTTAATTTAATTGAAATATTTTTAGCACAGTTACCACTGTTGAATAATAAACGCTATAAAAACATTTTTAGAGCTCCCACAACTGTGGGAACCCCATACAAAATAAAGTCGTTGATGTTTCTAAAGTTTTTTAAAGTACAAAAGGGAGGTAAAGGTCAAAAGGTAGATATCATTCCCAACAAAAACGACCTTCGGTGAGCCGTCAACTCGGAATGTCGATGAACATCTTTGAACTTTATTACGGAAGAACTTTTAATAAAATCTTTACGACCACACTGGTGAAATTATTGATGGGTTCAACGATAATCATTACAATTTTTATGAGTTACTAGCGACTGCCCGCGACTTCGTTAGCGTAGTAGGCTCGGCTTTCGGGCTTGCCATAACCTGCCATCTTTTCTTGGCTTTTCTTTCATAAAAACCTTCTCCTGACAATAATTAACACAACAAAAAAGAAATTAGCGAGATTGTTCCACCCGTTATATATATATATATATATATATAGATATGTATGTATGACAAAACTTCCGCCCGCTTCTCGGTTCGCTCCTACAGTGGATACCCCACTGGATTATTTTACAGAGTATATATCATATGTCCATTTCAGAACTACAGATCAATACTTTACCGAGTTTCATCACAATCGGTTCGGTACCTAGTAAAAGTAGGTAAACGAACGACAAAAATCATTCGCATTTTGTTTGTTTTGCGGATTACTCACGGCAGTTTATTGACCACTAATACAACCATTATGGTGTCGCCTGAACATCATATAAATAGGAATAATTAATAAACCTACAAGTTATATAATGCATTACTGCGCCCCGCGGCTTTATCCATGCGTACAATAAAATATAGACGCATTTTTCCGTTTAATGAACTTTAAATAAACGCAACACAAACATTTTCGTATACCTATAAAAAATGGTTTTTTGCTAACGCATTTGCTATGCGCCGAGTACATTTAACTTGATTAAATTAGACTTAGGTACATGCTATTTCTATTGAAATCGCACGTTTGATAAACTCACAACGTAGGTACATTACATTTCTTGGAACAAATTATGTTCAAATATTTATACCGATCAAGCTAAAGCCTTGCCTCTTTCGTACACACAAAAGATAAGCTACTAATACAATACTCGTAAAAACTAAAAACAAAAGAACCATATACGATTCAGAGCTGTAATCTCTCCTTTTTAGAAGTAGACCGATTTCCCTCCCACATCGGCAGGGAAATGTATGAATAATAATTATGTATTTACTTACAGCAAATAATGCACACATTAGTGACTTTTGATTCAATCCGAATAGTACACTAGTCTTCTGTCTGCCACCGCGCCCAACATTTCAGATTTTAATTCAATATAATAAATCAAATGTATTTAACCCATTGACTCGCGATTCGCCATATTTGGTCAATAATACAATATATTTCGCATAATCAACCTACTCTTCCAGGACCTGCAACGTTAAGCACACTGGAAGGTTATATAGGTTTAATTTTCTATTTCATAATATCGTCACCACAACGTGCTATACAACCTTTAAGTTACGAGATTTAGACTGATAATTGGTCGCCCAAATTGCAATTTAGTTTTGAATGCAAAAAAGCGATTCACTTTCGTTTCTATGAAACATAAAAACCGAACCACTGTCGTTTCTATGAAAGCCATTTTAAAGACTTTTCACGTCAAAAACAATTACATACTCTATATTGGACTAAAACTTTAACTTGGAAAATATGCCTGAGATAATCATTTTCCTCATAAACGGTGCTGTCACACTTATTTTCTACCGATTTCCAAAATAGGAGGAGGTACTCAATTCGACTATATGTTTTTTTATGTTTGTTACCTCATTACTTTCGACTGGGTGAACCGATTTTAAAAATTCTTTTTTGTTTGAAAGGTGGTGCTTCCCGTGTGGTCCTATTTAAATTTCATCAAATTCGATCCAGTAGTTTTTGAGATACACTCCAATAACTGAATAGAATGGAAGTCGGTATCAAATTTTTCAAATTGTACTTGTTAACATTGATAGATGAAGACCGCGAATAATAGACTACTTCCCTTATAATAAGGAAAATATTCCCGTTGCATTTTTTATTACCGCGTGAGTGAGCCGCGGGACACAGTTATTTTACAATATAAATACAATATGTAAACGCAAATCCGCCATCAACGTAAATGATGAACAACATTGGCGCACGTAAAATTGCATGCGCAGTCCAATCGTACATAACAATTAAAACACGATAGAAAGTGAGCACTACGTAGACTCTTGCGCATCGCATCGACACCGGGCGTTCTTTATATAGAAGTGAACAACAATTGACACGTACTTAGACAGTTAATTGAAGCGTTTCTGTACGTGTATGGGTTGCAAAGGGCTCGCTGGAGGGCACCACCACAGTTACTTTGTATATAAGGTGATGATTACATCACCGCTAGACTTAGCAAAATTAATTAAACAACTGATTTCAATAAAAAATCATTTTCATTCTAACATCCGGTATGTCTTCGTAAATATACAATAACTAGTTATGGAATTTATTGTAATTATTACAATTTATATTAACAGTTTTGTTATTTTGTAACCAATATGTACCTATAAATAAACCAGCCCTTTTGTGTGCTGGTTGCGAACTTATTGATGTCTGATAATAAAATTAAATAAATAAACTATGCAAATTTATTTAATCACGTTCAAATTTTCCATAGAGCTGAACGTATTGGCACAATGTTTATAAATTATAACTTTGACGGCACACGGGATTGTTTCATACAAAATTAAGTCAAAGTTATGCAAATAGATACATGTTACGTATATAGAGATTTGACGGTTAAACCCGCATACCTACAACATTTACTTAGTAGATCTGCACACTATAGTTTTTCTCTACCGAACATACATATTAAATATGAGGCTTTGTTGTTATAATACGAAATGATACCCGCAGGGCTATTTTGTATCTCAGTTGCTAACAAATGTTGATTGAAATCGAAAAAAATGGCGGCTCTGTCAGTTTTGACAATTCTAAGAAGATGACTGGAACTGACAAAAGTTATATAGAGCCGACATTTTTTTCGATTTCAATCAACATTTGTTAGCAACTGAGATACATAATAGCCCTACAGATGTGACTGTAACTGGAAGAAAACAATTAAAGAAACATACGTGCATCATTGCCATAAACAATATTCATGTAAAAGAACTTTCTATAGCATGAACACATTAATAACTCACGGAAAACTCTATACTGCATTTTACGAAGAAAAGACTCCAACGCGCGCGCTGTGCAACGAAACACTCGTGCTCGTGTATTCGCAGTTTTTTTACATTATTATGACTTTAACATAGGCCACTGTCTATTAAGCTGTACGTAGCATTTGACAATTGTTTTTTTTAAATAACTAGCTATGTAAACTAACAACAAGTTTAGTATGAACCACCTGTAGACTACGTGCCTTCGCTCACCACCAAATAAACTATAAAATTTTTAAATCCCAGAGACAAGTACTTATTTGTTAGTCTGAATGTCATGTATAAATCCATTTATATGGATCGGTCGGTCGGGCTGCCAAACAGGCGGGCCATGCTGCAACTGTATGATGGCATATCACTTTCTAGAGTTTCCAGTATCTAGCTGGCTAGTTTCCACCCTCAAGTATGAACATCAGTTGTTAATCACTTGACAAGCCCCAGCACCTAAACATTTTTAAGATTTTCAAAGCAATTAATTGTTGTTACCTACTAGTCCTTTGTCATTTATTTTAGTGTCTATATTTCTATGTTTAGTATGAATAACATACACTGGAAAATGTAAAGAAAGCAATTGGCAATTGAAAATCCAAACTATTATCATAGGGCCTATGATAATAGTCCGGATTTTCAATTGACATAGGCGAAGGTTTTATTCATCAGCTTAGTATTTCCTTCTTGAAAACTACAAGTACAATTTGAAAAATTTAATACCGACTTCCATTCTATTCAGTTATTGGAGCGCATCTCAAAAACCACTGGACCGAATTTGATGAAATTTAAATAGGGAAGCAATTTTCACACAAAAAAATAATTTGAGAATCGGTCCACCCAGTCAAAAGTTATGAGTAACAAACATAAAAAATAAAATAAAAACATACAGTCTAATTGAGTACCTTCTCCTTTTTTTTGGAATTCAGTAGAAAGTTTTGTAAGATACAAGATACTAGCTGCGCCCCGCAGTTTCACCCCTGATGGATGATGATGATGATAATCTTCCTATATCCTTCACCGGGATATAATCTATATGCTTGCCAAACTTCATCGAAATCGGTAAAGTCATTCTTAAATTATGGCGTGACCAAGAGAAATAGGGATTCATTTTCATACACCTAATAATATAGAGATGAACAATATATTGTGGAAAATAACATGTAGTTAGACACCTTCCACAAAAAAAGAAAAATCTCCAGGTGGAGTTAATAAAAATAGCACAATGTAAATTTCCTACAGAAAACACACTGTGACAGTGGTCAAACCGCTACCTACATTAATATATCGGTCAAGACTAGACCAAAACAAATTGGCAGCATTATGGCGACCTTTCTAAACCGAGCTAAGTTGCTGTCATTCACCTCTGGCAAATTTTTAACGGCCTCGGTGAGATAGCGTGCTGGATCAACCGTGCAGCAGTGCATTGCGGGCGCGGTAGCATTAGTAGTATAGCTGTAGTATAGTCGTTGAAATTGGTTTGCTACGTATTTTCGTAAAGAATTCTTTGAAGTACCTAAACATAGTCTCTACATCGTCTCTTTATCTACCGACTTCCTAAAAAAGAAGAGGTACTCAAATCGAATGTATTTTTTTCTTTCTTTTTTATGTTTGTTACCTTTCAACTGGGTGAACGGATTCTAAAAATTATTTTTTTGTTTGAAAGCTGGTGCTTCTCGTGTGGTCCTATTTAAATTTCATCGAATTCGGTCCAGTAGTTTTTGAGATACACTCAACCAATAACTGAATAGAATGGAAGTCGGTATTAAATGTTTCAAATTGTACTTGTACCAGACTAAATTGACATTACCTGATCGTCTGAAACTCAAATGCTTTAAAAGGAACATTATGTACATATATCTATTACAGATTCACTAACAGATATTGTGTAAAACAGTTAACAAAGTAAAGTTTGAAATCGATCATAACCATATCATTGAACTTCAATCAAACTACCATTCTACATTATATGCGATAAAATTTTATTCGTTCCAAAAAGCAAGTCAAGGTCTAATAATAAAAATAACAGAATGAGTGCTTGGAGTGTACAAAACAACCACTCACTGCACCGAGAGCCGAGTGGCAGCGACTCTAATGATCGCCGATGCAATTACTCGCCTCGCTCTGTGGAGAGGTATGTAGGTCGAAGACGGGCGCGCGCCGCTAGGTTATGAATCAAGGACGAACATCAAGTCACGCCCAAACCTTGTTAGTGGTATTTAAGTGTTTTTGATAGTCAAATTTTGCCAACATTAGTAACTGGGATAAGCGTTCGACTCGTAATCAGTTGCTTCTGTTAGAAATAATAATATATTAAATTAATAAACATAAATAGTATATATAGCCTATATACAGAATTTAGAAGCACATTGTTGACTTCCTTTCTGATTTTAACATAGACGCTATTCATGACTAGTGACTAGTAAATCATTCCGGAAAAGTAGCATACGTTATTTATTGTAGAAGTATTAAATTGAGTAATAAATGTATTTATAATGTACAAGCTATTTAAAAGTATAAACTATATTTTAGATATGTATGCCTACAATAATATTTTCAATATACATATTATAAAAGTAACAAAACGATTCTTGGTGTAAAACTAACGACAGGTTGAGAGGGCGGTACATTTGCCCCGCCATTTTTGGGTTGTAATCAATCTAGCAAAAATAATTGTGAGATGTATTAAAATTATAAGACGAACATAATTAGTCTATTTCATTTTATTGTCATCCTGACTCTAACACTTCGCTCGTGTATGTAGGTCTAGACGCGTCTTAGGGCTTGCATCCTGCTAAGTTGAAGTCGTTAAGTTGAACATGAAGTCACGCCCAAATCCTTATAAGTGCAATATAAGCGTGGTTGATAGTACACGTTTAAAATATGTTGTTGAAAATAACCAAGGGTTCTGCTCTCTTAGATCATATATATACGAAGACGAGCCTATACCTCGACCGCTAGTGTTTGAAATTAACGACGAATGTATACAGAATTGTTTTAGTTATATGTTTAAGAAAGTATACAAATTATTTTTAAGAGAAGATTATGAGCAAATCTACTAACATATCTAAGTTCTGAGCTTTCTTTTGACCGCCCGAACACCCCTGACATAGCCTAACGGATGTGGACCAAAGACAGCAAATAGGCTTCAATGCACGAAGCGTCAAAAGGACATAAGAGTAACCATTGCTCAACCTAGTCGATGATTAAAGAACCATTACAATCAGGCTCTACTTCGATAGCTGAAATTACATTCAAGCATAATGCCTTCAGCAGAAAGTTCTATCCATGCAAGTATATAAATTGAATAAAGAAATTACATTTCGTTCATACGATTCCGAAGATAAATGGCATGTTAATTTTACAAGTCAATAAAGAACACTGTTCGGTGCAAATATTATAGCGCCATGAATGTACCACAAAGAAAGCGAAAGTAACACACACACACAGAGAGAGAACAAAACACAAAACTTACATTTGCATAAAAAGCATAATAAAATAAACACAGAGAATAGATGAAAGCGGTGACTTCATATTACGCCAAAATATCTTACAGTCTCGGCGCATAGCGGTCATTAGTATGATGAATACGTAAAAAAACTTGGCAAGATATGCTAAAATGCAACTGGAGTTGTGTGATGGGTATAATTACGTAATAAGTGCCGAAATAATTACCAATTATTTCACGTACTATGTTTGTGATGTTCCAAGGATAAATGTTAACAAATCGCAATTTTTTTTTTAAATGGTTCATCAAAGTGACTCCTGAAATCAAGAAACGATGACCATTAGTGCTGCCGTAAGCTAGGCTGCACTAATCGCCACCCCTATGATGACCTGAGAGATGCTTTATTACTATTATATTATGCTCTATTATTTTTTATACCACTTCCATTAATCCTTCCTATACCGTGATAATTAAAACAAAAGATTTATGAATGAAACTCACGTATATTTACGTCTCTGGGATACAAAGGGTAAAAATTGAATATGTGTACGGTTAGTTACCTCAATGTTAGCCAACTGCAAGGCATAAACATAATAAACTAGATAATTCGTAAATTGAAAGAGCGCATCTTTACGTAAATAATGCACGCGAGATGGTTCAAATCACAATGTAACATTTCTAGGGGTACTTTTAATATCTTAAATATAATATTGCTTCTCGCATTAAAAAAAAATAACACTAACTACGCTCTTAAAAGCTCTAAAACTACTCACTTAAATAAACTCCCTATGCTATAAATATGAATATGAATGAATAGCTGAAATACGAGTATGTTTCTCATAAACTTTGCTGGAAGAAAGATTGAGGCATACAGGTATTTAACCGACTTCAAAAAAAGATGATATTATAGTTATGCTCGATTGTATGTGTTTTTTATTGTGTAAGTTCACCGATTTCTCCGCCATTTGTGGAACGATTCTCATAATTCTTTTTTTTTCTGGTTATTCCGAGGTTACCCATTTAAATTTGATCAAATTCGGTCAAGCAGTTTTTTTGTTATACTCCAATAACTGAAATGTGTTATGCCTATCTTGATGATTTGATCATCATTGATGGTGAAAGACAATCGATCCCGTGAGTAGTAAGGGTCACTATAAGTAAATGGGGAAAACAAAAAACCTTTTGGTAAAAAAAACTATTTTAAGTTCTCTTGGTGAACGTTTCACGAATCGGAAATAATATAATACATAGGTAGGTGAATGATATACCTACATGAATATAGTCAAAGTTCATTTATTGTGAAGGTACAAAGATTAAAAAACCATATGACATTGACCTTGGTTAAGTCCCTATACAGAATGCGGATGATGCCGACCATCAATTACCTAGGTACTATAATTTCTTCGAGGAAAGTGTCTGCATAAAATGAGAAAATAAACACATGCGACTTATGTGCGATGTATGGAGATATATCCGCACATAAGTCGTAACGAAACATGATTAAAGGATATATTTTGCGGCGGTAAAAATAATTGCATCCACATTATTTTAATAATTTAATAAATTATTTGCAGGACTTGACGTCTAAATTATATATGCGTCTTAAATCGTCATATTGGACAGAGAAAAGAATAGCATGAGTTGTAAGTAAGGAAAAAGTGTATTTTACAGTGTTTCCTTGTAAATTAAAATGAGCCAAATAATAATTCATCCTTTTCTGTATGTAGTACCTACATACATTCTAGAACTTTTTACCTTATGGTAACAGAACGGTCACGGATAAGCTGTTGATCATTATAACTCGATTATTGACACATTTTTATTTATACTATTTATACTAGCTGCGCCCCGCCATTTCACTCGCTTGGTGATGGTGATGATGATGATAATGAAAATTATATAATGTCTATCTTATGTTCTTCCTCGGGATATAATCTACATCCTTGCTACATTTCATCAAAATCGGTTCAGTGGGCCGAGCACGAAAATATACTTAAGTGTAACGTTATCGTATTGTTTAAGTATTCAGGACAAACTATGAGTTATCTGTGCCACTATTGTACTAGATAAATGACAGTTTGTACTAAATACGTTAACGATGCGATTGCGTTACACTTAAACAGATTTTCGTGCTAGACCCACAGTAGTTCAAGACATTACTTCCGGCAAATAAACTTAATAAACTTTATAATATTACACAGATTTATTATTTATTATTTGAGAGAGGTTATTGAGAATGATTTATTAGAGAGTGATACTAAACCTGTAACTGTTGGCGACCTCGAATATGAGTATACCTTTTCAGATTTATATAATTTCAAATTATAGTTTTTTAGAATGTAACCGTTAACCTGTTGTCTCGCAAATCGCCATATTTGGCCAATAATACATTAGATTTCGATATCAACCTACTTTTCCAGGAACTGCAACGTGTGTGGTTAACTAAGAAGGTCGAGTCAGTTATAAAACATTTGCAAAGATATAGTAACAGACTTACTGATACATTTAACAATAAACACACTGATGATGGAACAGGTGACGTGGAAGCGTTCCGGGCCCATAACTTATGCGTCTCCAATAGAAACTGGCACTTATTCTACTGAATAATACGGAATTAAGATTACTCACTTAATAATTATTGTAAGATAGATCATACTACAGTTTTGACAACATCCGATGGTCTTTTTCAAGAACCGTTCGGAGTAGGCACCTTAGACAGATTAAAATTGTGTACAATACAACGAACAGTTGGCGCTACTATAATTAGTTTAAGAAGATTTTTACTTAAATAGGTACATATTTTTCTAGCCTTACATTATAAATCAGAGTCGAAATCTAAATAAGTAAATAAAAATGAACCCCTACCTTTCCTGGTCACGCTATAACTTGAGAACGGCTTTACCGATTTCGCAAAAAAATTTTTGTTGTGTTAATTAATTACTGTCAGGAGAGCGTTCTTATGAAAACAATCAAGAAAAGGTTACGGCGAGGACGAAGGCCGAGCCTACTAAGCGAACGAAGTCGCGGGCAGTCGCTAGTTATGAATATATATAAGAAATCTTGGTGAAAATCCGTAATCAAGTGTGTAGTTTTGATTCTATTCTATATACATATACATTACTAATATCAGTTATATAATACCTGAAATCTTGCTATAACTTCATAGAAATACATAATTTGGAGACCGTGGGGCATTTAGAACTATACATTAACCACCCAATACACCATTTTATAGATAGGGGGTTATGGCGAGGCCGAAGGCTGAGCCTACTAAGCGAACGAATTCGCGGGCAGTTGCTAGTCTACATAAAAATGAACCCCTATTACTCCTCGTCACGCTATAACTTGAGAACGGATGGAACGATCTCGCTAATTCTTTATTTGTTGTGTTAATTATCGTCAGGCAAAGGTTCTTATGAAAGAAAAATCAAGAAAAGAAGGAAGATTATGGCGAGGCCAAGGGCCGAGCCGGCTACGCGAACATAGTCGCAGGCAGTCGCTATTATGAATTAATTTAGAAATTTATGAACCATTAATTTTAACCATTATATTACCCATTAAAGTAGAACCTTCCCTGTCATTTGGTGTCTTTGTCTGACTTATTTATTTGACTGTGCGTTGACTCTCAACTACTTTAATAAAAATATAACTGGATGCAACTATAAATTAACTTGAGGAATGGCACATGTACAATCGTACATTAGGGAAAAAAATATATCAAATTTTAGTTAACATATATATAAATATAGTATAAAAATATAGAAGATGTATGAATGAGATAGTAAAGTAGATTATGGGATCATTTGCAACAAAAACATACAACATCGATGTGTGTAATACACACATAAAATAAATGTCAATCCAACAAATTAGTTACACCTACATAGAATTTGTTTTACCAAACAGCAAATCCTTCACAGTATAGTTATGAATTGGCCGATATCACTATGTTTTAAATTGTTTTTCAGAACAAAGATTGAATACATTGTAGTTACGAGTACATACGACGTTAATTATAATCTGTGTCACACCTATTCTCATGCCTCTGCGTACTCTTAGTTCGTAATATACGAGTAGTTGACTACGATTAGTCCGCTCGACCCTGAGCCTATCTGATGAACACTAAATCGCATTTAATTCCCCATCTAAGGTGGTCAGGGAACTATGATTACACACTTTCGATAGCAATTGCATGATGCTTAGCGGATTATTATCAAGGTACACAAGGACGGCTTAGATGGTCTTTTACTTTTGACTAGCGAAGCGACTGCCCGCGACTTCGTTCGCGTAGTAGGATCGGCATACGGCCTCGCCATAAAATCCTATCTTTTCATGGTTTTTTTTCATAAGAACCTTCTGACAGTAATAATTAACACACCAAAAAAGGATTAGCGAGGTTGTTCCATCCGTTCTCATGCAAGTTATAGCGTGACCAGGAAAAATAGGGGTTCATTTGTAATAAATCTGTATAGAATATATATCGGATATATATATAGGGTGTTTGGTAGAGGGACCGACAAATCAAATGAGCGTGTTCGGGGAACCACTTGGAGAATACAAGTTGGCCAAAAAAAATCCCCGACCCCCCAATATGTTTAACTTTTTTTTTGTGATTTTTCCCTTTTTCTCCGAAATTGTACGTACCTATTTACCACCATAACATTTGTAAAATTTGTAAAAACTAAAAACATCCGGTCTAAAACATACTTTACAAATGTTATGGTGGTAAATAGGTACAATATTGGAGAAAAGGAGAAAATTCACAAAAAAAAAGTTAAAAAAAATTGGGGTGTCAGGGATTTTTTTTTGGCCAACTTGTATTCTCCAAGTGGGCCGAACACGCTCATTTGATTTGTCGGTCCCTCTACCAAACACCCTGTATTTATATACGATATATATTCTATACAGATTTATTATATCATTGGCTGTAAATAAATAATATACAGGAATGTAGAGATTGTGCGTTTTATTATTTTGGAGACAATTAAAGAAATAAATACATTAGTCTTACGAGTATTAGTAAAGCCAAATAAGTTATATGAGAGCTTAAAATTGTGATTATGTTGACTATCGGCCCAGGTTTCTTTTCTTTTGTTATTTACGAAACACGTTTTCTAGGCAGCGGTCAAGACAGTAAAAGATCTTAAGGAAATGGCCCTATAATACATACAATCACTTCTTTACAAGCCTGCAGGTGTAGATAGAAGTCTAATTTACTCAGCAATGTTATTGACGTAATCATAGAAGATGAGAAAAACTATCTCGTGTAAGGCCGGCTTATTTTCACTCTATCTTTTATAATAAGTATCCCTAAAGTAAAATCGCTTCAAGTCTATTTATATGAGATCCGCGTGGAATGATATGGAATCTGAGAGTATAGGTACACTTGGTTATGTACTTGCAGTAGTAAGTATGGAATAGGCGAATATTTAAGCTGGTAACGTTACAACACCAAACGAAATTAAACAAGATGCTTTAAACCCGTTCTAAAACATGAAAGGATTTGAATTTGGCATTGACAGCGCGATTTCACGGATACATAAAGCAATTTACTGTTTTTACTCACAGATGCACTTAGCGAATGCATATACCCGACATGAGTAAAGCGTATAAAGTTACTTTGCTCGACTTCTTCATTTATATAATTGTATGAAAATACCAGGTTGCCCTGTTCTCTAGGTTACAATTATAGAGCGTTACAAAATATGCTGCTGTCACGCTCTCAAAATCGCGAAAATATCACTATTATTGCAAATTGGTATAATGAGGTGGCATTTCATGAAATCTGTGATTTCAGGTTCATCATTTCAATCAATTTAACTACAGTATTTGAGTAAGTACAATATATATATATATATATATATATATATATATATCTGTTATAAAACCAAAACTATTTCGTTTTTAAGCCGTTAAGTCTGTGCTAATGGTTTTAATGGGGGGAGGCATATGTTCAGCAGTTGACGTCCTTCGGCTGAGATGATGAAGATTAAGTCTGTTTTATAATCTGTTTGTTAAGCCTTTATACCGATAATAGCAACTAGCTCTCAAGGACGACTGCCGGAACACACTGTTAGGTGTTTAGCGACAGTTTTGCTTAAGGTAGCTGACCAGGCGGACACCAGAACTACCACAATGCTGTAGATTTCATCACAATGTTACCTTCACCGACAGTTCAAGCTCGAAGTAGGGATCGATCCCGTGACCGTCTCATTGACGGCCAGCCTTGGCTATTGTCGCTACGAAACCTGCCCTACTTATATATATATACAACCTGTTCATAAAAATTAAAATGTAGAAATATCGATGTTATAATATAATACGAGGATTAAGTACCAGGAGGATCAAAAAAAATATAGAGAAATACAGCGCTCACTTTAGTTGCCTTAAACTGCTAGTTTCACAGAACCAGCCGGAATTACTAAATACGATCAAATACTGACTCATTTAGTTTTGCGCACTGAGCACGATAAATTTAGCAAACTTTTATTTGGAAATAACAATTAGTCATGAAACTGAGCTCGGGATTATGAAGTCTGAGTAAATCGTTAACGCAAATCTTAAGCAACTTGTGACTGCGTCAACTGAAAGGATGAACTACGAGCTCAGACGCTATGAAAAGCTTAGAGCTTTATACAAGCATTATGTAAGAAAACACAAAGGGGAAGTTAATCCTTCTTTTAATTCGTATACAATCAACATCTTCAAACCACGATTCGTACAACTTGTAAACATGCCGATAACGATGTTGCATCTTTGTCTATATTTCACATCATGCAAGTCCTTCTAAGGCTTTTAAATTGCTCAATGCATAATAATCTTACACAACATCTACTTAAGACATACGAAACCGTGGTCCCTTATCAAATAACAACTCCACGTCGTCGGCAATTAATATAACTTACAGACAACGATGATGAGTTCATTGTTTGCAAGTGCCAACCGAAACGGTGTTGCTCAACGCTAGGTTCGGTCATGCAGCGGATCGACTGCAAGGACAACTCTTAATTGGCCAGCCTTTGAACTTACTATTAACTAATGTATTAGACTATATATTATATTTTGTACTAATGTATTTGACAACGCGGCTGTTGGATTGACAAGACAATCGACACTAAGACGTTAATCAAGATGAGTTAAGTTTGCCCGTAGTCACCAAAGTGTACCTACATTCATTTCGTTTTGCCTGTATAGAGAATACACTACTTCAAAAGGATTAGCCGAGATGTGCAAATAAACCTTTCAATAGTTATGTTTTGGTACACGTAAATAAATATAAGTTAAGTTTGCCCGTAGTCCACCAAAGAAAATATTAACAACGTCACGCCTGTACAGAGGATATACGTTACGGTTCAATCAATCACATATTAGATTGCTCTAAGACGTTAATCAGGACGTTATTCAGGTCAATCACATATTAGATTGCACTAAAACGCTAATCAGGATGAGTTAAGTTTGCCCGTAGTCGCCAAAGTAAAACATTAATAACGTCACGCCTGTACAGAGGATATACGTTACGGTTCAATCAATCACATATTAGATTGCTCTAAGACGTTAATCAGGACGTTATTCAGGTCAATCACATATTAGATTGCACTAAAACGCTAATCAGGATGAGTTAAGTTTGCCCGTAGTCACCAAAGTAAAACATTAATAACGTCACGCCTGTACAGAGGATATACGTTACGGTTCAATCAATCACATATTAGATTGCTCTAAGACGTTAATCAGGACGTTATTCAGGTCAATCACATATTAGATTGCACTAAAACGCTAATCAGGATGAGTTAAGTTTGCCCGTAGTCGCCAAAGTAAAACATTAATAAGGTCACGCCTGTACAGAGGATATACGTTACGGTTCTATCAATCACATATTAGATTGCTCTAAGAAGTTAATCAGGACGTTATTCAAGTCAATCACATATTAGATTGCTCTAAGACGTTAATCAGGACGTTATTCAGGTCAATCACATATTAGATTGCACTAAAACGCTAATCAGGATGAGTTAAGTTTGCCCGTAGTCGCCAAAGTAAAACATGAATAAGGTCACGCCTGTACAGAGGATATGCGTTACGGTTCAATCAATCACATATTAGATTGCTCTAAGACGTTAATCAGGACGTTATTCAGGTCAATCACATATTAGATTGCACTAAAACGCTAATCAGGATGAGTTAAGTTTGCCCGTAGTCGCCAAAGTAAAACATTAGTGACGTCACGCCTGTACAGAGGATATACGTTACGGTTCAATCAATCACATATTAGATTGCTCTAAGACGTTAATCAGGACGTTATTCAGGTCAATCACATATTAGATCGGACTAAAACGCTAATCAGGATGAGTTAAGTTTGCCCGTAGTCGCCAAAGTAAACATTCACAGCGTCACGCCTGTTCGGAAGATATAAGTTACGTTTTGGTCATTACACAAAATTTAACTCATAGTGAGTTAAATTTACGCGAAGATATGGAATAAATTAGGTTAAATTCCCTTACATCAGTATGTACGTACGTATTTATTACATTTAAGAGATTAAGAAAAGAAAGACAAAGTAAGGTCGTAAATTTACCTATTGTAACCACTTCATTTGAACAAGTAAATGTAATTATAACTTTAAAATAAGAGTAAAATGCGCACAAGCACCTGCTATTGACTGTAGGTTCTGTACGTTTCATTGAATACTATTATTAAGATTACCATCATATATTATTACTAATTGATTCAAGGATATCTAATATTCTGAGTTGCACCAGCTATAAGCTTAACCCAGTATAAATACTTTCAACTTCAAAACAGCGACAACAATGTCACCAATATTTATAAACAAGCCTATCTTCAAGAAGCGCACTGAAGGAAATACTTATTTGGTTGATAAAAAATTTACATTTTATAAATCTATATAATTATATTGAAATATGTCGTAGAAAAGCATTAGTAAATAACGACTTCGGGTTACCCCAAGGTTGTTGTCTTTGCGTGTCACAATCTTTACGCTCACATCTGTATCTCAACTCAGCGAGATTTACGTAACTTACATTAATTTTTTTGTAAAAATGCGAAGATGGCCGTCACTATAAATCATATGTTAACGTATTGACTAAAACGACAGGATTGATTTTTATTTTCACGTGTTACTCGTAATTATGAAATCGTAGATATTATGCTATCATAAACTCGTAGAGCCGTGTATTAGCCGTTGCGAAATTCTCAATTATTCGCTAGCCGATAAAATAATAGACACTTCCATACTTTCAACGCCCTTTTGTATTGTCATCACGTAATTTAGGATTGGAGTAAATGTTGTAAGTCGAAAATAACATATGCTACATCGTGTGCGTTGCCGCAAACTCTTATACAATGATGTCGACTGAACAAATAGTTATGTGTTCCGCATTTCTACTGAGCTTCATTTACGCAGGACGTTACGTGCGGCACGATTCACCCGACCGATTCATCTACCTAAATAACGAACGTAACTTTATATCGATGCAAAAACAATCGGAGGCAAAGTAATGGAGAACGACTTCTGTTCAGTACATTAACTCTTGAACACAAACGTTAGGAAATCTTAAGCATGATGCGCTCTCTAGGACACGAATTAGGTTAAGGCAGTTCGGTTATCGATCTTTTGTAAGACGTAGCAGTGAAAAGGTTCGAAATCTAGCCGCAGTAAGTAGCTAAACGAGTCTCCGGTTAGAAGCATGCAATACTTACTATGCCGAATTGTGATGTTCGCGACAAACGGGGTCAATGTTCGACAAACGGACTAGAATTAAATAAGAAAGGCTATATAGCTCCTTCAACAGGTTACTTGGCCAGTTTTCGCGCTATTAAAAATTCAACGAATCGTCACACAACTTTCACTAACCGTGAGCTAGTGCATGTTTTGGAGAATGTCATCGTAAAAGTTGAGTTAGTTAACTGCTTATTGTTTTTCAATAATCGGATTCATGTAAGAATCGTATATGTTGCAATAACGTTAATGAGGACAGTACTAATGGAAATGTAATTCAGCTCGATAGGAGCAAATGAAATATTAATGCGAATAATAATTGTTGCCTAGAAAGTTTTGTGCGAGTCTGCGAGATTGGACATTGCATGCTCGCACGCTGCGCGAGAAAGCACGACGATGGAGCGCGCCGCGCGCTCGCTGCCGGGGCATAGCGACTAGGGCTGCTGCTACGAGTGACCTTCAAAACTTTCATTCACAATTTGAATCGCTATAGAGATACTACGACGTGGTAGTACCTAACAGTTTATCTTTACGCGAAAATGTGCCAATACAAATCATACTCGGAAGTAGATAAGATAACATTATTATCAATTTTCTATCTAGATTGTTACGAGTTGAGACGACAGCCCTACTCCCTATAAACATTCACGTACTACGAATCCGTAGTAAACGTAAATCGTATTTTCATTCATTGTTGATCATAGTTTAATAACTAACCTATGTACAGGTAAGCTTGTACTGAAACTGGAACTTAAAATTTAATTCTCACTGATTAACGTCCTACTGCTATTCTAAATATTCCTCCTGTTATAATATGAAGGTTAATGAGGTATGCGGACCTATATAAAGTAGGTAAATACCATAATCGATTAGATAATGTACGTAGTAAGTAGCTAAAAGATCTCCAGATAATCTCTGTGGAAGCAAACAAAACTTTGTTTGACGAAAGTAAAAGTTATGAATACTTGGGTGAAAATCACTGGACAAACCCAACAAACCTGTGCCGCGCACGAAGCGACCCACTGCCCGCGTCGACTCGCGAAGATTTCACTTTTAACATTTCCAATCAATGACCCCACTAGTCTCATATTTATTCATTCAAGTTGAAAAAGTGCTCTATACATACATAAATTCATATTATTTCTTTAATTCATTACACGCACCCTAAACCCTTACGTCAAGTACTACGACCTCATTCATAAATCCCTCTTTTTGAATGACTATCAGCTGACATATGAGAGGTTAACCTGTCGCGCTGTTATATAAAAAGGATCTTTTTATGAATGACTATTGGTGACATAATATGATAGGTTAATAGATCCTCAATTACTTGTTACTTAAATAGGTAGCCTACATAATATCTAGTAAATAGATTTTGGTTACCTGACAAGTTTTTCCAAAAATCCGCAGTGGGGTCGGTCCAGGCGGTTTGAGTTTCACAAATACAGTTTGCTTCCGAACTTTATGTCCAAATTGACACAACAACTTATCTTGTACACGAGCACAGAGCCTACTCGAACTTAAACACGCCATAGCTACAACTGCTACGAAACGCTTGAGGACATTAACTACCTAACATACACAGCACACACTCATTCGCCTTTTCCTCCCCACTTTTTATCAGACAGCTGATTGTCAAACGCCATTTTAAAATGTTACCAGTACAAAAACGAAATTTTAAATTTCTACCACTTAGTAAGTTTTGTGATTAGGGTAGACATCGATAATCTGTTGCGATTCGAAAATATCAGCTTGTTTCCTGCGTCAATCGTCATAGAATCGTTTTAGTAATGCATTACTAGAACGTGACTTAGAGATGGTACAGTGACTTAACATACTTACTTTACTTACTTAAGTGACTGTAACTCTACTCTGGCTTCTTGACGAAATATCTCACTTGATACAATTTTATGTATTAGACTAAATATGTAACTTAAAGAATGGCAAATGTACAAATGTACGACACTAACAAAGGAAACCCTTTTAAATCTGTGATTATCTGTGCTGTGGCTGTGGTCTGGTCCAGTCCAGCATAACCATCAGTGTCCACAACTTAGGGTAATTTCCACTAATTTTAGGGGATTTTTCAATGTCTAGGGTATTTTTTGGGGTATACATTTCTTTAGGGTATTTAGTGGGGGAATATTTTTTTTCTGGGACGATACAGTCTTACGATTCGTTAATGAAAAATAAGGTCGAAAATAATGTAAAATATATGTTGCATTAGACACTATTATAATACCTATGTGCACATACTTCGCGGCAAATAATTTGAACAACGACGTGGCGTTAGTGTATATGTAACAGTTATTTTACATTATTTTTGACCTTATTAAGACATGGTTGTCTGGAAGAGATCGCTCTGAGCGATAAGACCGCCCATTGTGACACTATTAGTTTTAAGCATTTAATTTTAATAAGATATTTTTGTGTACAATTGTATCGAAATGACTTATGTATAATAAGATGTTACAATAAAGAGTTAATCTACGAGTATCTTTTACAGGAGATAAATCATTACTCATTTAAGTTACTAAAACGGCGATAATGCTTATGCCGCGAACTGTTGAATGGATGAAACTGATAAAAGGGATCTTCATGACCGTTGTGTGAAATTTTTTGTGGTATTATGTTCTGAACTGCAAGCAAGGATTCCTAAATAATTGCACATTTTAAAATTTGCGTCTATGTTTTACACCTAAAATAGCAACACCACAGATCAAGGATAACCTAACCTATTTTCTGCAACATTTTCAACGGGAGGAAGTTATACAGAAAATGAGTTGAATTATTCATACAATAAAATTGAATGAAACACTTGTTCCAGCGTGGCATTTTGGGCAGAAGTTAACGAAGATCTAGATGCCGGAGGAATATAAGCGATTCGGTGCCATTAAAAATTTGGGTAGGCGTCTTAACCATGCCTATGTCGAATAGTACGGTAGAGAGAGGGCTCTCTATATATTCTATATTTAAGAAACCGTTTGGTTTTAGATATGATGCAAAATATTATGATATGGGATAGTCTAAAGCTCAAGTCTAAATCTTGTTTTAAATTTGAGCCATCCGAAATGTATGATGAAAAAAATCACACATATATAATGATAAAAGAAAGTAGCGTAGAAGTGGGCGACTTCTTAACTTTGCAAGAATTTAATAGTTTAAGAATAAAATAATAAAATTGACAACGTTTTGACTGATTTAGTTTGTTCTAATTATTAGGGGAGACGTTTTCGAAAATTGTTGATTTTTGGGTATTTTCCGCTGAGCCTGGGGGAAATTTAACTTTGAGGGTTGGCAGCACTGATAATTGATAAACCTAACCTAAAAAGTGCAAGTACTGTACTACCAATGCTAGTGGAAAGTTGATAGAAGTCTTATTTTAATAAAAATCGAGCTAAAACGAGAATAATTATATATTCCTATTTCACTATTTATTAAAATGATTCCTCGCCTATCAAGTGTTATACAAATAATTAAACAACTAGAAAGAAATGTTTTTCATATGATTGGCTATCCACCTAGAGGTATAGTTGATATTTACTTCACAATGAACCCTGGTTTACCCGTTTACTAACCAATGCCCGCGACCTCGTTCGTGTGAAAAATATAATCGCAAGCGCACGGGAAGAACCCATTGAATTGGGGTCAAAAGTAAATAATAAGTGTTAATACCGGGTGTATATGCTATCTCCAAATTTCATCTAAATTTGTTGAGCTTTCCCAGCATCGAAAGTAACAAAACATACATACACATAAAACTTCCACTTAAGTAAATTTTATTAGTGTTACTATAATACTACGCCTCACTCACAGAGGATGTAATTTTAGCCTAAAGTGTGAATCAGTTTAAGAACTAACTTAATAAAGATCTAAATGCAAGTAGCATGATACAGGCGATTAACAGTTGCTATATTTGTCCAATTATTTTAACATAGATACTTGCCACTCTTCATACTTGTTCAGTTAAAGTAGGTTGTTGGTGTTTACTTTACAATTTCAGGTAGTCCACCAATCTTTTGTATGTTCATGGTTTTTACCTACTGTCAGAATGTTCTCGGTATTAATTTCATAATAGCATGTATCGAGCACCTGACACAAGCAAGATTTTAAGAAAAATACTTAATTAGTATTGATTTTTGTATTGTTCTCGATGTGTTATTTTTTCATAACAAAGGCAAATTATATGTTAAAACATCATATAACTATATAACCATGTTTCCAAATTTACAGAACTAGCTCTGGCATATGTCCATGAGAAGAAGGCATCTGTGCCAGCCAAGAAATTTTCAATAAAGGACATCATTGGAGATGGGATACTATTGGCAGTTCCTAAATTCAGAAGGACTATAGAAAGACGATGGAAGAGAAAATATGGCAGTCCTGAATATGTCTGGAAGATGCTAGTGCCAAAGGCTAACATCCTGGTGTGTCATGAGTGTGGTCATCATCATGAAAAAGGAAGACTTTGTGGTAAAAAATATTTCTGGTTTAGGGGTTTATTGTTTACGCTTATATGAGTAAACCAAATAATGTGTGTTTGTCATAAGTTTTAGAGGTATGGGTAAAGGTAACACCATAAGTAATAAGATCAAAATCTGTGGTGAAGCCTGTATCATTGTTTTCTGCTACCCTTGAGAACCTTGAGAGCAGTTCTAAGTCTAGGGTTCTACCATATTCATATCATCATCACTGACTGATCAATTGAGATAGTGTTCAATGTCAACTGTTATTTATAGTGGCTTTTTGCAGTGGCCAGAATTTCACCAGTTTCATGTCTGATGACCTAAAATTTTCGTAAATCACCAGTGTACTTGTGTAATGTATGCTAATATTAAATTTCAGAGAATTGCTACAAGCGAGTTGAAAAGGAAACTAAAGAAATTCAAGCTAAAATCTTAGAGAACTTGGGAACCAAGCCCATTGATAAAGATGTTGTAGTTTTGTATGAAGGAGAAAATCTTCCTGAAAAAGTAAGTTTCATAAGATAGTGCTAAGATGAAAACTATAACAAATTGCCAGATTTTGGCTACAAGCAGAATGCAAATACAAGTTTTAAATGCACTGTAGCATTTCAATTTTGCAAATGTAAAATTTCCTGCAATTATACATTGCAATTTCAGAGAGAAAAATTCACATCCTCAGACGGGACTCGTACCCGCGTCTGCCGACAATCCGTACAGACGCCATGACCACTAGGCCACCGAGGCACGAGGTCCAAGCATCGAATCTGTACTCTATTTGATTTGAACCTTCATATGGTTACGGAGCGACATCTATTGAACAGCTTGACAGTATTATTCGATACAATGTTTGGTATCGCTAAGCAGGCAGTAGTGCTTTAAAAATCGCATTATGAAATGTTGCAACATCAATATGAAGAATAAGTATTTGAAAAAATCTTCTTTTGGTTGGATAACGCTGTCAAGTTGTTTAATAGATGTTGCTTCTTTCCCATACGTCGGTTAAAATCAAATCATCATCATTATCAGCTGCAAGTTGTCTACTGCTGAACATAGACCTCCCCCTTGGAATGGCTACTTGCTTCCTGCATCCAGCTATTCCCCGCGGTTTTAACGTAGTCGTCGGTCCACCTAGCAGGGAGCCAGCCTACATTTCGTCTTCCGGTGTGTGGTCTCCGCTCAAGAATCTGTCTTCCCCATCAGTAATCAGTTCTGCGAGCAATGTGACCTGCCCATTGCCAATTCAACTTGCTAATTTTGAGAGCTATGTCGGTGAACTTATTTATCCTACGGATCTCCTTATTTCGGATCTTATCACGCAGGAAAACCTCAAGCATAGCCCTCTCCATTGCTGGTTGAGCGACTTAAAGTTTGTTATTGAGGTCAACAGTAAGGGACCATGTATACAGTGCCATAAGTCATCACTGGCAACACTGGTTGAAAACCTTGGTTTAAAATCAAATAGAGAGTTAAAATTCGATGCTCGGACTTCGTGCCTTAGTGGTCATGGCAAGGAATCGAATCCCATCTGAGAATTTGAATTATCTGTAAAATTGCAATATTTAGTATCGCTGCAGGCGTTAGTGCTTTATAAATCATATTATAAACAAAACCTTAATTATGTTCTATTAACGTAAATAATAGAACATAAGTTTTTATTCCGACGTGGACCAACGGTGCACGCAGTTCTAAACATAGACTATAAATATGTACAGACTAGCTGTGTTCCTCGGTTTCACATGCGTACGCATATTCAAAAATGGACCGTGAGCCGAGCCGAAAAATCTGCTTAAGTGTAATGTTATCGTATTGTTTACGTATTCAGTACAAACTATGAGTTATCTGTGCCACTATTGTACTAGATAAATGACAGTTTGTACCAAATACGTTAACCATTGGATTATGTTAGATTTTCGTGCTCGGCCCATTGATTGTGTGTGATAAATAGTGAGGAATCGATCATCACTTTAAACTTTAAGCGAACCACGTCTGTAACATAAGGAAGTATAATATTATATTAGTCTATTGTTCACGCGATATAACATCTTCGTGTACAGTATAATTATAATGCGTTCACTGCCTGTCCTCGTCGAGTTTCGTTCGCGCGCTGCCCAGTGCTGGAATTATTTAAATGTTTCATTACCTATCTCTTAAAAATACTTCCAAATAACATGCTGTATAGACTTCATTGTATCTTCATAAAAATGTATTGGCTAAGTAATTATTGTTCGTAAGGGTTAATGTCATGCTTAATAATAACACTCTTAAGTCACTTATTTTCTTTGACACATAATACTCGTACTAATTTGTCGCTTGTGTATAAGAGATAAGAATATGGAGTCGCGGATTTTTTTTGTAGAGAATTGTATTTAGTATCACGAACCATTAAGCCAACACACGCATACAAATCAGTTCTGGGAGTGATTCTTCTTTAGACTTGCTTATAAAAATAATATCTACGTTGACAGAGAGAGGAAGCAGGTAGGTAAAGTATTCCTCATATATTTGGCTATCAAATACAAAAATACTTTCAAATCGGACTGGTAGTTCCAGAGATTAGGCGTGGAAACAAACAAAATAAAATCCGCTTTAGTACAATACGTCCGCATGTCCCTAGATATAATAAAACTGTAGAGGTCGAATTGCTGTACAATGAAAAAATGTCAAGAAACCGAGTCAAAGCGGTGTAAGAAATGGAATCGAACTAATTTATTTCTTTTTAGATGTTTTTGTTTTTCTGTTTGTCTGTCTGTACGGGCTAATCCCGGACCGATTTAAATGAATTTGTATGGTGGTAGCTTATATCCCTGGTCAACATTTAGAATACTTCGATCCCGGTAAATTAAAGAGTTCCCGTGGGATAGTTCAAAAACGATGTAATTGACCGTATCCCGCGAGGCCACTCGAGCGAAGCCGCTGGCGGGTCAGCTAGTTTCGTAATATACAGAACATATTATCCCGTATCGTATACGACTGTCTTAGCCTTACTCATCCATCAGTATCCAGTAATAGTAGCCACAAAAGTAGAAGTCTAAAAACTCCACCTTGCCCCTGACGTTACCATGAAGTCGGAACGAAATAACTTTTCGGACAAACTTTTGAAATAACATATACTTTATCTGTAAGTACTACTACTAACGTTGCTACTAACATTTCACCTCAAATCATGAACACTTAACTGTTTGAGGCTGTACCTTTTGTCACAAACACCAAGAGTGGTGTACTTATTACATTTCTCTGGCGATCATTTTGCTATGTATGGGTTTACAAAGTTATAGTATGGGAGTATAATTTAGCAAACAAGTTATCTATGTTTATATGTATTAAATAATTAGAAAAATGCAAATTCATTTATTATCCACGTTTTTAACTCTTCCTATACCGTGATAATTAAAACAAAAGATTTATGAATGAAACGAACGTACATTTGCGTCAATGGTACTCAAAAGATTAATCTAGACACTTATTGATATTTCCAAAATTCATCCATCAGCTCCTAGTCTAAAATGTATTGAATCATTCTTAACAATTATATGAAACAACGACTATAATTATAATTCGGGGATTTGGTTTATGAATCAATATCACAACTATTCTATGCGCAAACAGTTCTAAGTTCTTAAAACTAGCTTCTAAAGGGAGAAATGACATAATCTAATAAATATCCTATAACTAACTTAGACTAACTCACAGCTATTGTTGCGGCGCCCCACGCCTCCGCGCTCCCGGCGAAACCGTGTGCTAACCGCTGTTTGACGGGCGGTAGTTGCGCTGAGCGAGATCGAGAGTGCGAGGGAGAGAGATGATCGCTCCGTCTCTGTCTCGCCCTATGCGCGCGCTGGTGCACCCGTCTCGTGGTGTGCGTGTTATAGTGTCGAAGAGTGATGCCTGGACCTGCGGGGTCCGAGGATGCCGAGGGGTGAAATAATAAGGCTGCCTTCTCTTCGAATTGAAGGGGCCCAGACCGTCCAAAGAAACAACGAATTTCCCCGGCTTTTCCTATAATGCTTCCTATTATTCCTAGCCTTCTAGCTTCCAAGTATTCCTGGCTTGCTAGCTTCCTAGTATTCCTTTCTTGAGTCTTGAGTTGAGAGAGCTTCCTATTTCTTCCTATTTGCGAGTAGGTATCCGATTTTCACTGCATAAATCGCCTCTCGTGTATCTTCAGCCTCTGGGCTGGTTGAGGCCTCGAGCTCTTGCTCCTTGCCTCTGCTGAACCTCGGGGGCAACTACCCCCCGGTATCTCTTACCGTGCGCAGGTTGCATTAAGAAAACAACTCTGCACAGGGGCTGTGATGCACAACTCTCAATGTGCTTTCTTTGTTATTTTGCTGTTTAGGTTTGCGTGCTGTCCCGTTCCTCCCCGGAGGTCTCGTTATCTCCTGCTGTCAGTAGCTCACGGGGGAGCGGGCACCATGTTCGTCTACTTTCTGGTGGTCGTGCGTGTAACGGTGCTAATGCGTGAAGGTGAGTGTGGGGGCCGTTGTCCGCTGCGTCAAACATCTTTCTTGACATGCGGACCACAAACGCCTCCACGGATTCCATTTTGATGTCTCTTGATATGGTCTTATTGCTTACATATCGCCCTGCGCCGGTGATAATGCGTAAGGCTATGTTCTGCTGGATTTCTATCTTCTTTTTGTTTGTGGCTGAGCACAGATGATACCAAGCTGGGGTCGCGTAAGTAAGTCTCGATCTTATGTACGTCTTGTAGACTCCCAGCTTGGTTCTTAGCTGGAGATTGGAGGCAAGTACTGGCCTCAACATTGCTCTAGCGCTTCTGGTTTTACGGATGGTGTATTCAACTTGAGCCGTCATGGTAAGCCTCTTGTCTATATCCACTCCAAGGTATCGGGCTGTGGATTTCCATTTTATTTCCTGTCCTTGGAGCTTCAATTGTGGAATGGGTCGCGCCTTCTTGCTTACAAGTAGCGCGGCAGTCTTTCCAATATTGACCGCCATGCGCCACCTATCCAGCCATTCGGGGAGTAGTTCTAGCATTCTCTGCATACGCAGGGCAGCTATCTTCGGTGATGTAGATGTAGAGAGATACGCGCTGTCATCCGCATATAATGCCAATTCGACATCCCGCTCTCCTTCTCTAAGATGGTCAGCCAGGGTCGGTATGTCGTTGGCGTACAGCGCGTATAGTCCTGGGGATAGGCAGCTGCCCTGTGGAACACCAGCTTTAATCCTCCTGTGTTGCGATTCCATGTTTTCTACTGTGACGTGAAACCTTCTGTTTGACAGAAATGCCGCTGTGATATGTATGTATTGTTTCGGCATTTCTGTCTTCATTAGCTTGAAGAGAAGGCCCTCGTGCCACACTCTGTCGAAGGCCTTCTCTACGTCAAGGAACACGGCCACTGTGCTCCGACCTTGGTTCATTTCGTGAGCCATGTAGTGTAATACCCGAGTCAGTTGGAGTGTCGTTGAATGTTGACTTCTAAATCCATACTGCTCGGGTCTTGGGGTCATGTATCGTCTCATTCTCCTCAGCAACAGTCTTTCAAATAACTTCGCAATGTGAGAGAGTAGTGAGATGGGGCGATAGGAGGAGGCTTGCCTTCTATCCTTCCCTGCTTTCGGTATCATCACCACCTTGGCGTCTTTCCAGGCATCCGGGAAGTGCCCAGTCCTCAAGATGCCATTAAATAGCCTTGTGATGGCCGTCACTCCTCTTCTTGGCAGTTGATGTATGGCGATGATTGGAAGACCATCTTTTCCCGCCGCCTTCTTTCTGGGGAGTCTTTTGATTGCTATTGCGACTTCAGCTGGGGACATGAATTCGTCCCCATCTAGCTGTTGGGTCGGTTCTGCCAGGAATTGCTTTTCGCCTAACGTTTACTTTGGATTGTCTGGTTTTTACCCCATAACTTTATTATTCCTCATCAGATTACTAAGTTTCTTACATAGTTAGATTCGGCGTGATGCGCCCTATCTTACAACATACAATTTACGCTATATCCTGCCTAAATTGTCGAGATATAAGCCATTCTCTCTTTAAAACCTATTTTTCGGGTAATAAAACGATGGAAAATATTTTCCCCTGCCTATGTGATCGAGTCTATATGAAATGTTTTTATTTTATAATATTTCCTACCTAATTACCTATCTTTTGGCTATTTTTCCCTATATCTAAGTCTCATATATTTCCCGTAAAAAATTAACACACATAAAAATTCTCAACAATCTTAAAAACGTCATACTTTCGTTACTAAGAGACCTAGATTAACATAGTTTGGAGTTCTAAACTCCTCGTAACCTATACTATCGAATTGCACTTAAGATATTTCAAAATAGGATAATTAAATTTCAACTTAACATTTCCAAGGGGCGAGCGAGGGCCATTTCGCTATTTCACTCGCTCGTAATGCTTTGTCTCGCTCGCGCCTTGTTTACAAGTTCTAAGTGTTGATTTCAGTAGAGGCGTCGCTGACAGCTATTATTAGCAAAAGTAATGTATTACCTATAACCTTCATGAATAAACCTATGCAACGATACTAGGTGCAGCGCAAAATAGTTCTAGCGAAGCATCTCTACTTTAACTGGCCAAATTGATTCTTTAATCTGTCTACATCTTTTTAGGACGTATATTGGCCTCCTCTACAGCTCAAAATTTTTCAACCAATCATGACGAAACTTGGTACTTATGCCTGTTCTACTATTTAATAAACATTTTTGTCGTCGTCGATTTTTTAAGGGGGGTACTATCCTTCCTCCTATATTCCGAAAATGGAGGGAAATTTGCTGCGGCACTATGTTCCTATCGATTTTGATACAAGTAAAATTTGAAAAATTTAATACCGACTTCCACTCTATTCAGTTATTGGAGTGTATCTTAAAAACTACTAGAGCAAATTAGATGAAATTTAAATGGGAACACGGGAAGCACCAGCTTTCAAACAAAACATTTTTGAGAATCGGTTCACCCAGTCGAAAGTTATGAGGTAACAAATATAAAAATAAATAGAGTCGAATTGAGTATGTCCTCCTTTTTTTGGAAGTCGTTAGAAAATGTCAAATATGAGGATAATAGGTCAAGTGAAAGCTTAGATAATAATAGGTTGTGAAGTTATAAAAACTGGAAGGTTTTGATAATATTTGGCAAGAACATTTGGTACCGTCTACAGATGGCGAAAAAATGCCGCTGATAAGACTATGCTCGCGAGGTCTACTGTTCGCAGAACTACTAGTTTTATGTATGAGCGCCACCTCCAAACAATGTTAATTTGCCTTTTGCCTTTTTTCAGCCCAAAGAGTTTTGGCAAGGCAAGAGGATTGTTGAGATGAAAAAAGAGAGGCCACAATGGTTCAGCAAAAACCTTTTACAGAAGACAACACAAGCTCCTTCAAAATCGACAGATATTAAACCTACAGATTTAGCTTAAAATCTCAAACCATGCTTTTAATTTAGATAAATACATGTTAGTGAAAAAAAATGTGTATTATTTTTGTGATTATATGATCACTGATTTAATCTTTATTATTGTAGCAAATTAATAAAAAATATTGCAGTCATTGAAAAATTTATTTTTCTACATTATAGTATGAAACGGATAGAAAGTCACTACTTTTACGAAATTGTGGATTAGAGTTTGATATCGTCAATATATACCTATAGGTGTTTGTTACTATGTATATGTACCACTGGTCTATTTATTAATTATCATAATATTAATCAGCCCATTTTTTTCCCACAGCTGGGCCTTTCACGCGCGCCCTGTGCGGATTGGTTAGTGGCCAACCCATGTCGAAATTTTCAGGCCGCCCGAAGGCCTTCGACATAGCCTTACGACTGCTGTCCTAAGACAAACAACCGGGACCGACGGCTTAACGTGCCCTCCGAAGCACGGAAGCGCTCAGTTGAATAATGCCACTAGATGTCACCCAAGTCCTGACCGCAGCAAGTGTTGCTAAACTTGTTGATCGGTTAAGGTCGCCAAGTTGAGCTCCGCTACGAGCGCTTCGTTATTAATTATACATTAACTAATTCTCCTGATAGTTCGATTCGATTTCTTAGATTATGGCCTCTGAGGGATTGCCGCAATTCCGCCAGTGTCGCGTGGTAGGTACAGTAGAACAAACGTAAGAGACTGGTTGGTGTAGGGAAGGCTGATCGGCGCCTGGATCATCAATTTTGCGTCTGAGCATATAAACCTAAGGATAACAAATAGGTATAACATACAAACACGAATAACTAGTTACATTAGTGTAAACACATCTACAGTTTGATTTTGTTAACACAAATCCAATTGTTTATGATATTTACAAAGGGTTCACCCTTTCACAATGGTTACAAGGGAATTGAGGTTAACAAGGCGAGGTCTGATAATTTTTGAAACTAGCATACGGACATGGTAGAATTGTAACTAGTTTTAGCCATAATCTAAAAAAGGATAGAGATGAAATTTGGTAAGTAGATAGATGAGGCACTAGATTACACGTAGAATACTTTATCATCATCCACCACCACGCAGGTGAAACCGCGAGGTGTTGTTAGTATTATAAATGTGAAAGTTCGGATGTTTGTTACTCAATCACTCAAAAACGGCTGATCTCCACTCAAATTTGGAGTGGAGATGACCTGCATGCCAGATATTTCTGTTATCGTTAACGCCAAACGACAACTTCGAAATGTATGGCGTTGACATAACTTGTGGAAAAGTCACGTGACGTCGTGCTAAGTTCGTAGACAAATTTTTGTCTGTAGCGTGTGCGGAAACATGCCTGTTTGAATTTTGTCTAGGCCTGCTGTACCCGGTAGGTACTAACACATGCTTTTTATCCTGATTCAAATGGTAGTACCCGAGGGATCACGATAATCTTATTTCACGCGAACGAAGTCGCCAGCGGATACTAGTAAGAACTATGTTTGTAAAGGCCTGGATACCTACAGTTGATTTTTGACTGAGCGAGCGAAGCGTGGTGCTTTATCTGGCCAAATTGAATTTTATTTGTCCATATGTTTATTAGGTTGTACCTATGGTGGTCCTCCTGTACAGGTCGCATTCTTCAACCAACCTTGAGGAAATTTGGTATACATGTTTTACTATTAAATATTTTTTTTAATTCTAAATAGGGGAGAAATTTGCTGTGGCGCTATTTACCGACCGATTTATATAACCGATAAAATTAGATACCTACTTGATTTATTTCGAATATGAGCATAATTGGTAAAGTGGTGGTCGAGAATGTGAAGTTTAATACCTGTACCATTTTGGTAATATTCGACATTCTCCAACTGCACATAGCTAAGTCTGCGAAAAATTGCCGCTGATAAGACTGTGCTCGCGAGGTCTAACTGTTTGCATAACTGCTATTGTCTGTATTGACACTGCTGTACCTACTGAAGTATATATAAGATATTTCCCCCCCTGTTTCATTTGCTTTGCTATAGTCAGTCAACGCCGTACGCGAACATCCTAAGGGGTGAAAGACGGTGGCGTGGACGAATTAGCACTTTATTCAAGCTCACGACTCACGACTGCACACGGTGAGAAGTGTCCCTTTCCCCGCTATCTGCTGACATCTCATGACCTTGTTCCCGCCACCGTCGGTCACCCGTTAGAACGGTCGCCCACGGGTACGACGTTGCCGGACTATAGTTTCGGTCTTCTTTAACAGTTTTAATTTTAATAAATTGACAATTATATGTACCAAGATTTTGCCGTGGTTATTAGTGTCGCCAGTTGACGAAGCTGAAGAGAGAAGACGGCAGTGTAGCGTCGACCAAAGCAGAAGTATTAGAAGAGGTAGAGAGTTTCTACGGTCAGCTATACACCTCGGTCGCTAAACCTGTTAGCAGCTCGGCCAAAGACCCAAGAGCCAAGCTGACCCGACATTATACCGAAGATATCCCGGACATCAGCCTGTACGAGATTAGAATGGCCTTGAAACAGCTTAAGAACAACAAGGCGCCTGGTGACGACGGTATCACATCTGAGCTTCTGAAAGCGGGTGGAACACCGGTACTTAAAGTCCTTCAGAAGCTCTTTAATACCGTCTTACTCGAAGGTTCAACGCCAGAATCATGGAACAAAAGCGTGGTGGTGCTGTTCTTCAAGAAAGGTGACAACACTTTACTTAAAAATTACAGACCCATCTCGCTTTTGAGCCATGTTTATAAGCTGTTTTCGAAGGTCTTAACGAACCGTCTCAGTCGCAGGTTTGATGAATTCCAGCCTCCGGAACAAGCCGGTTTCCGAAAAGGCTATAGTACCATAGACCACATCCACACGCTATGGCAAGTTATACAGAAGACCGAAGAGTATAACTTGCCTCTTTGTTTAGCGTTTGTGGACTATGAGAAAGCCTTTGATTCGATCGAGACGTGGGCAGTGCTTGAGTCTCTCCAGCGGTGCCGTATTGACTATCGGTATATTGAAGTGCTGAAGTGTTTGTACAAAAACGCCTACATGTCAGTCCGAGTACAGGAGCAGAGTTCGTAGGCAATTCCATTGCAAAGAGGCGTGAGACAGGGAGACGTTATATCTCCGAAACTGTTCACCGCTACATTGGAAGACGCCTTCAAGCTTCTGGAATGGCAAGGACTTGGCATTAATATTAACGGCGAATACATCACTCACCTTCGATTTGCCGACGATATTGTAGTCATGGCAGAATCCATGGAAGACCTCAGTACAATGCTCGAAGGCCTCCTTCGAGTTTCTCAACGGGTAGGTCTTAAGATGAACATGGATAAGACGAAAATTATGTCTAATGCCCATGTTGTACCTACCCCAATATCAGTTGGGAACTCAGTTCTCGAAGTTGTTGACGAGTACATCTACCTGGGACAGACAGTCAAACTAGGCAGGTCCAACTTCGAGAAAGAGGTCAATCGTCGAATCCAACTCGGCTGGGCAGCGTTCCGGAAACTTCGCGAAGTCTTCTCGTCAAAAATACCTCAGTGCCTCAAGACAAGAGTCTTCGACCAATGTGTGTTACCAGTGATGACTTATGGCACTGAAACGTGGTCTCTTACTATGAGCCTCATAGAAAAGCTCAAAGTCGCACAATGAGCTATGGAGAGGGCTATGCTCGGGGTTTCTCTACGTGATCGAATCAGAAATGAGGAGATCCGTAGAAGAACGAAAGTCACCGACATAGCCCAGAAGATTAGCCAGTTGAAGTGGCAGTGGGCAGGGCACATAGCACGCAGAACAGATGGCCGATGGGGCCGAAAGGTTCTGGAGTGGAGACCACGGACCGGCAAGGTCGTCCACCGACACGGTGGACAGACGACCTGATGAAGGTCGCAGGACGACGTTGGATGCAGGCCGCTTCCAACCGGTCCTTTTGGAAAATCATGGGGGAGACCTATGTTCAGCAGTGGACGTCCTACAGCTGAGATGATGATGATGATTAGTGTCGAGAGCCGCGCCCACATACCAATGTTCTGACTACCTGACCCCAACGGACATTACTAAGATGAAAAAAGACACATCTAAAAACAACAAACAGTTCTGATACATGTTCATACGGTTTATTCTTCTTATGACCGTATCGGTAATGACTAATCATTTATAGACAAAATACTTAATTTGTTAATAAATAAGATGATTCCACTTAGACGTCTGTTCAACTTATATGTCAGAAATGCCTGTCCTATGTGTTAAATATTATCACACCTAGTGGATGAGTCTTATTCAAATGCAAGCTTTGGCTAAGGGTTAACCCTTATGCCTCATCCATTAGTTTCATTAATTAATTATATGTTCTAAGAGTAAACAGGATGACATGTCAAATACAAATATATTAGTGCTGATGATGTCTGTATAATATAAATCAATTTAGAAAAAAAAACAGATACATCCAATAACCTTCAGCAGACGGCAGTTTAATCTTAGTAATTATGCTAAAAGGCATAAGAATAATTAATTACATTACATTATCAAAAGAATTGGGTATGTTCTCAAAATTATCTAAAGTTGTATCTAAATCTATATCACCTACAAAATGATTTTCAACATGAGTTTGGAACTCGGTGAATGTAATGTCTTTTTGGAATGTTTGACCGCACATAGGGCATATTTTATCGTAGGGTTCCTCAGCTATTTCTCTATCACTTTCTGGGATGCTCCTCTTATGCACAGATGTGTTGACTTCACTAAAATTGTTGTATGTTGTAGAATCCACTGGAGTTGCCCAGTTTGCAAGACTGTCACTTGTTTCTATTTCTTTATGCTCTGATGATACAACTCTGGCATTGTTTGAGATACATATAGGACACTTGTAGCCTTCTGAAAAGAAAATATTTATAGGTAATGTTGTCTTATAAGACTTTATTTATATGAGTACATATTTGCATATACTTCTTTTTGTTCTATATGGTGATAAGTCCTACACTGATCTTGGGTACACTCCAGAGTATCCTAGGTGAGCCAACACCTGGTGCTGCAAGGTTGATCTATCAGGGCATCTACGGACTGTCCATAAACAAAAATTTATATCTGATGGTAGTTACATGAATGTAATGGTTCATGGGATTGACATGTCACTGTGCGATTTAAAGTTCTTGTTGTTTCATATTTTATGGCTATTCAAATGAGTATTCTCATACTTATTTTATGCTTTATAAAATCTACTATTGTGTTGCACTAATGAAATTATTTTTTGCCCTGGATAAAATATTTTGAATACGAAGTCATCAAATAAACAATTGTCTATAATTACTTTAAGTATTTGACATTAATATGACACTCAATTTAAGTGCACAGTATGCAAAATAAATTGGATAAAGGACACACCATAGAACTTAGGATATATGACTTTCACAGCCCTGGATTTAGGGGGAGTTTGTACATGGTATGGTAGGCATTCAATTGAATTAATATGTAGGTACCAAAATTAAAATTGATTAAGGCTTTGTTTTGACCTACTAGTACTAAGTGACTCACCTTTGATAATGGTTTCAACTGTAGACAATATAAGTTTCAAATCACTCTCCTGTTGAGATATTTCCTTTTTCAAATTATGTAACTTTTCTGTATGACTTTTAATTTCTTTAAGGGAGTCAGTTGCAGGTTCTTCAATATAAGTAAAGCCTATGGAGTCTACATTTAAAATGTTAAATTCGTTAGTATCTTGGAGTTGGGTCATTTGCTCATATTGTTCCACAAGTTGTGATTTCTCCTGAATATAACTGTTAATAAGTTTCAGTGAAATCTCCTCTAAACTAGATTCAGAATATTTTTCTTGATAATTAGAGCTGGTTCGAGGTGTATGGATATAGGTGTTTGTCCTGACTAATGGGTTCTTGCCGTCTTTGACAGGTGCTTTCTCTGATCCCTTGCTGGTAGATATTTTATTCCAGAGGGTTTTGTTTTCACAAGAAACCATGAATACGTGGTGCATAAGTTGTGACTTTTGCTTGTTTAGTTCAGCTATTCTTTGCTCTAGCGACGCTTTTTCATCGTCCTGAAGAGGAATATATGGTGCAGTTTGAGATGTCTGTAATTTTAGACGCATGTTGTCGTTTTCTAGCGTATTTATTCTTCTTTGTAATAGCAAACATCTGTCTCTCATTGCATGAAGGGCCAGTTCGTGAACACTGACATTGTTATAGTCACTTTTTATCGTAGTTTGATATGTGGAGTCATTATTAAAACTTACAATAGACGATGAATCCATTATTTATGTCTTAACTCTTACACTTATTTCTTTTATTAATGCTTCTTGAAATCTGTCTGTTCCCCATGTATAGTTATTTTCATTTTAAATCGACAGAAGCTGGTCGATTTTATATTTATTTATTCAATAAATTTAATCCGAACAATAACGCTAAAAACCATAGAAATAGTTTACTCTTCTTCTTCTTCTTCTTCTTCTTATGTGGCTTTTTAACGTGGAAAGACGTTACTCTGCCAGTGTCATGTTTTGGCGGATATTTTGCCCTTGTACTCCCCCAACCCTGAAGGAGTGACCATTGTACGGTACGGAATCAAATGAAAGTAATATGAATATCAAAAGTATTAAAAACTGGTTTCGCTTTTACAAACGTATATTATTGGTTTTAATAAAATTACATAACATTATGGAACAGAGAGTTAAATATTCCTTGAATAGAACTTTTTCATAACCACAGATTAAAAAACTGTACCGTAATTCGAAACCTAATTATACATGAGAGTAGCGTACTCGACTTCCGTTCCGAACAAGTCATGCTGTGATTGGTCCGCCTGATCTCATCGCCCAATCAGCGTCGACTCCACCCCTTCCGCTTCCCTCAAATGTCAACCATCACCCCAGGTAATGCGCCTAGCGCAACTTGGCTTCATTGGCGTTTGGATTTTCATCCGGAGCGGTCGTAAGTACGAAATATTTACTTTACTGACTGCGTCATGCTGGTGAAAGTTCAGGTAAAGTCCTGAACCAACTAGTAAGTTCATGTGCAATTATATATACTTACTAAAAATATTTTAACGGTGTTACCGTTCGCTTCAATACTAATTATTTTTTGTTTATAGCCAGTGCTACCGCTGGTTCTAGATATAAATGAAATATTTTAACTGTTTCACACTGTTTCAGTTGAATTTTAGATTCTTTAAATTGTATACTGGTCCAGCCCCAACGATGGAAGAAGCGGAATAAAAACAGGAAAAAGAAGATGATAACCTACCAACGGTATCGGATTCAAGTGTTGGTTCATAGTTTAGCTCCGGTTCATCACCAAACCGTAAGTAACACTTACTATTTTGCATCAACTATAATATAATCGTGGTAAATTACAATCCAAGCTACAGTCATTCTGACTTGTACTGCGATTTGAGCAGACCAAAACATGTGTGGGTAAACAAACGAGGATAAGCCCTACTGAGCACCTCAAATTAAAACCACTGAACTTTCAAATGGTTAAAGCATGTAATAATCTTAGTTAATGCTTCAGAAAAATAAAGGTTATGTAGAACAGCTCATAGAACCACAACCTTTTGAACAATATTGTAATAATGTCCAATACTATAAAACTCAAACACTTCCATCTCCAATGTTATGAGTTCATTAGCTATGGTGTGATCCCCATAATGAAATCAAACGCTACGCTTACATTACTCGTTAGTGAAAGAGTTCCACAAAACCAGACAAAATGGTTTCTAGATGACATGCAATCGACTGATTAATGTACCAGATTGGCTAAAATCTGTTAAAGTACATTCTAATACGAAAATGTACAAAGAAAACTTCTACATATATTCATGCACTTTCACACCAGGTAAAGTAGCAAAACTGAAAAATTCAATGTTATTTAGGCAGAGCTGGTAGAATAACATAAATTCTCAGGTCGCGTTTTGGCTTATCTTCGTAAAGTCCCTGGATTATATGTATTTGTTAAATAACCTACATACGAAATATTGGCCTGGACCTGTGGTGAAACAAAACGCAAAGAAACACATCTAAAAACTATGCATCACAAGATAAGTTTCTGAACACCACGGACTAACTGCCACTACCCTAGATACCACATTGCTACGTCAAAGTAGGTCAGTCTAGAAAGAGACACAGCACACGCCAATGTCTGCAGTGGCCAACTGTAGTTCGCATTCGCTGCTGCACACCCAAAGATGAGTTTGTTTTGCTTGAAACCCGGGTCGACATATTCCATCCCTAACATGAGGGCGTTGCCGGTGTAACTAACAAATTTTACAGCCCGACAAGAGGCATAATTCCTCCTCATCCCATCGGGATAGGACAGGAAATCATAATATGGAAGCAACGAAATAAAACGAAAAGATTCTGACTCGAAACCCTTCCGTGCCAGGCAGCTACCAAAAAAGGTTGCAATCACTGGTTCTCAAGAAAAATTACTCGTTAAAAAAGTCTTGGGGCTCCGCTCTATATTCAAAACGTAATAAATGGCTTCCGTACACCATTCAAAAAGCTCAAGAGGCTTAGTTTGCATCGAGATAGGTGATAATAATAAAATATGCATAGGTACAAGCAGCCCTTCATGAGGGTAATTAATAGCAAAGTTAAACTCATCGAAGAATTCTTGGAGCTCCGCTTCACATTCTAAGCATAATAAGGGACTACTGTGCACCATTCAAAAATAAAACGTCATTGCTTTTATCCAGCGATCATAACAAAGTTAAACTCACCGAAGTATGCTCGGAGCTCCGCTCTACATTCTAAGCATAATAAGTGAATATAATGTGTACCATTCAAAAACATCATTGTATTTGTCGAGCGACCGTAACAAAAGTTAAGCGAATCGAAGAATGCTCGGAGCTCCGCTCTACATTCTAAGCATAATAAGTGACTACTGTGTACCGTTCAAAAAGAAAACGTCATTGCTTTTGTCGAGCTACCGTAACAAAGCTAAACGCATCGAAGAATGCTAAGAGCTCCGCTCTGCATTCTAAGCATAATAAGTGACTGTATACCGTTCACAAAGAAACGGTCATTGCTTTTGTCGAGCTACCGAACGCATCGAAGAATGCTCGGAGCTCCGCTCTGCATTCTAAGAATAATAAGTGACTGTATACCGTGCAAAAAGAAACGGTCATTGCTTTTGTCGAGCTACCAAACGCATCGAAGAATGCTCGGAGCTCAGCTCGACATTCTAAACATAATAAGTAACTACTATTTACCATTATACACGAAATTGTCATTGCTTTTGTCGAGCGACCGTTACAGCAAAATATCTAGCTAAATTGAAATGAAAGTGGTTGACAAAATGCACACTCGAGGTGTCATAAAAATGGGAAGCCAGTCTTTTCCAAGCAATATTCTCAGACTTAAAGGCAACGGCACACCAAGACCGTTTTTGAGATCAGAAAAACTTGAAGAAGTACCTACGGTGCTCTCTTAAAATTAAGATTGATTAACCATAATTGCGTGCTAGTTTCTCCAAGAGAAGACTGGATCGAGCATTGCGTGCTACTTTCTCTAAGAGTAGACTGGATGGCCAAGGTCGATCTTCCTCTAGACCACTTGTCGGTCGATTCAAACAATCACCGTTTCCTTCAGTTCATTTACAATGACTATTTCTAGACTATTTTAGTTTATATACGAATGACTCAAAAATATCTGCTTGCAATCAGTCTTTAGCTCAGTGCCCCAAAAACATGTGCGCTTGCGAGCATTACAAAAATCCTGACACTGAGCAAAGCTGGGGATAATTGTAATAATAATTTGAATTCCTTCTGACGCATCCGATACTACTAATACTGCAAAACCTTATTGTATTAACCGTGAATATATGCGAGTACCTCGTTTAGGCATCCTCGTATTCGTTGCAAAATATACACAGAAATGATTAGTTATTCTTCAAAACCTACTACGAACTAGAGTAAGATCAAAGCTCACAGCTCATGGAAAAGCTATTTATTTTGCAAGCTCTGTTCCGAGTGGTATGGCCAAACAGTGATCTACTACAAAACTAACAGACACAGTTTTTGTAAAGTGGGGCAAACTAGAAACCTATCTTTTTGCCTTTCGCCAAGCTTACGAGTGCCCACAATTTCTGCACAATCGACAGATTGGATTCCCAAGGTCACTGTTACGCCCCACCGGCTGACTTGGAACTTCAGAGTAGGGTTGGGTTTATCCCCCGGCATACCATAAGAAATACTAACCGATTTAAAACAAATCTACAGAAATTTTCCTGATCGCTGAATAACAGTGAGAAACAGTCGTCGCATTAGCAACCCGATTTAGACCTCACGATTACTCAGTTACCGATGCTATTAGGTATGTTTTATTCTAAACGATTCAATGTTTTTCAAACATTAGTACCGCTAGTTATCGTTTTTTATTTTTTTTATGAAGGCGCTGTTAAATATATCGTTGGATTCACGATTACAAATCTATCCAGAGTCCCAACAAGGCCGACCGACTGGTCGGCTTCCTGTATGGCTGACTAACCATTGTCGCGTGCGATAGAAATGATACAAAAAGTTTGTACTCGTAGATGTATGAAAATGTATCGAATGTATCAAAATCTAACCGACTATAATGCAAAAAATGTTTAGGCTTATCTGCTCCTTGGAGAAAGTTTAGCTTGAAAAAAAAAACAGCACTCTTTGTGAGATAATTACCCAGGAAACCAACAAAAACCCAAGTGGTCTAATCTTGCAAGATTCTTAACCAATCTTATTAAAACGACCCTTAGTATATTCTTAATTCACAAATCTGGAATACTTACCCCATGCATTTTTAAGTCGAAAGTATAAAAATACTTAAATATAAATATTAGAAGCTAAAATCACTATTTTAGCCAAGGCGACCGCGACCCCCAACCTGGAAGTCGATACCTTAATAAATCAATAATTTTATTCAGAACATTTGTGAAGAAAATAGTTTTTATCTACCTAATTCAAGAGGCATAGTAGCCATCGTTATTTCTATGTCACAATAGTTTATAAGCTTTTTCCAGAATTAAATTACGGAACTGCAAACTACTCTATCACTGCTATGGTCTTAAAACAGATACTCTCACGAAACAGACAGTTGTAATGTGTCCAGCACACTGACTGCACTTGGCATTTAAAAATATATATATATACTACACTCATTCAAGAATGCTCGGGGCTCCGCCATACATTCAAAACATCATGAGTGAACAGCAACACGTGCCAAGGTTACTAATTTGGTAAAACTCATAATTAGTGGAACATATTGATGAATTGACCTTGCCTCAAGTCTGCAAGCAGATCCATTGAGAAATTGGGCGTACCTTCCTTATTTACTCTTTGTTCGCAGTGATTTGGCAGACAAATCAAATAATGGACGTTTCATGAGTATTCTAATTTTCCTACACCTAGAATTCATGCTTACGCAGACAACAAAAGTTTTGTGAATGAAACCTGGATCGCTGGGCGTCAGAACATTAAATAACTATTAAAGATTTATCACATTGGCGTCACCATCACCACCAGGTGATAACAAACACATCTCTCATTTATAATTAGGTTTCGAATTACGGTACAGTTTTTTAATAGCGATGTTTTACCTGCAATTAAAACATTCATTAAACATACTTTCCTAATTCGAAACCTAACACTTTCTATACCTGCCTGGTGGCATAACACGAGAAAACCAATGAAGCCAAGTTGCGCTAGGCGCACTACCTGGGGTGATGGTTGACATTTGAGGGAAGCGGAAGAGGCGGAGTCGACGCTGATTGGGCGAGGAGATCAGGCGGACCAATCACAGCATGACTTGTTCGGAACGGAAGTCGAGTACGCTACTCTCATGTATAATTAGGTTTCGAATTAGGTAAGTATGTTTAATAAATGTTTTAATTGCAGGTAAAACATCGCTATTAAATAGTTTTCTTCATAGAGTTCATAGTACAGTATACACAGAACCATGTGATCGTATAGAACCTACAGTAGCTAGAACATAGGTTCTTATTCTATGAGCTAGAACTTCTCGATTGACTATAGGATACTACGTAAAATCGTCAGAACCCCTCTGTACACAGATGAGACATATTTTGAATCGATTACGTTATTCAGCATATATATTCGAATACGAATCAGACTATGTTCGGTTCTTTCCAAATATAGTCTGACTCACGCTATGGAATCATAGAAAAAAATATAACTCTATGATTTTGACAGCTCGACACACTGAAATTCGTAGTATCCTTTTCTGTGCTAGAAACTCTCGTCGATAGAGTCCGCATGTCATCCGTCTTTGTTGTTCAGCCGACTTTAGTCGAGTTTTTCCGACCCCATCGGAAGGTGTCATATTGTCATATCTACCAACTTATAGGTAGATCTACCTGTTTGAGCTTGATTCCACCTATCGACTACCTTAATCCCTAAATCAACCTGTTTTGATACCACGTCAGGGTTGGCTTTAGAATCGTGACCCCTGAATTTGGTGAAACAAAAACTGTGGGTGGGTTGAAGGGGTTTGTATAAAGCGTATTTACAACATTTTAGCTGCCGGAGACACGCCAAAATAATCTAAATAGTTTTTTAAAGTTTCAATAAAACACCGTAATTTTGATAGTGACAGGTGACATAAATGACATTAATGCGTAAAACGAGCCGTTTCTAGGTAACTTTTGGCCTTTTTTGACATGTACGTTGTATGTAAGTTCTTGAAACGGAACGCAAACATTGAAGATAGCGTAATGTCACTGTCGGAATACTCGCGTCATTCCGTTACTTCCGAGTGTACGTGAATGTTTTCTCCTGTTTTTCTGCGCTTACTTTTGATATCTCAACGACTTTGCTACGATTTTGGACTCCGATTTTGCTGCTTTACTGTACGACACCTGCTTGCTCACTGGACACTGCGATTGCCTTTATACTAGTAGGAATGTGTGCACAATAGTATATTAGTACCTAATGAATTGGCAATGTCACTTGTCTGTGACAAACCTATAGGTTAGGTTAGGTTCGAACTGTGACCCAGCAGGCGCGAGCCGAGCGAGCGTAGCGAGCGTGCCGCGGCTGCGGCCGGCGAGCGCTTCATCAAACTACTTTTGTTCCAAATTTGTGCACAATAGTATATCAGTAGCTATCTAATGAATTGGCAAAGTCACTTGTCTGTGACATACCTATAGGTTAGTTATAGTTAGTTAGAATAGGTCGAAGTCAGTGACAGAACCGACTCATAGCACCCCGATTTCAAGCAGTCTTGTCGGATTGCAGAGCCGACGCGGGGGTGGTAGTAGATCGAAATGCAGTACTTAACCTCAAAATATTTAAACAAACATAACTCGAAAACTAATGGTCTCCGGCGGGTGGGGTTTGCGGGGGGGCACTACCCGAACCCCCTCCCCCCCGAATTCAGGCGCCACGATTCTAAATGTTTACCCTACGTCATATTGAAAATAATGTTGACATTAAACTTCAGTTATGCTGTTAAGAGTGGAATGGAATAAAACAACAATTTACAAACATTGTGACTACACGAATTTATTTCGAGTCAAGCTGTGACAAAACATTCTCTGTCATAAACAAATTACCATATGTCATGCAATGAGATACATAATAAAAATAATAATAATAATAAATCTTTATTGCCACAAAAGAAAATTACAATATTGACAATGCATAATCGTTATTAACACAAACATTTAATAAGCCAAATATTGTGTGATGAACCTCAGATGCCTAAGCTAGACTTGAGAAAGCCTGTAATATAGGCATCTGCGTTTCCCCTAGTTACATATCATATTACGTGTACCAGTTAAAGATTGCATTGAATCAAACTAAATAACAATTATATATTTGAATGACACATGATATTTTTATGAAAATTAAAAATGGAGAAATGAAACTAATTACATATAGAACAATGGGCAAAAAAAAAAAAAAAAAATATTTAATTATAAGAATTGAAGCCTACCTTCTATTTATGGTGTGTGAAAATGTTTGCTTGTGTATGAGTGAGCGCGTGCGCGTGTGTGTAAGTGTGTATGTGAGGGTGGATGTGTGTGTGTGGTTAATGCGTGTGTATGTGGGATGAGGAGTGCAGTTATGTGAGTGCTCTTATTGGAGTTATTATATATCTTATTGGATTAAGTAATTTCATTTTAATAGTGATTCCGTTTTATCATAACAATAAGTGATTAATATATCTGTAACAGATTTTTTAAGTTTATAAAAATTCAATTTTTGCAAATTAATGTGTTTCGCCAATTGATTGTAAATATGACCACCCAGAAAACCAGAGAATCTCTTGGCGAAAACTGTGTTACATTTCGGAACGACAAAAACATTACTATTTTTTCGGTTATTCTTCCACTTTGGCTGGTGTGGTTGGATCTTTTGCTGCCTTAGTATCAGTCTGAGGATAAATAATTGCCTTACTGTTAATACTTTGGTCTGCTCATACAATGTCTCAGTTGGAAATCTAAAAGGTAAGAAGTTCATTACCTTTAAAACTGCACGCTGAGCTCGCTCTAGTCTTATCAATGTCGTTTTCGCACATCCTCCCCAAGTATCTACGCAGTACATAACCAGCGATTGACAAAGTGCAAAATAAATAGATTTTAATAATTTCTTGTCTGCTACATGTCGTACATTCTTAAAAATGGCTATAAGCTTTCGTACTTTGGCTGCCAGATTTTTAATATGTAACTGGAAGCGTAAAGTACAATCCAGTGTAATACCTAAATATTTAATTGTTTGTACTCTCTCTAGTTTATTACATGAACATGTGTTATTGGAACATAAGCTTGAAGCGTTATAACTTTGGTGAGCAATGATGTTATATAAGGTCAGAGGAGGTTGAGATATACTTAAAATTGAAAATGTCATAACTTTAGTTTTCTGTGCATTCAGGCTTAAGAGATTTTGCGTTAGCCAATCTGACACTTTATTGAATCCTTCCTGTGCATCTTGGAAAACTTGGTCCCAACTCTCTCCCCGGAACACAAGAGCTGTGTCATCAGCAAAGGTAAAAAGGTGGCCGTTATGTAATTTTAGGTTACACAATTCATTTATGTAGACCAAGAAGAGAGTCGGACCCAATACGCTACCTTGTGGTACACCATATTTTACTGGTAGAGGTTCACTCAAATGACCCGCCAGTTTTACACATTGCGTTCGATTTTCTAGGTAACTTGAAAAAAATTGTAACTGTAGTCCCCGTACCCCCAAGTGTTCCAATTTATGAAGTAATAGTGGTATTGATACGGTGTCAAACGCCTTTGCAAGGTCTAGAAAGATTGCAAGGCACTTATCACCAGTATCGACAGCTTTTACGACATAGTTCGTTAAATGGGAAACCGCATCAGCCGTAGATCTATTTTTACGGAAACCGTATTGGTTTAATGAGATTGCGTTAGTTTTATCAAGAAAGTTAATCAATCTTTTATTAACTAGACGCTCAAGTATTTTTGATAAGGATGGCAAAATTGATATCGGCCTATAATTGCTAGTTATATCCTTCCTCCCGGCTTTGAATATAGGAACAATCACAGACTTTTTGAAGATTGAAGGAAAACAACCCGTGGAAAACGCTAAATTAAATATGTAAGCCAATAGACCAGCAATAGATGTTATATTGTCTTTAATGACTTTCATTGGAATATTGTCAATACCGACAGAACAAGAATTCTTCATTGAATTGACTATAGAGATAATCTCAGCAATGTCTGTAGGGAGAATTACGAGAGAGTCGGAGGATGAGGAGAAATTACGTATGTAACTTATCATTATAGAGTTTCGAGACTGAATTATTTCATTTGCTAAAAATTCACCGATACCAGCAAAATAAGAATTAACCTTATTTGCGGATTCCAATGTAGAGGAGCATAACGACACTAGATCGTGAGGTTGGTTTTTCTGAGGTTTTAAGTGTGTTATATCATTTATAACCCGCCATAAATCTTTGGGATTTTTTGCATTTTGTAATTTAGAACGCTCATACTGGTGTTTTAATTTCCTTAGTAATCTAGTTAAGTAATTTCGATACCTAGAGTAAGTTAACTTTAGCGTTTCATCGTTGGGTGATTTTTTTAACTTTTTATGCATTGCATCTCTATTTCTCATGCACCTTATGAGACCAGGCGTTACCCACGGCTTAATTGGCTTTTTGCGACGTGGAAGATTAATGTGTTTTGTATGTAACTGTATAATGTCTGTTATTTTATTAACTAAGTATACGGCAGCCATATCACAATCAGGTATACCAAGTATTTCTTGTAAGTTAATTGTTTTAAAATCATTATTTATGGCTTTATAATTTATTTTTGTTATACTTGTAGGAACTGTACACCTTTTATTCGATGCAAGGGATAAAACTAATGTGTAATGATCGGTCACACTACTATTTACCACTAGAGTAGTGGCACTTAATCTAGATTTTAGCATTAAATGATCTAAACAGCTATTGAGTCTTGTTTTTAAAGTATGTGCTGGCAAAATTCCATGAGATGCAACAAGATTCAAATATGTAGCTGCGTGTCGGTCCAGTGTATCGATCTTTATGTCTATATTAATATCACCAATTATAATAATGGTAGAATATGATTTTAAATCAGTGAGAAGTTGATCTAAAGAGTCTATAAAATTCTCAGTATTTTTAAATTCATACGGTCTATAAATTGAAATTATCGCAATGTTATTTTCTACAATAGTTACAAAACAGTTAGCTTCCAGAAAAGGTGGTTCAAATGTGTTATGTTTGCATTGCATTTTTACAAACAGTACCAGTCCATCATTTTGATTGTATAGTTTAGTTGATGCAAAAGATTCATATTGCGATAGTTGAGGTACAATCGGATTACAAGATAACCAGCACTGCGAGAAAATAATTATGTCTGGTTCAATATCCATTCTGGACAAGAGTATACAAAAATCATCAATGTTACGGGAAATACTTCTAATATTTTGAGATATAATAGTTAATTTTGACTTGTTAGCATATTGTTTCGACAAATAATTCGAGCATTCTTCTGGATCACATGAAAATGTATTGGACACATTAATTTCATCGAGTTCTGTTATTATTTCATTAATTAAACTATCCATGATGATGCGAGTACATGATTATAGTCACAGCGTTTTTGCTCAGATTATATAAAACAGTTGCATTCAGTATAAGAAAAAGGGTGAATATAAAATAGTTGTTGCCTCGATAGCTCAGTGGTTGTATTATATTGAAAAAAAACAAGAAAATTCCCCCAAAAAGATAATTGTTGCCCGCACTCACCGCTTGTAGTAATATGGAAGTTTCAGATGATCCCGGGATTCCAATAGAAATGTTAGTTCCATCCACTTGGTCACACAGACGCACACACAGTATTTTATAGCGTTTTTGTATATGGTTTACGTAGATTTTTGGAAATTAACAGCCGCCGGCGTTCTCCACTTTTATTTTGCGTGTCTCTGCCAGATCGCAGAGGGCGCTTGCGAGCGCACAAGATGGCGGTTTTGGCGGGCAATTTGAACGTACTCGTACGTGTCGTGTCCCTACATTTCCCCCCACCGAAATCCGCCAGGATTTCCCAGTTATAATTCCAGGAGCATGATAACATTTTGTTGAATAGTGTATTGAATAAAAAAATGTTTTAATTGTGGTTTTTAAAGTTTTAATTCGTATGCTTTTGAGTAGCAACTAGTGTACCTAATTGTTATATTATATAATATATATTAGTGATAAACTAGAATGCGTTTGAATAATGTTTAATGTGTAATAATAATTCGATTAAGTGTGGACTGTATAAGATAAAACTATTTTTAATTTTAATTTTATTTAAAAACAGCTTAAATAAATAAATTTTACTGACCGCTTTAATGTTAAATAGCAGATTCCTGCTCCATTGGGAGAGGACTTAATTTAACTACAGGTCTAGTTAATTCACTGCTCTTAGTGCGTAAGCTGACGACCCGCGTCACGTTATCGGATCCGGTATGCAACTTAGTGACTCTTCCTAACGGCCACTGAAGAGGAGGAGCATCAGAATGTAACAACACTAAATCTCCGACCTTCAGATCTTGACAACCATTGAACCACTTCTGACGTGGCTGTAGTGTATGTACGTGGAAGTCCTTTCGCCACAAGCGCCAAAATTGTTGAGCCATCTGTTGCACGGCCTGCCAACGACTGAGATGACTGGTAGGGCAACTAGTTAGGTCATATTCTGGAGCGTCTAATAGTTCACGACCTACCAAAAAATGTGCTGGTGTAAGAACCTCAAATTCGGTAGGATCAGTTGACAGGGCACAAAGAGGCCTTGAATTCAATACCGCTTCTATACGCGTGAACAATGTAGTTAATTCCTCAAAGGTTAAAGTTTTATTTAATGTACACTTCTTTAATAAATTCTTCGCTGATTTTATCATAGCCTCGTACAGGCCTCCAAAGTGACTTCCGGTTGGTGGATTATGCATCCAGACAACTTGTCGTCTCTTAAATCCGCTAGAGATCTCATCAGAGTTCGATTTTAGAAACTGTGAAACATCTGCAAGAATTTTACCAGCTGACACGAAGTTGGTTGCATTGTCAGAAATAATAGCATGACATAGACCGCGCCTAGCAGTGAAACGATCAAATGATGCTAGAAAGCATTCTGTGCTCAATGAGGATAGTGTTTCTAGATGTACTGCACGAGTAGCACAACAAACAAAAACACACAAATAAGCTTTGGAGAGGCGCGCATTTTTACGTAAGGACTCTTTTATGTGAAACGGACCTCCTATGTCAACGCCTACCGTATGGAAAACATGCACATCCTGTGTTCTAAATTTAGGTAACTGTCCCATTACAGGCTGCCTAACTAGGGGTCGTACTCTGAAGCACGTTATGCATTTACTAAGACGTAGTCGAATAACACTGCGTGCAGACACTATCCAGAATTTTTGGCTCAGTATACTTTGTAGAGTACGAGGCCCGACATGTAGATACGATGCGTGATGATAATCTATCAGGCAGTTCGTGAAATTGCATTGTTTCGGCAGCAACACGGGGTGCTTCTTTTCGAAGGGCATCTCCGCTAGCGAAAGCCTACCCCCCACCCTGAGGAAACCTTTCGGGTCCACAAAAGGGTTAAGTTTTCGCAGGGATTGCTGAGGCTTGTGGCCTTTTGAGAGAGCCGCAATATCTGCAGCAAAATGTTGCTGCTGCACGGACTGAATTATTTTGTCACGTGCTTCCCTCAAATCACCTACAGAGAGCTTAGTACGCTCACATTTAGGAGTGCGACAATTATTTAAAAATTTATAAATCCAAGCGACGATATTGACCAGCTTATTGTAACTGGAATATGTCTCGGTAAGCACATAAATTATACTTTTTGGCGGATCGTTCGTAGATACCATTACTTTTGACTCATTACAAGTTTTAAGTTCTGGAATATTTTCGTCTCTGAACTCGCTCATGGAACGTACTGGCCATTGCTCACTCATCAACCAATCAGGACCATTTAGCCACTCTGGCATCCCCAACAGCACAGACGGCATTGCACCGCGAGAACAAATGTCACTAATATTGTGGCTGCCACTCACATGAAACCAACTCTCCTCAGAAACTGTGTCTAGTATCTTTGCAACACGAGTTGCAACGAATGTTTTTAGTTTGTAACTGGGCGTGTTTAACCACGCCAGTACCACGGAAGAATCGGTAAACAAAAGCATGTCATCAATATTAATATTTTTCTTCGCTAGTATGGACGTGGCATATTTGACCAGCTTGGCCAGTAAATGGGCCGCCATCAGTTCGAGTCGAGGCACAGATAGCGTTTTTAAGGGAGCTACTTTCGACTTAGCTATGAGTAAGCTAACTTTGCGTTTGCCTGCCTGGTTAGCAGTGTCTAGGTATACATTTGCTGCAAAACCAAGGGTCGAAGCGTCACAAAACCCCAATATACGACAGTATGTACTTTCTTTAACCATGACATGTCGCTCATGTCTTAATTCTGAAAGTAATGGTAGCTCCTTAGTATAAGCCAACCATTTTATTTCAAGGTCTACAGGCAAGCGTTGGTCCCATTCCAATTTCAAAGCCCACAACTTCTGCATGAAACATTTGGCGTAAAAGACGCACGGAGCTACAAAACCAAGAGGATCGAACAAGCGACCGATCTGTGATAGAATGGTTCGCTTAGTTACCTCGTGCTCAATAGGTATCGTACGAAATGAAAAGCAGTCTGTGGCTGGTTGCCATTGAAGACCTAAGACCTTGAGTGACAAGTTCTCTTCATCGTCGAACTCAATGGGTGTTTCGCGGTGGTCTTCTGGCACCGCTGCTAAAACTTCTGGACAATTACTTGCCCATTTACATAGCACGAAACCAGCACTTTTTAAAAGTGAACGTAAGTTATGTTGCAACTGCAGCGCCTTTTCGACCGTTGGCTCGGACCACAAAAGGTCATCCATAAAAAAACCACATTTCAGTACGCTTGCAGCAGATGGATATCTATCAGCCTCGTCATCCGCCAAGGTATGCAGCACCTTGATTGCTAGATATGGGCTAGATGCAACTCCATACGTTAAAGTGTTCAGCTCGTAAACTTTAACAGGTTTATTTATGGAGTTCCGCCACATAATGTGTTGATAAGGTCGTTGATCTTTATGTATAAGAATTTGTCTATACATTTTACATAAAATATATCGGCTGACAGACATATTTCGTGTAACCGGAAATTTATTAAAATATTGTTTATGTCCGCTTGAAGCTTTGGACCAGCGAGTACTACATCGTTAAGTGACTTTGAATTGGTCGTACGACTCGAAGCATCAAAGACACACCTTAACTTTGTACTCGAACTTGTAGGTTTCATGATACAGAAATGCGGGATCATGTATTTGGAATCAACGTCCTGTACCTCACCTAGACAAGTCATATGCCCTAATGATTCATATTCGGTCATAAACTTGTGATATTCCGATTTAAGATGAGAGTCGCGATCAAGACGCGCCTCTAAATTTATAAGTCGCCGCAGAGCCATCTGCCGCGATTCTCCGAGACCATGATCTTGTCGAAACGGATACTTAACCGTGTATCTACCCGTTTCCGGATCCCGACTATGATCTTGTGCATATAACGTTTCCGCCATGATGTCGTCCGGTTTCTGAGGTCTCGCAGACGGTATATTCTCGATTTCCCAGAACGAACTCATCACCTGGTCTAGATTTGTGGAACTTGAAAACCCAGTAAACGTGTCGCAACTAGTGGCTACAGTTGTTTTATTCTCGGAATCAAAGTCCACCTGTCCTGTAATGACGTAGCCGAAAATGGATTTTAATGCTACCGGCATTCCCGGTCGATCGGGGAAAATCTTCTCCCCGCTGTATACATAGGGAAATATATCACCCGCAATCAACACGTCCACAGGCGAGGGACGGTAAAACGCTGGGTCCGCTAATTCGAGATGCTGATATTTTCCGATTACGTTGATAGGTAACGACATCGTAGGTAAATTGCCGGCAATGTTCGTTACGATAACAGCGTCCGTAGACAAAACCGGCAATGTATCGCTACGCGGTTTTAATTTACAAGTCGTCATACCAAAGTTTTGAACTTGGTTGCCACCGAGGCCTATAGGTTTGAAGTCGCACTTGCGGTGCGCTAAACCTAGCTTCCTAGCACAGTTCAAGGTCACATAGCTCGTCATAGCACCGCTATCAATTAACGCGCGCAGAGGGTGGTACTGACCCCACGCGTCTGCAACGTGTATAATCGCGGTGCCCAGCAGTACTGTTTGTTCAGTTGAACAGGTAAGAGCTACCACATTGTCTTGACACTTAGACGTATCTACGTGAAGAGTATTGTGGTGTCTCCGTTTGCAGACCGTACAACTATATTTGGACGTGCAAGCATCAAGTGTGTGATTGTCACGCAAACAGTTCTCACATAGCCTTAACTCTCTAACTTTAGCAGTGCGAAGCTCAGGTGAGAGGGCGTTGTAGACGGTGCATTTATAAATAGAATGTGGCATATGACAACACGGACACACATTTGATGTCCGTCGTTCGACAACGGTGTCAGTGCTGGCCACAGCTGATGCCAATGTAGGCTTCGAAGCGTTTGATTTGGTCGTGTCCTGATATTTGGTTGGCTTAAACGCAGTCTGTTTGAAAGATGGAGTAGACGGCTTGACGTACCCCACCTTGCATTCCGACATCTCCAGAACACGAACTTGCTTTTCGACAAAATTTAATAGCTGCCTGACAGTAGGTATCTCGCCTGGGGTCGTGTTTTGTTCGAATTCACGCCGTGTCACAGGGTCGAGATTACGCAATGATATTTGGAATAATATGAAACTAGACAAGTCCGGGATATTTAAAAGCTCGAGTGCTGTTATATTTTCCTGATATGATTGCAGAAAACTATTTAAATTCGATGCACTTTCGTTAGTTAATGGTTTGAAGCTAAAAAGTTTATCTAAATATGCGGTCGCGAGCGCGCGCTTATTTTCATAGCGCTTAACTAACGCACTCCAGACGATTGCGTAATTGTCCGCTGTGATTGGCATCGATTTCACAATAGCTAACGCCGGCCCGCTGACACACGATAGTAGATAATAATATTTTTCTATATGGCTAATATCCTCGTTACTGTGAATCAAACTTGTAAACGTATCGCGAAACGTTATCCAATTTTCAATTTTACTATCAAATTTATTTAATTGCAATTCCGGCAACTTCACTCTTCTAATAGGCCTAGCACATTCCGCAAAGCCACCGAGTTCCGTCTTGGCGGGCAACTCCGATGGCGCAGTGGATGTGTTGGCCACCTTTCGGATTGCATAATAAAGTTGATCGAACGCATCTATGTCACTATACGTAGGAACGTATTTAGGTACATGTTTTCGTTTAATGGAAGTTATCTCGGCTATGCATTGATCGTACTTTGAACGAAGGCTAGGTAAATCTTGGACCCTCATAAAAAATTCTTCCTCGATCGATGCATCTATACCTACTGTTTTTGACATTTCAAATAAACGCTGTACACGGAGAAAACACATTTCTTTACACGTCAAAGATGGTTGCAATAATTCGTCAAGCTCCGAATCGATCTTTTTAGCGGTCATTTTGATTCAGTACTAAAATGGAATACCGCAATATTTATAATTATGTACGGTTTCCAATATCAATAATCTTAAAAAATAGGTCAGTAATTTGGAATTGAAAATGCTCAATGATTGTACTCACAAGTCGTAAGTGACTTTAGACGTAATGGCGGTTGCCAATTCGCACTAACAACAACGTATATAATATGTTGATAAGTACAACAAAATAGGTACCTACAGTAAAGTCCAACTTATTAGTAAAATCAGATACGACACACTTATAGGTTACGGTACGGTTACTATAGAAATGTGAAGTAATTGTGATATTTCTAAAATAAGCCTAAGAATGTTTTGACTAGGTACGTGGTCAACACGACGAGCCTACCCACATTATTCATTAGTCAGCCTTTCCACAATTAATGCGTATAAAATTACTTATTGTGTCGAGGTACTGAAATGTATAGGTAAGATTGGTGCTGGAACCTGTGTAGTTTTGCATAAACTCTAAATATGTATACTCGTATGTAGGTATAAAATCGTGCGGCGTGTACCTACCATGGAAACCTAAGCGTATAATATATGTGTAGCAACGTAATTTATAGGTGAAATTCGATAGTAATTGGCGTTATAACTGGATAATCGTGGTTCGAATGGACCAAAATGTTGCCTCGATAGCTCAGTGGTTGTATTATATTGAAAAAAAACAAGAAAATTCCCCCAAAAAGATAATTGTTGCCCGCACTCACCGCTTGTAGTAATATGGAAGTTTCAGATGATCCCGGGATTCCAATGGAAATGTTAGTTCCATCCACTTGGTCACACAGACGCACACACAGTATTTTATAGCGTTTTTGTATATGGTTTTACGTAGATTTTTGGAAATTAACAGCCGCCGGCGTTCTCCACTTTTATTTTGCGTGTCTCTGCCAGATCGCAGAGGGCGCTTGCGAGCGCACAAGATGGCGGTTTTGGCGGGCAATTTGAACGTACTCGTACGTGTCGTGTCCCTACAATAGTTAACAGATAGTATTTTGATATATAACAAGTGAATATAAGAAATAATGAATGTGTGTGTGGTGTACGAATGAGAAGTATTTACTAATAGTAATGTATTTACGATGGCACTTTTGTGTGATTGAAGGTATGGCAATATTGCCCAATTACTACTTAATTTTAAAATATAATATATAGAAAAGAGAGAAGAGAGAGAGAATACATAGAAAAGAGTTCATCATCATCATGTTTAAAAACTCTTTACTTCAACATATGCTTGTAACAGAACTGCGAGGAATATAGAAACCAAAGACGTGGACGTGAGCATTCACTAAAAATAAAAAAACACTAACAACGCGTGACAGTTGTGTAACCTGTTAGTCTGGTTCAGTAATTAAAAATTAAATTATTAGAAATAACTAGCCAAATCACAACAAGTCGCCATCTAGATGGAAGTATTACTAGCTCGAAGACACCTACGACACAACGACATAGAGGGCGCTATTCCGAATGAAGCAAGAATGTAGTCACCTGTGGTTAAAAAAACAAACAGAGCGAGATACTGTACTGGCCAAAACTGGTTTTCATATAATTCCCCCCCGCAATTCAGCTCCCTTTACCTAGAATAGCTTTTAAAATTACCAAATAAGGTTACGCGCGATCCAAAGGCGAAAAAAGGGAGGAGCCTATGATGACTCATGAGTGTCATGCGAGGAACGCAGGTGGGTGACAAGCCAATGTACTTTCTTTACGACGCCAGCCACCGTCTAGTAAAGAGCTCTTCAGCAGTGATTACCAAGTGCTGTGACCCATTGGCAATTGTGGGACGTTGTATCGTCCTAGTAATTTAAAGTTAAATTCAGTTTAGTCCCCATCTCGGGGATCTTACGGCGGGCTAAACCTACTGCTGGCCCAACTTGCAACTACGTCTAGTAGGCTGGCCTGGGCGGTGCCTGGGTTTATCCATTAGTAGTTGGTCTACCTAGCTTGCATGCCTCGCACTGCTTGTTTTGTATAAATCCAGGCCTTCCGTACTCATCCCGGATGGGTAAGGAGGCGTTGGTCTTGGGGGAGAGCGCAAGTCGTGTAGATCCCCAAGGCAAGTCTGGCGGTTCTCCTTCTCGTGGTTGCTGCCTGTTTTGGTTTATTTCCCTCAGAAATAGACGTTACTGAAACCGCCAGGCGCCGCGTGTCCGTATGTTTATGTATGTATATTTTGTATTTTCTGGTAATATATGTATAATAAATCTTTCTGTTGATTTCTTCCTTCTTGCGTGTTTTCGTTTTCTTGTTGTTTCTTCCCAATCCGAAGCTATGATGCCCGGCGAGAGGATGAATGGCTGCAGGGGTTGCAGTCACGAGGGATCAACCCAGGCTGTCAAGCCTCTAAACTGACATAATCATGGCTAGTTGCAAAAGAGATAAACTACCCCAGGTGGGTACCGTCAACGATGGAGAATCCCACCCACCTTTGGGAGGCTGCCCCTCGTATTCTGGGGAGGGCAACAACTGCCTTAACTCAACCAAAAGTACTGAAGACTCCAGTAATTTACTGGAAAATGATTTAGGATGCGAACGAGAGGCACCTGTTCTTCTCACACCCTGCCCCATCATTGAGAAAGATGAGGTTGCGAAAACCATAAAGGACGCAGTCCGTGGAGGCCATACTGAGGAAGGAAATGAGACTGGCTCTTTCGTGAAGCTATCTGTACCAACAACTACGATAAGAGGAGTAGATGGAAGCGAGGAATCAGACTGTTCTACTCGGTCTGGCTCCTCATATGCTTCAACAGCGTCGGACTTGGGACGCGCTGTTCGTAAGCGAGGAAGGAAGGCGATCGATGACACAACGGACATCCCGGGATCTAAACGGGTCATGTTTTTAAAAGGAAAGACAATGGAGGACGATGTTTTCGATCCAGCCGTATCGCCCATGGAGTCGAGAACGAAGGGAAAACTGCCAAAGAGTATGGCACTAGAAAAAGAGATGGAATTACAATCCACCGAGGAGATTTATGCTTCCATGAAAGTTCAACTCGAGACTGTCGAGAAAATAGCCGACAAGTCTAAAAACATGAGAGGAGACTACATTCACGGACTGCGCGTGTCAGCTCGTAAGGTTTTAGCAGCATCTACTGTGCTGGTGGCGCGGACACGTGCCAAAGTAAATGTGGATAGGCTGGAACGGGAAAATGCGGAGCTACGAGGTCAGATGGCAGTGCTCACTAAGAAAGTTGAAGAACTGACGGACTCAATCAGTCAACAGGCAGTTACGCAGGCCGGCGGAGAGATCGCGGCCAAACCAGCGACACCTTCACCTGTCACTGGAGGGAAACAATGGGAGGAACGTTTTATGGAACGCATTAGTGCGCTTATAGATCCAAAGATGAATTCGTCCACCAAATCTTCTCTCTCCCAGAGCAGTACTGCTCCTGATCTTCAGGAGCCAACGTTGAAAGTTTCCAAAGCAAAAGGCAATGCGAAATCTAAACGCCAAACAACCAATAAGGAACAAACGACCGTTTCGCAGGCCAGCGGAGAGAACGCGGTCAAACCAGTGACACCGTTACCTGTCGCTGGAGGGATACACTGGGAGGAACGTCTTATAGAACGCATTGATGCGCTCATAGACAAGAAGATGAATGTGTTTACCAAATCTTCTTCTTCCCAGAGCAGTACGGCTTTTGATCTTCAGGAGCCAACGGAGAATGTTACTAAGGGAAAAAACAAGGCGAAATCTAAACGCCAACTACCTAATGAGGAACTACCGGTGATACAGCCAAGGTGCCCTGAGGACCAGACATTATCAGCACCAGCACCGGAATGGGTAACCGTAACCCGGAAGGCTAAGAAAAACCCTTCTCATCCTAAGCGGGATGTGCGTTCAGTAAAACCTAGACCAATAGGCGGCCCAAAGACTAGCCCCAAAGCTACTCCAAATTCCGGCCAAAACAAGACCAAACCAATTCGGCTGCGAAATACGGCGGCTATTACAGTGACGGTTCCTCAGGGCTCTGAACTCACATATGCCGCGGTAATGAGAGCTGCCAAGGAGCGCATCAAGCTGGCCGAAGTTGGAGTGAAAACTCTCCGTTCAAAAAAGGCCATTACTGGAGCGCTTATTATGGAGGTAGCTGGGACCGACTGCACCTCTAAAGCTGATGCACTGGCCGGTCGCATGCGCGAAGTCTTGTCCGACTTGGACGTGCGTATAGCGCGTCCAGTGAAAACGGGGGAACTGAGGTTAAAGGATCTGGATGACAGTATCACGCCCCACGACGTTGCATCTGCAGTTGCGGAGGCCGGAGGCTGTTCTATTGATGATGTGCGTGTGGGCGACATTCGCTGTTCACCCACTACCTTGGGCACGGTATGGGTCCGTTGCCCACTAGCTTCAGTGCGCAAGCTAGCCGAGGCTAAACGCGTTGTCGTCGGATGGGTATCCGCTCGCGTCGACTACCTGGAATCACGGCCGCTGCAATGCTTTCGGTGCCTAGAATATGGGCACGTCCGTAGCTCGTGTCGAAGTGCAGTAGATCGTAGTAGCCTATGCTATGCATGTGGGGAGCCAGGTCACAGAGCCAACAAGTGTACAAGTCCACTTAACTGTCCGCTTTGCTCGGCTTTGGGTTGCAAGGCTGATCACAGGATGGGTAGCAATAAGTGCTCCCCTCCAAAAGGCAAGAAGAAAAAGAGGATGCCAGCACGTCCTACAATAGAACCGGAACCAGAAAGAGGAACAGCTCCAAGAGTGGAGGCTGTCCAGTTGAGCCATAGTTCATCCCAGGAGATCATGGAGGCCTCTTAATGGATCACAATTCCAATAAGGTCCTTCAGTGTAACCTGAACCACTGTCGAAGTGCGCAGGACCTTTTTCTGCAAACAGTCGCGCAGTGGTCAATTGGAATTGCTGTAGTGGCAGAGCCCTATCGAATCCCGGAACATCCCCGGTGGTTTGGGGATGCTGGAAACTCTGTCGCCATTTACTGGAGTGGAGGAGTAGGCAACCCTCCCTGTGCTTTCATTGAAAGGGGGCAGGGCTATGTTGCGACGGAATGGGGTCGGTTAGCCGTCGTGGGTTGCTATATCTCCCCGAACTGTTCCCTTACTGATTACGGAGTGTACCTTCATGAGGTTGGAAACTGCATAAGAAAGTGCCTGCCTCGTCCAGTGCTTTTTTTGGGAGACTTCAACGCACACTCACGTGAGTGGGGGGATCGCCGGAATGACTCTAAGGGAGATACAATACTTGGATGGGCAGCGGGAATGGATCTTCGACTTCTCAATCGAGGAGCTGTGAGCACATGTGTGCGATGGCAAGGAGAATCGATCGTAGATCTTTCATGGGCTACGTCGTCAGCCATTCATCTGGTGTCTGGATGGAGAGTTGCGGAGGAGATGGTCACGCTATCCGACCATCGTCACATTGTTTTCAATGTTTCCGTCCACCATCCCGGTCGTGCTACGCGTTGTAATGGTCATCTGGCTCGGCGTTGGGCTCTTAAACGGCTCGATAAGGATCTGCTTGAGGCTGCAGCCATCATCGCAGACTGGCCTGAAGATCGAGAAAATGAGGGCTGGTCCGATCCTGAGAGGGAAGCTATATGGTTCGATGAAACAATGATGTCGATATGCGATGCATCGATGCCTCAAGCTCAGCCAAACAACCGCAGGGCGGTGTATTGGTGGACGGAGGAGATAGCACGCCTTCGTGAGACGTGTCTGCGTGCCCGACGCCTGTACACCAGAATCCGCAGGAGAAGAAGGAGAGTTCCCTCTGAAGAGTCAGAAGAAAGTTACCGGGTATATCGCCGTGCCACCATGTCACTACAAGCTGCCATTAAATACGCTAGATCCCGTTCCTGGACTGATCTACTGGAGGGATTGAATCGGGACCCATGGGGTCGCCCGTACAAAATAGTATTCGGTAAACTCCGCCCGTGGGTACCCCCGCTGACGGAAACCCTGGACCAAGCATTTGTAGAAAGTGTTGTGAATACACTCTTTCCAAGAGTACAAGATAGCTCACCTGTCCTTCAATCTGACCCTACCATCTGGTCAGATGAAATGAGAGTAACAGAGACGGAGCTAGACCGAGCTGTAATACGCCTCAGGGCCCGAAACACGGCTCCTGGCCCGGATGGGATCCCAGGCCGGGCTTTGGCGCTAGCCCTACGTGCAGGTCTTGGGAACAGGCTGAGGCATTTGTTCGACAGCTGCTTCCGTTGCAGTGTTTTCCCTAAAAGTTGGAAAGTAGCAAAACTTGTTCTCTTAAAGAAGGAGGGCAGGCCAGCGGATTCCTCCTCCGCGTATCGTCCTATTTGCTTGCTGGACGAGGTTGGCAAAGTGTTCGAGAGAATAATTGCCGCCCGTCTGTGCACGCACTTGTGGCAGGTAGGGCCAAACCTATCCGATGACCAATATGGCTTCCGACGCGCCCGATCGACAGTGGACGCGATTCTACGTGTCCGAAAGCTGACAAATAGGGCTGTATCCCGAGGTGGAAGTGCAATGGCAGTGTCCTTGGACATCGTTAATGCGTTTAACTCCCTGCCATGGAAGGCAATTAGAGATGCGCTCGGGTACCACGAAGTGCCGCCTTACCTGCAGCGCATAGTTTGGGCATATCTTAGAGATAGATACGTGCAGTATGTGGGCAGGGATGGTACGCGTCACCAGAGAGAGATGAGCTGTGGGGTCCCGCAAGGTTCCGTTCTAGGACCACTCCTATGGAACCTTGCTTACGATGCAGTCTTGCGTGTTAACCTCCCCGCAAGCATAAACGTAGTCTGCTATGCAGATGACACTCTTGTTTTAGCTGGTGGAGGATCTTTTGATGGCACCAAAGAACTTGCGGAACACGGGGTGGCTTGTGTCATGGACAAAGTTCATGAACTGGGTCTGCGGACAGCGCCTCATAAGACCGAGGCACTGTGGTTCCATAAGATACCAAGGGGAAGAGAACCACCCAGCTTGTCGATCCGAGTGGGTAACACTGACGTGGCTGTAGGACAGTACCTTAAATACCTAGGCCTCATATTGGACAGCCGTTGGGATTTCGGGGAGCACTTTAGCCGTTGTGCTCCTCGGATCCGGAAGGTAGTAGGTGCTTTGCACAGAGTGTTGCCAAATCTTGGAGGTCCAGAAGAAGGAGTTCGTCGTCTATACGCGGAAGTAGTGCGATCCATGGCTCTATATGGTGCTCCCGTCTGGTCGCAACGGTTAACGAGTGTAAGGCGTCATAGGGCTATGTTAAATAGTCTGCAGCGCACCATTGCCATTCGTATTGCACGAGCATACCGCACAATATCCTTTGAGGCAGAAACCTTACTGGCGCGATTTCCACCCTTGGACATCCTGGCCGACATGAATGCGAGGATATATGACCAACTGCATGACCTGACTGATAGGACACCAGAAACTATGGCTGTAATGAGACAGAGGGAGCACCGACGCGCATTGCAAAAATGGCAAGAGCGGCTCCATGAACCACGATGCTTACGCCAGCGCATTGTAGGTGCTATTCTGCCAGTCTTTGAAGCATAGCAGAGGCGAAAGAGACGGGTGACATATCGCCTAACCCAGGTACTTACCGGGCATGGTTGTTTTGGTGAGTACCTAAATAGGATTGGAAGAGAAGACACGCCTCGATGTCACCATTGTGAGGGCGGCCAGGACTCCGCCCAGCATACGCTTGAAGAATGCTCAGCGTGGAGCTTGGAAAGGCGAATTCTGGTCCACAAAATTGGAAGGGACCTATCGTTACCAAAAGTAGTGTCGGCTATGCTCACAAATGAAGACGTGTGGCAGGAAGTAGTCTCTTTCTGTGAGATCGTAATGGTCCAAAAAGAAAAGGCAGAGAGAGTTCGGGAGAGAACTGATCCCGCTCGGAGAAGACGGCAGCGACGCATCAGTAACAATCGCCTCGAACTGCCATCCCCACAAGGGGTTTAGCGACATCCTCTTAAAGGGGACCTTTCGGGTCTGTAGACAGCCGGGTTGAGGGACCTGACTGTCCCTTGACAGATCCAGGGACGGCGATGGCACAGTGTGGCATGTGGCATCGTAAATCGCAAGCAAGTTGGGGGTAGCAAGTCTACCCCTTGGATGTGCTACAGGCGCTGTGTGAGAAGGGTTCCGGTGCGTTCCTTAGGAGATCCCAGAGCCCTTTGACAGGCATTGAGGCTGGCCACCGGAGGGGTTTTAGTGAGTCTTCATAGAGCCGCAGAGAACCTCACATAACTCCACTGCACCCTCTATGCAGTGGAGTATCTTGTAGAAGATTTCCCCCTCGTCACAAAAAAAAAAAAAAAAAGTAGGCTGGCCTGGCTTTCACCCAGGACAGGACCCTGAATCCAGCTGGGCGTCTGGGCTAACCCGACAACTGCGGCTGCCCGTTTCCCGTTTTTCCTGCTACTGACTTCTGCCGGTTACTGCACTACCCTACCATCGCGTCGAGGACTTCACTGCTATTCTGAGATAAGTCCCCGTAACAAGGGAGGCTATTGCATCATCTGCCTGTACTCACGACCCAGCTCTGGGCTTTCTAGAGGCTATAATAAACGTCTACAACTTTACCTGTCTTTCATGAAAATCTCCCAGCCGTCTAGGCAGGTAGGTTTCAGTTGCCAATGTTGACAATACGATTACGTTACACTTACGCAGATTTTCGTGGCCCACAGGTAAATCCCATGAAACGAAGGTGTAACACAACACTCAACATTGTCAACTGTGCATGGTATGTGCATAGAAATTTGACTACAATTTCGTTGGTTTACTTGATTCTGTGTTTGACATTCGTTGATAACGACGCTGATCAGTGTTCCATAACCCACCAATCTTAGCTAATTTTCTAATCTGTCCACGTGGTACTGGTGGCATTGCGGCAATCCCGCTGAGGCCATATTTGAAAAAAGTTAAAGTTAAATCTGCTAATTTAACATGTTATTATATTTTGTTTTCGAACGAGTAGCCGTAGAGTTTTGATGTGTTGTGATTTCAAACTTAAAAAAAAATAGAACTTTAATTTGAACATACTAAACAGTTATTACTAAACACGGAGTCAAAGTGTTTGATCCCTAACGTGAGTGTTTTGCCGGTTAATAATGATTATTATTAACCTGCAAAAGACTCGTAAGTTAGCTCGGCTCTAGCAAGTGGGATAATTGTACAGGAAAGGGCAATGCGCAAAAGTGGCGTTTTTTTAAGTTCGTCAGTCACTAATGAAACACGTATTATTGGAAAGAAGTCTTCAAAATAAACAATGTATAGTTTTATAACACCTGCTTAAAATATATCGGGGCCGAGCTATTGTATTTGTAAGAATTTTCAAAAAATCACTAAAATTAGTCTAATATTAAGTCATAAATGTGGTGTCTCAATAAAGTGTTATCTATCTATCTATCTAAAATATTCATATATAAGGTATTTGTTCATTAGTGCACAATATTGAATGGTATGTTTTATAATTGATAACTGGTCATTACGTGAGAGTTTTTTTTATTTTTTTATTATGATCCCCTATTGATTGCTCCGCATCTATTTTCCATTGCGCGAATGAACGCATCACAGAATAGACACCAGTAATAACGCCAGTCATACCTACCCACTTAGAATAGATACAACGACGAAGGAACCTACCTGCTCGCGAATGCTTACGCAGCTGATGCCTAAACCTACTGCTGACGGATGGCTGGCCCGGGCGGGTCAACGTAAGTGGGTAAGTACAATAAACATGTATAAAGGCACATTTGGCTCGTATCAGGATCTTTATAGGATGGCATGCTCCAATTTTGTGGCTAGGCGTGGATTAAGCGGGCGAGGAGAATAAGATATCACATGTACAATGAGTCTGCTTTTATTACGTCAACCTGAGATCTATTGTTACAGCACATAGTGTTTAGGGATCTACTTGAATTAACTTGGGGACAAGGTATTCCACTTAGAATGGTTTATCTGTTTATTAGCGAACGCTGTCACGATTAAACGCAAAGTGAGCTCCTTAGAGCCTCCGAGCGTGTCAGCGTGCGCTAATAAACAGATAAACCATTCAATAAAGGAACGCCCCTCCACAGATGTTATACTTACAAGAACACGCTTAAAGACGTGTAAAAATATATATGGATTTTCAGAGCCAAAAAACTCCTTGATATAAAAAAATCAAATGTTCATAAAATGTTGATTTAAACAAAATATCTGTTTATTTTTTCTAGGAAGTAGTATCACTTTTGGTGTTCCTACATGTGTGCCTGATCATCTTCAAGACCACAACCCGACCTGCCCAATCTGATTTCATATTAGTCCCAACAACAGTCCAAGGGGAAACAAGGATGTTACCCTATCACGCCTGAAAGTAGAGGTTAACCTTCAAAAAGATTTTCGGCATCCTATGTGTACAGCAATTTTATCCATCATTTTTTCATATTTATACTTAACGTAGAGTTTTGATTTTTTCAGAGAGTCCAAAGCGATCCCGGAGGAAACTTACCGCCAATATTGCGTTTTTGACGCCAAACTGTAGGAAAATGTATTACAAATGCGCCAAATTAATGAATAGCAGAAGACAAATTAATTATCATATGTGGCAGTCCAGACTTTGAAAAATCTTTGAAAAATTTACAGCTGACCTTAATAAAACGTGTATGTATATATTTTTTCTGGATGAAGATAAAATTAGCGGCAAAAAAGCTACCAATTAAGAAAAAAAAATGGAAAATTTTTGAAAAAAAAGATGCTACATTTATAAATACCAAAACTATACTTTCGTTTATTATTAAAACAAAAATAACACAGTTATAAAGACAAAAAGTTCGGAATACAGTTATTATAATATGCCATTATAATAATCCTAAGATGTGGGGTTTGAAAAGTGATCATGTTGATTTTGAAATTTTTATTGTATGTTAACATCGAATTATTATTAATAAAAACAGTGAAACTTCATCGTAATTTTTATTGTCGATAGATTTCATATTCGGTTGTCCTGACACTTCAATAAATAGGTTACAAAGGGCGAGAAAAAAAAGAAAAATGGCGACTTCTACTGTATCGGCTGTTTAGTTTCCAGTCTGTACGTAGTACATATAATTGTCTGTGGTCTGATCAAGGAATATTTAACTCTCTACCGAGAGAAGACGTGTAACTGCCATACAGACATAATGCGAATTACACTGATACTATTAGCGCAACAGAATCCGCACGGAATACTAAGGAACTAACTTTAGCGCGAATTTTAAATATCCACCCCATGTTTTTCTATTTTTATTTATTTTTACCTATCAATTCAGTCTGCGGATGGAACAATGTTAAAACATAATATCGCCTCATGAAATAGGCAGAACCTTATTAGGTGAGTAAGTAGGTACTTATGTTATAGAAATAAAACAATTTTTAAGAACATGTATGTATTTATTTCATAAATTTATTAAAGTTTAACTAAGTAATGGACAAAAGTTTAAAAATATCAAATGTAATAAATTATTTGTTGGAGGCAAAGTGTCCAGAATGCTGGCTGCATTTCCACGTTGAATAGCTATGCAAATTTTCTTTGCAAAATATGAGCCAGCATTCTGTTCACCTGAAGCTTCAACCAAACGTTTGGCCAAGCCCTGAAAATTTTGTACGCGCCACTTAGAGAAACTTTCTACCCCAAACGGCACAAATGTGTAACCTCCACCGAGATTGGCATATTTGCATCGTTTAAAGGTTTCGGCATTTCACTGCCACACCAGCCTGAGCGTAAGTTTCTGGACTGACTTTGTACTTTCTGGTCTGTCTGGAAGTCTGGACTGTCAGCATTTAATGCATCAAACAGCTGGAAGAATTTGCTCAAAAGTGTAGCTGTGGCGAAGGCTTCTGAAGGAAGTTCATCTGAAATTAAACAAAAATAATAGAAGTTTAAGTAACTGCTACAAATCAATTTGAATAAACTAATATAGGGCTTTTATTTGAATAAAAGGTATTTTATATATTTCTACATGAAACTAACAGATTAGTCTGTAGAAACAATTGTATTACTTATAAAATATTCATAGATTTGATTTTTTATTGTTTTATTTTAAACACATATCTACTACTATTGCTATACTAAAACGTATTTTAGGCATGACAGTGACTTAATGATACATTTGTGTACGTGACTAAGTCTTTACCCGCGATTATGTTAATAAAAATCATGCATCATTGAAACTATAAATATTTACATATACATATTAAATTAACTTGTGAAATGGCAAATGTTCAACACGTACGACTACACTTATAAAGGAAAAATAAATGTGCAATATCTGTTACAAATAAGTATGAAAGCTATATTTATTCTCTGTGCCTCCACCATAGAGTTTTAAAATCTCAAACCCTTATTAGAATACTCTGTGGTTGTTTCGTTCTTTCACTTCACTTACATCTGGTCGTGTTCCTTTGAGAGCCAAAATCGATCGCGTCGTTCGCATAGCCGCCCAACCGTTATCTTTCAAATTCGTAATTATCAAAACTGAGCTCGGTACATCATCGATTACGTCACAGCTCACGCTCACGGCACGACTACAACACTCGGGGATGGAAGGTTTTGGACTTGCGGTCGTTGTGAGCTGTTACTGTCAAAATATCAAATAGGTTTATGATTCAATCGATTTAACTGAGAGAAAATATGACGCGCTTTTTGCGACTGTGTGAGTGTTCTATTTGGGTTGGGCATTATAGGTATTCATCCTAAAGGAAACACGAAACCGGGGCACGACAGTCGTATGTATTGGCGGTATTTACTGGAATGCACCATTAGGGTCGATTTCGGCTTAAAAAGGAACACGCCGTAAATAATATTGAAGTAATATTGTTCAACCATTTTGTGTTGGTACGATAGTAAGTATGATTATTTTAAGCTTATTACAAGACGCTCCTGATTTATGATAGTTTCGTAAAAGGTGGGAGTAGGCCCCGTTTTGTCATCCATCAGCCCACAAGCAATAGTAATTACATTACTGCAATCTGACTAGAGAAAGATAGGAAATATGGTACCTAGACGAAGGTACAGGCACATAGTACCTATATGATCTTATTATAGGTATCACATGGAGATCAAAGTTAAATTACATGTTTTTAACTAACTGTAATAATAATACCTACTGTAGAATTGAAAACGAGAGTAGGTACCTAACTATGCTATTAGTTTTTCAATATAAGCAAGATAAAGCATATATGGGCATAAAAATACATATGATTAACATACCGTTCAACATTCGTTTTACCAGGCTTAGGGAAACGGTGAAATGAGACCACACCATCTTGAACAGGAGTTGCTCCACATTTTGCACATTTTCTGTACATGTCCGTAGACATACTTAGATTTTATAAGTTTTAAACTATCACGATCACTTTTGCAAGAGACAACATTAGAAAAGGGATATTTACCGTTTAATCCATTTTATTTGAGTTCGCGATTTATATTCCCGACAACATGGATTACACGGAAAATATCCCGTTTCTAATGTTACTAATACTTGGATAGTTCTGCGGAAGCTTAAATTAAAGAATAAGCTAAAAGAAAGGAGGAAAGGAGGAAGGCACTATAATAACATGAAATATCCACGAAAATACGAAATATCAGCAATTTAAAACTAATTTATAACGTAAATGTTCAAATTGAATTTGATCAATTTGCTGACATACAATTCGAGTGTTGCAAGATGAATAAAAAAATGTGAGCAATTTTTATAATATTGTTTTTAACAAAAATGTTAGCTTTTTATGTATTTTGTACAACAAAAAAAAGGTAAAAGAATAAAACATATTATGAAACGATTGGTGGCAGTAAAATATGTATTTTATTAAAAATAGTACGAAATATTTTTTTATGGAACGAATTTGCTTCCCTATAAATGTCTAAATTTTATCACTGTAGCAGTACATACAATTCCGCTACACACATATGAATTTTGCTCGTGTGTGCAATGGTAAAATCTCGTACATACAGGATACTTCCCCTTGGGTCTGATTTATCTATGCGCCTGAGCGAGTCACTGCTGAAAAGGAACACTTACCAATCTTACCATTTTCAGTTTCAGTATCAAATCAGTGATCTTTGTGTGGCGTGTGTGTTTCGTTTACCATCCATCTATTAATTTATTTCATCATCCGGGATTTTGTGTATTCATGAAGTTATTGGCTGTTGACACTTGACGCAGCTAATCTAATTCATTGTTTGCCTTCTGATAGCTTGCCCGTGATTGTTTTGTTTGTGACTGAATCATACAAATAAAATAACAGTGGATCGTCTTTGGATTTCTGCGGAGCGGAGGAGTTCTTAACACCTTGTAAGCTCAAGTTTAATAATCAACCTTGATAATTATTTATTGCAAAAAGTCTATCTATTTACTACTATAATTGAGCTACATATCATTTAACTCATTTGCGTGTTACATGTTACATTTAGGTTTCCAAAATGTCCAGTAGGTAATAAAGGACTGAGGAAATACAAAACACTAAGTGAAATTATATTGTCTCTTCCATTGGAGCTACATGCAAGAGACATATTACTTCGGATTCGCCTAGGCTTGACCTAGAATACAACCCAAGTAACGTTTTAGGCTTTAGAACGATTCTAAAGTAACAAAAAAAATATGTTCGTATGAAAAACATAAGTTTTAAATCACATAGCATAGTTACTTTATGTTGCTTTAATGAATTAAAATATTGCTTATTGGTTAGTTTTATATTTCAGTTAAAAACATGGCAGGAAATTACTTAAAAGCATAAAAATAAACTTTTTCAGAACTGAAACAGCCAAGAACTTTTAATGTTTGCAAAAATAAACACTAAAGGTAATCTCACGGAGTTTCTTTAAAGTAAAAAGCTGTTTTCACAGCTTTAAAGTTACATTAAGCCAGGAGTAGTTTAAGACTTGCCAGTTGCGAAAAAAGCCGCTGAGCACAATTTGTTGCTTTTTAGTTTTGTTTTAATCTTTTGTTTTAATTATCACAGTATAGGAAGGGTTAAACTGCCATTATCACCATTATCCAATTTACTGTTGTGATTTGACAAATATTTAGACAACCATGTAGGAACAATACTTATAATAATAATAACAAAATTATTTTGGTTGGTGCATTTTCAACGGCATCAATGATCTCCAAAGATGATCAATGAAAATTATAAGAAATATATCATAGAAAACAGTGTATACTATGGGGTTGACATAGTTGTTAGATGACTCAAAGACCCAAAATAAAATAAATAACAAAAAAAAAGATGATCAAAACTAAATAGCCGATCAGTCTAGTTTTAATTCATAAAACCCCATAGAGAGCTAATAGACTAGACTAATTATTATATCATAAACAATACTAGGTGTATAAATATTCTATTAATTAAATATTTACTCACTTTATGGTTAAAACTTCTGCTTCATTCTTTTGACAGCAGCCTGTGTCGGTTCATTTTAGTTCATCATTCATCTTTTTGCAACCTATGGCCGAATGCAATGTTACCTGGGAATGGACCCTGCATTCATAGGGTCTATTGATCAACTAAATGCTGGATTAGATATGCTCTATAGATTAGATATACATCAGGACCTTTTTAATCAGAACACTTCCGTTTGGACTCACAGAGCATTCGAATTATAATATAAACTAGTTGCGTCACTGTTTCTGTATCTGTGTGAAATATGGGTTCTTTTTTATATACAGGGTGGAAACTTTCAGCGGGGCAGTTAGGGGAACCTTACCTAATTACCTTATCCATTGCAGCTACTCGAAAATGGTCTTAGGAGACTATCCATAATTGTTTATGGAATTTTGCCCCATTCACAGATAAAAAAAAAAATTACAGTTAGCAAGAAAATAGCCATATTACACAAAAACATTTTTTGATGCAATTCGATCCTGTTTCTAATACTGATCAAAAACTTCTATGGGACAAACCATCGTTGGAGTACTCAAAAAGTCACAAATTGCAAAAAACCTTTTCCCGTACATTTTGTATGAACTTGTTTCGACTTTAGGTTCTCATGTAACTCGCGCAATCTGAATAATATTCTTTACAGTCATCATCATCGTCTCTGGCGTAGGACGTCCACTACTGAATATATGCCGCCCCCACAAATGTCCAAAGGGACTGGTTGGAAGCGGCCTGCAACCTTTCTGATTCCATCACATAGAAAAACTCCGAGCATAGCCCTCTCCATAGCTCGTTGTACGACTTTGAGCTTACTTATGAGGCCCATAGACCCTGTTTCAGATGTTACGATAGGTTGGCGTTTGACCGCTATCTCACTTGGTGTTAAGTGATGATGCGGTCTACGATGTATCACGCCTGCCTAGAAGATACTTATTCACTCGCGACTTGAAGACACCCAGGTTGTATGTAGTATGGGGAAACACAGACTTAGGCAAAGAGTTCCACTCCTTAGCCGTACGCATTATGAATGTGGAAGCGAAGTACTTGTGCGCAGTCGTAGAATTTCAACTAAGTAGCGATGTCGCATCGCCGTACGTCTGGTCGTTTTTAGATGGGATGGAGGAATCAAGTCATGTAACTCCAGTGAACACTCCACGAAATGTATCCGATAAAAAACCGATAAACAAGCAACTTTGCGTCGGTGTTCTAGACTTTGAAGTTTCACTTCAACCAACTGATCGTTAATAATGAGCCTCTAGGCTCGTCTCTCAATTGACTCGAGGGCCTCAAGCTGATACTTTGCCGAACCGTCCCAGAGATGGGAACAGTACTCCATACATGACCGAACTTGTGCTTTGTACAAATTGAGCAGCTATTCTGATGTGAAGCACTGTCTCACCTTAGCAAGTATGCCCAGCTTCCTTGCTGCTATTTGAGCTCTAGATTCTATGTAAGTGAACATTCTTCAATTCTCGCAAATAAACTTGAGTCGCCTAAATAAGTACCCAGTCAAGCAGCAATAATGAAAAAAACGTAATTAGGTATGCTACACGTGACCGACTTTACTTCAGCAATAATTCAGCGTAAAAATATGCATATTTGTTTATTGTAGTGTAGATTAATCTCAGATAGTTCATAAGATTGATGTGTTAAAGTCACAATATGTTCTTCCTAAAGAGGCTAGAGTCACATATAGAGATAATTGATATTTGTGATTTTTAATAATTCACGCAGCATTCGCCCTATTGAGACTTATATCTATGATAATTTATTCCTCATGTTCTTGACCTTAGAAGCGCCTGTAGCAGAGTAGCACTCGTTTTTATACAGGTAATCAAAGCGACTTACTCTCGTCTGGTGAAAAGTGATAATGACCAATAATGCCACCGCAAGCTGCGCCAGTCTCCATCCGTATGATGACAACTATTATTTATGATTTGCCAGTGATATGCTTTTTCACGCCTCTCTTGAAAGACCATTTAGTCTAAGTGATGATTGATCAATTAGATTAAGCAAAACTCACTGCGGTCATACTTGTATGGCCATTATATACCATTAATTGCTTTTCAACTGAGAGTTACCGTGCTTCGAAGATCCTGGAGTCGTCGTTAGGCAATATCGCAGGCATTCGACCGCTCTGTAACCTCCGACACTAAAATGAAAACAATCCTGGATTGCGGATGTATAGTTAACCCTAAACACTGGCCTATCCGCAATACTGTACCGGTAGGTCTGCCTGGTGGATAAAGCCCCGCAGTTTGCAGTGGGAACACAACACAATGGGCTGATTTAGCTTATACAATTGCGATTTCTCCATCTTATTTTTGTAAGTGGGTACCTTACCTATACATCTGTGTATATAAAAATGAACCCCTATTTCTTCTGGTCATGCTATAACTTGAGAACAGATAGAACATTCTCGCAAATTTTTTCATTGTTGTTTTAATTACATATTGTCAGGAGAAGGTTCTTATGAAACACAAGTACAATTATTTGAAAAATTTAATACCGACTTCCATTCTATTCAGTTATTGGAGTGTAACTCAAAAACTACTGGACCGAATTTGATGAAATTTAAATGGGATACGGGAAGCACCAGCTTACATACAATTTTTTTTTTGAATTTTGAGAATCGGTTCACCGTATCGAAAGTTATGAGGTACGAAACATATAAAAAATACAGTCGAAATGAGAACCTTTTCCTTTTTGGTAGTCAGTAGAAAAATCAAGAAAAGACGGGAGGTTATGGAGAGGCCGAAGGCCGAGCCGACTACGCCAACGAAGTCGCGGGCAGTCGCTAGTTGTATATAAAAAGATCAAGAACATGTAGGTGGGGTCATTCTATAATTTATTTTAGTTCATCACTAGACAGATTGTGAGCTCTTTAACAGACCAGACAGTATCATGTACGAACTAACTTCATGTTATGTAACTATGACTAATATGATATTTTTAACATGTGGCCGACATATATTTTGGAGTATTTTCTGGCTAAGATTATTTGTATATTTAGACATTTTCGATACACGTGTGGCCGGTTTCCGGGAATATTTTGACAATGTCTTCCACATGTCCAACTAGGTATTTATTATAATATGTACCTACTTAGACAAATAAGTTAACAATAGTTAATGTTACGATTGCTTAGGTATTATGTTATGGTAATATAGCTTATGCTATTACCTACATTCATTTAATGGGGTAGGCGCCATAACAAGCCCATCCCATCACTCACATAATATATATAATGGTTATTTATTTTAACGCTGCTGATCAACTCAATAAGAATCCACGCCAGTCACAGATATAAAATGCAATATGTAGCGAGAAAAATGGTAACGGGCTATAAAACCATGGACCTAAAGGCCGGATGCTCTAATTCCGAAATGTTGACACTAGCGGTCTTACTTAGTCTTGTAAACGCTGCATAAATTTAATTGGTTTTATTCAGTAAGTTAGTTTTTGTACGCAGTTCTGAATAACGTTATTTAAAAGTAAGACCGTTTATAACTATGTTTAAATGTATGGCGTTTATAGATCAGACAGCCGCTTCATCGCTACTATAAATAAGTTCTATAGATCTCGCACTAAAAAAAAATTGCTCACTACTACTTTGAGACAGAGCATCGATCGCTAAGGCAGTGCCTATGAAGGTGAACCCAAAAGGAAGGAATCAATACAAACTCCCTAGATATAACGCTAGAATCAAGGTTTTAAAACTTTTGCTCATGACAGTTTTCCCAGTGGTTGTCTATGTCAGATGACATGTATATTAAGCTCATAATTTTTATTTAGACTACACATGCGGAATTGCTGATTTGCTGATCTGTCTATTTATCTTTTGCGTCCGGGATGAGCGCGCGTGTCCAATGCCCAATCCTAGGTAGGACGTGCCTTTTGCCACAAGTCATAAGAGATATGCTCTTGTTTTAATTCTTTCGCTTAGGAGAATATGTCGCTCTGTATGACAAGAACATGATCTTATTCTAATTAAACGAAGGAACTAAAAACGAACTAATTATATAAGTATGATTCTATTATTTATTGTACATTTAAGACTAATTTTTCCACATTTACCTACTCGTAAGTTTATTATCATCTTGGCTATTCCCGTGTGACGATACGAAAAGTAAAGTATTACATAAGCCATCGGAACATGCCATTATAATAAGAGATCACCCCCCTTTAAGTTACATTACATAACACTATGGTAAGGTAGATAATATTTCGAAACTATCTTTAGCGAACTTATTCGATAGTGTTTCAAATTTGGCATTAGTCAGATAAGAAGCGGGAGTATAACGAATAAATGATAACTAGTGCGCGCGGAACTTGTTGGCCGCGCCTTACAAATGTGAGCGGTGGCACGGAGAGGCGGGGGCGCTTGCTGTCATTAACAAATTCAAATATTGTTATCTAATATTCCAATCTCATGTGTGTTGCAAGCAGTAGGCAACCCGCTCCCTCGCCCCTGTCGCCACCTAAGGCGCGACCAACAAGTTCCGTGCGCACTATAGTAGTTCTGCAAACAGTAGACCTATCTATGTTAGCGTCGCAGAATTATTTATGACCAATATCACCAAGACTTTTACTCTCATTTAAACTGTACCCATGTAAAAAACTAAATTACCTAATACTTAACTGATATTATCAAAATAAACCGGTAGATAGTATCATCGCTGTAGCCAACTTCCCTCTTTTTAGGCGAAATAATTAAACTTATTTCAATATTGTAAAGTAATGAGCATATTTGATGAATTAAAACTCGCTTTTGTAACTGAAAATTATATGAATACTCGTATAAGCAATTCGGAAACGTACAGAAGACCATGCAATCTACGTTACTTGCCTAATATTCCATTGTTCATTATACCTAAATATAACAATAATTATGGGAGAAGGGTTCAGACATGCTTTTTACCTATACTATTAAATACTTTACCAAGAACAATAACAGAAAAAATAAAAAATAAAATATCTAAAGTAGTCAAAAACATATTACTTAAAAAGATTCTTCATACTCGAAAAATACAATTAATTTAATTAATGTGGTTTGCAGGTCTGGACTGTTTCATTACTTTTTAGCACTAAGTTAGCTGTAATGTACCAAATTATACTAAAGAGACTTACATTACAATCTTTAATTATAAGATTTTGGTTAGTCTCATTGATTTCATTTGTAACATAGCAATAAAAAGTTTATTTTTTTTTAAATTATTTTTTAGTAGTAAAGCACAATTTTAACAAGATTACTTGAAAAACCTGTAGTCAAGTACCGACATCCGGACGGATTAAAGCAAATTTGGTGAGTCGTTGCAGAGTATTTGTTCACTTCGCTCACTAAATCAATTAAAATAGTTAAGCAAATAATTAACTATACCTACAACATAAAATAATATACGGTTAAAAATAGTAAAATGTGTAATTTTATTATGTTTGGATAAACTAATTCACAGATGCGGTTGAAGTAAAATAAAGGCGCCTTTTTCGCTTTTTTACAACTCTTAATAGTGTTATACTGCATACGTTGGAACTTTCATATGAAAGCATTATGCTTAACATCAAGCGTAATACTTGCCCATCTCTCATTATTTGCATTAAAAATTATAATGGGTATTATAGTATAGTTGAATACACTTAAAATAACATTTTGGTATGTCTGAAATAATGATTTTAAAGCAATAAGTACCTAATCACTCTCGAGTGTTCTTGTAGGTACAATATACAACATATAACAATAATAATAATGCTGGACAATCCACACAGCACCATCTACGCGGACTCTCGCCCGCTGCGCCACTGAGGTCGTCGATAAATAAAACGTACTTAAAATGTATTACATGTATAAATTAGAATTACTAGATTAACACCTCATGCCTTATATTAGCGACACGGATACGTCATATGTATTTTGTTCTATTAGAAATTAAGTTAAAATATACTATAAGATACATATAACATTAACATTTTGATCAAGTTGAGAAGCTCGCCCCCATTTTTGAAATTGAAAACACGTACCTACACAAAATAATAGGCATTGGGTTTATGACCATAAGCAATAAATATTATGAAATCCCGGTAATGTATTTCTATATCTCGTTATTTAGGTTAGGAGACATATGCGACAATGCTAACAAACAAATTCTTGTTTATTGACACTAAATAGCCCTTATTTATATCCCAGTAAATAATACACTAATGTGATCGAAATGAAAACACGATTAAATGTATTATATGTTTATATATGTTTTACCTTTTTAACTCAAATTATCTAATAAAGCACATATATGCTGTTTATATAAAAAAAATAAAGGAATTGGTTTTGACTCTTACTATTAATTAAAGTGTTTTGTTGTGTAATGCTTAAAACGAATTTTATATTGTTATTTTGTTACATTACACGCGAATGCATCAGGTGAGTGAGTGCACTTTTAGAAGTCTTAACCAATACGATCCTTTCTAAATATATAAAGATCAATTGAATTGCTTTCGTCAAGTCACCGTTTATACTATAATACACTTTATAGTGTCGTGACGACGATGCGAAGGAAGCGACGACGTCACGCGCGAGTTCGTAGGCGTATGGCACGCTTACGGTAAATCGCTCCACTTTCACTCCTTGTACCAGATGTCTGTATACCCATAACACAGATTAAGTGTTAGTTATTTCGTGCAATAGCACCTCTTCGTACCCACACCGAGTATAATTTAATCTGTGCCCAATCGTTGTTAGTGCGGTGACCTGTTTCGTTGATACGCGAACCTCATTGTTTTAGCATTTATTCAACAGCGTATATTGAACGCTGACACGTGTTTTGTCAATATTCGCAATGGTAGCGCAAACGCGGTGTAAGTTTTCGTTCAGCAATTAGAATAACTAATTGACCTACTTGCACTTATTAGTGTGGATTGTTCAACCAGGTATTGTGAAAGTGGTGATGACACGGTAAAATGCTATCCGTAAAACGTACGTGTACTAATTAATTTAATTGTATTCGAACTTATCATTTACATGTGTGGGGAATACCCTGAATAACAAAACACTGCACAGACAACAGACAAAAATACGGGCACCCTCATTCATACATATTACATTTTGTCAGTGTTTATTTCATAATCACGCCTGGCGCACGAATATTTCGCATATAATAATATGTAATTTTTTATAGTGTCTTGAAATTCACAGAACTATTAATTTAAACAGGCTTATCTACATACAGTGACAGGACAGATATTATGTAATATTGGGCCATCTATGTGGACAGCTTTGTGTGGGTCGATGCAAATATCGAAGGCAGTTTTACTGAAATTACGTACATATTCGTGTACACGCTATTAAACGTCCTGTGCAAAGGTCGGAAATTTAAAATTAGGCAGATTATTACTTAATTAATTAACAAGAATTAAACAAAAAAGTACCATATAGTTTATGTACCATTTCGCTATTCGTTCGGTTGCATATTGTTTTGATGAATATTGATGATATAATGGTTACAAGTGGAGAATGTAGCTGTATTTGGAGGAGGTTTAATGAATTTTATGATCAATATGTTAATAAATACAAAGATATGAAAATAAACCATGTCACTATGTTGGTATGTATAGGGTGTTTTTAGAGGTTTGGAGGTTTGGTTTTTTTGTTTTTATTGTATCTACAGACTGTCAATTTTACAGTTGACAGTTGATTTATAGTCAGTAGTACGTTTTGCCATTTCATTATCCTTTATGAGCAGGTGGAATCATTAGCCCAATTTTTTTTTAAACGATGTTGGTTATAATATGCCCGTTACTGGAAAGGGTTCTGTGCTAACAATACATATCATGTAGTAGTAGTATTAAGGTAAGTAGGTACTATCAAAATAATTTATTTTGTGTCAACATTAGTCTTTGATATACATAGTACCCATACATACATATGGAAATTAGGTAATGAATAGCGCATTAGGAAACTCCGAAGTGTCACAAATGAGCACTAATTTGAAAACAATGATAAAATTTGCTTCGCAAGTCTGAGTTCGTGGCAATGTCTATTTAGACTCGTTAGTACAATTTAACAATCTATTTATTATATATTTTACTCTATCTTAGAATATACTATAGGTACTATAATAGACTGTACAGGTAAACAACTACGAGAATGTATATATTTTGAAAAATATTGAAACTATCAAGGGTGTTTCATTTGACTAGTTATTTTCTCGGTAGAAACCCTACTGTAAGAGCTGGTAATATTTGTTATCTAACTTTCCTTTAAGTAGCAAGTGCTATAGGATGCCATTTATATATCTTTCACTCCAATAAAACGCGGCAGTTGATTCATAAAGAGATGCGTGCCTAAATCGTATTTATAATATGCCTAGTAATATACCATCTTAACTCACAATATTTCTCGGTAAGTATATTGCGTAAAGAATATCTCAGATGACGGTTGTTAGTCAGCGAAATGCCACACAAAGATAATTTCTGCGTTGTTTTATTACTTCCATAGTAATAGATTAACAGTTTAAAACGTAGTTAATATACAATTAATAAAAAAAATAAAAAAGGTTTAATTGGCATCGAATTTAGATCTAGGCTATAAACCAAGAATGGCCACAAACGGTCACACGCAAAGCTACACCAATTTTATGCTGACCTAGTACCTACCTACTGATCTGAAATAAAAATAAGCTTTGCAATTTCCAAGACATAACTTGAGTCTCGACTGTTAAAAAAATGATAGATGAGATGATAATGCTTTTGATAATTGACTTGACAGTTGAGAGCGAGATATATTTGAGATGTCTTGATTTTGGATAAGCGATTGATGTACTATACTTAGTACACTAGAATTACAAGTCCAAACAGATGGAGTTATTTCAATTCTATTTGTAGAAAGCCGTGCACTTGAGTGCATTTTATGCAACAAGCAGTTTAAATCCGGTCTAACAACCTACTTGAGATGTTGCTCTTATCCTTCGAATAGGTAGATATACATTTACTTAAGTCCATCTGCCATTATATGGATTATTATGTACCTTCATTTCATGTACATAAGTACTTTTATCATACGTGCATTTATAATATTTATACGTGACTGAATGTAGGCATACAACATCGAACATACCAATACAAGAAAAATAAATTAGAAATCTGTTTTTTACCATATATACATAGGTACTAGGTATAGTTAAATATATTATATTAACCGGCAAAACACTCACGTTAGGTATCGAATACGTCGACCCGGGTTTCGAGCATGTCCGATGCTCATCTTCAGGGGCCTTATTCCCTATGACCATTCAACAAGTAACGCGGTGTGTTACGATATCTTCAAGGAATTATCGCAAATTTGTATTAATTTCACGGTCATTCCTTGAATATATCTTAGCGCGCCGTGTTATTTGTTTGAGTGGTCATAGCGAATAACCCAGGGCGAGTGCGCAGCGGCGTCCGCGGTGCCCGCCGTGAAACCCGGGTCGGCGAATTCGATCCCTAATGTAAGTGTTTTGCCGGTTAGTAAAAATAGTTTAATATGTGTCATACTCACGAGAATTTCAATACAAACAAATTGTTACATCTATCTGGATTTCTTGTCATCGTAACCAAAGTCTGTCATATCTGAATAAGTAGGTACCTATTTACGTAAGCATTCAAATGTTCGACTCAACACAGTTGTGTTGAACATTTTCGCAAATACAGCTAAGTTTATGATGTTTTCGCACGTTTGGCATCGTGCCACGTAAATAACTAGGTAGCATTTCTCTGAATATTTGATTTGTTTTTTAAACAGAACTTTACTTTGTTGCGCTGCAAGTAGACATAATAGTAACATACGTATTTCTATTACACAGGTAGGTTAGGTAGCTATATAAAACCGTAGCAAGCATAGATTCCCATGCTATTGTAAAATCTATCAAATATATATGCAGTTAACCACACACGTTGCAGTTCCTGAAAAGTAAGCTGATTTCTGCGAAATCTATTGTACTATTGGCCCAATATGGCGAATCGCGAATCAACGGGTACTATTACCTATCTAGTTTAATTTCTCCATCATTAAATTATTATATAATTAAGATAATCCATATCTTTCTATCGAGCAGATTAAGAATCGATGTAATTATTCATATCGAGATTTATATAATTACATTAATTACCAAAACCTGGTTAATTAGATGCCGGACTTTTATGTAATCACACGCTAATGTTTTATTTTTCTTTGTGTTTTCAGATAAAACCAGCTGTTTTTCCCATCAAGAAAAAAATAACAATACGGAACTGTGACTGGTTGTTTTGTGACGTTAACATAACAAAACAATAGACTTGTTATGGATAACTATCGTAGTATAGCGTGATCTGTCACCAAGATGTGGTCGCTGGCTTGTGTTGTGCTGGTGGTGGTGGCAGCCGCGCAGGCGCTTTTAGATGGACCCAATGTGTGCACCAGACAGGAACCGTGAGTAGTTTGCTGTTTCTACTTCTTAATCTTCTTTCCAAGGGTAGAATTTGTGTCATACTGTTTTGAATTGCAACTATATGTTTCATCTACTGTATAATGAACAGTAAGCCAATAACAATTATAATTATTTAATTATGCTTACTTGTATTTTCAACACGTGAGCACTCGTACTCAAAGGGGAGGGCGATCGGTAATGCCTGCGGGGGGTCCAGCCACATCGCAATTCTTGGAATCGGAGTATGATTTCTAAGATGTTTATTGTATTGTTGGCCAAATATGGAGACTGGCAAATCTACGGGTTAAGCGCTAGAGATGGATCTCTAGTGAGGTAGTGAGGTGACACGTCCGAGTTGACAGATGCTGATCAATGTCATATACTTATTAACTAAGTACCTAGTAGGTACGTAAGTAGGTCAAATACTGTCAAGATGCTTTAGTGTTATATATATATATATATATATATATTTTATTAGTATATTTAATATAGCATTTATGTATTTATAGTGTGTTTACTGTTTTTTTTGTATTGTTACCGTCCATCTTTTATTGTATACCTATTCCTCTGCGAGTGGGTTGTCTGGAAGAAATCGCTCTGAGCGATAAGACCGCCCATTGTTGCACCTAGTTTTTAGGCATTGTTTTTTTATTTTATTGTCTAATATTAAGTCATAAATGTGGTGTCATAAATGTGGTGTCTCAATAAAGTGTTATCTATCTATATATCTATCTAGGTAGGTAATTCAAAGTCTTAAGAGAATTGCATAGCTAGTACTTTCCATACTAAAAGAAATTTTACAACTCTTTTTATCCTCTTAACATTGCCCGATGTCAGTATTTTATTTTTCATGTAATCATCACATTGTTTATTATGCCCGTACGTATTGAAAGGAAATTTATAGCCTACTTTGAAATACTGAAAAAAAACTAAAAAATCACTGAAATCGGACAATATCAAGAGATAGAAATGAGTTATTTATTTTAGTATGGAAAGTACTAGCTATGCAACCCTCTTAACTTTTTCGTCGTTTTTTCGCGTCTGGTTGTGGTATTTTGGTGGATGTCATTAGTTTCAACCTTCGCTTCGGTGCCTTAATACCTATACACATTCATTTACTTGCAGGTGTTTGCGTTTCCTAAGTCTAGACCGGAAGGGTCTCTATCGTTTACTTAATCTTTCTAACTTTCATGTTGAAGGTTAGGTTTTAAACTGCCTCTGCGTTACCTTGCCAATATTACCATCCTGCAGTTGCATAACGCAGTATTTAAATAATATAAAATTATTATTAGTCAAATTCAAAGTTAAAATGAGTTATTTAATTGAGTCATCAAAGACGTACTTATAAAAGTCAATTATACATTATAATGTACTTTAAAGACTACCGCCGTGTTCCAAAATATATAGAGCCTACCGAGAAGAAGCGGCAAGAAACTTAGGGCCTTCGTTATCATAAAGATTTTTACAATGATTCTACTTAGGTACATATTACATTTTAGGGATGGCAGATGACAAATTGCCAGAAGTGGAGTATAACATAACAAACACCTTTATCTTCTATATAATGTCGGACTTTATAAAGTATGTAATTAAAATATGCTTTTTTATTAAAAAGTTTGTTACAGTCAACTTGAATTTTCCCTCTGTGAGCTCAATTTCAAAACGCTTGCAATTTCCTACGAATTATTAGTAATATATATTATTAGTCTTCGCAAGTCTGAAACTAGTCCTAGTACAAAAAGGTGGTGATTACTATTTAACTTATATTTACGTATTTTTACGAACATACATTATATTTGTAATAGACATATAAGGAAGGCAAAGTTAACATATTGCAATTTAATATAAATATTCCTAAGTTATTCTAAATATACTCGTACTTTAAATAAATATCTCCAAAGATTCGCGGCCATTTCGTATACATATATAGCTCGAATAGCACGTTTTTGTAGGATGAAGATGGTCTCTATATCAGTCGCTGAACCCCATAGCAATAACCCGTATGACATTAACTGTGAAAATATGCAAAATATACTAACCGCGCCGTAGAAACGTCTGTTAGTTCTCTTATTTTACGTACTGCATATGCAGCAGTACTGAGTCTTTCAAAGTATTTATATGAAGACCCCATTGTAATTTTGGGTCAGTTTTAATGCCTAGGAAGACTGTTGCCTTGTCTATTTCGAGTTTAACTCCATCAAGCGTAACGTTGGACTCCAAATATGGAACAGTAGGTAAAGAAAACTTCAAACAAGTGGCCGACCCCATTGTAATTTTGGGTCAGTTTTAATGCCTTGGAAAACTCTTGCCTTGTCTATTTCGAGTTTAACTCCATCAAGCGTAGCCGTTCTTAAAGTATACATAATACTTTAAGACCGGACATAACACGCTATAGTCTTCTATCTCAATATAATTTTTATTACGTGATCTACGTAACCAGCACATCATGTTCCCTCTTCTTAACTCGTCCCTTCCTAAGCGGGGAGTGAGTAGATATGGGCCACAATTCACCACGCGGGTTTGGTGGATACTAATAATTATTTCGTCATGTAAGTTAGCATTAATCTGTAGCACTGCGCATTACGTGTCGCAAAAAGTATTTATTTTATTGCCTATTATTATCAGTATTTACATGACCTTATAAAAGATTAAGTTTTCTACCGATGACCTTATTCATCATCGCACACATTTATTTTACGATAAATAACGTTTCTAAGTATATGTCTGGTTTAGGAGATTATCATGAGTCTCATTATGTATTTTCCGGAATTGGACGGTCCCATATATTTATGTTCTAGCTGGCCCGCCAGCGGCTTCGCTCGTGTGGCCGGGGATACGGTTAATTACAGTTTTTAACTATCCCACGGGAAATCTTTAATTTAACGGGATCAAAAGTACCCTATATGTTGACCTATAGGTATATAAGCTATCATCATACAAAGTTTCATTTATATCGGTTCAGTCGTTTCCGAGATTAGCCCGTACAAACAGACAGACAAACAGAGAAACGAAAAATTCTCTCCTATTTCTCTCCTTACTATTCATCCCCCTGCTTCGATTTTTAGCATTTGTTTTAGTGTACAGAAATATGACCTCTGCAGTTTTATTATTTACATAATATTTTTACATTTAAAAAAGATTTGGTTAAGAAATTGAAATAATAGAAACTTATATGATATTATATCAAATGGTAACAACGGTACAATGCCAATTTGAAATATTTTTGCCAAAGGTTTTTTCTAATTATAATATATATATATATTATAATAAATACTAAAAAAGTTTTTAGAACTTCTTTAGAAACAGGTATTTATACACCTTTGACATGTAGAGGCATGTGGGTATATGTATATAAACTCTATTATTTCTTTTTATTTATATTATGTAGGTATATTCTGTATCAAGAAAAATACTGAGAGCTTATTACTTTATTAAAAGGATGTTGTACAATTACTTGGATTTGCGCATATTATATTAGATATTTATTTGCCTCAATAAATGAGCTGTGGTTAAGGATTCTCTGCATTTTAAAGCTGTAATAGTAGTTGTACATGACATATGACTCACTTGACGCACTATTGTCATACAAGGAAATTTTATATGAGCATATATAATTCTAATAATAATTTATATTAGGGGTTAAAGTATGAAATTGCCATTTCGTACTGAACAATTGAAAACATACTTTTTGTAACATAACATGTATTTATTTAATCAAAGGCCTATGTTCAGCAGTGGACGTCCTACGGCTGAGATGATGATGATGATGATTTAATCAAAGTATACTCTCGTTATCTATATTTTTTTCTGCCATCTAAGATCATTCAAACCTTTGCGATAGAACTTTGGGGACCTGGCTTCTACAAATTGTGTGATTGGAAGAGTTTTTTTTTTACCGTGTAAAATTTCCAGATCGCGGAAAAAATGGTGGTCGGTTGGGGCGAGTATGGAGGATGACGGATTATTTCTAACTGCAGGTCTTGTAGTGTTAAAACTGATTGACGAGCAGTGTGAGGTCTTGCGTTATCATAAAGCAAATAAAAAGTTATATAAGGATAAAATTATCAAAAAGATCGATGGCTGTTTTATTGCGAGTTTCGCCATCATTGTTCCTAGTTCTTCACAGTAGACATCTGTCGTTAAAGGTAAAAGTGACAACCAAACCGTTACCATTACCTTTCTGTGGGTAAGCTTAGCTTTAGGGCACTGTTGTGGTGTTTGACCTGGGGTCAACCATTGCGTTGTTCGCTTGCGATTGTTGTCAAAACTCCACTTTTCATTACACGTCACAATTCAGTCCAAAATCCCTTCATTTGCGTATCGATTTAACAAGGTAACGCGCGCTCTTCTCTGCAGATCAGTCAAATCATGAGATACCCATTTTTGAAGTTTTTTATTTAATTAATTCTTAATTATAATTTTACCGATTTGGTTCAAATGGGTAAATATTGTGGGTATGCTAACATTAAACCATGCCGCTAATTCCTTGGTACTAAATACGGAACGGCTTTCATCTCCTTCAATTCATCATTATGTTACCTTAGTGGCTGATCTTCTTCGTGGTTCATTCTTCAAGTCGAAGTTTCCACTACGAAAGCGGTTAAACAAAAAACACATGGTGCGTTCGTTAACCGTATCCTCTCCAAACACACCACTGACATTTCGTGCAGTTTCTGCTGCGCTAGTCCCATGTCGGATTCGTATTCGAAAATTACTCTGATTTATTACACAATTCGGAGCGGTGTGAAGTAATTGAGTGTCCAGTATTTCATACCAGTTCGAACTATACAGAAAACCAGTCTCCGACACGCCTCAGCCTCCGGTGTCTGTGTGTTTCAGCTTTATTCGGAAATAACGGACAATTTCATCTGGGTGCTTAAAATGGTTACAAATGTGATTTTTATAACTATTTTTGACTTATTTTTGAACAAGGTATCAAAAAATCCTAGCTTAAATCTTGATAAACTGGTTAGCATCTGACCATCCTCAGACTTGATGGAGACAATGTGACATTTGAAGGTATCTACTACACACTATAGACCTAGAAAAGCGACTGACTCCCAAGAGATTCTGCCGAACCATACCCCTAGGTGTTTCAATCTTAAGGGTATCTAAGCCAGAAAGTGCTCTACCATCATGCGGATTTCACCCCTGTGTGACAACACTGACAACATCCCAACCCCCTGAACATAGTTGTTTCTTCACATGACGTATTGCCCAGTAATTTCTGTTGCATTGCCCTTCAAAGTTCTTTCACACTATAGTTTCGATGTAGAATATATTGCATAGTTATGGTACACACCAGGGCAAACATTTAGAGAAGAATCCTGCCTGCTGTGTCACCTGATAGGCACTACTCTTGTTATTATATATCCCATATTTTTGCATCAAATAGAATTGGTACTCAAATTGTTTTCAATTCCTATCAGAACAATGGCTTAGGCAATTGTTGATGTACTAGGCATGTAAGTTTTCCCTATAACACTACTGTCATTCATTAAATAAACAGGGTGATAAATGTCTCGCCACAAAAAAGAATAAATGTTTGTCGCTGTATAGCCGTTGTTGTTTCTCATCCGGTCTGTCCTCTGGTCCAGTTAAATGCATTATTTACATCGGACTGGGGTGTCTGATTGTTTTCGAGGACTCGCGGTTACTCATCACTCGTCGGGTCATTTAACTTTATCACTTTTCGTCCAATGTCTCTTGCATTGCTTTACTTGTTTTGCATAATATACGTTACATGAGTATGCATAACCACAGACAAGACTGTAGTTAGTACGTGTCGTACATAACGTCCGCATTGTTTTGGCTTCCCATTGATAGCCGTATAGCAGTCTTCGTGTGTATATTCTCTTTGTCTACTGCTAAGGTGGTTTATTGTTTGGATTGAACACGTAGGGAGTAGCATTTTAAGTCTCACTATTATTATTGTCGCGTTTAGGTTTTAATTAGTTAGTCCAGTCATTTCTTAGGTTACCTGAACAAAAATACCAGAAGTTTTGAAGTATAAAGTATCATTTTTTAAATGTAAAAAAAATGCCACGGACCCTGGAGTCTGTGGGTAGAAATATTAGTAATAAAAAAGTATGAAGTATCATAGATTTCAAATGTGCGCCCTTTTCAACTTTTTGGTTTTGGGCCTGGAGTCAAACACGTGTGTGTGTGTGTGGTCTATTGGCCAAAAAGCTCACTCACACATGCGTTACACATCTTTTATTGCGTAAATATATGTGTGTATATATGGTCATCGCAGCACTCGTGTACGGATGGAACTGATTTTTTGTTGTTGTGTTAATTATTGTCAGGAGAATGTTCTTATGATATAAAACTCAAGAGAAGATGGGAGATTACTGAGAGGACGAGGAGGAGATACTCTTATTTAACCAATCGGAAATTTGGCTTTTACCGCCTTTCAAAAATGGAGGTTCGAGTCTACACACGATGAGTTGTTACTCAAATTGTCTCCCATTAAAATTACAATGGCGTTGATTGAAAAATTCTAGCAAATACAAGAGAAAAAAAGATAACTATCTGGATGATATTGTATTTTAAAGGCTTTATAACTCTATATTAGTTACGTATTTCGTGTACGTAGTTTGGTCATTTTGCCATGACGGCGGCATTGGCGGCGCAAGCGACAAAGTTTTGAGAATGAGTTTGAATAAATCACGTTGAAATCTATAGGCACGAATAAGTACTTAAAAACACCCATTAACACTTATTATACACCAAATATTTACAAAACATTGGAGTGTTATGTAAATTGGTTAATTAGAACCTGGATCCATTTTCGAGAACCAACTGACGATTAACTATAAGTAAGCACGACCGTAATGTTTATTAAATAGTATTTTCAACAGTGTAATGTTGTTACATAGGGTAATCTGTGCTCTCCATATTTTGGATTTGTGGCGATGAACACCACCAAATAATCTCGGCTCTGTCTTGACTTAAATAAAAATGTACAGTACTAACTTTAATATTCTATTTCTCTAACATATGTTTTTGTACCTATATTACATTGTTACTTAACTACTAATATATTTTTATCCGATAGAGGTCGCAGGACGACGTTAGATGCAGGCCGCTTCCAACCGATCCTTATAGAAAATTATGGAGGAGGCTTATGTTCAGCAGTGGACGTCCTACGGCCTATGATGACGATGATGATGACTAATATATTTTTATGAATGTCTCCAAGTGTTTTATATCCCTATATTGTAAAGGTACATTCGGTAGACAAGAATTCGAACTAGACAAACACGTTAGACGGGTTGATCAGGGAATAAAGCCTTCTTATGTAGATTTACCAACAGAGTCTGTAAACTTCATATTGTTTATTGGAACCAAAAGATCCCCAGGACCACCACAACTCCCCTTCTAGTCCTGCCGAAGCCACCGTGTGCGCTTTTCAGATTACGTTCTGTGCCAAAAGATTTCGCTGTACTACCTTTCGTTTGCCTCATTCCCTGGCCTTCCCATTCATCCTAGTTACTAGTAGTTCTTCGAACATAGACCTAGCGAGCACATAGTCGTATTGGCGGCAAGTTTTCGCAGTACTTCACAATCTACTATCTTGAAAACCATTTGACCAATTATGCTCATATTCGAAATTGCTCTTCAAAGTCAGGTACCTAATGTGTGTACCAAATTTTATCAAAATCGATCGGTAAATAGCGCCGCAGCGAACTTCCCCTCAATTTAGGGATAGAACCTACCTACTCAAAATCACGGATGACAAAAAAATATATTTAATAGTAGAACATGCATAGGTACCAAGATTCGACAAGATTGGTTGAAAATGCATGTACAGGAAGACAGCAAAGACGCTTCGCTCGTTCGTCTATAAGAAAAACACTCACCAGGTATAGGCACGATAATTCTCGTCACCTTCGGTTCAACTCTATGCGCACACCATTATTATCCTCTCAATCCTTCTTTATCATAGATATAATTCCATCAACTCATGGACAAGGATTGGCAGAACATATAATGGCAGGAATAGTTGTTTGTTAAACAAGTTACAAAAGCTAGTTATTGCGTGTGCCATTAAATCACGAACCAGCGAAGTCGCTACGCTTGTGATTCAATAATATGCCTCTGAAAAGGCATGTGAAATGAGAAAGTGAAAAAAAATATATCAATGAATAACATTCTGTGCCAACGAGTTAAATTGCTAGGTCAAAATCAGCATTTGAACCCACCGCCGCCTAGTTTACTTTTTAAATCGCCCTGCAATTCCAAAAGAGTGTGTCCGAAATTTTAATCACTTTGCCTCACGCTCGCAGCAAAAAGCGAGTTTGGTGCGAGATTTTACGAACTATTAGTGCTCTTTCGTGCTGGAGAGGTGAACAGTTATTTATTTACGATTGCTAGTTCATTGCCAGCGCGATCACCATCATCATTTTCATTATCAGCCGGAAGACGTCCACCGCTGAACATATGCCTCCCCCATAGAACGCCACTTGGAACGGCTACTTGCTTCATGCATCCGGCGATTCCCCGCAGTTTTGACGAGGTCGTCGATCCACCTAGAGGCGGGTGGTTCGCGATAATAAAATTAATATTAATCAGAGAAAACTTTATTTACAGATACACAACGACAGTACGCGTGTCTGAAAACGAGCCGTACCAAGAGAAGACGTATTCTTGGTGCTTGAGCGTGCCACCCCGTTGCACCCGTTACCAGATCAAGTTACGTCAGGTGTACAAGACTCAAAAGTTGCTCAAGTACAGACCGGTGGAGGAATGTTGTGCGGGGTACGCTCCTGATGCGAAGGGAGAACAGTGTGTCCCAGTCTGTGTGGAGACCTGTGTTCACGGGAAATGTGTAGCGCCGAATACGTGTGCCTGCGAGCATGGGTATGGAGGACCAGCCTGTGATATATGTGAGTAAATCAATTGATACTTTACCGAATACTTTACTCCTGATGAACACTCTAACTTGATACCTGATTTATATACTTAAATATATATACACACAGACATAGGTCAAGCAGACATGTTCATGCACACAAATATTTGACCTGTCCGAGGATCAGGGACAGAGATCTATCAATGCGCCAGCCGGCCTGCCAAACATATGATATTGATTCGCCTGCGGGTTCGCTCACTTGGTCTTGGGATACGAAGCCACAGAATTAAATTGGATAAAATTGGATGATACAAGTCGCCTTAGTTACTCTTTATAGAATCAGCTCTGTGTCAGTTGAAATCCCGTCAAAATAGGTCCACCCGTTTAGCGATTAGCCGTATAGACAGACCGACAAACAGACACAAAAATTGAAATAAATGTTTGTTATACAAGCACCGTATACTTTCATATGCATTTAGTACAAACATAAAAACAGACAAATTTTATTTACGTACTTATATACTAGGGTACTTCTACTTGAATCCATCTTGATAGAAAATATCCAAAACATTAAATATTATTTCTTATGAGCAAACGAGTGCAAACAAAACTAATAACAATGTTATGAGACAAAAGATGTAATGTCTTGTGATGACGAGAGATGTGCCAACTACAGCTATGTTTAAAATTTGGTTTCCACTGGAACTGCTATAGGAAGGCGTGGCTCTTAAATTCAGTCAATTGACTTGTCAAGACAAATTTTATAAAAAGATAAATAATAATTAATAGAAATTAACTATATAATATAATAATTACTAGCGAGTGCTTGCGACTTCGTTCGCATAAGCTCGGCCTTCGGCCTCGCCATAACCTCCCGTCTTCTCTTGGTTTTTATTTCATAAGAACCTTCTCCTGACAAAAACTAACACATCAAAAAAATAATTAGCGAGATTGTTACATCCATTCCCATGTTATAGCGTGACCAGGAGAAACAGGGGTTAATTTTTATATGTATAGACTGGAAACTGCCCGCGACTTCGTTCGCGTAGTAGGCTCGGCCTTCGGCCTCGCCGTGACCTCACGTGTTTTCTTGTTTTTTATTTCATAAGAACCTTCTACTGGCAATAATACATCAAAAAAAGAATTGGCGAGATTGTTCCATCCGTTCTCAAGTTATAGCGTGACCAGGAAAAATAGGGGTTAATTTTTATATATATATATTATGATTGATGTAATACATGGTGATAGTGTACCTATGTGTATATGTGTTAAATATTATTCAAATATTATCTAACCGAAAGAAGAGCTTTTTACAAACACTTGGTATTGTTGTCGCAACCCTTCATATTATTGTTCAAATTCGCCTCGAAGATTTCAATTCAATACCTCTAAAAATAGTCTGCATAATTCGCAAGTTCGTTTCTGCGAATACTAATGTCAGCTCATTCTTCACGGGAGGTAAGGCTCAGCTCACGTCATTAAGCGATATAACACCATGACAGTAATATGTAACTAGATACCACGATGTAGCGAGTACTGCGTGAGTAACACTATAAACAGGATGTCAGTAACGATGTAAACGCTCGCGACATTATCGAACGGCTCTGCTTACTGTTATCTTGTGTATGATAGATAGCGAGCTTTCGATTACAATGGACATTTATAAGTTTTATAAACTATCATGGACCACGGTCACAAACATTAGAAATATTCAAATTATCAACGGAATAGTTACCATGTATATTTTCTATAAGTTTCCGATATTTCGCCAATGTTGCAAGCGCCATGATCACGGATGAACTGAACTGGGGCCCTACTCCCACCTCTTAAAGTAATCATGTTTGAACCTTACCATTAAATTTGGTGCCACCACGTCAATATAGCAAGCTTAAAATAATAATAGATAACGATAGACGTTTTGATGACCTAGTATCAAATATTTCACTCAATTCGCGTAGTTTGACGTGACTTTTGACATTAAGTTTCATCGTTCCAATGTCAAATTATTGCAAGCCCGTACTCCCATCTCTTAAAATAGTGATATTGCAACCTTACCATTAAATTTGGTTGACCGTTTTGTGGCGGTGGGAGTACGATAGTAAGTATGATTATTTTAAAGTTATTACAAAACGCTCCTGATTTATGATAGTTTCGTAAAAAGTGGGAGTAAGCCCCCTGAACTGAATAACGGAAATTCAAAGAAAATATACATGGTAACTATCCTGTTGATTATTTGAATATTTCTAATTGACATTTAGTTTCGAGGTTTTATGTTGAGGATCATATTTCTTAGCAGTCGCATTTAGAATATTATACTCTAGAGTTGATATCAACCGAAATACATCAATTTCACCTAATATATTTTGAGAGCTTTGACTGTTAAATGTAGTTTACATCCAAAAGCACTTAACGTTTCATCACTGCGAAGAAAATATACTTCGATACCTATAGCCAATGTCATAATAACTCAACAGATACAGATCAAATATACTTTTCATCTGTATCTGTTGGGTCATTCATTGGATCATTGGCAATCATCGGAAATTGGCTTATACTGACATTTAATATTTATAACGGAACAATTACCAGTACATAAATTACAGTTAGGTAAGGCACATATTTAATCTAATAAATATTACAAAATTCAGGCTTCCTAGATAATTTTGTGAAAATACCTAGTTACAATTGCCTGTTCAAAGTACTGTAAATAATTAGATGTGTTATGGTTTCAAATATTTCACTCTTTCAATAGAAAAGATACGGTGAACCCTGCTGAGTAAGAACATGAACACCACAACGAATTGTCGCCAATACAATATTGTTGTCGATAGAATTCAGCTATATATAACCTACAATAACGAGTAAATCGCATTTACTGATGTTCACATTGACTCACCATTCTATATAGGTACTACTATGATAAAAATGTAGACGCCAAAAATTCTGTTTATCATTATGTACGAGTACTATAAATGAAAACCTATGTAGGGTGTTAGAAATAAACAATTGTTCAACAATCAACTCAATCATTAAAAACATTTTGTCTATCTGCTTGTTTCATAATCAGCCCATTTTGTTCCCACTGATGGGACTTGAGCCTTCCTCTCAGAGAGAGCAGATGATGGGCCATAATCCACCAACCAACCCATGTCGAAGTTTTCAGGTCGCTCGAAGGCCTTCGACATAGCCACGACATAGCCAATCGACTGTTTTCCTAAGACAAATAACCAGGACCGACGGCTTAACGTGCCTTCAGAAGGCTTCAGCGCTCAGTTAAATAATGGCACTAGCGGTCACCCATCCAACTCCTGACCGCAACTTGTTACAAGTTAAGATCGCCAAGTAAAGCTCCGCTGCGAGTGCTTTAGTTCTTCTTCGAGACTGCTTGTTGAATTTGAGAATGGCTATAAAACAAAATTGGGTTCTAAACTTTGAACTGTGTAAAATTGGTCTTTAAGATTAAGTCTTATTTTGCACAGACAAAGTCGCGAGCAATTATAAATTTCTTAACCATTTATTAATACCACTCAAAAATATTTTTATGAACACTATACTAAAACTCTATACTATACTAAACACTATACTATTCTACTAATAGGTGAATTCGGTGTTTGAAGCAAGATATTGGTACCTTATTAGCTCTAAGTTCCCTCTCAGGTCAGGCAATCTCAGTGGATGCAAGTTCGCAACCTATTCGATATATATTATACTATTGTTATTAGCCGGCAAAACACTCACGTTAGGGATCGAATACGTCAACCCGGGTTTCGAGCATGTCAGATGCTCAGCTTCGAGCTCCCGGCGAGCACTGGCGGCAACCCCGGAGGATGAGCATCTGACATGCTCGAAACCCGGGTTGACGTATTCGATCCCGAACGTGAGTGTTTTGCCGGTTAATAATAGTACAAGATACAAGATGTTTTATTGCCATAAAAGTTATGTAAATACTAAACATTGTAACTTAAATAACGAGTAGTAATTAGTATTTATTGTATGTACAAACACAATATATTACCGGCTGACCCCAAACTAAGCACTAGGCCTGTATCTTGGGGCCCGAGTGCAATGTTAACTAAACAGCATAAATCAATTAAATACAATACTCGTCATAGTGAAATGGCAGTAAAAACAATACGAGTATATAGCTTATGGCTTTTATCGTCGTGTCTAAGAGGCGACACTTACATTATAAGCGTAGGTAATTATAGTTATGATAAACTTCATGCCAAAAAATAGTTTGTTATGGTGCGAATTTATGCGTTCATTCGCATCATGTGTGTAAATGTGATGTGAATGTGTGTATATGTAAATAGGTGAGTTTGTGTGAGTGTGAAGTGTGTTTGTGCGATTGTGTGTGTATTTGTAAACGCAGTGATGTGATCAGATTAAGTTTTCGGTATCAATGTAAGAGAGTTGAAACAAAGGACACCGATAGGTTTTTAATATCAAAATCTAATTTTATAATAGCTTTGTTGTAAGTACATGGCAGTGAGTAATTTGGACTACGTCTTGCAAGGAGACACTTAGCACTGGGAAATGGTATTCTGAACGCAAGTCTATTCATGATCATAATTGTTCAATATGTATCAAATTGTCCGATATAATTATGAAGAGGTTGAAATACTTTTATAATACTTATTTATACTTATATACAACTCCTTTCAGCGTGTCCCGACGGCAAGTGGGGTAGAAATTGCGAGAACAACTGCCGATGTCTAAATGGGGGTACTTGTGAGCCACTTACCGGCGAGTGCGCCTGCGCGCCGGGTTGGCGTGGTGACGCGTGCCAGCGAGCCTGTGCAGCCCCTACATATGGAGACAACTGCGACGAAACCTGCCAGTGCAAGAATGGGGCCTATTGCCATCCGGCATCGGGGGCTTGCAACTGTGTACCCGGATTTACTGGACCTTTGTAAGTGCTACCTAACATTCTTTCATAGCACCTGCTCGACAATGTCCAATTTCATATCACACAATCTCGACATAAAGCAAGGCGTTACATTCCAAGGGCGGTAATGTTGTATGAAACTCTCAAGGGATTAAAGTGATTTGGATTGAGAAACGTTAAAGTTTTAGACAAACTCTTATATTTTTCTTTTTTATGTGATCTGCCTGTGGTGGCCAGTTCGATTTTCGAATGAACCCTCTATACATTTAACTAAATAAATGTTAATAATTACTTGTATATTACTTACATAATAATTTATGTAGCCCTTTATTATGTAGTAAATAGTTTATTATGTAGTTCGAAATCGACTAGAATTTCGTGCATGTAGACAATGGTACTGATTCGCTTGTGCGTACACTAAACTAAAATTCTCTGAACTATGGTAGTTCTTATTATGTTAACACTAAAATCTACATTCGAGTAACACTTGGAATGATAATTCTAAACATATGATTATTCTATTCAATTGTAGGTAGTTTTACATCAGTTTAGATTAGTTTAGAGAGCACGAACTTGGATGACGATTAAATTTGCACTAAACATACCCACAATTAAACAGAACGGCCAAATATAAGAATTGTCACTTGCATGCATTATACTAATTTGGACTTAAGCATGAACACAATAAGATCTACCGCATATTTACTAAAAATAGATTTTAGTTCGCTAGTTTAGTTTGGTGTTCGGAACAAGCGAATTACTACCAATATTACAGGATTTTTTTAAATTATTTAAAGTGTATGGAAGATTCAAAAATCTTTACCCAGCATCTCTGCATACTCTAAAACCCATAAGACTTCCACTGCCACAGTTTACAGATCTTCAAGGCTGGCCTGGTACAATACACCTTCATATGTATAATTTAGTTCTCAATTGATTAACATAATTAATTCCTACAAGAAAGTATTCGAATGACATAAATTCACTGTGTTGTAATGTTTCATTATTACTATAATATCGTTATTATCACACTAATGTAATAAATTAGAAGGTTTGATGATTGAATGAGAATTTGTGTGAGCTTTTTATGAAGCTTATTTTTCCGGACAACTTTTCTTTAAGGTACTAAAATCGTTTAGACTATTTACGAACATATATAGCATTATCGATACTACACTATCAATCAAGCATAGCCCCATATCAGTCATACGATATCATTATTGTTATTACCTTTCGATACCAATATAATCTACCCGTAATTCCTATGAGCGAACCATTTATGTAACCACTATTACATATATGTCAAGTTTCTGTCTGTAGTGCGACAAGCCGCCAATAAAATAAGGTAAAGAAGCCGGCTGTTAATGTAGTTAGTTATTTTTTTTATACATTTTGATTTCAGATGTGAAGAGCAGTGCACGGGTGACGAGCCGTGTGTGCAGAAGTGTCGCTGCCAGAACAACGGGGCTTGTAACGTTCTCACCGGCGAGTGCCAATGCACCGCCGGGTGGACGGGCGAAGTCTGCGCTAATAAGTATGTGCGAAACTAGAGTACAGTGGAGCGTCGATTAACCGAACGTCGGTTATCCGACCTACTGCGCCACATTTTTTTACATTTATATGCATTGGTATTAAATTGATTATAAAACTGTCGTATGTTGACTTTGATTCTTAATTGAAATGAATTCATCACGCTATAGTAGATGTGAAAGTTTTGATTTACTCTTTCACTATAAAACAGTAAACCGAATTGGCTGAAATTTCCAATACAGTTGATGGTGACCTGGAAAACACAGACTATTTTTATACTGAACATCCTGTAGGGTAGTCATTATAGAAATGAAAGTTTAATTAGCCGAATAAATGGGTTTATCGAACACCCTTGCACTGCAATTAGTTCGGACAATCAACGCTCTACTGTATTTTATACAATTGCTGTTCTTATACAATTTATGCATAGCTAAACAACAAAGTCTGGTCTATGTGAACCATCCACAGACTCTCGCAGGCAACAAAATAAAGGCAACTTTCATAATAAAAAGCAAATATATCCTCGGAAGCACTGGAAACGTGTCGTCGGAAAAGTGTTAGGAAATATAAAAAAAAATAGTTCCACAGGACACAGGATGTCCTCATGAGGGTCCTCAGTCTGTAGCCCTGGCCACCGGTAGTTTGGGCCATGCTCTGCTACTGGCGATATTCTAGGATTACATTTTATAATATTTTTATTTTTATTATAGAAATATTGTTAATAAATATTTTGTCAGGATCTAAATTAATAGTGAAAATAATGATACACAATAATTTATTTCCTAACTTGGTACACAATGATTTTATCTAATACAATGAAAACATCTATTAAGGTCTTTAAAAAGATCTAATAAACTCAACCTTGCTATGAGCTCCTGTCCCGCACTAGTAAGAGTCATAAACATAATTTGTACGTAATAGGTAGAAATATAACACAAAATTGTGCGGTAAGGAAATCCGTTAAATAACCAATAACTCAAACAAGATTAATATAATCTTTAGGGTCTAGTATACGTCATCGATACGATTACTTTACACTTACGCAAATTTTCGTGGTAGGTCCACTTTTGTAAATTCCACTATGGGTCACCCCTCCAATTCAGCATCGTAGCATGAGTGCATGGATCCTTCCTATACCGTGATAATTAAAACAAAAGATTTATGAATGAAATTGACGTATATGTACTTCTCTGGGACGCAAAGAGTTAAGGCGCATCTATGAGCGAATGACCTTGAGAATCGGTTTCTGGGCGCCAGTCGACTGCCACATCTGCGCACGAACCCCTGCCGAAAATTGTCATCGACTTTTTAAATAGTTTAGTTAAAAATAATAATAAAAAATGTCAAATGCAGTTTTTAATTCCTGTTATCTGTAATATATCCTGTTTTAACGGCCAATCTCTAAAGATTAGCTAGCTAAATTTGTGTTTTTACCCAAGTTTTTTAAAAGCTGATTTCGTAGATAATAATTACTATACATAATATTTTGATTTAACGTGCACTATTAGATTGGAGATTGTAATGATATTCATTATTTTTTATTTTGTTTCATCTCCTTGAAATAACGCGATAATAGCTGTTAAACGTCAGGATCTGCGCAGTTTTTGCTATGGGACGCGCCTTATTAGGTTTTTCCTTTTTTTCTTTATTAGTGGACTTGTACATCTGTACATTTGCCATTACTAAAGTTAAATAGTTAATACATAAGTTGTATCAAGGATGATACTATGTTGTATCAATGTATTAAGCGTCAAATCGCTGTCACACACATAAGTCTGTCACGATCTAGTAATGGATGCATTACTAAAACTTTCTTTGGTGAGTGACGAGGAACACATAAAACAATGTTTTATGATTCTGTTCACTTTGCCAATACTCCTGTACCATTAACGATTAATAATTAACGACTATTACACGTCAAAACTGGAAGAAACACAAACCTAAGAATATGTGTGCCTAGAACGAGCATTTGCTAGAGTGTAACGCGACATATAGTTGACTTATTCAGCACAAACTATAATTTGTCTAGTGCAGGTGTGGCATATAATGGAAACACACTTTGTATTTTGTTCATGGTGGTATTTCCCATGCATGCTTTATTTTATTTGCAAAAGCTTTGAATTGACTGATACCATCAGTCAATTAAATTAAATAACTGTAAAAATATGATACCCCAAAATAAATAGGGGTAGGTATTATACAATAATAAAAAACATATAAACTAGCACAGACAAATCATAGTTGGTCTGTATACGTCAACGATAAGATTACGTTGGACTCTAGCAAATATTCTTCGACTCAATGAAACATAATCAACGATAGCCAATGTTGCGCTTTTTCTTGTCATCCCGGCGCAGGTGTTATGGGCTAAGTACTTGGAATGCGCGGCCCCCAGAAAGTCTTCGCGACAAATAGGCGACAAAAGTGGGAGAGGCGGTGCGGTGAGAGCGCAGGTCGCTTGCCGGCGGTCCTTACGCAAGTGCTGGTAGAGTGGTCAGAGTTGGCAGTTTCTAAATATCTTTGTTTTCTGTTGTATACGTAGGTTACAAAAAACACGTAGATGCGATGTGTACTTTTTTGGGGCGATGTTGACATCCCTACAAGCGTCTCGCGCCCAAAAACCTGCGTTAATCAACGCTAGTAGAGAAGACATTCGTTAATGTTATTATTAACGGTGTGTGAAAGTTATTATTAATTTACAATTGGTGTTATCATTAATTTACAATTGGTTTCCTAGATGCCCCTCAGGAAGATGGGGCGAGAGATGTGAAAAGTCTTGCGAGTGCGGAAACGGCGCCGGCTGTCACCACGTCACCGGACATTGTCAGTGTGAACCTGGATTTCTTGGTGAAAAGGTAAAACAAAATAGTATAATTTGAACTCTTGCAAAATATTAGGCACACAGATATATACGAGTATGTACAATAGATAACGCAAATGTGTTTACTTCCCGTGTCCGAATCCCGACCAATCGTCAGGGTTGGCCGGCGCTACTTACAGTCCGCACGCGTCTGTTGTTGCAGCCGGACGGCCGTGAAAACTAAATTGCGTGATAAAGAGCTGCAATAGCCAAACATTTCGAGCCTTCAAAGGCACTGGCATATTTCCTCTTACAGGTAAGTTATTTTAAAATTATATTATGCGTAAATTCGCGTAATTCAATTTAATTAAAAAGTCGCCAGGCTTGGCTTTTTGGCAGCTTTCAATACAAATCGTGATAATTGCTTTATCTATTGTACATATATATCTGTGATTAGGCCCACCTGCAAGCCTAGACACGATTCAAACAGGCGTGATTCCGCACACGCTACAGACAAAAACGTGTCTACGAATTTATCGCGACATCACATGACTTTTCCACAAGTAATGTCGTACCATACATTTTAAGGTTGTCATTTGGCATTAACGATAACAGAAACATCTTTTGTCTAGGCCCCCTGGTGTTAAACGGTAACTAGAAAAGGATGTATTTCGTCACATGCGCCCATAGCCCTGAGATATTATAAGTTGTAAATCTCACGGGTCTTTAATTTCACCGGCAACCATTACCATCAAACCGGAACAAAGTAATGCTAGTATTACTGGTTCATGGAAGTTGAATTCATGGAATGAATCTGTTGTTGTTTACGTTTGTAATTATTATAGTCGTTTTTTTTATTTATAATTAAGCAGACTTGAGTCACGCTAGTTTTGAGACTCTTGCTTTACAAAAATTATGAAGACGCGCACTCTTCAAACAAAACGTCTCATAGACAAATTTATTTATTAATATGAACGCACTTGCAATTATACATATTATTAGTTCTTAAATGAAACAAAACAAAGTCTTAGCTAATGAAGTAATTTAAAAATAAAATTATTTATATAATGGCAAACTTAAATAATAATACTTAATAAAATGTCAAGTTAAATATTATTCACAAAATGTCAGCATTAAATTTATAATATTAAACCAACTATCGTTAAATAAGTCACAGTTGGGAAACGTACTGAGGAACACGTTGAGGTAGCACATGGCGCGGTGAATCGGGGAGTACCGACGATGTACCGTACGACACCAGCCAGCGAAGAAATCTTGTGCCTGTGATTAGGTCTATGGCGGATATACTTATCTGGCACATACATAGAACACATACGATTGTGCAACTCTAGAGAATCTATGACAAAATTGTCTCATAGTCAAAAGAGTTTCGTTTTAGATGTGCGAAGTGTCATAGGCATAACAATTTGGTTTTAAGACAGACTTGTCTATGTGAGGAAAGTCTGTCGTGACTCCAATGTGCGCTCAGCCTTATTCTAACATTATTTATACTTACTATTTAACTCTTAGGTTTCATATTGATTTTTTAAATATCTCTATTTTTATGAGGATTCTGTCAGACCCATTATAATGATTAAGTGTGATGAAACAAGTGAAATGGATTAAATTATATAAAATAATTGAAGAATATAAAGGAATTTATATTACAGTTTACACTTTAAACAGAATTAAAAAAAAAGTAGAATGTTAACAATTCGACTATTTTTTTTAATGCACCTCAGTACTTTCGACTGGGTGAACCGATTTTGATGATTCTTTTTCACTTAAAAAGCTGGTGCCCGTGGCGCCGGTCCCGTTTGGTTCCGTTTAAATTTTATCCAATTCGGTAAAGCGCTTTTTGAGTTGCACTCCAATAACTGAAAAGTGTTTCGCCTATATTGATGATATCCTTATTGACGGTGAATGACAATCCCTCGTAAGTAGCAAGACTCATTAAAAAGGGTAAACATAATGTTTACCAAAAAATTTAAACTGAATTCAACACTAAAAAGTGTGAAATAACTTGTCGAAGTCTAATAGGTGCTTCATCATCATCTCAGCCGTAGGACGTCCACTGCTGAACATATGTCTCCCCCATGATTTTCCAAAAGGACCGGTTGGAAGCGGCCTGCATCCAACGTCGTCCTGCGACCTTCATCAGGTCGTCTGTCCACCGTGTCGGTGGACGATCTACGCTGCGCCTGCCGATCCGTGGTCTCCACGCCAGAACCTTTCGGCCCCATCGGCCATCTGTTCTGCGTGCTATGTGCCCTGCCCACTGCCACTTCAACTGGCTTATCTTCTGGGCTATGTCGGTGACTTTTGTTTTTCTACGGATCTCCTCATTTTTGATTCGATCACGTAGAGTAACCCCGAGTATAGCCCTCTCCATAGCTCGTTGTGCGACTTTGAGCTTATCTATGAGACCCATAGTAAGAGACCACGTTTCAGAGCCATAAGTCATCACTGGTAACACACATTGGTCGAAGACTCTTGTCTTGAGGCACTGAGGTATTTTTGACGAGAAGACTTCGCGAAGTTTCCGGAACGCAACCCAGCCGACTTGGACTCGACGATTGTCCCCTTTCTCGAAGTTGGACCTGCCTAGTTTGACTGTCTGTCCCAGGTAGATGTACTCGTCAACAACTTCGAGAACCGAGTTCCCAACTGATATTGTGGTAGGTACAACATGGGCATTAAACATAGTTTTCGTCTTATTCATGGTCATCTTAAGACCTACCCGTTGGGAAACTCGATGGAGGGCTTCGAGCATTGTACTGAGGTCTTCCATGGATTCTGCCATGACTACAATATCGGCGGCAAATCGAAGGTGAGTGATGTATTCGCCGTTAATATTGATGCCAAGTCCTTGCCATTCCAGAAGCTTGAAGGCGTCTTCCAATGTAGCGGTGAACAGTTTCGGAGATATAACTAAATAATATATAAATAGGTGCTTACTTTTGAATTATCATGGTACCGACTTCAACTAGCTATTTCACACTTTTTAGTGTTGAGTCGAATCCATTTTCTTGGTATTTTTTTTTATTACATATATTTATCAACACTCAACGCCGAAAAAGTATACCTATTCATTTTCAACTCCAAATTCTAGAATAAAAGCCACTTGGTCTTGTAAATCAGTTCACACTAGCTCGGGAACACATCGATTCGAATATCTCATCATCATCATCATCATCTCAGCCATAGGACGTCCACTGCTGAACATACGCCTCCTGCAGAAATTTCCAAAAGGACCGGTTGGAAGCGGCCTGCATCGAAAATCTAATGTACTCGTACTTTAATAATATTAATTATTATTAACTATTCTATCTTTCCATTTTCTATCAATAAAACTGTTTATATTTATTCAGTGCCTAGAAGTATGCCCGATTGGTACATACGGCGTGGAGTGCAAAAGGAAGTGCGAATGCGAGCACGGTGGCGAATGTTCGCCGCGCAACGGATCCTGTACGTGCAAGGCGGGGTGGCGCGGCGAGCGGTGCGACCTGCGCGCCTGCCCCGACGGCAAGTGGGGGAAACGGTGCGAGAAGGACTGCGAATGCTCTCCGGATACTACTGACATGTAAGTTAAAACAGCATAATATATGACGGAGAAGAGACCTTATGATGTTTTTTAAACAAGTGTGAATAAAACTCCACAAATCACTGACAGGTTTCGTATATTCGACCGGTAGCGTAACGACGTCCCAGAGACCTGGTACCTGGAAATCATAACCTTGTGTACCTCGCCCACAGTCATTAGCTCGGCCGTAGCCTACACCGTGATCGGAATCACTACCTTGACTGGGGCTACAAACTGAATTACCCCGCCTCCCCCCATTTCCGCGACATGAGTCCACACCGCGACCAGGATCGTCGCGTTGTACACTCATGCCTGTACTTTGGGTGGGGCTACAAATAGAGTGTGAAGTACATCGCCCACATCCGTTACCTGGGCCGAAATCTACATCGAGGCCGGGGCCGCGGTTTAGACTCCTGCCCGCACCGTGGCTGGGGCTACATAATGAATCAGAATTACCTCGTCCGGGTCACCCAAAATATGCCTTGGACGGCGACAGGGAGAAGGAAGTGAGGATCGGTTAAGTAGAGTAGTTCGCCGCTTCGACCACGAGGGGATTCGAGTGGTGGGAGCTTTGTCGAAGTGGCGGCGGGAGCAGTCTTTGATATACTGCGTAATAGAGGGGAGGGTGAAATCGCAGTGCAGTTTGGCGTTCCGTAAGTACCACGGAGCGCCCACTGCCCTGCGCATAAAGTGATTCTGAATCACTTGAAGTTTATGGAGGTCGTGTCTCTGAGCTTGGGCGAACGCTACAGATGCGTAAGTCATGACTGGGCGGATGCAAAGTTTGTAAAGAGTCGTCTTATTTCTAAGAGACATTTTACTGTCTTTGCCTATGAAGGGACTAAGACGACCCATAATGAAGGCCGCCCTATTGCGAACAATCTGGATGCGTTTCGCGAAAGTGAGTTGGCGATCAAGGGCGACGCCCAGGCATTTGGCAGATTTAGCCCAAGGGATGGATTCGCCGAATAGGACTATGGGTGACGGCATGAGAGTCCGCCGGGACTCAGTGAAGTACACTACTGCACTTTTGCTAGGATTTACTGCAATCCTAGCCATTGACGAAACCATGCACCGATTACGGTGATGGCTCGTTGGATGGCGCATCTTTGCCTGACCTTGAACCAGCCAGTAGAGTAGATTGCAGTATCATTCAAACTGAGCGATCTGAACATTAGGTTTAGATCGTGGGATGTTGCTGGCGCTTTTATAGGTTTTTATAGGTTACGGCGTACTTGCACGTAGTCGTTTTAAACATTAAGATTGCAATACAAAGTGATCAATCAGGGAATCAGGGGCGGTTGCAACGTTGTTTTGCAGTGTCTAGAGATCATCTCCCGCCGACACGGCACCTTGGTTTCCCGGTTGTGGGGCACGCCGAAGTTGATCGTGGGCGATTTTTCTGAAGCGGCCTCTGCCGACCACTTTTTTCACCATGTAGCGGTCCACTATCGAAGATGGCACGTATTGTTATTGCACCGATCGTAACAGTGATGGGTGCTTGATTGATTCCAGCTGGTTCACGTTCGATGTCAGTGCGTTTTGACGCTTGTAGCACGTCTCGAATGTATGACCCGCTTTCTTGCAGAATGAACAGGTAATCACGTTTTTCGCGGAACTCTTCCCACGAGGATGTAGTCACCAACCAATCATCGATCCACATCTTAGCACGTCCCTTCAGTAATCCACACACCTTAGTGCGTAGATCCAGGTCACTTAGTTTGTAGTTAGCAGCTGCTTTATCGATGTGCTGGCACCATTCCCAGACTCCAACGTGACTGTCGGGATCGAATGACGGTAGATAAATGTCCTTGATCCTGATTCTTGGTTCTGGAGGAGAATACAACCGTTCGGACATCATTAGCATCATCTCCATCATTTGCAGCATAAACTGGAGAGGGCTATTGGAGTATTTGGATGCATAATCTTTGTATTGGACGATCCAGCAGCGATAGGTGTGGACGTCATGCCTGTGGTAATTCCCGTTGTGATGGGCTGCACGGTATTAAAGTTGTTTGCTGGTACTCCTGAAGTGTTCAATGAGGCAGGGTCTATCAGCCTGATACTGCCCTGCTGTGTTCCAGACGAGACAGGTTGAACCGAAGTAGATGAGGATGTGGTTGGGACCAGAGCTTGTTCTGATTCCACTTCTGATGACGGAGAAGAGACCTCCATGATGTTTTTTTAAAAAGTGTGAATAAAACTCCACAAATCACTGATAGGTTTCGTATATTCGACCGGTAGCGTAACGACGTCCCAGAGAGGTCCGTACTGTGCGGCGGCTCGAACAAGAATGCCCTCTCGTCGCCAGTGTGACCGCTTTTATAGGTTACAGCGTACTTGCACGTAGTCGTTTTAAACATTAAGATTGCAATACAAAGTGATGGCATGCGATTTATAATTAATTGTATATCGTAATAAACTTAAATCATTTTGAGTATAATTAAATTATTTAATTAAATATTAATTGGAATAATTTACTGTGAACAATTTCAAAAGTATGAATCTATGTTTTACAATCTATGCTTCACTTGTAATAATAATAACTATTATTATTATAATAAGTGAAGCGCTCGCAACGGAGCTTGATTTGGCGATCTTAGCCGATGAACAAGTTAAGCAACTATTGCTGTGGTCAGGAGTTGGATGGGTGTGTGCTAGTGGCATTTTTTAACTGAGCGCTTCGGAGGGCACGTTAAGCCTTCGGTCTCGGTTCTTTTTCTTAGGATAACAGTCGTTAGACTATGTCGAAGGCCTTCGGGCGGCCTGAAAACTTCGACATGGGTTGGCGACTAACCTATCCACCAAGCCGCACTGGGGTTGCCTTAGATCATATATATATATGTATGGCGACAGCTTTGTGGCGAACCGTCGTCGTTGATAAGTATCGCTAACTTTGATTCTCCTTGAAATTAATAGTAACTAAATAAATAAAGGAAAATAAAATATGATTATTTCAAATGATAGATGTAAGTATTTGCATAAATAAATATATGTTATATTTATGTATCGAAATACTAACATCTATCATTACAGGTAATAAATCCAATACAGTTTAATCGAGTAGCTATCTTTACTACCTTACATTTAAATATTAACGGCCTTATAAACGCTGCTTTGATTTAGTACTGCGCAAAGGAAAAATTGTTCTGCGCCGTACTAAATGACGTTATTTAAATTTAAGCAACGTTTATAAGTAAGGATGCTATTTTCTATAGTATAGAATATGTAACGCGTTTTTTTTTAGTTAGCTCAGAATGCAACAAAACAGGTCCACATCAGCTGCGATAACATAGAGAGTGCGGAGTGCGAGAAAATAGACTCATAGTAAGACAAATGCTAAATGTAAGATGCTCAGTCGGTGAGCTTCGGTGGCCTAGTGGTCATGGCGTCTGACACGGATTGTCGGAAGACGCGGGTTCAAATCCCGCCTGATGATGAATTTTTTCTCTTTAAATTTGCAATGTTTGGTATCGCTCAGCAGGTGTTAGTGCTTTAAAAATCATGTTATAATAATAATAATAAATTATAACACTCTTTAGCCATCCACACCAACGTTGCCCCTTTTGTCACCACTCATGGTGGCCTTTATGGGGGGCCCGTTTAGTGGGTGGCAAGTCACCACCAGCCTAAATATTTTAAATGAGACTGAAATTGGAAGGTGCCGTAGTCTCTTCCATAGCCCACTATCTCCCGTACCACTGATAAGTTCATATCAATAGCCATGCCATTTTACCCATTTTTGTAATAGATATACCATGTTACCCTTCATCCAAAATGTCTGTTTTTTTATACTACATTGTATTTTTATACCAAACGGGCCTCTAAATGTTGGCTACAGCCCCACTTATGCCTATGTAAAGGACCGGGTGAAACCCGTGAAATTGTTTAAATAAAAATAATAATAATAATACCGCAAGGGCGGCTTTGTGGCGAGCCGTCGGTGAGTGGCGACACCGCGGACCCTGATTCTCCCTGGGGCTAAATGAGACCCCTGACCCCTGGCTTGCCTTAATTGGCCGTCTGGGGGTGGAGACGTAAGAGCAAGTAACAAAAAGCTCCAAGGGTGGAAGTGTTAAAGGGCATAACGCCGGTAGTAGCGCTCTAGTGAAACCGCAGCACACCTCTCGACACCCTTGATGGTGGCTCTTATGGGGGGCCCCGTTTAGTGGGTGGCAAGTCACCACCTGCCTAAATATTTTAAAATGAGACTGAAATTGGCAGGTGCCGTAGTCTCGTTCATAGCCTACTATCGCCCTTATCACTAATAAGTAGCCTGGCCATTTTACCCAATTTTGTTATAGTTATAAGTACCATGTTACTTCATCCAAAATTTTTTTTTATTTCTGTTTTTTATACTCCTTTGTATTTGCTATACCAAACAGGCCTCTAAGTGTTGGCTACAGCCCCACTTATGCCTTTGTAAAGGGCCGGATTAAATCCGTGAATTTGTTTTAATAAAAGGAATAATAATAATAATAGTCATTTATTTCAGGCAATAAACCCAAATAAATAATAATAATGTTGTTGGTCAGGTGTGACCCTTGGACGGGTGTGTGCGAGTGTGCGGCGGGGTGGGGCGGCGAGACCTGCGAGCGGCAGTGTCCGCTACTCACGTACGGCAAGGGCTGCCGGGCTACCTGTCGCTGCGAGAACTCCGGACTCTGCTCGCCTATTAATGGTTAGTTAACCGTGTCAAACTTTCATCTAAATTTATTATTAACCGACTTTAAATAAAACCGGCCAAGTGCAAGTCGTACACGCGCACAAAGGATTCCGCACCAAATCTATAAAAAATCGACAAATCTCCCATACAACAGACATGATTTTATTGCCGTTTTTACGGAAACCTTCGTGCGCGTGGCCGACTCGCACTTGGTCGGTTTTTTAGTACTTGTCGTTATAGCGGCAACAGAAATACATCTGTAAAAATTTCAACTATCACGGTCCATGAGCCGTGAGGTGACAGACGGACAGACAAACAGACAGTAATATAGGGTCCCGTTTTTACCCTTTGGGTACGGAACCCCTAAAAGGAGGAGGTTATTTGTGTGATTGTATGTATTTATTGTGTATGTAGCTGATTTATCCCCCATTTGTGGACAGATTATTAAATTGGTAATAACTGTGGTAGTCCCATTTAAATTTCATCAAATTCGGTCTAGCAGCTTTTGAGTTACACTTCAAATACTGGAAAATATTTCGCCTATTACGCACCTATTATCATCATTGACGGTGAATAACAATCGATCCCGTAATTATCAAGGGTCAATAAAATGTGTGAACAATTTTTTTACCAAAATATGGAACCAACTTCAACACCAAAAAGTGTGAAATAACTTGCCGAAGTCGGTATCATGCACACAATATTGTGATAATAGGTACTTTTGAACTATCATAGTACCGACTTCAACAAGTTATTTCACACTTTTCTACTGACTTCCAAAAAAGGAGGAGGTACTCAATTCGACTGTTTTTTTATGTTTGTTACCTCATAACTTTCGACTGGGTGAACCGATTCTCAAAATTATTTTTTTGTTTGAAAGCTGGTGCTTCCCGTGTGGTTCCATTTATATTAATTTCATCAAATTTGGCCCAGTAGTTTTTGAGATACACTCCAATAACTGAATAGAATGGAAGTCGGTATTAAATTTTTCAAATTATACTTGTTAGTTTTAAAGTCGATTCCATTTTTTGGTAAAAATATGATTAATATAAATAACAATATACTGTGTGTAGGTTCATGCCTGTGTGCGCCCGGTTTCCGCGGCCTGCGCTGCGAGGAGGAATGCCCGTACCCGCTGTACGGCGACGGCTGCAAGCACACCTGCGACTGCCAGAACAACGCCACGTGCAGTCACGAGACCGGCCAGTGCGACTGCAAACCTGGGTATGTCACTTCTTTCTACACTAATATTATGTAGAGGAAATATTTGTTTGAAATGAATAGGCTCCGAAACTATTGGACCGATTGGAGGAATCTTTCACCATTGCAATCCTACATTATCACTGCTGAATATAGCTATATATTAATTTCAAAATAATTAGGTGTCCGTGTGAAAACACGTAACCCAACGTGTGAAAAAATACCGAAAAATCTTTATATCGTGTACACTGCGGAAACTATTGACAGTAGTGCAAAGCGATGAAGGTACTACAGTTTTATTGAGAACATCAATATCAACAAAAAAGTCTACGATACAATATGTCTAACTGTTACAGTTGTCACAATAACTACTTTTTCATGTATGCAATAGTAACGCCGGTACAAATTAGGCCACATTATTCGTACCTTGATATTAATCCTTATTTACTCTAATAATGAGGAAAAATTTGATTGTTTGTTTGTTTGTATTAGATAAACGCAAAAACTACTGAACCGATTCAAATAGTTCTTTTACCAGCAGAAAGCTTTATTTTTAATAGCAAATTCGGTCCAGTAGTTTTTGAGTTACACTCCAATAACTGATTTTTACCAAAGTAATTGAATGGAAGTCGGTATTTTTCAAATTGCACTTGAATTTTTTCCGAACTACCGCGCGAGCGAGGATTGTCGATAGGATAAAATTATCGGTAAACGTTAGCCCGCGATAAAGCTATCGCTGAAAGATCCATACAAGGTAAAATTAGCTTATAAAAGTAAGTTTATCGACTCGACAAGCTTAACATGAGATCCATGCTCGCACGACAGGGGCGGACGTCTCTACATTAATAGCACTGTCATCGCAAGCTAACCATCGCTAGTTAATAACTTTCTTACAAATGCAACTCTCCACAGTCGATACCGAGCAAAAAACCTATAGTGCGCCTCTACATAGATAACGATCAACAAACGACATCGTTCGGTAATCAGCACAGACTAAAAATTTACATTAGCTGCGACCATCCTCATAACGAGTCGCGCTAATGTAAAATCCTATACTATGGCGATTTATCGATTGGTCCAATTTCTAATTTAGTTTCGTAAGTCTTGAGCGTGTGCGAAGGCTTGACAATCTTACTAAGCTGATACTTATTTGTCTTCTTAATTTTGTGATTATAGATACCTACTTAGTTTATCTATATATCAATGTTAATCCATTACTTACATAAACATATTTCCTTTGTGCAGATATGACGGCTTGAAATGCGACCGACCGTGCGACGGTAAAACATTTGGGTTGAAATGTCGGCAAATATGCAATTGTGCGAACAATGCTCCTTGCAATCCTGTTAATGGTAAGCACATTATACGTTTACTATTTTTATCAAGCAGAAGCGGGTAATGTTAAAAAAAATAATAAGATTAATTTTATTATTACACATTATTTATCAAAATTCAAATGAATGAATTAAACAAAGTTATACACTGACAACGGAGAGATCTGTCGTTGTTGTTGAACGTCTGTCTGTCTGCCTCCGACCGCCGAGGGAAAAGTGACGAGGTATGCCGGTCTTCACTGTCAAGTCAGCTCCGGTATCCCCTCCAATTTATCTGTCGCGAAGTAGCGGTTAAGTTTTTGGCTGGCCCCGCCCCCTTGCTGTTCAACTGTCTTCTAACACTAACACTGTATGCTTTACAACCCCGTTATCTCATTTGGTCAATCTGCCTTCGAAGCACGCAGTTCCAGGTTCAATCCCTGGTCGGGACAAATATTTGTGTGCTGAGCAGAAATGTATGCCGTTGGATCTTGGATGTTGTGATTATTGTTTCCATGCCTCCCCCCACACGTAGAATCCCATTGCGGGGTATGAGTGTTTATACGTTTCGCTTGATCTCTGAAACGGCTATACCGATTTTAAAGGGGCTTTCACTGGCAGATAGCTGATGGTAGAAGTAACTTACTCTACTTTTATTTTAGAAAAATAATTATAAAACTCTGTCTCTTTGTCTGTTTGTTACCTTATCACGCCTAAACGGCAGAACAGATCGTTATCATATTTGGCAAGGTTATAGATTATATCCCGAGAAAGCACATATGATACTTTTCATCATCATCCATCAGCAGAGGGTGAACCTGCGAGGCGCAGCTAATTTTATACTATAGAAAAACCATGCTCACAACGCTGACCTAATAGAGATATATTTTCAGGCGAATGTGTGTGTGGTCCCGGTTACAAAGGGCCGCGATGCGAGCATCGTTGCGACAAGAATTTCTTCGGACAAGGTTGTACGCATCGCTGCGAATGTTCTGGAAACTCGTCAGGGTGCGACCATGTCACTGGAAAATGCATATGCGAGCCTAGTTGGCGAGGTAAGTTATTATTATTTTGTTCATGTTATTAATTTTTTTGCAGTGCATATGAACCAAGTGAACTAATTATTTCTACTACCTTTTATCTATACACCCAAACCGTTTATCCTTAAAAACTGTAGTTTCTTTACTGCATACTGTCGACCATTTGCAATCTTAATGTTTAAAACGACCACGTGCAAGTACGCCGTAACCTATAAAAGCGGTCGCACTGGCGACGGGAGGACACACATTCAGACACCGAGCTCGCCGGCGAGTTCGAGGTAAAAATTATGTCTTGGTTAGATTCTCTCCAAATAGTAATAGAGTAAAAATTCATAGGGCCCACTTTCAACGGTACACTTATGTACCGGGGCGATTCTCTCCATCTCCCCTCTCTCCTGGCGACGGCCCAAGCCGAGGTCCTTACCTTAGTGGTGGTCTCTTCTCCGTCATATATATTATGTATATGTATAATATGATATAAATAAGTTTCATAGTGCGCCGCTGCTTAGAAAATTATCCGAAATTGCCGTGAGATTGTGGTTAAAACTATGCCAAAAGGTTGGATACCCATTTAAAAGAAATTTAAGTTATAATAATTTGTATATGATAGATATGATAATAGTTTTACTAACTATGCATTAAAATGTACTTTTCGTTATAAACAAGAAATTGTAATTTAAAGGTTTATTTTTATGCAGGGTAAAAAAACGTTAAAGGGTAAAACAGGACCCTATTGCTAAGACTCCGCTGTCTGTCCGTCCTTCTGTCTGTTCGTCTGTCACCAGGCTGTATCTCATGAACCGTGATAGTATAGTTAGACAGTTGAAATTTTCACAGATTATGTATTTCTGTTGGCGCTATAACAACAAATACTAAAAAACAGAATAAACTAAACATTTAAGGGGACTCCAATACAACAAACGTGATTATTTTGCTCGTTTTATAGATAATGGTACGGAACACTTATCAGGAAGTAGCATTAATCCAGTAGCGGGAACAATGTATTGAAGACAATGATCGATAGGTGTAAATCGAATCAGATATTACTTAGTTTTTTGTCCTAACTTGAAATGTATTTCATGTTGTCATTGTTTGTTCAGGTCTAACGAGGAGAGGTATGTTAAAGTCGGGTTCAGTATTAGAAATAGTCGGGACATGTGTTTATTTTAGTGGTTGATTCCAATATACTTACCTTTTTTATAATAAATAATGTGCCTAATATATTGATAGAGATTTTGAGACACATTTTTTTGTCGACGTGCAATCTGCTTGCGTAGTTCAGAAATATTTTTATATCTGTCACTTAAAAATATTGAAGTTGACTATGTTCACGTCATGACACGACTGATACATGCTAAATAGCATGTATCAGTCGACGTGACGGAAATAACGATATTTTTATGAAATATATAAACAGACTTTAATTCTATTATACCCTTTGATTTGACATAATAAGCACCTGCTATAAAAAAAAACTTTCAATAAGTTATTTTTTAACGAATATATAGAGACGAATTTATAATTTTCTCCTTTTGTGGAAGTCGGTTATCAAAATGAATTACTTAGTTATTAATGTACACAATTTCCATATGTTTTTGAGTGAGTTTTGTTGTAAACTTAAATATAATCCGTCTAGTTAGCTTATTCATTTTCTAACTAAAACATTCTGATCAGCAAAGAGATTTCGCGTCGTATGAGGTTGAGATGTGTTTAGAATACTAGTTTCGAACTAAAATTTTATTTTATGAGCCCGTCTCGATTAGAAATTGATTTAATACATTGTTTTATACAGACATTTATATACTTATAAATACGTTCTGGTGAAACGATACGCCATTTTTTTTGTTTGCATTTACTATTTTGTCTGACTGTTTCCTTGTTTGTGTCGTAACCAGTCCGAACTGAAAGATTAAAAATCTGAAAATATTTCATCTCGGAGGTTGTGTTTATATAAATTCATACTTATGAATTTATATAAACACAAACTCCGAGACTAGGCCTATGTGATCACTGGTCACATAGGCCTAGATTGCAGTGATCGATTTGTGTTTTAACATAAATATTTATTAGTTTGAATGCACGGTTTTTTTGAGTTTATTTGCACTGTGACTGACTCCACAGTGACTAAACTCCACTTTCTGGAACGTTTTTCAAAGTTTTATTAGCTAACAGACGTAATACTGACCGGTGATTGGTCACATATCGCGTCATAGAATTGACAATTCATGAGCCATTGACCAATGAGCGTTTAGTATTTAGTTAGTCAACTAATCATGACTTTGACAAACGTTCTAAAAACGGAAGGATAGTAATCGGGATGCAGGTCAAGGTGTCTTTGAATATCAATGATAGAAGTTTTTTGGTTTATAGGTGTAAAGTGTGAGACCCAATGCGCCGAAGGGCGTTACGGAGAGGGTTGTTCAGAGCTCTGTCCATGCAGTAACAACTCATCTTGCGATGCGGAGACTGGAAGATGCGTGTGCGCTGCAGGGTGGATGGGAGAAGACTGCAGCACGCCGTGCAAACCCGGTACCTATGGAGCAACCTGTTCACAACTCTGTCCTGAGTCGCCTACTGGTGAGTTAATTTGTATTTGAAACAGAATGTCCCTTTATTCTGTTAAGAATGGTGATGCAAGCAGAAACTTTCGTTCCGATGTGGAGATGCGTATATAGATTTAATTGATCGTATGTTTACTCGTGGGATGGTGGCATTAATATTCATAGCGGAGTCGATCGAAGTCAGTAATATTTGAAACTATAGAAAGTAATGTTTTCATATTTAACCTGAATAAATAAATAAAATATTTGTTATTTCTCTGTACATATTTTAACTTAAATCGATTTAAACGATAACGCAGTACCCTAACATATATTCTGTCATTCGTTATGGCTACGTATAATTTGGAGGGATGAATAAGAACATATGTTTGGAAATTGTATTCATCTCGTGGTGTAGGTAACGGTAAAACCTTATAAACGCTAAATTTTTGTGGACTAATTAAAGGTACCTATTTGTATTACAAATATTACCTTATTATTATAGTAATAGGAAGTTAACTTAGTTAGATCAATAGTAGAATGAATATTCCCTAAATTTAAAGACGTAGGAATCTCTAATCTCTTTTTTCTTAATTTGCTATTAGAAAGATCGTTATTAAGTTTAGTAGGAGTTAAAACGTACGTACTTAATTGATCGTATGTTTACTCGTGGGATGGTGGCATTAATATTCATAGCGGAGTCGATCGAAGTCATTTAATATTTGAAATAATAGAAAAAAATGTTTTCATATTTGTTATTTCTCTCTACATATTTTAACTTAAATCGATTTAAACTATAACGCAGTACCCAAACATATATTCATACATATATAGGTATATCTATCTAATATATATACAATTCTTGTGTCACAGTGTTTGTAACAAAACTCCTCCTCCGGCTTGACCGTTTCTTATCAATTTTTTGTGTATATATTCAGTAGGTCTGAGGATAGGTTGTAAAGTACTTTTCATCAACAACATCATCATCATCATTATCATCCATGACCACGCGGGTGAAACCACGGGGCGCTTTTATTTATTATACATAATATTTGAACGAACACAAATATACCTCCCCGGTTGGAAGTCGCGCAGAGTATTACGCTAGTTGAATTCATAAAGTACTACCTACAGACGTTGTGACATGACCCGTTCTAAAAAAACTGATCGAATTTGCATTATTTAGATCGTTCGTCAAATTACGGCTATTCTCTAATTGTTCTCTAGCTAAAATTTAGCTAGTTATGCTACCAAAACGGGACACTAACTCTTACATAATTTGTTTTCTATCGCAGGAAACACGAGTTGTGACCCAGTGACGGGTAAATACACGTGTGCCAGCGGGTATACTGGTGTGGCGTGCGAATATCCGTGTCCACTCGGCTTCTACGGACTCGACTGCAAACAGAAGTGCAACTGCAAGAACGGCGCTGACTGTCATCACGTCACTGGTAATGCAAATGTTTATTACCATTCAACATACTACCAAAAGGAGGTTCTCAATATATTTTATATATTTTTTTTTATCTGGGAAAACGCATAACATTTTTAAAGAGTAGTCCAATTTTAATAATTATTTTTTGTTTGGTAGTATATACTTCCGAGGTGATTCTCTCTGTTTAAATTTCATCAAATTCGGTGAAGTGGTTTTTGAGTTACACTCCAATAACTGAAAAGTGTTTCGCCTATCTTGATGATTTCTTTATTGACGGCGAATGACAGCCCGTAAGTAGCAAGGGTCACTAAAAAGGTGAAAAATATGGGACCGACTTCAACACTAAAGTGTGAAATAACTTTTCGAAGTCGGTACCATGCGCACTATGCGCATGGTACCGACTTCGAAAAGTTATTAATATTGTGTTAAAATTGTGATAATAGGTACTTTTGAATTATCATGCTATCGATTTCAACCAGCTATTTCACACTTTTAGCGTTAAAGAGTCAGTTCCATTTTTTGGTATTTGTTTTTCTGCTTTGTTTATTGTTTTTTCTTTTGTATTGCTCAACTTAATCTCTTTCTTGCAACACAAACAATACGTATGTATTTATTTAAAGTGCATACTTTTTAAAATTAATTGTCTATTTTATCAAAATAATATATTTTGTTGTTTCCGTATTAGATAATCAAATTCGATATATTGTTACAGATTATAACAAACAATACAATTTTATGCGAAAATAAAATGGCCTTCTTCAGAGGACAGTTTGCGATAAAGTGTTCGTACCGTAAGCGTCAACGCGTCACGCTTCAGCGTACAAAGTATGAGTTATCTGTGTCGCAGTTGCTCTAGATAAATGACAGTGTTTACTGTTTTACCTGAAAGCTACATTCCCTTGCACTTACGCAGTTATTCGTGCTAGACCCACTGGGCAATTTTACAAAATTTAATGTAGTGTGTTTCATCTTCGACTGTTTAAAATTACCTAATTCGATTCTGTTTAGAATTAATAAAACTTATTGATATCATCCTGAGGCAGTTGACATACATTAGAGCATGTCTTTCAGCTGTTCTATTGAAATCCAATCGATGTCTTTCGGAGTATATTCCATACTCCCAATGAGATTCGGCTACGTCGCGTACATGGATTTAGGAAGGGTGTGATTAGATGTGTTGAGAAGGCGTGGCACGTGTCGTAGTAGTTGGCTAAAATCGTAAATATCGGCGCGCCAGTGTGTAACATATTCATTTCGACATTCATTGATGGTAGTGTTATGAAATTGTTTACAACTCAACAAACAAATGTCGCAATGTAGTATTGCGTATAACGATACTCTCAGCGCGCATTGTCACGTTTTGCGGCCGCTGCTATCGGCGCCGGGAGTTATTAGCGTTCATTGGTTGACTTGTCAGTGTGCATTGTAATGAGTTGGTGTAAGTAGCTAATGAGAGCGCTGCGTTCAATGTATTACTTTATGAGTTTATTGTTTCATTTGTAATGTTACATTTGTAAAACTGCGAAATGCAAATCAGTAGAATAAACGCCCTACCTAAATCTGTGGTCGCGTACAATTCTCACGATTTAATTTTGTTTTTATGGAACCCAGTATTGATTTCGTGTATTCAGGCGCATGCCAATGTCTGCCGGGATGGCGCGGCGCCACTTGCGACGAGTCGTGCGGCGCGGGGTGGTGGGGTGCGGGATGCGCGCAGGCGTGTCGCTGCGCGCGCGGCGACTGTCGCCCCAACGACGGCTACTGTCGCTGTCCCGTGGGATACACCGGCGTCTACTGCACGCAATGTGAGTATAAAGTACATACAGTGGTGGCATTGTTCTTTTGTGACATAAAAGAACGCACCCCTGTAGCTCTACCATGAGTTGGCAACATAGATGTCATCTATAGTCGATACTTGTTCTTACCTACCTATTAAGCTTGTGATTGGCGGACTCGCTACCGATTTTAGTTCTACAATTGACCGCAAGGTGTCACTATTCTTTATATTTACATTTTTTCACGGCATTCGATACCGAGCATCTATTGGTTTCAATATTGTAAACTCGAATCATGGTATGGTACATCCTTTACGTCCTTTATCCTTTATGGTACGTCCTTTAAAGCGGAGCGGTGTCAGATTAAGCGATCGAATATTACTTAATCTTATCTCACCAGCAGAGCTATTATGTATATCAGTTACTAACCTAACTTAATGGAAATTTAAAAAAATTGCGGCTCTATGTCAGTTTTGATGACTACAGTGAGTAGAACTGTTGCAGACTGGAGCTGACAAAAGTGACGCAAGGCCGCCATTTTTTTAGATTTTAATCAACTTTTGTTAGAAACTCACCATCTCTCAGCCGTAGGACGTCAACTGCTGGACATATGCCTCCCCCCAGAAATTTCCAAAAGGATTTCTCATTGTTGCACAACGAGCTATGGAGAGGGCTATGCTCGGGGTTTCTCTATGTGATCGAATCAGAAATGAGGAGATCCGTAGATGAACTAAAGTCACCGACATAGTCCAGAAGATAAGCTAGTTGAAGTGGCAGTGAGCAGGCCACATAGCACGCAGAACAGATGGCCGATGGGACCGGTTCTGGAGTGGAGACCACGGACAGGCAAGCGCAGCGTAGGTCGTCCACTGACAAGGTGGACTGACGACCTGACAAAGGTAGCAGGACGACGTTGGATGTTAGAAACTGAGATACATAATATCTCCTCCGCTACTCTTTGTTTCAGTTTACAGCCAGTGATATTTCCAGGGATATTTCCAATGTTATGAAACATTGGCAATATACCAAGATAAAAAATATAGTAAAAAGTGGAATTATAAAACATATTTGGTTTGCAGTCTGCCCAGAGGGGTATTACGGCGACCACTGCATGCAAGCGTGCAAGTGTCCTTCGGAGGGCCACTGGGTATGCGACCCGATGCGCGGTTGCATCTGCCATCGCGGTTTCATCGGCGAGAAGTGCGACCTGCACGCAAGTGATGCGGTTGTCATCGACCAGGCGCAAGGTACACCTCCACAATGTTGTCTTATTTACTCTTTATAAGTAGACTCGTAGGTTTCTTCATTTGCTATCCATCAAAGTTAATAGACAGAAAACGTGTGACATCGCAAAATTGCGGTATTTGACATATGGGTAACCACAAACTTCAGTGACAACGGACGTTATTTTGGATTTAGCACGTTTCTAAAATGTCTTCGATTGTTAGCTTGAGCACAATTATAGAGCAATTCAAAGGGGAAATGTCTGTGTTTAAAAAAGGTGAAAAAAAGGAAAAAAAGAAGAGAAGACTTGGTTGCACCCGAACGCCATAACAATACGGCACTAAGCGCGTAATATACATACGTTTTCGTCTTTGTTTTTACTCAACTCGCCATTTGTGACGTCACAGCTTCCACGGTCTATACATTAGAACCTCGATTATGGCTACGTTCCGGAAAGCGCCGAAATCACTAGCGGCGTTCGCACACCCATTCCCTTAAAAGCCCACGGTCAGCGTGAGCGAACTCGATACGTCATCAATGACGGTTGGCGCTCTTTTCGCGACCGCGTAACCGTTCCGCTTGGGTTGAACATTGCTTGCATTCATTCTAAGCGGAACGCTAAACCGGGGCGCGACTGTTGCGAGCGTTGACGGCGCTTCCCGGAACGTAGCCTAGTGAACTGTCAATTATCCGAACGTTGGCGCGAAATATAGGTACATTGTTTCTCCTCCTTGAGATTCGTCGCGCAATTTTAAATTATTTCTTACATTGCGCAGATGGTAATGTTGCGTAATCGTAATCATAATCATTTATTTCATAACTTTTACGTACAAAAGTGCATATATGCATAATGTCCAGCCAAAATTGCTTTACATTTATATATATTATACATTAATACATTTATAATGCTCGAAATACTCGAAGGCCTCCATCGAGTTTCCCAACGGGTAGGTCTTAAGATGAACATGGATAAGACGAACATTATGTCTAATGCCCATGGTGTACCTACCCCAATATCAGTTGGGAACTCAGTTCTCGAAGTTGTTGACGAGTACATCTACCTGGGACAGACAGTCAAACTAGGCAGGTCCAACTTCGAGAAAGAGGTCAATCGTCGAATCCAACTCGGCTGGGCAGCGTTCCGGAAACTTCGCGAAGTCTTCTCGTCAAAAATACCTCAGTGCCTCAAGACAAGAGTCTTCGACCAATGTGTGTTACCAGTGATGACTTATGGCACTGAAACGTGGTCTCTTACTATGGGCCTCATAGACAAGCTCAAAGTCGCACAACGAGCTATGGAGAGGGCTATGCTCGAGGTTTCTCTACGTGATCGAATCAGAAATGAGGAGATCAGTAGAAGAACGAAAGTCACCGACATAGCCCAGAAGATTAGCCAGTTGAAGTGGCAGTGGGCAGGGCACATAGCACGCAGAACAGATGGCCGATGGGGCCGAAAGGTTCTGGAGTGGAGACCACGGACCGGCAAGCGCAGCGTAGGTCGTCCACCGACACGGTGGACAGACGACCTGATGAAGGTCGCAGGACGACGTTGGATGCAGGCCGCTTCCAACCGGTCCTTTTGGAAAATCATGGGGGAGGCCTATGTTCAGCAGTGGACGTCCTATGGCTGAGATGATGATGATGATGATGACATTTATAAATTATTTAAACATTATGACAATCATAAAGACTACTGTCATTTAGTACAACACGAATGTAATATGTAATTAAGGTACCTACTAATTAGAAATGTCAAAATATGCGTAAAGTTTTATAATAATTGGAGTATGGAATATACTCAAATTATTCAATCAAACCTCAAACCTCCATACACAATAATATCATTGTTATGTTGACTTTAATACATGAGGGGATATTAAATGTCAAATAATTAATGAAACTAAGTAACGTAGTAGTACCATAAGGTACACAGTACGCTGTATTTTATTCATTGCCGCTGTACTTACGTATTACTTACTTTTCCCTCAATATGATATATTATGTTGGTAAAACCAATGTTTGTTTCCAGTAGGATCTTCGCACACGGGACTGACAGTGGTGATGGTAATACTGGCGTTGCTGTGCGCCGCCAGCGCCGTGCTAGTGCTGATGTACTACCGCAAGCGCGTCAAGAACCTCAAGCGGGAGATAGCGCATGTGCATTACACGGCCGATCCCAACTCGCAGCCTGGTACGTATGCCTACTCACACAAGGCTTTCTCTGAAATTACATATGTTACTTGTTTGGCGGCGGTGATATTAGCAGTGCTAATGCCGTGCTGGTTCAGTGGCCCTAGCACGAATAACTGCGTAAGTGAAACGTAACGTTTCGTTCACGTGAAACAGTGCAAACTGTCATTTATCTAGGACAACTGTGATATGTCACTATGTATGCATAATTCATAGTTTGTACACCGAAGCGTGACGTGGCAACGCTTACGATACGATTACTTTATCGCAAATTATTTGTGCTACAGCCTCTGCTAACCACGTAACATGCTATGTATTCTAAAATATATTAACAAAACACCTTTCCAAAAACTAAATAAATAACCAACTTCTATAATTTTTTCCTTATTGAACAGGTCAAACATGAGTGTGCATGAACAATTGAGCATGCCTGTTTGACATGTGTCAGGGTGTATATAAGTATGTTTATCAGTCTTGGGTTACCATATCAAAGGCTCTGCCTAGTTTGGAACCTTTAGACCTTGTGTGGATATTGTTCCATATTATTATTTAATTATATGATTTTATACGAACTTTTGTTTAGTAGTACTTATTAAACTCAACAATCTACAATGTATCGTCGAGCTTTGCTCGTACTCTAGATACTCTAGCCAACTATGGTGCTGAGAAACTTCTGCTGGAACATCGAAATATCCTTTATAAGCCTTCAACTGTATCAGAAACCAGACACGGTAGAAAATCTATTGTAATCCTGGTTAACGACAGCAGATGGGATAATTATCGACACAGCTTTATAAAGCTTAAGTAGACCGAAAGTACAGCTTTTTCAACCTACTGCCGCTACACAAAAAATCAACGTCTGGGACAGAAGTCGAACTTGTCTGAATTTTCATTTTGAAGAAGTATTGTCATAAAGCAGACGTTAATGCTATAGAATAATTCTGAATCAGTGTACAGGCACTACAATCATTGTGTGCAGATCACAAATCAAAGTAATAAACATTGTTATCTAAGTAAAATAAATTAAGTTTCGACGAGATAAGGTTTACAAAATGATTGTGAGTTTGTCACTCTATGTTGAAAAAAAATGTACTACACTACCCTTGGCAAGTTATTTCTGAAGATGGCTCATTATTTTTTTATTTTTTTCATAACTGGTATACCTTGGCCTCTCGCCCGGTACACCTGTATAAACCTCATGAAACTCGTGTATATATATATATAGGGTTTCCTAATAATTATACAAAATGTTACCTGTATGTATGCTCTCGCATTTCTCCGAAACTCTTGATGACATTGTGGTTATTCCTCTTAATAGGCTTCCTCTTAATACTCGTATTTACTTCAAATTAGGGAATAGTCTAAGTTTTATCATAAATTGGTCCAGTAGTTTTCAAGGTATATAATCTATTGCCAACATGAACAATAGATCAAAAACGTTAATTGAACATCAAATTGCAAAAAATGGATCAGACTCGTAAAAAGACAAGATTTATACTGACAAGACGGACTAGTCGTCTTTCGTTGCCTTATGGCAAGTATGAATAGTATATATTATAGTCCTTAGGTTATATTAGCTACTAATACTAGAGATCGTAAATTTTTTATCAGACTTTTTATTTAGACACGAATGGTATTATATTTCTACTCATAATTTGAACAACTACTTTACTTCCATAATAATTTTAATAAATCTTATCCTAGTTATACTTTTATTTATCATTATAATATAGAATAAGTGGATTTTCATTTGTTTATTGCCATGTATTCTTTCTGTTTATTTAACCACTTATGTAATGTAAGTACTTACAATGATGCTCTAATAAACGTGATCACTTTCTGTATATACGCACTCTGAGTCTCAAGACACAGGCTCCCGTCTAGTTTGAGGCTTACCAGTAACCTTAAAATGCTTGATGTTGCAATTTCAATGTATGTAGTAGTGTACTGTGTTTGTTAATTAACTTTCCTGTAATAAACAATTTATGATTATTCCTTTTATTCAAAATAAATCACGGATTTCATCCGGTCCTTTACAAAGGCATAAGTGGGGCTGTAGCCAACACTTAGAGGCCTGTTTGGTATAAAATATACAAAGTAGTTATTATTATTATTATTATATAATATGATGAACCTTGCTTATGATAAGCACCACGCCTGCCCATGACAGTTGAATGATAATACAAACAAATAATGCTATCCATGATCAAACTGCGTGGCAATTAAAATTGATGAAATATTACTTTGGAATTTATTTTTTTAATTTTGTTGGACTAAAAGATTTCATGAATAGTGCGGCTATATAGGGGCGTTGTGGAGCAGCGTCCATTACAAAATAATAAAAAGTAAAGGATTTTTCAACAAGAACTTTGTTTTTCAATTGGGGCAACACCAACAACATGACAGTTTTGACATTTAGTTTTTTGACGTATTTGTAGTAGATGCTTTGGCATTTGTTATAATGAATTCAATTTTGCTCGAAAATCGCATTAAAATAATTAAAATCCACTATGAAAATGGTGGTTCTGTTGAAGTTACATTTCGTAAAATTCGTTATATTACATCGCGAGATGTTAACCCAATTTTGACCAATTATTGGTGACGTGGATATCACTGACATGTGGTTTCAACAGGAAGGTGCCACATGTCAGACAGCCAATAAACCGATCAATTTATTGCAAACCAAATTTCCCGATCGCATAATTTCACGAAATTCAGCTGTTAAGTGGCCAGCCAGATCGTGTGATTTAACACCACTGGATTATTTTTTGTGGGGCTATGTTAAGGACAGAGTCTATACGGAGCCAATCGAATCGATTGCAGCCTTAAAACTCGAAATCCGTGATGTGATTAACGAAATAGACCCGCCATTTTTCCAAAAAGTGATTAACAACTTTCATGAATGAATCGACATCTGTCAGCGTGGTCATGGTGGACGTTTGCCAGATAAAATGTTTCATTCATAATTGCCGAACTTTTCTCTTCGTAATACAATAAAAAATTGAATCATCTTCATCTAAATTCTTTGTTTTATTTTGTTTTAGAAAACAAAGTTCTTGTTGAAAAACCTATTTTTATTATACTGCAAATTGCAGCTTTAGAAAGATGCTACTTCAATGTGTAAAAACCACGACAAATCTTTTTTGTCAAATGTTTAAAAAAATAATCTTACCGTTTTACTTATAAACGATACTTATGACGTATGTATGATTTTTAAAGTACTAACGCCTGTATAGCGAGACTAAACTTTGCAACTTTAGAGAGAAAAATACTCATCCTCGGACGGGATTCGTTGGCCTAAGGGGACGGAGACGGATTTGTATAGACGCGGACTTGAATCCCGTCCCAGGATCTGAATGTTTCTCTCTAAAATTGCAAAGTATACTTATGATGTTACGCGAAATTGTTGTGCGCAGTGCTTAATGACATTATTTTAATTTATGTAATGTTTGTAAGGCCGTTATTTTCTCTTGGAACAGAGCAACAACACTTCGACAACCCAGTGTACTCATACCAAGTGTCGCAACGCAGCGACGACTCGACAACACTGTTGAACAACGGCACGCATATCTTCAACAACAACCTCGGCGCGGGAAGCAAGCTCAACAACGCTACGCTGGAGAAGTTGAGGCGGACCACCAACTCCACTGATCGTAAGTGTCCATCATACTTAAAACAAGATCGTGATCGCTTTTATCAAATTAGGGGCTTTAATTATTTTGATTTTTATTTTATTCGGAAAACGAACAGTGATACATAGCTAATAACTTAACAAGTATTTTGTAACTAAACACTATTTACATGTTTTCGCATGTCCAAACTATTTTGTCATTATTTGCTTTATACATAAAAACGAGAAAAAAAAACAATAGACATTCATTTATAGCTAGTGCCCGCAACTACGTCTGCGCACTAGTACTTCGAGTAGCTTATTATCTTCTCCAAGGACATATCTATCTGTATACCAAAATGTCATAAAATATGTACATAGTCAAACGCAATTGCTATAATAGTATTATATGAGTAAATTTAAATACTTAGTATATAAATCAGTAAACTTTAATAATAAAATACAGGACTTACGTGCATACAAATATAAAATTAATCACCATAGAAAAAAACTGTCATTACATTTCATCACCCTTGACGGTCGCCGAGCACGTCTAGTGTATCGAGCTGTCAAATTGACTTGGCTTTTGACTAAGCTATCAGAAACTGACACAAACTTTGAAAGAACTGTCATCATTACGATCTTGACGTAGTCGGAGATCTTATTATTCTGTATATGCTGTGCCCAAGCATATTACGATTTTTCACCCGCGTGGTGATGGATAATTATGATGATGATGAAAAGTATCCTATGTGTTGATCCAGCGCCTCATCTTCCTCCTAAATAATCCAAATACCAAATTTCATCAAAATTTCCCCCGCCGTTTGAGCGTAAAAGAGTAACAAAGATCCATACATCCATACTCACAAACTTTCGCGTTTATAATATTAGTAGGATAATAAGAAAGTACAATGCACACTGATTCCCGTTTTCACCAACATTTTAGGTGACACCTAAGCCAAGTTAAGTGTAAGTTTTGTACTACTAAGTGTTACCTAACTGGCTTAGGTGTTACCTAAAATGTTGGTGAAGATGGGCATTAGCCTACCCGTTGGGAAAGTCACATCAAACCAATTTTTGGAAATAAGAGTGCGAATTTTGTTAGCAGATGAGTTTTAAATAGGCCAAACTTTAGTATTCCGTCTAAGTGATTTATATTAATTTATAAAAATTAATTTCGTCTGTAGTTCGTACTGCTGTGAGGAACTTGTAAAGTAATATATAATAAAAAGTAATAAGTAGGCATCCGGATAGATCTAGTAGGTCCCTCACTCCTATCCTGGACAGGAGATGTGGGCTTTGGCTTTGAGTTATTTTTATAAACATAACTATTTCTATACGATAAGACTATAAAAATTATGATATCAATACGAAAATTAAGTATTTGTAAAAAAATCTTCTTTTTGTTGGATAATGCTGTCAAAACCTTTCAATAGATTTCGCTCCGTCCCCATACGACGGTTCAAATCAGATAGAGTTAAAATTTGATGCTCGGACCTCGAGCCTCGGTGGCCTAGTTGGTCATGGCGTCCGACACGGATTGTCGGAAGACGCGGGTTCGAATCCCGTCCGAGGATGGAATTTCTCTCTAAAATTGCAATGTTTCGTATCGCTAAGCAGGTGTTAGTGCTTTAAAAAAGTAATACTATAACTATTTCTGCTATTTGTCGCCGTTCGTGGAGAGGTAGGATATGATGTCTCGTACATCTTCAATCGTAAAGATGCCAATAATCTTTTTTGGATAGATTCAAACCTATTAATATACATATAACATCTCCAAACCTGTGAACAACACTCAAGTATGCTTAAAGTAGAAATATACGAGTTCATGAATAAATGAAACAAGTGTTGTGAATAAACAATTTGCGGCCTTACTTATTAGCGCTGTTTACCTATAACGTAGCAGTGTGCACTGCAAAATTGTTCTGTGCCGTACTAAATTACGGTATTTAAATTTAGACAGCGTTTACAAGTAAGGCCGCTAATTGTTTATTCAGAGCACTTTTTTTATTATACCTGGATTTGTAAGTTTCTACATTTGCCATTCTTCAAGTAAATTATTTAAACAGTTAGAGTTGCATCAAGTGTGATTTTATGTTTGTCATGACTAAGTAAAAAATATGACCAAGTAAATGACTAAGTAACATTATTCCCCCCTTTTCAGAAAAAGTACCCTCGCACAAAAAAATTGCAGATGACAAAAATATTGAATAGTAGAGCATGCATACCAAGTTTCGTCAAGATTGGTTTCACGATTGGACCCGTACAGGAAGACCAACATATAACGTAACAAACATACGGACAGATGAAATTCAATTTGTGCATGAACATGTCTGTTTGATCTGTGTCTGGGTGTGTATATGTATATAAGTATGTATATCAGTCATCAGGTTACCATAGTACAGGCTATGCCTAGTTTGAGACCTGAAGAACAATGTGGGAAAAAAATGCCTTTTAGAGACGCTTAGCTCGCTCCGCTTGCTCGGTAAATAATTTGTCAGCAATTAAAATATTAAGCGCCAAAGTAACCATCTGAGCGACCCGTCTAGGCTTGGTTAGGTTAAAATCGTTGTGCTTAAATCACTCGGACTTTAAAGCCTTCTTAAGGTAAAGAGTATTAATAACTAATAAACTAGTTCTAGTTCTTCAGTAACTAGTTGCATGACCTGGACCTATGAAACATATTATAATCTGGATAAAATAAATATTAAATCATTATTATGATGACTTTTAAGTTATTATTGACCAATATTAATTTGTAAGGTCTTTCTTTTCCTCCAATGTCACATCTAGTAGAAGAGGTAAATACTTAACAAAATACTTGTGTTCAAGTAATTTCTTTCTAACTTCTTTCTTTTTAACTTGTATTCAACATTTCCAAGTAATTTCTTGCATCGCAATGAGTATAACTACTGTACGCTGTATGCATTTGTGTTGTTATTCTCAACAAAGGTCTTTTTTTGTTTGTAGCGTACGATCCACTGTCGTCATTGAAGAACAAAGATGCCGATGCGAACAACCCCAACTTGTACCAATACGTCGACGACAACAAACTGGACCACGTTTATGACGAGATCAAACATAAGGAAGGATATGGTAAATCAGTTTTGCCTACATTTGACGTCATCTATTCAAATAAACTTACAGCACTACGACGAACTGTAGTGTATTCTACCATGTATGTGCTTCGGCAATTTCCGTCTATTTTCGGAATCACAGACGCTATCTTCAGTATACAACCTTAAATTTAGTACAACATAACATAAGAATTTCAAATAAGTCCGAAACGGTCTAAAGACTATTTTCGGAAGAGACTACGGTCTAAAGGTCTAAAGACTATTTTCGGTATTATGTTCCCACTGTTGGGACTCAAGCCTTCCTCTCAGAGAGAGGAGTTGAGCCATAGTCCACCACGCGGGCCAAGTGCGGCTTGGTGAATGGGCTAGTAGCCAACCCATGTCGAAGTTTTCTGGCCGCACGAAAGCCTTCCACATAGCCTAACGACTGTTGTCCTAAGACATACAACCAGGACCGACAGCTTAACGTGCCCTCCGCAGCACGGAAGCGCTTAGTTGAATAATGTCACTATTGGTCACCCATCCAATTCCTGACCGCAGCGAGCATTGCTTAACTTGTTGATATGATAAAATCGCCAAGTCAAGCTCAGCTGCGAGCGCTTCAGAATAAAATATACAATATTATTACAGTAGTAAGGCATACAATATTATTATGTGTTTTGTTTTCTTTTAGAACGGGAATACGACCACCTCAACTACACCCCACCGGCGAACAAATGGAAGCAACATTACCAAAGAATGGCGAACGGTTCTACTGCACCTGAACAGTCTTCCTCATCACGCGAAGATACTCCCACCCCACCCATACCGCCGCTGCCCAAACTCAATGGGGTTCCAATACCTCCCAAACGAGACGTAGACAATAAAGACGAAATTGACCTTCCAATACCACCTAAAAGAGACGAAACGTCACCTACTGACGAAGACCTTCCACAAACTCCTTAAATGCACTGGCGAAATGTACCGGTAAACCTGATTGATACACTAACGAATGTTCTAACATGTGTTCACCAAAATTACCTTTTATTTTTTAGGAAAATTGTCGTGTCGTAAACACATATTTTGATATTGTAATTTTTCGGAAGTTAGAATATAATCGTTGTATAAAAGCTACGTTAAGTTTTAGTGTTAGTGATCTCTTCAAAATTGATTATTTATGATCGTGAATTCTTATGATTATTTCATGTTAGTTGATTGTTTAAAATCGAATCATAGATATAAATAAGCTAAATTGTGTATGTGGTGGTGAGGTTGTATTAAAAGTTAGACACTTCTTCTTTCAGTTAATCTCATTAATAACTCGAGTTTGAAAATGTATGACAGTAAACATTTCGAAAATCTATAACTAGTTAAAAACTTATTTTATGTAATATTATTATATTTTTTTATTCGTAGTGATAATTAAATTTCATAAGAGCACCCATTTGGTCTGACCTTGCATTCAATTTATCTCGCGTTTAATTTGGCATGAAATTACGCAAATAATGCTCAAATGAATGTTTAAAATGTTTCGGAGATGTAAAATTAAGTATGTGACGTCATGTTTTATGATGCGAAATAAAAACGGTTGTTTATTGAACATATCTGTAACATTGAATCTAAATTTATATATAATTATTCTGTATAGCGTTCTATGAAATGTAAATAATATTTGGCACGCGTTTGATTATCACTTTTAATTTTTATGATATTAATAGGTATGGTAGATGTTTATGATATTTTGTACATTTTTATTATGTGTATCCAAAAGCAATTTAATATAAAAATAGTTGAATATGTAATGAGTGAAATATATGAAATATGTGAGAAGTATGTTATAGTTTAGAGTTAAATTATATATTATAATATTAATTTTATAAAAAAAGTGTTCTGCAATTCAAAACATGTATTGTTGCATTTTGTTTATAATTGTGATGCGGCATTGAAATTATTTTACTAATATTTAAGTTCGTGTTCAAGAAAAGCATCTCTACATTATAAAAACTGCATTTTTGTCTTTGAACTGTGTTGGTAGAAAACAATGTCATGTTATGTTACATTTAAGCCTACATCGTGTGCAACGCTAGCTAGCCGGTGCGTGGCGTGTATAACGGATATCTGCAGAACATTTGGCTTGATTTGTATTACATTATATAAAACGCAACATAATTCATCATGATATTCAAGCATCCCTGAAGGGGCAGTCAAATGGTGTATTCGCATTTCAATCTCTACCAGTTTTGTTTTAGGCCCCCCATGTAAAGAGGGCGAGCCTATTGAGAGCTAGCGGGCACAGTTTCATACTTTGTAATAACTTTTAATAGTTTAATCGATATTTTTTATATTATATTTAACTAATTTTATATTATACATATTCAACCGATATTTGCCATTTCGTACCTTTAGGCGACGGGTAGTTTTACCAATATCCTCGTTCGATATCAATTCGTGGAAATACTCGTAACATTCCACTTTACCTGTTATATTATCACGATGTTTATTTTATATCATGTTTTTTTAGTGACCATATTTTGCCTGCATAAATTATTTTATTTTGTATGGTTTTTTTGTTATTTCTTATCAAATCATATATTTAATTTAAGAAAGCACTTTTTTATGTACACGTAGAGCATACGTACCTGTAAGATAAAAGTACCTATAGATATTTTATTTACATTGTATTTGTGTGACCAGTATTGTAACATCGTATGACGAGGTAGCTAAAATTTTGCTCAAACTGTGCCAAACAGAGTTGAGAGCTTGCGCTTAGGCAGCTGTGAAATTGCTGATACTATGTGTACGTCTTATGATTATATCGTTGTTACGTCGTTTGCTCTAAATTTATATTAAAAAATGACCTGGAATTTTAAACCATCTCTTCGATTATCAACTTTTGACCCAAATTTAAGGAGTATGATGATATTATTCGGTATATATTTGGTTATAAGAGGCTAAATAAAATTGTGATTTCTGTAGACTTTCAGATACAGTGGCTATGTCTAAAATTGAATTATAATTTCGTACATATAAAATGGATCAAAATTATTTATATAGTGAAAGGTCTTTTCTCTGTAAGCGTTTCTTAACAGTTTTAGTTTTAGCCTATGCTTGGCTAAAATGTGTTTATTTTTATTAGAAGAGTTCATGATCACTATTTGAAAATCATATCATGAATAACAAAACTAGCATAGTAAGTTTAATAGCAATACAAATATAATTTAATGAACTATTTTAAAATAACACTTGCACATTTTAAGTCAAAATTTTACAGACAATAATAATTGACAAGTGACTACATTATTTAATGAGTAAATTTTTTAAATATATTGTATGCAACAACTTATTAAATATTTTGTATTTAAATCAACCTTCATTTTTATATTGTCTCTGTGTACAAGTGTTGTTAAAAAGGTTAAGTATAAAGTTTGTGATATATTATAAGCTACTCGGAGTAATAAAGAAATGTAATAGATGATACTAGTTTTTTAAATTAATTCCTAAGTAATTGGTTTCAACGATTAAGGCGCGATCCAATCCTAATTTTAAAACAATTTACGGTGCTTTACATAAGGTTGAGAATTGCATACCAGAATGGACGATTTAATGTGAAAATTCAATTGAATACGTGCTAATACTTTTTATATTTATTTCGTACAATCAAATGATACAATTTTAATGATAAAGGAGTCCACAGTTCACTAGTAAATTTCATTAGGAATTCGAATATGATACATTAATTGAAATATATTTGCCTATAATTGAATAAAAATGCTTTTTCCCCCGAAACACGTAAGAAAAATTGCAAAATTTAGGGAATGTTGCCGATTTTTTTCTATCGAGCCAAGTTTGCTCAATCGTATATTGGCTTCCATACTTCATAAGGATGTATATTCAATTTACACTAGGATTTTTTTCCAACTTCGGTTATTAGGTTTAAGCGTCGAAAAACTAAGTTTTCGCGAAGTCGAATCATGAAATTTGGAACTCATTTCGCCTTAAAGCTTCATTCGGTCTGTGGCAATTCGGGTGTAACGCTGTTTGTAAGCTATTTTCACAACTATATAGCTGGCTGATATAAGATGACTAGCTGGTCCGCCCGCGGCATCGCTCACATTGACTCCGGAATACGAAGCCACAGAAACAGATTGGATAAATATTAACAAGTAGCCTTTTGAAACATCATCTATCTGCCAGTGAAAGTACCGTCAAAATCGGTCCAGCCTTTTCGGAGATTGGCCAGAACAAGCGGACAGCTACAAGATAATGTAAATATTGGTTTTGGTTATAATATTTATGGTAAATACTTTCGTATGTATTAGAACACCGTTGTTATGTTGTACATTAAAAATACACTTAAATTTAATTAGATAACTATATATAGATATCCGAACTGCTAATTGGGGCTTTATAAAATTGGACAGTAGTTAATCTGTGTTCACATCAGACTGTATTAATCTGTATATGAGCAAAATCTGGTGCGACGTAGTTGGAATTTTAAAAGCTCTGTTCAAAATTTCAATTTGGTCATCAACGCGTGGGTTGTCAAATATATTTTTATGGCATTGGATGACGAGGTGGGCAAGATGTGTGATGATGAGTACTGGAGTCTGTTTCACGAAAGATGTCCCTCGGTTGCTCGGTTCTCTTTCATTGAACTTGCGTTTGCTTCGAAAGGACCTTTTCCACTTGGACAAGTGTTAGGTATGTTAAGTTTACTTTTTCACACAAATTTTATATTTTTCGCAATCATATGTAGGCTACTCTTTCATACCACAGATAAATTCTTCTTCGTTAATTTATCTATGGTCATATTACACTCTTACGAGTCAACTCTTATCGTGAAAACGCGGCTATAGACTCTACGCTTGCCCATGACAGTTGCAGGCACCCAGAGCTCAATACTGTAGTTTTGCGCCGCACGTACTGCGCTCGTCGCACCGATATATTGATTATTGAGTCAGTAGTTTCCAGCCCAGTAATTTCACTTGCTACAGTGCCCTTCATATCCTTACACAGGAATGCTCGCGCAATATTGCTTCGTGGCAGAATATCTGAAACTGCGGTGGTACCTACCAAGACAGTTGCACAAGAGGCCTATCGCCTAGTAAATTTATACACAACCATTTAAAAAAAAAAATCAGTGTTTTAGTTATTAGAATATTAAACACAGTGGCTTACCCTTGGGTTAAGATGGATGCTGCAAGATTGAAGCAAAAATAACAGTAAAAAGGTACATAACGAGGTGTTAGTTCGAGGCGAACCATTCTAGTCATATTACGCGTAAAATACAAATACAATAATTACATTTAAAATGCTAATAAGCGTTGCGGTGGGCTATGTCGTTTATTTGTACAATTGCCACGAGGATTTATTATTCAGTAAACACGCCTAAGAATTTTATTACTATTGAGACCAAAAATACATTTAATGTCCCATTAATACACTACCTGTGAAACGAAACAGTATTTGTTATTTTTATTTAAGGTGAAATATATTGGTAGTGCAATAAAATGATGAAAGTGTTTTTAGTGTGTGTGTTAATAACTCAGGTGTGTATATATAATAATAATAATTTTCATAGTGGTGTTATCAATTCCTGACGACAATATCACTAATCGTAAATAATTTATTTCCAGTCGTCCGCTGCCTTCTATGACGCTTTCACAGGGGCGCTTAGTACAGTGACGTCGAGTGTTGGAAAACTTCTTACTGATATGGGACATGATCTTAAGGAAACGTATGATTGCACCGTAGATGCTGTTGAAGAAATGATTTATGACAAAGACCAGATACCAAAATATTACGATAAATGTAAAAATATAACTAGAGGGAATCAAACCGCGACCTCAAAAAACCTGACCTCGCCGCAAGCTATTAACGTTTACATTAATCCTGCGTTAGATAAACTCTTAAAAGATAATAACAAAATCGAAGTTACCACGAAACTGGACAACATTCGCAGAAATAAAGAAGACAATGAAGTCAATAAAAAGCTGGCAAGTGTAGAAGAAGTTGTAAATAAGGAATATAATCGCGTAGATAATATGAGTGCTCACTTGGAACATGAAATTATAGATTTATCTAAACATGTAGACAAAGAGCTAAAAGAGATTGAAAAAGAAAAAAAAGATCTCGAGCAAACTTTAAGTAAAATTGAAACATTAAACTTGGCAGAAGAAAGGAAAATAGACCAGACTAAAGAAGAAATCCATATAGTTTTTGATGAGATACTAAAGAAAATAAACAGTCCTTCAAAGGCTTCTGGTCTTAAAGATGAAATAAAAGATATAGTTGGAGAGGTGGAAAAAAATACAAGCAGAACTATTTTAGAAGAACTGGCTAAATGGAAACAAAAAGGAATAGACGATGACACTCATAAAGCTAAATATCAAAGCATGACTGAATCCAATATACCACGTAGTTTTAAGGATGTGGCTGCAATTGTTTCAAAGAACACAATATACATACCAACAACTACAGTTGCACCAGAAACGAATCCTCAGATTGGAAAGTCTACAGATACTAGCACCACAATATCAATAGCTCAAGTTAACACCACTAGTACAACTATATCTCCGAATACATCATCAGCTACAAACGATTTGACGACTAAGGCTCCTACGACAACTAGCACTGTTATATCGCTATCAACAGTCCAGGTACCAACAAGTAGTGGAACAAGAGAATATAATCAGACATCAGCAGCAACTAATACAATAAAATTAACAACTCAGATTGCGCCGATATTGAGCTCAAATAAACCCAAGATTCTGGATACAACAACTAGCACAATAAAACCAACAGCTCAAACTTCTACAACGAGTAGCCTAAAACATCCATCGACACAAGATACAAAATCTTTGATTTCGACGAGAACTAGCACTACAGAACCAGCGATTCAGCTTTCAACAATGACTAGCACAATTAAAACAACAGCTCGCGCTCCGACAACAACCGGCCTAAAAGAAACATTAACTCAGGTCCCGACAACGACTAGCATAAAAATACCTTTAATTCAGTTTACAACGACGAGTAATACAAAAGAGCCAGGCCCTTATAATTCAACAACTAGTTCGGAAGAGCCAATAACTGCGAATCCGATAAAAAACACAATAGAAGTCTTAAGTCACACCTCTCCTCGAGGCTCAAAAACAACTAGCACGAAAGACCCTACAATGCAGACTCTGGCAACTTCCAGCAATGTAGAAACACTAACTCAAGCAACAACTACAACAAAAGAACCAACAACTCCAACGGTAACCAGCACAGTAGCTCCAGCGACTCAAGCCTCAAATACAGCAAAAAAATCAACAACTCAAACTCTGACAACAGTAGGACCGGTGACTAAAACTATAACCACAACAAAAGAACCAACAACTCCAACTCTAACGACAATCAGCACAATAGCATTAGCGACTCAAGCGACAACTACAACACAAGAACCAACAACTCATGCTTTGACGACAACCAGCACAATAGCACCAGCGACTCAAGCCACAACTACAACACAAGAACCAACAACTCATGCTCTGACGACAACCAGCACAATAGCACCAGCGACTCAAGCCACAACTACAACACAAGAACCAACAACTCATCCTTTGACGACAACCAGCACAATAGCACCAGCGACTCAAGCCACAACTACAACACAAGAACCAACAACTCATGCTCTGACGACAACCAGCACAATAGCACCAGCGACTCAAGCCACAACTACAACGCAAGAACCAACAACTCTAGCTCTGACGACAACCAGCACAATAGCACCAGCGACTCAAGCCACAACTACAACGCAAGAACCAACAACTCTAGCTCTGACGACAACCAGCACAATAGCACCAGCGACTCAAGCCACAACTACAACACAAGAACGAACAACTCATGCTCTGACGACAACCAGCACAATAGCATTAACAACTCAAGCCACAACTACAACACAAGAACCAACAACTCATGCTCTGACGACAACCAGCACAATAGCACCAGCGACTCAAGCCACAACTACAACACAAGAACCAACAACCCATGCTCTGACGACAACCACTACAGTAGAACCGGTGACTCAACCCACAACTACAACTAAAGAACCAACTACAACAACATCTACTACTACTACAACAACGACAACAGAACAAACAACTCGAGCTACAACTACAACAACGGAACGTACAACTACGACTACAATAACACCTAAATATCGTATTGCAAAAAAGAAAAAACATAGTCATAAACACACACCAAAACATCTAAAAAGAAAATCCACCACCCCTCCACCCGATGATTACGATGGTCTAGTTCCCAAGGATCCAAAAGCCGCTGCAGCTGAAGCACTTAACATTTTCAAGAAAAGCATGAAAACTAAATCTATTCTAGATAATTTTCTTAAACGATTAAATACTGTACATAGTTTATTTTGATCATAGATCCATTCGGTATACAACTATTAAAATATGTGAGGACAAAGGTGAAATGAAAGTATAGATTTCTATGAATAACGTTTTTATTAACAATATAAATAGTTAATTACAAACTTATTAGTCTACAATTGAGCTGCGCTACTCTACTGCGAGCAGTCCAACGTGCTTATTAATTAATCTTCTATTCGATGGTATCTTTAAGGGTAACTAAACTATGCACCAATACATTTCCTAATCTTTCGCCGACAATATATTATTACTTTATCTAGTGCCATCACATCTATCTCGATATAATTATGTATTTTTTCCCATTTTGGTTTCGATAGTTTCCTATCCAATTTACAATCTTTTTTAACTTTGTATAAAACATTCGTTTTATTAATTTAAAATTTATCAGATATAAGTTTTTCAATTCCTGTTAACAATTGGTACGCATGTTCTCACTTCATGCTTAATTAGACACAATATTTACACGAACTTTATTCAAACAACGTGGAACACAGGTGCAAGAAAAACATACCTATACAAAAACGCGTATGTATGTGAGGACATTACAATTATTATTGTAACATTGAACAATACATGATTACGCATATTTTATTTTATTAAGATCGCGATCACGAACGCTATAAAAACAAATATTGAAACACAATTCATACCTGTTACGAGATGTATGTAATTTGATACAAAATAAAATTGTTAAAATATCCATTCGATAAAATTGAGCAATCATCACCTAAATTAAATATTTATGTTGTGTTTATTTGTCATATGTAAGGATAATAGGTAGGCCTACATTATATTAGAGTTAACTACTAGTACTGGTACTAATAGTTCTGAGATTGTACGAATGTGAGTTTACTTACGAATTGGTTAAGATTCTATTTTATGAATTTGAACTACTGAGACAATAGTAGTTAATATAAGTTTTGTTAAATTAAAAGAAAATACTATGGTCACAAAATATGCTATGGTACTGTCTTTGACGTCTAGACATTATGCCCCTATTCCCCGTGAGTTATGCTCGTGATCGATAACTATATCACTAAAAAATATTTGGCACTATAGTGTCAGAATGCAGAAAGACAGAAGACGTCTTAATAGCAATACTTTCTATGAAAAATGCCATAGGAATTAACATTAAGGTAGCAAGTAGATATACGTCTTATTCTGAGCCCTTAGTACCATTGTCATTTTAGTAAACTGGAAGTAATAGTTGGACTTGTCTCAGTGGTTACCTATAGGTTAGTGGGAGTTACCAAATAATGTATCATTGTGTTGTTTTTTTGTATAGGGCAACACATCGCTGCGGAAGAAAAAAGAAGCAGAGATCTTTTACAGCAGATTCGTTCATTGCATGTTGAACACTACATTGATATGAATGCGCGTGTCTAGCTGAGAACCCTTATGTATACTCGACTAATTCTCGTGACCAATCCGTTTTAGTAGCACGTCTCATTTAAACCGTAACACAATGTAGATAATCCAATAAACGATTCTGCTCCTATCATTCACATAATTATTTAAGAAAAGCGAAACCGGCTTCATCTACTAAATATGCAAATATTGCAATATATCTACGGTTGACATTACAATGATTATATTATCCTTATGCATTTTTTCTATAATTGGACATGACTCAAAACTTTTTAAGCTACCATGCTGAGTTTATCAACTTGGTAGTACGATACCAAACATAACCTATACCGACCATAAATAATCATTAAATATAAAAAATATAATAATATATATGATCCGACAAAAAGTCATGGGGACCGACGAAAATTAAGTGTACGCTGTTTACGTTAACTGGAGATTTTCTTCCTTTTTGGAAGTATGTTGTGCTTCACTTGTCTTTCCTTCCGCACCAATGTCAATGATTATTATATTATACCTACTCAGCTTCAAGTTAGATAGTTATATCTTATAAAAATGTGCCTGTGTTGTCTCCAGTGCTGTGTTTCTTTTTAAATAATGGTATTGATTTAAAAATCAAATTGTTTGATATTACGTACGTGACTTACTTAAATCCGATTCTAAACTTCTTAAAAATATCGCCTCTAATAAAATCGTATCATTATATTAAGTACATGTTCTATTCTACGACAAATGATTAACGTACACATAGAAGAGTAGAAGAATTTACTTAAGTACTTGAGTAGTTAGTAACAGACTTAATAATTAGGATCGACCTACAGAAACTCGAAGCAAGTTTGACTTTTGCGGGTCTGAAACTCTTCTAAACAATCATTAATTTTAACAGCGTTCATGTTGGCAGCCTTGCGGTTGGTTTTTATATGCAATCATACAATGTTTATTGACACGTAATATACAGTTACTTTGTAATAAGAACAAAAGTAAGGATATATTGGATATAAGCGGACAAAACTACTTAAAAACTAACCGAAGCTCGTTAACGGGTACTACTAATCAAACGACTTAGTACGTTATGAACCATCCATAGATTTGTGGGTTATTGTATACTATGGTTACCATCCATGATATTGAATAGATACATCAATAACCACCCAGATAATCTTTTCTGACCCGCATGTGTAGATGAAAAAGCGTCACAAGATTTGGAATGTCCAGAGATAATTTAATATCGATTTCTACTTAGCGTATACTTACATATTTAATGAGTTTCCCTAATTGTTCGCGTTCACTTATTTTTTAATTGTAAGACTAAGCGAGGTGCTATTAAGTGATTACTGGGCTGTAAACCTATTGCAATTTGATACAAATAACGGCGTTCCTATACGTAGATAGGTATACCTACTCAAAATTTGACGCAAACCACATTGGTTCATTGAACACGGACAATATTCGTGGGGTTGAGATTCTTATAACTATTTTGAAATTTACTAGTCATTGTTTGATATCACAATTGCATGTTAATACCTCACGAAATAATGCTTTATTGTTGCATTACGAAGTTGTCAATTTGAATGTAATCAGCTGGGCTTTTAAGTACCTATCTCAGTTTAAAGGTAAATATAATGTTGAAATCATAAAAAAATACGGCTCTATGTCACTTTTGTCAATTTCAGTAAACAAAAATGTTAGTAGGTAAGTCGATCGAGAAGCTGACAAAAGTGACATAGAGCCGCCATTTTTTTCGATTTCAATCAACATATGTTAGCAACTGAGATACTAGCCCAGCGATTATTATTCTGAATCATCATCATCATCATCTCAGCCGTAGGACGTCCACTGCTGAACATAAGCCTCCCCCATGATTTTCCAAAAGGACCGGTTGGAAGCGGCCTGCATCCAACGTCGTCCTGCGACCTTCCTCAGGTCGTCTGTCCACCGTGTCGGTAGACAACCTACGCTGAGCTTGCCGGTCCGTGGTATTCTGAATATGTAAATAAAAAGTTGTGCCTATTGTACGTGTGGTGGAGTAATGAGTTAGCAGTTATGTCTAAGTGCAAGACTAGATTAGGAATAGAAGTGCCTACCTTAGATCTAGAAGATACAACGCGTGTCGTGGAATAGAACACGTTCGGGTGGGACGGGTGTGCGTTGGGTGTTGCGATGCAACAGCGGCTGATCCGCGGTCATATTGCAACTCGCTCGTCAACTCTACACCATTTAATTTAATAGTTTATCTTGTTTCTATCAGTCTTACGAGGAGTTTGAACATCACTTGTGCTTTAACTTGATCATTAACCATATTTTTCTTTTAGTTTCTTTGCTGATTCACGAGCGAGCTGCAAAATTATTTAATTGCCGTTATTTTTATTGTACCTATTTTCATAATAAATGTTTGTGTTAATACGTCACCCACTTTAGCATAATTTTAATTGGCACAATGTATCTGAAGGTCTCAAATTAAATACACACCTGTTTCTACATATACATTGTTACCTACACCATACTAAACTATATTAACCGAGGACGAATACGAAGGTAGCTAATATAAGTACAGCATACGGTGTACGAGTACCTATAAATACAGGACGGCGCATGATTTTGGTGGCTACCATTTCTGTTAAATGTATAATATTCTGATCCTAGAACACCAATCATTTGTAAAAACATAACAAATCGTACCTAGTTTTTTTTCTAGTTACCACTGAATGCAATATTTTTTGATAAAATAAAATCGTCTCGACTTTCTCCGAATCTGTATCTGTATCTGGAATCTTTCCGTGTCTTGAGGTCAGGGTTTAATTAGTAGGTCAAATTATTAAAATTGGTAAACGCCAGGGGATGTTGATTCAAATAATGTTTCCTCCAGAATGACCTACCGATTCATATTACCCAATAAATATTAGGTACTTAACATAAATTGTCTATGAGAAGAAAATCGATAATCGTCGTTTACGTTTAATTACTTCGGCAAAATTACCCTAATGCCCCAAAACCGAGCGAAACCCCAACGTCCATAGGAGACAGTTGCATATTCAGTTGGAAATCTTCAGTAGATTAGGTTAGTGGTGTCGTATGAACACAAACGTATGCCTAGTGTTAGATTTGTCGGTTACGCGGGTGGCGGGCAGCGCACGAGAGACGAGGTCGCGTACTGGTTGAAGTGCTTGTCGATGGGCACTCGGTCGTCGTAGAGTGTGGGCGCTTGCAGAATGATACCCGCGGTGCCCACTAGCACGGCCAGCGTGAAGATCCATAGGAACAGCCGGTCTAGGACCATCGCTACGTACTTCCAATCTTCTTTCACCTGCATGAGAATAAATATTTGCTTGCACAAAACAACATATGTACAGGCGAATTTATGTTCTAGAAGAAGTTTTTGCATATACAGCAAAACATTTAATGAACTGGGCCACAAACATGCTAAAATTCTTCATTTTCTGTGTGTGTTCCTACAAGAGAGCGTGGATAGCAGTCACAGTTTTACTGGAGATGCTCTAGCATGGTGTGTGATCGCAACCAATGAAAACATTTCACTGTTACAAGTAGTCATTGTCTCGTATCAAAAAAATAATAGTTAAAATGTATGAAAATATTACTCTAGGTGAATTTGTATTTATTTTTCTTGTATTATTAATTGCATAATGCCTTGTAAGTAAGAGTAAGATTTAAATAGCAGTGATAGTTTGTCGATTGTGTGTAGAGTTCGTTCAGGGGTTTAATCCTCGCAGTGTAAGTGAAGAGTGAACTTGACCTAAAGTTTGGTGACAGGGACGTTTCGGGTTTACACGCACATCGTGTTTTATTTTCCCCTATTTTGTGTTTGCGAGACACCTCATCGTTAAAGGCGTTCCATCTTCACACAGGTGCTTAAACGGCACCTGCGAACCCATCACCGATCTCTCTTCCTCTTCGGAAGCATGTCTTCTTTGTTCTTCGCAATATCAAGTACCTACTTACATCGAAATAACGACAATTTTATTTATACAAACCTTTGTAGACTCTTCGAGCATCCTCGTATGCTCCGCTATAAATCTCACGCAGAAACACGTTTTGTGAACTTCTGGTGGACAGGCGGAATGGCTGAACCCTGGCGGAGGGTCGGGCACCGGACTGAGCGTCTCGTCTTCCGTGCTAGCGAGGCCAGCGCCGCCGCCTTCACTCGACCCGTGGACTAAGCAACTACCGCCGAATCTGTTACTGTCGCCCATACTGTTGAGGTTCAGGCTGTTGGATTATTAATGAGAATGCAGACATTATCTCAAAAGAAAGAGTAAATAATATTTATAGATTTTGAATAATGTGCCACGAATGAAAGTAATGATTTGTAATAATGGTATGTGGCATCCACTCACACGCTGTCTTGCCACTAGGAGTGTGATAAAACAGTGAATAGTGGACGTCCATTTTCGGTTTATCTCGCTCTCTTGCTAAGGACGTTTACTTCTCTAGTAGAAGTGGGATAGCTCGAGAGCGTACATCCGTTGGCTTTCTAGTAGGGTTGGGATCGCACGAGAGTGGATGCCATTTTCAAATCGCGTCTTTAATAGTAGAGTGAAATAGCATTAGAGCAACTAGAATACATATCTACTATAATGCTATTTCACTCTACTATTAAAGACGCGGTGTCAAAATGGTATCTATTTTCGTGCTTTCCCAATCCCACTACTTATAGAGAGCTAGAGTATGTCAACTATAATTCTATTTCACTCTAATATTAAAGACGTGATTTGAAAATGGTATCTACTCACGTGCTCTCCCAGTCCCACTAGAGAGCTAGAGTACGTCCACTATAATGCTATTTCACTCTACTATTAAGGTCGCGATTTGAAAATAATAGGTACCATTTTCAAATCGCGACTTTAATAGTAGAGTGACTAGCATTATTGGTTTCCGAAACACAGTGAAAGCTAAGTCGGAATCAATGCAACCATACATTTATTTTGTACACAAACCTATGTAAAATAAAATAAACTTGTTTGTATTATTGTACGTACTCTAAGTGTCTAGTGGGAGTGGGAGAGCAGGAAAGTGGATGTCATTTCCGAATCGTGTTTCGCTGGATCAGGCAATGATGTTGACATGGATGTTTGTACCCGGAGTTGATGTAGGTAGTGTGCGTGAGGTCCTCCTTGCTCGGCGTGCGAGTGAGCGGGCGCGGCGGCGGCGCGACAGGCGGCGGCCATGCACCCGGCGCGCAGCAGTCGTCATCTGCCGCCGCCAGCCGGTAAGGGTACAGCGGCCGAGCTGCGCCGCCGCATCGCACGGTCACGCCGCACGCAGTGTACCGCGATCTAAGCACAATCACTCCAAATTCAAATAATTTATTCAACTGTTTGCACGTTTAGTTACTTACTAGTATGGACACCATGTATGTAGGTAGGTATAAAATACCCTTTTGCCGCGTTCTAAAATAAATAGAGCCATTATTGACAGGCCGGTTGGTGCAGTTGGTAGCACCCCTGCCTTCTGAGCCGCTGGTCCCGGGTTCGATCCCCGGACAGGTCAAACATTTGTGTGCAAGAACATGACTGTTTGATCTGTGTCTGGGTGTGTATTTGTATTTAAGTATGTATATCAGTCATCAGGTTACCATAGTAGGTACAGCTAGGCTCTGCCTAGTTCTCTAGGATCCGAAGATCCTAGGATCTGAAGATCTTTGTGTGGATGTTGTCTCATATTATTATTATTGAAGTGCCGCGAAAATGTTGGGGTCATTATTTTCATATAAAAATAGCTCTTCAAAAGTATTTAGTATGTTCGCAGAGGACAGCGTAGTACCTACCTACTCCAAGTAAGTGTCTTTATCTTAAAAAAATGTTTACTTCAAATAATATTTTTTTTACTAATACATTCTTACAGCCAACTTGAATTTTCTTCCTGTGCACCTACTCTGTTATGTATTTTAGGGCTTTTTTGTAAAACGCACACGCCCTTGGAAGGAGCCCATCAGCTGTCGTTAAACAGGATTACAATAGATTTTCTACTGTGTCTGGTTCCTGATACAGCTGAAGGCATTGGTCTTCACTAATCTGAAAGGGTACAGTAGAATAGAGTGACTATACATAAGTTATATCGCCCTATTTGTGTGTAAGGGACCGACGCACCCGGCACGTCCGTAAGATTATACCCTTCAGCGCATCCCTACACAAGGTCTCCGCGGGTAGCGGCAGTCAGACCGACCTGTAAGCCTAGCACAAATAACTGCGTAAGTATAACGTAACGTGTCCTTCACGTAAAACAGTTGGTCTGTCATTTATCTAGCTAGGGCAACTGTGACATACATAACTCATAGTTTGTACGCCGAAGCGTGAAGCGTTGACGCTTACGATACGAATACTTTGTCGCAATTTTTTTGTGCTACGGCCTCTGTACTCATTGCAAACCTTACATGTAACAACCCGTCAGTCACTGCAACTAATGTCCCAAGTAAATCGTTATGGCAGTACAAGACTACTTCGCTAGTTCGTAATTTTAAACTTAGTAGAAAGTCGAAGCAAAAACTAACTTGGCTCACTTGTTGAACAAATAACTATTTCTGAAAATGGCACGTAATCATTAGGAGTGATGAGTGGAACTAGATGGATTAAAAACATTAAAAGTCTTTTAATTATTTATTTAGATGACTACTTAAGTTATTAAGATATATAGCAAGTTTACGATTACTCATGTGAGTAGAATATGCGAATAAAATTATTTTTAATAATTATATTAATAAAGTGCAACAACTGATTCTTGGTTTTTATTAATAGATACTATTAAGTAACGGGTAGGTCGTGTGCTAAATATTGCATATAATGTATTTTTTTTGTTAGCTACCCAGAACTTATAAAGCTGACGTTTTGCGTGGCACCGCAATGTGCTCATTACCCCGAGGTTTTCTGTTTGGGTCTCAACAGCCCTGTTATTTCACTTTCTACAGTGCCTTTCAAAATTGCTTGCACACTACTGAACTGCAGGAAGAATATCTGGCACTGCGTACTACACTCACCGCTACCATAGCAGGATTTCCGCATGAGTGTTATTCAATTTAAGTTTTCCAGTTTTCTGGCAATAGGTTTTACAATTGCTATTTTCCTGTCAATGAAATAAGTGATCCCGAAAACCAATACAACTATTATGAAGATTACGTACCAATCCATATTTTATGCTTATGACTGCGTCATATTTTTTCTATTTAGTTTTCCATTGAATGAAAGTCCTCGTCCGTCCTCGAAGATAATTTTTATAATATTTCGTAGATCCGTAGCAATGTCTACGTAATGTACTACGAAGGTATGAATTCGGCACCAAGCATAAAAGGAACCGACCAAACTCGTATAATCCATGATTAAATGGTGTTTGCTCCGTCGAGAGAAAGTTTCTGTCACAGTTTAATGCCCAAAATGATTGCCCTTTATTGAAAGCTTGGAATTTTCAGATTCCGAACAGAATGTCTCTTCTCTGAATTTAGGAATGATTCAAATTCAGAGTAATCGAATCGTGTAACTGATGTAACAGAGAGGGGATCCTGGCGACCATCCCACTACGTCCATAAAGTCACATTTAGATTGATTCGGGCTGGGCTCGGCGTCTAATCTGGCCGCACTGATCCATTAACGTAATGTCCGGTAGCTCAGTAACCGCAGCGAAGCGGCGACCTATTATACCATTCCACTGGCTAATACAATACTCACCAGCTAGCCGACGCGGCGACGGCGGGAATTATAGGCGAAATTTGCGGTGATTGTCATATTGGTTGTTGTGGTCATATTATTATTTAATGCTTATATTTGATGCCTGATGTTTTCGAAATTGAAACTTTAGATCGTTACATTACAAAGGTCGATTGTGTGGTTTTATTAATAATTTAATTTAATAGTTACAGATCAGAATCTCGAAAATAATCAGACAAATGTACCATTACAACCAATATGTATAGAAGATTATAAAGCTATTATCAAACCGTTGCTTGACGAAACGAAATCTAGACACGTGGGGCCCTTTTAATATCTTATTTATAATTATATTATATATATACATATACATAATTATTTGACTGAACCATCTACTCAGAACCTAAATCACCAAGGATACAAACTTGAAGTTTTGCCATTATTGATGTTATTTGAGCATTAATCTAGCATTAACTAAGGAAGGGTATAGTATTACTTTTTAAAGCACTAACGCCTGCTTTAGCAATCTTGTTTGAGATCGCCGAAGCAGGCGTTAGTGCTATAAAAAATAATACTATAAAAATTACAAGGGCTGCGATGTCAATACGAAAGTTTAAGCATTTTTAAATAATGCTTCTTTCGGTTGGATGGTACTGTTAAACTGTCCAATAGATGTCGCTCCGTCCCCGCAAGACGGTTAGTCAAATAGAGAGTTAAAATTCGATGCTCGGACCCGAACCTCGGTGGCCTAGTTGGTCAATGGCGTCTGACACAGAGAGTCAGAAGACGCGGGTTCGAATCCCGTCCGAGGATGGAATTTTTCTCTCTATAAATTTCAATGTTTAAGGAAGGGTACTTTGGAAATTTCACTTCTAATGAGGATTCCTTAGCGAACAAAACCAATTCAGCTAGTTAACCTTAAAAAGTCAATGTTATATTGTTGTAAGTTCAAATTTAAAACATTACAAATTGTAAATAGCTATTTTATTCTGACATTAAATTCTCAAGTGGAAAGCAAACATGTACATGACGTAGTTCCATTGTATAACATGGTTTAAAACTCGTAAAAGTTGTTACAAATGTGCGGCCGCATTAACAGCAACCGGTGCTCAAATGAGCAGGCACTTTGTACGTTTGTTACCAAACTCGGTACACGTTAAGTTGATGAGACGACCCAGATTATAAGTTGGAGTTAATTTCACTTTAATTGTGCGGTCCTCGAAGTTTGCATGGAGCATAGGGCGGGAATATTATATTAGAAAGTCACGTAATAAGATTGGTTGTTAAAGCTGTCAAACGTCAATAGTGCATAGTCTAGCTTTAGATTTAAAATTGTTGTTGTTTCAGATAATAATGATTTTATATGACTTTTAGGTGTTCCTTGCTACAAGGAACCCTTATAAGATCGATCTGTCGGTACGTTTATCCGTCTGTCCGACTGGTCACCTGTCCTTTCTCGTAACTGAGATACACATCAATTCTCTCTCATAATCTCAAAATCTCGTTTCATACAATATTTTATGCTCGAAATGTGAAAAAGTATTTCTGAGCATCTACTTTTCAAATATCTTCGTCAAAGCTGGAAATACATAAAACGGACTATAATTGGATGGGTTGAAGGCTACGAATAATAATAAGTCAGGAACAGTAACTGCGTTAAAAAAATGACCCAACAAAAGTCGTGTTCAAGTAGGCGGGGCTTAAAAGTCGTGTTCAGTACGTCATCAGTCGGACATTTTTCTTGCAAGCGAGCACACGTAAAATCTTCGCAAACATTTTAATTTTTATCATTGTGAACTACAGCTGTGAATCATCATGCCAGCATGTGTTGTGAAGTGGTGCAGGATCCATACAAGATTAAAATGTCCAGGAATCACTATTATTAGTAAGTAGTAGCAAAATTATAATTATATTCAAAGATGTACAAATACGTATACAAACCGAGATGGTCAATACTATGCAAAATAAAGTCAGTCTATTTTTGTTTAATGTATATTTTTTTACAGAACTGAATATTGAAATGTAACAGCAATGTATTTTGCTTATTTAGTTTTAGCTTAGTTTTATTTTCATTTCCTTGCCGATCCAGTGCAGTAAAATAAATGCCTCTCTGCACTTAAGCTAGAAAGACAAGAGTATGACTAGATGCCTGTGAAAACCAACATTATATACTTACTCCGTTCATTTTGAAGAAATTAATAAAAAAACAAATTGAAAGAAATTGTATGTGTACCATGTTACACAAATCTGCAGTACCTCCCAGTCTGTACAGTTAGTACCTACTGTTTTTTTGGTTATTTTATTATGTATATCAAATCTTATATTAAGTAAACTTATCATTTTTACGCTGATGATTCGTCCCAAAAAAACATCAACATCTCTAAAAAATACTACAGAAAATGAACAATTAACAGTAATAACCGATTACCTACAGTTGCATAGTATAGCATTAAAAAAATCGTTCATTGCTTGGTTGAATTACGTAAGTACGTTTAATTTTTCAAGCTAATGAAAATTCACCCTTTGCAAATTTTGAAGTGGTTTACTTGAGTTGCTCATAAATCTGTCAGTAATATCAACACGATGCTTTTCTAAAATAATTGATAATGAAGGTATTCTGCGACCACTGAAAAACGTCCACCAGGCAAATAACGAATATCCTATCCTACTTCCTACTTATATCCCACTAATATCATATATGATGTGAAAGTTTGGATGGATGGATGATTTTGATGAATGTTTGTTACTCAATAACGGCTGAACGGCTGAATAGATCTGATTGAAATTTGTCACAGAGATAGATTATAGTCTGGAATAGCACATAGGCTAATTATCATCATCATTATCATATATAACCACGTGGGTGAAAAACGGCCTAATATTTTTGGGTACAGCATGGACAAAATAACAAGATCTCCGCCGATGCCAAGATCATAATGATGACTTTCTTTCTGACAATAGAGTTCTGTCAAAGTTGTGTCAATTTCTGATAGATTATATAGTGCGTTCGAATAGCCCCAAGTTGGCGAAAAATAACGCTAAAAACGCTCACAATGGCGTTCGAATTGGGAATTTGTGGGTGAAAATGTCGTTTACGGCTCTTTTTGTTCACCGTTCGCAAAGCTAAAAACGAGTTATTTATGCCACCAAAAAGTACAATTATTAACCCACGTCCGGAGCTGCGGTTGTTTTTGATCGTTTTTTGACAACTATCTATTTGACTGCACAATCGTGCGATTTTAGGTCTTATGCACGGTTTAGCGTTCGAGTAGAGTGTGGGAATAGCGGCAATAATAACGATTTTGAGCTTTACGAACGCTTTAACAAAAGAGCCAACAATTGCAACGTCACCAATGCCCTCATTGCTAAACGAACGTACCTCAAGTCAAAAGCACGCAATGATTTTGCCAGCTCGATACACTAGACGTGCTCGGCGATAGAGTTGGCATGTCATCCGTCTTTGTTGTTCAGCCGACTGTAGTCGAGCGATTCCGCCATCACGACGGAGGTGAAACATCAATCTAGCGGTCTTGAGTGAATCACCCGCAATACTTACATGTTATTTTTTAACACAACATAACAAACGGTTTCGCCTATATATCCTCGAAGCGATAAGTGAGGCCTTGGAGAAGATAATAAGCTACTCAAACTACTAACCCTGCGCAGACGTAGTCGCGGGCACCAGCTAGTTAAATATAATTTTGGTAAAATGAATATGCGAAATTTTTTAATCTCATTTCACTACATTGCGAAGAAAGAGTCTCTTCTAATTACTTCTAGACGAAAACTTAATTAATTAATCATATTTGGCGGGACATAAAGTTCACTAAATTTTAAAAAGTAACCGATATAAAAAACAAAAAAAAAATACGACTTGGTCCAATTCACTTGTTGAATTACATCGTCCACGCCGCTACGACTCAGTTGTCATAGTAGACGTTGCAGCACGCGCGTGAACCAATTCCTGCTTTCCTTCTGAATTTAAACCAATCACCGAACATGTCTATTTGTAACCTCGGAAGTAATTCGTATTTGGAATCATACGTCGCTTTTGTTTGAATGACCACTTTTTGTGTGGAATTTGTTCTGAATTATGCTTCCTGACTTATTATTATTCGTAGGTTGAAGGTCTTCCTTGACTTAAAGCTTGAAGTGGCTTTACTGTACAATTATTTAAATCTAGTAAATTGCCTCTATCTACAACAATATTAAATAAAGTAACCAAATAAGGTGCAATGATCAGAAGCCGAAGCACAAATTGCAAAAAAGTATTCGTATTGTAAGCGTCAACGCGTCGGCGTACAAACTATGAGTTATCTGTGTCACTGTTGCCTAGATAAACGACAGTTTGTGCTGCTTAACGTAAACGATACGATTACGTTACAGTTACGCAGTTACTCGTGCTAGGCCTACCGCAGACTGGATATTTTATTACCGTTACACATTCCTGAAATGCTTATCACTACTGTTTTATATTTAAAATTTTGAACGTGTTAAGAATGAAGTAACTATTATATGCTATACTTAACTCTAATATCAAAGTATGCCTAAAATAAAACGTAGGTAATAACTCTACCTAGGTAGGATCTAAGTGAAGAAAATCCTAAGTTAAGTCAAGTTTTCACTTTACTCTTACGTGGGATGATTATGACCATTATGATGAACTTGATCTCGAGAGTCTGGTGAGTTGGGAAAAACTACCTGGATCTTAGTGGCATAAACAACAAAAACAGTGGGGAAAACAGGACAACAGATAACAGATATCTGTGGTTTTATACTATCACCAGAACCAATTATGTGTAATCAAATGTGTAACCATAATCCAGTTACAATTATGATAAAAAATGTGAAAATGTAAATTATGGTGTATGTTTAAAAACGGTAAATAAAAGGAAGATAATGAGCTTGTTTTTATTGCCAAAAGTAGGCAGACAACCTTCGGCCAACAACAAGGCGGCCCTGCACCTGATGGAATGTGGTCACCGTCGCCTATGGACGATTGCAAGACCAAGGGCGTTACCAACGTACTGCCGACCTCTAAGAACTTAATCTTAGTTAAAGCTAAGTCTCACCTCGTGGTGTCGAATTTGTACTGCGGTCGTTTCATGAAGAGCAATCGCGGCAGGATGTGAATGAATACCCGTTTCACCCACGGTGACATCCTGTGCGTTTGTGGCGACCGGAAGTGTACGTTTAATACCACTACCGTTACGCATATGCTGAAAAATATGCAAATCATCAGCTGAAACTCATTGGTGATACAATGCTTTAAAACTACTGTAATAGGTACGACCTTTCTTATTAACACTGCTTAAATTTACATGCTTTAATTTATTTATATTTTTTTAAATTTCAGAAGCGTTTATACTGAAGGCCGATGGTGTTTTGTTGGCCTCATTAAGACCAAGTCAAATTTTGCTTATAGTGAAACTGTAACCATATACATAGATCACTCATTGTTCTCTCGGAGTAGACCGTGAAAAGATGTATTTGTAGTACAGTGTTTTATTGTCGTATGCCCAGGCTTTATTACAATAACACACGTTCATAACACCTAATTCGGCTCCTTGTATGCCAAACAAAATACCGTTATTGTTTACGACTATTTAAGCCACGTCTATATGTATTCGTCACGCTCCGAGCTCTTCGGAAGGTAAACAACTGAGATATGTATCAAACCATTTACACGAAAGCATTATTTAACTTGTTTACCACGATAATTCATACTGTCTACGCATACATTGCTAAAGGTTTGTGAATAGATGTGAAAATTTGAAGGCATGTTCTTGTAGATAAGTACTAGGAGATAATAAGTAATTTAGATTGATTATGAGACCGAGATACAGTTGCGAAGTTCATACTGTGAATATAGTGTTCGATCTGGGCACACAGGGATACTGCCCTAAATATACAGTTCTCTTGTTTACCTCGTCGCGTAGGTAGCTCGAGTTAATAACAGAAGGGGTAACAATACAACAATGTCATGCTCCTTGTAGCAATAACGGCGTCGTTATACCTTAGTATGTAAAAGCCTTATATGAAACGGGAATTTCGTTGAACGTACTTAAGCTGTGCGCAGGGCTTTTCCCTAGAAAGTACGTCATAATTTAGGAAAGTTGATACGTGAGCTAAATATTTTACCTACATTTTATGTCGAGAATCAATGAAAGTTTCAGCTCCTATTTTAGTATATGGATTACGAAAGAGCTGATATACATAGATGAATCAAGTGATGAACTACGAAGTGTCCTGTAGGTTATTTTTTTAAATGAAGGAACGTCAATTAAAATCCCCTAAAAATCGGTTTTAGTCAAAGTTTGAAGTCAAATATTACCTTGTTTGGAAAGCCAGCTTTAATTTATATGGAAATGCGGTGGATTGTGGATGGGCCTCTCGCGCCGTCTGAACCGTATTTAAATAATTACTTTTATTATCTTATGGTGGAGGCTTTAATAAAAAGCTTAACGGATTTTCCTTTGGGATCGAATATAACGAGTTTCCTTGGCGGTGTTTAACACCTTGGTATTTAAATCAGTCGTTTGGGTATTATTTAGTACTTCCGACCTTACCCAGCAAAAAGTATTCAAGACAATGTTTTATTCAGACAATCGTTATCTTTGTTTTCAGAATATAGGTAGTTACGGGAACTGGAGCTTTTCGGAAAACACCTTTATTTCTGTCAATCCATTACATTCATACTTACTCACAGAAAAGGCAGTAAAGATTGTAATTTATCAAACTCAAGTAACATTATGACTAACAAAGCACATACTCCCGCTACGATCTACTTGTATGTATTATTTATGGCACTTACCTGATGGATACGAGTATCATAGCGAATATGAGGTACTTCCCTAAGAGGGGCACAACCAGGGACGTTGGAGGGATGATCTCCACCACCAACAGGAAGAACACGTGAAGGCTAATCAATATCGATATTGATAGTGTTACCTGTTGGAGAATTGCATTATGATTACTTATTATTATATGTACTACACATTCCGCTACCATTTTGTTAGATAGTACTCATAAGTGAGGAAGTTAATAAAAATAGCCAAAGAAGTGCGAGGCGGTCTCCCGCCCTGAGATACGATAGAGCACAAACATAAAACGTCAAAATAAGCTCGGTAGTTGTGAGAAGACATGCCTAATTTTTTAAATCGTTTTGGTATTTTGTTATTCTTGAAGCAATCCACCACAGCAACATATGTTCTTATTCTGCGACCATTTCAGCATTACTACTATTCCGGCCACCTATAACGGTTCGAAAAATATAGAACTTTTGTGGTAGGAAAGACAGACATTTAAATATAGACTGGCGGACACCGTAGGATTCAAAAGGGGTCTAATGAGCGTTTACACCAACATTTTAGGGAACACCTACGACAGTTAGGAAACACTTAGCAGTATTAAAATGTGGCCTAACTTGGATAAAGTGTTCCCTAAACTCATGGTAAGGTAAAAACGCACAATAGTCTGCAGTACTCTGATGAACTAAACTAGCTTTAGTGCGAAGTAGGTAATATTAAGCTATTTAAATTGCGATCTCCAGTCTTCTTTGAAATTTACTTCTGCAGGCATTCCAAGGATCAGGACCTTAGAACTACGCACTAAAACTGTCAAAGAGCTTTGAGTACCTAATTAGTATTTTCTCAAATTGGTTTGTCAATTACAATTTCCTAGATATCAATAATATTACCTTTTCCCCACTATCGGAAGGCAGGTAAAACGTCAGTACTGTGAGGAAAGAGATGCCCATGCAGGGGATGATAATATTCACGGTGTAGAACAGTGTCTTCCGCCGCATCGTGATGTTGAAGGTAATGTCCAGGTATGGCTCATCGCAGCACGTGTAGAACTTTTCATTCCTGTTTTAAAACAGTAATCAGCAGCTCATTAATACAGATTTATACCAATCATCAACTAAATAAAAATAGACCTAAATATTTAAAAACAACAAATCGGTGAGTACGCCCCTGGTCGGCGAAAAAGTGGCCAAAATGCCGGCAGCATTGCAACGTTGGATAGTAATACTTTTTGACTGAAGTGGGTCATTTCAGTAACTCGTCGTAAAACTTCAACTTCTCTAAAGATATTGCGTCTATATTATGCTCCCGGGTGTGGTACAACTAAAACTCCGCCAAGACGTACCTGGTACATTCGGTTCCAAGCCATCCTTGACTATTTTCATCGGCTTAAGATATTGTTAGCGTAGTTGATCGATAATTGTTTCAAAGATTTATATAAGAAGCAACCTAAACGGATTGCACTATCAATTCCGTCTTATGCATTCATATTAAGTATTGAATAATTTCTGTTAACTAAATAATACCGCATTACGGGTCATTTTCTATGATAAGTATCTAAAGGACTCGTAATAAACAATGTAACACATACGTACTCGTGTTATTATGATAACGTTACCTTAGTCATACCCTGCACTAGGATTCCCTATAATGCGGTAGGCAGCAACACAATAACACATCACAAATATGACAAGACTCGCGATAACACATTTCTGCTCTTCACACAAATATTATTTATTTGTTTAATTAAATTTGCATTTAGTTAGGTCTTAAATAAACCATTTGTCCAGTGTATACATACACCCTGTAAGATCAATAGAAATGTCAACTTTTTAATAATAAAATTATGTTGGTATTTCAATTCAAATGAATAATAAAAGATTGTATAATTAAATTAGAATGCATGAGAAACGTTCACAATGTAATATCACATTTAAATATTAATATCATGAATACTATTAGATGCAGTATTTGATACAGGCAAGGATCGAACCTGGGACCTTCACTTCGAAGATAGGGTGACTACCGAGCTAAAGAGGCCAAAACCGTAAACAATGTTCGCATACCGTAACCCTATTACGAACAATATTAATATCTCTACGTCTTTGGATAATCTATTCTGAGGCGGAATTTCAACAGTATATTATTATAGTAATCTACATATAGTGATGCCAGTGTGTCACTCAAATGCCGATTAGTTAAATGAAGAAGTAAGGGTGACATTGTATTTCTTTGTAAAACTGCAACTGGATTTTTTACGTGACTGTCCGCAGTACAATAGGCTCTCGAGTAGTCCGGACTAAAGTATACGTAGGTATTTTATATCTTTTTACTTTTATATTTTACTCATTAAAATGTGTACTATGTTTGGTACAATACAAGCGTAGTAAAAAGTTCCGTAGCAAAAGCAAATTTGCTTAAAGGTATATAATTTATACCGTATTTCTGTGAGGCATGCGTTGCCAGTGTAATTTGGCTGAGTAGCCCGTAAAAGCATCGAAGGTATATAAATATGACATTAATGTATGTTCCAAAGGGAAATCATCCAAGATATAGAGATACCGCTCGGGTGTCCACCGACATTATTATCAAGGACGACCTAAACTGTAATCGCCGTTTTAGAATCCCTCTGCTCATATAATATCAAAGTGGTTATAAATGCGTTTATACTCAACATTTTTATGAGCAGTATTCAGACTGCTTTGCAGCGTAAAAAATATTTACAATATTATGCTACTGATGCCCGGCGACACCAGAACATGTGGGAGGTAAGAAGCTGGGAAAGCTGGAGAATTAGCTATAATAGAGAACTGATGTAAACTCACCGCAAAAAAAATAACTAATTATAATGTGGTTTGATACATTCTCTGTTTATTTAGACTCACAGCGAAAAATAAAGTCATTGAGAAGAAGTGAAATGTAGTTTAGTCTACTCTCTATTTATTTAGACTCACCCCAAGCCAAATATATAGGTTAAGTCCACTCTCTATGTATTTAGACTTATAGTGAAAAATAAGGTTGATGAGCTGGTGGATTGGTCCACTATCTATTAATATAGACTCACCGTCAAAAGTCAATGAGCTTGTAATTTGGTTCACTCTCCAGCAGTATTTAGACTCACCGCGAAAAATGAAGGAGTATGTACATACTTTGTTCCACTTTTTATTATTTAAACTCACTGCGAAATGTCAATGTCTTGGGCCACTCTATTATTTAGACCCCCGCGAAAACAAATTCAATAAGAATGTTTACTATCTATTGGGTGAGAATTTACCTATTTACACTTTAAATACTGCCAAATTTTGGTTTGATTAATGTGCCCGTAATGTGTGTCACACCTAACGCACATATACGTTATTATATGCTAAGCCTATAATTTTTGTTTGCCTACCCCCATATATAAAGGCTTCCGGCGTCCTTGAGCTTGTCTCTGCATTGCGAGTGTTTCAAAGATTTCCAGTAGTAGTTTGTGTAACAATATCAACGGGTGTAAACAGGACATTACTAGAGTTGGGTTGTAAATGGCTTTAGGTGCAATGCTATAAACCTGCGCCATTTTGCTCAAGCTACTTATATGCAATACGGACAACAGTTTTCGTCGCAGAAAGTACTTTAGGGAAAAATGAAACTTTTCTCGTCTCGTTTGCAAAAGGAAAAGTTAAATACCTCTACATATTTTTCGCTACAGTTTTACCAATTAGCTTTGAGGTTGTCGACCGTTTCGTTAAAAGACGGGGAGATAATATTCTGTGACGTTTATAAATATAAACCAGTAGCAATATTATAGCTATAGAGTTTCAGACCATTCCCTAAGGTGCTGTCAAATTCATGATGTCGATAAAAGTTAGGGTTTTAAAGTAGTTGACAGCGGTTTACTTAAAATTACAATAAATACCTTTTTAAGACTTTCAAGTATATACATTGACGGAAATAAAAACATAATTTAACATACAAGACTGCAATAAAAAAAATTCTAACATATCTCATATTTTGACCTTTAAAACAATTTTTCTCTTAAATCACAATTACCATTATTTTTTTGTGGATTTTGTACGATTTACGAGATGCGCGTGCTTTATTTCAAGTGAACGAAATTGAAAGAATTCAAGCTCTGAACTGACAGCGCCTTAAATAAAGCTAATGAAAGTTAGATCGTATAACTTTAATAATTTAGCCTGAAGTTAATTCTCTACAATCACTCTTGTCCAAAAATAACTCTTAAAACTTCACCAGCGAGTTAAGTGATTTTATTACAGATTTGGTCGACATCTCGCTTCAAAGCTCATTAGGCCGTTAAAATTCATGATAAATGTATCAGACAGGACCCTTTACGGCGTCGAGCTTAATGTTGCAAAGCGGAAACACGTCGTAAAAGCGATGTCGGGCGACCAGTAACGACACTTGGACGCACTCCGGCTTGAGTGGCTTCCAACTCGAGCATATCACCATGAATCAATAATGCAGCTCTTTTCATATCGTATCGTATTGTAACTAAAATGCAAACTTAAATAGAATATAATGCTCTTCTTATATACCTACATGCGTTACCAGTCGATTCGTGGGATACAATTTGTAAACATTACATAAGTAGGTGTATGCGTAGCTTTGTATATCGTTAGTGTTTTCCTTTTCCAATAACTGTATATTCGTATCTAAACGTTACTAAATAGTTATTTTACCTCACTACCTCAGAAAGGCTTTCTCAAGTCGTGTTTTAACCGACTTCAAAAAAGGAGGAGGTTGTATGTTCCACTGTATGTATTGTGTTGTATATGTTAACCGATTTCCCACCGCTTGTGTGGACTGATTTTCAAAATTCTCGTTTGGTAGAGTATACTTTTGAAGTGGTCCCATTTAAGTTTCATCAAATTCGGTCAAGCAGTATTTGAGTTACGCTCCAATAACTGAATAGTTTTACGCCTATTTTGATGATATCATCATTACGGTTAATGACAATCGATTCTGTAATTAGCAAGGGTAACTAAAAAGTTGACAAAAAATTTACAAAAAATGGAACCGACTTCAACACCAAAAAGTGTGAAATGACTTCTCGAAGTCGGTACCATGCGCACAATATTGTGATAATAGGTACTTGTGAACTACCTTGGTACTGACTTAAACAAGTTATTTCACACTTTTTGGTGTAGAATTCTGTTCCATTTTTTGGTAAACAAAAATATCCACTAGTAAAAGTTATTTGAAATTTGAACGTGACGAACTATGAAGTGCCTAACGTAAACCTTTTTTATATTATAGTTTAGAAATAACGTTTGTCCTTACAGTCTTTGATTTTATTTTAAAAATAAATAAACACTAATTTTTATATGTTATTTAAGCGGTATTTCTTGTCCCTTATCATTTTCTCACTGTGGTGAGGTGAAATGTTGTATTTTTCGCTCGACAGCAAAGTTATTCTGCGTCTTGTACCGATGAAACACTCGCTAGCATCAGCCGTGTGATTCGAGTAAACATCGTTGCATCTTTGACAACATCCATGAAACAAATGACGAGATAACAAGAAACGTTGGAAAAACAACTTTGTGTACAAGGTCGATATCTTATCAAGTATTTCACATCGGTGAGCTCGTCGACGAGCGCAACGACGAATCTTTAGAGAATGGCACGGCAGGATTCTATATTTGAACTATTCACGCTAAAACTACTGCATAACAATAAAAAAAAAACTGAACAAAATCTTTTGTTATTTTATGTAGCTTAGATAATAGGTACATAGGTATTATTACACGAGTTCTGTTCTATCATATCGTCAGTGTAACTGGGGCATAATTTTGCAAAGTTATTGTGATCATACTTGTTATCATTCTTCATGAAGTTCTAGACTAAGAAACAAATAACTGCGATTTGATGCAAACATTATCATGTTGTACTAATGTTTATAACGTTGTTTCTCCGACAGTTCATTCACGAGTTATTATTGATGATTCACCACTTAAACGGACATAAATGGGAACAAAGTACATACGTATCGTGGAGAAAAATATATCTTGGCTACTAATAACGGTCATTCCATTTATTTCCCGACCACTCCGCCCTCACTGTAAGTGAAACTAAATGCTGTTGAATATTTTTTGTTTAGTGGAATTGTTTTTAAGATAAATTGTGACTCTAAACAAACTTAATGCGTTTAATAAGAAATTCGGGATTACTCACGTAATATTTATCGCATAGGTCCGACTATAATTCCGACCATATTCGGTGGTCTTTTTCAAGGAGTGTTCGGGACGCTCGCGTCGACGACGTCTTACTTAGCACCAATGCTACCACCGAATGTGGTCGAAACTATAGTCGGACCTATCCGATAAATATTACGTGAGTAATCCCGTATTTCTGATTCAAAAATTACTAAAAGTCACGTTATTTTTTTTTAACCAACTTTATACATTTAATTAACGGTGAGTATTTTGTACGTCGAGGACTCAAAATTCTGCTACGAGTTGATCTGTCAAGTTAGTTTTGAGGCTGATAATCAGCTCTTTTCCGTCGGTATTTATTTTGCCTTCAAAGGCTGAAAACAGCCCCGTTAGATTTAAACCATACAGGAAATATTTGGCACGAGGTAAATAGGACAAAAATATGAATATAAATACAATTTATGCAGTACTTATGAAGTCGTTCAATCTTTTAAAGGCTTATTAGTCATCACATTGCATATCATAATTAAATTCTTAGAGATTTTTTTTATTCTACAAAATTTTGACGGGCTTTTATATCAAGAATGATACTTACCTTACTTTCGTAGTTTGACTATTAACAAAAAGTTGTTCAATCTCGAAAAACCAGTACGTCACCTCATGAAATTATATAAACGAAACGTTTTTAACGAATATTTTGCATTGAAAGTTATAAATGTAGCTCGTAGTTTTCCATTTCCTACTTAATTTTGAGTTTTTTTACGCCTAGTAACTTCAACTTGTCGACAACATGATTTCATCAGTTGTGAGCTGCTATATAACTATGATAATCTTTTCTTAGTTTCAAAACGTTTGGCTTAGAAAACTCAATAATTTTTTTTGCTGTTCCTTGTTTGTTGACGCCCAATTATTAAAAGAACTATTGATGTTATTGAAACACAAAATATTTAACAAACATACAAACTACATATTAAGTGTATTAGATATATATATCTAATACACTTAATATGTAGTTTGTTAATTTAATCATATAATGTGAAGTTCAAGCTGAAATATATTTCAGTTTGAACTTCACATTATATGATTAAATTTAGCTTCATTTTAATTATGTCACTTTAAAGGTAAGTTTGAATGGGTATGAGTGAGAGAGTAGGTAGTACCTACAAATGGTTCTTTTACTTTTACAAATCCAAGCGCGGATGCGGCTGGATGCGCGAGTTGTCTATGAAGAAGTGACCATATTGTATAATAGTCAATAAAGTATTAATCATATTTGATATACTCGTATTTTTAGCTTTAAGTTTTCTTAACGTTTTTTTTTAAATGGATGGTAGTAAAGACTAGACTATAACTAATTCATACAAATGTTTCATGCAAAAAAAAATATATAAGTAGTTATACTTACATACGAAGGCAAAAACAGCTGAACGGATTATGATGAAATTTGTTACAAATATTTTTGAAGTTCTAAAACTACACAACAATTCGTTTATCCCGAAGAAATTTGTGCAATAATCACTAAATTCCTGTGGATTAGTGATTTTGCACGCGGATGAAACCATACGGCCGCTATGTTGAATCATCCTACTTGTTAGTAAAATATAAATTAATAAGTAGTATGTAATAGTATGCTGCAATCACGCTTGATTATATATACACAACTATATTATGTGTATATGGAGAAGATATTCCGTCGCTTTATCATATATTATACCCTTCGATGGATATATGTGAAGCAACCAATAAGCGATAAACATGAAGCTTTACGGTCAATCCTATGGGACTTAAGACGTGAGAAACACGGAAAGGATCCTTCAGGTCGCAAGAGACATGCTCACACCTTATTGAAAACTTACATTGTTTGCAATCGATGTAAGTCTAAATTAATAAGTTCCTTGGCGAGCAACGAAACTGTAAGCCTTCAATTTAACCAGTAACGAGGGTCGGGGAAAGCTTAAAAGTTTCGTGACAAACAAAAAGTAAACATTATATTGTAGTAGGCGAGTTGGTTCGCCAATCGGGAACGTAAATATTACGATGTAGGTACGTAATGAAAATACGGGAGTAGACTCTAGGGACTTAGGATATTAAACGGGAAGAAATTCTTTGTGCGTACCTGTAGCAGGTTATTAATTATTAGTTTAGGATAGGCCGCTGACAACTTCTTGGTATTTGTTTGGCTTTTTTAAGAAATTGCTTTGATTACGGTGAAGAGCCTCTACATGAGGCATCCTCTGGAGACGTAGAGTCGCCGAACACTGACTATTCGGCGACTCTAAGTCTCCTGAGGATGCCTCATGTAGAGGCGAAACATGTGTCGCAGAGTTTTTGGGGGTGAGTGAGTTGCATATGTGTTGCTTATTATGTATACCTACTCCTTGCAAACATTTGATGCGCGAGGGTGGGAGGTGCATACTGCATCTCTACCAAGCATTTGTCCAGCGGAATGTTTACTAAATATGATAATAAAGTATTTTTATAGATTTCCACAAAGTAACCCCTGAATCATATAAATACAGCAAAGAAGACAGTATTGCACATAACGTTAGTGCTAGAAGTATACGAGTTTAAATAGTAAATATATTAAATATTACCTACCTATACCTGAGCTATTTGGGGTGCTCTCGTATATTTCCCCAATATTGTTAAGAAAAGCGATTCCAAAATAAAATACTCAAAGGTATAATCAATGTACATGTTAGGTACGTATAAGAATTGATGACCTCCTGAGACTTGAAAAATCGATGTCGTTTTAAATAAAAAACATACAGAAACTCATGAGTATAGATTTCACTACCACGTGAACGTTGCAGCTGTCCAGCTCCTTGACAATACAGAGATATTGCAAGGCTAAAAAGACAGTCGAGTTAGTGTATTTGAGTGTCAGTGCTAAGTAGTAAAGCGAGATCGAGTATTACCTACACATTTCTACCCCATAATAGAGACAATAAGACACTTCCTTAAGTATACTCTATTTAGCAGTTTAAGTCACATACAATTACTCATTGTTCTGTATGGGATAGATTGGAATGTAACACGTATGTCATAAAAAAATGGTAAGCCAGTTGGCCCTCCATGTTTTATTTACGCGTATTTTAGCTTTTATGAGCCATTAAGTTACAAAGAAAATACAAGAGCTATTGTAAAAATCATAGGAAGAATATATTATTGACTTTTGTTTAAGCGGTGTTACAGAAAGTATTGTAATACCAACCTTACAGCGGGTACTTCTAGAATGTCCCATTCCACAGACATGTAGAACTCAGAGAGGTCAACGCCAACAGACACCACGTTACTGCCGGCCTGCTCGTCCATATGCCTCAGGTCCACCTGTGCATACACACCTTTACAAAATACATATCGTGCACAGTCTGCTCAAAACTCAGTAAGTATTCAAATGAGTATTGATCGATTAAACACGATTGTTACGAAACACAAATGTTAATGTAATGGGCGAATTCGATGCCCTTCTGTCGAGTAATGAGTTAGATCTAAACAATTAGATTCAATTCAAAAGTTTACTCTTTACTGTGCCTGATGTCATGTAAAATATACTTAGACGGCACAAAATAATATTTTTGGGTGTTTATAGATAGGACACTTATTATTCGTGTTATTTTTATTAGTACTTAGTTTCGAGTAAAATAACAATTCATAAATATCAAGATATTGATAGCATGTTGACAGCAAAATGTGTAATCGTTAGCAAACAATCTAAGACACATAAACTATAATACTTTATCACAACTTACCTAATAACATGAATTCAATGTAACAAGGATGACTCTGTTAGAACTGTTAATTAGTTTATTTATATGCTTTAGAGATTTTATCTTCTAAGTTTATATCTAACTAATGTAGAGCAAAAAGGTATATAGGTAAAAAAGTGAGAAATGCCGATTCTTTACTTTAAAATATTTCTTCACAATTAGTATCGAGGGGTAATAAAATTAATGAACACTTTTTGCTCTAGCATAGAATGTTTAATTGCTTTAGTTTAGTTTATTTAATTTAATTATTTCTTGTTTATAATGACAGTTTAATTAGATACATGCACCCTGTCACACAATGTGTAAATTCTAGATATAGTCGCTAGGTAGTTCTCGTCGACTGGCCGAATGCAGCTAGAATGATAATCGTAGAGTTTTGATTATCTCATCTATGTAGATATCATTAAGATTCGCAATTCGTCCAAGACGTTCTTCGAAGCAGCCACCAAACAATACCACAGAGTGTGTCAAGTGGGATGTACCTGAACAAATGAAATCAACCCTTTTTACGACGATTTACCACATTTAAACTTGAATGGAGACAACAAAAATATGCCGAATCATGCGAAGAAATAACAACATCGAATAACCAATAGTTTTACTTCACGTTTCGAACCAGATTAACTAGGAGGATGACGCTCTCCGCAAGGTGACATTTAGGGACCGTTATAATTCACGCACTCCATCGGACTCCGAGTTCCTCGCATGCCTACCTCGGGGCCCGACACAGCGCGCCCAATTTGTAACGCTCGGCTAAACAATAAAATGCGGAGGTGGAAGCACCGGCTCCGCTGCGCGTGTGTGTGTCGCGCGGATGCAGCGGCGGCCATCCAGCTTGCGCTTCGTCAAAACATCAGCCACAACAATAGAAACAAACTAAGGCAACATTTTATATGTGCTCCAGATAGAAGACGTTCTAGTAGAAACATTAGAAGAGGATATTTAAACGAGGCGCAAGCATCGTGTAGTAACGGCATGCAAAGATCGCTTCGCCAATAGAATCGGAGCTGGTCACCTCGATTCCATCAACGAATCGTCCCATCTACTCTTAACATCTAGTTCACATAGTTTTGCTATGGACTCCGTGTCTGAATTTGAGTGGAATCGCATGTATTACATCGATTGAAATGAAAACAGGTTAGATATATCATGCAATGGACGGTTAGTGACACCATTTATTGCAGCCAGAGGGAGTCGCTAAAAGGGAAAGGTATAAAATATGCAACATGATGACTATATATAATGCTCGTCAATGTTTATTTGAGCAACATGTGTGATTTATCAATATCACTGATCGAGTTCACGTGCTGTGCTTAACCTGTTCAGTTCGCGTGTAAGGTATCGTGTAAAGCTGTGTCAGAGCCGCGGCCGCGTTCTGCGGACGGCGGCCGCCGTGATCGGGAATGCAAGTGGTTCAGAGCAAGCCGGAGTCATGCGGTGAGTACAGTGTAACATCGACCCTAGGGGAGCATGCACAAGCGTTGTGTGGCCGGTGTGTGTCGTGTGTGTGGCGCGAGCGGAGCCAGCTATGGGGTCAGGAAGGTGTGATGTGGTGAAGGTGGACCGCGCCGCTCCGCGCCCATAATCGTACATCTTTTGTTCCGTATGTTTCTCTGACCCGTAACGTCATTCAACTTTAAGCCGACTTGTGAGCGCGGAAGGACGCATATACGGAGCGGAATGTGTCGGAAAGGAACGGATCGAGTGAAGTTATTGCATCCCATATCACCTGGCAGTTAAAATTTTATACCTTTCCTTGTCGAGCGAGGAAGGCCGAACGAGCTAAGTGGAACCGGCCGGCGGCCGAGGATAATCTGGAGCATTCGTGGTCACGCACGTCGACATACTGCTACTCCACATACTTTAACATCACCATCGCAATAGAAAATGTAAACTTGCAACATATCAGATCTAAAGAGTCAGCCACGGGCGCAAAGCGCGGGCGGGGCGCGAGCGCGCTCTACGCCTGGGCTGCCCCACCGTCGCACAATCAATATTTAAAAGTGATAACATACCACATGGACAGAAAAGTAATAAATTACAGGACGATTTACGTTCGAGCCAACAAGCTATTGCATGGACAGATGCCGGGACGGCGGGCGACTACGCTACGGCCCGCGCGCGGCGCCAAGCAGCGAACAGCGGGGCGTGGGGCGTCACCTTGAACCCGTCATACGTCCAGCTGCCTAACTTAAGCACACAGGTTTGCACGTCGTAAGGAAAGAACTCGACGTCGATCGAGCACGAGGACTTATAGACGGCGGGCGGCTGCCACACGACCATCCCGTTGTAGTACACGGTGGCCTTCGTCATCAGTGTCACCTCGTAGTTGCCGTCGGCGCTGCGGACAAACAGAGCGGTCAGCGGGGGCGGTGAGGGCCGCGCGCTATTACCTTGAATCCGTCGTACGTCCAGCTACCGAACTTAAGAACGCACGTTTGCTCGTCGAAAGGAAAATATTCCACGTCTATTTCGCAGGAAGACTTGTAAATTGCGGGCGGTTTCCATTCCACTAGCCCCTGGTGGTAGATAGTCGCCTTGGTCGCCAATGTTACCTCGAAGTTGCCGTCGGCACTGCAATGTTAACGCAAGTTTACAAGCCGTCCCGCGGCTTCCGTCGCGACGCGGCGTTCTCCCTGTCGTGCATTGCACGTGTAGTTACTTGTAGCACTCGTGGCGTGCTGCGTGTGTCTGTGTCACACTCGAGTGTGGTGCGTGCCTACTGCCTACTGCCTAACTAGACTGTGTCCAATAATCGCGCGCTATTTACCTACAACACGTAACTACATCTTATTTTTTCAAATGTGTATCACATTAGGAGGACCTTGAAGTGAGCATAGCAGTAGATATTATCCGCTGTTAAGTTTATAATAAAATAATGCCAACGTAAGGTTGTAACCTACTTGCACCAACGCTACAAATAAAATGACTAATCTCCCAATTTATATTTCATATGTGTTTGTGAGACATCGTGCCCGAACAGTTATAATACTTTATATTGCTTCATTCTCGCAGTCAGGAGCTGAAAATAGAAATGCATCTGTCACATTTGTTATGTATGTGGTGGAGGATAGGCGAGGCGGCGTCCGATCCATACTAATAAACGTTTCTACCTAAAACTACATGCTACAAACATTTTGATAAACAGTGTATGACAGGGTATACAACACAAACATGACCAACAAAACATGCGCCGTGATGTATTTGAGTAATTGAGCTTTTACATGAAATTTTATTTAGGTTTTATTTACGTAAAGATGACACAACACACACCATAAAAAACATGTAATAAAAAATATGATGGCAAGCGAGGATTGCGAATCGTGATGAAAGGTCGAGTGGTATAGGGTGTGCGACGTTCCAAAAGAGCGTCATTCAGACGAATCCCGTTGGGTTAGTAATACCAGCGAAAAGGTACACATTATGTAGTCGGTTGTAGCGCGCACAATTCGAAGGAAGGGATCGGAAATGAGTAACGATTGCTCTCCCGGCCATTTATCAAAGTCCGTCGCGTCAAGGCGGCAGCCTGGACGAAATGAATTAAGTATAGAATGACCCTACAATTTAGCGTTTTACTTGTATTGCTATTTTCAGGAATTGGCGAAGTATAAATTAAATACCACCATTGTTAGTTATTAATTTTACTAAATATATTCCTTTACAACATCAACAGCTCCCCATGTACTGTTCACGACGTCGCTGAGGTCATCGGTAACATCTTCGTACAACTTTCCAAACTCGGGGCCAAGTTTAACGAATACAGTTTTCACTCCTTCTAAGTAATTAACGTCGCAGATAACCTAAAACGTTATCAAGTTTTCATTTTAAATCCATTTCAAATACGAAACAAAACATGCTCGTCAATATAATCTCACCAAATGAAACGTAAATAGGATGCTAAATATAATGAATTTCATTCTAAGACGATTCAACATAAATTTCAATGCAAATTTTCGTCGAACACTAAACCGTTTCGAGCCTTCTTGCTTCTATATTCAAAATGGTTAAAATTGCTTTACTATTTGTTAAACGCTGTCACGGATTAATGTATTTACACAATAAACATTGAATACAAAAGAGGCTACTATTGTCCCTACCGAAGCAATTGCGTACCAGTCCTGCATAAATTACTCTAGAAATATCTTGAAAATGTTTCCAGTTTGTTCAAAACATCGTAGGTAAGTACTATGAACTCGGAAAAACTTTTCACTTTTTCTCTGCCCTTTTATTTGATCTTACAAGTTTTAGGAATGTGAAAATTAGAACTTTCTGAATAATTTCGAGCCATGTTTTTAGCGGCTTTATTTAAAGTACTGGTATGTGCCTACCACTTCGACATCCGATTAGTTTAACCGTTGAACTAGTTAGAGTTTTTGTCCCAGTTGAACTACTATTTTACAACTACCAGTTCAACGATCGACCTAATAGAGTGCACTGGAAGGTTCCCAAAGTTACAATGTCTCCAAATAGAAGCCTTTTATTAAAATTATATCACGGTAACGTCTGAAAGATTCAATAGGACTGAAGAACACAATGTGCTATTGTCCATGGTGAATGGCACGAGTTCTGGATAATGTGAGATAAAATTCTGAAAGCATTCAGTTTTCAATTGAAATGCTTAGGTTTCAACTTTTACTTATACTTTTATTAGATTATAATAATTTTTTTATTTAATATTAAAATTTTATCAATATATTTTACTTATTCACGGCTCGTTCGATCGACAGAATTTTAAATTACCTGAGGAATCTTCCAAGAATATCAATTTTAGGGTGGAACGGAGCACTTTACCAATATTGTGCCATCAGCTGCTTTCCCGTGTCGAGTGGATGTCATTTCGCAGTTCTTCACAATCAATATATAAAATACTAGCTGCGATCCGTGGTGTCACCCACGTGGCGATAGATGATGATGATGAAAAAAGTATTAGCCTATATTACTCAGGATGAAAATAGCTTTCCAATGGTGAAAGAATTTTTGAAATCGGCTCAGTAGTTTTTGAGTTTATTCATTACAAACGTACACACAAAATACATTTTTTTTCTCTTTATAATATTAGTGTATATAGTATTTAAAACAATTACCAGTCAAACCCATTCAACATTTTTTAATTTTGTTTAATTTTGTCAGCATGTTGCATTAGAAGCAAGACAAGACAGTACTAAACAAACGGTAGTTTAATGCTAAACTTTGGTAGGAATTTACGTATTGCAATTCCGCATAGCAAATGCAATATTGTAGGTACTCGTATATTATTTATCATATAACAAAGAACGTATATATTATAACACATTTAATCGGATCAGTAGTTTAAACGTGGAAAGTACAAACAAGCCCACAACTGGTAAATCGACAAACACACTATTGTATTTATAATATTGTTACTGCCTACTGATAATATTTAAAGTGGTTCATACTCGTATAGTAATTACATGGGTATCGATATTCATATAGCTGATCATTACATTTAATTCATAGGTATACTAGCTACACTCGCAGCTTCACCCGCGCGGAAATCGACTATAAATAAAACAAAGATATTTTTTGGGTGGAACCCTAATTCTTTTTCTAAAATAACAGTATCCTAAGCTATAGTCACCATGTCACCAACTGAGTCGTGCGGCCATAAATAATTTCACTTTGTCTATCTCGCTCGCACCTGTGGGTCTTATGGAGCTGCACAGTGATGTGCGTAAGATGGTTATAGGCTCATATCGATAAGAATACAATCAGATAGAAACATAGTAGATATTATAGTATTGTAGTCCTTGTAACATCAACTATTTATTTTATACGAGTGAAAGTCCTGTACATCACGTTTTTGCCGGAAAAGGTTAGCGGGAACAAACAGAACAGTAGTCTTTGATAGTTTTTCTTAACTTTAAGTAAATTTCGTATAGTGGCATGAAAAGTTACTACACTAAAAACGGTCAAGTGAATATTGGCGCACGCGAAATAATGTCGCAGTCATGTGAACACAAATCCGTCATTGTAAATTAAAAAAAGATGTTTACATGTTGTTTTCGAAAACATAATTGTTCGTCCATGTACATGTCATGAATTGTTTTGTTGGGAGACGTGTGGGGCGTGAGGGGTTGTGTAAATGTAAAAATATGAGAATTAAATTGCCATAGGGTGTGCAACACAATATTTATCAATAAAACATAGTTTATATGGGCATATCAGCAGTACATTAAATAAATCGAATCATTTATATTATAAAAAAACTAATAACAGTTTTAATTTGTTTACGCTATCCTATACACCTCATTTTCATGGTTTTTAAAATGTATATTCTCTTACTGGTGAGAAAATTATAATTTCCTTTAACCATTTATCTCGTTGAGCTTAAGTTATTATTCTGAAATTCTCACAATATTATGAGCACAAAGTGAAAAGCTAAGCGATGACGAGCGAAAACTTTTCATAAAGATAAAATATTCCGGCTAAAAAGTTTAACCTACACCTTTCTTCACGTAACTTCCACATAAACGTGTTCTCAAAAAAGGTTTTTATTAATGATGCCTTTCACTCTGTACTTTGTAACTATAATAAAAACATTTTAGAACAACATACTTACCTATATATCTTAGAACATTAGGTAACTAATACAGATGGGAAAGACTATTTATCTTCTTCAAATAACTAGTTCGCTAGCATTGAGTCTATTTTATGATTAATACTGTTTATGGAACCCCGAACTCGAATCTGGTAATCGGACCGGTTCTAAGAATGAAGATAAAAAATAAAGAAAAAAAGGTATCGAACCTAATGGGCCGAAAAATTGAGTTTCGGTAAGATTGGATTCTCTCACGAATTTCGAAAAGAAAGTAAAAAAGATATTTGAGAAAGTATAAGTGATGTCGTATATAAAGTTCAAAGTAGATAATGTGAATAAATCTATAATACTAATGAAAAATGAACGCGTTTCTACAAAAATAATAGATATGCCACGAAAACAAATAAATCTTATACTTTTGTGCACAGATTTTTCGCAGTTTTAAACACGGATCGAAAATTGTAACGCTCTGAACCTGATTGAATACTCGTATGAGCCATTCTGTGTCCATCGCAAAAACTACCGTGGAGCGTGGGAAATATCGAAATACGAGCAAAGTTATCAATTTTTCAAGCTTGTGTTGACATTCAAAGCTTATACAAATCATTTATTTCCTATCGCTTTTATGACATTTCGACCGTTTTGATCTTATCGTATAAAGTCGCTTTGAAAAAGGAAGGAATGTCAGTTTCATGGTTTTAAACACACGGTAAACATACCAAATTTAATAAAAAAAAAACAACATAATAAACATACAATTGGTTTTAAACATACCAAACATAAAAAAACTAAAAGAGGATAGTTGGAAGAAACAACAATACTGTCATGCTTTACACATGGATGCCAAACATGGTCGTTAAGAAAAAAGACGAGGTAAAGTTGTATATTATGTCAAATAAATCAAATATCATATTTTTGTGAGAGATATATCGTTTAGTACGTTATATTACTTATAAGTACCGCTGATATGCCCTTTAAAGTTTAGGTAACAGTTTTAGTAGAAGATTATTAGCAAGCAACGTAAGCTCTCTGCGATCTCACTTGTTATAAAGCACGATATCTGGTCTCCAGATGTGGTCAGAAGGCACATGGAGCATGTGGACGCCGCCATACTCCTTGGGCTCCCACCGGAGCTTATAATCGTACCAGGACTGCTCGACCCAGAGGTTCGTGGTCATAATCTGGTTCTTGAGGTTCTGGAAAGGAAAACTACAGTGAGGAAAATAGTGAAACTATAGTTACTGCGAGAAAACAACATGTACATACATAGATAACTAACCATAGGTAAACATTTGTACCATCACTCTTTTACAAAAAATAGCCACCGAGTGGTGAGCAGGGTTGTGTAAAAATATTTGGCTTTAGTCTAGTCTTTTGGTCTCATCAGACGAGAAATATCTCATTTAAAAGGACGAGCCTTTACTTACTCACGTTATTCGTGAGGGGGATATGAAAGTCAATTTTTAAAGCAGGAACTCGATGTAGGTATGTATACATACTTTATAACAGGCAAATTATAGCAATAACACATCAGTGGATATTGTAAACGTATATTTTAGTAGCATCTCCCCTTTTCAAGTGCTATACTAACTTATAGGTAACAAGATTTATTAGGACCAGGGGCATGGTTGGGATGCTTTATTGTATCTAATAATTTGATTTGAGCGTTCAACAAAAATAAATTCAGTTAGTAATAGTTAACGGAAAATTTAACAATTTGACACAACCCTCGGGTATCATAATAAAATTATAAATGCTAAAGGGCTTTTGTTCCTTATACTTCCGCGCCTGCACGTCTGAACGGATTGTAATGTAAAAGGCAAGGAAATAATTTTCATCATCATCCATTACCACGCGGGTAAACCATGGGGCACAGCTAGTTAAAATATATATGGGATGAAATGGAAGTCAATTCATCTTTAGCATGTTTATGTACTTCGCTTCGCAATCAACATTTAAAAAAAAATATAATATAATAAAATATGGAACGTACCTAATATCAAGCAAAAGGCATCCGCTTGACGTAAAGTATAAGTTTACTCCAAGATTCGCCTTTTGTATAAAATTAACGAAAATTAAGGAGTGTTTTTATTATATTATAACATTCACCCACCCGTAATTCCTCAGTTCATCCGTGATCATGGCGCTTCCAACAGTGCCGAAATATCGGAAACTCATAGAAAACATACATGGTATCCCGTTAAAAATTTTAATATTTCTTGTATCATATTATTTCTTATATTGCATCACAGGTCGCACGGCAAGACACAATAGAAATTTCATTGTTATAATGGCATCGACCCTTGAAGGGGTATATAATAATCAAGTATTAACGCCTGCTTAGCGAATCCAAATAATTTTAGAGCAAGAATTTACATATTTTCTGACAGGTTTCTAACCCGCGTCTTCAAACAACCCGTGTCAGACCACCGAGGCGCCACTCCGAGCATCGAATGTATATCTATAACCGTCGTATGGAGATAATGCCCCGTTAATAACTTAACAGTTTTTATCCGGCTGTAAGAAGAGCATTTAAGATGGGCGAAAAAAACATTGCTAATTTATTGTTTGATTTTCCTAGATTTGTAATTCTTCCGAGTTTTGACGAGTAATGTACGGATTATTAGCCGTTGAAGTGTTCATAATGGTGCACGACTGTAGATGTACTGTAGATGATGTACAAAACCAAGAAAAGTTGTTTTTCTCTTCAATCATCTTAGCCACTAAGTTATTTATACACCGTTTTACTAGGACGTGAATTAGACAGAACAGTGATTTAATGACAGACTATTTTTATTTATTAATTCAAACACAAGTTAACCTAAGTATTTTCTTTTTGTATTAGTAAACCAGCGATAGTTTGTACTGGTACTCAGATTACTAATATACCCATTGCTCAGATAATATACAATTATGGTCAATCGTGGTGATGGGTTCCAACTTGCCAGTGCGTGGAATCCAGTGGTAGGCTGTCTAAAAAGGATTAAAAATCGTCCAAAATGTGATCAAACCAACATTCGCAGTGATACAGTTAGTGTGTATTGTCGAGACTTACAATCGAGTTCGAGGGCCAGTGGTATCCGCAGTAAAAGAGTGAGAAAGAGGGTAGACCGTTTTGTCTGCTCTTAAAAGTTCGAACTTTTTTCACATCCACCCGCCTCTTCTCGCTGTACACCAGCGACATCCCACGATCCGAACCCAATGTTCAGATTGCTCAGTTTGCAGACGACACTGCACTCTACTGCACTGGCTGGTTCAAGACCAGGCAGAGAAAGTCGGTCACAAACGCCCTGCACCATGTAGGAACATGGTTCCGCAAATGGCGTATCGCTATCAACCCAGAGAAAAGTACAGCAGTGTACTTTCACGAGAGTGCTGGTCCACGGAAACCGCCAGAACCCATTATGTATTTTGGCGAACCGATACCATGGGCTACGTCCGCCAAATATCTAGGCGTAATCCTTGACAGGCGACTCACCTTCGCCAAACACATTGAAAGTGTTCGCAATAGGGCAGCTTTTATCCTAGGTCGCCTCAATCCCCTTACATGCAAGAGTAGTAAAATGTCCCTTAGAAATAAGGTGACACTTTACAAAACTTGCATTCGTCCGATCATGACCTACGCGTCTGTAACGTTCGGTCATGCTTCAGATAGGCACATACATAGACTTATCCAAAATCGCTTTACCCGCAAGGCAGTAGGCGCACCGTGGTACTTACGGAACGCTGACCTCCACTGCGACCTAGAACTCCCCTCTATCGCACAGTTCATGAAAGACTGTTCTCGCCGCTACTTCGATGCGGCCCCACACCATCCCAACCCACTAGTGGTGCAAACCACTAACTACTCAACACACACATCAGATCCATACTTCACCCCGCCACGCCGCCGCCCACGACACCTCCTGGATGACCCGGACGACCCCATCACGACAGCTCTGGCGTCGATCAGTCAGCCTCCGTGTAATATTGGTATTTCAGGTATTTCAGGGTCTACTCGCCGAGCCACGAGAGGTAACATGTCTGATTTTGGATTTCCAGTCTTCACAGTTAGACATCGAGGTCGTAGTAAGCGACTTCAAAATAATCCTAAATCAGACACAAGATAATCTGTATTATATTTTGGTAATGTGTATCAAGGTAAAGGTAACGTATCGATTTTCGATTGAAAGTTTATAAGTATCATCCATATTAACCTGTGTTTTATTTCATTAACCTGTGTTTTGTTTTCTTTCAGACAGTGCTGGCGGCTAACGGCACCTCTATTCCCTACTAGGCAAGGGTTCGCCCTTGTCGTTGTCTAGGGCTTTATGCGCCCTTGTTGTCCCTCGGTTGAGTGCTGCGTGCACTCACAAACAGTCCTGTGTCGCTTTTAATGCCCGTAGTGGCAAAAAGCTCTATGTCCTTCCTAAAAAAAAAACATCCACCCGCATATTCAGTCTACCCGTGAACATGGTGCATGTAATTGCGCCGAAATATCAGGAACTCCAAAACCCGCCTAATCGTGGTGTACATCCCGTGAGTACTAACTATAATGTAATTATGGTACTTATGCTAATTATACAAATTGTGCAGTAAAATGTAAGCGGTAGGCAAGCACTCATTTAAATACTTGGTGTCGTATTGTATTCTTTAAATAACTAAAACTTTAACCTACATAATATGACTGTGACTTAACTCTGACTACTTGAAAAATAATCTTACTCACACACAAAATGTACAAACAAACGACTCCACCCATAAATTGAATTTTGACGTTTTGACTGACATGAAAGTGGAGTCTGTATTAAGCGATTATCTTAACGTTTTATTTCACTTGTTTTTATAGATTAAATTTAAATGGACTCTTCACTAATAATGCACTGTATAGAGCGGATAAAATAACAGTGAAGCGAATGACCGAAATCGTCGTTGGTTACTGGATTGCAACATAGCTTAGATACCTATATAATCACACTTTACTGTTTTCTTAACTGTATCTAGTGTTTAGATTTGGGTTTTTGACCTTAAGAAACCACAGTTGTTGACAGGTTTGTTTATCCGCTGTGGTAAGACCTATAATGCCGTGCGATTCTGTAATGATTCGTCGACGAGCTTTTCGACGAGCTCACCGATGTCAAATACTTTATGAGATATCGCCCTTGTACATAATGTTGTTTTTCCAACATTTCTTGTCATCTCGTCAATTGTTTCACGGGTTTTGTCAAAGATGCAACGATGTTTGCTCTTAGAGAATCGCACGGCTGTTTGCTTCGGTCATGGTAATGGAATCACTCGTTACGCTTTTAACCTAACGAGTGATTTAAGTCACATTTCTATCTGTGAAATCGGATCTATAAGTCTGTATCTTTAAAGTGTAGTGTTTAGTATTTTTTTCAAAAACTTCAATATGGTTCTTTTTATGTCGGTATTCTTACTTTCCTTCGTACCAATACATACTCGGCTTCTTTGATATCGTTATGAATGGAAACTTTTCTTTGGTCTCATTGCTTTCTTATGGATCACTGAAATTTGGATTTGGATGACTTTATAATTAAATTCAGTGTTGATGATGTTAAGTTCTGTGAAAACGACAAAATCTCCTAGAATACGGATAGATTTTCCGAAGGGCATTTTTGAGCAAGACTGTACGCTGGTACTGTTTGATATTCATTCTTAATCCAGTATAAGAGGTAGTTCTTGCACCCATATATTAGATTAATTCCATTTGCCATACGTCTAGTCTACCTCAAATAAATCAGATACAAATTATTTACCTTGACCCACAAATAATCTGGCGGGACAACCGAATTGAGGAACCCAATATTTGCAACGGTTTATGCTGTAATACCTTTGGTCGTATAACTTCTGGCTATTTAGTAACACGGTTCATTTGTAATGTAAACATTGATAATTCTTGAATGCAATACTTTTATTCTTGAGACAATGCAGTAACTCACCAATTATATCTTATGTTCTTGTTGGTGTCACTAGGTATATGTCATTGTATTTTAGATTTTTCACATCATTACAACATCTTAGTTCATGCTAAGTCTTATGTTCGTTCATGCTATATCTTTGTGCGATAAGACGTCGAGTAGTGGCTACTTCAGGACATCTTACATAAGTACTAGTAAGTAGGTATGTATTATACAGCTAATCTGCAGCATTGCCACTAAAATACAAACCCATCCTATCTTCTACCAATATAAATTATAATACAATTGTAGAAGCCAAGAAATAAAAAACTTGTTGATAATGTTGTCCTAACAGATCATTTATTCCAGTAGAACGTCCGGGCCGAAATATGAAGTAAAACACGCTCAAATATTGGAATTGCATTTTTTCGATATCTCGGGAATTACCTAAAATCGGGATTAAAAGTACCCTATGCGTGTAAGCTCTTTTTAATTTAAAACCTAATGCAAATCAGTTGAGTGTTTCAGTGTGACGACGTGACAAATTAATTCACATCCCCAGTCACTGACCGACTTTCGCTTATCTAATATTAGTGTGAATTTCCCCTAAGATAGCTCTAAATAAGGCATAAATATATAAGGGTTATCATTACAAAAGTAATTTCTCTTGACTTTCGTATTATACACTGGGCCACAAAGAAAGCGGGCCTTTTATTATATAAAAATTCGAAGCATTTTTTTTTTAAATATCCGTTTAAATGGTTAAATTACAGTAAGTATATTTCATTAAAATATAGTATGAAGACCCTTTAAAAAGGGTATACTTCATTCTAGGAAATAAATTTCCTTTTGAAAATGTCAATTTCCCTCTAGTTTTCGATAAATTTACTACTTTAAATATATCTAGAGATTTCTCTAGATTGCTCATTAGAAACGGTTTGTATGTTGTATAGAGGTTATGATATAGTACATTCATATAACTGATCGAAGCATCACGATCTTATCATACCAATTTTGATTTGTACAACCGCGGGCGCAAAGTGTGGTGAAGTGTATATGCATATGCTAAAACCATCGGAAATGTAAACACTTGCCGGTATGTACGTAGTCACAACGTTCACGGTGCATATGAAATAATTAGACTATCAATGTTGCTTCAGATTCACACAAACTAACTAAGATACTAGTTTTTTATGTTAGTTATTCCCTGTGTAATGTATAAGTGAACATTAGATACGTCCTATTCTACCTCTAGAATACATATACATATCAATGCGTTCATTGAACTTGCACGGGAAACATATTCTTTAAGATTTGTTGTAGGTACATACTTCTATTCTATACATATACTACACTGATGGTGAATCTCGAACTCTAGAGTGTGCATTATTTGAGTTCCATCTCAGTGGGTGCCCGTCCATTCCACTCCGAGCCATCTAAAAATAACGCCAGGTAATGGATTAAGCTGTGTTCATCTTCACATTCCGGTACACTTATAAAACTTTCATGGAAAGGTAAGTAACATTCACCAAATACTGTTCCTACTTCTTAGGTTTTTTTACCTGAAACCTGAACCATCATTCTGCTGAGATATCGATGCCATACCTAGTGACAAATTTATTTTCTATTTGGATATGATATAGAATTCAGCCCTCAAAAACAAAATTTAAAGCCTTTTTAAGGAAACAGCGGAAATGTGATTTGTGATGCAATTGTCAATCGAGTTCAGCCGTGCGATTCTCTAATGATTCGTCGATGTGCTCGTCGACGAGCTCACCAATTTCAAATACTTTAGAAACGTTGGAAAAACAACCTTATGTACAAGGGCTATATCTCATAAAGTATTCATAGAGAATTGCACGACAGCTAAGATGAAGTCAACAACAGTACAAGTATTAACAAAATAAGTAATTACCTTTTTGTTAAGTATAACTTACTAGTGTTTAATACGAATTGTCGAGGCTACGTTTGATGACGAACGTAACGAATTCGCTAGATGTAGAGGCATGTAGAGGCGATGTTTGAACGCAATTTAAGTCAGAATTATATTAGAAAATAATGATAACAGTTAGTATTAGCTAGTCTCCATAAGTTTATAGATATGAAAGAAAATGAAAAGCAGATTTTCATTGCAGTAAATAAGCATTTATAGTTTTTTTCACGTCCCTGCGCTAGGGTTCCGCACTGAGGCGTCACGGGAGTGATTTTTATAAAAGTAGTCAGTCAACTAACAGTCACATAAATAAGTATGTAATAATAATAATAATAATAATAATAAAACTGCAGGGGCGGCTTTGTGGCGAGCCGTGAGTGGCGACACCGTGGACCCTGATTCTCTCTGGGGCTAAATGAGACCCCTGACCCCCGGCTTGCCTTAATTGGCCGTCTGGGGGTGGAGACGCAAGAGCAAGAAACAAAAAGCTCCAAGGGTGGAAGTGTTAAAGGGCATAACGCCGGTAGTAGCGCTCTAGTGAAACCGCAGCACACATTTAGTGGGTGGCAAGTCACCCACTAAACGTGCCTAAATATTTTAAGATGAGACTGAAATTGGCAGGTGCCGTAGTCTCGTCCATAGCCCACTATCTCCCGTACCACTAATAAGTACATATCAATAGCCATCCATTTTTACCCATTTTTGTAATAGATATACCATGTAACCATCCATCCAAAATGTTTCTGTTTTTATACTACATTGTATTTTTATACCAAACGGGCCTCTAAGTGTTGGCTACAGCCCCACTTATGTCTATGTAAAGGACCGAATTAAATCCGTGTTTTTTTTTTAATAAAAGGAATAATAATAATTCTTTATTCACAACTTTCAAACTAGGTACAATGTTTCGTATATTATAACACTCGATATTTTGATAACAATAGAAATAAGTGGTTACTTTATTTACACGTCATTGACTCATTGTCCTATTAAGTCACATTCTAGTAAAGCAGTAGATAAGTATGCAGTAGAGACATTACTAAAATATTCTAAGGCAATTGACGAGAAATACACAAGTACGATATGGAGTATGAAACACGTTTCATGATTTTGTATTTTATCCCTACCGTTAAGAACACTTTACGGTTAGTAATCCAGTACATCAAAACTGGAAGAAACACAAGCGAAAACCCATATTTGCCTTTATTGGGTTTTCTTCCAGCCATTAGAAACAGCTTGGGCATATAAGTATATTGTTTGAGAGACAGTTTGACTTGTATCTAGACAGAATTGCATATAGTTAGATAGTGAAATAAAAGAAGGAAAGATGTTTCTACGTTATACGTCAGTTCCATTCATAAATCTTTTGTTTTAATTATCACGGTATAGGAAGAATTAATCTACTTTTTGTCATTTTTGGGTTCAGCTGCCGATTAATAAATAGAACAAAAGGTAACAGAGCACACGGGAAAAAAGTAGGCTGTAAGAAATATCATGTGCTTTCGTTTGTTTTCTACTTTATCCGTACGACTGAACATTGGCGAATTGTCGAAACATCGCACAATGCGCACAAGGAACTGAGAGGAAAGTATATCCGTTCACTCGTGCGGCGTTATTGCGTTATGTCTCCCCCATGCGACACGCCCACGCAGACACGTTACTCACCATAAGCGCATCAACATTCCACACAGGTCCAACTCTGATTTGACTTTAGTCAAAATTGTGTTGACGAACTTCTGATGAACAACTGCATTGCAAAAATCATCGATAATGAATGATGACGCGACCTTATCGCCCTTAGTGGTAACTGCGTACGGGGCGTAACTGGTCTTATGAAGAAAATACAGTTTTTTACCATCGGGTGTATAAATTTTGTACTAAAGCACTCGTCTTTTATTGCAGGGCCGTCGAGTACCACCGGAGGCGCAACTAACGACGTCTCAATTGTGAAGCTGAGGGCAGAACTCAGAAAGTTACAAGGTTCGAATAATTGATTTTGTCACCGCTAATGAATATTTTTGTATAGGATTATTTTTGAGTATTAAATTTTTAACGCTTTCTCGGCGCTTTCGCTACGGCGGTCGATAGTAATACCGGCGGCCGTGACGAAGCGAGTAAAGAGAGCGTTAAAAATCCATATACCTACCTATTTCCTGAAAAATCGCAAATAAAACTGATTTTTTGAAGAAAAGACAGTTTTTTGCTAAGTTATGTCAAGTCAATGCTAAGGGGGTCTCGTGACGGTAGGGCGTTTTGAAACTTGGTATGTGGGGTTGGCTTGAAATGGTCTTTTTTTTGGACCCCACTTTGAGGGGTCTATCGGCACTATTTCTGCCACATGTCATAAATTTTTTTTGTTTAAAAAAAAAACGCGCATTTCTTTGGTCATGTGATTGGCATGTCCTATAAGATATTCTTGTTACGCGTCGATTGATACCAACTTTGTGATTCTGTGACTTTAAACAAAGACTTTAGGGCCGGGTTCGACTTTTTTTCGTCAAAAATTTGATCAAAAAAAAAATACGAGCTTTAAATTTTACGGGGTCTGAGAAAACACAGCTTAGGTCACCCCTGTGGAGGGAACAACAGCATCCCCCACTTAAAACATAATAACAAAAAGAGTACTATCTATTATTACGCTTCCACACTACGACCGCAATTGAAACTGTTGTAGTCTGTATAGAGGGCCACAGGTATAATGGTCCAACCATACAAAAAGTTCGTGAAATGGTAACAATTTTCACTGCGTTCTTTTGTGATTCCCGCTTACTCGCAGTTACGGCAATATAACAACAGCTGAATGTTGACACACCTGCCCTTTCACCCCAGAACTACCGGAAAACAACGCATGTGAGTATGGTGCCCTACTGCAGAAATAATACGGTACCATACTTTATGACGGTGGATACGTTTTTGGGTTACGTCCTCGCTTTTTGTTTTAAATCGGCCATATTAGGTTTACTCTGATGTTCAAATGACCGTGGGTTGATTATTTATTAAGGAAAGACATTTACAGGGGGCAGCGGGAAAACATATGTGTGTATAACTTTTGCCGTGTTATAGTGGTGGATCTTTACAAGTTCGTAATGGCACATGAATGTAGCCAAAGTGTACAAAACCTTGAACTTCGAAAACATTTTTGAACCAGCTCAAGCCATTTTAAGCCATCATCGCTGTTGGTAAACTACGAATAAGCATCCATACAAAGTTATAGCATGGTATATAATTGTATCGTTCTTAATCGTTATTAAACAATTAAAAATGTGTATATTAGGCATATTATTTTCTCTAAAGCAGCTGCCAGAGATTAACTTGAGATGTAAATGTTGTTACATAAACTTCATTGAAAGTAGCTACAATGGAAACTTTTTGTCAAATAATGAATAATATTCCCCCAAGATACTCAGACTCAGCGTTTGCCTTCAAGTGCGCCTGCTGGTAAGCACTACACATGCTTGTGACATAAATAATATGACATAATATATGATAAGTAGTAGTTGCAGTGTCCAGAGCTAAGAACTGTAGCATGAGTGCAGGCCTTATTATTTATTTGCCTTCTGTGTACATTGGTGAAATAGTGCCATGCCGACACCATAAATGTCATAACTAAGAAAATAGTTCTTAGAAAATCTTCTTCTTATTTTTTTAGTTCTTAGCTTAAGTTTTAAGTTCAAATTCGTCTAAGCCAAAGCTTAAATAAGGTAATAGTTTATTCAATTTAGGCGATAAAGACGAATTATAGATCATAATCCAATTAAATTATTCAAATTGTATTTTAGCCCCCGACGCAAGAGGAGTGTTATAAGTTTGACGTGTCTGTCTGTGGCATCGTAACTCCTAAACTAATGGACCGATTATGATGCGGTTTTTCGTTTGAAATCTGACGTGATCGATATGGTTTTAGTTACAATTTATAAAGATCTGTTCAGGCGTTTCAAGGTTATCAGCTCTTTTGTTAGCGGCGGTCGGGGTCTTAGATGCATAATTGTGTCGTGGGTTACTTAATTTTTTTATCGCTTGTATCTTAGTATTATATAAAGACTTATATCTGAGAAAGCAGGTGTGGATGTACATTAGAAGTATGTATCGTAAATATATAAAAAGTATTTAAAGATTCTCCGCTTACATTTCCGTAATATATATATTATTTAATTAATATGTAAAAATCGCGTTTGAATAACAAAAGTGGATAGTAATGCGCTGATTATGCAAGCAATTAGAATTATGTTTTGTTGTGTGTTTTAAACATATTTTTCTGAGATGTGTAGTCATAACTCTAACTTATAAGCTCTAGAGGCTCTCTATTCCCACTTTATGGTCATGTTTCCTTACCGTTGAACGACTCTCGTGTCTAGTTGTTTCCACTAGGCAGTTTATCGTTGGGTGACAGACTATATAATTCAGAGTGTAGGATACTACGAAAACACAACCACGATAATATATTTATCATAGTCGTGAGCATCTCTTCGCTGTTACGACTATTTGCATTAAGTATGTAGATTAATTTAATAAGAAATAATACGCTTATTGCCCATCCTTTTTGTAAGACAGAAATCGTTATAAAAATCATAGTAAAATAATCGTTGACGATACTTTTAAGGCCCTAGGGTCGATGTGATCAAAATAGTTCACTAGTTCGTTGTCATTTTCCTCGCTACTCTTAGCATTTTATTGTGAAATATTTTGATTCATCATCATCATCCATCACCAAGCAGGTGAAACCGTAGAACGCAGCTAGTAGATAAAATGAAATATACTACATTACAGGTACTAACAGCAACATGTGTACACGACAAATACCTTTTAACTGATTTAGAAAATAAATTGACAATAGGTACGTTTTACGCATATGATCTTTAAATTCATCTGTTATAAAATAAACTATGGTTGTCTAACAATATACCGTCGGAAAGGACTTGTTGTTATCAAAATAGCAATTAAGTTTAACGGTCTGGAACCCTTGGTGAGTTAGTGCAGCTCACTTGAACCAGTTTCAGTTACGTTTATTATATTGTTGTTTTAAAATAAGTTTCAAAATATGATCTCTGGAAAATACGTGGCAACAGTCGTAAATAGATTTTATTACACACATTAAATTGACTGCATCTTAATAATAATAATAATAAACCTAAACCCGCAGGGGCGGCCTTGTGGCGAGCCGTCGGTGAGTGGCGACACCGTGGACCTTGAGTCTCCCTGGGGCTAAATGAGACCCCTGACCCCGGCTTGGCTTAATTGGCCGTCCGAGGGTGGAGACGCAAGAGCAAGTAAAAAAAGCTCGAAGGGTGGAAGTGTTAAAGGGCATAACGCCGGTAGCGCTCTAGTGAAACCGCAGCACACCTCTCGACACCCTTTAGCCATCCACACCAACGTTGCCCCTTTTGTCACCACTCATGGTGGCCTTTATGGGGGGCCCGTTTAGTGGATGGCAAGTCACCACCTGCCTAAATATTTTAACATGAGACTAAAATTGGAAGGTGCCGTAGTCTCTTCCATAGCCCACTATCTTCCTTATCACTAATAAGTTACAAGATACAAGATACAAGATGTTTTATTGCCAAAAAAAAAAAATGTAAATACTAAACATTGTAACTTAAGTAACGAGTAGTAACTAGTATTTATTGTATGTACAAACTAAATATATTACCGGTGGACCCCAAACTAAGCACTAGGCCTGTATCTTGGGGCCCGAGTGCAATGTTAACTAAACAGCATAAATCAATTAAATACAAAACTCGTCATAGTAAAATGGCAGTAAAAACAATACGAGTATATAGCTTATGGCTTTTATCGTTGTGTCTAAGAAGCGACACTTACATTATAAGAGTAGGTAATGATAGTTATGATAAGCTTAATGCCGAAAAACAGTTTGTTATGGTGCGAATTTATGCGTTCATTCGCATCATGTGTGTAAATGTGATGTGAATGTGTGTATATGTGTGTAGGTGAGTTTGTGTGAGTGTGACAGTGTGTTTGTGTAAGTGTGTGTGTATTTGTAAGTGCAGTGATGTAATCAGATTAAGTTTTCGGTATCAATGTAAGAGAGTTGAGACAACCATTCCTTTAAGGCTTTTTTGCAGGAAAACACCGATAGGTTTTTAATATCAAAATCACATTTTATAATAACTTTGTTGTAAGTACATGGCAGTGAGTAATTTGGACTACGTCTTGCAAGGAGACACTTAGCACTGGGAAGCGGTATTCTGAACGCACGTCTATTCATGATCAAATCGTAGTCTTTGCAAAGTTTCACGGTTTTGTGAACTCTTAGGGTAGCATTATATACAAAGACCTGTCGAACTCTTAGTACTTTTAATTCGGCGTAAAGGGTATCAGTACGAAAGCGGAAAGGTTTCCGTAGAATAACTTTGATTAGAGCTCTCTGTGCTCTTTCAATAGTTAAGAAGTAGCTTGATCCAGCACTACCCCACACGCAAATACAATATTGGATAATAGATTGACACAATCCTATGTATGTTTGTCGCAATAAAGGCAACGGAGCACAGTCGCGAAGGTTTCTCATCACGTGTATTAACTTACGCGTTCGACCGGATACATCTTCTATATGTTGCTTATATGACATAGTTTCGTCAATTGTTACACCCAAATATTTTACACAGTTAGTGCGGCTGATTGAACAGCATGTACAGTTTACAGCTTGGGATGAAGAAAAAGTAGTACAGCTATGTATTTTGAGATCCATTTCATAGGAGGGACTCAAGACAGACGTCTTCGAAAAGGCAATGTACTTGGTCTTTTTAGTATTAAGGGTAAGGAGATTATTACTGAGGACCTTAAGAATTACCGCGAGACCATCCTCTGCCGCGCTGAATACTCGATCCCACGCTTTTCCATGAAATATGACTGCAGTGTCGTCAGCATACGCTATAATTTCAGCGTTTTTGAGATTGCAAGTCAATATATCGTTAATGTACAAGATAAAAAGAGTAGGACCCAGTATACTACCTTGTGGGACGCCGTAATTAATTGGAAGCTGGCTGCTAGAGTGATTGTTTATTTTAATTAATTGTTTGCGGTTAGTTAAATAACTGGTGAACCACTCAAGGGAAAGTCCTCTTATCCCAAACGCTGTCAGCTTTCTCAAAAGCAAACCGGTCGAGACCGTGTCGAACGCCCTTGCCAAGTCTAGAAAAACACCTAAGCAGTACTCATCATTATCAGTGTAATTTGCAACTAGATCAGCAAGAAGAGTAACAGCGCCTTCGGTCGACCTGCCCCTTCGAAAGCCAAACTGTCTGTCTGAGATGAGTTTGTGTTTTTCCAGGTAGTCGATTAGTCTGGTGTTTACCAACTTTTCTAATACCTTAGAGATGACACTTAAGAGCGCAATAGGTCTATAATTTTCAGGCATATTTTTGGGTCCGTTTTTGTATATGGGACATATAGAAGATATTTTCCAGCAATCTGGAAATACCCCGGTCTCTAAACTTAAATTAAAAATGTAAGTCAACGGTGAGAGTAATGATTCAAGTGATTTTTTAATAACTTCAACTGATATTGAGTCTGGTCCAGGAGCGCTACCAATCTTAAGATTTTTAATGATTTTGGAAATTTCATGCGGATCTGCAGGGTATAAAAACAAAGAATTAGATATAAGTGTGGGGGGCGTGTATGCACGTGTAAGAGATTCTTCTGTTACATTTAGTTCGGACAATATTTTGTCAGCTAGTGACTTACCAACGGTAGCAAAATGCTGGTTGCAAAGGTCAAGAGAGTGAGTTATATTATTGCTACAAACTAACAGATCTGTAGGTTCATTTCTTCCGTTCGACGCATAACATATAGATTTGATAGTTTTCCAGAGTCTTTTAGGGTCGTTTTGATTCTTTTCTAGTTGTTCTCTATGATATTGAGCTTTGACTTTACGAAGTAATTTATTACAAAAATTTCGATATCTTATATAAATTTTGTGTCGTTGAATGTCATGCGGGTAAGCTCTACAATCACGATGGAGTTTGTCGCGGTGATGCATTAAACTTATTAAAAAAACTTATTAAACCTTGGGTGATCCAGGGTTTAAGACTCACCATTTTTCTTCCAATTTGAACCTTTTTAGTGTGTTTATTTATTATACCTGTGATAATATCATTAAGCGCAGAAGCTGCAGCATTGACACACTTTTTTGACACAACCAGTGACCAGTTAGTGTTGTTTATTTCAGATACCACTGCGTCAGTATTCGTTTTAAATCTAACAGAAATATTTTTTAAATGTTTTAGGGACTGACGAGCGACACCGGCTATTACAATATCGTGGTCCGTAATAGACGTTTTACAAACCAGTCCAGTAGACTTAGTATTAGATTTGATAAATATATGATCGAGGCAGGTTTTGATTCTGGTGGGAAGGGTAATTGCAGGGAGTAGACCGTGCGTTGCCATTAAGCAAAGAAAGTCCGAAACCACACCATTAAAAGAATCGCATAAATCTAGGTTGTGATCGCCAGCGACAACAACAAAAGGTTTAGTTTTTAATTTACTTAGAGTCGTGTCAAGTGATTTCATAAAAGGTTCCGACACAGGTTTGGACGGAGAGCGATAAATTCCTAGGATTGAAATTTTGTTGGCTATGTGTATTAATAGTGAGTCAGCATCATTTATGACAGGTTCAGAAGAGATAGCTTTGTACAAAGTTTTTATATAGATGACTACTCCTCCGTTTTTGTTCTGTTGGCTAAATGTACGGAAGTGATTATAACCAGGAAGAGAATTAATTAACGTGTAGTCAGTAAGCCAGCACTCAGTTAATATAATAGCGTCAAAGTTTAAGTTGAAGCGGGTTAAAGTAACGACTAGTTTATCAAAATTGCACTGATAGCTTCTTATGTTCACTAAGATAACCTTAAAGTTGAATTCGGTATATACTTTAAAATAAGATTTGCATGATTCTACAGACTCGTGGTTATGACAATTAATAGAGGTTATTTCATCGATATCACAGGTAACGTTAAGTAAAGCCATCACGATAAAATAAAAAATAGGCGAAAATTAGAGACAGAACCCAGTGTGTCATAATTAAATTGAATTTAACAAAGTAGACATTACATTTGTAGATACCAGCAATGAATGCACAGTTTTCTATTCCAGAACGGCGAGCATGACTGTGTGAGTGAACATGTGTAAGAAGTTGAGTGCGTGTTATGTATTGAGTGAGTGTATTGTGTAATATTAAAATAACTATTATGGTTACATATAAAAAATATCGTAATATAGGGTTAAACTGATCTGACAGTGGAACGTAAATGTCTTCATACGGACTATTATAATAATAATTATGATGGTAAGGGACCCAGGTGCCGCTCGAGGTCTTTCGTGGACCCAATGATGATAGCAGGAGTACCTTCCCGTCTGCGCACGTGGATGGCGCCATTTTTGGTCCAGCAGTATTTAACACCCAATTCTTTACAGCGCTGTCTGGTCGAGCGAAATAACTGCCTGTTCATTTGAGTCAGGCGATCGTTAAAATATATCTTCCTGCTGGCTCCTTCTACTCCAATGTCCGCACTGGTCAAACTACGACGACTCTTAGCGGCTTTCAAAAAGTCATCTCTTTTTTGACGTTGCAGGAAACGGACGATTAATGGACGTGGAAGTTTTGAGGCGCCGGAGGTTAAGTCGTCAGTGTCGTTCGACTGGCGACGTCGGGGGCCCACGCGCATTGCGTAATCCAGGTCACAGTCATCAAGGGGAACTCCGATCTTTTGGGCCGTGACGCGTATTAAGTGCGTCGGATTTTCCTCAGGTCCTTCCGTGATTCCTGCTATTTCAATCTCATTTTTTAGCCCTGATTGGGCCCTAGAGTTCAGTTCATCCCGTAACTGATCTACGGTGTTCTTTAGGGAGATAATTTCAAAGTCTCTTTCGATTTCACGTTCTTCTAGGGCGTGTAGTTTAGCTCCATACTCGTCGAGACGCAGTGTGATATGTTCGGTGAGCGACTTCATTTCCGTCTTCATGTCCCCAACATCCCCACGCAACAATTTTAACTGTGAGAGTATGTCGCTCATCGAGTCAGTGTCAGCGGCAATGGAAGGTGGACCAGGTAGCGAAATAGCACTTGTTTTACGGGTGCCTTCGCACGGCGAGTCAGTTGTAACCCGGTCACCACTTAGCTCGGTCGCCGTAACCGCGGCAGACGGCGGCGACGGCTGCGTTGCTCGCACCGGTGTATTAGAGTTGTCCCGTCTAGGCTCTTTAGCTTGGCATGTTGGACAGATCCAAGTTGCTCTTACATTCTCAGATATTTTGCGAAGATCTGACAGGTTAACACAAATTGCGTGATAGAAACTCGAGCATTTGGAGCATTGAATATATTGCGTAGATCGAATATTCTTAGTACACGCAGTGCAGTTATTAACCATCTTCAGACGTTATTATATTATCGTAGGCGGTCGACGATTTATGTGTTAGTAAGTATCAATAGCCAGACTCACTTAGCACCGTAGCAAACAGCCACACAGCCAAAACCGGATTCCACCGTCGCACGGCCGGTGTGCGACCGAGATGAATTATTTAGAATTAACAGCCCGTCTCTTTTACCCGAAGTGAGGTGGAGCTTACCTCAGCAAGCACCGTAGCTATGATTTTTGTTGAGATACTCGTAGATAGTAAAATCTTCCTTGCACATTTGCACTCCACAGTGACGCTAAGTAACTTGAACTTATGATAGAAAATGCCGTGAAGTTGCGGATAATATTTTAGAGACACGCGAAACGCGGCCACACCGTACCAAAGTCAGAATCGCACACAGTTCATATCAATAGCCTGGCCATTTTACTCATATTTGTAATAGTTATAAGTACCATGTTACCCTTCATCCAAATTTTTTTCTATTTTTCATTCTCCTTTGTATATTTGTACCAAACAGGCCTCTAAGTGTTGGCTACAGCCCCACTTATGCCTTTGTAAAGGACCGGATGAAATCCGAGATTTTGTTTTGAATAAATGAAATAATAATAATAATATTTATTTACCAATCTCATCTTACTGCTAATGATTTTTTTTATGTTATGAAGAGACGGAGCACGCACAAAGCTCACTTGGTGTTCAAAGTGGTACCTCTGCCTACAACAGATGGTACAACGTCACAAGTTGTGAACTGCACTGTGGCCTGATAAATTAAGTTAATAAGTCTCATATGCCTGTAACTTCACTAGCACCCATACATACCCTTCAAACCAAAACACAGTGCTGCAAACATTACAGCTTCGCGGTAGAAATAATTTAATATTATAGAGAGATTAGACCTACACGACATCAACTTATGAGCTTTTATTTAAACGGAATTTAATAAGTAACCTATAGCAAACACGCTGGTGAATATTTTATTTCCCAAGAAGGCATATCACCGGCTACGTATCCCCAAAGGATATTAGATTTCCCTCTCACAAGCATGGCGTAAGCCGGTTGGATGGTTGTCGACAACTTTTGTCCTTATTTACTTGCAAGAGATAAAAGTCCGTTTCAGAAAAGATACCTATTTTCTTCAGATTAATTTGTTTAGCGGAGAAAGTTTGGTTTCGGTTCATAAATATGTTACAAGATTAGCAATAGGTTAGACTACTATGTTGTCAGTAGGTATAGCTAATGTTTTTATTTGTCTACTAGCTTATTCCCGCGACTTCGTCCGCGTAGAATATTGAAACAAACTTTCCTCTCTAACTATATTATTTTATCTTTTGACCTTGGCAAGAAATATTATTCTGGCATCTTTTTGTTAAAAGAAGTCAATCCAGATACATTTTTTTATCAACTACAACTTCAAACCAAAGAATTTTCCATACAAAGCTCCATCCCCCATTTCACCACCCTAAGTCATCCCTGTCAATTTTTTTAACAGATATAGCTATATATATATCTGGAAAAATGGCGGCTCTATGTCACTTTTGACAACTTCAGTAAGTAAAAATGTTAGTAAGTTGACGTCTGGAGCTGACAAAAGTGACATAAAGCGGCCTTTTTTTTTTTTTATTTTAATCAACATTTGTTAGCAACTGAGATACATAATAGCCCTACTGCTGACGCGTTTTATGAAATATGACATGAATACGTAAATCGCTGACCACGCGCGATGTGCGATGCTTGCACCGTACAATATCAATTAAGACTATTCGAAATATACTTAAAAGAAAAAGATCATGAAAGTCAATCTTAAAAAGATGATCTAAAAATATTTTTTTTACCAAAAGTTGAAGCGACTTCAACATTAAAAAGTGTGATGTAACTTGTAGAAGTCGGTACCTTGCGCACAATATTGTGATAATAGGTACTTTTGAACTATCATGGTACTGACTTCAATAAGTTTTTTCACACTTTTTAACCGACTTCAAAAATAGGAGGAGGTGTCTCAACTCGACCGTATATTTTATTTTGTGTGTTCGCGGATAACTTCGTTGTTTATGGACCGATTTTGATGATTTTTTGAATTGTAGAGTATACTTTCGACGTGGTCCCATCTAAATTTCATCAAATTCGGTCCAGCATTTTTATTTGTACCACTCCAAAACCTAAAAAGTGTTTCGCTTATTTTGATGATTTAATAACATTATCATCGACGGTGAATGACAATCGATCCCGTAAGTAGCAAAGGTCTTTAAAAATGGTGAAAAGCATGTTTTACCAAAACATGGAACCGACATCAGCACTGAAAAGGGTGAAATAACTTGTCGAAGTCGGTGCTGTGCATGCAATATTGTGGCACTTTTGAACTATCATGGAACCGAATTCAACAAGTTATTACACCCTGTTTAGTGTTGAATACGGTTCATTATATTTTAAAAAACTTGTATTTATGATTAATTTTGACTTCCATGATCTTTTTCTGTGACTTATATTTCGAATATTCTCGATTGATCGGTATTGACCGAAGAAAGAATCGCACATAGGGCACGGTCAGGAGTTGACGTCATCAGTTCACAGTTCAATTGTTGGCAAAAAAAAACACCCTTTTTAATGACTCTTGCTACTTACGGGATCGATTATCATTCACCATCAATTACGATATCATCAAGATAGGCGAAATACTCTTCAGTTATTGGATTTGAACTCAAAAACCGCTTGAACAAATGTGATGAAATTTAAATGGGACTACCTCAGAAGTATACTCTACCAAACATAAAAATCATCAAAATCGCTCTACTCTGTAAATAGTTATGCGAGAGCATACGTTAAAAATATACGCGTTGACTTGAGAACCTCCTCCTTTTGTTTTGGCAGTCGGATGAAAAGTAGGATTTGTTAGATTTTATAACTGAATGGATAATGTTGTCTCTGGCTTTCTAACAATTTACTATAACCAACATTGCAGATGCCTAGACGTTTGTAAGCTGATAATCTGAACGGATCACGTCACATCAAGTATCACGATGGTGTCAGTCCATACGAAAAAACAGGTGAATGGTTTACCAACAGTTCTTGAACAGTAGGCCTGGGCAGGCCTGCTATAACGTTGTCATGGTACGATTAAGCCGGGCAGTTTTCTAGAAGTCCTGCTTTAAGAGCTTATGGTAAAGTCCCTGGTCGCAATCTTGACGAAACTTGGTATGCATATTCTACTGTTTAATGTAATTTTTTGCCGTTGGTGGTTTTGAGTGGGGAGTGGTACTTGTCCTAAAAAGGGAGAAGTTTCCTGCGGAGCTGTTTACTAACTGATTTTTATAAAATTTGATACACATCAGGTACTTGACTTTAAAGAGGAATTTCAAATATGAGCATAATTTGGTCAAGGAGTTTCCGAGATAATAGGTTCTGGAGTACTGCGAAAACTCGCCGCTAATAAGACTATGCACTCGCGAGGTCTACTCTTAGCAGAACTATTAGTATTAACTTAGACGACATTGTTAAACAAGTACTAAATCTGTATAACGTAACGGAATCTATAGTTATATATTATATAATTTAAAGCTATAGAATATAATGATTGTAGTTACAATCATTAATTCGCGGCCATAGTTGGAATGCCAAGCTAACCGTTCATTTTCATCATCAGCTAACGTCAGTGTTGTTAGCACTAGTTTTTTTAAGTCAGAAACATTTCTTATTTATTTTTTGAATGGAGCTAACATCCGAGTCGTTCGCTTTCCGACAAGTCAACTTACAACTTTTGAAAGTACTAGAACAATTTTAATCATTTCAATACCAGTACTATAATTAAAAGTACACAGTAAGAATTTGGGCTGAAATAAAACAGGTTAGAATAATTAAAAAATGAAAATTTTAAGTAACCCCCGACACAATTATGTGTCTAAGACCCCGACCGCAGCTAACAAAAGAACTGATGACGCCTGAACAGATCTTCATAAATTATAACAAATAACCATCTCAACCACGACTGCTTTCAAGCAAAAACCGCATCATAATCGCTCCATTCGTTTAGGAGCTACGATGCCACAGACAGACAGGCACACACGACAAACTTATAACACCCCTCTTTTTTGCGTTGGGAGTTAATAAATAACACTAACTATAAAGATCTATAAGCCTTTTGACCAAGTCGGAAGCGTTTGGGTTGTCAGATTTTTCTGACACATAAGATACTAGCCTATATATAAAACCGCACTGGGTCTACGTAGTTGAATGTGACCTCTTCTCCTTTTATAAGGGGTGGCCCGTGTACCAGCCATGTAAAACGTAATGATCTGATTGTGCTATTTTTCCAAACTTAAACTGTTTTTTTTCATATAACATTACCATATATTTGCCCAATTAAATAACAATACAATACAAAATACTTTATTGCACGCCAGTCAACATAAAACGTTAACAATTGAAAGTCAAACCATAGTACAATGGGCGGTCTTATCTCTTTCATACAACACGTCACAATCTTCCACATAACTTAAAAGAGAATACCTTTTCGTGTAAAGTAATAAAAGGTTAATTAAATCAACAGCAATACGTGTAAATTAATTCTAATTTATATCTCCCTGTCCTCGGGAGCCCATTTAATTAAGTTGGTGTTTACTCCACGGGTAGAATTTGGTGACGAAGTTCGCGAGATTCTTGTGTAGTTTGTGATAATCTTTGCCATCGAGTTCACGACTAAGTGCTGTTTCCCAAGATTAATAAATAAAATAACCGTGTGACACACTTGCGGAGTTGGAAAGTCATTATTGAGTTGAGGTGGGAAGTTAGTTTGAAGACCTTTCGAACGAACATATCCTGTGCCTCGAGGAGTCGACGTAATAGGTAGTTAGTCCGCAGAACTTTGGCTCGGAGATTTATAACTCCATTACATACTTAGGTAAGTTTAATTTGTTTTTAATTTATATTTACTGGTATAGAAAAAATATTAGAACCAAAAACAATATCTTTTAAATTTCTTGCTTGTCATTATAACAACAACGTTTACTGAAATGTATTTTATTGGGTATGTTTTTCTTTATCTGAACCGGTTCACCTTAAACATTATATATATAAAAAAATACTGTAAATGACTAGAAAGGCACAAGCTGGTTGAATAATAGTTAATGGTTGGCCATGCTCCGTAATGTTAGGTACTCTTTAATTTTGATAGTTGGCATTACTGAAACCGTAGCACAAAATGAAGTAGAAGAGATGAACGCGACACGTTTCAGCGTACAAACTATGAGTCATCTGTGTCACAGTTGCAATGACTGTTTATGCTATTTTACGTAAACGACACGTTACGTTACACTTAAGGTGAGATTGGTAACCGGCTACATGAAGCCGCAGCAAACGACGTGTTGCAGCGACACTACTGGTTTCTATGTATATTTCTATGAAATCATTCGTAGTTAGCGACACGAAGCTAGCGTCGCTTCGTCAAGCGGCAGACGACACTGTCGCCCGACCGCAGATCAGCCGTGCGATTCTATAAGAGCAAACATTATTGCATCTTTGACAACATCCGTGAAACAAATGACGAGATGACAAGAAACGTTGGAAAACAACCTTATGTACAAGGGTGATATCTCGTAAAGTATTTGACATTGTTGATCTCGTCGACGAGCACAACGACGAATCATTATAGAATCGCACGGCAGTAGTGCCGCTCGCGGGTACCAATTTGCTTAGTACAACAACTCAAAAGCTTTTAAACTAAACCATTCGTATCGCTTTTCAAATGCATATCTGCAGACGGGTTCGAAATCACGACTGCGACCTGAAGCGACGTCGTGTCGCGGCGACATGAAGCGTCGACACGTCGTCTGCTGCTACTACGTGTAGCCGGCCAACAAAACCTTTACGCAGTTATTCGTGCTAGGCACACTGGTAAAGTCAACTCGCGCAACCAATATTCTAATCCAATTGGAAGGCGTATAAGTACCTACCTACCCATGCAGAATACCTACTTACTAATCATAGAACATTCCTGCGCAAATAAACTGTGTCGCCTTACGAATACAAATTTAAGTGTAATTACGTGTAATTATATTTTTTTTAACATGTCTCGTTTCCTGATTTAATATCTCTTACCTATTCTCTTTAATATATAGGAAGTCGATATCTACATAATAACTGATACGTTTTGATGGTTTAGCTAGGAAGGCAAGCTGGAGTAAAGACCGAGAAGAAAGTCGAGGCCTTTATTCAAAAATAAACCCAACAATGGCTATCGTTGATTTTGTTTAATTTACCTAGACGTGTGTTTCTTCGAGTTTTGACGTGTAATTGTGGTGGAATATTAACCGTTAAGTGTTCGTGATGGTGCACGAGTGTAGGCAAGTTGAACAGAAACATGAAACGTTGTTTGTGCGTTTTTCTCGTCCTCCCCTTATAAAGTTTTAGTAATGGAAGGAGGCCATAACTCACCAGCAATGAAATTCCAAACAACTTTGTTGGCGCCTTCTCGAGTAGCGGCAAGGTCAACTTTGCTTAAAAATGGTTGTATAGTAGTACTACCGCGAAAGCAGCCGGGTGCGCAAGTACTCTATGAAAAAGTGGCCCGGACATTCACGAAACCAGTCGAAACACAGCCTTTATTATTTTAGGATACTTGGCGTACCACTTAGTAAGTCTAGTTTCTTCAGCTCTTACAATTAATTTGATACCACATTGATGGAGAGGACATTTTGAAACTTCAATTTAACTGACGAAGTAAATTGAAGTAAATATTTCCTCGTGTAGGGACTGCAATGGGACTGTACAAGATAAAACTTGCTCAACTACCATTCTCATGCATTCGTATATCTCTTTATGTAAGGTGAGGTCTGCTCTTATTTCCTCGCCCGTCTGTACCTGTCATAGGATGCACTCAAGCGAGCAAAGATTTGAAAAATAAAACATGACATAGATGCAACTTTAAATTATTAATATAGTGTGCAAAGGTAGCGAAAATGGTTGCGAGGTAACTCAAGGTGTATGCTTCCATCGAACAATAACATTCACAGATATCAAGTTACGACATTGTCCAATACACTTATCTGTGGGATGGGCGGAAAAAATCTAAACATATTTAGCTGTTTGTTTTTCCTAGATTAGTATTTTTTTGATTTTTGTTTTGTTTCGTCTATTAGATGTGAATGGTATTTACATAGATCACAGAAACAAGGAATAGGTATATGAAAAGGGGGCCGGTGTCGCAACAATATGCTCAAAAACACAACACATTGCTCGCGGCGGTTCGCAACTTTTGTATTATGAGACTAAACGCCGGTCACGATATTGCATGTAAACAGTTTACAATGTTTGATCTGCACTTACGAATATTTAACGTTAAGTTTCAATACCGCAGTGGATAATGAACGTATTGAAGCTATCAAAATACGTTGAATCGCGTAATACGACCGCTGCTTACGACACCAGGTTTTGTACTCAGCGCACGGATTGGCATCTCTCTAGATCTCTATGGTTATTTACTTATTTATTTATTTATGAAAACGATCCACAGCTCTTGTAAATAAACAATATATCTTAAATTTTAAACTTACAGCCAATGACGGGTTTACATTATATTACATTACATTAAGTAATGGTTCGCAAGTGTAAGAAAAGTAAATAAACTTATGAAACGTTGTTTTCGTTTTTTTCTCATCAACCGCCTTAGATACCTAGTTTTAGTTATGCATTCATTGCTTTACTGAAACGTGACTAAGACAGAATTAATCCTGTCAGTCACACGAATAAGTAAGTCATGTAGTCAACTTCTTAACTGACTTATTCGTGTGACTGTGACTTGATTTGAATTGACTACTTGATTAAAATCTCACTTGACCATTTTCAAATCGAAATGGTTGCAACTGGAAAATTTTGAAAGATTTGGATATATTTTATTTTTTTGTTCTTCTATAATTATTCTTTTTGTATTATAGAATAATACAAAAAGATTTTAATGAAGCATGTCACTAGTCAAATAAGCAGGTTTAAAATCTACATAATGTAATGTAATAAGTTGCAAAAGGTAGCGAGAAATAATGTAAGGACATTTTTGAATTCTTTTGAGAAACAAATATCTTAAAAAGTTATATGATTATTAACGGGATATTTACCGTGGTAAGGTTGTGGAGTGAGCTCCCGATATTTCGGCGCAGTTACATGCACCATGTTCACGGGAAGACTGAAGAATGCGGGTGGTTGGTCAAAAAGTTTAAAAGTTAGGTGCAGACATAACGATCTACCCTCTTTCTTAGTCTTTTGCTACGGTTATCACTGGAACTCGAACTCGATCCTAAGTCCCGACAAAACACACTCACTGTATCACTGCGTATAGTATTTTGAACACATTTTGAACAAATATCTTAAACCTGAATTCTACCGACCCAAGAAGAGGTTTGGAGTGCCGCGTGGTTTAAAAACACTGAGACAAGGGTGGACAGTTGATGTTATGACCTCAATGATCTTATAATAAAAAGTGATAGATATGGTACTCGAGTATAAATACGGCAACAACATTTGTTGCTAACGATATATGATATGATCATAGAATGACGTCTAAAAACCTTAGCAAAATACATTCTTGTATGCGCCAAACTATAGCTACGGTTCAAATTAGACATTAGACTAAAATAATTGACTCTTTGTTTTGGTCGAAGGATTAGACATACTATATTCCAAAAATATTACCTTTTTTATACAGTCACAGTCAGTACAGACATAGTTATAGTCTAGAGCGTCAATAAAACAGCTTTTTTTATTATTAATATTTTTTCTAAAGTTACTTGTTAGTAATACGTAGTAAACAGATAGTGAACAATAAAACACGGATATACCGATTGATTTCTACGTTGCCTTACGTTATATTTTTTTAAACCAGCACATATAATTCGGATCACGAGCGGTTAAAAACAACTCTACGGGTTCAGTTCATGAATAAATGTAAAACGTATATGCATTGTGAATGGAGAAGGATTTGTATTCTCCGTGAATAAGCCCATTATCTCTGCATGTGGCATTACGATTCGAGCGTTATTACAAATGGTATATATCTCTATGGATATAGATAAGCCGGATAGTCGCCCAAAGCGTACAGTTACATCAGCTTGAGTCTGTGAGGAAAATGAATGCAGCTGCTCCAGTTTTGGGTAATTAGATTAATCTATCCTTAAAAGGTACTTTTATAGAAGCGAACGACCACATGTTTGATTTTAATTTAATCTTTTGGCCTATTTTTTCTAGAACTAAGCTCTTGAAGAGGTACTGATTTAAAGCGACCATGGCGTATAGCTATTTTAATAAAAGTTTTTCTAACACACTGTGAAGCCACTGACGCTGATGGATCAGTTAGTATATTATATTATATATATTAAAAGTATAAAATGCAAGTAACTTTCTGCTCAACCCTTTGCGTCGCAGACATGTAAATATACGTCAGTTTCATTCATAAATCTTTTGTTTTAATTGTCACGGTATAGGAAAGATTAATATTGAAATTCATAAGGATTATAGTAACACATAATAAAAGTCAAAGTACAAAACAAACTCAAAAATATAGTAGACTATTTGTTGAAAGAAAAATTGCACATTTTGCTTCTAATTCGAATGAAGCATTTGAAATCTTTTAAGTAAGATACTCGTATAATACATCAGTGCGATTCGCTAATGTTTCGACGAGCTAACCGATGCCAAATACTTTATGAGATATCGCCCTTGCATATAAGGTTGTTTTTTCAACGTTTCTTGTCATCTCGTCCTTTGTTCATAACCTTACGATGTTTGCTCATAAGCGCGATTTACACTTCAATAAGTACAGTAGCGAGTTAACTTGTGACATAGGCGAGTTAAGGAGTAAGTTGTTGATTAAGTTGAGTTGAACAGATCGCGATCCTATTTTTTGGCAAGACCAGTGCGAGGTAACGCCCTCTCTCGCGTCTCCCACACCCCGTACACTACTAAACTCGCGTACGTTTGGACGCTACTTACAACTTACTACTTGCTACTTAACTGACCGGTTACTTAACTCGCTACTGTACTTATTGATGTGTGAATCGGGCTTTAGATAAACACACGGCTGTGAATGATCGGTTAAATTACAATAGCAACTATGTCACTTTGTACTGGCATATAAAAAAGCTTATACGTTTTACGACAGTTAGTTAACTTTAATACCCTTCGTTTTCACAAAAAAAAACAACCTTAATGACTAGTTTTATACATGTATTACAACTTGTAAAATACTTGGCAAAACTTAATGATTTGTTTGTGAAAAGAGTAAAAACGTTACATCATGGCATGCAGACAAGTTTACTAATCATTTCACTCAAGAAGTTTGATTTATCACAAACTAGCGACTGCCCGCGGCTTTGTTCGAGTAGTATGTTCGGCCTTCGGCCTCGACATGATCTCCCATCTTTTCTTATTTTTTCTAATTTTTATTTATTTATTTATTTTATTTATTTCTTAACCCTAGAAAGATAACCATATTCTATAATTATTATATAATTTAAGAACCTTCTACTAAGTATAAGAAAATATTTAAAAAAATATGAATGGAATCGGTAAAGCCGTTCTCAAATTATAGCGTGACCAAGAAAAATAGGGGTTCATTTTTATATTATAGATATAGACTAGCGACTGCCCGTGACTTCGTTCGCGTAGTAGGTTCAGCCTTCGGCCTCGCCATAACCTCCCATCTTTTCTTGGTTTTTCTTTCATAAGAACCTTTTCCTGACATTAATTAACACAGCAAAAAAACATTTAAGATTATTCTAACCGTTCTCAAGTTTCAGCGTGACCAGGAGAAATAGGGGCTCATTTTATATATACATATATATATAGATAATTAATACATAAACATGAATACGAGTGTGAAACAGTCGAGTCGAGACATTGCATAAAACTTGTAATATACCTGTTAACGTACGACGTTCTTGGTTAATTTTATTTATCAGCCAGACTTATCCGCGTAAACACAGTAAATCCTATGTAACCGCTGTCTGTCCGCATCTGATCCCCGCGTTCTAAGTAAAAACAATAACTCCGCATACTACCTGGCAACCATTGTGTTGTTTTATCCGTGGTATTGCAGCTTACCTACTGAGACTAAGCTCGAGCGAGATTGTCCTACGTCACCCTAAGCTTTCGTTGCAAGTCTGCTTAATCCCTCAATCAACCTGACCTGAGGCTGCTATTTTAGACGAAGCGACTGTACGTGTTGTAATAATGATGTACTTTTCGAGACAAGTTTCACTTTCAACTCTAGTATCTGTCGTTAATTGAAAAAAAACACAAAGTATTGAACTAGACCATGAATTCTGATGTAAAAACGTCGCACTGTACTCCGCAACTTTTTAAGAAATGAATGTCTTCTGGCTTATAATGCCTATTTTTAATTTTCTCTTTTGCCATGTTATGGGTATTATGTTTATCTGTCACTTCTTTCGGACGGAAAATAAGTGTAGTGAGAATCGGTTTTAAGCAACGTAAAAGTAATTCTAGGTTGGAAATCGATTTGGGCGAGAATAAACTTCAATTAGACTTATATTATAAACTTATTAATCTCCGTTGTTCCGCCCGATTAAAGTAAATGTATTTAATTGATATTTATTAGTACTCGTATATTCATTCATAGTTAAAGTACTAGTTAAAATGTTCATGTAAAACCATAATTCATAATCATAATGTATGGATAAGGTAGTGACTGTAGTGCATGCATGGATCGTCGGTCCATTAGACTTGTCACGACTATAAACTGATTTTATCTATCGTCTACCTTGTGTATGTATTGATGGACATGAATTTAGCCGTGATAGCTATGCCGTGGACTCTCTTTTTTATTATATATGGGATAGGTTGGCAAACGAGCAGGCGGCTCATCTGATGGTAAGTGGTACCGTCGCCCACGGACATCTGCAATACCAAAGGCCTCGATGCGTTGCCGACCCTTGAGGAAGAAATAGAAGGGTGATGTTGGAGGAGTGATAGGGAAGGGGGAAGGCGAGGGGGTTGGGGAGGGGGGAATCTGGTTTCCGGATCACAGACTGACTGTAACGCAATGGCGTTATGTGGGCGTGTGGTACTTCCCCGGTCGTGCCGGCCCATTTGGCTGTAACGCATATAAAGGTTACAGATTGGCACTACCACCAACTTTATCGATAATTACTGCCAAATTTTATCCTATCGACAATCCATGTTCGCAGCAGGAATACCATAGGGTTCATTTTACGCTGGCGTAGTCACGAGTCGTAGATATTGTAGTATAATATAAATATTTTATTTCCAACGGTTTAGTTCCGAAGACGCTTAATCCCTTAATCAACGTAACCCGTGACATTTTTGACAAATTGCTCGAACGGGCAGACGGAGACCCTGCTCTACCGAGATAGTGAAAAGTTGTGTACGGGAGACTGAAAAATTAAGGTTCATTACTTCAAATGAAGGTAAAGAGATGGAGGTTTTTTCATAAAGTGATGAGACAGGATAATCATTAGCCTTAAGAGTCACGCCTGCCCCTGCTGTATTATATCGACGTACTAGTCACAGACTTTGCTAAAATCAAGGCTAAAAGCAGTCTTTTAAAATAGACTGTGAAAAATTACGCTTCCTTACTTCAAATGGATGGTAAAGAGAGTAGTATGTTAATAGTTGATAGAGATGTATGTTTTGGTTGGGAAGTTTTCTTTATCAAGTGGCTAGACAGGCGAGTCGATTGCACGATAGTCGCTTACTATCGTGCGAACGACTAGCCTGTCACGCTTGTTCAGGAAATTTATAGAGCAGCCAATTAAATCAATGTACTAGACAATTTTGTACATTCCACTAGCATATAAATCCAGGTCTTTAGGCTATATCGTTCTGCGTGGCACTGTAGGTACTCGTCAGACTAAGACAAAGCTATTCAATCTCATTCACTCATTAACCACACGTGTCGCAATTCCTGGAAAAGTAGTACGATTTCTGAAAAAGTGTATTATTGGCCAAATATGGCCAATATGTCTATGTGTATAGGTTTACGGGTTTTATTTGTTACAATGCCTTTGAACCCCAAACACAGTAGTTCTTGCACACTACAACTTTAATGCAGTGCAAGATATTCATCTTGCACTGCGGTATAATATAGAAGTGTGGATACAAAAAAGGATATCTAGTCGCAGAAGAGCCGCGAGTAGGTGATACAACAATTAATACAACTCTACCACCCGATTAGCAAAACCCGGAGACCACGTGCAGGAGCTGTGGATGTCGCAACCCATTAAATAGTTTCTGTAAGGTAGTAAGGTAAATTAAAATAAGCAGATGTAAAATACGATTACTTTTATGATTGAACTAGCTGCGCCCCGCGGTGACACCCGCCTGGTGAAGGATATTGATGATGATGTCCTATGTCTAGCGCCTCATCTAACTCAGCAAAACAGGTCGAGCCGTTTGAGCGTGATAAAGTAATAAACATACAAACACAAAAACTTTCGTCTTTATAATATTAGCGTTAATTTTAGCATGTTTGTCTGGAAGAAATCGCTCCGAGCGATAAGACAGCCCATTGTGACACTTAATTTTAAGTTTATCATTTGTTTGTTGTATTTTATAATGTGGTGTTGCAATAAAGAGTTTATCTATCTATCTAATATTAGTTAGATATTACGTGAAGTGTGGTGTGCAATGCGAAAATCTTTAATTCAAATTTGATTCATGGTCAATGATTCAGTCTTGCATAGCATTTCATTTAATTTTTTATGTTAACATTACCTGATTAAAAAAACGTATGGTTGTCAATTTAACATGTCCGTTACCAAATGTATTTATAATAAGTGAACCAATTTGTACAATTATTTTCATCATTTCGTACTTATATAGAAGATCTTAACATTACTTCGTTACCGTTGCTTTGTTACCAGTGTTTTTGTTTGCTTTGTTACTAAATCATTTTAAAATACTTACCTACACATCACGTAAAAAAGCATAGCGCTTGTCGCTTAGCCTCCTCAACACAGTATACAATATATTACGTATCTTCATTTTTATCTGCAAAGTAAATTGCTGTATCATATTAGGATATACCTACGCTGTCATCTTGTCTTTAAAGCCCATAATCCGCTGGGTGTTCTTTTAGACGGTGATCGTTCAGGATATATGACAAAATAACAACGTGCCGGTTTTACGGCTTCCAAATGTTCACTCAAACGAAATGTATTGCACGCTTCAGATCTGTGGAAACGGATCTGCGGCCGGTATTGCAATTCTACGCTCTCATTCATATTCATCTATAGCGTTCACTGAGCTCCCAGTTTTATTATGAACTAAATCGAGTTAACAGAATGCCTAACTTGCTTTAATTTGATTTACGTAATGAAATCTGAACAGTTCACGCTCTCGAAGACGACATAATCTGCGCTTTTCATTTGCATTTCTTTGACTTACGCATGGTTCTGAAACTTCAATAATTTATGGTGTTGTCACCTCACAAAACTTTTCTCTTTTATCGCTTCGAAGTCGCTACCATTCTTACCAATCGCGTTGCCACAGGCCTTTGAGTAGGTATTAATTGGTCTACGTATGATATAATTCCACGGTAATAGTAGATTATGCACCGAGGGAGTGTCTTACAGCGGCATATTGAACCCTAGTGGAACTCTAGAGTTAACCCCTGAGCGCAGCGAGGGGATGTTATTTAGAGTCCTGAGTAAAGCGGGACGTTCAAGGCGCCCAAGACGAAGACAGGCTTTATCCTCGAGGTGCTTAATAATTTTCATACCTACTGCGAGACAATAAAAACTTAGAGCTATATAAAAAACAGTTATATAGTGAAAAGTAAAATACATTAATAGTTAATATTCAAATTGGACACATTGGCCCGTTATGGAGAGACAGAGTAATATTTGAGGAAGGAACATTTTATGGAAAACACTGTTTTAGACTTTCTCATTCTCATTCTCATTTAGATCACGATTTAGTAGCTTTTGGAGCTCATCTAATATTGGCACATTTACGTGCACTATGTTCAAAATTATAACATTGTATTATGGAAGTTGTTAAAATAACACCAAACACCGTGTTTTGTTCCAAATTCATTACAATCGCGTCCTTTTCCTTTTTTTTCTGTATGCTATCTGTGTGGTAATCGGTTCGATTTTAAATAAACTCTCTTCACAATCCCCGTATCTACTCCGTACTAAGAGTTTTCCTACAACTAACGTTCCAAAACCAAATCACTTTACACCTTTGGTAGTTTCATACAACATTACAGCCCCGAGGATGTAATGCCTTGCTTTACGTCGAGATTGCGTGATATGCAATTGGACATTTTCGAGCAGGTGGTATGAAAAAGTATTTATAGGCCCATTATGTTCACACTGCTGGTACTCAAGCTTACTCCGCAACTGCCTAGTATCAAAGATGTTAGAGGAACCGAATGCCTCTGATATAGCATAAGAGTTAGTGTATGTTCTCCAAAGACAAACCTGCCCTCCGAGGCACCACTCAGTCTTGGAATCGATAAAACCACTTTAATTTGTAAGGTATTATCGGAGTCGAATAGTTTAAATAATGCATATCTAGGTGTATTTCTGGTTAGCCTCTCAACACTATTTCTATAATTTACTCATTCTGAGAATATTAAGTGAAGGTAGTTACTACTTATTACAGTATCAACCTAAGATATTACTAGCAGTCCAGCCACTACCAGAGTAAAAAGAACCATGATTCTTCTTCAAAATAAAAATAATCCCAGGACCATGACGAGGTTTGCACTTACATCATCTAGAACTATCAGTTCTAGTGCTTTTACCAGCTCGTCTCTCTCACTCTCTCTCTTTCTCTCTCTCTATGTTGTATGCTGTTGTCGGTCCGGTAAATCAAAAGATATTATATGTATTTACACTAACGAACGAAGATTTTACACGATTCCTTTATTGTAGCACGCACAACATATTGTTGACAGTTGTGGCGTATATTATGTGGTCGATCGGGATCGTTAAGAGTCGGCGCCTGTGCAATAACACCCTAGAACACATTGAAGTGCGACATGCTGCTGTTTCGGCGATTTATCATCACGGTCATATAAGTTAATATATAAACCCAAGACTTCACGATAATTGAAGTGACAGTAAATGAGTATCCTGCCGTGCGATTCTCTAATGATTCGTCGTTGCGCACGACAAGCTCACCGATGTCAAATACTTTATGAGATATCGCCCTTGAACATAAGGTGGTTTTTCCAACGTATTTTGTCATCTCGTCATTTGTTTCACGGATATTGTCAAAGAATCAACGATGTTTGCTCTTACAGCCTTTTCAATATTCTATCTATCCATAGTTTTCCTTACTACGGATAGAAATCGGACATAACGTCCATACAAATAGTGTCAAATATCTATCTCTAGTAAGGTAAACCGGCGATAGATAAGTTATTGAAAACTGCCGTTAGAGAATCGCACGACTGATCAAAACTACTTCTAAATCTAACATGTCGTATGGCTTACAAAGGCATCAGTTTCAAATGTCATTCACCCTGTAACTCATAATCACGTTTTCATTGCTGGGTTACGAACCTCTATAATAGAGGCATATGCGTCGAGTGATAGTGATAGTTTTCGAAATATGCCAGTAGTCAGCACTATATATAGTGTGGACCAACCTAAATGGCTCCAACATTGCCCAACGGTTGTCCTAAAACAACAATGAGTGACTGTCTGACGTGCTCTCATAATAATACATTCTTAAATGAATTCATCCCATTTCATAAAATCGTTCTGAATAAACGATAAATAAGCGAGCGATACGTATTATTGAAAAACATAAATATAACCCGATAAATGGCCGGCGGTGGCTAAAGCCCGTCCCGTAGCCGAGATAAATTAAAATGTTTATCGCGTGGGAAAATCAAAATGCAGGTTCGCTTCAATGTAATTTACATTGTCAATAAATTGCCTCCTGTTTCGCTGAGTTAAGCACTTTCAGGTAGTGTGTTTAGGCTGTTGGTGAATGGGTTTTATAAAAAGATATCAGTTTGCAGCTAGTTATTTACTATTTATAAGTAACGTCATGTTTTGAATTACATTTTTTGTATATTTATACAATAAAGCAGTATTTTTAAAATACTTACCTTATGAATCCTTACTCACTAAACAAAGCATTGTTATTCTATCCGCATGTCACTTTATTCTCCAAATAATAAAGTATGATCAAAATTTCGTGGATGTCATAATTAATTCAATAATAATTAAACGACTTCAGAAAAAGAGGAGGTTATATGATCGTGTGTTTGTATTTGTGGACTGATTGTCAAAATTATTTTTTGTTTGCTAGATTATACTTTCGAAGTGGTTTCATTTAAATTTCATCAAATTCGGATGAGCAGTTTTTGAGTTACACTCCAAAAACTAAAAAGTGTTGATTTATCTTGATGATATCATCATTGAAATCGATTCTGTTAGTAGCAGGGTCACTAAAAATGGTGTAAAAAATTCTTTTATCAAAAAATGGAACAAACTTCAACACCAAAAAGTGTGAAATAACTTGTCGAAGTCGTTACCATACGCACTGTATTGTGATAATAGGTACCTACATTTGAACTATCATGCTACCGATTTAATATTCGAAAAATGACCAGAGCGTTTGAACTGCTTTGGCTCTATAGTTGATTCAAACGATCCTGTGTTCAACTACGACGCTGCGACCTCATGTCCCCGCGCTGAATAAACAAAATGATTATAAAATTATGTGTTGATACTATATTATCATTATAGTGCTTGTGTAATTATCCACGTACAATGTACGATAAACGATAAAACCGTGTAAAAGCGATAATTTCTGTTCCGCGCAATCTGTAGACGAGACGATTAATATAGACCATAGATTTGTTTTTATTTTTCAAGGCTTAATTAATGGTTTGCATAGAACTATTATACCGGCATATAGATCGATGATGTTTTTTTGCTCATCATTTAATAATTTTGCTAATAATTCATAATTCGAATACTTATATAAAGCTTGACAAGAAGCTTTTCGTTCAAGCGAAAAACATCGCCAACGAAACAGCTTTATGCGGGCTGACGTAAATACAGAAGGAATTAAACAATTTTAAACGGATCAAATCGCGTATAATTTTATTTTATTTTATCACGGGTATTTTGAACAGTTATCAGTGAACATGGTATTTTGGAAAAGTGTTTTAATTATAAGTGTATTAAACTAAATTATACGCTATTTATTTCGTTTCATCATCAGCCAGTATCGGTCCACTGCTGGACATAGGTCTCTCTTAATGCACGCATGTATTTCGTTTAAAGTTGTATAATTTCAATGAATAAGAGTCGCGTAAGCCTCAGAAATAAAAACGGAAGGAAGTTTGATTGAAAAAAAGTTTTTTTTTATGTTTGCTATAAAATGTAACATGGATCAAAATATAAAATCGGGCACGTTACAGTTATATAAACAATAGTTAATAGTAGGGTCACGCTTCTAGGAAATGTACTCTATAGGAGGCAGCGTGGCCCTTGTACAGCAAATTTACTTTTTTTAATAAGGACTTATTGTAATTGTTGGTATACGAATTAAACGTGTGTTAAACTAAAAATATACCTATAAGTATACAAATTGTCTTTTTCCGTCATACATTTACACCATAATATTATATCTGATTCACATTGTTGTCATGAATAAAATTATTACCACTGAAACTTTACACGGATTTGAATTCTCAGGTATTTCAAGTATTTGAAACTATCATGTCTCTGGTCATTCTCATAGGTTCCACTCTACAATTTTATTCTTTTTATAATAAAGAGCAAATGGTAGCTAGCGGTAGAGATGTTAACGAAGTAATATAAAATGTTCGTTTCCATCGAACTGTAAGCCTGACGTGTTCATTACACAGACAATAAAAGGTTTATAAATTAAACCTTAACCTTAACTTAAATAAGCAGGAATATAGACCTGCTTTTACTTTTTTCTATAATATTTGGTACACTGTCACCGATCTACTCTGCCCGTTGCCCTGGAAACATTTATTCATCCATGAGCTTCGTTCAATGCGCTGCGGTTGCGGCCATAAGCACATTGGGGCACAAAGGGCTTAATAATTGTCAGAAGAACGCCCGCTTGGGGGTGAAATTATGGTTATTAACTCGTGAAAATCAATTTCTTTTATATAAAACTGTACGTGACTTAATACTATGTAGTCAATTATAAAACGGGTATCAATAGTTTTGATATACTCGTACATAATTTTCTTCCTAAAACTTCTAACTCCGAGATAATGGATTCAATAAGAAAGCAGTGGGCCTAGAAAAAGGTTTGAATTGAGAACCAAAAGGAAACCGATTTCTTTCACTCTCGTGATTTATCGAATCGAATTGGAAATGCTTATAACGAAAGGAGACAGCGCGGCGCCTGAAAGAAAGCGATATGGGTAGGTACACCATGTGAATATGATACGTGTAAACATTCCCATCTCCGAGTGGTTAGATTTATGTAAAACTGAAGTGTACTAGAAAAACTGGGTCGTAGACACGAGGCGTTGATGCAATTTGTGTCTGTTTAAATTTCAAATGCGGAGCTCAAATGTAAGCAAGATTTGCACTATGCGACCACACAGCACAGTGCACCTTCACGTGCTCGATGTAGGTCACTCTGATGCATATGAAAGCGCGTGTTTGAAGAGAGCCGCGAGTATTTACCAAGGGATGCGGCGGTAACGAGTCGCGGACCGAGCGCGTCTTGACGAAACTTACGACATCGATGAGTTGACTCAGCTTGAGCTTGATGCAGACGCGGAGTACGTCGGTGGTGTTGACGACCGGGCGCACCAGCTTGTTGTAGTTGGAGAGCAGGTCGTCGTAGAGACGCTTGGCGTCGGGGTTGCCGGCGGTGGCGGCGCGGAGGAGGCAGCAGGCCGCCAGCCACCACACGAGCGCGCCCATCAGCTCCCGAGCGCACGCATCGTTACGTAAACCTCGTGGAGACGGGCGACAGGCCCGGGCGCGGCGCGGCGCTGACTGCCGCCCGCCCGCCCTACGTACCCCCGCCCCCTTTGCCCCCCGCCCCGCTTCTGCCCTCTTCGACCAAAGAATTCGCCACCCCGACACGGCTACACTCTTTTGTATTGTTTGTTCGTGATCGCTTTAATTAACACTCGTCTTCTAGTAAGTAGCAAGTATTATGAAAATAAACCTTATTTATCATGTTTTGTGGTTTGGAAGGCTCATTTGAATAATATGATTTTAAGGTCTAATTAATAAACCTTAGAATGGTATAAATATCCGTCAGAGATAGGCATGAAAAATAACGAAAACATGATTAACATAATTGTTTTTATACAATACTCTTTACACCACAACCTCTTTACTAGTTAATATTTTTCATTCCTATTCAGCATTTATACAAGTACATAAAAAAATTAACAAAACTACATTCCGTCCATGCTTGACGCATAATCTATGCCACTTACGGCGCAACGGCGGCGCTGGTGGCTTAATACGCTAATGTTTCAATGACATTGTAATGGGAAAGACAGGGTGTGAAAAAGCGGGGGTGCGCGGAGTGCGGGGGGAGAGATGCCTGAATCTGCCTGATCTCACCCTCCCTCTATAAATATGCGAGTCGATAGCGCATCCTATTGTCACGGCCTAATAGACAATTTGTTAAAGACATAGGAGAGAAATACTAGCCTATCACAGAGGTCTACTGCACATTCTATTCATGCACGGCGCGGCGCGTCGACCTCAAGACAGTCCAAATGTGACGGTCGATAACGGCGTCATTCGCCAAAAGCAGTTAGTCAGAACTTTTGTTAACTTTAAATTAAATTTATCTGAAGCGTCTGAAATGCAAGCCATACTTACTATTAATGGAATTATGTTTTTCTTCATTTATTCTAATTTACTATTTTCCTATAAATGAAACTAAAATATTATAACATGGGTATGGCTGCACTCTGAGAAATAACATGTGCTATATTAGTAGCAAGAAGTAAATGTATTAATGGACTGAATTTATCAAACATTCATCAGTGCTTTGTTTTTTAAATTAAATGTATCTGCAGCGTCTGAAATGCAAGCCAATTATACTTACTATTAAAGGAATTATATTTTCATCTTTCTTCTTCTTGGTTATCTTCATTTATTCTAATTTACTATTTTCCTATAAATGAAACTAAAATATTATAACATGGGTATGGCTGCACTCTGAGAAATAACATGTGTTATATTAGTAGCAAGAAGTAAATGTATTAATGGACTGAATTTATTAAACATTCATCAGTGCTTTGTTTTTGTCAGTGCATTGTAGTTTAGTTCGTCAAATGTTGAAAAAGAAACATTTTACAATATTATACTCGTAGTATAAACGCGAAAGATGGTCAGTGAGTGAGTTAGTGAATAAGAGTATATGTTTGTTACTTTTTACGCTAGAAGTGTGAGATACTGTGTGCGATATTTATTACCATTCGGCGCAAGCACAGCTCAATGAATTTAAACGTGTTTTAGTATGTGAAACATATATGTGTAACGTGTTAGTATGTATATAAAAAACTAAAAACACGTTTATATATAGTTCATGGAATAAGAAATAACACAGAAAATGTACATATGAAATAACGGTTGGAGAGTCGGGGTGGAACTTGTGTCTTATATATCCAACACGAATTACAAGTTAATGCTTTATGTAATTCTAAACTAATACCTAGCCTATAATTATATACCGTACTTAAACATTTTATTTTTCGAACATATATATTAATATTAAAACCTAATAAATATAAATATTATTCGTAAATGTGTTGATCTGCCCAACAAGGTTTATTTTTTAATTTGCTTCCGATTCACAGAGTCAATATAAATTTTAATTCATTCTGCATAGCTCGACACCAACCCGGCCGGACAAACTTCGAAGCTAACTCAATGAACAAATAAGTACATGTTCACCGAGAGACACATAGCAGCTTTTGTACAGTAATAACTAAGCCAAATATGTAACTTCAAAACAGCCGTCCTAATCCAAAGTGTTTGTGGAGAGTAAAAAGGGTCGTCACTATCCGACCTTCTGGGTTCGACGTCTCCCAAGCATAAATCAAAATTTACACGAGAAACATCTTAGATTCATAGCCACGGTTAACGTGTGGGGATATGACTTTCTCGGAATGGAAGCACGAGGCCTTATATAAGTTTTGGGTTGTTTTCCCCATTGTATTGTACTGTATAAATCCAAGCAGTAAAGAAATGTTTGTCGGAATCTGTGACCGTTTTATTTCTGCTGTAAGATCTGTCGTTTGCGGTGGAAGTAGAATTGGTTGCTGAATGCCCGTTCGTGCTAATAAAGCGGTTATTTAAAAGGTTTTCCGTGTGTCACCTCATACACTATGTATAAGGCGGTCGTTAATTCAGGAGATATTTCCCGCTTAAGACCCTCTTTAAATCTGGGTGCTCTTCAAACATTTTACGCTTACGCTTACCCACTCTTAAATATAAACTTAAAAGGAGTATGAATTTTCATTTTTGTTGCTTACATACTGTTAAATTCTTCACATACGCCTTAGTTTTGTAGCCTAAAAATTCAAAGAAAAATTGCCTAGAATTGATATTGTTGATTATAATATGATAATGTGAAAAATATGATCAATCAATGTGGAAAAACTTTTCCCAGTGTGTGTGTTCAAGCCTTACAAAGTATAACCGCCGTTATATTGGGTCTGTACGATAGATATTATGATGAATGTAAGAGTTATTGCAGCTAATGGATTAACTTTCATGAATTCGTTTCGCTTTTATTTTTGAAATAGCAGATAACAATCTGCAATTTGTATATTTTGCAGACAGAATTCCATTTGGGATAATTTAGTAAAACCATACCATATATTTTGACGCTAACAGCATCATGTTGTCAATTTTATAATTTTATTGCGTCTGTTTACTCGTGTACAAATGGAAATTGTATTTTATTTTGTGATAGTAATTTATTTAGATTGTGTGATGTGTATTCAAGGCCGGATTATCCATAAGGCGGATTAGGCAACTGTCTAGGGGCCCGGCACCGTCTAGGGGTTCACGGGGCCCTGTGGGCCCCTAGACAATGCACCAAGAAAAAAACGTTTCATCTAATTTTTTTATGGAAATTTATGCTTCTCAATACTATACCTACATCCTCAATAATATACATAGTAGAAGTATCAACCTGTTTCGGTTCGGTGTTCGGGAAAATAATAACGACGAGATCCTATATTTGTTCCATTATGGCTTCACACGGTTTGCTCATATAGCCAGTCCTCAAGTAATATTTTTTTATCTAATAAAATATTATTGAATATAAATCTAGAATTGCAGAGAATTGCATTGCCTAGGGGCCCCAATAGGGTTAATCCGGCCTTGTGTGTATTGAACGGAATTGAGAAGTTACATTACGTAATTATTTTAATGAGCAAGTCATGTGCCTAATCGTAAGCATTTACGCTTTCTCATGACAATAGGAGTACCACCCAGAGTTTTGAATTTGAAGACAACAACAACAGAGCTTGAAGCTTTGTGTATGACTGATACTTGAAGCTTTGTATGTAGGTACCTACTGATACTTTTGAGTCTCTTTCGTCCAGTAATTTCACTTGCTACAATGCCCTTCACGCCCTAAGATAGACTGATGTGGCATCCACAGGTCATTATTACCAACAAAAATATTTCACCGCCAGCGTCTGACCGCTTGCCAAATTCCATTTTAATAAAACCACACGAAGAATATAATTTCTTCCTTTTATTCAGAAGATAAAGGTAAGCTTACCAGTGAAAAAATGTTTACAAAATAACTTTAACACTTATTTTCAAGAACGAGTGGAGGTTTCAAGTAAATTTAATATAGAATGCTAATTTAATTCTATGTAAACTCATTTTAAAAATACGGCCATTTTTTTAAACTCTCATAAATAACAAACCTCACTTATTTCGATCCGACTTTTTGTTATAGCAAACCATCTACATACAAGTTTATATGTTATAAAGGTATGTATAGTAAGCAGACGAGCCTGAGTAGATTATGCATCTTGATATATATTAATTAAAAGGAACCGCATCACATATAATATAAGCTTGGTGGATGTTCTCGTATGCCGCTAGGATTTCGCATTGTCATTGCTTTGTGGTGGCTCTATTCTAATGGAAATGGGAAAGTTGAAGAGGGATTTGTAACGTAAACTCATGAAGGGAAACTTTTGTTTTTAGGAACTCCTCGGTCCATGACTTGCCACACTTTTCTCTTTAAGATACGATTTATTCGATAGAAACTTTAGTGAAACCAAGTGGATTGAGGGAGTGTATTTATGTAACTCTAGTATAAATAAATGAATATAAGTAATGCGACTAAGTTTCACAAGGAAGCGCAAGCTATGAACAGAACTATGCTTAGGTTCTCCCTGCGAGATGAAATACGAAATGAAAAGGTCCGTAGATAATGAAAGTCACTGCAGATGTAGGATTATTCAGTTGAAGTAGCAGTAGGTAGGGCACGTAGCACTACTAGTACAAAATAATAAGATGGCATTTACGCAACAATAAAATCAAATAACTTTTTTGTACTTGTAAATGTTATATAAATAACAACTGTAATAGAATAAAACTAACATAATTATTTTAGTTGGAAAATTCTCGTGATTTTGACGCATATTCAGTGACGAGTTTTCGCTGCAGTGGTCGCCAGCGTCTTGCAGCCTAAACCACCTGAGGATGGGCTTTGAACATGCCCGAAACCTAGGTCAATAACGTCGGCTATGTACGTGAGTAAAGTCGGTTTTAATATTAAATTAACATAATTATGTTCTCGATCGGTAACCCACTACTCCCATATCTGTAACCAAACACCCAACTGTGTACCGGCAGATGCCTTTTAGAACCATTCAGTACCATAACTAACCATTAAGTGATGGTGGTCAAACCTGAATAATTTCACTTTTCGACCTGAATAAACATTTTCAAACATTACATTACGAGACAGTTTTATGACAACCCAAAGAGTAGAAGTAGTAGAAATAGATTAACAACTTACCACTTTTCAAATAGGTATAACAATCATCGCAAAATTAATTCGGTCGTTTAAAGAATAATCTATTGTAAAGATACGAGTGAGTGTACATAAGGTTTTATCATGCGTTGAATTAAGTCTTCTATAACCTTAAAAACACCCTCGATACATAGCTGATTAGAAATAAAAACATACAATGAAATACCCAGATTTACACATAACTGCTTTTTTAAAGACAGTTAAATTCACTTCTTTATCTTGGTATAATTCCCACATCCATAAAAAAAGAACAAGGCACAATATGCCGAAAATTTATAGTCGAAGTTAAATAAAACTCAAAGGAAATTGTTGGTTTTATTTCCTCAAAATTACGGTTTAGCTGTAACAGCGGCCGTTCATGCTGAATATCTTTTCTCGAATTATTCAATTTGCTTCTCACTTGACACCCGTTAGGGAGATATCATGTATCTTTATATCGCTCTGCTCGTGTTCGCTGGATTGAACTCTACTTTACATATTGAGCGATTTAAGCCGAGTGATCGCACTATTCTCACTTTTTTATTAACATAATTAGGTATACTTAAATTATTAGGGTGTATGGATGGATGGATATTTTTTCTCATTGACGGCTAAACTATCGATAAATAATATGGGACAACATCCACACAAGGTCTTCAGGACCCAAACTTGGCAGAGCTTGTGCTATGGTAACCTGATGACTGATACATATTTATACACACCCAGAGACAGATCAAACGTGTTCATTTAACCTGTCCGGGGATCGAACCCGGGACCAGGTGCTAAGAAGGCAGTGGTCTACCAACTGCGCCAACCGGCCTGTCTACTCGACAGAAACACTTGACAGAAATTTTAACATAAGAGCAGGACCTGGAATAACACGCAGGCTACTTTCAGTCCCTAGAAAATACCGCGTGGGAATAGTATAAAGATGCAACAGTATGGAAACTAAGCCTACTTAAGTGAAAATAACTTTTACGTACACTCACTCTTGACGCGGCCTCACTACTGACAACACCTTGACAACCGCTTAGGGGCTGTCCATTAATCACGTGATGTTTTTTAAGTATTTTTTAACCCCTTTACCTCCCCCTTGGTGATATGTGGTGAGGTTTGTGATTAACCCCCACCACCCAATTCCCCCACCCAAAATCACGTGTATTTTTTAGTACCTACAAAGAGTCAACATTTTTAGAATATATTATCTGTAAATACACGTATAAAGTATAATCTAATTATTTTCTAGAAAATTAAGGACCTTAATAAAAAGTCTAGACTAGATCTAACTTGATAGAAACTTTCCTAAGTATTACACATTTTAATGTTATTTTGACGGTTTAACTTACGCGGTAGGTATAGTCGAATATCTCGACCGGTTTCTTCTAAGAACTATCTTATTTTCTTATTTTAAGTTTATTGAAGCGCTGTCACCTGCTTAGATAAACGATAATTGCTTAGATATACGAGACAGTTAAAATCAACTTAAGACTGGATGGGTGCCTCAGTGGCCTAGCGTTCAAGGCGTCTGACTGAGATAGTCACATGGCACGAGTTCGGATCCCGGTATTCTTTTATATTCTTCAGTGATGAGCGAGGCCAATGATTGGCTCGCTTCATGGTCAGCATCTTACGATTTGCTCGTCAGCCCGGGATTACGACTTATGAGCTTCTCTTTTCTTTGAGAGTTCTCTTTTTGTTTTTGCTAGTGGTCTTTATACTTGCATATGCACACTACTGCTTGCAGGCACAATATCTTGCACCACAGTCGCACTTACTTACTAAGACTTATTCTATATATCATTGTATACTAAAAAAAAGTGACTATTCTTATATAAGACGTGGCTCTATATAAACAACATAATGAGGTTTTTACGAGTAAAAGCAAAAGTATGTATAAAAAAATTATTCGAGCACTTTAAAGCAACTGTATAGGAGTATATTCGCTATTGAGTGCTCAAAATATTTTTTCTTCTGATTCCTTTACTAGGTATAAAGAATATTTTTTATAGTCTCGTGGAACTATTTACTGTTAGAATGGTCGCAGATGTTCTACGCGTTATTAACCATAATAGGAATTAGAGGAAGATACTAAAATTTGCTTTTTATGACGTTAGGGGTGGAAGCACAATAAAAGTAACAAGAAATGCCATAAAACCAGCTTATTTAACTTCTATTAATTAACTTTGAAGTGTTATCAAATTACTTATGGTTTCACTTATTCTGAATTTATACGTAATTTGATACTAAATAGACTTGAAGCCATCGTAGTGCTTTTGGGAAGGATAATTAATTCTAAAATGGTTATAGAAGATTATAGAAATTATTTGATGCTAGCGACTGCCCGCGACTTTGTTTGCGTAGTAGGCTCGGCCTTCGGCCTCGCCATAACATTTCGTTTTTTTCTGGATTTTGCTTTCATAAGAACCTTCTCCTTATACAACAAAAAAGAATTACCGAAACCGGTAAAGCCTTTCTCAAATTATAGCGTCAACAGGAAAAATATGGGTTCATTTTATATATATATAGTTTAGGAATACTCTTGGAACTATATTTTACCCACTGCGGCATAGCTCAAAAGGAGGGCTATGTGCTTGACCAATAAAAGTATGTCAGTTCCCATGTCCGCTCGTAACTAAGTACTTTCGTAACACTGTTAACAGACTTTGATACGTATAGGTACGCCATTAGATTCGTGCGCGACTGTCACTGTACGTACTTATGTACATAATTACCCAACTGACCCCAAAACGCAAAAGGAGGGAGAGAGGATCTTAAACTATTTAATGTGTGGGCTTATTATTTCTGTAGGAAGGTTATTTTAAACTTTGAGTTTGTTTTCTTGTTTGCAATATGTTGTTACAAGACTGTCAATTTGTCCGAAACGCTGCTATAAAATCATAAACTGGAGGTGGTGGTACTCAACAATACAGGTTCTTAGATGTGGCACACATGAGAAAAATAAGTTGACAGTTTTTTTATGGGATAGGTTAGCAAACGAGCAAGCGGCTCACCTGATGGTAAGTGATACCGTCGCCCACGGACATCCGCAATACAAGAGGTCTCGAGGATGCCTTGCCGACCTTTGAGGAAGGATGATAGGAAGGAAGAGATAGAAGGGGTTAGGGTGGAGGGGGAGGGGGAAGGAGAGGGAAAACGATGAAGGAGGGAATCCTGCCTCCGGAACCTCCCACAAACCGATGAAACGCAATACCAAGCTATGTTACTTCACGTCGCTGTTATGTGGGAGTATGGTACTGCGTGGGGATGCAGCGTGGCACTACCACAAAAGAATTTGTTGTTGTTTGAAGAAAGTTGAATGACATCTCGTGCATGAATAGGTTTGTCTGTTTGATCTGTGTCTAGGTGTTTAGATATGTATGCACCTACATAAGTATGTATTATATACACACTTATATCAGTCATCAGGTTTCGATAGTATACAGGTTCTGCCTAGTTTGGGACCTTGAAGACCTTGTGTGGATATGGTCTCATATAAATTACTAGCTGCGCTCCGCGATTTCACCCGCGTAGTGATAGATGATGAATCAATTATAGCCTAACAAACGAACAATTTCACTCCAGTGATTGTTCTAAAACACACAAAATCAACATGAATAAGAACAAAATGTATATTAAAAATTATGAATACTTAATTAAACCAAAAGTTATAAAATATTTAGTAAATTAATTACATATATTAATTAGCATTATGGTTTAATTTTATATCTAGTGATATACCCTTTTATATAATGACATGACAATACATGACATAGTTACACAATTAGCTAAAGGAGAAAAGGCAATGAATAAAAGAGACTTGAATGCAATAAGAAGGGATATTTTGTCCGGAAGAATATCATATAAAGGAAGGCATGATTCAAATTTGAACAGGAAAAAAATTTCTAAGCCTCCTTCACCTATACCCCTTTCACATAATGAACTATCTCGTATCCTGCGTTTGGCCATACGAAAGGGGGTATATGCATAACCCAATTGGTGGATAGGAATAATGTAATAATGTAGCTTCCTACAGTTAAAGGATTTTTTTAATCGGTAAAGTAGTTTTTGAGTTTATCCATTACAAACAAACAATCAAATATTTCCCCTTTATTATTAGTGTAGGTAGATTATCTATGTTTCAGCACGGATTCACCCACTATTCACTTTATTGCAACAATTGTAGGCGACACTTTACATCGTGTGCATACTGTAATCAGATGAAATTAGAGAAGATGTTCTTGTATTGAGCTATAAATGAATCATTTAAGTTTTTAATTATATAGCTAATCCATTAAAACATATGATTCGAAACATTTGAATAATATCTGTTACAGTATCTAGTAATCTTAAAAAAAATATAGGCAATTGCATATGTAATAGTTTAACCCTTCATATACCGTAACTAAAACAAAGGATGTATGAATGAAACGCACGTAAATTTGCGTCAATGGTACTCAAAGGGTTAAGCCGTCTTGGATATACAAGTAACAACTGACCGACGTACCTCCAACAATTGCGTTATTTGTTGTAAAAGATTGCCAAATAATATAAAGAACATTATTCAAATCTCATGAATCATATAACTGAGTCAGACCCAGTGAAGCCACGAAATCAAATGATTAAAATTTGATTGAGAGCATTGAAGCTTATTGAATTTAATTTAATTATATTTTGTAAAGATAATATTTTGCAAATAGAGAGAGAGAATACGGTAATATGCATTTTACACAAGAGGTCTAACTAGTAACATGTTGGCACATTAGTAATGCCTGTAGATAATTATGACTGTGTTTGTAAATAAAACAAACCCACTGTTACCTACGGGCTTACCTTGGTTATGCCAGCCTCTCTAGCTTGTGGTCAAGGGCAAATACATAAATGTTTTTTTTTACCGTTGAAAGCAGACTCGCACTTAATTGTCTCCGGACCCAAAAAGTCAGCGACAAGAGCACCTAAACTCAGTTACGAGTGTTTGTCCAGCTGGAACGACTCCGGCAGAATTAAGTTAACATCTCGTTGCCTTCATCATTTTACCTACTGTAGTAAAGATGTATATTATATACATGTATCGTATGGCTGATGAATAGTATATCCCTTACATTTTGCGTTATATTACTGTACATATTACTATCATGTAATATGATTGAATATATTTTACCTTCACACGAGTATATATTTGTGGATTGATATTTATGTCGAAACCACTGAAATAGATTTTTCCTTTATTTGTAACGTTTTCTCTGTTATTTGTAACGTTTTCACTGTTATTTATAACATTATCTCTGTTATTTACGATGACATGGAATAACACTTGACGCGGAAAAATGTTCCTGAGCTATTACATAACAAACAACATAACAAAAGCTATACCATAGGTGCCTGCATATTTATCAAAAAAAAAAATTATGATATTAGATTGTACAAGCGGACTGCAGTGCGCCCATAACCTTGAGATATTAAATTGTTAAGTCTCATGTGCTTGTAATTTCGCCGGGAGCCATACACTTCTAAACAGAATGCAGTATTGCGAATCTGACTGCTTCGCGGTAGTGATAGAGTATGGTGGCGGTGCTACCCCGGACGAACTCATTCAAAGAGTTCTACTGCTACAAAATTGACATTGTACCATTGATATATAAGTATTTGAAATTACTCTCGTTTCGATTGGATAATGCTTCTCAAGCTGTTCAATAGATGTCACTCCGACGACGACTCAATAGATGTGACTCCCCATACGACGGTAAAAATCAGATAGAGATTTAAAATTCGATGATCTGACGCCATGACCGCTAGTCCATCGAGGCATACCGTCCGTATGCCTTAATGGCCTAGCTGCCATGGCGTCTGACACGGGTTGTCGGAAGACGCGCGTTTGAATCCCGTCCGAGAACATGTATTGTTCTCTCCAAAATTGCATTGTTTGTTCTCGCTTAGCAGGCGTTAGAGCTTTGCAAATGATACAATAAAAAGTATGCCATTGTGCCTCGCTGACTAGTGGTCCAGATACAGAGTAATCAGAGGTAATCGAATTATATGTTTGTATGGAGAAGACAGCAAAGTTTCACTACATACTACATATACAATCAATCAACACCACTTGTTACTTTCAAGACATGTTATATTGAAAAAAAAAAATATTATTGCATGCATTGTGGTGTAAGTACTCAATGAATGCCTGATGCAATAGAAAGCGATATATCAAACCTCTCTTATCAAAAGAGATCGGCAGAGGTTTATAAACACTCATATTTCCTTTTACAATCATTTTTGTATTATAACAGGAAAAATCTATTAAGATGACAATGTATAATGTTTATTTTTGTGTATGACGCGTAACTTTTTACTGCATCATCCGATGATTCATTTTCTGATGGATAGTTCCTCTACAAAGTAGGTTTTGAGTTTTGCTCAATAATAGAAGAAAATGTTTTCGTACGCTGTTGATATTATAGCTTCAGGCGTAGATGTCTTTAATGTTAAGTACAATTTATGTTATTTTTTGTAAAAATTTTGGACAATAAGTAAATAATAATAATGTAGAACGTATTATTGAACACCTTACATCATCAGGAGAAAGTGGTTTTTGTTTTTGTGAGATATAGTTACATATCAAAATGCTATTCTGTAACTCTAATATCTAGGTTATTAATGTTTGCATTTAACATCGAAACATGCATAGCAACGTATCAATAGGTGATCGATTGATATCAGTTTAAAAAAAATAGAATCAAATATTATATTTAATTTCAAATATTAATTTTACATAAAGCAAGTGTCAGGGGTCTCCTTTTAAGCATAAAATGCGTGTAGTAGGAGCATCCGCTCTTCCATATCCAGTACATACTAATAACATTACGTATAAACTTCAATGCTTCACTAGATTCACAATTATTGATAATTATATATTTCGGGTTTTGTACTTCTATATTGGATCAAAATAAAGTACACGCATGGTGTCGTCTTCTTGCACTACATTTCATCTAATGTATTCGTACAAAACTGTCATACTTCACTTAAGGTAAGTTCGTTTAATCATAAATACTAAAGTAGTTTTAAAACAGTCTTTACCATTCATGTGGCGACAAGTTGCAAGTATCTATAAAAACTATCATTTAGTAGTAATAAGTAGAATGCCACACACTAAAAACCTTATAAAGACTTATAGTCCTTAATCCTTAACGAATATGTGGCATTAGTTTCTCTCTAAACGTATATAAAGCTCGTTCAAATTGACACCAGCCGCTAAACTTGTTTAGCTAAAAGTCGCTACGTAACCTCTCTACGATCGATAATACTAATTATAATTTAATATTTGGTACATCCTTGTACATTCAGTCTTTGAATAACTTCTATTCATACCTTCGTATAGAACTCATTCTTTGGTTGAGAGCGAAGATATGTAATTACAAATCTATTTGTAAACGTTAACAATAAAACTAGAACATGATTTTATAGGTAGTGTCAATTCCTTATACTTAGATAATTTTGTAGGTTGAATTTTCTAAGGTACAAAGATATTATATTACAGACACTGTAGTACAAAACAGTATTTACAATTTTCACGTACGTTAAGCGATTGCTCTTATTTCCATAATGTTATGGACACATTTACTCCACGTAATTAGCACTTTACAGTATTCAATCATTTATGCCGATTATAGGACCTGACCTTCAGAAAATTATAGATAAAATCTTTGACGCTGGTCAAAAATGAGAAAAGCTTTTTCAAACATTTACGATCTCTTCAGCTGTTTTTAAATTACGAGTTTTAGCGTGAGTCGCATCGTCATCCCTTTGAGCGCTTATCCTAATCCCGATAACGATCTCGAGTGAGCCGAAAAAATATTATTCTTATTTGTAAAGTGAGACCGCAGAGGTCAGATAGAACATGCTGCGTAATCTGTAACGGGTCGAGGAATGAGGCGACGCGCCAGTTCCCCGCTCGTTTTTCACTCTCCGCCGGATTTCCCAGAAAAGGGAAAATGCTGCATTAAATTTACAACACTAGCAATATTACCATGTTTATTATTATAACTATTGCCAGTTGAGCAGCGTTGATGGGCGTTTAGTGTTATTGGAGATACTGCAGATGATGAGTGAAGTTTGTTTGCTTTTAAGACTTTGATTTGAGACAGTAGAGTGTAGACTTTATACAATACACAACAGCTGTTCCTTAAGTTTACGTTCCTAATATGTTTTCCAGGCTTGTCTGTCCATGTTATATGTATTTTTTTAGTCTAATCTAATATGTCGGGTAAGTCGTGCGCTCAATGGTAAGCATCACGCATGTCTACGACAGTTGTAGTTCCACCCAGAACTTTGAGCTTAAGCAATATTTGTTATGATTCAGTGTTCTTACATCATTCTCGATGCGGTAACCGTGGGACTCCTATGGGGTGAATATCCATGGGGTTCCGACTCCCAAATTGAACATGCAATGTTTTTTTTTCACCCTCACTTCGACTAGATCGGTATGAGTCTAGTTAGTCGGGTCCTTTACCAAGTAGCCTAGCCTTGGTTTACAGGGTAATACAAAATATGTATCAACGGATCTTCAATCAGGGACGCGCATTATTTTCAAGAGAAGCAACTGATGAAAAAATTAAGTAGGTTAAAAATTATTGTTCCGATTCACCTGACTGTAGTTATGACGAGCAAGATCGTCGCAACAGGCATACAGCTTAGATGAGCGATTACCAATTAATTAAGACTCTACATTTGGCCAGTGTATTTAATCTAGAATGAAGGAACTAATATTTTCTAAAGAATGTTGATGTTCAACAAAAGTGCTGTGTCGGATGGATCATTATAGTGATGGTAGATAACGTTTCTGATTGGCCCGTTGCCAACTTAATTTAAGGTTTTATAAATATGTTAATTTATAGCCACAGACATTTTAATACTAGGATTGCAAGTATCACATTATGCTCATAGTGGGCACACATAGCATGTTATCACATTTATGCGCATCACACTATTGATATCCTGGCCAGAATTTGGGTGTATTTCTGTATGTCACGGTACTATGCTCTTCACAATAGGTACATATATAGTTCGTCGTCTTCATTCCTAAATACAATAATGCTTGCGAACTACTGCTTGGAGGCAGAGTATCATAGGATTCGAGGTTCATGGTTATATTTCTAAGGATATGGGTGCCTCGGTCACCACTTAGTCACAACTTTGCCCAAATGTTGTTATTTTGAAAAGCGCTTTATTTTTAACTGAATATAGCTTACTTGGTACGGGTGACCGTGCTATACAGTCTTTATTTCAGCTATAAACTTTTATTTCAATGATCCATCATAAGGAATTATAATCTAATGTTCCAATTCTAGAAAAAAAAACTTATGATACCGGAGAAAGATTACATAATAATCATATATAATCAATATATTAATAATAAATAGTAAGTATCATTTACGTTTAGGCATAATTTACATTTATAGAATTTTACCGGCGTGTTTGTATGGTTTGTTTTAGTTTTTATATTTTTGTTTTATTTTATGGTTTTTGTTTATTTTGATATTTGTTTTATGGTTTGTTTTACCTAATAATCGAAGTAGATAATATAACTTATTAAACACGAATCGAAATATTTTTGGAAATAATTTATATTTAAAGGAATATCATGTACCTACGTCTTTCATAAATACAGAGATAATCGTTTGATAAAATTTACCTATAAATTAGTTTATATTCAAAGCCCATAGCAAATTAACCAAGAACTCTCAAAATACCGTAAACAAAGAAGTATTAAAGTAGACCGAGTAAGCACGCAGATGGGCCCGAGACAAGTCAAGTACTGAGTAGGCATAGCAATGAAAGCGGAAGTACGACCCTTATTGTGACAAAAACTGAAGAGACCACTCGGGACCGGTTCGTAGACTGCGTTCAGTTTACTGCTCCTTTACCGTGTTTTACTAATGTTCTAATAGTAAAAGTTGTAGGTAAGAAAAAAAAAATTAGGAATTGTTTTGAAGGTTGTTTTCATGCGATTGTTATAACGTTTATTTAGGTAATTTATTGAAAACGTTAATATGTAAAATTTATCAATTATTCACTCACACTAGTTATGAGTGGGTTATTACATAAGTACTCGTACTACCAAAAGTTTGTATACGAGTTTTCAAGTTTATTTCTTTTTCACACTGCTGTAACGCCTCAACTGATATGAGTGAATAGATGGAGATATAAAGTATTAAGAATAACATATTTCAGGAAAATATTCTTGTGGATAGTCATTTTCCGACATAGTAAAGCTTTGGGTCACAGCAAGTATACACAAAGTGTAACAGAACTATATAAACCGGATTTGAACGATCAATATATAATTAACCTGTTATAAAAAAAATACTTACGGCGGCCAATAGATGGCGCTGAAACCTCTTTAAACGCAAGAGCGTTTGTTTTATAAGTAACCACATTCAAATCACGCTAGCGCTTTAGCGCTATAGCTGCACAGTCCCATTTTTCAAGTTCTTTAGACTGGAAGTTATCCACTTCCCAATACCCATACACTATTATTCCTCTAATTTGTACCTGTCAGTTAATGAGTATATATAGAATAAAGATCGCTGATCTATGAATCTCCCACACCTTCAACCAGACTACCCGTCGGACTACGCAACTCTGTAATTATCAAGTAAATTGTTCCTGATGATTCAGGAACATCATTGATTATCGTATCTATATCGTTATATATATCTATATCTATACCGTATATATTAGGCAAAGGGTAGATATACGGAATATTCGAAACATAATCAATAATGAGATGCTTCTCACCTCACAAGTCTTGCAACGTAATAAAAAACACCAAGCCCACAAAATGGTCGCCAAACACACAACATGAACAGTAACCGCTTTATTATTAACGCAAACAGAGCAACATTTTTACGCTTTATTATTCTATGTAAAACCGCAACGAGCGGTGGCACAATGTTTTATGTATATCTCTTTGGAAAACATAACGCAGCTTGTGACAACTTGTCTTACTTAAAAAAAAGGTTTAGGAAGCATTATCTTACTCATTCATAACCGTCATCATCTTCGTTTCTCTTTCATATGTTTCCTACGCAACATTCGAAGCTCATTTGGTGTGTCACCTTTGATTATCTGCCGCCAAATCGATACTTTATATAAATTGTAATACTAATAAAAAAGTGTTACAATTTATATAAAGTATTGATTTGGATTTATAAAAAATATTTATTTGACTTCGAAGTAATAAATAGACAAACTCACATTGATAAAACGATTGATCAATTTAGCTCTGAGAGACAACAAAAAATAGTATATTAGTATATTATGCAACTAGTGAATAAAGGACGGATTTAAAGCGAGGGCCATAGATGAATCACGAGTAAGTGAAGGATTCGTGATTATTGAATCACGAGCGTAGCGAGTTATTCAAGTGTTAGAATCCTGAGCGATTTGAGTGATCCGATCCCTCGATATAAATCCGTTTTATTCAAGAGTTGCATACTATACTTTATACCATGACCGCGAGAAAAAAAATAATTTGAGCGAAAATAGACATTTAATGAAGAAAAAAGGAAGGTTAAATTAATTAAAATTATAATAATTACTAAACATAAGAGTAATTTATTTATTATTATTATTATTTTTTTTCTATAATCGCAGCAAAGGACACAATACAGTTTTTATTCTAATGCTAAACTCCTTGTCGCAAATATCGACCAATCAAAACTCGAGGAGTTACTTGCACAAAGAGTTTGTATGTCGACTATTCTTTGCGTAAGGAAGATGTATAAGCATTGATTTGGAGATCGAATATATTGGTGTGTCCTAAATTCAAACACCAAAAGAGTGATTAGGCCTTTTTATTCACTGTTTTCAGTGAATAAAATAAGCTTTTTAGAGTAGGAATGGTATAAATAAAATAACTGAAGGCATAGAGCTTGCAATGTGCATGTCCAGTTACGTAAGGCCATATTGTGAAATAGTCAAAGTCTTACAAAAATTAATATGTGAACGTTCAAAGCTTCGTTCGAACAAGCGTTCTATTGATAACACTGCAATACATAAAGAGTAATGACACTTTTTACACAAATAACAAGTATTTATTAGTATCTACGAAAAGTGCGTTTATTTTTATAGTACAATTAAATTATATCCACGTTAATTTAAACGGCAATAAAAAGATAACCACAATAAAACAGGCACGTAGTCTTCACCCTCTTTAATTAAATGTGTGCGTGCTACGGCGTAGCTATTGCTACGTGCTTGTGTAGCAAGGTCTACGGGGCTACCTAAAATATAGAGCTGAAGAGGTGATAGGTTTTTTTATGGTATAGATTGGCAAACGAGCAAGTGGCTCACCTGATGGTAAGGGATACCGTCGCCCACGGATATCCACAATACTGGAGATCCCGAGAATGCGTTCCCGACCTTTGAGGAAGGAAGAGATAGAAGGGGTGAGGGTGGCGGTGGAGAGGGAAGGATAGGGGGACGAGGGAAGGGGGAAATCGGCCGTTTGGAAACTCCCACAAACCGACTGAAACGCAATAGCAAGCTTTGTTCCTTCACCTCGATGTTAAGTGGGAGTGTAGTATTTCTTGGTCGTGCCGGCCCATTCGGCTGTGGGGTTACAGCGTGGCACTACCACCAAACAAAGTTTTTAGTTTAGTAAAGTAAAATTTATATTTTTCAAATAGCGACTCCAAGAATTTTTTCATGACTAACTAGCGGCGCCTCTCGGTTTTACCCGCGTGGTGATGGAATATGATGACGATGATGAAAAGTGACGTTAAGAAGTAACAAACATACAAACTCTATTACAAAATTTCGCCCTAGTGTGATGTGATCGAAGAAAAGTAGACATATTGGTTATTATTAATACTTAAGGATTGATTGAGCTTGGAAGAATAATCGTTCACGGGTCTAAGTACTTACAGATATAATGTGCAGAGCGAGTACGAGATTTGTTGAACATGTCTGTTTGATCTGTGTCTGGGTGTGTATATGTATTTAAGTATGTATATCAGTCATCAGGTTACCATAGTAAAGGCTCTGCCTAGTTTGGGGCCTGAAGACCTTTGTGTGGATGTTATTATACGTTTCACAAAGGTAGTTCATTAACAGGAATAAGACTGAATTTTAGTATTATTTCGGCCACAATTACAGCAATTGTGTGCAGTTCTAGTTCTGCGACATCTAAGGCCCCAGATACACGAGCAACTTGAAGCAGTCAGCACGGACTGCTTCAAGCTGCGACTGCACACTGAACTAAAGTCTTACACACATACACGAAACCGCTCAAGCTGTTTCAAATGCTTCGGGCGGTTGGCGGTCAAACTGTGGCAGTTACCTACGCCTGCGCTTTTTATTCCATGTTGCGCGCATTCCGCCCCTGAATTGAAATATGTTACTTCATTTAAAATTTCAGCTGCTTGAGCAGTTATCACTGCCAGCTTCAAGCTGTTGTCTATGACTGCAAGAGCGGTCCGTGTCTGTTGATCATTGGCTAACTGCTCGAGCAGTCAGTGCATATCGGCTCTAAGTGGCAGTGGCCAAGTATAACAACAACATAATAAGTACGTAGACTCACAGTGCAGGCGCAGTTGAGTGCGGTTCGTCACAAGTGCAGTAAGTGGTAACCTCCGCTGAGCAGGAACAGGATGCATTTCATCACAAATGGCGGACTCGGTCCTATTTAAAGTTCATTAAATCGTTCAAGCGGTTTTTGAGTTACACTCCAATAACTAAAAAGTGTTTCGGCTATCTTGATGATATCCTTATATTTTTGTCGGCGAATGATTGATCCCGTAAGAAGCAAGTGTCACTAAAAAGGGTGAAATATTTTTTTTACCTGGAACCGACTTCAACAATAAAAAGTGTGAAATAACTAATGTGTATCCATTTCATGTTTATATTTAAATTTTAAACAAATACGTAACTACATCGCAACAATTTTATTTCATTCTCATTACTTGAGGAAAACACACTATTTTGCTTTATACTCGTAAAACTGCATATTGACTAAAATTCGAATTTGAGTAAACAATTACTATATGAAAGAAGGCGGAACGTACGTGCTTACTTAACGATCTTATTTTTTAATCAGCCCGTTTCTTTAGTGCCTGTTATTTATTAGCGTTTATACAATGTTAGTGATTGATTTTGGTGATTGGAACATTTACTTACAATATCCACATTCCAAATTCTAATCACGTTTAGTCTCAAGGGATAAAAAAGGTATTTTGTTCCCTGTTTACGAAGAACGAACTAGCCCTTTTCGAATAGAAAAAAGAATATGTGATAAAAATATATTTTTGAAACATAATAAGTTATGGTAAATGCATTAGGTTGTTAAATTGAGCCAATCCATACTGACCCTACTAAGACCAATTAAATCTTCAAATAGTAGATGATGAAATTCTTCACTCCAAATAATAGGAGTAAAGAATTAATATTTAGAATGACAAGTCTAATGTATTACTTTAACCCGTCCGAAATGCAAGCCTCCAGTTCATTCATAAATCTTTTGTTATATCGTAAAACTGATGCGGACAGATTAAGCAGTGATACAGCAAAGGCTACCGACACACATAGCGCTTACCATTAGATAAACGACTGGCTCTTCTCGTCTATACAGTGTGCTTTTGTTTGGATGGAATGTAGGAATGTTAAGAAAAAAAGTTTTTATTTTACATTATTGCACTTTTAAATAAAGCTTTTCCACTACAGAGAGTATTTACATGCGCTGTCTGTATCTAGTTGCTAGTTCTGAAGCTTATTATTCTCAGTATGGCTCACTCGAAGGGTGAAAGTGAACGGACGAATTAGTATTCTTTCGGCGCTCACTAAATATGTAATTTTGCTTTCTTGATTCAGAAAATTGCCCGAAATCTCTTCAGAATTGTATAAATAGACAATTAACTGGCGTTTTATTTAATACTCTCAACATTACTAGCTGCTCTCCGCAGTTTTACCCCCGCGGTGATGGATGATGATGATGATGATGATGACTCTTATATAGCCTATGTTACTCAGGGTGAATGTAGCTCTCCAATGGTGAAAAAATTTTTGATATCGGTCCAGTACTTTTTGAGCCAATTCGTTACAAACATACTTACATACAAACCTTTCCTCCTTAGAATATTAGTATACTCGTAGATTGGCGAGGAGCTCAATCTTTAATAAATGACATATCTTCAGACAAACACAATACACATATACATAAATTACATAAGTATTTTGTCTAGGCTGAGTTAGATCCTGAAGATAACCTGAATCAATCTATTTAATATTATAGTATTTACATTTTTCAATTAGGAAATAATTAAATATCTTCATCAACCTAGCTAAATAAAAATAAAACGAATTACTTGAATATGAAAAACGTCACGTAATTCACATGCATATAATAAGATAATTATTTATGTAAAATATTTAGGTTCATATTGCTTAGGGCAACTGGCACCAATTTTTTTTTTTATTTCAACCTTTTACCATTAATTCAGTTTAGGCATCTAAAACGTTAAATATGAAGTTATATGTCAACGCCCCTTTTTTAAATATACGCGTGACATTGACGTGAATCTAAAGAAAGTCAGAGATCATACCTTACAAATAGGTTTTTAAATTTCTCTGATTCTCGTTTCAAGATTATAAATACCTAAATCTGCAAGGACATATACCGTATATGATTTGATGAGTCACATTTTAATACAAATTGGAATAGCTGTACTTTATTTTATTAAATCCATAATATTCTATTTACACAAAGATTATATTTATGAACGAAAGAGGTACTTACTATTATCATTTTCCCCTACTATCCTCGCACGTAGTAATCTTGAGAACCTTAGTGAGACCTTTTGAATGTTTTAAGAATTTCAATGGTTGTTTTAATAACTTTAACAATTATATCACATTGAAGTCAAAATTATCATTTATAGGTATACTAGCTACGCCCCGCGGTTTCACCAGCGTAGTAAAAGATGACGATGAAAAGTACTCTATCTTCTTCTCCAAGACATGACAAATCGAAAAACACGAAAATCTTAATACCGTATTTGTGTAAATAGCTTTCCAATTGTACTGTGTAATTGCCCATTGTTAATGTATTAAAAATTGATATATTATGTTATCTGAGATAGACCTAGGCTATTGCAGAGTTTTCTGTAGACCTATCCAAGATACACAATTCCACCATACATCATTTTGTTATATCTAAAAGAGTTTAAGGCAGCGTTTTCGTTGAAAGCTCCGAGATATTCATATATACTTATATTTTGCCGACAATCCCTAACAAAAAGCATTATATTTCAGCATAAGTATATAAAACTTGTATTATATACTAAAACCTTCCTCGAGAACCACACTATCTATTGGTGATAACAGCATGAAAATCGGTGCACTAGTTTTTGAGTTTATCGCAAACAGACAGATAGACATACGCGGCCGAGGACTTTGTTTTATGTTATGTAGTGATGATGATAGAAGTCATTTTAAAAGATATTCGTTACACACGGATTGGTTCTGAGATTTTTATGATTATTAAAGACGACATTGCTTTTACAGATTTCTTTAAAACTCGCTCCGCGGTTTCACCCGCGCGCTGGTATTATCATCCATCAGGATGATGATGATGAGTCAAATATAGCGTATGTTACTCAGGCATAATAAAGCTTTCTACTGATGAAAGAATTTTTTAAATCGGTTATTTACTTTTTGCGTTTATACGTCACAAACAAACTATCAAACTTTTCCTCTTACAATATTAGAGTAGATAATAAGGATTAACGGTACGAATAATGTGGCCTAGTTTATACCGAAGAGTCCTTCGTCCCTCTAGCCACCCTGTGATACCCAATTTTTGACTTCTGCGCAATAACGGTCAAAGCCAAACTCTCGCCGCGCGATCTGTACCATAATAATTATGTGATATTTTTGGCCAGCCCAAAACACGCCAATAGTGCTAATCGACGCTTGGCTGTCGGCAACGCGCGAAGTGTCTCGGAATGCACCATCTTGTCTGTTTTTGTTTTCTTGACTGTATTTTTGACTGTAATTATAATAATTATCTTTGTTTCTTAATACTATGTATCTTTGTTTATTTTCTATTGTTTATTTGTTTCTGTTGTGTCACTAGTTACGTTCGTGGTGTCAGTGAGGAGCGCCGACTGAAAATCAGTGCTTGGGTTTACCCTAGCGTATGCTGAGTCGGGGCTCTTTCATGGCATTACGCAACATTATTATTATGATGGTTGTCCTATTTTGTCAGTATTTTTGTATGTTATGTTGTGTGATGTCCTGAATAAATCTATTTTCTTTCTTTCTTTCTTACCGGCGTTAATATTGCATATTTTAACATGGGAAAGTAGTTATTGTGACATAACTGTCGGTACATTAATGGTATTGCATATTTTATGTAGACATTGAAGTCCTCTATAAAACTATAGTATATGACTTTGCTCTATTGTAACTAGTTTCCGCATTGTACGCTATATAAGGGTTTGTCAGTATTACTATTGCATATTTTAAAATGAAAGATCCTGCCTGATGCCTGCTGGATCGGTCTCTACTTCGAGTTTGAACTTTGATATTGAGCTTTCAGTGAAGTAAGATCGTAATGAAATCCTCAGAATGGTAGTAGAGCAGTTTCTGGTGCCTCTACCAACCTCAAGTTTGAAAATCTGTCGCTGAGCACTTAATGTCGTGTTCTAGCAGCTGTCTTGTGAGCCCAGTTGCCATTCTAGATCTAGTGTGATGAGATGTGATCGATGGAGGTATCCACAGACCAAATTTTGACACGTGGCAGCGTGTTAAGCCAAGTTCAAGCTAACCGAACTGGCGAGCAGCACCGTGTGTAATATTACACGAACCATTTGGAGCCACTTTTGACCCACTCATAACTCAAAAACTAATCCACATGAAAATGCCAAGTTTGGCTCATATATTGAGACTATTAGAGATAGATAGATATTAACGTCCAAAAACTGTAATTTTTATCACTGACTGAGCTATAGATCAAAATTCTAACCCAGTCCCAGATGACCTAGAAAGTTCAAATTTGGCATCAAAGTTAGGTAGTTGGGTGAATACAACGAAATAAATCAGAAACTAGTAAATTTTATCATTTTAATATAATTTTTATTCAACTAAAAGCCTTCGCAAGTTCTAAAGCTGGAATATATTTTATTCTTCCGATAATTTGGCTTGCTAGTAGAAACTAGACATCGAACATAGGGCTCTTCCATGACTGTTTTAGAAGGTACTTAATAATAATTCGTATATGAGAACTAGCCAAGTCAGACCTTAGGCTTCAATATATTATCCTAAGTTATAAGAAGAAATTATATTTGAAGTTGTTATAAAATATTTTATGTTGTTATAAATAAATTTCAGGACTGGCCATTGAACTTGGCAACTATTTAGATCTCATTTCTTTTGTCGATGTGGTCACCAACCGAGTCATACGTATATTGAACTTGGCTCTCGTTTCACATTTATGTTTTTCATGGGATATATCTGATCTGTGGGTACCACCATCGACCACATCTTCACAGACAATGAACTGAGATAGTAATCAAACACTAGTCTAGCATATATTTAAAATACTCCTGTAGGTTCAGTATCTATTATAGTTTATGATATGTTCTTACCACTATATTTAGCAACCAATATAATGCCTAGACTAAATCTACATTATTAAGTGACTTCCTAGCCGGCTTCAGTCCACCCAGTGATATTGTTACCTCACTTTAACTACTGTCATTCTGCTATTTTAAACGCCTTAATATCAGCGCGTTTAGATTTAATTACTACTAACCTTTCCCCAGAGAGAAGTTTGTTTGATGATGTAATAAATTTAATGTAAACTCAAACAGCCTGTGACGAACATTTTCCTGATTTTAAATATTGAGATAAACCTTGATCTCGGGTAATAAAACAGGTTTGCGCATAGTAGAGATTTCATTAAGGGGTTAAAGCAACCATGCTTTAACCTACGTGGACTGTTATTAAGATGCCTAAATCGATAAGGCTATTTTATATCTTAATGAAGACTTAGCACTGCTTTAATATTAATTGTATTTCATTTAACGTGAATCACGATATAATCATTCCGAGAAGCGTGAACCTATTAGTTAAATAGGTAATAACTACTGATGGGCCGAATGTGGTTTGAACCGAATACGAACTTCGGCCGAACATTCGGTATAAATGAAAAATTCGGCCGAAGTTCGGCCGAACTTCGGTTCAATTTCGCCGCGCTTTTTCATGTTGCGACTTGTGTAAACAGCACGGCCGTCGCTCGCTGCAAATGTCCCCCGCCCGCACTCCGCGCTACCCCGCGGGCCCTTTAGGCGGCCGGTCAGTTATAAATACGTCACCAGCTCGTCACGTGCCATTGTTTATATTACGCAAATCAATTGTTTTAAAGTGGTTTATTCCTTAATAAATTATTCCTTAATGATGTAAAAATGAAAAATTTACCTAATTGGTGGTATACATATGTTACTTAGAAGTATTATTTTTTTAAATTCATTTTAGGAATTGTACTTTATTAATATATGACACTGTGTCAAAAGAATGCAAGCAAAGTTATTTAAAGCAAGTTTATTTAATTTTTGTTATAGTAGATCTGTAACAAAATTTAAACAAACTTTGCATTCTTTTTAGACGGTTAAGGTGACCAATTTAATTTACGGCCGTTTTCAATATTCTTGGAAAATTGTGGATAGATATCCACAATTTTCTCTACTACCGATAGAAATTTGACATAACGTTCATACAAATAGTGTCAAATATCTATCTCTAGTAAGGTAAACCGGCGATAGATAGATTATTGAATACGGCTGTTCGACTATTGAGGAGACCAATTTAATTTAGTATTTTATTAAGTACTACCTATGTAAAGATTTCTAAGACTGGTTATTAAGAATATCAGTTTCACTGTGTTTTTACTACGTAAGAGAGAATTCTAAGACTTGTTGAGAAGAGCAGTTTAATTTTGTTATTTAATTATGTAAGAAAGATATCTAAGGCAAATAAGTAAGGAGAGCAGTTTAATTTTGTTGTTTAATTAAGTAGGACAGATATCTAAGGCTGATTAGTAAGTCAATTTTGTGATTGCTAAGTAAGCAAAGATTTTTAAGACATTTGATGATTACTTTTCTTTCTTTATTCAAATAAATGACTATGAGTACCTATGTCACACTAATTTTATTTCACTGTTATTATTACAGATATGTTGTTTTAATTTATTTCTATTATGTATGATAGTGCAAGTGTATAAAAAAAATCGGTTGTTTTGCACCGAATGTTCGGCATATAAACCGAATTTCGGCCGAATGACGAAGTTCGGTTCAACCTGCCGAAGTTCGGTTAAACCGAATGTTAAACGAATTTCGGCCCATCCCTAGTAATAACAATTACTAATATTTAATAGTATAGTAGTATATAATAGTTTAATATATCATTAAACAAATATCTCTCGGTAAGTTCGGACTAAAGTATTCCATAAAATATGTTAGTTCCTAACTTAGTCAATACAAGTACAATTTGAAAATTTTAATAGCGACTTCTATTCTATTCAGTTCATCATCATCTTCTCAGCCGTAGGATGTAGTAGGATGTCCACTGCTGAACATAAGTCTCCCCCACAAATTTCCAAAAGAACCAGTTGGAAGCGGCTTGCATCCAACGTCGTCCTGCTACCTTTATCAGGTCGTCAGTCCACTTCGTCAGTGGACGACCTGCGCTGCGCTTGGCGGTCCGTGGTCTCCACTCTCTATTCAGTTATTGGAGTGTAACTCAAAAACTCCTGGACCGATTTGATGAAATTTAAATGGTACCACACGGGAACCAGCTTTCAAACAATCATGATATATTGAGGCACTATGACTTTTTCAATTCGAATATATATTTTTTCCCCTGAAATCAACATATACGTCGAAAAAGATTACTTGGTCCTTAATTAATCGAGTGAGTGGTTGTGACATACATGTTTCATTATGATTTCATGCTAATGTAGGTGATATGATAAATAAGGGAAAAACAACTTAGGAACTTTGCGGCTGAAGAGAACTGATATCATAAAAATTTGGAATATTTTTCGTGTCACAGAGCAATTTATTTATTTATTACATATACTTGTCAAAAATTGTAATTAAGTTAAGTAAGTACACGTCCTTGTGTAAGGGCATAAAAACATACGCATTTTTGTCACTGAATAATAACAGTTTTAAAATTAGAAATTTTTTTTTTGCCATAGGTATTAGAAGTGGTTCCTAGACCTAACTCTCTCTTGAAAGTGTGTTGATTCTTTAAAGAGGTAGTGATTCACTTGTTAAAAAAAATTGGCAGTCCTTATTCTGTGAACACTAATATCCAAATTCCTGTATCACTTTTTTCAATGGTAGTACCACAGCCAAATGGGCCGGCACGACCGGGGAAGTACCACACTCCCACATAACACCGACGTGAAGTAACATAGCTTGCTATTGCGTTTCGTCGGTTTGTGGGAGGTTCCGGAGGCCCGATCCTCCCGTCCCCATTCTCCCTCTCCTTCCCCTCCCCCTCCACCCTCACCCTTTTTATCTCTTCCTTCCTATCATCCTTCCTCAAAGGTCGGCTTTGCATCCTCGAGACCTCTGGTATTGCGGATGTCCGTGGGCGACAGTATCACTTACCATCAGGTGAGCCGCTTGCTTGTTCGCCAACCTATCCGATAAAAAAAACTTAGAATAACTTCAATTCAATTTTGGGTATTTTTACTTAAGTTTAGCGAGCACCATTTTAGGTGACGACTACTGTCTAAAATATACCCAATTATCTAATTTTAGTTCTGTCATTGAGGAGTGGTATACTAATTTGCATTTTAGCCTAAACAAAAGAGCTGCCATAACACAGAGTTTTTTTGTTTAGTAAATGCTTACAGAATCAACACCGATGTCGTAATAGTAGATTCATGAACGTAAACAAAATGTATTAATCAAACAACATTTTATTGTAACATGAACTAACAATATCGGAAAATTATATATAATAAACTTAAAGGTAATATTAAAATTAGAACAATTATTAAACGTAAGTGAAAGATTCCTCTCTGGTATATTTATTTTCGTTATTATTTCATAATCAGCCCATTTTGTTTCCACTGCTAGGACTCGAGCCTTCCTCTCAAAGAGAGGCGTTGCATAATCCACCACGCGGGCCCAGTGCGGATTGGTGGATAGGTTAGTGGCCAACCCATATCGAAGTTTTCAGGCCGCCCGAAGGCCTACGCCATAGCCTAACGACTGTTGTCCTAAGACAAACAACCGGGACCGACGGCTTAAAGTGCCCTCCGAAGCACGGAAGCGCTCAGCTGAACAATGCCACTAGCGGTCACCCATCCAAGTTCTGACCGCAGCAAGTGTTGCTTAACTTGTTGATCGGTTAAGATCGCCAAGTCGAGCTCCGCTACGAGCGCTTCAATATTATTTACAAAACTTGATTTGCATTTATTTATTTCACTGTAAATGTTGGAGAAAAGAATCTCAGCTGAAGAAATACTTTGTGTTTGTCATCGCCTGGGGGATTTTTTTTTAATTCGCTTCGGATAGTGTTAATTTAGCGATAAATAATTTATAAGTATAAAGTCATATTTAACAGTCTGACAGGCAGGGAAAACTGTTCCCATAGGAAAACAATTTTCAGGGACTAAAAGTACTGTCCTCATCGAATTTCTTTAAGTAATTCCAAGCATGCTTTCTAGGTATGAGAAATGAAAAACTATTATAAATAATGTAGTTTTCAGACGCCGTAGTATCCCTTAGGAAGTATCTCGTAGTGAAACCGCAAGCGGGTCAGCGGACTACAAGTAAATATATTTATGAGTAAACATTGAGTTATCCCATGCCATGATACATTAACTTTATATAAGTACATTAAGTTAATCCGCTTCACCATATTATTAAGCATTGTTCATTTTTATCCGTATGTTTAGCTATGATTACTTAATAGCAATGTACTAACAACTTTGGTAGCAATAAAGAAAAGTTTTACAAAAAAATGGAACCAACTTCAACACTAAAAAGTGAGGAATTACTTGTTGAATTTGGTACAATAATAGTTCAAAAATATCTTTTGTCATAATATTGTGCGTGTGGCACCGACTTTGACAAGTTATTTCACCTTTTTTTGTGTTGAAGTAAGTACTATTTTTTTGGCAGAAAAAAGTTTCACCATTTTAGTGACCCGAATACGGGATCGATTGTCAATGATGATATCATCAAGATAAATCAACACTTTCAGTTTTTGGAGTTTAACCCAAAAATTGCTTGACCATATTTGATAAAATTGAAATGGGGCCACCTGGAAAGTATACTCTACCAATGGAAAAATAATTTTGAGAATCGGTCCACAAATGGGGGAGAAATCAACTAACATACACATAAAAAAATACATACACACGAACATAAAAGCTCCTTTTTTGACGTCGTACCTAATAGGTGCTCGAAATCTAAAGTTAATTATGCAATATCTTTAAATGCTTATTACCGTTATCATTAATTGTTTTGAGCTTTATCGCTTATTGTGGATTATGCTACTCTGATAAGTTAAGTTAAAACGCCGAAGTAATGAAATCTATTAAACAACAACGGTTGCTTAAGTAAAAATATATGTAGTACACAGTGTATTCAGTAAATCACTTAGAGAGAAAAGTAAACCTTGCTATATTGCGGTTCCGTGGCGCAATTTAATAAACCCTGGACTTGGATTGCTAATAATAAGGATCTATAAGAGCCGCCTGGCTTTGTCTGACCACGGTAACATGGTAATTTCGCAAAAGCAGGCTTATTTACCGTTGTGACGTAAATACAACGGGTAAAATATAAATATCCTTTATACAGTACTAGCGACTACCCGTTCTTTGTTCGCGTAATGGCCTCGGCCTTCGGCCTCCCGTAACCTCCCATTGTTTCATATTTTTTTTAATGTAAGAACCTTCTACGAAGTATTAGAAAACATTTAAAAAAAGATGAATGAAATCGGTAAAGCAGTTCTCAAGTTATAGCGTGACCAGGAGAAATAGGGGTTAATTTTTATATATTATATAGACTAGCAACTGCCCGGGACTTCGTTCGCGTAGTAGGCTCGGCTTTCGGCCTCGCCCTAACTTCGCATTTTTTCTGGTCTTTCTTTTATAAGAACCTTCTCTTGACAATAATTAACGTATATCGAAGTGTTGAAGTGTTTGTACAATAACGCCAACATGTCAGTCCGAGTACAGGAGCAGAGTTCGAAGGCAATTCCATTGCAAAGAGGCGTGAGACAGGGAGATGTAATATCTCTGAAACTGTTCACTGCTGCATTGGAAGACTCGGTATCAACATTATCGGCGAATATACTCGTATCACTCACCTTCGATTTGTCGCCGATATCGTAGTCATGGCAGAATCCATGAAAGATCTCAGTATATAATGCCCGAAGGCCTCCATCGAATTTTCCAACGGGTAGGCCTTTAGATGAACATGGACAAGACGAAAATTATGTCTAATGCCCATGTTGGCACAACATACCCCCATACCAGTTGGGAACTCAGTTCTCGAAGTTGTTGAAGAATACATCTACGTTGTCTCTTACTATGGGCCTCAAGCAAGCTTAAAATCGTACAACGAGCTATGGAGAGGGCTATGCTCGGGGTTTCTCTACGTGATCGAATCAGAAATGAGGAGATCCGTAGAAGAACTAAAGTCACCGACATAGCCCAGAAGATTAGCCAGTTGAAGTGGCAGTGGGCAGGGCACATAGCACGCAGAACAGATGGCCGATGGGGCCGAAAGGTTCTGGAGTGGAGACCACGGACCGGCAAGCGCAGCGTAGATCGTCCACCGACAAGGTGGACCGAGGACCTGATAAAGGTAGCAGGACAACGTTGGGTGCAGGCCGCTTCCAACCGATCCTTTTGTGAAATTTCTGGAGGCTTATGATCAGCGCTGGACGGGCTACGGCTGATGATGATGATGCTATTATTTTTCCAACGTAGTTTTAAATTATGAAGATAACAATAACACAGGTGACTGCCTGACAAGTGTGCTGCGAAGACTTTGAGCTTTCATCTCACCTATAATATTTGGCTCAGCAACCAACTCTTCTATCTCTTTATTCTTCCTTTTTCTCCAGATTCCGTCCTCGGTTTGTATTACCCCTAATGTCTTCCTGAGCACCTTTCTTTCTGTGATTAGTAGTTTATTTTATTCTTTCTGGCTTAACGTCTATGCTTCACAGCTATATTTTTTAAAATAATAATTAATATTATTTAAGTATTAACTTTTTTATGATTTATTATTATTATTATTCCATTTATTTTTCGGATTACGTCCGGTCCTTTGCAAAGGCATAAGTGGGGCTGTGGCCAACACTTAGAGGTTTGTTTGGTATAAAGTATACAATGTAGTATAAAAAACAGACATTTTGGATGAAGGGTAACATGGTACTTATATCTTTTACAAAAATGTCTAAAATGGTAGTAAGGCTATTTATATGAACTTATTAGTAATTAGGGTTATAGTGGGCTATGGATGAGACTATGGCACCTGCCAATTACAGTCTCATTTTAAAAGATTTAGGTAGGTGGTGACTTGCCACCCACTAAACGAGTCCCCTATAAGGGCTACCATCAATGGTGACAAAAGGGGCAAAGTTGGTGTGGATGGCTAAAGGGTGTCGAGAGGTGTGCTGCGGTTTCACTAGAGCGCTACTACCAGCATTATGCCCTTTAACACTTCCACCCTTGGAGCTTTTTGTTACTTGATCTTGCGTCTCCACCCTCAGACGGCCAATTAAGGCAAGCCAGGAGTCTTATTTAGCCCCAGGGAGAATCAGGGTCAGCGGTGTCGCCACTCACAGACGGCTCGCCACAAAGCCGCCCCTTCGGTATTATTATTAATGATTTATATTATTTTCATTAATTATTTTCTCTACCGGCCTCCCACGTATAAACTTTTACCCGACGTTAATTATTATTAATTAATTGTGACCAATATTCTATAAACATCAGTTGAAAGGTAAATGTATGCATATGAGTGTATATTCCTATGAGCATAGTGGCGTTAGTTTGTGCAGCTGTATAAATATTTGTAGTTCCTACTTGGCTATACTATTTAAATACAATATAGCCACCATCAACCTTAACGAATTGAGAGAGGCATTAAGAATGGCCCCTGCTGATTAATTAATTTTTCTCAGTTCGTTGCGATGGATACGAGTGGATTGAGGAGTAATAACGTTTCACGTCCACATCGGGTGGTATTTTTCAAGAGAGTGCAGAACGCTTGCGGTTGCGTCTTGTTTGATCTGTACCTCTACCATGACTTAGCAACATAAATGTCATTTATAGTTGATACTCGATCTCGCCTACCTATTAAGCTTTTGATTGGCGTCCTCGCTGTCAATTTTAGTTTTACAATTGACCGCGAGGTGGCACTGTTCTTTTTTTATACATTTTTTTGGGGCAGTCGCTATCGAGCCTCGATTGGTGTCCATGTTGTAAACTCTGAGTGATTCCTGTTTCTCATATTTTAAAAAGAATAGGAATCATTGTTACGTTTTTTCCCACCATCTAGTTTAGAAATACCCTAGATTATTGATACGAAGTATGATCACAGAATAAATAATAGTATTTATGGAAACATGTACCAGATAAATGGTAGTTTGTACTAATATCAATGGCTTTATGTCAGCCATGTCTTTACGTAACACGCATCGTGCTAGAACCGCGTTACTTATAGAAAATTATGAATTACAAAAGAACAAACACAGAACATTACTTAAATGTAAATCATATGATTTTTAAAGCTCTGCGCGCCTCGGTGGCCTAGTGGTTATGGCGTCTGACACAGTTTGTCGGAAGACGCGGGTTCAAATCCCGTCCAAGGATATGTATTTTTCTCTCTAGAATTGTTTGGTCTAGCGAGACAAGGCAGAGCAGGCTTTAGTGCTTTAAAAATCATAAATAATAATTATATCTATAACTGCTATATTGGGTGTGTTAAACAGAATTACAGACGGACGGAAGAACGGACAGACATATAAATATTAGGTTTCTTCTTGGGTTTTTGGTTCGGCACTAAAGCTGAGATCAAATATAGGACGTTACGGAACTATTATTATTTCTTAGACTTTCGCGACTCATCAACTTCTAAACTACTTATCTTAATTTGATAGATCGTTGTCGTTGGAATCGTCTTGTTTGTCCGCTGGTTATGCGATGTGACGTCATATTAATGTATATATGGTGCCCTCTAGGGGCACCTCACCTCTAAGGGTATCAATCACTTGGTCCACGACACAATATTGTGTAAGTAGGTACCCCCATTATATTTTATCAAAATATTGCTAACCAGCTGCTCTCCGCGGTTTCACCCGCGCGGTGATGGATGATGATGAATCTTATATTGCCTATGTTACTTAGGGTGAATGTAGCTTTACGATGGTGAAATAATTTTTGAAATCAGTCCATTTCTTTTTGAGCCAATTCGTTACAAACATACATACAAATCTTCCCTCTTTATAATATTATAGTATAGCATGATCAAAGCAGAAATCACATTGTTCTGCAGTAATGTTCTGGTCTTAATGATAATTAGGTTGATCACTGGATTCCAAGCAGTAGTACCTACTTGCCAACCACCATATCTTTGAAATTTTATATGGTATTTACTGTTAAATCTCTACTTAATTAAAGATTTACAAAAAAGTGTCTTTCCGGCCTAAGAGAATCGGCTGCTCTCAGAAGTTCAGTCGTAATTCGTCCCTGTGGGGCATTCTAATGTTGTATGTGTTGTCTGGAAGAGTTCGTTCTGTGCGATAAGACCGCCCATTGTGAGAATAAATTTTAAGTTTTTTATTGTTGTGTAACAACTTTTATTTTCCTACTATGTTTTCCTATTCCTTATGTTATATTTTGCACTGTGGTGTTGCAATAAATAATTTATCTATCTATCTAACTACCTATGTGTCTATCTATGTTCATGGTATAGTGTCGTGTTAGGCTGGCTCGTGTGCTTGTGATTGCTTGTCGTTGATTATTAATAATGAACTGTTAACGCTCTTCTCTCTCTATTTCGTTCTCTCTCTCTCTCTCTCTCTCTCTCTCTCTCTCTCTCTCTCTCTCTCTCTCTCTCTCTCTCTCTGTTCTAGAGCCGTATAGGCAACGCGTTTATGTGTCAAATTGTATAACCGTCCAAAAATCCTCAATCCAGCTCTTCAATTAATCTCTATTCAATTAATTATAATTTCTTTGTCAACTTCAGCTCTTGTGTTTACCCCATAGACGGATTCTTTGCAAAAACACTTTTGATGGCAATGGTAGCAAACGTACTCATTTGCTACCTACACACAGCAAAAAAAGTTTGCGATCACTTTAAAAAATCGAAACCTATTTTGTTTCGGTAGACTATATTATATTTTATTTTTTCTTCTTTTTTGTTGTTATTGAAGGAATTGACAGACCACTCCGACTCCGTAAACCATGGGCACCAACTTGTACTGGTCGATGATAATGCGCCCGCCCATCGAGCTCAACGAGTCAATGCTGCTCTCCGAGAATACATCACAAGTTTAGACTGGCTTGCCTGCTCGCCTGACTTAAACCCAATAGAGCACGCGTGGGAAGCTCTTAAGCGAGCTGTTTTTTATTTTATTTATTTTTTATTTATAATGCTTTGGTTCACAGACATCAATGGGTCAATGGCATTGTTTATATATATTATATTATAAACTTCTTTTTTTATAATTACTAAAGGAATAGAGGAGGACATTTTTTTTTTTTTACTTAACTAGACTTACATAATACATTTGTGAAGGCCTGAAGGGCGCTTTGAAAACTTACTTAGCCTGAAGGGCACACATACGATAAGGGCCTGTAGGGCACACCACTTTTTATTTATTTCTCATGCAGCCTGAGGGGCATATACAATTTAAGAAGAGGCGAAAAGGGCAGATTTGCATTTTTTTTACATAAACAGACTTTTAACTAATTTCCAAATATCGTACATACCGAGAGCAGACCGGCTCCCGCAAGCAGCGCCCGTGCAGGAGCTTGACACGTGTGCCAGCCATCGCCCTCCTCAACCATATTTGAGGGAAGAGGACGACCCGCCACCCGACGCCGCCGCGAGAAGAAGGCTTTTAGTGAGCGTGAATGCTCAAGGTATACCACGCATTCCTAATACAAAAGTCGTACTAGTATTTTTTTTATATAACAAGTTTTTATTTATGTCTGCTTTCTCCACCGGCTCAGGGCTTCCGAGCTGTTTGGAGCTGTTTGGAACCGTAAGCCACGTCCCCAGTTAGTGCCAGAGCTCAGGAAAGCCGCTCTTCAATAATGGGGCAGGTTACCCCAAGGAATGCTGCATAACTTAATTGATTCTCAGCATGCCCTCCTGGGCATGCTCAAGTCAATACGACACGACTTGCGTATATACCTAGAATACGGCACGTATACCCACATCAAAAAAGAGCCAGGAGGATCACCGCTTGTGTTAGAGCCAGGGGAGGAGTTATATTATATTGAATACTAGCTGACTCGCCAACGGCTACGCTCGCGTGGCCTCGCGGGATACGGTTAATAACAGTTTTTTAACTATCCCACGGGAAATCTTTAATTTACCGGGATCAAAAGTATCCTATATGCTGATCAGATATATAAGATAACACCATACAAAATTTCATTTAAATCGGTTTAGTAATTTCGAAGATTAGCCCGTACAGACAGAAAAACACATAAACAGACACAAAAAAATAGAAAAAAAAATTAGTTCGATTTAATCCTCCCCCTGACTCGACTCGGTTTTTAGCATTTTTTTCATTGTACAGAAATTCGACCTCTACAGTTTTATTATATAAGTCTCTTTCTGGAAGGCATCGTGTTAAGCAAAATTCCTTAAAACTAATATCTATACGAATGACTAATCCTACCTAACAGTATTATAAAATAACCTACGGTCACTAGGTACACTATCAAATATACTACCTATACTTTAAAACAAAATTTATACCTACGACTTACATAAAAATAAACTTTAAACTGTACTTAGTAAAAACTAAAAGAAATAAAAAGGTCACACTGAAAAGCACGGTTTAGAATCACTAAGGTTTTTAATCACTTTTTTGGGTTCGGTGTCGGTCTAGTAGCACCCCCTGCCATTTATTTATTTGTTATTTTCAATGTACAGAATTGTCGTAAAGTATAGATAAACCTTTTATTAATTAATGGTTGATCAAGTTCAATCTAAAAAAAATATTAGCTAATGCTAGTGATCACAAACTTTTTGATGTGTGTACCATAATACGTGCCGAATTATAGGTAAGAGTATAAACGCAAGTCGTGTCGTATTGACTTCGAAATTGTGTATTGAACTTACCGTATTCTGACATATTATACGAAGATTTATTTTTGCAGTGCCTTTTCGTTCTGGTTTTCCATTAAATTTATACACTCGAGAGCAATGAATCCGGGTCACTTAAAGAATGTTAAAAATCTCGGCAACTAAAAATGATAGGTTAATGCAATAAATTGTATTTTATAGACAATGTAATATTCCTTAAATGAAAGTAAAAAAAATATGAGTCACCATACATTTTATTAACACAAAATTACATAAAGAAAAAAACTGCTGATCTCTCCTTAAAACAAAAATAGGAAACATGAAATTTTTGAACTTTATTACGATTTTCTTGAATTTTAATACTTTGTATTGCCTCCTCGTGCTTCCATTACTGCGTTTACGCGGTTTGGCATGCTGTACACCAAGTTCCTTATACGATTTTGGGGAATATTCTTCCATTCCTCTGTGAGAGCAATTTTGAGCTCACGAAGCGTGATTGGGGGAGGGTTTTGTTGTTTTACGCATCTGCCTAGCTCGTCCCAAGCATGCTCGATCGGGTTGATATCCGGGCTGCGCGCTGGCCACTCCATACGAGTAATGTTCATCTCTTGAAGGTAGTCATTCACAATCCTACCTGTATGAGGTCGGGCATTGTCATGCATAAATATAGCATCCTCACCTAAATTGACCATAAATGGACCAACGTGATCATTGAGGATTTCTTCCACATATCTTTCGCTAGTTAAAGAGCCGTTTTCTATGATCACCAGCTCTGTGCGACTTTCAGAAGAAATTCCGGCCCACACAAGTACAGACCCACCACCGTAGGCTACTTTTTCTTCGATGCATGCTTGCTTGAATCTTTCCCCTGGTCTTCGATACACTCTGTGTCTTCCATCGTGCTTGTAGAGCATAAATTTTGATTCGTCGGAGAACATAACTTTTGACCAATCTTCAATACTCCAATTTACGTGGCTCTGGGCATATCTTAGTCTTGAAATACGATGCCCACGCTCCAGTTTAGGGCCGTTTGCAGGTCTAAGGGGTTTTAAGTTAGATTCAGCAAGCCGACGTCTTACTGTCCATGGACTTGGGTTACTTCCTCCGAGGCGTCGAAACTGATTTGTGAGTTCAGTTCCTGTGAGAAAGCGATTTCGAAGCATGGTGTTCACCAAGTATCGGTCTTCTCGTGATGTGGTACACCTGGTTCTGCCCATTCCTGGTCTGCGTAGGTTAGAACCAGTTTCTTCGTAACGTCGGAGAACTCTTTGTACTGTTGACAGCGACACACCGACAGTCCTGGCTGTATCGCGCTGACTCCGGCCGGTTTCCAGCATTGTAAGTATTCTGGTGCATTCTTCAGGCGTAAGCGACATAATTTCAACTTGAATAATGAATAATTATAGAGCACTATCAACATGGTTTATGTACCCACATAAATGACAGATTACAAACAAAAGCAAAACCAAATGCTGTAATTTCGTAGTTCCATCTTCGAAAGTGGCCCTTTTTCAAATTTGATTTTTTTATGATATAACTTTACAATAACTAAGAAGTTTTAATACCTTCATTTAAGGAGTATTACATTGTCTATTAAATACAATTTATTGCATTAACCTAGCATTTTTAGTTTCCGAGATTTTTAGGATTCTTTAAGTGACCCGGATTCATTGCTCTCGAGTGTAGTATTGTCTGAGCGCTTCTGGGGGGTATTTCGGCATGGACCTCACCGCTTGGACAGTTTCTGCCATCCCGTCGTTTATCTCGTTCAGTGCTCCCCATTCAGCTATAGGCACTGGAAGTGAAACATATTTTTATAGACATTATTGACTACGTACGGCCCTAATTGTGTAATTAATAAGTAAACTATAAGTACAATACATAACGATCTGTTGACGTCACTTTACTAGAATCGTTGTAAACGTTGCGCCTAAGGTGCTGTCCATTCATGACGTTAAAATAAATGAGGGTTTTCGAAGTACTTTATCTCACATACACATTGACGGACTTAAAAACATATTTTAAAATACTAGAACACATTAAAAAATTTACAAACATACCACATAATTTCACCTTCAAAACAGTTTTGTTCCTTATTCACAATTTTATTTGTTATGAAACATATATCATAAAATAGCAATTTTTAATACACATAGACTAACGGATACTGATTTTATTTTATAGTAAACATAATTTTTTTATTAATTTTATACGTTTTTACTAGATGCGCTTGCTTGATTTCAAAGGAAACAAATTGAAAGAATCCAAGCTCTGAACTGACAGCGCCTTAAGGACATTTAGCTAATATTACTGCAAATACTCAAAACGCTACAAAGTTATAAGCTGGCAATTACATAGTACGATGTTTTCCCTGCAGGAAGTCGGCCTTCTACCCTGTGGGATATTTTTCACACGAGCCCGAAACTTCCGCTAACATTAACTTCTTTAATAAAATAAATCACAAACAGAGTCGAAGAAACTTTTTGGGCTTACGTATCTCTACATCTGTAACAATTTCGGCTAACCAGCGAAACGGTCATTTATAATAAGTATATATTTATTGAGTTTAATTAAGAAGCAAATTTAGAGTAAAGAAATTAATGGTGACTCTTTGCAAGAGTAGACCGTGGACGGTCTCTCCTTATTTTTAGAATTATCTCCAATTATTAAGAAAGATTACACTTGATGAATAAAAAATCTTCTTCTTTTATACAGTGAGTTGAAAGAGACATAGAACTTTCAAAGGTAGGTATAAGATTTGATCTATCATCGACTATAATAAAAAGTGGCATGACTAGAGTAATACTATTATTATCCTACTAATATTATAAAAGCGAAAGTTTGTGAGTATTGATGTGTGCATATTTGTTCCTCTTTCACGCTCAAACGGCGGGGGCTATAAATTTGGTAAGGATACGCTCCATGAGCCGCTGGATTAACACAGGATACTTTTCATCGTCATCATCATCGATCACCATGCGGGTGAAAAAGCGTAATATGCTTGGGCACAGCATAGACAAAATAATAAGATCTCCGCCTACGTCAAGATAGTAATGATGACAGTTCTGTCAAAGTTTGTGTCGGTTTCAGATAGCCTAGTCAAAAGCCAAGTCAATTTGACAGCTCTATACACTAGACGTGCTCGGCGACCGTCAAGGGTGATGAAATGTAACACAAATACCGTCAAGGGTGATGAAATGTTATGATGTTTATCCATGGTGATTAATTTTATATTTGTTATTTTATTATTAATGTTTACGGATTGATATACTAAGTATTTAAATTTACACTTATAATATATACTATTTTACCAATTGTGTTTGACCATTTACATATTTTATGACTTTTGGTGTAAAGGTAGATATGGCCTTGGAGAAGATAATAAGCTACTCGAAATACTAATCATGCGCAGATGTAGTCGCGGGCACCAGATAGTATATTAATATATTAATATAATATATATATATATATATATAGTCTTGCCACTAATATAATTAAAATAGTAAGAGGATTGTTCAAATATATTTTATATCTTAAGTTCAGCAAAAATAAAAATCGTGGTTTTGATTCAAGAAAATTTATAAATCGGTTATTTGTTGTATTACCAGCAAGAAAAACAAATTCATAAGAATAAAATTATAAAAAAGTATCTAAAAGTTTAGCACAGTCGCGCACAACGATAATTATAATCTAATATTCATCTCGTTACTTTATCTTTCACGAGGCAATCATCCGCAAAATATGATCAAACGTACCTACATCCACTAATCTATATGATTCCGATAATGGGATCAAGTGGTTACCAATTAGGAAAATTAATTGGTAATTATTATTATTCAGTGGATAATTTGGCTGTTGTTTGGGGAATTAGCGTGTAATTATGTGATCCGTTTGGCTGGAGCACTGCCGTTTCGATGGGTTTCTAATGTACCTAATTAACACCGGGAGGTTCGATATTATCTAATTATTGGTAAATCAGGTGAGCACAGAGTAAATTATACAACAGAGTTGAAATATCACCGCCTTATTTTGACCTACATCCCATAGTAATTACGATCTAATTACAAGCTTATAATAAATGTTGTGTTTTCAATGGCTAAATATACAAAGTGCGAGCGTTAAGTCAGACAGAATGGACCGGTTTAACGTTAAACGTTACTATTTGACATTTGCTGAAATTTGGTACAATATTGAGCCAACGGACGTGTACAATACCGGCCCTTTAGTTTGAGTCATCAAAACTACGTTAGCAAATATAAAAGATAAGTCCAATTTACAGCGCACGCTGTAACCACTTTACATTGCGTTAAGTACTTTACTTGGGCGCACATAAGCACAAGTACAAAGAAAAAGCTTTGATCGACTCAGACACTCAAACGGCTAGAAGTAATTGGAAATACTTTAGGTACATTCAAACTTAAATAAAAGATCTCATTTATTCAATTTAGTCATATAGTAGTCATTTAAAGATACAAATATTTATAGAATAGTGAAAGTAAAAATAAAAAATAACCTTAAGCTCTATGGTCCACGCCATAAGGCTATTATTACATTATGATTAGTTTCTTTTTTATATTTGTTTTTTTTTATATTCCCACCGGAAAAGTGGCTGAAATGCTGATAAAAAGAACGGGGCGACGGCAAGAGACCAATGGGATGACGATCGTGCCGTGGAAGATGGGACAGCCCCTGGTTTGGGATGCTACATGTGTGGACGCACTGGCGCCGTCTCATCTCCCTGGGACGATTGATCAAAATCAAAACAAAATAAATCATTTATTCTGTATATCTGGCCTATGGTATGGTATATATACAAATTGTCATATTACATTTATTATTTCTTTTTCGTTCCGATCCGGTTGTAGATTTAACAACTGGATCGGAACGCGACCACGACTGAGAAGATCCGGCAAGAAACTCAGCGGGCTTGTCTTTTTACATTTTTTTTTGCTATCGCTACTTAATATTTTTAACAAATGTTCATTTATTTGTAGCTCCAGTGTGTTGCCTTATAAAAGAAACCATAATAATGGTATCATCGGTGCCGCAACTAAAGCGGGACACCTCAAACGTCGAGAAATGAATTTATACAAAATGTACATGTTTGTGCAGTTTGGGATAAAAACTTTAGGCCCGTGGGGTCCGTCCGCTCTCAACTTATACCTATAGGGATCTGGCTAATCGTTTGTTTGAGGCGACGAGTGACTGAAATAATTTACTTATGTCGCAATAGTAGTCATCACATCAGTAAATGTACACAAAGTAGGTAACCAATGACGTTATATATACGTGTATATTGAAGTGTATGGTAAAAATTATAAGATAATCAAAAATTTTACCCCTAATGAGCTTAGTCATTCATCGGTGTTCATCATATTTGGTCACAAAGTTTAGATGAACCAATTTGGCCGCGACTTCCATTGGCAGATATCTGATCTTATAAGGAGTATCTTATGCATTTTTTTTTATTATATAATTTTTTAAACTATTATGGTCTCAAACATTAGAAATATTAACATTAACCCGGATGGGTTAAACGAGACAGTTACAATGTAAATTTTGTTTGAGTTTCCGATATTTTGGCACTGTTGCAACTCCAATATATACATATATATTGGAGTATGTTAGAGCAACAACCAACAGATCGAGAACCGTTTTCAAAATTTTTCGTCTGTTACGTTATACCTCAAGAACAAATTATTTACATAATATAATATATTATACCTATAAATAAGTAGTTCTTGAGGTTTATTATACAGAACTAGTTATTATGTTTTAGTTTCAGCAGCAGAAAAAGTATGTAGATTTTCAATGTGACATCTGAAAGCCGAGTTTTAAATTAATATTATATGTACGAGTAGTAATAGTATTTTATGATTATAGAGCTACTGAATAGGTTTCGGATGAGTTTTTCCCAGTCATTTCGCATACATGTTGTGGACACAGTTTTATTCTTATTTAATCGATATTTTGGTCTTGACAATATTATGTTTTATTTCAATATACTTACCATTAGAGAATCGAGTTATGAAGGGTATTTAAAATGATACGAGTAAACTATAATGCCATCAAAACAATACTTGTAAAAAAACAAGTTATACCGTAAATTTTTTTGAGATCTATGTAATACCAAGTCAGTTAATTTATTCAGTCCCTACTTAAAGGACTTAAGACTTCCTTAAGGGACCTTTTGTCTTAAGATATCACGTATTATAATGAGCTAACCTAACAAGATCGTATAGTAACCACATCAATATAAAGTAAATAAAGACAGGAGCTATATTATTTAATAAAATTACGTGAAGTATAAAAATTACGCGAGGAAATACAACGAAACATTGCTGTCCTACAAAACGCGCTCTGGGTTTTTGCCGAACACGACGTCAACAATATCATCAGCCATCAAGACAGGTACTACGAGTATGTATACATATACCTAGTAGTATAACATCACAAATAAATGTATAGATAATTTCAATTTACGCAACGGTTATTTTCTTTAAGTGACATAAATATTATCTCTCTTGTAGTTTGTAAAATTATCATCGAACATGTTTATGTATGAAAATAATGTACGTTGAATGTGCACGGCAGTGTGACGCACACCTACGCGGGTTTCGAATCCTCGTCAATAATTCAACATAGTCGATTAGTCAAAGCGTCTAACATTATGTGTCAAGAAACGTGGGTTCAAGAACAAAACATGCGTTAGTACATTATAACCCACTTTAAAAAATCGGGACTTGCTCCGAGACAGAAACGAATAGATCGTCGAAGCTGTGCTAAAAACAACAGGGCAAAGGCAGGACTCTGTGTCAGTTATATTCGGATAGTAGCAATGTAAAATAGGAATAAGAATAAAGCGATAGAATAATATTAAAATATTTAAAGTAATATAGTAAAATAGAAATAGAACAATGTATAATTACAAAATATACGATAACAATAAAAAAAAATGCATGCATGACATATTTGCACTGACAATTATGGACTTACTTTAGTTTTACAAAACTCCATCAGTAGTTTAAGTTTTCTTCTTAGTAAGTAAGTCAGTTACAATGTTTGGAGAACGACAAGTCCATTCAAACGGAAACACCAATTTATTTTATCTTAAAAAGGTACGGATCAAAGTGTTGTAGTGTGTTGAATTAATCTAAAAATCCCTATTAAATTTCATTAACATCTGTATTGATAGTGTCAAAAGTAGATAACTCTTAGTGTAGGGATTTCATATTTTTCAATAGTGGAAGTGGGTTATTTTTAATAATGACTTGTGTTTTACAAAAAAAGCACATCCCTAAAATAGGTCTAAAAAATTCATCTTACAATAAAGAGTTACGCCAAGTCTATGACAAACGACTGTGATGTTCCAGACAAACAAATGATCTTCTATTATTCACACGACAAAATATAAAGATAAACAGCTCCACACTGTTTGTTATCTACCCTATCGTAACTAACAAACGTAACTCTCACCTACATAAAATCTTTTATTTAGATTTGTTTTATCATATAAACTCAAGGGTAACAGGAAAAAAAACATGTTTTCATCTATACGGAGAGCAACATATTTTACGTCTGCCGGATTTGTCAAACATATTGGCCCGTACAAACGCGAGAAACGGCCGAAATGGGCATACGAAACGGGCGAGATGGGTATACGAAATGCGCTTATTGTATTGTTTTCGCCACTCAACACAGTGTTGTCATACTTCATATAATATAACCTCCACTCATACGGAAATAGGTTAGCCCTTTAGTGCTAGGATATTCTATTATGTTACAATAGTTTAGTAGAATTAGTCAAAATAAATTATTTCCGTTTATATGGAATTAGTAGGAAGTATAGAGTACTTAGCTTAATTTTGTAAAATTGAAATAAAGATTCATATGCATGCACCTTTGCAATCAAAAGTTAGATGAAACATGCAAGTTTGTCAAGTAAATACTGTTTTGAATTTATTTTATTTTAGTCATTGGCATGCATGTATGCATAATGTGATAAGGGTGAAGGAAGCAATAAAGATTATGCCAAGATCGTGACAAGTGAAATCCGTGGTATCTACCTACCCCTCCGGGAAACAGGGGTGGCGTTATATTTTCGTATTACTACTAATGTTATTAATGAGTGTCATGCAAAAAAGTTGCAACAAACGCAATAATGTTAATACAAGTATATTAAATTCTACACAATTTCCAACAAATAAAGTCATCAAATCAAATGATCAAATAACCACACACGTTGCAGTTCTTGGAAAAGAAGCTTGATTTCTGCGAAATCTTATAGTATTATTAGCCAAATATGGCGAATCTAAATATAATTAATAATCCAAATGTATAATATGGATAATTTTAATCAATATGTACAGTTTTAATTTATTTGAATCAATAATTATAAGCTTCATACAGTGTCATATTCATTTAAAAGTCAAATAATTATTCAGCAGCGTTTTACATTACTCCTGCGGCATTACAACCGCGATAGCACGGTTTTACCCTATTCATAATCTGATTTCAGTATGTGTGTGCCGCTCTATTAAAATGTATGGGAATTCGCCGTTTTGAAATCATAATCTTAAATATTCGGATCCAGAATTCAGAACGCTCATCAGTATCATTCTTATAGATCGATCGGAAAAAATCATAATCTGAAAAAATCAGAATGTGTGTGGAGTATACTGATTTTGTATGGTATTCCGGGCTTTCTGAATGAATAATATTAATCCAGATTATGAATCCAGAGAGCCATTCCGGTTGTCTGAGGCCAGCTTTAGAGTTAAAATTAACCCTTCATATAGTGTCTGATTTCAGAGTACCTAAAACTTTTTTCATACGAAAACTATAACATTCTAAACTTTAGTTTAAAGGATGCATTTGATTGTTGGACTTTCAATTGATTTTACATTCAGTTTGGAAAAGATGGAAAAAGCGAAAACCAGAGTATTTTTCGAATACGACTCCGACGTGGTGCGAACTCAGCAGAAACTGCTCAAAATGTCAATGCTGTGTTTGGATAGGATACGGGTAACGAATATATAATGCGTTTTGGTTTAACCGTTTTCGTAGTGGAAACTTCGACTTGAAGAATGAACCACGAGGAAGACCAGCCACTATAACGATTAATGGAAGGAGATGGTGGAAGCCGATCCGTAGCAAACGAATAAGGAATAAGCGGCAAGGTTTGATGTTAGCATACCCACAATGTTGACCCATTTGAAACAACTATCAAATGGGTCAACATTGTTCGTTCGTCTGTCTATTTGTACGGGCTAATCTCCGAAACAACTGGACCGATTTAAATGAAATTTTGTATGATGGTAGCTTATATACCTGGTCAACATATAGGACACATTGATCCCGGTAAATAAATGAGTTCCCGTGGGATGGATAAAAATTGAAATTAACCGTATCCCGCGAGGCCACGCGAGCGAAGCCGCTGGCGGGTCAGCTAGTATAAAGGCGAAAGTTTGTGAGTGTGTCTGTATATGTTAGTAACTTCTTCAAGCTCAGAGGGCTAGACGAATAATATTTATGAAATTTGGTATGGATTTAGATGAGGCGCTGGATTAACACACAAGATACCTTTCATCATCGTCCATCACTACACTGGTGTAACCGTGGGATGCAGCTAGTTATTTAAACCTTACTACTACTACCTTACAAAAGATGCGTAAGTACTTCATTTATCGTTATTCGTAACGCAGCTAAGACTCCAGGCCTTGCGTAATAACATCTAAAACACAACCCTGTGCTTAAGAAATAATAGGTGAGTCCTCTGTGACCGCACTTATCAAGTTTGTTACGAAAATGAAGTAGAAGTACTATAGGACTATAAGTATATAATTAAAAGCGGTGTTTATACAGCTTAGTTAGCAAAGCGCCCGGATGGATCCTAAAGTGGTGAGTTCAAATATCTCTATCTTCCTTAAATTTTATCTAAAGATAGTTTCATTATATAATCGGGCTTTTAGATCGTTATCTTTTTGCTTTATTCAGTCAGTCTGCCGAATAAATTGTCCAATTTAAGTCAAGAGGCCCACCAATCAACCTAATAAGTGACTCTATTAACCATCAATTTCATACCGTCTTTGCTAAAAGCTAGCCACTTTAATCAATTTAAGCATAAACTCCAAACGATCCCAAGGGATTAGCCGGAAAACCACGGAACCTCACGCAAATAAACCTGTACGCCCATTCTATAACATTACAAGACACCATACGAAGAACACGTCTACTCCTCAAGTGAATCCAAACATATCATGAAAATATCAACAATTTTTGGATTTAGTATTATAATAGTATTGGCTATTCGTTGCAACGGCAATACCAATATTTCGCTTCCAAAGAGCTTGGTTATAAAAAAATATATAAATATATCTAAGGTCAAAAGTCGTCTCGAATTATGTAGGTACGAAAACGTGATCCCGAGAATGCCTTCAGAGAGAGCTAAGCGTTCTGTACACACAAGCGAACCAGATATGGCGTACCGCCTTGCTGAGCCCGATGAGCCTGAAAACGGCAGCTCAGCTAATATAAATAAGACCGTGGGACACGCTTTATTAGTTGATGAATTCAAACGATTATGGCCCTTATGGCGATGGAGAGAACTCGGATATTTCTCTGACGATTACTTGGATTTGATTAACGATCACTGGCTGCAGTTTGAACCCCCGAATGAAAAAGTGCAGAAGATACTGGGGGTGTTGTACCTACTCTTCGCGACAGTGGGCTGCTGGGGCAACGTGATAGTTCTCTTTATGTATATAAGGTAAGTAAGTGCAAAACTAAACCCTTGGATCATTACACTTAATGCTACCTACAATTACCTACTTAACCAACATTTATGGGTAAAATCTTCTTAAACCTGAAACCATAACTAAATTAAGTTCCCCCATTATAATATTCCGTACCCAAACTAATGAAATGAAGTGTCCTCTACCTGAAAATATATTAACTTTGGGTAGTTTAATCTTCGAAGATTCCTTTATCTCGAAACTTTGTTAAGTCCCCAAAATTATACACATAATCTTTAAAGTAAGCACCCAACAAATCGAGAGGGTTTCTATCAGGAACAATATTTATATTGTCTGATAAAGGCTCATAAAATTACCAAACGGTTCGATAAGCAGATAAGTTGAGGAGTATTTCTTAAGTAACTTTTTAACTAAACTAAATTAGAAATATTATAGAGTCTAATGAGATCGTAATATACCTTGAATCGAGATTCGAATCCGTTTGAAATATTATCGTGTTTGAATAGTTTTATCTGCTATATCTTAATTGTATCGGGCCTATTGAGCAAGATTGTGTCTACCCACTGAGTAAGATTGTAGTCTTTAAAACAGTAGTGTGCAAAATTTACCGTATTTGGGTGTAAAGTACTCTGTATGTAAAATGTAAAATTACTCTGAAAATGAGACTAATTAACTATGTCTTGAGATGACGAATGCTTCTATAGTGACGCGTAGAATTTAAAAGCGTGCAGCAAACATCGTTGCATCTTTGACAACATCCGTGAAACAAATGGCGAGAAGACAAGAAACGTTGGAAAAATAACCTTATGTACAAGGGCGATATCTCATAAAGTATTTGACATCGGTGAGCTCGTTGACGAGCGCAACGATGAATCATTAGAGAATCGCACGGCTGTAACTATTATAGAGCCGCATTTAGAGATGTTTAATGAATACTTAAACTATGACTAAGTAATGATTCCAAAAGGTTCTCTTTACTTAGTGATTCACTCTACTTAGTTTAAGTATTCATTAAACTTCTCTGAGTGCGGCTGATATACCGTCTTAGCATTATCTTAGCATTAGGCGAGCAACTCGTCAATAAATCAATGGAATAGGTACATAAAAAATTCAATGTACCCCGTCAAATTACGTCAAAAACAAAATGATGTCGATAAGGCTGGATGCCTAGAAAACATTTTGTATACCCTATTTTTCTTACGTAGTGTAGCAGGACCTAAATCACAAAATCCCTGACGTAGATGTCACCGACTTGATATTGCTTTCATTTGCTGTGTAGCGAAGGATCACATGAAGCTTGTATCCCTAAGCCTATTTCTAGTTTTTGTTACATGGATTTACACTACAATACAATACCTAAGTAAAACAAAATTTACCAAAAAATGTATGACTTAAATACCAAAAAGTGTGAAATAACTTGTTGAAGTTTACATAGGCTTTCAAGATCTCAAGATAAGTCACTTTTCAGTTTTTGGAGTGTAACTCAAAAACTGCTTGACCGAATTTGATGAAATTTAAATGGGACTAGGTACCTCAGAAGTATACTCTACCAAACAAAAAAAGAAGAGAATTTGAGAATCCTTTCGACAAATGGGGGAATATCGGCTAAAATATAAAAAAAAATACATGAACACGAACATATAACCTCTTCCTTTTTGAAGTCGGTTAAAATATATTTTGATTGAAACTTACGTAAGTGTTAAACATTTAAATGTTATTTTGACGGTTTAACTTACGCGGTAGGCATAGTCGAATATCCCGACCGGTTTCGCGACCGTCCGGGCCACCTCTTCATGGGCATTCAGTATTACTGAAGGACGGAGGAAAAGGAGGAGGAAGAATTTTTTACTACTGAACGCAGCCGGGTGCGCAAGTACTCTATGAAGAAGTGGCCAGAACAGTCACGAAACCGGTCGAGGTATTCGACTATACCTACCGCGTAAGTTAAACCGTCAAAATAACATTAAAAAATAATTTACACAAGAGGTCAAATTTTCATCCTGCACTGTAGAAACGAACACAACGCGTTGCAAAACAGCATTTGAAATGTTATTTCTGTAAGATTTTTAACGTTTGTAATCTCTTAGGTAAAATCATAAAAGTCGCAACGCGAACACACTTATTCAAATTTGACATTATAAAAATTACTCAGCCGGGATGTAGAGCATTATATTCACATACTCCAGAAATCTCGGTTGTAACACGGAGCTATAAATCAAAACTTTCCGGAGGATGTGCAAAATTTTTGCACATAAGTACGCATTTATTACCTGAATTCAATGTAAACATTAGAGAATAAAACATGTAGAGTCATTAATCACAACGTGAAATATTATACTGCTGTTTGAAACCCGTGACTTTAATCGGTAGGATTTACGGAAACGAAACGGAATGGAAAAAACAAAACATTTCCTTCAAGAATTGTCAACATCTATTCTCGGGAAATACACATATTTAAAATGCAAATAAAAATACTTTGTTCTTCTACGGGATCATAGTGCCGGGATAAAGTAATTCAGTCCACATGAAGTAAGGTCAAACATTCTATAAGTATGTGTAGCTAGTCGTATAGTGTTAAATTGTAGCATTCACGATAAACAAAGAACGACGTCCGTAGTTAATACCCGCCTATTGTTTTCCAGTTACCCCTCATCCAGAAACCTAAAAACCTAATATTAAATATATAAGCTAGATATATCTCAAAAGATTTAAAAAGACATTGTTTTTAAGTTTAGAGAGAAATATACACATATTCAAACGGATTTCGAACACGCGTCTTCTGACAATCCGTTTTGACCAGACGCCATGACCACTAGGCCAATAGGGGCGCTCCGTCCGAGCATCTAATTCAACTCTCTAGTTGATTTTATCATCGTATAGGGATGGAGCGGCTTCTATTCGATAGCTCTAAGGTTGGAGAAGATTTTGCTGAGACGCTGCTTTTGAGCCCTCATCAGATCTTTAACTATAAACAAACAAAAATTAACCTGAGTAACCCGAAGCCAAATTAACAATCTGTATAGCTGAACAAATATAACATATACTCAACTAATATACTCAAATATAAATTACTCAACTTATATAAATATGTGCCCTATCTCTTCTTTTCGATATTTGTGCACACACACCCACTTACACACACACACACACACCTACACCCACACATTAATTATAATTGTAGTTGAAATTGAAAAATTAGAGGAAATACCCTCCATGTTATCCACTGGCCTCGAGACCTGTGGATTGTAGATTACATTTTATATAATTAGCTTTTAATTAGATAATGTAATTTAATAACTTATTATTCATGTATACGATTATAACATATAATTAACTTTGAAATTTTGCAAGGTGATACTACATTTGTATTCATAAATAATTAATCATTATATTATTGTAAAAATATTAATTATATTAAATAAGCAATAACTACCTACTTCATGTAAAAATATTAAATAGGCAATAACTTGTGTAATATCCGACGAAAGGGACCTGGGACCTATACCACGGGTCAAGAGCCTAGTTTGGGAACCAGGTGCTCAAATTTGACCATATTCTTGTGAATGCCATGCATTTTTGTCAAATAAATGTTTTTCTTTTTAATTTTTAATTGATGAAAATGTTAGCTATGGTTTTTATGGCCAGTCGCCTGACACCACAGCTTCTTGATAATTAATATGCTTGGTGGTATGGCATACCTTTCGTTGGATAGGAGCACAACATGCTTATAACCTTCTAGCGTACAGGCCTACATTTTTCTCTCTTCTCGTAATACATATACATTGTAATGTCGCAAATAAAATATTTTCTATTTTATTCTATTCCATTCTACATAGTGTGCAGCAACTTGTCTCCTCATTCCCTCTGTGCGGTTTAGGATTAAAGAACTTTATTACCATCCAAGACAAGTTGTCACTTACGAGGTAACATAATTTAGGTATACAATTTTGTTCGTCGTCGCAAAATATTGACATTAATTAGAAAACAAATATTGCAAATATTGTAGGTACCTACCTATAGTACCTAAGGTTCACAAATAATACATCGTTTATGGTACTCCTTTCACGCATTAGATTTACCTCAAGATTCATCTGCGATAATATGTTGAGCCAATATCTTTTTATCCATTAGTCGGCTTTAAGGGTATGGAACTGTCATACTCTTTAGTTATCGTATCATGATTGACCGAGCGAGCGTCTTTGCTTTAACTGGCCAAATTGACTTTCATCTGTCCGTATGTTTGTTAGGTTGTGTGTTGGTCCTCTTGTACAGGTCGCATTTTACAACCAATCTTGACGAAACTTGGTATACATTTCTACTATGTAACATATTTTTTGCTGTTGGCGATTTTTGAATGGGGTGTAACTTTTCTAAAAAGGGGGGAATTATGTTGCGGCGCTATTTACCGGCCGATTTTGATAAAATTAACACTTTAGGTAGAGTTTAAAGTGAAATTTCGAATATGACCATAATTGGTTCAAGGGGTTGCCGAGATAATTGGTTGTGAAGTTTAAAAATTTTGGTAATACTCGGCAAGAACATTTATTACCAACAACAAATTGCTCGACACTTTAAAGTAAAGTGCAGGCATATGCACTCACATTATCTGTCGCCATCACAATCTGTATTGCGTTGAGAGGATATATCGGGTATAGCCTAGTCATAATCGGCTAATCTAAATAAATGATATCATGAGTATGCATTAAAACAAATTACCTTGTTTCATGCTTTTAAGAGCGTGATTTTTCTGTAGTCACATACGTAAAACTTGTTTAAGTGGGACCTGGATAAGTGAGAAACCTCCATAACTGGAACTCATGTTGAGGTCCCGACACTTTCGCGCCGAATTACCTCTGTGAGACGAAGCAAACCTCTACTGGGATTCGTTCTCTAGATTTTATCTTCATAGTAATCTCTATAACTGAGACAGAATTTTATATGCATTAACCTATGTAACTGAGATCGTTTCTTTGTTAACTTACTTATTCTACCCGCGAACTCCGCACTAATTTTTAGCCTCAACGACCTTCAGTTATAGTTTTGCTATACTATCATACGCATGTACGCAATTTAAAAATGCCGAAACGAAGGCTCAAATCGTTATCAGTTCGTGAAAACCTGAAGTTAACATCCGTTTGTGAAAGTGGGAATAATATAGTCTGTGTCGAATATAATGTGTCAAAATCTACTATTTGTAGAATAATTCAGAATAAACATAAAATTCAATCATTTATATAAAAATGTGCTTGAGTATTTCTGTTTAGTACTACATTCATTTATTATTATTTTACTACCTTTATTACCTTTTTTGATTCCCAATAAAGATTGAAACTCATGTATATTGTTTACATAATACGTTATTTTATTTAATAATCGCACCTCCAAAGCTGAAATAAGTTGTATTCTGACCTCTATTAATGGAACCCCCTGTGAATGAGACAGATATTTATTAATAGCTGGATATCTGAGCCACTGGCTAAGTGGAATACCTCTATAAGTGAGACAAATTTGCAGGTCCCTTGATGTCTCACTTAACCAGGTTTCACTGTAGTACTTCTGAATAATGTGTTCTTTATTTAGATTGTTTTGGAGTTATTATTTTGGCGTATTTATTACACTTTGACTGTACCTATTGGACCAATATTCCACCTCCAACCTCCAACTGCACATAGCTCAGACTGCGAAAAATTGCCACTGACGTGAGGTCTACTGTTACGCAGAACAACTAGTTACAAATAGTTGTTTATACAGCGTGTACCTAAAAGGTGTAGTAATACTGAAATGTGTGCATATGGACCTAGTCAGGATATGGCAAAGTATCAAAATTTAAATCCCTTTTTTCATACAAGAAAAAAAAAATTTTTTGGACAGCTTTATTAGACATGCCTATTCTTAGAGTTCGTTGTGGTCAATGAGCTCTGCAATTCACGCCACCTATTCTGTTACCTACGTCTCCTATCGTCCTCCAACCTTGCATGCGCCCTCTTCCCGCGTCGCACTCCAGCCCAGTATAACCCAATTACCGAGGGAATCAAGAAAAAAACCCATTACCTACTAAGAATTCAAATATTTTATTCTAGTATATACATGTCAGTATAGGTACTGGCTATAAAGATTTCATTTATACATCTGTATGCTAGTGAAGGGGAGACGTCGTTATACTAATATCAAGAAAAATATCAAAACGATTTAATTATATATATTCAAATTTTATTATTTCTCATAAATAGTTGTATTACAGGGTTAGGTGAACACTATTAAACATTAAGAGTTAATACGAATAAAGTTCGTAAGTACTGCTAGTTCATGCTCCAATGTGTTTTTAAAATTTTTACTATGCCCATAAATCTTTCGTAATTTCGTCAAGACGCTACGCTCATTTCCGAGAAAATACCTAGCGTACCCTACCTGTGATCTTTCTTTGAGTTATATTTCTGCGACACGACTCATTTGCAAGTGACTAGGCCACCGGTTAACCACAAGCTTGCAAATAATAGTTATAACTAGCCAAAGCCGTGCAACACATGAGTTGTCGCATCAAAAATAGAACTCCTACAGAGAAGCTAGATGTGCAAAATAAACTCGGTGTAAAACTGCCGTATCCGACACAAAAGTGTCGTCTCTCTTTGTCGTGCCCCACTCAACTACGAGTCGAGTAACATTTTGTCTTCGAAAGCTCTGAGGACGGTTGTGTCACATTAGTTTATCGAACGTGCGAAAACTTTTCACCAACTGCGTCAGTGAAATGTCAAAAACAATTAAAGTTATCATAATCGCTTTTTCCACCATTTTTTCGTGCGTTAACGTGGACAATTCTCAGCTAAAGGAAAACTATAATTTCGTAAATAGTGGTAATAACGGAAGTGATATAGTGCCGAGATTGATGTGCAATTCATTTAAATGTCGGGAAGAGTTTTTATGGCATCGATTGGATCTGAGACTTTGGAAGCGGCGGAGAAGGATGTCAAACGAGTTATCAGAAAAATCCAAAGAAAAAACTGTCGTAAACGATGGAGAATATAAACCTCCAGAGACCGGCAGTTCACACACGACTGAGTTTTCGTTGTGTTGTGCTCACCAATACATCTCCGAAGGACAAGGGTTAGAATCGCACTCACAAATTGAGGATATGAAACCGACTCTTTTACAGGAAAACTTACTTATACAGAAGTTTAAGGAGACCTGGCCAGTTAAATCGTGGCGTAAATACGGGTTGTTTACTGATGACTACCTGCTCGTGATCAACCCTCATTGGCTACAGTTTCCACCTCCAGACCCACGGGTGCAATACGCCATGGGCAGTGTCTACCTTTTCATGCTGAGCCTTGGATGTTTTGGAAACATCTTAGTGCTTTTTATGTATTTTAGGTACGTATGATTTTGTTAATCATTCACAAAAAGTAATTTTGTTATCACGAATATAAAAGCAAAAACCAATTAACGCGTAAACAATAAAATTATAATTCCCAAACTCGTAGAAACCCATCGGAAATAAAAGTTGTCAGAAACAATGCAAATGAAAAATTTAACAAATAACCAGTCACAGGGCCTCTCGTTGTTCTGTTGTTTTTACATTTATACATGCGTTAACGTATTGGTAGGTTTTATATACACGTAGTACTCGTATATGAACGATTGTCAATGATATTGTAAAGCCATTTTAGTGGAAATTGGTTTCATATTTTTATAAGTGAAAAAGAGTTCAAATTGAAACCTATTGGTATATAACGTCTGATCGAGTTTTTAGGCAATACACAGTACATACCTACTTTTTAATGTCATTTAGACGGTTTAGCTTACGCGGTAGGTATAGTCGAATATCTCAAACGGTTTCGTGACCGTCCGGGCTACTTCTTCATGGAGTACTTGCGCATCCGGCTGCGTTCGCGCTAGTAGTTAGTAGTACTAGTTCGCGTAAGTTAAACCGTCAAAATAACATTAAAATATGTAATACTTACGAAAGTTTCAATCAAGTTATACCTACTTTTTGCATTATACCTACCCTGAAGGCGCCAATCGTATTTTATCAACCGACTTCCAAAACAAAAGGAAGAGGTTCTCAAATCGACGCGTGTATTTTTTTATGTATGATCACGCATAGAGTAGTCCGATTTTGATAATCTTTTTTTGTTTGGTATATCGAGTAGGTATACTTCTGAGGTAGTCCCATTTAAATTTTATGAAATTTGGTCAAGTTCTTTTTAATAAAAATAAAATAAAGTGCAAAACGACACTATTACCATATCAGCTCGATGCTGTACAATAAGCTAAACAGAAAATTAAATATATATATCCTTACATTATATAAATGCAAACTAAAATGTGTTGAATGGTTGCAATCATTGTCTTACCAGGATACAGAGGACCTCCTTGTTGTTTTAAAATAACGTCACAGCACACCTCATCTGATCACACAAACACACCACACCAGTCCACACAACCACACCTATACAAAACACCCTTACCGAACAAATACATCCCCTTCCCCCCCACACGCACACGCACATATACACACAAACACACATTTCAACTACTCTCACCTACTCACCCAAACCTAAATAGCTCCATGATTTATAAGCAACATAAATTTATAACAATATTTCACACTTAGTTTTCTCGTAGGTATTTAAATAATATGTTATATAATTGTACCTTGTTTGTTACTAAGGAACTATGTTATTAGCGACTTTCGGAGGAGGGCGTTGACATCTGCGACACAGTTAATACTTCTGCAGGTGTCATCGAATCCTATATGGTTGTAACTAAATCGTGTTATGGTTCCAAATAAATAAAATTATTATAATTATAAAAAAAAAAAAATACAATCCAATAACTGAAAAGTGTTTCGCTTAACTTAATGATATCGTAATTGAATGACGATATCATTATTAATAAGGTACCTATTATCACACAACATTGTGATAATATGTAATTTTGAACTATCATGGTACTGACTTCCATAAGTTATTTCACACTTTTTGGTGTTGAAGTCGGTTCCAATTTTTGGTAATAAATATTTTCGATCATTCGATTATCGATAGTATTCCACGAATCACATTCTAATATTACGAGCGCGGAATGAGCGTGTCAGTGCGTATGTCTGTGTGCGTGTGCGAGAGGATGATTGTGTTAAGTATATTATGTCCTATGATAATAGGTAGTTGAGGACGGTTCCATTTTATGGTAAACTTTTTTTTATTATATAATAACTATTAGGAAAAAAAACAATGTTCGCAATGTTTCCTGAATGTTTTATACAATTTTGCAATTTTTTTATGTTATCTGCATTCTTAACAATTAGGTAAGTAATTAAATATTTCAATGAAATTACAAATGTTACTAGCTAGAATATCTGAAAAAAATCAAGTATAATATTAAAAATTCATTAAATATGTTAGTTACCAAAACTCTTATGAAAATTTGGAAAACAATAAAAATATCATATTTTATTTTTAACACCTACCCTATTGGCTACAGCCCCACTTATGCTTTTACAAAAGACCGAATATAAAGTCCTTATACGAGTATTAAATGATATAATAATAAGTAAAGATATAATACTAATTGGCCTGAATACAATTTTATTGAGCTAAATGCTTAGAAGCGCTCGTAGCGGAGCTTGACTTAGCGATCTTAACCGATCAATAAGTTAAGCAACACTTGCTGCGGTCGGGACTTGGATGGGTGGCCGCTAGTGGCGTTATTCAATTGAGCGCTTCCGTGCTTCGGAGGGTACGTTAAGCCGTTGATCCCGGTTGTTTGACTTAGGACACAGTCGTTACGCTATGTCGAAGGCCTTCGGACGGCCTGAAAACTTAGACATGGGTTGGCCACGAGCCTATCCACCAAGCCGCACTGGGCCCGCGTGGTGGATTATGACCCAACTCCTCTCTCTGAGAGGAAAGCTCAAGTCCCAGCAGTGGGAACAAAATGAGCTGATTATGAAATGCTTCAAAACCTGTCAAGAGTAAGCCAGACCACGCTCTATTAAGATTTCATACATAACCAAAATTCGGTTTTATATCAACGTATTAAGTACCTACCTACTAGCTGACCCGCTAGTGTCTTCACTCCCTTCCCCCTTAAGGGTGTGATTTCTAAAAAATCGTCTTTAGTGGATGCTTACAACACTGCCAAAATTAGCAAAAAGAAGTTAAATTTGTAGCACAAACGGTTCATCAACGATGAACCAGCCAGTCAGTACAAGTAATTACATACGAGTAAATAGATCAATTAACAAATATTCTGAATCTGTGAAATATTAGCTATACCTACATCGCAACAGCCCGTAATTTAGGCATTCGTCTCATCTCGTTTGTGAGATACAGATCCGTGACATACGAACGTGCATACAGCACAGTTTTTAGTTTCGGGAGGAAGAAATCCTTTATAGATACAGCAGAAAGCGTATCTCTGAGGTTATGTCCGAGTCCACCGGCGGGGATGGGAGTGCCAGCGTGTACGGAATAAAAGCTCCTCCCTCTTTCCTGCACACTACAGAGACTAGGTTCGTACCCTTCAAATATTAAACTTTCTTTACTGAACCCCAAGCTATTTACAGCAATAAGACTTTGTTTTTACCATCTGGACACGGAATCATAAAAATCTGTAAGCAATCACTTATCAGGGATGACAAGTTTATTGCATTTTAAAACGTTAACCTGCTATCGTAAGGTACCCACAGTTTTATCGAAACAACCCAAAGAAATTTAGGTCATTTTTGAAACATATTTTTGGGAAACGATTTAGCATATTTATGAGATACTGTGATTTATTACCCTTCTCACAAAGATACCAATCAGGGCATTCCAGGGCCGGCCGTTACAAACAAACATTTTTGGTTTATTGGCAAAGGTTTGTTAGGAAAGGGCAAACTGGTCCCTTCCTTTTAATACAGTGAAGCAAATACAAGGAAAATGCTCACAGAAAAGTTGTATGTACATTTCCGTCTATTATTTTCCCAGACAATCGGAATCGACACCCATACGTCTGATCATGATATATTATATAGTTGTATTATATATTATGAATTTTAAGGATTAATTCTGTAAATTCGACTAATAAAAGTGAGAGTTTATAAGAAAGCGAGTAAAGTTTGAGTATGTATGTTAGTTACTCCTTCACGATTTAGGCTAAAGGCTTGAAGAAGCTTGAACCCAGGAATCAGATAAAATCTTCTATGTATTTCGATTTAAGAGGATTGCATAGCTAGTACTTTCCATACTAAATAACTCTTTTCTACCTGTTAATATTGTCCGTTTCAGTGGTTTTTTTTCATGTAATCATCACATTGTTTAATTTGCCCGTATTTTTTGATTTTGTCAGTATTTCATATAAGTAAAGTACTATAAATAACCTTTTTTAGAACTGAAAACATCTGACAAAACCAGAATGTACGGGCATAGTAAATAATGTGATGATTACATGAAAATGAATCACTAAAATCGGACAATGTTATGGGGTAGAAAAGAGTTATTTCTCTTAGTATGGAAAATACTAGCTATGCAGTTCTCTTAATGGAGATAATTGTAATAAAGGCATCGCGATAAATTTATTCCTCGTGAAAGAAGTCGCGGATAGTTTTAGTATATAATACATAGGTATATTATACAAAGAACTGGTTTCACTGTGATCGTTTATTATATTAAACATGAAGAATTTTAAACATTTACTAATTTACCGACAAAACTCACGTTAGGAATCAAACACATCGACTCGGGTTCTCAAGTAAAGTGCCCACCGGACGCTCGCAGATAGACTGCTGTGCAATCACCTTGAACTTGAGCATCTAAAATGTTCGAAATCCGGGTATTCGAACCCTAACGTGAGTGTTTTGTGTCAATGTGTCAAACTTACGACAATGTCAAAACCAATAAACCTGCTTAAACGTTATATCGTCGTATATACATGGCATAATCAGCCCATATTACATTCGCATTGCTGGAACAAGCTCCTTCCTCTTAAAAATGGGGAAATGAGGCATAATTTGAGTTCGAGTTGGCAGAAAGTCTAGTAGCCAGCCCGGAGTTTTATCATCCTGCCAAGACTACTGCTATCTTAACGATAGCCCTCTGAAGCATGTACTATTGACCGAAGAAAGTACGAAAGAAGAACAGCTGTGAAGTTTTAGATGAACCGTTACGAAAGGCTAGGTTAGCTATGAGCGATACATCTCCGCCACAATACGCGTTTTACTATACTTCGCGAAATACTTACCAAAAACATTTGGAGTTATTAGTTTCCTAGATGTATTTCATTTCATTCATTTGTTTTATAGAATATAGGTACATTAGGTACTGTCAGGCCTGAAATAAAGCAATTAACGTCCGAGTAACACTGGATGAATGAGCGAAACCAAGTAGGTACTTATAAAAGGACGAGGCACCAGCAAGGTACTTTTTAAGTAAACAAGGCCATTGGCTATTTAGGCCGGGATAGGTTTGTTGGTTTTTTTTTAAGTTTGTGTAAGTAAGTTTAACGTAATCGTATCGTTAACGTATAGAGTACAAACTATAAGTTATCTGTGTATCAGTTGTACTAGGTACAATATAGTTTGCAGTTTGCACTGCATACGTCAACGGTACGTCGTACGTTACACCTGTGCGATACACTTATGCAAAATTTTGTGCTAGGCCCATTTACTTTTCTCTAATTTAAAATTAAAACGAATAATCTCCAATGGAGGAAACAATAAACAAAATCATGTCCGCCAATCCGACCGCGAAACTGGCTTTATATTTTTTATAAATGTTTAAAAGATGTGCGCATTCAGCGTGTCTGCTACTACGAGTAAATATCCTGTACCTAAGCACCTCCATTATTAATAAAAAACTACCGAGCAATTTATATAACTGCCGTGTTGAAAATTATTGGCTTATTATGTCGATTGACGTCTTATTTTTTAAAATAATGAAACGCTTTCAGAGCAAGTGGGACAAAAACTCATAAGTTTATGTAGGTGCTGACAACGCACTTTGTAGCTAAATATAAAAAGTGTCTGCAAAATGCAAATGTACTCATATTGCCAAGGCTGCAGACAATATCTGTAGGAAGACTATTAAAAGATAGATAACATATATATCTTAGTGGGTACCACCACTGTGCCAAATAATCCGCTTCTGACAAAGTTCCTTACTAGTAGTTCTACAAACAGTAGTCTCGCGAGCATATAGTCTTATTAACGGCAATTTATTAATAACGGCGTTTCGCAGTAGGTACTGCACAACCTATGACCTCCGAGATCACTTGACCAATTATGCTCATATTCGAAATTTCTCTTTAAAGTCAGGTCCCTAATGTGTGTACAAAATTTTATCTAAATCGGTCGGTAAATAGCGCCGCAGCAAAATTTACCCTTTTTTAGGAAAAGTACCCTCCCCCCACTCAAAATCATCGACGACAAAAAAAAATATTACATAATAGAACATGCATCCCAAGTTTCGTTAAGATTGGTAGAAAAATGCGATACAGGCCAACGAACAATCTAACAAACATACGGACAGATGAAAGTCAATTTGGCCAGTTAAAGAAGAGACGCTTCGCTCGCTTGGTCAATTAAAATGCAAACAATACTGTTGTTATTTTTGAAGGCCACTGTACCAAGTAAAATTTCTGGACAAATGGAGTAATAATGGACGAACTAGGCGTGCCCTTAACAACTGTCCACTTACCTTACGCTTTTCATTTTTATTGTGCCCAAACTATCAACATGAAGTTTATACCATCTTCATGAAATTTATGAAACGTGTGACTTGTTTATAAGGAAGTATCAGAAATTAGTAGGTCAGTCTTTGGCATCTTCTTCATACAAACATATTCCCCGCTTCCCTCTCTGAGCCTGGACACTAGAGCTAATATCAATATCACATATAATATATATGACCAATATATGCCCTTATGTTTTTTTAGATAAAACTCTTTCCGAGAGATAAATTACACACCCTTGGACGGGATTCGAACCCGTGACTTTCGACTATATGTGTGATGACTGCTAAGCCACCGAGACAATCAGTCCGAATATACAATTTAACTCTAGTAGATTTTAAGCGTCGTTATGCGGACATCGGGTTTTTTCATTACGTCTTAAACGAGGTATAATCGCCAAAAGTTCCTAACTCCTATGTTTCGTATCCTCCACTCATCCAATTAGTTTTGACAGCATGGTTTCCTGATCTAGTTAAACAGTAAAACAACTAGGCAAGCTCTACTACGATTGCTTGAATATCGTTTCAGTAGCATTTCCCAAATCTCAGAGACTCAGCTGTATTCATCACCCTCGGGTTAAATGGCATATTCAATTTATCATTAACACAGAAATTTAAGAAATGCCTGCATGTAACTGGTAATTATCTACCGTAGATGTTTATGCTTTTTGAATGATAGAAAGGTTAGCGTTTGACTAGATCGAACTCTAGATTGTGATTGCCGGAACGCACCGTTAATAATTTATGTCCATAAGTAAATTGTCATTATTGGGAGCTTGGTAGCCTTCCAGGTGAGGACTTGGAAATGCTTTAGCATGCTTTAGATTTCCTTATGGTGACAGCAAGTAACATTCAATTTATGGGGCGGTACTTTCACCAAAAGATGAAACCCGCGGTAGAATTTGCGGGTTTAGCAGCTAACCTTCACTGACCTTTGCCATCACTTCAATTACTTACTTACTTCAAATTCATCTGCCTTTTTGCGTGTAAGTTCTGACCGATATAGGTTTATTTGAGATGTCCTTGAAGCACCGGCAGCGGCATGTCAATGTGTGTATTGACCATTTGAACCCTTTCCCAACCTCGATCAAACTCCCCAGTTTCTTTTAAAGCCCAATTTACTTAAGTGCACAAGCCCCGAATGTATCTTTACGTAAACGTTTTGTTATATCGTCGCTTGAAAGGTTTCGTAAAATACAGATACGTTTTACCACTATACAATGGAATCACAGTCTCAACCGAAGTCGAGTGAGCAAAGTTGAGTTTCTTTCACGCACCGATTTTCACTAATGTAGGCTATACATATTATAAAACTGTAACTAAGGCGTGTCTGTACATATATATGTGATAATTAGAAAAAAACATTTGTGTTGGTATGTATGCAGGTGTTAGAACCTAAAACATGTTTTTTTTCTAAGTCTGCCTGTTTGTCCGCGCATCATGTAAAAACTATTGGATATACGAGTATATTGAAATATATTCAATGGAGTCCTGCGAAGGTTACTTATACGTTTATTTTCGATTATCGAAATCGGTCAAAGCAAAAAGATGTTATGAGCAAGACCTAGAGGAAAATCTCAGCGGGTAAGATTTTTGGGATTTCGGTGATACGAGTAGTTGAGACATCACGTAAAAACTACTGAATAAATAATGATACCGTTTACTGAAATATATTTACTGGTTCCTTGCAGACCTATAGGTATATATATAGGTTTATGTTTCTTACTAAATTGGTCTACCCGAAAAGAAGTTATGACCAATAAACCTAGAGAAAAAATGCAGCGTGGAATATTACGACGACATAAGTAGAAGTACGACATTTCGTAGTTTATAAAGTTAACAAAGATTGATGTTGAGGCATACAATAATTGTTACAGAATTAAAGATTCGCAAAGTACCCGTTTGGGAATTCCTAAAATACCATTAGCTTTATCATATTTTTATTATATCGTTATATTAGGGATGTAACATTTTTGTTTAATTATGTACAATTTATAATGTCTACTATTATTTGACTTATTATTTATATTTCCGGATGAAATGGCCCGAGGTCCCAACTTTTGACTATACGTATGGTACCGTGTTGGGTCTAGACATGCACTATTGACGGTATGCTGTCTATCTGCTGCTGAGCAGAGAAAGTCAATTAGATCTCGGTGATGTAAACAACAAGAGGAGGTCAGTCATTCCCCGCTGCACTGCCAAGTTCTGCACTACTGGTAGTGCAGAAGTGAATTTTTATTCCCCGTTGCACTACTACATAGTAGTGCCGTGGGGAATTTTGAATCTGCATACATTGCCGTTCCAAATATTATTTCATAAATATTCAACTCGTATATACGGTATTAAACTATTACTGTTAACCAGCAAAACACTCACGTTAAGTATCGAATACGTCGACCCGGGTTTCGAGCATGTCCGATGCTCATCTCCAGGGCGAGTGCGCAGCGGCGTCTGCCAGCTCCCGGCGGGCACTGTGATATAGGGTATATAGGGCTCCGTGAGTCGATGTTACTTTATAGTAGGTATGGTGGTGGAGTGACGATTCTAGATTTGAGCACTTGAGTTGATGAGGTTGAGAGAGTTAATGTGGTTAAAAGGGTTAAAATGATGAGGGCTGGCTGATGAGCAGGAAACAGCCAACTGGATCTCAGTGACGGAAGCGGCCAATCTGCGATGTTTGACTGTATAGTTAAGAGCCTTAAATTTATAGTAACAGTTCGATTTACTTACTTATCAGTTATACCTAGTCCACATTAGTAACGTGTTCGGTAGATCTTTTTATATGGCATAGGCCGATTTCATAGAGGAACCCAATCCTTTATGGCGGATTTATAGTAACAATTCAATTATTTTTATTGATCAGACATAGGTCCATATTAGTAATGCGTTCGGGTGATCTTATTTTTTTAGACTAGAGATTTTGAAGTCTGCTGATAAGCAGTGAAGTCACGTGCATCGTGATAGGTATGACCGTAGTTTTGACATTATATTAACGTAGGTATTTTTCTAGCTCTAAATTTCTTAAGGTCTGTCGACGCTTTTATAATATAATATACTAGGTAGGCTCCGCGGTTTCATCCGCGCGGTGATGGATGATAATGATTTATCAAATGTAGCGTATGTTATTCAGGCAGGCATAATATAGATTTAACCTGGTGTCACCTTCCTACCTACTCAGGGTAGAAGGGAGCATGAGAGAAAGAAGAGAGTTGAGAATTAAGGTATAATAAATAAAAAGGGTCGTGGATCTCAGACAGGTATGGAAATTTGGCAAGCTTCCTTGTTTAAGGACTTAGCTCCGGTCCGCTAGTATTGGCCGATGCTCAGCAGCAGGTCTGCCGTGCAGGGTCGGCTCCACACCGCCGCGCCGGTAGAAATTCCCAGCAATCGCTGTAGAGAAGGGTGGCCGCGGTCGGTGCTGGAGATCAGAGGACGGCCGGAGTTCAGACGTCGTGTACTGGAAGGGTGCCTCCTCGTACTGGAAGGATTCAGCCTCGTACTGGAAGGATTCAGCCTCGTACTGGAAGAGTTCCGCCTCGTACTTGAAGAATTCCGCCTCGTACTGGAACGATTTCGCCTCGTACTGGAACGATTCTGCCTTGTACTGGAACGATTTCGCCTCGTACTGGAACCCTGAAAAGCACATGTGCTCCGGTCACAGTGGGTCCAGTAAGGTGTTGAGCTGGCGGGTCCACTGTCCCTCTGCTACTGGGCATATAGTGACTCGCAGAGGGCCTTTAGGGATGTGGCCCGCCAACAAACAAGAGATGCCATAAGGGCCAAAGAGGTAATGCTGCTGGTGAAGAATTCGCATCCGCTAAGGCTTCCGCTACCGAGCATAAAGGGACTAGCTAGGCCCTTCGCGGATGCCACCACCAGCCGCTCAGAATGCCAGAAGGGCGTAAATAGGTGTGTTGCTGGTAAAAGTGCGCACAATCCACGAGGTCCGTTCACTACCGAGCAATTAGGGACTAGCCTAGGTACCTCGGGAATTGCGAGCTACCCAACAACACCCTTTCAAGTTTGCCAGAAGGGCGTAAAATAGAAACAAGGAGAAAGTTGAGAAGCAACAGAAAACACAGAAAAACACATAAAAATAATACAGTAAATAAGTTGAGAGTACATACCAAAGGTTACAATTGTAGGTTATAATTTATGGTGGTCAAGTACACTTTCATTTCACAACTCAAACTTACCCAATGTATGGGGGTTCTGAAGATTGATGTTCGAATTAAATAAGACTCTGTAGCACTAGTCGTAGTAATTTATTAGCAGTTGCACAGTCGACGGCCGATGGCAAAGTGAGGTTGGTTGCGCTTGCAGTAAAAACAACAAGTTGGGGCGGAAGTCGGAGGCGCATTTCGCTACCTTATAAGGTAATGAAAAAGGCCTCAAACCCGTCGTAGTCGTCAGTCCAATCACTACACTGCATTTTGAACTTTTTCAAAATATCAACGTCCGTTCACCGGAACTCACAACTCGTGGCATTATTTTCTCTAAACTCGATTGACATTTGTTTAACTGTCACTGTCCATATTTTTGATTGTTATATGCGACCTCTATCGGTGAATCGCCGAACTACCTCAGCGCGCAGCAAAGGTAGTTATCTCGATTTAAAGGTTGCTTTAATCTTCAAACGGAATTTAGGTAGTCGTTTGTGAGTTTGCCTACAGATGTCGCTTATTTAAACTAGTTTTTAAGAGAACCGATAATCTAGTAATCTAGATCGGTTACATATCTCCCCACCCAAGAAAGAATTTTTTTACTAGGAAAAAAAAATTCACTAGCCTTGAGCAGTTCTAAGAAAGAAAAAAAATACTTAACCTAAGACCTAACTTTGAGTATCTTATATAAGCTACAGAAACTCCAGTATATGATCTTAAGTTATTAACTATGTCTATGTGCAGACACATTCCCAAGTGTCTCCTAGAATTCCCCCCCATCGTTTGGATTAGATATCCCAAGAAACGATTATTGACAGCAATATTGAGAGGAATGGAAATTGTAGACTGCAGAAGTTAACTTCTAAGACAGCTAGCTACATTATAGGTATGAATACACACTAAAACATAGATAAGTTAAGTACTTATTGCAGACATTCATGGATAATTTTAATTTTTTTGAATATAAGTTCCATAATTGCCTAAGTTAAATTAAATTTTAAGACAGAGAATTTAATCAAAAGGAAATTACATAGATAAAGGCTTGTTTAGTGAGTTATCTACCGCTCAGACCAATAAGGCTTGTTTTTAAAGAGTTTGGACACCGCTCTCTATTTGAAGAATTACCATGGCTGGCACGTGAAAGAATGATTTTAGCTATGTTATAACACTATTCCATTGAAAGTGGAGAGTGACAAAGAGTATTTAAGGAAGTTAAATTAATTCAGTAGGTATATAAGTTAAGATGTATAGTTTGTAGTACATTATATGTATGGTAGTTAAGTTATAATATATCTTATGCCATCGTTGTATATAAGATATAAATAATGATCAATATAAGAAAGGATCACAAGTTATTAGAATTCAAGAAGTATTTTAGATACTGTTACCTATAAGATTTATTGTATATAAGGATTTATTTTTCCTTTATATATAAGGTTATTGTAAGAGATTTTTAAAAAGTTGCACCCTATGAGTTTGGTTGCATTAATCAATTATATTTTAGTTATTTAAGATACATAGAATATGCGTTTTAGTTGTAAGATTGTATATTTAAAGCTTTATTAATTTAATCATAGCATGAATTTGGTTTTATTTGAGAATATTTATTTATTTTAAGTTGTCAACAAGTAATTCAGTGCAAAGATTTGCAATTGTCAAGAAAGTGAAATAATTAAGTACTAGGATATGTATTTACTTATTTTAAAATTAAAATTTGCCATTAAATTTAAGTTTATTAATATCAGAGCAAATTGAATTTCTTTCACAAGTTACAGATAGCACAGGTTGCTCTAAGGGAGTCTCAGATTGATTACTAGTTGAAGGTTGTGAAGTTGGTAAAATAGTTTTTAAGATTTGTAAGTCCTTGTTAAGAGAATTTAGTTTAGAAGACACCGACTTAAAATCTTCACTATTGGATGCACTTATCCTAATCAACCTGTGGTTCATATGGTTGATTAAAACTTCTGTTCTTAAAAAAAGATTTTTTTCAAATTTAGTTTTGAGGAGAGCAATGTTGCTTTTTGCTTTTGCCATTGACTCCTTGAGTTCACTTATATCGACCTCAGGGTCCAAGTGTGACTCCAATATATCCTCAGAAAGCATGTCTTCGGTAGTATAGTGGTAAGTATCCCCACGTTGGGCGCCAATGTCACCTTCCTACCTACTCAGGGTAGAAGGGAGCATGAGAGAAAGAAGAGAGTTGAGAATTAAGGTATAATAAATAAAAAGGGTCGTGGATCTCAGACAGGTATGGAAATTTGGCAAGCTTCCTTGTTTAAGGACTTAGCTCCGGTCCGCTAGTATTGGCCGATGCTCAGCAGCAGGTCTGCCGTGCAGGGTCGGCTCCACACCGCCGCGCCGGTAGAAATTCCCAGCAATCGCTGTAGAGAAGGGTGGCCGCGGTCGGTGCTGGAGATCAGAGGACGGCCGGAGTTCAGACGTCGTGTACTGGAAGGGTGCCTCCTCGTACTGGAAGGATTCAGCCTCGTACTGGAAGGATTCAGCCTCGTACTGGAAGAGTTCCGCCTCGTACTTGAAGAATTCCGCCTCGTACTGGAACGATTTCGCCTCGTACTGGAACGATTCTGCCTTGTACTGGAACGATTTCGCCTCGTACTGGAACCCTGAAAAGCACATGTGCTCCGGTCACAGTGGGTCCAGTAAGGTGTTGAGCTGGCGGGTCCACTGTCCCTCTGCTACTGGGCATATAGTGACTCGCAGAGGGCCTTTAGGGATGTGGCCCGCCAACAAACAAGAGATGCCATAAGGGCCAAAGAGGTAATGCTGCTGGTGAAGAATTCGCATCCGCTAAGGCTTCCGCTACCGAGCATAAAGGGACTAGCTAGGCCCTTCGCGGATGCCACCACCAGCCGCTCAGAATGCCAGAAGGGCGTAAATAGGTGTGTTGCTGGTAAAAGTGCGCACAATCCACGAGGTCCGTTCACTACCGAGCAATTAGGGACTAGCCTAGGTACCTCGGGAATTGCGAGCTACCCAACAACACCCTTTCAAGTTTGCCAGAAGGGCGTAAAATAGAAACAAGGAGAAAGTTGAGAAGCAACAGAAAACACAGAAAAACACATAAAAATAATACAGTAAATAAGTTGAGAGTACATACCAAAGGTTACAATTGTAGGTTATAATTTATGGTGGTCAAGTACACTTTCATTTCACAACTCAAACTTACCCAATGTATGGGGGTTCTGAAGATTGATGTTCGAATTAAATAAGACTCTGTAGCACTAGTCGTAGTAATTTATTAGCAGTTGCACAGTCGACGGCCGATGGCAAAGTGAGGTTGGTTGCGCTTGCAGTAAAAACAACAAGTTGGGGCGGAAGTCGGAGGCGCATTTCGCTACCTTATAAGGTAATGAAAAAGGCCTCAAACCCGTCGTAGTCGTCAGTCCAATCACTACACTGCATTTTGAACTTTTTCAAAATATCAACGTCCGTTCACCGGAACTCACAACTCGTGGCATTATTTTCTCTAAACTCGATTGACATTTGTTTAACTGTCACTGTCCATATTTTTGATTGTTATATGCGACCTCTATCGGTGAATCGCCGAACTACCTCAGCGCGCAGCAAAGGTAGTTATCTCGATTTAAAGGTTGCTTTAATCTTCAAACGGAATTTAGGTAGTCGTTTGTGAGTTTGCCTACAGATGTCGCTTATTTAAACTAGTTTTTAAGAGAACCGATAATCTAGTAATCTAGATCGGTTACACTGGTGAATGATTTTTTTGAACCAGTTATGTTGTTTTTGTGGTTTATCCATTACAAACAAACTATCAAATCTTTCCTCTTCATTATTGGAGTAAATAAGAATTAACACCAAGATACGACTAATGTAGCCTAGTTTGTACCGATATTAATATTGTATATTTTAAGGAAAAGTAGTTATGCTAGTAGTTATTAGATGACTGTAATAATTAGATATTGCATACTTTTTTGTAGACATTGATGTCCGCTATAAAACTATGGTATACCTACATTACTTTGCTAGTTTCCGCAGCGTACGCGATATAAGAATGTTTTTTTGGAAATTTGTTTACACCTTGGGTTACATTATCGAAGTTTTCATACGAATCCCTAACTTTTTTAAATATGATATAGCTAATGTTACGCAGTGATGGTGTATCTTTCTAACGTCAAAAGAATTTTTGAAATCGGCGCAGTAATTTTTAAGTTTATTCGTTACCTAAAACCTCATTCAAATATCAGTGTCGACTAATAGAAATATGGTTTTATGACGATGGCCGTGCCTGTAATTAAAAAGTGATCAAGATCTGTATACGACAATTTTCCTATATTTAGTATATTTCATAGATACGGAAGTAATTTGTCTCTTATGAAAAAAGCTCTTTTTTTCTTGTTATTTACTATGATTAACGTAACTCTCAAAACGATATGTCAAATAATTTACGTGGCTTAGTCTCCGGTAGACCAATCAAGCAAAGCCACGAGCGGGCCAGCTAGTTTAAAATACAATAGCGGTTTGCGATTCTGGTAAATACATAAGCAATTATTAAAATTTGATTTAACGTTCTTAGTTTTAAGTGAAAGCCTCATTTATTTCCCTATTCTCGTTGTTATATAAAATAGACATTCAAATCATCCTTTTCATACGTAAATAAAAAGGGAAGACCAGACTTGCCAAATTAACAGCTGTCATCATATCTCAAATGCTGAACTAAAACTATTACATCTCGCGCTTTGAGATCAATAGAGTGAGGCCGATTTATGTCCAGTATATATTAGGTATGTCCTGTTTTGAGGTATTAGAGGAAACAGATCATCAATTTAGTCGATATAACTTCTTATATTTACACGGTTACGCCACTGATTGCGTAGACGTTTGATAGCTCGATATGGTGTCATTAAAACGAATTTTGCTTATTAATATAAACCGTAGTCGATTTTTTTCATATTTTCTAACAGTTTCTTATCTTTATGTATGTTTCTCTACTAAACTGCGTAACATACCGACGAATGAGTGAGATGCCAATTTGTTCGGTTGCGTGTACCTCGCAACTGTACCTACGCATGTGCTTACAACTTTTTTTTCACAGCAGATATTTTATTATTAAGAATCAAAAGTTATTTACTTTTATTTGTTGGTTACGCTAATCACAGAAATAGACTTATCTGTTCAGTAATAAAGCAATGAAATACACAACAACCCTAGCGAGTAAGTTCTTCTCGGTGGAGTAGTTGTATTACCTTATACATAATCAGCCCATTATTTTCCCACTGCTGCGACTCGAGCCTTCCACTCAGAGAGAGGAGTTGGTAATCCACCACGCGGGCCCAGTGCGGCTTGGTGGATAGGCTCGTGGCCAACCCATGTCTAAGTTTTCAGGCCGTCCGAAGGCCTTCGGCATAGCGTAACGACTGTGTCCTAAAACAAGCAACCGGGACCGACGGCTTAACGTGCCTTCTGAAACACAGAAGCACTCAGTTGAATAACGCCCCTAGCGGTCACCCATCCAACTCCTGACCGCAAGTGTTGCTTAACATGTTGACAGTTAAGTCCAAGTCAAGCTCCGCTGCGAGCGCTTCACCTCGAGCGTATTACCTCGTATAGTAATAAATACTACAGAAGTTTTCGAGGTAGATATATTAATATGATTTCTGTGCATATAAAGCGTAGGTAAGATAAACAACATCGCGACGCGGGCGTATGAATGGTGCGTTGCGAAAAGCGGAGCGGGGCGCGGACGGGAAATAAGGTAGGCCGCAGAATGTTAGGCGGAAGAGGAGATTAGAGAATAGAGATATGAGAGCGTGTCTCTCTCATATCTCTATTCTCTAATCTCCTCTAATAAGGGTGTATCAGTAACATGCGCCCTGCATGTTAACCAGAAAGACACGGAAATTCAAAGTTGAAATAAACATTGTCCTTTTGCTCCCTTTTCTTATAACATAAATACAACTAGTATTATGAGCAGAAGCCCTCAGTCATTATGGCCATATTATCCAATGGCATGTATAGCGTAGAAGTGTAGCTTATAGTAACTGTAGTGGATAGTGTCCATATAAAGCGGGTTTAAATTTCAGACGGTAAAACGGTATTTGGCGAAAGGCTTAAGGTGATTGTTGTACTGATTGGACAAAGCTCTTTTGAGATTGTGTTCGGAAAACCCATAAAACTTCAGTTAATGATGCGGGTGTGCGATAGACAAAGAGCAATGCGGGTTGGACGATAGACATCTGAGTCTACGACTCAGAATAACTAGTCGTTCGATCCATAAAATGACAAAAGCCTGTCTTTTTCTGTGACGTAGACTGAGAACTGACATTTATTTTCCAGTTTACACAATGTTTTTTTAAGAGAACATGAATTGTTGAGAGAGACAGTACCTGCGGTGCGATTCTCTAATGATTCGTCGATGCGCTCGTCGACAAGCTCACAAATACTGTATGAGATATCGCCCTTGTACATAAGGTTATTTTTCTAACGTTTCTTGTCATCTCGTCATTTGTTTCACGGATGTTGTCAAAGATGCAACAATGTTTGCTCTTAGAGAATCGCACGGCTGGATACAGAGACAGCGGCCTATACATAGAAAGAGACCCACGCCCAGCAGTAAACGAGGCTGGTGTTGATGACTGATTTGATAACTGATTTTTGATAGACTAAGGAGATTAAGTAAGCGAAGCGGCTCGCGGGTCAGCTTAGTATTTTATATTTCAAAAATAATTCGAGGTGAAATTCAAAAACAGTCACGCTACCATTCGAAATAAGATGTACCTATGTTTCAGATGGTAACGCGTTGTCTTAATTTAACAAAGCTATCTCACCAAGATTACCATGGGCTGTGTAACACCCATGTTGTTTTCTAGGTTAATTAAATTCCACGAATCGGCAACTTTGAGATTAAGTCATTACCGTGAGAATAAATAAGACTTTGAGCGAGATAGTACGGAACAAATGAGGTACTAACTTCCACAAGTTCTAGCCATTTATGGTCTATATGACACTTCGTAGGTATGTGAGTCCTCGATAGGGCCATCTGTGCTAGGGAACAGGTTAAGATGTGAACACGATATGGCAAAAATTTCTCTGTATTTCCCTTGGTCATCGTATCACGCATGAACGGGTGGAACAATTTCGCAATTTTTTGTTGTAGGTATTAGTTATTGTCAGGAACAGGTTATTATGGAAAAAAATCAAGAAAAGATTATGACGAGGCCGAAGGCCGAGCCTACTACGAAAGAAGTCGCATGCAGTTGCTAGTCTATATATATAAAACAGAATCTCTATTTTCATTGGTCATCGTATCACGCGTGAAATGGGTGAAACTATTTCGCAAATAATTTTTTTGGTGTGTTTATTATTTTCAGGAAAGGGTTCTTAAGAAAAAAACAAGAAAAGATGAGAGGTTATGACGATGCCGAAGGCCGAATCTACTACCCGAATAGAGTCAGGGGCAGTCGCTAGCGACTAGTAACTACTACCAGTACTAGAACTTACGAATACTAGTATTTAATAAAATAAAACATTGTCCGTATAAGCTTTAACACCCTCTTTTCACCCTGTAGGTAACGGAATAAAAACCTTCTTTAGTAAGCAGCTTTAAAAAAATGCGTAGGTAGGTACATACCTAATGGGTTGATTATTAGATACTTTATGCGCAATCATTTTTAAAATAGGTTTTTTGTATAAGTAGTTCATACCATATACCATTGTTATTTATAATTTTTGTGCTTAATTTTGGGGAAAACGCTGCCTATTGCAACACAGTATATACTAAAGCAGTAGACAGGTGTTCAACCATGTGCTTTGTGACTTATTTTTAGATGAGTTTTTTTTATATACTTCCATAAGCCTTGACTGTTACAAGTACATACCTGGCTGTTACTTAAATTTTGTTAAGTAGCTGTAGATTAATAAACAGTATTGAATTTATTATTATTATTATCACTCACTCACTCACTCATCACGATATCTCAGAAACTACAAGTGCTAGGAGTTTCAAATTTTGCATGCGGGTTCTTTTTAGAACGTAGGTGCTCACTAAGACGGGATTTTATGAAAAAAAAAGGGGGTCAAAAGTGGTGCACGAAAGGGTCAACGTTTGTATGAAACTCCTCTGTTTTTGAACTTATAGTTGTGAAAATTTGTATTCGGATAGGTCATTCAAAATAAAAAATGTTGTCCTAATTATTTTTTTTGATAGTGGTGGTTTAAGAGGGTGAAATGGAGGGGTGAAAGTTTGTATGGAAAGGTTTGTGTTTTCGAAAATACAGTGGTGAAAATTAGCATCTAAACAGTTTAAAATGATGACTTCAATATTTATTGACAGGCACGACTTAAGGGGTGTAACGGGGTATATTTCTTTTTCAAAAGTTCTTTCTTTGTGGAGCTTCAGTGATGAAAATTGATAATTGAATAGGTAATTTTTGTACAATGAAAACTATGCTAAAACCGAGTCAGGAGATGTTAGGAGTGAAAAATAAGTTCAAATTGTTGGTTTCTCGGTATGTTTGTCTGTCTGTTTGTACGGGCTAATCTCCGAAACGACTGGACTGATTTAAATGAAATTTCGTATGGTAGTAGCTTATATCCCTGATCAATATATAGGATATTTTTGATCCCGGTAAATTAAAGAGGTCCCGTGGGATAATTAAAAATCTGTAATTACCGTATTCTGCGAGCCCACGCGAGCGTAGCCGCTGGCGAGTCGGCTATATATATATATATATACATATATATATATATATATATATATATATAAATAAACGTCTTCATATATATAAAGGACAGTTGCATTTAATTAGATTTATTAGTTACGATTCTGCGAATATGTGTGAATAACATCTGCTCTAGATTAACACTTTGAAACACTATCTACAAGATATTATTTTGGTGTAAACACTTCATTACCTTTATGTTGTTAAGTCTGTCGACTCTACGAATCCGTGAGCTTCGTAGAGTTGCAGTCAGCGTTCTATATTCTACAAACTAATACGCTGACTCAACAGACTTGGCTGATAAGCCCATCCGCTCCCACGTTGTCTGATGTCCAGACTCTAGATTTTATTTAGAATTAACTTAGTCTTATTAAAGCTTTTAAAGCTCATTAAATTCACAGGTTGACATATGTACCGCATTTAACACTTTCTTTGACAGAAACTTTAGTAACCCCGCTGATCAGCCGTGCGATTCTCTAAGAGCAAACATCGTTGCATTTTTGACAACATCCGTGAAACAAATGACGGGATGACAAGAAACGTTGGAAAAGCAACCTTATGTACAAGGGTGATATCTTATAAAGTATTTGACATCGGTGAGCTCGTCAACGAATCATTACAGAATCGCACGGCAGTACTCATTCAGTATTTTAGACAATGCTTCTAATGTTGACTTAATATACAATATTGAAGTCCGTCAAGGTGAAATTTTTAAAATTTTAAAAGGCGTTGAAATAACGAAAGGAGCCGGCTGCGATGAAATTCCTCCAATATTCTTTGTTAGGTGTGCTGAGTCACTGTCTGGCCCTATAGCGTCAATTTTCAATAGATGTCTCAGGGAAGGATACTTTCCTAATGTTTGGAAAAAAGCTCTAATTGTTCCTATTTATAAAAAAGGCCCCAAGACATCTATTGAAAATTATCGTCCAATATTGATACGCAATGTACTAAGCAAAGTTTTTGAAAAAGTAGTTCACTGCCACATTTATTTATTCGGTATGTAAAGTTTTTTTTTGGTATTTTTTTTATATTTTTATTTCGTAGATTAGGTCATTATAAGAAACTAATTTCAATATTTTTGTTTTATATTCAGTAGTTATTTTATAATATTTTTTTGAAAATTTGAATCCTATGACGTCACTTTTTTGCACAAATATGTAGTTGCGTTGAGGAGCCAAGAAAAGCACGCGAGTAAAAAAAAAGAAACTAGAATTTACTTTGACACTTGACAGTGACACCTACTAATTCGTAAGTCTCTATTCAATCAAAACAAAAGTCCGCTCGTGTTGTGAATCGATAATAAAATGCAAAAAAGTGACGTCATTTAGAGGTCAATGAAAGTCGAATTATTTCATCGTTTTTTGTTAAAATAAATGGCATCTTATCGTTTTAAAAGGTCAGAGTAGAAAAATAAGGGTTTGTAACATAAAATCTCGAAATGGTTTCGGAATTGGCATAGGTTAAATTTTTTTAGCATACCGAATTCCCGCAGAACAGCACGGTTTTATGAAAGGGCGGTCCACTGTTACTAATTTAGGAGCATTTATTGATAATGTTGCGAGCAACATGGAGGGTGGCTCTCAAGTTGATGTGGTTTACACGGACTTCGAAAAAGCGTTTGACCGTGTAGACCACATAATACTTCTGCGTAAGCTTTATGAACTGGGTATCCGTGGTAACTTGTTGCGATGGATGGAATCTTACCTGCGTAATCGTTTTCAGGCCGTCGTAGTGGGTGGTTATCGTTCGGACTTTACTGAGGTTCCTTCAGGAGTACCACAAGGTTCCATATTAGGACCTCTCCTGTACGCTTCTTATCTTTATGATGTAGGTCAGTATATTAAACATGCCCATTTTCTAATGTACGCCGATGATACAAAAGTTTACATGAAAGTAGCTACACATAATGACTGTATAAACCTTCAGGCGGATCTGAATAGACTGGGCTTTTATTATGCTGCTAATCGAATTAATATAAATGTATGTAAATGCTCATTTATATAATTTACCAGAAAGAAACATGCTATTAATTTCAACTACCATATAAACGATGTAAACATCACAAAAGTTTATTCAGTTATGGATCTTGGTGTACAAATAGACTCAAAGTTATTATTTTCTGACCATATAGATGCAATAGTAAATAGAGCTTATAAATATTAGGGTTTATATTGCGAGTAAGCCGCCCCTTTTCTGATGTAGTTTGCCTGAAAGTTTTATATTATTCCTTTGTAAGGAACATTCTTGATTATTGTAGTCCCATCTGGAACCCTAACTATATAACCTACAATCAGAGCATTGAGAGCATACAAAGTCGGTTTTTAAAACATCTCAATTATCGAAATTGTCTCACATTTACTAATTATAATGAAGCGTGTAGTTATCACCACCTCACGAGTCTTGAAAATCAAAGGATTCTTGCTGACATGTCTTTTATTCACGGTATTTGTAATGTTTACGTGGATTGTAATGAATTGTCGATTAAAATGTTACGTTTCAATGTTCCAAAAATTCGTACTAGGCACACGAAACTGTTCGCTGTCCCGCAAACAAGAACTAATTATGGTCAAAACTCACTTGTTAGTCGGTTACACAGAAGTTATAACAAAAGATTTCAATGTACAGATATTTTTCATGATAGCAGGGAGGTTTTCAGACGAGAAACTCTGAAAATTCTTAATGATGTAGATATTTAGAGCGTAATTGAAAAATCAATTTAAAATACACCATCAAACATACACTCTCGCGCGCACACCCTCATACACACACATATCCCTACACTAACACACACAACAATACCTGCTTACTACATAATTAATGATTAATAGTTTATTTTGTAACATGATTTTATTAAATTGTTAGTGACTGTCGCATTAAGTAAATTTAGGCTAAATAATTTGAATCTGTTATTGGCTTTAAGTTTTATACTATTTAATGTATTATTGTGAGCTGTAGATTCTGTTATATATATAAATAAATAAATAAATAAATAAATACATAAAGACGTTAGACGTCTTAAATAAAATAAATTGTATTTTTAAAAGCTAAAGCCTCCCGCTCGCACCCGGCTTTACTATGTTGTATAGATGTTTATTGAAATATCTTGACGAGTAGAAAACGATAATATGAGTGACGTCATACTAAATCAAAAATGGTGGTTGTCCTATGGCCACAGAAAAACTACATACCGAGTAGTTTTTCTGTGGCCATATTAAGTATCCAACTGAGATACTTAATAGCATCTAGAGGCTCTATGTCAGTTTTGACCTCTTCTTAAGCAAAAATGTTAGTAAATTAATGACAAAGGTGATTTAGACCCACCATTTTTCGACATCAATCAATATTTGTTAGCAACTGAAATAAATAATAGCCCCTCTGGTATATATAAGAGTAAGATACAATAATTAAATTGATGTTCATTATTGTATCAGTTGCCATTTAAAAAACAATGACGAACGTAGAGTACTTACTCTACATTAGAATTCGTAGATACCCTACAAAGTTGTTAAACCTATACCCTACAAAATAACAGAAAATTAATAGTTAACAGAAATTAGGTACTAGTGCGTATTTCTACACGAAAGCTTTATCAATGCTGGAAAAATCCAATGATTGGATTAACATGGTGGAATGGGCGAGGGTCTGAAACAATAAAATTGTTTGTTCTTTTCCGTATTTCTTAAGTTGTCCGAGGATTCACATCGTTAGCTCATAACGTCCACTATCCCCTCGTTATCACTCGTATCCGTATCACATACCAATGTATCTTGTTTACGACCTATAAGAAATCAAAAAATATTAGAAATATAGTATTGAGCTTTTATCTACTGCCTTCATACAACCACGGCATAAAAATCGTAAGGCTTACATAGACTGTGATATAACTATGTCTCTGTACTTAGGGGAGAACAAGGACTAAGGAACACTCACAAAAGTAGTTTTACTTAACCTTTTAGTTATTTTTTATTAAATATCATGAGGTCGAAAGTAGCATGTTTCTTTTGTCCCAAGTCCCCCAACCAAGAACTAAGAAAGTGAGTGAAATTTCCCAAAAAAGTCAAATCATCTGCTAAAATAGTATTGTTCATTTTGTCAGTTGACTACACCATGCTCGAGAAGGAGAAATTCCAATTGATGAAAACTTTCATAATAAGGTTCGTTATAATATATATAATCATAAGTATATGTAATTGAGATTAATTAAACGTTCAGTGTATAAAAATTTCATAGCCAGCTAGCCAAACTAGTTGAATCTTTAAACAAGTAATAAGTAAACTTTCATCATCATCATCATCTCGGCCGTTGGACGTCCACTGCTGAACATACGCCTCCCCCATCCCCAAGTAAACTTTACGTTTATTTTTCTTTTATCCTGGTCTCCTCTACTTGTACAATACCGGAAGTTGAATCACTTTAGTGAACATTAAAATAACTCTTCACGTTCATAATATGGGGTGTGTGTACATATACAAGTAGGTAGGTATAACTGAATTTTTAACCGACTTCAAAAAAGGAGGAGGTTATATCCACTGTATTTTTTTTTGTGTATGTTTACCAATTTCTCCCCCATTTGAGCACCGATTCTAAAAATTATTTTTTGTTTGGTAGAGTAGGTATTCGTTTCGTAGATATAGGCTTCCGAGGTGGCCCTATTAAAATTGCATCAAATTCGGTCAAGCGCGTTTTGAGTTACACTTGAATAACTGAAAAGTCTCTCGCCTATTGAATGATTTGATGATATCATCATTGATCAGTGAATGACAACACCCGTAATTAGCAAGGGTAACTAAAAAGGGTAAAATATTTTTTAATTTTTTTAGTTTAAACGGATTTTTTACGGTTTCAAGTTTTAAAAATACCTATATTATCTATATTTATCATCCTTGTGTTCCAAAAAAATATACGGTAACCTTAACCAAAAACACTGAACCCCATAGCTAAAGTTATTTATAAACCGGCCGTATAAGAAAGCATCTGACAATGTTGATCTAACTAAAGGCACACTAGGTTACAGGACAAACTTAACTTTGCTGTTCGATCCCTAGACACGGTTATTACATCAGCCGCACATAAGAAGTTTGTAATACTAAAATCACTTTTTTGGTACTGAGCTACATATTTACAGGACAAACTTAACTTTGCTGTTCGATCCCTAGACACGGTTATTACATCAGCCGCACATAAGAAGTTTGTAATACTAAAATCACTTTTTTGGTACTGAGCTACATATTTACGTTTTTTTTATTTATTCCTTTACTAGCTACTGCTCGTATTTCGCGTAGCAGGCTTGGTCTTCGGCCTCGCCATAACCTCCCATATTTTCTTAACTTTTTTTATATAAGAACCTTCTACGAAGTATTAGAAAACATTGAAAAATATTATGAATGAAATCGGTAAAGCCGTTCTCAAGTGATAGCGTGACCAGGAGAAATCGGGGTTCATTTTTATATAATAGACTAGCGACTGCCAGCGACTTCGTTCGCGAAGTAGGCACGACCTTTAGCCTACCCATATCCTCCCATCTTTTCTTATTTTCTATCGACTTTCAAAAAGGAGGAGGTACTCAATTCGAAAGTTTTTTTTTTACGTTTGTTATCTCATAACTATTGATTGGGTGAACCGATTCTCAAAATTCTTTTTTTGTTTGAAAGCTGGTGCTTCCCCTGTGTTCCCATTTAAATTTAATGGGTAAATTTCATAAAATTCGGTCCAGTACTTTTTGAGTTTCACTCCAATAACTGAATAGAATGGAAGTCGGTATTAAATTTTTCAAATTGTACTTGTTCTTGCATCAAAACCTTCTACGAAGAATTAGAAAACTTAATAGAAAGATGTATAATCGGTATATCGGTAAAGCCGTTCTCAAGTTATAGCGCGACCAGAAGAAATAGGGGTTGATTTTTATATATTAATACAGCATAATATAAGCAATAATATAAGCTTCAAGACATTGCTTTTTGCCAAATTGCATGATTCTTGATCTAGGGAAGTACCCTACAGGTTTTGATCCCCTTTACAAATCGCAAAATATGCTTAAAAATGCGACATAGGCATACATTTGAACACATTGACTGACAAGCTTTATTTTTTACAGCTGAAAAAAAGAGCGAACTCGAGCTTTTGTTATAAATTATAACTTGATATCTCTACGCGTTCCTGAGACAAAGTCAAATTGTCTTGACAGACAGTCAAACGGGCGGACGAACAACAAAGTGATCCTATAAAGTTTCCTTTTTCCTATCGAGGTATGGAACCTCAAAATGATGTAAATAAGTCATAGTCTAAATAAAATTTTCAAGATACATAATCTTAAAATACTTAAACGAAACTGAATAAGTAAGAAATACTGTAAAATGTTATCAAACATCTGAAGGGCTGGAGATAACGCAAATATAGTCAATTGTTTTCATGTTCCCCAAAAGTTAAATGAATATCCTTGACAAGGGTCAAGAGACACCAAAATTTGATAAAGAAAATTTTATCATCGTTGCTCTTTCATAAAACTGTCTGGTAGATCAAAGAAATCTAAAATGTGTTGAATTTAAATAAACTTAACAAATAAGAATTTAAAATGACACCTTTATTTAATTTCATGTCATTTAAAACAGACATAGATATGATAAAACATTTGTATCAAATTATACAGGTTGTCCCGGAACTGAACGATAATCTGGTACCGGGTAAGAAGCCAAGGTTTAAGTTATGTAAAATTTAAGAAAAATAATACTTTTTTTTCCATCATAGAGTGTCAAAACTCACAATAACTTTGTAAAACAGAACTCGTCAAAACTTAATTTATTTTACTTAGTTAACAATGTTAATTACTTTGATTTGTTGCGATTATTAGCACTGTTATTTGAGAATACATTATTAAAACACACTGTAGAAAAACTTCAACGTTTTCGAAAAATATTTATTATCGCTTCGCTAAGTGACAGGGTTTTTTCTTATTTTATTCATAACTGGTATACCTTGGCCTCTCGCTTGGGTTATCGTTGAGTTTCAGGACACCGATATATGCAGATAATTAATGTCAGTTAAATATCTAATATTTAGATTTTTTCGGCACTGTCTGAAATGTTCCCACCTACATTACAATACTACTACTATCTACATTCGAATATAATTCTCGGAATCTGGTAGGGAAACATAAAAGCGAAACAATTCTATATTACTAAGGAAAACCTTTAACATATTTAGGACCAGACTTCATAGAAACGTTTATTGTTCCTTTTACAGACGAATCACTCCACAAGATTTTTATATTTATTAATAATATCTTTAAATTCGGGGTCCAGTGGAATATTTTCGAACTGCTTCTTGTGTAATAAATGCTTGAGATTTAATAACAACTTCTTGATATGGACCTCATTTGTTTTGTTGCCGAAATGTTGAATCGCCCGTTTGAGCAACATGCATTTAAATAAACCAAGGGCTGACTTGGCGCAGTCCTTTTTAACAGCCCATGACATAAATTCTTTTCCTAAAACATGAACAAAAAAATTATCACAAAGTAAAATACATGTACATTTTTTTCTATGAACTTAAAATCCTTACTTGCAGTTTCGTATTCTATTGTTTGATTTGTAGAAGACAGTATAGTTGCCATGTTATCGGTTCCATTTTCGACCTCATCTAAGGCAATAGAATAAGTTGCCAACACATCATGGGTGGGACGCTTTCCAGTTTTCAGCGATGTTACAGCAATAAAATCGTTTTCTAGGACTCCGTCGGATTCCATTACTGAAACTTCCGCGTAACTTTCCTGATAATTTTCCGTTGTAATATAGTTCTCATTAAATTCAACTTCATTTTGTGTATATACTGGAACCAAAACCACTGATATCAAAACTAAAACTATTTCTTTAAACATTTTACCAACTGATTACAAATTTGACATGTAGACGATTGGATTGAGCTAAAACTGAAAACTAAAATCGATTATTCTGTTCAGGCAGTCAGTGAGCAATTTGATTTACCACCTGTGCAAATATTAAGACGAAACGGCATTAACGTATGCATATACCTACGCAGACGTTGGAATGTTTTTGAACATTATATGACAAACAAAATTGGTATCTTCGTAGGTGTGTATTAAGGCTAAATAGAAAGCAGTTCGATTTCATTGATAAGCCACTACATTTCTATTTACATACCATATCTCTATGGAGTTGAGATTTTCCTACTCTGTTGGATACGCACTGAGGCACCTGCCTCAGTGCACATAAACGTGCAAAAATATGAACCTAATTCAAATTTAAATTCATATTACCGATGTTTATCTTTTCAGATGCCGCACACTCCGTACCCCTGGCAACATCCTTGTAGCCAACCTGGCCTTAAGTGACTTTCTAATGCTTGCCAAGACACCTGTATTTGTCTTCAACTCTTTCAACTTGGGACCAGCCTTGGGAAAAACTGGTGAGTACTTGTTCACTTGTTCCATGTTTCTTTTAAATGTATGCTATAAAATTATTAAAACAAGTACAATTTGAAAAATGTAATACCGACTTCCATTCTATTCAGTTATTGGAGTGTAACTCAAAATCTTCTGGACCAAATTTGATGAAATTTAAATGGGACCACACGGGAAGCATCTTTAATATATTATGTGCATTATTTAGAGTGATGTTTAGATATTTGAGTATTTTCTTAATCCTACCCACCTATTCTTAGAAGCGTGTATATATATATATATATATCTTATATCTATATCTTATCAACATCAGCCTGCATTGGTTTAGTGCTGGATATATATGACTGTTCTAAAGGTCTTCTCTCAACGTGCCCTCTGGGAGCCGTACATAAATACATACGAAGATTAGAAGTCACGTAAGTAGGCCGTTTAGTTCCCTAGGGTTGGAGTGGAGCAGACAATTAGAAGTTTGCTCCCGTCCCATAGCATCTCATGGTATATAAAAAACTGTTACTTTTTATTTTCCACTTTTTGTTTCAGGTTGCGTAATTTATGGATTCGTAGGTGGTTTGACAGGTACCACATCAATTGCGACTTTATCTGCCATCGCGCTAGACCGCTACTGGGCAGTGGTCCGACCATTGGAACCCTTACGGGCCTTGACGGCGATAAGAGCACGTCTAATGGCTATCGGTGCCTGGCTGTATGCCGGCGCTTTCTCAGTCATCCCCGCTCTGGACTTCGGGTACGGTCACTACGTTCCAGAAGGATACCTCACAAGTTGTAGCTTTGACTATCTAACGGAAGAACTCCCTCCGCGCTACTTCATCTTTATCTTCTTTTGCGCCGCCTGGCTGGCACCCTTCTGCACGATCTCATTCTGTTACATAAGTATCTTCCGCGTTGTCGTCTGCAACAGAAACATCACAACAAAAAACCAGGAACAACGCCTCTCATCGAGGCACCAAAAAGAGCGAACTAAACGCAAAGCGGAAATAAAACTCGCCTTTCTAGTGATGGCAGTGATAGCTCTATTTTTTGTCTCTTGGACACCCTACGCCGTAGTCGCTCTCCTTGGGATTTTCGGAAAGAAAGAACTAATCACACCTCTAACGTCGATGATCCCTGCGTTGTTCTGTAAGACAGCCGCTTGTATAAATCCGTTTATTTACATAATCACGCATCCGAAGTTTCGTAAAGAGTTCAAGAAGCTTATGTGCAGAAATAAGTCTAAACGTATGGATGGGACAATGAGGACCATAGGTTACACGACAGATACGAGCAGGCACAGGCCGAGTAAAGTAAGTTTGAGTGACACAGACGTGGAGATAGTCGAGATGAAGGATATCCCATATCAAACAAACAGCCCAAGTCCGTTGGATACAGGAAAAAATATCAAAACAATATCGTCGAGAGTTGCCGAGCGGCAGAACTCGCAGACGAGCATGAAGAGTTACGAAGAGAGCATTGTGAGTCCACCATCTTGGTATTCAAAGCCGCAATTCACAAAAAAGAAAAGTTTCAACCGGCGCTCTACTCGGAGTGTACTTTCAGAGGGTTCCGATCAAATTATCTAGTTTTAACCCGATTTGAACAGTTTTTTGATCAAATGGTCCATCAAACTAAGTTAAAATTGTTTTTATTTTTTGTAAAATCCAGATAGACTTGTTTATGTAATAGCTGCTGAGAACACAATATAAGTAAGGTAAGGTAAAAACAATGTATTATATTGTATTTATATATATATATATATATCATCATCATCATCATCTCAGCCGTAGGACGTCCACTGCTGAACATATGCCTCCCCCATGATTTTCCAAAAGGACCGGTTGGAAGCGGCCTGCATCCAACGTCGTCCTGCGACCTTCATCAGGTCGTCTGTCCACCGTGTCGGTGGACGACCTACGTTGCGCTTGCCGGTCCGTGGTCTCCACTCCAGAACCTTTCGGCCCCATCGGCTATCTGTTCTGCGCGCTATGTGCCCTGCCCACTGCCACTTCAACTGGCTAATCTTCTGGGCTATGTCGGTGACTTTCGTTCTTCTACGGATCTCCTCATTTCTGATTCGATCACGTAGAGAAACCCCGAGCATAGCCCTCTCCATAGCTCGTTGTGCGACTTTGAGCTTTTCTATGAGGCCCATAGTAAGAGACCACGTTTCAGTGCCATAAGTCATCACTGGTAACACACATTGGTCGAAGACTCTTGTCTTGAGACACTGAGGTATTTTTGACGAGAAGACTTCGCGAAGTTTCCGGAACGCTACCCAGCCGAGTTGGATTCGACGATTGACCTCTTTCTCGAATTTGGACCTGCCTAGTTTAACTGTCTGTCCCAGGTAGATGTACTCGTCAACAACTTCGAGAACTGAGTTCCCAACTGATATTGGGGTAGGTACAACATGGGCATTAGACATAATTTTCGTCTTGTCCATGTTCATCTTAAGACCTACCCGTTGGGAAACTCTTTGGAGGCCTTCGAGCATTGTACTGAGGTTTTCCATGGATTCTGCCATGACTACAATATCGTCGGCAAATCGAAGGTGAGTGATGTATTCGCCGTTAATATTAATGCCAAGTCCTTGCCATTCCAGAAGCTTGAAGGCGTCTTCCAATGTAGCGGTGAACAGTTTCGGAGATATAACGTCTCCCTGTCTCACGCCTCTTTGCAATGGAATTGCCTTCGAACTCTGCTCCTGTACTCGGACTGACAAGTAGGCGTTTTTGTACTAACACTTCAGCACTTCAATATACCGATAGTCAATACGGCACCGCTGGAGAGACTCAAGCACTGCCTACGTCTCGATCGAATCAAAGGCTTTCTCATAGTCCACAAACGCTAAACAAAGAGGCAAGTTATACTCTTCGGTCTTCTGTATAACTTGCCGTAGCGTGTGGATGTGGTCTATGGTACTATAGCCTTTTCGGAAACCGGCTTGTTCCGGAGGCTGGAATTCATCAAACCTGCGACTGAGACGGTTCGTTATGACCTTCGAAAACAGCTTATAAACATGGCTCAAAAGCGAGATGGGTCTGTAATTTTTAAGTAAAGTGTTGTCACCTTTCTTGAAGAACAGCACCACAACGCTTTTGTTCCATGCTTCTGGCGTTGAACCTTCGAGTAAGACGGTATTAAAGAGCTTCTGAAGGACTTTAAGTACCGGTGTTCCACCCGCTTTCAGAAGCTCAGATGTGATACCGTCGTCACCAGGCCTTGTTGTTCTTAAGCTGTTTCAAGGCCATTCTAATCTCGTACAGGCTGATGCCCGGGATATATTCGGTATAATGTCGGGTCAGCTTGGCTCTTGGGTATTATATTATATATATATATATATTTATTTATTTTAAAATGTTGTCTTCATAAATATGAGTTAAGTATGTAGAGTTAGGTAATTTATGTAATTTTTGTCTACACCAAAGAAATAAATTCTAGTTCTTAAATAAGTAGCGTAGACTGTTATCAAGAAATAAAATGCTGCAAATGAGCGGCTTGATGAAAAAAATAACATAACAAATATAAACCATATTAAAACATATTTGCTTTATTTGTGTCCCTGCCGTTAACTGTATCACAATCACTGAAAGACACATAGATTATTTTTTATCTAAATAGCTAATATACAGGTTTTTAGTTAGATTTAGATTAGGCAAGTGCAGTGGGCGTATACACTAGCGACTGCCCGCGACTTCGTTTAGGCATAGACACTGCTGCGTAAAACATTCGCGAGTAGATATAGGTTCATACGTCGTTGTACCTATTCTAAGTGGGTAGGTATATCTCGCGGAGTCACTGTTGTCTATTCTGTGATGTAGCGGCGTGCGTTCAGTTGCGCAATGGTTATTAGCTGCGGAATAATGAATATGGGTTCATAATAACAAAAAACGTGTTTTTTTCTTTCACTATAATGACCAGTTATCGATTCCAAATTCACCCCATTCGATATTGTGCAATTATGTACTAATTAACAATGACCTTATATAGTGTTATCTAGGTACTAGAATAGTAAATACTAGTAGGAACCTACGTATTGTTGATACTTTTTTGTCAATCAGAGATGAGACATGTTATAGTTGCTCACCTGATGTTAAGCATCACGCCTATAACATTTGAATGCCATTCAGAGTTTTAAACTACAACCGCCTTTTAATACGTAAATATAATCCCGAGTTTAAAGCATGGTTTTGCTTGCTTGAGTTTAAACCATGCTTTAAATCTTCTCTCTTGTTTTCTTGTTTGGATATTCTCTTAAACCAATGTTTAAACTCGGGGCTATCTTTAGTCCCCGTTTTATAATAAGGGTGCAAGAGTTCAAAACCCTGCAATGTCAAAGTCAAAGCCAAAAACATTTATTCAATTTAGGCATCAAAGACGCACTTATGAACGTCAATTTTTCATTATAATGTACTTTAAAGACTACCGCCACGTTCCAAAATATATAGAGCCTACCGAGAAGAAGCGGCAAAAAACTCATGGCTATGTTCAGCGCTCATCATCATGAGATAAAATAATCATGTCTCTTGCCTGTAATTCCGCTGCAAAGATTTCTTCCACCTTCAACGAAACACAGTAATGATTGCATACTACTGATTAAATATAACTGGCATAGGTGAGGTATCCTACTTCCCCAGGCGATGGCGAATAGCCGATAGAAAATGGCATTTATGACAAATGAAAAATTTTATTCCGACTTCCATTCAGTTATTAGAGTGTGTCTCAAAAACTACTGAACCGAATTTGATGAAATTTAAATGGGACCATACGAGCAGCACCAGCTTTGAAACAAATATAGAATTTTGAGAATCGGTTCATCCAGTCGAAAGTTATGAGGTAACAAACATTAAAAAAAATACAGTCGAACTGAGTACCTCCTCCTTTTTTTGGAAGTTGTTATAAAATACAACACATTTGACTATGTTTATTATGTTGTGTAGGTTATATTTGTTTAAAACTATTTCAATGGAAAACCAGCGCAAGCCGAACGACCATTAGAGGCCGGTTTGTGAAAAGTAAAAGTTTTGTCGTCGTCTAAATAATGTCTTCATTTTAATATGAATAACGGGATTCACTCACGTAAAAAAGTCAGATCTTTCCGACTATAGTTTCAACCACATCCGGTGGTCTTTTTCAAGGAGAGTGCAGCAACGCTCGCGGTTGCGTCTGCAACAAATACAACGTGTACAAACTACGTTAGATTTCATAATAAAATGTATTCTTTATTAATTTAAAACATTTTACGGCCTACTTCCGTGAGCTTTGTTAGGTTTTTGGAAGCTTATTTGAAATAAATGTTTCTCATTCTCTCTCACACACATGATTAGTGCGGAGACTTTTTTAATGCGTTCGTTCGTTCTGCAACATATGTTACCTGCAATGAATTACATAATACAAAAACACTTAGCGTTTTATAATTAAATTAGTTGAGTCTAGCTGCCTTTCCGCCTTTCCACCTGTCCGCCTGTCCACCTACCCGCCACATCGCCTGTCCGTCTGTCAGTCGGTTACACTGTATCATGTTACTTCTATTTTTATTCATGTTTATTGGCCATCAAATGCTTTAATTCATTTAGTAGTAATTTTTTGAGAAAAGACGCTTCAACAACGCTAAGAAGAAACTCTGTTTTTAACCTTGCAAGTTACGAATAGGACAGTAATAGGAACCGTAACAACATCTTCACTGAGAAAAATGGCAATCATAAATGACCGGAATTCAACTTAAAGTATGGTGAATTCGCTTAAAGCCGTTGACTCGCGATCCGCCATATTTGGCATACAATACAATAGTCTATTAGTATTATTATTATTAGTTTACAATATCGTACTTTTGAACTGCAACGTGTGTGGTTAAAGTAGAGAGCATACTGATGTCCCAAAATGTACGATAGTACCACTGTTGCTGATTATAACGGTTTTTAAGACGAAATGTAACAATGGCTTTTGTATGATGCGTTCTGGATGAGCATAGATTAACTAAATAAGTACTTACGTTTCCTACTATTTTTGTTTACATTTCTCATTTCTCAAGTTACGTACTTTTATTTTTCCAAGGTACGACTATAGTCGAAGATTTCCTCACATATGCAGTTACTCGTATAGTATACCATTCATAGTATACTTACTTTTCTCGTATTTCGGGATGTCATATTATTTTGCACACATTTTTTTCCATTTATCAATGATTTTCTAAACCTTCAGTTATGTCATACCCATATTATTAATATAATTAATCAAACTACACTTGCGTCTTAGTATTCCAATTATTAATCGATGACTTGATAGATCAATGAGCACCAGATATTCGGTAGTGTGAAAGCACATCTGTATTAACGTTGAAGGCCACTGTATCGATTTAAATTGCTATGGCATGCCACCATAAAAACTGCATTTCAAGAAAGTATTATGTACCTTTTATCATACATAACATATATACATTTTATCATTCATACACAAAATAGTTGAAATCTAGTCGCATTAAATACGTCACTGGGTATGATGAAATGTTACGAAAATTTACATCAAATCAGTTTTTACTCCTTGTTTGTTATTGTTTGTATTGAGTCATATGTGAGCGAAACAACATTGCGAGACTAGACGTCTGAACCAACTGTTAATTTTTAACTGACTTCCAAAAAGGAGGAGGTTCGGTATATGTTCGTCTGCATTAAGTAGTCGGAACGAATCTGTCACAGCTCGACCCGATTAAGGGCCGATTTCACCGTTCATATCATAAAACGCGTGTAACTACACTCGTTTCTGGGGAAATCAGTTTAAGGCCGCATCTCACCGTTAAAATTCGCATGATTAATTGGAGCTAAACTCGTGAATGCATCAAAACGAGTATTGCTCGTACATTTTGCATTTTACCAGCGGACACTAAACGAAGTTATCGTTAGACTCGTTTAACATTCTGAACGCCCAATTCTGATGGTTTTACGTCTCAAAACGGGTTTGAAGAATTGTCAATGTTGGTGGTAGGATAAAATCATTGATATTATATAAAACATCGAGTAGATGTGGTACCCGCGTATAAGCACGGCATAAAAAAATCAAATACTATTTTTTAATTATCAAATATTTATTTATTAAATATAATTTTTAATTATAGAGAAATCCGTCAATGCCCGTCTTCATGCCACGCATAGAAATAACACCGTACACATAATATATTCAAATCTTATTGGTGTTATACCTATCTATACTCACTAATATTATAAAGAGGAAAGATTTGTTTGATCGTTTGTTTGTTTGAATTGAATAGACTCTGAATATACTGAAAAAAAAAATAACATTAGGATCCTGCATTATCCCTGATGAACTATGCCATATATTTTGATTCATCATCATCATCATCCATCACCACGCGGGCATAACTGCGGAGCGCAGCTTGTTAGCTATATAGATGTCACTGTAGTAACTACCACCAAATAATGTTACTAACAGATAATGTGATGTAATGGTTTGTAAGTTACTATAGTCTTACTACTATCACACAATGCTTGATACAATATTACTATTTGAGTTTGTTTATACGTGCGTGCAGCCGAAATAATTCAAAACGCTATAGAAAAAAGATTACATAATTTCAAAACTTAAACCAAGAAGGCATTTAAAAAAATATGTTTTGTTATTGTTGGTTTGAAAAGATAATGTCCTAATAAAGTGATGTAGATCGTGAGTGTGCTGGTGTAGGGTTTTTTTAAATGGCTCGTATGTTCCATTTACTAGTGATGTTCTATAATTCCTCTACATTAATTGTAGCGAAGCCGCGGAATATATTTATCTCACTTTCACTAGCACTTTGATTTGACCTACTGATCAGGCTCTCCGATAAACAGATAAACATACTCGTATTTATTCATAATTATTTAATTATAGGTCACAGATCGTTAAGTTAGATAGAAACATAAAAGGAAATGAAATAACACAAATTAATAAAAAGTAACGTAGTTAGGTATATCAAAATACTATAAAATGGGTTAATATTGCCTGGATTTTTAATTAAAAGTCCATGTTCAATAAAATATGTCTTTCTCGCTTACTCCATTCGGTTTTTCTTATTTTTGAGTGGACGTCTGAACCTCAGCAAATACGTTCTTATTATATACGCAAAAGCTAGGACAACATTGACTTCTCGTCAGTACTAACATAACGAATCTACTTCTTTAATTATAAGATCATTGGAACACCTGAAATAGTTATTCTAAATTCTAATTTTAAAAAATTTGAATTTAGAGTCTAAATCTAATTCTAATATGCCGGCTCCACACGTTGGAACCAGCATAGTCCTAACGTCACTCGTTGAAAGTGTGGATCTAGTAAATTGCATTGGCCCAGAGAGTTGAAATACATAGAGTAGTTATATAGGAACAACACTGCTCTAAAAACTAACTAGAATTTACCTGCTTACATACCTATGCACATGTATATGCAGTTTGTAATGAATTTTCTGTTACGGTGTTATTAGCTACTAGTTGATTGGCCAGAGTGCCTGCTGGTGATGTTGCTGTGAAAGAGGAGAGTAGGGCCAAACAGACACTCTAATAGGTCGTATTAAAAATTGTTAGTGGGTGGGAGTGTACAATGCCGTCTTTACCATAAGGGCACACGGGGCCCGTGCCCAGGGCCCCCATTCTCAGGGGGCCCCGAAGTACCGACAATTTCTCTCACACATTTTTCTCAAAACATTTTTGTCGGGCACATTACACTTTTTTCACAAATCAGTAATTTTATCAGAAGGTATTTACAAGTCATATACTGCGCCATTATATCGATGACTGCGCCTATTTCTACTGTACTAATTAATAATATTTCCGAACGCAGCCTACCTAATTTACTTAGTACACCATCTAGCGATCACTCACGCAATCACTCCGATTCCAAAGTCAAGCTGTACCGTCTAAACAAGGCCTAACATAAATAGTCTATGGTTAGGGGAATCCCCGAATGATGTTGATGTATTAAACTTTCAGTCTGATAGGAGTGAGCCGAGTGAGTGGCGTTATTTCATTCGTTTGATATTTAAAATTGAGCAAGATAAACAGTAGTTTTGCTTTGTTCGTTTGAACATTATTTCATTATGTCGAAAAGAACATATTTAAGTGGTTCACAAAAAAGAAAAAAGTTATAGCTCAAAAAGAAATAACGGAAAAACTTCCAAAGCTCACTTCGTTTTTTACGGTTGAAGAAACAAATAAGCCGAGGGATTATTCATTCTCATCACCGCAAGACAAAAGTACCTCTGAATGTCACCAGGAAAAAGAGGTTACGTGTGACGAAAATGACAAACACACATTAGATGCTGAACCATCGACTTCAAGCTACTGTAAATTAATAACAGCAAGCTTAGAGAATGTATCTGTGTCTCCTGACCCTGGTACTTACTGTGACGACATTTTACCGGAAGAAGTTCGTGATATTTGGATTCGAAAAGGGCCAGAGTTTTTCCAAAATTTAAATAGTGACTTCTCCGAAACTTCTACAAGTTTTCCAGATTCAAATGGTAAAACGAAAACTAGATACTTGACTAAAAATGTTTTTATCCGTAAATTGACGAATGGTGAGTCTTTAGAAAGAAAATGGCACCTTTATTCACCAGCAAAGAAATCTGTATACTGTTATTGCTGCCGTCTATTTAATACCACTACTGGTACTGGACATAATTTAAGTTCTCCTAATGGATATAAAGATTGGAAGCATATAAGTAACTTATTGATAGAGCATGAGAACAGTTTACAGCACAGGGAATTTATGATGAATTATGTTGCAAGAATGAAAACTACTGGACGAATTGATACTGAGTTGCTGTCCCAATATAATACAGAAATTAACTATTGGAAGAATGTACTTAGGAGGATTGTTGCAGTAGTGAAAGTTTTGGCTTCAAGAGGTCTTGCTTTTCGTGGTGATAATGAGACATTAGGATCGCAAAATAATGGGAATTATTTGGGATGCTTAGAACTGATTAGTGAATTTGATCCTTTTCTTGCTGATCACATACAAAACTGCGGAAATCGTGGTAAAGGAAGTACATCATATTTATCGGCAAATATTTGTAATGAATTTATTAATTTAATGAGACAGCAAGTTTTGAAAACCATTGTCAAAGACAATTGAAAAATTTTGACAGGCCTGTTGGTCTAGTGGTTAGTGACCCTGACTGCTATGCCGGAGGTCGTGGGTTCGATTCCCACCCAGGACAAATGTTTGTGTAATGAGCACGTTCATTTGTTCTGTGTCTGGGTGTAATTTATCTATAATATTTATGTATTTAGAAATATATAAGTAGGTATGTTTATCAGTTGTCTTAGTACCCATAACACAAGCTCTGCTTAGCTTGGGACTAGATGGCGTTGTGTGATAGTTGTGGAATATTAAAAAAAAAAAAAAAAAAAAAAAAAAAAGAACTTAAATCAGCAAAGTACAGTAGTACTATTAGCGTAGATTCTACGCCAGATCTGTCCCACGTTGACCAACTGACTTTCATAGTTAGATACGTAAAAGACGGACAGCCAATTGAGAGATTTTTGCAATTTTTGCCTATGGATGAACATAATGCGCAATATATAGCAGATACCATTTTAAAATTTTTTTAAAGCCTTGATATTCCTATAAAAGATTGTCGCGGGCAGAGCTACGACAATGCATCAAATATGTCTGGAAAGTACTCTGGTGTTCAGTCAAGAATAAAAGAAGTTTGCGAATTTGCGATTTACGTTCCATGTGCGGCACATTCGCTAAATTTAGTGGGTGTTCAGGCTGCTGAGTGTGTTACTGAAGCAGTAACATTCTTTCAATTTGTACAAAAATTGTTCAATTTTTTCTCGGCTTCGACAAAACGATGGAAAAATTTGACAGAGCATTTAGGTGCAACTAGAGTCCTGAAGTCTCTTTCGGAAACTAGATGGTCTGCACGCGCCAATGCTATTAATGCTTTGCAAAATGGTAATTTAAATATTTCTGAAGCATTGTCTTCAATCGCAAATGACATCAATCAACCAGGAGACACTAGAAAGGAAGCCCAAAGCCTAGCAAAAAAAATGGGAAAATTTGAGACTACTCTTCTAACGGAAATATGGAAAGTAGGGGAGAATTGGGGCTTCTGCCTCACACTCTCGCTTCGCTCGAGTGTGATGCAGAAGCCACAATTCTCCAGCACGACATCGGCCGCCCTGCTTCATCGTAGAAGCAAGTGAAGCAGATAGTCCTAATTATCCAGCGTGACATCGGTCAACCATATCTGATCGGGTCACAACCATTTAAAACTGAGTCTGTTATTTCATGAACAGCTTGTACTTTATCTATCTGATCTGAACTGGTTCTGTTCAATCAATGATCTGATTCAATCAGTTGAAAGATACTTCTCTTAAAAAATAATTTATTCTCTACAACCAACCTGCTGCATCTTAGAAGCGAGAGCGAGTTATTCTAGTAGGGTAGGGTATATGAGGAATTAATAATTAAAAATAAAATTGGTTTCTTCAAAAACATTTATTTTCTAAGCACCATTTTTGCATACAAGTAACATTTTGTAAAGCACAATGCGAGGAGTGATTTATACATCGATATACATCTAAGCATGACTTGTAGTCTTTATATAAACTAAGCAGGTTAGGGCAACCTTTATCTTCTAGATTAAAAATACATGAATTTTGATCCATATTATATCCTAAAATTTTCTTCAACCATGTCACTTTCTCTAAGCCCTTAACGTAAATAGTTTTATTTTTTATGAGTCCTCTAATATAAATTGTATGATATGAATATGGTATAAATCCTTCATCCCAAAATATCTGTCTGTTTCGTTCTATCCAACAAACATTCTTTTTTTCTGTATTTGTTAATTCGTTGTAGGAAAATGGTGGCTTAAACTGGAGTGTAATAAACTGTTGACCAGATTTTATCGCTATTTCTTTTATTATGAATTCATTGTAGTCCGTTTTGAATCCTTGCACGTCCACAAACACACTCATGATATTTTACGCACAATATTACTCAAAGGCTTGTACTCAACAACTCGGTCGTTGATGATAAGACAATAAGCAGCTGTGTTATCGGGAATATCTTGGGAACTTTCTATTTCCAAACGAACATCTACAGGGCCAGATTTCAGATTTTCATTTTGCCTTGAGCAGTCTATTATAAACAGAGGTGCTTTTTCTTTAAATTCTCTTATGTCTAACAACGGATCGGTTGGGAGATTATAGTACGACTGACGGAATTTGGTATACAGTTCATATAATATACTGTATCTATTTTCACCAAAGTTTATATTTAACGAATCATAAGGGTAATATTGTGAATTTAAAAACAATGTCACGTTTGTTAGGTGACAATGGTCGAATAAAGAACTATCTTTGGCTATATTATTTTTTCTATCAGTTTGTAAGCCAAAAATAATATATCTTGGTTTTTCTAATTGAGTAGCTGTTTTTACAGACCATGAGTGCTTTGTAGTTTTGGGTAATAGAGGATACTCATACAAGTCCCAATTCCTAAAAGCTATATGTATGGGTTTGTCTTTTTCTAAATATTTTAATAAAGAAAGCCTCTCACGATCAGATACTTTAATATGTGGCACTTTCCACTGAACCCTTAGTATATCAATTTGAATAGTATCATTTTGATCAGAGATAACACTGTTTCTGTTAGTATTATTTCTACTCATAATGAGTTCATGTTTGCAATTTAAAATGATTTTATTATAATCTTCCGCAAACCCTATCAGTTTACTAAGTGGTATCAGAACACTAAAGGAGTCATCTTTAACTTTAAACCCATTCATATCCCATCCCCATACGGCTGCTACTTTACTGTCTCCATTGTTCAAAGAGACGTATGATTTCATTGTAGAAGTAATTCCTACATTTCTAATACGATCGATCTCTATACCATTAATCTCATAACGAATATCTTGAAACAGGAATGCTATTGGATTATTTGTGAATTTCAAACTCTTTTTTGCAACTTTGCCTGAGGCATCCTTCATAGAAACGTTGACGCGTCCTTCAATATATATAAAACTTGAAGATGGTAATACGTATATATCCTGCTGATGAATCGATATACGGATTTCATCATTTTCTTTGAAGCTATTACTATATGGGTTGTAGGTATGAATTTCGTAACCCTCGATAGAGTTATCGAAATGGGGTGAATCGTCAATATTTAAGATACTCATATTTTGAAACCAAGAGCTCGTAAGAAATCTTTGTTTTCTTTTGTAATCTTCGATATCTTGGTACGTCTTTGTTTCTTGAGTGTTTCTGTTAGAATAGCTCTTTTTAACTTTGTTTTTGATGTTATATTAGAGTTTTGATCATTAAATACAATCATATTGATTTTCGTAAATGAAGACACATTTGAATATTCTCTCCACCAAAATTAATGTTATTTCCGTTTTGATCAATAATTTTTACCGTAACGGATGCAATGTTCTTATTTTTAATTGGAAAATATATGGCATTTATTGCTTTTTCAATAAATCGATAGCCTGGTGAAACGTTTGGTATAAATTCATAAATTATATGAGATGATATGCCATCATTGTAAGATCCTTGCACCAAATCACATTCGATTCTTATCACGGTCACTGGAAGAATGTTGACTGGGTTTACAGAGACATGCCATTTATTTGCTTCTAGTATTTCTTTTCGAAATCCTAAGATTCTCCCAATACTCTTCGGTGCTCGGAAATCGATACTCTTTGCGCAGAATATAGATATTGTTGAAGTATTGCAATTCGATTCAATCTTGAGTTCACAGTCAATATTATTATTTATATATTCATAAATATCTTGTAAATCGTACGAACCATTTGGTATTTGAATTTGACTATTATTTTCACCATAAATAAACACATTGTTATTGCTAGTTACGTTAGGTATACCATTAAATACAGAAAAATATAATAAACCACACTCATAACTTTCTTCTAAAACTAAGGGGGGATGAAACGTTGTTTCTAACACAGATTGACTTCCGGAAAATGATAAAGTGAATGACATTGTCCTGAGCTGAACAGAGATATTACAAAGACTGAAAAAAGATAGTTATAACATGCTATTTATTCGTTATTTCAAAATGCTGAGTTTGCGCCAGAATTTGTTTAAAAACCCTAGACATAGATGACCGCAGTTATACGAATTATTTTTTTGAAAATTATCGTAATTATAGATAACTTTACACTTTTTCATATACCTAATAAATTCCTTTGGCGGCCTCAAGTTTCCATAACTATCAAAATATTCAACGCAATCATTAATTTTAGTGTACGCCACCCAATGTGTACCAGAATTTTGTGAGCTGTCCAAATTAATTATACCGCATTCAATAGGAAATGGAATTTGAGGTAATCCATCTCTCATAAAAACACCTCTAAAGTATGGAATATTTTTAGAATATTTCATTAGGTCTATATTAGTAAGAGCTCGCTTAGGTAATATATGGACTATTTTTTTTTTTTTGCTATGTATATTCCTAACCCTTCTTTGTAAGGTTTTATACACAAACCTTTACCTATGGTTAACCCCTCCATTTTATCATGATGTCTCTTTAATTCTAAAAGACGTTTCTTCGCAGCTTTGTATTCATTGTAAGTTTTTACAATTCCCGAAACACCACCAGCGAGGCTTCCAGCAGCAGATAATCCTGCAAAAATTGGTATTAAAGGAAGAAAGCCTCCTGTTTTAGGCACAGGTATAACACGCGGTAGTTGAATAGGCAAATCTTTGGACAATTCTTTGGCAGCAGCAAAAGCCAATTCGATTGCCATTTTTTGACACTTAGGTTTCATTTTACGAATATGTTTTTTTGTGTGCGATACAATAGCTTTAAATTTCTTTTTTAGTCCTGCTCCAGCACTAACTTTTGCTAGCATAGCTGTATTAACTAAATTAGCAGCAATTTTTTCTCCAGAGCTAGTATTCGAAGATGTTGCTCTCTTTTTAGCCATTTTAAGTAAAATTATATCCGCTTTATGTCGGTCAACCAAATTAGATGATTTGTTATAAGCTATATCGTGCTGTTTGCAATATTCGTCCAACTGATTTATTCCTTTATCTCCTCGAGCAAGTCTTTCTGCCAATCGAGTTCCTGGTCCGCAATAATTATACCCAGGCAGGTGAAGTTCGAAGGGCAGTTTGTTAATCAAACTATTAAGATGACTATTCTCTTTCATAACCAAATAGAAACTGACTAATTTTTCATGATGCGCTTACTTTATAATTTGTTTGTTTTATCAATCCAACTATTTTCACTAGATGGAAAGCCTAGCCATTTAACATATAATTTATTTCCTTTTCTTTTCAATATTTTTTCCACAAGATATACATCAGGGTGTTCAGTTTTTTGAAGTTCTTGCTTATAAAATGCGCCTAATATGGGGCGATGTCTCATATCTTCAATTAAATAAGAATAGGGATTAGATTTTTGAACTTTGATAATCTTGAAAATTTCAGTGGACCAATTTGGGGTGTAACCTTTTTCAAATGTTCCTTTGTACTTACTAATACGCACAAAATCACCATTTTTCAATATGTTGCTTTCTTTTCTGTTGTAACATTTACACACTTCATTATACCTTTTCAATATAAGATCTTTATTGTTATCTCCAACTTGCGCTGGCGACATACCGATCGTTCTATGAACGCTGTTATTGTAAATTTTGATTACTTTGTCCAATAGTTCATCCTTCCATTTGTAAGATCCTTGTAAACTGAATTCTTTGTAAATCTTATTTTTTATAGTTCTAATAAACCTTTCAACAATAGACGCCTTTTTTGTAGAGTATGTTGAGTAATGATTTATATTATGCAAATTAAGTATTATTTTAAATTTATTATTGTAAAATTCTGTGCCCTGATCAGTTTGCAAATTTTTAGGGATACGACCTTTTTGTAATAAAGACTGAAATGCTTCGGAAACTGAATCTTTATTTTTATTTTTCAGTGGAATCGTCCAGGCGTATTTTGAAAATGTATCAATAACTGCTAAAATATAATTGTAGCCACCATTTATTTTTGAAACAGATTGCATATCTATCAAATCAGCTTGCCAAAGATCATCAATATCTCTCATCACAACATGCCTTCTGGGAAAATTTATCCTTGCATATTTATGAATTTCATTTACTACGCTTCTTTTGCTCATTTTTATTACTGTTTTGAAAATGGTCTTCTAATTTAGTTATATGTGTTACTTATTTCTGTAATTAATTTAATGTTCGTCGAAACTTTGTTCCAGAGGTCAGTTATGCATTTGTCAACATAATCTTTGGTTACAGCATCACATGAATCCTGAGGGTGTCCAAGATTTTTAAGTCTTTTACTTTGAGCATCTAAGTTTTTTGCATCAATTTGCTTTATCACACATTCTGGAGCTATATTAAAACCGTAGTTATTTTTACGTTTTTTGTATATGTGGAGACCGAATTTATCGACATTCATGTTTGAGCAGAATGTTGAAACTAAGCAAGTTCCATTGAATGTTGTCATTTTATTCTTTAATTATACCTGCTTCTTTCAATTCTTCTATTAATGATATAATTTCATTGTCATGATTAGTATTACCAGCATCACTGGATGCTACTAATAGTTTAAGTCTTTCGATCAGTTCATTAGGATCATCCCAATAAATAAAATCAGTATTCTTTTTATACGATTTTTTCAAACAAGGTAAACTACCACCACGTTTAATAACTTTATTTTCTAAGAGTTGATCATATTCGTAAAATAATGGTTTAATTATTTGATTGTATTTCATTCCTTTATCACCTTTTATTTGACTAGTACTTTTAAAATCTCGTTTATGAGCATGAGTGTTTTCTAATATGTCTTTGTAAGTAATCCGGTCTTGTTCTGAAACTAAATTTAAGTCTGGTTTCTTTTTAAACAATAGCTCTTTAATGCCGTTTGTTATTTCATAACTTTTATCGCCTATCGAAATCAAAGATATTTGCATTCCACTAGAGTGAGTGCCAATCAATTTAAAAGAAATTGGTACGCTACCCATCCACAATTTATTATTTTCACTTCGTATACCAAACGGCACATTTAAACTATTATTTTCCTCAAGTAAGTTATCTTTGTTTAACATAGACATTAAAGGGGTATTTAGCATGGTCACAATTTTTTCATCTTTAACCGGCGTCAAATATTCTCTCTTGTTGCCATCATACGATAAGTTTGTATTGGCACTTTTATACGAACTAGCATCATCGTTAAAGTTATCTTCACTTATATCGCTAGAATCATTAGAGAGCATTGAGGAATTTTTTGCCACATCTGTGTAAAGAGTAGATTTATCACTGATTGGTGACTTAATTTCCTTACAATCAGCAATTTTATTCAAAGGGTCAATAAGAGGTTTAAATACTTTATCTAAATTATAGTTGATAGTATCTTCATTATTTTTCATAGCTTTTATTTTTTGTTTAATTGTTTTGACTGACGTAAGTATTCGCTTTTTCATATTTTTTTCCATGTTAGAAGTTTAGTATATTCACAACCAGTAATTTGGACTGAAGCTGTTGTACTGAATATATAAAACGCATGTATTTTCTATATAAAGTCACTGAAATTTAATAAACGTATCGAACCCATGTCTATATCTACCGTTATTTAACTCGCTATCTTTATTTATTATTAAGAACGAGTGTCGTCCTTTCCATGTTTCAGAGCACATTTTTTTAAATTGTAACCAGTCTATATCAGTATTGACATGCTCATTGTAAATATGTTTCAAGTTAATATCATCCTGCTTGAAAACAATTAACAAATTTACGTTATCTCGTATTAACTGCTTCGGAACTTTAGAATAAGTCTGGGATAAATAGAAACAATCAATTTTTTTATGTCGCCCCATAGAAAAATAATTGCGAATATTTACTTGATTCTCACATGCGACATCATCAAAAATAAAAACAGAATTTGGTAGAGCACTTTCAGGATCAGCGACATCTTTGCTGTCTTTAAACATAAAATAATTTAAATTAGGAATCAAGTTGAACACTTCACTCAAAAAACAGTACTTTGGTTGATACGTTGTTTTTGAGTACAGATAAACATTCTGAAACTTAAGTCCATTTTTATGCAATAACATGTTAATCATAACGTTGGTTTTTCCACAATTCGATGGCCCACAAATTATACAGCGAATGGTGTTAGGGAGTAAAACGCTGTGTCTGACAGTATTGGGTTGTGATCTCACTTCTATATCATTAATTTCTAAGGTAGTGGGCTGTTTGACCAACTTCATAATGATGTCTGATACTGGTGTACAGCGTATTCTTATTAAATAGCATCGTATTTGTTACTCGAATGCAATGTAATGCTATTATGTACATATGTTCCAATTACACCATCATTTTGTTTCTACATTTCCAGGTAATGATTCATTTGATCCATTTTATCGGGGTTATTTGATCACATCACAGTAATAAATAATATTTAATATGCGCATGCCATTTATGTAGTTCCGCGAAAGTTCAAGTATTATCCTGTTAAAAACATTTCATTATTTCACTGCTCACATTTGCAGCTGACACTCGTCTTCACATTTGTTCAGCAAACACATTAAAATTAAGTAAGTTTTAAAAAATATATTTGAATTGATTAAAAAATAATAATTAAGCTTGTAATAATAACTACTTTAACATGAATTAATATTAATTACTTTAATCAATTTTCTCTCTTTTTAGGTGAATATGTCTCAAGAGTGCGAAGATCTTATCATCAACCCATTTTACTATGCACAAGATACGGATGATACTTCAAGATACTTCACAAAAATTGCAACTCATGAAACTAAAAATTCTCAAAATACTGATAAGGAAGAATCGCTCGTAAAACCAAGAAAGCCTTTTCGAAAGAGAAAATCTTTTGCATCTCCTCCATTTTCAATAACAACAAATATTGTGCGTCGCACTCATTTGAAGACGGGTCAAAAGTTAATCAAGATCTGTATATATGATGTCAAGAATCCAGAAGATGATAGCAGTTACTATAGTGATAGTGAGAATTCGAGTGTAAGCGCTCAGTATGTTGTTGAAGAAAACCATAACTATGATGTAATAATGGATGCTGCAAATTCACTTATAAGACAAATAGGAAAAAAACTTTACGACTGTGACTTATGAAAAATATTTCTCCTTATCCATTAAAATTAATTTAATTGTGCATAAATTATTGTAATTGAAAAATAAACTGGCATCATGTATTTTGGTTGTTTTATCTCAATAATTTCTTATAATATTAAGTATTTAGGTTGGTCAGCGGAAATAGATAATAAATGCAAACACAATGTTAGATAATTAAGTACAATTTTATTTATTAAAGATTACAAAATAAGATAAACACTTCAATTTAAATTCTATTACAGTAACTGATAACATTTGAAATAATAAGTAAAATACTTTTTAACCTAAAAGTAATAATCACACGTTAGTTTATTACAAATGAAAAAGTATTTTATAAATTTACAATATATTGGCGTAATGGCCCCAAGGTAAGGTATTCACAGTATTCTTGAAAATCTGTCTCTTGTCATCAGATTTATTTAACACCAGTTTGTTTAACCTCTGGGTAAAGACTCTATGATTCTTAGATTTTATTACATACATATCATCTCTAATATCTACGTTTTTAAATAGGCATCGTTTAAATTTTTCCATAGTAAGGTTTTTGGTTACAGACTTTTTTGCCCCTTTAGCTTTCTTGATCGATGAGGTTTCAGTATCAATACAATAAAGCTTAGCACGTAATCCTGTAAATTCCGAAATAACTTTACCGCCTAATTCATCTTTGAAATAGCCTGGCAATTTAGCATTAGCGCGAGGTATGGTGTACAAGTTATTATCACTGAAATTACTGGTATCAAAATATTGTAGGCTGCCCTTCATATCTTTGTAAAAATCTTCAGTTTTTATCAAATATAAAAGACTATCAGTGTCTGTGTAACAAAGTTGAATGTTTTCTTCATACATTTTTTTCATGACTGAGTAATGAAACTTGTATAAATGGGTTTTGGCAAGCTCAAGAACTGTAAAACCAATATAAATTGGGCGGTCTAAGATTATTTTACTTTGTTGCAATTGAATAGCTACCAAGTTTTCGGAAAAAATTGACAAATTTTTGAAGTTCGGAGCACTTATGTATTTTTCAGCGCCACATATTTTATTGGTTCTATTTGAAACATCTTTCCAAACATTAACAAGTTTAACATCAATTTGATTTCTTTTATTTTCTATCGTTTTACCGAAAATACAGTTGTTTTGCTTCTTAAAAAAATCTCTTTCAAAGTCTGATGACGAATTTTGCCTGAGTGCTGTGTTTAGTTCTATGTAAGGTTTCAAAAACTCTTTCTGATCAAAAACTAAAACTCTGTGTATTTTCAAGAGCTTTAGACCATGTTTTAAACACTCTTTTAAATGTGTGTAATGTATAACATACTGACATTTATTATGCAAATTTGCAATTAGTTTTTCGCATTTTCCATTAGGCGGAATATATTTTTCAGGTGCAAATGGTAATTCTGAATGTAAATCATGAATTTCTGTCGGGTATTCGAGATCTACTTCAAGTATGTACCCTTGATTATTATTATCTGATATAAATTTAATATTCTCTTTTAATCTTATACATTCGTCATCTGTCAAAAATTTGAAAATCTTGATTGGTAGACATTTCATCATTGCATAGCCATATAAATTTACACAATCAAGGTATACAAGGTAGGAATCTAGCTCATTTTTGTTATAATCAGACAAGTATTTATTATTTGCCTTCGAATGCCGTAGACTACATTGTGCAAGACCTCCCCTTATACCTTTTTCAATCATTTGGTAGATTTCAACATCGGAAATCATATCAAGCTCAATTTTGGTGTACAGTAACATTGCGTCCCAACTTAAGGATGGGGAGGATACATAATGACAAGGATCTAAATTATAATGAGTCAGGCTCATTGATCTAAATTTTTCAAATACATCGCATAACAGTAAAACATCGCATTTTAAGTATAAGTCAGTGTACTGTCCTAAATCTTGTATTTGAAACTCTTTCCAAATAGTTTTAGCATGTTCGTAATCTTTTTCCGAAATATCTTCAGATGTCATTTTATTAAAGAAACAATTTCTTTCCGGTAAACACATATCATTGTATCGCTCGAAAGAATTAACATAATCATAGCAATATATACCTTTTCTACGCAATAAATCAAATGATTTTTTATCAGGATAAAAGTGCTTCAAGTTAATAAAATCATCAGGATGTAATGTTTTTGCTAAATTATCCAATCCACAACTTAAAAAGTTAAAAGAATCAATAAATTTTAGCTGTGCAGCATTTTTGGCATTAACAGGTATGAACTTAGTGAATGATATGTATTTTTCCTTTGTTTTTGGGATTAAATTGATTCGACCAACAATAGCTGACAATTCATTAATAAATAAATGACAGTCGTATCCGGTAAGATTGTGAAATATAATTGGAATAAATTTACATATTGTCGCGTTTAAGTTGCACGTATTGTGGCTAGCGCCTAGATAATATCCGGTAAAATGGTCATGGTCTGCGCAAATTATATCACCTTTTATAAAAGCTTTCTTGCAAAGATGACAAGCAGTCGCGCTTTCGTGAGTTTTTTTCTGATTTTCGGTTAATGACACCATATCTACATTTGTTGATAATATTTGGTGTAATTCCATTACATCATTACAAAGAGTTTCAACAAATGCTTTTGCACAGTCAGGACCTCGATAACTAACAAACTTGTTCAGAGACGGTCTAGATTTACAGCATATGTAATAAGCAAAACAGGTGGCTTCATGTATTTGTATTCCTTCAACATGCTGTGATTTGTTTTTATCAGAATATTCTTTAAGTAAACTTTCGAAATCACCGTATATTACAATTGGGATATTTCGAGTTCTTTCAAAGTGTGAAAACGATAACTTACTTCCTGAAGGAGGCAATACTGTTTTAACTCGCGCACAAATGTGGCCATAAAGTTTTTCTTGCGATTCGAAATAAACAAAACACTCATCACATAAAAATATTTTGCTTCTGTGTTTTGTAAGCTGCTTATGTATAAGTTTTTCAAATTTTTTTATCAAGCAGTAGTGGTTTTGACTATGATTTTGCACTAAAAGTAAGTTCACATGTGTTAATTTTCGATGAGCTGTTTTATAAAGAGGTCCGGACACATCACAGTTTTTCTCTAAGCCATACACATTTACAGAAATATTTGGATTGTTCTCCTCAAATAGTTTAATATCACTTAAACTCACAGGAAACTTCATACCTGAAATATTCAGAATGTTTTCATAGTGCGGATATGATGTTACTCTGTTTGGATTTCTCTTTGCAGGATACATGTGCGCAATAATGCTCCATAAAAAGCATTTTTTATCATTCACATTATTAATGTTTATACATGACTTAGTATTTTGTATTTTATTCGGTAATTTAATATAAGTACCCGCTCTTAATGGGTTGTATTTGTTAATATTCAATTCTAAATAATTGACAGATTCTATCGCCCATCCGGATTCTGACTGTTCAAATTCTGAGCATTTAGATATCAACTTTTCACAAAATTCTTTGTAAAATGAAGGTAAATCCGTATTGTGAAATACTGTAGTAAATTGAACGTTAAAAGACTTTATAGACTTTTCATTGTTTTTTGGTAAATAATATGACACAAATAGTTCCATATTGACTTTTAAAGCATTGTGTTTAGACAAGGACTTTCTTATTAGTTCATTGACCGTTGCGCAAATATTATTCAAGAAAATTTCAGGCGCTGTGATGATATCTTCCGTATCAGGATTTATTCTGTAACTCACTATTCTGTTTTTGAAGGCGCTAGCGATTATATGCACATTTTGAAACTCTGAGTTAAGGAGACACTTTGATTTATGATAAAGTGACTTTTTATGTGAAGATATGTGAGAAACATAAACCCCGCACTCATTACAAAATACCATTTTGATCCTACTCAGAATGCGACCCGCGTATCAATATTCAAAATAGTAAATCTCAGTCTCTATATAGTTATAACGCTTAGATTTTATTCAAATAGTGAATTAATTTCATAGTCATATTAATTATAGAAGAGCAAGATAAAGTAGGCTATGTTCATAGATTTCTGTTTTTCTGATATGTAAATAAGTGCTAAATTAACTTCAACTATGTTAAACTAATTATAATATTTTTACAACCAAACCACAAAAATCAACTAGCTACTGAAATGTCAATGTTGTTACATTCAATTATGAATTAAAAAATGAATTCAGTTTTAAATCAGTTTTGTCATTTCTAGTTTTGAGTTTATAATTTCAGTATTCGAATTTCAATATTTGTATTTCAGTATTTGCATTTGACATTTCAGTATTTGATATTTGTGAGCTGTAAATAAACCAAGGTAAGTACGTAACAACTATGATTAACTAATTATTTTTTTACAGCCAAGCCATGAAATCAACTAGGAACTGAAACATTCAATTACAAAATCTGCTTAATAATGTTTAATTGATAAAAAATAATAATATATGAATTAAGTTTTAAATCAGTTTTGTCATTTCAAATTTTGAGTTTATAATTTCAGTATTTGAATTTCAATATTTGTATTTCAGTATTTGCATTTGACATTTCAGTATTTCATATATGTATGCTGTAAAGGAAACAAAAGTAAGTAAATTAGGCTTATAAAATCGAAAGATATATGGTATTTATTTATAAAAATGTAAAAATATCATCAGCGCGGTTTCGGATACATAATAGGCTGAATAGATTTAAATTCTTGTTTACCAGCCTGCACAAGGCTGGACACAGCGCGCCAGACAGCTGTGTCTGCATCAGTGCACAGCTTGAGGGTGACGAGCGCTCTCTTCCAACGCTCGTCGGCTGGCTCGGTCTCCGCTTCACGACAGTTGTAAACCCTCAATTCGATGTAGTATTCACCAGCTCTTACGAGATCTCGCTGAGTTGTGTAGCCGCTCGCCCCGCGCTGAGACAAGAAGCTTTGCAGTGATGCCGCTCGAACCGGCTTCAACTGCTTCAAGCTGCTTTCAACCGCCTCCTAAAATATACGAAATAAAGTTATTGTAAGGATTTCAATTAAATATCGCACACACTCGTAGTACAGAAGTATCAAAATATTTTAATTTTAGACCACTCTATGCACAAGCGCTTAATGACACCATATTCAATTCAGTTTATATGTGATAAGTGCAATTGAGTACAAAAATAATATATTATAATATTACTCACTATGAAATAATGTAAATAGATAACAAAATGTATCTTACCTCAAGAAATAAATTTTGTCCTAGGGACAAATCTTCAGTTTCAGAGTTTTTTTCAACCGTCTTGTTCTTTTTCTTCGGCGCTGACGAAGTGCTGTTGGCTCGTTTCTTGTTCGCAGTGCTCGCACCGCCTTCTTTTTTCTTTTCCGATGGAGGTGGAGCTGCTTGTGTTAGCGGTAGACTACCACCCGCTTCTACATCGGACTCAGCGTCCGTTTCATCAGCCCAGAAAGGGTTTTGCGACCAACCCGGCCTGCGAAATCGAAATTATCAATCGTTAAGAAAGCTCAATGTATAAAAAAACAACAAATAAAAATACCATCAAAAATGATGTCAAAATAAGTACCTAAATTAATTACTAAGTTAAGAATTTAGGCTGATTTTTAAGTGATAAAAAAAATCAAAAATTAATAATTTATAGCCAAATATTTTAAAACAATATTGTCTAAGGAATAGTTCATGATGATTACTATTAATTTGAAGTTAAACTAAAATTATTCAGGATAGAAATGTTAACATATTTGAGGGGCAATTAAAAAAAAACACTTACATACTTTCCGATCCAAATGTCACTTCACAGATCGCAGAACAATAAAATATATGAGCAAATTATTCGATGCACATCTATTTATAACATCACTTTATTAAACCGCGTACACACACACACCATTTCATAATTTTTATATTGAAGTGCTGACATGTTATTTATATGATACTGATCGTAATGAACTGTATGCCGCATGCGAATACAGATTAAATTTATTTAAGCATTGAACGCTCACCGTGGTCGAGGCTTTATTCACAATTCCATTTATGTTAGCGGCGCCTCGCCGTCGCGGATACCTGAGACGAAATTTTTATAAGGAAGTCGCATGTACTTATCTGGTCTAAAACCACCCATATCTTGAAATAAATCCTAATAATTACTAATTATTTGGTATTTTGATGCATAGCCCTTCCTTATTTTCAGTCACAAACATAATGAAATCACAATTTTGTGCTAAATATTCTTAAACTAATTTTTAATTATCCTTAAACCTCGGTCTATGCTTTACTTATTGTTCACAGATAAGATACATAAAGTGATAATTTAAAATGTTCCAAAAACAAGCCCCTATATACTGTTTGGCTCTGTAGGGAATTTAAAACTATATTTTGATTAATTACATCTATGCGACACATAATAAATTATACCCCTTAAAAAGCAACTTCTACACTTCAAGAACTAGTAATATTCTATTCACTTTTTGTTTTGTTTTTTTTTACAGTTCACAGTCTAGGTATTTGGCTACCAGGTCACTTGATGTTATGTGACGCTGTAGCCGAAGATGGTGGCAAATGCTACCAGCTGTAATGGCACACTGGCTCTCGAGTGAGGCTGCCGGAACACACCATCAGGTGTTTGTCAACAGATTTTCTACAAGAGGGTGGTAGCTAGCCAGGCGATCACGAGCTAGAAAATGCCCTACCACCATGCTATGGTTTCCTCACGATGTTGTCTCCAAAGCTCATGCTCATTGTTGGGGTTCGAACCCGCGCCTTTCGGGACGTTAGCCGACCACGCCAACCATTGAGTTATCATCGCAACAAGGTTATTATTGTAGTTATTACGTTGTTTAATTGAAAATAACCTTATCAATCTTGGCTGCTAACATCGCACAAACGTCTAAGTATTACAGTTATAACTGTTAGTTCACATACTATAAAGATCTAAAGTTTAGTTTTACCTACCTACTATAAAAGTTCTTAGCATTTACTAGGTGATTTTTTCGTATGCTAAAACTCGTCTGAGTAGACACCACCGCTTTGCGAGTTATTCCGCCACCAAGCAGCTATGTGCCAGCATCGCTGTGCTTGGTTTGAAGTGCATGGTAGACAGTGAAATTATTGGGCATTGTGAGGCATAACATCTTTTGCCTACGAGGGTGTGGAGCGCAGCGCAGGGCGGTACAAAATCTTGTCGATCAAAGTTTTATGTGGATCTGTTACTGTTATGAGCAGATGTGTTTAATGGCCATCAGGTGAACGTCAATAATATAAAATCTTACTATCTCATAATCTAACGATGTCACTCTGACCTAAAAAATAAAAACATTGGAAGTCAAGTGAAATGACAAAGGCTGGATTTATATTTTACGTGGATACGATGGATAAATATTTAATGTTATTTTCCGAGACTAGAGTTCCGTAAAGCAACCCCTGGAGAGATTTTTTATATGAATCAATCTTTCTAGTATTTAATACATGGACGATTACAAAACAAGCTAACTGTGACCTAGATAGACATGTAAGGCTACTACATAAGTCAAATGTTTTACAACTAAATGTTATGCAGTCTCTATACAAACCGCAGCAGTATCAAAACGCATTGCAAACCGAATAGAGGCGAGCATATTATTGATTAGTCTCCTTTACACAGGAAAGATCTCTTAGTTACATCAACCAGTCGTGTAACAAAATAGCTTTCACGCAAATGAAAACATTGTATCGCGTATCGCCTCGGCACGCGCGGTGTCTTACTCGAGACACTCGATGCGCTATCGCGCGCCGATAATAATTAAGCACGTTAGCATCGCGCATCGGCTTGCCATGACCATGATACGATGCGGTAGGTCGGCCGATGTCGTGCTGGAGAATTGAGGCTTCTGCATCGCACTCGAGCGAAGCAAGAGTGTGAGGCAGAAGCCCCAATTCTCCCCTACTATGGAATAATCTTTTGAGAGTTATGAATAAAACAAGTTTAAGTTTACAGAATAGCACTATGACCATGGACGTTGTAACGAAACTTTACGAATCTCTGATCAGTTATGTCAATACCGCACGCAATAATTTTGATCAGTACGAAACAGCTGCTAAAGAAAAAAATCCATATGCTGACTACAAAGATACATTTGAAAGAAAAAGATTTCGCAGCACACGCATCACTTTTTTTGAAGGATCATCAGAGACTGCACAGTTGAGAGGCAAGGAAAAGTTTCGTGTAAATACTTTCATTCCCATAATTGACACATTAAATACACATTTAAAAAAACGTTCGGCAGCATACCAAGAAATTGGTAGTCGATTTAGTTTTCTTTGTCAGTTAACAACAATCGAATCTGGTGAGTTGACCAAAAAATGCAAAGAATTTGCAGAATTTTATCATGAAGACATTAATGCAGATGAGTTCAAAACAGAATGTTTTCATTTAAGCCAATATTTAAAGAACATAGCAAAGCAATCAGCGGATTTAAATATCTCAACCTTACATAACCTAATAAAATCAGATAAATTAGAAGATACTTTTCCAAACGTAGAAATTGCTACAAGAATATTCCTTTGCCTAATGGTTACCAATTGTAGTGGAGAGCGGTCATTTTCGCAGCTTAAGAGAATAAAAAATGAATTGCGAACAACAATGTTACAAGAACGACTGATTAATTTGTCAATTATGTGCATAGAAAGTGATATCCTTCAAAAAATTGACTTTAACGATATAATAGAAGATTTTGCTCAACAAAAATCCCGAAAGAAACCGTTATCGTAATCGTAACCAAAAAACCAGCAGCATTCTAATATAATTAATGACATATTACATCATACTGTATTTGATTACCTTAATAAATGGTTATACTTAGTAAAAAAATTTTATTATAATTTGCTTTTTTTACTTTCCAAAAGAGCCCCAAATTCTTGTGTGCCCAAGGGCCCCGGCCTAGTTTAAGACGGCCCTGGGAGTGTAGTCATTTTTCCATAGTTACCGTACACAGTGTATGGTTGTGTATGTGGTACGAAAAATATTTGATGTGTGAATTATGATTAAAAAATTTCCAGTTGGACAGAAGACATCAAATTTTCGATATATTTTTTAGAAAGTAAAACACATTGGTTTTAACGTAATAAAATATTTAATTATAATTTTAAATTCTTTTGAACAAACTCAATTTATTTCTTTTTAGTCTCTTTTAATCAGGTTTGCACTTTGGATTATTTTTGTAAGTATACGAACTTTTAACGGTTTCTAAATAGGTTTAATTATATACTTACTATGAATAAAAGAAAATTATTTTTATAAGAAAATAATATAATTTTTTTATAGGTAGCAATAAGAATGCATTTTTATACAAAGAAAATCGACCCTAGTTTCCCCTTACACAGTCATTTAATGGTCGCCACGAGACGTTCCGATCTCCATTGCGTTGCGATCTCTTTCACTCTCTCACACAAAACGATCCACACATCTCGCTCATCCATTTCATTGAGGCAACAGTCGCCCAAGATAAAACAAAAAGACGATATTTTCTATTTCAATCAAAATAGCCATACTTATGCGTGAAATAAAACATTTTTCTTATTTCTCACAGTGCCTGTATAACTAGTGCAGTCTCTAAAGACACAGGAAGTCATTTTGCCCACAACTTTTTCCTAAAAATCACGATTAGCGGTGACGTATTTACCGGACGCTTGGAAGTGCAAGACTGGTAGCGAATACGGCAATTACCTTGCATTCGTCTAGTAAAAATGGGGAGTTCACAACTCATCTACAGGTAAAAAAATCTTAGCATTGGCCAACATTGGGGCGACCGTTGGTAGTTATCCGGCTCGTGCCAATTTAATCAAATGAATCTACTAGCTAAGCTAATTTATGATGTCCCAGCTAATATCGCTCTTACGTAAGTATCTTGTCAGCGTACATAGGCTATATTGTTCTAGCGTTAGAGTTCTGTGAGCGTAAATAATTTATCAAAGGTCGAACGACCCAGACACAATACAAATTTCATTGTTATAATGACATCGACACTTGAGGAAATAGCTTATTTTGATTTTTCTTATTATCAAAATGATATCAACCATAATCGTAAAAAAACTATCGCTTGGGTGCGCGTGAGGTATAAAATTTACAAAAAGAAGATTTTAAATGAAATCATCTCCAGTGCAATAAGTCCTAAAATATGCTTTTTAAGAGAATGTGGCTTACAACAGCAATGCTACAGAAGCTTGTATGGTTATTTAAGACAAGGTATTAAGATAAGACCAAGCGTATTTGTGCCTGTACCGGCTTGTCAGACACTAATATAGAAGTGATATGACTGACGAAAACTGATATGAGACCACCATTAGCTTATAACTCTTATAAAGTAAGAAATGTGAGACCGTTTTGCTAGTTGAGGCGAACGTGTGTAAACCGCACCAAATTTATATTCCAACATTGGTACCAACGTTGACACCACCGTCTGCAGCCGACCTAATACTAAACTCTCATCGAAGAGGAGAAACATCGAAGATTCTTGAACTGTCGTGTCAAAATGGCTGTGGTTATTGACTGGAGTCACTATATTGTACAGCCAGTATTGCGCATCCAAATAATGTACGACCCGTATTGTACGCCCCGTATTGCATATCCCGATATTGTACCCGGTACAGGGTGATAATGCACTGCCAGGAATGTACAGCCCGTATTCCGTGTGCACTGTCAAAAATTATGGCTCGTATATTTTGTGCGAGCAATTCGATTCTAGCGCTTCACCGGCCGCTACCGCGGCACGTCGCTACGCTCGCTCGGCTTGCGCGTTATAATAACAAGTAACCTAACACTCCTCCTCGCTTCGCTCGTCGTCGTACCTATATTTGACTTTGCCCTAGACTAGTCATAAAAATACTAAATTAAACAAAACATAATTACCGATCGATCTTGATTATTAGCCTTGGAAATACAAGCCATCGCAAAGACGGCAAGTAGAGATTCTATGTTTGTCTATGGTTGGCTTCCAATTCCGGGCCGTACATTCCAGGCTGTGAAAATTCGGTCCGTGCCCGTATTACGCGACCAATAATGCACGCCCCGTATTGCACAGCCCATCATTTCGAAGCCATGTACATGGAATACGCTGTACATTCCTGGCTGTGCATTGTCATCCCGTACCTTTTTTGTTCAGGCCTGATTGTACGACCCGTATTGATGAGTTTATGTCATCTTTGTTTACGTGAACGGATTCAAAAGTCAGCCGGTGCCGTGCCAAAAAGCCGGTGAAATCGGTTTGGCTGTAATCAAGGTTAAACTTGAAAGGTGACATTTATTTTGAAAAAAGAATGCAAAAACGTACAAACAGTACTCGTTTGGATGCGTAATGGAGTTTAGAGCTCAAATTGATCGTGTTTACATCAACGGTGAAATCCAGCCTAAGAGATACTCCAGAAAATGAACGATAAACAATAATAAAACATTGTCTACAGTTGGCATATAATGTACTAGCTGACCCGCCAGCGGCTTCGCTCACGTGACCTCGTGGGATACGGTAATTACAGATTTTTTATTATCCCACGGGAACTCTTTAATTTACGGGGATCAAAAGTATCTTCTATGTTGGCCAGGGATATAAGCTACGACCATACGAAATTTCATTTAAATCGGTCGAGTCGTTTCGGAGTGGCCCGTACAAACAGATAGACAAACAATAAACAAACAAACAATTTGAACTTATTTTTCACTCCTTACATCCCCTGACTCGGTTTTTAGCATATTATTCATTATACAGATATTTTACCTCGACAGTTTGTCATCCCTGACAAAAATATTGAAAGCATCACTATTTATTTTAAATGACCTAATTTACCTATCCAGTTATGTCATCCGAAGCCGTGTCGTGCCGAAGATGGACGCGTCCGATATTTTGTTTCCAGCTTTAGCCCTTCACCTGTCGATAACAATCGCGTGCGCACACGCATGGCACGTTTAGGGTAATGAGTTCCAGTAAGGGCTGTCAATACTCACAACTGTCGCAGCCCGGCTTTGTATTCCCTTTGACAATGAGTTTTGACAGTGACAGCTCGCAATGACCGCAAAAACCCACCTTCCATCCGCAAGAGTTTGGGTGTGTTCAGGACCTCAGAGTGCGGTTGTTTAGTTGTTTTAAGTCGCTCTTAGGTACCTACCGAACAGCCACGCTTGTTTTCGAACCTTAAGCAGACTTTGACAAATTCGACATTGAAGAAGAGACACAGAAGAAGAAGTTTGTTGTGGTCTGATTGGTCAAAGTTATGTCAGATGCGGTTGCATCCGTTTACCGATCGATTTGATGGTTTAAAAGTTGCAACGCTCCGGGGTTTGGAACACTCGAGTTAAGAACAACCGAGTGCTTTACACTGAGATTCTGAACGGCGTTAGTGCGAAAAGTTGCACTCCGAGTGCGCTCTAACGGAGGTTCTGAACGCGCCCGTGGCACAACGTGAGCGTTACCGGTGATGTCATCGATGACGTGTCGAGCTTGCTCACCATACATATTACTACCGACTTACCTACTGACTGCGGTCCTTGAGCGTGGAGACCGAATCCAGAAATTCCGTAACGAAAATACCCTAATATAAACCTAACACCCCCCGACTCTCCGATCGGCACAGAGGTGATAATTTTTAGTTTTGGCATCTATCGATGAATAGCAGAACTTTTAATGACTTTGAAATATCACGCTTGTCTCTTTAGTTCAGCAACTCGCCTCTAGATGGCATTGGTTAAATAATTATAATTGCATAAGTTGATTTGGCATCTATCGATGAATAGCAGAACTTTTAATGACTTTTTGAAATATCACGGTTGTCTCTTTAGTACAGCAACTCGCCTCTAGATGGCATTGGTTAAATAATTATAATTGCATAAGTTGATAAAAACAGCTATGCAATAGCTTCACCGCGACAGTCTCCGAGTGCCACACGTCTTTTTTTTATTTGTTTTGGCTACGATACTATCGTATTGTAGCAGTTCTATGTACAAAATAAGACAAATTGTATTGATTATAGAAACAAGTATTCCGACTTTCACAATTATACAAATACTTGTTTTTTGTAAGATATGCTTAGAAATTAAAACAATACTTAATACCTATATAAATTATTAATACATTCATGAACACATTATTTGAGTCAGAAGTCATTATTTCTGTTAAAAATTCTAGCGATTGCCGGAAGGCACTCTGTGCATATATTTTGTACCGCACCCCACAGACCATACCATCAGATTTTTTTTAAAGTTAACGTCATCAGCTTCTGATGCTTGCCGGATGTAGGCCGAACGGACGTCAGAAAGTCCTATCAGAATAAGCGCTCCATACATTTGGTACTAGACCACGCACACCATCATAATTCGCATCGGACAAAAGGCGCGTGTAAGAAATTCAAAAAGTGGCAGCACTCGTAATGTCACTGTCAGTTTACACAGAGTGGTAATTTTTTTTCTTCAATCGCCATGACGCGACCAGCGTGTTGTGCCAGTGCTTCGAGTTTCATTTTGCATTGGTTTGATAATACATGACGTCACATATACTGCTTTCAAATAGGTCACTTCGGAGCGTTTTTAGCGAAAGTAACGCTAAAAACGTTCACAAGGGGCGTTCAAATTGGGAATCTGAGGGTGAAAATGTCGTTCATGCCTCTTTTTGTTCAGCGTTCGGAAAGGTAAAAAAGAGGATTTTTTGCCACCAAAAAGTGCAATTTTTGACCCATGTCCGGAGCATGGTTGTTTGTGATCGTTATTTGACAGCTATGTATTTGACAGCATAATCATGCGATTTTAGGTCTTATGGTCAGTTGAGCGTTCGAATAGGGTGTGGACAAAAGTGGCAAAAATAACGTTTTTAAGCTTTACGAACGCCTTAACAAAAGAGCCATCAATGACAACGCCACCAATGCCCTCATAAGCTAAACGAACGCACCTATGGTGGTTTACCCCAAGGAAATTTCGTGGGGTAAACTGACATTACGAGTGCTGCCACTTTTTGAAGACGTATAAACACTTATGTGGTAAAGTGATTTAGTTCTTATTCATATTTCAGTTCAGTGAGCTAAATCTTTTTGTCATATTTAAGTCTTCATAATGAGTTATGAGTGATTTTACTATGTCATGTACGGGGTTTATATAACTGTAAGTTAAGGTCTTGCGGAGATTGTAATAAATGAAATAATTTAGGTGTGATAAAAACTATATTCAAATTCAAATTCAAAATTTGTTTATTTTCAAGGGCGTACCTAGGTAGGGGCAGGGGGGGGCAGCTGCCCCCCCCCCCTAGAAGATTAAATAAATGTATTTTTTTTTTGGCAAATAGAAATTAAAAACGTATTACCTACTCTGCGCAAAATGAAGTGTTGGAAACAAAATATCTTTTCAGCCAGATTTTTTTTCTATAGTTAAATATTCTACAATATTCGATATAGAGTCTATGTATAGTGAGTCGTGTCGGTCGTGCCGCAACGTATTTATTAGAATATTTTATATAGTGACTTTCAGCCGCCGTCAAACGAAACGCAAAATGTTTTGATCAAGTTTTGATACACTTTATTTATTTCTTTATTTCGTTTTTATTATTTTTTAGTGATAATGAAAGTGACAGTAACGATTCATAGTCGAGAATTTAATTTCTGGAATCTGATTTTGATTACGCGACAGAATAAATAAAAACTAAGTAAGGTTTTGATGCAAGTTTGGTTTTATTTATTATATTAATTTGTTTTCAATGCTAAAATAAAATAATATTCAATATACTATAAGTAGTATATATCTGTACAGATTTAGTTTAAGATTCTTAGTGTTTATAAAATAAAATAGTGAAAGTATCAAATTCAAATTTCATAGTATATTCAGTGTTTACAACTAAAAGATTTTTGCTGCGGTTTTATCTGTGCCGCGGCTCACTAGACAGACTCTAGTAATTCTAGTATACTGTTAGCGATGCAATATAATTTAAATCTCCCGCAAAACCGTCGCATCTCGTAGTTTCCGGTTCCGCCGAGACAATCAGAGAGCCATCTAGGATTAAAGCCGAATATAATTGGGAGAAAACAACATCTAGCGCCATCTAGTTTCGGACGGCAGTACTTTTTCCAGTAAAAAGAAATAGGATCAATTTATACGGTCAATAGCGACATCTTGTATTGAATAGCAATACCGCGAAGAACGTTCTAGCATGGACTATTCTGGAAAGAAAAGACAGTGATAGCAAGTATAAGACAAGGATGGAAATAGAGTCGAGTATTTTCTACATATTTCGGGAGCAAGAATATTTCAATATATAAGCGGAAGCGTGAGGCAGAGCACGTCAATTTAGTTCGAATACAATTCAGTTCGGAGTGTAATACGAGCGAATATTTCATACGACATAGTGTCTTATAGTTTCGTTGCGGCGACACGAGATTTACGTTTACTGTGCAACAACTGGAAATATTACTCCGTCAAATGGATATCAGGAAATTCTTTGAAAGAGGTGAGTCAAAACAAAACACTTAAGTAGGTACCTAATATGATTATTTGATTTAATGGGGGGCTTTGACTCTCTTGTAAGTGTATATCTTAAGCATTACTTACAATATTTAAATTTATTAATTACAAGACGTGGTTTTGTTATAATAGCTAAAATAACATTTGTGAATATTTTGTGATTAAATAGTAAAAAAAAACATAAAAGAAAGATCCTTGCAATATTTTGGATTTATTAATAAGTCCATACCGACAACAAAGTCCCTTTTCTCTAACGTCACAACAAGTGTATTATTTCAAATTACCTAGTTATGCTTATTTGGCGTTCAAACCATATATATTAGAATGTGAAACTTGATCTTTATTTTCGTCTTATACAACCCGCCTAAACACTGTAAGAGTATTTTTGTGTATCCATTTTTTAGGGAGGACACGCGAAAAAAGAAAAAAAGGTCGGGAAAGTAGCAGTGGAAGCGATGAAAATGACAACCATGATAAAACCTATGTAATGCCAAGATCATTGCATGCTAACATTGGACAAGCGTCAAATTCTCCTGTAGAACCTGTTAATATATCTGTTGCCGACTATTCTTCTCCATCGACATCCCAACAAACTTATGACGTCAACGTCGATCCTGAAATTATAGTGGACGATGGCTGTCATGAAAATGATCTGGGACGTTATGTTGGGTTGGCTACCCAGCTATCGACGGAAAAGAAGAGGGAGTTGTTACAAAATCCTTGGATCCCGCCCAGAAATTACGATTTTGAAAGTGATGCAAGCCATTTAAAAAGAACTTTTACCAATCTTGGTTGGATCAATATTCACCATGGCTAGTATATTCCAAGCGACTAAAAGGTGCTCTTTGTAAGCATTGTGTTTTGTTCCCTCCGCCCATTAGCACTGTGAGAGGAATTTTGGGATCGTTTATGGTCAGGCCATATATAAAGTTCAAAAATATGCATGAAGACTGCCGAAAGCATGCAACGACCAACCTTCACCAAACGGCGACAAATGCTGCAAAAAATTTTCTTGAAAATGTTCCTGTAGACATCCAACTGCAAAGTGGACACCAAAAAGAAATCGATGAAAACAGACAAATATTGTCATCAATTATTTCTTGTATAGTATTTTGCGGCACACATGATATGCGTCTTAGGGGCAAACAAGCAGATGAGGGTGTTTTATTAGATTTATTGAAGTTGAGAATCAATTCAGGGGACGACAGATTAAAGAGTCACCTGGAAAAGTGCCGTCGCAATGCAGTTTACACATCACCAAAAATACAAAACGAATTGATAAATTTATGTGGCGAAGTTATTAAAGAGAATATAATTAGTGAGGTTCAGAAGACCATGGCTTACGCAGTCTTAGCTGATGAAACAGCAGACGTATCTGGGAAAGAACAGCTGTCAATAGGCGTGCGGTTCTACGACGAAAGCAAAAGGAAAATCAGAGAAGATTTTGTAGGGTTCGTTGAACTAAAAGCACAAAATGCTTCCGCAATTGCCGAAGCAATTGACAATTTCTTAATTAGTTCTAACCTCTCAACCGAAGATTGCGTAGGTTTTGGATTCGATGGCTGTTCTACAATGGCAGGGAAAGAGGGTGGCGTACAAGCCATTTTGAGAAAAAAATATCCTCGTGCTTTATATTTTCATTGCTCAAGTCACAAACTCAACCTTGTTGTGAATGATGCGAACGCAGTGCCAGAAATTAGAAATACTGTCGCCACTGTAAAGGATGTTATAACGTTTTTCAGGGAATCGACTACACGTCGAAACTACGCTCCAAACCTATCACGATTATGTGAGACGAGATGGTCAGAAAAATATAAATCAATCAGAAAGTTTTCTCAACATTTTTCAGAGCTTGTGAAATCTCTAGAAACGTTATCCGTAGAAGGAAATTATGCCACCAGAAAATCTGCATATCAGTTGCATTCAGCCGTTACAAAACCAGTGTTTATTGTTACTCTACAAACAATAGCCAAATATTCAGCAGTTTTAGAACCAGTAGTTAACGCACTGCAAGCTAAATCGATCGACATGATCTCGGTAGGGGAACACATCAAAAATATCAAGGACATTCTCAGAAATGACCGCGAGTTTCCTGATAGAATAAGTAATGAAATACTTCAAAAAGCACGAGCTGTTGCAATGGATTTGAACATAGAAATTTCAGTTCCACGTCTTGGTCATAAGCAAACACATAGAAGTAATCCGCCATCAGACAATGATAACGAATATTGGCGGCGTTCCCTGATAATCCCATACATTGATTCACTCATTTCATCACTGAATATTCGATTCTCCCAAGAAAATACTCCGGCGTTTGCTTTAAGCAGGCTACATCCCTCGTATATGACAAAAACCAGCATTACAGACCTACACAAAAACGCAGAATCATTCCAAGAATTTTATAACCTGGATATCACCGGAGAACTGAACCTTTGGCATAATTTATGGGTGACGAAGGCTTTATCAGATGATCAATTAAGGGACATAGAAGTAATTGATCTGTTCAACGAAGCCAACATTTTTTACCCTGCTGTCAGAAAGGCATTAATTATTTTAAGCACTATCCCATGCACCACGGCGACCGTAGAACGGTCCTTCAGTACGCTGCGAAGAGTTAAAACGTGGCTTAGAAGCACCATGGGTGAAGAAAGGCTTACGGGTTTATGTCTGATGAGCGTACATCGCAACTATTTAAAAGACAACAGTGAGTTTATTGAAAAGACTGTCATAGACAAATTTGCGGCAAATCCGAGAAGATTACTGTTAAATTAATATATACATACATAATATAATAATATATATTATACATAATGTATGGTATAATTATGTATAATATTTTGTTTTGTGTCATCATCAAAATTAATGAATAAAAGTCAATTTTCATGATTTTTTGTTTCAATATACCCGACAGACGATCTTTTCGAAACAGGTATAAGCAGCCCCCTGCCCCCTCCTAGCTGAAATCCTGGGTACGCCCTTGTTTATTTTGAAAACTATTTGGATCCATATTAGGTTAGTGTAAACGCAATTAAACTTAAAATTAATGTAAGTACAAATTAAGCTAATTAATTAATTGTTACACAATTTTATTAAATTAAAATAAAGACGTCCGCCCAGCCAAGAATAGAACGAGCCACAATCTCACTCGATCATCACCGTGACGAAATGCCTCCACACAGGTGCCCGTAAGTCTTCAGCAACGATTTTCAGGATGCTGTTGTACATGTATAAATACAGAATACAGAATGATTGCATGAATTGTTACAATAAGTTATGTTGATTTTATAAACACTAAACAGGGTGGCATAATCACAACGGATCTTTACATTGGAATGGAAAAAAAGATTTACAATAGAAACAAAGAAGTTATTTTAATAATATTATGTTATTCTGTATCACCTTCTCTATCCGCATTATTATTTATAAACCTGTCAGAAACACTATCCACGTGGTGATCAAGATCGCACATAATGTTCTTTTACCACGTGCGCTAAGCAGATCCTACGTTTCTAAGCAGTCACTTAAACCCTGCTCAAAAAGATGTAACACATCTTTCATTGTGGAAGTTGTAATTCGTAGCTACGTAATATTATATATTGAGTGCGCCAATCAATAATAATATCATCGCATCAACGCTCCAATAACTGAAAAGTGTTATGCATATCTTATGCATAATTCTCCCCCATTTGTCAAATGGGGGAGAAATCGGTGAACATACACAAAATAAAATACAATCGAACATGTACCCTCCTTTATTCCGTTAATGTAGTGTAGTAGTAATATAGTCGGTTAGAAAGACTCAGGAAATATAACATTTCGCGTGAAAATGTTACTTTTGGGGCTGTCTCATGTTACATTTGATTTGGTGATTTGACTATCTGCCACTGGCAACACTGGGTTTGGCTGCCAAACCCAGTGTTGCCAGTGGCATTGCCATAGCAGTTTGGTAGAAGACAAAGAGTGTAGAAGAGATGATATTTCTAGTTCCTAACCTAAACGTTCTTGTGTTTAAACGATTTTTTAGAGAAAAATGCAGATTTGTGCGATCTTGCAGCGACAGAAAGCCGTACAAATTATTGTTTTTCGGATCTGATAGTATAGCTCTCAGGAGTTTTAGGAAAGTGAACGAATTCAGGTTGGTGTTATGTGAACTCTTACTACCTTCTAACTCTTTCTAATTCTTAATACCTTAAAAAAATGTACATAAAGTCCACCTATATAGGTTACGATACTTTCAGAAAAAGTGGAAAAGTTATTAGCCGCTTGGACCTTGTAATAACTAGCAATGTCAAGAATAAATCAGATATTGAAAAATATGCACAAGCAGAGAACATCACAACAAAGTTATGGCCTTTACAAGATGTAAAAAGAGCAGACTATGATTTAGGACTCATTGTTGCATTTGGACACCTCATTAAACATGATGTATTAGACAAATTTCCATTGTAAGTATGTCACATAGATTTACTTGACTCCTATCATTATATTTCATCCTTAGGATGAAATTTAAACTCATCATTTAAACATGTTCCTATATCTCTGGATATCGGTCATATTTGTCTGAAAGAAATGTGAAAAAAGACTATCTCTAAATGGGGCTTGAAGAAAACCAGAAAATATTACTTGACAAAAATATGTTTGCCTTTCAAAGCAATCAAGCAAAGGTAAGTTCTTATTTTGTAAAAATACAATCCATGTACTTGCTAAACAACAGAAAGATTTTCTGTGGTTGTGATTAGATATTCTGCTGAAATATTTTATTTCTCATTTGAACTTATGTTAATGCAGTAATAATAAAATCTAATGAAGTAGATAGAGCCCAATGACGAGATTATGCTCATCACTCACTCCAGACTCATAAAACAAAAATCCTACTGTACTGGTTTAAACAAAAATAAATATGTTTCAGTATATTTTCAAGATTGTTACATTTAGTAATGTACTTATGTTCAGTTGACATGGAGATATATATGAGTGAATAACTGCCAATGCACTGACCTCTTGGTGTACCCAATACAACTAAAGTGCTATAGTTTCAGTTATTATTAAACCTAGTGTGCCCTTAGGACTTCAGGGATTAATAGGTATATTATTAATTAATAAGTTTTGTTACATCATTATAGCTTGTGAAGTTATATTTCATATAACTTGTCCTTATTATTATTTGATGTTGGGCCAGCACTGATGTCCAGCTTGGGGTTTAATGTGCATTGTAACATTGTACGTTACAGGGGTATGGTGAATGTGCATCCTAGCCTGCTACCAAGATGGCGAGGTGCTGCACCCATCATCCACACATTGATGCATGGAGACCAGCTCACTGGAGTCACACTTATGAAGATCAAAGCAAATATTTTTGATGTGGGTAAGCATTTCTAGTTTTTAATATAATAAAAATTCACATCCTTTGACAGGGTTCAAACCGTATCTTCTGACAATCCATGTCATATATGTCATTACCACTAGACCACCGAGGCACGACATCTGAGAATGGAATTCTCTGTGTTTTTTAACTATTTTAGGGGGACAGAATGTGAATTTATCTCGGTACAGCTAAGCAGGTGCTTTAAAGAACCTATTAAAAAAATATTATTGTAGATGAGTCTTGTCATGGGACTGCAGTAGTTTTAATGGCACAATTACTTGCCTGCAGTTCCTGATCACTACATAGCCACCTGTACTGTACATGCCCACATATTTTTTTCTTTTCCATAATAGAACTATTTCTACACAATGTTTGTTTTTTTATTGGGTTCGCGACCCGTGCACCCACTGGCTACCCGTGTACCCAGTGCGCCAAGGTTAGAATTAGTTATAAAAGTATTGATTCATTTTGTTGATAAAATAATACGATAAGTCAATTGTTTATTAAAACTCATGTGAACAAACTAAAGGAGACTGGGATTACATTCCAACAGATTCAACAACTACAAGGAATGGGTATTGCTGCCAATATTTTGAGTATGTAAATGAGGAGAGTGTGTCAGAAGTATATCCAGGCCAGGCTAGTCATTTAGTTTAAGTTATTTAGGTTTTTCAGACATTACAATGACAAGCTTCTATTTTTCAGGTGAAATAATAAGCCAAAGAAAATTTCCTGTGTCTAATGATATCAAGTTACCAGATCTTACTGAGCAACTCTCAGAGATTGGTGCAGATATGCTTGTGGAATGTCTGAGTATGCTACCAGAAAGCATAGCCAATGCGCAACCACAGAGCCAAGAGGGAGTTACTTATGGTATGTCAATTTAACATATATTAATTCTGTTTGTATGCTGGAATGCCAGAGACAAAACTCATTGTCAGGTCCAGATTAGTCACTATAAAGAGCAGATAGAATTTATCTAAAACTAGCGACTGCCTGTGACTTATAGGCTCGGCCTTCGTTTTCGCCATAACCTCCTATCATTTTTTATTTTTTTTAAAGGTAAGAACCTTCTACAAATTATTAGAAAACATTTAAAAAAACACAAATGAAACCAGTAAAGCCGTTCTCAAGTTATAACTTGACTTGACCAGCAGAAATCGAGGTTCTTTTTTTATATAGGTATAATATGGATAAGCATATTAAATATATACTTATCTATAATATAAAAATGAAATGGTAAAGGCGGTATCAGACGGTTCACTTTTCGTTCATTTTTGTCTTTCATTCGGCATCTTTCACTCGAAATGATTCGTCTGAGCCCCAAATGAAACAAGAGTGCCGAATGAATTCATTAATGAACCGATCCGACGATGTTGGATATTTTCATTCGCATCTTTCACTCCCATTCCGAATGAACGACAAATGAACTGTCTGATTTGGTAATTTTGTCTCGAGTCCTGCAGAAGACGAATGTCGCTACGCTACATCGCTAGTTTAAATATTTTCTCTGAGTTCGCGGTAAAATGGTGTTCAAGTGGAATGATACTTAAACGCTGCTGATTTTGGACAACTTTAAAAGCTACCAATGCCTCTGAAACCACAAACTTGCTGAATACCATATCCAAGACGCACGACTTCATTAGACGACATATTGGATGAGAAGAGAAGTGAATGTTCATTTCTATTTCATTCCACTTACGCCGTCTGAACTTGGAATGAAAGAAGGATGAATCATTAAGAGCCATTTCACAAAATCACTCTACTGAAGTTTAGGTAAATGCCAGCGCATCGCTTACACAGGCGAAAGAAGTGACGACGGAATAGCGTGACTGTGAGTAACATATCTTGATACTTGCACTCATTTTAAAAACTGTGGCTTTGGAATGAGTAAACAATCAATTTCTTGTCGATTACGTACATTTCAATTTATAATCATTTAGACTTATGTTAAATATTTTTTCGTGTCTAACAAAGCAGAGTTAATATCATATTTTAACCGAGATCAGATTAATTGAAGAATGTACTTTCTTTTGATATAATATCAGTTTGGAATTACACTTTATTTAACGCAATAAATCGTGTTAAACTGCTGATATAATTCGTGGAAATTGGCGAAAGATCTTTATTTTTTTTTCTATAATGATGATCAATTATCGATATTCTAGTACACTGTGTGTCAACAAGATTATATTCCTGATGAATAGATTTTTTTGTTTAGTTAATTTGATGAGTTTTTATACAAGAGATAGAACTCTGAAGTTTGCTATATTCCATTTAATTCGTAAAACGAGGTGCGGGAGATTGGTCACTACAAAATAATTAAAGTTATGCTTGTAAATGTGGTACATTAACTGAAAAGAGGACAGATTATTCTATTTATTTCAATTATTCAACTATTTGTGAATCTTTCCTATGATAGTAAATTAAGCGCTTAAAATCTACGATTACGCGCATTAAAATGTGAAATGCCTCTTAACTCGAGTGAACATTCATTCGAGTGAAACGTCTGATATCACCTTAAGTGCATAACTCAACAAAGCCTTGACCAATATAGCCAATTCTTTTTTCTACATGTTTGTTGAAGTCCAAGGATGGTTTTCACGGCGAGAAAAATTCGAATAATTGCGGGGAAAACCCTAAAAACAGCCCTTTTCTTTTTCAAATATAAAAGTTTTCTCACTAAAATGTAGAGTCAATTTGAACTTTATTGCTATTTAATAAAGTTCATATTAAATTACAAGCACTCACTGTTGTCTAAGCAATGTAGGTGTGTTCCTAACGCCAAAGAGTAAATTTGCACTTTATTACCGCTGCACAATGTTCAAATTCAATAATATATATCAAAACAGTGTGCGCTGGTGGATCTAATGTCGCGTTCCGAAACTCAACAAGTGATAATATCGCGAACCCGACCTAATTGAATAGTCCCAAAATGGAAGAACTATAGAACATTAGTACTGATTTTCAATTTGGTTGGCTTCGCGATATTATTTCTTTTGTTTTAGTTTCAGCATAGACAATATAACAAGGTCTCCGCCTACATCTAGATCGTAATGATGGCTTACTTTCTGTCAATATATTTTGCGCAAATATATGTCAGTTTATAATAGTCAAAAGCATGCAATGATTTTGTCAACGTGCTCGGCGATAGAGTCAGCATGTCATCCATCTAGGTGTCTTTGTTGTTCAGCCGACAGTAGTCGAGCGATTCCGCCATCACCACGGAGGTGAAACACCAGTTTAACGGTCTTGAGTGAACCGCCCGCAATATTTACATGTTGTTTTTAAACACAACATAACCAATAATTTCGCTAATATATCATCGAAGGGGTAAGCAGCGGTATTTTAATTGGATACATTTCGTTATCATCACCATCACCATCCATCACCACGAAGGTGAAACCGCGGGGCGGTAACATCAGTCATCTTTGATCCTCGAAGGCGTAAGCAGCGGTGTTTTCAACGCCTACGTTTCGCCATATATGTTTTTAGTCATGTGATCATGGCGAGGGGGCGAACCTATTATATCTACGGGGCACTGTTCCAGTCTCCGGACTGTTATTGAGAACATTACTGTTTCTCAGAAAAACACAATAACTGTCCAACTCGGGGATCGAACCCATGACCTCGAGGTTCCAAAACGGCACTTCCACTACACCAAGGCCAAACGAGCGAAGCCGCTGGCGGGTCACTTAGTATTACAATATAAATATGTTATAACCAACATGAATGAAAACAATTGCATACACAACTTTACATTTATTGATGTTTTTTTTTATTATTTAATTTTAAGTCAATGTAAAAAAGGAGTTTCTTGCCGCTTCTTCTCGGTAGGCTCTATATATTTTGGAACGCGGCGGTAGTCTTTAAAGTACATTATAATGAAAAATTGACGTTCATAAGTGCGTCTTTGATGCCTAAATTGAATAAATGATTTTGACTTTGACTTTGGAGAATGGTCATCTGGGTACCCACTGGGTACACACACACACACAGAATGAAAACCACGGACAATGAAACTATGCCAAATTTATTTATTATTAGTAGATGCAAATAATTCATATATTTATATTTAATTAGAAGTGTGGAAAAAACCTAAATGTAAAACAATAAAATTAATACCTACGCATAAGATGCTTGTGGGCAATAACCAAATTCTATTCAGTTTATAGACTATAGGAAACTATACAACTTTCTTGATACTACGTATATTCTGCCAAAAGAGTGGAAATTACATTACAGTCCCACCATCTTATCTGTTCAGGTGACAGCGTCGCTAGTGGATAATTTGGTATTGCAGCCTAAGAAATTCACCAAGAAAAAGGAGAATCAAAACATAGGGCAGTCTTTCAAGCTACTCTTTAATTTGCAAATTCTGCAATTATAATCCTACTAACATTATAAACGCGAAAGTTTGTTGTATACATATTATGTATATTTGAGTTCCAATTTTGCCCACCTGAACAGATAAGTTGGTGGCACTATACAAAGTGACACCAATCGTTATTTTCTTCGTTGTTGGATTCGTATGTTTTGTACATTTGCCATTTCTCAAGTTAGTTTTATCATGTTATCACATTAAATATAAGTAGTTGCATCCATATCTACGATAACAATACCTAATACCAAGCACCCGTTTCTCTATTACGATAGATTTCTTATGAAAAACCCAGTCAGATATTTTAAGCTAACGAATTCTGCCTATCTAACCTAACCTAGAAAAAATATCAATGCTGATAAATTTTAAACCCCAACTTAAAAAAATATGGTACGATTTTATAATATATTAGTTTTACTAAGGACTACTGGTTTTGCATGGTTTCCTTTCTCGTGGGTCCGTCTATGTACCCAAAACACACAGAGGTTTGCCATTCTTCTTTGCATTGGAGGTAGTTCTCAGTGGTATAGTGCTGCGGCGAATCTCACTTGCAAGTTTTAAGAATGTACACCCCCATCTCTTGTAACTATAAGAATAAATAATAATACAGTAGAACGGAATCTTCTTTGAGCGGGTCCCGAACGCCGCCATTTATATACCTGATTTCCCCTTCACGTCATTACACCCTTCTGTCGTCCAGGCGTGTTGCCAAGGGTGTTACTGTTCAATATTGCTTACGTCTAAAGATACTATAGCTAAATTATACGTTTTTTTTTTAACTTTAAAATCAGTAATTTATTCTAGGTTTACAAACTATGATATTTATAAATATTTACCTACATTATAGGTATGTATACTTATAAATAACAAATTATTGTACCATGCCAAATGTTTCAATTTAAATACCTATAAAATAGAATATATACAGGCTCATGTAAAACTATTAAGTTTATTCATCGTTGGGTGAGCTTTGGTATAGTCCGAAAGCGAAAGCCCATATTCCAGTCTTGGAGAATGGCACAGTGGTCAGGGCATTGGAGGACTAAAGGGTCACCGCCGCAGTATAGCCTAAGAGCTAATAACTGTAATAGATATCTAGAGAAGTTAAAATAGTTTCCGCGGACGAAATCAAAAAAGCTAGTAGAATAAAATGAAATAAACATTATCATGGCTAATACCCAAAGCTGGATAGACGACCTGACAAAGGTCACGGGGCGACGCTGGACGCAGGCTGGTTTCAACCGGTCCTTTTGGGAATTTATGGGCGAGGCATATGTTCAGCAGTGGACGTCCTACGGACAGCTGAGATGATGATGATAAGTAACTATACCTAAGTACCTAATATGGCCTACTGGGTTAAAAATATATAATTCCGCAGGACTCCAATTAATACATTGCAGTTATCAAAATCTAGCCAGTAGTTTTTGCGTGATGTGTTTCGCACATCCAGAATACAATACATAAGAAATCCAGACAGGAAAACACACAGACAAGATATTTTTTTTATTTATTTTGGATTTTAATAACTTCCTATAACTCCTAACATATATTTTTTTCCTAATTATCTTATATGTACAAATACACCTTGGTTTCAGTTTTATTGTGTATAGATGGTACTTAAATAAAATAATACTATATTAAATATATATCAGAAGAATTGCGGTATGGGTGCAGATAAAAAAATATTATAATGTGTTTCTTGACTTTGTTACAGCTAAGAAGATAAACAAAACTATAAGTGAGGTGCGATGGACGGAGATGTCGGCAATACAAGTTTACAATCTACACAGAGCACTTTACGGAATTTATGCCCTTACAACAAAATTCAGAGATAAGCCAATAAAATTATTAGAAGCATTTATCGACGATTTAAATTCTCATTTAGACAGAATACCCGGTACTCTAGATTACTGTGTAAAGACTAGTTCAATTAAAGTACTCTGCAAAGACTATAAATATGTAAACTTTAGATCACTGAGAATAGTAGGGAAAAGACAAATCACATCCTTGGATTTTTATAATGGTTATATTAAAAATATACCAATAGAGAATAGGAAATATGTAGCTTTTAGGAATTAGTGAAATATAGCACATAAATCTATAATATTGTTTTAATTGCAAAGTTACATCTAATACACAAATAAATGGATAAATACCATACATAATATTCATACACATATAAATAAAATATACATACAATTAAAATATAATTACTTGAATTATGTATCTACAATGTAATAAATTAAATTAAAATTTAACACAACAAATAATAACTTTGAATTGTGGTGGGAATATTTTCTAGTTTTGTATTTATCTAACTAACTAAATTGAACTAAGCGCGTAGTACTCCTAGGCGACTCTTACCCTGAAAGTAAAAATAAATATTAGTCACTTGCCAAAAAAATTTTGAACTCACAATATACTCATACAATAAATACATACAAAAATATACGTGATTTTACACATTAGAAAGAATAGAATAGCGACTTGATTGAATGATGCAAAATTTTATGTTATAAAAATATTTTAAAAATAACATAGACCTATATTATGTGTTTTATTGTTGTTCTTATTTATTTTTTTCTGTTCCATTAAAAATATTATGTTGAAACATAGAAAATCAAACAAAGTTCAGCTACTTACCATTGTATACTATACTACTTATGAAGACTACAAACTATTTTATACGTAAAACTTGATTGTACTATTAATTGTCTTAAGATAAGCATAGCACGATGAAAATGTATTCATGTTTCTGCATTTGCGAGATGGAGGATTCATATCAAATAATAGACAGATATTCTGAAAAAAAATGTATTTATAAATATACAAGATTATATACAAATGCAATGTAAAAACAGAAGCCTCTCTCACCTGAACCTTAGCTAATACAGCAATGCGATTTTCTAACTACTCGCACCCTGTAAAATAAAATTTTCATCTATATCCTAGCACATGCAAACATCCATATTCAAGGCTTCTGTTTTAGATAGGTACTACATGCGTGATTGCGATTGACTCTTATGCTATATGATATAATGATAATAGTCCCAAAATCTTCAGATAGGCTTGGTTTAACCACTAAGTACCATTTTGTCCATTTTAGCATAGGACTCTTGTTTGTATAAAAAGTAATAATATTTCAAAACTAATAACTAAGAGACTAGGCCGAGAAGGCAGACGATGGCTACTAATTTTCTATCCCTAAGATCCCACAGAATGTTGTAGGATTGTGAATGTTTCACTTTAAAATTACCTTTTCTTAAAATTACAATGAATTCACGTTTCTTCTGATTTGATAAATATTTCTCATCGCACTGGTGTAAATACACAATTAATTCGGGTTATAAAATCAATTCAACTTATAACACAAACAACAGAATAAACTAACACATAAGCAATTGAACATAATCACAAGTGCTCATATTGTGACCATCCAAATTGGCATATTATTAAAGATACGAGAACCATTAAATTATTGAATTTGTATTGGCACATCTTTCGTAAATTCTATTAAATTAGTGGCGTGTAGCTCTAGTTTTTAATGCGTTTTCTCGTGCGATGCGTGCAACAAAATGATTCCATCTGGACAACCATTTTCAAATCATTCATTTTACCGAATACTGTGGGCCAAGTACAAAAGTATGTGTAACGTAATCGTATCGTTGGACGTATACAGAGGCCGTAGCACAATTTGTAAAAAAGTATTCGTATTGTAAGCGTCAACGCGTCACGCTTCGGCATACCAGCTATGAGTTTCTGTGTCACAGTTGTCCTAGATACATGACAGTTTGTGCTGTTTCACGTGAACGATACGTTACGTTACACTTGCGCAGTTATTCGTAATAGGCCCCCTGATACTTATTAGAAACTATCCTTGGTTAAGCCTGTGTTACGGTGTTAATACAATACTGCGTGTGGCGAAACTCAAAAGGCAGAATTTTGCTCTTCAGTGCGATACAGCAAAAATTTATACGATTGGAAAATCGTTGTCTTGTTATGATTGGTTACAAAATATGAACATGAAAATAGTCATCTAATGAATGTTTTTGGTTGAAAATTCTCATGAGTTTAACACATATTTATTTAATGTCAAAACCGGCTCAGGTAACATGCTACACGTTTTGGGCACGTCCGTCCGAAGCCCACCCTCAGACAGGTGATCTCAGCTACGAATTTTGCATGTCGAAACCTAATTCGATAACGACGGCGAATTACGCAAGTAAAGTCAGTTTTGATATTACATAAACTAATAAGAATAATTCATTATAAATTCCTTTCTACCCAGCGAATATTTTCAAGCTCACATGATTATAATTTTATGGTAAAACATATTTCCGCTATCGTTATGCGTGCTTGAATAGTCATCGTGATCGACCATATGGACCTTATGTGAATCACGTAAGGTTTATATTATTTTGTTCCACGGTTATCCAGTACTGTAGCTACATGATGTAGATGTAATGAAGTAAGCGGTGCAAAGACGATAAATGCGGTTAAGTTCGATGGCCACTGAAGAATCCTTCACTCGTTTCACAGGGAACATTTCGGCGTTGGTAGACTCCTAAAAATATTAGTAAAACACATTACTATACTAATGCATTTTAGTAAGTCATGAATGTGAATATGCAAAAATATGGAACCAAGATGAAATGGTTGAAAATTATTTATGTATTTTGTAAATAATTAATACAAATCCAAATGAATGTCGAAAAACTTAAATAAAATTTCAAAACACCCATTCTCTTGATACTTAATTATTTATTAGGCAAGCAACAATATATTATATAAAATACGTTAGATAAAACATAAAAAACATGCATACTCGTAAATATATGTATTACAAAATATAAAACAAATCAAAAAGCAGAAACCGATCTTGTTAGTTGCACAATCATTTCATATTATCCTTCAGTAATATTACATATTAATAAATGCTTATATTCTTCGGAGCAAATCTGAAATGTTACCACATTATAATGGATGTTAAAAACCATGAAAATGCAGTAAAAAATAAATAAAGGAAGAACCAAAAGTACAATAATAAAAGTTACCAATATTACTACACAATATATTTCAATTAACAATTACGTTTCATATAGTCATATATTCGTAAATAGTATAATAATGTCTTCTATTAAAATGGAAACGTGCAATAGTGGGCACTATAAAAGATAAGAGTGTATATATAACATGATTCTTTATACACAAAACGTTATTCTCCATAAATATGTTGTACTTAGCGCCTACATTAGTTCACAACATCAATAAAACTTTATCTCAACAACCACTCGAATAATGTTCATTTATTCTGAAGCTACTAGCCTAAAAGTGATAACAACGCCGCACCGGCGAAACTTGTTTGCTCATTTGACAGATAATACATCAGCAACGATAAACGCTATATCGCTTACATTCAATATTAGCGACAACGTGTGATTATTAGAACAGCAGGTGTCAGTACTATTCTGTTACAACTGCATTTGACTACATGCTCTACTCGACTAGAGGCCTTATACCACAAGCTTTAATAGCGATTCTTGCTCCGGTTTACATCATACAAATAATGCGCACACGTTAAATTGTTATATTGTACCAATACGACATCATTGAATAGAAGTCGCCATTCAAGCGGTTTTAAACGGCTTATTCCACTATTATATATTAAGGGGGATTTCCAGGGGGAATAGTGGAATAAGCTTTTTCAACAGACTCCAAAAATTTCTAAAAGGTTCTTAATTTGTCTGTGTGTTTATTACGCGATTACTATGACTTGATTTTGATGATTATTTTTTTGGTAGGTGATAGAGGTAGTCTCATATAAATTTTATAGGAAACGATACAGTGCTTTTAATCTAATTTTGGTTTCAAGTTTGTCCATATAGATATGTTTTGCAAGTCTATAATAGTTTTATTTTTCTAAAAATTAAAACCTTTTCGCACTCGTTAATCAAGCAGTCGATTGTATCGACAATGTGTACTTAGGCTTAGCCCCAATAGTATGATGTCTCAGTGCAAAAATTTAAAAAATATAAACATAATTGAGTACCTAATGGAATTTATTTACTATCATACTAAATATTGTTACTTGTAAAGTCTAGTCAAATTTAGTATGACGCTTCCACGATGTATCACTATATTTTCGTGAGCGTTGTATTGATAGTTTTTAAGATAAGTATGCCGATCGCACAAATTTAAACCGCACGACATGTTACAGAGCAAATTCCTTTCGGCCTGACAAAAATTACATTTTATTCCAGTCCGAATAGAAAATACATATAGAAACTTCGCTATTACAACTTGTGGTAAAAACCTTGTTATAAATGTGGATTCCATGACTGTTTTGACAAAATTTGTCCTTTCGCGGACGAATGTAGACAACTTATATTAAGCCCTCTCCGTGAAAAATCTTTGGTTCAGAGGGTAGAAAGAAGATGCGAAGACAATTTCATAGCATTTTTATCTATTTACATGAATTAAAGTATTGTTCATTAAAAAAATTCGTCACTAAAGTATACTATTATTATTACATATATTAAATAATGTGTATTTAATCTGTACCTAAATGATAACCTTCTCAAAAAGGTGGGCTTGTTTTCCAATACGAAACAGATCACACAGGAGACCCGGGGGCGAAGCCAAATACTCTAATATTATGTGAGTTCAACTCATACTTAGGTAAAGTAAATATATTAAAAAAAAACAATTTCTTAGTAATGTCGCTTTAAGGGAAACTTCATTATTTGTAGTTACTTGTACATATTGATATATTCGAATTACCCTTCTAAAGAAATAGTTATTGTACCGTTTCTCGATAAACCTATCGGTTTTGGTTCGAGTACAAGCCATATACCTAAGTTACGAAATTTAAAGCCTTCCATTGGTGATTGATATAATCGTATATGTTAGGCATTATTCAATGTACACAGTAAGATCATTTCTTTGCAGTCATGGAATCTGAACATTTTTACGTATATTAAAAACCAATTCTAAGTACTAGCACCCTGTAAAATAAACATACATATTATAATGTTATTTACAACAAGTTAATTGTTCTATTCTACTTAGTTACCAAACGGGGAAGTGAGTGCACGACCTTCGACCTCTGATTAATAAATAATAGAAACCATATCTATGCTCATTAGGACCTTAATGTCTACGTAAATATTATACTTAATCATAAATCAATAAGGCAACGCGTGTTATTAACATGATTTGTCTGTTGGAATCTGGTTCAGACATTTGTTCACACATTTAAATGTCTATTTTTACATTAATAAAATATAGAACTTCTGCAGAAAAACTTCACGTCAGACAGCGTCATCTGTAAATATCGACGCGAGCTACGACGCTAAAATCGTTGTCAAATTTATATTGGAACTTCGCCTTTCCGACATTCGTAATAAGGTCTCTACACTCACTTCCATGTATGCACAATGCTTCTAATGTATTCTACGTAAAAGCTATAGAAGAGGGAAGCGATTTCGTCTTAGATCTTACATGTGCTCTGGATGGCTGCGGATGCAGTTGATGAAATCGGAGGGCTTCAGATCGCCTCGACAAATGCGGAACACGGCGGTGAAAAGAGGGAATCTGAAAATTATCATAGAGTTTCTTAGTTGAGCTTGTAATGAGGTCTCAATCGCATTCAATCTCATTGTTTTTTTTTTAAAAAGATGACCTAATTTTTATTGCGTTTTTATCTTATATCTGCAGACTCCTAAAGGTCAGTAAATGGTAGTAATCCAGTAGTGCTCTCGTGATATACGAATAAACAGTAATTTATTTAGGACACACATAGGGACAAATTAAAAAAATAATAACTTCCTATATTTTTTACCGATTATCACTTATGTATAGACACGACCTTGGTTACAGCTTTGTTATATATAAAGATTATAATAGTACAGGTGAGATATATTTAGCCAACATTGTCCGCGCGCTTCGAGCCTGTGTGATCTATGTGTTAGTTATTTGATTAAATACGGGAAGCGTTGGGCGATAAAATCCAAAAATATCTCCCAATTTAACGATACTAAAGATGTAAGACAAAACTGCTAGTTCACCTTCAGACTGAAGAACTGGCTCTCAATGATAACTCAGGTGTCGCTACAGATGGTCAGATCGTCCGCTAATCTTATGGTCTCGGGTTTGAATCCTAATGGCGATAGCCTTAAGCTTCCGGTCGTGACATCGTGAGGAGAGCCACAGCGAGTTGAAAGGGCATTTTTATCTGGCTCCTATCCTCGCCTAGCTATCTAACATCCTGAAGTATAAAATCTGTCATCACCACTAGTCAGCACTCAATAACGTGATTTCCGACTTGAGATCTTGAGAGCTAGTTGTTATTCTAGGCCTAATGTTTTACCACAACATCACTTCCGGTAGTTCCGGTGAGATTGAGCAGTGGCCAGCCGATGGCTTACATAATCAGCCCATTATGTTCTCATTGTACACACCACCAGGACTAGAGCCTTTCTTTCAGAGAAAGGAGTTGGGCCATAATCCACTACGCAGACCCCATAGCGGATTGGTGGATAGGCTTCAGGAAGTTTTCAGTCCACCCGAAGGCCTTCGACATAGACTAACGACTGTTGTTCTAAGACAAACAACCGCGGCCGACAGCTTAACGTGCCCTTGGACGCACGGAAGTTGAGTAATGCCACTAGCGGTCACCCATCCAACTCCTCACCGCAGCAAGCTTTGCTTAACATTTTCAATCAGTTAAGATGGCCATGTCAAGCTCCGATGCTAGCGTTGCAACCCTGGGTTATGTATAATAAATAATGATACGTTTTATTTCCCAAACCCAACAACACTATTGTTTTGTACTAAGTTAAGAAAATAAATGAACACCTTATGAACCCTAAGCGTTAGACGCATATAGTAATACATTAATGTTACAATTATTACAATAAACGATTCTCAGCCTACCTTTATTAGCCTAGCCTAGGCCATCCTATTTCTGTACTTATCATTATTACCTTCCTTGTTATTACTTACATGCCATATTACATTATTTACATAACGCGGAATGAAAATGTTCATCGCCAAAGTTAACAAACTATTATAACTATTCCCAAACATTGTCCTCAACATTCCCGTGGAGATAAGCCAAGATGTAATTAGTTAATTTTAGTTTAACCTTACAATTAGCTCGCTCACGCAAAAATACAAGTGCCCTCTCAATGTACTATCGTATATTGTTTTCAATGTGACCTGTGCGGGAAATAATATAGCTGTTATCCAAACTAGTATTATAAATTCAAAAGTAACTATAATAATTACGGGACAAAATCTACACAAGGTCTTCACAGGGTCCCAAACTAGGCAGTGCCTGTGCTATGGTAACCTGACACACAAGACTGATACACATACTTACATAAATATACACACCCAGACACAGGTCAACCAGACATGTTCATGACACAAATGTGCGGGGATCGAACCCGGGACAGGGTTGCTATCAACTGTCTGTGTGTGCGTGTGAGACTTGTGCTACTAGTGCTGGTGTGGAACGTAGTATGTATACTTTTCATCAGACTGGTGTAACAGCTTTTTGTCTAACAGAATTACAGGTGAATGCTACCGGTGAGGGATCACCTTAAAGGTTACTCTGGCGGTCCGACGGGTACTTAAGTAACTATAATAAAAATAAGAAAGAAAAATGCAATCTCACTTGTTCTCCATATTCTTATTGGCAAGCATGTGGTTGACCTCCTCGGCCGTTATTGGTCCCTGTAGCTTCTGTCCGTTTAACATCTCGTCTTCCAACTCCTTGATGGAACGACCAGTTTTCACAAACGCCTCCGCCACTCGCCTGTTCCTGCCTCCTATGAAAAGTATGTTGATTTAGTACCAAATCAGTAATTCGGTATGTAAAGTTTTTTTTTGGTATTTTTTTATATTTTTATTTCGTAGATTAGGTCATTATAAGAAACTAATTTCAATATTTTTGTTTTATATTCAGTAGTTATTTTATAATATTTTTTTGAAAATTTGAATCCTAAGACGTCACTTTTTTGCACAAATATGTAGTTGCGTTGAGGAGCCAAGAAAAGCACGCGAGTAAAAAAAAAGAAACTAGAATTTACTTTGACACTTGACAGTGACACCTACTAATTCGTAAGTCTCTATTCAATCAAAACAAAAGTGCAAAAAAGTGACGTCATTTAGAGGTCAATGAAAGTCGAATTATTTCATCGTTTTTTGTTAAAATAAATGGCATCTTATCGTTTTAAAAGGTCAGAGTAGAAAAATAAGGGTTTGTAACATAAAATCTCGAAATGGTTTCGGAATTGGCATAGGTTAATTTTTTTTAGCATACCGAATTTCGGTATGTAAAGTTTTTTTTTGGTATTTTTTTTAAATTTTTATTTCGTAGATTAGGTCATTATAAGAAACTAATTTCAATATTTTTGTTTTATATTCAGTAGTTATTTTATAATATTTTTTTGAAAATTTGAATCCTATGACGTCACTTTTTTGCACAAATATGTAGTTGCGTTGAGGAGCCAAGAAAAGCACGCGAGTAAAAAAAAAGAAACTAGAATTTACTTTGACACTTGACAGTGACACCTACTAATTCGTAAGTCTCTATTCAATCAAAACAAAAGTGCAAAAAAGTGACGTCATTTAGAGGTCAATGAAAGTCGAATTATTTCATCGTTTTTTGTTAAAATAAATGGCATCTTATCGTTTTAAAAGGTCAGAGTAGAAAAATAAGGGTTTGTAACATAAAATCTCGAAATGGTTTCGGAATTGGCATAGGTTAATTTTTTTTAGCATACCGAATTGTGCATACCTAGGCTGATAAAAAATTTATCACTTCAGTGGTCGTACACCAGTCTAGTATATTAAATAAATGAATACATTTATTTTAATTCTGTTTCCACATAATGATAGGCTTTTGTGATTCTTATACATTTAAATTAATGGATTAAATCGCGTATAATATTATATACTTTTATCCCGACGACGTTTCGAACACTTTTCAGTGGACATGTCACGGGCCCTCGTGAGCGAGTCATTTAAAATGCTTTTAGCCTTTGTAGCAAAATGCCTAACACGAATGTCTATAGAGTAATATGCCTGATAAGTTAAATACATTAATCTCATATTGCCTAAGACTTGAAATACCTAAGACGCACAACGCGTGACTGTCAATATACTTTAAACTCAGTTTACCTAAGTTGTACAGTGTTTAAAACGCAATTTGCCTTTATAGCCTAATTCCCATAAAAAGCGAAACTACTCATGTTGCCTTTACCATATACCCATTGTTCTGTGTTTCTAATACTCCTATTAACAACCGGAAAACAGGTTAATCTAATGCTTCACTGGTGCTCATCTGGTACTTTATATGTCTATATGTATTTGTGTATTTGACAATTACCATGTGTGAATAGTTTATTTGACAAAGTAGGGCGGGGACCCCTAAGACGTAATGCGGTGGGTAGTTTAATAAACTATATTATGCATTTTAGGCATACTGCTACTTAGCCATATTAAGGTTGAGGTAAATAGCAAAGCAGACATAACGTATTTCAGGTCTTTTGCTACTAGGACCTTAAGCGATATAGGTAATTTACAAATCATGTATTATGCGTTTTAGGTAATAAGCTACTTTGACCTTTTGTTTTTTAGATGACTCGCTCATGAGGGGTCACGGGTACTGTGACCCCTACCCGTGAACCCGTTAATCCGTTTAAAGTTGTCTGTTTCCACATGTTTAAAATATAATGCATACATTCCAATGTAAATTGTAATGCATACATTTGATACATTGCGCTTTATTTATTTAATATTCATATAAATTGGGTCTGATTCAACAATGTGCGTGATATAAGCAATTATAGCCAGTATAAGTTTTGCTTGCGCTACAGTTAGTATGGGAGTGGTACATCTGGACTTGGCTTCTGGCCTTTGGCTTGGGTTCTACCCAACCATCTGGATGTTATAAGCCTAAATCTACAGATGCAGTCTCATTTCAGTTTATGATTATGTTCATAAGAGCTAAAGGCCGAGCTCTGTGGATTGGATTCCCCATGAGAGGGTATGGTCAAGAAGTAGATGAATGTGGTCTGACGATAATATAATAAAAGTTATATCACCCAATTTATTGTATACTAGCTGCGCCCCGCAGTTTCACCCGCGTTATGATGCATAATGATGATGATGACGATGATAAAATAAAGTAGCTTAAGTTACTCCTACATCAGTTATCTGCTAGTGAAAGTCCCATTAAATTAATTCCAGTTGTTTCAGAGAGAGAGAGAGAGACAAAACAGACGAACAGAGACAAATAATGTTTTTTTACGTAAGTACATACCGTATACACATTCATATGTTGTTATAAAAACTAACGTGGTTTTCAATCATTATTAATTAAAAATACTATAGAGTGCTAAGCGAGACGTCATCGACGCGGGCGTCCCGAACACTCCTTGAAAAAGGCCACCGAATGTGGTCGAAACTATAGTCGGACCTATCCGATAAATATTGCGTGAGTAATCCCGTATTTTTAATTAATAAACATTCATATGTATTTAGTTAAAAGCTGTTTATTTGGGATCACAAACAGACACATCAATTTTATTTATCTGTATAGATTTAATTAAACATTATGATTTACATGCTATACCAAGTGAACTTTCCTATCAATATTCGACCCGACATTACACAAATGCATTAAAAAGAAATAAACATATTTATCGTTAATACTTGCACAATAACAAGGTTTATGTCAAAGTTATCTTAATAAATAAACAATCGGGACGATATAAAGAGTTATTGTATGTAAATGTGTATGAATTATCATAATATTTTTCACACGTTAAATAATAAGTATGGTGATAAAACATTTTAATGTTTCAAATTACAATGTTTAGGATGTTATTATGGCTATAAAGTAACTATCATAGAACAATAAAACTTTATGAGTCTTAATTTTTGATTTCACTCGCCGATAATTTAGCTACTTATTTATAAGTATTTATATTGGTTAGGCTATCTTCAGACGAACCTTCAACACAGTTAACGGAACGAAGATTTGTTTCTTTGTTTTATATAAGTACATCACATATTTTTTTAAATATATAATTACAGCCTCACGGCCGGGTCCCCAAAATGATGCTATAGATCTCTAGGGTAACTTTTGTTACGTGTTCAGGGTGTAATACGACCCAGTAGTGCAAGTACCGAACTTACCGATCGATAAATTTGACATTTAAAACGTCATAATTCGCTAAAACTGGTTATATCGATGCTTTCTATCTAGTCTATCATTGCAAGTATGTAACAAAATTCGATCTATTCAAATAAGCGATCGGTAGACAATTTCGATTAGCTATAACGATAAACCTAGCATGAAACTGTTATATCACGTTGAGATCGTGTATTTAATCGATTTGAACGATTCTTTTGTCAGCTTTGAAAACGGCCTCGATATAGCTTATCGACAGGCGACGAGGATCGGGATGTTTACGTAGTTGCGATTGATAGGTAGGTATATTCAATAAAAAAATAGACTCCTGCCTTCTTTTGATCGTAGAAGAGTGAAATGCTCGTAAAAAACTTCATGATAGAAGGACGCTTATTAACCCCAAACGGCGCATTTCCTGAAATCGCAGTTTGTTTTTTTGGAAATAAATTGTATTATTGGCCAAATATGGTGACTCGCTAGTGTGGTAGACTGAGTGGGATACAAACAAAACTTGATTGTATATATTGCCAAAAATATTATTTCAATAAGGTTTTTATTACCAATCAAGTTTTCTTCCACAAAATAAAATATGATATTCTGTGAATCTGTTCACAATATCAACAAAAATCTTAAAAGTGTAATTTTTTTTTAAATATTTAATTTTGCCAGATAAATAATGATTTCGGTAATCTGTGCAAATTTACTCTAGTTACGAAGTTGCTAAATCGTAATAATTGATATACTGTCGACAATTTGACGATCGCAAGCCGTCGATAAAAGTTGTCGGCATGACTTCCATACTTGCAAGGGCAATACGATTCGTTAAATTTGTCTAGTCGCTAAGATCGATACATACCATACTACGGTAGGTACTCGCACTGCAGCTAAGATAAATAAAATAGCTATGTAAATAAATTGGGTGTTATTGTACGTTAGTTCATACTTCATACAGGCATACAATCCATAGTTTTTTTAACCGAATGAAAATGAGGAGAATAGAGTCTAATGTCTAAATAGATCGAATTCTGTGACACATAATGACGTTTTAGTTTGTGGTTTCTTTCCGCAAACATTTTGATGAGGACCAAAGAGAATATAATAATAAGTAAGAAAAGTTTTTTCTACTCTTGGTTTAAGTTTGTACATATACAGTCTCGAAGTCGGTTTATGTTTTTGCTAAAAAATAATGTTGTTTAAAATCTTAGTAGCAGCAAAATCGTTATGGCGACGATTTCGACACTATCATATTTAAAAATTATATAAATACGTAGTCGAGGTTTGACAACCGTCGGTTATAAATATTGAAGATATTAAGTGACGATGGCTTATCGCCTGACCTACAAAGGTCCCTCTTGACCTCCTTCACTATGCATTCAATGTAAAGTAATTTCTTTGTTTCCAAACGTTACATGGTATTTATTTATCATTAATTAGGAACTGTTATGTCAGTTTCTTATCAAACAACATATTGTTATGAAAGCAAGAACTGTTTTATTGATATACAATTTAATGTTTGGTTTTATCTTCACCACATTGATTAAACTATTCATTAACCGGCAAAACACTCACGCTATTAAGAAATAAAATATGTAGGTGATTCATGTTATTCAAATATTTACTTAAATATATTGTAGCAATAAAATATAAATCTTAACAGTTCTCACACTTTATATTCTTTATTTTAAACATTATTATTTAAATCTATTTAATATAAATATATTTATTATATATTTAAATCTATTTATGTACATGTACTCTCGACTGTCGTCTGCGTAGAATTATTCTTGACAACACGATGTGTTGTTGATGGACATGAAAGAATCTCTAGCCTCTCCAGACCTTTAACAACCTATTTGCTAAAAATCATGACGATGGAAACAGTAAAATCAAGGAACTCACGCATAATAAACGTTAAGGTATATATTTAATTTGTTTACTAGCTGCGGCTCCAAGCTAAACCCCCACGTATTTTGTGTTATATCTCACAGAAATACTTTTCAGAATTGTTTACCTTAGGTAAGATCGGCGAATAGATTTAGCGTGAAAGAGTAGCAAACATGCGTCCGTACAGACATTTAGCATTTATTAGCCCGTAATAGAATAGAAAAAAAATCATCTTTATAATAATATATAATATAATCTCATTATTAAGATGATACTTAAGAAAATTGTCTACCATAGAAAGCTGGGCATACACTAAATCTATCTTCTCTATAAAAATGAACCCCTATTTCTCCTGATCACGCTATAACTTGAGAACGGATGGAACAATCTCGCTAATTAATTTTTGTTGTGTTTATTATCGTCAGAAGATTCTAATGAAAGAAAAACCAAGAAAATACGGGAGGTTATGGCGAGGCCGAAGGCCGAAGGCCGACCCTACTACGCGAACGAAGTCGCGGGCAGTGCTAATAAGAAAATAAAAAGGAACTCTCAAGGAAGGAGGATATGCATTTTAAATACTTATATTTAGATAATATGTTGATGTACACTCGCGTGTAGAAATTGGCTGCGTTACTGGAGCAGAGGCTCAATCCAAAAAAGCGTGATTGCTGTGATAGCATATACAGTCTCTGAAATCTTCATCTTTCTCTCCACCAGATTGAAGGATAAAATTTAAATCACCACAAAATATCCAAGATGAGCGAATCTTTCTCTTGAACTCTATACTCGCTCGCTTTAGTAAATATTCTTAAGTTCATCGAACTATCGAGCTATGACGAGACTCTCGAGTTTGAAAACCTCATGGTTTTCACAAAGTACGAGTACTACAGTAAATATGGTGAAAATACATAAAGTTTATAAAAACAGGTTACAATGGTAAGCGAAAGAAAATGCGTGATCCATGAATATTTAAAAATATTAAACCGTGACTGGAGAAATGTACACCAGCAGGGCTATTACGTACCTCAATTGCAATCAAATGTTGATTGTAATCGAAAAATTGTGACTCTATGTCAGTTTTGACAACTCCTGTAAGCAAAAATGTTAGTAAGTTGATGACTAGAGTAGCGCTGACAAAAGTAACATAAAGCCGCCATTTTTGAAAAACTTCAATCATCACTTGATTGCAACTGGAATAAATAATAGCCCTGCTTGTATTATATCGTAGTCTAGTAAGGTCAGTCTTTATCGGTAACTTCTTTCATATAGGTATAAAAAAAGGCAGGAATATTCCTATCGGAGCAATTAATTTTATGTAAACATTAAAGCGTAAATATAATTATTATAAGAGCGGGTTAATGTCCAGTGTTCGCAACCTTTGCCTTTACTATCTGCATTCAATAATTTAATAATAAATGGAAATATCATATTAATAAATATAATAAATTGCATAGTGGAATAAACACACTGACCGCAGTCGATACTGATTATGACTATCACTCCCAGACAGAAAAACTGGCGTCAATCAATTCACTAAATTTTAATACCTCACTTTGCTAATACAAACGCCTTTAAATATACTACGCATAGGACGAAACGGAAAATACCTTTTATTTAATATTATATGAGCACGCATCGGACCGCTATCTGCAGTACGAGCAAGGATCTACTCACGATAAACTTGTCACGTGGATAAACTTTTGTATCGTATTAATATCTTGTCTCTAGCATGTATCTAAATGCGATAGTTATAAGGCGGGCCGTCTCTTATAATATAGTTCGATTAGTTTAACTAGTTCCCTAAATAGTATTCCCATACTATTTCGTAAACAAGGGTTTTACCCTACTCACACTCCTTACTTTAAAAGGTCATATTTTTTAAGATAAGCTGTTTAATTGTCGCCGTTCTTACGGCGGATATCTCAACAAATCATATAAAAATACAAGAAATATATATTTTAAGTGTTTTTGCTCTACCTTAAAATGGTAATACGGTAGTAAGGAACCGTCAGTAAGCAAGTCCGACTCGCACTTGGCCACACGATGATTCGTGGGCGTGGTAGCGGCCTAAACGTGCGTAATATACATGATATAATATTATCTCACCCTTTCGTATCAAGATATTAAGCCCGTGGGTGGCATATATCACACATTATTGCAGTAGGTACTTATTACATTTTACGATAGAATGAGTGAGCTATAATTTGTTTGTTGTAAAAGCATATTGTTCCATAATAAACAGTGGTTCATTCCGTAATAAACATTTCATTAAAGTTAAAATTGTATTGTAGTTTAATTCATAAATCTTTTGTTCTATTCGTAAACAGAATGCCGACTCATTACATAGCAGAATATATAGACAAAGAATCCACCAACATTGTGTCCTATCTCTAAAGGTTGCACTAAAAAATATAGAAAAATACATTATAGGGTATTGTCACCAGAAATATGAGTGATTTTATATAAGATTTAATTAATTTGTTTACATGACTTGGTAAGATTTATCTTGCATGCATCTTCATCGTGCACCCATACCGCAGTTTTTTTAGATCAACGTTTGCAAAAGTTACTCAGCAACATGCGACAGCAAAAAGTTATTGAATGTTAGTATAATGTTGCCGTGCTAATATATGTTAAGCAACGTTGTCTAATTTTTTAAAACAGTCTAAATTCTCTAACAATCGATAACATTGTTAGAGAATGTTTTAATGAATATTACTTCAACACGGCAAGGTGCGATTTTAGCACTGATTGAGTTTAAAAGAGTCATGAGAAATAAGTACAGACTCCTTCAACTCATTCTTCAAGGGAATATTGCGGGAAAAAGAGGAGCCGGCCGAAGGCGACACTCCTGGTTGAGAGATCTGAGGGAGTGGTTCGGCTGTAGTACCACCTCACTCTTTCGAGCAGCGGCTTGTAAAATAAAAATTGCTATGATGATGTCCAAACTCCGAAAGGAGTGGAACCTGAAGAAGAAGATTAAAATGGTTTACAAAATCAGAGTCTTTCACTCTCACAAAACTACTTAAAATTCCATCAGTACGTAAGTCTGCAATGTATTCACTCCCACTATAATTTTCTCGAAATTTAAGTGTTTTTAAGCGACCCAAATCGAGCGTCGTTTTTCATATTATTTAAAACCAGCTGCGCTCTGCGCTGTCACCCGCTTGGTGATGGATGATGATTAATCAGATATAGCGTAGAGCTTAAAGAACGTATGCCGTGCTACTCGATTGTTGCCGAAAGTTATTATTTTGTTATAGACTATATTAACATACGCTATATTTATGTTTAGGCGGTATGGATGCGATGAGTAACAATGCACAAATAGTAACAAGAAGCAACAAAAGTTACAGATAGTTGCCTAATGTTACCGTGTTGCTCCACAAAAGTTAACTACGGTGTGGATGTACGTTTTAGTGTAAAAAACTTATTTATGTATAGACTTTTTAAATAGTGTATATACTCGTAATTATATAGACATGTTCATTTGCTCCCCTCTCCCCTATATAAGTAACAGAACAGCCACTCACCATAACAAGTGGTGATGAGATCGGCGACTCCGCAAGACTCGAAGAACGTGCTAAGTTTGCTGCCGGGGTAGAATACATCGACGAACTTGATCATCTCCATCAAGCCGAGCCGGATGACGGCCGCTTTCGTGTTGTCGCCGAAACCAAGCCCGTCCACGAACCCGGCACCGACCGCCACGATGTTCTATAGGAACGATAAAGTAATACATTAATAACTACTTTTTGACCTGATAACATCTTATAAATCGATGAACGCCGACTGCACCCACTAAAAAGTATGACTTGCTTGAGCTTGCAAGCGAGAGCGCAGAACAAGCAATAGAGAGGCACGATCGGCCTATGCGTTCGTCTTGTCTTATTACGTTATCGCGTAGAATTATCGTCCGTAAACAGACTTTACAGACAACCATTTCTTTGTTGTACAGGAAAACCCATTCTCTGAGGTTGTATTATATTAAATATTGTGATGACGACCGATAGCACCACGACTGCTCAAGATAGAAGCGGCGTCAATATGAATATGTCATATATTATATTTATTACCTATTAATTTTATATGCATAGTTTTAGAAATAAACTAAGAAATGTATTCGAACATCAAAAAAGCGAATCTCTTAGAAATAATATAAATTTTATTAGTGGTAATCAACTATATACCTATGTACTTAGCATTGAATTGTCTAATTAAGGTTGAGCTCCGTTTCTTTCTCAAATTATTTGTTACGTTATTTGTTGTAATGTTATATTCTAAATGTATTTCTATTCAAATGTTGTATTCATAATATGTATGTATTATGTACTTATAATGCTGTTTCAAAGACTCTAAAAAAATATGTATTTGTGTTGTTAGTCGTGTCAATTGCCGGTCTACGCGGAAAACCAGCGCTGGTTGGTAACAACCGGCATTATGCTGGTCGGTTTTTGTCTTAAAACTATATAATATAATTACTATTTTGTTTGTTAATTAAATGTATGTATGTTATATTTAGTTTTCCGTCGCAAATAAAACACTATTCTATTATTTTCAACCAGATCTTTCATTCCGTCATAGACACAACTTCAATATACAGGGTGGGCCATTTAGAGCGGTCAATATGGCCAAGTCTGAAACTATAAGACATACAAAGATCTCTTCTTAGGAGCCATGTTACCCATTTTAGCGACAAGAAATTTGTATTCATAGAATTGAAAAAATTTGTACTCACTTCGGAAATCAAACCCGTATTGAAAAACAAGTACAATTGGGAAAAATTAATAACGACTTCCATTCTATTCAGTTCTTGGAGTGTATCTCAAAAACTACTGGACCGAATTTGATGAAATTGTAATGGGACCACCTCGGAAGTATACTCTTTCACACCTCTTTCCACACGGGAAGCACCAGCTTTATACATGAGGACATAATATTTAATTATGTCCTTTAAATTAAGTAGTAGTACGAAACGACCTTTTTTCCATATACGAGTAACATTTAACTATAGTTTGGGTAACGATTTTACCTACACATAAAAAAATCGTTTTGTCTTCATACGGTGAATTTGCGTTAAAATTTTCTCAAACGCTGTATTTTCCGTGGCGGTGCCGGCTTAGAATAGCACCCCCCCAACTCTACCCGTGGGTGCCGTAGAAAGCGGCTAAGGGATAACAAATCAGAAGGTGGGCAGCAGCATCTTCCCAGTCAAACACACACAAACTGCGCTCGCCAACCCGCCTGCCAAGCGTGGCGAGTATTGGCAAAAACCCCTTATGGATTGGACAAAAAGAACCAGGCCCCCAGTCCCCGGCAGCCCCGCTATTCCTGGCTACGGTAGCGGCCACGGTAACGGTGGGGCAGGGGTGCTAAGAATCCCCGGCAGACGCCCGGCTACCACCCCCAACGACGACGACTGGCCCTGGTAACACACAACATACGCACGATGAGGACAGACGAGAAGATATATGAGCTGGAAGAAGAAATGAGTAAGCTACACTGGGACATTGTGGGGTTATCTGAAGTCCGTAGAGCGGGTGAGGACACGATAACCCTAAAATCAGGAAACCTACTCTACCACCGGGAGGGCGACCAACAGTCCCAAGGTGGTGTCGGGTTTCTCGTCCACAAGTCCCTTACTAACAACATAGTTAAGATCGATAGCGTTTCCAATAGGGTCGTAAACCTAATACTCAGAGTATCCAAACGATATTCGCTGAAGGTCATTCAGGTATACGCACCGACGAAGTCGCACCCGGATGATGAGGTGGAGGATATGTATGAGGACATTAGTCGGGCCATACATACCTCTGAAACGCACTTTCTAGTTGTTATGGGGGACTTCAACGCGAAGTTGGGTAAGAGAAGCGAGGATGAGTCGAAAGTAGGGCAATTTGGCTATGGACAACGGAACCGTAGGGGACAGAGGTTGGCCGACTTCCTGGAGAAAGAGGGACTCTTTATGATGAACTCTTTCTTTCAGAAGCCACCTCACAGGAAATGGACCTGGCTGAGTCCCGATGGTTTCACGAGAAATGAGATTGACTTCATTATGACCACCAAAAGGCAAATATTCACTGATGTCTCCGTGATCGACAGGGTTAAAACCGGTAGTGATCACCGAATGGTAAGAGGCACGGTGAATATTAATGTCAAACTGGAGAGGTCTCGTCTGATGAAGTCTACGCTCCGACCCACTCGTACCCGTATTCAAGACCCCGAGAGCTTTCGTGCCGTATTGACTATCGGTATATTGAAGTGCTGAAGTGTTTGTACAAAAACGCCTACATGTCAGTCCGAGTACAGGAGCAGAGTTCGAAGGCAATTCCATTGCAAAGAGGCGTGAGACAGGGAGACGTTATATCTCCGAAACTGTTCACCGCTACATTGGAAGACGCCTTCAAGCTTCTGGAATGGCAAGGACTTGGCATCAATATTTACGTTTATCAATATTAATTATATCACTCACCTTCGATTTGCCGACGATATTGTAGTCATGGCAGAATCCATGGAAGACCTCAGCACAATGCTCGAAGGCCTCCATCGAGTTTCCCAACGGGTAGGTCTTAAGATGAACATGGACAAGACGAAAATTATGTCTAATGCCCATGTTGTACCTACCCCAATATCAGTTGGGAACTCAGTTCTCGAAGTTGTTGACGAGTACATCTACCTGGGACAGACAGTCAAACTAGGCAGGTCCAACTTCGAGAAAGAGGTCAATCGTCGAATCCAACTCGGCTGGGCAGCGTTCCGGAAACTTCGCGAAGTCTTCTCGTCAAAAATACCTCAGTGCCTCAAGACAAGAGTCTTCGACCAATGTGTGTTACCAGTGATGACTTATGGCACTGAAACGTGGTCTCTTACTATGGGCCTCATAGATAAGCTCAAAGTCGCACAACGAGCTATGGAGAGGGCTATGGTCGGGGTTTCTCTACGTGATCGAATCAGAAATGAGGAGATCCGTAGAAGAACGAAAGTCACCGACATAGCCCAGAAGATTAGCCAGTTGAAGTGGCAGTGGGCAGGGCACATAGCACGCAGAACAGATGGCCGATGGGGCCGAAAGGTTCTGGAGTGGAGACCACGGACCGGCAAGCGCAGCGTAGGTCGTCCACCGACACGGTGGACAGACGACCTGAGGAAGGTCGCAGGACGACGTTGGATGCAGGCCGCTTCCAACCGGTCCCTTTTGGAAAATCATGGGGGAGGCATATGTTTAGCAGTGGACGTCCTACGGCTGAGATGATGATGATGATGTATTTAGGTTTCAATGGTGTCGTAGCTTGTTTTGTACACTTCATTGCATTCATAACGTAACCTAATAAAAATAAATGTAAAAAGAGTAATAAATGCGATTAAAAAAACATTATTATATTATCTTTCTACAATCATAGATAGATAATATCTATATATTGTAGATAACAAAACTTCCGGATTGGCATTAAATAAGCAAAAGACGTGTGACAAGCTGCGGTACCACTGAAGACCTACAAGCAACCATTTGACCATACAATATTGAATTTTTAAAATTGCAAATACAATGCATTTTATTTCTGTAAGATATCGTGTTTCATAGCACATTTCAACATTTACTGCTAATGACCTATACAATCAATATCGAAATATAAATTATGTTATTACTTTTCTTCAATACGACCGGGTTCGATTCCCGAACTGAGTAATACAAGTTTTTTTTAAATCTATGACGGCAGTTTGCTTGTCACTCAAATCGATGACGTGGTTCCTAAGAAGAGATCTTTGTATGTCTTATAGTTTACAGACTTGCTCATACTGATCGTTTGAAATGGCCCTTCCTGTTCAAATAAATAATAGGTTTTCATTATTATACAGGGTGTCCGTAATTAATGGATAACCCCGCGGGTACTCGTGGCACCGGGGTCAATCAGAAAAAAAATCTATCTGAAGCAGTCTGGTTTTTTAAATATTTTTTTTTGATATGTTTGAAATTCGATACCTTTGTTCACATTTTTGGGCACCACGGCTACAAATTCAATAATAACGATTTTTTTCTGGGAATAACCGTGGATAGTTGGCGTTGTTATCGCGAGTTACAAAATGTTTCTAGCTGCAACTGTTAACTTTTTTAAATACTTAAAAATAACAATTGTAGTTTTCAATTTTCTAATGATAAAGTTTGAGGACCTGTGGTATAAAAAATGTATGGAGACCTGGGTAGCCAACATCTTTAAAATCATGCCGACTTCATGAAGTTACTTAAGTGGTATCGCACAAATTTTTTTTATTGTCCAACATGTCCACAAACTTCAACAAAAGCATTGCTTATAGGGACGGATTTTTTTTTCATTTAGTTTACCATCAGTGGCAGCCCTAGCTAGAAAATTGAAAATTTAGCAGCTGATGCATTTTATGTTGTAAGCACCCTCAATCAACACATAATAATATACATTTATACACAGAACACAAACATCATAATCAATTCACAGAAACAATTGTTTGAAATTTCGTCAATCTTCGTGCGACATAGTACTGCGAAACTTCATGCCGCTGGCGGGTCAGCTATTCTTTATTATCACTAACCTTCAAAGCTCCGCAGATTTCGACGGCGTCTTCATCATCGACTACCACGACCCGGAAGTACTCGGTCTGAATAATGTCCCGCATCATTGGCGCGAGCATCACGTCACGGCATCCGATGGTCGTCTCACAGAATTTCTCTTCGGCTACCTAACACAATATAGACTTTGTACTATATATATAATAAGTATAGACATTTGATTAGGTATTTAAACAAAATAACCAACATTAACACTTAAAAGTGTGAAATAACTTGTTGAAGTCCATACCATGATAGTTAAAAGTACCTATAATCCCAATATTGTGCGCATGGCACCGACTTCGACAAGTTATTCCACACTTTTTAGTGTTATAGTCTAATCCACGTATTGGTAAAAAAACTGCCTATTTAGTGAACCTTCTTACGAGATCGCCGTCAATAAGGATACTCGTATCATCATGATAGGCGAAATGCTTTTCAGTTACTGAAGTTTAACTCTAAAACCGCTTGACCAAATTTGATGAAATTTAAATGGGACCACCTCGGAAGTATACTCTTTCAAATAACAAAATAATGTTCTACAATATATTTTATATATAATATATTTATTATTAATGGTCCACAAATGGGGGAGAAATCGATGAACATACATAACAAAAAAATAGAAATACATACAATCGAACATACTAACCTCCTTCTTTTTTTTAAATCGGTTAAAAATATGAACCAATCTGTAGCATGAAATCTATACTATGTGCTATTATGAACGCATGACACTAAAATGCAAACTGATCATCATCAGCTTATATAGATATGGTAAACTGTGAAGAAATTTAGGTGGAACGAACTTCAATGTACAATTTATCAAACACAAATAATCGTAAATATTGGTCACCAAATTGTTGTACAAACCATGTATAATACACAAGAAAAGCGAAATGAAAATATTCTTATTTTTCAGTTAAAAAAATACCCTTTCTTTCAGGAATCATTATTCTTACATTCCCTTTTACTACAACAGTTACATTACATCTATGTATATAAAAATGAACCCCTATTTCTTCTGGTCACGCTATAACTTGAGAACGGATGGAACAATCTCGCTAATTCTTTTTTGTTGTGTTAATTATTGTCAGGATAAGGTTCTTATCAAAGAAAAACCAAGAAAAGATGGTAGGTTCTAGCGAAGCCGAATGCCGAGCCTACTACGCGAACAGAGTCGTGATCAGCCGCTAGTGATAAAAAATAAATTCAAAAACTGAAACCCTGATACTGAATAATCACCCTCTAAAAAGTATGAAACAAAAGAAAATATTCTCATCTGCAATTGTTAAGTACAAACTATTCGTTTCTAACTATTATGTATCGTGTCCTAAATAAACAAGTTACATGTAATAAATATTTTATTGTATTTCGTTCATATTGATTGTTTTCAGCGCATAACCGTGGTTTTACGCCACCTTCCGTAACAAAACAATACATTCTGCAAAGTAGCATACGAGCTCGGTTATACCTCGCAAACGGTGCGCTAGACAAAAACATAACGTACCAAACGCAACCATAATTTTAACCCGCTTCAAAAAAGGAGGAGGTTCTATGTTCGACTGTACTCGTATGTATTTTTTGTATCTTTATCTACGAGTATGTTCAGAGAGTTCTCTCTCATTTGTGGACCGATTATCAAATATATTTTTTTTATTTGAAAGATTATACTTCAGAGGGTCCCATTTAAATTTCATCAAATTCGGTCAAGCTGTTTTTGAGTTACACTCTAATAACTGAAAAGTGTTTGTCTTGATGATATCCAATAAAATATATATATATATAAAGTCCAATCTTGATGATATCCTTATTGACGGTGAATAACAATCGATTCCGTAAATAGCAAGGGCCACTAAAAAGGTTAACAAAAACCACACATGAAGGGGTGGGGTGAAAGAAAATTCATTGTTCTTGACTTCGTGCCCCGTAGAGGGCGTCATATTTAATTTAATGTGACGTCACGTCGTAACCAGCGGACAAACAAGACGCTTCTCCAACGACACGTCAATCACGGTAATTACCGTGCCTTATTTGTCAAATTATGACAAGTAGTTTAGAAGTTGTCAGAGAACAGATAAACATACATACCTACATACACACACTCCCTTTTGCTTCGCCGTAATTGTTTAAAAAGTAGTCAAACGTTACATACTCAAGTGGTTGCTCTACTCGGTTGTATTTTTTGCGTAGTTATGTGCAAAAACAAACATAAAATGTATATGTATTAAAAAACAAAGAACTTAGCAAAGACTAATTGCTATACTTTTCTTGTGAAACAAAATCGTCCATGGATTATAAATTTAAATAGCGTTACTAAGCTTTTACGTCATCACTCGTTAGTTCTCCCTCTTTGTAATTCTAAACAGTTTATTTCACAAGCTTTTATTTGTTTTGCTTCATTCTTATGTTTCGTCCTTTCGGATTTAAATTTATAGCTCTTTTTTTTAGAACCTAGTGGCATCCTAAGGTAATCATTTTTCGATTTAGTGACTCGCCTGGGTTATTCGACTTAATAATGTAAATCACTAATTTGAAGAAGAAGAAGAGTGATCTTCCTTTTATCTAGAGGCATTTGCTTGTAGGTACACTTATTTAGCCGATTACACAAGAAACGGCTAAAAAAAATGTAAAAAAATGTTGGGTATAAAAATTCCCCCTTTTGATCGATCCCGTGAGTAGCAGGGTCTAGTGACCCTGCTACTCACGGGATCGATTGTCATTCGCCTTCGATTACGATATCATCAATATAAAGATATGCGAAACGATTTTCAGTTATTGGATTGTACTCAAAAAACCACTTAACCGAATTTGATCAAATTTAAATGGGACCACCTCGAAAGTGTACTCAACCAAACAAAAAAAAACTAAGTACTATTCTGTAAAAGTTATGCTTTATCATACATAAAAAAAATTACGCGTCTACATAAGAACCTGCTCCTTTTTTTTTGAAGTCGGTTGAAAATGACGTATCTCCGACAATTACCTACGTGATTAGTTGCATTAGTATTACATAGTATGTACCTACTCAAGTAGTCAAATATCAATAATGTTAATACATAATACTATTCAAGTCACTCGAATCATATGATCAACTCGATTATATGCTCACAGAGTATCATCATCATTGTGCATGTAGGATATAATAGTCTTAAGAGTATTTTAGATGCAAGGTCAATAACGACGACCCACACGCAATCTATCAACGATCTAGGTCACGATCAATGTCGACGTGCAGTTCCGTTTGAGACGCTTATCTCTAATACATCGATATATTGATAATTAATGATTGGTTTGTTTCTATACATTATAGTTATACACACGTACATTCGTTTGTTTCATAATTCCTTATATACAACTAATAGCTTAATAACATCAATATATTAACCCGTTGACTCGCGATTCGCCATATTTGGCCAATAATACAATAGATTTCGCAGAAATCAACCTACTTTTCAGGAACTGCAACGTATGTGGTTAAAAGGTACTTGTGGTAACCTAATTGAATGGGTCATAGGTAAGCGAATACTTTCAGCGGTCCCTTCGCCTCATAACAATGGAGTTTTTATTGTTTTTGGCATGACGTACTGTTGAAGGCATAAAATTTTCAACACACTTGTTCCTTATATCATAAAAAAATATAATAAAATTATAACCTAGTACATAATAGAATTATCCCTACAAAGTTAAATTAGTACACTGCAAGTTACAGGCGACTAAACAGAGCATTTTCAATTTAACCGGGTAATACTGTTTATATTTTTTATAACAAACAAGTTTTATGCCGCTGAAAATCCACATATACATTTTTGAAATAAATCAATGTGTACGTCCTTATTTAGGTCAAACAAACAATGATTACTATCAAATTATTGAAATTTCTCAATAATTTGTACATACAATATTTACATATTTGCACTTTACCACTTACAATTATTGAAGCAGGCTGTATGTTCACTTAACTTGCAGTTGGCGCGTAAACAAACACTTACGCGCCATTTACCTATAATTATCATATTTTGTATTTTCGTATTTATCGCTGTGTGGTAAAAGCAATATACGTGATTGTTTTTTTCTCGCAAATGTGTTCAAAAACGTCGTATTTTCGTTAACGCGTGAGTTCTGCCGTGCGATTCTCTAATGATTCGTCGACGAGCTCGTCGCTCGAGCTCGAGCTCACTGATGTCAAACACTTAATGAGATATCGCCCTTGTACACAAGGTTGTTTTTCCAACGTTTCTTGTCATCTCGTCATTTGTTTCACGGATGTAGTCAAAGATGCAACGATGTTAGTTCTTAGAGAATCGCACGGCTGCTCATTTGTATCATAACATAATATACTATACTATTAAGGAGCAAACAGATTTTCAGCTATTAATACCCTCGCGATGATGAGACGATACGGTCTATCAAAAGCAAGCAATGTAATTATTTTATGCGATCAAACGTTATATGAATGTGAAAATCAAATAAATAGTGCGAGATGAATATTGATGAGAAACCAGTCATCTCGGAGTCTGACTCCTAGAAGAGTCTGAAATACAGACTAAGCATTCGAGTATTCAGACTCTGAATACCCGAGGAGAGGGAAGTAAAAGGGGATCTTGTGGTCCCTCTAGCCTCACGACATATCACACATATTTCCTCTATCCAATAAATACAAAACAGTTTTTTTTGTTTATATACTATTGAGGCTTTAACCCTCATACGAAGTAATTATATATTCGTATATAAAAGTGCACACTTTATTTGACTTTAAATTTTACAAGCATTTGTCTTATACGGAACAAAATTTGTAACTACATATTCAATATTTTAAGCATCTGCTGCGTTTTATTGAACTAAAATCTGGTGGCATACCTATGAAATTTCTGTGACAATACAATACTATAGCACCACGGTTGGAGTCAGAAAGAGGCCATGGCATGGGAACTCAAGAACACAAGATAATTGTCGTGTTTAGACTATTTATGATCAGCTTGGAGTATCGTATAAAGTACTAAAACTTATCGAGAACATAAAATGCATAACTGGCTAATAACTTGTTATTGCAGCCACGACACAACCTGCGGTATAATTAGATATGTATATAATTATACTCACTTCAGACGCGATATTGGCTCCCATCAACACGGCACAGGGGATCTTGAGGCATCTTGTGATGATGTGCGATATTAGGTCAATGCCACCGCCTTCCGCGATGTCGAAGCCCTAGGGATACGAAACGATATTGTTACATGAGTCACCTCATCACCCGTTTTACAGTAGTTATAGGTTACAGGCGTTTTGTCCAAGATACTGTCTGGATTGTTACCATTACCAACGCAAGCCAGATATTCTGCCGGGGACGGTAAAACAATCATTATGTATCATTGCACACTTTCATAACTCCATCAGAGTCGCCTATAATAATATCTACAGGCAGCTGATGGGGCTATCCCGGAGCTGCAGCGCGTCTGGAATGTTCTTCGACGCGCGCATCGATACTTTCAACGCAATCTAGCGTAAAAGGATAGCCTCATTCATGTTTAGAGTTGACAGGTTGGCATCGTAAGGAGTCTGGCAGACCGCCTGCAACCTACCGACGTTGGTTGGCAATTGCCACCTGATATTTTAGTATATTATTTTTACAATTTTATTTTATTCTATTTTTATTATGTTTTTTTATGGATTATGAATCTGAAATAAAGTCTTATTATTATTATTCATTTTATTCTAAAAAATCACGGATTTCATCCGGTCCTTTACAAAGGCATAAGTGGGGCCGCAGCCAACACTTAGAGGCATGTTTGGTATAAAAATACAAAGTAGTATAAAAAACAAAAACTTTTGGATGGATGGTGACATAGTATTCTATGATCAAAATGGGTAAAATGGCAAAGCTATTGAAATGATTTTATTAGTGATAAGAAGACAGTGGGCTATGGAAGAGACTACGGCAAACGCCAAATTCAGTCTCATTTTAAAATTTTTGGGCAGGTGGTGACTTGCCATCCACTAAACGGGCCCCCCATAAAGGCCACCATGAATGGTGACCGAAAGGGCAACGTTGGTGTGGATGGCTAAAGGGTGTCGAGAGGTGTGCTGCGGTTTCACTAAAGCGCTACTACCGGCGTTATGCCCTTTAGCACTTCCACCCTTGGAGCTTTTTGTTTCTTGCTCTTGCGTCTCCACCCCCAGACGGCCAATTAAGGCAAGCCGGGGGTCAGGGGTCTCATTTAGCCCCAGGGAGAATCAGGGTCCGTGGTGTCGCCACTCACCGACGGCTCGCCACAAAGCCGCCCCTGCGGTATTATTATTATTATTATTATAACACAATAATATTGTGTAATGAGAGTGTGCAAGCATTCCTGTGTTATGGTCTAAATCAAATCTACTAATTTTATCATAAGTAGTTATACATTCACATCTTAATTAAATATATAATTTCATAACATATACCTAATAGGTATCTCATAAAGACCCTAATCACCGGTGTTACTTTCCGGAATAAAACGTATAGGCATGAATGCAATTCTGAGTATAAGCTATCGCTCTTAAATTTCATCTTAATCCGTTCAGCCGTGAGAAGCGTGGCGTCGTGAAGAAGTAACAAACATCCGCTCAAACTCACTCATGTTCTCAATCACTCACAAACTTTCATATTTATAATAAAGAGTTAATTTTGTAATAATAACGTTTGCAGCTTAAAACCCCGCACTAGGATTCCCTGTATCACGGGAGGCTTGGCATGGGAGATAACGCAAGTATCACGATTTGTATTTAAACCAAGCGTGCAGACTTTTTAATGATATTGAATTACTTACGAGAATTTACGCATTATTTTAAAATAACGTACCTAGGATACGCAAATATGTCCTTGCCCTTGGGTGCTCGAAATTTTTGGTCTATTGCAGTTAAATTTCATATCACGCAATTTAGTTTTCGCGGCCGTCCGCCTGCAAGAGACGCGCGCGGACTGTAAGTAGCTGCGGCCAACATTGACGCTTGGTCGGGGTTCGGACTCGGATAGTACACGCATTTGCGTTATCTATGGTACAGATATATCTGTCATCCTTACCAACTGAGCTAACAAGGTAGTAAATATAAAATTGGCGCGATGCGATATTCGTGTGATGAAAATCCATCATAATACCGTTATTAGGAGCTAAAGCTCCCTTACATATTATTATCCTTATACATACATACCTTGATGAGCGAGAGTGCAGCTGCCGTCGGCTTGATTTTGCCCAAGAGTGTGGAACAAAGAGTTCTCACGAACTGGTGAGGTACGACAAAAATGAGAAGGTCGGCGTCTTTAGCTGCTTCCACAACGTCGGGCACTGCAACCTGTTTCCAAAACAGAAAGTCGTTTTAAACTTGATGATATTTTACCCTTTACTTTTGTATGTTTTTAAACTATCATGGTCACAAACATAAGAGGTATTCAAATTATCAACGGGATATTGAACCGGAGTTCATCCGTGATCATGGCGCTTGCAACAGTGCCGAAATATCGAAAACTCACAGAAAATATACATGGTAATTATACCGTTGATAATTTGAATACCTCCTTACTTTTGTATGTTTGCTAAATATGGATACAATAAGTTTATGTATTACTAAACTAGCTGCGCGCTGCGGTTTCACCCACATGGTTATGAAGGATGATGATGAAACAAAATATATAGCCTATGTTCTTAGAGATAATGGTAGCATTCTGGTGAAATCATTTTAGAAATATTCTTTTTTTGAGTTTATTCGTTACAACATTCATACAAAAATACAAATCTATCTTCTTTTTAATAATATAATAAAAGAAAGATGGATAAAGTATGTTTTTAACGGTATACCTAATTAGCTTATTATGTGTATTTGTTATGCTAAACATTTGTAATATAGAATTATTTTATGTATAGAGAGTGTTATCTGAAAAGAATCTAGGAAAAAATAAGAGTTTACTAGAGTGGGAATTCTGGTGTATTTTTTACAAAACCTATCACACACTATCAGAGTACGATTTGCAAATATCCTAATCTATAGGTGTTAGCATTGAACTATAGATATGTATTAATGCTAGATAAACCCAAAGCGTTTTATGGTGATCGCAACGTTACTATTTTATATTTCGATGAGTGCGTGAGTTATCTATTGTGATAAAACACCGGGTTTAAATAACAAGTGAAGCTCTACGAAATTAACAGGTTTAATTGCGAGATTAGCCCGTCTACTCCCGTCACACCTGCATCAGCCTCACGAGATAAAAATAATTCTTAGAACCGACGTCTTGAAGTCAGAATGCTATGTAGACAGTCTGGCTAAATCTTCCAGGCATACATAAATAGTACCCTATATAGGACTTTTACTGCAGCGGGCAGCCAAAACTGGATTATTACGTGCCTGGTCTATTCTTTTAGTCTTCTCAATTAGCGTTTTCTCTCTATTACTAAGCAGGATAAAATCCTGCATTCTCTGCCTGTTCCTTTAGACTAGGGCAGTCGCTATGGTTAGTACAGAACTAGTCTCAAAGTATTCTAAAGTCATCCAAAATCCTATCGAGCTATATTAATATGAGAGACACCTATAGTACCTATCTCCAGCTATGGATAGTTAGCCAATTCTAACACAATCCATGGAGAATCGTGCGTGGTAGTTTTCACTTTTTCAGCACGTGACTAGTTAGTCACAAAGCGTGGGTTCCCGGCACTAAAATTTCGTTCCGTTACGTAATCAGTGCAGACATCTCCAATCTACCTTTATGTATGGTTTGTAATTTGCGTGTGGAAATTGTTGATAGCCAACGATATCTCGCTAAAACCGCCCAAAGATACGGCTAGAGTGACGTCGCATCGTAAACTGTCACCAAGCAAACACAATTCATTATACACCATCCCACGCCACGTGCTTGTGGAATGAAATTGACTCGAGCAGACAATTCACGATTTATACATTTGTATAAATCGTAGGCACGCACGTACATTCACATCATTCTTATTAAAGTACAATAAATCCATTGGCAATGCAAAATTGCAGTCATGGCACGTCATGGATCGTAATAACTACGGACGGAGTCACCCAACCATAGTTTGTATGGTAAAGTGGTACATCATTATACAAATATCTCTTTTGTTTAATTCACTTTGAATGTATAATTGTTATTATCTGCATAGTTTTGGGATTCATTCTCTGTTGTTATCTACCGACTTCCAAAAAAGGAGGAGGTACTCAATTCGACTGTGTTTGTATGTGTGTTACCTCATAACTTTCGACTGGGTGAACCGATTCTCAAAATTCTTCTGGTTCTTCCCGTGTGGTCCCATTTAAATTTCATCAAATTCGGTCTAGTAGTTTTTGAGATACACTCCAATAACTGAATAGAACGGAAGTCAGTATTAAATTTTTCAAATTGTACTTGTTATTATTAAGTTGTACTTGTTATTGTTACTTGTTATCATATCAAGTTATTGTTTAAGTGTAATAAAAACAATATAATATTATGAATTGATTACTATGATCTGTACTGTATGTACATTAATTCTCTGTAGTTATTGTTATTTAGTATAATTTCAAGTTAATATTTAAATACATTATTCATTTATTGTATAAAATATGTCATAAGCATTTTTCAAATAATTATCAAGAGTAAATGGTTCATAAAGAACACTATTATATGTTAATGTCAATGTCAATGGACAAATCTATTTTCATTATTTTCTATTCGTCTAGAATCACTTGGATATTTAGAGCCCTAAGATACATTAGCCCTATAATCCACGCCATCATAAGGTAGCCTGTTAAATCAGTAGATTTGTAAAGTTGATAAGAAATATGCCACAGAAAAGATGCCAAGATAATAAACGTTACGATAAACAAGTGCTACATATAGCAACTGCCAATATGACGTAGTTAATAAGATAGGCCGGCTAGTCAATTAATTTTTGATGATTACAAGATGTCGTCACTGATTATAGAATAGAAAAAGGTTTCATCTACGACACAACACGAGTTTTAATCAACTTCTTAACAGCAGGAGCAGGTCTACGTGTTTATGCTTTCTTATTTACTATATTATACTTTATATTTTACTATATTATACTATATTATACTTTATAAGTTCAGCCGTGTGAACTTGGGTTTTGATTATAATACATCAAAAAATTAATGTATAAATATATGTATGGAAGTATATTGTATTGTAGTATATATATATATATATATATATATATTATGTAAGTATATCAATGAATTAATTATATGTTTATATATATTTCAATATGTATTAGTGTATTTTTATGTATTAGTAGATATTTTTCTTTTCTTGTTTATAATTTATTATTAATTTGATTTAGTAATGTATTATTGTCTTGATTTGATTGTACCTTTATCTTTATATTACGCCCCGTCTTGTTATTCCTGTATTTCCTCTCCATCCTAAGGTTGCCTGGAAGAGATCACTATTAGTGATAAGGCCGCCCATTGTAACACTTTATTTTAAGCTTTCTTTTACTTTTATGTCATTTTTGTATATTAAGTGGTGTAACAATAAAGAATTATCTATCTATCTATCTATCTATATTTTCTTATGCTTTCTTATATTTCTTAAATTTTAAATTTACTGACTATTTTGTGACCCACGCATAACATTTTACTTTGGTCCCGTTAAAATTCATCACTATACATTGGAAAATATCGTTTTGAGTTATGTTCAATAGTAGAAAAAAATTATGTAGAAGGCATACTTTTCGAAACTCATACTTTAAGAAATAGTTGGCTCTTTTTTAAGTTAGGTATTTATACTTATGTGTTTTTTTAAAATATCTATATAAAAAAACGATATGTCATATGTCAAATACTTACTATATAGGAATATGAGTTAGCGCCTTGTTCATGATCTATCGAGTTAGCAGAATATAAAGTTTTAATCAATAGCAGGGGGCCGATTCCACTAATTAAATTGCAATCGAACCGCAGCTGAACGGCGACTATTATGCGTATTCTTATTCTGCTATTGAAAAACAGTCCAGCTGCAGTTACGTTTCTATAGACGCCAGCGATCGATTAAAACTTTATGTTCTGCTAACTCGATAGATCATGAACGCGTTGTTAACTCATATTCGTATATAGTAGTGTCAATTATATATTTATTAAAAAGTAGCGTTTATGTTATGTTTATGTGACGCTACAATTTGTCTATAGAAATAGTAGAATGGCTTATTGCCAAAGTATCGAACGACAACCAGAGTTGAACTGCGGTTGCAGCGGTATAGATTGTTGAACGTTGAGAAATAACAGAATTGGCCTCCTGGTGTCAACAGAAACGTAACTGCAGCTGTACAAAAAGTCAAAAGTCAAAATCATTTATTCAATTTAGGCATCAAAGACACACTTATGAACGTCAATTTTTCATTATAATGTACTTTAAAGACTACCGCCGCGTTCCAAAATATATAGAGCCTACCGAGAAGAAGCGGCAAGAAACTCGGGTACTGTTGGTTCAATAGCAAAATAAGAAAACGTATAGGTAAAGTCACAGTTGGCCTTTGATCCTACCGTCTAGAGAGAACCTCTTGAAAATACTCTTTGATATACATATGGACTTTAAGACTTTGTCGATATGACTATCGGGAGGACGGTCATGTTAACATCCCACATGGAGGAAACCTCGTGAGCTACTACATGAATACTTTTCCACGGCCTTCACGAGATTTTTATCATGGCGGATAGTATAGTAATTTCAACGAGTACCTACTGCACGGCGCTAAAATCGATCGGTCACAACAATTACAGAGTTATAGTCAACAAATAGTTCTGTCCGTGAAAATAGAACGATATCCATATAGCGTAGTATGAGATGGGGGGACATGTTGACCAGTGCGCGCGAACTCTCAATCCAACGCCCGTGCGTGCAGACAGGCAGAAGCACGAGAAGAAACGCATCGTTGGCCTAGCACGAATAACTGCATAAGTGTAACGTAACGTGTCGTTCACGTGCAACAGTACACACTGTCATTTAGCTAGAGCATCTGTGACATAGGTAACTCATAGTTCGTATTGCGAAGCGTGACGCGTTGATGCTTACGATACGCATACTTTTTCGCAATTTTTTTGTGCTACGGCCTCTAATTTTAATATAAGTTTTCGTGCGCTGTGATTGTAAAACTTTATTATTTTTTCTAAAGTTAAAATCCTTTTTAATCTCTTTCTAACTTTTATGGAGCTATGGGTAGGAAGACTAGGAAGGCATATATCTAGCTACCTATACATATTAACTTAAAGTAATTTACATGTACATAGGTATATATATGCGAATGCCAGCTCGTCGGTAGCTACGAGTACTAAGTAAGTAAACTATAACAAACAATGATTATCATAACGTATGTTTTATAATATTTATTGTAAGTGCGTTCCAATCGAATTGACCAAAGTTGGGGAAAACAACGCTAAAAACGCTCATAAGAGCGTTCGAATTCTGAATCTGTGGGTAAAAATGTTGTTTTGGACTCTTTTCGTTCAGTGTTCACAAAGCTAAAAAAAAAAAAAGTAGGGTGTGGGCAAAAGTGGCGAAAGTGGCAAAAATAAAGTGTTTGAGCTTTACGAACGCTTTAACAAAAGAATCAACAATGGCAACGGCACCAATGCCCTCATTGCTAATCGAACGCACCTTATATACATGTATTATATATATGTATTGTGTTGTGTTAATTCCGTGGTGTTGTAAAGAACGAAACATATAATAGCACTGTTAAAAGCGTATTCACGGTCACTAGAGGATATTAGCATTGGTAATTGGCAAGAAACCGAGGTTTTATTTTTATTTATAAGCCAAGCCGGTGGCCGCGGCAAAAATCTCTTCCTAGACACAATTCTACGTGTTTTACTCTGCATCAATTGCTATTTTATCAATACTGGAAGATCTCAAACCAATAAGGCATGTTATATGGTCTTAATAAATCGCCTTATGTATGTTATTATTAAAGCTATTAGGTCAGTTGAGCTTTCCAAACCATTGGCTTTCCCACCTCTAGAGAGAAGAAAAATAAAATGATACATTTAACTGTAACTGGCTTATTTATTCTATGACGAGTTTATGAAATAGAATGAAAAAAATAAACATACATTATAGTGAATCTGAAAATGATGAGTTTTCCAACTTATATAAGCATATTTTGAAATTGTGGTAGATCATGTATGCCTCGGTGACCTAGTGGTCATGGCGTCTGACACGGATTCTCGGAAGACACGGTTTCGAATCCCGTTCGAGGATGTGTATTTTCTCACTAAAATTGCAATGTTAGTAGGTACCAGGTACATTTCAATAACATCATGAATGAACATCTCCGAATATCTTTTTTATGCTAGGACAGTAGGTTTGTAATAATTTAATTTATTCATTATAAATGTATATCGCAACATCTAAGCATTTCTTATGTTAATTGAGTTTCAATTATATTAATAGGTAGAGTAGAAGAGTCTAGTAGAGTTTAATTAACCTTATTAAATGTAATGTAATTCCCAAATCAACATAGAAATACAATCATTAAATAAATTAGGACAATAAGATTTGATTGTAATTTTACAGCTAATTATTTTCATGTGTTTGGCGTGAAATTGTAGCGTGGCGTCTTTACATTCGTAATACTTTTTAACATACATTATTTTGTATTTAAAATCTTGTGGGTAATCTTGAATTAAACAAATGATGTATCTCGTAAGTGGTTGCTTCACTTTTAAAGAATGTTACCATATAATTTAAAGAATATTGGTATAAGGTTTGTATTAATTTAATTCATTCATTATAAATGTATATCGCAGCATCTAAGCATTTCTTATGTTAATTGAGTTTCAATTATATTAATAGGTAGAGTAGAAGAGTCTAGTAGAGTTTAATTAACTTTATTAAATGTAATGTAATTCCCAAATTAACATAGAAATACAATCATTAAATTAGGACAATAAGATTAAATTTTAATTTTACAGCTAATTATTTTCTTGATCTTCTTGTTTGGCGTGAAAATGTAGCGTGGCGTCATTACATTCGTAATGCTTTTTAACATACATTATTTTGTATTTAAAATCTTGTGGGTAATCTTGAATTAAACAAATGATGTATCTCGTAAGTGGTTGCTTCACTTTTAAAGAATGTTACCATATAATTTAAAGAATATTGGTATAAGGTTTGTATTAATTTAATTCATTCATTATAAATGTATATCGCAGCATCTAAGCATTTCTTATGTTAATTGAGTTTCAATTATATTAATAGGTAGAGTAGAAGAGTCTAGTAGAGTTTAATTAACCTTAATTAATGTAATGTAATTTCCAAATTAACATAGAGAGATACAATCATTAAATAAATTAGGGCAAGGAGATTAGATTTTAATTTTACAGCTAATTATTTTCTTGATCATCATGTGTTTGGCGTGAAATTGTAGCGTGGCGTCTTTACATTCGTAATACTTTCTAACATACATTATTGTATATTTAAAATCTTGTGGGTAATCTTGAATTAAACAAATGATGTATCTCGTAAGTGGTTGCTTCACTTTTAAATAATGTTACGTATAATTTGAAGGATATTCCATTAAAATATCTCGCGAATCTCATAGTTTAGTGGAATCATTTACCTCGCGAATTTGTAAAGACGTATAATGTGGACTAAAGTAGTGCACAGTGGTTTAAGGTAATTTCGAATATGAAATTTGCTCATCTACACGGGAAGCTCTCTTCCCGTGTAGGTGAGCAGAACAGAAAGTGTCCCCACATTTTTTAGGCAAATCATAAGAAATAAGGACCTGACATACTAGATGGAAAACCTTTATTGTAACAGACTGTCTTGGTTAGAACTACTTACAATGCCAGTTATTCTGTCTCTGTATGTGTCAAAAACTATTGTCTATCTTAGGTTCATTAGTGCAGTGCCATTTTACACACATTTAGCTTATCCCTGAAAGTATGGTGCTTACCACCATGTGAAAAAAGCCTGTGTCAACAAAAAATATATTATGTTTGTGTGACTAGCCTATATGAATTACATAAGTGGCAATGAACATGGCAGATGGCATTGGCAATGATGTGACTGTCGCTACAATATAAATAGCCTACACACGGTGAGCATGTGTGATGCGTGCCGTTGTGTTTACACTGCTATAAATTTACTCAATATATTAATTATTTACACTTAGTTAATAATTAACATGTTGGGAACATGGTGAAAAGATCATGTCAATCAGTGGAACAATTCTATGGTAACTTATTTCAGTAAATACATATAAAAGCCTTCAGCTTTTGTGGTACCAGAGACAATAGATAATCTATTGTTATCCTGGTTAATGTCAGCGAAGGGGATATGTGTATTTGGTATAAACTAGAAAAATAACAGCTGGCTCTCAAGGACAAATAGCCACTAAAATATGACAATTTTATGGAACTATCATCGGTAATATTTTACTCGAAATCTATTATATTATTTTCTCATAAAATATAGGACTTTATGAGTTGAAATCAAAATATACTCAAATTTGTTGGGGGACTACTCAATGGGGGATGTGTTATCAAGTCTATATCAAAAACTAAACTAGGTAGTAGGAATAATTCACCTTTCACATAATATTAGGAGTATATTACGAGGGTCATTTGAAAAGTTCTTAGCCTAACATACTTAATGAAACCACATGATTGTGAGTTTATTTTGATTTTTCAACAGACTCTCCTCCGAGCTCAAAACACTTTTTCCATCGATCCGGTAAGGCTTCGATACCCTTTTTAAAAAATCTTCGTCTAACTCCTCAATATAAGCGTCCACAGCGGCTATGACCTCTTCATTTGTAAAAAAATTTTTACCACCTAAAAATTTTTTCAGCTTTGCGAACAGATAAAAGTCGGACGGTGCTAAATCCGGTGAATATGGGGGATGAGGTAACAATTAGAAGCCACATTGATGGATTTCTGCCATGGATTGCACAGAGGTGTGAACGTGCGCATTGTCCTGATGAAACAAGACTTTTCTTCTCAATAAACCTGGATGTTTTTCTTTGATTTCTTCTCTCAAACGACGCAACAGGTTGCAATAGTAATCAGAGTTCATTGTTTCACCCTTTTTTAAATAATCCACGACAATTATACCCTTTGCATCCCAAAAAACGGATGCCATGATTTGGCCCTCCGATAAAACCACCTTTGCCTTCTTTGGGGTTGGCGATCCTGCTCTTTTCCATTGTTTCGAAGGTTCTTTTGTCTCGGGTGTATTGTGGTGAACCCAGGTTTCATCCATGGTTATAAATCTTTCAACAAATTCTATTGGGTCAGCTTCATATAACTCTAAACAGTCGCGGGAAGTTGAGAGTCGTTTGCGTTTTTGTTCCACTGAAAGCAGTCACGGTACCCACCACGCAGACACCTAAGAGAATCCAAGTTCAGTAGTAATTATATGATGTGTTCGCTCAGATGAGATGCCTACAGTCTTAGCTATCTCCTTGACAGTCAATCTTCAATCAGATAAAATTAAATTACAGATTTTTTCTTTGTTTTGATCAGTGGAGGCAGTCAAAGGCAGGCCACTACGGGGCTCATCTTGAATGGTCTCACAACCACATTTAAACTCTGCCACCCAGTTTTTAACAGTTGCATACGAAGGAGCGGACTCACCCAAAGTAGCAGACATGTCGTCATATATAGCTTTTGGAGTTAAATCTTTCAAACTCAGGTATTTTATCACTGCACGATGTTCAATTTTATCCATTTTAAAAAATAGCTCTGACTTGACTTACAGTATGACGTGTAAACGAACAATGAGTTACTGTGAATAACCTAAACTGTGCATACTTGTTGCTAAATAATGTAACTACAAAATGAGGGTAGTTATAAAAAAAACCAATGACTTTAACCATGTTAGGCTAAGAACTTTTCAAATGACCCTCATATATGAAACATACATAACATCCTTTTACTGAAATGAACATACATATATAATACAATACATAACAAAACAAACATAATGTAGTTTGTAAGCTAGGACTATGACTAAAACAATAAACTTCAACTTTTTTACACAATTTGTTGCACAACTTTGCCAATGTCAACATTGTATTATTGATACTTGTTGTATAGGTTAGAAAAATAAATATTTCAGAACATGTAATTATTGTTATGAAAATAAAAATCCATGATTTGAATATTATATACAATTTCTGTAGGTCACCACCAAATTTTAATAGTTGTCAAATGTACTTAGTTGTATTAGCCCAATGCCAAACTCACACATAGCTAGTTTATTTTCAATAGCTTGTATTACATTATAGCACACCATTTAAAACAAAATTAAGCTGTATGTTTCAAAACTGAATAATGTGTTATATAAAACACCAATGACATAAAATAAATATAGCATTATAATTTTAATGTAGGGACAAAAAATGAAGGGTAGTTATGACCATAAAATAAGAACATAATACATACAGCCTTGTGTCAGAATGGTAGGCAAGGACCATAAAATCGATGTCTATTTATTTATTACATATTTAATTACTTCATTTTATATATTTCCTAATTATATATTTACATCTAAACTTGTCTTCATTGGGGTTAAAATACACAATTAATGTTTAGGTACATTCAGTAAGTAGTGTTATAAGTCTAACAACTTATACTAAGTTCTAGGTACCTTATTCTTTTAATAAGAAATGGCAAAACGCGGACAGAGAAACAGAGCTAGTATTTGCTACTTACCACATTCTCAGGCAACTTGTGTCCGGGCAAATATTTGACGTTTTCATGGGTTTCATTGATGATTTCCGTTAGTTTCTTGCCTTCAATCATTTCTTCGTAGACCCACATAGTAACTCTGTCCTCAAAATTTGGGAGTCGGGCGGCATTTTTACCAACAATTTTCGCAATTGCAGATCCCCTAATTTGAAATAAAAATTAGGATAATTTTAAATGTACATGTTATGTCATCGTATCAAACAAGGTCATTGCGAATCCAGTACCAAATATATATAGGTACTACAAATAATTCAAATCGCGAATTTTTTCTACGTATTTCTCAAATATTTTTATGAAACGCGAGTAACAAATTAAAAAGCGAATCATTACCAGTTCCCTGACCCGACGATGCAAACCCTATTTTTTACTTGATTGTCGGCCATAACTTTTTATTTTCCTCTTATTTTTCACTTTAAAACTAAGATGATAGAAACCAAACGACTGCACAAGCTTCTGATTCAATAATCACTAAAAATAAATGTTCTCCCAGCCTGCACACTAGATCCAATGTGAGATCCAATATTGTGAATGATAACAATAGTCAACATGTCAAATTATTTGAAGTTCTTATCAGGTACAATAATGATGTCCGAATGGATAGTTCGAATATTAAATAATCGATTACTAATAATCGATAGCCGATTGTAATGACTTTTAGGAATCGTCTTTATTATACAGCTTAGCAAGAAAGTTTTGAAACGGAATTAATTTGATTTCTTCTGGCAACAGTCTAAAATTCTACATTGCTTGTGGTATACATAGTACCTATTACAACTATAAAATGGACGCTAATAATAAGTTTGGACGTTGTTTGCTGTACCTAAGTACAAGAAAATCTTGGTACCTAATTATAACTGTCCATAGTTCTACGAAAGCAATGATTTTCAAGGTGTAGTATATAATATATATAATATATAATGTTAGACATGTGTAGCGGAATGTGAATCTCAAACTATTTTGTTAGATCTTCACAATGTTTATAAAAAAACTGCCGATACACACAGCTATTTTCACCAAATAATGTACCTGTTGACCATCTTAAGTAAAAACTTTATATTTAATGATTTTTAACAATGTTAACAAACGTACCAGTTTTACAAATTACGCAAAGCGTACCTAACTCAATTTGATACTTGCGCCGACGTTCGAAATAGATATAGATTGGCTGCAAAAGTGAGACATCGCCTGAGACGCAGTAGGTTAGGTGTAGCTGAATTCGGATATATAAATTACATTATTTTTATATAAGACGTAACAGTACTGGCAGTATATGGGTAATTATGTTTATTTGTTTTACATGGATTCTAATGTTGTTAATGAGCGGTTTACCGAATGTCTACAACATTTATTACCTGTATGTCGAAGGGGAGTACTACAAAATATACGCATACCCCTGTATAACTACATTGACACACTCATATTAAATCTTAAAAATGTAACCAACAGTGATGAAACTTCTGAGAATGAAGCTGACAGTGACGACGTTGCACAGGATCAATTTCAGCCACGGAAGAGTAACTTTCAGAAGTTGAATACCTAGAGGATAATCTCGAATTTGAACAATTTTAAAACTATACCCTTTTTATTGCGCTTGCAACGGTATCGTATACATTTTATATACTACACGTATGTGGTTTCCATTTGAAAATGTTTAAATGCATATTTTAAATCTATAATTACCGTAGAATTTTCACTGGCATACTCAAATCAATCATAGGTTTCCGGCTCTAAAACTTTAAAAATATCATGTAGGTACATTTGTGAAAAAAACTTATTGATGGCTTTTGAAAGAAACTTTTGTGATAGTGGCGCCCCTATAAACTCGTAGTTACTAATCAGCATTGATTGTAAATATACAGTAAACAAAACTTAAATCGTAGTGCACAAAACATCCCAACAAGATGTTCATACTTCGCGCATTTGGTGCAACAATGGCGTAATCCTTCTTATAGAAATGGCGCCATTTTGCTAAATTATACAATGACACACATAACATATGCCGGCTAATCGCCAGAAATTCAATTCTGTCAATATTTCTCCTGATAAAGTATTTCCGCACATTTTTGACATACCTATCATGTTTCCCTAAATGTGTAATTACGTCATTGTTGCACTAAATGAGTGACTTAACAAAGTCGTACATCAATACGCATTGCTGCCTTCATTAAAAATCAAAAGCCATAAAGCTCACATGTAAATAAAATTTATTTTAATTCTTGTTTATTTAAATAAATTATAAATAATAGATTCTAATATGAGTAAGAAGTCTACATATATAAATTCTTGTCTCTCTCTCCTACATTTCGTTTCTTATTATAAAAACTTAAATCAGAAACCAAACTATACTATGGGTCTTAATAACAATGATTCATAAAATTATAATTAATACGCGTATATTTTAATTATATCCTACATTTATTTATAAATCCGAGTCGAGTACCTCATCAATCGATTAGTGAAAACTCTTATAACTCAGCACTACTCCCATATTGACAACGTCGATTATGCATCTCCTTCACTCGTTTATGTTTGGCGCATGATTGTTACTCTTTCTCTCGGACGGTAAACACTAGGGCTACGTTCCGGGAAGCACCGTCAACGCTCACAACTGTCGCGCCCCGGTTTAGCGTTCCGGTTGGAATGAATGCTTGCATTGTTCACCCAAGTGGAACAGTTACGCAGTCGCAAAAAGCGCGCCAACTTTTATGTCGAGAATCCTATAGGTACATTTGATGTTTGACAGTGACAGCTCGCAAACGACCACGAAAACCCACCTAAAATCTGCGAGCGTTGTGAGCGTTTTCGGTGACGTCATCGATGACGTATCGAGCTCGCTCACTATGATCGCGGGCTTCTAATGGAAAGGGTGTGCGAACGCCGCGAGTGATTTCGGCGCTTCCCAGAAGGTAGCCTAAAACGAGCACGTGCCACCTGGGAGGATATAATGTACAACCATAGGTGCGTTCGTTTAGCTTATGAGGGCATTGGTGACGTTTTTCATTGATGTCTGAATCTTTTTTGTTAAGGCGTTCGGAAAGCTCAAAAACGTTATTTTAGCCACTTTTGCCACTTTTACCCATACCCTATTCGAACGATCAACTAACGCAATAACACAATAAGACTTAAAATCGCATGATTATGCTGTCAAATACATAGCTGTCAAATAACGATCACAAACAACCATGCTCCGAACGTGGGTCAAAAAAACCCCTTTTATTGGTGGCAAAAATTTCTCATTTTTAGCTTTACGAACGCTGAACAAAAAAGGCATGAACGACATTTTCACCCACAGATTCCCAATTCGAACGCCCCTTGTAAGCGTATTTGGCGTCATTTTCGCCAAAAGAGCGTTCGAATAGGGTATGGGCAAAAGTGGCAAAAATAACGTTTTTGAGCTTTCAGAACGCTTAAACAAAAGAGGCATCAATGACAAGCCACCATGAGCTAAGCGAACGCACCTATAATAATGCATTTTGCACAGCCAACTTCACGATATTATTATTCGGTCTTTTATCGATTATACATGTTTGAGAAGGTTGGTGCATGTCATGTAGCCCTAAGAGTAAGGTTGCCATCCGTCCGGGTTTCCCCGGATTTTTCGGCGTCCGGGGAGCGTCCGGGCCTTCGCCGAGTCCGAGTCTTGGGCCGCCCACGGCACACGCACTGTGTCCGTAGCCCAGTTGAATTAGCTCAAAAAAGGGACATACCCGGAAAAATTGTAACGAGCAATTTTCCTTCGGAATCGTGGGGAAGGTCATCGGCAGTCTAAATTTTGTTTTGCGTGGTAATCGATCCGTCGCGTCATCCGCCATCTTGATTTTAAGGTTCAATTTTTGTTCATTGAATAACTCGTTTATTTTCAATTTCACACGAAAAACATATGACAAAAGCTGTTTAGAATTCATTTTCCTACAATTTTGATTCTGATACTTTTTTCCTAAAACTGATATTTTCCGATTTCTACCCAAAGAGGGAGTGAATTTTTGTTTGATTAACTTTTATTTTCAATTTTACATGAAAAATTGGTTGTTGAAAACAATGTTGTTTCAAATTAAATATTTATACAATTATGGTTTTATATTTTTTTTTGTCGAATCGTAATTTTTCGATTAATACCCGAGAAGAAGTGGGGTTAAAATTTTATCATTGCATTATTACGTCTATAACATATAAAAAAAATATTATATGTTTCGCTTAAAATTGAAAATAGTTGAAAATAGTCAATTTCACGCGGAACATATTAATAAATTATTAAATAAAATTACCTGCAGTGTGGATAATTTTTTGATAGGATCGATTATATTTGATTTTTGATCGAATAGAGATGGGGGTACAATCTTATCATTGCATTATAACGTTTGCTTAAATTTTTAATGCTAAAGTGTTAGATACTACCAAAGTTGTTTGAAATTAAATTTCTTACAATTATGATTTATAATTTTTTTGGTAGGATCGATATTTATTTAGTTTTTGCTAATGTTTTATTTAAAATGTTAATGGTTTTGTTTGATAGATGATAATTTGGGGCTAGAGGCTAAATTATGAACAAAATTGTAGACAATTTAATTATAAACAACTTTCGTCATAACTATTTTTCATAAAATTTAAAATAAATGAGTTATTTCGAACGATCGCGAGCGGGAACGGATTGATTACCACGCGAAACAAAATTCCCGAATGAATTCCGAAACAAAATTGCTACTTATATTTTTTGCCGGGTCAAATCCTTACTCGACTGAACTACCGCACGCCGCGATCAACCGACGACCTTTTTAACTGTATTTATGACACTTACTATGTTTAAAAAAACCTGTTGAGATGTCCGGGTTCAGCGCTCTAAAATCCGGGGTTTTTACACGTCTTGTCCTAATTGCCTTTTTTTTTTTGTCCCGGGGAAATCCTTTATGGATACCACCCACCACGGGGAGGGAGGTGGTTATGTGGGAGTCCGTATACCCACCAAAACCCCGGGGTGTTCCGTCACTGCCGCCCTCGGCGGGAACGCGGGACAGATTTTCCACACGACCGCGAACCCGCCGTGGCTGTCCGTTGCCGGACCCTTCTCTTCGCGGCACGCCAGAACACATGGCGCGCCGCAACTGCCTCGGAGACCAAACTCGCCAACAATAGGCGCCAGACTTCCCCGTGTCTGGTCGCCCGTGGTCTCCCTGCGGTGGGTCGGATACGTAGCCCCACCGCCTGCTACGTCAGCCACAAGGGATAGCCCCCCCGCGACCCCACCTCCTCGAGTCTGCGTCGAGCGCCCGGACCCCGCCTCCTCGAGCCTGCACCAAAGTGCCCGGGCCCCCCCTCCTCAAGCCTGCGCCAAAGCGCCCGGGCCCCACCTCCTCGAGCCTGCGCCAAAGCGCCCGGGCCCCACCTCCTCGAGTCTGCGCCAAAGCGCCCGGAACCCGCCACTCCTATGTGTACTTGGCGGACAAAGCCCATAGGAGCGGCCCGCCTGAGCCGGCCAGCGCACCTCAACGCCGGCGCGGCCCCTGGGTTCCTCTTGGCTTCACCGTGGTGTACCTAGCCACGGTTACTGAGCCCCCCCGCCACGTCAATGCGAGAACCCTTCGGGGGGGTGTCCTGGTTGCCTAATTTTAGAGATGGCAACCCTACCTAAGAGTATACTTTGTATGAATTTTAAAAGTAATCAATAATATTAGCACAGCTACACTAGCATATTTAATATAATAGCATAATAATATTGTTTATGAGATTTTTGTCTTTCCTTAGAATGTTTTTTGGGGGTGCCTATTACGAAAATGACAATATATTTCGAGATCCAAAGTGGTGGACGCGAATTTTTAAATGGCATCAATATGGGAATCGTTTCCATTTCGGGGGTGTCGATTACGGAATATCTCATTTATTTCGAGATTCAAGATGGCGGACGCGATTTTCTTCTGAATCTGAAAACTAGTAAATCTATATGTCAAAACTACCATTCAGTTTCGCATTTGTAGATTTTATAAGAATCAGTATCTCAATCCTTTTATTATTTCTTTCCTGAGCATATTATTAAAAGGACATCTACAATTAAGTATTATTTGTACTACCCTAGCTAATTTGTATTTGATTATAATAAAACTCGTCGTTTAGATTGTTCTATATATTTTCAGTTTATTCCTTGTACTCTACATACACAAATATTGAACCAGTATAATACAAAGAGAAATATTGTAGTGTAGTGACAACCATACAGAAATGCCGCATGCCTACACATAAGTGGCATTTCGCGTGACATCTAACACGTTGGCGCACTGTACGATTTTTATGCTGTGATAATACTCAGGGGTAATAATATTTTAGTTTTGCCGTTATACAGCGATTTGTACATAAACATTGTTTTGTTGTTAAAAATTGGAACACCGTATATCTCCTGGCGCAACCACAGTATTTTCTTGTTATCTGCCGTTTATTTTTCATAATGGAATGGAAATGGAATCACTGTCTTTCTGCTTTTTGATATGGGAACACTGGAGCGCGTTCAGAACCTCGGTGAGAGCACACTCGGAGTGCAACTTTTCGCACTAACGCCGCGCCACCCGCCGCGCTGCGCCGTTCCGAAACTCAGGGTAAAGCACTCGGTTGTTCTAACTTGAAGCGAACCTCGGAACGTCGCAACTTTTTAACCATCAAAATCGATCGATAAACGGTTGCAACCCGCATCTGACCTAACTTTGACCAATCAGACTACAACAAACTTCTTCTTCTTCTCTCTTCTCAAAGAAAATTAGCCCTGCGGTCCGTATCGCAATATTTTTGCTCACAGTGCTATCGTCTACCAAAGCCGATCCGAGACAAATATCGCGATTTTTACAGCACGTGGCACTGTAAGCGTGTTGATAAATCGGACCAGAAATGTAGCAATAACGAACCATTTGCGCGCGAAAAACAAATTCGTAAAAATAACGTGCATACTGTGAAGGTTAACTATGTGGTGTGTGGATTAAAAAGAAATAATGGAATGGATGGACCGACTTTTACATCAAAAACAAGGGACACCAGTAAATACCTTGTAGAAATAAACAAACACCTGTCACTTTTGACAGAACGCTCACGACGATTATGGTGTAGATCATGGTTCATGTAATCGTCAATATGGCGGCAGTTCAGGTAAGGATCAAGTGATCTGTCAATGTCGAATTTGTCAAAGTCTGTTTGAGGTTAGAAAACAACCGTGCCCGTTCCGTACCCCAGATCGAGTTAGAAAACAACTAAACAACCGCATTCTGAACGCCCCCCTGCACCGTATGTATGGCTACTACACATGGCTTAATAGGCTGCTTAGCATGTTGGCACACATATTTGCAATGAATAGAGACAATATCTACTCGTTGGAAGGTTGATCAGTATGTGTCAGCGGAGGCCAATACACGGCGATTTCTTATACAGTCATCCACAGAATTCGCCCTATTTACGTCCAGAAGGATAGTTTTCATACAAATTACATTTTAAAAGTGAAGTCATAAATATTTTTTGGAGTTGGCCATCCTGTCAGATCTGACAATATTACAAAACTATTCTTATGGTTCTATCTTGCCATAAGAACTCTTTTTCCTTAATTATCGAGTACCTACTTGAAATATTAATGGATTGAGTGATAGGGAAACGCGTTTTGGTTTTCTTAACTAAATTATCAAATTTAATGTTAATAAATTTGAGTGTTGTGTGGCGCTAGTGAACATTAACATTGCATATCTGTAGCTCCTATATCATCGCATTAATGCGAAATCTGTCATGTGTGCTAATATGTTCGTGTGTTTGTCATGGGTGTATATAAGGGGGGGGGGGGGGTTAGGGGGTCCGGACCCCCCCCCCCCCCCCCCTTAGCATACGACATCATTAAAATCTGTGCCATACAATATATCATAGCTTTGGCTATGTTAAATAAACCTCATAATTTAGCTATGTAATATCAGTTAGGCATTTTTATACCTTTTTAGGAGTTTGCCACGGATTCCAAAATCCACCAACTTAGAAACAAGTCTTCTGATAAGCACTCGATCAAATGCTTTTTCATAATGCATCAAAGGTCGCACGGCCAGACACAATATAAATTTCATTGTTGTAATGACATCGACCCTTGAAAGGATAATCTAGGTAGGTACGAGCGTTTGTCCCAATTTTGTCCACATATCACATGAAAGTAAATTGGTCTCTTATGATCGCCCTGAATTGAAGCCATTCATAAATTATTCGTTACTTTTTCCTTGGTCGGACAAGAGCGATCTTAGTTTATCGGCAGATTTTACTTGCTTTGCTTATGCTTTGCATGGCTTATGGGGCGGGAGTTACGGGGACAGACAAGATTAATTTATATAATATTTACGTGCAATGATAGTGATAATACAAGCCGAACGCTTAGGCCGATCGTGCCTCTCTAAAACGTAGTGTTTATATTCTCTTTCGTGCCTCTCTATCGCTTGGCCCGCGCTCTCGCTTGCACGGTCGGCCCAGGCGGAACGTGTTAATTAGTCATACTTTTTTGAACGTACAGCCAGCGTTCATCGATTTTTTAGACGTTATCACGTTAAAAAGGTTATTGCTTGCTCATAACTGCACTAAATCTCTTTTATAGAATAGCAGCTATTCTATCTATGGCAGAGTCATCTTTAAAACTTTTGGTGAGGGCTTTTTGTACTAGGTCCGCTGAAAAACAAATCATCAATTCTCGGGGATTTTTATTGGTGGGACTGGTACATATGGTGGCTCTCTTACTCTGTTCTAACTGTCAGCAAAGTAAGTAAATTGGTGCCGCGCGCTCCTACTTTGCTGTCGGGCAAAAACTTCAGCAATTTTTTAATGATTGTAAACTATTGAATTGGCCATACTTATCATCATTTAATGAAGGAGGCACTGATACTTTAGACAAAACTTGCTGCCTCATCTGTGTCTGTGAACCTAGCATAACAATTTCCAAAATCTCATCAATCTCAAAGTTCTATAGTTCCTGATAGTTATTTTGAATAGTTCACCTATTTTTGACATGAAAAATCGAATTTAAAAATGAAATGTTAACTTCACATGCCGTCACCCAGCATCTCAACAATTTTCAATTATTAGCACACAAATATGGTTGAAAATACAGAGTTCTATCGACTGCCGACGTTCCAACAATAGTTCTGGTTAAAAAAATAAAAAAAATCAATTAAAAAAATGAGATGCTAACTTCACACACAATCTGTTATTATCTCGGGAGTTCTGAGAAGTTATATCATAAATATGCTTAAAAATAACTAGTTCTATTCATTTTAGGGCGTTAAAGCAATAATCGCACACTAAAAAGTAAAATAATATTTTTTTAATAAAATCGTCAAGTCTTGAGATGCTGCACTATAGCTTGCAGTTCTATGTAGCATCTCAGGCGTTCTCGAATCTAGGAGCACTAATACTACTGAAAATGCAAAGTTCTACAGCCACAAGGTCATACAGCCATAGTTCTAGTCATAAACTTAGAAACAAATTTAAATAAAATCATTAAGTCTTGAGATGCTGCACTATAGCTGGCAGTTCTCCGTAGCATCTCAGGCGTTCTCGACTCCAGAAACACTTATACTTTTGAAACTGCAAATTTCTGCAGCCACAAGGTCATACTCGTACATCAAAGCCATAGTTCTAGTCATAAACTTGGAAAAAAAATGTAATTAAAATCATTAAGTCTTGAGATGCTGCACTATAGCTGGCAGTTCTACGAAGCATCTCAGGCTGTCTCAACTCCAGAAGCACTGATACGATTGAAACTGTACAATTCTGCAGCCACAAGGTCATACAGCTATAGTTCTAGTCATAAACTTGGAAAAAATGTAAATAAAATCATGAATATTAAAGGCATATACTAAATTTTTAGTGCCGTAGCTTGGTTCTTGAACAAATAATTTTATATGACAAGCAGAAATTTAAACTGGTATAAACTAGGTATAAAAATTTCATGTATTATTCTCAACAATCAAATCAAAAAATAGATACGAGTGCCACTACGATATTAGTTAATCGTGTAGAATGTATGAACAGTGATGAGTGAAGAAGTACATACAGTCCGGAAAGTATAACTTGGCGCGGCTGTGCGCCACTGTGTTCAATGTCAGTGTTGCCACTGCACAGAAGATGACGCGAAAATTGGGAAAAAAATGAAATTTAGTTCTATGATTTACGGATTTACTTGAGGAGTATTATGATAACAGACCGAGAGCCCATGGACGCCAAACCTTCGTCATTTTATTATTAGTAGTATTTATTTTATTTATTTGACTGTCTTTGTATTAACAGAAATATTAAAACATAGATGAATACTGATATGTTTTTAACTAAGTTCGAATTAGAGGTGAGTGTGTTGGGGTTCGACCAAAATATAACAGTTTTTGTTAGTACATTATTTATTACTAGAATATGTGTGATCTAATAAATGATCTTCTAGATCATCCAAGTCCGACGCAGAACTGTCAGATGAGGTATCACTGTCGCTAGCAAGAGATATATTAAAACTTTCGAAGTCGACATCATCATTGTGATATTCATCTTCTAACCGCTCAACGTGATCGCAATGCGTTTTCCATGTAGCAGCCGTTATAGTCTGAAAAGCATCTTGTGCCAGACCCAATATTTCCGATTTCGATCGACCCACATTAAATTCTGCCACCTTGCGCTTTACCGACGCCCAAACTATCGGGTTCAGGTCGCAATGATAGGGCGGTAATCTCACAACTTGGTGCCCATGCTGTTTCAACAGTTCGTCTGCTTCAAACACATCAGGTTTTTTGTGCATTTTAATAATTTCATACAATTCAGATTTCTTCATGGTATCTAAATAAGACAGCCCGTTACTTCTGATCCATTCTTGCATAACCTTCTTTTGGCTTGACATGGTTGGTGGCTTATTTAATTTCACACAATGGTATGGCGCGTTGTCCATGACGACGATGGATTGCGATGGTAAATTGGGGATTAATTTTTCAACTAGCCATTTTTTGAAATTTGTGGCATTCATCTCATCGTGGTAATCTCCGCTTTTGGTGTTTGATTTAAAAATCAACAATGCGTTCGGCACAAACCCTTGTTCACTTCCAGCGTGTACAATAATCCATCGCTGTCCTAAAGATATTTCTTTTATACTGCCAGCAACTTCTTCAGATTGCCAGCATTCGTTAACACCATATGACGAGTGAATGTAAGTCTCATCTAGGTATTACAAGTGGACGTCGATTTGCACTCTCTATTTGCTTTCAAAATTCTCAAGTAACGAGACCTCCATGCTGCTATGTCATATCTTTCCATGAGTACTTTTCGTTTTGATTGGCATTTCCGAAATTTAAACCCCAACCTGAAATATTGAGTAGATTTGTTACAATCACATTATTTAAGTTATATCTATAAGTGAATAGGCTATGGTTAGTCAAATGCACACTTTCGAAGACCACGTCATTGCTAATCTTATTATTTACTAGCTGCGCCCCGCGGTTTCACCCGCGTGGTGATGGATGATGATGATGATGATGATGAAAAGTATCCTATGTGTTAATCCAGCGCCTCATCTACCCCCATACCAAATTTCATCAACATTAGCCCCCCCGTTTGTGCGTGAAAGAGTAACAAACATCCATACATCCATACATACAAACTTTCACGTTTATAATATTATAATAGGATAGGATTTATACTTATCTATACATCTCTAGTCTAGGAGTACAATAAAGGACTTTTTATTATTTTATATATAAGTAGTTAAAAAATAAAAACTTTCGTCAAAGCAATGAAAAATTTGAAACCACCATGGAGTGTAACGTCAAAATTAAAAATAGTCACCTTAATATAATTTTTCTTAAAGTTTCACGGCTACCATCAAATTGAATATCATTTCTTAGTTCCACCAAAAGCTTCGGTAATGTCGGAATTTCTTTTTTTACAGTATAAAATGGATGTATCTTTCCCCGAACTACACCCAAATCAAAGTCATCCAAATTACACTTGGTTTCCAGTCTTTTTCTTTTTTTTCCTGGTGTAACAATTTTTGACGAGGTAGCCCTTCTGCAACAATTTTTTGAACAGAACGTTCAGAAACACCTGAAACAAAATATGTATAAATGTAACCATGAAATTAGAGTAGGTAGGTAAATTTATAAAGTTTGCATAGCGTTATAATTATAATTCATTATTACCTATACACAACCACATTTTATTCAACCACATATTAGACATAAACATTTCGTTATACCCACGGCTAATATTTACGTGTAATGTTGACAACACTCACAAGTCATTGCCGCCACCCTTGGATTTACGGATTTTAATGGTATAATCGGTTCGTTCTTTTCACATTCTTGTGTACAAAACGAATGTACTTTTATAACTGCTTCTCTTGTACCAATTTTTATCACTTTAGGCATGATGATAGCACAGTAGTTAACAAAATATTCGCAACGATGTTTACTATGAACTCGGAAGTGTCAAAGTGAATTTTCAAGATGGCCGTTTTAGTTCCTCAAATCGCCACCGCCAACTTATACTTGTGGCACTGTACATGAGCTTTCGTTCTGATGGTGTTCTGTGGTATCACTCTGTGTTACGGGCAATATCGGCTATTTATTCGCCAGCATAATGAACCGTGTGTCCAGGGTAGCGGGTAGCTTGACTTGAGAACGCAATTGGGTTGAATACTAATTTCTGAACTATTTTTGTCTCTGTTACACGAAACATATTTTAGGGCAAGTAAAAGAGAGATCAGACAAAATAATATGTTTACTAAACCTAGTAGATTGTCAAGGTAAAATTGCAGAATTTTCTGGAATGTGCACGTAGATCTTTCTTCCTCATTACGTTGTTCAGTCAGTTACAAAACGTCATCGACTGTGATCAACGTTGTCTGTCAGCATTTTCAACGTGCTCGTAATTTTCTTTGAGGAATAATAAAAAAGCAGTGAAATTGTGGAATTATTGTCTCTCTCTCTCTCTGGGAAAGCTTATTGTTCTTTATTTTTACTGCGTAAATAGAAAGTAAGTATCTAGTGGTTTCCTCAATTTCATATAGACATAGACTAAGATTTTGGTACCTAGGCATAACCTATTTCCCGTTTTTTTTTTCATGGCTTTATTTATATAATTCGTTTTTGTAAGAAGGAAGTACTTGGCATTGATTTCATTCTAACTAAAATACTAGGTAAGTATGTACATGCTTAAATTATAAAGCCTTCTATTGATTTTTAAGTTTTGCTGGTCATTGTGGCTAGGCACACTATTTCCATCTTACTTTTATTAATATGGCATTGATTTGAATCGTTTTTCTGTGTTACTGAATCTAATACGCAGCCATACTCAGCTAAGACAAATCAGACATGATCAGTAGCATTGTTTTTACACTGCCAATGTAATGACGAACTAGAAATTTCTCGTCGCTGCTCTGGCTGGCGTAATGCGTTGAAAGTAATGCAGTATTATATTTTCTTTGCCAGAATCGCCTTGCCTTGAAAAATGGTTAAAGAGACGACATTCTATGATATCCTGGGTGTTAAACCCAGCTGCACCACAGACGAATTGAAAAAAGCCTACAGAAAGCTGGCCTTAAAGTATCACCCTGACAAAAATCCAAATGAAGGCGAGAGGTTCAAGCAGATTTCACAGGCGTATGAAGTGCTATCAAATCCAGACAAGAGACGGATCTATGATCAAGGTTGGTTTATTTGCTACAAATTTGTTAAGTAGCTGAAAAGTAGAAAGGATTATTATTTAGCCAATATCTGTTATTTTGACTGAGCTTTGAGATCATCTAACAAATTAATAGTTATATGTAACCAAGATAGACTCTTTGTTCAGTATTTATAGGCCAAGTATAGTCTTCTTATGTGAAGTGGAGGTATCATTAGCTCACTCTCCATCACATGTATGGGAGTAGATCTAACAAAATCTATAATTCTCAAACCTTAATTATGATTCTCTTATCAAGAAACGCTGTCATAACATCTAAGGATGTCTGTATACTATTTTCACAGTATTTGATATCCTGATGTCTAATGTAAAAAATTAAATCTGTTGTGAGATAGTTATAGTACTTATTGAAAGTGGTGATATTAAAAAGCAGTGGCGAGATTGGGTCTCCTTGAGCCAGCCCTCTACTGGTCTATTTGACATAATAATATGTCTTTTGGTTGTCCCCTTCTATAATCATAGTCAAACATAGTGCAGACAAAAACAACCACAGGTTTTTACAGATATTTTTACCAACCTTAAATATATCTAGAGTGCATATATTACTTGATCAATCAATACTTGCAGGGTTGGCATGCTCTAAAAAACAAGTCTGTTTTTGGTAAATTCTTTATGGATAAATGTTATTAATCTAACTAAAGAATCTAGGCACAAATGAGATCTTCTAAATATAGGGTTATATTGTATAGGGAGAGGATATTTGATTGATCTCTATACTCATTCTAATCTTTTACCAAGCATATTATGGAGGATTTTACACATACAGGACATAAGAGATATAGGTTTTAACTTGGGCTCAGTTGTTGAGTTGTTGTCCCGGGCTGCTTTAGGTATAGCTCTAGCTAATATTGGTTTGGAACTATTCCTGTTTCAAAGATATGGTTTAAACTCCTTCCCAGCTTCTGGTAAATGATGTATCATTGAGTATTGCAATGTTATTGCATACTTGGAGCTGTATCTTTTATTTTTAAACGATGTTTAGTTATTTTAGCTCAAAAGGTGACTCTAAAAGGCTATGTCTATTTTCGAATATAGGTTCACTATTTACAGAGTCTGGTGCTAAGGAATAAAGTTTTTTTTGTTTGGTATTCAATTGCATAAAATTTAGATTGTTGATTCTCTTTATACTATCTCATTTTATGCCACATGTCTGAGACCGAAGTAGTCACGTTGATGCTATCACAAAACCTATTGTAACCATTACATCTGGCATCTGTTATATAAGTAATTGAGCATTTTTAGTTTTATTTTCTAATGTTTTCAAATTATTAGGGGTATGATTTCTTTTAAACATACTTAGTGCTAGCCTTCGCACTGCTACTGCTTCAGAAAATGATGGATCCCAATACTCTTTTGGTTTGAAGTTTCTAGTTGGATTATTGCAACAATTTATAAATGGTATATTTTTATCAGCTGATGTATTTATCACCTTTATAAAATAGTAATAGATAATCTGCAGACATGTAAAACTTGTGTCTCTAGAAAACATTCACTTAACTCAATTTTGTAATCTACCCAGTAAGCCTTTTTAAAATTATGTTTATTTGAATATATTAAGCGATCCGGAAATTGAATGTAAATTTTAATAAGGTGATCACTACCAAGTTTTCATCAAAATCTTGGCAATCACAACTCGCAGGAATATCAGAAGAAATAAATGTATATATCTGGGGTTGATTTCTGAAGGATCCCATTGACCATTCTTATTTGAGAATAATTTCCATTGTTGAGTGACACAAGCTATTATCTAATGATGCATCTAAAAATGTATACGCCTTTGATCTGTTTTATAAAACCAGTTTGTGTGGTGTCCATTAAAATCATCTGCAAGGAGAATAGTTAATCTCAATCAGTTAAGCTAGTGTGAACAGTTGTAGGGCAATAAACAGATATAATGTTTTGTAACATACTGCAGTTTAACAATTTAAATAGCTTCAATACCAGAATTTCTTTAGTTTTACGGATAAATATGGATTTTTAATGATTTATGAGAATAATATAGCTCCACCTCAATATGAGTCCATCCTATATTTTTTGTAAGTATTATATTCTCTTATATATTTATTCTAGTCATTAATCTTTACCAAGTCTCGCTAACTATAGCTTTATATATTTTCTCATTATGTAATAAATTCTCAAAACTATTTAATTTTGGTTTCAAGCATTGAAAAAAAAATATTTTTGCATTTATATAATGTGGATTATCTTCACCATTAATTTTTTTTTTATAAAAAACCTTACATTCTTTAAATATTAGTGAGTAGTCCTCGTAAATATAATGTTCCGGATTTTTCCAGCATTTTATGTATCTCAAATTGTCGTTCCACTTTTTGTTTCTTTTTTCTTCTATATTTTCATTATCTGATAATCCCTTGGGATGCCCTTCTCACTACCCAAAGCCAGTTCTTTATTTACACCAGCCTGATTTTTCATTGACTTGCTTTTTTCCCATTTCCTTTATGATGCCGTGTTCCATTGATATCATTACATTTTAGTTTTTTACTACAACCTATCTTCTTCCTGTTCCTCTGGCCTGGAGTCATGATTCTCAACATTTCCATTTCCTCTTGAGTAGATAATGTATTGTTGGCCACATGGCTGTATGTCCTTATCACGGATAGTGAGAGTTGTCTGATCGCTTTCTGTGGTTGACTGAAATAAATTTCTTCATGAAGGGTTTTTGCTGCCTTTTCATAGTTTTATAGGTAGGTTACTCATGATTTGACGAATCTTTTTCTCTTTTATAAAGGATGAGCAAGATTTAACCCATGACAGAGAGCCCATACAGTTAAGGCATTTTTACACTTTCTCTTCACAATTTTCATGTCTTTTGCCACACTTAGGGCATAGTATTTTATTCATTGGACAATTTTTTAATATGTTCACATCGCCAGCATCCTAAGCACTGAGTAACTGGAAATACATATTGCAGCACTTGAAATCGGCATCCGTATTCATAAACTTACTTAAACATGCATCATAAGCGACGCGCACGGCAATGGACTAATATTTTATTTTATGTCTTTGTTCATCAAAGGTATAGGTAGGATAGGTATAGGATACGGTCGCAAACCCGGCGAACTTACCCTAGTTATGTGTCGTAACATTGACAGGTCTAATGCATGCCCATGTAAAAATATTGTAGATTAATCCACAAAGTGTTTATTGTGTTATACTAATTTTTATTTAGGAGAATGCTTAAAGAATCGACACCATTGTTGTCCTGTCCCATAGAATAAACTAATTTTAGTTTATAGCGAATTTTCCAAGGGGACTTTTAATTTTTGTTCATTGTAAGCTTGTTGAAGTTATATGTTTAGATTAGTAATTTCATAAGTGTTTTCTTATTTTTGCTGATGGTTAAGTGTCTTATCTGAATGGTTCATACTCTTGAGAGAAACCATAGGAATGTTGTTAGAACAGAGATTTTCTCTGGAGATTATCATTTATTTAACCAAACAAAACATATAATTTAACCTATCCACTGATGAAACAACAAAGGGTTCAAACTAAATACAACAGATAAAAAAACATGGTAAAAGATTATGGAGAAATAAAAATATATAGTAAGAAGTAATATTATTACATTGCCTATTATATTATTTAATGAATATTAGGCATTACCAAACTTGAGAAGAAAAAAAAATTAGCAGTCTCCTAGATGTGTTTTTCAAAGGACTTATAAGATTAAAACCTACACTGTTAGAGTCAGAGAAAATGCTTTAGGAACCTTTAGCATAAACATTTATATTAGGGATGCCATTTTGCTGATATGATACCAAAAACCGATACGCTTATAAAATTATTGGCAATATCAAATCCGATACCGATAACCTTATTGAATTAAAAAATGAAGGTAAATTATATATAACGCATATTAGGTTATTTTATTAAATTAATATAAAACAATTTTAAGACAGGTTTGAGATTAGTTAATAGTTCTAGTAATTAAAATTATTATGAATAAGATTATTGTTTAAAAATAAATGTATTCTTAAGTTTTATGGAGAAAGGCAGTTTCGCAAGTGTATATTTATTATAAGGCAATCCCCAGTCATATGCGCATGCGCATTTACATGAATTCTATTTTGTGCCTTAGTTTTTTAACCAAAAGGTGATTTAAAATGAACATGGATAAGATTATTGTTTACAAATAAAAGTATTCCTAATTTACACTTTTCGCAAGTGCACCTCCCTTATTTTCTCAATTTTCTTAAGTTTTTGAACCTTCTACGAAGTATCAGAAAATATTTTAAATAAAGATGAAAGAAATTGGTAAAGCCGTTCTCAAGTTATAGCGTTACCAGCAGAAATAGGGGTTAATTTTTATATATATAGACTAGCGACTGCCCACGACTTCGTTCGCGCAGTAGGCTTGGCCTTCGGCCTCGCCATGACCTCCCATATTTTCTTGGTTTTTCTTTCATAACAACGTTCTCCTGACAATAATTAACACAACAAAAAATAATTAGCGATATTGTTCCATCCGTTCTCAAGTAATAGTGTGACCAGGAAAAATAGGGGTTAATTTTTATATATTAGATTAGACTAGCGACTGCCCGCGACTTCGTTCGCATAGTAGGCTCGGCCTTCGGCTTCACCATAACCTTAATTTTGTTTATATAAGAACCTCTACGTAGTATTCGAAAACATTTAAAAAAAACATGAATGAAATCGGTAAAGCCGCTCTCAATTTATAGCGTGATCAGGAGAAATAGGGGTTCACTTATATATTATAGATTATATAAAGTAATATATATAGTAAGATAATATTATTGCAATTATGTTGTTTGATAGATTAACTCATATACAGCACAAGTTAATATGCTCAGGTGGCGAACAAGCTTTGAAAGAAGGTGGGGCTGGAGGCAGCGGTTTCTCATCACCCATGGATCTCTTTGACATGTTCTTCGGTGGTGGATTCAGTGGCGGTCGGGGAGGCAGGCGAGGCCGTGAACGCAAGGGCAAGGATGTCATCCATCAGCTCTCAGTTACTCTTGAGGAGTTGTACCGAGGTGCTGTCAGAAAACTGGCACTACAGAAGAATGTCATATGTGAGAAGTGTGAAGGTCGTGGTGGTAAAAAGGTGAGTAATAAAATTAGTATCAACAGAGGCCATGTCACAAACAATTTGCTAAAACGTATTCGCATCGTAAGCATCAATACTTCACGGTTCGACGTACAAACTAGATAAATTACAGTTTGTTTTGTTTCATGTCATGACATGTTACGTTACACTTACGCAATTATTTGTGCTAGGCCCACTGTGCCTTTAGCTGTTAAACTATATATAAGTGCCTTTTATAAATGATATCTTATAATCACAATACATACTTTCCTGCGAATTCTACCAAGTAATAAAAATTGATTGCCGCATAATTTTATATATGACTAGCCGACTCGTCCACAGCTTTGCACCTGTAGCCTCGTGTGATACAATGCCTGTATCCAAATAAAAGTAGCCTTAGGTTCTTAAAACATTAGCTATCAACCAGTCCCATCAAAATCAGCCCAGCATACTGGTGGTAACTAGTACAAAGAGACATCAACATTTATAAAATTAGTTTGCATTATGGAATGTATATTCATACATTCATTTTATGCATGTATGTACATTAAGAAGGCGGTGGGTGGTAGCATACATCGTGCGGTTCATACAGCCTATGACCGCATCAGATGGAGACTGATTGTACGTGGTCGCGATTCTCAGCAGTGAGGGAACGAGAAGAGAAGAGAAATGTACATTTTAGAAAAAAATACTGTTTTTATTACATACCAGATGGACGCATCAATTTTATTTATTTGTACTTATATATTTTTATTCCCTTTTATTCATCTACACTTAATAATAAAAAGAGGTAAAGTTTATATAGGAGTTTGGATGTGGGAGGTTATCTTTGAAACTACTTTTACCTGCTTAAATTCCACACTCAGTTACACTCGCGTTATGCTTACAATCTGTTATGTATGAGTGGGTTTTAATGTAATTTTGTATCCTGAATCCACACATTTGAAACTGCGGACAGAGTTGGTACTTATAATATAATGACCAGACCAGCAACTCCTAATGATATTCAAATTAAATCACCTTGAATCAAACATTATCAAATTATTCTCCATTGTACTAGAGGTCAAAAGACTGAAGTTTTGCTGAAACTACTCACTTTTGCGATTCTTATTTTTTTATTATAACTCCGTTAAATGTTATACTTTTTATAGCAATTATATTCCACCTTGCTATTGAACGCGTTAGTTTAAATATATCAGGTGCAAGCTGTGTTTGCCTGTAAGAGGTGTTACATGTAACAGTTTTCCTACCATAAGATTCTACAGTAAATATGTATTTACTATTGGCAGACCAAATAAATAAAAAAAAACTATTTTTGTTTTTTTGAGACATAGAATTGAATGGTAAATTGGTATTAAATTTTTAAGAAGCAGTTTGTTTTAAGTTGTCGTATCATTATTTTTTGATTGGATATTTTTTTGCTCTGAAAAATCCATATTTTCTTATATTTTTTCTTATATCTGGTCGCTGTCGGTAGTTTTAAGTTGTACGCCGCTCCATACCCCAAACAATACTATATTGTTTAGCACTGCCCTTCGAGTTGCTAGCCTGCTGGTTTTCTATCGCCTAACTTAATTCTATCCACGCTCAACCAGACAGACTGCAATCCGCCATCACTATATCGTGAGGCATAGCACTTGTAGGCAAGAAGCATTTTCATAAACCGCATCATCGCTCAACACCAAGTGAGATAGTGGTTTTGCAAATCATTTCGGGGTTTATAAAAAAAATCTATATAATAAATATCCGACAGGTGGACCGCAGCATACAATTCTCATTGCTTACATTGTACACAAGCTCGCAACGGTATTTTTTTTTAGTTGGCTAGCAGCTATTATAGGCAGGCATGATGGTGCTTACGGTCAGAGGAATTAGTGTATCTCGTCACTTGAAAACTTTACAGCCGCGAAAGCCTGCCTCTCTGTTTCCCTTATTGGGAAATCAAAACAGAAAAGTGAAACATATCTATTTACTATTTACATTTGATGAATTTTTAATTATATTACTAAATATATAATTAAATTATAATACAATAAAATACATCTGCCTCTCTGTTTCCCTTATTGGGAAATCAAAACAGAAAAGTGAAACATATCTATTTACTATTTACATTTGATGAATTTTTAATTATATTACTAAATATATAATTAAATTATAATACAATAAAATACATAATTTTCGCGAGCATTTGCTCAAGAAACTTCCAAACTAAATATCTTGTTACTTAATTTTAACAACAGCTATGTCAAAAATTGCTTCTTTTTTGTACATTAATTTAGCATGTCAAAGTCAAAATCATTTATTCAATTTAGGCATCAAAGACGCACTTATGAACGTCAATTTTTCATTATAATGTACTTTAAAGACTACTGCCGCGTTCCAAAATATATAGAGCTTACCGAGAAGCGGCAAGAAACTCGGGGCCATTCTTTTTATATAGATGTTTACAATGTTTCTACTTAGGTACTACAAAAATTACATTTTATAGGTGGCAGAGTGACAGTTTGCCAGAAGTGGAGTATCCATGCTGTGTTTGCCTTGCATTTAGCAATAGGTACCTACTATAACTCTGTTACAGATTATGTTTTGTTAAGTTATAAGAAACAATGTAACAATCTTTGGTGAACCAAATAAATAAATAAATTATGCATTTTCCTTGAATCTTAAAGATTATTCTTTTATAGGGTGCAGTACAAACATGTCCTACTTGCCGTGGTACTGGCATGCAAGTGCAAATCCAACAGATTGGCCCGGGCATGATCCAACAGATTCAAACAGTATGCAGTGAATGCCGTGGCCAGCGTGAGATCATTGACCCCAAGGACCGGTGCAAAGTTTGCCAGGTAAATTATTTGGAAAACCGTCAAACCAACATTTCCACTGTAATAATACAATAGACACTGCCAAAGAGGTGGAATTTAATGCCGAAGTCTGTTTTACCTGATAGTTACACTTTGACTTTTTAAATCGTGATATCTTATGGGTTGGCTTCATCTTGTAACATATGGTTGTCTGGAAGAGATCGGCTCTGAGCGATAAGACCGCCCATTGTGTCGCTTATTTATTAAGCTATTCATTGTTGTGTAACTTTTTTTTATCGATAAATTTATCGTATTTCTTTGTTTGATATATTTTGTACTATGGTGTTGCATTATAGAATTTATTTATATACCATCTATTTTATAGTAATATACATTGTAATGTGGTGTTGCAATAGTTTATTTATTTATCTACTTTATACAGGGTCGTAAGACAGTCCGTGACCGTAAGATCCTCGAGGTGCACGTTGACAAGGGCATGACCGATGGACAGAAGATCGTGTTCAGTGGAGAGGGTGACCAGGAGCCCGAATTGGAACCTGGCGATCTCATCATTGTGCTGGATGAAAAGGAACATGAAGTGAGTGTAACTTTAGGTTTATGTCTATAAAACATATATTCACACGTCTTATATTATGCATTCAAAAGTATGCCTATATGGATCGATAGATGTTTGTTACTCGTTCAAGCCATAACTACTGCATCAAGTAAAATTTGAGAAATAGAGGTAGGTGATGTTGGGTGTACTCAATTTCGACTAACAAATAGTAGTGTGTAGAGAAGGCCCGAGGGGCATTACAAATGTACCTATTGACATCCTACTTAACTTTCGCTATTATAAACAGTCAGTATTGCACCATAAACTGGGAAAATAATTACTTCATGATTTGAGCGCACGTGCCTACGAGTGTCAAAGTAAAAAAAAAGATAAGAGTCCAATGACGCGGAAGGAAAATCGTTGACATCGTAAAACTCGCTGCGCCGCTATACCGGGCCGTGAAAATTGTTGGCCGTTTCTCCGTTTGAGAAATGTTCCTCAAAATGGAGGTCATATGCGTGTGAAAAGTAAGAAAATAACGAAGAAAAATATGAAGAAAAACGCCATTCGGCTGAAACAAGAAACCTAAGGCCGCTTTCAGTGCTCGACCGACCGTCCGCGCGTACCGTCGGTCGCGCTTGTCATTTGTATGAAAACTGACAAATGGTTACAGTGCTCGACCGACCGTACGCACGCGTATACCGTACGATCGGTTGTGCGTATCGTCAGGACCGACGGCACGCGCGGACGGTCGGGCGAGCACTGTAACCAGCCTAAGATTAGAAAAGGTTTGGAATCACACGCGTGGACGTCATGATTTACAAAGCGAGCCCGCGCCGCAGTGACACGAGAAGGTGTTTTTACTTAACGTTTTTCTTGTTCCAAAATGTGCCATTTCCACAAGGAACGTGGCTTCACACATAGAAATAAAATTACTAACGACGCCCATGGCTTGCTGTCTTTAAATATTACTGCAACATCTAATGGAGATGTTTGAGGTTGCAGATCCAAATGATTTTTCTTTACTTCAAAAAATGACTTCACGCCATGACGCCCTGGCAGGAAAGTGCCAGTAAATCACAGATAATCTAGACAATCCCCAAAGAGAGAACAAACGTCATACGGGTCTCTATTGGTCAGGGAGGGGCCTTACTATCAGCTTCGTAAAAACCATGCAAGTTCCGTGCAGTTCTTAAACCTGACATAAACAGTTTTGAATGAAATCATACCATGACGCTTATTTAGGTGAACTGTTTGAATATTGTTTTCTCAAAGGTGAATGGATAATATTGTCTGGCATTCTAACAATTTACTATAACCAACATTGCAGACGCCTAGACGTTTGTAAGCTTATAAACTGAGTGGTTTTAGAGCGACATGTTAACGAGAGTCAATAAAAAAACCAGGTGAACTGTTTTACTGCGGTTCTTGAATAGTAGGCCTGGGCAGGCCTGCTTTAAAGTTGTCATGGTACGAATAACCCTGGCAGTTGTCTAGAAGTCCTCTTTTGAAGTGAAGAAGCTTTAAGAGCTCATAGTAAGACCCCAGCCTATATGCCACAGAGTAGTACCTATCTGTTTAAAATAATTTCCAAAAGATTATCAAGCTAAAAATCGAAATGCATGTCCAGTCGTCTACTGTAATAGAGTGAAAAACAAACATTCCAATATACATGCACCAACACCACAGTTGGTTTTACTGTCGTTTATACCAGTACAGTGTATCACTTAAATGTGCAGAGACAATGTAAGTTTTAAGCTTGAGATATGAATCAGTGGGTGTGGGATAAAAGAGTAACAAGGACTATAAAAGTGAAATTAAAGACACTTCAAAATGTACCTATCAGCCGAGGTAAAAGAGAAAGTAACTGAAACTTTACCTTTATGTAAACATTCTGACTACTACTACTGCTAATAGACTACAATACCAGTAGTTATTGGAGCAAGCATTTAATGAAGATCCATTTGCACCGGTTCTGAACGCGGTCCAGAACTTCGGTGAGAGCGCACTCGGAGTGCAACTTTTCGCACTAAAGCCGCCGTTCCGAACCTCGGGGTAAAGCACTCGGTTGTTCTAACTCGAGAGTTCCGAACCTCGGAGCGTCGCAACTTTTTGACCATCATCAAGATCGATCGGTAATCGGTTGCAACCCGCATCTGACATAACTCTGACTAATCAGACTGCAACAAAATTCTTCTTCTTCTCTCTTGTCAAAGAAAATTAGGTAAGGATCAAGTGATCTGTCAATGTCGAATTTGTCAAAGTCTATTTGAGGTTAGAAAACAACCGCGCCGTTCCGTACCTCAGAGCGAGTTAGAAAACAACTAAACAACCGCGCTCTGAGGTATGGAACCCAGTGATAATGATATTGTTAATGTCATTTTTTTGACATCCTTTATATATATTTATATATTTCCTTTAAATTTATGTTTTTGTGTTTTAGACGTTCAAGCGCTCTGGCAACGATCTCATACTGCAGTTAAACATTGAGCTGGTAGAGTCCCTGTGCGGTTTCCAGAAGGTTATCAGAACCTTGGATGACAGGGACATTGTTATTACTGTTATGCCTGGTGAAGTGACCAAGCATTTAGAAGTCAAGAGTATTTTGAACGAGGGTATGTATGCCAGTATTGTTAAGTAATATTTTAGTATAGTGAAATCCTACTAATATTATAAACGCGAAATGTGAGTATGGACGTTTGTTACTCTTTCACGCTCAAATGGCGGGGCCAATTTTGATGAAATTTGGTATGGACGTAGATGAGGCGCTGGATTAACACATAGGATACTTTTTATCACCATCATCATCCATCACCACGGGGGTGAAAACCCGTAATATTATTGGGCACAGCATAAACTAAATAACAAGATCTCGGCCTACGTTAAGATCGTAATGATGACAGTTCTGTCAAAGTTTGTGTCAGTTTCTGATATCATTTTGACAGCTCGATACACTAGACGTGCTTGGCGACCGTCAAGGGTGATGAAATGTAATGACAGTTTTTTCCATGGTGATAATTGTTTTATTTGTATGTACGTAGGTACTGTATTTTATTAGTAGTGTTTACTGATTGGTTTACTAAGTACTTAAACTTACTCATATAACCATGTAAATATTTTTATGACTTTTTGGTATAAAGATAGATAGGTATGGCTTTGGAGAAGATAATAAGCTACTCGAAGTACTAATCCTGCGCAGACGCGGGCACCAGCTAGTAGTGCTATATGTTTGTTATGCATTTACTTTTACCGGGCAGGATGACACTTTACCATTACTCAACATTTGAATTTTACCTACAAAAAGTAGTATTACTGAATAATTTCGAATATTACCGAAAGTGAAATACCTGGGCCCTTACTCTCTTAGCTCTTAGCGAAATAATCTACGTTGTCTTTGGCTCAAAAAAAAACAACTACTGATGTATACCACCACATTGGTAGCAACGCAATCGACACTCAATAGTTTACAGAATACCATTTATGTCAAAAACTATCGATCACAAGCCGCTGGACCTGGACTGCGATCGAACCTATAAATAGCGAGCAGAAAACGAAAACAAATTTTTGACAAAAAACCGACAATTTTCATACAATTGAGTTGCGATATCGCGGTTCAATAACTAAGAGAATTGGGGCCCTGATCGAATGACACATCTATCTATCAAAAGCGAAGTGTATTACTGCGCCTATGAATGACAATGTTATTGTCAAGCGCAGGAGTGGCGTTCAACATCAGGGTAATAACATGCCCATCTAGTTAGTCGACACTTGATATCAATTAAAACCATTATATATTCGTATATCGTGACTGAATCAAAGTTGACTGGGCTATTATTATTTATATCTGTTATACTCTATATATTATCGCATATGATATATGTGTACTTCGCAAACAAATACCACAAATACCTAAATAAAAATACCACAACTTATATAGATTGCTGCTGCGGTACATAAGTGTTTACAATTTATTTTTAAAACACTTGATTTTTTTGTGTTCTAACATTTAGCTTTATCAGCTAACAATTAATCAATTGAAAGGAATTGGCTCAACTCAAGATTAAATTCAAACTAAAAGTTAAGTTTATTGCGCGTCTTTCTAGACCATTTGGCACGCGTTATAAAACCTCATTGTGACAATATTGGAATAGTCCCAACTTTAATCAGCCACCTTCGTCACGTACATATCAGCGCAGGTAAAAATGTATAGTCTATATTAGCAACACCAACCCCTTATAAAAATTTATAAGGTTTTGACTACTTTCATTACATAACAAAATTTAATTTCTATTAAGAGGATTGCATAGCTAGTACTTTCCATGCTAAAAGAGAAAACTCTTTTCTACCTCTTAACATTGTCCGATTTCAGTGATTTTTTTCATGGAATCGTGACATTGTTTACTATGCCCGTTCGTCATTTTTTCAGTTTTTTTTTAAGTCCTAAAAAAGGAAATTTATAGTACTTTGAAATACTGAAAAAATCAAAACGTATGGGCATAGTAAACAATGTCATGATTCCCTGAAAAAAAAACCACTGAAATCGGACAATGTTAAGAGGTAGAAAAGAGTTTTCTCTTTTAGCATGGAAAGTACTAGCTATGCAATCCTCTTAATGAAATCATACAACGCTATCATACTTAGCGGTTCAAAGCAGATTCCTGATTTTACTTGAATTGCTAGATTTCGGAAGCTCAATTAATTTTAGTCATATTTAGGCTCGGGCTTAGTTTTTTATAAACCTCGGTTATTTGCGAGCAAGATGTTGGTCTAATGTTAAGCGTCACGTTTGCCCTTAACATAGTGTATTGAGCACCCCGGCTCTTAAGATGTTATATTACTTACTGGGTCAGTTGCTCCGACGGCTATCCTGGTGGGACAATTCCCGTTTTAGGTTTCGGTTGCTACCTCCCATTTATGAAACAAAAACAATTTCACAGAACTTTTTCTATTATCATTAATCTGTCCGCATCAGGTTTACGCTATAACAAAAGATTTTTGAATGAAGCGGAGGCTTGCTGATTCGGGCTGATTAAAATGTAATACAGCTATATTGAAATCTCATTTCTACGTTACAGGTATGCCCATGTACAAAAACCCGTTCGAGAAGGGGCAGCTCATCATTCAGTTTGTAGTTAATTTCCCGAAAACCATTCCGCCTGAAGTCATTCCCGCCTTGGAGAACTGCCTCCCTGCTCGACCTAGGGTGAGTTATCTATATTATTCCTTGATATTTTATTAAATTTACTATATTTACCTCACATGTACATTCTTACAAACTAAAAACACATTACGGAATCCTCTCTTTAATGATGATGGTTAAAATGAACAAAATGTGTTTTCTAATAGAATGATAGATTAATATTGACTTACAAGATTATCTCGTACTCATCGCAATGAGATTAAAATTAAAATATTAAACTAAAGAAAATATTAAAATACAGATTAAAATTAAATTGCAATTCGCTTGAGCAATAAGCCTGCACGAATAACTGAGGTAAGTGTACGTAACGTGTCGTCACGTAAAATAGTGCAAACTGTCATAATTATATCTATGGCAACTGTGACACATTTAGAAAGTCGCATTAAAATTGGTCCAGCCGTTTCCGAGATTAGCCGGAACAAGCACACAGAAAACAATTGTTTTTTGTTATGTATGTACCGTATAAAACTATCATAATGCATTTAGTGATAGCTGTTAATTTTGATTAGATTTGATAGGCTGGTTGGCGTAGTTGGTAGCACCCTTGCCTTCTGAGCCGCTGGTCCCGGGTTCGATCTCCGGACAGATCAAATATTTGTGTGCATGAACATGTGTTTGATCTGTGTCTGGGTGTTTATATGTTTTAATACGTATGTATAGAGAACTGAAAAAATTTTTGTGGATATTGAAATTTATAGAGAAAAATTCCATTCTCGGACGGGATTCGAACCCGCGTCTTCCGACTCTTCGTGTCTGACGCCATTGACCAACTAGGCCACTGAGAATCTGGTCCGAGCATCGAATTTTAACTCTCTATTTGACTAACCGTCTTGCGGGGATGGAGCGACATCTATTGGACAGTTTAACAGTACCATCCAACCGAAAGAAGCATTATTTAGAAATACTTGAAACTTTCGTATTGACACCGCACCCCTTGTAATTTTTATAGTATTACTTTTTAAAGCACTAACATCCACAAAAATAGTATTACTTTTTAAAGCACTAACGCCTGCTTAAGCGATCTCAAACAGGTCCGAGGATGGAATTTTTCTTTCTATAAATTTCAATGTTTGAGATCGCGCAGGCGTTAGTGCTTTAAAAAGTAATACTATTTTTGTGGATGTTGTCCCATATTATTATAAAAAAAAAGATTACAAACAGACACTTCAATGTTATTTATCTGCAATAGATTAGACGAGATGTAGAATAGAAGTTGTGCGCCTCTAATCGAAAGCAAAACCAGCTTTGTATGACCCCATATGATTATGGGGGAGGCTTATGTTCAGCAGTGGATGTCCTACGGCTGAGATGATGATGACTACTACTTTTAAGGGAAAATATCTGGCACTGCAATATTACTAAACAAGCCAACATCTTGCAGAAGAGGCCTTCATTCTAGTAGATTCTAGTAGACTTGCAAGTATTGCATTATACTAGTACAATGTGACATTGTGTAGGCTTGTTACGTAAGCCGATTAGAAGCGTGGGTGCGCAAGGTCAAGTTGAATAATGAACGTCATATTATTGAATCACTACCTGTTGTTATCTATATGTCTACGATACGAGCAATATAATATTATGTCTGGGTTAAAATGGATGTCCAGTGTAGTAAAAATAATGCAATATTGACAAATTCTCACACTCGTATTTTAAATGAGAAAGTTGTGATGGTATGTTGTGTATGTTTGTTATATCGTCATAATGTAAATATTTCGACTCCACTGAAAAATCTACTATGAAAATTATGAACCAATTCCCAAAATAATTATTCCAAACAAGAGGTTAAATACTGTCTTGTAAAATGGTAACCAAACATTAATACCGTTAATGGTAAGCTGACGAGGTATCATCTCCCAAGGCAAACCGATCTCACAAGGGCCAACCATAACAATGTTACGTATATTGTGACAGATCGACATCCCCGAGCTGGCAGAGGAGTGCATGCTTATGGAGTTGGATCCAGAGCAAGAGTCGCGACGGCGACGTGCGCACCACGGTGGCGCCGCCTACGAAGAAGATGACGAGAACGGGCCTGGCATGAACCGCGTACAGTGTGCCACCAGCTAAATGCACTGCACCACAAACCCAGTGCCTAGACTGCCCGAGAACAGATGGACCGCTACCCGACACACTGCAACACGTCTTATTTCCCCTCCACTTTTGGAACGTTTGTCACATTGATCAGCTAACAGACGAAATACTGACCACTGATTGGTCACATATCGCGTCATAGAATACCATTGACCAATGAGCGCTTAGTATTTAGTTGGTCAACTAATCAAGGCTTTGACAAACGTACTAGAAACTGGGGTAAATGTTGTAATCCTTAGTGACAACTAATATTCCTGATAACCGTGCTAAAACCTGCAAACAAGAATTCTCAACCTAGGGCACAAGATTTGCATCAAGCCCGCGCATGGTCGTATTGATAAAAATAATATAATCTATTTATCAATCGCTGGTGTCTTATGGTTACAAAATACATTTCAAGCCCATCTAGTATCAAGGGGCTTATAAGGTCTTTGCGCATTACAATTGGCAAGCATCTACAGTAGACAATTTAGTTGTATTCAAAGACCTTATAGTTATAAGTATAAGGTCTTTGGTTGTATTTCTGTAGTTGGTATTAAAATAGTGGCAAAACAAGGGCTAGTTGCGGTGACTAGCCCGCGCCAGGTCGGTTTTTGTTCTTTAAATTTATGTTAAAATAATAGTTTTAATTCTTTCTAGCTATTAACCGCGAGTTTGTACTACATAGGCTACTAGTGAAACCCCTTTGTAACGGAGTCAATAATTCCATAGATTAATTACCTCGTAAATAAAAAGGTCACAAACCTTTCCTCTTTATATTACAAAAAGAGCGAAAAACACTTTTAATTTGTGACATGCACAGAGCAGAATAACAACACATAAAAACTATTGTAGTTTTGTGCTATACCAGGATTGAGGCCCTATTCAGTATTATGCTAGGGTTTGGCAATCTTCGCACTAATTTACTAGAGTATGTTTACTTGTTGCACACTGACCGACAGTACATGGCCAGCTGTGATATGAACAGACCTTATGGCACATATTCTTAATAATTTCCACAAGTTACTCCACATATTTTTACTTAAAGGATCTGTTGTCTGGGTCTATGGTAATTGTGTTGGTACATCCACCTAAACCATGAAGGAACAGTTTAATAATGAGCTTTTTAATTCACAAAGTCTATAATTGAAATATGTAGTGATAAATGTTGCACCTTGACTTTGACAGTTCGTCACACCTCTACCGAGGAAAATAATTAGACGACGAGTGCTATTCAAGCCACTGATCATTTTCTTTCGTTTGTTGTCTGCTAAGGCCACATACTAGTTAGGTATCAAGCGATTTACAACAACCACTATCTATGGCCCATAGATTTGGCTCGACATAACTCATGAGTAACGTCTTCCCACGTTAAAAGCCACATAAGAAAACAAGACATAACTCATAGTCTGTGGGTTATGTCGAGCCGAAAGGAGGAAATAACTAAGAGTATTTGTGTACACATTTAACTATACTTGTCAGCATTGAGACACAATGCTTTTAATATCGCAGGAAATGTTTATCTATGTTAAATAAAAGATGTAGGTACTGGATAAATGTCACATACATAAACAACATATTATGTGAGGTTATAGTCAATATGTCAAATGGTAATGTGGACAGTTTGATACAGACAAATTATAACCACACATTCATGTTGTCTTGTCTTTGATAGATCATAGTATAGTAGGTTCAATTTGAGCGCAGGTTACGTTAGTCCGCAATCACTTTGGCGATAAGACTCTGCAAACGATATATCTTAACGAATTCAACAGAGGAAAAATCTTGTTTAAGAAAAGTATCACATTATAATACATCCACATATTATTATCTATCCTTAGATCTTTAGGTAGGTTAAATTTTAGCGCAATGTTATACTAATTTGATTATGTATATATATCCGATAAAGCTTTTTTAAAACATTTTAGAACAGGACTGCGTGAGACTATTTGCAGGTACACATAGTTAAATAAGTTGATGCTCGTCTGCATCGACTTGCATGTTCCATTGAATATACCCGACGAAAATGTTGAAACTTTTTGATTTACACAAAGTTGCTTAATTAGCTAAATATTATTTGACTACAGAACGAATTTTTAACAGGTGTTGCATAATGCTCTCGTAGTATGCGTCTATATCTATTGATGCTAAATCAATAAATAATTGTAATACTCTATACGAAATTGTATTATCCAAAGAATTTAAAACTTTGTCGGGTACTGCACCGCCCTGGGATTCCGTATTTTTATTATACATTATGTGTGCATTATCTAAAGATATGGTTGTTACTTTGCCTGTGAAATATGTACATTTATCACGTAAGAGATAGGCCAATGTGTCTGCAAAATTAAAAGCAATACTAAGAGACGATGTAAGCAATTAACTGTGCTTGCAGAGAACAAGAGCAGGGATATGAATATTGTTTGTGTCACGCTTAAGTATGTTAATTTAGGGGTTGTCGCGCACGGGATTTTTTGTAGCTGTATACAGTAGCGCAATTTTTGAACGTTATTTTATTGCAATTGCAATAGATGACGCGACGTAGTAGTAATGTCTCGATTCTAACCTAAAAATTGTAGCCAAAGCTCATCGTGAGCCGCTTATACAAACGTCGTAGTTGCAGAGCTACTGCGTTTGAACTGATATTGTATCGTTTCAGCATTTCAGAACCACAATGTGTACGAAGGCTAGCGACAAATTTGAGCTACAGACATTTTACGACTGTATCACAACAAAAAGTAGCCCTAACAGCTAGGTTCGAAATATACAGGCAGTATGAACTTTCATTGCATACTGTTGCAACATCCTCAATTATTGTATTGTCCTACAATGCAAGGGAATTACACCGTCTCAATTTGCCTTCATATGTAAATCAAGTAAAGTTTGAAGCCGAAATATACAGCATTCTTTTGTAACACCATATTGCTTTAGCCATCATTTGTATAATGATCCGCAGCCGCACTGTTTTACGAAACAATACAATTCCTGGACGATTAAATTTATAGCCATCTCTGTTCGATTATCCTTATTTATCAATCACTGACAAATTGACTTTGAGGTAGATACATTGAGACAATGCATATCACTCCAGTTAAGCGACTGTTCACACTGCTTTTATATTTTACGCCTATAATATATTATATGTATATTAAAATATATACTTTCAAACAGCTTACATACTTTTAGAACATTTGTTTTCTAAGGTTATTTATATGGCGGTTCAATAAAATTATTTAATACACTACTATTTTTATTTGAATATTCCAATCTTATCATAAACTACTGTAGGTACATGAAGTGATAATCTCATCGAATAAAGCATTGCCACTAAATCAGTATCACTAGGGTGTACTAGATACCTACTATACTCTTCTTTTTGGACAATATTGAGGGTAGTTTGGTAGGTAAACTGAAATGTGATGTTTTAAGAAAACCCCCGTTACGCGGTTTTACCCGCTTCGTGATTCGATGATGTTGAATCAAAATATCGTACTTAGTTAGGGATGAAGTGGCATTCTAATAGTAAGATATTTTTTGTATCGGTCCAGGAGTTTTAGAATTTATAATGTTAGAAACCTTTACTTTTGATTATATATTATGTCCTTGCGCCGTTATTCGAGGCCTTTAAACAATATTGAGAGATGACTTCTTCCGTTTCCGGCCGTATTTAGTCGTAGTTCCATTTTTCGCCGCAAATATGGCAACTTCCGGCCGCCATGTTCACCAGGTGACACCCCTTGTGCTTCTCTTCATTGGCGTCTTGATTTTCGAGCCGTAACGTTTAACGCTGTTAGCGTTCGTGAAAATTTTTGAAGAAAAAATTCTGTAATATAATTTTAAAAGAATATTGAGTTGTAGTTTCTAGTTTTAAACATATTTACAATTATTTACGTAATAAGATCGTGAAATCGTGAAGTTTTTTGCAATTACTACCAAATAATGTCGGAAAGTGAAGAAAACGTGCGCCAGTGTGAACCGTCGTCATCATCATCCACCAGTGGCGATGAGGACCCGCGAAAGCATCGTAAGCGGAAGCGGTCTCGCAAGGACGACGGAGGTCAGAAAAAGAGTAAGGTATTAGAGCGCCTTACCGAACAAGTAAGTCAGATTCATAACTATTTGGCATGTAGTACCTACCCCACTCAGGGTTGGTACCCGGTTGGTCCCGAGTATCACCCCCCAGGAGTGTCGAATGAGGATCACCTGGTGCCCGGCCAGCAATATGCGCCTACTGTCGAGTTGCCCGCCGAGTCGGCTCTCAAATTCGAATTCGATTTGACGACAAATCTAAAAGAACCTACAATTCCAAGTGCCTCTTCTGACCATTTGCAACTGTTAAATTCATTGCAACATTTTAAATCTGATAACTGGACAAACGTTCGTTACTCTGAAATTCAAAAATCGTACAATGCTCGTCCGGGGTTCATTGAACTGGAGGTGAACGATGAGATTAAACAGTTCGACAAGTCGAACAATTTGATTGCAACTGATAGGTCCTTAGGTGCGGTAACACATGCGGTAATTATGCAAAGTGACGCTTTAAAAGCGGGGGTATCTGAATTGATGCAGTGGGCTCATGATAGTGACAGTGTTGATAAAGACTCATTGCTAACAAAAATTAAAGACACTTTTTCGGGTGATTTTCAAAAAATCTCCCTTGATTGTTTGCAATTACTGTGTGGTCGCCGAGCCGATGTCATTGAACAAAGACGAGATGTATTTCTCAATTTAGTCAAAGATAAATTCTTAAAATCAACCTTGAAAAAGATACCTCCATCTTGCGAGTTTTTATTCAGTAAAGTAGAGTTCTCGGAATTTGTAAAAAATAATGGAGGTACTAACAAAATTTTCTTAAGACCCTCCTTCTCTGCGCAAGAGAAGAGAGTTACATCTGGATCTCAGGCTGCGCAACCTGGACCCAGTAGTTGTAACCAAGCCGGTCGCCCCACGGCACCGTTTGCGTTACGATACCAAACCCCTCAAGGGGTTAGACAGTATGCCCCGATGCAATCGTATGGGTTTAATTATGATTTTCCAGGCTACACTGGAAACCAACGGTTCTTTCGACCTCAATTTAAACCACAGTCGTTTACCGCGGGTCAACAGGCCCCGGGTAATCCGAGAAAACCATTTAGTCAACAGGGAACCTCCAGTCAAAGCAATATCGCGCGTGGCAGGGGGCGGGGTAATAGAAAATATTGACATAGCGCAACCATTTCAAGGAGGCAGGCTAGGGATGTTCGTGGATGTATGGACGGAGTTTGGAGCGCCGACTTCTTTACTGCACATAATAACAGGGTACAAAATTCCTTTCCAAGCACAGCCACCGCCGCTTGTTTTACCGCGCCTCACCAGTGGCCGATATCAAACTGCTCCATCTTACGCAATGGATCAGACTATAAACAATTTAATGATGGAAAAGATTTTAGAGTACGCTCCCGAAACGCCGAGTTTTTTATCTACCCTGTTTTTAACCCCGAAAAGCGATGGTTCAATGCGCCCTATTTTCAACCTAAAAAGATTGAATCAGTTTTTAAAAGTAACCAAATTCAGACTCATCTCCGTTCATCGAATCCCCGATTTTTTACAACCAAACGATTGGATGGTAAAAATCGATCTCACACAGGCCTACTATCATTTGCCAATAGCACCATCCCACCGGTGCTTTCTAAGACTACTTTACCGCGGCCGACTCCTTCAAATGACCTCTTTGCCATTTGGACTTGCCACCGCTCCCAAAGTGTTCGCGTCTCTCTCAAACTGGACAACGGAAATTCTGAGAGAGCAGGGGATTCGTGTCGCAGTCTTTCTCGACGACTATTTGATTGCGTGTCAGGACAGGTCGAGGTTGGAGGAGCAGACTCGGACCGTTCTCAGGACTCTACGACACTTAGGGTGGGTCATCAACACCTCCAAGTCGGTTCTAGTTCCCCAAAAATCATTGGAATATCTAGGTCTAGTATGGGACACATGGAAGAACAAGAAGAGTTTGCCCGAGAAGAAAATCCAAGGTTTACGGGTCACTATAACGAAGTTACTCAACCGACAAAAGGCGGCGCTTCGCGACGTTCAAAGTTTGGTGGGAACATTGAATTTTGCCCGGCTAGCTGTTCCACAGGGTCGATTAAACTTCCGTTGCCTCTTGACACATTGCAACGACCTACTTCGGAGCAATTCCGAAAACAAGGTTCCCTTTCCTTTACAGACAATCAAAGAACTGGAGTGGTGGATGCAGAACTGCGACAAGTCGACTCGACTTCACCCTCCGTTCTTGACACATTTTCTTACAACAGATGCAGCCGACTCGGGGTGGGGAGCAGAGTTGAACGGCGTGCAAGTACGGGGCGACTGGTTGAGCGGAGAAGAGTCAGTTCATTCCAATCAAAAAGAAATGTTGACTATTCTGAAATGTTTGTACCAATTCGGTCCTTATCTGAGTCATTCGTCTGTGCTGCTTCAATGCGACAACAAATCAGTCGTAGCATACCTGAGGAACGAGGGAGGAATTCGATCGGTACAGCTAATGAGTCTGACATACCAGATTTTCAAAATTTTAGATCGTTTCGACATTCACTTAGTCGCACATCACATTCCGGGAAAATTCAATGGTGTCGCCGATCGTCTTTCTCGGAAGTCGATACTTCCCGAGTGGCACCTGCTTCCTGCGTTGACAGAGGTTGTCTTTCAAAAATGGGGTGTCCCAGAAGTAGATTTGTTTGCGTCGAATCGTGCCCACGTCGTTCCAAAATATGTCAGCTTAGATCAGACAGACCATGCAGCGTGGAGACACAACGCGTTTGCCTGGGAATGGAAGTTCAAACTAGCGTGGATATTCCCCCCTCCAAATTTATTACCGAGAGTCCTCATGCATCTCAATCGAGCGATAGGCACATATTTAATAGTAGCGCCGAGGTGGCCTCAGGCGTTTTGGAGAGCGGATCTAAAAGCTCGTGCCATAGCACCACCATTCACAGTCCGTCAGTTAGAGTCCAAACTAATAGACCGGTCGACGGGCCATCCCCCGCCAAAAGTACAGGACATGACGCTCGAAATTTGGAAATGTGGGGGTGGTCTGAAGCAGTAGGGTCTTGGTCTACACAACAAAAGACCTTATTGCGGGCAGGATGGCGGGAGTCCACTCTCAACACGTACAAACCTGCGTGGGCGCGATGGGTAAAATGGTGTCAGAACTCTGATGTTAATCCTACTAATCCGTCGGGCTCTGACTTAGCACAATTTTTGGCCGATCTCCACCTTAAAGAAAAGTTAGCCTACAGAACGATTTTGGTCCATAAGTCTGTAGTTTCTACTTTGTGTACTACTAAAGATAATTGCCAGCTTAGCTCTAATGTTTTAGTTAAACAGATATTAAAATCCATCGCTACAAGAAATGCTAAAACTCGAACTGAAACAAATATTTGGGATACAAATACTGTAATATCTTGGTTGTCAAATAGTGAGTTATCTGTTCAAAATTTGTGGGAAGTTTCACGACGGTGTGCTATTTTACTGTTACTTTGCTCGGGGCGTAGAGTACATGATCTCACACTTTTAAGTGTATCGGACAGTAACTTTATAGATGATACTGATGCGAACTGTGTAACTTTCTGGCCTATATATGGATCTAAAACTGATTCGGCGTCGTATACTCAATCTGGTTGGAAATTGTATTCAAATAACGAGAACCCTAATATAGATCCTGTGTTATGGGTAAGAAAGTTGGTACAGATCGGTACGAACAGACGTAGAGAAGCTAAAGTAAATAATCTGTTTTTAACAGCCCGAGGACCAGCCAAAGCTGCTTCTCGAACTATAATCGCGGGCTGGGTTAAATCAGTTTTATCCGATGCTGGTGTTGATGCAACCCCTGGAAGCGTGAGATCAGCTGTAGCATCTAGGGGTTGGATAGACAGAGAACCATTAGACAAAATCTTAGCAAGAGCTAATTGGAGGTCAGAAAATACATTTTCTAAATTCTATAAAAAAGAAATAAGATCTATGCCTAATGCTACATCAAATAGTCTTTCATTGGGAGCTCTTTTTGAACCTGTAAGATAGTCGATGATTAGTTGTCTATTTTGATAATAAATTAAAAATGTAACATATATTATAGCTGGTTGTACATTATTATAATTTGTAAATATAACATTATGTTATGATAGTTATAAGTATTTTATTATTAAATAATTCAAGTATATTTTAGTATTATGCAATCACATTGGCGTCTCGTTCACCAGGCGAAAACAAACAATGTCTCAATATTGTTTAAAGGCCTCGAATAACGGCGCAAGGACATAATAACAGAGTTTTACCTACCATTAAAACTCATATTATGTCCGGAGCCTTATTCGAGGCCTTACAGTAAACTCTGCCTGGTGTTAGTTAAGTTATAAATAAGTAGGTTATTGAGACCACAATGAAGAGAAGCACAAGGGGTGTCACCTGGTGAACATGGCGGCCGGAAGTTGCCATATTTGCGGCGAAAAATGGAACTACGACTAAATACGGCCGGAAACGGAAGAAGTCATCTCTCAATATTGTTTAAAGGCCTCGAATAAGGCTCCGGACATAATATGAGTTTTAATGGTAGGTAAAACTCTGTTAATTTATTAAAGACGTGCTAGTTACCGATGTAAACGGTTTTTATAAAAGAACGGTTGGACTTATTTTTATGATTTTTGTGTTTTTGGATTCATCATTATCATCACCACGCGGATGAAACCGCAGGCGCAGCTAATGTTATAATAGATTGCAATAGGGTAAATATTGGCAAAAAATAGGGTAGCACTATGCAAGTATGAGTTAACACTTCATTAAATGATCGTTCAACAAGAACAATTTAAAAATTTAACACCGACTTCCATTCTATTCAGTTATTCGAATGTAACTCAAAAACTACTGGACCGAATTTGATGAAATTTAAATGGGACTACACGGGAAGCACCAGCTTTCAAACAAATAAAAAGAATTTTGCGAATCGGTTTCGCCTATCGAAAGTTATGAGGTAACAAACAAAAAAAAATACAATCGAATTGAGTACCTCCTCCTTTTTGGATGTCGGTAGAAAAACTGACTATACGAGAATAGTAATATACTTACAACTTACTCGACCAGAGAAGCAAAGCGAAGCATCCTGAAGCCAGTTTTGCATAGAACGACACGTAGGTAAATATGAGAATATCAATACAATAGTCGCTTGAAAGTGTCAAATTCAAGATTATTATTTCTTCGTAGAATTCAGATCATTTATTGGCCATATTATAACAATGAATGTTATACAAGGCAAGTCATTCTTATAACAATAGTAATTTCTTATATCTAAAATCTTCGTTTTGTTTTTACATTAAATTTATTTAAGTAGGTAGTATGTTATTTATTTTATTATATTATTTATATTACGTTGAAAACACTTCCATTAACAACTCAGTCACAATGTCAGTCATTCTTCATTTATTCACTCGTCCCCTCTCGTCCGCCATGCAACAATTTGTATACCTACATCCAAACATAACTGAATCCCTTAATTTCATTCGATTCCAACTTTGTTCATACCATTTTAAGATGTTATTATGTCATACATGTATAGGTACATATTAAATTAAAATAAAAGTGTCATCATCATACATAAAAGTCATTAAATACAAACAATAGTAAAATTAATATAAGTAGTTAAATGTCAATATTTACTGTTTACAGAAATGACCGTCATTAAATTTTTTGGACATGAATTCATTAATATTATAAATAGGATTGCATTCAAAATATTGTTTTAGCGTTTTCTTAAACAATTAAATCTTAGTTTTGTCACGTTCAATGATGGAGCATCGATACAGACTTGATGCTACGAATCATAATAAGTCAGGAACAGTAACTGCGTTAAAAAAATGACCCAACAAAAGTCGTGTTCAAGTAGGCGGGGCTTAAAAGTCGTGTTCAGTACGTCATCAGTCGGACATTTTTCTTGCAAGCGAGCACACGTGAAATCTTCGCATACATTTTAATTTATATCATTGTGAACTACGGCTGTGAATCCTCATGCCAGCATGTGTTGTGAAGTGGTGCAGGATCCATACAAGATTAAAATGTCCAGGAATCACTTGTATTAGTACGTAGTAGCAAAATTATATTTATATTCAAAGATGTTCAAATACGTATACAAACCGAGATGGTCAATACTATGCAAAATAAAGTCAGTCTATTTTTATTTAATGTATATTTTTTTACAGAACTGAATATTGAAATGTAACAGCAATGTATTTTGCTTATTTTGTTTTATTTTCATTTCCTTGCCGATCCAATGCAGTAAAATAAATGCCTCTCTGCACTTAAGCCAAAAAGACAAAAGTATGACTAGATGCCTGTGAAAACCAGCATTATATACTTACTCCGTTCATTATGAAGAAAAAAAATAAAATAGTAAATTGAAAGATATTGTATATGTACCATGTTACACAAAACTGCAGATCCTCCCAGTTTGTACAGTAAGTACTACTGGTTTTTTTAGTTATATTATTATGTATATCAAATCTTATATTAAGCATTTTAACGCTGATGATTAGTCCCGAAAAAAATCAACATTTCTAAAAAATACTACAGAAAATGAACAATTAACAGTAATAACCGATTACCTACAGTTGCATAATATAGCATTAAAAAATAGTTCAGTGTTTGGTTGAATTACGTAAGTACGTTTAATTTTTCAAGCTAATGTAAATTCACCCTCTGCAAATTTTGAAGTAGTTTACTTGAGTTGCTCATAAATCTGTCAGTAATATCAACACAATGCTTTTCTAAAATAATTGATAATGAAGGTATTCTGCGATCACTGTAAAACGTTCACCAGGCAAATAACGAATATCTTATCCTACTTCCTACTTATATCCCACTAATATCATAAATGTGAAAGTGTGGATGGATGGATGGATGATTTTAATGAATGTTTGTTACTCAATCACAGCAGAACGGCTAAACGGATCTGATTGAAATTTGTCACAGAGATAGAATATAGTCTGGAATAGCACATAGGCTAATTTTCATCATCATTATCATCACCCACGCGGGTGAAACGGCCTAATATTCTTGGGTACAGCATAGACAAAATAACAAGATCTCCACCGACGCCAAGATCGTAATGATGACTTACTTTCTGTCAATAGAGTTCTGTCAAAGTTGTGACAGTTTCTGATAGATTATATAGTGCGTTCGAATAGCCCCAAGTTGACGAAAATAACGCTAAAACGCTCACAATGGCGTTCGAATTGGAAATTTGTGGATGAAAATGTCGTTTAGGGCTCTTTTTGTCCACCGTCCGCAAAGCTAAAAAAGGGTTATTTATGCCACCGAAAAGTACAATTATTAACCCACGTCCGGAGCTGCGGTTGTTTTTGATCATTTTTTGACACAACTATCTATTTGACAGCACAATCTTGCGATTTTAGGTCTTATGCACGGCTTAGTGTGTGTGATTGATACACTTAGTATTTATTTTTTCTCTTGGATTTCTATTATAACAATGGCGTTTGACCATGTACATATTTTATGATATTTCGCGGTCGCGGGCACCAGCTAGTTAAATATATTTTTGGTTATTTAATCTCACTTTACTACATTGCGGAAAAAGAGTCTCTTCTAATTACTTCTAGACGAAAACTTAATATTTGGCGGGACATAAAGTTCACTGAATTTTAAAAAGTAACCGATATAAAAAAAAACAAATTAACAACATTGTGTATATTATTGACTTGGTCCAATCCACTTGTTGCATTACATCGTCCACGCCGCTACGACTCAGTTGTCATAGTAGACGTTGCAGCAAGCGCGTGAGCCAATCACTGCTTTCCTTCTGAATTTAAACCAATCACCGAACATGTCTATTTGTAACGTCGGAAGTAATTCGTATTTGGAATCATACGTCGTTTTGGTTTGAAGGGCCACTTTTTGTGTGGAATTTGTTCTGAATTATGCTTCCTGACTTATTATTATTCGTAGACTTGATGGGGCATAGACAGACGTCACGCCGTATCATGCTGACTGGCCGGTTGGCGCAGTTGGTAGCACCCCTGCCGTCTGAGCTGCTGGTCCCGGGATCGATCACCCGGACAGGTCAAACATATGTGTGCATGAACATACTCGTATCTGTTTGACCTGCGTCTGCGTGTGTATTGTATACGTACTATATAAGTATGTATACAGGTTACCATAGTACAGTACAGGCTTTGCCTAGTTTGGTACCTGAAGACCATTGTGTGGATGTTGTCCTGGGATACTACCACCTCTTAAAGCAGTCATGTTTCAACCTTACCATAAAATTTGGTACCACCACGTCAATATAGCAATCTTAAAATAATAATGGATTCCGATAGACGTTTTGATGACGTAATATCAAATATTTCAGTCAATTCGCGTACTTTGACGTGACTTTTGACAAGTTTCATTGATCCAATGTCAACATTTTTGAAGATCCGTACTCCGATCTCTTAAAATAGTCATTTGCAAACATTACTACTCAATTTGGTTGACCGTTTTGTGTCGGTGGGAGTACGATAGTAATTATCATTATTCTAAACTTATTACAAAACTCACCTGATATAATATGATAGTTTCGTAAAAGGTGCGAGTAGGCCCCCTGTCCTGTACTATATTCGAATATATGTGTAACAAATTTTATCAAAATCTGTCGGTGCGGGAAGAAACATTTTTTTTATCATATAATAGAACCGACTTAGTAGCAAGGTCACTAAAAAGGGTGAAAACCTTTTTTATCAAAAAATAGAACCGACTTCTACACTAAAAAGTGTGAAATAACTTGTTGAAGTCGGTACCATGATAGGTTCGAAAGTACCTATTATCACATTAGTGCGTGCATAGTACCGACTTCGACAAATTATTTCACACTTTTTAGTGTAGAAGTCGGTTCTATTTTTTGATAAAAAAGGTTTTCACCCTTTTTAGTGACCTTGCTACTTACGGGTATCGTCAATGATGATATCATCAAAATAGGTGAAACACTTTTTAGTTATTAATGTATAACTCAAAAATGGCTTGACCGAATTTGATGAAATTTATATGGGACCACCACCAGGAAGTACTCTATCAAACAAAAAATAATCATTAAAATAGGTTTTTGAAGTCCCTTAAAAATGCATTAGACATACGCATGCTGCCGCATCGCACAGACGTGATGCTGCATCGATAGAGGCGACCAGTGGGTCTAGCACGAAGATTTTGCGTACCTAATTGTAAAGTATACAGTAAAAGCTATCATTTATCTACTTAGTACAACTGTGACACAGATAACTCATAGTTTACGACTTGCGACTACACTGTACCTATACGATTACGTTCCACTTACGCAAAATATCGTGCTAGGCCTTAGAACATCAAGAACTTCTCAGTTTTTAATGTTATTATGACGGTTTAACTTACGCGGTACAGTTAGAGTATTAGTTCGAATGCAGCCGGGTGCGCAAGTACTCCATGAAGAAGTGGCCCGGACGGTCACGAAATCGGTCGAGATATTCGACTATACCTACCGCGTAAGTCAAACCGTGAAGATAACATTAAAATGTGTAATACTTACCTAAGTACGAAAGTTTCAATCAAGTTATAACTTCCAAGTTCTAAAATCTCTAAGTGCTATCCCCACGGTAGCGGTGCCGTGTACGAGGACGGTTATATTTTCACAGCGAATTCTAGTTACTTATTAACTTTATGAGTAACCTAGTATACTTTATATATTTTATTTTATTTCTATTCTTTCTAAGTACCAAACTTATACTATTAACTTTAGAAGCGCTCGTAGCAGAGCTTGCCTTGGCGATCTCAACCGATCAACAAGTTAAGCAACGCTTGCTGCGGTCGGGAGTTGGATGGATGACGCTAGTGGCATTATTCAACTGAGCGCTTCCGTGCTTCGGAGGGCAGGTTAAGCCGTCGGTCCCGGTTGTTTGTCTTAAGACAACAGTCGTTAGGCTACCTCGAAGGCCTTCGGGTGGCCTGAAAACTTCAACATGGGTTGGCCACTAACCAATCCGCACTGGGCCCACGTGGTGGATTATGGCCCAACTCCTCCGCCAAGAGGAAGGTTTGAATCCCAGCAGTGGGAACAAAATGGGCTGATGATTATAACTTTATATTGAATGCGGGCATGTCGATTTGTTACGTCATCAGATCATTGAAAACAATGGGAAAAAATAATAGTAGTATAATAGTAATACCTAGTATGCGAAACAAAATGCTTTTCTACCAGGAAATAAAAATTTGCTAGTGGTAGAGAAAACGTTTTGTCTATTTCATACGCAGAAGAGATGAATTAATATTTATATATTTATATAGAAACGATTAATCAGTCGTGCGTTCACAAAACATGCTACTTACCTAACTTAGATAATTTACTAAGTCACCTAATTTTAAAAAGTCGACGTGTGTTTCATTAGTAACTAGCGACAGCCCGCGACTTCGCGTAGTACCTAAACTCGGACTGCGGCCGCGCCATTCTCCTGACGATAAAAAAAGAATTAGCGAAATTGTTCCATACGTTCACGCGTGATGCGATGACCAAGGGATAGAGATTAATTTTTATTTAATGTCTATGTGTTAATTACGTATATATCATTCGGTTTCTTTAATTTATCAGTTCAGAGTTCAATATTTGAAAATTCAATTTTGATACAGATTTACCGCCGATTAAGAATTAGATTACAGATAGGTAGCTAGTGTCCGCGACTTCGTCTACTATTACCATGATAATATGTATTGTAAATATTATCAGTCTATGTAAACTTAAGTTTGATATTGTTGCTGTGATATTACCGTGCTATCACCTAGTTATTGTGTTTCGGGTTACTAAGGTTATTGGGATCCCTATTAGTTGAATCAGGATAAAAGGTAGGTAGGTTATATGTTAATCCTGGGTATAAGCTATCTGCATTCGTTGTCTGAGCCATTTCAGTTTGAAGAAGTATAAAGATGTTTGTTACACACAAATTTTCGCATTTATAAGAAGTACCTACCAGCTGCGCCCCACGGTTTCATCCGCGTGCCGTTTATATAGAGGTTAAGTTTTATTATTAAAGGGTAAGTATAGTAGGTTTAGTCTTTTGAAAAGTGCCCCCAACGACTGGACTTCGACACTATGGCCAAACGATGCCTTATATAGGATGTGTACAATGTCTAAAATTTCAACCCCTCCACTACCCCCAATCGGCTACGACACTCAATTGTACCTTAACTAAAACTGTATTATATATTTTCTCAAAAGGTATATAACCAACTGATTTCAAAGTTTGCACAAATATTGCTCTGACTTAACATAATAACACAAAAAATCAAGAGCTCTTGTCGCCTTGTAACAGATAAGACAGAAACAGTCAGTTAGGTACATAGATTTGGAGAAAATAAATGATATAGTTTTAGGTACAATTGGGTGTTGTAGCCGGTTGGGGTTAGTGGGGGGGGGGGGGGGGGGGGGGCTTGCACACATCCTATATAAGGCGTTTAGTCATAGTTTGAAAGTCCTGCTTTCTCCTTTACTAATTTTCTGCGCAACTTTCTTTATTTTTTCCCATTAGAACCTACAAAAAATTAGGTAACTTTTATGTTTACGATTAGATTATAAGTCGCATTCTTTTCCTACGGGATTCCTGATTGGGCTTGTCAGGATGAACCAGGATTAAACAAAAAACATCAACATGCAGATACATTTAAAGTGCTAGTTGTTGCTTTTTGTGATATTATTCCCTGTAAACAATATTTATGCCATATTAATTAACGGATATAATTAAACTACATGGTCTTCATTCAGGGTTTAATTTTAGTTCACAAAGCATTCTCCACATGGCAGACAAATATAGTATGAACCCATAAGTCAGTACTGATGGCACATAACCTTATAGCTGTTATATACCTGCTTGGGAATATTATGTCCAACTTTTTGTTCAGACATGAACTATGCATAAATATGTGTATTTGACCCAAATACTTCAGATATACTCATGTTACAATATGAATGTGTACCTACGAAGAAATAATAGTCAGGAAGCATAATTATGAACAAATTCCACACAAAAAGTGGCCCTTGAAATCAAAACAACGTATGATTCCAAATACGAATTACTTCCGAGGTTACAAATAGACATGTTCGGTGATTGGTTTAAATTCAGAAGGAAAGCAGGGATTGGTTCACGTGCGTGCTGCAACGTCTGTCTACAATGACGGCTGAGTCATAGCGGCGTGGACGATGTTATGCAACAAGTGGACTGGACCAACTCAATAATAAATCAATCGTAAATCTCGTATGTACCTACGTAATTATACGTAAAATGATTAGACATTAGAAGAGATTCTTCGCAATGTAGTAAAGAAAGATTATGAAACATTTTACGCTTATACATTTTACCAAAAAAATTGTCGTTATTTGGTATGTTTTTCAGTGGTCACAGAATACCTTCATTACATGACCTTCAATAGAAAATTCAATCAATTTATATAATTACTTTAGAAAAGCACTGTGTAGATATTACTGACAAATGAATTAGCAACTCAGCTAAACCACTTTAAAATTTGCAGAGGGTGAATTTTCATTAGCTTGAAAAATTAAACGTGCTTTAATTTGACCAAACAATTTGTGTTTTTTTTTAATGCTATATAGTTACGTATATTACATACCAACTGTAGGCAATCGTTTATTGTTCATTGACTGTAGTATCTCTTGAGAGCGTAACCGCTTTGGAAGCGCCAATTCGCGTTTTTGCTGAGTGTTTGAAGGGTCACCTAATAATGATTGATATAGTATATTATGTCAATTATTCTTACCTGATGTAATAAAACATTAATTGATGAACAAGTTCCACAGACGACATTTAGAAATTGTTTATTACGAGTAGTTTGTTATTGCCGAGCGGTTTCTACACACACACGTTTTTAAAATCAATCATAAAACTGGTCGCGCCAGTCACGAATCGTCAGACGCGGCTGAGGCCTCTTAGAGAGAGACCAGAGGACGTATCGCTTTGACGCCCGCACTTACACAACTAAATATTAGTGCGCTCAAAACTTTCTGATACTTATTCATTCATACAGGTCACATTTCTAAGTACTTTCAAGTGGGCTTCTAACAAATAATTTTATATGACATCTAGTGCATCAAAGGTCAGACACAATAGAAATTTCATTGTTATAATGACATCGACCCTTGAGGGGCTAGTATTTTGCTATTAACTTAAGTTCTTATGCTTATACTTGGTGACCAGGACCTGATGCTGGAGCCGGAAACTGGTAGCAGGAACTATGTGATGGTTAATAATAGACATACCATGTTTGGACTCGTATGAATTGTCTTCGTGATACCTTTTGTCTCTAGCTGGTGACCAGGATCTGATGCTGGAGACAGAAACTGGTAGCAGGAACTATGTGATGGCTAATAGTAGACAAACCGTGGTTGGGCTCGTATGAATTGTATTCGTGGTACCATTTTGTCTAGATGGTGACCAGGTCCTGAGATGATGTACCACCGCAATGCCAAATACTCTACCTCGGGGTAGTAGTGTGCACTCATGTTTGTATGTAAGTTTAAATATTCACAAAATTTCGTATCAATCGTAGAAGCGTCGCAATAGTGGGGCAATTGCTAAATCAGTAAGAAACTTCGGGCCCAGGACATCATGTCCTGGAGCCGAAAACAAGTAGCAGGAACTATTTGATGGTTGTTTGAATTGCTATTCCCATCTCTTTTAGGTGCATACATGAGTTAAATCTCACTTTTATCTAGTCTATGCTCTTGTAGATAACATGCACTAGATTAATAATTAACATATTGTGTTAATTAATGTCGAGATTAAAAATAAAACGTGTCCTGCGTGATATTTAATTTCACCTTTTTGACCTACGTCTACTTGTGACATAAAAACCAAAGTTGACACAAAAAGATCAAAATATTAATCCGCGCTATTTTGCTCGAGCGGTGGGGCCACTGCCGCAGGGCGCGCTAGTAAGTAACTCGCTGTGTAAAATACCTAAACTCGCACAGCGCTGCGCAGAATAAAGGCTCTTAAAGATGTTGATGTTTCTTCGGGACAAATCATCAGCATAAAAAGATAAATATGAAATTATAAATAATCTAATTTTAAAAAAACCAGTAGGTACTTACTGTACTAACTGGTAGGTAGGTTTTTGTGTAATATGGTCAATAAAAATTTTTTTTCTATAATTTTATTGTTTTCAGTCAAAATTAACGGACTATAACTATGCTGGTTTTCACAGGCAGACATACTCTTGTTTTTCTAGCTTAAGTGCAGCTAGGTACTTATTTTGCCGCATTGAATTGGCAAGCAAGCGAGAATTTTTATTCTCGCTTGCATAATAAGCAAAACCATTGCTTTTACATTACAATATTTAATCCTGAAGAAAAAAATACACCCTAAATTAAATTAAAAATAGACTTTATTTTGCATAGTATTGACCATCTCGATTTGTTAATGTATTTGAACATCTTTAAATAATTTTAATTTTGCTACTATTTACTAGTAAAAGGGATCCCTGGACATTTTAATCATGTATTGCTCCTGCACCACTTCACAACGAATGCTGGTATGATGATTCACAACTGAAGTTCACAATGATAAAAATAAAAATGTACACGAAGATTTGAAGTGTGCTCGCTTGCAAGAAAAATGTCCGACTGATGACATACTGAACACGACTTTTAAGGCCCGCCTACTTGAACACGACTTAGTTGGGTCATTTTTTAATGCAGTTACAGTTCCTGGCTATTATTTCTTCGTAGATGTGTACCTAATCTCTCACTAGAGAGTATACAAATATATATGTAAGTCATGTCATATTTTTTTCTGTTTAATAGTTCATATAATGCTTAAGCCTATACAAGGAAGCAGTTTGAATATCATTCCCAAGGCCCAAGAAACCACCATTTGGAGAGAAGTTCATACAAGAGACTTTCCCTATTACTGCATCCTGTTTCGGAAAATTAGTAAAAACATGGTATGATGGAATATGAACCATCTTTGCTGCGTTTATGCAAACATTTGAAGCTATAGCTAAAATTTCAGTTGTTGGGTTAAACTTGAGTGTTGTTATCTTCGTAGTCAAATTGGATATTGTCTTGAATGGCAAAGGTTCACTGACATTTAACTTATCTGTTTGGTAAATATTGACAATGCCTTCTCTACTTCCTGTAGCCAATAATCTACCACATGGGCTGGTGGCTATCAGTGATGCTGTTACACATCCATAGTCATAAAATTTTTTCAGTGATTTATATGTAGAGAGATCCCATATAGTTACTTCTCCCTGTATTCCAAATGTAAGCAATTCTTTGCTGTCATGACTGAACATCAAGGATACTATTTTACTGTTATGTTTTAAAATTTTTATAAGTTCTCTTGATCCAGAAGCTATAATGAAAGCTTCATCAAAACCATCGCAGACAGCAATATATTTGCCATCAGGTGATAATTTAAAGTCCTCGGGGGATTTCACATTCCTTGGTAGCTGGATTAGTTGTGGTTCAGCTTTGATAAGGTCATACAAGCAGAAGTTGTGAAACTTCTTAGTTGAAATATATGCTTCATTTCCGCTTGGAGCAAAACATGCTGAAGTAATGTTCCACTTCTTTAATCTAAAGCTATGCAGTTTGTCATTGACATCACGGCCAACAGAGAACAGTGAGACTATGCCAGATTGACCCGCAACAAGGGCCACAGTTGATTTAGGATGGAATTCAACACAATTTATGAAAGGACCTTCATTTTGAGTAACATAATTTATTATCGAGAACTTTCTCAGTTCTAAATAGTTCTCTTTGAGCCCATCACTATGTGGCTTTTTATGCAAATGGCTAACTTTGCTTATGGTGGCATCATCTGTATTGTGTTCATCTTCCTGTTTTAATTTTTTGTTTAATTTAGCCCAGTTGGGTGTACCCATCAAGGTTTCATATTTTTGCTTAAGCTTGTCCACATATAACGCTTTACTTTTGACATGTGGAATGATGTTTGCTGCAAAATTAGTATCATCTTCATCAACCCATGCTGGTTTCTTATCAAAGCCATCCACATTTTCAGTTTTTCGGGATTTTAGGTTATGTACCAGATTCTCTGATTTGTTAAACAAATGCTTTGAAAATCTGAAAATAAAAACATCATTTAACCATTAACTAAGAATTTAGACATAACAAACTTTCGTCTTTTACAATATGTTTGAAGAAGATATACAGAGATAAAGAATTCCCTCTGTTTTCAGGATGGTTTATTTTCTTTATGATGCAAATATACCATAATTTACTCATCTATCATTGATACATACACACAATATACAGTCAGATATAAATAAGACAATTATGAATAATGCGTGATATTTATTTTTGCATCATACCCACAATCACAATAAAATTTATCATGATGTATTAAATTCAACCCAAACTACCTCTTTTTGTCTTTGTGAATTTTGCATGTCAGGCAGATTAAAAAGAAAGTGATGTGAAGTGAGTAAACAGCCACTACTTACTTTTTTGAAATTAGTTTATATATTATGGTCTGAAAATAAGGGCCGTACTATATGAAGTGGCAAAGTGGCAACACTCGCTTTCTTTGATACCACAGAATCTAGTTACAATACAACTTTTGAAACAAAATTCTGATAAACTACACCACACACAGGGGTTATTGTCGAAGACCATAATTTTGATAGGCAAATTTTATAATTTCTGAGTTCTGAGAGACTCATCTAACACCAGGTTGTGTACAAAACTAGTGTAGTTGTGGCACCGTGAATCGAAGCTATATATATAAAAATTAACCCCTATTTCTCCTGGTGATAGAAGGTGATAGAAGCTATAGCTTGAGAACGGATGGAACAATCTCGATAATTCTTTTAGTGTTGTGTTCATTATTGTCAGGAGAAGGTTCTTATGAAATAAAACCCATGAAAAGTCGGGAGGTTATGGCGAGGACGAAAGCCGAGCCTACTACGCGAACAAAGTGGCGTGCAGTCGCTAGTATATACTTAAAAACCTATAATATTTTAGGTTATGTGCTTTTGTAATAACAAAATAAATAGGAAGCTCACCTAGATTCTTCTGCATGTATTTTATTTGTCGATTTAGGTGCACGTCTCTTCATTATGATTTTTTTACCTAACGATTCAAATAATCAACACAACAAGTTTTGCATTGCGAACCATAGACCAGAATATATACTAGTTGCGAACCATCACCATAGATTAATCCAAGGGGGTTTCTCTTCTATGTTTCTCTTTCTCTTTCTTACTGTCCTTTGGGCCTTCCTTAGAAAGATATTGTCTACGGTTGCCCAGGGTTGCCAGATGTAATTTCTCGGATTTCCCCAGATTCAAAACTATTTTTCCCCAAAATGATACCTTTTTTAGAAAAATTCCCCAAACTTAATTTGACGTAATTTACAACAAACAATTTTAAGTATCACTTATTTATTTCTTCAAAAGGCTAAACAAATCCAATAATTCGTCATCGTCTCGAGCAAAGGAAACATTTTCGGAATTAAACGTTGTAGTATTTTAGCAGTAAGTAGGCTCTAATTGTGAACATCCACCACGGGCTGCTACTCAGTATCTCATGCTCATTATGTTTTCTGCCATTTTGGTCTGCAGTCTGTTTTTTATTACAACATTAATGAATGAGAAAGCTGTTTGAGGAAACGCTATTTCCCCAGCAGCATTTTTATATGAGGCAAAAACTGCACCCCAAAATTCATCGGTGGACAGTCAGCCTTTCGGCTTGGTCGGCTTATTCTCAACCACAGTACGTACAGCCACCAGTGCCACCACAGACGAAAGAACGAATTAATGATATTGGGCTTATGCTCTATGGTCGACCGATATTTATTTTTGCGCTAGAAAATTTACAGGAGTGCGTTCAGTTTGATCACCCGGCGATCGGGATAATAATATATCTAGTGCAAACTAGTTGAATTTGTATAATCTATCCTGCTGTCGGTGATCGTTGAGCGTCGTTGGGCGTTCAAACTGAACGTACCCCAGATCTATAGACAGTACTTCGTTCGAAAATAGTCAACCCCGAATTTTCCCAATTTCGGAGTTCCTTCCCCAAACATTTCCCCAATGATATATTTTCCCCAATACTTCTCGAAATGCCATATTTTTCTCCAAAATGGGGAAAAAACCCCCAATCTGACAACGCTGCGTTGCGCCAACACGCATTACAGCACCACAGTTATCTATGTTTTATGTAGTTCTATTAAACGGTGGCTTCGTTATCTTCATTTCTATTAGAGCAAAGAGTTTGCGTAATCTGATAAGGTTGTGTAATCATCATTTGTTTGAGAGTTGTCATTGATTGACGGACATATGTCAATGGTGAAAAACTATGAGCTAAATTATATTTAATTATCGTGTTTCTATTCCTATACACAAATGTTGTGTAACTTCATCGTACGTTGTCGGTTAGCAAAGATACTCAATCCCGCTCAGGTTATGTGTAAATTCGATGTTTCATGAAGAACGGGTGTTATTATGTATTATGGCTACAGAAGGTAAAGTTGCAAGCACAATTTCGAGCGGCGAACGACTGGATAGATCGCAGCCGGCACAAGATACGGGTATGAGTTTAACATACATAGAGAAATTAGATGGAAACTCCTTTTACAATACACTGAAATTCATGATTGAGTTGTAATGGCGACCTGTGGAGTACACTCATACTACACTGGTGAATTCTGATAAGGCATAACGATAAACAAGAGCGAGGATATGTTTGATGATATAATCATTGCCTGGTTCACGTAAGATATGCAAAAGTGGCAAAGGAAACATGGTAAGTTCTTTTGAAAAAAAAGGTCTAAACAACCAGTGCAGACTTTTGTCAAAGCAAATATAGAGTTGATTATAGACTATGTGGAGACCAAGCTGTTATAAATGCAAGATTCATACAGTAAAATCCAAACACATCCAAGTACAAACACCAAAGATACTGCACTATTAACGGATAAACCACACTAAGCAAGAAATCTCTACAGAAAAAGGCGTTATTGAATATGTTAATTTAATCAAGTCATATGATAAAATTAAAGTTAAGAAATGATAATTTATTGTAACATTTACGTAAATAAATCTTCTACTAAATACCCTACTAAATACTAAAAAGGTATTACTTGATACCTATTCGCCCAGATTTACTCCAACACTCCTTTATTATGAACGTAAACACTTGTTCCATGCGTTAAAACATTACTGATATCTGTATCACTTAAATATGACTAATATGTACGTTTTTATAGTTATTTAATACATATTAATTTCTAGCTAGGTACTTACCTAAATAACAAAACGAAAATGTTTAATTAGAAATTGTAATCATGCATGTTTTGAATCGTTATCTAACACAACATAAGTTCTTTCAATATTTAAGGTAAACAATATGTATTACTCTTAATAAATTATAATTTTTGTTATTTAAGAATGTGTTCTTCAATAAATGTATTAAATTATCTTAAGCTTGATTTTTAATTTCATAAACCCTGGTTTACATAACAATATTTTAATAGATAAGATAGGAACGCTTATTGCTACCTCGATATCAAACAGCACTATTTATCGATATCGATATCAATACCCGCGCGCTCGTCTTCACGTCACTAATGTGTTCCACGTCACTAATGTCACACATGGAAGACGAGCGCGCGACTATGATCCGTCAAACTGGATGGCACTGAAAAAATTAAATTTCCCGCTAACGTTCCATTGTTTGCTTAAAGGCACGTCCCAATAATCTATCTATCTACGGTTTACCTTACTACCGATAGCAATTTGACATAACGTCTATACAAATAGTGTCAAATATATAGATATTTGACACTATTTGTATAGACGTTATAGCTCTAGTAAGGTAAACCGGCGAAAGATAGATTATTGGGACCGGCCGTTAGTGATTGCCATCTATCTTTAGATATAGTCTGATTAATCTATGGATTAATCAGACTATATCCACACGGGTGTTAATCTATCTAGTAAAAAAACTAGACACGAGAAACGTCATAGCAAAATGATATATGACATTAGCCTTCCCCCGCTCACCCCTTTGCCTCTCCTCTGTTTTGCCGTCCTTAGAATGTTATTAAATCCTCTTTGTTTGCAATAGAAATTTGCACTTCTCCATAGACTAATATTACTCACTTATATACTAGGATTTGATCATGCCGGGCTCTCTTAGAATATTTGCACTTGCTCAGACTTTTTGTATGGAAACTACTGCTATCTACATTTGGTGCGGTAAACTATTTGCTCGTCAATGTAGCCACAGGAAAAACAATTATAAAAAATGTGTTTCCACATAGGGTAACCGATGAACTTGAGGAATGGCAAATAGACAAACGTACGAGTGCAATGCAATTGTAAAGAAAAATTCTATTTACCAAAGAGAATAAAAACACTTCGTTTTACTATTTAAGCTGGTCTCAGACAGCCGGAATAGCTCTCTGGATTCAGAATCTAGAATTCATAATCTTAATTCCGGCGTCATGCCTCACACATATCTTAAAAATCAGATTGATCAGTAGTCTCGTGTTCGTGGTTCCCGGCACATGCACACGTCTTTATGGAAGAGGAATGAACACTAATCGCATTACTTTTGGCTCTAGGTACGTAATAAAAAAAAACAAATGCAAAGGCAAATACAGGATTCATTCTTATATGTGAACAGAGTAAAGGAGAGTCAGTAACACATTACGGCGAGAAAATTACAACCGTACCCTGACAGATTCTTCGTCAGTGCAGTGGCATCATATGGTGAACTGGCTGACCCGCCAGCGGTTTCGCTCGCTTGGTCTTGGTGTAGTGGTAGAAGAACCTCGAGGTCAAGGGTTCGATCCCCGGGTTGGACAGTTATTGAGTTTTTCTGAGAAAGAAAGATATTCTCAAAAACAGTCCGGTGACTAGAACAGTGCCCCGTAGATGGCAATAGGCTCGCTCCCTGTTACATGATCACGTGACCAAAGCATATAATGGCGAAACGTAGGCGATGAAAATACCGCTGATTAACCCTTCGAGGATATACCCAAAGGCAAAAGTATCAATTCACTCAAGACCGCTAGACTGATATTACCGCGCCGCTGCATAATATCCCTTCGAGGATATTTATAGGTGAAATTATTTGTTATGTTGTGTTTAAAAATAACATGTAAGTATTGCGGGTGATTCACAGTAGACCGCTAGACTGGTATTTAACCTCCGTGGTGATGGCGGAATCACTTGACTACAGTCGGCTAAACAACAAGGATGGATGACATGCCACCTCTATCGCCGAGCTCGTCCAGTGTTTCGAGCTTTCAAAAAGCGTGGTTTTGACTAAGCTATCAGAAACTCTTTGACAGAACTCTATTGACAGAAAATAAGTCATAAATAAAATTACGATCTTGTTATTTTGTCTATGTTGTCCACAATGATATTAGGCTTTTTCACCCGCTTGGTGATAGATTATGATAATGATGATTATGATGATGAAAAGTAGCCTATGTCCAGACTATAATCTATCACTGTGCCAAATTTCAGCCAGATCCGTTCAGCCGTTCTACTGTGATTGAGTAACAAACATCCCTGCATGCATCCATCCATCCATCCATCTAAACTTTCACATTTATAATATTAGTTAGATTACTATGTTTACTGCGGAACAAAATCCAAAAAAAGACACACACATGAGAAGAGCCATTTCCACTGAAGAAAGACTTACAAAAAAAGCATCAACACTAAAGTAGGTGGGATAATTTAAATCAATATGTACGGTTTTATTTTTGTTTCAATCATCTTCATACAGTGTCATATTCATTTAAAAGTCAGTCAAATAATTATTCAGCAGCGTTTTACATTACTACTGCGGGATAGCCCGGTTTTACCCTATTCATAATCTGATTTCAGTATTTGTGTGCCGCTCTATTAAAATGTATAATACGCGAAGAGAATACGTGCGTTATGAATTCATAACCTTAAATATTCCGACCCGAAATCTCAGTATCATTCTTACAGATTGACCTGAAAATATAATAATCTGAAAAAATCAGAATATGTGTGGAGTATACTGATTTTGTTTGTATGATATTCTGGGCTTTCTGAATTATTAATGTGAATTAAGATTATGAATCCAGAGAGGCATTCCGGCTGTCTGAGGACAGCCGGAATGCCGTAAGTGTACAACCCCCCTCCCCCCTTTTAAGGAAATGTTGCGGACCCCCTCCTTTTCAGATTATTTCATTTTTAATTTTGAAGAAATTTTCCTCATTTTAATGATAAAAAAACCATATAAGTTTAATAAACACGGGGCCCTTTGAAGGCCAAGTGGGGCGACTCTTTTCATCATAAAAATATAGGGGACAGATTAAGAAAGATTTCTGTATTTATTATTAGATTGCAACGTCTCCGGCGCTGCGGGAAGAGCAGCCACCACGCCCTTGCATTACAAACCACAGGCATCGGATGAGCCGGAGCAGCTGTGGCTGGTCCCACAAGCTGAAGCTGCGGAGAAGATGATTACAGCGGGCGCAAGTTGCTCTCCCAACGCACCACTCAACACTCCAGGGGTACGACATACTAGTACCAGGTAGAGTCGGGGTCAATCAATTGGGTTCTGTGATATACGAGTAAGTTGAACCTAACCCATTTTATTTTATACACAAATATGTGTATAAAAATCATTAAATTGATGTTTTCAAAGAATAAATCAAATCAATACAATAGTATTGTTTTATTATTTGAAAACATCTTTATGCACTATTTTTATTTTTCTCCTCCAAGAATATTCGATGTGCCAGTCTGTGAAGTTTCCTTTATTACTATCCCTACAGAACATCACGACACAAACTATGACTGACAATAGTGTGGTATGGCAATACAAAACGGCATCAGTTTTATGTTTCGTTCCACAAACCCGGAAAATACTGTAAACACTACACATTTAAATTTTAGTACTCGTACTGATAATGCTGTAATTTAATATATACAAACTGTCAAATATACGTGTGCTTGATAACTATTGAAATGAGTACAAAATATAATTCATTCCATAAATTTACTTATATAAAATAAAATGTTACCGAACGTATGACAACTTAACAATAGGTAAAACGAAACGTTGCATGACAAGAATTATATATAATGTGTGGTAGGAATTGACATATACATATATTGTAAAAATAATTGATTATCAATATTTTTTTCTCATAAACTACGCGTTGAAACTTTGTGTGTGCTTCTATTAATGTATCCTTTCTGTTAAAAAAAAATATAACTCCCAACTCGACAGAAGTCCACGGAAAGCTAAGCCGTAAACATTTACGAATTCATGAAATGAAACGTAATTATCTTTGATTACTTGTAGACTTTGACAAATGCAGTGTCAAAGTGCGTGGATAGAAACATTAAGCCTTTATTTTGTTCATTGCTTCGACAGAACATAATATATTCGACAAAAGTTACTCCTACAGAACGTAGCAGAGTATCTAGTCAGAGCAAAGTCACGATAAGTGCGACGACGTGCGAAGCGAGGAGGAGCGTAAAGGTGGGTATCCATTATGTTCGCGAACCTTTTGCGCTCCGCGCTCCTGCAACCGCTCCACATAGTGGATACGTTCGCGATCCCGGAGCGTGCAACGTTGCGCGCTCCGCACTCTGCGTTCCATCCAGTGGCGGTAACTTGAGCGAACACAAAGGGGAGCGCAGTCTGTTCGTGGACGCGAGCAAGATAACTCGTTAGTGCGTACGTGTCGTGTATTGACGCTCCACGCTCGGTTTTAAAATATTATCTATTCTTTGGTTTTAAATATGGAGTGGCCGGAAGACAAATGTTTAACTCTAATCGAGTTGTACCGAAACTATACTGTGCTGTGGGATCCCCAGGATAAGAATTTCAAAAATAAAAATTTAAAAGAAGACGCCTGGGTGGAAATTGGAAGAGGTATGGGCATATCGGGGCAAATATGCAAAGACAAAATGAAAATTCTGCTTTCTGGGTTTCGAAGAGAAAAATCAAAACAAAAGAATAGCACTGGGACTGGGAAAGGTAAATTAACATGAGCATTATTAAGTGGTGTAAAACATAAAACACTATGGAGAGTTGTTTACTTTATTTTTCACATTTCAGGTGCAGGTGAAATATATATAAGTAATTGGTTCGCGTTTGAAGCATTAACATTTTTGATGGATCGCGATAAACCGCGACAATCATTGAATACAGTGAGTTGTTAATTTATTACTTAATAATGTAGGGTACCTATATCATTTCAAAACATTAACTGTCTGAAGACAGTCAATAGTTGTTTTGAAATGAAATAGCTCCATCCTTTAAAAAATAATCCCCTAATTCCTTTCTTATTTCTTTTGCATTGTCAGGAGACCGACGTGCACAGTTTCTTAATGGTTGTAAAGTTTCATAATCATCTCTTAAACTATCACTTTCTCTTACATGAGAGCAGTAAGAATCTGAATCTTCTCTTAAATAGTTGTGCAAGTGAGCGATCGTCATTACTATAACTGCTGCTTTATCTGGTTCTACCATAAGTGGTTTCCTTAGAACTCTGAAGACTTGTGCCATTATACCAAAAACGTTTTCAACAACACGACGTGCTCTGCTTAAACGATAGTTGAACACTCTTTCAAGAGTACCTTTCGCATGTGTTTGGCCAGGAAACGGTTTCATCATTTTTTCGGTCAATGCAAATGCAGAGTCACCTAGTAAATAATATGGTATATCTTTACTACGTCCTTCCAAAGGTGTCGGAGTGGGCAAATTCAATTCACCGCTTACCATCAAAGAGTGTAGTTTAGTATTCTTGTATACTCCACCATCAGATATTCGGCCCTGACAACCGACATCGACAAATCTAATCTTGTAATGAGCATCGGCCAAAATAAATAACACAATACTGAAATTGCCCTTATAGTTGTAAAATTCAGTACCACTGTTAAATGGCGCCTGTAAAATAACATGTTTTCCATCCACTGCGCCGATGCAATGAGGAAAATTCCATAACTCGTCAAAGGCATCAGACATCTTTAACCACTCTTCAGGGCTGTTCGGCAACTGAAAAAAAAAACAAATATGTATGTAGGTTTGATTATGTCACTAACTGTACAATAAAGTGTTTACATAGGTACATTTATAGCCTGTCTTGTTTGGTTTTCAGGAAGATAATAATGCTGCCATTTTCGACCAACCGTCTACTGTACAAACTACCGATGGGCCTCCTTCTCCGACAAATGCGTCCCCAAGGCCTCCGATAAAACGCAAATATGATCCAAAACTAGCCATGTTGAAGGATGCATTTGGTATTTTAAAATCAGCGTCGACCAAGTCAAATCAAGACGACGAGATTGGCACGTTTTGTAAATTTTTAGAGAGTAAATTGAGAAGTTACGATCATCGCACGAAGAATTTGGTACAACAGCGTTTATGTGATATTGTATTTAAGGCTGACGCAGGATATTTTAGTAACAATCAACAATATGGTTACTACACAAGTCAGCCCCATAATTATTATACAACACGGTCAGAAACAGCTACACAAGATACGATTTATTCATCAGCACATTCACCGGCAACACCTAGTACATCTCAAGCTGATATTGGTCAAAACAGTCCAAGTAACGTATCGCAGTACAGCGAGGATTCTATTGATATCAGTGACTACGTTTAATTGTACCTACCTACTTCTATTTTTACTTTGATTTGTTTGTAACCTTTTATTAATAAATACAATAAAAAAATAAAAAGCATTTATTTCGGGCATTGCCCATATAGTGTTAGTAAAAATGATTAAATTAACAATAAAACATTTCTTACCTTCACATTGTCTTTCAGTCCATTGGTAATAGCTTGACAGACTTCGGGGATAAATTTGCTGATTGCCTGTTTTGAGATTTTAAATAAGTATTGCAGGCTTGTGAAACTATCACCTGTTGCCAAAAATCGTAGCGTTAATGCTAATTTATCTTGAGCCGATATAGCATTTCGAAACGTTGTGTCCTTTTTTTGTATTGCTGGCAGAACCAAATTATACAAATATTCAAAATTAGATGAAGACATTCGCATAAAGTTTTTATAATGGCCACTTAATTCCTGAGATCTGAGTTCTAACACCAATGAATTCGAACGTCTTTTCTTGTAAAAGTCAGATTCCCAAAAGCGAGGACGGTTTCTGTAGTTTTCGAGAAGATAATGATATAAAATATATGCTGCACTAGCCACTAATGGTGACGACATGTTCGCTCACAGTTCGCAAGAGGACTGTGGAGCATGCCTGTTTCTATTGCACATGCGCGTTACGTCTCCATGTGAGCGGTTGCAGGAGCGCGGAGCGCAAAAGGTTCGCGAACATAGTGGATACCCACCTTAAGGTTAAAGGGTTACACAAGGGTTAAACAACGCAACACAATAATTAGGGTAACCTACACCTTGATAAGGAAATATAACGCAGCAGTGTATACAATTCTTGTCGAAGTAATGAAAAATTAAAACTATCAAATACATGAAACTGTGCAAGCTATCGGGGAAATAAGTAAAAGGAGAATCCCCCCTTCCCCCTTTTTTTTACTACTTACAATATTTAGAAAATATATAATTCTGTGGTAGGGATGATGATGATGGGTGACATAAATGTTCCAAAAATAATTGACTTTCAATATTTTTCTCCAAAAATATGCGACTCCGAAATGTGTTAAAACTTTGCATGTGTGCTTATAATAATGTATTATTTTTGTATAAAAAATTGTCAACCCCCAACTTGATGGACGACAATGTAAAGCTAGGTATGCCAAACTCAAACTCATTGCAAATCAACACAATTTAATATAGGACTGCTGATAACAAAAAGCGAATTGACCATTACAAAGTTATTATTTGCTGTTGATGCAATAACTAATTCTAGGATGGACCAGGAAAGTTATGTTAGGCCTTTCACAGAGTTAGAGTAATAATCTTTAACGTTTTCTTAATGTAAGGATTATCCCCATCACTGCGTGACTCCAACTCGCACTCGACCGGTGTTTTCATATATCAATAAAAACAAACAATTTGCGAAAAAGTATTCGTATCGTAAGCGTCAATGCGTTACGCTTCGGCGTACAAACTATGAGTTATCTGTGTCACAGTTGCCCTAGATAAATGATAATTGTGATGATAAGAAGATAAATGTTTCACGTGAATGTGTAACACTAACGTAGTTATTCGTGTTAGGCCCACCGTAATGTCATCATTATATGTGATACTGCACTGCACTCATCACTCTGAGACATGAGGTCTTATGTCAGCTCCGTTAGCTCAGTTGGTAGATATCCTGCCATCGAAGCGCGGGGCCCCCGGGTCCATCTCTGACCAGTATGTATGTCTTATATAATGTTATGACATTGAAATTCAAGCTTCATGTTTAGTGCTAATGCTTTTATACTTTTTTATTGACTTACCCAGACGCATCTCAAACAGTACAATGTACATGCACATAAATATTTGAACTGTTTAGGGATTAAACCTAGGACCAGCGGCTCAGGAGGCAGGGTCACTACCAACTGCGCCAAGCGGCCAATCAAACATTCTGTTACGATATAACCATCATAGTTATTTGATTAATAGTGAGTAACAATCTCTTATATTATTATAGATCCCTTTATTCTATTATTATTATAATGATTATGAATATGGGTTATGAAAAAACAAAGCCCGTCGTCCATCCAATCCTAACCTAACTAAGCCAGGTATTCTATAAAATGTTCTTAAATCACGCACGATGTGCCGCATTAAGCCGGCATGGATGAGAGATGAAACTAGCATCAGTCGTCAGCGATGAGAGTCAAATGTAACACGTTATTTATTTAACACGTATTATAACGTAACACATTGGTAACTTTTCTCGTTACCTACTAGTCATATGCACTAAAACAATCAAAATCTAGAGAACGATAAATACGTAATTATCCAGTTTTAGTAGAAATGGACAATCCAGGACCCTGAAATTCCAAAAAGGTGCTTCCATCATTACACCAAGACCAAGCGAGCGAAGCTGCTGTTGAGTCAACTGGTTCGTTATCAAATTCTGTGTAGAACGGCACCAATATTGTCAATATAATCAGATTTAAGCGAAAACAGATTGTTCCGTAGAAAAAACAAATCGTTGATTGCGTATCGGTTTGAAACTAGTTCAACTGAGAATAGTTTATAAACAATGCTCAAGCAAAGATTATAATCTCAAGTGCGAGTCGGACTCGTGCACGAAGGGTTCCATAACATAACATTATATATAATTATTATAGGTAATGTTCTGCTAATTATAAATTTAATGGATATTTTATACTGCCCTTCATAAACAGTTACCTTTTTTTTCAGGTAGAAATGAGATTACTAAATATGAAATGAAATTGAAGTACCTACATCAATCATAAAGCTAAAAGCCTAACTGTGTTACATTCCAATTGTGGTAACATTACGTAAACAAGTTTGTAAGATAATATTGTTATATCTATGCAAGTATAGCATTGATGCTCAATAATGTTCTAATGTATGATACATACGTATATATATATGAACAAAAGTATATGAATACTATTCCATTGCCTGATATTAAGTGACAGACCCATAACAATTGCTGTATGTCTCAAATCTCTAAAGCTCTGCACGATATTACACTACATTTGTCACCTATTTTTTTTTTAGTCACTGCAGTGATTTCTAATGATTTTGTCTGCTACGATATCCTATAAATCTAAATACTCACTGTGTTTGCATGCTACTAAATAGAGGCAGAATACCTGGTATCGCAACTGTGCTCCCCACATAGTATGAGAGAGATGGAATCATGTTATTACATGGGATCATATGTAGAGATATACTGTAAACGCCGTTGAATATGTTCTTATTATATGATATTACAAAAGTGTCTGAGAATCTTGATGTTAATGTTATATTCTGATTTCATAGTTGTTTCAAAAGCTTTAATTTTTATTCTAGAAGGAACTTCAATTTTGTTTTATGGCCTTAAGCATTTTAAATGTATAATCAATAAATTTGTAATAAATAATTGTTGTCCAATTTATTGTCCTTTTCTTTAATGGTCGTTATTATAATGCAGTAAAATAGAAAATATCTTTTATTAACTGTGTTTTGACAGAACTCTCTTTTCACGCTTAAAGCAATTTTTCGTGTACATGTCAATGTAAAGTAGATACAATAATATCTTGACCACTAATTCCAGGTAATCGGTTGTTCCATGGGCAGTCCATTTCCTGGAATATCGATTTGACTGGTTAATGTATTCCAGCAAATGTACCAAATTTATTGTTACCATGTCAAAACACAGCCTAGTGTATAATTCTATAGTAGCGATAGTAAACTGAGCCCACGTATGCAACGTACGCAACGCATTATAACATCTAGACGCTTAATTTTGTATGAAAACAGCAAAACAACGTTGCATATGATTAGTATGTTTCTGATCAAACTTTTTTCATACAAATTCCAGAGTCTAGATGTAATAATGCGTTGCATACGTTACATTTATTTTAGTCTATGGATTTGATAAGTCGCTCACTGTCAGTAAAGACTGTCAGGCCAGCCATAGTGTTCAATAAATGTTAAATATTCGCTAATTATCTGCACTGCGTATTTGTTTCAATGATATTTTAAAAGTAACTAATTCATGTGAAAGAGATAAGATGTATTACAAGTGCTGTGTGCAAGGGTTGAACAAGTTCGCGACTACGGCATTCTACATACGTTTCCCAAAAATAGAGTCAAAAAAGGTTCGACATGCATTGTAAAGCATTACAATATAAAAGTGAGAATAAGACGAGTACCCTTCAATCCAAGTGTGTCACAAATATTATGATGGATATATCGTCACCTAAAAAAATATTTCCATGAAAATACATGATGATAATAATTATTGATAGGTGTCTACCTCAGACCAAATAAAAAAGTCAAGACAGAATGTTGTGAACAGAGCAGTGAGGCCGGTTTTCTATGCATGTAGTGCGTGAATCGGTGCTGCCATGATAATTTAAATTACCCCATAAAAAAAACGTTATCAAATTATTAACGTTATAAATTTAATAAAGTTATAACGTTATTAGTTTTAATATAATAATAGGGTTCCTACATTAGGTGTCGGTAAAAAGTAGTGGCATTGGGTAGTGAAAGAGAAAAGACAAAGAGTTTCAGAAATAAAATTACTCGGTGTAACTGCTAGTTTTATTTAAAAACCTTTATGCTGAATTATTTTTTTGTACGCTTGTCGTTTACTTTGCACTGATTTAGAAATACTTTCTAATTTAGCAATATGGTGGAATCTAATGTTTAAGTATTTCTCAATTACACACCGTATTAAATTAAGTTTATGTTCCTGCCCAACATATTCATGTTTTGACTCTAAATTGACAAAAATCTAATTGTTTCCAATGAATTTCTTTAATATGTTCAAGACTATAGTTTGGTGTTGATTTTCTGCGGTTATTGCAATATTTTCATTCAATAATTTTTGAACAACTGCTTCACAAGTGACACAAATGTCAAATAGATCCTTAGACGGGAAGCGAAATCCGCCTTTGTTTTTTAAACTAATGAGCTTGTGAAAATAAAGTTTCTCATCAGTCTGCAAGGCATCTTAACATTTAGAGCATTTTATGGTTTTAACAAGATAGTGCACTGTACTTCCAGATATGTAACCAATTATCATTTTTCTGTAGTCACCATAATATGAATTGTCATGTAAACAGCTGGCCCAATCAAATGATTAATTAACAATTTCATTAAGAAGTTGCAACGAAGAATTTTCAATGGTTTCTTCTTCTTCTTCGTTTCTATACGACGATAAAGTGCTATTTACAATTGTAGTTGTTGAAGTGCAATTAAGTATTGCTATGTGTTCTAAAGGAACACAATTACTTTTTGCAAGACATTTTAATTCTAAATGACATAGTATTTTTTGTAGCTTGCTTGTAAACTGTCTTACGTTAGGGTTATCGTTGAACCCTCCATGCATCCTAATAGACGTAAATAGAATCTCCAAATGATCCTAGCTTAATTTATAAGTACATAAAAAAACAGCCTTTTTTCATATTCTATGTACTTCGTATAAAGCGCTTTTAAACTTTCAATATTTATTAATGTACCTATGAATCCTGCTTAGCATTTTTCTTCTACGACTGGTTTATAAAATCTCGTGATGACAAAGACTGGTCGACCATCTCGTATAACTTTCCGCATACTAACTACACACAACAACATTCAATAGAGATACACCCTAAAAACAAAAGACTTCAATAGAAATATGGTTTATTTTTACAAAAATACATATTCTCCTTCAATATGTACGAAATTGAAAATCCAGTGTGAAATTAATGCGAGTCCATATTAAAGGTATCAGGTTTCCAACAAAAAAATAATTGTCCAAATCGGTTTATAAATAACGGACTTCTGAGGTAACAAGTATTTAAAACAATAGAACCTAATTGCGAACCTACTCCTTTTAGATGTCGGTTGAAAATAAACTAAAAATAAAAAAAAGAATTGCCTATTTTTTTTAATTTGCTTTAAAACGACGATACCGGTTTTGTATAAAGATATTGCGTCGAGTGTCATACAATATTATATTTAAAGAAAAGTCTAATTGAGAACCTACTTCTTTTTTGAAGTCGGTTAAAACACGTTGATAAACTATTATAAAAACGTACCCGTATTAACGTAACACATATACTAAATATTAAGATTACCCAATAATAGGGTAAACCTTACAGGCTTTACCATGGCAACACTTTCTATGTTCCAAGCAATAACCTTTATTTTTATTTTATTTATTTAAAATATTGCTTTCCAAGTTACTTACGTGTAAAATATGATTCCATCCTTCTTTTTATATTTTGATGTTTGTTTTAACACCGTTTCACGACACAATTCGGCATTTTGACTGGTAAATTTGTTGATTTACTTTACGTGTTGCTTCCACGCGCAGCTTAGTTCGACTGACGAGTCAAGGCGTAGTTTCGTTGTGCGTGTGTGTGTGTAATTGTGTATGTACACGGCGAGGCGTAGTTTTGCCGGCTTCACTTTTCTGTTCACAACATTCTGTCTTGACTTTTTTATTTGGTCTGAGGTGTCTACATGCTGACATGATTATGGTAACAACTTATTCAAGATCCTATTGATGCATCCTAGACATCAGCAGGCGCAATTGCTACGCTCGGATACAAACAATAAATACAATAAAAGGAGGCAAGACTCCAATATGTAAAATGTACGAAACTTATGAGTACAGAGTAAATAAAAAAAGAATAAAATACAAATGATAGATCTATAAAATAATTTGTTTAATTTGTTAAATAGATCCAGTTTTCAGTTTAGTTTAGAGTTTTCAATAATAATTAAGAGTAGGTATACAGAGGTCAGGTTACTGTAATGCACTTATCAACCTAATTACGATCAACCTACATAGGTAGGTACGTAAGTAGAACTTTCATTGCAAAATATAAAAAAAACAGGGACCGTACAACCCCGGTTTTGGGTTAAGCCTATCGAAGGGGTTTTTCATTTACTAAAAACTATTTCTATGAGGTTACCAATTGAAAAGGTTAACCTGCCTTAAACCCAACCAAAGGGTCACCCATTGCTTAGGGTTTTCAATTGAAGAGGTATTTGTACTTTCTATAACCCTATGGTAGGGTTACCCTTTACCTCATAGGGTAATCCTTTGCTTAGGGTATTCGAATGAAGAGGTGTTTGTAACTTTTAAAATCCCTGAGGTTGGTGGTGGGTAACCCGGGGTTACCCTATCCTCTGGGTTGTTGATCTTAATAATAATAATAATAATGTTTTTTTTCCAATCTCAATACATCTTCTTAAGGTATATACAGTATAACTTAAATACTAGCTTAAATACTTAATATGAACCCTAACTGACTTTCCCTGAGGGCCCCAAACTAGGCTAAGCCTGTATCTTGGGAGCCCGACACAAGAACTAATTATACAAGGATAAGTATGTGGCGCGCGAGTTCGTGCATGACAAGGCATATTTATACGAGTACGTGTGTGCGTTAATTACCTATCGAATGAATTAATTATTATAACATTATTATAAAGTCAATGTGTGTGACATATCTAATGAATACTGAGAAATGGTTAAATAATGGCTAATTGTAGTACAAATTAGTATTTTGATAGTATTAATAGTTATTTAATATATTTTAACACTAAGTTCCAATATCTAGGGGCTATGCTGTGTTGCTGTGTAATCTAATACATTTTATTCTTAAGTGCTTAATTTAAAATAGTTAAGGAACTCATGAGTTTGTGCGGGGGTAAGTGTGAGTGTGTGTTTGTGTGGATGTGTTTGTGTATTTGTGTGGATGTGTTTATGTATTTGTGTGTGAGTGCATGTGTGGACTCGTAAGTACGTATCAGTGAAGTTATGCATAAATCTTTTATGGGTATGTAGGGAAGGTATGTGATGAGGCGGTGAGAAGTTTGTAGCTTAGTCAAGACAAACAGATCAATGCTTGATTACTCGTATTACATAATAACGTGTGTCCTGAAAGACTGTAACTGCTATTAGGAGTTTACGTTTGATATTAATGACGGACCGTGTTTTATTGTCAACTCTTGTTAAAAGCTGTTTCCTTAATTGTGTTTAAGTGTCGGTAGAGTAAAATTGAAGTACTTAAATTTAAATTGTAAATTTGGGCTTTATATAAGTTTATTATATTACAAGTATTTGTACTTAAGATGCGACGAGTGAAAGGTTAAAAAGTACTTAGGCCAGCTTTTTTTTCTTCTTATACGATTATTTTAGTATAACGTACCAATGTATATTAATATAATTAACCGTCATATACTGTGACGAGAGCTTCCGTTTTGTCATATGTGAGTGATACGAGCTAGTCTTTCACTTTTGAACGAGCCTTCCTGTGAGAGCACTCTTTAAGGTCGCATGATCTGCATAGAGCGTTGTAAGTGAATGCATGTATGTATGGTGGTAGCTGACGTGCAAATACTGTTCTCACCCTTGGCAGAGTTACCCTTTTCGCTCGTATTTGGCGCCTTCGAGTTGGCGTGGGCTCTACTGTATTGGTGTGAGTTTTTTGTACCGCACGCTGCACGAATAGTTTCCTTACACTTAATACCTGCGATTCCTTATAGATCTTTTCCGTAGGATATCGACGTGGTTTCCCTAGCATCACTTTTATAATAGCTCGTTGCGAGCGCTCAAGTTCTATCATATATGATTTGGCAGCACCTCCCCACACACTAATACAGTACTGTAATTGTTCACGCGAAAGCGTGACGTCACTTTACTCACCGCGCGCACCCCGCCGTCCCCGCGCGATAAGACGATGGCCGTAAACGTAGAGCGAGGCGACTCTCGCCTGCCAAGCAGTGACCCAGACGCATTCAGCTCGCGCGTACGCTAAATCCCGAGAAACGCTCTGCGCCGCCGCGTTTCGCTACGACCCGGATCCGCCCCCAACCTTTACCGACGTAAAAATACGCGTATGCGAGTGCGTAAACCACTTCACGGAGGAACTCAGGACGTCTACCCATCAGCTCCAGATTCATCCGACATCCCAATTAGAGGTATCTATCCTTACACCCCTTCCCTAACTATTGTATGGTTGCAGGAAACTGCTCAACCATATTTCCTTCGAGCCGAAATTGAACCAGCTCAACCTCAAACCATAATTTTCCTACGAGCGCGGATATCTGGCAACTCTTTCACTGCCGGATAAACCAGTGCTATCACCCCCTAATTCCTTTAATACAGTCCACTACAAATCAATCAATCAAATAAGCTATTAGCCCATATTTAAGCTCAATTTAATTCCCAAATATCGAATATCACCTACTTAACTTAAATTCATTTATTTGCTTATCAAACAAAAATCGACAAATCACTTCGAAGCTTCTAGAAAAGTGAACCGGCCAGGCGATTTGCCAAGCGAAATTGACCCGTCAAGGCGACGTTTACTAATCACCTAATGACGTTGTTTGACATTAGCGCGACTGCAGAGTTGTTTGTTTGACATTCCTGACGGATTAACCTAGTGACTCCGATACCGTATTGCACGTAGATATATCGTATAACTACAAACTGCAGTTATTCACGATAGTTTAATATTGCTTGCAAGAAAGGTTTGTAATTAAGAAGATTCTTAGGCTAGGTACTAGTAACTACCTACGCCAGGTACTCTGTTGTATTTAATTATAAAATTATACTAAGTACTGTTAAAAGATTTACTTGTGTTCGTGATTAACATGAACTAATTAATGTAAATTGATTGTTTACATTCAATTAGGGTACTGCACGAGAGTTAAAGGTTCTGTACCTAACGAATTTACAGATTATAATTAATTAATTAAGTAATTAAGCCCTCAGCTCACATAAGGTTTGGTACACGCGTTATTAATTTAGGCGTTGTTTTAACCGACTTCCGAAAAGGGAGGTGCGGAATTCCACCTACGATTAAATATTTAATATTTTTTATTTTTATTTCCTTGTGGCTGACTTCGCCTTTGACGTTAACGATGTCTTCAAAATCACAGGTAGCCAGATTTAGGGAGGAACAGATCGCTATTGTTAAGCTTAATTTGGAAGCGTTATCATTAAAGGCAAGCAAATCCAGGCATTATAGCCCAGAATTCGATGCCAGAGCATCTGGCGTAAGAGTGACTCGTGATAAATTCGACGCGGCGTATTACATTATATTAGACACCGACGATTTATCAAACGCTCAGGAGGAATTCTACAACGAGCAGTATGAAAGGACAATAGACGCCTACTACGAGATTGTCGTTGTAGAATTAGAACAAAAAACATGGTAATCAGCTACCAATGACGATGTAAAAACTGCGCCACATACGGTAAACTCGGTCATCCCCCTAACTGAGTTACCAAGGTTTACCTCACAACCCGCGCCCCCTCCACCATCAGCTCAGCAGGTATCGAACCTGCAGCCTCCGTGCTATACGCAGGTTTCGAACCTGCACCCTCTCAGCTCCGCGCCTATACCCGCGCGCTTCTCACCATCAGCTCAGCAGGTATCGAAGCTGCAGCCTCCGTGCTATACGCAGGTTTCGAACCTGCACCCTCTCAGCTCCGCGCCTATACCCGCGCGCTTCTCACCATCAACTCAGCAGGTATCGAACCCGCAGCCACAGTGCTATGCGCAGGTTTCGAACCTGCACCCTCTCAGCTCAGCGACTATACCCGCGCGCTTCTCGCCCCCACCTGCGAAGGTATCGAACCCACAGCCTCTGTGCTATAAGCAGGTTTCGAACCCGCAACCTCCGCGCTATGCGCAGGGTTCGAACTCACGACCTTTCAGCTCTGCACCAAGACCCAAACAGGGATCGAACGCGCTACCTCGCTATGGTGACAACCATTGCTACCCATGGTGTAATGTAAAGCACTTATTGCCGGTACAACAGCGCGAGGTACCACGGCGCCGTCCCTCACCTGATACGGGCCAGATGGTGTACTCCCGTCGTACTCCACCGCGCACTACCTCGCGTTCTTCACCGCCGCCTAGGCAATGACTAGGACGGCACATTCAGCACATATCCACTCAGCCCACAAAGAATCAGCACATATCATCTCAGCTCATAGCTAATCAGGACAAATCTCAGCACGCAGATAATCAGCACACATTTTACCTGCCTACAATTATTCAGCACACACACACAACACGACGACAAACTGTCGTCGCAAACACCTTAAGTCAGCCAGGCGCGGACATTCTGCACTCACCCTTACGCCAGCAATTCTGGACGTTATCAGCTCGTCGCGTAATGCGACATCGAGTATACAAATGTATACATTGTTTACGTTTCCGCGCTAAACCCAAGGCTCCGTACATGGCCGACTTACCCACCGACCGCGTGATTGTTCAGCTAGTATTCAGCAAAGTCACAACGTTATTTAGATATGATTGCGGTACAATTTATGTAGGCGCTAGAAATGAACTTAGGGAAATACAAGACTTTCTTGCAACCAATAATAACAATATCGCACCTACACTTTCAGCTCTTTTAGCGCGCATTGCAGCCATGCTCAATGCACGCCCTCTCAGCCCACTCTCTTTTGACCCCGCGGAATTTGAATTACTCACCGCGGGTCATGTCCTTTTAAAACGTCAGCTCAATGCCCTACCTGAGTATTCGGTAGGAGGACGAGCCATTTCTGCACACAAAAAGGTTCAAGCTCGTCCTACCCTTATCCCAACATCTTTGGCGATCCTGGTCCAAACCCTACCTGCACACCATCCAAACCCGCTCCAAACGGACTCCCCGATCCAGCCCACCTCAAGTCGGGGAACTGGTACTGATAGTGGACGACCAGGTGCCGCCTCTACACTGGCGCATGAGCCACAAGACGAACCCATGAAGGGATGACGTCACCCGAGTGGTGGAACTCAAGATCGCCCACCTGACTGTCGATTGACCACCACACCACACCTTCGCCGCGTGGGGAATATGATCGCGCCAAAGGCGCGACGTTACCTCAAGGAATGCCCCGCGCCCGCGCGTCCCGCCCCCGCTGTCCTGCAGCTGTCAAACTAGAAGCAGGCGGCTGAAGGGCGGCGGAACCAGTCACCATTTTAGAGTCGAAGCTAGCGGACGTATACCGCTCCGCTTCCGCGTCGCGACCGCATGGGAACCGCCATTATCAGCCCCGCGTTTACGCGTCAGCCCAGAGTGACCTTTAGGGTGTGTTCGGCACGGCCACAGACCACCTCCTACATCAGCCCGTGTTTACGCGTAAACCAGTGCACAACCAATAGAACACTACAAGGACATTATACCTACAAGTGAACAATAGTTCGTCACCCCATTCAGCACGACGTCCACAGCAGGACGCCTCCACCTAGGACTCACGGTCACCAGCCCCCATCAGATCCAGAGCCTCCCGACACCCCGATCGGAAACAAGGTACTTATAAACCTTCCCTAACTATTGTATGGTTGCAGGAAACTGCTTTACCAGTAATAATGATTGACATAGGCTTGTATAGACCAGTTTTTTTACTTCAGCAGTAGCGGCTGTTCTGAGGGTCTTCATGACGAATATCAGTTTACGTAGTCTTTTAGCTAAGTAAGAGATATGAGTTTTGAAGGTCATTTTTTCATCTAGATGTATTCCGAGGTACTTTGTCGACCCCACTCGATTGATATTACAAAAAGGACTGCACAGGCAGTCCTTTTTGTCCGAAGAGAGTGTTGATAAATCATTACAACTTTTGGAGTGGAGTTAAATGTGGTTGACGTATGGTTCAGTGGACAGTCCCCCCCGAAGGGTTCTCGCATTGACGTGGCGGGGGGGATCAGTAACCGTGGCTAGGTACACCACGGTGAAGCCAAGAGGAACCCAGGGGCCGCGCCGGCGTTGGGGTGCGCTGGCCGGCTCAGGCGGGCCGCTCCTATGGGCTTTGGCCGCCAAGTCCACATAGGAGTGGCGGGGTCCGGGCGCTTTGGCGCAGACTCGAGGAGGTGGGGCCCGGGCGCTTTGGCGCAGGCTCGAGGAGGTGGGGCCCGGGCGCTTTGGCGCAGGCTCGAGGAGGGGGGCCCGGGCACTTTGGTGCAGGCTCGAGGAGGCGGGGTCCGGGCGCTCGGCGCAGACTCGAGGAGGTGGGGTCGCGGGGGGGCTATCCCTTGTGGCTGACGTAGCAGGCGGTGGGGCTACGTATCCGACCCACCGCAGGGAGACCATGGGCGACCAGACACGGGGAAGTCTGGCGCCCATTGTTGGCGAGTTTGGTCTCCGAGGCAGTTGCGGCGCGCCATGTGTTCTGGCGTGCCGCGAAGAGAAGGGTCCGCCAACGGACAGCCACGGTGGGTTCGCGGTCGTGTGGAAAATCTGTCCCGCGTTCCCGCCGAGGGCGGCAGTGACGGAACACCCCGGGGTTTTGGTGGGTATACGGACTCCCACATAACCACCTCCCTCCCCGTGGTGGGTGGTATCCATAAAGGATTTCCCCGGGACAAAAAAAAAAAAAAAAAAAAATGGTTCAGTGGACAGTGTGATGTGAAAACCGATAAAATTTGTTTAGACAACATTAAGAGTTAGTAGATTTGAGTCCAGCCAATGTGCAATTAATGTCATTCCTTTCTCTGCTGCCAACTTAGCCTCCTGCCAGTCCCTGCCGTAGAAGTCTGCTACCGTGTCATCCGCGTAACAAATCAAGTCAGCGTTAGGAACTTCCAATCTAAGGAGATCATCCATGTATATGGTGAAAAGAGTTGGAGAGAGAGAACCGCCTTGGGGAACGCCAAATGAGATGCCCATCTCTCCACTTAGATGTTCTCCCACTCTGACCTGCTGACGCCTGTTGTTCAGGTAGCTCGTGAACCACGCCAGGGCAGTTCCTCGAACCCCAAAGCATTCCAGTTTTTTAAGTAAGATGGGAATCGAAACTGTGTCGAATGCTTTGGCTAGATCGAGGAATACTCCTACAGTCCTGAACCCGCTATCCATATAAGACGACAGTGTTTACTTCCGTCAGCTGTTGAACAGCATCCTCAGTAGACTTACCCGGTCTAAAGCCAAATTGGCGGTCTGATAACATCTTATAATTTTCGAGAAACTTAATCAAGCGCTGGTTAACTAACTTTTCGAGTATTTTGGATAGAATACAAAGCAAGGAAATGGGACGATAGTTCTCTACTTTGTCTCTTAATCCATTTTTATAGATAGGACAGACTATAGCTGACTTCCATCCATCTGGAAACACACCAGTAGTCATACTCAGATTATAAATAAGCGTTAAAGGTTCAATAATGTAATTTTTAATGTTTTTTAGAAGTGTTGGTGAAAAGTTGTCAATTCCCGGTGCGCTGTCTAGTCTGAGATCAGTTATGAGTCCCTCTACTTCATATATATTTGTAGCATATAGGAACAGGGAGTTAGGGCAGCTTCTTTGTATGTTTAAGTCATTGCATATGGATTCTTGTGTTGCAGAGAGTTTAAGAAAAATTTTTGATGCTAGACTTGACCCCACCGTGTGAAAATGTTTATTACAGAGATCAACCACTTCCTGGGGGTTAGTTTTATTTAAAAGTAGCTCATGGGTATCGCATCTTGGTTGTTGAATATCACACACTTCCTTTATGGTCCTCCATAACTTTTTAGGATTCCGGTGATTATTTGTTAGTTGATCGTTGTCGTGTTGTGACTTTATTTTGTGTAACAGATTGTTGCAAAAATTTCTATACCTGTTGTATGTAGTTTTTAAGTGTGTGTTCTTCGGTTGTATTCTCACTCGCAAATGCAGGTTGTCCCGATGTCGCATGCATCGAAGCAACCCAGGTGTTTTCCACGATTTAAGTTGGTGCTTTGTTCGACTCGTTTTGGTCTTACGTGAATATTTCTTAACTATGTCCGTGATAATCTTAGTTAAGGTATTCATTGCATCCTTACAGTTATTTGTTAGCATAACCTGAGTCCAGTCTACAGTCTTGAGTTCTTTAGTGACAGCTAGAAAGTCCGTTCTAATCACTGACCTGCTCTTACGGGGTGTTTTTGCGGTTGTCGTTGCGTTGAGACCTATCATTGTAAGGCAGTGGTCAGTTATTGAATTTGTACAGATCAGTCCATTGATCGAGTATTTTGTTTTCACAAAGACATGGTCGAGACAGGTTTTGAGCCTAGTTGGCTGAGTAATGGCTGGAAGTAGTGCCATCCTGTCCATGTCCTGCCATCATACATTGGTAAGTGGTACTGGGGCTGTCCGAAGTTTCATCTAGTATGTTTATATTTATATCTCCGGCAATTATTACATTATTTTGAATTTTTTGAAGCTTTAACGAGTTTATGAACCTATCCACATTATCAAAAGATGGAGAGCGGTAGATCCCTATCACTTTATAACTGTTAGCTACGTTGACTACCAAACAATTAGCATCGTCGAACATGGGCTCTTGTGCGCTAGCGTTCCAGCAATTTTTTATATAAATTGCGACTCCACCGCATTTATTTATGATTTTTGTTGTGTGGAAAACATTGTATCCTGGTATTTGGGGAATATGCGAATTTCCAGTAATCCAGCACTCCGAGAAGACTAGAACATCATACTGGATATCTAGTCGCTTTAAAACAATAAGCAGATTTAAATAATTATGTTGCTTACTTCTAATGTTTAGTGAAAGTAATTTGAAGCTATGGTTTGATAAGGTGTTTTTGCATAACTCTAATTTTTCTACGGTGCGACATCTAAGTTTAAAAGTATCATCAATATCAGTGTAAACATCGTCCTCATCCATTGTTTATAAAGATATAAAATAGTTTAACTAAGTTCCAGATAAAGTTCGATGTCTCACTATAAATAAAATTAGGTATAATGTTTGTATGAGAATGACTCCAGTTAATAAAAGCCAAATATAGAGTGTGAGTGTATAGGTGTGTAGTGTGTGAGTAATAGTGATTTTTCGAAACATACTCTTGATATTTTTTATCAATTTTTCAGCATTTAAATATTTTGTAATAACATAATGTGCACCTCAGAAAACTAAAAATGTAGCTGAAAGCAAACACAAGTAATATTTTTATTTTTAAATTACATGTCCGTAAAAGCCATCTAGTTGGCTGGCAGAACAAACATTTGGTCCAGATCTGCTGCGCCGTTGATTGTAATGGCTGGTCTTCCCTCGGCTTTCCGCATATGCACTCGTCCAAATGAGTTAAGTTTTCGTTAGCGTTCTCGTTCAGACCCATAACTTCAATTTCGTTAGCCATGAACTTTTGAGTCTGTTGATTAAGTTGCTCTTGAAGTTGTGCTATTGTTTCTTGAAGCGTAGGAATACACGCGGTTTCTGACTCAAGCGTTTTAATTCTGTGCTTGTAATTTTCTAGCTGCTCAAAGCATTTAGAAATTCCTTCCATTAAGTAGCTTTTAACCTCGACCATTTCTTGACGCAGCAAGCGCAGCTCGGCAGCGACGCCAACGACACTAGTCGCAGCAGAGCCTGATTCCGTTTGGTCCTCAGGAACGATATCGGTTACCGGGGAGCTTATGGCTACCCGTTTATGGGCTCGTGGCATCACAGTGTCTACTGGCGTCTCATCCGAGGCCGACGAGTGAACCGGAGTGTTTGAATTATCGCTTTTTGGTTGGTTAGCACGACATGCCGGGCACTTCCAGTTTTTAACTTTTAACAGATCAGTTTTTGGAGTGTTTACACAAATCGTGTGGTAGTTCCCTTTGCAAGCCGCACATTTAATCATACGAGTTGATTATATATCTTGATTGCAAGCAGCGCATGTTCCATTCATTGTTGTGACAGTTACTCGCTTTGTTCGTATTAATATGTACCTTCCTCTGACGGGCGGTAGCTTATAAAATGTTGTGGTACGCGAGAATCAGTACGCGTCGAAGCAGGAAGGCACTATACTTTGCACAGCTGAGCGCGAAAGGGACAGTAGTACCTGCGTGGCGAGGCCGTTGACCGGGCTGAGTCACGCTAGTAAACAGCTGATCTATATTGATTTCAATTTCTAGTTATCTTTACTGGTATTGTACCAATCGTTATAGTAAAAGCCGTACCTTAAAGCTTGTGATGTCCTCTTTACGTTAGTATAACTTTCCACTAGAATTTAGCACTTAATTCTATTGTTTAGAATATTTTTACGATGCACAAAAACGTTACACTGTCACAAGCGCGCGCTGACCAAAGTGAGTCCGTAAGGGTAGCGTTGTCTAATTTGAATAAGAGAATCGCCGAGCGATCACTATTTTCGCGTTGTAGGAATTCAGCAAATGTATTGCTATCTCAGCATTGCCTGCAAACGTGCGCGAGATCGAAATTCGTTACACAGAAAACCGCTGCCGCGCGCCGGCGAGAGTTTATTCGTCTTACGAAATGATTGTGATTTGGGAATTTTGTATTTTGGATGACGAAATCAAATTATAGTTTTATGTTTCAAAACGAGTATAATTAGTCGTTATGTAAGTGTAGTTCTTTTTATACCTACGGAAAAACATTTTTGTTTGCAATACTTACCTCATAAAATTATTCATAAGATATTTTACAAGTGGCTTAATATATGGTAAATATAGTAATACTATAAAAATCATTATAATTTATATATTATAACTAGTTGACCTGCCAGCGGCGTCACTCGCTTGGTCTTGGTATAATGGTCTTGGTATAGGAGCGCCACTTTGGGATTTCGAGGTCTAGGGTTCAATACCCGGGCGGACCGTTATTAGGTTTCTCTGAAAAGAAATCCTTAATAGCAGCCTGGAGTCTGAAATAGTGCCCCGTATATAGTAATAGGCTCGTCTCCTATTACATGGGACCAAAAAATTATTCTCCCTTTGGGGAAACGTAGGTGTTTCAAACATCACCACCTACCCTTTCGAGGATGTTAGCGTGGCGATTTTTTATGTTGTATTTAAAATAACATGTATTTCATTATGTATAGTATAAAGTACTCTAAGGGTAATTACGTGTTATACATAAGATATTTTATATAATTATAATATTTTCTTTATTCTTTTTAGTAATAAATTTATGATAATAATATAATATTTTATTAATTATTTAGTTATATTAAATATATACAGTTTTATTATAAAAGTGATAAATTAAATTATTTTGTCGAGAAATTAAAAAAATAAAAATACAATATATGAAATTAATTTTAAAAATAAATAATGCCGTCTAAATCACCAGTGCGTGAAACCACCTATTATTTTGTTACTGTACTCTGAAAAAATAAACAAGAGTTTTTAAGATACTCTTCAATATATAAAAGATAAGGGTGGTCAGCGATAACTATCGAAATCGGTAGTAAAATTATTCGAAATAGCCGAAGCTGTTTAAAAAAAGAATTACAAATAAAAAAGATGCATTGCATTATCTTATACAGGAATGTGTCATAAATGTATTGGACTCAAATTATTTCTTGATGATCACGATCATTCTGATCGATCGTTTTCGAAAACCAATCTCTTTTAATTGAAGTTGTATGTAAAAAAATATTGAATGTACGTATTCATTATGCCACAAAATCATTTATAAATAAATGTGACACATACGAACTATGTATAATAAAGTGATATTATAAGAGCCAGTAAATACTTGTATTTTGAGCATCTTGTTTTATTTTTCCAGCTTGCTGTGCCAGATATTCAACTATAATTTTATACCGTCTCTTTTAATTTGTCAACATTTTTATTATCTAATATTCATTAAAAATATCGATGCCGCCCCTTGTACCAAAAAAGAAAAATGATTTATTTCCCTCCAATGGCGCTATCATAATTTTTTAGTCTTAATATCTTTGTATTTATAAAAAAATTAAGAAACAGAAAATATTAATTAAAGCATTCATTCTTATATTTTTATCATTTTGTTTTTCATTCTGTTCCTCTCTCTTTGTTCACTCATGCGTCGTCTGATAAAGGCCTTAAACTTCATCAGTTACGTACTACTTAAACACTACATCAAACAGATTTAATTTTTCATTATAAATAGATTAGAGAGATTAAAAAATCTTAGTAGTATTTTAGTAGGAGGCAACACTAGTATCTTAAGTACTATGAGTTTGTCCGTTTCGGGCTTAGACAAAGAAAAGAATAGACGGCGGGTAGCTCCGTTTCATTTCAACAAGAAAGAGATATAGTATTGAGTTATTATAAGTAACAGAAAAGGACAAAGCTATACTATATCCGTCTCTAAGAGCGTGCCAGCTTTTTCAAGGCCAGCGACATAAGTAGCTAAACAAACTTTGACAGTTATTTCGTCTTTGTAAAATTGTGAAGTTTATTTTGGCATTTTTCTGTATCACTTTAAATATATTTGCTTGCATATATGGTTTTAAAGCAGAGATAAAACTATAAAACAATGCGGTGTAGTGTACTTAACTGTAAAAGTGATAGTGAGCGGAAAATTCCTGGATTATCCTTTCATATGTAAGTTTCAAGTTTTCTTAAACATTTGGTTATTATAACAATGTACCGTGTGTTAACTGTTTTATTTAAGTGGCATAGTATTAGTTTTTGTCATAATAAGAGTGGTCAAAGCACTTAAAATCGCGATTTAAAATAATGTTTTTATCATAACCTAAAATTCAGTGTTGCTAGTGTCGGGTCGTGCAATTTCCCATTGTAACAACGATTTATACATTAGTAATTAGATAAATACCTAATGTAAGATATATAATCAAAAATAGAAGCAGATACCTATTGAATTATTTGATTGCATCATTTTCAATAAATAATTTAATTTTATCTTATATTACAGTTTCCCGTATAACCCTGATATTCGAAAAAAATGGATTGCTGCCTGTGGTCGAAATGAATGGGTTCCAAAAAAGAGTTCTAAAATGTGCAGCAGACATTTTGATGCGGACCATATATTAAAAAAAGGAAGATATACTTACATTCATCCTGAAGCTGTTCCAGTTATGATCGTGAGAGAAATATTTATATAAATTTGATTCTTATCGTATGATTTCCCTTTATAATAAAATTAAGGGTTCAGTAGTTTCGGAAATAATGGTGATACTGTTGGTACGGAACCCTTAGTGCCCAAGTCTGACTCGCACTTAGCCGGTGTTTTATTATACGTTAATGTTTGACAATTATTTAATCTCTCAACTTAAATTATACAGTAGTGTTATGAAATTAACTAACTAGATAGATAAGTACACTATTGTATTAGGTAAGCCTGTGATGACAATGCATGTTTTTTAAAATAAATAGATATTTTTTTGTTTTTCAGCTTGGAGATGACGAAAATTCTAAAAAGCTATCTGAACATCTATCAGCATCTGCAGCAATAGCGTTGACTACCATCACAGATAGTCACCCTGTGTCTACTGACGTGTTGCAATGCGATACACAATCTGTGCCTGTAAGTGTCTACTTCTCCTTTTATTAATCCGTCAATCCTTCCTTCTGCCAGAGGCAAACCAACAAAATGTTTGCCTGTAAGTTTATCTTTACAATAAGATGCATACATATCACTACGCCTATAAACCCCGACGGGGTAGGCAGATGTGTTCTCCTATTACAGGTGTTTCTACACCCAAGTTTCGCAGTTAATAAGCCCCATGTAATAGGAGGCGAGCCTACTGACATTCATAAATATATTCAACACTTATATTAATTTTTGTTATGTAGTTTTTAGGATGATGTTGTCATAGAAATAAGTACTCCACTTAATTTAACAATTCTTTTAGGAAAAATCACCTGAACTAACACCAAGAACTCTGAAACGAAAATGGAAAAATGAAGAAAAACGATCTAAAGAAAGAATGAAAAAATTAAGAGCGCTTCGAGAAAAATCGCGACGGTTGAATAAGAAAGTGGCAAATTTAGAAAATATTCTAACAGAATTGAAGTCAAGATCACTTTTTAGTGAAGAAGATTGCGACCTAATTGGATCACTTGAATGCGGCAACAAAGACTTCTTGAAAAAAGTTATTAGCCCTGGTCCTGCTAATTCTAAGTATTCTCCAGCTCTCCGAAAATTTGCGCTTTGCTTGCATTATATAAGCCCAAAGGCATACAATTTTGTAAGAAATTCATTCAATTCTTGTTTACCACATCCGTCTACTTTACGTTCATGGTATAAGAGTTTTGACGGTAGCCCAGGATTTACTGATGAATCACTTGAATGTATAAAGTTATTAGTTAAACGTGCTAAAGGTAAAACAATTTATTGCGCTCTATCTCTGGATGAAATGGCGATTCGGAAACATGTTCAGTGGGATGGTAAGCAATGCGTGGGATTAGTAAATTTTGGAGAAGTGTTAGATGGAGATAATGTTGCTGTTGCTAGGGAAGCTCTAGTATTTATGGTCACCGCTGTAAACGACAGTTGGAAAATTCCAGTGGGCTATTTCTTGGTGGATGGTTGTACAGGGGCACAAAAGGCAAATTTGGTAAAACAATGTGTGGAACTTTTAATTTCATGTGGAGTTAATATAATATCACTGACGTTTGACGGTTGCCCTGCCAATTTTTCTATGGCCAAATGCCTTGACTGTCTTTTGGATCCTTTAGATTTGAGTAATCTTAAAACTTCTTTTACCATTCAGAATCAAGAAATCTCTATTTTTCCCGATCCAGCACATATGCTGAAATTAGTGAGAAACACCCTTGCAGAAAAAAAAGAGCTTACCAACTTAAATGGTCAAAAAATATCTTGGCAATTTATTGTTAATCTTCATAATTTACAAAACAATGAAGGCCTTCATTTGGCTAATCGACTCCGAAGCCAACATATCAATTTTGCTAAACAAATTATGAAAGTGAAATTGGCAGCCCAAACGTTCAGTTATTCTGTAGCTGAATCTATAGAACTGTGTCGAAAAGATTTAGAAATAGCAGATTTTGTTGATTCAGAAGCTACAGTAGAATTTATAAAAAAACATAATAGCATATTTGATATTTTAAATAGCAGAAATTTCCATACATTTGGTTTCAAAAAACCTATGAATGATAAGAACTATAGTGACATTGAAAATTTCTTGAATGAAATGGAAAATTATATAGTTGGATTAAAATTAAAAGATCAACCAATATTACAGACTAATAGAAAAGTAGGTTTTTTTGGATTCTATATTTGTATTCAGAGTCTTAAAAAGGTTTACCGAAATTTAATCGCTTCCAAGATTTTGAATTTTGTGCCCTTGTACAAAATGAGCCAGGATCACCTGGAATGTTTTTTTAGCTCTATTCGTGCCAAAGGTGGATTTAACAATAACCCCACTGCTATACAATTTAAAGGCGCATATAAAAGACTAGTTATACATGGGGAAATAAAACATATTACGTCAGGAAATTGCATCCCCCTAGAAGACATAAAAATTTTAACGTTCAGTGAGATGCGGTACGAAAATAAAATTAATTTATTTACGCATACAACTGAATCTATTGATAATTACGAGTCAGTAGAAAGCCTACCAGCTGTCGATGGTGACCATGACTACTTGGCAGACCCCTCTAGGCTTTCTTTGTACACACAAGAAGTCATTGTGTACATAGCCGGATTCGTTGTTAAAAAGTTGAGAAAAGTAATTAAATGTGAGGAATGCCTCCTATCTTTAATCTCCAATAAATATGATGGATTTATTGCCAAAAAAGATAAAGGAGGGTTGATCTATCCATCGAGGAGCGTTACTAAAATATGCGAACGTGCTGAAAAAATATTTAGATTGCGTTCACATGAAGGTATCAAATTTTACAATGAGAAAAACTTAATGCAGAAATTAATACTTTCATGTTGGACTGTATATGTGACATTTATATGTTTGAAAATCTTCACAATAATGATGACCAAATACTGATTGGAAATCATAGAATAATGCTTTTGAAAGCAGTCGCCATGAATTACTTTGAAGTAAGGATTCACCACAGTACCAAACAGTTTTTTGCACCCAGAGATAGGATTCGTAATATACATAATAAACTAGTGCTATTCAAAGGGCAATAAATGATTCTCTCTGTTCTGTGGTCTTATATAGTATGTTTACATTAATAAAAATGTTGATTGTGATTCAGGTAATGCCTTTATTTTTGGACCCTTGTTTTATTCTCGAGGAACTAAAATTTAAACTGGTGATATAATGAACCATTGATAAAAGTGAACCATCGATCTCGTAATCCGATCGTATAACGAGGCTTTTAACTACCCAGCTTGATAACTACGTAGAAGAATATATATTTTTATATATCACGATATACGATAGAATATGCTATAATTTATATATTATTATTATATCGCTCCACGCCACGTTATATTCCTAATCTGTGCTCCGCTCCGCGTTGGAACTGCGTGGTACTTAAATCTCCCTGTGTCTGGGTAGAGGGTAAGGTTTATGGTATCACTGAGTTTAGTTTTTTGTCTCATGTGTGGCCACGCTACCCGATCCTCTATAGCTTTCTTCCTCTAAGGTTTCGGGTGTACGTGCATGGCAAATCCAGTTGATACTTGATCTAGTGAATCACAGATGAACATGGTATATATTGGGAACAGATGAAGTATATTGTGAAATGCCACAGATTAGAAAGTATATTTATACGAAATTTAAGGTGCGTTCGTTTAGCTTTTATGGCATTGGTGGCGTTGTCATTGATGGCTCTTTTGTTATAGCGTTCGTAAAGCTCAATAACGTTATTTTGCCACTTTTGCCCACTCCCTACTCGAAAAATCAACTGAAAATAAGACCTAAAATCGCATGATTATCCTGTCAAATACATAATTGTAAAAAAACGATTAAAAACAGCCATGCTCCGGATGTGGGTCAAAAATTGCACTTTTTTAGCTTTCCGAACGCTGAACAAAAAGAGACTGGTGTAGCGACACCATACATCGGTAGGGAATAATTATTAGGAGAGAATAGTTAAGGTAAGAATGGGATGTACTTACAGGAAGTCGGGTGACTCTGGATCTGATGGGGGCTGATGACCTTGAGTTCCTCTGGGTAGGCGTCCTGCTGTGTACGTCGTGCTGAAGGGTTGTAGTGTTTGTGTTGCACTGTAGGTATAATGTTTGTGGACTAAGTTTATCGCGCACTCGCGTACACTGGGGGGTCACGAGTAAACGCGGGGCTTATTTGAGCTGATGATGTGTGCGGCCGTGCCTGCACACACTAGAGATCACTGTGGGCTGACGCGTAACGCGAAGGGTTTGTGCTGATCACGGGTGCCGATGAAATGGCGGCGTTTCCCATGCGGTCGCGGCGCAGGTCGCGGAGCGGTAATCGTTCGCTCGCAGTGCCTGTAATATCTTGACTGGCGAGAGCGGCTAGCGACTCACCTGACGTTTTACCGCCACCGGCCAGCGGGCGACGGGACGCGTGGGGGCGGCGGGACGCGCGGGGGGGGTTTCTCGAAGTCACGTCACGTTGGCGCGAATAGAGACATAAACGAAATTTTCACCCACAGATTCCCAATTCGAACACTCTTGTGAGTGTTTTTATCATTATTTTCGCTAAAAACGCTCATAAGGGGTCTATTTGAACGCACTAAAAATGCACAGGGGCGCAATCAAGATCTCAGAATGCGGTTGTTTAGTTGATTTCAAACTCGCTCTGAGGGACGGAACGGCCACGGTTGTTTTCTAACCTCAAACAGACTGATAAATTCGACATTGACGGATCACTTGATCCTTACCTAATTTTCTTTGAGAAAAAGAGAAGAAGTTTGTTGTGGTCTGATTGGTCAAAGTTCCGTCAGATGCGGGGTTGAACCCCGATCGATCGATTTTGATGGTTAAGAAGTTGCTGAGGTTCGGAGCGCTCCAGTTGAGAACAACTGAGTGCTTTACCCTGAGCTGAGCATCTGAACGGCGTTAGTGCGAAAAGTTGCACTCCGAGTGCTCTCTAATCGGATTAGGAGTTCATGATCATGCCGGGGCAAGGGCCTCTTAGAATAGGTATCTATTTGGACTTGCTCAGTACATATAATTGTCTGTGGACTTCCTTAGACTTTTTGTATGGTAACTACTGCCATCTCTATTTCGTACGGGAAACTATTTGCTCGTAAGTATATCATAGGAAAAAAAACAATATTAATATGAAAAATTTGTTTCGACATAGGGTAACACCGGTAAACTAGCACTAACGTACGAGTGCAATCCATATAATACACGTTTTATAACGGTTTGCTTGTCGCAATATTAGCAGGCTAGAACAATACTAGTAGAAATATTTATCGAAAGCAGCTAGGTAATATATATATATATATATATATATATATATATATATATATATATATATATATATATATATATATATATATATATATATATATATATACACGTATTGAAAAGTTTTGGAGACAATTAACAGATGGCGCTTCAAATTTAATTGGAATGAAATCAATGCCAGAGGGCTCTCTTTCCCTATATATTACCCTACTCTTTGCTGTTCAGTTATCATTATCGATTTACTATAATCTATAATGCCCATCATTAAATTCAAATTCTTTTCTTTCAATTTTGTTTTAGTGAGTGTTTCAATAAATATCTTTGATAAATTACACTACTTTTTATTTGTTTACGGAATCCGACCACTCTACTTACAATTGCTCGCCCCTGCTACGCTCACTGGACTCTGATCTGCTTAACAACGCTTCATAATCAACGCTTCCCGCTACAGTGGTTTACTTCTTACCTCAAAGATAGGGTACAAAGAGTGTGTATGAATAGTTTGAGCAGCGAGCTGGCAGATCTTAAATTTGGGGTACCTCAGGGAAGCGTACTAGCTCCCACTTTATTCTTGGTGTACATTAATGACCTTTGCACACTAAACATGACCCAGGGCCAAATTTTTACAATGGCCGATGACACCGCAATTGTTTTTTACAGCAATGATTGGGATTCGTTGAAAACCATCTGCCAACAGGGACTAAATGAAGTGGTTGCTTGGCTAAATAAAAATCTCTTGACTCTAAATGCTTCTAAGACCAAAGTAATAAGCTTCTATATCACTCAGCGTACAGCACCACCTCAACCTTTGGTCTTAAAAGTACACAACTGTCAGAACACTTTCAGCAATTCTCGCGAATGTACATCGATAGAACTTGTACATTCTCTTAAGTACCTAGGAGTCATTATAGATGAGCGCCTCTCCTGGGGACCCCATATTAAGACCGTTTCAGATAGGGTTAGGAAACTTATGTTTGTTTTTAAAAGGCTCCGGTCATCAGCCGATACGGATGTTGTGAGACTAATCTACCTCTCGATATGTCAGTCTGTATTGGAATACTGCATTGCTGCTTAGGGCGGTGCTTTTAAAACATACCTCATAAAACTTGAACCTGCTCAACGTGCCGTTCTTAAGGTGGCTCACAAGAAGTCATTTCAATATCCTACAAATGACTTATACCATGAATGTGGGCACTTAAGGGTTAGACAACTTTATATCGTAGCTGTAATTTTAAGGTATCATAAAATCTCACACCTGACTCCCATTATCTGCCGTAGACATATCCGATGGAAAATACCTACCCTACATACAGAATTTATCGACGGTCCTATTCTTCGGTAGCACCTTATCTATATACAAAAATAAATAGACAACTGAATATCTACAAACTTACAAGGAAAAAATGTAAAACAGCCATACGGCAATGGTTACTAGTTCTGACCTATGAAGAAAATGAGAAATTATTACAGATAGACAAGTAAAATAACGTCTAGCTAACTCACTCATTACAGCCCAACCTAACTAAAACAAACACAATTGACAACACCTAAAATATATTCGCAACGACAACAATATTATTAAGATCTCTTCATAGAATAAATATCCTAATTAAATTCAGTACTGTGAAGTTGTTTTTAATATTAAGTAGGTAGATTATATTTATAGTACATTTATGACTGAATAAGATACAGAACACTGTAACGCAATAAAATGATTCACGTAGTGTATGTGATACTGGTTTCCACGACACAGGGAATCCTAGTGTGGAGACCAGGGCAAATAACAATATTATGTAGGTATACTAGCATAAAGAGAATGTTAATACGATGTTAATTTAAGTTATTATTAGATTGTAAAGTGTTATTTAGGCTCAAATAAATTATTATTATAATTATAATTAAAAAAAAAAAAACAACGACTCAAACATACTTGGAAAAATGTCTGGTCACGCAAGAAATTGCTGTGTACCAAAATGTAGAAAAACCAGTAAGTACAGTAACTTAAACTTAATAAACTAGTAGTTCCTGTAGTTCTGCGAACAGTAGACCTCACGGACACAGTCTATCTTATATTGAATGGTAGAAAATGCATACCAAGTTTCGTCAAGATTGGTTGAAAAATGCAAAATTATGTCTAATGCCCATGTTGTATCTACCCCAATATCAGTTGGGAACTCAGTTTTCGAAGTTGTTGACGAGTACATCTACCTGGGACAGACAGTCAAACTAGGCAGGTCCAACTTCGAGAAAGAGGTCAATCGTCGAATCCAACTCGGCTGTGCAGCGTTCCGGAAACTTCGCGAAGTCTCTCGTCAAAAATACCTCAGTGCCTCAAGACAAGAGTCTTCGACCAATGTGTGTTACCAGTGATGACTTATGGCACTGAAACGTGGTCTCTTACTATGGGCCTCATAAATAAGCTCAAAGTCGCACAACGAGCTATAGAGAGGGCTATGCTCGGGGTTTCTCTACGTGATCGAATCAGAAATGAGGAGATCCGTAGAAGAACGAAAGTCACCGACATAGCTCAGAAGATTAGCCAGTTGAAGTGGCAGTGGGCAGGGCACATAGCACGCAGAACAGATGGCCGATGGGGCCGAAACATTCTGGAGTGGAGACCACGGACCAGCAAGCGCAGCGCAGGTCGTCCACCGTACAGACCGGACAGACGACCTGATGAAATGGTCCTTTTGGAAAATCAAGGGGGAGGCCTATGTTCAGCAGTGGATGTCCTACGGCTGATATGATGATGATGAAAAAGGGTGCTGAGTCATTAATGGTATGTGATTACATTAAAATATATTATCAGGTTCCGCAAATGCAGGTACCCACCAATGTGAGTTAGATTAGATACCTACCATAACTAATGTCTTTGGTAGTTGTCAATACAAAGACACAATATCTTGAATTGTTTTTGCGATCAATGCAAAAGTAATAATGTAAAAATGGCCTAATCAGTAATGCTCCAATTCTAGGTTAAGCCTATTTACCATCTTTTATCACCTCATCAGTTACCATCAGGTGAGGTTGTAGGCTCATCTTTAATCAATCTGAAACATATCTCATTATTAGTATTTCCACTTTTAGATAATCAATCCCATGAAATAGTAGAGTCCTGTGTGTGTATTGCCAGCCGACTCACATAAACATGAGAAATGCATGCTTGATTTCTGGCTAGGTGTCAAGGTACAACATAAATTAACAAGTCAAAGTACAACATTATAAATCAATTTGTTTATTTCAGGGACACATGTCGACAACAAAACGATGTTTGTGCAGATGTTAAACAAGATTAAGAAGAAAAAGAATACTTATGCAACAAGAATGAAAAAAGCTTTAAACCTTTCAAAAAATGTAACTTCAAAATACACTAACAAAATTTACAAGCCTTGCAGCCCTTTTCATAATGATGCTATTTAGAGAAGTAACAAAAAACCAAATGGGTAGGAGATTCACACAAAAAGAAAAAAATATGGCTCTCAGTCTTTACAAGCAGGGACCATAGATGTAGACCATGTTATAGAATGAAGGAAAATTCTAAATGAGCGTCATGGTTTTCATTCAAAACTATTTATGCCAGGTTTAAGAAATGCACGGAACTTGCATGGATTTTACAAAGCTGATGTAAGAACAACTTTGATATTCAGGGGAATATCAAAGTTTTGAGTAGAAATAATAATCCTTTTATTATGGATAATTATGTTTAGGTTCAATAAAATTGCCTTGTCTACATGTTAATTTTTATGAAAAATAAATATTTACGTTAAACTAATCTTGTAGTTTTAATAAGCCTGTCAATCCCTAATTAACCATTAGCTGGTAAAAACTTGGCACTGAAATATTTCTTAAATAACAGCTATACTGTTCAAAATAAAGAAATATTTCATTATATTAATAATTGTATGATATTGATATCAGGTCACGTGATGTGACGTCACGTAAATTAGTTGATTCTACTTTGCGTTAGATGACGCTTTGAGCGTTTCTTAAGCTGATGTCTCTATCTACATATTATATATAATTTACTCTATGGCCCCGTCAACTGGCAGCCATGGAACACCCGACCCGCAACTCGTGTACATGTACTTCAGTTGTTGGGGTGGTATTTCACGGGTTGCGCATTGTCAGGCCGGGCATTCTGCCCCAAACACCATAAGGTACGGCACGTATTTCCCGACCACGCAATACCCGCCCAGGAACTCGTGTACATATCAATGTACCTACTTCAATTGTCAGGTCGGTATTTCCACGGTCGCGCATTCCTGGCTGTGTCCGTGAAATACCAGCCCGTCAACCCGTGACCATCATCCTATTGGCTGATTTCCTGTATTCCTATTGGTCTATTTTTTTTGGAAAATCGATGCTATTGGTGAAATTTATTTAACAGATGTGATGAAAATGTAAGGCTGTGCTCGCACTGTCCTGGACTCCTGGATGGGCGCTATATTACCTTATTCTGTGGATCGGAAAGGCGAAGCATTGCTGACAACCAGAAAAATCGAAATACTTACGAATTGATTGGGAAGAGTTCAGATTTGTTTTGTTTCTGGTGTGGATTTCCGATTTCCGAACATCGACTCATATCTCATGGTCATGGATTGGATGAATACAATCACAGACAATTATTATGTAGGTACTAAATACAATACATACCTGGCGCATCGACTAATTATGGCTAGGAAATTTCGGAAATGTAATTGACATTGTTTTAGTACCTATAAATTTTGTATTAGGTACGTAGTGTCTCCATTTAATGGATTAGTCCTGTGGATTACTCATTTGATTTTATAATTTAGATGTGCACCACAAATGTACACGCTTCGCGCTGAGGCTTCGCGGGTGCGTTAATTCATAGAGAATATTTGTATACTGGATTTATTTATTAATTTCACAAGTAAAGGAAAATATGCTGTTTACTGCAAGGAATATTTTACTCTCTACCGAGAGTACTCTTATAGTATATATAATATGCAGAGGTAGTTGCAGTGAGTATAGAGCACATCCATACGATATATTACCATTTAATACACATTTACTAGATCAAATAAATAAACGAATATTTTACATAGCTACTGGCTTTTTATTATTTTTGACACACACAATCAACAACTAGGTTGTCAAGGAAACAATATACTTATAAAAACACATTATCTATGACAACTCTACTACCGTATCAAAAAATAAATGTATGGCGATCGTTGCAATCTGAATGTAACATAAAGAATTTATACGAATGTTCCCAGTCACAAAAAACTGGAAGATATTGTTAAAATCACGTACACATATTTAGTTTTGTCTTTATGCATTTTGCGGTTATGAAAAGTGTTACTCTGTTTTATTTTGTAACGGAATTGTTTTAACATACAAAATTAACATATAATCACATAGTAGTAGGAACTTATAAATCGGTTTGGCAACACTAAAAAAAATGTCCGTCCCTGTTTTCTTTGTTTTTCTTGTGCCGGTGCGGTGGTTTGGATTTCGTATCAGCGATATAATGTTACTTTGTCCCAATTTTGTGTTCCAGCCGTTGAGTTGAGTGATTTCTCCTCTGCCAAAAGCATTTGGAGACATTTACATTCTAGAGACAAAGATTCACATACGAACATAGTTTGTGGGTTATGATTGCAAAGACTTTTTATCAATTTACGTCGTATATTCCCGAGGCAGAGACTCAAATAGGTAATAACTTATGCGTGGGTGTTGATTGTTAAGAAACTTTTTCATTCACGTTGTTTAGTTCCGAGACAGACACTCGTAATATACTTTAAATGTGTACATAGTGTGTGCGTGGTGATTTCAAAAAAAACTCTAAATTTTGAAGCAATTGGGACTTCTAAAATGTCAAAGAGAAGTTACACACACAATTTACAAAGCTCCCGCTTTCTTGCAAACTATCCACTGGAAGAGAACCGGTAAGTGTCAAAGCTTCTTCAATTTTAAAAGCCAGGGTTGCTGTTGCATATTTGCTTCCAACGCATCTCAGATTTTATGCGAATAACCTTTTACAATAACCATACCTACATCACAGTATAAATAAAGAGAACAGTATGGAAACCACCTACAAACATTCGAACAGGCTCACTCACACAAACATGCGAATCGACGAGAGCCCTAACCGGTTGTCGCGGTGCTGTCAGTAGTAAGGCCACGTCAAGACGTGTAGTCACGTATAAGTTTATTTCCGCTTAACTAGGCCTAGTTTCCATACTGTTGCATCTTTATACTATGCCTTCACTATTCGATGTTGTTATTGACCGGCGTGATCCTGAGAAACATGAAAATGTACATAGAAATAATACCTGATGCCCAGAATCGCTGTTGCCAAATTTGGTCAACAACAGTTGTCACATAAGCATAATTTGTCTTTTTTTGTATACCTGAAAATTAACTAGGATTAATGAGGTGCATAACTTTAATAATAGTGATTAGGTAATATTTCTAGCTACATAGCTAGATATTATGTTTTCTAAAGTATAGAAAACATAATATCTAGCTACATTTTTGTTTAATTATCATCATCATCTCACCCGTAAGACGTCCACTGCTAAACATAGGCCTCCTCCACAAATTTCCAAAAGGACCAGTGGGAAGCCGCCTGCATCCAACTACGTTTATTTGGTGTTGTTTAAAACTTGAATTTTTTTTACAGCTGCAAAGAATGGGTGCGAGTTACAGGAAATGAAGATCTAGTGCATTTGCCAATTCCAAAATGTATGTGGTGAACATTTCGAAAAGAGTCACATGAACAAAAAGCTCAAAAACTCAAAAACCATGCCATACCTTGCTTAAATTTAAAAGTCACTCCACTCACTGATGATCAGATGTCAGGATTCCCATTTCATTTGTGGAAGAATCAAGGTATAATACCACAAATTTGCAAAATAATCTGTGGTTAACTTTTTTTTATGCAAGTATGTTACAAAATGAGCCAATCTTTGACTTAATGGTAAGCATCACAGCAATATAAATCAGAAATTTAAGCTTCAAAGTTATGCGCAACACTGTACTATGCTCATCAACTTAAGAAATAATGCGCCTCTGGAATAAGAGGTGCATCGATAGCATATGCCATAATAGAGAAAATTTTAAAATTAAATTTTCATGAGCTGTCTCTGAGATTGCAATGGATTCCATCTCATGTGAGTATCCATGGCAACGAGGTGGCTGATCAATTGGCCAAGAGAGATTCAACAACATCAGGATCTGATACATATTTAACTCCGGAATACACAGAAGCACTGGCTAAACATAAAAATATGATCTTCATTAATTTGAAAAAGCATTTTGAAAACTCCTCTCAAAACAAAGGTATCTGGTACAGTTCAATACATAATGAGCCCCCTCGAATGCCATGTTTCAATAAGACTAAGTTAAGCAGACTTATCATAGTAATAGCATGTAGGCTTCGCTCCGGGCATGTTCCATTAAATAAGTTCTGTGACATTGAAGAAGACATCCAACACTTTGTAATGGAATGTGCCCGAACTGAACCAATTAGAATTATGTTAGGAGATAAACTCAATTATTTGGATGTTGGTGTATTTTAGAGTGTTTTAGCAGAGTCTACATCCGACACTGCTAGAACACTATAGGTTATGCCATAAGATTTTCAATTGTACTAAATAAGCAATGAATGTACCGATGGAGCTGGCATGACTGTGACCAATGCGGCTAAAAGCTTTAATGAATACAGAATAAAAAAATTAAAAAAATAAAACTTGAGAAATAGATGTTCAGTCTCATTCACCCAAAATTATAATTTGCTACAGTGCCCTTAAGTTTATAACAGAAGTGTTTTCATACTACTGCTCCGAAAAAGAAATCCCACTTAGCAAAACTATTCCTAATAACATTATTATTTCTGTATTGCAGGACTGTTTCTCCCACGGCCAGTTGTATGTGGCATGCTCACGTCTCATATGCGCTCTCCAACTAGCCTGGCTACTTAAGTGAATGCCTTCAAATTTTAAATAAATTGTATAAAGAAATACTGTAAAATACGCTATCTATTAACTTTTGTCATACATCACGCGTAGTGGCGGCCAATAGCCATGAATATAGCTCTATATTGTTACAATAACTCGTATCCTAAAAAAACTACACTACGAGGACGAAGTCGCAAGCAAAAGCTAGTCTATACATATAATAAAACTGTTTAGCCAAGGGGAAATCTGTACATGAAAGATAATTAAAAATATAAAAAAGTAAGTAAATGAAAGTAGTGGAATCCAAAAATATCGTTTGTAGAATTTTTGTCTGTCTGTCCATATGTGACTTCATCACGCAAAAACTACTGTATGGATTTTGATCCCGTTTGCTGCAGTATATGTTTTGAAGGCCTGAGCAGGTTTTTATTTTTTTTCGTCAAAATCGGCTTATCCAAAAAAAAAATTTTTCTAAGTTATCTTTCTTGTACAGATTTCACCTTGGCTTACAGTTTTATTATATGTATAGATTTGTCAGCTTCTGCCCGCAGTTGCGTAATATTTGATGTTATATGAATGTGACCTGACTTCGCCCGCGTGGTATTTTGATTGCTTTGCATTTACTTTACTCAGTAAATACAAGGTTTTCTCACCGTCTGTGCATTCTCTACTCAAATATCAGTTTACATGCTGTAGCCACATTGATTATGGCTATAATCTTCAGCGAATCCCGATAGCCCAGAAACCACTCATAGCCGGGGCATATTATAGCTTTAAACATATGATACCTGGATATGGTTAGAATTTTTGTAAAACTGCCGTTATTTACTATTTATATGTAAGTTCCTAAGTTACGAATTACTGTCTAAAATAAAAAGTGTATTGAACTTTGAATTTTTATTTCCAAATCCATTTACATTCAATATTACAATTTCAAATACGTTTATCGATATCTACGAACGGTTAGGTACAACACTAATATCGACAATCGGTATCGATAATTTTTCTACTAATACTTCACGTCACTATGGTTATGTACCATTTTCACCAAGGGGAGGTATCCTGTATGTACGAGATTTTACCATTGCACACACGAGCAAAATTTAGATGTGTGTAGCGGAATTGTATGTACTGCTACAGCGATAAAATTTAGACATTTATAGGGAAGCAAATTCGTTCCATAAAAAAATATTCCGTACTATTTTTAATAAAATACATATTTTACTGCCACCAAACGTTTCATAATATGTTTTATTCTTTTACCTTTTTTTGTTGTACAAAATACATAAAAGAAGCTAACATTTTTGTTAAAAACTTTATTATAAAACTAGCTCCAATTTTTTAATTCATCTTGCAACACTCGAATTGTATGTCAGCAAGTTGATCAAATTCAATTTGAACATTTACGTTATAAATTAGTTTTAAATTGCTGATATTTCGTATTTTCGTGGATATTTCATGTTATTATAGTGACCCTCCTTTAATGTAAGCTTCCGCAGAACTATCCAAGTATTAGTAACATTAGAAACGGGATATTTACCGTGTAATCCATGTTGTCGGGAATATAAATCGCGAACTCAAATAAAATGGATTACACGGTAAATATCCCTTTTCTAATGTTGTCTCTCGCAAAAGTGATCGTGATAGTTTAAAAACTTATAAAATCTAAGTATATCTACGGACATGTACAGAAAATGTGCAAAATGTGGAGCAACTCCTGTTCAAGATGGTGTGGTCTCATTTCACCGTTTCCCTAAGCCTGGTAAAACGAATGTTAAACGGTATGTTAATCATATATATTTTTATGCTCATATATGCTTTATCTTGCCTATATTGAAAAACTAATAGCATAGTTAGGTACCTACTCTCATTTTCAATTCTACAGTAGGTATTATTATTACAGTTAGTTAAAAACATGTAATTTAACTTTGATCTCCATGTGATACCTATAATAAGATCATATAGGTACTATGTGCCTGTACCTTCGTCTACCATATTTCCTATCTTTCTCTAGTCAGATTGCAGTAATGTAATTACTATTGCTTGTGGGCTGATGGATGACACAACGGGGCCGAAATCGACCATAATGGTGCATTCCAGTAAACACCGCCAATACATACGACTGTCGTGGCCCGGTTTCGTGTTTCCTTTAGGATGAATACCTATAATGCCCAACCCAAATAGAACACTCACACAGTCGCAAAAAGCGCATCATATTTTCTCTCAATTAAATCGAATGAATCATAAACCTATTTGATATTTTGACAGTAACAGCTCACAACGACCGCAAGTCCAAAACCTTCCATCCGCGAGTGTTGTAGTCGTGGCGTGAGGGTGAGCTGTGACGTAATCGATGATGTACCGAGCTCAGTTATGATAATTGCGAGTTTGAAAGATAACGGTTGGGCGGCTAAGCGAACGACGCGATCGATTTTGGCTCTCAAAGGAACGCGACCAGATGTAAGTGAAGTGAAAGAACGAAACAACCACAGAATATTCTAATAAGGGTTTGAGATTTTAAAACTATGATGGAGGCACAGAGAATAAATATAGCTTTCATACTTATTTGTAACAGATATTGCACATTCATTTCACATTTCCTTTATAAGTGTAGTCGTACGTGTTGAACATTTGCCATTTCACAAGTTAATTTAATATGTATATTTAAATATTTATAGTTTCAATGATACATGATTTTTATTGACATAATCGCGAGTAAAGACTTAGTCACGTACACAAATGTATCATTAAGTCACTGTCCTGCCTAAAATACGTTTTAGTAAAGCAATAGTAGTAGATATGTGTTTAAAATAAAACAATAAAAAATCAAATCTATGAATATTTTATAAGTAATACAATTGTTTCTACAGACTAATCTGTTGGTTTCATGTAGAAATATATAAAATAACTTTTATTCAAATAAACGCCCTATATTAGCTTATTCAAATTGATTTGTAGCAGTTACTTACACTTCTATTATTTTTGTTTAATTTCAGATGAACTTCCTTCAGAAGCCTTCGCCACAGCTACACTTTTGAGCAAATTCTTCCAGCTGTTTGATGCATTAAATGCTGACAGTCCAGACAGAACAGAAAGTACAAAGTCAGTACAGAAACTTACGCTCAGGCTGATGTGGCAGTGAAAATGCCGAAACCTTTAAACGATGCAAATATGCCAATCTCAATCGAGGTTACACATTTGTGCCGTTTGGGGTAGAAACTTTCTCTAAGTGGCGCGTACGAAATTTTCAGGGCTTGGCCAAACGTTTGGTTGAAGCGTAGGTGAACAGAATGCTGGCTCATATTTTGCAAAGAAATTTTGCATAGCTATTCAACGTGGAAATGCAGCCAGCAATCTATACACTTTGCCTCCAACAAATAACTTATTACATTTGATATTTTTGAACTTTTGTCCATTATTTAGTTAAACTTTAATAAATTTATGAAATAAAAACATAAATGTTCTTAAAAATTGTTTTATTTCTATGACATAAGTACCTACTTATTCATCTAATAAGGTTCTGCCTACTTCATGAGGCGAAATTATGTTTTAACATTGTTCCATCCGCAGACTGAATTGATAGGTAATAAAATAAATGAAAATAGAACAGCATGGGGTGGATATTTAAAATTCGCGCTAAAGTTAGTTCCTTAGCATTCCGTGCGGATTCTGTTGAACTAGTAGTATCAGTGTAATTCGCATTATGTCTGTATGGCAGTTACACTTCTTCTCTCGGAAGAGAGTTTCAACAAACACACTTTACCAAGATCTCACTCGCACAGTTTAGTGATATTTTGCTTTATTAATGCATACCAAAGACAACTAGCGCATGATATCAATTTGTGAAGATTAGTTGTAGAATGTCTCGACATACTCACGATACCACCTTTGCATGACACCACACAAGGTAATCTTTGATGTCGATTACTCCGGACTTGACTTCCAGCAGACAACTGCTCGGGATAGCGGCTTGGGCGGCCGCTCAGCGCCGAAGCACGGGCAGTTGCTCAGCGCAGCAGCCCAGCGCAGCAGTTTGGGCAGCCGCTCAGGATACCTGCTCGGGACAGCTGAAAAACAAATGAATGTGTTAATATCTGTCGACGTACTACGATAAAATTCTGGACTTCCATCACCCGCACCACACCATGCAATGAAAACAAAGGAAAAACATTCCATGCCGTACATACTTTATTAAGATCTCACTTGCACAGTTTAGTGATATTTTTCTTTATTAATGCATACCAAAGACAACTAGCGCATGATATCAATTTGTGAAGATTAACTGACGAATGTCTCGACATACTCACGATACCACCTTTGCATGACACCACACAAGGTAATCTTTGCTGTCGATTACTCCGGACTTGACTTCCAGCAGACAACTGCTCGGGACAGCGGCTTGGGCGGCCGCTCAGCGCAGAAGCACGGGCAGTTGCTCAGCGCAGCAGCCCAGCGCAGCAGTTGAGGCGGCCGCTCAGGATACCTGCTCGGGACAGCTGAAAAACAAATGAATGTGTTAATATCTGTCGACGTACTACGATAAAATTCTGGACTTCCATCACCCGCACCACACCATGCAATGAAAACAAAGGAATAACATTCCATGCCTTACATACTTTACTAAGATCTCACTCGCAGAGTTTAGTGATATTTTTCTTTATTAATGCATACCAAAGACAACTAGCGCATGATATCAATTTGTGAAGATTAACTGACGAATGTCTCGACATACTCACGATACCACCTTTGCATGACACCACACAAGGTAATCTTTGCTGTCGATTACTCCGGACTTGACTTCCAGCAGACAACTGCTCGGGACAGCGGCTTGGGCGGCCGCTCAGCGCAGAAGCACGGGCAGTTGCTCAGCGCAGCAGCCCAGCGCAGCAGTTGGGGCGGCCGCTCAGGATACCTGCTCGGGACAGCTGAAAAACAAATGAATGTGTTAATATCTGTCGACGTACTACGATAAAATTCTGGACTTCCATCACCCGCACCACACCATGCAATGAAAACAAAGGAATAACATTCCATGCCTTACATACTTTACTAAGATCTCACTCGCAGAGTTTAGTGATATATATCTTTATTAATGCATACCAAAGACAACTAGCGCGTGATATCAATTTGTGAAGACTAACTGTCGAATGTCTCAACAAACTCACGATACTACCTTTGCATGACACCACACAAGGTAATCTTTGGTGTCGATTACTCCGGACTTGACTTCCAGCAGACAACTGCTCGGGACAGCGGCTTGGGGGGCCGCTCAGCGCAGAAGCACGGGCAGTTGCTCAGCGCAGCAGCCCAGCGCAGCAGTTTGGGCAGCCGCTCAGGATACCTGCTCGGGACAGCTGAAAAACAAATGAATGTGTTAATATCTGTCGACGTACTACGATAAAACTCTGGACTTCCATCACCCGCACCACACCATGAAATGAAAACAAAGGAAAAACATTACATGCCTTACATACTTTACTAAGATCTCACTCGCACAGTTTAGTGATATTTTTCTTTATTAATGCATACCAAAGACAACTAGCGCATGATATCAATTTGTGAAGATTAACTGATGAATGTCTCGACATACTCACGATACCACCTTTGCATGACACCACACAAGGTAATCTTTGGTGTCGATTATTCCGGACTTGACTTCCAGCAGACAACTGCTCGGGACAGCGGCTTGGGCGGCTGCTCAGCGCAGAAGCACGGGCAGTTGCTCAGCGCAGCAGCCCAGCGCAGCAGTTTGGGCAGCCGCTCAGGATACCTGCTCGGGACAGCTGAAAAACAAATGAATGTGTTAATATCTGTCGACGTACTACGATAAAATTCTGGACTTCCATCACCCGCACCACACCATGCAATGAAAACAAAGGAAAAACATTCCATGCCTTACATACTTTATTAAGATCTCACTTGCACAGTTTATAGTGATATTTTTCTTTATTAATGCATACCAAAGACAACTAGCGCATGATATCAATTTGTGAAGATTAACTGACGAATGTCTCGACATACTCACGATACCACCTTTGCATGACACCACACAAGGTAATCTTTGCTGTCGATTACTCCGGACTTGACTTCCAGCAGACAACTGCTCGGGACAGCGGCTTGGGCGGCCGCTCAGCGCAGAAGCACGGGCAGTTGCTCAGCGCAGCAGCCCAGCGCAGCAGTTGGGGCGGCTGCTCAGGATACCTGCTCGGGACAGCTGAAAAACAAATGAATGTGTTAATATCTGTCGACGTACTACGATAAAATTCTGGACTTCCATCACCCGCACCACACCATGCAATGAAAACAAAGGAATAACATTCCATGCCTTACATACTTTACTAAGATCTCACTCGCAGAGTTTAGTGATATTTTTCTTTATTAATGCATACCAAAGACAACTAGCGCATGATATCAATTTGTGAAGATTAACTGACGAATGTCTCGACATACTCACGATACCACCTTTGCATGACACCACACAAGGTAATCTTTGCTGTCGATTACTCCGGACTTGACTTCCAGCAGACAACTGCTCGGGACAGCGGCTTGGGCGGCCGCTCAGCGCAGAAGCACGGGCAGTTGCTCAGCGCAGCAGCCCAGCGCAGCAGTTTGGGCAGCCGCTCAGGATACCTGCTCGGGACAGCTGAAAAACAAATGAATGTGTTAATATCTGTCGACGTCCTACGATAAAATTCTGGACTTCCATCACCCGCACCACACCATGCAATGAAAACAAAGGAAAACATTCCATGCCTTACATACTTTACTAAGATCTCACTCGCACAGTTTAGTGATATTTTTCTTTATTAATGCATACCAAAGACAACTAGCGCATGATATCAATTTGTGAAGATTAACTGTCGAATGTCTCGACATACTCACGATACCACCTTTGCATAACACCACACAAGGTAATCTTTGCTGTCGATTACTCCGGACTTGACTTCCAGCAGACAACTGCTCGGGACAGCGGCTTGGGCGGCCGCTCAGCGCAGAAGCACGGGCAGTTGCTCAGCGCAGCAGCCCAGCGCAGCAGTTGGGGCGGCCGCTCAGGATACCTGCTCGGGACAGCTGAAAAATCAAATGAATGTGTTAATATCTGTCGACGTACTACGATAAAATTCTGGACTTCCATCACCCGCACCACACTATGGAATGAAAACAAAGAAAAACATTCCAAGCCTTACACACTTTACCAAGATCTCACTCGCACAGTTTAGTGATATTTTTCTTTATTAATGCATACCAAAGACAACTAGCGCATGATATCAATTTGTGAAGATTAACTGTCGAATGTCTCGACATACTCACGATACCACCTTTGCATGACACCACACAAGGTAATCTTTGGTGTCTGTTACTCCGGACTTGACTTCCAGCAGACAACTGCTCGGGACAGCGGCTTGGGCGGCCGCTCAGCGCAGAAGCACGGGCAGTTGCTCAGCGCAGCAGCTCAGCGCAGCAGCCCAGCGCAGCAGTTTGGACAGCCGCTCAGGATACCTGCTCGGGACAGCTGAAAAACAAATGAATGTGTTAATATCTGTCGACGTACTACGATAAAATTCTGGACTTCCATCACCCGCACCACACCATGCAATGAAAACAAAGGAAAAACATTCCATGCCTTACATACTTTACTAAGATCTCACTCGCACAGTTTAGTGATATTTTTCTTTATTAATGCATACCAAAGACAACTAGCGCATGATATCAATTTGTGAAGATTAACTGTCGAATGTCTCGACATACTCACGATACCACCTTTGCATGACACCCACTCATGACTGTACTTTGGGTGGGGCTACAATAAGAATGTGTAATACCTCGCCCACAGCCATGGTGGCTGGGACTACATAGAAAACCAGTGTTACCTCGTCCGCAGCCATTTGCTGGGCCGGAGGATACATCGCGACCGGGGCCGCGGTGTATACTCCCACCCGCACCGAGCCACGACCGCTCTGCGCGCCGCCTTTTATACTTTTCGGTCTACTAGGCTTTTTTCGTCTCCAACAATATATCTATATATATATATATATATATATATATATATATATATCAGCGCGGATACAATAATTAGCCAATAATAATTAGTCTATAACAAATAGATTTGTTAAATTGATTTATTTGAATTGATTTATAAAACATAGATTCATACTTTTGAAATTGTTTACAGTAAATTATTCCAATTAAAATTTATAATATAATTATTCTCAAAATGATTTAAGTTTATTACGATGTACAATTAATTATAAAACATGCCATCACTTTGTATGGCAATCTTAATGTTTAAAACGACCACGTGCAAGTACGCTGTAACCTATAAAACTTTTTTAGCATTCCGAATGCTGAACAAAAAGAGACATGAATGCCATTTTCACCCACAGATTCCCTTTCGAACGCCCCTTATGAGCGTTATTAGCATTTTCGCTAAAAACGATCAGAAGTGATCTATTTGAATGCACTAAATATTATATTTCGTCTTTGCATCCATGTAGCTTTCCATTGGGAGTAATATTTCTAACTTACCTGTAGCCTGAGTCCCCATGGAAGTTAGATTAAAATAAATGATGTGTATGTTGTACAAGTTATACAAAATTTCACACAAATCTAGTTGTGTCATAGTACTTCATGCATATGGGGGCTTAAAAGCTGTATCTGTAGCTGGATAAATATGATATAAATGGTAAATATTCACGGCATTGATAGAACAGTAGTGTTTCATAAAACGGTTAGGCAATTAGCATTTGGCTGCAACAAATATTATTTTTATTAAGTATTTTTTTTGTACTTTCAGCTGTGAACTATGGGCCCAATACATACTCATCAACAACATTTCAAATGAAACTCCACAGTGAGCATAGAATGTTGTGTGAAAATCATTTTCTTGAAGCTGACTTCACTGATGATACTCTACAGAAGTTACGGAGATCTGCAGTTCTATGTGATGTAAGTTGCAAGTCAGTATTAAAACAAATTTATGTTGTGACTGTAATCTAGATATTGATCACCGTCTCTGCTATTGGTATTTATCCAAAGGTTTTCCTGAACAGATCGCTCTTAGCGATTACACAGCCTACTGAACTGACGATGGAAAATAGGCAGGGTAACACACACACAATGCCTTTTCACCAGTGAGGAGGGGCTCAAGCTGAAAGAGAGTTAACCCATGGTATTGCTGCTCAGTAGTCCATACTGTTCCGTCCATGATGGCTACTTCAATTGGTAGGGCAGAAGTATACTTGCTACTTGAGGGTAGTAGGTAGCTAGCTAGATCAGCATTCGCAAAATGTTCTACTGCCATGGGGTACCAGGTACCTTCTGATTAGCAGTCAATAGGTGTAATCACTTGGCTACCACAGCTCCAATATCCAACGCCTAATTCAATTAAGACCAAATTAAAAAATTATATCTGTGGTTTAAATATTATTGGTGTTTGCAAAAATTTCAAATCTATTTTTGTTACTTATTGCACTAGGCAGTATATGTATATATATATATATATGTATATATATATATATATATATATATATATATATATATATATATATATATATATATATATATATATATATATTATGTAATAAGAGCTCCTATCTATCTGTATTTGTTAGTTTAGTTATATATTTTCAATACCTTTTCATCTGTAACTCATTAGTTATTTTTTTCCAGAATGAACCACAATTGCCCGAGTATACAATAAGGCCTCAACCTGGTCCTTCACATGGGGTCTTACAGGAAGTGACCATTGGTGCAAATAGTGAGCCTAATGTTGGGACATCTTCAGATGCTCAAGTGCAAACAATAGTTAAACCAAAATAAAAAAAGAAAGGGAGAAGTTTTTGTATGCCAAATGTAGCAAATATATGCGAAAAATTTGCCAACTGCGCAATCGCGTTAGACATCTGAAGTCAAAAGATATTTTAAAACGTGTGACAGATGATGTATCCATAAAAAAGTTATCAGAGAAGATATCTCCGACATTTGCGCAACTGTTGCAAGGACAGATACGGAACTTTAAAAAGAAAAGTACTGGTCGAAGGTGGAATAAAAAAGAAAAAATTACTGCTCTAAGAATTTATAAAAGATCACCAACTTGTTACTGTTTGCTGCAAAGGCTTTTTCAGTTACCATCACCCAGTACATTAAAAAGTCTACTCAATAGAGTACCTTTTAATGCTGGAATCAATCAACCAGTTTTTGAAGTCCTTCAAAATTACACAAAGACACAAAAGCCTTCAGACAATGAATACACATTAATGTTTGATGAAATGTCAATAAAAAAACATCTCAATTACAACCCTGAAGACGATGTAATTGGAGGATTTCAGGACCATGCTTCACAGGGAAGATCCCCACTTATTGCAGCATATGCATTGGTGTTTATGGTTGCGGGGATATGTAAGAAAGTTAAACAGCCAATTGCCCATTACTTTTCAAGTGGGTTTTCTACTGCAGACAGACTGGCTGTGCTAATTAAAGAGGTAAGTATTTTTTTTAAACACCTGCCTTAGAATGTCAGGCAGAAAAGTGCGTCTAGTAGGCAGCAGTCAGCGGTGTGGCAAAACCCTATTACCTAAAATAATACTTAAACCAAATTATATTCCTTGTTGTGTCCATTCATATTACAGAAAAACATATGGTATCGATTGACCCTACATGTGTAGGGATGATGATGACAACCTTTATATAATACTGGCTACGCTCTGTCTGCATGGTGATGGATGATGATAATGATGAATCAAAATATATATAGCCTATGTTATTTAGGGATTACATAGTATAATGGAGAAAGTATTTTTGAAATTGATACGAGTTGTTTTAGAGTCTATTCATTACAGACATACAAAAATGCAAATATTTCTTCTTGATATTATTATTAGTTTCTAAATTGTACACCGTTATCAATACTTTTGCATAACAGACCCAATGTGAATAGTTATCACATCAGTTAGAATAATTGTTCATTATTTATCATTTCAGGTTCTACAAAAGTGCCATGAGGTGGGAGTAAATATTGCGGCCATTGTGTGCGATATGGATGGCGTAAACAGGCGAGCCCTCACTATCTTGGGTGCATCATTGCAACACCCTTATATATACCACAATGGCAAACAAATCACAGCACTTTTTGATGTACCACATTTATTAAAATGCTTTAGAAACTTGTTTTTAAAATATGATATTGAATGTGCTACAGACATTTTATCAAATGACAATGAAGGAAAAGGTAAAGGGTTCTCATACATACTTTTCACTCTTGTGTGTTCTTATCTTTTGGGTTAACTGTTGCATATTGTTTTTTCTAAAACCCTTAGCAGAATTACGAATCTGGCCCAATGTGAATCAAGTGAAACTCAAACAAACAAAAAAAAAATATGATATTATTATGAAATTACTGCTTTTATTTTAGTTTGATAACTATTTTTCTTCATGATACATATTTCTTTTTACAGGAATTGCTAAATGGTCCCACATAAAGGAATTTTATGAAATTGATAATACCAACCCAAAATTTTGTGTATGCACTAGCTTTGAAGAAGGATCACTTAGAGCCCAATTAAAAACAAAAAATGAAGGTTAAATATGCAGCACAAGTTCTTAGCCATTCCGTAGCAGGAGGAATGTTAGCCAAAGTAGCTAAAGGTATGTAAACTAGATAGGTAGGTACTTTCTTTAATGCATGATAGCATGGTGAATGTTTATTTTTAATGTTTTGAAGTGATGAAGTAGAGAAGACCGTACCTGATAGGATGCATCATGCCTGTTCATTACAGTTGCAGTATCACCGTTCTGTGGCTCTAAACTGCGCTCATCACTTAGAGACATTAGTTCTTAAATCTCATGCACACAGTAATTTGATTTGTAGGATATGTACCTACATCTTTAGGCTGACTAGAGCCTACAGCTGTCATGGCTGTCCCCACATCTTGCATGTAATGTATGGACACTCGTGCAACGTGAGCGTAATTTGCTGCTACAGTAAAAGTTGCTTGAACATCCCTATACATACAGTATATATTATGTATAAATTCTGTCAGGCAACTTGAGAGCTTAGTTCAATGTTAGTAAAATGTCAATGACCCCCAACTACATCAAAATATTAACAGATGTGATAGCAGGTTACAGCTAGTATATTAACTCAAAAATTTGTAACAATCAAAATAACAAAGTTCATTTGAAGCGAACATTTATTTAATCACCTTACTCTTATTTTCAGACCTTACTGTGGACGCAGCTGTAACAGCAAATGTTATTATAAATATGGATAATCTATTTGATTGTCTTAACAGCGATTGCCGGATTTACGCAGAGGAAAAGCTCATGTCTCAAGCAACAATGCAGAAATTCAGGCATGTGCATATGTGTGTGGATTCGTAATGAAGAGGATGCCTAATTGTGAGAATTGTAAAAAAGCATTAATATCAACAAGTGTTGAAAACTTTCATTTGTTTGTGGAGTTTAGAGAGTACTCAGAGTTTAAAAAAAGTTTAAATTATGTTACAAAAGAAATGGTCGTTTGTGTAGAACACTGCGCTACCCTGATAAATGAATTTCTCAGAGAAAAAGCTCACACGACTTACTTAAAAAAAAACATATCTGAGCACATTTGAATTTCTATTTCCTGAACATTTGTATGGAGCACAGGAACTCAAATGTATGCACCATAATTAGTAGTGTTTTTACTATATGTATAAGAAGATACTGTGTTCTAAAAAATAGAGTGTTTGCTGGCGAACCATCTGCAGCTGCACTGAAACGCAAAATAAATATATTATTACATAAATAAAATGTGTTCATATAAACTATGCTTTGCTATAATGCTTGTTTTAATATTTTAGTCTGCTGCAACCAGGCATTAATAGATTCATGTGTGCAGTGATTTCGTCCATAGACCATATTGGTATATTATACGACACAAGTGAGCTAAGTTGATTGTACCTAAGGCAGTAGTTAAGCCGTCAAGCAAACATTTTTTTACGATATAACCATCATAGTTATTTGATTAATAGTGGGTGACAATCTCTTATATTATTATAGATCCCATTATTATATTATTATTATAACATTTATTATTGATTTAGGACCAGAAAGGAGTACTCATCACGAATCAGTAAACAAAATAATGATTATGAATGTGGGTTATGAAAAAACAAAGCCCGTCGTCCATCCAATCCTAACCTAACTAAGCCAGGTATTCTATAAAATGTTCTTAAATCACGCACGATGTGCCGCATTAAGGCGGCATGTATGAGAGATGAAACTAGCATTAGTCGTCAGCGATGAGAGTCAAATGTAACACGTTATTTAAGTGTAGTATTATAACGTAACACATTGGTAACTTTTCTCGTTACCTACAGTCATGTGCACTAAAAGAATCAAAATCTAGAGAACGATAAATACGTAATTATCCAGTTTTAGTATAAATGGACAATCCAGGACCCTGAAATCCCAAAAAGATGCTTCCTTCACTACACCAAACCCAAGCGAGCGAAGCTGCTGTTGAGTCAATGGGGATCTTCACTGCCGATTTATCACGCCAGATGGCGTATCGTCGGGATGGCCATTGAAACCTGTCAGTTCCATTTATTTTGTAACCGTACATGCAGTAAGCAATAATTTTCTCCAAATATGCCTTTGTGTGCTGTACCAGGATGTAATAATAACGGTGTACATTTATTTTCCAAAGATCCACTATAAAAAAGGTGTTAATTTATGTTGAGTCAAATAATAGTAATTAAATTACAACTAAATAACACTCTAATCTGAAACAGAACACTGTTAACCGTTTGCGTACCAGAGACGTACATTTACGTCCATTTCATTCATACAGCTTTTGTTTTAATTATCACGGTATATTAAGGATTAAAAGTAAATAATTAATTAGATAGTGGGTATCTCTCAACAAGATCTGCTTTCTTTCCAGTCATCTTTCCTCCTCGATTTTTTAGTTCAATATTCAATTTTATAGGCTTCCAGGTAGCATACGTCTTGAAAGTAACGATGGTTGATCGGTTTCAAGATAAAAAAAATATTTTTTTCCTAAAAAAACAAAGCGACACTAACATTACAGTGGTCATCTCGCCGCTGGCACCCTCTGCGTTGAGCTTTGCGTTTGGATCCCCATTGGTTCGTTATCAAATTCTGTGTAGAACGGCACCAATATTGTCAATGTAATCAAATTTAAGCAAAAACAGATTGTTCCGTAGAAAAAACAAATCGTTGATTGCGTATCGGTTTGAAACTACACTCGAGAGCAATGAATCCGGGTCACTTAAAGAATGTTAAAAATCTCGGAAACTAAAAATGATAGGTTAATGCAATAAATTGTATTTAATAGACAATGTAATACTCCTTAAATGAAAGTAAAAAAAATATGAGTCACCATACATTTTTAATTTCACAAAATTACATAAAGAAAAAAACTGCTCGATCTCTCCTTAAAACAAAAATAGGAAACATGAAATTTTTGAACTTTATTACGATTTGCTTGAATTTTAATACTTCGTATTGCCTCCTCGTGCTTCCATTACTGCGTTAACGCGGTTTGGCATGCTGTACACCAAGTTCCTTATACGATTTTGGGGAATATTCTCCCATTCCTCTGTGAGAGCAATTTTGAGCTCACGAAGCGTGATTGGGGGAGGGTTTCGTTGTTTTACGCATCTGCCTAGCTCGTCCCAAGCATGCTCGATCGGGTTGATATCCGGGCTGCGCGCTGGCCACTCCATACGAGTAATGTTCATCTCTTGAAGGTAGTCATTCACAATCCTACCTGTATGAGGTCGGGCATTGTCATGCATAAATATAGCATCCTCACCTAAATTGACCATAAATGGACCAACGTGATCATTGAGGATTTCTTCCACATATGTTTCGCTAGTTAAAGAGCCGTTTTCTATGATCACCAGCTCTGTGCGACTTTCAGAAGAAATTCCTGCCCACACAAGTACAGACCCACCACCGTAGGCTACTTTTTCTTCGATGCATGCTTGCTTGAATCTTTCCCCTGGTCTTTGATACACTCTGTGTCTTCCATCGTGCTTGTAGAGCATAAATTTTGATTCGTCGGTGAACATAACTTTTGACCAATCTTCAATACTCCAATTTACGTGGCTCTGGGCATATCTTAGTCTTGAAATACGATGCCCACGCTCCAGTTTAGGGCCGTTTGCAGGTCTAAGGGGTTTTAAGTTAGATTCAGCAAGCCGACGTCTTACTGTCCATGCACTTGGGTTACTTCCTCCGAGGCGTTGAAACTGATTTGTGAGTTCAGTTCCTGTGAGAAAGCGATTTCGAAGCATGGTGTTCACCAAGTATCGGTCTTCTCGTGCTGTGGTACACCTGGTTCTGCCCGTTCCTGGTCTGCGTAGGTTAGAACCAGTTTCTTCGTAACGTCGGAGAACTCTTTGTACTGTTGACAGCGACACACCGACAGTCCTGGCTGTATCGCGCTGACTCCGGCCGGTTTCCAGCATTGTAAGTATTCTGGTGCATTCTTCAGGCGTAAGCGACATAATTTCAGCTTGAATAATGAATATAGAGCACTATCAACATGGTTTATGTACCCACATAAATGACAGATTACAAACAAAAGCAAAACCAAATGCTGTAATTTCGTAGTTCCATCTTCGAAAGTGGCCCTTTTTCAAATTTGATTTTTTTATGATATAACTTTACAATAACTAAGAAGTTTTAATACCTTCATTTAAGGAGTATTACATTGTCTATTAAATACAATTTATTGCATCAACCTATCATTTTTAGTTTCCGAGATTTTTAACATTCTTTAAGTGACCCGGATTCATTGCTCTCGAGTGTAGTTCAACTGAGAATAGTTTATCAACAATGCTCAAGCAAAGATTATAATCTCAAGTATTGATTAGATGATCAGATATCAAACTGTATTTGAGTTGCATTCTGGAACATGGGACTTAGGTACTTAGATTTTTCCAGGGCCGAACTAAACACAATGACACTGTGTTTATTATTTTCTTTTCCGGTTTTTCTGTTACAACGAGACCCTATTACTAACCTTCGCACCAGAACTTATAATGTACTAGCTGCGTTCCGAGGTTTCACCCATAAATGACGATGAAGATAATTATGATGACGTCAAAGTCATAATAATTTATTCAATTTAGGCATCGAAGACGCACTTATGAACGTCAATTTTTCATTATAATATACTTTAAAGCCTACCGCCGCGTTCCAATATACATAGAGCCAACCGAGAAGAAGCGGCAAGAAACTTGGGGCCATTCTTTTTATATAGATGTTTTTACAATGTTTTTACTTAGGTACTACAAATATTAGCTCCAGTGTGTTGCCTTACAAAAGAGAACATAATAGTGGTATCAGTAGGGCAAGACACGCTACACTTTGACATCTTAGTACACGAGTAGATAGATCCTGGAGTGATCAGTCCCAAGCTGTTTTATCCTCCAAGTAATCCGAAATTTTATAATAACCTTTTTGACAGAGTTTAGTTTTAATAGTAATTTTAAACTTATTAATAGGCAAATCTCGGATAACATTGGGAACTTTATTATAGAATCGTATACATTGTCCCATAAAAGAATGACTTATTCTGTGGAGACGCGTTGTATGTACGGATAGCTTGTGCTTATTTCGCGTGTTGATGGAATGAGCATCACTCCTTTTATCAAAACTGTTAAATTAAATTAAATTAAATTATTTTATTTTATTGAGATAAAAACGCCTTCAAAAACATTTACATTCATCTCACATTCATTAGACCAGATTAAAAACAAATACAATTACAAGTCATTAAATTAATTAAGAAGTCAATAGAAACTAAAATTAAAAATAATTAAATACATACCACATAAAATTATAAAATGTCAACATAAATGGAATATAAAATTATAAAATGTCAAACTTCAATAATCATCATGAATCTCTACAATGTCAATCGATCTGTCCCATTGGTCGGTGAGGTTTTCACAATATGTCCTAAGAACAGATATAACAGTTTTCCAACTATTAACAATTATGTCAAAATCAGTATTGGCGGTCAGGAGCGCGTTGAAGTGGTTGCGAGCGCGAACTAACGGTGACATTGTGCGTGCCCGAGTTCGGCACTGTTCCACGTGAAACAACTTCGGCAGCCGGCCTCGCCTGTTCACCGGGACCCCGGGTCTATCCGGCACGAACAACACACACAGTAGGTCATGTAGCTCAATAGAGTCTACTGCTCCTCTGAGTACCTTGACGCATGTAGTGAGCTGGTCTAGTGTTTTCCTTACTTCTAACGAGTTATAGCCGAGCTGGCCAAGCAGAAACTTAGTCGGGTACAGGAAAGGATAGTACCCATAACGTTTTTTGTACAATGCCCTTAAGAAAGCTTTTTGGACTTTCTCAAGCAATCGCGTGTACGTAACGTGATGTGGGTTCCAGACACATGCACCCGACTCTAGCTTGCTCCTAACTAAGGCGCTATAAAGGGTTTTCATGACTTCCGGATTTTCAAAATCCTTCGCATTTCGAAGTACAAACCCGAGTCGCCGGTACGCCTCTTTCGCGCGCCTGTTCTTTCAGACACATGCTCGTGAAAAGTCAAGCCGCGGTCAAACGTCACTCCCAGGTCTTTCACGGCATTTGCTCGATGTATGGTCGTAATGTTTAACTTATAATCAAAATGAATGGGATCTCTTTTCCGATCGAATGTCATTACATTGCATTTACCGAAATTAAAGTACATCTTGTTCCTCACGCTCCATTCATATACACTATTTATGTCGTCTTGTAAGCGAATACAGTCGCTAAGAGATTTTACTTCAACGAAGAGTTTGAGGTCATCGGCATACAAAAGGCACTGAGCGGATGACAAAACTTTTGGAAGATCATGAACCATCATCTGAAAATATAACGGACCGGTAACTGAACCTTGTCTTATTCCAGATCTGGTATGGTACGGTCTTGATTCGTATATCCCATGCCTAACATATTGACATCGATCTTTCATGAGGTCCGCCCAAAAATTCAAAAGCCTCGGAGAAAAACCAAAAGATGACGAAAGCTTTTGCAACAAAACGTCATTATCAATTTTGTCGAAGGCCTTTTGAAAGTCGAAGTATATAACGTCATCCTGCGACCCACGATCCATAGCTCTAGAAATAAAGTCCACCAAGCATAATAGGTTCGTATTTACGGAGCGGCCTGGCCTAAAACCATGTTGTTCCTCACCTATATGTTGCTTAACTTGTCTATATATTTCGCTGTGTAAAATATAATCAAAAACCTTAGCTGGCGCACACAAAATCGCAACAGGCCGGTATTCCTCGACTAACGTTTTTTTATTGTTCTTTGGGATAGGCGTCACTCTAGACAGTTTCCAGTTGTTAGGATACTTCCCATTTTCAAGTGACAGATTAAATATATGATACAGCGGAAGAACAAAATGTCTTTTACCTGTTTTAAGAACAAAGCTAGGAAAATTATCGGGGCCTGGAGAGCTACTCGACTTTAGCTTATTGATAGCGCTTTCGATGTCTGTTGGTGATACTACCGGTATAGAGACGAAACCGCTATGAACACTCGATTCCAAGGATGAGCTTGCATCTAGTACTGGGACATCATCTTGGAAGACACTGGAGAAATAGTTTGCAAAAGATTCTGCGGCCTCTACTCCGCTATAGACGCTATCGTTATATGAGACCCGGGGTTCAAAGCCTCCCTTAGACCGAAGACTATGTATATGCCTCCAAAAGTGTTGAGGACACTGCTGTAGGTTTTCTTCGATGCACGCCATATGAGATTTGTATGCTAGAGCAATGCGCAACTTAAGATTAGCACGTAAATCTGAAAACTGTTTGTATGCCGTACTACATTTTGATCTCGTCCAAATTTTATGTAATTTAGTTTTGTGCTTTATGTCTTTTATAATTTCTATGTCAAACCATACTGGATATCTATTAGATTTTGCTTTTCGCCTAATTTTTTTAGGAACTGACTCATTAAATAAATTGTACAATATATCATAGAAAGCGTCTGTAGCCATTGAAACATCGCTACATTCCAGAACTGTAGCCCACGACGTTTCTTCAAGCAACGATAGAAAGAGCGCCATATCTATTTTCGCGAAGTTCCAGTCACGTGACGGATCTATATTACTAGGCTGCAAGCGGACGCCCGTGCCACTATGCGATCGGAGAGAGACTAATATTTCAAGCGCGGGATGATACAGTGCATCAATAGCGACAAACCCCTCGGCAGCCTCGCGCACGCATACTCTCTGCGACTCAGATTCAACGCACTCCTGCGCCAATACTACGTCGAGAATGCCTCCATGTGAATTCACTATTGTATTGTAGTTGACCAAGTTACAATACGTTAAAAAATAACAATAATAATTTTTAACATCGTTGGAGGCACTATTCATATTAATGTCCCCGAATACAAATAAATTGTGTCTTGAAGCTGATAAAAAAGATTCTATATTACAAAATAAATTCATATAGGTGGCATCAGTAGCCTTCGGTTTGATGTACACCACACATACAATGTAAGAGATACCGCGGTAAGTGACACACGCCCAGAGGTCCTCTCCTAAATTCGACTCCAGTTGTTTTCGACGTGTCATTGTCACTCCAGGTCTAGTAGCAAGCAAGAAACCACCGCACCTGGATCCTCTATCTCTACGTAGGAGAGTCCAACCATCCGGCACCACCTCGGCGTCTTCTATGGAGCTATCGAGAAACGTTTCCGTAGCGGCTACCAGCAAATCGTCGGACGTTAGTAAACTGGCTTGCCAAGCTGACAATTTCGTTTTCAAGCCTCTTACATTTTGATAAAAAATGTTAGTTGGTGGCTGTTTTGTTAACGTTAATGTTTTTCTTTACATACATTAGATTTTCATAGATAAACTGAGAGACAACAGTTAGAATGTTTATGTCTTTAAATTTCTGTCTAAGGGAAACTCTGGGAGCCAAACTGTAGATCGCTCGTATAGCCCTTTTTTGCAGTAAAAAAATAGAATTAATATCTGCAGAACATCCCCAGAGCAGTATGCCATAAGTCATAACGCTATGGAAATAACTAAAATAAACTATTCTAGCTGTGTCTACATCAGTTAATAGTCTAATTTTTTTAACAGCATAAGCTGCTGAACTGAGACTACTAGACAATTTTTTAATGTGGGGACCCCATTGCAATTTAGCGTCTATAGTAATTCCTAAAAAGACTGTTGACTCCACAAGGTCCAACCCTGTTCCATTCAATTGTATATTGGATTCTACTTGTCTCACATTTGGTGTCGAGAACTTTATACAATTAGTTTTCTTCTCATTGAGGAGAAGATTATTTGTATTGAACCAATTCACAACTTTAGCTAATGCATTGTTAACATCGTCATAGTTTAATAACTGCGTTTTAATTTTAAATAACAGTGAAGTGTCATCTGCAAACAATACAATCTCGTGATTCTTCTCTACATAATAAGGTAAGTCATTAATATAGATTAAAAACAAGAACGGCCCTAGTATTGACCTTGTGGAACGCCCATTGAGATTATAGAGCCGGGCGATTTTTTACCATTTATGTCAACCCTTTGAATTCTACCATTTAAATATGAAGTCAAAAGGTTGAGAGCCATGTTCCTAATACCGTAGTGTTGTAATTTCCTGACAAGTATATCATGTCGGACGCAGTCAAATGCCTTAGATAACTCACAAAAAACACCTAAGGCATCTTGAGAGTTCTCCCAGGCATCAAAAACATCTTTTATTAGTTCTATACCTGCGTCTATAGTAGAGCGATTCCTTGTAAACCCAAATTGATTTTTATGGAAAATTGGACGATGACAAAGATCCTACGTTCTTTCCCGAAATCCCCGTTTAGGCGTGAGAGCGTAACACATAAACAAAATTGCAACATTAGTTAGGATGTCTTTGACAGGGTTGTATTTTTTGCAAGTAGAAAATAGCCTTCGTGCGCGAGTCTAGCACGTGACAATTTTTTAATAAAATGTGTTTATGATATTTTTATTTGCTTTAAAAGCACGGTGTTTAACGTCAATGTAAAAAGATGATGAGAAGAATAATATTAAAGTCGATTAATTTAGCATAAAGTAAAGATGAGCGATTGTGTGACAAATGTTTTAGACAATGCGGTATTTTTTTCAAGAGATTAACAAAAATGGTTTCATGTAAAGTAAAAAAAATACGTCAAGTGCGAGTCGGACTCGTGCACGAAGGGTTCCATAACATAACATTATATATAATTATTGTAGGTAATGTTCTGCTAATTATACATTTAAAGGATATTTTATACTGCCCTTCATAAACAGTTACCTTTTTTTTCAGGTAGAAATGAGATTACTAAACATGAAATGAAATTGAAGTACCTACATCAATCATAAAGCTAAAAGCCTAACTGTGTTACATTCCAATTTCGGTAACATTACGTAAACAAGTTTGTATGATAATATTGTTATATCTATGCATGTATAGCATCGATGGCCAATAATGTTCTAATGTATGATACGTACGTTTATATGTATATGAACAAAAGTATATGAATACTAAGTATCATTCCATTGCCTGATATTAAGTGACAGACCCATAACAATTGCTGTATGTCTCAAATCTCTAAAGCTCTGCACAATATTACACTACATTTGTCACCTATTTTTTTTTTAGTCACTGCAGTGATTTCTAATGATTTTGTCTGCTACGATATCCTATAAATCTAAATAGTCACTGTGTTTGCATGCTACTAATAGAGGCAGAATATCTGGTATCGCAACGGTGCTCCCCACATAGTATGAGAGAGATGGAATCATGTTATTACATGGGATCATGTGTAGAGATATACTGTAAACGCCGTTGAATATGTTCTTATTATATGATATTACAAATGTGTCTGAAAATCTTGATGTTAATGTTATATTCTGATTTCATAGTTGTTTCAAAAGCTTTAATTTTTATTCTAGAAGGAACTACAATTTTGTCTTATGGCCTTAAGCGTTTTAAATGTATAATCAATAAATTTTGTAATAAATAATTGTTGTCCAATTTATTGTCCTTTTCTTTAATGGTCGTTATTATAATGCAGTAAAATAGAAAATATCTTTTATTAACTGTGTTTTGACAGAACTCTCTTTTCACGATTAAAGTAATTTTTCGTGTAGGTACATGTCAATGTAAAGTACGAGTACAATAATACCTTGACCACTAATTCCAGGAAATCAATTGTTCCATGAGCAGTTCATTTCCTGTATCCGAATTCGAATAGTTAAATTGGATGATTAACAATAACAACGTATTCCAGCAAATAAGTATACCAATTTATTGTTACCTATCTCAAAACACAGCCTAATGTGTATAAGTGTATAATTATATAGTAGCGATAGTATGTACCTATACGTGAACCTAAAATATATATGTAGAGAAACTGAGTCCACGTATGCAATTTATGCAACGCATTACATCTAGACTTGAATTTCTATGAAAACAGTAAAGCATCGTTGCGTATATTAAGTATGTCTCTGATTAAACGGTTTTCATAAAAATTCCAGAGTCTAGATGTAACAATGCGTTGCATACGTGGGCTCAGTTAGTCTCTCTATATTATGCTATATACCTATATATATATATATATATATATATATATATATAAATCTACAGCGCCATCTATACTTGGTGATATTGGCTTTAAATGTATATACCTATAACACATTAAAGGTTAAAGATACCAGTCTATTTCCTAGTATATATTTTAGTCTACAGTCTGGCTAACGAAAGTAGATACTGGATTTTTTTGCAATTTTTTTATATGACAACACTTAAGTGTTCCTACCATCGGATATTTACCATACAAATTGGGGTATTTTAAGCAGAAAGTACTTAGGAACAATTAATTCCAAAAAGGCATTTTTAAAACAAACTTATTTTAAACATTTTATAAAATGAGTTTTAAAAATTCGTACGTGTGCTAAAATTGTATTCATCGAAAATAAGTATCGTATGTACCTGTTGGATCATTTCAAGAGCAACACTAAGCCTTAAGTTGGTCTAATAAATAGCTTAATTAATTAGGTACACTATTTACCAGAGAAAAACTTGGCAATTTTATTTTAAAGAAATTAATTTTCTGCTGTTTTCCGAAAGATTTGGTAAAATCAGAATCAGTGTATGGTATCCCTATCTCTGACGCAACAAGATGGCGTGTTGTTGATGTTTCGTTGTGGTTGACTTGAGTATTATTTTGTTGTGATATATCCGTGTTAATGCTATAATTAAATGAATAAAACTATAAAGAGTGAAGTGCGAAAACTATTGTTTTGTATGATTTCGAAACATGAAGAGAAAAAGCTTGTGAAACAAGCCGTATTGCGAGAAAAACAGGATTGTTTACGTACTGTGACTGATTTTTAGGTTAGTACGGTCAAAATGTCATGATATTTTTTTATTTTAAATAAGTACATATTAGTTTTAGTTACTTTAGATAATGTTATTGTTCTTTTACAGATAGTCTTGAGGATAATGCACGAACTGCTGAAGTAAAACAAGCAATTGAAAAGGTCACAGATTTAGATCAAAAAGATATGATGAAATCGCAGAACCAGTACTTAGAAGAACTATCTTCACTCACCGGTAAGTTTTCACTCAACGTTAATCTTAGACTAGTTTTGTAATACTTGTGTATTTTCTATTATTTCTTAGTTATGAGACTCACGATAATTGACATTTTATTTTATTCTTTTTACAGATGTAAGTGTTATTACATTGAAGAGAATTAAAAAAGAAGGTGTGGTGAACGAAGGGGTCTGGAGGACTCCAGGTAAAAAACGACCTCACCCTTCAAAAGTGTCGAACTTAGATAGTTTCGATATGGATGTTATTCGTAATAAAGTAAATGAATTTTACTGTGTGAGGAAACAAGTACCAACATTAAGATCTTTGTTGGTAGAGTTAAAAGAAAGTATAGAATTTGGTGGATGTCGTGAAACTCTCCGTCGCATATTATTAGCCAAAGGTTATGAATTTAAGAAAAACAAAAATGAACGTTCATTATTAAGGTAAACATTTAGAATCGTGGCGCCTGAATTCGGGGGGGAGGGGGGGGGGGTTCGGGTAGTGCCCCCCCGCAAACCCCACCCGCCGGAGACCATTACTTTTCGAGTTATATATTATATGTTTGTTTAAGTATTTTGAGGTTAAGTACTGCATTTCGATCTACTACCACCCCCGCGTCGGCTCTGCAATCCGACAAGACTGCTTGAAATCGGGGTGCTATGAGTCGGTTCTGTCACTGACTTCGACCTATTCTAACTAACTATAACTAACCTATAGGTATGTCACAGACAAGTGACTTTGCCAATTCATTAGATAGCTACTGATATACTATTGTGCACAAATTTGGAACAAAAGTAGTTTGATGAAGCGCTCGCCGGCCGGTATCGCGGCACGCTCGCTCGGCTCGCGCCTGGTGGGTCACAGTTCAGACCTAACCTAACCTATAGGTTTGTAACAGACAAGTGACATTGCCAATTCATTAGGTACTAATATACTATTGTGCACACATTCCTACTAGTATGGGTCTGATAATTAAAATTGAAAAACAATTTGTTATTTTTAGAACTTATATTTTATAGACATAATTTATAGCATTTATAGTTTCGATGAATGGGAACAGGAGAAAACATTCACGTACACTCGGAAGTAACGGAATGACACGAGTATTCCGACAGTGACATTACGCTATCTTCGATGTTTGCGTTCCGTTTCAAGAACTTACATACAACATACATGTCAAAAAAGGCTAAAAGTTACCTAGAAACGTTTCGTTTTACGCATTAATGTCATTTATGTCGCCTGTCACTATCAAAATTACGGTGTTTTATTGAAACTTTAAAAAACTATTTAGACTATTTTGGCGTGTCTCCGGCAGCTAAAATGTTGTAAATACGCTTTATACAAACCCCTTCAACCCACCCACAGTTTTTGTTTCACCAAATTCGATTCGGTCGGGGTCACGATTCTAAAGCCAACCCGGCAAGCCAATAATCTACTTAGATGAAACTTATGTCCACAAAACCTATAAGCCTAAAAAATGTTGGCAAGGTCCATCAACAAGTGGAATAATTGAAAATATATCGTCAGGAAAACGATATATTATTGTGCATGCAGGATCAGAGAAAGGCCCTATTCCAAACTCATTGTTAGTATTTAGCATCAAATCAAAAATGGCAGACTACTACCATGACATGAATTCCACAAACTTCAACAAATGGCTTCAAGAAAAGCTTATTCCCAATTTGAATGAACCAAGTGTAATTGTAATGGACAATGCATCATACCATTCTGTCATAATAAATAAAGCGCCCACATCTCAAAATCGAAAGTTAGAGATACAGAATTGGCTTACATTGAATGGTATTTCATTTGAAACATACAATTCAAAAGCAGAGTTGCTCTGCTTAGTAAAACAAAACACACCAGAACCTATTTATGAAGCTGATGAACTTTTAAGCCAAAACAGACATGAAGTGCTAAGACTTGTGGGAAGCAAAAATGTAAGCCGAACTCCAAAAGAGTTCGAGGATCTCATAAAACAATCTTTTGAGTGTATTACAGCAGATGATTGTAAAAAAATGACAGACAATGTCATTCATGTGGAAGACAAGTACAAAAGAAGAGACCATATAACTGAAAATAATTTAGAAAGCTTCATCATCAATTTAAGAGACTCCAGTGATTCTGAAGATTCACTCCATGTTGAATTTTTAGATTCAGAATTTGATTATAGTGATTAAAAAAAAGTATAAAAATATATGGTGTTGTTTTCTTTGATACATACTATTGTGGAACTACCTAGTGTAGGTGCTAGGAGGGCCCTGATAGGTATAATTAAAACTCCGTTGGACTGTATGTTGGTGCGTGGTGTTACGAAGACGGCGTTCAGGTTGAGAATGACTCGTTGCGCAATGCGCGGCCGTTTTTGTATCGAATCGTGATGTCTTCAGCCTTTACTCTGGCTGGTTGGAGCCTCGAGCTCTTGCTCCTTGCTCCTGCGGAACCTCGAGGGGCATCTACCCCTCGGTAACTCAACCTCTGCGCAGGTTGTAATAGGCAACTCTCTGCGCAGGGTATGTTTTGCACTAGTTCGTGCTTTTGTAAAAGTTGTACTTTTTCATTTTTTCATTTCAGTTTCGGTTTGGCGCGCCACTTGCCTCCGGAGTCACTGTATCATCGGATATCAGGAGTTCACGGGGCAGTGCGCGCCAACTCTTTGGCACGTCCGGGGGTCTGACGTGTAAAGGTGCTATCCCGTGGAGGTGCGAGTGTGGTCCGTTGTCTGCCTTATCGTACGTTTTACGGGCCAATCGGATCACAAACTCCTCCACGGTTTCCAACTTGAGGTCTTTGGCAATCGTATTGTTCCTTACGTAGCGCCCTGCGCCTACGGCGATACGCAAGGCGATATTCTGCTGATTTTGTAGCTTCGCCTTGTTGGTGTTGGAGCACAGATGGTACCAGGCTGGGGCGGCATAGGTCAGTCTTGACCGTATGTACGTCTTATATATACCCAGTCTGGTACGAAGTTGCAGGTTAGATGCAAGCACGGGCCGGAGCAGAGCTCTGGCTGTTCTTGCTGAACGAACCACGTGCTGCACTTGGTCTTTCATTGTTAGCCTCTTATCGATTTCTACTCCAAGGTACCGACATGAACTCTTCCATTCGATGTCAAGTCCTTGGAGTTTTAGTTGAGGCGGGTATTTGGTTTTCTTGCTGACAATTAGAGCGGCAGTCTTCCCCACGTTGACCGCCATCCTCCACTTGTCTAGCCACTCCGGAAGTATGTTTAGGATTTTCTGCATCTTCGAGGCAGCTCCTTTTGTACTGATTGATGATGCCATATACGCGCTGTCATCGGCGAACAGTGCAAGCTTGACATCCCTTTCCCCTACTCGGACACGGTCGGCCAGGGTAGGGATGTCATCATCTTGCAGATCAATTTATAGAGAAGACCTTCGTGCCACACTCTGTCGAAGGCCTTCTCCACATCCAGAAATACTGCCACCGTGTGCCTTCTGTAATTCATTTCGTTTGCCAGATGGTGTAGTACTCTTATGAGCTGAAGGGTAGTCGAGTGATGGCTCCTGAAACCAAACTGCTCGTCTCTGGGTTTGATATACGGTCTTATTCTTCGTAATATCAACCGTTCGAACAGCTTGGCCAGATGGGGCAGGAGTGAGATCGGGCGATACGCATCAGCCCTTCTTCGGTCCTTCCCAGGTTTCGGTAACATTATCATCTTTGTTCTTTTCCAGGATTCTGGGAAATGGCCCGTCCTCAGTATTCCATTGTATGTATGTTGTCTCTGGTTTTGTCCGTCAACTCTTGGAAAGGGTCCCTGCACCCTGATTCCCCTTCTCCTTGCCTCCCTCAGGTAGTGGGGGCACTTTCTACTGCTGGCCACGTGCTTACCTTTGCAGTTTATGCACTTCGGTGGAGCATTGGGGTCTTTATTGCAGTCCGCTGCGAAGTGTTCTTCTGCACACTTGACGCAGCGAGGTGGGCGATGGCAACCTCCAGATGCGTGACCAAACATCTGGCAGCGGTGGCACTGAGGTACCTTACCGGCTCTTGGTGCCCATCCCTCTATTCTCACATTTGGTATGTTAAGGAGCTCATTAATAGAGTAGAGCTCCTTTTTTTCTAGGTCGTTCAATCTATCCAGAAGGGCATAGTAGGTCGGCCCACCTTTACTGCCTCTTCTTGGGAGAATCTCCTTTATGTATCTGGAGTTAAAGCCCTTCGCCTCTAGCTCCATCTTTATGTCGGCTGTTCAGCGGCAGTTCTTCAGCAAGGGCATAGCAGTGCCATGACACTCTGCGGTCCTTCTCCGCGGCTTCGGTTAGGGCACGTTGGACTGCCCTAAATTCGTCTACCGATCTGCATGCGAAGCGGAACCCTGTACCTATGGGCTTTACGCTTAGTGCAAGGCCAAGCTTGCTCTTAAGTTGAGCGAATATTGCTACCCAGTCCGGCAGCGCCTCAACCATGATGGGTGGTAAGGCTTTCTGGGCTGGTGTAGTTGTTGCGGTTTGTCCAACTGTCGTAGCGGTCGTAGCGTACGTAGCGGCTTGGTTAGGTGCTACAGCTTGACCCGTCTGGGTAGGCGTGTTGGTTCTTGTGGCAGGTTGTGACGCCATCATCGCTGCATATGATCGTGCGGCTTCTGGCGTTGGTGATGGAGGTGACGGCATAGGAGCTGCGTCCATAGGGACAGATTCTAACGCCGCATAAGATGTTGAGTTTGTATGATGTTGGCAGGTCTTGCTTGCCGTGTCAGACTCTGTATCGGCAGTGATATTAACTGGCTTATCATCCGATGATGATTGGCCAGCTTTAGATGATGCAGCTGAGCTCGAAGAAGTACTTCGGCTGCTTCTTTGACTTTTTCTCGCAACGCCAGAAGTTGACGGTTGCGGTTCAGTTGTTGACATATCAGGGGTGATTGACAGCTTCTGCTTCAGCCTCTTATCATCACCCCCTAGGTCCTCATCAGAGGAGTCGCGCCTCTTCTTTTGGGCGCCTCTGCCCGGAGGCTTCCGTGCGGTTTTGTCTTGGGCAGGACACTCAGGTCCGCCAAGAACGAGCCCTAGATCGCAGGCCTTCGGTTGGCTTAGTGGTACTGCTGTGGTTAGAGACCTAGGTGTGCGTATGCTACCTGATCTAGGAGTTGGTGATACCTGAACTGTGGTGTCGGTTTCTTTCCGGGTGGGGGGTACATCCCCCTTCGGAACGAGAACTTTACCTCTCGTTTCGGCTTTGTCAAACGACTTACGTGTGGTCGGATTCGTCCTAACACTCGAATCCTTACCAGTCACGCAAGCAGTTTGACTTCCGCTTGACTTATCTAAAACTACACTATTGTCATTTGATGAAGACGCTGATGCGCGGCGTAAGTATTTGGAAGGGTTGGGCCCCTTACGAGGCGGCGGCCCATCCCCATCAGCCATAATGATCCACTTTCGCTTTAAGAGCGATTATGGTGTTGAACGATGTTGATGAAATTCGGTGGTAATAGTTCCGTAATACTAGTTACGGACTCCCTAGAGGCCCCCAACCAGGTGGAATCTTTTGATGAAAGCCCAGTAAGGTGACCGCTCACGGAAGCCTCGCAACTAGCGTACACGTAAAGTAGCAATTATTTTTTAAATTTGATATAGTCAAAGTTGATTCTTGACTGACCCCAAGTCAGAATCTGCCCTACAATCAAGCGCTGGCTTACGTTAGCGGTAGGTAAGCGCTGACTTCCGAGCACGAAGTCTCGATGTGCGGGGGTGAGGCACGGTGGGAGGATCACGCCGAAGCGGACCTACGACCACTGAGCAACCTTGCACAGCCAAGACAACGGTGTCTTGGAAAACCTCCGAGTTGCGGGGGAGGGGTGAGGGAAGTGTGGGGGGCGTCTCAACGCTACTGCGGAGAACGATCTCCCGCCCAACCGAACACCTGTCGCACGCACTGAACTCAGGAGATTTTCCTGAGGAACCTGAGTGATAATTGATGGGTAAAAATTTCACGTCGAATTTGGTCCTCCGCGTTTTTATAACCCACTATCTTTATTCTTATAGTGTGCTAGGGAGACGGCATACAATGCGGGAAAAGGATGGGGTATACATGTATTTTATTTGCGTAGGTAAATTACGCCAGGCGATGTAATAAATGCCTACAGCTTCGTTACATACATTGACATCGGTATATTTCATACATTAGTATCTTAAGTATATTACAGTTTACAATACATTTAACACTTTTACTTACAAAGGTTGAAAACAAACTATATCCGTGCTGAACCCCTCTCTGCAACTAGCTAAGCTATACGATTTTATTTTTGTTACAGTTGAAATAGCCGACAAGTTGAAATCGTCGACAGTCTCCCCCTCGTGCGAAGATGAGTACATCGAGCACCTTATTGGTTTATAAAGACGATTTAGGTAATTTTAATAATGCGCGACGCAGGCCTTCTGAGTTCTCCGGCAGTGGTTCGCACTATCACAACGCGCACTTTGCCATCGGGGCCCGGGAAAGTTTTCAGTATTTTCCCTCGAGGCCAGGTCCCCCTAGGTAGTGAGGAGTCCATGATTAGCACAGTATCACCGATTTTTAAATTTTTAAAATGTTGCATGTAATCGTTCGGTCTTGCTGCTATAGTAGAAAGATATTCTTTGAGCCAGCGGTTCCAGAACATATCGGCGAGTATTTGTACCGTCCTCCAATCAGCTGTTCCGACCAGGGTAGTATCGTCGAATTTTCCCATTATGTGGTTACCACACGATCTACCTATTAAAAAATGGTTAGGCGTCAGGCTTTCTTCATCGTCTGGATCCAGTGACACCTCTGTTAGCGGACGTGAGTTAATTAATTCCGCCTCGAGTAGTAAGGTATGTAAGATTTCTTCGCGCGGCTGTCGGCTGTTTAGGGTGGCCGAAAGAGCTCGCTTTGTAGATCCTACCAGTCGTTCCCAGCTGCCACCGGCGCTAGGATTTCCAGCTGCTATTCTTTTCCAGGTTATGCCTCTAGCCTCAGCGTCATTTGACAAGTTTTAAAATTCCGCTTTCAGCGCCTACGAAGTTCGTGCCGTTGTCGCTGTATATCACGGTTGGGGTTCCTCGTCGCGCTATCATTCTTCTTAGCGACAAGATCATGCTATCAGCGGTCAGTGATGGTACCAATTCCAGGTGCACTGCGCGTGTCGTTAAGCAGGTGTACAGCGCTACCCATCGCTTTTCTTGTCTTCTGCCTACTGTGATAGTTAGGGGACCCATGTAGTGACAACCGACGCATGTAAACGGTGGTTGATATTGTTTCAGGCGTTCCGATGGTAGGTCTCCGACCGGGATCGATATCGGTTTGGCTTTGCGAATTTTACACCAGATACATTCACGTGCGATTGACTTTACTAAGTTTCTAAGTGACGTCACATAGTACTTCTGTCTTATTTCGTTCATGACCGTACTGTGGTTGCCATGATGATAGTTACGGTGATATTGTTGCACGAGCATTCTTACTAGTGGATGTTTTCCATCGAGTACTATGGGTTTTTTCTCAGGGTTTTTTGTATGTGTCTGTGACACAATCCGCTGCGGATAGACGTGTCTCTAAATGTATGACGTCATCGACTATTGTCAACGCCAGTTTTCGCAATCGTGAATCCTTGTCTTTAGGTATGCGTTTGGCGCGAAGTTCATTCAACTCGCTGCTGAAACTTTCCGCTTGTATTCTTTTAATAATTAATTTTTCAGCGTCCTGCACGTATTTCAAAGGCAGTGGTATTAGAAGTCGCGTACCCGTAGGTATTTGGGTTACGGCCAGCTGTTTTTGTTGCTTTCGCTTGCTGTATTTACGCCAAGTCTTATCTTTGACAGTGCGTTTTATGGCCGCGACTTGATTTGCGACCTTATTGACATGTGACTTGGTCGCGAAGAAGAAGTCGAGCGTGACACACGTGTTAGAGAGATTGGGTCGAGTTTTAAGTGTTAAAATCCACATTTCGAGTCGGTTTACTTATTTCTGAGGCATATTTATCCTTAGACAGGTGGTGGTGAGTTTTTATTTGTGTTTTGTTTGTATTTAGGGGAAATGGAACCCATTTCCCCTGACCCGCCGGACCCGCCGGACCCAGGTCCGCCATTAGCAAAGACGGCCTGTGCGACGGCGACGAAACGCCAACATAACGACGATGATCAACCTGCCGCTTGTAAAAAACTGATTACGGACTCTGAGACAGCGTCAGCCTCGATCCAAACGGTATACACCCACCCTTCAATTGTTGTGGATGGGATAAGGTCTTATGAGCCAACTGACTCCGGTCCCTTCATCGTTCACGTATCCAGAATAGAGTCTGACCCAGCCGCAGGTACTCAAATTAGACCCATCAAATTCGGACAATTCCTATATGTAAATAAAATTGACAACATTTGCCAGGATGGTGTCAAACGAGTTGGACGAAATAAAATCGCGATTATGTTTAAATCAGCCTCGGGAGCCAATAAGTTTTTAAATAACCCTTTGCTCAGGACGCATAAGTATGAGTCTTTTATACCTACTTATAATGTGACACGAATGGGACTAGTACGAGGAGTGCCTGTTGATTGGTCCATGGACGAGTTTGTTGAGTCATTAATTACACCAGGTGAATGTGCTCAAATCCTTAAGGCTAGGCGGATGAATAGGAAAGTTAAACTGGACGGTAATATCACATGGGAACCAACACAAACTGTGGTTCTGACGTTTAGAGGCCAAAAGTTACCAACAAGAGTATTCTCATACTATTCTTCCTTAGCCGTTGAGACCTATCAGTTTCCTACTATACAGTGTATGAACTGTTGCCGGTTTGGCCACATCAAAGTTCAGTGCCGATCTAAACCAAGGTGCTACAGATGTGCTCAAACCCATACGGGAGAGGAGTGTAGTATCCAAGAGCCTTCCTCTACTTGTTTATATTGCTCTGCCCATCACTTTGCTACCAGCAGAACCTGCCCTGAACAGGACAGGCAGAAATCCATTAAGCTCATTATGTCTCGAGATGGAATTTCTTATCAGGATGCATCTTCACAGATTCCAAATGTGCGCATGACCTATACTGAAGCTACTAAGGCCTCATATGCACCTGATTCCCATTCCCCACAATCAGTTCCAGTGGTCCCTCCTCAGCCTCATCCCCATGTACAATCATACAGAAAAACGGTAGTCCACAACCCCAAGCCAAGACCCCCCCTGGGAAAGACCTATGATAAAGCTGCCCACCAAAATATCATAGCCAATGTACCTTCCTCCCTCCCAAATGGATTTGCCCTTCAAATGTTACAACCCTCCTCTCCCTGTGAGTTACCACAAGAACAGCTTCTTGTGCAACTGCTCACAATCATCATCAACATCATCTCCCAGAACTCCATTAACTTACCGACCAACGTTGCCCACATGATAAGCCAACTCTCATCCCTAATAGGACATAATGGACCAGAGTACAATCATCCAATGGAATTGCAACAGTCTTCGAGCGAAGACTCATGATTTATATTACTTAATAAGAAAATATTCACCCATCCTGGTAGCCATCTCGGAGACATGGCTGGTGCCTGGATCTCATTACAGAGTTTCAGGCTGCTCATGTCTTCGGGATGACCGCCAGGATGGGTATGCAGGAAGTGCCCTGCTGATTAAGCATAGCTTAACCTTTTCACAGATATCTATCCCTGCTCACAGCACAGAATTTAATGTTGTGGCTGTTAGAGCTTTTAACATCACATTTCTATCATTTTATATCCCCCATCCCCACTCCTATCTGATCCCTGACATCCTTCTAATCATCTTATCCGTACCTACTCTTGTTATAGTGATGGGCGATTTTAATGCTCACCACACCTCCTGGGGCTCACTGTGACCAGTTTGGTTACTCTCTTTTGGATGCATTTGATGAGGCAAATCTTTGTGTAATAAATTATGGGTCTCCTACTCGTCGTGTATCACCATCCCAAAACCCCAGAAGTGCAGTGGATTTAACTGCCTGCTCGCCATCCCTATCCTCTGTCGTATCCTGGGAGGTGCTACCTCTCTCATATGGTAGTGACCATTTCCCTATAATAATTAAGCTACTTCAGAGAACTCCTCCTCAAAGCTGTCCAAACCCACTCCTAAAATATAGACTTTCAGCAGCTAACTGGGAATTATACTCCTGTAACCTTAATAATAGAGTACAACTAATTCTTAACCCCAATCCTAATAATCTTCTCATATGCTATAAAAAAATTATTGAATCTCTTACTGCCTCAGCTGATGAACATATCCCTCACAAAAAGCCCTGGTGCAACCGTCCCTCCCCTCCCTGGTGGGACTCTGAATGTTCAAACATAGTCAGAAATCGGAATGAGACCGAAACTAATTATAATACCTCTATGAATATGAGTAATTATTTACTATACAAAAAATCCGCTGCAAAGTCCAGGCGATTACTATCATATAAAAAAAAAGAGGATGGATTCACTTCTGTGAGAGCCTGACTCCCACTACTCCTCCATCTGTAGTATGAAGACAAATTCGAAAATTTAGAGGCTATTGTAATTACCTAAATCTAACTTCAAACTCCTCAGCATGGATTGATAAATTTGCCAATAAGCTTGCTCCTCCTTTTACTCACATAGCCCTCACATTCAATATTCCCATTCCTATGTGCAGGTGCACATAGGAATGGGAATATTGAATATTGATAGTCTATTTTCCTATGATGAATTACAAGTGGCTATGGATGGATTAGTGGATTCCTCACCTGGGGTAGATGGTATCACATACTCCTTCATCACAAGAGCTACTGAAAAAACTAAGATATATTTTCTGAAACTTATTAACATGTTTTATGACCAAGGCCTTATTCCTGAAACATGGAACACACAAATCATCATACCAGTCTTGAAACCAGGTAAAAACGCAACTGACTCTAACTCTTACCGTCCTATTGCATTATCTTGTGTGTTGGCCAAGATTGCAGAGTTACTCATGAAGAATAGGCTGGAATGGTTGCTTTAATCTTCATCGCTACTCCCCAAATCCCAATTTGGCTTTAGAAAGGGAATGAGTACTTTTGACAGCCTCAGCATTATTACTACTGAAATACATCACTCCTTCAGGACCAAGGAATACCTCATTGGAGTATTCCTTGATATTTCATCAGCCTATGACAATGTTCTCCTCCCTGAACTCAGAAACAAACTGTTACAGCTGAGTGTTCCCGTGAGGATGACTCGTTTCATTTGCTGCTTCCTGATGCAAAGAACTATTTTGATTAGAAACCAAAACACCCATCTGTCACCCAGGACTGTATGGAAAGGCCTCCCAACAGGCTCAGTTCTTAGCCCTATCCTCTACAGCCTATATACCAGGGATCGGGCACTTACTGTGGATTCTTTCTGTCATGTCCTACAATATGCTGATGATCTAGCACTATATCTGTCAACAAAATGTATATCAGAAGCGGAAAGTAAACTCAATTCAGCATTAGAGTATCTTGGAGTCTGGTTATCTGACCATGGCCTCTCCATATCAGCACCTAAGAGTAACTCTATTATCTTCACCATAAAAAGAGTCATCCCTAACATCAACTTAAGATGTGAAAATGAAACTATTCCACAACAAAGCTCTGTAAAATTTTTGGGAGTCTGGTTAGACTCCAGGCTGACGGGAGTTCAACATTTTAACACTGTTGTTATGAAGTGTGAAAAAAACATCAATATTCTTCGAGCCTTATCTGGGTCATGGTGGGGATCCCACCCATTTTCTCAGAAACTTCTGTACAATGCAATATTCGCAGTCATTTGGACTATGGTACATTTCTTCTAGACCCGGGCAATAAAGCAGCACTAGCAAAGCTGGACAAAATACAGTCCAAATGCCTTCGCATTATCCTTGGGGCCATGAGATCTTCACCTATTAATGCTATGCAGGTTGAGAGTGTTGAGCCTCCACTTCAACTTCGTAGACAGTTTCTGTCTGACAGATTTTTTTTAAGCTGGTGCAGAACTCTTCTCACCCTCTTATAAGTAAAATTCAAAAGCTGTTGCCTTTACACTACACAAGAAATCAGATCTGAGTCAAATCTCCCCTGTATTATCCGTAGTTTCATTAGATATTCAGAGCTCTTATACCCTGTAGTTAAATATCCAATTGTAGCGACACGTATTGCACATGCAGCGAATTTCGCTGACATATAAAATCCATTGCGAGCGTTGCATCAGTCGGCACCCGGAGGGCACGGTAGGCAGACAATTAACTAGGCTCGCTTAGCGTATGGAATTAATTACGAAATATTGTAATTTAAATGTTTATTAAATACCAGTGCTATATATGGGACTCGCTAATTTATCGCCGACCCACGTAGTGATAAGGACTAGATATCTATATAGGCTGCATAGTGGTAAAGTGGTGACCCCGCAAATTATTGGGTGGCGGCTCAATATTTTTGCTTACGCGAGTGCATAACCTACCGTGCCCCACCTGTTAAATTGGAACAATTATATACTTTTCTTTTGTGACTTTTGTGCTACTGAACTTAAGTGTTACTATGACTAGTCTATGAACAGTGACTATTTATTGTGAGATATGCAGCAGCCTTTGCCTATACCTGGACAGACGATGTCTGTTCCGGCGGCGCCTGTCACCCAGGCGAAAGAGGAAAGGATGGCGGAAATGGCGGCGATCTCGGTTACAGCCAGAGTGCCAGAGTTTTGGGTAGATCACCCCCGCCTCTGGTTTTTGCAAACTGAAGCAGTTCTTGCGCCGCAGAAAATGTCGGACGAGGCCCGTTACAAACTCGTCATCACCAAACTATCGAAGGAGGCTATCCAGCAAGTTACGGATATCCTCATATCACCACCGGACACTCAAAAGTATGACGCATTAAAAGGGCGCCTCCTTACAATTTATGACGAGTCGGAGACGCGTCAAATACAAAAGCTAATCAGCGAAATGGAGCTCGGTGATCAGCGGCCGTCACAGTTGTTGCGACGTATGAGGGATTTAGCGAGGAGCAAGGTACCGGATGATACCCTTAAAATATTATGGCAGGGGCATCTACCTCCCGCCGTGCGTGGCATAATTGCAGTTACGGAGACGAGCGAATTAGATGTGCTCGCTAGAATTGCAGATAAGGTGGTGGAAACTAGCTCGCCACTTGGGGTCGCAGAAGTGAAGCTCGCTGAATCATCCAGTTCTACTGGCTCTATGGATGTTGTGATTGCGGAGATACGGAAGATGAATAAACGGATCGATAACCTGACCAACGCACAGATGTCCGGCTCCCACCGGTCACGTTCCAGAGGACGCTACCAGGGCAGGAGCGGTACTCCTGCTGACACCAGCTCGGCGAGGAAGTCAAAGAAACCGGATTGGCAGTGTTTCTACCACTTCCGTTACAAGGAAAGGGCCCACAAATGCATTCCTCCTTGTAGTTGGAAGTCGCAGGGAAACTAGGCGAGGTACAGTCAATGACGGGACCCTGTGCCGTTAGTAACAACCGTCTGTGTGTCACGGATCGTACAACGGGATTTCGATTCCTTGTGGATACTGGGGCTAATGTGTCAGTGCTCCCCGCGCGAAGTGCTCGTTGTGATACTAGTGCTAGTTACAAACTCTATGCTGCGAACGGTACAGAAATAAATACTTTCGGAGTGAAAACATTAGTGCTAGATTTAAAAATGCGTAGACCGTACCGTTGGACCTTTGTACTAGCGGCAGTGAACCAGCCCATTTTGGGCGCAGACTTTTTAATATACCACAAACTGTTAGTTGACTTAAGTAATCGTAGGCTAATCGATGAAGTGACACACTTAAATATTGTAGGTTCTATTGTATCTAGTACCCAACCAACGTTGAGTACTTTGGATGAGTCACATCCCTATTTTAAGCTCTTGTCCAAATACCCTGAAATAACGAAACCTGTTTCTTTTAAGGATACGCCTAAACATACAGTTTTTCATCATATAGAGACTACGGGGCCGCCGGTTCATGCGCGCGCCCGCCCCTTGCCTCCCGATAGGTATAAGAAGGTTAGTGACGAACTTCGAATTATGCAGGAGTTGGGAATTTGTCGTCCTTCGAAGAGTCCATGGTCGAGTCCGTTGCATGTTGTGCCGAAAAAGAATGGAGAAATCCGTCCTTGCGGTGATTACAGACAACTGAATGCCGTTACGAAGCCCGACAGATACCCAATTCCGCGCTTGCATGATTTTACCTATATGTTGGCGGGAAAATGTGTTTACAGTAAAATCGATGTGGTTAGAGCGTACCACTGTATTCCAATTGCTCCTGAAGACGTCGAAAAGTCCGCAATTATTTCACCTTTCGGGTTACACGAGTTTCCCCGTATGTGCTTTGGTTTACGCAATGCGGCACAGACTTTTCAGCGTTTCATGAACAATACTGTCCTTCAAGGTCTAGGAATTGAACGAGAAGACGGGACTTTTGAACCTAGCTCAGAGTTCATATTCTGTTATATTGATGACGTAATCGTTGCCAGCGATTCGAATAGTAGACACGAACAACACTTAGAGGTCTTGTTTAAACGTCTGAACGATTATGGTATAACGATTAACTTGGCAAAATGTTCATTCGGGCAGTCGCATATAGAATTTCTAGGACATGAGGTGACTGTCGAAGGCCTAAGGCCAGCTCTGGACAAAGTCAAGGCTATTATAGATTTTCCAAGACCTAAAACAGTGGCGGAGCTAAGGAGATTCATTGGTATGGTGACTTTTTACAGGCCACATCTACCTAATGCAATGTCATATCAGGCCGAGCTCGTGAAACACATCGGTGGTGCGAAAAAGAATGACAAATCACTAATTGTGTGGGACGACGCGGCCAATGAAGCATTCTTGAAAAGCAAGCAGAGCCTTCAAGAAGCCGCGACGTTGTCTTACCCCGCACCCGACACTACCCTAGCGTTGATGACGGATGCATCAAACACTTGTGTAGGTGCGGTACTACAACAATTAGTCGACGGTCATTGGAAACCATTGGGTTATTTTTCACGCAAGCTTACTGACACGCAAGTCAAATATAGCACGTACGATCGCGAACTGTTGGCTATCTATTTAGCTATCATTCATTTTAGGAAGATATTTGAAGGAAGAGCGCTTACCATCTACACTGATCATAAGCCTCTTACCTACGCTTTTTCTAAGCTTCCTAGTGCCAAAGAAACGTCACGAAGAACTAGACAACTTATGTACATTAGCGAATTTACAACAGACATTCGATATGTTGTAGGCAACGATAACATAGTTGCTGACTCGTTAAGCCGTGTAGAGACAATAGCATGTCCAAGTAGTCTAGATTTCGAAGAAATTGCTACCGCCCAGTGTGTTGATACCTACATAACACACTGGAAACGCGACGCTAGTAGCAACGTAAGCATTAAGAAGGTATCTGTACCTAGTACTGCGACACACATTTTTTGCGAAGTGTCAACCGACAGTATTAGACCTTATTTACCTATGCAGTTTCGTAAAGTAGCATTTGACTTAGTGCATAATCTAAGTCACCCCGGAATTAACACCACACGTAAGCTCGTGTGCCAGCGATATTTCTGGCCGGGTATGAATAAAGATGTCAATAAATGGGCTAAAACGTGCATCCAATGTCAGAAAGCGAAGGTTCAACGTCATACAGTATCATTTTTAGGTCAATTTGCAACTGCTGGACGTTTTGAACACAGCCATATTGACATTGTTGGTCCCTTGACGACAACATCGGATGGTTATAAGTATTTGCTGACTATCATTGATCGTGCCACGCACTGGCCTGAAGCTTTCCCACTCAAAGATATAACTGCAGAGACAGTAGCCAAGCTCGTCTATAACGGTTGGATTACAAGGTTCGGAATTTGTCAGTATTTGACGTCCGATCAAGGTCGCCAATTCGAGAGTAGGCTTTTCTATGAGTTACTGAAGTGTATGGGCGTGCACAGGATCAGAAGTAGTCCATATCATCCCCAAAGTAACGGCGCCATAGAGAGATGGCATAGATCAGCCAAGGTCGCTCTCAGGGCCCGCCTAAATACTGCTTCATGGGGTGACGAGTTACCTACGGTCCTATTAGGACTCAGAACCACGTTACGAAGCGATTCCAATCTAAGCGCCGCTGAGTTAACCTATGGTCGCACTTTACGGTTGCCTGGCGAATTTTTCGTATCATCAAAATCAGAAGCCACTGACCCTATAACCTTAGTACATGAATTACGGGATACAATACGTAAGTTGAGAGCCGTTCCAGAAAGACAACGAGATTCTCAGACTTTATTCATCCACCCAGATCTAAAGTCATGTGAATATGTTTTCTTAAGGAATGATGCGGTTCGTAAACCTTTGCAGGCTCCTTATAACGGCCCATATCGTGTATTAGGTCGGAATAGTAAAGTCTACAAACTTCAACTACCTAATAGACGCTTAAGTGTATCTATAGACAGACTCAAACCTGCCTACTTGCTTAACGACGCGTTGTCTGGTGACGTCACGATAGACCACGCTCCGGCCATCAAGCAAACCCGGAGTGGTCGAGCGGTACGCCCACCTACACGTTTTAACTTATAAGAAATAATGATAAGAACATATTGCATTTTTACTTTTGTTTTATGGTGATTCCATTTACTTAAGGTGATATAAATGTAACATACTTATTTTATCATGTATATAGTTTTACCGGTATCTATCTACTATGTCGTTTTGAACAGTATAATTTGTTCCTAACAGTAATATCGAGATTTGAACTAAATGCATACTCGTATTTAAAATGCCGAGTTGATTTTGCAATTGTTCAAAGTCCAATTAGTTGAGACATAAATGTTTACTTACGTGTTGATTTATCTAGGTTAAGTTTTTGTACCTGTAAACGTAATTTTTGGAGTGACATTATTTGGTTGTATTTAGTAGCTGTAACACGTTCCATGATACTGGTGAACATGGGGAAATCTCAGTCTAAGGAGGAGCAGATTATTATTGCTCAAAATTCCACGGAAGTAGAGGCACACATGTCACGGCAGAACATCATGACCATGGTTATTGTCGGGTTACTCCTGTTCGTTGTGGGATGTTCAATGATCCGCAAGGTTCGACGTGGCGTTCGGCGGCAGTTCAGTAGCCGCATGAGGGCATGGCTCCGTGAAGAAACGGGTGGGCCAGCACCACCTCTTACCCGCGTGCAGGTTTCGCAGCCTTCGGTAGCAGTCGCAAGTCTCGCAACAAACCCCGCACCTGCTCCTACCCACTACGCGTAACATGGTGTGTGTGTGTTACTAAGATACAGATCGCGTATTTTTTTTTCTCTCGTTTTACTCCAAAAGTTATGTTTCAATATGGTAGAGTTATATTATTTTTATACTTACTAAATTTTTTGTTTGTTTATGTGTACCTATAACACGTGTAATGTTAATGTCTACGTTTTTATTATACTTCAGTTATTTTATGTATCGTGCCTGACCCAGATGAAAATGTAACGCTAATAAAATTATTGTATCAAGTTGCTATCAGTAGGTATACCTATATAAGTGCTTGGTTGTTGAGACACCTGGCGAGCGCCGCTGACGATCGTATTACATTACCGCGCTGTCAGCAGCGTTGGCCACGGTGCAATGACGCACGTGCTCTGTTATAGCGATTTATAATGAGCGATGTTTTAACCTTGATCTATGTTAATAGTTTTTGTATTTGTTTATCTTTTATTTTCCAAAAGGGGGTGGTTGATGTAGCGACACGTATTGCACATGCAGCGAATTTCGCTGACATATAAAATCCATTGCGAGCGTTGCATCAGTCGGCACCCGGAGGGCACGGTAGGCAGACAATTAACTAGGCTCGCTTAGCGTATGGAATTAATTACGAAATATTGTAATTTAAATGTTTATTAAATACCAGTGCTATATATGGGACTCGCTAATTTATCGCCGACCCACGTAGTGATAAGGACTGGATACCTATATAGGCTGCATAGTGGTAAACAATTAAACCCCTATTCTCAATCAGTTATCAATCTATAACTTTCCAGCCCTCCATTATCCTTAATTTCGGCATAGACAAAGATACAATAGAACCTTGCAAAACTTTTTATGAGATAATTGACTCCAAATGGAAAAAACTGGCTTACAATATACTCAGATGCATCCAAATTATCACAAGACAGTGATGTAGGCACTGCTGTCTGGATTCCTAAATATAAAATTATTTTGAATCATAAATGCCCTCCTTTAGCTTCTGTGTTCACAGGCGAAGCTATTGCTATTCTGGAGGCAGTTATGTATGTCAACTCGCATAGGGTATCCCAGGCAATTATTTTCACAGATTCAAAAAGCAGTCTTCAGGCTATCCTCGCTAATCAGTTTAAATGTAAGTCAATGTTCCCTATTATCCTAAAAATAAAAGAAGCCCTTTATAATAGTCACCAACTTGGGCTGAAGGTAGTCCTTGCGTGGATCCCTGGACATGTAGGCATCCCAGGAAATGAAAATGCAGACATGTGCGCCAGACACGCAACTCTTCATGGCAACAAAGACTACTACAAAATTTTCTCTCACGACCTCTCTTCTATGTGTCAGCCTCAAATGAGAAAAACCTGGGAAAAACTTTGGCAGAACTCAAAAGTAATCAAGGGAATATTTTATGGTCAACTTCAGCACAACATACCCTTAAAGCCTTGGTTTTCGTAAATTAAGCGTATATTTTAGTGTGTCTTCGTTGGTATTCCATAACATCCCCAGTGTTTTTTCGGTTTGGCTATCGCATCCGATCGATATGTGTTCTCTCCTTGAAGTTTTCGATGACCGATGGTCGGTTAGCTGCCCAGCCGCGAAGTTCGAAACCGCCTGCTTTGTGTATGCGGTCGACTTCTAGCGCAGTTGTTTTCGCCTCGTTTTCCGTCTTAAAGCTTTGCAAGTAATCGTCCATATAGTGGCATCTTTGTATAGCGCGTACTGCTTCGGGATATTCGTCCTTAAATCCTTGTGCGTTTTTATCTTTAACGTATATTGCGCTCGTAGGTGACGACGTAGCTCCAAAGATCAATGACCTCATACGATATTCTCGCGGTTCGGAATCTGTCTCGTTCTCCCGCCATAGAAAACGTAGGCTGTCTCTGTCTTCCTCGCGTATTGTTATTCGCAAAAACATTTCCTTGATATCGGCCTCTACGGCTATCGGGCCTTGCCGAAATCAGATCAGCGACTGAATTAAGTCGGGGCCTGATAGTAACGCGTCGTTAAGGCTCTTGTGACTCGTTTTATCAGCTGCGTCGAACACAAGACGCATTTTCTTCTGTGGGTGAATGACCGCGAAGTGTGGTAGGTACCATGTCCTAGGTAACCTAGATTCACTCGTGACTGGTTCCGCATATTCACTTGACAATAGATTTTTTATTTGTTCCGTGTACTTTGTCTTGAACTCGTTATTTTTTGCCATTTTCGTCTTGATGCCTTTCAGTCGCCGCAACGCACTATGTTTGTTGTTAGGCATGGTTTCATCGTCCGAGCGCCATAACAAGCCGCACTCGTATCTCCCTTCCGGCAGACGTTTCGTAGTGTTTTCCAAGATGGTAAGCGCTCTTTGCTCGGGGTCGTTGTTTGGCTTTCTCTGTGCGATACCAAGCGAGTCGAGACTGAAAAGCGATTTTATTAAATCCTCTATGTCTTCGTGTGTAAATAAAACCTGTTTCGGAGCGTCGCTTTTGCATCCATGTAGGATCCATCCGAGGTTGGTTAGTGATGCCACGGGCTCATGATTTTTCCCAGTTTTCAATTCGCGTGTCACGATCAGGTGCCAGTTATCTTGGCCGATGAGTAACGACGGGCGCATCTTGTCATACACGATCTGATCTTGAATATCCGTCAAGTGCGTACATTCCATAATATCTTCTTTGCGTACGGATTGAGAGGCTAAATTCAAATCACTTATCGTGTGAGCGCTCATTTTTTCGTAACTTCGTGCAAACTGACCTTTAACCCGTAAGTCGAGTTTTTGAGACTTGGCGGTTCTAATCTGGTGACCACCCACGCCTTCTATTGCTAGGTCGCTGGTGGGCCCGCGTGCCCCCAATCTATCGGCGACTTCTTCTAGCAGTAGAGTTACCGTGGATCCTTCATCTAGAAGGGCGGCTACGGTTTCAGTGCCGTGTGGTCCTGATAGTTCCACCGGTGCTATTTTCAAATAAGCTCTTGATGTACTGATGTGGTTTACTGACACGATTGTTTGCTCCTCCTTCTTCGGCGCAGGGTTCTGTAACAGAGCATTGTGTCTGCCCTTGCATCCATCCGTGCCACAAGGCTTGGCCTTGCACGTTGATTGCCTATGGTTTGACCTCAGACACTTGAAACAAACGCGTAGTTTCTTTACGGCGTCCCAACGTCCTTTGATGGTTTCTTTGTTGAATTGCGGACACTTTATCAAGTAGTGCTCTTTGCTACACATCGGACATGTGATTTGTCTATCTTGATGGTTCGTAGCTAGTACTGTGTCGGTGTCTCTTTCTGTCTAGCGTTTACTTTATTTCTATACGGACGGCTCTTGAACGGCTCTCTTTTTCCCCTTGAAGTTTCTGTCGTTGAAGAGTCATACGCTTCGAACTGATCGGCGATGTGGTTTAAAAACATTGACAGTGACAGTAGGATCGGCTCGTCTTCCTGCGTCGATCTGTATTCGCACCATCTGAACTTAACCATCATATTCATTTTTTCTATAATTTTCTCCGATACATCGCTTGAATATAAGTAGTCTTTGCGGTTCATTTGTTTGATGGTGTTTATACTGTTCGATACCGCGCTGGCGAACGCTCCTATTCCTTTGACGTCGTTTGACATAGCTGGTAGCTTTTCAAGTGCTGCTATCTCGCTCTTTATAAGATGGGTCGGTCGGCCGAATCTTCTCTCCAGTGCATCCATTATTTCGTTCGGTCGGTTATTGGTGTATAACAGTGACTTGACAGACTCTCTTGCTTGTCCTAGTACCGCACGTCGCAATCTGGCTACGTTTTCTATTTCCGAAAATAACTCTCGGTATCGGTGTAGGTAGCTTTGAAAGCTATCTCGGATTTCCATCCAAAGTGGTGCAACTCGTTTATGTACCTTGGTGCCGATTGTCCTGGGCTCTTGACACTCTTGATGGCGTCCGCTATTGCAGACGCGAGCGCGGCGATCTTGCCGCCGGGGCCCGATGTCTCCGGTTTTCGCTCCGCACATCTGTGGCTCGTCCTCTGTTTCTGCGGTCGACGACGCTCATCTTTCCTCGATTGTTCGACCCATTCCGATACCAAGTCTTCATTTTCGCTTCCGCTCAAGTCCGACGAGTCTTCATTTTCGAGTTCAATCAGTTCCAGCTTGGTTTTCGCGACGGCGGCCTCCGCTCTAGCTCTGTCTCTTTCGCTCTGTTCGTATGCGAGTCGTGCTTCTAATGCGGCTCGCCTCGTACTTGAATTCTCAGATGCGATCTAGCCCTCTCGTTGTATGCGGGACACCTGTCGGTTTACCACGGTACCTTCTCTCGATGAATGTGCCTCTTTTGACCTGAGGCTTCTTGATCCTTTCTTCTTGTTTCCTTTGTCCGATCCCCTAGACTTCTCGGTTGGTTCCGTGCTCGTTGTCCGTGCTGAGTTCGACGTATATTCGGTAGTACCGCTGCTTTCCGTACTTGCCGTGTGCTCTGTGTACTCCGTACTTTCACACGGCTCCGTGCTAGCAGTCTTCCTTGAAGAACCTGGTGCGCATTCACTGCCAGTTCTTCCCTTTAATCTGGCCTGCGTCTGACGTCGAGTTTCCACGGTACCCATCTTCGCCCGGGGGGATCTTCTGTCTTCCATCCTAACTCCCTATCGGCCCTAACGTCCCTAAGGTCCCTAATCATCATCATCTCAGCCGTAGGACGTCCACTGCTGAACATAGGCCTCCCCCATGATTTTCCAAAAGGACCGGTTGGAAGCGGCCTGCATCCAACGTCGTCCTGCGACCTTCATCAGGTCGTCTGTCCACCGTGTCGGTGGACGACCTACGCTGCGCTTGCCGGCCCGTGGTCTCCACTCCAGAACCTTTCGGCCCCATCGGCCATCTGTTCTGCGTGCTATGTGCCCTGCCCACTGCCACTTCAACTGGCTAATCTTCTGGGCTATGTCGGTGACTTTCGTTCTAATAGGTCCCTAATACCCTAACAATACTACCTGAGGGGTTCAGATGACGCAGCAGGACAGCACCCTTATCAGCCGGCGACTCGACGTCCTCTTCTTCGCAGCGCGCCAACCACCACTGTTAGCCTCTTCTGGCCTCTTGCTGTGCCGCTTCTGCCCTCTTCGCTAATATAGCAGCTTCACCGCTATTTCGTGCAACGTGTTCCAGCGGCTTCCCGTTCTATCGTAGATGGCTACCTTGTTTTATTACGTAAGGAGCCCGTAGAATAGTTTCCGCAGTCAGCTGCTTCTTTTTCCTTGGTGCTCGTTGAATATTTGCGAGCATCCGCTTCCACAATTTTTCTTTCTTCGTAGTGCACCCGCCTGTATTGCGAGCAAACGCTTCCACAAATTTTCTTTTCTTCGTAGTGCACCCGTTTCCACCAATTTTCTGCTGGTAATTTTTCTTCTTTATTCATCCGGCGCTCGAATGACCATTTACTATCGTGGAACTACCTAGTGTAGGTGCTAGGAGGACCCTGATAGGTATAATTAAAACTCCGTTGGACTGTATGTTGGTGCGTGGTGTTACGAAGACAGCGTTCAGGTTGAGAATGAATCGTTGCGTTTTTTTTTTTTCAGAACGGACTAATGCTGTTTGCCTCTACCGGCATTTACAGCGTCACCGGACGGTTGGCGAGTGCAGATGGCACTCAGCCAGATGCGGGCGCAGAGGGCGCACCGCCTTAGGCGAGCGTTGAAGACGCACTCGTTGCGCAATGCGCGGCCGTTTTTATATCGATCGACGTGATTCTTCAACCCTCTAGGGGGGCTGGTGGAGGCCTCGAGCTTCCGCTCATTACCTCTGCAGTACCTCGGGAGGCTACTACCTCCCGGTAACTCATTTGTCTACGTAGCATGCCTCGCGACAGTACTACGCAGGAAAATGTACCGCGCATATAGGCTGCGCTATACAATCTTTGTATGGCGCGCTGTTCCGCCCGGAGGTGGCTCTTGCTAGCCATCGCAACTCGCGGGTCGGTCCTAGCGCGCCTTAACGTCGATACGTTCGTTGCTATCTCCCTCATTTTCGTGTGGTGTTGCCTCTGCCTCTCGTAGTTTTTCATAGTTCATCATAGTTAACGGCCGTATTGGGCCCGGGCGAGTGCCGTCAGGCCTCTTTCAGCCGCCACCCTTAGGTCAGCGCCTGCGGCTAGGGTCATCAGTAGGTCGGTTAGGATGCTAATAATTGTGAATATTACATTCTCATAACCGACCGCTGGTTCTTGATGGTGTTGGGTAGGTACGTTTCTGCGTGGCGCAGGTGCTGGCGCGGTCACAGGCGGGTGCGCCAGGTGACCTTCTGCAATCAGATGTTGCTCTTGCTGTTGATGGAGTTGTTGTTGATGCTCGGCCGCTCGTCTTTTGACAACTTGGAGGGGCACGAACGCGGGCGTATGATGCCCTCGCGTGTCCTCTGCTGGCCCTTTAGGTAGGTGTGGCTCGTCCTCCTTTGTGGGCGGTATTGGAGTTGAGGCCGCCCTGGGGCCGCCTTCTTTCTGCTTCTTGGGGCGGTTACGCCGCCTACGCCTACGACGCTTTTGCTGCGGCAGCGGCTCGTCTCTACCCGTAGGGAGGTTGGCCGCGGGCACTAGCGGAGGTGTTGGGCGAGATGTTGTAGGGCGTAATGGTGCGTTCTCAGTGCGGGCCGGTATAACCGCACGAGGCGCTACCATTACCGGCTTTTGCTGCCGGCTTAGTTGTTGGTCAGCCTGCGGCGCGCGAACCACCTACGCGCGCTGCTGCTGATTGACTGGACCTTGGGGGGCAACTCGAGGGAAGGGGCCTTGAGCCCCCTCCTCCTGGCCTCCCTAACGTAATGCGGGCACTTGCGACTGCAGGCAACATGCTTGCCCCTGCAGTTGACGCACTTTGGAGGTTGGCTGGGGTCGCGATTAGTCAGACGCGACGTGTTCGCCCGCGCACTTGACACATCGCGGGGGGCGATGACACCCTCCCGAGGCATGACCAAACATTTGGCACCTATGGCACTGTGGGACCGTACCGGCACGCGGTACCCACCCTTCGAGGCGAACATTAGGATTGTGTAGAAATTCACTTATGTCGTATAGCTGTTTTTTGTCACTATTGTTTAGTCTTTCGAGGAGGACATAATAGGTGGGTCCACCTTTGCTTCCTCTTCTCGGCAGGATCTCCTTCGCGTACTTGGCCTCGAAGCCTTTGGCTATGAGCTCCGCGACGATCACTGCCGGATCTATGCTGTATGGCAGACCCTTTATAGCGATCTTGGTGGGCAGGTCGGAGGCCTCCGCGTAGCAGTGCCACGCGACCCGCTTATCGGCTGCTGCTGCTTCTGTTAGGGCGCGCTGCACCGCCCTAAACTCATCCGCTGTTTTGCACGCAAAGCGGAAGCCCTTGCCTATGGGCTTTACGCTTAATGGATGACCCAGTTTCAGTTTATTAAAAATGCTTACCCAGTCCGGCAGCGATTCTATCATAATCGGTGGGTAGCTATTCGGTAGTGCAGAAGTAGTGGCAGGAGGGGCCTGGCTCACCGTAGGGGAGCCGGGCCTTGCAGTTGTCGGCGAAGCTAGCGCTGCTGCGTATGAGCGCGCTGCTTCAGCCGGCGGTGTTGGTGGGGACGGCATGGGTGCCGCGTCCATCGGTACCGACTCGATCGCCGCATTCGAGGTCGAGTCGGTGTTGGCATGGTGGGGCAAATTTTGCTCCACATCACTGTCGTCGTCGGAGTCCGCCGTAATTTTGGCAGGTATGTCCTCCCACAACGATACAGACGAGTTCGATTCCGATGATTGGTGCGCGCGGCTTGTTGCCAGGCGCGATCGTGACGCTGGTGTAGGTGGGGTGACGGACGTTCTTTGACGCCACCTCTTCTCGTCACCCCCAAGTCCTCTACCGAGGAGTCACGCCTTTTCTTCAAGGCGCCTCTGCCCGGAGGCTTCCGGTCGGTTTCGCCGACTGTCGCGCGCTCAGGTGCGACAGTGCCGAGTCCTAGGTCGGAGGCCTCTGGTCTGTTTGTACCTATGTGGAATCTAGTCTTCCCCTTCGGGGAACCTATCTTTGCTGTTTGACCAGCTGTTGAGATCGGAGATACTCGTTCGGTTTCGCGCCGTCTAGAGGACTTAGCCTCTAGCGGAACGAGTCCGGCTTCGTCATCATCCGACACCGAGTAATCATCATATGGCCCGGGCCTACTGCGAGGCGGCGGGCGGTCTTTCTTCGACATATGAATGCCGAGTTGTGCAGAATGTTCGAGAAAGTTAACTGATATATACTTCCTTTGAGTATATCCGAAGCGCTCTCGCAGCTAGCGGATATCACAGTGAGGTGTATTTTAATTAAAACTACTGGCAAAATTCGATACTGGACTGAGGTTTAAAGCAAACCCCTAGTCAGTATCTCTCCTTTAGCGTGAAGCGCGGAAGCGTGTAAGTCGCTGGGTCGCTTCAAATTTGGGAGCGAAGTCCGTTAAAACGTACGATAAGGCAGACAACGGACCACACTCGCACCTCCACGGGATAGCACCTTTACACGTCAGACCCCCGGACGTGCCAAAGAGTTGGCGCGCACTGCCCCGTGAACTCCTGATATCCGATGATACAGTGACTCCGGAGGCAAGTGGCGCGCCAAACCGAAACTGAAAACAGAGATGAAAAAATGAAAAAGTACAACTTTTACAAAAGCACGAACTAGTGCAAAACATACCCTGCGCAGAGAGTTGCCTATTACAACCTGCGCAGAGGTTGAGTTACCGAGGGGTAGATGCCCCTCGAGGTTCCGCAGGAGCAAGGAGCGAGAGCTCGAGGCTCCAACCAGCCAGAGAAAAGGCTGAAGACATCACGATTCGATACAAAAACGGCCGCGCAATGCGCAACGAGTCATTCTCAACCTGAACGCCGTCTTCGTAACACCACGCACCAACATACAGTCCAACGGAGTTTTAATTATACCTATCAGGGCCCTCCTAGCATCTACACTAGGTAGTTCCACAATAGTATGTATCAAAGAAAACAACACCATATATTTTTATACTTTTTTTTAATCACTATAATCAAATTCTGAATCTAAAAATTCAACATGGAGTGAATCTTCAGAATCACTGGAGTCTCTTAAATTGATGATGAAGCTTTCTAAATTATTTTCAGTTATATGGTCTCTTCTTTTGTACTTGTCTTCCACATGAATGACATTGTCTGTCATTTTTTTACAATCATCTGCTGTAATACACTCAAAAGATTGTTTTATGAGATCCTCGAACTCTTTTGGAGTTCGGCTTACATTTTTGCTTCCCACAAGTCTTAGCACTTCATGTCCGTTTTGGCTTAAAAGTTCATCAGCTTCATAAATAGGTTCTGGTGTGTTCTGTTTTACTAAGCAGAGCAACTCTGCTTTTGAATTGTATGTTTCAAATGAAATACCATTCAATGTAAGCCAATTCTGTATCTCTAACTTTCGATTTTGAGATGTGGGCGCTTTATTTATTATGACAGGATGGTATGATGCATTGTCCATTACAATTACACTTGGTTCATTCAAATTGGGAATAAGCTTTTCTTGAAGCCATTTGTTGAAGTCTGTGGAATTCATGTCATGGTGGTAGTCGGCCATTTTTGATTTGATGCTAAATACTAACAATGAGTTTGGAATAGGGCCTTTCTCTGATCCTGCATGCACAATAATATATCGTTTTCCTGACGATATATTTTCAATTATTCCACTTGTTGATGGACCTTGCCAACATTTTTTAGGCTTATATATATATATATATATATATATATTGTAAGCAAATGTAAACAATACATTATTTATGCAATTACTAGTATGTTCGTGTATTGGCTATTAAAAGAAGATTGTTGAATTGCGTGACTTCCGGGACAAAGCATTACAAAGTGGTAAAGACTCATAAGATATGACGTCAGTGGCGAGTACTGCTTTACCCCGGAAGTCGGAGAGTTTATGTATACTTAACCAAGTTAATAATAGTTTAATAATTATGTTAATAATAATAGTAATTGATGTTAATAATAAAATTGATATAAATTAATTAGTGTCATAATCGTTCTGTATTCAATTTGTAAAATAAATGTGACTTCCGGGATAAAGCAGTATAGACAGTGCTAATGACTCGTAAAAGATGGCGCCAGTGGCGCCTACTGCTTTACCCTAGAAGTCAACGAGGTTAAGCTAGCGAGCTCTGAGGCTCAGTCAGTCTTCGTTTACCATTGGAGAAAGATCGCTAATCGCTAACAAGTAATGTTTAGTTGGATTGCACATTTGGTTTGTTTTATTTGCCCTTGTAAGCCAACAATATATATATATATTAATATTTTTAGGTTTTGTGGACATAAGTTTCATCTAAGTAGATTATTGGCTTGCCTTCTGCACGTTTCGATGCAATGGTACGCAAAAAGCGATGTCTCCATGCAGCTATATCATGTCGTTCAATTAATAATGAACATTCATTTTTGTTTTTCTTAAATTCATAACCTTTGGCTAATAATATGCGACGGAGAGTTTCATGACATCCACCAAATTCTATACTTTCTTTTAACTCTACCAACAAAGATCTTAATGTTGGTACTTGTTTCCTCACACAGTAAAATTCGTTTACTTTATTACGAATAACATCCATATCGAAACTATCTAAGTTCGACACTTTTGAAGGGTGAGGTCGTTTTTTACCTGGAGTCCTCCAGACCCCTTCGTTCACCGCACCTTCTTTTTTAATTCTCTTCAATGTAATAGCACTTACATCTGTAAAAAGAATAAAATAAAATGTCAATTATCGTGAGTCTCATAACTAAGAAATAATAGAAAATACACAAGTATTACAAAACTAGTCTAAGATTAACGTTGAGTGAAAACTTACCGGTGAGTGAAGAAAGTTCTTCTAAGTACTGGTTCTGCGATTTCATCATATCTTTTTGATCTAAATCTGTGACCTTTTCAATTGCTTGTTTTACTTCAGCAGTTCGTGCATTATCCTCAAGACTATCTGTAAAAGAACAATAACATTATCTAAAGTAACTAAAACTAATATGTACTTATTTAAAATAAAAAAATATCATGACATTTTGACCGTACTAACCTAAAAAATCAGTCACAGTACGTAAACAATCCTGTTTTTCTCGCAATACGGCTTGTTTCACAAGCTTTTTCTCTTCATGTTTCGAAATCATACAAAACAATAGTTTTCGCACTTCACTCTTTATAGTTTTATTCATTTAATTATAGCATTAACACGGATATATCACAACAAAATAATACTCAAGTCAACCACAACGAAACATCAACAACACGCCATCTTGTTGCGTCAGAGATAGGGATACCATACACTGATTCTGATTTTACCAAATCTTTCGGAAAACAGCAGAAAATTAATTTCTTTAAAATAAAATTGCCAAGTTTTTCTCTGGTAAATAGTGTACCTAATTAATTAAGCTATTTATTAGACCAACTTAAGGCTTAGTGTTGCTCTTGAAATGATCCAACAGGTACATACGATACTTATTTTCGATGAATACAATTTTAGCACACGTACGAATTTTTAAAACTCATTTTATAAAATGTTTAAAATAAGTTTGTTTTAAAAATGCCTTTTTGGAATTAATTGTTCCTAAGTACTTTCTGCTTAAAATACCCCAATTTGTATGGTAAATATCCGATGGTAGGAACACTTTAGTGTTGTCATATAAAAAATTTGCAAAAAAATCCAGTATCTACTCGTTCGTCGTACTTCGTTAGCCAGACTCTAGACTAAAATATATACTAGGAAATAGACTGGTATCTTTAACCTTTATTGTGTTATGGGTATATACATTTAAAGCCAATATCACCAAGTATAGATGGCGCTGTAGATGTATATACCTATATATATATATATATATATATATATAGCATAATATAGAGAGACTAACTGAGCCCACGTATGCAACGCATTGTTACATCTAGACTCTGGAATTTTTATGAAAACCGTTTAATCAGAGACATACTTAATATACGCAACGATGCTTTACTGTTTTCATAGAAATTCAAGTCTAGATGTAATGCGTTGCATAAATTGCATACGTGGACTCAGTTTCTCTACATATATTATATATTTTAGGTTCACGTATAGGTACATACTATCGCTACTATATAATTATACACTTATACACATTAGGCTGTGTTTTGAGATAGGTAACAATAAAATGGTATATTTGCTGGAATACGTTGTTATTGTTAATCATCCAATTTAACTATTCGAATTCGGATACAGGAAATGTACTGCTCATGGAACAATCGATTTCCTGGAATTAGTGGTCAAGGTATTATTGTACTCGTACTTTACATTGACATGTACACGAAAAATTACTTTAATCGTGAAAAGAGAGTTCTGTCAAAACACAGTTAATAAAAGATATTTTCTATTTTACTGCATTATAATAACGACCATTAAAGAAAAGGACAATAAATTGGACAACAATTATTTATTACAAATTTATTGATTATACATTTAAAACGCTTAAGGCCATAAAACAAAATTGTAGTTCTTTCTAAAATAAAAATTAAAGCTTTTGAAACAACTATGAAATCAGAATATAACATTAACATCAAGATTTTCAGACACATTTGTAATATCATATAATAAGAACATATTCAACGGCGTTTACAGTATATCTCTACACATGATCCCATGTAATAACATGATTCCATCTCTCTCATACTATGTGAGGAGCACCGTTGCGATAGGGTGATATGGGGCAATTGTAAGAACGGGGCTAATGTAATTACGTTCCTACTCTGCTAATATAATAATAAAACTGGTGCTGCCATCTAACAATAATATACAGTACTTCATCAAGAACAGGGTAACTACGTGTGACGTTTGATTTTACTGTCAAATTCAAAATGACATTTCAATTAGTGAGCGGCCATTATGGTTTTGTGTTGTCGAATTAAGCACGGAGTTTTTAATCTCAAGTTATCAAAAGTATCAAGGTGAGTTTTCGTAATGATTTTACTTTGTTGTGATTTGGGACATATTTGTAAGTGTTTTGTGCATATATTTAATTGATATATTATTATTTAAAATGTCGAATATTGCTATTACATTTACTCTTGAATTAGCACCGTTGGGGTTATTGTAATAATCCAACAAGGGGCAAATGTAAAAAGTAATTACATTTACCCCTAACATGAAAGACTTCAAGTCATGTTTAAGTGGCACCAACAGAGGCGCCGGGTACTAGCTAGTTGTATATAATACATTATTAAACTCTTAATTTTTTTTCTACAGATGGTGCGACATTATGTAAAAACAAAACGGCTGAGCCTAATTACTCGGAAGAAAAACTGCAATTGGCCTTAGGTGATATAAGAACTCGTAAAATGACTGTGCACAGGGCCTCAAAATTTTATGCCATTCCATTCTCCACCTTGTACACCAGGTATAAAGGAACTCGTGGAAAAATTAAGAAGAACAAGGGAAGAACTACAGCTATCCCAGAAAACATTGAAAATACTCTTGCTGCTTCAGTGAAGACGCTAGCCAAATGGGGGTTTGGTCTAAGTCGTAACGAAATCTTACAGCTGGTTGGTCAATATGTACGTGTGAATTCAATAAAAACACCGTTTCGACATGGAACTCCAGGAGAAGATTGGTTTTTAAATTTCAAGAGGCGCCATAATTTGTCTATTCGGAAGCCAGAACCCCTTGAAGTCGCCAGAAAGAAGGCAGCTACTGATCCGTTTATTATATATGGCTACTTTGACCTATTGAAGCAGACACTAGAAGATTTACATCTTATGGACAAACCAGAGAGAATATGGAACTTGGATGAAAGTAGTCTATGCATAGATCCATCGAGAACCAAGGTAGTTGGAGAAAATGGTCAAAGCGTGTCAAGGGTAACAAGCACTTCCGGTAGGGAAAATACAACTTTCGTATTGGCAGCTAATGCGGCAGGTGAAAGAGTGCCGCCTTTAATAATATATAAGGGTAAGAATGTGTGGGATCAGTGGCGAGCTCCTCCTGAAAAAGAATTTCCTGGTACTGCGTATGCTGCCAGCCCAAACGGATGGATGGAAACGGAACTGTTTAAAAACTACTTTACAAAGACTTTGATTCCCGCTTTAGGAGACGAGAGACCTGTGATCGTCTTGTATGATGGTTATGCTACTCATATTTCATTGGAACTGGTTGAAACGGCAGCAGCCAATGATATATGCATATTAAAACTTCCGGCTCATACAAGCGATAAACTCCAACCCCTCGATGTTTCGGTCTTTAGATCCTTTAAACAAAAATGGGATGAAAAAGTTGTAAAGTGGCAAAGACAACATATCGGAAAAAAACTTCCCAAGTCCCAATTTTTAGGCGAAACATGGACGAATATTGATGATGAAGTAATCAAAAGCGGGTTTCGCAAATCTGGAATTAACCCCTTTGATCCAAATGTGATTCCTAACTCAAACTTTTCGAAAGAATCCTTGGAACGTTGGGAAATACACACAAGATACAATACTCAAGATACAAAGAGGAATAAATACAGAAGACCCAGATAGTGCAATATTACTACATGATAATATTGATCCAGGACAATCAACATCACAAAATACAGATACAGCACAATCACCAGATCCAGGATCATCGACAACTGGTGCAAGGGGTTTAGCGCAGTCACCTAACTTTGAAACGTCGGTCCCAGCGTCTTCAGAATCTCGTGATAGAGCTCCAACACAATCGCCCTCTTTATTACAAGAAATTCATGCATCAAATTCTATTAATCCACAACTTTTATCTATAGAAGACATAATATTGTCAACCATACAGCAAAAAACTCTCCCTGTAAACAAAAAAGACGCAAAGTAGCTTCAGGTGCCGAGATTATCACTTCTGCCGATATGATCAAAGTGCTTAAAGAGAAAGATGACAACAAAAACATTAAAAAACCAAAACTAACAAAGACGAAAAAACATTTAAAAAAAGGGTGGAAAGAGACAGCACAGAAAGTGAAACGGAAAACCAAATAATATTTGCGGAGTCTGACGACAGTACAAGTTATGAGAATGAAGTTGAAGCAGAGGAAGAAATTGAAAATGAAAGTGAGATTTGCCCTCAGAAGAGTATTGACCCACATATCGATGACTGGGTAATTGTAAAATATTAATTTAAAAAATCTATAAAATATTTTGTAGGTTTAATTACGAACCAAAGAGACGATCGTTGGGAAATAAAATTTACTAGACGCAAAGGAGCATCATTTGTATGGCCCCAAATTGATGACATCGACTTTCTCACGAACGACGCAATTGTAAAGAGACTGCCTAGACCTGATATAAATAAACGAGGAATAATAAATTTTGATTATAAGTTTAAAAATATGAATATTTCTTAGTTTTTTATTCTTATGCAATGTAGCACTGTTAGCGGACACGTGCGAAAAGTTACTCATTCTAAAAGTTGTTCTTTGATTTCAGTGAAATAAATACCAGTGTAGATTAAAAAAAGGTGTTTCATTGCAATAGCCCGCTTTCTCTTAGTAATGGTTTGCTTAAACACTACGATCGATTATTATATTTACCCCAAAATCCCGGGTAAATGTAATAATGATTCAAGTATTTTTTAAATATTAAAAAGCATTATTTAATTTTATTTTAAAATTTTGATCTCTTATAATAAGAAAGTCTGTTAAATACAGATTGTTCTGCAGTAGTTGTTTTTAACCCAGAGTTAATAGCTTATTATTGGTCGATTTTTGAACATTCAATCTATCTTTTATCTTTATCAATCTTTTGGAAAATCATGGGGGAGGCATATGTTCAGCAGTGGACGTCCTACGGCTGAGATGATGATGATGATGAATCTAAATTATGGCACTAACATTTGCCCCACTTCACCCTACCAGGTATTCTGCCTCTATTTAGTAGCATGCAAACACAGTGACTATTTAGATTTATAGGATATCGTAGCAGACAAAATCATTAGAAATCACTGCAGTGACTAAATAAAAATTGGGTGACAAACGTAGTGTAATATCGTGCAGAGCTTTAGAGATTTGAGACATACAGCAATTTTATTGTTATGGGTCTGTCACTTAATATCAGGCAATGGAATGATACTTAGTATTCATATACTTTTGTTCATATACATATAAACGTACGTATCATACATTAGAACATTATTGGCCATCGATGCTATACATGCATAGATATAACAATATTATCATACAAACTTGTTTACGTAATGTTACCGAAATTGGAATGTAACACAGTTAGGCTTTTAGCTTTATGATTGATGTAGGTACTTCAATTTCATTTCATGTTTAGTAATCTCTTTTCTACCTGAAAAAAAAGGTAACTGTTTATGAAGGGCAGTATAAAATATCCATTAAATGTATAATTAGCAGAACATTACCTACAATAATTATATATAATGTTATGTTATGGAACCCTTCGTGCACGAGTCCGACTCGCACTTGACGTATTTTTTTACTTTACATGAAACCATTTTTGTTAATGTCTTGAAAAAAATACCGCATTGTCTAAAACATTTGTCACACAATCGCTCATCTTTACTTTATGCTAAATTAATCGACTTTAATATTATTCTTCTCATCATCTTTTTACATTGACGTTAAACACCGTGCTTTTAAAGCAAATAAAAATATCATAAACACATTTTATTAAAAACTTGTCACGTGCTAGACTCGCGCACGAAGGCTATTTTCTACTTGCAAAAAATACAACCCTGTCAAAGACATCCTAACTAATGTTGCAATTTTGTTTATGTGTTACGCTCTCACGCCTAAACGGGGATTTCGGGAAAGAACGTAGGATCCTTGTCATCGTCCAATTTTCCATAAAAATCAATTTGGGTTTACAAGGAATCGCTCTACTATAGACGCAGGTATAGAACTAATAAAAGATGTGTTTGATGCCTGGGAGAACTCTCAAGATGCCTTAGGTGTTTTTGTGAGTTATCTAAGGCACTGAAGACACTAGAACTACTACTGCACTAAAGACTGCGTCCGACATGATATACTTGTCAGGAAATTACAACACTACGGTATTAGGAACATGGCTCTCAACCTTTTGACTTCATATTTAAATGGTAGAATTCAAAGGGTTGACATAAATGGTAAAAAATCGCCCGGCTCTATAATCTCAATGGGCGTTCCACAAGGTTCAATTTTAGGGCCGTTCTTGTTTTTAATCTATATTAATGACTTACCTTATTATGTAGAGAAGAATCACGAGATTGTATTGTTTGCAGATGACACTTCACTGTTATTTAAAATTAAAACGCAGTTATTAAACTATGACGATGTTAACAATGCATTAGCTAAAGTTGTGAATTGGTTCAATACAAATAATCTTCTCCTCAATGAGAAGAAAACGAATTGTATAAAGTTCTCGACACCAAATGTGAGACAAGTAGAATCCAATATACAATTGAATGGAACAGGGTTGGACCTTGTGGAGTCAACAGTCTTTTTAGGAATTACTATAGACGCTAAATTGCAATGGGGTCCCCACATTAAAAAATTGTCTAGTAGGCTCAGTTCAGCAGCTTATGCTGTTAAAAAAATTAGACTATTAACTGATGTAGACACAGCTAGAATAGTTTATTTTAGTTATTTCCATAGCGTTATGACTTATGGCATACTGCTCTGGGGATGTTCTGCAGATATTAATTCTATTTTTTTACTGCAAAAAAGGCTATACGAGCGATCTACAGTTTGGCTCCCAGAGTTTCCCTTAGACAGAAATTTAAAGACATAAACATTCTAACTGTTGTCTCTCAGTTTATCTATGAAAATCTAATGTATGTAAAGAAAAACATTAACAGTTTTGTGGGGGACGCTCTTCTTGAGTTACAATATACGGCAGTAGTGGACTGTATAGACGTGTCGTAAGAACGTCCGCCCACCCTTATTGTGCTGGGATTGCGAGAACGTAGTCGAAGAAAACGCGGTACTGTAGTATACGTCGTTGGTGCGTGGGTGTTCCGAGGAGAGATTCTTCCCTACTTGAGGCCTTTTAGTGGTTTACTAGCGTAGATCGAGTGCTAGATCGAGTGCAAATTCTGCCGCATAGCAGTCCTATATATCTGTGAATTTACCGTTGGGTAACACGTTGTCTACTCACATCGTATCGAAGCGGTCTCCAACCAATCAGAGCGCGTATGTGCCCTGCTAGAACGGGCGAATATTTTAGACGGGGACAAAACATAGTTTTTGAATCTCGTCTCTGATTGGTTGGCGCCTGTCTAGCGCGTGACCATTTTCGATCCTAATTGTTTTACGAAATGCCTAGTTTTTTTATTATATCTTTCTAGTGCCTAACAATGTACCTACTTGCCTGCCGCCTCAAGTTAGGTCTCATTATGGCCTATCTCAATACTCCTCGAAATGAAGCACACACCAAACGAATGTCTTTATTTTCCTAAATTAAGTTACAACATCCGTATAACTTATAACGTATGCTTAGGTTTATTTAGTTCCTAGGCTATACGGCTGTACCTATCTTCACAAATTATACGTCTAAACCTAGCTGACTATTTCTACGACTTATGGAAACATAATTTAACGTTACATGTGTAAAGATAGTGGAGTTATGATACAAATACGGTAACAAGAGCGTACAAACTACGCAGCTATCTTTAAACATTAAAAGAGTTAAGCTCTTCAAAGAAAAATGTACTTACGAATTTCAATGCTTATTATAAACTAAGTAGGTATAAACACACATAATTATATAAATTATAATGAAGTTAACGTCTCTCAAGCACTCGCACTATAGTTTAACCACTTATTATTCATTATAACACGTACATATACACATACGTGGGTCGTCCTGCGCACATAATAATAATGTACATTATTGTATTGTATGCACGAATATAGGCCGTCCCGAACAAGTTTTGATAAAAGGAGTGATGCTCATTCCATCAACACGCGAAATAAGCACAAGCTATCCGTACATACAGCGCGTCTCCACAGAATAAGTCATTCTTTTATGGGACAATGTATACGATTCTATAATAAAGTTCCCAATGTTATCCGAGATTTGCCTATTAATAAGTTTAAAATTACTATTAAAACTAAACTCTGTCAAAAAGGTTATTATAAAATTTCGGATTACTTGGAGGATAAAACAGCTTGGGACTGATCACTCCAGGATCTATCTACTCGTGTACTAAGATGTCAAAGTGTAGCGTGTCTTGCCCTACTGATACCACTATTATGTTCTCTTTTGTAAGGCAACACATTGGAGCTAATATTTGTAGTACCTAAGTAAAAACATTGTAAAAACATCTAGGTATATAAAAAGAATGGCCCCGAGTTTCTTGCCGCTTCTTCTCGGTTGGCTCTATGTATTTTGGAACGCGGCGGTAGGCTTTAAAGTACATTATAATGAAAAATTGACGTTCATAAGTGCGTCTTTGATGCCTAATTTGAATACATTATTTTGACTTTGACGTCATCATAATTATCTTCATCATCATTTATGGGTGAAACCTCGGAACGCAGCTAGTACATTATAAGTTCTGGTGCGAAGGTTAGTAATAGGGTCTCGTTGTAACAGAAAAACCGGAAAAGAAAATAATAAACACAGTGTCATTGTGTTTAGTTCGGCCCTGGAAAAATCTAAGTACCTACCTAAGTCCCATGTTCCAGAATGCAACTCAAATACAGTTTGATATCTGATCATCTAATCAATACCTGAGATTATAATCTTTGCTTGAGCATTGTTGATAAACTATTCTCAGTTGAACTAGTTTCAAACCGATACGAAATCAACGATTTGTTTTTTCTACGGAACAATCTGTTTTTGCTTAAATTTGATTACATTGACAATATTGGTACAGAATTTGATAACGAACCAATTGACTCAACAGCAGCTTCGCTCGCTTGGGTTTGGTGTAGTGAAGGAAGCATCTTTTTGGGATTTCAGGGTCCTGGATTGTCCATTTATACTAAAACTGGATAATTACGTATTTATCGTTCTCTAGATTTTGATTCTTTTAGTGCACATGACTAGTAGGTAACGAGAAAAGTTACCAATGTGTTACGTTATAATACTACACTCTCAGATTATAAAACAAAAGGTATAAAACCTTTTGTTTCATAATCTGAGACTACACTTAAATAACGTGTTACATTTGACTCTCATCGCTGACGACTAATGCTAGTTTCATCTCTCATCCATGCCGCCTGCGGCACATCGTGCGTGATTTAAGAACATTTTATAGAATACCTGGCTTAGTTAGGTTAGAATTGGATGGACGACGGGCTTTGTTTTTTCATAACCCACATTCATAATCATTATTTTGTTTACTGATTCGTGATGAGTACTCCTTTCTGGTCCTAAATCAATAAAAAATGTTATAATAATAATATAATAAAGGGATCTATAATAATATAAGAGATTGTCACTCACTATTAATCAAATAACTATGATGGTTATATCGTAAAAAAATGTTTGCTTGACGGCTTAACTACTGCCTTAGGTACAATCAACTTAGCTCACTTGTGTCGTATAATATACCAATATGGTCTATGGTAGCATGTAATATGTAAAATTATCATTGATAATAATATCATATAAACTTGGTAGACATACATGAGACATTATTTACATTGTTACCTTTTTTATGAAACAGGCCTATATTAAAATCACAAACTGACAACTATACTGCAACTGCAGGCTTAACAAGTTTTAATGAACTAATGTCACAGTATAGGGGACAGACGAAATCACTGCACATATGAATCTATTAATGCCTGGTTGCAGCAGACTAAAATATTAACACAAGCATTATAGCAAAGCATAGTTTATATGAACACATTTTATTTATGTAATAATATATTTATTTTGCGTTTCAGTGCAGCTGCAGATGGTTCGCCAGCAAACACTCAATTTTTTAGAACACAGTATCTTCTTATACATATAGTAAAAACACTACTAATTATGGTGCATACATTTGAGTTCCTGTGCTCCATACAAATGTTCAGGAAATAGAAATTCACATGTGCTCAGATATGTTTTTTTTAAGTAAGTTGTGTGAGCTTTTTCTCTGAGAAATTCATTTATCAGGGTAGCGCAGTGTTCTACACAAACGACCATTTCTTTTGAAACATAATTTAAACTTTTTTTAAACTCTGAGTACTCTCTAAACTCCACAAACAAATGAAAGTTTTCAACACTTGTTGATATTAATTTTTTTTTTACAATTCTCACAATTAGGCATCCTCTTCATTACGAATCCACACACACACATATGCACATGCCTGAATTTCTGCATTGTTGTCTTGTATGGCATCATCAACTTGAGGTAATTCAATTGAGGACAGAAATTCAGGCTCTGTCCTTGCAAATGTATGCTATGGTGTGGACTGTGAAACGGATAGATAGTGTTTCAAAATTGTTAATTATAAGGCTATTATCAGTTTCACAGTTTCCTGAAGTGCCCATGTGTGACATATTTGATAATATGGCAGTTTTTAAACCAGCTACAAATTGGCTGCATGTTGGATTGGAATTGGATCCACAGTTGCCACGAATGCAGCCAAAAAGATTTTCAATAGGGTCTTGTTGTAATCGCCTAGTGGCAAGGCTAGTGATGTGGTGTTTTTGCACCAAGCTCCTCCACAATTTCTCAATGGCATTGAGAGTCCATATCCAACCTTCTTACGTGGGCTTCCAATATACTTAATAGACGAAAAAAATCTTTTCATTTTTTCTAAACATTTTAAATGTGGACTTGAATGTTTTAAATTTGTTGCATGAGCTTTTCCTCTGCGTAAATCCGGCAATCGCTGTTAAGACAATCAAATAGATTATCCATATTTATAATAACATTTGCTGTTACAGCTGCGTCCACAGTAAGGTCTGAAAATAAGAGTAAGGTGATTAAATAAATGTTTGCTTCAAATGAACTTTGTTATTTTGATTGTTACAAATTTTTGAGTTAATATACTAGCTGTAACCTGCTATCACATCTGTTAATATTTTGATGTAGTTGGGGGTCATTGACATTTTACTAACATTGAACTAAGCTCTCAAGTTGCCTGACAGAATTTATACATATACTGTATGTATAGGGATGTTCAAGCAACTTTTACTGTAGCAGCAAATTACGCTCACGTTGCACGAGTGTCCATACATTACATGCAAGATGTGGGGACAGCCATGACAGCTGTAGGCTCTAGTCAGCCTAAAGATGTAGGTACATATCCTACAAATCAAATTACTGTGTGCATGAGATTTAAGAACTAATGTCTCTAAGTGATGAGCGCAGTTTAGAGCCACAGAACGGTGATACTGCAACTGTAATGAACAGGCATGATGCATCCTATCAGGTACGGTCTTCTCTACTTCATCACTTCAAAACATTAAAAATAAACATTCACCATGCTATCATGCATTAAAGAAAGTACCTACCTATCTAGTTTACATACCTTTAGCTACTTTGGCTAACATTCCTCCTGCTACGGAATGGCTAAGAACTTGTGCTGCATATTTAACCTTCATTTTTTGTTTTGAATTGGGCTCTAAGTGATCCTCCTTCAAAGCTGGTGCATACACGAAGTTTGGGTTGGTATTATCAATTTCATAAAATTCCTTTATATGGGACCATTTAGCAATTCCTGTAAAAAGAAATATGTATCATGAAGAAAAATATTTATCAAACTAAAATAAAAGCAGTAATTTCATAACAATATCATATTTTTTTGTTTGTTTGTTTGAGTTTCACTTGATTCACATTGGGCCAGATTCGTAATTCTGCTAAGGGTTTTAGAAAAAACAATATGCAACAGTTAACCCAAAAGATAAGAACACACAAGAGTGTAAAGTATGTATGAGAACCCTTTACCTTTTCCTTCATTGTCATTTGATAAAATGTCTGTAGCACATTCAATATCATATTTTAAAAACAAGTTTCTAAAGCATTTTAATAAATGTGGTACATCAAAAAGTGCTGTGATTTGTTTGCCATTGTGGTGTATATAAGGGTGTTGCAGTGATGCACCCAAGATAGTGAGGGCTCGCCTGTTTACGCCATCCATATCGCACACAATGGCCGCAATATTTACTCCCACCTCATGGCACTTTTGTAGAACCTGAAATGATAAATAATGAACAATTATTCTAACTGATGTGATAACTATTCACATTGGGTCTGTTATGCAAAAGTATTGATAACGGTGTACAATTTAGAAACTAATAATAATATCAAGAAGAAATATTTGCATTTTTGTATGTCTGTAATGAATAGACTCTAAAACAACTCGTATCAATTTCAAAAATACTTTCTCCATTATACTATGTAATCCCTAAATAACATAGGCTATATATATTTTGATTCATCATTATCATCATCCATCACCATGCAGACAGAGCGTAGCCAGTATTATATAAAGGTTGTCATCATCATCCCTACACAAGTAGGGTCAATCGATACCATATGTTTTTCTGTAATATGAATGGACACAACAAGGAATATAATTTGGTTTTAGTATTATTTTAGGTAATAGGGTTTTGCCACACCGCTGACTGCTGCCTACTAGACGCACTTTTCTGCCTGCCTGACATTCTAAGGCAGGTGTTTAAAAAAAAAATACTTACCTCTTTAATTAGCACAGCCAGTCTGTCTGCAGTAGAAAACCCACTTGAAAAGTAATGGGCAATTGGCTGTTTAACTTTCTTACATATCCCCGCAACCATAAACACCAATGCATATGCTGCAATAAGTGGGGATCTTCCCTGTGAAGCATGGTACTGAAATCCTCCAATTACATCTTCTTTAAGGTTGTAATTGAGATGTTTTTTTATTGACATTTCATCAAACATTAATGTGTATTCATTGTCTGAAGGCTTTTGTGTCTTTGTGTAATTTTGAAGGACTTCAAAAACTGGTTGATTGATTCCAGCATTGAAAGGTACTCTATTGAGTAGACTTTTTAATGTACTGGGTGATGGTAACTGAAAAAGCCTTTGCAGCAAACGGTAACAAGTTGGTGATCTTTTATAAATTCTTAGAGCAGTAATTTTTTCTTTTTTATTCCACCTTCGACCAGTACTTTTCTTTTTAAAGTTCCGTATCTGTCCTTGCAACAGTTGCGCAAATGTCGGAGATATCTTCTCTGATAACTTTTTTATGGATACATCATCTGTCACACGTTTTAAAATATCTTTTGACTTCAGATGTCTAACGCGATTGCGCAAGTTGGCAAATTTTTCGCATATATTTGCTACATTTGGCATACAAAAACTTCTCCCTTTCTGAAGTTGGTTTAACTATTGTTTGCACTTGAGCATCTGAAGATGTCCCAACATTAGGCTCACTATTTGCACCAATGGTCACTTCCTGTAAGACCCCATGTGAAGGACCAGGTTGAGGCCTTATTGTATACTCGGGCAATTGTGGTTCATTCTGGAAAAAAATAACTAATGAGTTACAGATGAAAAGGTATTGAAAATATATAACTAAACTAACAAATACAGATAGATAGGAAATATATATATATATATATATATATATACATATACTGCCTAGTGCAATAAGTAACAAAAATAGATTTGAAATTTTTGCAAACACCAATAATATTTAAACCACAGATATAATTTATTTATTTGGTCTTAATTGAATTAGGCGTTGGATATTGGAGCTGTGGTAGCCAAGTGATTACACCTATTGACTGCTAATCAGAAGGTACCTGGTACCCCATGGCAGTAGAACATTTTGCGAATGCTGATCTAGCTAGCTACCTACTACCCTCAAGTAGCAAGTATACTTCTGCCCTACCAATTGAAGTAGCAATCATGGACGGAACAGTATGGACTACTGAGCAGCAATACCATGGGTTAACTCTCATTCAGCTTGAGCCCCTCCTCACTGGTAGAAAGGCATTGTGTGTGTGTGTTACCCTGCCTATTTTCCATCGTCAGTTCAGTAGGTTGTGTAATCGCTAAGAGCGATCTGTTCAGGAAAACCTTTGGATAAATACCAATAGGTGAGACGGTGATCAATATCTAGATTACAGTCACAACATAAATTTGTTTTAATACTGACTTGCAACTTACATCACATTGAACTGCAGATCTCCGTAACTTCTGTAGAGTATCATCAGTGAAGTCAGCTTCAAGAAAATGATTTTCACACAACATTCTATGCTCACTGTGGAGTTTCATTTGAAATGTTGTTGATGAGTATGTATTGGGCCCATAGTTCACAGCTGAAAGTACAAAAAAAATACTTAATAAAAATTCTATTTGGGTTACTTATATTGTTTTGATTCTGAAATGGGTACTGTAAAATATTTGTTGCAGCCAAATGCTAATTGCCTAACCGTTTTATGAAACACTACTGTTCTATCAATGCCATTAATATTTACCATTTATATCATATTTATCCAGCTACAGATACAGCTTTTAAGCCCCCATATGCATGTACTATGACACAACTAGATTTGTGTGAAATTTTGTATAACTTGTACAACATACACATCATTTATTTTAATCTAACTTCCATGGGGACTCAGGCTACAGGTAAGTTAGAAATATTACTCCCAATGAAAAGCTACATGGATGCAAAGACGAAATATAATATTTAGTGCATTCAAATAGATCACTTCTGTTCGTTTTTAGCGAAAAGCTAATAACGCTCATAAGGGGCGTTCGAAAGGGAATCTGTGGGTGAAAATGTCATTCATGTCTCTTTTTGTTCAGGATTCGGAATGCTAAAAAAGAGAAATTTTTGCCACCAAAAAGTGTAATTTTTGACCCACGTCCGAAGCATGGTTGTTTGTAATTGTTATTTGACAGCTATGTATTTGATCATAAACATGCGATTTTAGGTCTTATGCTCAGTTGAGCGCTTTTTTGTTAAAGCATTTGTAAAGATCAAAAATGTTACTTTTGTCACTTTTGCCCACACCCTATTCGAACGCACTATATGTAGTTTCTGGATTTCTTAGTTAGGTCAATTTTAAGGATTCAGAATTAACCAGATTTGCTAATTCTTGTTTGATTTGACTCTGATAAAATGCTTAAAAATAGAAGTTCTTAGAGGCTTCTGTCTGCAACTATTGTCATAATTCTGCCAGTGTCTGTTGTGCTAGTTCCATAAACTATCAGGAGAATTAGCAATTGTTTAATAATATGAGGAGTAGTACATATGGAGAGTCGCAGACATGACCATAAAAATATCAGTAAATATACATACCGTATAGGGTTATTTATGCCAGGCTTTGGAAATCTAAACAATTATGCGTTGTCTACGAACGGTGAGCGGCCGCATTTAAAGCATTTCCTTTTGTTTTCTTTCTCTGACATGATCACAAACTAAAATAGAGTCTCTGCTCAAATTATTATAATATAATCAAGAGTGAATTTCTCACATCACACACAACTAAGTCAATTTCTCGAAGTTCCTAATCGCAAGTAACATAACTTTTTGAAGGCACGGAGGAACATAAGCTCAACTCAACGTGGATTTAATGCTATATTCAAGGAACTTTAACAACGAACGAAACTGAAATCACTGAAACCGGCACTAAATCCGAATGCAAACAATAACACACCCACCAAAGAGAATATTTTAGCATGCCGGGTGGCACATCAAAATATTTAATGTGTTACCACCTTTGAATAATATTTTAAATGGCAACTATAAAAAATAGCCCCCATAGGTAATTTCATTTGCCCCATACAAATGTGCCATCCCATTTTATAGGTTACAGCGTACTTGCACGTGGTCGTTTTAAACATTAATGCCGTGGTCCGTTTTGAGATAATTTTGCTCATAGTGCTATCGTCTACCAAAGCTGGTCCGAGACAAATATCGCGATTTTGACAGCTCGTGGCACTGAAAGCGTGTTTTTAATTCGGACCAGAGTTGTAGCAATAACGAACCATTTGCGCGCGAAAAACAAATTCATAAAAATATCGTGCATAGTGTGAAGGTTAACTATGTAGTGTGTGGATTAAAAAGAAATAATGGAATGGATGGACCGACTTTTACATCAAAAAGAAGGGACACCAGTAAATACATTGTAGAAATAAACAAACACCTGTCACTTTTGACAGAACGCTCACGACGATTATGGTGTAGAGCATGGTTCATGTAATCGTCAATATGGCGGCAGTTAAGACGTCATCGATGACGTAGCGTGGGCCATCGTAATCACGCTCACGGTGAAAGGGACCGACTTTTATCGCGCTAATATCGATTATGGCCAATTGGGACCGCAGTGTAAGATTGCAATACAAAGTGATGGCATGTTTTATAATTAATTGTACATCGTAATAAACTTAAATCATTTTGAGAATAATTATATTATTAATTTTAATTGGAATAATTTACTGTAAACAATTTCAAAAGTATGAATCTATGTTTTATAAATCAATTCAAATAAATCAATTTAACAAATCTTATTGTTATAGACTAATTATTATTGGCTAATTATTGTATCCGCGCTGATATATATAAATATATATATATAAATTGTTGGAGACGAAAAAAGCCTAGTAGACCGAAAAGTATAAAAGGCGGCGCACAGAGCGGTCGTGGCTCACTCTGCCTTCAACCGTCGACGAGTCAACATCTCCGAGTTCGTTATTGCGGTGACGTCAATTCTTGTCGTGATTTTGTATAGTGTCATCACTGTCGTAATGACTGTTGGTTATTTTTTTCTATATTTTTTTTTTCTTTTTTTTTAAATTTTTTTTTCCCTCTTAATAAATTAATGTTCTGCTACTTGTAGAGATAAATAACTGTAAGGTTAATGTTACCGCTGTGTTAATACTTTTATACGGCAATGTTTTGTCTTGTATAACTTGTATGCAACATGAGAGGTATTGATCACTATGATTGTCACGTCACTGTGGTTTGGAAGTACTTCAGGATTTAAATGAAACAATTGTCAACATGAACCCTATATGAATGGGTACCTATGGAAACTTGGTAATGTATGTAAGGCATGGAATGTTTTTCCTTTGTTTTCATTGCATGGTGTGGTGCGGGTGATGGAAGTCCAGAATTTTATCGTAGTACGTAGACAGATATTAACACATTCATTTGTTTTTCAGCTGTCCCGAGCAGGTATCCTGAGCGGCTGCCCAAACTGCTGCGCTGGGCTGCTGCGCTGAGCAACTGCCCGTGCTTCTGCGCTGAGCGGCCGCCCAAGCCGCTGTCCCGAGCAGTTGTCTGCTGGAAGTCAAGTCCGGAGTAATCGACACCAAAGATTACCTTGTGTGGTGTCATGCAAAGGTGGTATCGTGAGTATGTCGAGACATTCGACAGTTAATCTTCACAAATTGATATCATGCGCTAGTTGTCTTTGGTATGCATTAATAAAGAAAAATATCACTAAACTGTGCGAGTGAGATCTTAGTAAAGTATGTAAGGCATGGAATGTTTTTCCTTTGTTTTCATTGCATGGTTTGGTGCGGGTGATGGAAGTCCAGAATTTTATCGTAGTACGTCGACAGATATTAACACATTCATTTGTTTTTCAGCTGTCCCGAGCAGGTATCCTGAGCGACTGCCCAAACTGCTGCGCTGGGCTGCTGCGCTGAGCAACTGCCCGTGCTTCTGCGCTGAGCGGCCGCCCAAGCCGCTGTCCCGAGCAGTTGTCTGCTGGAAGTCAAGTCCGGAGTAATCGACACCAAAGATTACCTTGTGTGGTGTCATGCAAAGGTGGTATCGTGAGTATGTCGAGACATTCGACAGTTAATCTTCACAAATTGATATCATGCGCTAGTTGTCTTTGGTATGCATTAATAAAGAAAAATATCACTAAACTGTGCGAGTGAGATCTTAGTAAAGTATGTAAGGCATGGAATGGTTTTCCTTTGTTTTCATTGCATGGTGTGGTGCGGGTGATGGAAGTCCAGAATTTTATCGTAGTACGTCGACAGATATTAACACATTCATTTGTTTTTCAGCTGTCCCGAGCAGGTATCCTGAGTGGCTGCCCAAACTGCTGCGCTGAGCAACTGCCCGTGCTTCTGCGCTGAGCGGCCGCCCAAGCCGCTGTCCCGAGCAGTTGTCTGCTGAAAGTCAAGTCCGGAGTAATCGACACCAAAGATTACCTTGTGTGGTGTCATGCAAAGGTGGTAACGTGAGTATGTCGAGACATTCGACAGTTAATCTTCACAAATTGATATCATGCGCTAGTTTTCTTTGGTATGCATTAATAAAGAAAAATATCACTAAACTGTGCGAGTGTGATCTTAGTTAAGTATGTAAGGCATGGAATGTTTTTCCTTTGTTTTCATTGCATGGTGTGGTGCGGGTGATGGAAGTCCAGAATTTTATCGTAGTACGTCGACAGATATTAACACATTCATTTGTTTTTCAGCTGTCCCGAGCAGGTATCCTGAGCGGCTGCCCAAACTGCTGCACTGGGCTGCTGCGCTGAGCAACTGCCCGTGCTTCTGCGCTGAGCGGCCGCCCAAGCCGCTGTCCCGAGCAGTTGTCTGCTGGAAGTCAAGTCCGGAGTAATCGACACCAAAGATTACCTTGTGTGGTGTCATGCAAAGGTGGTATCGTGAGTTTGTTGAGACATTCGACAGTTAATCTTCACAAATTGATATCATGCGCTAGTTGTCTTTGGTATGCATTAATATAGAAAAATATCACTAAACTGTGCGAGTGAGTTTTTGCAAAAGTATGTAAGGCATGGAATGTTTTTCTTTGTTTTCATTGCATAGTGTGGTGCGGCTGATGGGAGTCCAGAATTTTATCGTAGTACGTTGACAGATATTAACACATTCATTTGTTTTTCATCTGTCCCGAGCAGGTATCCTGAGCGGCTGCCCAAACTGCTGCGCTGAGCAACTGCCCGTGCTTCTGCGCTGAGCGGCCGCCCAAGCCGCTGTCCCGAGCAGTTGTCTGCTGAAAGTCAAGTCCGGAGTAATCGACACCAAAGATTACCTTGTGAAGTGTCATGCAAAGGTGGTAACGTGAGTATGTCGAGACATTCGACAGTTAATCTTCACAAATTGATATCATGCGCTAGTTTTCTTTGGTATGCATTAATAAAGAAAAAGATCACTAAACTGTGCGAGTGTGATCTTAGTTAAGTATGTAAGGCATGGAATGTTTTTCCTTTGTTTTCATTGCATGGTGTGGTGCGGGTGATGGAAGTCCAGAATTTTATCGTAGTACGTCGACAGATATTAACACATTCATTTGTTTTTCAGCTGTCCCGAGCAGGTATCCTGAGCGGCTGCCCAAACTGCTGCACTGGGCTGCTGCGCTGAGCAACTGCCCGTGCTTCTGCGCTGAGCGGCCGCCCAAGCCGCTGTCCCGAGCAGTTGTCTGCTTGAAGTCAAGTCCGGAGTAATCGACACCAAAGATTACCTTGTGTGGTGTCATGCAAAGGTGGTATCGTGAGTTTGTCGAGACATTCGACAGTTAATCTTCACAAATTGATATCATGCACTAGTTGTCTTTGGTATGCATTAATAAAGAAAAATATCACTAAACTGTGCGAGTGAGATCTTGGTAAAGTATGTAAGGCATGGAATGTTTTTCCTTTGTTTTCATTGCATGGTGTGGTGCGGGTGATGGAAGTCCAGAATTTTATCGTAGTACGTCGACAGATATTAACACATTCATTTGTTTTTCAGCTATCCCGAGCAGGTATCCTGAGCGGCTGCCCAAACTGCTGCGCTGAGCAACTGCCCGTGCTTCTGCGCTGAGCGGCCGCCCAAGCCGCTGTCCCGAGCAGTTGTCTGCTTGAAGTCAAGTCCGGAGTAATCGACACCAAAGATTACCTTGTGTGGTGTCATGCCAAGGTGGTATCGTGAGTATGTCGAGACATTCGACAGTTACTCTTCACAAATTGATATCATGCTCTAGTTTTCTTTGGTATGCATTAATAAAGAAAAATATCACTAAACTGTGCGAGTGAGATCTTAGTAAAGTATGTAAGGCATGGAATGTTTTTCCTTTGTTTTCATTGCATGGTGTGGTGCGGGTGATGGAAGTCCAGAATTTTATCGTAGTACGTCGACAGATATTAACACATTCATTTTTTTTTTCAGCTGTCCCGAGCAGGTATCCTGAGCTGCTGCGCTGGGCTGCTGCGCTGAGCAACTGCCCGTGCTTCTGCGCTGAGCGGCCGCCCAAGCCGCTGTCCCGAGCAGTTGTCTGCTTGAAGTCAAGTCCGGAGTAATCGACACCAAAGATTACCTTGTGTGGTGTCATGCAAAGGTGGTAACGTGAGTATGTCGAGACATTCGACAGTTAATCTTCACAAATTGATATCATGCGCTAGTTTTCTTTGGTATGCATTAATAAAGAAAAATATCACTAAACTGTGCGAGTGTGATCTTAGTTAAGTATGTAAGGCATGGAATGTTTTTCCTTTGTTTTCATTGCATGGTGTGGTGCGGGTGATGGAAGTCCAGAATTTTATCGTAGTACGTCGACAGATATTAACACATTCATTTGTTTTTCAGCTGTCCCGAGCAGGTATCCTGAGCGGCTGCCCAAACTGCTGCACTGGGCTGCTGCGCTGAGCAACTGCCCGTGCTTCTGCGCTGAGCGGCCGCCCAAGCCGCTGTCCCGAGCAGTTGTCTGCTGGAAGTCAAGTCCGGAGTAATCGACACCAAAGATTACCTTGTGTGGTGTCATGCAAAGGTGGTATCGTGAGTTTGTTGAGACATTCGACAGTTAATCTTCACAAATTGATATCATGCGCTAGTTGTCTTTGGTATGCATTAATATAGAAAAATATCACTAAACTGTGCGAGTGAGTTTTTGCAAAAGTATGTAAGGCATGGAATGTTTTTCTTTGTTTTCATTGCATAGTGTGGTGCGGCTGATGGGAGTCCAGAATTTTATCGTAGTACGTTGACAGATATTAACACATTCATTTGTTTTTCATCTGTCCCGAGCAGGTATCCTGAGCGGCTGCCCAAACTGCTGCGCTGAGCAACTGCCCGTGCTTCTGCGCTGAGCGGCCGCCCAAGCCGCTGTCCCGAGCAGTTGTCTGCTGAAAGTCAAGTCCGGAGTAATCGACACCAAAGATTACCTTGTGAAGTGTCATGCAAAGGTGGTAACGTGAGTATGTCGAGACATTCGACAGTTAATCTTCACAAATTGATATCATGCGCTAGTTTTCTTTGGTATGCATTAATAAAGAAAAAGATCACTAAACTGTGCGAGTGTGATCTTAGTTAAGTATGTAAGGCATGGAATGTTTTTCCTTTGTTTTCATTGCATGGTGTGGTGCGGGTGATGGAAGTCCAGAATTTTATCGTAGTACGTCGACAGATATTAACACATTCATTTGTTTTTCAGCTGTCCCGAGCAGGTATCCTGAGCGGCTGCCCAAACTGCTGCACTGGGCTGCTGCGCTGAGCAACTGCCCGTGCTTCTGCGCTGAGCGGCCGCCCAAGCCGCTGTCCCGAGCAGTTGTCTGCTTGAAGTCAAGTCCGGAGTAATCGACACCAAAGATTACCTTGTGTGGTGTCATGCAAAGGTGGTATCGTGAGTTTGTCGAGACATTCGACAGTTAATCTTCACAAATTGATATCATGCACTAGTTGTCTTTGGTATGCATTAATAAAGAAAAATATCACTAAACTGTGCGAGTGAGATCTTGGTAAAGTATGTAAGGCATGGAATGTTTTTCCTTTGTTTTCATTGCATGGTGTGGTGCGGGTGATGGAAGTCCAGAATTTTATCGTAGTACGTCGACAGATATTAACACATTCATTTGTTTTTCAGCTGTCCCGAGCAGGTATCCTGAGCGGCTGCCCAAACTGCTGCGCTGAGCAACTGCCCGTGCTTCTGCGCTGAGCGGCCGCCCAAGCCGCTGTCCCGAGCAGTTGTCTGCTTGAAGTCAAGTCCGGAGTAATCGACACCAAAGATTACCTTGTGTGGTGTCATGCCAAGGTGGTATCGTGAGTATGTCAAGACATTCGACAGTTACTCTTCACAAATTGATATCATGCTCTAGTTTTCTTTGGTATGCATTAATAAAGAAAAATATCACTAAACTGTGCGAGTGAGATCTTAGTAAAGTATGTAAGGCATGGAATGTTTTTCCTTTGTTTTCATTGCATGGTGTGGTGCGGGTGATGGAAGTCCAGAATTTTATCGTAGTACGTCGACAGATATTAACACATTCATTTTTTTTTTCAGCTGTCCCGAGCAGGTATCCTGAGCTGCTGCGCTGGGCTGCTGCGCTGAGCAACTGCCCGTGCTTCTGCGCTGAGCGGCCGCCCAAGCCGCTGTCCCGAGCAGTTGTCTGCTTGAAGTCAAGTCCGGAGTAATCGACACCAAAGATTACCTTGTGTGGTGTCATGCAAAGGTGGTATCGTGAGTTTGTCGAGACATTCGACAGTTAATCTTCACAAATTGATATCATGCACTAGTTGTCTTTGGTATGCATTAATAAAGAAAAATATCACTAAACTGTGCGAGTGAGATCTTGGTAAAGTATGTAAGGCATGGAATGTTTTTCCTTTGTTTTCATTGCATGGTGTGGTGCGGGTGATGGAAGTCCAGAATTTTATCGTAGTACGTCGACAGATATTAACACATTCATTTGTTTTTCAGCTGTCCCGAGCAGGTATCCTGAGCGGCTGCCCAAACTGCTGCGCTGGGCTGCTGCGCTGAGCAACTGCCCGTGCTCCTGCGCTGAGCGGCCGCCCAAGCCGCTGTCCCGAGCAGTTGTCTGCTGGAAGTCAAGTCCGGAGTAATCGACACCAAAGATTACCTTGTGTGGTGTCATGCAAAGGTGGTATCGTGGGTATGTCGAGACATTCGTCAGTTAATCTTCACAAATTGATATCATGCGCTAGTTGTCTTTGGTATGCATTATGAAAAGAAAAATATCACTAAACTGTGCGAGTGAGTTTTTGCAAAAGTATTTAAGGCATGGAATGTTTTTCTTTGTTTTCATTGCATGGTGTGGTGCGGGTGATGGAAGTCCAGAATTTTATCGTAGTACGTCGACAGATATTAACACATTCATTTGTTTTTCAGCTGTCCCGAGCGGCTGCCCAAACTGCTGCGCTGGGCTGCTGCGCTGAGCAACTGCCCGTGCTTCTGCGCTGAGCGGCCGCCCAAGCCGCTGTCCCGAGCAGTTGTCTGCTGGAAGTCAAGTCCGGAGTAATCGACACCAAAGATTACCTTGTGTGGTGTCATGCAAAGGTGGTATCGTGAGTATGTCGAGACATTCGACAGTTAATCTTCACAAATTGATATCATGCGCTAGTTGTCTTTGGTATGCATTAATAAAGAAAAATATCACTAAACTGTTAGAGTGAGATCTTAGTAAAGTATGTAAGGCATGGAATGGTTTTCCTTTGTTTTCATTGCATGGTGTGGTGCGGGTGATGGAAGTCCAGAATTTCATCGTAGTACGTCGACAGATATTAACACATTCATTTGTTTTTCAGCTGTCCCGAGCAGGTATCCTGAGCGGCTGCCCAAACTGCTGCGCTGGGCTGCTGCGCTGAGCAACTGCCCGTGCTTCTGCGCTGAGCGGCCGCCCAAGCCGCTGTCCCGAGCAGTTGTCTGCTGGAAGTCAAGTCCGGAGTAATCGACACCAAAGATTACCTTGTGTGGTGTCATGCAAAGGTGGTATCGTGAGTATGTCGAGACATTCGACAGTAAATCTTCACAAATTGATATCATGCGCTAGTTGTCTTTGGTATGCATTAATAAAGAAAAATATCACTTAACTGTGCGAGTGAGATCTTAGTAAAGTATGTAAGGCATGGAATGGTTTTCCTTTGTTTTCATTGCATGGTGTGGTGCGGGTGATGAAAGTCCAGAATTTTATCGTAGTACGTCGACAGATATTAACACATTCATTTGTTTTTCAGCTGTCCCGAGCAGGTATCCTGAGCGGCTGCCCAAACTGCTGCGCTGGGCTGCTGCGCTGAGCAACTGCCCGTGCTTCTGCGCTGAGCGGCCGCCCAAGCCGCTGTCCCGAGCAGTTGTCTGCTGGAAGTCAAGTCCGGAGTAATCGACACCAAAGATTACCTTGTGTGGTGTCATGCAAAGGTGGTATCGTGGGTATGTCGAGACATTCGACAGTAAATCTTCACAAATTGATATCATGCGCTAGTTGTCTTTGGTATGCATTAATAAAGAAAAATATCACTAAACTGTGCGAGTGAGTTTTTGCAAAAGTATTTAAGGCATGGAATGTTTTTCTTTGTTTTCATTGCATGGTGTGGTGCGGGTGATGGAAGTCCAGAATTTTATCGTAGTACGTCGACAGATATTAACACATTCATTTGTTTTTCAGCTGTCCCGAGCGGCTGCCCAAACTGCTGCGCTGGGCTGCTGCGCTGAGGAACTGCCCGTGCTTCTGCGCTGAGCGGCCGCCCAAGCCGCTGTCCCGAGCAGTTGTCTGCTGGAAGTCAAGTCCGGAGTAATCGACACCAAAGATTACCTTGTGTGGTGTCATGCAAAGGTGGTATCGTGAGTATGTCGAGACATTCGACAGTTAATCTTCACAAATTGATATCATGCGCTAGTTGTCTTTGGTATGCATTAATAAAGAAAAATATCACTAAACTGTGCGAGTGAGATCTTAATAAAGTATGTAAGGCATGGAATGGTTTTCCTTTGTTTTCATTGCATGGTGTGGTGCGGGTGATGGAAGTCCAGAATTTTATCGTAGTACGTCGACAGATATTAACACATTCATTTGTTTTTCAGCTGTCCCGAGCAGGTATCCTGAGCGGCTGCCCAAACTGCTGCGCTGGGCTACTGCGCTGAGCAACTGCCCGTGCTTCTGCGCTGAGCGGCCGCCCAAGCCGCTGTCCCGAGCAGTTGTCTGCTGGAAGTCAAGTCCGGAGTAATCGACACCAAAGATTACCTTGTGTGGTGTCATGCAAAGGTGGTATCGTGAGTATGTCGAGACATTCGACAGTAAATCTTCACAAATTGATATCATGCGCTAGTTGTCTTTGGTATGCATTAACAAAGAAAAATATCACTAAACTGTGCGAGTGAGATCTTAGTAAAGTATGTAAGGCATGGAATGGTTTTCCTTTGTTTTCATTGCATGGTGTGGTGCGGGTGATGAAAGTCCAGAATTTTATCGTAGTACGTCGACAGATATTAACACATTCATTTGTTTTTCAGCTGTCCCGAGCAGGTATCCTGAGCGGCTGCCCAAACTGCTGCGCTGGGCTGCTGCGCTGAGCAACTGCCCGTGCTTCTGCGCTGAGCGGCCGCCCAAGCCGCTGTCCCGAGCAGTTGTCTGCTGGAAGTCAAGTCCGGAGTAATCGACACCAAAGATTACCTTGTGTGGTGTCATGCAAAGGTGGTATCGTGAGTATGTCGAGACATTCGACAGTAAATCTTCACAAATTGATATCATGCGCTAGTTTTCTTTGGTATGCATTAATAAAGAAAAATATCACTTAACTGTGCGAGTGAGATCTTAGTAAAGTATGTAAGGCATGGAATGTTTTTTCCTTTGTTTTCATTGGATGGTGTGGTGCGGGTGATGGAAATCCAGAATTTTATCGTAGTACGTCGACAGATATTAACACATTCATTTTTATTTCAGCTGTCCCGAGCAGGTATCCTGAGCGGCTGCCCAAACTGCTGCGCTGGGCTGCTGCGCTGAGCAACTGCCCGTGCTTCTGCGCTGAGCGGCCGCCCAAGCCGCTGTCCCGAGCAGTTGTCTGCTGGAAGTCAAGTCCGGAGTAATCGACACCAAAGATTACCTTGTGTGGTGTCATGCAAAGGTAGTATCGTGAGTTTATCGAGACATTCGACAGTTAATCTTCAAAAATTGATATCATGCGCTAGTTGTCTTTGGTATGCATTAATAAAGAAAAATATCACTAAACTGTGCGAGTGAGATCTTAGTAAAGTATGTAAGGCATGGAATGGTTTTCCTTTGTTTTCATTGCATGGTGTGGTGCGGGTGATGAAAGTCCAGAATTTTATCGTAGTACGTCGACAGATATTAACACATTCATTTGTTTTTCAGCTGTCCCGAGCAGGTATCCTGAGCGGCTGCCCAAACTGCTGCGCTGAGCAACTGCCCGTGCTTCTGCGCTGAGCGGCCGCCCAAGCCGCTGTCCCGAGCAGATGTCTGCTGGAAGTCAAGTCCGGAGTAATCGACACCAAAGATTACCTTGTGTGGTGTCATGCAAAGGTGGTATCGTGAGTATGTCGAGACATTCGACAGTAAATCTTCACAAATTGATATCATGTGCTAGTTGTCTTTGGTATGCATTAATAAAGAAAAATATCACTTAACTGTGCGAGTGAGATCTTAATAAAGTATGTAAGGCATGGAATGTTTTCCCTTTGTTTTCATTGCATGGTGTGGTGCGGGTGATGGAAGTCCAGAATTTTATCGTAGTACGTAGACAGATATTAACACATTCATTTGTTTTTCAGCTGTCCCGAGCAGGTATCCTGAGCGGCTGCCCAAACTGCTGCGCTGGGCTGCTGCGCTGAGCAACTGCCCGTGCTTCTGCGCTGAGCGGCCGCCCAAGCCGCTGTCCCGAGCAGTTGTCTGCTGGAAGTCAAGTCCGGAGTAATCGACACCAAAGATTACCTTGTGTGGTGTCATGCAAAGGTGGTATCGTGAGTTTGTTGAGACATTCGACAGTTAATCTTCACGAATTGATATCATGCGCATGTCTTTGGTATGCATTAATATAGAAAAATATCACTAAACTGTGCGAGTGAGTTTTTGCAAAAGTATGTAAGGCATGGAATGTTTTTCTTTGTTTTTATTGCATAGTGTTGTGCGGCTGATGGAAGTCCAGAATTTTATCGTAGTACGTCGACAGATATTAACACATTCATTTGTTTTTCAGCTCTCACGAGCCGTATCCTGAGCGGCTGTCCAAACTGCTGCGCTGGGCTGCTGCGCTGAGCAACTGCCCGTGCTTCTGCGCTGAGTGGCCCCCCAAGCCGCTGTCCCGAGCAGTTGTCTGCTGGAAGTCAAGTCCGGAATAATCGACACCAAAGATTACCTTGTGTGGTGTCATGCAAAGGTGGTATCGTGAGTATGTCGAGACATTCGATAGTTAATCTTCACAAATTGATATCATGCGCTAGTTGTCTTTGGTATGCATTAATAAAGAAAAATATTACTAAACTGTGCGAGTGAGATCTTGGTAAAGTATGTAAGGCATGGAATGTTTTTCTTTGTTTTCATTGCATAGTGTGGTGCGGGTGATGGAAGTCCAGAATTTTATCGTAGTACGTAGACAGATATTAACACATTCATTTGATTTTCAGCTGTCCCGAGCAGGTATCCTGAGCGGCTGCCCAAACTGCTGCGCTGGGCTGCTGCGCTGAGCAACTGCCCGTGCTTCTGCGCTGAGCGGCCGCCCAAGCCGCTGTCCCGAGCAGTTGTCTGCTGGAAGTCAAGTCCGGAGTAATCGACACCAAAGATTACCTTGTGTGGTGTCATGCAAAGGTGGTATCGTGAGTTTGTAGAGACATTCGACAGTTAATCTTCACAAATTGATATCACGCGCTAGTTGTCTTTGGTATGCATTTATAAAGAAAAATATCACTAAACTGTGCGAGTGAGATCTTGGTAAAGTATGTAAGGCATGGAATGTTTTTCTTTGTTTTCATTGCATAGTGTGGTGCGGGTGATGGAAGTCCAGAATTTTATCGTAGTACGTCGACAGGTATTAACACATTCATTTGTTTTTCAGCTGTCCCGAGCAGGTATCCTGAGCGGCTGCCCAAACTGCTGCGCTGGGCAACTGCCCGTGCTTCTGCGCTGAGCGGCCGCGCAAGCCGCTGTCCCGAGCAATTGTCTGCTGGAAGTCAAGTCCGGAGTAATCGACACCAAAGATTACCTTGTGTGGTGTCATGCAAAGGTGGTATCGTGAGTTTGTTGAAACTCTCTACCGAGAGAAGAAGTGTTACTGCCATACAGACATAATGCGAATTACACTGATACTACTAGCGCAACAGAATACGCACGGAATGCTAAGGAACTAACTTTAGCGCGAATTTTAAATATCCACCCCATGCTTTTCTATTTTCATTTATTTTATTACCTATCAATTCAGTCTGCGGATGGAACAATGTTTAAACATAATTTCGCCTCATGAAGTAGGCAGAACCTTATTAGGTGAATAAGTAGGTACTTATATTATAGAAATAAAACAATTTTTAAGAACATTAATGTATTTATTTCATAAATTTATTTAAGTTTAATTAAATAATGGACAAAAGTTTAAAAATATCAAATGTAATAAATTATTTGTTGGAGGCAAAGTTTCCAGAATGCTGGCTGCATTTCCACGTTGAATAGCTATGCAAAATTTCTTTGCAAAATATGAGCCAGCATTCTGTTCACCTACGCTTCAACCAAACGTTTGGCCAAGCCCTGAAAATTTCGTAAGCGCCACTTAGAGAAAGTTTCTACCCCAAACGGCACAAATGTGTAACCTCCACCGAGATTGGCATATTTGCATCGTTTAAAGGTTTCGGCATTTTCACTGCCACACCAGCCTGAGCGTAAGTTTCTGGACTGACTTTGTACTTTCTGGTCTGTCTGGAAGCCTGGACTGTCAGCATTTAATGCATCAAACAGCTGGAAGAATTTGCTCAAAAGTGTAGCTGTGGCGAAGGCTTCTGAATGAAGTTCATCTGAAATTAAACAAATATAATAGAAGTTTAAGTAACTGCTACAAATCAATTTGAATAAGCTAATATAGGGCTTTTATTTGAATAAAAGGTATTTTATATATTTCTACATGAAACCAACAGATTAGTCTGTAGAAACAATTGTATTACTTATAAAATATTCATAGATTTGTTTTTTATTGTTTTATTTTAAACACATATCTACTACTATTGCTTTACTAAAACGTATTTTAGGCAGGACAGTGACTTAATGATACATTTGTGTACGTGAGTCTTTACTCGCGATTATGTCAATAAAAATCATGCATCATTGAAACTATAAATATTTACATATACATATTAAATTAACTTGTGAAATGGCAAATGTTCAACACGTACGACTACACTTATAGAGGAAAAATGAATGTGCAATATCTGTTACAAAGAAGTATGAAAGCTATATTTATTCTCTGTGCCTCCACCATAGAGTTTTAAAATCTCAAACCCTTATTAGAATATTCTGTGGTTTCGTTCTTTCACTTCACTTACATCTGGTCGTGTTCCTTTGAGAGCCAAAATCGATCGCGTCGTTCGCATAGCCGCCCAACCGTTATCTTTCAAACTCGCAATTATCATAACTGAGCTCGGTACATCATCGATTACGTCACAGCTCACGCTCACGCCACGACTACAACACTCGCGGATGGAAGGTTTTGGACTTGCGGTCGTTGTGAGCTGTTACTGTCAAAATATCAAATAGGTTTATGATTCATTCGATTTAATTGAGAGAAAATATGACGCGCTTTTTGCAACTGTGTGAGTGTTCTATTTGGGTTGGGCATTATAAGTATTCATCCTAAAGGAAACACGAAACCGGGGCACGACAGTCGTATGTATTGGCGGTGTTTACTGGAATGCACCATTAGGGTCGATTTCGGCTTAAAAAGGAACACGCCGTAAATAATATTGAAGTAATATTGTTCAACCATTTTGTGTTGGTACAGACTTTCTATTTCACGATGAAGGTTTGGCGTGGTTTGGCCATGGTTGTAGTAGTGACATGTACAGACAGGCGCGTTTGTGTGTGTAAACTGAAGGAGCGTTAGCAAAGAAATGTGAAACACATTTTTAAATTAAGCCATATTTTTTTTTACCTCGATTTTATAAATTGTTAGTGTTTAGCTCCTACAACATATTTTTTATGTAAAGGGAATAAAATATGATAAGTTACTAGAAATACTCAGGTAGTCATGTCATAAATTTTTATTTAGCAAAATGAATAAAGAATAGATCAAAAAAACAAAGTTGAAATAATTGGCTATTTTAATCACTGCCAGATTCGTCTTCGGATTCTGATTCGCTGTCATCGGAATCATTTTGCAGATTAATCATAAACTCAAAATCCAGGTCAACATATTTCAAGTTTTCCTTTTAAATTTTTTCAACATGACTACAGGTTTTATGCCATGTTTCGCTAGTAACTTTGTTCAAGCTTTCATTGATAAGTTTTCTGTATATATCATGTTTTTTACAATATTCTTTGAAGCAATATATTTTTTTACAATTCCCCAAATATTTTCAATCGCATTTAATTCTGGGTGATAAGGGGGGAGACGTATGACATCAAAACCTTTGGTCTTGATAAAGTTATCGATTTTGTATGTTATGTGTTGATCTTTGTGTTTTTTAATTATGTCGTACAATTCCAATTTAAGGCAAGTTTGTTCAAATGCTATGCCCTTATCTCTGAGCCATTGCTGCCACTTGTATCCTAATTTCAGTAATAACTGACGAAGCGTTTCGAGACAACCTTCAAAGCCAATTTTTTCATTTAAAACTGTTCTTAATTTTGCCAACGTTGGAATTTCTTTATGGATCACATGAAAATTTTGTATCGTACTCCGGATAACATCAGCTGTGAAATTGTCTATTTCTATCTTTTTATCTCGTTTCCTTTTTTTGTTCATGGGAGAAGTAAACTCTGAGGAAGCGCATGGCAATTCCTTCTCCTCTTTTAAGATCCGTTGGACAGTTGAAAGAGAAACACCTGTGGCCTCAGCTGTACGCTGTGTAATATAACGTAAATGAGACAAATCACACCTAGGCTCCATAACCGATTTTGTAAATTCATACTCCTCTTTTTGGAAATGGTAAACGCTAGCTATCATTCTTCGACCCTAAAATAAAACAAATCGGAATTAGTGACTTTCAACTAATTAGTTGAATGTAAAAAAAAATTACCTCATTGTGGACGACTTTTCTGCGTTTAGTTGCCTTGCTGACGGTACTTTGTGCTGACATCTTGCGCGGGGCACAGAACACTAGTGACTCGGACCGCGTCACGATCGTGACTGAGCGCTCCCGAGGTTACGCACACTAACTCAATGTGCACGGCTAACAACAAACAAGATCAAACCTTCATCGTGAAATAGAATATCTGTACGATAGTAAGTATGATTATTTTAAGCTTATTACAAGACGCTCCTGATTTATGATAGTTTCGTAAAAGGTGGGAGTAGGCCCCGTTGTGTCATCCATCAGCCCACAAGCAATAGTAATTACATTACTGCAATCTGACTAGAGAAAGATAGGAAATATGGTAGACGAAGGTACAGGCACATAGTAGGTACCTATATGATCTTATTATAGGTATCACATGGAGATCAAAGTTAAATTACATGTTTTTAACTAACTGTAATAATAATACCTACTGTAGAATTTAAAACGAGAGTAGGTACCTAACTATGATATTAGTTTTTCAATATAAGCAAGATAAAGCATACATGAGCATGAAAATATATATGATTAACATACCGTTTAACATTCGTTTTACCAGGCTTAGGGAAACGGTGAAATGAGACCACACTATCTTGAACAGGAGTTGCTCCACATTTTGCACATTTTGTGTACATGTCCATAGATATACTTATATTTTATAAGTTTTTAAACTATCACGATCACTTTTGCAAGAGACAACATTAGAAAAAGGATATTTAATACCGTGTAATCCATTTTATTTGAGTTCGCGATTTATATTCCCGACAACATGGATTACACGGTAAATATCCCGTTTCTAATGTTACTAATACTTGGATAGTTCTGCGGAAGCTTACATTAAAGGACGTTTAGGAAGGAGGTCACTATAATAACATGAAATATCCACGAAAATACGAAATATCAGCAATTTAAAACTAATTTATAACGTAAATGATCAAATTGAATTTGATCAACTTGCTGACATACAATTCGAGTGTTGCAAGATGAATTAAAAAATTGGAGCTAGTTTTATAATATTGTTTTTAACATAAATGTTAGCTTCTTTTATGTATTTTGTACAACAAAAAAAAAGGTAAAAGAATAAAACATATTATGAAACGTTTGGTGGCAGTAAAATATGTATTTTATTAAAAATAGTACGGAATAATTTTTTATGGAACGAATTTGCTTACCTATAAATGTCTAAATTTTATCGCTGTAGCAGTACATACAATTCCGCTACACACATCTAAATTTTGCTCGTGTGTGCAATGGTAAAATCTCGTACATACAGGATACCTCCCCTTGGTCAAAATGGTACATAACCATAGTGACGTGAAGTATTAGTAGAAAAATTATCGATATCGATTGTCGATATTAGTGTTGTACCTTACCGTTCGTCGATATCGATAAACGTATTTGAAATTGTAATATTGAATGTAAATGGATTTGGAAATAAAAATTCAAAGTTCAATACACTTTTTATTTTAGACAGTAATTCGTAACTTAGGAACTTACATATAAATAGTAAATAACGGCAGTTTTACAAAAATTCTAACCATATCCAGGTATCATAAGTTAATAGCTATAATATGCCCCGGCTATGAGTGGTTTCTGGGCTATCGGGATTCGCTGAAGATTATAGCCTCAATGTGGCTACAGCATGTAAACTGATATTTGAGTAGAGAATGCACAGACGGTGAGAAAACCTTGTATTTACTGAGTAAAGTAAATGCAAAGCAATCAAAATACCACGCGGGCGAAGTCAGGTCACATTCATATTGATAACATCAAATATTACGCAACTGCGGGCAGAAGCTGACAAATCTATACATATAATAAAACTGTAAGCCAAGGTGAAATCTGTACAAGAAAGATAACTTAGAAAAAATATGAGACTGAACATCTATTTCTCAAGTTTTATTTTTTTATTTTTTTTATTCTGTAATAATTAAAGGAGCTTTTAACCGCATTGGTCACAGTCATGCCAGCTCCATCAGACCATTCATTGCTTATTTAGTACAATTGAAAATCTTATGGCATAACCTATAGTGTTCTAGCAGTGTCGGATGTAGACTCTGCTAAAACACTCTAAAATACACCAACATCCAAATAATTGAGTTTATCTCCTAACATAATTCTAATTGGTTCAGTTCGGGCACATTCCATTACAAAGTGTTGGATGTCTTCTTCAATGTCACAGATATTACAGTTAGGTGAATCAGCTTTCCTCATCATGTGTTTGAACTTATTTAATGGAACATGCCCGGAGCGAAGCCTACACGCTATTACTATGATAAGTCTGCTTAACTTAGTCTTATTGAAACATGGCATTCGAGGGGGCTCATTATGTATTGAACTGTACCAGATACCTTTGTTTTGAGAGGAGTTTTCAAAATGCTTTTTCAAATTAATGAAGATCATATTTTTATGTTTAGCCAGTGCTTCTGTGTATTCCGGAGTTAAATATGTATCAGATCCTGATGTTGTTGAATCTCTCTTGGCCAATTGATCAGCCTCCTCGTTGCCATGGATGCCCACATGAGATGGAATCCATTGCAATCTCAGAGACAGCTCATGAAAATTTAATTTTAAAATTTTCTTTATTATGGCATATGCTATCGATGCACCTCTTATTCCAGAGGCGCATTATTTCTTAAGTTGATGAGCATAGTACAGTGTTGCGCATAACTTTGAAGCTTAAATTTCTGATTTACATTGCTGTGATGCTTACCATTAAGTCAAAGATTGGCTCATTTTGTAACATACTTGCATAAAAAAAAGTAAACCACAGATTATTTTGCAAATTTGTGGTATTATACCTTGATTCTTTCACAAATGAAATGGGAATCCTGACATCTGATCATCAGTGAGTGGAGTGACTTTTAAATTTAATCAAGGTATGGCATGGTTTTTGAGATTATCTTGCTTTTTGTTCATGTGAGTCTTTTCGAAATGTTCACCACATACATTTTTGAATTGGCAAATGCACTAGATCTTCATTTCCTGTAACTCGCACCCATTATTTGCAGCTGTAAAAAAAATTCAAGCTTTAAACAACACCAAATAAACTAAGTTGGATGCAGGCGGCTTCCCACTGGTCCTTTCGGAAATTTGTGGAGGAGGCATATGTTTAGCAGTGGACGCTTACGGGTGAGATGATGATGATAATGAAACAAAAATGTAGCTAGATATTATGTTTTCTATACTTTAGAAAACATAATATCTAGCTATGTAGCTAGAAATATTACCTAATCACTATTATAAAATTTATGCACCTCATTAATCCTAGTTAATTTTCAGGTATACAAAAATATACAAATTATGCTTATGTGATAACTGTTGTTGACCAAATTTGGCAACAGCGATTCTGGGCATCAGGTATTATTTCTATGTACATGTTCATGTTTCTCAGGATTTATCACGCCGGTCAATAACAACATCGAATAGTGTAGGCATAGTATAAAGATGCAACAGTATGGAAACTAGGCCTAGTTAAGCGGAAATAAACTTATACGTGACTACACGTCTTGACGTGGCCTTACTACTGACAGCACCGCGACAACCGGTTAGGGCTCTCGTCGATTCGCATGTTTGTGTGAGTGAGCCTGTTCGAATGTTTGTAGGTGGTTTCCATACTGTTCTCTTTATTTATACTGTGATGTAGGTATGGTTATTGTAAAAGGTTATTCGCATAAATCATGCATAAAATCTGAGATGCGTTGGAAGCAAATATGCTACAGCAACCCTGGCTTTTAAAAATGAAGAAGCTCTGACACTTACCGGTTCTCTTCCAGTGGATAGTTTGCAAGAAAGCGGGAGCTTTGTAAATTGTGTGTGTAACTTCTCTTTGACATTTTAGAAGTCCAAATTGCTTCAAAATTTAGAGTTTTTTTTGAAATCACCACGCACACACTATGTACACATTTAAAGTATATTACGAGTGTCTGTCTCGGAACTAAACAACGTGAATGAAAAAGTTTCTTAACAATCAACACCCACGCATAAGTTATTACCTATTTGAGTCTCTGCCTCGGGAATATACGACGTAAATTGATAAAAAGTCTTTGCAATCATAACCCACAAACTATGTTCGTATGTGAATCTTTGTCTCTAGAATGTAAATGTCTCCAAATGCTTTTGGCAGAGGAGAAATCACTCAACTCAACGGCTGGAACACAAAATTGGGACAAAGTAACATTATATCGCTGATACGAAATCCAAACCACCGTACCGGCACAAGAAAAACAAAGAAAACAGGGACGGACATTTTTTTTAGTGTTGCCAAACCGTTTTATAAGTTCCTACTACTTAACACTTGTATTTTAAAGTAGTGTAAAGTTTAAAGGTTAAATTATGTGATTATATGTTAATTTTGTATGTTAAAACAATTCCGTTACAAAATAAAACAGAGTAACACTTTTCATAACCACAAAATGCATAAAGACAAAACTAAATATGTGTACGTGATTCTAACAATATCTTCCAGTTTTTTGTGACTGGGAACATTCGTATAAATTCTTTATGTTACATTCAGATTGCAACGATCGCCATACATTTATTTTTTGATACGGTAGTAGAGTACTCTCGGTAGAGAGTAAAATATTCCTTGCATTAAACAGCATATTTTCCTTTACTTGTGAAATTAATAAATAAATCCAGTATACGAATATTCTCTATGAATTAATGCACCAAGGTGCATCCAAGGTCGTCCTGCGACCTTCATCAGGTCGTCTGTCCACCGTGTCGGTGGACGACCTACGCTGCGCTTGCCGGTCCGTGGTCTCCATTCCAGAACCTTTCGGCCCCATCGGCCATCTGTTCTGCGTGCTATGTGCCCTGCCCACTGCCACTTCAACTGGCTAATCTTCTGGGCTATGTCGGTGACTTTCGTTCTTCTACGGATCTCCTCATTTCTGATTCGATCACGTAGAGAAACCCCGAGCATAGCCCTCTCCATAGCTCATTGTGCGACTTTGAGCTTTTCTATGAGGCCCATAGTAAGAGACCACGTTTCAGTGCCATAAGTCATCACTGGTAACACACTATCTATATATATAGTATCTTGAGGCAATGAGGTATTTTTGACGAGAAGACTTTGCGAATATTCCGAAACGCTACCCAGCCGAGTTGGATTCGACGATTGACCTCTTTCTCGAAGTTGGACCTGCCTAGTTTGACTGTCTGTCCCAGGTAGATGTACTCGTCAACAACTTCGAGAACTCAGTTCCCATTTGATATTGGGGTAGGTACAACATGGGCATTAGACATAATTTTCGTCTTATCCATGTTCACCTTAAGACCTACCCGTTGGGAAACTCGATGGAGGCCTTCGAGCATTGTACTGAGGTCTTCTATGGACTCTGCCATGACTACAATATCGTCGGCAAATCGAAGGTGAGTGATGTATTCGCCGTTAATATTAATGCAAAGTCTTCCAATGTAGCGGTGAACAGTTTCGGAGATATAACGTCTCCCTGTCTGACGCCTCTTTGCAATGAAATTGCAATCGAACTCTGCTCCTGTACTCGGACTGACATTTAGACGTTTTTGTACAAACACTTCAGCACTTCAATATACCGATAGTCTATACGGCACCGCTGGAGAGACTCAAGCACTGCCCACGTCTCGATCGAATCAAAGGCTTTCTCATAGTCCACAAACGCTAAACAAAGAGGCAAGTTATACTCTTCGGTCTTCTGTATAACTTGCCGTAGCGTGTGGATGTGGTCTATGGTACTATAGCCTTTTCGGAAACCGGCTGGTTCCGGAGGCTGGAATTCATCAAACCTGCGACTGAGACGGTTCGTTATGACCTTCGAAAACAGCTTATAAACATGGCTCAAAAGCGAGATGGGTCTGTAATTTTTAAGTAAAGTGTTGTCACCTTTCTTGAAGAACAGCACCACCACGCTTTTGTTCCATGCTTCTGACGTTTAACCTTCGAGTAAGACGGTATTAAAGAGCTTCTGAAGGACTTTAAGTACCGGTGTTCCACCCGCTTTCAGAAGCTCAGATGTGATACCGTCGTCACCAGGCGCCTTGCTGTTCTTAAGCTGTTTCAAGGCCATTCTAGTCTCGTACAGGCTGATGTCCGGGATATCTTCGGTATAATGTCGGGTCAGCTTGGCTCTTGGGTCTTTGGCCGAGCTGCTAACAGGTTTAGCGACCGAGGTGTATAGCTGTCCGTAGAAACTCTGTACCTCTCCTAATACTTCTGCTTTGGTCGACGCTACACTGCCGTCTTCTCTCTTCAGCATCGTCAACTGGCTTTGCCCAATAGACATGTCTCTTGCAAACACTTTGGAGCCTTTTTCCGCTCTATCGTCTCTTTAATACGGTTTGTATTAAAGATCCGGATGTCGTGTCGCAAGGACACGACATCCGGATTTCGGACGCTTCAGCATCATCCGAAGACTGCATTTTCAGTTAGCGTCATTCAGCCATGAGGTTGAGGGTATCGTTGGAGAGTTTCTGTGGCCTATCTGTACGGTGGGGTTTAAAGTATTTGGAACCCACTGTATGGACAGTTTCTACTAACCTGTTATTGATCTCGTCCACTGAAGCGATTTTCTCAAGGCAATCGAAGCGATTGGATAGCTCAAGTTGAAAGCTCACGGGGTCTTGTATATGGGCACGAGTGGGTAGGAGCGTAGACTTCATCAGACGAGACCTCTCCAGTTTGACTATAATATTCACTGTGCCTCTTACCATTCGGTGATCACTACCGGTTTTAACCCTGTTGATCACGGAGACATCAGTGAATATTTGCCTTTTGGTGGTCATAATGAAGTCGATCTCATTTCTCGTGGAACCATCGGGACTCAGCCAGGTCCATTTCCTGTGAGGTGGCTTCTGAAAGAAAGAGTTCATCATAAAGAGTCCCTCTTTCTCCAGGAAGTCGGCCAACCTCTGTCCCCTACGGTTCCGTTGTCCATAGCCAAATTGCCCCACCTTCAACTCATCCTCGCTTTTCTTACCCAACTTCTCTCTATATAAATTTCAATATTTATATATCTTATCTAATAATAATGTAAATAAACACGCGAAAAAAACCCGAGTGTAATATGAATCATAATAATAATGGTCTTAAAATGAAGTACTATGGACATATACTTAATATATTTTTAAATAAAATCACTATACCTAGCACCTACTCTGTTTGTGCCTCTTTAAGTGACTATTTAGTTTGACTAATTGGATAATTCTACTACTTCTCTGCCCAGCTGGCATCTTTTTATATGATTTAGATAGACACACATAGTTATTTTTAACAATAACATGGAACCGGCTTCTAAAAGTAAAAAGTGCGAGTCGGTCAAAAATATATATAATTTGTAGGTCTCGTCCTTACATTGACAAATTTTACGGTAGTACAAATCCAGTACCTATTGTATAGAATGAGGTGTTGTATCCTTGTATCCTAATGACTGTATAATATACAGTGCCGAAAAAGTATATAAATATAATCTAATTATTTGTTTAAAATCATTACTTAATCACATTTTGTGTAAAGGCTTTGGATACTTTGTACAATTAAAACTATTTTAAAATTATAACGATGTTGTTTTACTGTGGTAAAATATATATAATTATTTGATGGTGGTATTAAGTAAGTACAACATACTGAATAATCAGTAAGAATACGATAAACAGACAGTGATAACTATTTTTAAAACGCAAAATATACATACTCAGATCAATGTGTTCTGTTTCACCGTGAAACATCGAATGAATTATGAAGATAATTTCATTAATAGAAGTTTGTTTTTACATAACCTTATTTGCTTAATACTTACATACATATTTCAGATCTTTGTACAGTTAAGGTAAACGATAATTTGTAGTGAACTTTATCGACAACTAAGGTTATGATTACATAATGCTGTACCACAACACTATTTAGGTACTATGAGTAGAGCTACATTTTGAGCCGGCCAATCAAAATCCTTTTTTGAACGTAGCCCCCCAACCCGCAGTGGCGACTTGTGTTCTTAGAAGAAATTGAACTACACGCAGTCAAGTGGTTATATACTGTCACATGGAACGTCATAGAGGCCGGGTTCTCTGGCGTTTAATTAATTTGTGAAAATATCTTTTGTTGTTAATTTCATTCATATATATAGTTTCTAGACCTCATATCTCATGTAGAGTAGTTGTTCACGTGTGTATTTTATATAATTCTTCGTTTGTCTGGTAAGTTTTGTGAATTGTTCATACATTTTATTGTGACGGATTAGTTTTCTTTTGTTTTAATGGACGAAGCTGGCGGGGGTGGCTGGCCCCCCGAAAATAGTCAGCCAACTACTGATATTGAGCTTAATGATGTAGAATTCGGGTCTGTACCATCCCCAGCTGAGTTTGTTTCCATAGGATCTGACTCATCTTCGTTGGATGTAGAACATATACATAAGAACAACAGTGGTGCTATCGTTACAATCAAACGGAAAAAACACTCCAAAAAACAGAAAAGTTTAAAAAAGAGTAAGGAATTGTGTCAATCACAAGATTCGATCATTCCTCTCGGCCAAGCATCTTCTTCTTCAAATTTAAATATGATACATTCACCTGTTATCACCCAAATTACGGACTCGTTTGCTTCTCCATCTGGTACTGAAAGCCAAACTCCAGGTATACCTGCCTATGTCCCATCTGGGAGACAGGTATACAAGGAATCAGACAAAGGCCCATTTGTTATCCATGTACAAAGGGTTGATCCCACACAGTCATCAGCAACTTCCTACCTGCACCCCATTAATTTTGGCCGATTTTTAAATAAAAACAATTTTATGCATATTGTTGATGGGAGTATTATTAAAATAGGACGAAACCGCATATCATTGTCCTTTTCAGACCGGACATCTGCTAACAATTTTATAACAAATGACATTTTAGTTAAAAATAATTACAAGGCCTTCATACCTACATTTAATACGACTCGTATAGGTTTAGTTAAGGGTATCCCACTTGAGTGGACTGAAGATGAAGTTATATAGATAGTTATAGAGTATGCAAAAATTCCTATCGATAATATAACTATCATTAAAGTTAGACGGTTAAATTATAAAGTGTATTTGGATGGTTCACATATTTATAAACCAACACAAACATGTGTTTTAACTTTTGACGGACAAATTCTCCCTGAGAGAATATATTTATGTTATAACTCCCTTGTGGTTGAGCGTTACTATTACCCGACAATTCAATGCTTTAACTGCTGCCGCTTTGGCCACACCAAAGTGAATTGCCGCTCTAATCCTCGGTGTTTTAAGTGTGGGCAAGCTCACTCTGGAGATACTTGTAATGCAGAGGAAGGTTTTTCATCATGTCTTTTGTGCTCTGGGCTCCACTTTGCCACAAATAAGTGCTGCCCTGAATACAATAGACAAAAGTCAATTAAAATATCAATGTCTGATAAAAACATATATGCTGAAGCGCTCAAACTGCATCCACCTGTAAATAGGAGCTTTAGCGATGTAGCAAAAACATCAATCGCTAATGTGTCTCTTCCTTCATCATCTATAATTTCTTCTCATAAAAAAACAGTTTTTCTCAAACCTCATCCCCCTCCTCCTCAAAGGCTTGGTTATGACCGAGCCGCTCATCAATCTATAATCGGCAGCCCTCCTACTTCTAGCGTAAATGGTCTTGCATACCCTAAATCTGACTCTAACACTACTCCAAATGCCATCCTTGAATTAATCCAAGCATTAACTCAACTTCTCAACTCGTCTGTTAATAATGTACCGTCCAACGTTGCCCAAGCTAACTCATCTCCTGTTTTAAGTTCTTCTCATCATGGCCTCTCTCGGGCTCCAGTGGAACTGCAGAAGCATAAATAATAAAAAACATGATCTTTTGTATTTAATTAATAAGTACCAACCCGTAGTGGTAGCCCTCTCTGAAACATGGCTTAGATGTGATTCCTTTTTTAAGGTTCCGCACTATCTTTGTTTCAGGGAGGACAAACCAATTGCGGGTGGTACTGCCATTCTTATAAAATCCTGTGTAAATAGTACTCCTGTAAATATTCCATTATCATCATTGTCCGACAGTTTCTCTATAGTTGCTGTCAGACTAAAGAACATAACATTCATTTCTGTATATACACCCAGGCCATCTTTAAATATTCTGAACCAAATTAATTGCACTCTTTCCAAGATTAAAGGCCCCTATATAATAATGGGCGATTTTAGTATCCATCACCCAGTCTGGGGTTGTGAAGCTTCAGATCCTCTGGCAGATAGTTTATTCAATATAATGGATAGTATAGGGTTGTGCCTATTGAACTCAGGGTCCCCTACCCGGCGTACAAAACCTTATGAGCAGATTAGTGCTGTTGACCTGACAATGGTGTCAGCTAGTCTAGCTCCATCAATGTCGTGGAAAACTTTACCTTTCTCTTTTGGTAGTGATCACTTCCCTATTCTGCTTGACCTTCCTTTTTCAAAAATAATCCCAGTTCCATTTAATCCTCTTTTACAATATAAATTGAACAATAATACTCAGTCTGTTGAATGGACCAAATTTGCATCATTGTTAGAACTAATGAGTTCTGATCTTCCTCCCATTATTCCTCATTCATTGAACAATTGTCTTAACTCATTTATATCATGTATTCACTCTGCTGCCAAACAATCATTTCCTGCTAAGGTACAAGTTCTAAAACATAGATCACCTCCGTGGTGGGATCATGAGTGTTCAGTTGCTGTTGCAGATAGGAAGAGTGCGGAAGAAATTTATTCTGAGGACATGACAACTGACAATTATGTTAACTTAACTTCAATCTTGTCCAGTACAAAAGAAATTCTTCACTCAAAAAAAGCAGATGGTTGGAAAAAATTCTGCTCAACTATTTCTCCTAATGCGCATCCTTCTTTTGTATGGAAGTCTCTACGAAAATTCCGTGGTTCTTATAGAGAACCTTGTCCGCCATATCCTAGCGATAAAAACTGGATTGAATATTTTATGGATAGTTTAGCGCCTCCATTTGTTCCTTATTTTATCAATGCTGTTACTCTAAGTTCTACCCATGATGCAAGTTTTTCTTATTTCTCTTTAAAGGAATTATTACAATATGTTCTGTCTTCTTTGAAAGATTCATCCCCTGGTCCTGATGGAATCCCTTATTCATTTTTGGTAAACTCTGGGTGTTCCACCTTAAGTTATTATCTTGGCATGATTAATTTGATGATAGATATGGGTATTGTTCCAGACCCTTTGAAAACCCAAACTATCATACCAGTGTTAAAACCTGGTAAAGATCCAGAAAGTCATATAAATTATCGTCCTATAGCCATGTCTTCTGTATTGACTAAGATTGCAGAGCACCTCATTAAGAATCGTCTTGAATGGTTTATTGAAAACAGAAATCTTTTACCTAACTCACAATATGGATTTCGTAAAGGTAAAGGTTCTCTGGAATCTTTATCAATGCTAGTTACTGATATCAGGCTTTCTTTTTCAAGAAATGAGTCTGTTGTTGCTGCATTTCTGGATATCTGCTCAGCTTACGATAATGTAGTCCTTTCCATCCTTAAATACAAAATGGAAAACATGAATATTCCGGGAAAGATCATTAATTTCATTATTAATCTTTTTACAGACCGCTCAGTCCAACTCAGAGTTGGTGGTGAAATTAAATCAACTAGATTTTTAAACAAAGGTCTACCACAAGGCTCTGTATTAAGTCCTCTTCTATTTAATATTTACACTTATGACTTAAGCCAGTCTGTTCTGCCCTATTGTCGTATATTGCAGTATGCTGATGATTTGTGTCTATATGTGTCACATAGTGACATAGAAAAATCAGCGCAGAAATTATCTCTAGCTCTCTATTCGTTAAGCATGTGGCTAAATAGTAATGGTTTAGATATAGCCCCAGCAAAAAGCTCTATTGTCATATTTTCCAGAAAACGTTTAAAACCTAGACTTAATATTCTGCTTAATAACACAAGAATTCCTGTAGAAAATAAGAAAAAGTGTTTAGGTTTAATTATAGACAGCAAATTGAACTTTTCGTCCCACTTAAATTATATTTCAATAAAATGTAAAAAAAAACCTGAACATACTAAGATGCTTAGCTGGCGTTTGGTGGGGTTCTCATCCTTTTTACTTAAAGCTCCTATATAATGCTATAATTCGTAGTGTAATAGATTATGCTTCGTTCCTCTTAGATCCAGCTAATAAAAAGGCTCTAAATTCTTTAGATGTCATTCAAGCAAGAGCTTTACGCATCATATTAGGTGCAATGAAATCTACACCTAAAAACGCCATGCAAGTGGAGTGTGTCGACCCTCCCCTAGATTTAAGACGACAGTACCTTTCAGATATGTTCTTGTTCCGACTATTTCAGTTCTCTACGCATCCTATTTTTCCAAAATTACAATTGTTGTTGAGCTATATATCATTGCCTTATTGGAAACAAAAAAAGTTCCCTTGTCTTCTTATGAGTTACACAAAAATAATAAACTTTAGGTTCCCAACTCTTAGAAACCCTAAAATCCCCTTATTTGAGTTTGATTTTGAAACTGTCTTGTTTGAACCCACTCTACATCTTAACCTAGATTTAGCTAAAGGAGACATTTCTGCTAATAAACGTTTTTTGTGTATTCAAGATGATCTTTGGCGTGGTTGGCACTATATTTTTACAGATGCTTCTAAACAAAATCAAGAAGGTTGTGTTGGTGTTGGTCTATTCCACCTAAATTATAACATTGTTCAGAAAATAAATTGTCCGCCTGAAACATCTATCTTTACTGGTGAATGTAGAGGGATCATGGAGACTGTTAACTACATACTTCTTTTTAAATTAAGTAAATCTGTTATTTTCTCAGACTCCTTGAGTGGTCTTCATTCTTTCCAAGCTAATCCATTTATTCATAGTTCAAGAAACTGGATTATATTTCAAACTAAAAAATTATTGCTAAAATGTTCATCTCTCGGTTATATGGTCCATATAGCATGGATCCCCAGCCACAGTAATATTTTAGGTAATGAAAAAGCAGATAAAATTGCGAAGGAATCAATTATTTGTGGTGATAAAGTCCCTTTTCAGAATTACCGCAAGACCTATTACTTATTCCTAATCACTACCTACAATCTAGATGGTCAAAAAGGTGGTTGATTTCTAGTAAAAGAACTGGTACTAACTTTGCTAAATATCAACGCGTTATAAGTAGTAAGCCTTGGTTTTTTAAATATAAATGTGATAGGAGAATTAGTTCAATAATATCTAGAATGAGATTTGGCCACTGCTGTTCTGATGTCCATCTTAAAAAACTGAGAATTAAAGATACATCAATATGTGAATGTGGAATGGATGAAGGCAACCTCAACCATATTTTTTTTTCTTGTTCCAAATTTGACCATTGTGCATTATATTCATCTCTTGTTGATCATAAATTTCCACTACCTGTACATATAGATAACCTTTTGTGTGACATCAACCCCACCTCAGTTAACATAATAGCATCTTTCATACATTTAAATAACATAAAACTTTAGTTTGTATATTGCTTAAAACATTAGTTTCATCCCACTTCAACAAAGCATCCTATAAGTAATAATATAATAGGTACCCTGTAGATATATATATTTATGTAAGTAGAAGTAGTATGTAGTTTCATAAAGATATTTTCCTTTGTTTCAGATTGCCCTAATTTCAAAAATCGTTTATTTTATTTCTTTTAATAACTCTTTTGACGTGACACTGGCAATAATGTTCTAAAAGTTTGCCAAAACAAAAACAAACAAACAAAATGGTTATATGGCCTGTGGGACTAATCCATTAAATGGAGACACTACGTACCTAATACAAAATCAGGGGCGTGACACTTTCCTTGGCCCTGCCATTTTGTAAAGTTGGTAGTGAAGTCTATTTTTGTCCCCTAAACTGTAGATCCATTTTTACTCAAGAAGGACTCAAAAGATGGCAGCACATTATACAACAACTTCAGTGTTCCCCAAAGAGTAAAGCAGCGTTGCCAGAATGTTACTTTTTTTAACATTTTACGTTACTTTTGACCCTCTCATGTTACACGACACACGACTCAAAATGTTACTTTAAGGACATACAACTTATTTAAATATTGTCCATCATACAAATTATTTAATTGCTGACAAACATTAAGCGAAAAGCATTCTGTTCTAGAATAGGACCTTTTAATGTATTAAAAGCTTGTAACCTATTTAGATGTACCTATCATCGATAATGTGTTTCCTAGCAACGGTTTGTTATTATTACGTAGTAGCTGTCTTGTATAAAATGTCTATGCAAATAAAACGAATTTATGTTACTATATAAATTACTGTAATGTTTTATTTACAAACACAACCACTGCGTGTTACCCGAATATATGTAATATTTCGAGTAGGTAACCTAAATATAACACATTCCAAGAAAGTTTTCGTACGTTGTGTTGGTGCACTTGATTTAGTGACCAACAGAAATTGATGTATTGCATACTGACATCAAAGAGAATATTATACTAGTTCTGACATACTCTTATTTCACTCACTTGCGTGTGTTACTAAGTCTTCCATCCCGATTACTCAGGCGTGGAAAGATACGTATTGCTTACTTATTTTGTCGTAACCACAAAGTATTGACCTTAAATATAAAAATATTTTTAATATGGACAAACACACTGAGATAATTTATGTTAAACTATTTTTTTTTTGTTCGTCAGCTTAACTGCTAACCGACATAAAAAAGTAGGTGCTCAATTTTACAGTACGTGTTTTGTATATTTGTTACGCAATTTGTCCGCGAATTTTATATAAGATTTTGGTAATTATTTTTGTTCTGTAGGTTATATTTCCGAGAAGGTACAGGTCGCGTCATGTAAAAAGAACGCTGGCAGAAAGTAGAGGGGGTGGGTTTGCGCATGGTTACACTCAACAGTCAACTAACGCACCAATAGCACCCCATCAAGCATGCGGCGCGTGACCCGCCCGCCCCGCGCCGCACCAGATAGACCGATAAATCGCCTACTCCTACCTATCGCGCACCCTAATCGCCAGCGTTCTTTTTACATGACGTGACCTGCACCTTCTCGGAAATATAACCTAAAGAACAAAAATAATTATGGGTTCATCAGATAGAATTTTCATGTTTTTCAGCAGTAATCAAATTTTTCATTTATGAAGAACTAACGAATATTTTAATAACTGTACTTGGTCCAATACTGACAACAGAACTTGTAACAAAGTTAATAAAACATGTCAGGGATATAATTAACGTTCATAAATAAATTATTGATAATTATATTTTATGAGATAAAAAACCTGAATTATGCTGCCCAACCATTATATTTCAATTCAATAATAGATCAAATGGTTGAAGTAATGTTACTTTTCTCGTGAAAATGTTACTTTTTGAGATGTCTCTAGTTAAGTTTGACTATCTGTCATTGGCAACACTAGAGTAAATCGGTCACATCACAAACATAGACTAAAATATATACTAGGAAACACAAATTATATAGTAGTATGTCCAAGGACTAGGAAATGATCACAACACAAACAAATTTTATGGTGACTGCATTTTGATTGCATTTTGTAGTTCTTTCCATTTGTTTGCAGACGATTTGTCAGTGCTAAAGAGAGTTATTTTTCCTGCGTATTTTTGAAAGAGTTTTATTTTGTTTTGATTTGCGTAGAGCCGAGGTGCTCCGCAATTATTTCGCGATAGGACGCTTGCATAACATTTGCGAAAAAACGCTTTTTGAAATAACTGTGTTGATACTGTGTAGCAGTTTTTAGTGTTTTGTGAAAAATGCCACGGCTTTGCGCCTTTGGGTGCCAACCTACCGGTAAGTTTTAGTATTATCTCTGATCATCAAACCTACTTCTTCTGACACAGGCATTCCCTTAACAGATTCTAATCATTAATATTATGCTACTTAAAAACTCATCAAAAAGCTAGTCTGGAAGAATTAAGTGAATAAGTCAAGTAAATTCACTCGTCTAAATAGTAAAATAAATAAGTTAAACTTGTAAACGCTACTTGTCTACTGTTCAACCACATAGATGATGCCTTTACTAATTTTAAATGAAGGAAGAGGTGACTTGCCACCCACTAAAGAGGCCGCCAGTATTCGCGACGTCAGAGGAAACCTATGTCTGAATGGCTGAAGGGTGTAGAGGGATGCTGTAGTTCAGAGCTTCTCTTGCCGTTATGCCCCTTAACATTGAAACTTCCACTTGGAATTTAAGCTTAGCTCTTGTGTCTCCACCCCAGACAGCCAGATAATGCAATTCAGGGGTCAAGAGTCTCATTCAGATCCAGGAGAGTTAGGGTTTACTGTGTTACTACTACATATTGATATGAATATTATTTTAATGAAAATGTTTTTTATTTCAGGTGTTGCAATGCACTGTTTTCCTAGTCATGAAAAATTTCCTAAACGTTTTAAGGCATGGGTGACACTTTGTGGAGGAAAACTGGAAACAGAATTTGACTATGAGCATTATAAAAAGAAAAAAGTTTGTGACTGGCATTTTACAGACAAAGATCGCAATCGTAATAAACGACTAAATGCTCTAGCAGTACCTTCACTTTGTTTATCAGGTAATAATTAATTGACTATAATTAACTCAGAAATACAATTTAATCGAATAATTAACTAAAATTCAAAAGTTCCCAACACAAAAAGCCAGAAATAGATTTTCTTGAATTATAGATAAGGAAATACTTTCATATGTTTAAAAAAAAACAAGTCAAAATCAGTCCATTTATTTGGGAGCTATAATGCTACACTCGGACACACAGATACACACATTAGACTTATAACACCCTCTTTTTTGTGTCGAAGGTTAAAACTATGTACCTAATAAAAAGCTGTTTATGCTCTTCCAAGTTAACTATGTTCCCAGCATTCTTATTTTGAAGTAACAATTATCACTTCGAAAACTCTTATAACATGTAAATTAAATCATAATTAACACAAATCTAAAAATGTTATGGCTTAAAATGTGGTTAACTTATTTCCTTTATGAAGAAGAGTCTGACCAAAAAGTCGATTTATCTCATATAATGAGCAGATTTTTTTCCAGCAACATATTTTAAAAACTTATCCATTTCAAGCGCTGTTTACTGAGATACTACTCATTAAAAGAATCAATGGGTTTTAAAAATACAAAAGGTTAAAGATGTCTACCCCATTGATACACAAAATTATCAATGTAAATGATAGCTACTCTGAACGATCGAAGTCTTAAACATAAGTAATGGTAACCAAGAGTCAATAGTAATAAACTATTTTTGCTGATAATCCATATTATGAGTAGGTACAGGTAGAGAAACACTCATTGCACAATAAGTTTAATAAGTTTTGTAATTTAGTTTTAAAGTGTCTTATTATCAAAAAAATTTCAGGTGTAATGGACAAAGAGAACTTAGCACCAAACTCAGCTGGCAGCTTCAGTCAAACTTCAAATTCGGTTCTGGCAACCACAGGTACATAGTATTTTTAATACAATTTAGTAACAATAATGTTATTTGACCAAGTGAGCGAAGCGAATAAAGCATTTGCAATGACTGGTGAAAATTTGCTATCATCTGTTTGTATTTACTCGTACTCGCGTACAGGTCGTACTTTTCAAAGAATCTTGATGAAACTTGGTACAAAGGTTCTACAGGCTCATTAAATGTTTTCATCGTGGGAGTTTTAATTAGTAAGGTATTTCCCCTTAAAAGGAAGAGAGGAGAGAAGTTGCTGTAGTGCAATTAAACGGTATATTTTGATAAAGTTTGCTCAATCATTTCGTACATAATACTAATAATTAAAAATTAATAGGTAATTTTGGTATTATTTGATATAAGAAAAATGCCTGTGTACAAACCTCTATGAATTTGTATTACAATAGTCCCTTAGAGACTGAAATCGTCGGGTATCGAAAACTTGTGTAGCATTGTGACCTTAGAGTGTTCATCAACTTATGTTACATCTCTAAAATTAATTATTTTTAGATAGCCTAAACAACAAGGTAAACCAAAATATATAATAAGCACAATATATATTTTACAAATCAATTACTTTATCATTATATTATGAAGAAAGAAGAAAGATTTGAATTTTGTTTAATTGCAATGAAAAATATATAAAATTTAAGTGTCTATTTGCAATCAAAATAACAGTTTTGTACTTATGGATACGAATGGTCTATAGTATTCATACTAAAACAACTTTTTGATTTTTTGTCTGTCTTGTCTGTTTGTTCCAGCTATTCTCTGAAACCAATCGATTTTGATGGGACTTTAACTCATAGATAGTTTATGTTTTAGGCAACACGTAGGCTACATTGATACAAAAAATAAAACCCATGAAATTGTATTTATTATACACTTTGCAATACGGGCGAAGCCAAAGTTAACAGCTAGTCTGATATACTTATGAAAATATTTCCATTTCAGGCAAATATTCCGACACCGAAAATACTTCCGCTCATGTACTCGGCGAGCACAACTACAGTGCTGCTAGCAGAGAAAGACCAGTAGCTGCTATAAAACGTATGTATCTTATTGTTGGCGACGCGAGTGCTATATAATAATATTAAAATAAATAGTTTGTATGTTATAAATAAGTAAATGTAAAGATTATGTTTAAATAAATATATATGAGGATTGCGGGGTGAGCTACGTGTGCGATGCATACAAGCTTGGGTCTCAAAGGGGGCACCACAGGTGCGGGAGGGGTAATCGAGCATCACCGCGGTGCCTGCTAGTCTGCCACGAACATACGCGCTGACCACACGTCGCTCTCTCGCTCACCTACTATCTTGTACCCTGAGTCGCAATTAGTCATTTTGAAACCCCATCCCTAACAAGCTGGTCTTCGAACCGAATTTGAAATCAGATAAGTACCTATGTTCTCAACTCCGCCGCCAAAAATGGTGAATACGCGAAGCACCGTCAAAAAACAGCAAGTAAAAGTTTCACAGCTGGGACATCAGGAACAAGACCCTACAGTGGAAGACTCTAAGCCAAGAGACACGAGTAAAAGCGATGCCGAACTACAAATAACCACGAGGAAAAATTTGGAGAAAACATTTTTTATAAATGTGGGTACCGCCCCGTCGGTTAAATCGGAGAATGTTCTAGCTCTTCCTTCGACATCGGCGTTTCAAAAAGCCCATGAAGTGGTTAAAACCCCAAAGCCAAAATCTAAAGCTTCAGTTTCGTCGTCAATGTTGGCTCGGAAAAAGAAATTAGAGCTGGAAGCGGCACAAGAAAAAGCGCGTATACAAATGCAGCTTATAGATAAAAAGCTAGCTGCAGATATCGCGGAGTTGGATGAAAAATACAGTTCACGAGCGTCAGAAAGAAGCGAAGTCACAACACACAGCGAAGTGGAGAAGTGGATTGATCGTAGTCAACAGGAGCTAAAAGGACAGTTTCGCCCACAACATGGTAACAATACGGGCAAGGCGTGTCCATTGCCACCAGTGCCTAGTGATGACGTCAGCCGTGAGGCCAACGTGAGTTTACTGGTGAGCGCCATAAAGGACCTGACCGCTGCGACTGCTTCTGCTGCTACAAAAGGAGCTAACGCCAAAATGTTGAGCCGTTTATGCACACCGAGGGACCTACCTTCGTTTTCCGGTGACCCGATGGAATGGCTACAATTTAAACAGGCGTACGAAGAATCAACACAAGTGTGCAACTTCAACGACAGGGAAAACCTGTGGAGACTCAGGAAATGTCTTCATGGGCCGGCCAAAGAAGCAGTTACGTCACTGTTAATTAGTGCAACGACTTCTGACATTATTATGTCAACACTGGAACTTCAGTTTGGAAACTCTGACGTAATCATATCCAAGATTATGCAGGACATCACTTCACTACAACCGTTATCAGAACAGTATCATAAGGACATTATACCGTTCTCAGTGAAAGTGAAGAATTACGTTTCCGCAGTACTCGCGATAGGACAGAATGAGTACCTAAGTGCAACAAATATCGTCTCGGTGATTTTATCTAAATTACCTATGATCCTAATTTCTAAATGGACTGACTTCAGCTATCCTTACTTCAACCAGGGCTGCAAGTCAAAACTCGTGGTATTGTCCGAGTTCCTAGACGGAGAAGCTGTAAAAATATCACGAACCGCAGTGAACATAACCTACGATCATAATAGTGAACAATCTGCGACACGTAAAAACAATAACATCATTAAAAATCGCGCGCAAACTGTACTTGTGCAAAGTGATAATCATAACGATGATAAGTGCCGGTTTTGTCGTATTTCAAAACATAAGTTGACTGACTGTAAAAAATTTAAAAAAGCACTGCGAAAAGACAGGTGGTTCTTTGTGAAACGCAATAGACTATGCTACAAGTGCCTAGTGTCAAATCACAATAGAGATAACTGCCCGGCGCCCGCGTGTGACATTGATAACTGTGATCTATCGCATCACCGCTTGCTACATTATGCGAATGACAATAATACGCTGCAACGAAACAGTGTAAACGTTACGGAATCACAGGACACCAATAGTGAGGACAGTACCGTTCAAGTGGATACTGTGACGCATATACAAGCAAATAGCTCAAAAGTGTTGTTAAAAACTGTGCCTATCAATATCCACGGACCTAATGGTATAGTGAGTTGTGTCGCGATGCTCGATGGCGGTTCAACTATGACATTAATTAGCGCCGCGCTTGCGGCGCGCTTAGGAGTGCGCGGACATAAACAAACTATGCGTGTGCGCGGTGCATGGAATTCTACAGAACTTATTTGCGAAAGTGAGATTGTGGACTTGAACGTTTCAAACAAAGACGGTACGGAGTTTAAATTCCGAGCGCGTAGTGTGAAACGATTGGACTTACCTGTGCAGACGTTGACTAGGGCTGCCATCACGAAATTTAAGTGTCTGTCTGAAATAAAAAAATATGTATGTGACAGACATGCTAAACCGGAACTGTTGATAGGGCAGGACAACTATCACCTGATGCTGCCTTCTGAAATAATAAGTACCTCACCTGGTGAACTATACGCTACTCATACTCCCTTGGGGTGGTGTGTTCACGGCTGCGTGCGCGAACCGCTCAGAGCAACGGACAGGCGCGGAAGTGCTCTGCATTCCACGCTGCTTATCTCCGAAGACGCGGACATGGTGACGTCAGACAGCGACCGCTGTCTACATGACCTGCAAGAAGAAGTAAGACGATCCTTTACGATTGAGTCCATGGGTATCGGCTGTAAACCACGTCAGAACGCTGATGATGTACGGGCTGTCGAGTATCTGGAGCAGACATCTTCGTTGGTCGACGGGAGGTGGTATGTAGGACTACCATGGAAGGATATGAACTGCAAAATGCCTGACTCATATAATAATGCTGAAATTAGATTGAGGGGTGTGATGAGAAAAATGAAAGCAGATGAGGGGTACTCACTACGGTACAAAGATAGAATCGACCACCTATTTCATAACGATTATGCGACGGAGATCACTGACCCTAAAACCACACCAATGACATGGTACTTACCTCATTTCGGAGTTGACAACCCTAACAAAAAAAAGCTTCGTCTTGTTTTTGACGCTGCTTCAAAAAGTGATGGGTTATGCTTAAACGATTACCTCCTGACGGGTCCTGATCTACTTGCATCACTATTTGGTATCATGGTTCGATTCCGCGAACATAAAATTGCCATCACCGGAGACATACGAGACATGTTCTTAAGAATAAAAATCATAACTGAAGATCAAAACGCATTACGATTCCTTTGGAAACCAAGCCAAGATAATAAAATAAAAACCTACGCGATGACATCACTTATATTTGGCGCTAATTGTTCCCCGTTCATAGCACAATATATAAAAAACAAAAATGCTCAACGCTACGTGTCATCTATGCCGGAAGCTGTGTCTGCAATATGTAATCAACACTACATGGATGACTACATAGACAGCGTAGAAAGCGAAGATACGGCTATCAAAATGGTAATTGACATTACGCACATTCATAAACAAGGCGGTTTCGATATTAGAAACTGGACCTGTAATAATGAAGCTGTTATCGATTGCTTACCAACCGACACCTTAGGACCCACCGCTATAAGATTCAAAATCGGACAACAATACGACGGCGAGCGTACTCTCGGATTAATCTGGTTCCCGGAAGAAGATACGCTGGGTTTTGACTTATCCTTGAAAAGAATTCCTGAAAAGTTACTCACTGGTGAAAGAAGACCTACTAAAAGGGAAATGCTTCGTATTATTATGTCAATATTCGATGTGTACGGGTTTCTGGCACCGTTCACCATAAAAGTAAAAATTATATTACAAGAAACATGGAAAATAAATCTTGGATGGGACGAAGTGATAACAAGCGATTTGTTTACAAAATGGATGGAATGGCTGGAAATGCTAAGGCGCGTGAGTCACATACGTCTGCCTAGATATTATCACAAGGCCGCTGGGACAGAGACAGTAGATGCACAGAGTGCGGCTGCACTCGATAGTGCTCCGGGGCCACAAGCCACGCCCACTTCGTCTGGTACAGGCGTCGCGGACGGCCCGCGCGCATGCAGCGGTTATAGCAACCTACAGTTACATATATTCTGCGACGCCGCGCAGGCTATGTGTACGGTAGCTTACTGGCGTTGGAAAGATAACGGACAGATAAAGGTTGCATTTATATCGAGTAAATGTCGAGTCGCTCCGATAAAACATGTTTCTATACCTCGCTTAGAACTACAGGCCGCTGTCCTAGCTGCGCGATTATCAGAGACGATTATTAAAGAGCATAGAATTACGGTAAAGAAAATATACTTTTGGTGCGATTCAGCTACAGTACTGCACTGGATACGTAACAACACGCGAACCTATAAGGCGTACATAGCGCATCGGCTCGGTGAAATTGATGAGCTCACACAAGTGAATGACTGGCGCTTTTTACGTAGCAAATGGAACGTAGCGGATATAGCTACCAGAGATAAGTGTGATATTTCTATACTGGAAAATGAATGGTTTCGCGGTCCTGTATTTTTGTACGGTGAAGAAAGTACATGGCCACAGGAAGTACAGCCAACTAGTATATCTGACGCAGACCTGGAATGTGTGTCAACTCTTCATGTCACCACCGAACATGACCTACCCGCAGTGCCTGACCCGGAAAGATTTTCCACATGGCTGCGCTTATTGAAATGTACCTGTATTATATTATCGTTCATAGATAAATGTAAAAAACTTACCAATGAGATAAATGGTGAAACAATGATGAGGGCCGAGCGCCTGCTGTTGAGATACTCACAAGCACAGTCGTTCCCTGAAGATCTCGCCAACCTGAAACATAAAAAGGAATTAAACAAAAGAAGTAAACTACTTACCTTGTCGCCGTTCCTGGATGATTACGGAGTACTTCGGGTCGCTGGCCGCATTAACGCCGCACCTGAAATATCGCAGGAAGTCAAACAGCCTGTTATACTCGATGGCCGCCACCACGTCACGATGTTGATTGTTCGTCACTACCACGTGAAGGCAGCTCATGGAAACCGAGAATTAGTAGTAAACGAGCTGAAACAAAAGTTTTGGATTATTCGTATAAGACCGACAGTGAAAACCGTAACTTCGAAGTGCATGCTGTGCCGCATTAAAAAGGCTAGACCTGCACCGCCTAGAATGGGCGACTTACCAAAGGCTCGCATGGCTCATCACCAACGGCCCTTTTCCTTCTGTGGCGTAGACTTGTTTGGCCCGATGGAAGTCACTGTATGTAGACGACGAGAAAAACGATACGGTGTACTGTTTACATGTCTCACCGTGAGGGCAATACATATAGAAATCGTCAACAGTCTTACCACTGACGCATTGATAATGGCTCTTCGACGGATGGCTGCTAGACGCGGCTGGCCTCTATACCTGTACTCAGATAACGGAACAAATTTAAGAGGAGCTGACAGAGAGTTAAGGAAATCAGTCCTAGAATTAAACGAAGACGTTTTGAAGAGTGCAGCCGTCAATTATGGGACAACCTGGGTTTTCAGCCCCGGAGCCAGTCCACACTGGAACGGAGCGTGGGAAAGATTAATTCGAGTTGTGAAGAGCGCGCTTTATTTCACGCTAAAAGAACGAGCTCCTAGAGATGAAGTACTGAGCACACTGATGGCAGAAGTGGAACAGATAGTCAATAGCCGCCCCCTAACCCATGTGGCCGTAGAACCTGCAAGCAGTGAGTCGTTGACCCCCAATCATTTTCTTCTTGGCACTTCTTCAAATTTGCCCATAATCGGTGAATTCAATGAAGGTGACATGTACCTACGGAAGCAATGGAGAATTTCACAGAGCTTGGCCGATCTATACTGGAGACGTTGGGTCAAAGAAGTGCTGCCGGAAATGAGACCTAGATCTAAATGGCTACACGAAGAGAGACCTTTGCAAGTGGGAGATCTCGTCTTGATAGTGGACCCTGCCTCTCCTCGGAACGTCTGGCCCAAGGGCTTGGTACAAGCTGTGATGCCAGGCAAAGATGGACGCGTCCGAGTTGTTGACGTTAAAACCCAGAGCGGGATACTTCGGCGATCCGCGGCACGCGTCGCACGCATTCCTACAGGTGATGAGTGCTGAGGCAGCACTGGGGTGGGGGATGTTGGCGACGCGAGTGCTATATAATAATATTAAAATAAATAGTTTGTATGTTATAAATAAGTAAATGTAAAGATTATGTTTAAATAAATATATATGAGGATTGCGGGGTGAGCTACGTGTGCGATGCATACAAGCTTGGGTCTCAAAGGGGGCACCACAGGTGCGGGAGGGGTAATCGAGCATCACCGCGGTGCCTGCTAGTCTGCCACGAACATACGCGCTGACCACACGTCGCTCTCTCGCTCACCTACTATCTTGTACCCTGAGTCGCAATTAGTCATTTGAAACCCCATCCCTAACACTTATGTTAATATACCCGGCGTATTATTTCTAGGCTACCGTTTTTTTCTTATAATTTTTCACTTAATTATCAATACTAATGCAAAACTTCTTTTTATAGGACATAAGAAGATGCCAGGGTACAATTGTGCTCAAGTGAACAATATGCGCACACAAATAAAGCGGTTGCGGAGTGAAGTCTGCCGTTTAAGGAAGAATGGGAAGTTTCAATCAAGACTGGCCAATGCAGCGAAGCTGTCGGAAAATGTGGCATTTCAGCATTTTGTGCAGAGGATGTCAAAACCATCACAATTATTTATTAATATGCAAATGCAAGCATCAAAAAAACCAAAAGGGAGACGCTTCTCAATCGAAGAAAAAGTTTTGTCACTCTCATTGTATAAGAAAAGTCCAAAGTGTTATGCACTTCTACACAAATACTTCACACTTCCTTCGGCAAAGGCAAAGAAACGGTTATTGAACAAAATAACTTTGCGCCCGGGTATTAACCCCATTATTTTTGAAAAAATTAAAAAGACTGTCGCCGAAAAAGACACCACGGACAAAATATGTAGCTTGGTATTTGACGAAATGTCGATAACGGCACAAATAAACTACAATGACCATAGAGATACAATTGAAGGATTTGCATAAAATAATGAAAGCCAGTTTGCTGACCATGCTCTTGTTTTTATGGTCAAGGGAGTCAAACAAAATTTTAAACAACCAATAGCATACTATTTTACAAATTGTTTAAAGTAAGGTGAGTTAAAAAAATTAATAAAAACAGTCATCCACCACGCACAAGACTCTGGTTTAATTATATTAAATACAGTGTGCGACCAGAGCACTGTAAATGTGAGTGCCATAAATGAACTTGTGGAAGATACAAAAGCTGCACATTTGCGGCGAGGAGTTGAATGGCGGTATGATTGTTTTTCTGTCAATGGTCGCAAAATTATTCCTCTGTTTGATACTCCTCATTTGATAAAAGGCATCAGGAATAATTTGCTAACTAAAGATTTGCATTATACAACAAACAACATAGAAAAAACTGTTAAATGGGAGTACTTTCAAAAAATGTATGCTGCAGACAAATCTTATGGGGAGCTCAAATTACTCCATAAAATTACGGAGGAACACATCAACCCCGAAAAAATAAACAAAATGCGAGTGAAGACTGCAACACAGATTTTTAGTCACAGAGCACCTGACTGCAAGGGGAGATCTTCCAGAGGAATGTCGGCAACTCATCGACATAACTGTGCTGTTGAATAATTTGTTTGACTCCCTGAATGTGAGCAACTTTAATATTTCAGATGGTAAAATTTTCATAGGCGCTGTTAAAAAAAATTCTCCACACCACGGACTGTGGACAGAGAGTAAAAATTTTTTAAAAAACGTGACGTTTGTACAAAAAAAAATGATCAGTAACAAAATCCAATTAATTGAAACAAGCGTGCCATCAACTAAAAATCTAACTAGAACCATTGAGGGTATGGAGGCCATTTGGCAAGTCTTGTCTAAAAAGTATGGTTTAGATGCAATGTTGACAAGAAATTTCAACCAAGACCCTGTTGAAAATTTTTTTGGAAATATCAGAAGCTATGGGGCGAGAAACAATGCCCCCAACACAATTGCTTTTGAGGGGGCATTCAAAGCGCTGCTACTAAACAACTATAGCTCGCCTCATTCAAGGAGGGCAAATTGTGAAGAAGACAGTAATGAATGTCTACAAAACTTAGATTTTTTTAAGAGAAAATTGCGGTAGCTCTCTAATCCCAAGAGAAACTTCTGATATTTCCCATGAAAATTTCCAATTTAGTGAAGATTTATGTGTCCAAGTTCAACCCCAAGAAGATGCAGGACAGAGAAATTACGTTTGTGGGTGGATCTTGACAAAATGCTTGAAATCAGTTTGTAAATCTTGCCCACATTGCCGAACAACATTACTAAACACAGACAGACAAAGCAATAACTACATAAAAGCAAAAGAATATTGTAATAAAACTTGGCTGTGTTATCCGAGCAAAGAAGCTGAAAACTGCTTTCATGAAATTCAAAGAATAACCAAATCATTTTTAATGAAAAATGTATTAAAAGCAAATATTAAAAAAACAATTACTCTGTATTGTGACTTACTAATAGATTATCCATTTAAATGCGAGACGCATATGGACCGATTAAAAACAACTTTTGTAAATCTTACAATTAATGTAATATTGTACAGTTGGTGTAGAACGATTATTCGGATTTTGTCTGGAAAAATAATTTATGAAGGTGACGAAGAAGTTAAAAATAACGCTGCAGTATATTATAATAAGCGCAAACATTATAAAAATAAAAAATAATAAAACTTACATATGTATTAAGCGTTTTATTAATTAGGTACCTAACTTAATCTATCCTTCTGGCTCTACAGTTTTGTTCTAGTTTGCTATTATTGTGGCAATAGTTTTATTTATAATACACGGTTAATAACGGTTTGCTTGTCGCAATATTAGCAGGCTAGAACAATACTAGTAGAAATATTTATCGAAAGCAGCTAGGTAAAATATATATATATATATAAAACTTTTCAATACGTATATATATATATATATATATATATATACGTATTGAAAAGTTTTGGAGACAATTAACAGATGGCGCTTCAAATTTAATTGGAATGAAATCAATGCCAGAGGGCTCTCTTTTCCCTATATACCTATTACTTTACTCTTTGGTGCAATCGTAAAGATCCATAGCCCGATATTGTATATACCAGAAAAATCCGAATTACAAGTCCCGTCACAAAACATTAAATTGTTGAAATATAATACGAGTATTCTGTATTTTATTGGAATCACCGGAGAGAGATTTGATGAAAACGATATAATACCCGTATTGTTTAGCACTTATTCACTAATATGCAAATAATCCACAAGTTAAATAATATAGTTTTTTTATGGCATAGGTTGGCAAACCAGCAAGCGGCTCACCTGATGGTAAGTGATACCGTCGCCCACGGACATCCTCAAAACCCATGCCGTGCCGGCCCATTCGGCCGTGGGGTTTTAAGGTTTAGTTAAAATATTCATTGCTTTGTAAAAATATTAGAAGAATGCGAGCAATAGCATACTAATACGCGTTGAAGAATCACACAACATTAGATATAATGTATAAAAGTGTTATTTATTATAACCATAATCAGTGTATAATCCAACCAAATCAGTAGTAAGTTCAAATTATCATTCTCAAAACAAACCCACCAGTTTTACTGCTTTTTAATTTGGCCGGGTTATAGGATTTTTAGGGATACCAGCTGTAATACTGGTTAATTATACCTTAATTATGGGTAATGAATTATATTTTGTACTCATTTCAATAATTATCAAGCACACGTATATTTGATAGTTTGTATATACTAAATTACAGCATTTTTATAAGTACGAGATTTAAAATTAAAATGTGTATTGATTACAGTATTTCCCCGGTTTGTGGAACGAAACGTAAAACTGACGCCATTTTGTATTGCCACACCACACTATTGTCAGTGATCGTTTGTGTCGTGATGTTCTATAGAGATAGTAATAAAGGAAACTTCATAGACTGGCATCGAATATTCTTGGAGGAGAAAAATAAAAATAGTGCATGAAAATGTTTTCAAAGAATAAAGCAATACTATTGTACTGCTTTGATTTATTCTTCGAAAATATTAATTTAATAATTTTTATACTTTTATACAACTTACTCGTATATCAAAGAACCCAATTGATTGACCCCGACTCCACCTGGTACTAGTCTGTCGTACCCCTAGAGTGTTGAGTGGTGCGTAGGGAGAGCAACTTGCGCCCGCTGTAATCATCTTCTCCGCAGTTTCGGCTTGACCAGCCTCAGCTGCTTCGGCTCGTCCGATGCCTGTGGTTTGTAACGCAAGGGCGTAGAGGCTGCTCTTCCCGCAACGCCGGAGACGTTGCAATCTAATAATAGATACAGAAATCTTTCTAAATCAGTATATATTTATGTTGAAGAGGGTCTCAGGCATTCTCGACTCCCGGAACAATAATACGATTGAAAATGCAAAGTTCTGCAGCCACAAGGTAATACAGCCATAGCTCTAGTCATATACTTGGAAAAAAATGTAAATAAAATCATTAAGTCTTGAGATTCTGCACTATAGCTGGCAGTTCTACGTAGCAATTTAGGCGTTCTCGACTCCAGGAGCACTAATACGATTGAAACTGCACAGTTCTTCAGCCACAAGGTCATACAGCCATATTTCTAGTTATGAACTTGGGAACTTGGAAACATTCATACCAATCACGAGGGCTCTCTCTTAAACCATACAGTGCTTTTTGAAGTTTGTATACCTTGTTAGGTTGCACTCATGTCCTTCAGGTGTATAAATATACACTTCCGACCTTATAGTTCCATTAAGAAACGCAGTTTCGACATCCATTTGCTCTATTATCCATCCTTTTACACACATAGTAGATAGTAAAGCTTTCATCGTAGTCATCTTAGCAACCGGTGAATAAATTTCTTCATTGTCGTTATAAATTTGTTGATAGCCTTTTGCAACTAACCTGGCTTTGTAATTATTTACATCTATAATTTCTTTATTTTTTGGTCTGTCAACTAGTATCCATGTACCATTCTTTACAAGGCTGTCTATCTCCCGATTCATTGCATCTTTCCATTCTTTTGCTTTACTACATGTCATTGCCTCATCGAAATTTTCAGGTGTCATTGCGTCACAATAGTTAGCACTAATTGAAAAATAACTATACTCTTCAGCATCTAACTGTTGGATTTATTTGTCTTTTCGACCTTCTTACTTCTTTATTAATTCCCAGAGATATAGTACATCTATCTCGTTCAGTTGATCTGTCATTCATTTCTTTTACTTGTGTTTCTTCCGCAGTTTCATCATTAAGTCCAATACACTTTGTGTCTTCTTCAATAATATCACAATGTCTTGCAACTAATTATTTATTAATACTTTATAACCTACTTCTGTATATTCAAGTAGAACTCCTAATTCAGCTTTCTTATCCCATTTTGACGACCTTTTCTCTTCAGGAACTCTGACATATACTCTGCGTCCATATATTCGTAGATTTTCAATAGATGGTTTCGTTTTGAAAAATATCTCATACGGTGTTCTTCTTTCAAATGTTGTTGCATGTAAGGTTCTGTTCATTAAATAAGCAGCAGCTGTTACTATTTTAGGCCAATATTTTCTGTCTACTTTTGCCTCCGTCAAAAGGCACCTTGAAATGTTCATTAAGGATCTGTTATATCTCTCAGCAGTTCCATTTAATTGATATATATAAGCAGGACAGGGTTTTATCATAATAACTTTTTGCAAACTGATAAACTCTTGTGTTCAGATATTCTGTACCATTATCGCATCTCAGTTCTTTTATCATCTTTCCTGTTACATTCTGTACATCCTTCACATACTTCATAAAGTAATCATAAACTTCATCCGTCGACTTAATACAGTATACTCTTGCTATTTTGCTTAATATTTCTCACCTTTATAGCCTACAGTTCTGTGAGGACCATTTAGATCTGTGTGAACTATGTCCAATATACCTTCTGCTTTACGTCTGTTATTATGGAATGGTAAGGTATGCATTTTATTTTCGATACATATTGCACACTTCATGTATTCTGGGTCAATTCCTTTAGGTAATCCTTCCAGTTGTTCATAGTCTCTAGATATTTAAAGTTTACATAACCAAGTGTTCGATGTAGTTTCTCTTTTAACGTTATATTATTTTGTGTACTCACATTTACTTCAGATCGTTTTCTTACGTAACTTTTCATTTTATAAAGCCTTTCTTCTTTAATTGCAATAGCAACAATTCCATAAGAGCTGTATATTTTAGAAAATCGTTCTTTTGAAATTATTGAGTGAGTTTCGGTAATTTTTGAGTAGCTCAATAAATTTGCTTTCATTTCTTTGACATAAAATACGTTGTTTACTGTCACTTTCGATTGTTTACCATACACGTTAAAATAAGTAGTTATGTGACCGACCTTTGTGGCATCTAGTACTCTTCCATCACCAACTTTGACTTTCACAGGTTCTTCAAGTATTTCAAAACTGTCAAAATATTTGTCACTGTTTATTATATTATGATCATTGCATCCGCTATCAAGGAGCCATTCTATTTGGTATCCATTTGACTTCTCTTGATCTTCATCCAAAGCTCTATTATGTACAACAGTAGCATAAAAATTGTTACTCGTACCTTTATATTCGTATGATGACTGATGTTGATAATTTCCTCTTCCTCTATTTGAATTTTGAAAATTATGTGACCCTCTAGGTTTATGTGATACATTTCCACGATAGTTTGAAACACGCCCACGACTTCCATTTTGATATCTACAATCTCTTCTCATATGTCCAGGCTTTCCACAGTTATAACATTTAAATTTGATATCAGCTTTAAATACGTTTGACGTTCTTTCATCCGATGTTATTTTTTTCTCCTTTATAGTTTTCAGTTTTATTTTGCTTTTCAGATAATCTACGTTTCTATCTTTCTCCGGTAGTACATCTATAATATCACCAATGTGACTGTAGTCTGATGGTAGTGATTTTAACATATAATCTAACTTTTCTTTTTCACTTACCACAGCACCAGCTTGTTTTAGCTCATTCGTTATCCTTTCAAAATAATCGAAGAAGTCATTGACATTCAAGTAATTTTTCTACTTGAGGTTTTTCAGGATGTTTCAACAAACAATTTGCAAAGCGGATGATTTTTTTAGATACAGTTCATCAAATTTCATCATTATCATATACGCTGAATCTAGCTCACATATATATTCCAACTGCTTATTCGATATCGCACTATAAATATAATTCGTCGCCTGTATATTCATTTCTTCCCAATCTGTAATTTTATCCGTTTCACTCCGTCCATTCCGTCTCACATTTTTCTCTTATTACAACTTCTTTGCATTTTTATACTGTAAGTATTTCAACATTCTAATTTTCCAATTATTATAATCCGATCCATCAAATATCGAAATGACAATCTCAGCACTTTTCATGAAAGCCATTTTCTATTTCAAAACTGACATTTGTTACATAGCGTACGTAAAGGAGGTTTCTATATCAAATCAATTACTTAACAAAAAGGTTCATCATCAGTCTTATAAAAATTACATCCATTTATATCAAAAACAATTAATAGTCCTTTCTTGACTACTTTCTTAACCGATAGTAAATTACATTTAAGGCCAGGAACATGTACCACGTCACTAATTTTATTGACTATGGAGTTCGTCTCTACCACTATGTCACCGACACCTACTGCTGGCAACTTCTCGCCGTTTGCCACGGTAATGGTTCCTTTGTCAATATGTCTGTATGTATTAAACCATTCAGCATGTGACGTCATGTGAGCTGTTGCACCATAATCTATTATCCACTGATCAGAGTTGTGACTCGGTGCAGATAAAGCCAAATCTTTCACACATGTAGAGTTCTTTAGACTCTGTCCATTTTCAGTTACTGCTAACCCTTTTTCAGTAGAACTGGCTGATTTCTTTGTCTTGTTAAGGGGACACTTCGGGCTTTTATGACCAGGCTTCTGACACTTGTAACAAATAATAGGCTTTTTAAGTGAAGATCTCAGCGCAGCGTCTTGGTCTCGTGAGCTTCCAGCCATCTCACTAAGCAACTTAGCTTTAACTAGTTCAGAAGTTAGTTGTACGTTACTATTTTCTTAAGCCATAATCAATGGTTCATACCGAGCAGTCAAGCCACCAAGAATTATTGCGGCTAATGAGCAGTCGTCTATTATCTTTCCGATATCTGCTAAATCTTGAGCGGTGCTTGTAATCGCCGTTATATAAGGCTCTAAATTCTCAAAATCAGTCAAACAATACCTCTAGAGTCTTCTCTCCAGATTTAGCTTACGACCCAGACCTTTGTCTTCATAAGCTAAACTAAGCGCATCCCATGCGTCTTTCGCCATTGTAGTAGTTCTTAAATGCGTGATAGCAGCAGCATCAACAGTCAGGCATATTTTTGATAGAGCCTTCTGGTCATTTCGGGTACGTACTTCGGAAGACGATTTATCAGTATCGTCGTAACCACATATTGCACTCCATGCAAGTCCTCGTGAATGAGAAGCATCCTCATTTTAAATTTCCAAGAGTAAATTTTTTTAAATTTTCAATCCGTCACGATTTTTAAAATGGGTATCTCGTGAAAATTTGAATTATTCATGTTTATATTTTTCAAATTTACCACCTAATATTTTTCTAAATAAGAGTATAATGCAAATCTTTTCTAAATCATATTCGTGCTGATAACGACTGTTGGAATCATAAGCATTTTATTATTCAATAAAAGACAATATTATCATTTCTATGACAAAGTCAAAAATACTTTTCTTCTATATAAGAAGACAAACTACGTCTAATAAGTACAATGAGGTACCTACAATATCTCACTAATAGCGTCGTTTGAAAGGCGCAAAACCCTGTATGAGGATATTGATAAACTGGCATAAATCTTCAAAATGATAGCAGCAGTGATAAAGTTGCGGTAGCTTCAATTCCAAACATGAAAGAACACCTTTTGGGAGTTGAATACCTAGGAATCTTGCATTGCATTTGAATAGTTTTGAAACCAAACTGCTTTTTAGTTCTCAACGACATCCTATGCATTTTATATATTATGTTATTATCGTTTCTAAATATCTCCATGCATATGCCTATTTATCATCTTAAACCTGTAGCATTTTCACTGGCATAGTAAATCCAATCATAGGTTTTAAGCTCTTAAACTCTAAAAATGAACAAGTAGTGTCTTTTGAAATAAATGTACAACACAAAATCAGATGTATCATATATATATATATATATATATATATATATATATATATATATATATATATATTAAAGCTCAAAAATGCTAAAACTTAATATGTTGTAAAGTACATATCAAGTTTCTGGGTCGTACTGTTTGGGTTGCTCTCATTAAGAAACTTTTGCGATTGTGGCGCCCCTTTTCATTTCTTTTCTTTTATGCCGAGCTATAAATAATACCTACGCATCATGGCAAAATTTTAACTGATTCATCCTAATTAAAATGTAAGTTGAATTTGAACCATGAAAGTTATTGAAGTAGGTACTTACCACTTTCAAATGCGAAAACAATGTATGTAGGATTTCTAACGCCTAAAAATAGCACTTGGGAGTGGAAATATTAAGTCAAGTAAAATAATTGCTTACGTACTTATTTACCCCAAAATGTACGTTTATATGTATATTTTTGGATCTCCGTTGTGGCAACACTGCAATTCACATTTTACGTAGCGTAGACCGTAGTTATAACGTAGAACGTATGTATGTTATGTATTACTTGCTTAGCGCTTAGTGGTCGGTCCTTGTTTCACGAAACGGGATTCGAGAGTGAAGTACGCAGACAGTGAAATACTGGAAATAGACAAAGTGTTTATTAGAGATCGGTGATCTACAGTCATAGAAAATAATTAAAGCTGTGATGTTTGTTTCGACGAATAATAATGAACTGTTTGTCGTCTACAAATTATGAAGCAATTCTCATTCGGTGACCTTTTTACATCTTTTGAAGTGTGTCAATATGTGTTACTAGAAGCAAGAAAAATATCGATAAAAAATTAAAGCGCTACCTGTTTCTTTGTGAGATGTCATAACTTTTACAATGGGGCCGTTAGGGGCTCCACCATAAAGTTAATAATCGGTAATTTGAGTGAATCGTAAAACCATTACGATTGATGAGCTCTGTACATAAAAAGGCAACAGTAGACGATGGTGCAACGGCTTCGTCCGTCTAGGCCCGTGAGCTATGCCAGTAGGGTCGAGAGCGATGACAGAGCGCGCGCCGTCGGGCCCGCCAGAGGATCGCGTCGCGGCGCGTTCAGCTAAGGAGCAGTTGGGATCCGCGGCGTGTGATGTGTGTGCACGATGTCAGGCAAGCCCGCCAGTGTGGGCGCCGTGCGAGCGGGCGTGCCAGCCGCGCCGCGCGTGCTGGTGTACGTGGAGCCGCGCCAGGTAGAGCCCGGCGCCACGCCGCCGCCGCTGCACGCTCCCTCGCCTTCGCCCGCCCACCCTCGAGCCGTCTACCTCCCTGACAACCTGCACCATCCCAGCTCGTTGGTTGCTTTACCTAGGAACACACTCTACAGGAATCAACACCACAGAAACTTGCCCAACACTGTTTTCTACAAGCCTGACAACGATAAAGTCACTTTGTATGGATCTGCTGAAAATATAACACACAAACCTGACTTTTACCCTGTTTCTCAGCAGTGTGTTAAGGATGGATTAAAAATTGAAGACTGCAGGACTGAGAAAGTTTCCGGAGGTATTGTTAATAAGGATTGTAACAGTGTTGTAAGGATTGGTGCAGAATTTTCTAGCACTGAAACATTTCAAGGTAGAGTTCCAGAAACAGTGGAGCTAGCGGCATATCAAGCAAGATGCTCAGGGTCCATCAGTGATATGCCTATGCAGCAAATAGCAGTGCATCATGGGCAGAATCAGTATAGTGAGAGTGTTACAGTGCACAGTGCAGACATATCTAATGAGAGAGAGTTGGTGGGGAAAAGCTATGTGAACTACCAGTTTTTAGAACAAAGTGTATCTCACCAGTCCATTGTGAATCAGAGTATAAGTATACTGAACCAGCAGGTTGGTGTAAATCGGGGAATTGTGAGTGATAGTGACAGTAACTCGCACCAGTTGGTTCGGACTGCGGATGGTGTAGTACTAGCAGTGGTGCCTGCTCCTGCTTGTACAACTGTACAAACTGCAGAAACTGCAGACAGTTCTCGGACTGCACTAAGTGATTCTCCTCAAACAATAACTGTGCCTTTAGGTTGGAGAAGGATTGTGACCAGTACATCTGTGCTTTATGTTAGGTAAGATTTTATTGTCACTTTTACTTGATTTTATTTTATTTATGTAACAACAAATAAAAACCAGATTGAGACATTTGCTCAAATTCCACATAGGCATAAAAAAAATCAAGTATCCAGTTATCCCACTTGATATATTGATGAAATTGCTTGATAATTCAGGAAATAATTAACCAACATGTTTAGGACAGGTCTGCCCATCTACTAGTGACAGTGTTAATTGTACATATACCCGTACTATTTTGTAGGGTTTCAAAACAAAGTACATACCTACAAATATTAAAAGCAACCCTTATGTTAAATTTGATGATGATTGTCTAGTCTATATATCTGTTTGTCACACTGAATGTCAGTAGCAACAACTATAGCTATGACTTAAAATTGGCTTAGGTTACACTTATTACTGCTAAAAGTACTTTTAACACCACTAGCTCCTACACCATGAATATTATTTTGTAGTGGTTCTCATTGTGGCAGTGTGTCCAAACCTTGCAAATGTCTGGATCTGTGCCAATCATAACTAGCAGTCCAATATAATTGAACATCTGACCATAATAGTCATCTGAAACCTCCCTATTTATCACATTCAAACAATATTTTGCGTGCAGTATTATTAAACAACTAGAATTGAAAATCAAAACTGCTGCCTTGTTTATCTTCAAAGCTAACATGTATTTGGAAAAATAAGAATTTATGCACACATGAGAGAAAAAGTTTATCTTGTAGGAATAAAATGGGTGTTAATGAATAATGAGTTCATGAATTTATTATTGGCATTGATGGGTTTGGTACAGATACCTAGTGCTGTGACCTGTGAATATAATATATTATGATCATTGTATCTCTATCTGAAAATACATATTTTCTTAATTATGAAACATCAATCGTATTTAATGTAACTTAACAATTTTAAAGAGATAAATACTCATTCATTGCATGGGATTCAAAGCCATGTCGTCCGACAATTTTAGTCAGAAGCCATGACTTTTGGGCCACCAAGACAATCTACCTGAACATCAACTTTCTAATTGATTTTAAGTGTTGTATGGGGATTGGGGATAAATATTTAATTTTATTCAAAAGTCTTAATCAGTCTGAATCAGCAAGCCTCCGGTTCATTCATAAATCTTTTGTTATAGCGTAAACCTGCAGACAGATTAGGTAATTAATTTCTTCTATCTAAAATATTTTACTAATTATTTGAACCCAAGCATGTAAGTGATTTGATGGCTTTATTGTTTGGTGTCAAATTGTTCTGTAAAATGCTCTTCTAAATTTTGGCTTCATATATGCCATACCCACACAAATTATTTGTAATAATCTAATACTGTACAAATGTAATGTTTGTTTCTAATTTGAGAGATAGATCAACTTATTTTTGAGACACCCATCACAAAATACGATAAACAGGGTTCGAAAATATCCAATATTTATTTAAAATATCAAAATTATGGATATTTATGAAAATAAATATATTCAATCTAAATATCATAAATTGGATACATATCGGATATTTTTGTTTGACAGCTGTAATCTATTATACTGTTTGCATATGTCTTATTTATTTAGGTAGGTAATCTTATAAATCAGGTAAAATCAACTCAAAAAGATTAAAATCTTATATAAATTCTGATCATTCAATGGCTTCAAAAATTTCCATAAGTACCTAACTTGTAGCAAAACTAGAAACATAACAAATATTAAGTCACGATAAGTCATTTAGTTATCAAATCATAATCAAATCAATCATAGTTATCAAAATATAAGTATAATAAAATAATTAATATAATAAAATAATACAGCTAAATAAAATTGAAGTGTTTGTTTTTAATTCTAAATTAACAGCTTTTCACTAATGCATATGAAAGTATATATATGGTACCTACTTATATAAAAAAAAACATTATTTTAAATTTTTGTCAACTTGTTCCCGAGTGTGTGTAATGAAATGTCTGGGCGGATTTTATAGGAGCTTTCAGCTGGCAGGTGGCTGATGCAAATTAGATTACTTTTATTTTAGACTTTTTATTTGTATAAAACAGTCTCTGTGTCGGTTATTACTATATCATGTTTTAAATGTTTATCGGGACTTATCACGGCCATAGTCAGCTGACCACGGCCATTGTAACATGGTCGAAACGTCGAGCGAAAGGTACATATTTTAACCTATATTAAATAATATGTGATAAGTCCCCATAAACATTTAAAACAAGTGTTCAAATCGCGAAAGTTTAAAAATTACTATTACTATATCAGCCTATACAGCTGACCAGAATGTAATCATTTTTGGCATGGATTATATTCTGGGGAAGATTATTTGATACTTTCATCATCATCATCCATCACCAAGTGGGTGCAGCTAGTTCGTAATAAACTATTAATTATCTACGAAATGTTTCATGTAGTCTACTGAAGAGACTGACACCATTAATACTGCTAGAACAGTCAACCGCCAGTGAGATGTTGCTATTCAGTGTTGAATTAAATATAATCATTTAATCAAATAGGTATAATATTTTAATCATTTAAGGATTAAAATTTACTGTAAGGCAGTATGTTTTAAATTTACTCCAACGCAAACATTTGGAAAGTAGAAATACAGTAGCAAACTGCACAAAATTACATAATAATATCAAACAATTTTGTATTTGATATATATCACCAATAAACATTTGATATATATATATCGAATGACATTTTGTGATATACATATACCAATTTAAAAATGGTTTTAAAATTTGGTACTAATATGTAAAATTTTGCAGTTTGCTACTGTATTTGTACTTCCCAAATGTAAATGGCATTGGACTAGAGTTAAAACATACTCCCTAATAATAAGTTTTAATCCTTAAATTGCAACACTGAATAGCTGCATCTCACTGGCGATTGACATTTCTAGTGGCATTCATGGCGTCAGTCTCGTCAGTGAACTACATGAAAATTTTTGTAGATAATTAATAGTTAATTACAAACTAGCTGCGCCCGGCGTTTTCACTCGCGTGGTGATGGATGATGACTTAGATGATGATGAAAAGTATATTAAGTGCTTTCCCGGAATATAATCTATAACCTTGCTAAATTTGATTACGATTCGTTCAGCCATTTAGGCATGATAAGGTAATGACAGACAGAGACACAGTTTTATAAAATACTAGCGACTGCCCGCGACTTTGTTCGCGTAGTAGGCTCAGCCTTCAGCCTCGCCATATCCTCCCTACTTTTCTTGGTTTTTTTTTATAAGAACCTTCTCCTGACAATAATTAACACAAGAAAAAAAGAATTAGCGGGTTTGTTCCATCCGTTCTAAAGTTTTAGCGTGAAACAGGGGTTCATTTTTATATATAAGTAAAGTTTTTTTTCTAAAATAAAAATAACGGTTTCTTTATAACATCAGCTTTCTGCCAGTGAAAGTCCCGTTAAAATCGGTCAAGCAATTTCATTAGCCGGAACAAACAGACAAGCAACATTTTCATTTTTTTTGTAATAAGTACCTACCGTACATACTTTCTGTGTATTAAGTGAAAAACTGTTAATTTAAAATTACAAACAGAAACTTCAATTTTATTTATTCTGTCTACATGTAGAACAAGACAGAGTTGATAACTAAAGGACCTATTTGATTTGATTATATTCTTGACTTATTGTTTGTACTATTTCTTGTGTTGCTATAAGTTAAGTACTTATGGAATTATGAATAGAATTTATACGATTACTAGCGACTACCCGCGACTTCCTTCGCGTAGTAGGCTCGACCTTCGGCCTCGCCATGACCTCCCATCTTTTCTTGATTTTTCATTATAACAAAAAAATTATTAGCGAGATTGTTCCATCCATTCTCAAGTTATAGCGTGAACAGGAGAAATAGTGGTAAATTTTTATATGTAGATTAAACTATTTATTAATAATTATATATTAAACATTAATTAAACTATTTACCTATCAATATTTATAATAATAAAAAATTGGTTAAAGATGTTGGTACTATCCTATATAGTTAGTTCTTTGTGAGTTCTTTTTATGACACATTGTAATTGTCCAGAGAAATCGGTGTCTTTCTTATTCTATATGGGGGCGATAAGTCCTGCATTGACATCCATCATGGGATAAATTTAGTCCCGCTATAAATCTCATTTGGATTCACAGTGCAACAGCAAACATGTCACACAGTCCCATTATCGCACAAGCAGCCTCTGCATACATAGAGGAATATCTGTTGCTCCTGTTTTCAGTAAGTGATAATTCAGGTTAAAATGTCCTGTAATTAGGCCTAAAAGTAAGTGTTAGTTCCCTCACATTTAATTAGATTGTTGCGAGTTGGAAACATTGTTTTTGATTGTTTGCAATCATCTGTCTTATTCCACAATTTTGTTGTTATTTCCCTGGGTGAAGGCGCTAAATACCCGAACCTCGATCAGTGATGGTTTGCACAGGATCTATAATATCCTCATTTATTTATTTTATTCCATTTTTTGCTAGAGTATTCGCCATGGTGTTACCTGAATTAAAGTCCCCTTGTCCATGTTATTACTATTTTATGTTTATTCTATATATGTAATGCTATGCAGTCACTTATATGGCTATAACTCTAGACCTGGTTACTGGACTTCTGGGCTCATATATCACTGCTGCGCCGTCCGTAAGAAGGAGAATACCCTTAGGACCACTGAACCAATGGTATTGTATCTTGGCTTGATAGTTCTTTCGTAGCCAGCAGTAATCAGTAAGTTCGCAATTCAATGTAGATGAGCTTTCTGAATAGACGGCTAATGCGATGATAAAACCGCGCCGCTCTGGCGCAAGGTTGAATAAGTCTTCAGAACACTCTTCATTGTATGTGCGATAGAAGAGAGCATTCTGTAAAAGAGAACCTATAAGAAATGTTTTTTAGTGGTAAATGCACAAATCCGTTTTTTACATGTTGAACTGAACCAGCTTCAGTTTCCCTCAATTCGAGACCTGCCCAAGAGAAGTCGCAACCTGCAACTTATTTTCACGGGTGGTGTATTGTGCATCGCCAGTGCGGTCGTCCGCATAACAATGCATGCTGCTAATCTGCAATATACCGTTAATGTGGAGAATTAAGAGAGTCTGTGACAACACTGAACCTGGAGGAACGCCAGCATTAATAGGTATACTGTCGGAGCAGCAATCGTCGACAACGACCTTTATGCTCCGATCACATAAAAACCTGGCGATCCAAGTGCATAACCCTTCGGGTATTCTATAAGATGGTTGTTAGAACAGTAGTGCCCTGTGCCACACCCGGTCAAAAGCCTTGGTTATGTCCAGACTAACTGGACTTGTCTCCCTTGTACTTTCAACGGCTTTAGCATAGTGGTGAGTAAGGTATGCCAGAATATCACCAGCTGATTGGTCCTGGCGAAAACCGTACTGATGATCCCAGAACGACCAAGAGGTCCCTCTAATAATACTTGGTACTAGTCAGAAAGTGACGTAAAAAGGTCCAGCAAAGAAAGATCATGGCCATCGATTTGGAGGATTCTGGTGATTCCGGTGACTAGCAGGGAGAGGCCATAAGCAAAGGAAAAGTCACAAACAGACCCGCGAGATTAATGTCTTCGAGCAAAGTCACTCGAAATAGTGTGTATTACTGTCACCAACCACCACCAACTCAATGGAAGTGTGCTCCTCAATACTTTGTCAGCTCCTCTTGGTCTAATAAACGAGTTGTCTCTGCGTCCCCGCTATGAGATCTGTAGTTAGAATTTGTGGGTTATCGAACTGGATGTAGTGGTTGGGTGTATCCAGAACATGCTCATTTACTGCAGACTTTGTTGAGCGTCTGTTCTTCATGTTTTTTGTTTTTGAAGGGGGGAAATACTGTCAAGGAGGTGACACGTATGCGGCGGCAGGCGCAAGCCGCCTGTTACGACGGTGGACGGAGGACCAGTGGGCAGTGGACAGTGGGGGCCATTCGCCCAGTCTTTCGGAGGTGGGTGAGCCCGAGTGTCGGGTCACTCACCTTCCGATTGGTGCAGGTGCTTTCAGGGCACGGATGCTTCGGAAAGTACGTGCACCAAATCGCAAGACGGGAGGCGACCCCAGCCTGCTATGAATGTGGGGCGCCGGAGGATATGGGGCTCCACACGCTGAAAGTATGTGCTGCATGGGGCCCGCAGTGGCACACGCTTTCAGCTATAATCGGCGCAGATCTCTCACTGCCGCACGTGGTAAGCTCCATGCTCGACAATGAGAGATCGTGGCAGGCGGTGGCCACCTTCTGCGAAGCGATAGCGCAGAAGGAGGCCGCGGAGCGGGTTAGGGAGAATGACGTTCGAGCTGACCCGCTCCGGCGCAGACGAACGGGGGCACGGAGGAGGCAGTTTGCTCGCCTCCTCCCTCCTCCGTAGTGGGGTCACTGGTGAAGAGTCGGGGGACTCTTCGTCGGTTTGCACGACCCCACACGTCTGAGGAGTGCAAGCAGACGTCTGTCTCAATCTGTTTTAACCCTTTGTATACAGTGATAATTAAAACAAGATTTATTAATGAAACGCACGTAAATTTACGTCTCTAGTATGGAATGGTCTCTAGTATAGTCTATATGTCGAGTTCGAGTGATGAAGATAATATTATTTCTAATGTATTTTATCTTCGACAAGCAAGAAGGCGTAAAAAAAGAACGACGTGGAAACATCCCTATTACATTGGGTATAATATCAACTGTCGTATGATCATGGCTGCCAAAGAATTACAAACAACTGTTAAAAATGTATGGATTGTTACCATACGAGCATAAAACGAAGTTAATATTTTTATTTTCGTACTCATCCATTTTTTTTAGACAGAATAAACGCGACAAAAACAAAAAAATGTAACACGGGTTTCCTGCAATTCAGTTTCAATGCAACTATTTCGAAATGCGTTTCAAACTTGTTGCTTCGTGTGTGGTTTTAGGAAACCAAGGGACTATATGACATAAACTCAAACTCAAAAGTAACTTAGAGTTGCAGTTTCGTCATTTTTGCGTTTCACCGGTGTGCTCTGGGCCTGAAGCCTACAAGACCCGCCTATCAGTCGGCGAAAAATGCCACAAATACAGTACCTACATAAAAAACTTAATCTTGCAGTTTTGGAATGTCTTACTTTCCCGCAATTTTACAGGATTTGTATTTATTCGCGCATATGTTATTTTTTAAATTTATCTTTGCATATTGCCTATTTTGAGATTAGTTTACTAGGTAAGAATGTCTATTATTTAACACAGACATAAAAATATACCTATGTTATTAAATAATTTGCGTTTGATGGTAATGAAATTTATAATCTATATATGTACTACTATTCTAATATTATAAAGAGGAAAGATTTGTATATTATATGCTTGTAACAAATAAACTCAAGAACTACTGGACTGATTTAAAAAAATCTTTCACCATTAATACTACATTATCCCTGAGTAACATAGGCTAAATTATATTTTGATTCATCATCATTCATCACGACGCGGGTGAAACAGCGGAGCGCAACTTGTAAATTATATTCTAATGAATAGAACTAACTTCTGTCTTACTTAGAAGGCAGATGTCAGATGGCCTAGCGTGCGATTCTGTAAGAGCAAACATCGTTGTATTTTTGACAACATCCGTGAAACATCGACAAGATGTAGATTTCGTATTCACAAACTTAGTAATTGACAACTTCTACTGCAACGATGTTGAGCGCCAAGGGCGAGCCTCAAATTTGACATTTGTTGTATGATATTCGTATTCTCTAGTTCAAACATCGGCGAAACATCGTCACGTGACCTCGCCTTTGCGTACATCTTCGTCTTTACTGTCAATTTTATCCGATGAAGGAAAAACTTATAGAAGCATTCGTAAAGCTTGAAAATAGCCCAACGCCGATTAGGCTGCTGTGGGCGGGGCATACGCAACGCACTGCGAAAGATTTTAGTTTGCCCATAGCCGGCAATATGATGGCTGTTACAAAAATTCAAATGAAAGTGATTTGTCTCTTAAAATTGCCTTCTTGCATGTTGAAATGATGTATAAATCAATTAAAGGATAAATACCAAATGAATGGACATTGACACATACAGGCGAGGACAGATACTTTAGGTATTTTATAATAAAATATAACTTTATAATATTATAATAATATCTCTGATTTCCACAACATGAAAATCGAAGACTGTAAAGTTATGAAAAAAAATGGAAACCGAGAAAAAAAACATGTATTTGTTAGGTTAATTTTAAAACGACGAAGTCAATCAAATCTTTGAACTTACCTATAACATCTCTCTTTTTACGTCGAGCCTGCCCACACCCGTTCCGACTGTTGTGATTAAATAAATATAATAATGAACATAACAATGTTTTTAAATCATTAATTTTCATACACAAAATACAGACTTATTGTTTGCATTGCACCACATATTCATAAAATATCCGGGGTGACGCAGCCACTGCAAGCGAGAAAGAGATACGACGAAATACACACGGTTTATTCATCCCAATGCTGGATGAAATAAGGTCTACTTTTAATTGGTAAACATTATTAATTCAATCCGTACGATTCTCTAAGGAATTCTTCATCGTTGCGTCCGTGGACGAGCTACCGATGTAACATCGGAGACATCGCTCTTGTTGACAAGGATGTTTGTTTTGGTATTCACTAACCATAAAGTCATCGTGGTCGATGTCTACGTCGAGCGAGCTCACCGATGCTTCGTGGATGTTGAGTGTTGGGAAAGCGATCTTCATTTTATAAACCGGTAAATTATTATCGTCTGGTATTTTAAGCTTCTGTTTGTTCCATATACAACAAAATCAAACATTATTATGTAATATCGAGTGATAAACTTATGTTACAACGTACAATTTAAAGAAATATAACCATATTATCTTTTATTTTGTTTAAACGACACGAGTTAACCTTATTTACGATTTGTAGTAAAATAAACCCTATGTTTATTTAATGTTAGTCTATGCCTTATATCATATATACTCTTTGCCTTAAATAAATGTCACTAGTCCTTGTCAGTCAGATGTAAAATAAGAAATAAAACGTATAAAACGTATATGTGTGACGTCCATTGACAAACATTATACGTGACGTTTGTTTGTTGAAAACATAGATTATACTACTTATATATATGGTTGAAAAACATTTGATTTGAACACAAACCGGAGAATTTGGAAAAGTTATGGAGGAACCTATTTCTGAAGCAAGTAAGTGAAACACTATTCTTGTTTTTCTGCTGTTATATTCCTTTCCATTCAAACGTTGTCTCGAAGATCTCTTCGAGACCACCTTCGAGCTTTGATCGATCAGACCGCCTACTGTTACACTGTTCTAAGCTGTATAACTGTATGGTTGTTTAATTTTAAGGTGTTCAATAAAGATTATATCTATTTATCTATCTATTAATTTGGATATGAACTAGTTACTATAATGTAAAACGATTTTTTCAATAAATTGTTACACAACTTCTAGTGTCTCGCAATGCAGCACTTCTGCAACTCAAATGGAAACACTGGTAAAATTCATGGAGACCAGGATGTGGCTAGCCACTGGACATGCACGGTCGTCAAATGCTCGTCACCGCACTAAAGAGGCATGGGGCTAGAAATTGCCATGGTGCTCAATAGTGATGGCAGCGGATGTATTAAATAATGGCACCAATGGAACAAGGTTATTTTAATATATATATGTCTACAATTTTAAAAGTAAAAATATCTTATTATTGCTGCAGATCATATGCCTCATTTCATCAACATTTATAGTTTCTACAATCTCGGGATCTGTAAGATAATATAAGTTTTTAATGTAATAGTAACCTTTTCGCGAAAAAGCAACGTTTCTTTATTTAATTTGTCTTCATTTGATACCTATTGTAGTTGTTTCCAGCGAAGTTACAGCGCAAGAACTTCTTATAATATCCTAGGAAAAAGCGCAGTGCATTACCATGCACAGTTTATTGAAGTGCTGTACCCAGTCCAAAATTCTGATTGGCACTGGACTGTTATGGGCAAGTGTGACGCTTAACATCAGGCGAGCGGCTTGATACTATATCGATCATGAGAGATTTCATAGTCCAACTTGCACTTGGCCGATTTTCTGGTGGCTGTGACCATAACTTTCTGTGGGCTGAATCCGTGCCTGCTAGCTGCTCCCCACGGTAATACCCGCGCATAAAGAGGATCTCCTTTTCCTATAATAATATGTTCTTTTCTGTGCCACTTTAATATGCAAAATTTCATCATGAACGGTTGATTAGTTAGGGCGTGTGGTCTTGGTGTAGTGGTGGAAGTGCTCTATTGGAACCTCGAGGTCCTGGGTTCGATCCCCGGATTGGACAGTTACTGGGTTGTTCTGACAAAGATAGATATTTTCAATAAAAGTCCGAAGTTTTGAACAGTGCCCCGTAGATGGCAATAGGCTCGTCCTATAACATAAGACCAAAAACATATCCGGTGAATCGTAGTAACGAATTAAAACACCGCTGCTTATCCCTTCGGGGATATATAGGCGAAAGTATCAATTTACTCATGACCGCTAGACTATTGTTTCACCTCATAGTGATGAATGCTAATAATGATAAAAGTATCCTTGTAAAACACCACTGCTTAACCTGTCGATGATAATATATAGAGGAATATATTTGTTATGTTGTGTTTAAAAACAACTAGTAAGTATTGCAGGCGATTCACTCAAGACCGGACTGATGTTTACCTCCGTGGTGATGGATGATGATTACAATATAATCTATCTCCTTGCCAAATTTCGTCGAAATCGGTAAAGACGTTCTTGAGATATAAATAGTGGGAAAAATACAGTACCTACATACAAATATAAAATCATCATCTTGAAAAAAAGAACTGTTATTACATTTCATGACCCTCGACTGTATTTGTGCTGTTTCACTTTCGTAGAAAACCCGAAATTCGTCAAATCAAACTTTGTAGTTCGTTTTTGGGAGTAGGCCTTCAGTGTACTTCTCTGTCAGTGGTGTCGAATCTCTCGAATACAGTCGGCTTAGCAAAATAGATGGATGACATGCCACTCTGATGATGATGAAAAGTATCCTATGTGTTAATCCAGTGCCTCATCTACCTCCATACCAACTTTCATTAAAATTAGCCTAGCCGTTTGAGCGTGAAAGAGCAACAATAGGAGATTATGCACCGAGGGAGTAAAGCAGTGTCTTATGTCATGGGCGGTATATTGAACCTTAGTGTAACGGGGACTCTTAGGTTAATCCCTGAGCGCAGCGAGGGATTAAGATGTAATTCCCGAGCGAAACGAGAGAGTTGTGTAGAGTCCTGAGTGAAGCGAGGGGTTAAAGCCGCCCTAGACGAAGACAGGCTTTATCCTCGAGGTGCGTACTCTAATTTTCATACCTACTGCGAGACAAAAAACGCAGAGCTTTAAAATAGCAGTTAATAGTAAAATACATTACTAGTTAATATTCAAATTAGACACATTTGTCCTGTTATAGAGGGACAGAGTAATATCTTTGGAAGGAACATAAGGTAAAAGGAAAACACTGTTTTAGACTTTGGCGGTTGTTAACTAAGTTATAATTAGTAATCACGAGATGTAGACCACGATTTAGTAGCTTTTGGAGCATCCGATATTTCGGCATCATGCACCACTTTGAAAAAAAAAAAATATTTTATGAAATTTGACTATCACCAAACACCAGATAGCAGCACGTAACTTCAACTATGACCTTGAATGCGCAATGCGCAGAGCGGGGCCGTGCGTAACCCATAGCAATGCGGCGCACAACATCACACTCCATAGGTGCGTTCGTTTTGCAATAAGGGCATTGGTGGCGTTGCTATTGTTGGCTCTTTAGTTAAATCGTTCGTAAAGCTCAATTTTGGCGGCAAAATAACCCTTTTTTAGCTTTTCGAACGCTGAACAAAAACAGCCATAAACGACATTTTCACCCATAGATTCCCAATTCGAACGCCCTTGTGAGAGCGTTATTTTCGCCAACTTAGGGCTACTCGAACGCACTACTAATAGTACAATCATTACGAGCCTTTTTTTCTTTATGCTGTCTCCGTACTAAGAGTTTTCCTATCACTAACGTTTCAAATCCAAATCACTTTACACCCAAGGGAGTTTCATACAAAATTACATCCCTGCACACGTAATGCCTTGCTTTACGTTGATATTGCGTGATATGTAATTGGACATTTTCGAGCAGGTGGTATGAAAACATATACCCATTCATCCAAACTTTCACATTCATAATTTTAGTGGGATTTAATAACATTAACATACGTTTTTAATATATATCTATATCTACACAGATAAATAAATCGAAGTGTCCGTTTGTAATTCCAAATTAACAGCTTTTCACTAAATGCATAAAGTATAAACGGTAATTACATACAATAATGTTTAAAATTACGGATGTAACGATAACGATTCCGATACCGATAATATATCAGCCGATATACCTAATTGGCACGCCGATATGTCGGCATCGCCTCAACAAGTAGAGTGCTAAAGTGTATATTACATCGGAATATGCGATAATAAAATGTAAGAATCAGTAAGTACTCATAAAAAAAACAAGATTTAATCAATAATAAAAAATAATTTTCAGCCATTGCGCAACAACAACGCTCAGGGCGTCGAAATTTTCAGCAGTCACCAGCAGCTTCAATACGCCAACGTGCTACCACTCCACGTCGAAGGCACAGGTTTCCTCCAGCACAACGACGTTCCGAAATGGCAAGCCTAACAGAGAGGTTCATTGCCATTGGGGAAAGTCGCGTAAGCAGAGTTAATGTCTGCCAGAGCCCATGAAGCGCATGCACTGGGACAGCAAGCTATGGCTAATGCCATAACCCAGCTGTCTCTAACATGGTCACAGCATGCACCAATGATGTTTAAATTAAGGATAATGCGCACAACATTGTGATAATAGGAATAGGTACTTTTGTACTATCATGGTGCTGACTTCAACAATTAGTTATTTCGCACTTTTTTGTGTTGAAGTCGGTTCCATTTTGTGGTAAAATTTTAGTTCTTATTTCATTTTTATTAAATCATATATGTCAACGATTTGGGATAAAGGAAGAAGTTTCAACAATGATATTAGCCAGTAGTGTGTTACTATTAGAGCAGTTAGTGGTAACACGGACGAAAATTTTACTCGTGTTACTACTGGTAGTAACACGAGTAACACGGGTAAAGAATCGAACAGACACTTTAATTATATGTACACCTCTATAGATAGAGATATATATAGATATGTTTTTTTATCATTGAAGATTGTAATGGTTTAAGTTTATTTTACGTATATAAATTGAATTTTATAAAACCGACTTGGACTTCCAAATAAAGGAGGAGGTACTCAATTCGACTGTATTTTTTTTTATGTTTGTTACCTCACAACTTTTGACTGGGTGAACTTATTCTCAAAATAATTTTGTTTGAAAGCTGATGCTTTCCGTGTGGTCCCATTTAAATTTCATCTAATTCGGTTCAGTAGTTTTTGAGATATACTCCAATAACTGATAGAATGGTAGTCGGTATTAAATTTTTCTAATTGTACTTGTTTATCTGTATAGATAGAGATATAGATGTTTAGACATATTTTTTTATCACCGAAGCTTGTAACGATTTCAGTTTTTTGTACATATATAGTAAGGTTTTTTTTTATTTTAATTATTAAAACAATGATTATTGTTGTAGTAAACATATTTTATTTTAACTCATACCTACACATTTAAAAAAGAAGTGGTTTTGATTGATTTTTCTTTTCGTTCACATTTACACTATTTCTTATGAGCGCTCAATATGGTATACCTCTACCCTTCAGGTCCACAAAGTTAAATTCCCAAAATGTTATGCTCATAAAATTGAACTTTCTATGTTGAACTAACAATCAAACATGTTGGATTTAGAATCCTAATATTTTGAGTCTTAAAATGTTGTAGTGCCACGCTGCAACTCCACAGCTGAATGAGCCGGCACGACCAGGGAACTACCACGCTCCCACATAACACATACATGAAGTAATTTAGCTATCGCTATTGCGTTTTTGTGGGATGTTCCGGTGGCCCAATCCACTTCTTCCCTTTTCGTCCCCTCCCGTCTCCCCACCCTTCCCCCTTAACCCAACTTCACTGCTATTCTTTTAGAGGTCGACAGCGCTTTGGCAACGCCCTTGGTGTTGCAAACATAGACTAAAATATAGTTGCAAACGTCTATAGGCGACGGTGACCACTTTTCATCAGGTGGGGCCGCCTACCTGTCTGCCTACTTTTGGCAATAAAAAAAATTGTATTATGTATGTATGTATTAATTTGAACTAAAAGTTCCCCAAATGTTTTTATTCTGACATAACAGGCTACCAAGTCTTCACGGGTCACATTAAACAAGGAGTCAATGGTAGTATAATACTGAGAATGAACTACAATGATTTATTTAAGCTAATATACGAAAAATATGCCTACTGCAGGGCAAAAACCTTTATTCTCATCTCTCCTATAACGTGACATGTCTCGCTCGCCAAAGTGTATTAATTAGTTGTTGTCGGCATCGACGACCGTTTTCCAAATCACCCTCTGCAGCAACCCCGTCCTGAATTGCCCGTAACATTTGAGTAACCCGTGACTCTTCTTGTTGTAAGTATGTTGAGGTACATGGAACGGGCAATCCTGCCGGTTGCAGATGTTATGCAGTACACTGCACGCAATTATAATTTTGGATACCATTTCTTCGTCATAGTGTAAAACTCTATGCACCAAAAGGCATCTAAACCGCCCCTTTAACAAACCTATAGTTCTTTCAGCAGTATTTCTTGCTATGCTATGTAGATCATTATAGTACGAGGCACTGAAGTATTTTTGACGGGAAGACTTCGCAAAGTTTCCGGAACTCTGCCCAGCCGAGTTGGATTCGATGATCCTCTTTTTCGGATTTTGGATCTGCCTAGTTTGTCTGTCTGTCCCAGGTAGATTTATTCGTCAACAACGTCGAGAACTGAGTTCCCAACTGGTATTGGGGTAGGCACAACATGGGCATTATACATAATTTTCGTCTTATCCATGTTCATCTTAAGGCCAACCCGTTCGGAAACTCGATGGAGGCCATTGAGCATTGTACTGAGGTCGTCCCGGATTGGATTCTGCCATGACTACAATATCGTCGGCAAATTGAAGGTGAGTGATGTACTCACCGTTGATATTGATGCCAAGTCCTTGCCATTCCAAGACTTTGAAGGCGTCTTCCAATGCAGCAGTGAACAGTTTCGGAGATATAACGTCTCTTTGCAATGGAATTGCCTTCGAACTTTGCTCCTGTACTTGGACTGACATGTTGGCGTTTTTGTATAAACACTTCAGCACTTCAATATACCGATAGTCAATACGGCACCGCTGGAGAGACTCAAGCACTGCCTACGTCTCGATCGATTCAAAGGCCTTCTCATAGTCCACAAACGGTAAACAAAGAGGCAAGTTATACTCTTCGGTCTTCTGTATAACTTGCCGTAGCGTGTGGATGTGGTCTATGGTACAATAGCGTTTTCGGAAACCGGCTTGTTCCGGGGTCTGGAATTCATCAAACCTGCGACTGAGACAGTAAATTATGACCTTCGAAAACAGCTTATAAACATGGCTCAAAAGCGAGATGGGTCTGTAATTCTTAAGTAAAGTGTTGTCACCTTTCTTGAAGAAGCACCACCACATTTTTGTTCCATGCTTTTGGCGTTGAACCTTCGAGTAAGACGGTATTGAAGAGATTCTTTTGAGAAAGACTTTAAGTACCGGTGTTCCACCCGTTTTCAGAAGCTCCGATGTGATACCGTCGTCACCCGGCGCCTTGTTGTTCTTAAGCTGTTTCAAGGCCATTCTAATCTCGTACAGGCTGATGTCCGGGATATCTTCGGTATAATTTCAGGTCAGCTTGGGTCTTGGGTCTTTGGACGAGCTGATAACAGTTTACCATGAGTATAACCATCCGTAGAAACTTTCTACCTCTCCTAACATTTCTTTGCTCTTTCGTCTCTTTAATACGATTAGTATTAAAGATCCGGAAGTCATGTCGCAAGGACTTCCATATTCGTTTATCGAGTAGCCTATATGCTTCGGCATCATCCGAAGACTGCAGTTTTAAGGAGCGTCGTTCAGCCATGAGGTTGAGGGTATCGTTGGAGAGTTTCTGTGGCCTATCTGTACGGTGAGGCTTAAGAAGAAAGAAGGGTAAAAGAAGTTGGAACCCACTGTATGGACAGTTTCTACTAACCTGTTATTGATCTCGTCCAATGAATCGATGTTCTCAAGGCAATCGAAGCGATTGGACAGCTCAAGTTGAAAGCTCTCGGGGTCTTGAATATGGACACGAGTAGGTCGGAGCGTAGACTTCAACAGACGAGACCTCTCAAGTTTGACATTAATTTTCAATATGCCTCTTACCATTCGGTGATCACTACCAGTTTTCATCCTGTGGATCACGGAGACATCAGTCAATATTTGTCTCTTGGTGGTCATAATGAATTCAATCTCATTTCTCGTGGAACCATCGGGACTCAGCCAGGTCCATTTCCTATGAGGTGGCTTCGGAATGAAAGAGCTCATCATAAAGAGTCCCTCTTTCTCCAGGAAGTCGGCCAACCTCTGTCGCCTACGGTTCCGTTGCCCATAACCAAATTGAAAACTTTCAACTCATCCTCGCTTCTCTTACCCAACTTCGCGTCAAAGTCTTGTAAGTATATTATTATATAGTTACTTTCTATCTCCTTTATTTTGCTTAATAGGTAAAAAATAGCAATACTATGATACCAGTCACACTTAAATGACGACGCATTATATTACAAGTACATAAATTAAATTGTATATAAGGGACTAAGGGTAAATGGTGCTTATGTGCTTTTATGTTTTTCTACACTATAGCGTACTCCAAAATTTTCTGTGTGGTGTAAATTTTCTGTGTGGTCTTCGAAATGGCCAAAAATACTAGCTTTTCAATTTGACAGTTAAAATCGACGATAACGGCGAGGATGTTGGCAAAGACGAGATCACGTGACGATGTTTCACCGATGTTTGCAATAAGAGAATACGAATTTAATACAACAAATGTCAAAATTTACGCTCGACCTTGGCGCTCAACATCGTTGATGTGGAAATTGTCAATTTGCAATTTTCCAAGTACGAATACTTCCGAGTAGTTCCGACAGCATGCTAGTTTGTTTGTTGTATGCATACTTTTTACTCCTAGTGGTGAGATACTAAAATCGATATTTCCAAAACCGTAAAATAGTGTTGCACTTACCAGTTTCTATAAACAGCAGAGAATATTGGAAAATATATTAATAATATAATTCATGTGTCTCATACCGTAGAAAATTAGTTCAAGCAGTACTCTAAGTATTGATAGTGGGTCCACGAGAATGTCGCGCATCTTTATGATCTATGATATGATAGATTAGTAATGTCTTACCTACATTCTTTTTGCTTCCAGCTGCAATAAAACAAGTTTTAAAGCTAATTTTGTTTCAGTGAACTCTACTATAGGTTTAGTAGTAAGAGCACACAGTTTTTTAAAAACTTAGTCGTATTCACTAGTTAATAATAAGTTTTTAAATTAAAACTTATAAAAACTTTAAAAGCTTATAAAAAATTAAATAACGATATCTATTAAACCATTCCTGTAAATCTGGTTTAGGTTTGTGAAACACCATTATGTATAAATAGTTCGTACAGCTCGGCTTTGCGGAATGAACCTCGTTATTTTGACTTCATTTATTTTTTCTGCAAGACTATTATGTATTTCAGTTGCTAACAAATGTTGAAAAATGGCGGCTATAAAGGTATCAGTTTTAAGAAATCCAGTAACCAAAAATGTTAGTAAGTTGATTACTGAAGCTGACAAAAGTGACATAGAGCCGCCATTTATTTCAATTTCAATCAATATTTGTGAACAACTGAGATACATAATAGGCCTGCAGAGTATAAGATTGTTAAATAAATTGTAAATATTAAAATTGTAAAATATTATTTCTTTGAAACTTTCTAATTTGACGTGGTGGACAAGTGCATTATTTTTTACTACAAAATGTAAATAAATATACGTCATATAACCTGGTTTCGTTTTTGCCATTGCTTGATATATCCACTCTGTCCGAATAAATATATTTTATTTCATTTCACTCTTATCACTAATGAGTAGATTTTCGATTTCATCCAGGCCGAGCATGTAAATTGGCTAGTCAAGTTCTAGCTTCCATAAGTACTACCAGCCGTTCTATTTAATTAAGCAGCAAAAGGTGCTGCGTTATGTGGCACCGGAAGTTTTTTTTTTTAATAACACGATAGAAATTGTTTGACATTCAAATAAATTGTTATTCAGTACAAGTAAGTATAACTTGCATGTATTTTTTATTAAAATCTATTTGCCAGACTTTGATCAAATTATATTCAACATAGTTTTACGTTTATTTTCTTTTTTGCATCTGACTCAATTAGATAAGTGATTCTTAAGGTTACTTTTTAATAAAACAAAGGCAAACTCGTGTTGTTCGGCCAAAATAAAAGATTTTTGATTAATAAATTTTATAATTAAAAGTATAATCATCTGTTTATCACTCGCTATTACTTACGAGTAATAATGTATTATTTTGCCTTATAAGGGACAAACCAAAGCTGAAAACACCAGTCAATAATAATTTACCGGTTTATAATGAAGTTCTGTTTCCCAACACTCGTACCATCCATGAAACATCGGCGATGACATTTCGCTTAATGAATACCAAAAGAATCATCCTTGTCAACAAGAGCGATGTCTAAGATGTTACACCCATAAGCTCGTCGACGAGCGCAACGATGAAAAATTCTTTACAGAATCGCACTGCTAGTCACAGCAAGTGAGCCACGAAAAAGTGAAGTTCGCCTGCTGGTATGCGTCACATAACGCCTGCCCATTATGAGAACAGTTATAAACAGTAGCTTTCTGCATTGCACTGTAAACAAATACCCATAAACAGTTTCAGTTCAATGCACGTTAATGACCGTTCAACCAGGAATTTCTCTAACCACATAGCCCTTCAAACTATAAAACAGCTGTGGTTTAGTTTACAGATATCTGGCTGGTACCTAATTCGGCGGTACCCGTCAAGTGAGACTCTTGCCCAACAGACTTACCTAGTTACTACAGATTTTCATCTCATTTTATTGTATGAATCCTTGAGATACACTAAACTTATGTTGAATATATTATCCAAATACTGGGCAGGTAGACACTAAAGAAGACTAAAGAATTAAATAAGAAAAAGTAGTCAAATCAACAACTCCATCGTCAGTGATCTCGTTGGTGTTCAATAAACAAATTGTCATAATGCCTCATGTCCTGAATTAGGACTGTTTTCATCCTGAACACGAAGAATAGCAGAAAAAAGCAGTTTTCAAATAACATCATGAGCAGGCTACTTTCGCTAAGGTACCTCTTCTTGGTCGTATCCTCATGACTGAGGGACGTGATTTTGGTGTGTAGTCTGTGCCACCATTTTTCTCCAGCTCTCTCTATCTTGCGCTATTTGACTCGATGATTGTAAGGTGGCCCCTGTTGCCTCTTGTGTGTGTCCATCGCGTCGGAGAGCGCCCCCTGCCTCGTTTTACTTCGACACAGCCGGTGATGATCAGCCTTTCTACACAAGACTACTAAGCCAAGTATTATAACAAGCTAAGGTACTAGTGCCTGCGGAATTCTAGTATCTACCCCATAGTTTGTTGAAGTTGGAATTGAGGTTCAATTCTGAAATTATTTTTTACTAGCTGGTGCCCGCGACGTCTGTGCAGGATTAGTACTTATTGCCTTCTCCTAAGCCATATCTTTCTTTATATATACCAAAACGCCATAAAATATTTACTTACATGGTTATATGAGTTAATTTATGTAATTAGTAAATCAATCAGTAAACGCCTATAATAAAATACAGTGCCTACGTCACCCTTGACGGGCGCTGAGCACGTCTAGTGTATCGAGCTATTAAAATTATAGCGTGCTTTTGAGTAAAATATCGACATTGGCATTGCAAAACCCCACAAAAGCCATATAAATAAAAAAATTAGTAAGATTTCAGAAACTGACACAACTTTGACAGAACTGTCCTCATTACAATCTTAACGTAGGCCGAGATGTTGTTATTTTGTCTATGCTGTGCCCAAAAATATTACGTTTTTTTATTCGCGTGGTGATGAGTGATGATGAAAAGTTTGCTATGTGTGAATCCAGCGCCTCATCTACCTCCATATCAAATTTCATCAAAATTGCCCCCGCCGTTTGAGCTTGAAAGAGTAACAAACATCCACACATCCATACTCGCTAACTTTCGCGTTTATAATATTAAGGATTAGTAGGATTGATAGCATTGTCATTTTGAAATGAAGCCTCCACATTATTTACTTATTTACGATAAGTTGAAACTCGTGCCTAGAAAACTCTAGAGTTTAAAAGACTGCTGAGCTATTCCGGAATAGCCGCTCACATCACAGAGCAAGACTGGCTTATTATATTACCGAATCAAACCTTCTAAAATTCATTTCCTTTAATTCAATACCTAATCCATGATAGTACAAGTCAAATCGACCCTAACCCAGCATTATTTTCGGAAAATAATAATTAAACATAATATGCAAGTTAAAATAAACTTAAAAATTTGTATTGCAAGGAATGCCGGTTCCACTCCAATCTTTACTATTAGTTATTCTGTGCCCGTGTACTTACATTCTTTGCAAATTTTCGAATAATTTCATTATTTTCCTTATAGTATTCCTCTGAAAGATTTGAGTCCTAAAGCAATGATATCATTTTGGTGCCAGTATGTTAATAAGCAAATTGTCTGGTTTCATTGGCCCGGCGATTAAAATAAAACTGTGTTTTCACCAAGCGCGCTCATGACTCCTTGCCTTCCTTTTTACTTGTTTTCTCATACTTCTTCACGTTCCCTCACTACTGAGGATCGCGACAACGTACAATCAGTCTCCATTGGGTGCGGTCATAAGCTGTGTGGACCCCTTCTTAATCGTGTCGGTGTGTCTGACCATGTTAAAGGCGCCCTTCCCTGACCACCTCTACCGTCTATTTTTCCTAAAATAATAGATTTCCCCAGACAATGCTTTGAAGACCGCAATGTCCGAAGAACTGTTCACAAACCACTATGAACAGTTTTCATACTAAAACACCCCATATTTGATTTGAAGTTATTAATATAATTTATATAAAAAACATGTCTCGAGAGACGAATTACGTTATTATTATTACCTATAATGCTATTTTACGTATTGAAAGAGTTACTATTAACGAGTACATTTTAATGCCTCTGACATCCGTCGACTCTGCACTCTGACAAACACATGATTTTATGTATTAGTACTACTATACTTATATTACGAGTATTTCATTAAAGCAAAAAGCCCCATGGGACTTCAGACTACTTCTGAGCATAATCGATCGCAATTTTATTGTGATCATAGGGAAGCTACTAAGACACACCATGGCTATACTAATACCAACTGTACTCAGCGAAGACAACCTTATTTTTGTTAGAACAAAATATATTCGATTTGGCAAACAAATATATAAAAGAGGAGAGGAATCACACCTTTATTTAAGGTACTGCCAGCGTTGATCTCGATCGCAACGTCTACAACCACGTTGCAATCCCTATCAAATTAGGTACACGTGTGAGTAATTATAACTACTATAGTGGATATTTGACTAATCAATACTCAAGATAGTTAAGCTGTAATGAAGCACCACGGCAACACGGCTCGCAGCGAGCGCAGATCGTATGTTCACGTTAAATCAATCCGACGCAAGTGGACAAACCAGTCCGGCAGCTGTGCGGACGTACCTCTCGGTGCAAGTGAAGAAAGCTTTGGAATTATCTCGACCCACACAACCATACCCTCTTCGCAATGCTAAATGATAATTATGATGTGCATACCTTGACTAAATACAATCGAAAACGTCGCTTTTGTACTTCAATAACCTTGTATTTGGATTGATTTTGGTTATCTTGTAATGTATATTTGTATTGAATGCGGATTATCCTATTGAACCCAGTATGTTCGTAGCGTTTCAATATAGAAGTCGTTTTGAGGCATTTTTCAGATGCTTCTATTAGATGTGTAGCCAAAGTCATCTAGTACTAGGTAGAGGATGTTGTGCTTAGCCCAGTGCAGTATAAAGTCATTGGCTATGAGACTATCTAAATACCAGAATTATTCAACATGCTCTATTGTGATATTTGTGATGTTTAATAAAGTAATTATTTAAGTAGGTCCTTATTTTTCTAATGCTATATATATATATATATATATATATATCTCGGCCACCCTAGCTAGTCTCTCACTCTATACCATTCATACTATACTACATTTATAAATGCATATCATTTGTGTTATCGTATTAAAAATATATTTGACATTGCACGTGCAGGTGTACAGATTGTCAGATACTACTATATACTCGTATGTCTTTAATTTCTTTTTGATAAAGATATTAAATAATATTGATGATATAAGGCGATCTTTATACTCTTGTTTATTAGTTCTTGGTTTTCTTCACCTATTTCTATCACACCTTCTTGAAAAAGTTGTAAAGATTTCCTCTCCTACTGGCTCTTAGTTCTAATCCTATTTTCTTCTTTTAAACATTTACTTTTCTCAGTTATTTTTATATGTAACTTGTTCTAAGTTGTTTCATGTTTAAGGTACTTACGTGTGTGTTACTTCAGAGCTTTTTTATGTTAATCTGTGACGAGACAACTAAGTTGCTCGCCTGATGTTAGCGTCACGCTTGCACATAACAGTTCATTGCCATTCAGAATTTTAAACTATAAGAGTTCAAAACCATGCTTGGCAAAGCACTGCGTTCGTGACCTTAAGATATAAGATGTTCAATCTCTTGTCCTGTAATTTCGCTGGAAATATTGCCCTTCAACGAAACAGAGTACTGCTTGCACACTACTGCTTCACTGTTGAGTAAGTGGCAAAGGTGTGCGGTACTTCCCAAGGCAGACTCAAAGAGGCGGACACGCACGAGTTTTTGCTGGATCTCCGCACATTTTCTTCAATATTCTCACTTGCAATATTCTCCTATCGGTGTCATCCCATTTTGGAATGTCATGGAAGTATATTGAAGGCATTGTGGAATGAGACTAAGTTTCCTGTACTCTTCACATTACTCGTAATACTTAAAAATTATGTTTTTTAGATTTTTAGGTATCAACTCTTGTAATATACTACATAATACTCTTGCAATGAAATATTATTAATAATAGTAGCTACAAAAGTGTTTGAATGTGAGGTACAGTCGCATGCAATAAGATGTATACATTCCATAATTGGATACTTTTTGACTGTACATTATGACGAACCTAATTAAATATTTCTTCTAGGATGTGATCACAAATTATATAATATAGTATGTATACTCATTTCTTCATGTAGAGGTTATCCTAACCTCTTGGATTTCTATACCTACTGCTTACAGCTCAATAGAACTCTTCTCTCACTGCAGGTTGACCTGCTTTATTTTATCTAAAATATTATATTCTATATCTTTCTCATTTACTCCATCTGGCTGACACAATGGTTCTTAGTGCCTTTTCGTTCAAACACATGATTTGCCGTTTTCAACTCAAATAGTAGGTATACTCATAAATGTATGTTATTATGTGAATTTATTTAAATTATATTATGTGTGGTACTATCATAGAGATCTAGAGAGATGCCAATCCTTGCGCTGAGTGTCAAACTGAGAACCTGGTGTCGCAAGCAGCGGCCGTATTCCGCGATTCAACGTATCCTGTTACCTTCAATAAGTTCATTATCCACTGCGGTATTAAAACTTAACGTTTGAATATTCGTTAGTACAGAGCAAGTATTGTAAACTATTTACATGCAATATCGCGACCGGCGTTCAGACACATAATACAAAAGTTGCGAACCGCCGCGAACAATGTGTTCTGTTTTTGGGCATATTGCTGCCACACCGGCCCCGCCTACTTTTCATATCTCCCTTGTTTCTGTGATATGTGGGTACCATACATTATTCATATTACCATTATTTTTATAAAATAAAATATTAAAATGTTTAAAGTGACGGGATCGAAATGCTGACGCCTACATCGGGCAAAAAGTTAGCATTGCCCAGCGTGGCAATGTTGCCAGCATTTTGGCCACTTTTCCCACTACCATGGGGCTTATAGATTAATTAGTTTTTATTTATTTTTTACCCTTTTACTGCAAGATTTGTTTAATTATAACAACGTAATTTCCATTCGTCATTCTATTACACGTGTCTGATATATTTCGTAGGTATCCGAGAAGTTTTAATTAAATGTAATCAATTAGATCAAGTAAAATCAGTAGATACCTCGATAATGATATCGCTAGCTCCTGTATCTTAAACTTAATCAGAAGAAAACGTCGCTTACGTACTTCGATGACCCGACTGTATCTCTTGAAATGTGACGTTGTGAAATGTGCGAGGACTGGAATCTTCGCGATCAAACTTTAAAGGAAACTAAATGCTTAAATAATGTAATAATATCATAACTATTAATTAATATTGATACAAAAAAATAATTTTGTATTTTCCTTTCATGTTGTTCTTATCTTAATGTATATAAAAATCAAGTTTTCTATAAATAGGTGTTAATCGACGTCAGACATAAGCTAGTAAAAATATACCAGTTTTTAGTGACCGTCATAATAAATTTACTAAAAGAAATAAATTTTCTATTTCTTTAATCAAAACTACGAGCAATATGAACAACATTTATTAAATAGTGTTACAAAATAACAGTTATATAAATATAAAGCTTCAATTTTCTAGCAAAAGTGACAAAAGGTCAAAAATGGTCCACTGAAAGAAGTGACAGCATAATTTTATGATTTGATAAATTGTTTTGGAATATCCTAAAGTACTACCTACTAAGAAAGTGAGTAGTGGGCGTCGAACCCGAGAGATTCCATTGTAAGACGCTCGTGCTCATTACGCGGCTCTTATCTGTCATTGGCAGCACAATGCCTTTAGGAAACTGAACAATAATCTAACTTACACAGCTTGAGGCAATAAAAGCCTGGTTAAACGCAGCCTCCGTGTGACTTTATAGTCGATATTTCTGTATACTCACATATATCTGATAAATAAAATATTTTGATTGCAGTAGAATGAGACCAAACACTAAAAAATCTCATAAAATAAGAACGATAAGCTCATCCTAAAATAATGTTATGAAAACTCACGTTCAACGTTTCATTTTATTATTACGCAATAATTATAATCATAATCATCTAATAAAAATAAAAAAAACAATATATGGAACCGACTTCAACACTAAATAGTGTGAAATAACTTCTTGAAGTCGGTACTATTCGGTAGTAGTTAGTATATTGTTACCTTATTAGTGACCTACTTACGGGATCGATTGTCGTTCAATCGGTGAACATACATTAAAAAAAACATACAATCGAATATTATAACCTCCTCCTTTTTTAAGTGGGTTAAAAATGGAATTATCGTCAATATCTCGCCGTGTCGATATCTAATCGTAAAAGTTTTACGTTTTCTTTAAAGTTTGTGTCTGATCCGTCATAATTTTGTGAAGAATCGCAGGCGACAACACAAAACAGATGTTCTTAGTCAGGTCGTAAATTATGGATCAGTGAATAATATTGTTCAAAGGTATACTTGTATAGCACAGCTGACCGAGAAATAAAGGAGTCAATCGTTCTTCCGCTTATTGTCGCCGGCGAGGACTAACTGTTGCTTAACTGATTTACGACCACCGTCAGAGGCGACAGGGCCAGATAAAGAATACAGTCGAGTTTTTCGAAAGTCGCATTGTAAATACTTGGGATTTCTCTGGCCTCCTTTGTGTGATGGGTTGCACAATGTTCGCCCGTCTTCAATGCCCATACGGAGCGTCTCGATTGTTTCGACGGATTTGATGGGCGTCACCCGAGGCTGTGATCCGATTTACAATTCGTTACGACTTTCCTTTAACTAAGTTAACAATAGCATTTATGCATGCTTAGAATTATTCTAGTCGCCACCCATCGCGGCTAATATTTTACGGGATAAAAGAACCTACATCTTCTGATTGGTGTTTTATTCTAATTTGTAGTATTGGCATTCCTAACATAAAATATGTTATATATATGTATATACATTTTGATTGAATTTTAGCTACGCAACAAAAATGTAGGTACTTAGTATTCAAATCATTTACCTTAGTACTAAGGTTACATACTCATACATGATTACCTATTCTAATTAAGATATTTTAACCTTTAACATAGTAATAACAACGGCACTTATTTTATTTTCCGTTAGTTTTAGTACAGACATAGAAGATTTTACATTATAGTACAGTTTAATATATATCAAACTCTTGAGTAAAAAAGCTTATGGAAAAAGTTAAAATTCGTATTAAATTTAAAGAAATAGTATGAACTCAAATTACGGTCACAGGGAGTCAGTAAAACTTTACAATGTCCCTAATTTGAGATTTATGGCACCATTTGGTGATGAATGGCTATTGTGAAATATAATATATTGAGCCCTTGATAAAACAAAGGCAAGGGCTTCAGTAGGGTAAAGCATTAAAATTTAATAGTCGTTAAGTTACCGATTTATTTAAAAAAAGACTTTCATTTACTTTATTATAGCGTTCGGTACGGTAGCTACTTCTAATGGTTTTATTGTTTTAAATTTCTTAAATGTTTATTAACGTTTAATCAATGGGCGTGTCGATTATCTTCAAGTTTTTTAACCGACCTGTAAAACGTAGGAGATTCTTAATTCGACTGGATTTGAGTAGTTTTTTTTATTTGTGTAACCTTAGAACTTTTTCCAAGGCAACCAATTTTGATAATTATTTTTGATAGTATTTATTTGAAAACTGGTGCTTCTCATACGAACCACATTCTATTTAATGAAGATCTGAGCAGTAGTTTTTTTTATTAATAATTTGCCATCATTATCGGGTTTTAAATTAAATAGGTATCTTCAAATATAATAGAAATCGGGTTCAAATTGTTTATTATTCATGTTCATTTCCTGGGAGTCATACTAAATGTGAAAACAACTCTACAAAGCCATCTGATTTTTTTGTAGAATATGATTAAATAGATTAGAGTCGCTCATGAGCCAGCCGCCTTTGAAATCTGAACAATAGTGAACCTTGTAAGTGTATTGAAAATAACAGCCACAATGGCACTGAAAGGCGAGATCATACGAGTTAACCTCCACAGCGGCTTTGACGCGGAAATAATACGGATTACGTAAGCAGTCGAACATTTTTTATTGCTCTATTAAATGAGGCACACCGTCCGTGCTGGGTGGATACCGTCTCGCTAGCAAATATTAAACGAATTCAACATCCACGATACAGTCATTAGTCTACCCTATTCTTAATTGCGATGTTAAATCCGGAGTGTCTGAACTAAGTGACAAGTGGGCAATTATTCAAAGATTCGCAACGTCTTTGAAACAAATAAAAAATACTAATGATTGTCGGGATAGCGGCACTAATGATTTTTATTAGAGAATATTGTGACAAGCGTAAATAATATATTTGTTTTGATATAAGAGCAAGCTGCTCAGCGCCTGTTGTGTGTGGTTCGATAATTAATCCTTTCACACATTGTTACAAATAGTATTAATACACTTGGTCTAGTGGCGGACAAAACGAGTGTACAGCCCTTGCGCACAATCCGCCGGATGCGCCGTCGGGTCACATGGGCTCCAGACGGCAAAACGAAACGTGTGCTCTCAGTTGTTCCCACACAAGCACACTTGTAGGCACCGACTCAAGGTTGCCATGCGAATTTAACAAAAAAAATTCCTTTGAAATTAAGCACAAAAACTAGACGATGTTACAAGAGTTGCTGTACATGAATTTATTTGCTTTCCGATATGCGGCGCCCGACTCCGGCTGGTATGTGGCAGGTGTTACTCGCAGACTCGAACTTGACTGGACAACATTTTATTCTTCTCTCAACTTGATATGCTACAAGTCTCGTATTGTTTCAACTTATTTATGTCTATTATCATGCTAAATGCTTTTATTGTGTTTCATTGGAATTTTTATCATCTATACTTATAATAAAGGAGTAGATGCCAAATAATCTGTACTTGCCAGAAAAATAAAAACAATGTGGATCAGTAACGGACGTAAAATTAAGTACCTACTGAAAAAGAATATGACGTTTTTGAAAAAAAATGTCTGTCTATCTGTATGTTCCCGCATAACTACCGCACAAATTTCGATGAAATTTGGTATATATTAATAATAGATAGAAAAAATCCCTGAGCTATATACTTTCTATCCTTCACATAAATCCAAGATGACAGCTTGATCTCTCTATGCTCACGGTCTCATATAAAACTGGGGCTCGATTGACTGGTCGGCGCGCATGAACTTCTATGGTACGGCAAATCCTACTCCAGAGTCCGGACTACGAATTTATTGGTTAGAAAAATCCAATAATTCTCCGACCCAATTGAACCCAGGACCTGGAGATTCCAAAGCGGCGCTTACCCCACTATACCAAGATCAAGTGAGCTAAGCCGCTGGCGAGTCAGCTATTATCTAATATGTTTGAATAGGTAAAGTTATTGATCGATTACTTATAATGTAGGTAGTTTATTGAGCGCACTAGGTAGGTCGTAGATAATTGGCCGTAATTCCTAGTACACCTTCAGATCAGCGAGCAGCATGGCCGCAATCGGTGAAGGTATCGCGTGCCAGTGCCACTCCGCTCGGCCATTCACCTGCTCTAGGGCCACGGATATGACAGGATTTAATATAGGATTTTGTCAAAAATAAAACATTGCTATCTCAGTGGCCAAGTCTGTGATCTGTGCTTAATTGTATTACTCTCTAGCATTCCTTTTTATATTTCTGATATTTGATTTAATTTGTATTGCCTTGCCTATACCTTTTTAACAACGAATATTTATTTGCGCCCGAATGGCCTAACCACCAAACACGAAAATAATCCAATATTGATCAAATCAAATGTTGATCAAATGATGATAAAACACCTTGTTCTGCCTGTGGATCTGAAATTTAACGTCTACTAACCGCTAAACCAGATTATCTAAAAATAATTGTTCTGTACGTATCTTTTGCCTGTTGATATGAAATTGAACGCTAACCCAGATTATATTATCATAGCGAATACTTGGCTCTGTTATAATGTTCCTATAGGTAATACTATGTACCTACCTACTTGTTATAGTTATGTCATTTTACTTTATATAAATAAGTTCCTTAAAGAATATTGAAATGGAAAAATAAATCAACAGAACTGGTATGATGTGAGAAATATAATATATCTAATTAGTATACGTATATCATCGATCAATCATGATAATGAATTAATAATAAATTTAACAATGGGACAGATAGACATTTAAAATATGATTGATTCTAGTTGTATTCTCATTTTTGCACCTTTGCATAGTTTTTTCGTGTTTTATTATATTTTAGTACTTATAGTTCAGATTTAGATTTAGATATATGATTATTAACGGGATATTTACCGTGATAAGGTTGTGGAATGAGCTCCCGATATTTCGGCGTCTAGACTCTAGAGTCTTCCCGTGAACATGGTGCATGTAACTGCGCCGAAATATCGGGAGCTCATTCCACAACCTTACCACGGTAAATATCCCGTTAATAATCATATAACTTTAGTGAACAACCGTGATAGTTTAAAACAGTGTTAGATTTAGATTTTTCTTGCTCTGTAAACTTAGTACTTACTTGCAGATTAATATGACAAGCACAATACAATTTTATGTTAATGTTTCATCTCTGTTGCTTTTGGATCTTAAGATAAGTAGTACATACTTTCATATTTCAATTATTCTTACGATTCTTGAACATGTACATTTTCAATAATCATTTGATACCTTGACCGCGCAGGCCATGAAACAATCGATTTCCTGGAAGCCGATTCGCTGGTTAATATAATTTAATTTCCATACAAAGTTACATTTTATTATCACTCGTATAGGTAGAACGTGTGTCTTTGTATAAATTAATAATTATAACAATATTATCTATTAAAATTTTGCATACCAATAATTGTGAAATATGGCGAGCCGATAAAACATGATACTAACTTTGTTACCCATATTTATGCAAATAAATTGATTTGATTTGTCTAATTTCCTACACTACTAAATATTGTATTGGGTTATTTACGGTGTATTCAATGAACTGCTTTGTATTACTGAGTTCTTCTATTAGTTAATATTTCAATATATACCCTTATCAGTAGACAACATAGGCAAAATGGTAACAGTGTCGGCGAAAGAGTTCCTGATTACGTGCATGTCTTAAAATCAAAAAGGAGTCCGTAGCACAAACAATTTGCGAAAATGTGTAAAACGTAAACGTCAACGCGTCACGCTTCGGCGTACAAACTGTGAGTTATCTGTGTCACATTTGCCCTAGATACATGGACAGTTTGTACTGTGTTGAACGACACGTTACGTTACACTTATCGCAGTTATTCGTGCTAGGCCCACAGACCAATATTTTGCTCCATTAAACGCATGGCATGGCATTCACAGTTTCACACCAGTCTTACACAGTACTTACGTATGATAATTAAATAATTTCTTCTTTAATCCCTAATAAGGAAATTATCAAAGGTTTTGAATTTCAAACGGTTCGTTACATAATGTTTTCGTAAAACGCTGTAATGTAAGACTGCAAATGTCCAATTACTGAGATGCCAAAGACATAATTTTCCCATCACACAAATAATGACATTTCCGCAAATACAAAGTTAAACCTGAACCGGGGCGCAATGCCAAAAAAAACGTCGCTCGTGCTAATTTTCAAGCTCACCAACCGTGAAGGTTTTTATAGCAAAAGCAATTACCTATAATACTAATACCTAATACGTGACATGCTAGGTTAAGTTTGCAACTCTTTAATTCATGATGGCACAGAACGAAGGTGCAACTAGTATACGGCTAGCAAGAGTTACTTGTTAAATATAAAAAATAAACCATTCAATTCCGTACAAAAATACTTTTTGTAGTATTGTATGTATGTTATGAGGAAACGGTACAAGCTAAGCCCACCTTATGTTAAGTAGTAATCTCGGCCTAGAACAGATGCATTTCCTCACAAGTGACAAACTGCACTGCACCCGTAACCCTGAAACATTAAGTTGTGAGACTCATGTGCCAGTAATTTCGCCGGCATCCACACCTTTAACCATACACATTGCAGTTCCTGAAAAAGTAGGTTGATTTCTGCGAAATCTATTGTATTATTTGCCAAATATGGCGAATCGCGTGTCAACGGGTTAAATCAAAACGCAGTATTGCTGACGTTACTGCTTCATGGTAGAAAAAGGTATGGTGGAAATACTCCTAATTTAACTCGTCAACGCAAACTATAATTGTTTACGTTGACGAATACATTTTCGCAAACCATTCGCGATATGCCCATTGTTAGTGTCCATAGCATACATCAAAAACATTCGGTTCGGTTCATTAGTGTTTTTCTCCGTAACAACAGTTCTGAAACGTGTCCATTGACGTATCAGTAAAACAATGAGGCGGGTCGCAATCCTTTTGTGAGCTAAGAGTGTCCTTTATTGAGCGACCCCGACCCATATCAACCTCGCTCCCTCAACATGAATAAATAAAAGCTCAATTTGTAGCTCGCGCGCTTAACTGACGCATCGATAAAACGCTTCTGGTTTAAAATGGACTCCCCTGTTGCCTTTTCACGAGTTCTAAACAGAATATAAATAGAATACTTGTGGTCTTGCAGAAGAGGTCATTTTAACTGGACGCTCTATCGACAGGTTATGTTAAATCAATAGCTCGCATAAACTGGCCGCCCTTGTGTAGATTTTTATTGGATTGCTGGGTTAATAATAAATAGTATACATTGTAACGTGTGAAACGCATAGGGTAGGGTTCTTTAAGTGACTCAGTAGATCGTGAGGCTTATCGAGCTAACAGAGACCTTATCCAATTAGACCATAGTTTGATAGTTTAACACAGATGACTTTAACGAAACATGGCACGAATGCTAATCTATCTTTCGTCCTGAGATCTAGATTGTTTCTGGATGATCTTATGAGACAATTTAAAGTAAGGCCGCATAGGTTGTAATATAATAAGTATACAACCAAATTAATTTAATTACCTAATTCATTTATGGAACTACTTTCGGAAATTGGATATTTTAAATAAATACATCTACTTAATTACAATCTTTAAATAAACTCAACGCCGTTGTGACTCAATGTAGACAAAGAACTTCTCTACGTTATTCAGCAAATGACGTTCATAAAAACATTTATTTTGCTTGAACGTCGATAATGCCTATTACGCTTACCAAGTAAAGCATGTGGGCTTTACTTTTTATCCCGATTCAACACGTGTAGTTCCAATAGGAGCGCGAAACCTTGTTTCACACAGACGAAGTCGTGAACAGTGACTAGTTCTTATACTATGTGTATTTACAAGGTAATGTTTACCTATAATAATAATTGGCATTGAGCCTAGCCTACACTATAATTGACCCACAGAGCTATTCTGTATCTCAGTTGCAATCAAATGTTGATTGAAATCTTGAAAAATGGCGGCTCTATGTCAGTTTTGACGGCGACAGTGAGCAGATATGTTAGTATTAGTAAGTTGCGCTGACAAACGTGACACAAGGCTTCCACCTTTTTAGATTTCAATCAACTTATGTTAGCAATTGAGATACATAATAGCCCTGCTGGTCACCACACGGTTCCCAATGGTGTGTTTGATAAAAATGTATCCAAACACAGTTATAGTTAAAAAACATGCGCTGTGCGTTCCTGTCAAGTAAGCTTTTGTTATGTTAGCTCTTGGTTTCTGTGAAAACAGGACTAAACATATTTGTTTCATTCATATTAGGGCCGTCGGCTTCACAGGGGAAGCGCAATATCCAATTACCGTGTTTACTCCACCAAGCTCATTTTGTGAAGGGGATCGATGTTGACGCGAGCTGTCTAACTTGTTTAGGGTACACAATTGGGTACATTTGTCTACACAATTCTGAATTGAGTAGGTGTATTCAATGACGTAATATATCAGTTTTATCAACATGTGTATTATAATGATTGTTGTACATTGAGTTCAGTGTCGTTGACGTAACATCTCGTTCTTTAACTCTACAATGATATGGACAAATCTTAAAATATCGTTATTTATAGAATGGTGAAATGTATTTGATATCAGAGATTGATGAGACCCTTAATTTATTTTAATAGTGTTAAAAGAATCAGTGCCAAGACAATTATATTTCAGAAAACTATATCTCGTGCTGTTAGCTCGCCCAATATATTGAGTAAGTAAAAAACAGCGTATCGGAATGATGATAGGTTTTAAACCTCAAGTCAATACGGAAAACGCAAAGAAAGGATAAAATATCCGTAATAACATGTTTAATAAAAGCATAATAGGTTGCTTTAGGGCTTTCAAATTACACGCATTGGCCGCTTTCAGTAAAAGCTGCGGTTGAGCATTGCGAGGTGTACTTAGTGAGTCATTTAGGGAAACCCTTCCGTGACTCACGTTATCGGAGCGTGGGCATCGTCTCACCCTGTTGTTGATATTGATAATGTTGTTGTTGACGACAATTGCTGTTTGTTCGAGGCGACCGCAGCGTCATACACTTTGTTGGTGATGACTGGCGTTTATAATTATTTATTACCAAAAAATGGAACCGAATTCAACACCAAAAAGTGTAAAATAATTGGTCGAAGTCGGTACCATGCGCACAATATTGTACCTAGTTTTGAATTATCATGGTACCGATTTTGTGGAAAACATATATTTTGACAATTTTAGTAACCCTTGCTACTTACGGGATCCATTGTCATTCACCTTCAATGATGATATCATCAAGATAGGCGTAATATTTTTCAGTTTTTGGAGTTTAACTTAAATACTGCTTGACCGAATTTGATGAAATTTAAATGGGAACCACCTCGGAAGTATACTGTAGGTACCAAAGAATAAAAATTGTGAGAAACGGTCAACAAATGGGGAGGAATCGGACAACATGTACAAAAAAAACAAACAATCGAACATATAGCCTCCTCCTTTTTTAAAGTCGGTTAACCCGTTTACTCGCGATTCGCCATTTTTGGCCAATAATACAATAGAATTCGCAGAAATCAACCTACTTTTCTAGGAACTGCAATGTGTGTGGTTAAAATTGACTGTTGAACCTGTAAAATTTTTAACTCATTTTAAACAAAGGTGATAAAATGAGTCATTCAACAAACTCATACCTACGTGTAATGTGTTTACAAACGGCAGCAAACGATTTACCTGTACGTCTCCTCTTTAATACTAACAGTATCTTTACAAAAGAAAACAAAGGATTTTCAAATCGAGTAGGTATAAATAAATCAATATTGAGAAATGTTTGTAAATAGGATTGGGGTTCTTACAAGTACAATTTGAAAAATTTAATACCGACTTCCATTCTATTCAGTTATCCGAGTGTATCTCAAAAAGTACTAGACCGAATTTGATGAAATTTAAACCACACGGGAAGCACCTGCTTTCAAACAAAAAAAGAGTTTTGAGAATCGGTCCACCCAGTCGAAAGTCATGAGGTAACAAACATAAAAAAATACAGTCGAATTAAGTACCTCCTCATTTTTTTGGAAGTCGTTAGAAAAGTATGTCAATGTTCCATTCTTTAGCATAGCATTAATACACAATTTGAGGGACACGTGAGTCGTTCACGATGATCCTATTTTAAGTTGGTAATGGTAATTTGTGTAATCTTCACTGCGCTCAATCCATAAATAGATGAACCACTCAATTATAATTCGGACGGTCTGGTTTCTTTACATTAAATAAATCAAGTTTTTGTTACTTCTTTCGGTCTGTATACAAACGGTTACAGGTTTTATGGAATTGAAAACTGTGACGTTTCATCGAAGCGAGTTTTGAATAATTTTGAATAGCCGGTGCTATCTATTCTATCTATCTATACTAATACCTATTATGAAGAGGAAAGATTTGTATACATGTAAGTATGTTTGTGACAAATTGGCTCAAAAAGTACTGGACCGATTTCAAAAATTCTTTCTCCATTGGAAAGCTACATTCACCCTGAGTAACATAGGCTATACATATAAGATTCATCATCATCATCATCCATCGCGCGGGTGAAACCGCGGAGAGCAGCTAGTTATGAAATAAAACGTGAAATGAATGAAAAGTTATTAATATTGTGATATTTTTCCAAATTTTATATTTGTAGATCTTTGAAAACTTGAACTACAAAATTATCATTTGTCAATTTATTAGGACTAGTTATAGGTTTATTAAATACTTTAGCTCTAGTTTATCTATTCGATAAAGTTATTTGAAGTCTGCACGACGAATGAAATAATGTCATATATAAGACATCAATTAATTATCTTTAATGCAAAATTATCTCAAAAACCGGGCATTTGTTATTCGTGCGTGACTAGGCGGTACGCAAAACGTTGTTAAGAATCATTATTTGTTTGCATTTTGTAGGGCTTGACACATAACAATATTAAATACCTTAGTGTCAAATGTGGTTGTGTTAGGCCCTTCAAAAAATTAAGAACTACCTATTTACACTATTACACTATATCTACGTAAATGGGTTTTAGTAGGTATTAGTAGGTGACGAGACTGGAATGTCATTTGCATGATCGACTAGCCTGCCCACGACAGTCGTAGTACGACCCATCTCATTAAAAATCTTTAAAGTTTTAGGTTTTTAGTTTAAAGTTCTGCGCAGTATTCATACTGACATAGCAACTTCAACATAGCTGTTCAGTCAGTTCATCCAGATACATATGTATGTATATGTGCAACCAACTAGCTGGTGCCCGCGACTTTGTCTGTGCAGAACTACCGTTTCATAAATTATATAAATATATCATTGCACCCAATCTAGCAGCTGTGTTTAATAGTTGCAAGTGGTGTATTTCCTGACCTAATGAAGCACAGTAAAGTGGTTCCATGATGATGATGATGAAAAGTATCCTATTTGTTAATCCAGCGCCTTATCTACTTCCATGCCGAATTTCATCATAATTAGTGGATAATTGGCGTTTGAGCCTGAAAGAGTCCAAGAACAAACATCCATGCATTTCATTTACAAACTTTCGCGTTTATAATATTAGTAGGAATTTGGATTTTGTGATAACTTAATAACATAGTTATGACAATATTGGATACTAAACAACTTGATGTTCTCCTAATTTTTCTATACTACAGTTTTCATTTTCATGGCATAATTTATTATCAGTTCAAAAATGTTAGGTCTTCGTGTATCAAGCTTCTTTGAATGTAATGCGCCCTTGATATTTAAATTTCTAATTAAATAAATCGAATGTTCGAAGGTCAAACAACGAATCTTGATGATGGTGATGATTATCTTATGATGCGGATGATTTTACGTCATGACCACTGAGTATGCTAAACGCACGCAAACGCTAGAACCAATGTTAGAGATTTTTTGTTATATCGTATAGAACAGAATAAACGTGACCATCATTGATATTTTTACCAAAATTCTTTGCGAACTACATAATCACAGACCAAATTTGTCAACGCCACACAACAAAACCATTTGGTATAAAAACGTAACTGGAATCGGAGCTCTGCTTCTGTATGAAATGATTCCGTAGAATATTTTTCTCGATAGAACATACTGAGTCGTCGTGTTGTGTATTGCAGCATACGTTGGCTGTGAGCCAGATTATTTGGACTATTACTCGATACTCTGCCTAGCGATCACGATATAAATGAAATCAATGCGCTATGTAGAGTCGTTCTTTAATCATCTGTCATTTGAAATAATATTCAACACATTTTTACCCATACTCACTCGTTAATTAAGTGTGATTTGTAAAACAAGTGCCTCTAGACGAAAATAGTTTGTTTTTTATATTGGTTAGTGGAATTAATATTTATGATTTTAAGCAGAAATGTGAATTGTACACGAAACTAAAAGTCAAAACAATTTAAATGTCACGCTTCGCAGCATGTGAGATCTTCGTTTTATAACAAATAAATATAAGTATCATCTGATAGAAAACCTTTGTTTTCCTTATATTGGAATTTATCTCTATAGGTACATATACTATATATAGATACATACTTGACTTCTGTTTTTATTATTAAATATTGATAAAATTGAATGCTTGGATTATGTGATATATTTCGCTTTAGGCTTTTGTCGCCATGTCGGTGGATCTCCACGTATAGGTACAGCGTGTAACAAAAAGGTGTAGTAATACTAAAACCACACAAGCAGAAACTTGTATACAATTGGGGCCTAATTACTGCGTCCCGGGAAGTAATCAATTACCTCCAGATTGTAGACTAGGTAAACAAGAGGCCGTTGACCCCAACGAACTTCAGGAATAGGCATGCCTAATAGGGCTGTCCAAAAAAATTTCGTACATTTTTATTTTACTATTTATGACAAATATACTTTGCCATGTGAATCCTGACTACGTACTACATACTTGTAGTACACCTTTCAGTATCACTGAACCTTTTTGAAACACTGTATATTGTTATGTATGAAAACGCATTTGTTTTTAGTGGATCATGCTATTTTAATTATATTTTTTTGCTGGATGAGTTCTAAGTCAAACTTGTGGACAATAAAATTGTATCACTATCGGTTGATACATTTTTTAATTCTCTTCAATTATAGAAAAAAGGAGTTTCAGACGCGTAGATGTATTACGTCAAGTGGACGTCGCGGAAGTCGGTTTTTTAATTATAATAAATAAAATTCACGATAGTGGCTCTAGTTAGATAAACACTAAAATAAGATTCTAGTAAAGTTATTATTATTATTATTATTCCCTTTATTTCAATTATATCACGGATTTAATACGGTCCTTTACAAAGTCATAAGTGGGGCTGTAACCAACACTTAGAGGCCTGTTTGGTATGCAAATACAATGTAGTATAAAACAAGTACAATTTGAAAAATTTAATACCGACTTCCATTATATTCAGTTATTGGAGTGTAACTCAAAAACTACTGGATCGAATTTGATTAAATTTAAATGGGACCACACGGGAAGCACCAGCTTTCAAACAAAGAATTTTGAGAATCGGTTCTCCCTATCGAAAGTTATGAGGTAACAAACATAAAAAACATACAGTCGAATTGAGTACCTCCTCCTTTTTGGAAGTCGATAGAAAAACAGAAACATTTTGGATGGATGGCGACATGGTATTATCTATTATTAAAATGGCAAGGCTATTGTTATGAACTTATTTGTGATAAGGAAAATAGTGGGCTATGGAAGAGACTACGGCATCTGCCAATTTCAGTCTCATATTCAAATTTTAGGGCAGGTGGTGACTTGCCACCCACTAAACGGGCCACCATCAATGGTGACAAAAGGTGGTTTGGTGTAAATATTTATTTCATTATGTTCACGGATTTCATCCAGTCCATTACATAGGCATAAGTGGGGCTGTAGCCAACACTTAGAGGTCTGTTTGGTATAACAATACAAAGGAGTATAAAAAACAGAAAAAATGTTGGATGAAGTAACATGGTAGGTACTTATAACTATTACAAAAGTGGTTAAAATGGCCAGGCTATTGATATGAATATATGTTTTATTTTTTTTATTTTTTAATATCATCATCATCATCATCATCAGCCTGTAGCAGTCCACTGCTGGACATAGGCCTCTCCAATTATTTTTAATATGTTTGCTCTTAATTTTATTGATCTAGATCTGGTATTATAATATATTTTTAGCTAGTTGCATGCCTTGGCGTTGCTGTAAATGTAACTGGTAATTGAATAAAAATAAATAAATTAATGAACATGATTAGGGCGATAGTGGGCTATGGACGAGACTACGACAGTTACGGCACCTGCCAATTTCAGTCTTATTTTAAAATATTTAGGCCACCATCAATGGTGACAAAAAGGGCAATGTTGGTGTGGATGGCTAAAGGGTGTCGAGAGGTGTGCTGCGGTTTCACTAGAGCGCTACTACCGGCGTTATGCCCTTCCACCCTTGGAGCTTTTTGGTATTTGCTCTTGAGCATCCACTCCCAGACGACTAAAAGGCAAGCCGTGGGTCAGGGGTCTCATTTAGCCCCATGGAGAATCAGGGTCCACGGTGTCACTCACCATCGGCTCGCCACAAAGCCGCCTCTGTTATTATTTTATTACTTTAAGTGTCGGTTGTTTCGTGTGTTTTATATTATGGTTCCTTTTCGATTTTTTCATGTCTACCAATAACATTTTTGTAAGAGCTCTCGAGTAAATCGCAAAGATTCTTTTTATGACATTGAAAACAGTTCAACTGCATTGCTATGAATCTAAAATAGGTTTAACTCGGTCGATGAGGATAAATTATTACAAAGGCGATTAGTCATGGCGATATTTCAAGGATACGGAGGATAGAGCGACTGCATAAATTGTCTTGGTGGTCGTTTGTTTTCTTGGAAGTTTGACACATCTAGCGTCTTAAATTGGCTTAGTAATAATCGCCGCAATGAATTGTGTCCAACTAATCAGCAAACATATGCCAGACGGTATGATTTATTTAATAGGTACTCATCTGTTAATGTTTTGCGATTTCATAACGTATTTTTTATGATCTGTTAAGAACTAATGGGATAAAAAAGTATCGGTGTATGTAAGTTATATACGGGACCAAAACTTAGAAATATATGAGTATATAGGTAAAACTGTTAACGAGAAATACCGACCTTATTCGTATATATGGTGTTAATAAATTAATGCTGCCAGTTTGTATGTAATGTTTGCATGTAATACTCATGTTCTACTATATATACTGTGGTGATATACCACTAATAGAAATACAATATAATATAAACTAGCTGACCCGCCGCGGCTACGCTCGCGTGGCCTCGCGGGATACGGTAATTACAGATTTTTAATTATCCCACGGGAACTCTTTAATTTACCGGGATCAAAAATATCCTTTATGTTGCTCAGGGATATAAGCTACCACCATACGAAATTTCATTTAAATCGGTCCAGTCGTTTCGGAGTTTTGATAAAAGGAGTGATGCTCATTCCATCAACACGCGAAATAAGCACAAGCTATCCGTCCATGTAACGCGTCTCCACAGAATAAGTCATTCTTTTAGGGGACAATGTATACGGTTCTATAATAAAGTTCCCAATGTTATCCGATATTTGCCTATTAATAAGTTTAAAATTACTATTAAAACTAAACTCTGTCAAAAAGGTTATTACAAAATTTCGGATTATTTGGAGGATAAAACAGCTTGGGACTGATCACTCCAGGATCTATCTACTCGTGTACTAAGATGTCAAAGTGTAGCGTGTCTTGCCCTACTGATACCATTATTATGTTCTCTTTTGTAAGGCAACACACTGGAGCTAATATTTGTAGTACCTAAGTAAAAACATTGTAAAAACATGTATATAAAAAGAATGGCCCCGAATTTCTTGCCGCTTCTTCTCGGTAGGCTCTATATATTTTGGAACGCGGCGGTAGTCTTTAAAGTACATTATAATGAAAAATTGACGTTCATAAGTACGTCTTTGATGCCTAAATTGAAGAAATGATTTTGACTTTGACTTTGGAGATTAGCCCGTACAAACAGACAGACAAACATTTTGAAACTTATTTTTCACTCCTTACATTCCCTGACTCGGTTTTTAGTATAGTTTTCATTTTACTGAAATTTGACCTCTACAGTTTATAATATGTAGTAGTTTTTACATCCCTCGTTTTACCCCCTTGTCATCCCTGAAAAAAATATTGAAAGCATCACTATTTATTTTGAATTACCTATTCAGTTATCAATTTTCATCACTAGCTATTTCATAGCTTCAAAAACAAAGAACTTTTGAAAAAAAATATTATACCCCGTTTCACCCCGTTAAGTCATTAAATATGTCAATAAATATTGAAATCATCATTTAAACTGTCAAAATGCTAATTTTCACCACTGTATGTTCGAAAACACAAAACTTTCCATACAAACTTTCACCCCTCCATTTCACCCTCTTAAACCACCACTATCTAAAAACAAAATTAGGCCAAGATTTTTTATTTTGAATGACCTATCCAAATACAAATTTTCACAACTATAAGTTTAAAAACAAAGGAGTTTCTTACAAACGTTTTCACCCCTTTTGACCCCTTAGGGGTTGAATTTCATAAAATCCCGTCTTAGTGAGCACCTACGTCCTAAAAAGAACCCGCATGCAAAATTTGAAACTCCTAGCACTTGTAGTTTCTGAGATTTCATGATGAGTGAGTAAGTGACCTTTCGCTTTTATATATATAGATAGATATCATAGTTTAAGACTTTGCATTATAATTAGGTAGGTACTAGTAAAGATTGTTTTTATTCTTTATGAAAGTGTACTTAATATACTGCCCTGAGAAACTCATGATGTATCCTCAACAGAGGCATATGTGTAACACATATATGACATAGGTAAGATCAGGAATACATTACTAAATGTAAATACATATGCAATTTATTAGTTAGTCATGAACTAGGAGTCGAACTTGAAGATCGAATCAATTAACAATTTTTAAAGATTATGCAATATACCCAGTACTTAGTCGTTCCAACAATACGCAAGTTAAGCGTATGCAAGGTGCGAAGGGGTTCGCGTGTTGAGTAATTATTATCGGCAGCTGTCTACGTAAGTGAACGCTCCCCCAAACGTTACACTACACGCGATTGCAAAAAGCGATTTTCCCCGTGTTCACTAGCTATCCAACCGCGAACACTCACACTCTGTATGGTGGTCAAAACCGCAGACTCCGCGTATGAACAAAAAAGGCGGGTAAACAAAAATCTTTTTTGTGGTCGCGGTTTACCTTTACCAAGTGTACCAGACCATGAACAATTGCCACGTATTATCATGTGGAGCACTTATGAAAGAGCCTGTTTGTATAGCGAATAGAGGTGTATTAATGCAGTCAAGATGTGCTCCACGCTGTCGTCGTAAACGAATTGCGTTGTTTGCAAATTTATTCATAATAGACCCTCAGGGTGTTTTGCATGGATGCTATCTCACTTGAAATGATACACTCGTCGTGAGTTATAATTCCGCTCGGCATGAGACAGGCAAAATACGTTATTAGTAACTTCCGTCTGATACTTCTGCTGTTTGGAGACTGGTTACAGATTTTAACCTAATGGACTGAAAGGTGTTTTTGTGAGATTTCGTATACTTCGAGACCTTATTACTAAACTTACACTGTCCGTCTTGTGTTTCTGTCATTCTGTCTATCTCCAAAGGACTGCATCTCGGCAATGGCGGATGATTGAATACATTCACTATGTGTGATATTCTAGTTATTGTGGATTGTAGCAAATGAAAGGAAAAAATATAATAATTGAGGAGTGTGTATATGTATGAAACATGAAACGTAATTTCAACATATTCTTTGTTTTCTCTATTAGTAAAAACAATGCAGATATATGTATATGCAAACGTGAAACTTGGCGTGGTTAATTAGTTCAAGCTATTTAAAGTAAAATAGAAAATTATATAAGTTTACCAAGTGCTAGTCAGGCTTGCGTTAAGGATTCTGAAATTTGAAGGACAACACCAGGGTACGATACCGCGACAACACCATTATTGCTCAATATAACACAAAAGGAAATAGTGTTATGTGGCGGTACTGAACCCACAGTGAGCAAGTCCGATCAAACTTGGCCGGTTTTTATTCTAACATAAACGACATCCAATGTTAAGACGCGGTCCAACCCCAATGTTAAAATAATTTACGATGCTTTACGTAAGGTTGAAAATCGCTTGTTAGATTGGACGATGTAATGCGAAAATGCGATTTTGTACGTTTTCTTTATATTTTTCGATATAAACTAACACAATTGAAAAATATGCTGGTTACTACTTTAGTACTACATGTTGGCTTTGTATTACCTAAAAAATACTATAGTGTTATCGCTGAAAATTCTGAGAGTTTGGACGTGAAAGTTTATTTTTATGGACCTATTTAGGTTTTTTTCTGCAGAGAGCGAGTAATATTTATGAATTCTGTTCGGTTATTACTCTTTGCCTGTTCCTTTTCTAACCTAAGTATTTTTTTCATAGATTATTATCGATCTGTTTCGTTACACTAGATGTTTAAAGATTCTGCTTTTTACTATTATCAGGATACGACCGCGCCTTAATATCTTATAACAACATGAATGCTGAGTTTCTGTGGTACTTTTCAGTTTTAACCGTAGTTTATCTATATTCGTTTAGTTATTTGAAGTTTTATCTGAAATGAAATGAAATCGTTTATTCTGTACAGGCCTACGGGGGCACTTACAAATTGTCATATTACATTTATTATTTCTTAAATCGACAACCGGATCGGAACGCGACCACGACTGAGAAGATCCGGCAAGAAACTCAGCGCGCTTGTCTTTTAAAAAAAAATTTGTATCGCCAATTTCTTTGTATGACATTTAAACTTTTGTTGTTGGATTTGGATTCGAAATTTAATTATTCCTATTAATATTTATGATGTATAATAGTTATTTAATAATAAGTGTAATTGGTGATTGCCGTGCTTATTGTAACAAATAAAAACCATAATAATGGTATCAGGGCACGCTACACTTTGACATGGTAATACACGAGTAGGTAGATCCTGGAGTGATCAATCCCAAGCTGTTTTATGCTCCAAGTAATCCGAAATTTTTGTAATGCTCTTTTTGACAGAGTTTAGTTTTATCTGGCTGAAATAATGTCAATTATAAGATGTCAAATAACTATAACGAATAGATTAACTGGAATAAAATAAGGGTAAGGTCTTGAATCGAGTCGCCTGAATTTAGGGGGGGGGACCCCCCCCCACCATATTTCCCTGCCGGATTCGCGTAGTTTTTTTTTAATTTAATATCAAAGATCAATTTTTCTACTCTATTTAAACACTTTTACACTTAACTTTGGGGGAGGGGGAGTGGGTAGGAGGAGGGGTTGGGGGCAGGGAACCCCCCCCCCTACCATTTCCCCCTGCCGGAACCGCGTAGTTTTTTTAAAAATTTAATATCAAAGATAATTTTGTCTACTCTACTAACACTTTTACACCTAAATTTAGGGGGAGGGGGGGGGGAGAGAGAGGGGGGGGTCAGAGTTGGATTTGTCACTAATTTCGACCTAACCGGTCTGACTTAGACTCCGGGTGGGCTCCCGCCAGAAGCTCTAGCGGTCGCCCCTGAACGTTGCCTCGCCGCATGAAGTCGAGTTGAGCGAAGGGGGGAGCTGGCGAGCGAAGCGAGCCGGCGACCTCCGTAGCGAAACGAACCTTCAGGACCTCCCTGGAACTTCTGGCTCCCGCATTATTTATAAACACTCTAGGGGTAGTAGCCACAAGAATAGGTGGGAGTCGGGGTGCTCTGTGTCGGTTTTCTGACTACTTTCAACCTAACCGGTCTGAGTTGGTCTCTGGGTGGGTAAGGGAGGAAAATAATTTTCACAAAACTATGTAGGAGTATTCATTTTATTTTGTAAACATAGTTAATTACATTGATCAACTCGACAAAGGGATCTTTTTTCTGCTTGAATAGATCTCGCCTCCACAAATATTCAACTATAGCATCACTAAAATCACACGGATTATTATAATTGTCTTTTTTAAAAAACCTTTTCACTGCTCTCCATTGAGATTCGATTCTCTGGGTATGGATCCCCATCTGGGGCCACAAATGGATTATCTGGGTCCGAATGGTTGACTTTCTTATGGATGTACCCATGGTCAGCTAGGCAGTCATAAGCCTTCCAGCAATCGGTGTGTATAATGGTGCCTTTTTCTATATTTTTTCAATTAAAGGCACCAACACCTCAGCTGAGCGGCAATTATCTGGGCAAACTTCTAATCTAAGATCTTCGGACCCATCTTCAATCATTCCTAGAACCCAATGGCCCTCAATATGGCGTCCTGCAACAATAACAAAAAAAAATTATTAACTTTAGTTTCTACTTAATAAAACAGTAAAACAGTTTCTGGGTGGTAAAAAGAAATAACATTAACCTAGTGAAATCTTAATTAATTACCTTTATTATATTTTCTCTTTCCAAACTTTGACTCGTCTATCTGGACGATTCTCCCAGGGCCTCCAATCTTTCCTTTATTTTCATTGTTTTCCAATTTGAATATCACCACTGCTTCACGGCAGTAGTTAAATCAGTCGCTGATGGTGGTTCGGCTAAGGCATTGTTTATTTTCTGATTTATATGGATCCTCATTTATTGTCATATTGTAGCTCCATTTATGGGCGAAAGCGTAAATTAAATAAAAAACATGCACCAATGGTACATGAATGTTTTCGAAAAAGGTACCGTTGGTTCTTGATACTTTCGATTTTTGTTTGCATTGCCCTTTAGTGCACACCCATGAACCAAAAGTTTTATTGGTTGACTTGGCCAGATGCATGGGTTTACGATGCGTGCGACACAGTTTTTCAGTAGATATCATATCCTTGTCTTCAGCAAATTGCACACACTGTTCAGTGGATCCCAAGCATCGAATAACCTTAGCCAAATTCCACATATTCACAACTTCGTCCGTGTAGAAATGACGTCCAGCAGAGCGTCGGGATTCAGCTTCCGTCCCGGTAACCCCGGAACTTGTTGACGGCACGGGTTCTGTGCCTGAGGGCGCTTCTCTAGAAGCCATAGCTCGCCAAAAACGATCGGTGTCCAGTAAGCCAGCAAAAGTCGTCCAAAGTAGCGATCCAACGGTGTCCAGTGAGTAAGCCAAGGTTGTACGGGGAAGAAATCCAATCGGTGTCCAAGAGAGAAGCCAAGTCGTCGAAAAATCGTAGAAAAAAACAGAGGAGCACATTCACGAAAACTCGAAAGCAACGGAATAATGCGAATCGTGTATGTCAAATCAACGTCACATACGTCAAACACCACAAACCTCAAAAATAGCGATCAAAACGTTTCGTTTCACGAACATAAACATAGCAGACGTTCAAATTTATGCAATATTTCCTGATATTGCGTTCCGTTTCACGCATCCGCATGTTTTTCGTGTGAAATTACAGAAACTTTAAATATTAATTTAAAATACTTTCGCGTAACTCCGGCAGCCAAAATCGAATTGGGAGGGTCAAGACAAAGCCCCTTGACCATTCCACAGTAGCAGAATCCTCAAATTCAGTCGACTCGATTCAAGACCTGACCCTAAAATAATCTAAACCAAGCATAAGTGTGATTTATTTGCCAAACTCTACGTAGAGTAGAGAATCAATCGGGTTGGAATGAAGTTGATTCTTGGTTATGTTGCCCATTATCCTATTGCGGTGAAACGATGCGAGATAAAAGGGTGTAGAAATTAAATATCGATTGGCCGGTGCGCAGTCAGTTGGCCGCTTTATTAGCTGGTGTAACAGCCAGCACGGTCGACTGGAGGCTTTAGCATCGCTGACTTTCAGCAAATACCCTCTCAATCGGTTACACGAGTCACTGCCCTGCACCCCACAGTTGCAATGAACACCGGTTAATTGCAAAATCATTTACTTAAATTAACAAGGTCTGCTGTTTCGATTGAAATTTCGAGCGCACGGTGATAGTTGTAAAACTTTACTATCAATTACTACATCTTAATAATGTTTTACATCATTTCTTGCTTAATATAAGTACCTACACATGTGTATTTCTAGATTCAACTTTGAGCATCTGGTCAAGTTTAGAGATAAATTACTGTTTGTTCAGACACATCGGTACTATTTATAAGTTTGCCTAATTTGTTCCATATGCGACGTTTGAACGTCTACATTTCGATATTTATATTTAAAGTTTATGTCTGTTATAGCTAATTTTGTTTCAAATATTAATTGCTATTTGTTTTTTACAGTCCAAGTGGTACGGCGCTGAGCACTTTGCCGCAGCTGCGAGAGTACCTTCAGACGACTGGGACTTGTAAATGTGGACTCCCTTGTCCACTCAGACCTGAGACAGCTTTCAGTTTTGATTCTAAGGTGAGTACACAATATGGTGCATTCATGTTTATTCAACTCTACTTATATGTAGCGTAATGTGAACTATGGTGGATACTGGATACAATACTATACAATTGACGCATCGATTTTATTTTATATAATTATAATTGAAGTTATATGATTGAGTAATGTAAAAATAACAGCTTTTTACTAAGTGCATTATGAAGCTACATACGGTACTTTTTAATATTTTTTATTTATTTTGTCTGTATGTTACGGTTAATCTCCGAAACGGATTTACCGATTTTGAAGGGATTTTCACCGGCAGATAACTGATATTATAAGGAGGAACTTACTTTTATTTAAGATTAATAATTAGGGTTCCGCGCAAAATGATAATCTTTGTATTAGTAATTTTCCGCGTGAGTAACGCCGCGGGCGCATCGTATATATTGTGTCAGTACCTGCGCTGACCGTTTTATGATAATTAGAAACTGGTTTTTCTTATTATTTTATCTGAATTATGTATTTTTTTCTTATTAATAATCATTTGATTTTTTCTCTTATAGTTTACTTTAATCCACCGATATACACCAACATTTGTACGCGTAGGTATAGATCTATACTTATAATTTTCAGATTCACATTAAATCACAAACATCTAAAAGTTTATTGGGTGTCGAAAATCCAAAGCTTAGGTAATGGAAAATATCATGACCTTAAATATAGTTTGTAATCTTGAAACAGATAATAGTGTCTACAAAACTTTTATCACCACGATTTAAAAACAAAATGTACACTTTTACGATTTTCAATAAGATCATTACGAGGCGAATACTTATTTATTTGTGGGCGCGCCATAATGCTATATTCCATGAAGCAATTCATCGCCATGTGGAATGTTTGTCGAGTCGTTCTACTTTTTCTTACGCTGCTTGGGAAAGATTCAATCGTGGCCGGTTAAATAGCAGCCGTTAAACTTATTACAATCTGTTGACGCTCTGTGCGATTGCAAATGTGTCATTAAATCTACACCTACACTAACTACACTAATATTATAAAGAGGAAAGATTTGTTTGTTTGAATTGAATAGGCTCCGAAAATATAGTATGGATTAGAAAAAGTCTTTCACTATTAGAATCCTACATTTTCCCTGATGAACATAGGCTATATAATATTTTCAAAAAGTTAGGGATCCGTATGAAAACGTCGATAATGTAACCCAAGGTGCGGAACAAATACCAAAAAAAATCCTTATATGGCGTACGCTGCAAAAACTATTGACCATTTAGTCTATGCTATTGACAATTTAGCAAAGTGACGTACTACAGTTTTATAGAAGACGTCAATATTTACAAAGAAGTCCATATTAACATGTCTAACTACAGTTATGTCACAACAAATACTTTTTCATTTTGAAATATGCAATAGTAACGCCGGTACAAACCACATTATTCGTAGGTACCTTGGTATTAACCCTTTGCGTCCCGGAGACGTATATAAACGTCAATTTCATTCATAATTCTTTTGTTTTAATTATCATGGTATAGGAAGGATTAATCCTTATCGACTCTAATTATAAAGAGGAGATATATTATGATTGTTTGTAATGGATAAATAAAACTAGGTACTTAACTGTTTCAAACCGAGTATAGAGCTACAATATGCCTGAGTAACATGCGCGATGTTTGATTCATAGTTCATACTCATCATCATCCATCACCGCGCGGGTGAAACCGCGCAGCGCAGCTAGTATTATATTATGAATATATAATATATATTTATGAATGTTTTATGACGCCACAACAAAAAAAGAAAAACCAATTTCAAGATAATGTTATCTGTATAGTTAAATTTTATTCATGCTCATTTGATTATGACGTCTTAAATTGTATATAAATAGAACTTTAATTATTGTTTCTGTTTAGTTATTTGCACACGTGACAGTCTGCTGTATATTTTATATGGTCATATTATTTCTTTGACATTTTGGCGAGTTGAAACTAATGCCTTTTTATAGTAGGTTTGAGATGAAGCTGCATATGTTTGATAACAATACTGGGATTGACCTTCTCTATACACAGAGGACAAGCGAGTCATTAATACATTAAGGCAATTATTGCCGTATAAGGCACATGGCGTAGATAACGAGATTAAATATAAAACTTGTAAACGATTGCCCCTTTAGGTTTCGTACAAAATACGTCAATCAGTTGCATTTTAGAAATAAAATTGCTGCTAAAAATCAATGTCACATTTATCATATTCAGATTTTTGTTTTGAGATTATCGTGAGCTTGATATATATTATATAAAACATTCATGGTAATGATCGTCGAGCCGAAGTTTCGAGCATAACAGATGCTTATCTTCTGGCGCCTTACTATACGCTCACTCAAAGCTGCAGAACTGTTATGTATCTCAGCTGCTAACAAATTTTGATTGAATTCTTGAAAAATGGCGGCTCTATGTCAGTTTTAACAACTCCAGTAAGCAAAAATGTTAATAAATTGATGACTGGAGTCAGAGTGGCATAGAACCGCCATTTTTAGATTTCAATCAACATGTGTTAGCAAATGAGATACATATTAGCCCTGCAGGACTTCTAAAAAGAGCCCAGCTTAATCGTACCATGACAAAATTATAGCCAGACCGTATTTAAGAACCGTAGAAAAACCCTGTTTTAAACTATCACGGTTGTTCTCTAAAGTTATATGATTATTAACGGGATATTTACCGTGGTAAGGTTGTGGAATGACTTATGATTACCACGGTAAATATCCCGTTAATAATCATATAACGTAGAAAAACCGTTCACCTGTTTATTTGTATTGACTGACGTTACCATGACGCTCTAAATCCGCAAGTTTATCAGCTTACACACGTCCAGGCGTCTGCAATGTTGGTTATAGTAAATTTTTAGAATGTCAGAGACAACATTATCCGTTCAACTTAGAAGAAACAATATTCAAACAGTTCACCTAAATGAGTTTCATGGTATGATTTCATTCAAAACTGTTTAAGAACTGCACGGAACTTGCATGGTGGTTACAAAGCTGACAGTAGGACCCGGGACCTGTGCTTGCAGGTAAATAATTGTATACTGCCATCTGAAAGAGCAATAACAATGGTATGCAATGCACATACATTACGTTACGTTATGCTATATTTTAATCACACTTTTAATATACATATTACATAATCCGATCGGAGAGATAGGACACACGTAATTGATATTGTTCTGGAACATGTTTATTATAAATTGGCACGTTATCATGCACTTCAATCATACTAATTAAAAGTATACTTAATATATATAAAAAACGACTTTAGAGTAGGTACTTATTCCACAATCTAGCTATTTTGCCTTGATACCATGCTCGTTCAGGTTACGACAAATGAACGAATGTACTCGTATGTAAAACTAGCTGCGCGTGCTGACTGGTGATGGATGATGATGATGAAAAGTATCCTATGCTTTATTCAAGCGCCTCATTTACATACGTAACAAATTTCATCCAAAACTTTAAGCCATTCTGACGTGGTTGAGTAACCAATATCCATCCATTCAAACATACGTATACTAATAGGTATATATAAGTAATTGTCTATTGATACTTACTTTGATAGTATGGGGAATGTTAAAAATTATCTATTATATAGGGTGTTTGGTAGAGGGACCGACAAACCAAATGAGCGTGTTCGGGGGACCACTTGGAGAATACAAGTTGGCCAAAAAAAATCCCCGACCCCCCAATATGTTTAACTTTTTTTTTGTGATTTTTCCCTTTTTCTCCGAAATTGTACCTATTTACCACCATAACATTTGTAAAATTTGTAAAAACTAAAAACATCCGGTTATGTATTAAGTATATTCTATCTATTCAATCTATACATATATGTTTAGGTATTTCGATTATATAAATTATTTATTATCTGGTTATTCTTTATTATAATTACTAAAGTTATAAGTTACAATACATTTACTTCTTTTTCGATGGATTACATCCAGACTTTCGATTTATTATTTTTGTGTTCAGAGTTTTGTTTTATATGAGAAGCTTTAATTTCAACGTAGGTAAGACCTTTATAATTTTATGTATTACCTATGTCAAACAAGTGTTTTAAAATTCTTAAAATATCTATGCTAAATTATATATCGGTATTTTTGTCTGATTCTAAGTTATTTAGGTCCTTACTACAAAATTAGATTTGTTTACTCTGTAGACCCGAAAATACTAAAAATTCTAAATTCAAATATTTTTTTAATATTTTTACATTATGTTTACATATTTTACGTTGTATGATATAATTATATTTTTCTTTAAAACCACTTTATCTGTGACTATAAAAATGGCGCATTATTTTGGAATACAAGTTCAATCGTGGCACCAACACTGAACAGAGGGCACGCAATATTAACAACGCGAATGGACTATGTATCGCATGTGAACGCACAGTGCGGTTTAGTTTTGATCGGTTGCGTTCTAGAAATTTCGACCTAAATTCAACATACATTTAACAATGAATTGAAAGCCGGAAACAGATTCATCTCAGACCACGTCGGAACTAGCAGTAATCTTCACTATATATTCACAATAAAGTGTTAAAATAGGGATTCATTTACGTCGAATTGGAAAGATAAAAACTAAGTAAGTCTAAGGTACCGTAGGAACTCACTGAACAACAACAAAATCGCGTCGAAGCTTTCATTAACTTGTTGAATAGGCACACAAATGAGGGGTTCAGAATCGGATTGTTCTTGTGATGGAAAGTGGATGGTAAATATGCCAATTGAAAACGTCCGTCGCACTGGTTGAACGCAGCTAAACCATGTTCCATGTGTTTAGAAAACCTATCACAGAAAAATTTAACCTGATGAAGCGGTGACAAATGCATTTAAACTTCATTCAAAGATTCCCGTCCGATGATGGTTCGACATGGTCCGATGACATGATCCGATGGTCTCCATCGCAGACATCAAAAACTTCCATTAATAAGGAAAAAAATAATACACCTACCTATTACTTATGATATATACTTATCGGCAAAAAATTTGCTTTTCTCTATATAAAACGCCAATTTGTTAGGTAAAGACACACAATTGTAAATTTCAATGATATTCTACTTTTTTCTTCGTTTGGGTTCTTATTCAGTAATCTGTGGTTTGGGGCTCAGTCACAGTTGCCCTAGATGGTTGCCCAATTTGTTGTGTTTCACGTGAACGTTACGTTACAATTACGCAGTTATTTGTGATAGGTCCACTAGTAAGCGTTATTGGTATTTGAAGACTCTTGCACATTAAGTATGCCACGTGGTCAATCGGGTTATGCATTCCTCTTATCTTTCGTATCGAATCGTTTTCTTACTCCGTTAAAAAACTGAGTATTCAATAAATGGTCGAGTACTCGTGTACTGGGCATAAAGAGGGAGCCTTGCTCAAAGTTCTCGATCCGTATATTATTATTGTCATTGTAAAACATTATACTTAACATACAGATTATAATCTTTATAATAACGGTCGACTGGAATTGTATCTATCCAGAGCAAATTACAATTGCTCAAGTAACTCGTAATTTCACTAATTTGACCCACTTTGTTTACAATAGTCTATATTCGTATCTATGGTACTTCTGTTTGCATTGTTACTTTTTGATTGCGTACTTCAATATATTTTTCGCTTTCACTCACGGATTCATTAAAATTATTAAAATACTTATTTACATCCAAGTAAATTATAATTAGACACATTTAAATAAGAATTCTGTTTGAATTTCTGTCGTGTGCCGGGAGTTGTTCGATGTCTTTAGTAACATATTAATTATGAAATTTTGACGGGGCAGGCATGCCCTTCCGTGATTAAGCTGGATGAATATATATTAAGAAAATTATATGCAACAGTTTGATTGTTAAAGGAGGAATATTGAATTAGAATGTCTGAATAGTCCACAATGTATAAAAACATCAAAATAAGAATATGATAACTGCTGAAAAGCGCTCCGTGATGTACTATAAACTATAACCAACTGATATGTAAGTATTCAGTTATCATAATTGTTTATACTAAAACGTAAATCAAAAAAGGATGTACTAGATTACTAAAATCGTTATCGATAAACTAAGTAGGTAGGTACTACGTATTCGAACCCTTACATTTCGTTAAATATTCAAAACAAATTTGACTGAAGTATTCCAACGGAGTGAAGTGATTTACACATTTAAATTTCCGTGAAGCTTGTATGTACGTCGCCGTCGAGCAATCCAATAAAGGTGAGCTTTCGCAGTTGTGCGACAGACAAGTTAATTCTGTCAAAGCTTGCTGCGACCTCCTCGCCCCGCCTTTGTGTGCACTTGAAATGTACAAATTGCACCGCGTACCGTGGGGGTGGGGAGGTCGCTGCACTCGTCTCCCGTACCCACACTCTGGCAATCTCATCGATTCCTCTTTGTTCCGAGCGTTCGTCTTGAGATGCACTCGGCGAGATCTCGATTTCACATTCGCTCGGAGTATTGGATTGATCCACTCGTATACTTTGTATCAATATGTTACCTTTGCCTCCTCTGTCGTTGCTGGATGTTTAGACCACTTTACCTAACGGATCGTTTAAATCTGTTTATTTAAATAATATGATGCACATGTATTTTTTATCTATCTTCATCGATTTCTTCGTCAATTAAGCATCGTTTTAATATTATTTTGACGGTTTAACTTACGCGGTAGGTATAATCGAATATCTCGACCGGTTTCGTGACCGTCCGGGCTACTTCTTCATGGAGTACTTGCGCACCCGGCTGCATTCGTGCTAGTACTGAGTTAGTTAGTTTGTAGTAGTGTAGTTAATTGAGCATCGATTTTGAAAATGCTGTTGTTGAAGAAGGTCTGGTATGGTCCAAGTTTGTCAATTAAAATTTTATCGGTAATCGGTAGGAAAGTCCAGAGAAACAACTATCAATAAATAAAAAAAGTGTTGTTTATGAAGTTGGTATTATAGTTTCACGCGTCGACGGAACACGTTTCATTTTCTTAAATAGTCACTTGTTAGTTTTCCTACTTATTGAAAAGTATAGAAACAATATGACTCAGTGTATTATTATTACAGTGTAGGTACTTACAAAAAATTGAGAAGGTTCTTATGTCGACGCGTATGTTTCTTTCCTTTTTTAAGTCCTGGTCAAATTTTGATAATTCGGTTTTGTTTGAGAGGTTATCTCCAAGCTTGAACTAAGAAATTACAATGGTTACACGCACACGTATATCGTATATTATTATATCATCATCTTATTTATTAAGTGTTTAAAATGGCAATTATTTTGGGATTTCATACTTTTCTGTAAAGAACGTCGTATTTTCTACAGATTTCCAAAACGGAGGAGGTACTCAATTTGACTGAATTTTTTATGTATGTTACCTCTATAACTTTCGACTGGGTGAATCGATTCTCAAAATTCTTTTTTTGTTTGAAAGCTGGTGCTTCTTGTGTGGTCCGACGCGTGACAGTAGTTTTTGAGTTACCCTCCAATAACTGAATGGAATGGAAGTCAGAATCAAATTTTTTAAATTGTACTTGTTAAAAATCCATCTTACTCTTATCTCAAGTGTAATTGTAGTACCAGAGAACTGCAATGGTTTACTTATTTTAATAGTTGCTTTTATTGTGGCCTTATTTGGCGTTTTTTGTACATACATTCCTTAGTAAAATGATAAGTTATATCAAATTAAAATGTATTTATTCAGTTTTAGTACAGCGTTACAATTTGCGGTTCTACCTACCAAACTGGGTATAAATACACCCGTATCTTGATAGGTAGTTCCTTCCCTAGGTTATTATAATCTGTATGTATTATACATTAGCTTGATACTGAATTAAATATTACAATTACATTATATTTACAATAAACATCATTACAATCAAGTCAGAGGTCACGATTAATAGTCCACATACACGTTAAAAGTTAAAACCCGAGTAAACAATACCAGCTAAAATTGTAAAATACCAACGACGACGAAGAACGATTTCTTGATATTTTTCTAGAATTGTTATGATGGATTTCCCAGAATACAAACTTATTTACTTTACTTTATCTTGATTAAAACATAGACAATTTATCCTCACTAACATGGTCATCGTAACTCATCACTACAAAACGGCATTGCTGGTTTTTGTTGGGACGACTTGGGACAGAATAAACAAACGTCTCTTGTGGGTATAAATAAACTGTTATGACTTATGAACACCGCTGTGTCTGCTACTATAGGTTTTTTGTTATTGCAATTAACTTAAACGGTTGATTTAGCAGTCGAAATTCTACAGCGAATTTAGTGATAAAGTGAAAAGACAGTCAAATTATTAGAATAGTTTTTTTTTACTCTGAAAGTGGACTCGTAACGTTTTTACGTTTGCCATTTCTAAAAACTTTCAAGGAGAAAGATGCATCAAGTAAGATTTTCATTCATCATGTAGTCAGAGTTAAGTCACAGTCTAAGCCACGTTTTATTATCGAGGTGAATCCATTACTAAAACTTTCTAAGGGAATGAGGAAAACACAAACAACGTTTCATGATTCATTCTGTTCACTTTGCACTTTGCACACTCACCAACACTCTTGCACCATTACGAACAGTTAACGATTAATAATCCACCACAATTACACGTTAAAACTAGAAGAAACACTATCTAGGAAAAATGAATCAAAATTAACGCTAGCCATTGTTGGTCTTTATTGACGCCATCATTAGAATTGTTTTTAGCTGATCAATTTTCATGTTCAACTATCAAGTTTAAAGATATGTATCAATTTTCTGAACAAATGACCCCACTAGTCATCATCTTCATCTTGGGCTGATGTAAATGATGTTCTTTCCGAAGGTAGGAGTTACCCGATTCACTAGTTGGAAGGCCTCTTGTTTAAGAGCCCGTCTTCGCACATCGCAGTGATAGAAATATTTCACCTGTAATAGTGTGCGGAAGTGCTTGCTTACAATGCCTATAGTAGGCGACGTATGATTGTACAAAACATATTCAGATATTCATAGTTTGTCGTTTAAAAGACAATTTATTCACCATTATGCGTTTTCTCTGTTCGTTCGCTCTCTGACTTTCTTTTCATAATCACGCTATAAATAGAAGTTATTGTTGCATTAGTCTGCCGAAGTATGATCGGGTGTGTCCGCCGGTTGCGCCCACTCTACGCATTGTTCGCCGCGTTCCGATTATCTCGTTGCAATCTAGTCGCAATGCCTTCACTTTACATGACAGCTATTTGTTGCCCTTGTTCGCTTCTAAACGCACTCGCTTCGAGAGACTTGGGTATACGTGCAAGTTTAATAGTCTCAATTTCTCGAGATGTAACCATTTCGTTCCATCAATATTCATCAACAACATGAAGTTATTAATAACTTGCACAATGATAGACAAAAATGCATGAAGTTTGCACAATAATACTAATTAGTAATTTAAATATTGCCGTGGGGTGCTGGCTTAAAATTGTACCCTTCCAACTCTTTCTGTGGGTGCTGTAGAAGGCGGCTATGGGATACCAAACCAGAAGGTTCAGCAAGGGCAGCAGCACCTTCTGAGCTAAACTAAAACCCAAAAATGCGCTCGCCTGCCCGCCTGCCAAGCGTGGCGAGTATTGACAAAACCCCCCATGAATTGCATAAACGGAACCAGGCCCCCAGTCCCCGGCATCGTCGCTATTCCTAGCTATGGTATCGGCCAAGGTAACGCTGGGACAGAGGGTGCTAAAGATTCCCTGTCAGACGCCCGGCTGCCGCTCTTAACGACAACTGGCCCTGGCAACACACAACATTCGCACTACGAGGTCAGACGAGAAGATTGACGCGCTGGAAGAAGACATTAGTTGGAAAACTGGGACATCGTGGGGTTATCTGATGTCCGAAAAGCGGGTGAGGATACGATAACCCCAAAAATCAGGTAACATACTCTACTACCGGGTGGGCGACCAACAGTCCCAAGGTGGTGTCGGGCATTGTTACCATCGATAGCGTTTCCAACAGGGTTGTATACCTAATGAGTATCCAAAAGATATTCGCTGAAGGTCATTCAAGTATACACCAGTACACCAGTACTTAAAGTACTTCAGAAGCTCTTTAATACCATTTTACTCGAAGGTTTAACGCCAGAAGCATGGAACAAAAGCGTGGTGGTGCTATTGTTTAAGTAAGGTGACAGCACTTTACTTAAGAATTACAGACTCATCTCGCTTTTGAGCCATGTTTATAAGCTGTTTTCGAAGGTCATAACGAACCGTCTCAGTCGCAGGTTTGATGAATTCCAGCCTCCGAAACAAGCCGGTTTCCGAAAAGGCTATAGTACCATAGACCACATCCACAAGCTACGGCAAGTTATACAGAAGACCGAAGAGTATAACTTGCCTCTTTGTTTAGCATTTGTAGACTATAAGGAGACCTTTGATTTGATCGAGACGTTGGCAGTGCTTGAGTATCTCCAGCGGTGCCGTATTGACTATCGGTATATCGAAGTGTTGAAGTGTTTGTACAATAACGCCAACATGTCAGTCCAAGTACAGGAGCAGAGTTCGATGGCAATTCCACTGCAAAGAGGCGTGAGACAGGGGGATGTTATGATGGTCTCCGAAACTGCATTGGAAGACACCTTCAAGCTTCTGGAATGGCAAGGACTCGGCATCAATTTCAACGGCGAATACATCACTCACCTTCGATTTGACAATGATATTGTATTGTAGTATGGCAGAATCCATGGAAGACCTCAGTACAATGCCTTAAGATGAACATGGACAAGACGATAATTATGTCTAATGTCCATGTTGTGCTTACCCCAATATCAGTTGGGAACTCAGTTCTCGCAGTTGTTGACGAATACATCTACCTAGGACAAACTAGGCAGGTCCAACTTCGAGAAAGAGGTCAATCGTCGAATCCAACTCGGCTGGGTAGCGTTCCGAAAACTTCGTGAAGTCTTCTTGTCAAAATACCTCAGTGTCTCAAGACAATAGTCTCTGACCAATGTATGTTACCAGTGATGACATAAGGCACTGAAACGTGTTCTCTTACTATGGACCTCAAGTCGCACAACGAATTATGGAGAGGGCTATGCTCGGGGTTTCTCTACGTGATCGAATCAGAAATGAGGAGATCCGTAGACGAACTAAAGTCCAGAAGATAAGCCAGTTGAAGTGGCCACATAGTACGCAGAACAGATGGCCGATGGGGCCGAAAGGTTATGGATTGGAGACCACGGATCGGCAAGCGCAGCGTAGGTCGCCTACGGACAAGGTGAACTGACGACCTGATAAAGGTAGCAGGACGACGTTGGATGCAGGGCGCTTCCAACCGGTCCTTTTGGTAATTTACGGGGGTGGCATAATTATTGGTGGCTGAGCTGATGATGATAAATTTAAATATGGATCACAATGATACAACACAAGAAACATATCGTAATTATGTATTAGAGGTACCGTAGGTGGAATATGGATCGCAAAATTCAAAATTCAAAATTCAATAATTATTCGTCAGTTTAGGCATCATAGACACTCTTATGAACGTCAACATTTTTAAATGATTCTACCGCTGTCTTCGGAAAAGAACCACCGCCGAGAAGAAGCAGCAAGAAACTCGTGGGCCATTATTTTTTCAAGTCTTTGTACATTGAGGTTACATATGAGTAGTATTAAAATAACAAATTTATTCAATAGTTGGCTATTAGGCAGAAGTGGAAAGCTTCCAGGCATCTTTGTCTTCTAAGTAGTGACTCAATTTATAATAGGCTTTTTTCATTAGTATATTTTTGACACGTAACTTGAATTTCCCTTCAGTGAGCTCAGTAATGTCTTTCGGGATTTTATTATAGAAACGTACACAATTGCCTAAGAAGGACTTATTTTTAGTTTTCGTGAGTCTAAATTTAGATACAGCTATCCTATCCTTATTTCTAGTATTAATATTATGCATATCACTATTTATTCTAAACTTCTTTATATTTTTACGAACGTACATTATATTTTCTAGGATATACAAAGTAGGCTCTTCCATCTTTGTATATAATATTTATATATTCTTTGTATTTAATTTTAATATATTAATTTCTTTGAACATTTGTCTTAAGGATTCGCGGGGACCCATTTCGTAGATGGCTCGAACTGCCCGCTTTTGCAATATAAAAACTGTCTCTATGTCCGCCGCAAAATTAACTTCCAGTGTACAATACAATATACTTTATTGTACACCAGTTACAGAATTAAAACACACAGAGAGATAGACTAAAGTGTAGTTATCGTTCCCGATATTACGTGACATGTTGGCATGACACACTTGTGAAATTTGGCAATGTTCAATGAGTTTCGTAAAGGCGGCCGTTTAGTACGCATAGGTTTCGTTTTGAATTATTATAGCTAGGGAAGCCTATTTTTAACATGGCCTGTCATGCTCTTGGTAAGTTATTATTTTTATTTATGATAGAGTATTGACTTTTCAATATTTACGTAATATGTGATTTAGACCGGAACTGATGGGCGTAAGAACCACTTTGCACGCGCATATTAGGAATGTTATTTTTAATGACACATCCTTAGGACCCGCATAAAGCAGCCATTCGTCCTAACAAAGCTTTAATAGAAACATGCTACAAAATTTAAGTGTTATCCAACCCAATCTTCTAACTCACATTAACGAATCCAAGTGTTTTTAGTGTCTCGTATATTTATAAGCATTAAAGTGAAATGAAAGTGAACGGCTACACTATCTGAGCGCGTTCCATTTCATAAATTGTTTTATGTGTCAATCTAAATGCGTATGAGCGTTTTAACATTTTGGTTTAACTGCTACATTATCTGGTCTGATTATAATCGCTTGTTAAATGCTCACGATCATTAAGTTTCAATCTAAACTCTCCCGAGTTGTTATTTAAAGTATTTGAACAAGTTTTTGTAGAGTCAAGGTCGACAGTTTTGATAGGTACACGTAGAGCGTACGTGGGTATCCTTGAAGTAAACGTGTTGTTGATAGTTTATTTATGTATGTTGAGATCTTTTTTGCTATGACACAAGTCGTTTCGAGAATTTTTATCGTCGTGTATAAATATTCATGGATATTAAATTATGTTGAATTGTATTGCGATATAATTAAATTCAATGACAAATGTTGCTTTTGAGATTGTTTTCGCTATAATCATTCATTCGTTATATTCGATTGGGTAGTCATACCTATAAACTGACTCGGATCGAAGGGTGAAACTGTTTTAACTTCTCAAATTATATGCTTTAAATTAAATTTTAGAACCTTGCTTCAATTTAACAATCGTCATTATACACTTTCAACTATATACTATTTAATTCCCTCTTGAAAAGTTATTAAATGACGCTATATATTTAAACAGAAAATGGGATCGCCAGTGGGTTGCTTAATACACGCTGGTGCAAATATCGAAGTGTCATTGAAATAACAATCATATTAGCTTCCTCTACAACATGGCTGTAAAGCCCAGCATTTCCGCGGAAAATGCAAAATTAGGCACATTATTAATGTAGGTATGAAATAAAAATTGATTGAATGTAGGTATGAATGAAATAAAAAGTATGAATATATAAAAAAAAAAATCACGTTATTTCAAATTGCTTTATGAACCATGTCCGCTTCACATTGACGTCGAAACGTACTGCGCGAAGAATTGGATGAAACTGGAAACCTTAGACCGATTGTATTTATGATTTAGAGTCAATATTCTAGTTTAGTGTGGTTTCAGTCAAGGTAGTGCTTTAAAAATCGTATAATCAAAAAATTACTTTTTACTTCAAAATATGGCAACCAAGGAGGTCACATCATATCATAGAAGTTAAGAAATAAACAAATTAACATATGGGATTACTGTCGTATAAGAGGGCTTAACCTGCCCTTCGAAGTAAGGAAATTAGTGTATACAGTTGGTAGCTTTTCATATGTTGAACATAATAATAATACCATTACCAAAGGCATAGAGGTAACCACAATTTATATGGCACACTTTCACGGCCCGGGGCATATTCTCGTCTGTCTTAAATCCCAATGCTCATATTCCCCAGAGCCTTTCGGTGAGATACTTTTCACGAAGCTTGTGAGTTGTGAGTCGTGCGGCAGTGGCTGTTGGCTGACCTGCAGGCGCTGACTGGCGATACCATCGCGACCACACTTCAGCTGCAGTCGGGACGTTTATAGACCATTACTCCGCTATTTATTGCCTAGACGATACTGGGCATAAATTCGCAATTTATGGCCGTAAAATGAGAGAAAATAAGTTTTTTTCTAAAATGATATAAACCATGTCTCATATTTTATTAGGTTCAATGTGACAATTGCAAATGAATGTATTATTCGCTTATATCCAAGTGTGTCATTAGACACCCATTATATTGTTCATTATAGGCTGATGTAGGTAACACTCCAATACTAGGGCTGGCCAATGAACCTATACACTAAGCTGCAATTTGCCTGCTTGATGGATTATAAGCCTCTTTCTTTGAGAGAAAGGCGCGTGTCTTGTTCACGCTGAGAATGTTACGGGCTGATCGGTACGATCCCTGCAGGTAAAGTTGCGAGAAAAGAAGAAAAAAATAGGAAAACAATCTTGATGTTGTTTATCTGCCTAGATTCACGTCGTGCTCCTGTTACTGCCCAATTCTGTCAAATTTGCTATGCGAGCATGGCTAATAATTTTATCGAGTCGATAAAGTGACTTTTATCAGATATCTTACCATGTCTGTAGTAAGGATCTACCTGCGAGAGCAATATCGCCGCCTGTATTTGACCGATAATTTTATCCTATCGACAATCCATGCTCGCACCGCTGGCATGTCTACCAACATGAACATGAGGAGAACTGAAATGACTGGATGAAAGAAACGTCAATAGCTTTTATATATATATATATATATATATACTAGCTGCGCTACGCGGTTTCACCCGCGTGGTGATGGATGATGATGAGGATGAATCAAATATAGCGTATGTTAATATAAAATATTATTCGATCGCTGGCGTCAATAAAACGTAACTGTAGCTGGACTGTTTTCTAATAGCAGAATAAGAATGTGTGTAAATCAGCTACGGTTCGATTGTAGTTGAAACAAATTAAGTTAGTGGGATCGGCCCCCTGTCATCACTTTGCTCTAATGTCATAGACTAATATTATATGGTCAATAGTTTCCGCAGTGTACGCGATATACGGTTTTTTTTGTTATATTTTCCACACTTTGGGTTAAATTTTCGAAGTTCTTCGGTTAAGTAGTTTTGGAGCTTATTCAATACGAACAAACCTTTCCTCTTTATAATATTAGTGTAGATATATGCCAAAACTCTAGTTTCGGGAGGCACTGCAACTACCTTGGACAAGCGTAGTGTTTACCATACTTACTATAGCTACTTGCTACCATTATAACAATAAACTGAATTTCTTCTTTCTAACTAACTTTCGTCACTTGAATGAGAAATTATGTAAGAAAACCGCCAGTCGACGCAAACTTTACACAATGATCTTCTTGATTCTTGATTGACCCTCTTCTTTATCTCATCTATTCGTATTCGGGCAGGAAGCAAAAGGTTTAAATTAATGGTGTAGCATTCTCCGGGTTTTTAATTAAAATGAGACTTACACAGGGGTCCGTTTTAAGGCCTTATTTATTCTTATCAACATTATTGTAATTGTGTGATATCGTTTTATTCGCGTATGATGCATCTCTGATTTTTGGTAAAAATAATTATAGATTTATTTAACTCAAACAACACATAATCTAGTATTTCTTTATGGTTTTCGGCTCATAATTGACAATTAAATTCGAAAAAACTCAATTGTTTGCAGTTTTCTTTGCCTACAGTGAGCGGAGCATTAAAATCTGTGTAAGTGTAACGTAATCGCATCGTTAACGTATTTAGTACAAACTACCATATATTATGTTGTATTAAATTATTTTAACGATGTACAATCGAATATTCACAAATATTGGATATAATTTGTGTAGTTTCGTTACTGACTCACTTATTATACAACATATTAAAGTAGTGCTACAAATTGTTACTAAATGGACTTCTTTTTTACATAGAAGCGACATTAGACTTGTCGCTACATGCGATTTCAATCACTTTATAGATAAACTAAACAATCACGAAACGTGGCATTTAGTTTGAGTTTTATTTATTTTATGGTACTTTCCACCTGCGACTTTATTCGCGTGGAATAAGGTTAGCGTGATCCCCTAAAAACTTTCGAAGTTATATTGACTGCCTTGTAACAAATACAACACAACATAGTACGTGTCACGGTTAAGGGGTTGCAGTTGTAAAAGGAACTTCCGATAGTGTAATTGGCCCTTCGGTAAGCGTGCGTAAAGAGGGTTAAGTATCAGAGCACACACGTGGGGCATTAAAGGCCTTGTTACTATTATTACGCTAGTCAAAACAGCCCTTTCTATTCAAATCGGCGAAATAGCAGCAGTTTACCCGATGAATCGTTCTTCTCCAAGCTGAATATTGGCGAATGTATGGTTAGCTACTATTATGATAATTTGATTAGTTATGTTTACCGTAACATCGGAGTATAAGCTCGTTTGTTCTTTTTACAAGTGAACACGTAAGTTGTACATTTACTATTCCTCTAATTAATTAATACATGGAAATTTAGTATACTTTGTATTTGACTCGTGTATTTTTAGAAACAAGGAGGATATAGTATTAATTGTTATTTATGTAGTCTTCTCATAGTCACATAAATAAGTCTATCATTAAGTCATATGCATGTGGATGCATTACTCAAAACTTTGTACGGATATATTAAAACATAAATATATATAATATTATATTAACACAAAAACATCGTTTCATTATATTGCACATGTTGACTGCAGTCTTGTACCGGTTAATATTCCACCGCTATTACAAATCAAAACTAGAAGAAACACAAATCGGGGGAAATTAATTAAAACTAGCGATAGCCATTGGTTCCCTGCCATATATAAGATCATTTTATATTTTAAAAATAATACCAGCTGCACCTGGTGACAAAGTTTAGTAAAGTATTAGTTCCTGGCTGCCTTCCTCTCAGAGAGAAGAGTATGAGCCGTAAACCAACACGCAGACCGTATGCTGCTTCATTTGTAGACGGCTATGAAGCGCTCGGTTGAAAAGGATAGCGGGCCACCAATCCAAGTCATAACCTCAGTAAGATTAGCCGTGGGGTGCCCGCTTATAATAGTATACTATACTATATAATAGTATATTAGCTACCGACCACGACGACTGTCTCTGGTAACACACAAGATACGCACAATAAGGACAAACGAGAAGATTGACGAGTTCGAAGAAGAAATGAGTAGGTTTCACGTAACGTCTTGGGTTATCTGAAGTTCGAAGAGTGGCTGAGTATACGATAACCCTGAAATATGGTAACCTACTCTTCTACCGGGAGGGCGACCAACAGTCCCAAGGCGGTGTCGGGTTTCTCGTCCACAAATACCGTATCAACAACTTCGTAAAAATCGGTAGCGTTTCCAAGAGGGACGTATACCTAATACTCAGAATATCCAAACGGTATTCTCTGAATGACATTCAGGTATACGCACCGACAAAGTCCTGGATGATGAGGTAGAAGATATGTATGAGGACATTAGTTGGGCCATACATACCTTTGAAACGCACTTCCTTGTTGTTATGAGGGACTTAGACGCGAAGTTGGGTAAGAGAAGTGATGATGAGTTAAAAGTTGGGCAATTTGGCTATGGGCAACGAAACCGGAGGGGACAGAAGTTAGCTGACTTTCTGGAGAAAGAGGGAATCTTCTGGAGGGAAAATCTATGATGAACTCTTTCTTTCAGAAGCCACCTCCTCACAGGAAATGGATCTAGCTGAGTCCCGATGGCTCCACGAGAAATGAGATTAGCTTTATTATGACCACCAAGAGACAAACATTCAATGATGTATCCGTGATGAACAAGGTGTAAACCGGTAGTGATCACCGAATGGTAAGAACTCATTGAATATTAATGTTAAACTTGAGAGGTCTCGTCTGATGAAGTCTACGCTCTGACCTATTCGTGCCCTTATTCAGGACTCCGAGAGCTTTCAACTTGAGCTGTCCATTCGCTTTGATTGCCTTAAGAAAATCTCTTCAGTGGACGAGACCCACAAACGGGTAGTAGAAACTGTCCATACAGTGGGCTCCAAATTCTCATCCTACAGATAGATCGAAGAGTATAACTTACCCCTATGCTTAGTGTTGTCTGTCCGAAAAGGCTATAGTACCATAGACCACATCCACACGCTACGACAAGTTATACAGAAGACCGAAGAGTATAACTTGCCTCTTTGTTTAGCGTTTGTGGACTATGAGAAAGCCTTTGATTCGATCGAGACGTGGGCAGTTCTTGAGTCTCTCCAGCGGTGCTGTATTGACTATCGGTATATTGAAGTGCTGAAGTGTTTGTACAAAAACGCCTACATGTCAGTCCGAGTACAGGAGCAGAGTTCGAAGGCAATTCCATTGCAAAGAGGCGTGAGACAGGGAGACGTTATATCTCCGAAACTGTTCACCGCTACATTGGAAGACGCCTTCAAGCTTCTGGAATGGCAAGGACTTGGCATCAATATTAACGGCGAATACATCACTCACCTTCGATTTGCCGACGATATTGTAGTCATGGCAGAATCCATGGAAGACCTCAGTACAATGCTCGAAGGCCTCCATCGAGTTTCCCAACGGGTAGGTCTTAAGATGAACATGGATAAGACGAAAATTATGTCTAATGCCCATGTTGTACCTACCCCAATATCAGTTGGGAACTCAGTTCTCGAAGTTGTTGACGAGTACATCTACCTGGGACAGACAGTCAAACTAGGCAGGTCCAACTTCGAGAAAGGTCAATCGTCGAATCCAACTCGGCTGGGCAGCGTTCCGAAAACTTCGCGAAGTCTTCTCGTCAAAAATACCTCAATTCTTCAAGACAAGAGTCTTCGACCAATGTGTGTTACCAGTGATGACTTATGGCACTGAAACGTGGTCTCTTACTATGGGCCTCATTGATAAGCTCAAAGTCGCACAACGAGCTATGGAGAGCGCTATGCTCGGGGTTTATCTACGTGATCGAATCAGAAATGAGGAGATCCGTAGAAGAATGAAAGTCACCGACATAGCTCACAAGATTAGCCAGTTGAAGTGGCAGTGGGCAGGGGCACATAGTACGCAGAACAGATGGCCGATGGGCCGGAAGGTTCGGAAGTTGAGACCACGGACCGGGACGCGCAGCGTAGGTCGTCCACCGACAAGGTAAATGTGGCAGGACGACGTTGGATGCAGGCCGCGTCCAACCGGTCCCTTTGGAAATTGGTGGGGGGCATATGTTTAGAAGTAGACGTCCTATGGCTGAGATGATGATAAACCTTTTTGATCAGTTGAGAACGACAAGACAGGAGGCAAGCTCGACTACGAGCGCTTCCTGCTCGCGAGTTGAGGTGAAATAAGGTCATTGAGATCCCTCGGATACAACCCGTTGAATCGCAATTAAATAAGCGTAAATAATCAAAATGCTATATGTAACTTATAAGTATATATATGCCGTTTTGATTTAAAATTAATCCAGTGGTTTCAGCGCTGAGTGGTAAGAAACACTTTCGCATTTTAGTATTAGTAAGTTAGGCTAGTAAATGTTTAAAATTACGTTACGCTACGAGTTAAAAATCAAGGGCCGTAACAATTAAAATTCATATAAACGGCGGGACGGGAGCCAGTTAAACGATTTCCATTTATCGGAAAGTTCGCACTGTTACCACGGAATCTCATTGTGTTGTCTTCCTCAGAGAACAAAGAAAACACGGCACTTCCGCGTGCCAACCTGCCAAGTGACATTTAAACGATCGATGGAGGTCGTGTTCGTTGTTACTCACTGTGATTTCGATCGCAACTTTCGACTTATTGGAAGGTCGCTAAATATTTATTGTACTGCAAATGCGAATGCCTCTTGCTTGATATGCGGTTATTGCTGATCAGAATCGACGGTTTGACATTTAAATTGCTGATTAATAAATACAGAAATGATAAACTGAATTCGTCTATTGCAGAGTTTATAGTTCAAATAAACTAGTCGGTTTCTAAACGCTAGCAACTTTCCCACAGAGTGAGGAGAAAGTCGGCACCGCGCAGGGCAGTACGTAACATTCCAAACCGATAGGGACTGTTCGATGTAGAATTAGAAATCTGTATTAAGGCGACTATAAGTTTTAAGGTGAATGACGACAGTATAAAGTAGAACGTACGGGAGATGTAATCTATAGGTATCATAATTTCTTTTATATAAAATATATTATATTGAGTTCATAATTGCTTATACGGGACAATGATGATACATTAAAAACCTAGATAAGTAAAAACCTAATAAGTACTTATTGTGGATGACAATGGAACTTATAACGTTATAGTTTACTTAGGTTATTGTGTGGTCGTACTAAGAAAGATAAGTGGTAAAGCTAATTATCCAAGATATTTCGGAAATAAATAAGCGTAAATAATCAAAATGCTGTATGTAATTTCTAGGTATATGTCGTTTTGATTCAAAATTCATCCAGTGGTGATGTGCTCATCACAAGAAATAAAGTTGAAAAATCACAAACAAGAACAAATCATCTGGGGAATGACTACTCCTTTCAGCCGTATTTGTGACGTCATGACCTCTTTGTCTGTCCAGCTGTTTCAGTGTTGCAAACTAACACACGAACCAACTTTCGCATTCATAACATTACAGTGAGTGTGAGTATGTTAATAACAAACTTGTTATCAATTCTGAACAGAATCTACGCGCTACACTAGAATTAATGTTTTTGATTTAAATTATTATCATGATTTCAGCTTTGACGAGGAATAATAATTGAATATGTTTGTTTATATATATGTTGATATTGGCAACTGATTCCTCTTCATAACAATATATTGTGATAAATATTGTTTAGTATTGTTACGTAAGAGAGAACAACTTATTACCGGAGGCTAATACAGATATCGTTTCACCTCATTGTTGCTCAAGCGAGTGTTGAAACATTCGTGGCTATAGCAGCATACGGCAGTTATGATACCGGTCAGCTAATAACGAACATTCTGAGTTAACATGCGTGTATGCATATGGCACAATAAAATGTGTTTACCGACAGCCGTAAGCGACACGCTTCGCCGCCCCTGTGCTGTGATGGTGAGATACGGTCAGCTAGCGCCGACTCCGGCTTTGTCTACCGTCTACAAGCCTTGTTTATTGACCATTGTGAGCTGCGAGATCGGCTCCCGATGCGGAATGGAGCCATACACAACGACAGGCTTATAGAGGTTTGAAGTCTTACAACTAGCCCGTTTGACGTGTATATTGTTTTTAGTCTACGTTATTTCTTTTTCCTCTTTACTCAGTAGATTTAAGAGTATTGAACTGTTGACTCTCAGTGAAAACACGCAGTGGTCTTGATCTCAAAGTTCTATATGGAACAACGTCGCTCGAGATTATATTCTAAAGTTACTTGGGAACCACTACAATATAATCATATAAGTATAATGGCGGTCCCTCGGCTGCGGTGTCTAATCATCCCCCTTCATGAGCAAGCTATTGAGGTCAAGGCCGTCGATATTCAATAATAGAGAACGAGCGACGGTTCGCTCACGACCCTCGCCACACCCATAGAACCAGTTGTGAGGAGTAATTGTATCAATACAAAGGTAAATATATAGTTAAAGTCAGACTGCTTAGTAATTTACTGGGAACATTATTGTCTCGTCATAAAAGAGTTTATTCATGAGTGTTCTATATCCAAGCTGAGGATCTAGTAGCTAGATGGGGAAAGCTATTTACCTTTACGCCCGCTTGCCTCTCAACGACATAATAATTACACATTCATAGCTTTATGCATAACAGTTGGCACTTGTCCTCCTTTTATTCCATGTCATTCGCAGGGTTCGTAAAGGTTGATAAATGTAACATTTAGTGTTTCCAGTTGGAGAAGTGTAATCGATGTTATAGAAGTATGGCTGTGAATGTAATTAAACAGCGGTACCGGTTGACGCGTACACAGCAACTTTAGCGGAGAATGCACCGTTGCCGCAACAGGGGGTGTTCGAGTGGAGTGAGGAGGGGTCAGGTTGGATACAGGCAAGTTTGGCAGCCGTAAATGTCCCCGTTAATTAGTGGCGAGCTGCGACGATACGCCGACAAATTACTCGACATTCAGCTGTCGCACGCAAATAAAACGACCGAAATTGCTTCCCTGTTTGTCTTCTGGTTGAATTGAACCTAATTATGAACCAAAATGTGAAATCACAAGCTAATATGCTATGCTAATAGCTGAAGTTATCGAAGAAACTGGTAAAAAGATTGGCTGTCACTTGAACTTCTACTGTCGATGTATGGAGTAAGGCGATATCCTCATTTGTGTCCTGCAATCGCTAAGGATTTAGTGATTGGTTTACTTTAGGTTACCAGACATACAGAATTTAATTTATGCATTGGTTTAAAATGCGTATAAGAATTTCATTTTATAATCATTGCAAGTAGGTATAATATTAATGATAAACTATAAAATGTAGCAAGTAAACATGTGACATCATGTTATCATTGTTGGTACCTGTTACGATTGTAGATACCCACTAAGTTCATTCTTGTAATTAACATCTATGTTTTAGACTATACTAGACAAAACATGAATCACATAATTGTCTGAATGTTGTATGTCTAAAAATTGTTATTCGTTATAGAATACTGCTATTTTTATTTGGTTACATTTGTAATCTGATATATCGAATTCAGGTTCTAGTCTAGACAAAACAAATTAATTAGTGCAATAACATCATTCGAGTGAGAGACATGTTCTACGCGAGCGATACACGCGTGCTGCGTCGACGTGTCGAATGTAACTATGCGATCTGGCTACCCGAGTTGCGTCCATCAACTTGATTGGATTCGTATTGAAATAACCTACCGTATTGTTCACCACGGCTTATCTATGCACACAGACGTTGGTCGTATAGGTACGTTCATTATTGCGAATAATCTTTAAAACTTTCTCTCTATAGCATATTTTTATCCGTGAACTCTTCTATATCTATCATCGGAAATTATTTCGGTTCAGGCCGTGCGTTTCTGGAATGCTCTGCCAGTCACTATAAGACGTGCTCAAACTCTAAATAGTTTTAAATGCCAAGTAGAAATGTTGCATCATTTTACTAATTATCACCTGTTTTCTATTTGTAAACAAATATATATTAAGATAACTTTCTAGTTAATATGTTCTTGTTTAAAAAACTATACAAACCAGCTATGTTTCACTATGAAAGAGAGTAACTGGTCCTTCTATGATTAAAATTTTCCATTATAAATGGACTCTGTAAAATGTAATATAATATTATGTGCTAATTGTCCCAGTTATTGCGGTAAGTTATATTTAATAATGTGCCTCGCACTGGCTTGGCTCTGTATTTAAGGGAGGACCTTCGAACTATCGACTAGCTGAATAAATACAATCTATCAATTCAGAAACGCCACTGAATACTAGTGGAAAGATAGTGGCTGTTTGGAACCTTGACCACGTCGAACTAACAAACAACACTAGACGGCATAGTCGCATTCGCTTCAGTATGTCTGTTTGTTTCAATAATGTCTCAGTTCGAACGATGCAAAATAAACCAAGTAGGCCACGCGCACATGAGTGGTGCCCATTAGAATGCGAATCGATAACATTTGAATGTCAAATGCGCTGTTGAACAACATAGGTACAAAGGCTTCAATTTATGACATGCTCGTTTATTACCGAGCAAATAATTAATTAAACGTTTAACCTTTTTTACATTCCATGAATTTATTCGCCTGTGTGGTTTATGTTGTTGGTTTCTTGTCATTCGGGCTAACTGAGTTACTCAAGTTTATTATAATTTTCTTCTATAATGGTCGTTATGCTCCACATGGGCTTGGTCAGTTATTTCATATATCAATTATGAAAATGTATCTCTATTCTTGTCATTCCGTCGAGGTTTTAGTTTTTTTTGGCTAACCGCCAGCCGGATGCGAACTATACCGGGCAATTCATTTTAGTAATGGGTATAGCTTCATGAATCATTTTCAATGCCATTGACACCTCTTGTATTACTTAGAGGAGCTAAAACATCGTTTGGAACTGTATTGTTTGGTCAAGTCAAGAGGTAATATACTCGTATCTACTACAAGTATTACTACTACTACTACGTACATAATCACCGGCACCCCACCCTACCACTCGGTAATGGTAATGTGGATTTTGAGATGGGTACATTGCTCGATTTGATCGCATCTTTGCGTCGATACACATACACGACACGTAATAGTTGTGAGTTACTTTAGATCACGTGATGCCACGATTTCAAATCGATTTCGTTCTATGGAGAGTCAGCGCTATGAAGTGGCCAACTTCTACTTTTTACAAAACTAAATCTCACCGCTGTTACTTTACTCGTGATAAACCTTCACTATTTGTTTATCTGGATTCCGAATTATTAGTACTGTGTACTAATAATTCAGAATGTATCAAAATAATTCGGAATCTGTCTACTGTGTCAAAACTAGTAAGTTAAAGAATAAGCAATCATTTATCACCCATTAGGACAAAAGGGCGAGTGGTTCTCAGTCAAGTGAAACAAGCCCTACGTACTCTACGATGTAATTAATCATGCCTATCCCCTAAGTCATAATTTGACGTTTAGCCTGTAGGCAATGCGATTGTCCGCTAACTGGCACAAGGACGGAGTCGACCTTCTGTTCACCGCATGAAGGTACAACATTCTGCCTTGTTATTTATTCATTTCAAGTGTTACAATTAATTCCACAGCACATATCAAACCTCTGTTTATGAAAATGTTTTATGATCTCATACTAGTACCTTTACTGCGAATTTAAATTAAAGTAGGATCGTAAATAGTACATAAATCACTTTTACAACAAGATTAGTGATTGAGTTGGAAACAAAATATAGAAAGGACTAATAATAGTCCCTTAACTCAATCCAAAGTATTGTGTATTATAAAAATATGAAATAAACAAAATTACTATAATATTAGGTTGCTACAATTGCTTTTGTTTCGATGAGCACTTGGTCTACTTATTTATACTTTCACATCTTTTTTTCAAGTGCACGCCTATTAGCATCGTTGTGCTAACATGCCAGTTACTTAGGACGACGACGAAACGGCAATTTCCTCGTTTTGTACAAACATCGTGTACACACTGCAAGCTACAAACACAATATAGTCAGTATTGAAGCTACAGATAATGCGGAGTAGAGTCTAGCTAAACTTACTCATAGTTAGCAGTAAGCGTCAGAGTGAAGACTGAATGGGATGAAATGAGTACTAGGTGGGTTTTTTATACAAAGTGTGACTAATAAACGTATTTCGCGCTATTTCAAATTCGAATTTTCTGTTATAATTTTTTTAATGGTTTTCGATTGAAAATCTTTATTTACTATATACCTAATTTGTGAAAAGATACTCTAGTAATTAAACGTCAATACTGTAACGATGTGGTATTTTATGGGTCACTCAAACGATGTATTTAGATAAAGTTTTATTTAATAATAGGTAGGTACAGACAATATGCAAAGCAATGATAAATGACGAAGTATCTTATGCAGTCTAGGATTACCAAAGAGTATATAGTATGCTAACATTTTTTACAACTAATTGAGCGGCACAGATAAGTAAGTGTTTATACATTATGATCTATTCTCAACATCTTCCTTTTTTATACAAACTCAAAATAAATGAATATCTGACTCAGCTTAAAAGTTATTAACAGACAAAAATATAAATTACTTATGTTTATATAAACATTGACTTCTAACAATTGATCTAATAATGAAGCTTAGCCTTCAGTTTTCAAATGACATGATATGATATTATATAATTAACAAAATGGTATTACTCAGTAACAAATTTAAGAGCTTTATATTATTCTCATCGCAACAGTAAGGTACAACAATATTTTAAAATCATTATGTTTCACTTCCTTTAAATAACATTACTTACTCTATCTGAAATCGTTTAGTTGATTTGACCAGTCTACCAGTTTGTGTTCTAAATTCTGATTTGTCAATTCTAGGACTCTCCATTCTCTTCCCTTGTAGATTTTTATCTTTTTTATTATCCTTCACAGGTACACTAATCTTCATTTCAGAACTCTGCTGTTCTTCTACCTTGTCTACATTACTGACAGGTTTCAATATATGTTGGCGGTTCCTGCGGTAATTCGAACCATCTGGAGACTCGATTATAAAAGATCTCGGCTCTTCACATTTATTTAATATTTTACCTGGTATCCATCTAGAATCTGCGCTCTTTGTATACAGTATAGTATCGCCTTTTTTGTAGTGGAGTTAAAATTTTAGCTTTTTTATCATAATACAATTTTTGTTTATTTAAATTTTGTTTTGTAATTTTAACATATTCTTGATGATTGACTACTTTTGGTTTTAAATGTGTTAAAAATAACTGGCATTTGTGTTCTAAGCATACGTGACAATAGCAACTGTGATGGTGATGGCAGACTTCCTCTTGGTGTTGTTCTATACTGAAGCAATGCCAAATGGGGATCAGTACCAGATTCACTGCACTTGCTTAGAATACGTTTAAAAATTTTCACACCTGACTCTATTAAACCATTGGAACGTGGCAGATGGGGACTTGATGTTGAATGTTGTATGCCCCAATCACAAAGAAAATCTTTGAATTCTTTTGAGTTATAGGGAGGACCATTATCACTCATGATCTCCACTGGAATTCCGTGACGGCTAAAAATTGGCTTAAGAGCATTTATTAGTACTTTAGCACTTGTTGTACTAACATTAGCTATTTCTATATAGTTGGAATAGTAATCTTCGACAACTACAATAGTCTGACTTTTAAATTGTAAAAAATCTATGCCAACTTTTTCCCATGGAAAAGTGGTAATTTTATGTGACATTAAAGGCTCTGGTGCATTAGCATTTCTATGAGATAAGCATATTGAACAGTTATGCACCAAATTTTCTATATCATGCGACATTAATGGCCAATAGACGATTCCTCTTGCGAAGCTTTTAGACTTTTCAATGCCTTGATGTCCACTATGAATTATCTTCAATATTTCTGGTCTTAGCTCTGAAGGAATTATAAGACTGTTACCTTTTAACATGAGGTCTCCTATAGCATGTATGTCGTGACGACAATTCCAATAAGGAGAAACAAGCTGATTGACACTTGATTTACTAGCAGGCCATCCTTCTTTATAGTATTTTTTGAGAAATTGCATTGACTCGTCTTTCTTTGTAGCCTCTGCAAGCCATCGGATGCGTTCTGCTGAAATTGGTAAGTTGTTCATCAATAGGTTCACATGAACAACTACATCTTGGTCAATTTCATCTTCCTGACATTCTGGTAAGGCAGCACGGGACAAAGAATCTGCAATATACATCTTGGAGCCTGGTTTATACTCCACCCGTAAATCATAGGCTTGTATTCTCATCATAAGTCTTTGGAGACGTGTAGGGACTTCAGCTAATGGTTTTTTAAATAATGTGATAAGTGGACGGTGATCTGTTTCAACATTAACAACCTGGCCATAAATATATTGATGGAATCGTAGACAGCCAAAGACTATGGCATATAATTCCTTTTCTATCTGTGCCATTCGCTCCTGGCTAGAAGTAAGTGTTTTAGATGCGTAGCAAATAGGGTGATTATCTTGTAGCAATACTGCACCTACAGCTGACTGACTTGCATCAACTTACAAGACAACTGACTTATTGACATCATAGTGAGCTAAAACTGGTGCCTGACATATTATTTCCTTGAGACGACAAAATGTTACTTCATGACATGCATTCCATTGCCATAGACTTGACTTTTTAAGAAGATTTCGAAGTGGTTCAGTTTCAGAAGCCAAATTCTTTATGAATGCACCTAGGTAGTTTAATAAACCTAAAAATCTTTGTAGATCCTTCAGACATGTTGGTGATGGCATCTCTTTGATAGCTCGCACTTTATCAGGATCAGGCAACACACCATTTTTTGAAAATATGTGGCCTAAATATTTTACTTGATTATGACCAAATGTACACTTACTTTTGTTAAACTTCAAGTTGACTTCCTGGGCCTTCTGGAGTACTCTTTGGAGATTTATATTATGTTCTTGGAGTGTAGAACCATAGACAAGAAGATCATCAGCATAGACAATAATAACTCCTGGTAGTACAACAAATGTTTCTGTCATGATTCGATGAAATAACTCAGGTGCACAGTTGATGCCGTAAGGTAAACGTTTGAATCTATAACGTCCGAATGGCGTGTTAAATGTACATAGCATAGAACTGGGTAAATCAAGACTTAAAGCCCAAAAACCGCTGCTTGCATCAAGCGTTGAAAAATATGCTGCTCCATGAAGCTTCGAACGAACCATATCGACAGTTGTTATTGGATAATGTGACCTGCATATAGCTTGGTTGAGGTTTCTTGGATCAAGACAGACTCTCAGTTGACCATTCTTTTTCTCGACTAATAAAAGTGAACTCACCCATGACGTCGGCTCCGTTACATTAGCTATTACATCCATACTTTCCATTATGTCCAACTCTTTCTTCAACCTGTCATGTAGTGCAAAGGGGACCTTTCGTGGCGCATCAATTTTTGGAGGAACATCCTTGTTGACAGTGATGTGACACTCACCAGGTAGACGGCCCAAACCAACAAAACAAGATTCATTATTAGACAACAGTTCATTTAACTTAATGTTATTGACATTAGACTGCTGGACATGTGACTGATTTGACTTTTGTTCTGAAGACTGCTGAATATTGAAGACACGTTTGACAAGACCAAGTTCAGAACAAGTATATCTACCAACAACTGCTGGGGATGACACATCAGCAATAATAAAATTAATAACCTTTGACATATATTGGTTATTGATATAATATGAGCATTCAATATCTTGTTGGCCTAATATTTTTATGATATTGCCACTATAAGATGTAACTTTGGCCATACAAGGTGACATTTTATTTGGAATATTTAAAGAGTTAAACATTTTCAAGGACATTACATTTGCATCACTACCTGTGTCTAGGATACAATTTATTTTAATATTATTAACTTCAAAATTAATGTTCCACTGAGAGTTCATGGAGGCACTTGACTTCAAATGTCCAATAAATAAATGATCAAACTCATTACCTTGAAATTCCTGTTCATTGTGATCGTTAACTTGAACAAAACGAACCTTTTTAGTACGACAATAAGCTTCGTAATGACCAATAATATTACACTTTCTACACTTTGCATTAAGTGCAGGACACTTGTGACGATGAACCTGCCCACAACGACCACAGTTGTTTGAAGATTGTGACTTTGACTGCGACTTGAATGTTGACTTTTTGAAAGATGAATTATTTCCTCGCTGGACTTGTTTTGCATAGTAGACATTGGCTGCTTGACCCTTTAGCTCTGATGCTTGTGACTGTGACTGAATAAGAGCTTTTGACATTGAAACAGCTTTATCAAGTGTTAAATTTTCTTCTAATAGTAACTTTTCTCGGACAAAATGATATTTCGCATGTAGATTGCATATAAAAATGTCTTTGACAATTCTATCTGTCAATTGCCCAAATTCACAAGACTTGCTTTTATCATGCTTGCTTATATCACCTTCAGATTGTTTCCTTGTAAAAAAATATTACTTTCGTAGGTTACATTCGTCTTTGGTACGAAATAATTATCGAAACATTTTATTAAGACATCGAATTGTACTGTCTCTGTGTCGAGGTCGAAGGTATTGAAGATATCAAGTGCTTTTTCACCAATAAAATGGAGGCAAACGGCCACTTTCCGATCATCGCTTTCATCACTTAACCCGCTGGCCTTTAAAAATATTGTAAAACTTTGTAACCATCTCTTCCAGTTGCTTGCCAAATTTCCTTCCAAGGATAAGGGATGTAAATTACTTGTGATGTTCAACTTACGATTTGAGGTTGGACATGGTTTTTTGTCAGTTTATTCATCAAACATCATGGCGACGACGCGACGACGTGGTGACGCAATACTATAATTTGTTTTAATGCCCTTGGATTATCACTTTTTGACTTTGTAGTTTTCACTTCTGACACCATGTAACGATGTGGTATTTTATGGGTCACTCAAACGATGTATTTAGATAAAGTTTTATTTAATAATAGGTACAGACAAAATGCAAAGCAATGACAAGTGACGAAGTATCTTATGCAGTCTAGGATTACCAAAGAGTATATAGTATGCTAACATTTTTTACAACTAATTGAGCGGCACAGATAAGTAAGTGTTTATAAATTATGATCTATTCTCAACAAATACGTTAATAAGTGTCAAACTTACGAGAATTTCAATACAAATATGATACGTCACCTTGCCATGGTAGTTATGCAAAGAAAGCACGAAATGGAACACACTTCTTGTCCGCAATTTTGGTGTCCATATAAATGTAATTTTCGGGCGCTGGAGACATTGGCGTCATAGCTGTGTTGTGACATGGGATGAGCCGATGTGCTGAACCGCCGCGGACGTAGTACCGCTCGACGTCAAATTTTACATTCAGTTCGCATCTAGACTTGAACTAATGTCGACGCGTTTGAACGTCGTCAGTCACCTGATTTTATGTTTTCGACCATAATGATTAGCTCCAGTAAAGTTTTCGAAGGACACCATATAGTTGAGAGACAGTGACAGGTTTAGTTTAGATTCGTGTTTTTTGTAAGTATGGCAGTTACTGTTAATTCTCCATTCAAGTCGATATGTACAAATATTGGTTCTGGTTTGTCCTGCCACTTGCCATTTTTTTCTGCAAATATACCACCAAACTCATCTCGTTACTGTATAGTCCTGTATGTGTGGCTATTCTGTGACAGAGCTTGTGGTACACGAGCAGTCTGCAGCTGTGTCAGCGGGTGAGCGTGGAGCAATTTGTGTGTGCAAACTGTACAACGGTGCACAGTGGGCGTTCGCCTGTAATCAATGGCGGACGTGTTCGCAGATTGAGCACAACTGCACAACCTGATGCATAGCTCGCCTGATATGTGCACTCAGCTTAATCGTACTCCGACCACCTACCTACCACTGGCGAACTATGATTTGCAAATTACAACCGTGAACTAATTCACGATAGGCATTCGAATAAAAACCAATAGACCTTACGAGTATTATATATTATTAATTACCTTACCATATTTAATTAATGGCTTATTGTTATCTATGATGTACTTACATACTATTCAGTTCTCCATTATCTATACATATATTTAAACTGTAACCAAGACCGTGTCTGTACATGAAATTATATAAAAATAACTGTCATACGTATAGATACAAAACAGCCGTGCGATTCTTTAAGAGTAAACATCGTTGTATCTTTGACAACATTACAATTTATTGCAATCCGTGAAACAAATGACGAGATGATAAGACACGTTGGAAAAACACCTTTATGTATAAGAGCGATATCTTAAAAAGTATTTGACATCGGTGAGCTCGTAGGAGGACATCGACGAATCATTACAGAATCGCACGGCTGGACTCAACACCACTAATTTTGTCTGTCTGTCTGTCTATTTGTCGTCCTGTCTAAATGTTTGTTGGCACATTACGCAAAATCTACTGTTTATTTTATATTTAGTTTGATAGCATTTACATTGGACGCCTGTAGAGCTAACTTGTAATTTGTTTGTTTGTTGTTGTTCCATCGTAATCGGTCCACCCGAAAAGAAGTTACAAGCATTAGACATAGATTCCTAAATATTCATTATAACATTATACACATAATGTTATGATGATGAGTTAATACAAGCAGAACACTCGTTTTAAGAGTAAATTTTCTACGTAAGTCACCTACGCTACAAAAACGATGCAACATTTATGTACTATTCTATGTTATTTTGTTCAATGATATAACATTTACTTTTTTGCATGTGAAACTTCTAATATGAGCTCTTTAGTCAGATCGTTGTATAAAAACAGCCGGAATCGTAGAGCTGTGACTTTATAGTGGGTACCTATAGATTTGATTGAGGGTCTATTGATGAGCAGAGAAAAGTTATTTAGATCTCAGATGGAAACAGCCTGAGCCGCTGAGTTTATATACGCATACACACACCTTCACAAACGCACATACTTTTATTGATAATAACTTATATATCTTGTTATCTTGTAAGTTATTTAACTTTTATTAACATGATTATGATTAGAGGTTCAAATAAGTAATGTATCCCTCTCTTAAGTTGCAGTGCCCTTACGGGGTATCACAGGAACTACCATTTTATGTACCAACCGTTTTTGTTTTGTGATATGCAATAAAGATATTTGAATTTGTTTTAACTTTATAATATAGTATTGCGTTGAGGTGACGCAGAAGCGACGTGTCACAAGTCTAAGACTTAGAACTTTGGAGGGTCTAATTTACTATGTAGTATAAATTGCAGTCTAGATTCAGCTAATTTCATTTGTCCTCGCGCATAATGTTATCTAGAGACACTGTATATATCAACGTAAACCTCGTATGCACATAGCACACATAATTAGGTTAGTTTGTTATTTAACCGGCAACCTGTTCCATGAATCAGTTTACATCTGTGAAGTAGATCGTAACCGGTGGTTTGTTGGCGTGAAATCAGGAAATGCAACGCTTGATGATTGGTTAAACCAGTAACGCTGAAGTAGCCGCGTTTAAATCGATATAACTACTTGTATGCGGCTCGTTAAATTATTAAAATTATGTTGAACGCGATTTTATTACTTTATTCACCGTCGGCGGCGGCGTAGTTCATCAGTACTACTGTATACAATCCATTATGTATTTGCGATTGTATAATGAAGTCATGAATTTATTTACATAATGGATCTCAGTTTGGTGATAGTGATGTGTTGTTGTTATGCGGTAGTCTTCGCTGATATCTTGTTAAGTTCCGTGTAATAATTTATATAACATTAGGGCTTTACTATAATTGGTAAAGTTATCTACCGACTTCCAAAAAAAGGAGGAGGTACTCCTCGCCTGTATTTTTTTTATGTTTGTACCTCATAAATTTCGACTGGGTGAACCGATTATCAAAATTATTTTTTTGTTTAGAAGCTGGTGCTTCCCGAGTGGTCCCATTTAAATTTCATCAAATTCGGTGGAGTAGTTCTTGAGATACACTCCAATAACTGAATAGAATGGAAGTCGGTATACAATTTTTCTAATTATATTTGTTCTGATAATATCAAACCTATATGCAATTCGATGACTAAATATATGTTCAACTAAACTGTACCATCAGGTAATGGGTCCAGTGCTGGTGATTAAAGTTTTTTTTCTCTTATGTGCAGGTCGTGAGCAAGCCGTATCAAGTAGCTTCGGGTGCTGAGCTGACTAAGCTCTGTAACCACAAGAGGAAACTGCTCGCGTCGTTGCAGGCACGAGGGCAGTCTCCGGGGACGCCACCTCCGCAGAATACGGAACAGAAGGGTAATTATGACTGACATCATGGTTGTTGTCCACATTATGCATTAACATATTATGAACAAATTTTGTGACACAGGTCAAAAGTCTAGAGATAATTGATTTTATAGAATATGAAGAACTTGTGCAATGCTATGAGACTTTCTGAGAAATAGCTTTTTCCTGCATTTTCGTCTAAATATGCGTTGGCAGCTTAAATATCGTAGCGAAATACTGGCTCCCGAATAAATTATGTCTTAAAATGGCATCATTATAATTACAGCGGGAATTGTTTATTTCTCATAATTGATCTTCAAATTTCCGCCGAATCTGAGCGCGTTGACAAGGACGGTAAATAAATTACTTGGAGAAACTCGATCTTCAATTTGACGAGTAAACAACAAGAAATGGGATAACAGTGAACAAATTATTATTCATGTCATAAAGAAAAGGGGAGTGGTGCGTGCGACGAGAAGAGATTTGCTCGTAAAATAACTCGAGGGTGAAACGTCTTTAGTAGTTAAAGTGCAACGTAGCTCAGTCGTGTTCAAATATGGAAGTCCATAATATGTACTATTATTATTCGCTTGCGATTATTAATAATTTTGCTAATTATTTATCGTAGCATTTCACGATTAATTTATATGGTGTAGAGAATCGGATTAAGTTTATTTCCTTTTGTTAACGACGCGGTCTCTGTCTGACGTAGTTAAACGTGGATCCATAACCATTACGTAAATAATGAACGTAGCGCGGCCGTTCGAGTCTGCTGTACCTATACTTCATATTATTAATACACGACACGGGTCACTGCTTCTGCGGTTTTTGTCCTACATACCTATCAGAATTGTACTAACAAGTTTGAACAACATCAAGGTATTTTTTATCGGTCGTTCGTTCCAATTCATTCAAACCATAGTTTAGCTGTCGTAAAGATTAGTTAGTAAAATATATAAAAGAAACAGTCCGTTTAAGAAAAAGTATTCAATGCTTTCAGAAACTCCCACCAAGCTGTTCCATAGAAGACAAAAAGTGTTTCTGAATTTTCCATAAAATAGTTATCTCAGTCAACTGCTGTATAGTCAAGCGCGCCTTCGTTCTTAAGCACTAAACTGAAAAGCTATTAATGTGTATATACGGTTAGGAATGAGTTTAAAATGCATAAAGGCTAGCGTTAAACGGCACGGGTGTATTTCACAGCGGGTTCATCGGGAGCATTATTATCCGATTAGCGCGCGGGCGTTCCGGGCGCAATCTCGCCCGGGCCTCCTTCATCCAATTACACGAGTGTGAACCGAACGGGATTAGTCCGGGGAGCCGGGAGTCGAGCCAGACCCGCACGTTACCGGCCCGTACCGATGACACTAACAAGATTTTTCTCGTCCTTTCCAATTATGGTCAATTTTATTGATAAACACGTCTTTTCTATCAGTAATCAGTCAGACGTTGCGAGAGTGGACACTGTTTTCTTACACCGTTGTGGAAATCACTTATTATAAGTGTCAATTATTAACTATAAATAAGTACATTCAAATATTAAAATATTTTGTGTAGATTGTAACCTTATTGGTTCTACATTATGTTACGTTGCAATATACATTTCGTTCCGTGATATCACAACACTGTTCTAAATTGCAAAGCATATGAGATAGAAAATAACTATAAGTATGATATTGTTGCACTGCTCGAAACAAGATACGTTGTCGCTATCCGTTTCTGAGGGAGCGAGAAATACTGAAAAGTAGTTGTTCATAGAACTGAGTTGTTTCTTGTAACAAAGAGGGTAGAGCGGTCTCTTTGTTGTTAAGTGGCAGCCAGCGCGAGAGGCGGTGGGTGAGGGGGTACATTTAGTGCGGCATGAATAGCGGGTAACTGCACTTCGTCAGTCGTCCGTCCGGGAGTAACAACCTGCATTACACCCCTTTGCAATCGCACCGCTCCCAGCTATGTCTCCACTCAACCTGTGTGTTTACACATCTACTAATGTTTATTTTAACCCTAATTTAATAAATGATTTTATAATAACGATGTAGGTGTTTTCAGCTTATTGCCTTCTGCCCCTGTTTGGGCGCCACTTATCAAATCTTTTACAAGAGCCACAACCGTATGTAGCAATTTGCAATACATTTTGTATTGTTAGTATAAAATGGTAATGATTAAGACATAAAGTATCATTTAACCTATGAAACATTACAATGACATAGCCATTATATGCGGGTATTATATTCATTGTGGTATCATAAAAATACACCGATATCCATTCGGATGGAGAGATAACGCTCGTAAACAAGATTAAGCATCGGGAGCGCGACGGCAGGCGGTAAATCGGGAAGTGTGTACGGTGTGCCGCAGGATTGTGTAATTACCGTAAAGGAAGTCGGCCGTTCGGAGCAAACAAAAAGTGAAGCGAGTCGATCAGTAGCAGTGGCGGGAACAAAGGCGAGTGTAATTTGAAACAATCGGTGGTGCAGAGCGGCCGGTGGCGGCGGCGTGGGCGCGCGCCCCGTCGACTATTGATCTGACGAGTCGCGTCTCCCACCGCCCTCCGGTGTGGGTGGACGCGCCACCCGCTCCGGAGGCCACCCCCGCCTCGGCATACAACCCGTATTTTAATTGCAAATCTGCCAGATAATGTGCAAATAGATAACAGTATTATACTCGGCTCGCTAACTAATTACGAAGCGCTATCGAATCCCCGCGACGCCCCATTTTTAACCCATAAAAGTTTTATAAAGATGTTATACGCCGATTTGTAAATTAATTTTCTAGGTCATAAATTGTTTCGTTGATGAGTTAATTCAAAGTTTTATTCAGTTTAGAAATACATAATTTGGATCGGACTCTCTCGGGCTCTGGTAGGCAGCGAAGGCGGTGATTGTAATCTTAAGTAACATTTTACATACAAATAGCTCGACGGACGATTCTTTCTCTCTCTTTTTCCCATTACTGGGATCGGTTATTTTCCATTTCCCTCGTCCGCAAACTCTGTCGATCAGCATCCTTTGGTATTTGAGACGCTATTGAGAAGGCGTATTATTTGAATGATTGCCGATTGCGCTATTATACTTCGGGTATCATATTAATCGACATAGTTTTCATTGTATTATTTCTGAACTAACTTTCAATAGAAAGCTTTAAATAAATAGAAAGCTTTATCTACGTTATATGTACTCACAAGAATATAGAGGTATTACTTCTATATTCTTTTAAATTATTGGGTCGTCTGGAGAGCGAGCAAAGTCACCCGGTCGGTCTCCCTGTCTCTGCACCTTGCTCAATGACGTTGCGTACTACATTTATTTATTGTATCTTTAACTTCAATTACTTTTAGGGATTTGACCTCTCAATTCTCCGCGCCGAGCGTGTGTGCTCTATAAACAACACAGATTAAAGTAATCCTATTGACTATTCTGGGTCTTTGTGGCCGTTTGCGTCATTGCAGTACTTTTGGTTTTATTCCAATCTAGATTTGAAATGCGAACACGTTACATTTTAAAGCTTTCGAACGATTACGTATACTCCTCCTATGTGCATATTCCGAAAGTTATGCTTGATCAGTTTTATATCCCACCCTTATGTTAATGGACCGTTTACGAGGCTGTTAAAAGCGTTCAACAAAGTAACGTTTACCTTTTCAGCGTCTGGCACTGAAGTGGCGGTGTTAAAGAAAAAAATGAAGAAGCGGCCCGGTTTCCCGGCAAACGTGAGTGTATCCCAGCTGATGGTGCAGAGGGAACGACCTCTCGGCGAGTTCAAGGTACATTTGTGTGTGTTATTAAGTATTCATAGCCGTGATAAGAGCTGAGCCGTTGCCAGCGGCGATGCCTGCGGGCCTCCTTTTATTCGTTATGCCCGCGATTGGCACGCAGTGTACATCACTCGAATAATAGCGAACGGAACGGAACCATACCGTTCGACCGACGATTAATCTAATTGCCATACTATGAATAGCTGATAATGATGCCAATGGGATCGTTTGTTATTTAGCTGTGCATTGCAAAACGAGAGTCTTTTGCTAGTTAAATAAATCTCGACAGCATTTAATACTTGTTTATTTGCAACTCGAAGTCAATGAACGCCAATTTTACGGAGGGAATTTTGTCACTTATGAACATAGACGTGTGTAGGTTATTTTATTAAATTTTTACATTAAATTAAATTAATAATCTGTTTGGTGTATTTCTTTCTACCTTTGGTTTATTTCTCGTTTTCTGACGCGGATTTTGAGCCCATACAATTAACCTATAATCTTTTAATTTTAAGCTATACGAGTCAATGCGGTAATCATATTATTGACTGCCGCATGAAAAATGAAGGTTGATATAGTGACGTCCGTCGTAGCAGTATGGAGTGAATGAGGTTAATAGAGTATCGGCTATTATGGAAACACTAGGTTGATTATAGCGTATTAATAAATTATATTTGATTGTTAGTTGATTGGTATGAGAGCTTTGAGAAATATTTATTGTGTATCTTTGAAAAACAGAGTGAGCAACAGCGAGATAAGAGCAGTGTGGAGTGAATGAGGTTACTATAGTGTCGTTAATCATAGCAGTGTGGTATGAATGATGTTATTATAGTGTCGTTAATCGTAGCAGTGTGGAGTGAATGTGGTTACTATAGTGTAGTTAATCGTAGCAAAGTGGAGTGAAGAGGTTATTATAGTGTCGTTAATCGTAGCAAAGTGGAGTGAATGAGGTTATTATAGTGTCGTTAATCGTAGCAAAGTGGAGTGATTGAGGTTATTATAGTGTCGTTAATCGTAGCAAAGTGAAGTGAATGAGGTTACTATAGTGTCGTTAATCGTAGCAAAGTGGAGTGAATGAGGTTATTATGGTGTCGTTAATCATAGCAGTGTGGAGTGAACGTGGTTACTATAGTGTCGTTAATCATAGCAGTGTGGAGTGAATGTGGTTACTATAGTGTCGTTAATCGTAGCAGTGTGGTGCGAATGTGGTTACTATAATGTCGTTAATAATAGCAGTGTGAAGTGAAAGAGTTTATTATAGTGTCGTTAATCGTAGCAAAGTGGAGTGAATGATGTTACTATAGTTTCGTTAATTATAGCAGTGTGAAGTGAATGTGGTTACTATAGTGTCGTTAATCGTAGCAAAGTGGAGTGATTGAGGTTATTATAGTGTCGTTAATCGTAGCAAAGTGGAGTGAATGAGGTTACTATAGTGTCGTTAATCGTAGCAAAGTGGAGTAAATGAGGTTACTATAGTGTCGTTAATCGTAGCAAAGTGGAGTGAATGAGGTTACTATAGTGTCGTTAATCGTAGCAAAGTGGAGTGAATGAGGTTAACATAGTGTCGTTAATCTTAGCAAAGTGGAGTGAATGAGGTTATTATTGTGTCGTTAATCATAGCAGTGTGGAGTGAATGTGGTTACTATAGTGTCGTTAATCATAGCAGTGTGGAGTGAATGTGGTTACTATAGTGTCGTTAATCATAGCAGTGTGGAGTGAATGTGGTTACTATAGTGTCGTTAATCGTAGCAGTGTGGTGCGAATGTGGTTACTATAATGTCGTTAATAATAGCAGTGTGAAGTGAAAGAGTTTATTATAGTGTCGTTAATCGTAGCAAAGTGGAGTGAATGATGTTACTATAGTTTCGTTAATTATAGCAGTGTGAAGTGAATGTGGTTACTATAGTGTCGTTAATCGTAGCAAAGTGGAGTGATTGAGGTTATTATAGTGTCGTTAATCGTAGCAAAGTGGAGTGAATGAGGTTACTATAGTGTCGTTAATCGTAGCAAAGTGGAGTAAATGAGGTTACTATAGTGTCGTTAATCGTAGCAAAGTGGAGTGAATGAGGTTACTATAGTGTCGTTAATCGTAGCAAAGTGGAGTGAATGAGGTTAACATAGTGTCGTTAATCTTAGCAAAGTGGAGTGAATGAGGTTATTATTGTGTCGTTAATCATAGCAGTGTGGAGTGAATGTGGTTACTATAGTGTCGTTAATCATAGCAGTGTGGAGTGAATGTGGTTACTATAGTGTCGTTAATCATAGCAGTGTGAAGTGAATGTGGTTACTATAGTGTCGTTAATCGTAGCAGTGTGGTGCGAATGTGGTTACTATAATGTCGTTAATAATAGCAGTGTTAAGTGACAGAAGTGATTATAGTGTCGTTAATCATAGCAGTGTGGAGTGAATGTGGTTACTATAGTGTCGTTAATCATAGCAGTGTGGAGTGAATGTGGTTACTTTAGTGTCGTTAATCATAGCAGTGTGAAGTGAATGTGGTAACTATAGTGTCGTTAATCGTAGCAGTGTGGTGCGAATGTGGTTACTATAATGTCGTTAATAATAGCAGTGTGAAGTGAAAGAGTTTATTATAGTGTCGTTAATCGTAGCCAAGTGGAGTGAATGATGTTACTATAGTGTCATTAATTATAGCAGTGTGAAGTGAATGTGGTTACTATAGTGTCGTTAATCATAGCAGTGTGGAGTAAATGTGGTTACTATAGTGTCGTAAATCATAGCAGTGTGGTGTGAATGTGGTTACTTTAGTGTCGTTAATCATAGCAGTGTGGTGTGAATGTGGTTACTATAGTGTCGTTAATCATAGCAGTGTGGAGTGAATGTAGTTATTATAGTGTCGTTAATCATAGCAGTGTGGAGTGAATGTAGTTATTATAGTGTCGTTAATCATAGCAGTGTGGAGTGAATGTAGTTATTATAGTGTCGTTAATCATAGCAGTGTGGAGTGAATGTAGTTATTATAGTGTCGTTAATCATAGCAGTGTGGAGTGAATGTAGTTATTATAGTGTCGTTAATCATAGCAGTGTGGAGTAAATGTGGTTACTATAGTGTCGTAAATCATAGCAGTGTGGTGTGAATGTGGTTACTTTAGTGTCGTTAATCATAGCAGTGAGGAGTGAATGTAGTTATTATAGTGTCGTTAATCATAGCAGTGTGGTGTGAATGTGGTTACTTTAGTGTCGTTAATCATAGCAGTGTGGTGTGAATGTGGTTACTATAGTGTCGTTAATCATAGCAGTGTGGAGTGAATGTAGTTATTATAGTGTCGTTAATCATAGCAGTGTGGTGTGAATGTGGTTACTTTAGTGTCGTTAATCATAGCAGTGTGGTGTGAACGTGGTTACTATAGTGTCGTTAATCATAGCAGTGTGGTGTGAATGTGGTTACTTTAGTGTCGTTAATCATAGCAGTGTGGTGTGAATGTGGTTACTATAGTGTCGTTAATCATAGCAGTGTGGAGTGAATGTAGTTATTATAGTGTCGTTAATCATAGCAGTGTGGAGTGAATGTAGTTATTATAGTGTCGTTAATCATAGCAGTGTAGTGTGAATGTAGTTACTATTGTGTCGTTAATTATAGCAGTGTGGAGTGAATGTAGTTATTATAGTGTCGTTAATCATAGCAGTGTAGTGTGAATGTAGTTACTATTGTGTCGTTAATCATAGCAGTGTGGAGTGAATGTAGTTATTATAGTGTCGTTAATCATAGCAGTGTAGTGTGAATGTAGTTACTATTGTGTCGTTAATCATAGCAGTGTGGAGTGAATGTAGTTATTATAGTGTCGTTAATCATAGCAGTGTGGAGTGAATGTAGTTATTATAGTGTCGTTAATCATAGCAGTGTAGTGTGAATGTAGTTACTATTGTGTCGTTAATCATAGCAGTGTGGAGTGAATGTAGTTATTATAGTGTCGTTAATCATAGCAGTGTGGAGTGAATGTAGTTATTATAGTGTCGTTAATCATAGCAGTGTGGAGTGAATGTAGTTATTATAGTGTCGTTAATCATAGCAGTGTGGAGTGAATGTAGTTATTATAGTGTCGTTAATCATAGCAGTGTGGAGTGAATGTAGTTATTATAGTGTCGTTAATCATAGCAGTGTAGTGTGAATGTAGTTACTATTGTGTCGTTAATCATAGCAGTGTGGAGTGAATGTAGTTATTATAGTGTCGTTAATCATAGCAGTGTGGAGTGAATGTAGTTATTATAGTGTCGTTAATCATAGCAGTGTGGTGTGAATGATGTTATTATAGTGCCGTTAATCGTATCAGTGTGGAATGAATGAGCTTAATATTAGTATTATGAAAGGCATGTTGATGTGGTTTGGGCATGATTGGTTAAGAAGTTTAAAAGGCGAGTGCGAATCAAATACTTAGAGGGGGAAGACCTCAGCGAACGTATTCAAACTAGACTAAAGCGTTCTAGGAAAATGTGTTAATGTGTTAGGGTATTCTTAACAGATGGGTTCACGTGTCATGCATGTGAAGAATGTGATGAGTGAAGGAAGCAAGAGATGTATGCCAAAATGATGGTCAATTCCCATTTCTGGTGAGCCACGCATTTTGGGTGACAGTGTAACATAGCGCAATTTTTTTTTTAATTAAATCTTTATATCAAGCATAAAACACCTTTTTAAATTCATGATGATTACATGGTAATAGCCGCCCAAAGCTGCAATGATGCTAACCACCAACAGTCACATTAACTTGATACTATGCTTATGCTATAAGGCCTATTCAGACCTGAGCGTTATTCGCTACCGCTGTGGGTAGCGAAAAATACCACGCGGAACTCGATGGGTAAATAGTATGAAGTTCTATAACTGCAGCGAAACTTGTACCTCCTAGTGAGGCGGTATTTTCTCTCTTTTGGCGAAACTAGTTCCGCTGGGCTACGCGGGAGCAAGTAGCAGCTACATGCTTCCTGCCCTCACCCCGCTAACCGTTGCCAACGGATATCTCTACCGCGCGCGGTAGCGATATCCGCTTTGGTATGAACAGGGAAATTAACGCATACCCTTTCGGATTTCTCTATCGCTCGCGGTAGCGAATAACGCCCAGGTCTGAATAGGCCTTTATACATTTATTTCAGTAAAAGTTTTATTATATGTATAGATTAATTGTCGAATTTATAATTCCAGATTCAAGATACCGAGCCCAGTCACGAAATACCGCCGGCGATATGTTCTACGCGCCCCAATATACAACAGCCCCTACCTACGTTCGCACCCGCAATGCATGGCTCTCCGCATGCAACGAACGCCGCACAAGCCCTACCAGCACCGCTCGGGACGCACTCACTGCACGAATCTGACCCCAAACAAGACCCGCACGTGCAAAGAAGCTCTCACTACCTTACAGTTAACAACGGCTGGATTACGCAACATAACCCAGAAGGCCAGAAAACTACTCAAAATGTAACTGTTCCTATAAACAACGCTCATCCTCCGGTGGGAGTGCCCGTACGAGGAGCCAACGGACAAATCATCGGAGTCAATACCTGCTATAAAAACAACTATAGAGGACCCCTGCCTTCGAATGAAACTGAGCAAAAGGATGACAGAAAAGAGTCGCCCGTTCACCAAATTGTTCAATCCGGCAAACATATACAGAACAACATGGAAGAAGAGTCTCAAATATTCTGTGGCTTGAACCAAGCGCTGACTCCTGAAGTGATGCAAAAAATAAATGAGCAACAACAGATCTTTATTCAGCAGAATCAGAAACAGATCGAAATGGCGATGAAAGGATACAGGAATCAATTGGAGGAGAATCAAAATCAAAGCAAACCGCAAGGTCAGAACCAGTTTGCGCCTCGTGGCCAACTGGTGATACATAATGGGACGGTCGTTAAAACGAATCCAGCCAAAACTCCTCCTTGGCAAGTAAAGAGAAACGACAGTAGTAGTAATGTGATGACCAGTCCCAACCCCAAACTGCATAAACTCGAGAATGCTGATTATGAAGAGTCCAATGCTACCATGTCTGAAGATTCTTCAAGTTCGTTTAGTTCATTCTCTAGCAACGAACAAGGAATCAATCAAGCGATGTGCTCTCGAGTGCCTCCATTACCCCAGCACTACAATATGCTAGGTCAGCAGTGGCCGGCCATAGAACCCATCAAGAAAAAAGGCAAAGCTAGTAAAGGAGGAAAAAAGAAGAATAGTGCAAACGAAAACAAAGTTATCGCATTCGGTAGCAATGGCATGAGATTACTTCAAGATTCAAAAGGAAACAGTTCAGAAGAAATGACATCTCACAATGTTCCATCGTTTATGGACGATCCAAGTGGGTACTTGGCTCAGCAAACCGTTTTACTGAACAACACAATATCTAGACAAGTCGGGATGAGTTCGTCCTACGACGGAAGCCAATTTGAGGGTTCAAGCAACTCAAATTACGTCCAACAACATCAAAGACCAATGTCAAAACCTGGTGATGTTCAGAATGTCTATAGAAATAACCTGGCTAATACTTCCCCATCGCCTAACACTACTCCAGACAGCAGCGTCCTTTCAGACAAAATACCGGATAACTCTATCTCACAATGCTGCAAAGGATGCAACATATCCTCTAAAGGAAGCAGTCCAGAATACGCTGAGAATCAAATGCGATTCAAGTACATGAAGCAGAACATGTACAAGATGGAGTTAGACGGCAACCCGTCAACTTCTAGTCCGAAACATGGGTTTGACGATAGTCCTGTCACTTCTTCTACTTTCTTAGAGAGAAGCCAAACGGGCCATGGGAACTGCAGTCCGATACAAGCGGGGACGGTTAGCACAAGTAATGTATCTCATGTGGAGACGTTACAGCCTGAACCGTCACCAACGCTTTCAAATAGCTCCAGAAATACGGACACTCCCCATAGTAGCGGTAGCAATAACTCGATGCAAAGTAATGCGTACCCCAGTCCAGCATACGCAAACCCTTGTCGTGACAATTTCAACATAAACCCTCCGACCCCGACCAATCAAGTATACCACTACAATGCGCCGGGACCGCCCAACACTCAGTCGATAACGGGAACGCAAATGATGCATTTCATATCCAATCATAACGTGAACAAAAATCTGATGGAGGTCGATAACATATCTATGTTAGGAGTGAAACCCGGGAAAGCTCAAGAGATGTATAGGCTGGAACCGAGACGGAGAGTTGAGAATGCGATGCCTGGATACTGCCCGCCCCCGCATATGGGCGGAGGTCCCGCACATTCTTTGATACAAGCGTGCTACATTCAAACATTTGTCACAACCATGGCGAGTGGGTTTTCTGTAACAAGAGATACGGTCACCTCCGTACTCGCGGGCAAAGCGAACACCGCCACGACATCAATTAACGCTTCGCAAGCAAACTTTATAAGGCCGCCGCCTCCGCCCAGCGTCAACTTAGCGACGACGTATGCTATTCCGAACAACCAACCGGATCCATTTTTGAATTCTGTCAATCTTCCTACAAGCTACCCGTTACACATCGCCGGCACTACTGCGCAAAACATGATATCGCAATCTCCGCTCGAAATGGTTCAGAACGTTATCGGCAGTTTGCCTTCGAAATCTGAGCCGAACGTGGCTCACTCGCATCTACAGATGGGAAAGAGAACGACTCCTGGACAGATTCTAATATCGTCCACAGGCCAAATTATCGTGTCTAGCAATCAGATGCCTCCGCCGCCTCCGAAAGTGACGACGGCCGTAGCGTCCAGCAGCATTACAAACGTGAGCGCTTCTCATTCTCAAGTACAAACTGCGGGCGGAGTGCAACAGATGGTGAACCAGCCGACAGTCGTCGTCAACACCCTTCCCACCCCATTCGTCATCCAACCACCGATGATGGCGGTCGACGGTCAAGTCGTCCAACAGAACTCCGTAATGCCACAGATAGTCGGCGGTATGGTTCCCGGACAGAACCCCAACGACTCTACGAGACAGATTGACATCAAAAGCCACCACAGTTTCGTGCAAGGCGTTGCCATGCTTTCTCCAGAGAGTTTGAAAAAGAGGAGCAAGAAAAAGAAGAGTCCTACCGCGAACATCACAAACGTTCTGCAGATAACGGCGCCTCAACAAAACGCGAGCAATATAATGGTGCATTCGTCTCCTCAACACAATAGTAGTCCGCAATTCTCGCCACGTGGTTTTCAGTTATCTCCCAATAACATATCCCCGACGCCAATGTTACAAGCGTTAACGATAGTTCCGGGAAAATCCGGTGCACCCGCTCACATCGTAATGAACGGACAGGGAAATGGAAACAGCTTTGGCTCTCAGCAAATTATAAACACGTCGCCATCGCAGCAAATAAACTTGCTCCAACCGGTGAACTTGATCAACAACGCGAGCGGCGTCGTTTCGAACTTCCCCGCGTTCCAACAGTTTATAGTGCCGAATCTGGGCGGGATGGTGATGACGGCAGACGGAGCTATCATCCAGGACAATTCAACTGGTATGCCGATGCAACTCCAGTTGCAGACCGTTAACGGGCAGAACGTTCTCACTCCTGTTCAAAATCAAGGCGTATTTGCTGGACCAAACGGCGGTGTTGTCCTACGCGCGCAAAACCAAAGCAAGATAGTTCAGTCGCAACACAGTCCCGGGGCTCAATTCCTCTCTCCAAACGGTCAGGTCATGATGAACGGTCCGAATTTTAGCGGACAACTAAGTCCGCTGCTCGCAAATCTAAGTCCGACAAGCGTAACCTTTAACGGGCAACAAGTGCGTTCCGGAACGCAGGAGTTCATTCAAACCAATCAGATGGGTCAAGTCATTGTGCCAGTGTCACCAAAACGAGCCAACAACGCGAGCAACTCTACATTCGTTCAGAACACCACCATTGTTCAGCAACAGACGACTTTAGTCTCCAATTCGCATAATCAAATGTCCTCGTTGACGAATCATAGTCTTCAAAGCGGAAACGCGTCCCGTTTAAGCATCGATCCGAATATTCTACTCGGGAATAAACATATAAAGCGGTCGCATGATGCGAGGAGTTATATAGAGATGCCGCAAGAGCCTGATGAGATAAGGATGGAGAAGCGTGAGGAAGCGAGAGTGGAAGCTATGTCTGAGTATCGGCCGATGAGTTCTGTGGATGTAAGGCATTCTGTGTCAACGCAGACGCGGGGGAAATCGCCACAAGATGCAGGGGTTTTGGGGTGTGGGGGTAATGGTGGGGCATCCCCACCCGATACTACGACGCACTCGCCTTTGGGTGCGTTGGAGCCGGAATCTCGCCGGCCCATCTCTCATCACCCCCCACTACATCCCTCACACCCCCCACACTTGCCAGCTATAGCCGACACCACTACCAAGTCGCCTGAGCCCGCTGATGCTAACTCCTCGGTGAGTACACAATGACACTAGAACTACACGGAATTAACTCTCCAACGAAATAGGTAAAGTGTAAAGTTATGATAGATGCCATGTAAGTGACACTACTGGAACTTCGTCTGATGGTAAATGTAGCCGAAGACAGAGTCATAGAGTCCAGTGTGGCAGCACATCACATTCGTTACCTTGAGATAAAGAATTTCGTCCAGTATTTTTACCTTTGTACCTAAATGTAGGTAGATATACTTTAACAACCGCGGATGGCGGTAGTCCCATATAAAGACTCGTTAGTTCATTGAGATAGTAATAAGAGACAAAACAGGCATGTTGTGCGCTTGATAGTTCACGTTTCGTCAACCTATGACAGATGCAGTGCCACAGGGGGCTTTAAGCCAAAGCTATACGTAGTTTTGCTTGTTTTTATATTTTTTGGTCGTAAACAAATTGTTAATAACGGCCCGTAACAACAAACCGTGACTAGTAGACTTACGGATACCTAATAAATATATGTAAATTGCCGCTGGTGTGATTTTGCCGCACCTCTGCCTTCACACACAAGCGTGATGTTCTATTGGATGTTTTTCTTTGGCCTCGTACTTCTGTATATTAAATTTCCTTTTCTAGCAGCCATAGTCAAGACATTCTCACAAATAAGTCTCGTATTAAGTTATTGTCCTGACTGATTCCGGTCTAGTAATGCGGTAAATTTAACACTAAAATTTTCTAAGACGGTTGATGAGGAAAATGCAAAACAACGTTCCATGACTATGTTCACTTTGCCTACGCTCATGCACCATTACGGACACTTAGCGGTTAATAATCCAATACTATTACATGTCAAAACGCGACGATACACAAATCTAGGAAAATAAACAAAAGCACCGATAGCCATTGTTGGGATTTTTCCCGCCATCATATTTGAAATTAATATTATGTGTTTTGTAGGCGATGGTACAATGCGTATCAAGCAGCGAGCAAGACATTGCCGAGTCCCGCGAGCATTCCTGGCCCGTACATAGGAATGACTTCAGTGTAGACAATGATGGACAAAGTGAGTATTAAATAGCACGAGCAATAAACTCTTACCGCCTTATTATAAAACGTGGACTAAAGATAGCCCCAAGCCTAAACCATTGTATAAGAAAATTTCATGTATGAAATTCCCTTAGACCATAGTTTAAACTCGGGACTATGTTAATACACGTTTAGTAATAAGATGATACAAGCCCTTAGAAAGTTCAGTGTGGTCCATCCGATTCCGTTAACGCATCCGATCATTTGCACTTCTATTCTTAATAATCATAAATCATAATCATAATTAGCCCATTATGTTCCCACTACTGGGGCTCGGGCCTCGAGTTGGACCATAATCCACCACGCGGGCCCAGTGCGGCTTGGTGGTTAGGTTAGTGGCCAACCCATGTCAAAGTTTTCAGGCCGCTTGAAGGCTTTCGACATAGCCTAACGAGTGGTAGGACAAACAACCGGTACCGACAACTTAACGTGCCCTCCGAAGCACGGAATCGCTTAGTTGAATAATGCCACTAGTGGTCACCCATGCTACTCCTGACCGCAGCAAGTGTTGCTTACTTGTTGATCGATTAAGATCACCAAGTTAAGCTCCGCTACGAGCGCTTCGTAATCTTAAATCCTAATAATAGAGTCAGTTTATACCCTAACATGGTTTCATACTGATTGCGAATTTGATGCAACTTCTACAATTAGACAAAAATCCTCTTTTGTGATTCATATTCGGTGTTTCTTTCTTTTTTCACACACTTTTTGACTTTATATTAACGTTTATCGCATATTAATTTTAAGGGTCCGATCAGACAGAGCGCGTTCAACATGTTTACGCGTTCATGCGGTCAGTTTTGCGTTCGTTGTGTTGTTTTACGTTATATAGATGTACCCACAGTCTACCCACAGTTGACCGACGAGGTCAGAGCGCCTCCTGTTTGGTTATATCTATGTAACGTAATACAGCACAACGAACGCAAAACTAACCGCTTGAACGCGTGAACGCGTTGACCGCGCTCTGTCTGACAGCACCCTAAACTGTAAAGAACTCAGCTATTACAGTTATAAATAAAACAAGTGACGGGATGCAGTCTTGACGATCAGTCTTCCCGGAACTTATGAGGCAGGACAAAGTTTTAAAGCATTGCTGTTAAATCACTTGGAGCATGCAATAATAATTTCTAGCGCACTTTGATTTGTCATTCCAGTTCATGCATTCGAATGCGTGAAGTATATGAAACACAACGTCAGATACGTACCCGCTTGTAGGAGTAGGAGAGCATACAGTATAGTATTCACGCTGGAAACAAATTTGCACACCTATCACCTATTTTATAATTCTATATCTGTCTTTAGCTTATCCAAACTTGAACAAAATGACAATAATAATAATATCAAATAATATTATACTCGTAAATGCAAAAGAGTGAGTTCTTGAGGATGTAAGTGAGTGATTGTGCACATTTGTTATTTCTTCACGCTGAATCTGCTTGACGGATTTGGATGAGATTTGGGGTGGAGATACCTTATACCCAGGATTAACATATACACGTATACTACCTGCTTAATTAATTCCCTGATTGATCGGGTAGTTTATTGGGGATCGCGATACCCTTGTTTCACGCTAATGAAGTCGTAGACAGAACTTTACATGTATAAAACACATTATTTTACATGTATATATATTCAATATTTTTGCATATTTACGTTCACATAACTAATCATAAACGTGTATGTGTTTCAGATTTGATGAGCAACATGGCAATGATGCGCCAAAGACCGCACAATTCCGTGGAATCGTCCGAAATACATTACAACCAAGCCATGGCCACTCCACAGCACAACCCTCACGTGATGACGATGGCGACCAACTACTACGACCGTCCTCACGGTTACAAACGTAAAAACGACTTTGGCGACGGCTCCACATATAGATCGGACAAAATTATGCGCACAAACACTTACAGCATGCTCCATGCGCCTAAAGACAATGAATACGACATGGGAATGACATCGGACAAAAGCCAGGCGAGGCATTATCAGCCTTCCGGATCTAATTCGGACGCCTCGTCGCTGCCAAAAGTATATGACAGACATAATTTAGGTTCTAGTGACGGTAAGTACGATTGACTTCTATTCTGTCTATGTAATATAGCTAGCTTCCTATCCCACGGTGAGTGATTTAGCTGATCACCACCATAGACATAATTATAGAAATTTCATGTAAACTCCTTCTTGAGACAAATTATTATGAAAAGTGTGGTGTTTCGAGAAATCCGTCCGTTGGTGCCCAAAATTAAATTGTTCGCTTTGGATTACTTAAAATACTGCAATTAATAATTTACAATTAGCGCCGATGTCCAAATAGATATGTACTTAATTAAGTTGCAATTGCACTAATCCATTAAAAAAATATAATTTACTTTCACCGCAACAGAAAATTACCGAAAAGTATGGCTAGCATAGGCAACAATCCAGCTAGTTTCTATTAACGACATTTATTGAATATACCAACTTTTCTCATGTACTTAGCCGATGTTATCGACCTAGGTTTTGGCCATGTCCCCATCCTCAGGGAGTTTAATCTGTACGCATCAGGTTTACGCTATAACAAAATATTTATGAATGAAGCGGAGGCTTGCTGATTCGGAACGATTAAGCTTTAAGATTACGCTAGTGGTTGCCTCCGCGTATGTCACTAGAATTTTCAGATAAAGTTATATTCATTATTTTCAGATCGATCGCAAAATTTTATATATAAGCCCCATACGAATAATTTAAAAAAGTAGTCAACCATACTAAAAATAATGAATAAAATAAATATGTTATAAACCGGCCGATGTATCTTCTGCAAAGAAAGCGATATAACTGCAGAACTTTTTTGTGTTCTTATCGGCCAATGAAAGCGTTCTCGGAGTATGAGGTATTTTTGAGGTTGTTACATAGATATATATATATGTACAATAGATAACGAAAATGCGTGTACTTCCCGTGTCCTAACCCCGACAAGCGTCAAGGTTGGCCGCTGCTACCTACAGTCCGCGCAGTGCCTAGTTGTTGCAGCCGGACGGCCGCGAAAACTAAAATGCGTGATAATTAACTGCAATAGCCCAAAAATTTCGAGCCACAAAAAGGCAATGACAGTAATTATGGTTTAGATCACAGAAATTATATTATCCTTAAATTCACGTAATTCAATACATTGAAGAGTCGGCACGCGTGGTTTCAATACAAATCGTGATACTTGCGTTATTTATTGTACTTATATATCTGTGGGTTACCTATGCTAGCTTAGCTGGTGGTAAATTGTACAAGAATCCGTCTTCGTAGAACATGGGAATGACTACAGAGCTAGATATTTTGCATTTAGTGTGCAAGTTTGATAAAATTCAGAAAAAAATAGCTGCTTTATGTCAATTTTGTCAGCTTCAGAAATGTTAAAAACGATATGAGAAAAAATATTTAGTGACGCTTCTGCTGAAAACAATGCTTATGGCCGAGTTGGGGTGTGCACTCCCTCCCGCATAAACTGCAAATAGGAAGTATGCAGAATAAACAACACACAAAACAAACCCAATCAACCGAAAACAAAAAAAACTATTCGACACGTGTTTCGCCTCTACACGAGGCATCTTCAGGAGATGTTGACTCGTCGAGCGCTAGACCGACGGTTACCGTTTTTGGTTGATTGGGATGTTTTGTGTGTTGCTTATTCTGTATACTACCTTTTTGCAGTTTATGCGGGAGGGAGGGTGGTGCACACAGCAACTCTGACATAAGCATTGTTTTCAGCGGAAGCGTCACTAAATATTTCTTCTAATATCGTTTTTGATAATGGATTTCCGCAAAGTAACACCTGGATCAATACCTTTTCAGAAATGTTAATAAATTGCTGACTGGAGCTGACAAAAGCGACAGTTAGCGGCTTTTTTTAGATGATAATGAATATTTGATTGTTAGCTCATCTACTTCCTATCACCATCAACGAATTACGTATCTCAGTTTCAATTGAAAGTTGATAGAAATCTAAAAAATGGCGTCTGTATGACCGTTTTGACAACTCCAGTAAGCAGAAATATTAGTAAATCTCTGACTGGAGCTGACAAAAGTGACTTTAATCGGCCTTTTTTAGATTTCAATCATTAATTAGTTGTAACTGAGATACATTATAGCCCTGCGGGGTTCGTATACGCAACAATCCTAAAAGCATTTCTTCTTTAAAAAAAGCGATCGACTTATAAAAATGCAGAAAATAATTTAACCATAGATCTTTTCTTGTTGCCTACGCTAGTCTAGCAGGTGTAAGCGCGTGAAGTCTGTCAGATTGTTTCCAAAGTTTAAGAACAGATAAATATCTAGCACAACACTTGTTACGTCCGGCACTGAAATCACATTCTTTCTAAGCGTCCAATTTCCCTTTATGTACAAAGCTTACGATCTAACTCATAATTTCCTCAAAGCGACATCACTTGTGTCTGCCATTGGTGTTACTGTCGCCAGTACTTACTAATATCCAGAACCATTTCACGCTTCAGCCACAGCTAACCAAAATTCCAAATTTATCATTATGTTGTGTCTTGTATTGGTTTTGGATTGATTCTGTGCCAGGGCAGGAAATGTATACAATTGTGCGAACTTTGTCACTCAAACTAATTTATTATATTTTAGGCAAAATGGAAAAAATATTATAACTGGCATTAAATTTACTACTCGTACTAGAAAAGCTAATATTTAGACGACCGTGTCCTATAGTTACGGATTATCAATACATATCCGTGTCATTAAGTCGTCGGTGGGCCATTAGAGTGCATCAACTAAGAAACCATGTATGTAGAGATTTAAAGCCTACTTGTTCAATCTCTCACTGAATACGCTACTATCAATAATCCTAAACAAAATTTGATCGTTGTTCTGTTATTGTATTTTATGTTGACAAAGACAGAGTGACGTTTTGAATATGTTTATATACGTACTATTTTATTATGCGTTCAAATACCATAGGTACTATTTTATATGTGTGGTGCATTATAATGAAATTCAACCACTGCTACGAGTACAGCAGGGCTATAATGTATCTCAGTTGCTAACAATGTTGATTGAAATCTTGAAAAATGGTAGTTCTATGTCACTTTTGACAACTCCAGTCATCATAAATGTTAGTAAGATGGCTAGAGCTGACAAAAGTGCATAGAGCCGTTATTTTCAAGATTTCAATCAACGTTTGTTAGCAACTGAGATACATAATAGTCCTGCTAGTCATTGCTTTCGTTTCTTTAGTCTATGAAAGAAGAAAATACGCACGCATGGGACAAACCGCAAAGAAACAATGTCGAGAACATTTTCTAACACGAGTTAGGGGATATTCACGCCATTGTTTGAATGTCAGCTGCGAAAATGTATGTCCAACTTACGGTTTCTGAAGGTATATACATACCAACATATAAGATTTAGGTTATGTCTGTAGATAAAGTTGTGTACGCAACTGTACATAATTGCGTATTAAACACTTGTGTGACTGTTATGGAACTCTCTTTCGGCATACTTCATTTTTTCATGACACGGAGAGTCAGTCAGAAGACGCGGGTTCGAATCCCGTCCGAGGGTGGAATTTTTCTCTATAAATTTCAATCATTTTTTCATGTTTACAGTTGTAATTCTTTTAAGTTTCCTTTAATACCGATATTGTAAACATTTCTAATGATTGCGGCCAAGATATTTTCAAAACCCACATTCGTGTCTTACCGCCCTAGTCATGTTGCAGTTGCATTAATTCTTGTAGCTAAATATATTCAGTGACACTTCGTACAAGTAGGTATGTGCCTTTAAGAACCTTGTAATGGTGTAATAATTTTCCATTTTGCCTCACATTCTAATGACATAAACTCCTAGTCTTGCTCATAACTATGACTTCCCCTGGATTGTATACCTTTCTAGCGATGTGCCTTCAAAATTGATTTGGATTATAATCAGTGTGACATCATGATTGCGTCATAATGATATATATTTGTGGTACATTTCAGCTTCTACATAATCGATATTATCGGTCATTGGTTTTCTTTTGGTTGGGTTAATACAAGATACAGCTGTTTACACACGGTGTAATGAAAACTAATAAGAATAAAAAAAACAGACGTGCAGCGTTGGAAACTTCTCACCCGGCTTTCTGTCGCTTTACATTGCACCATTCGTAACAAAAGAATTGGCTCACGAATTGGGAAACCATTACTAACTCATCATTGTTAAGCCACCATTTCATCTGTTCATCGTTGTAAGTAAAGCACTTTATCCATCTTACTGTTACCTTTTGTAAAATACTTCTAAGACACGATAGAAAAGTACATTTCATAAAATGTGAACTCGAGTGCAATTTACGTTCATACACTTGGTTTGTCGCACGTTGACGGTATCCAATGTACTTTTGTCCTGTCTCACGTATGCTACAATTACGATTTATCGAATAAATAAGTAAAAAACATTTGTAAATTACCTATATATTAATAAGCTTAAAGTTAACCACATTTTAGTGTATCGAATCCGTTGCATTATAACAAACTCTATATTTATGTGACTTTGTTCTAATGCAACGGATTCGATTTTACTAGAGTAAATTTATATCTATGGTGAAGGCATAGCGGTGAAGGTGTATATCGAAGACTAAATAGATAAATCGATCGATAGATACGAAGAGTCGAGAGGAGAGCGAGACACGGCCTAAGGAAGGGGAAAAGGGGCCGAGGACGTTCGAAGTTGGGGACTTGGTGTGGGGTCCAGTTAAGGGATACGTATCCTGGCCAGGCAAGTTGGAGGGGAGATGCGAAGATGGCCGTTGGAACGTGCGTTGGTTCGGGCCGGATAAGACGATGGGGCATGTACCCCGCGATAAGCTACTCACGCTCTCTGAAGGGCTCGAGGCACATCACGCGGCGCGGACCAAGCACAGGAAGTGAGTTGCGTTACACATGGCACCGGGGTCGCCCGGACTCTAGTCTAGCCAAGGACTAGGCGCATAGTCGCTACGAGTTATATACTTAGGCCACGCGTATATCAGTCGTGTACGTCGGTTGCGTATAACTACTATCCATGCTAATGATCAGCCGGGCTATTATGTATCTCAGTTGCTAACAAATGTTGATTGAAGTCTTGAAAATTGCGGGTCTATGTCAGTTTTGACGACTCCAGTAAGCAAAAATGTTAGTATGTAGATGACTGGAGCTGACAAAAGTGAGCCGCCAATTTTTTCGCTTTTTTACCAACATTTGTTAGCAACTGAGATACACAATAGCCCGGCTGATCTTTAACTGTTGTGATTTTTAAATACCAAAGTGCCTTCGCGATCGGCTACTATTTGACTAACCCATTAGTAACAGCCTGATATGCCATTATTGGTGGCCGACAAGAGAACTTATCTCGATGACTACCACCGCTGGTCATAAGAAATTTAATTGGATATTAACGATTCTGGGTTGGGGCTATTGAGTATAAATTCTCTGCAAACATGCGTGATACAAATGAATAAGAAAATATATAGCGGCATCTAGCATAGGCCACATTTCATAAGTAGCGTGATGCCCACGAATAAATAATGTGTTTATTCGTAGACATTACACACGTTTGTTATTATCGAAGTTCAAGTTATACGTAAGTAAATAGACACGGTAGTGATCCATTACAATGCTAAATTTCTAACTTGTTAAAAATGCCAGATTTCTAACTCGTTAAAAATAAAGTAATGCATGTATATGTGCTTTCAAATAGGTTTATTTCATAAATAGGCTTCGACAGGGAACACAAGGCAACGACCAATAATTCTCGTAGAAAAAAACTGTGTGCGGTGGCCAATGGGAATAGCCCTTCGACGGATTACGTGAGCGACTAATACGCGTGGCACCATTTTAGTTTTATAGTCCATCCACATGAAATAAACTTTTGTTTCTGCAACAATCTGGGTTCACGTAGGGCTTTTCCAGGACCTTATATATATATCGTATGTGTGCTCCTCCGAAAAACTGTGCCCCTCAGGCTAAGTATAAAGTTTTCAAAGTGCCTTCCAGGCCTTCACCAAAGTATTGTGTATAGTGTCTAAGGCTAGTCAAGTAAAAAAAAAAACTGTCCTGTATTCCTTTAGTACAATTAAAAAAAATGCTGAAAACTTTAAAATATAAATGCAAACAATGTCACGGACCCATTTGTTGTCTTTGAACAAAAGCATAAATAATAATAAAAACTTAGGGCGGCTTGTACATCGTCTGTTGTTCTCGGTTAGCGGAAAGATACACCAACGTTTAAATATTGCTTAGCGTTAACCGAAGTAGTGAGTTTTGACAGCCTTTGAATGTGGTTACACTAAAATCACTTATATGATTGATAAATTAATGGCCGCTGGAACATACTAATACTACTCTAATATCTACTCCACTGTGACTATAGTGTTTTACCGAGAAAACCTAAATAGCGTCCTCCATATTTTTATAACGGTGAAAGAAATATGACTACCATTTTCTATTCGTGGTCGATAGCAATAGTCAGGAAATATATTATTAAAATATATGCTTTTTATGATACTCGTATTTAAATAGGTATGAAGCAGTTTTGTTTTTATAACTAACTTCAAAAAAGTAGGAGGTTATATTATGTTCACACAGTATTGTTTTAATGTGTTTGTTAGCCGATTTCCTCCCATTTATGGTCCGATTCTAAACATTCTTTTTTGTTTGGTAGAGTATACTCGTACTTCCGAGGTGGTCTCATTTAAATTTTATCAAATTCGATAGTTTTTGAGTGACACTCCAAAAACTGAAAAGTATTACGCTTGATGATATCATCATTGACGGTGAATGACATTCGATCCCGTAAGTACAACTAGAAGGGTCACTAAAAATGATGTAAACAATTTTTACCAAAAATGGAACCGACTTCAATACCAAAAAGTGTGAAATAACTTGTTTGAAGTCGGTAACATGCGCCCAATATTGTGATAAAACTTTTGACCGACTTCAACAAGTTATATCACACTGTTTGATATTAAAGTTGGTTCCATTTTTAGATAAAAAAAATGTTAATAGAACAATTTGTATAGCGAACCAATGTTTTATGTTAGTTTTGTCATCTCAACAATTACATACTTTTCTTATCTTTGTATGACTTTTTTTAACAAGAATCAACAGTCATCGTTTATTTAAATCGTTTACACTATCAATCCGAGCAATACCCGAATATAACAATCTATACATATAAAAATGAACCCCTATTTCTCCTGGTCTCGCTATAACTTGAGCACGGATTTACCGATTTCATTCATCTCTTAAATGTTTTCTAATACTTCGTAGAAAGTTCTTACATTGAAAAAAAATTAAGATGAAAATTTATGGCGATGTCGAAGGCCTAATCTACTACGCGAACAAAGTCGCGGGCAGTACCTAGTATACCGCGTATACCGGGCAGTAACTTTGAGTTGACACGCGTATAATCGATATATGAAGACTGGTATTTCACCGTCTTATAAAAGCATCTTATTTCGTTATAAAGATACGTTTACCAATGACGTATATTGCATCATATAATATAGTATCTATTTTACTCGGTGACCAAACGCGAAGATTTAAGTTTGCGCCAGAGTGTGGATTTAGTTTGGAGCTTTAGAATTAATTATTTGTGTGGATGGCCCGTACCGAACTAGTCAGTGTTTGCACATCCAATGTTTGTTTCGTGTGGACTATCTACTACCGATATTTTACTGAATAAGAAGTATAATATGCCACTGGTCAAGCTTTTCAAGCTACCTACTTCAGTATTAAAGAAATTGGTTTATTGCTCCAAATAAAGACACGGTAATGTTATATTTATTTAATTTTGAAAATTTAAAAATAAATGTTGACATTTCTAGTAAAATTGCTATGCAGATTCTTTTGGAGAATTCAATGGCATGTTATACTTTGAGTAAGAAAAGAGCAAATTTCTTTATAAAATAATACCCTGCGGTTATAAATAGAAATTAGATCAATTCTTAGAAACTCCTGTCTTAGATATTGCGCTTACTATTAAATATTTTAAATATTTGAGACTTGAATTATTAATATAACGATTACGAGGAACTTATATTAAAATGCTTCGCTGTCTAAGATGGGAATCATATATTAAAGTGTACAATATTAAATTTATAGTTATTTTTACATTTTAAAATTATTATTTCGTTTTTATTGTTTTTCCGTGTGGTCGAAGTGTTAAAGACCGTATATATTGTTTAAAAAAAAAACATCTACCGGCTTCAAAATTTTTTATAATCTTTAAAATTGTACAATATTAACCCAACCCAAAGATTTATTTTAACTTATCCTGATTGTAAAATTATTTTTTTATGTATAACGAGCTGAAAGTATCCACAAATGTTCCCTTTAAAAATGTTTCATAATGAGTTGTGTGTTCGTTGCAACAGGAGTAGAAAATTGAACACGCTCCTCGAGAATGCTATACAAGAAGCTATGTCGGAGTTAGACAAGAAAAGTGAACCGGGGAGTGACGCGGCGGAAGAAGGCACAAGCGCAGAGGCCTCTGAAGCCGATCCGATCGCGGAAACTCCTAAACGAAGCAAGAAACAAGACAAAAAGGCTAAAGAAAAGCATCACAAGAAAAATCCGGTCAAAATAGCACCGAATCCCAACAAAACAGGTGATGGTGCCAGATTGCGAAGCTCTCGATGACGGCGGCTAGCAGCGACGCCACTCGTGGTGCTTCGCGACAACATTCAACTCGGCGTTTTTACCTGGCCGCAGGCTTTGCTCACGACGTGTCATGGCTCATTCATATTTTTCGATAACTTTGTGAATACATAACGTTCGGGGATACCGCGAGTGAGTAAATCAATGAAATTCACCGCACGATATACTAAGCGTGCGCTCGATGAAAACCTCTCTTCGGTCAAATGCAGAGGCTGTATCACAAACAATTTGGAATTTTATCGAAAGCGTCAACATGTCACGCTTCGGCGTACGAATGAGTTATCTGTGTCACAGTTGCTATAGATAGATAAATTACAGCCTGTTTCACGTGAACGACTCGTTACGTTACACTTACGCAGTTATTCGTGCTACACCCACAGTTTGCAAGTCAATCCTGCAATGTAAGTCAATATATTGGTGAACATCTTAAAAACGTTGCTTAAATTTAAATAACGTCATTTAGTATCGCGCACATTTTTTTTTCTTAGCGCAGTACTAAATAACGTCATTTAAAGTTAAGCAGCGTTTATAAGTTAGGCCCACCGTGGCTTACATTGTCAGCTTAATGGCAATGATAAATTTAATTAATGAATGGCGGCTAAATTAAATGCAATGGACACTCAATACATCAAACATGATTCAAATAATGTTAAAAGCGCTAGGGGTCTGATGTGGCTGTTAAAAACTTGTAAGAAATATACCGTGATTTACAAGTTGGGAAATATTCACCCCATAAATGATTATCGATAAATAGAAATGAGCCATGAGGTAAATAGCGCATGGAGGCAAGTTGAACGTTGGCACTGGTGTAAATATAGGATCACGATCCGCCTCGACTATGTAGTTAAATAATAAGTTAATAAAAGCTAATTCATCTTTTTTGAGACTGTTGGAAACGCGGTACATCACAAATTTGTTATATCATTAGAGCCAGATGTATGATCATTTGTAAAAAATAATGCATCACATTTATATATAGCTGTTTTATTCTATGTTTAGAAATTTACTGAATATGAGTATTGATATTAGAATTATGTAGCTAGAACAATTATGATGAGATTCAATGTGTTAAATATTTCAACGCCTCATGTATTTAATACCAGTCAGTGATTATATACCATTCCGTATTATATTATTTTGATCACTGTACATATTGAATTATCGATGTTGTATGTGTTCGAGTTGTGTCGTTATTGGTTCAAAATTTGTTCTGGACGTCGGAGGTTCCTAAAATGTTTTGTACAAAATTATTATTATATTGTCATCCATTTGTGTGCCGCTTATGGCGAATTATATAGTAGGTGTTTAGAAATGTGCGACGCGTATGATTTTAAATCTTCGTTGTTGCGTTTGTGTCTGTTTAGGTATAAGTGACATTTATGTCAGCATAGTTTTCTCAATATCAAATTAATAAAATTACTAATAATATTAGTTTAGATCGATCAATACTTTCGACATCGACGTATTGTACAACTTTCTATTAAACTATAAATTGATAAGAAATTATGCTATATAAATGTTGTAAATTTTATTTCTTTTGTTAGAGAGTTAATAAGTATAACATGATTTCTAGTCAAAATATTGAGCATATGAAATGGTAGATATTATAGACGATGTAATTGACAATAACACTGGCCTGCAGGGAGCGATCCGTGACCTCGGGCCCCCGTTGTTTAATTAATAAGTACAGTACATTATCAGTTCCACATTGCGCTATGTACTTGTTTGCATTCATAATTTTATACTTTTGTTAATATTATTATATTATTGATAGATGAAATAATTAAAATGTTATGCAAGTATAGACAACAGAGGACAGTCCCTCCTAATTACTCCTAAGATAGTTTCAAACTAAGTAAGTAATAGCTATTCAATTAGACAAGGACTAAATACAGCAGCCATATTTATACATTTTCTACAAGATTTTTATACAATATCTTACATTAAAATTATACAAACGTATATCAAAGTTTATATAGGCCTACAATTTTACATAATAATAATAATAATAATTTTAAAATAGGTGCGGGCATTCGAGATTAAATTTTTATCTAGAAACATGAGTTGGATTATCAAAATCATGTAGTAGGTATCTAAAGAAACTAACCTTGTCATAATTTTCGTTCTAATTAATAAAATTAATGTTTTTCACTGTAAGTGTCGCTTATTGGATAAGTGTTTGGTTGGTACATATATGGGAGATTATTTTTAATCATTTCTAAAATGCTTAGTTTTTCACAATACTTATTCAATTAATGTCTTAGATGTAAAATTAAATGTTCTTTTGAAGTCGTATGTACGAGTAGGTTCAGTGAGTACATTGGATAAATAAATAGGTAATTTGTTATTCAGTCGTTGCTAGATTTATGAATGTGCGCAGTACTTTGATCTTTGGATGTCCGATAAATTATATCATGGAGTATCATAGCTTACTGTTTATATATTATCGTATTTTAACCTTAGAGATTCCATTACATTCTCCTAAATAGTAATTGTGACTCATGTCGACATAGTATTTAATGTTAAAATGGATATTGTTGCAGTTATTTGGATAGACAGATAGCACTCCCCTCGAGGTGGTATTATGTACATAATCTTACCGTGTAGTTATGTATAGTATTTTATTTCAATGAAATTAATGTTTTATAGACTAATATACAACATAAGATTATTTATTTGTTTTGCTGTGTACATATTTTTTTCAATAAAATGTACCTGTTTTATTTCTTGTATTTTATTTCACCATTACTTATGTACTGACATAATCATAGTAAAAGATTGAAAATACCAGCTGTACTTGATTTTTAACGCTATGGACCCCTTGTAGCTTCCGAATACCCTTTGAAGTTTTGACTAGGCCATTTTCTACACGGAGATCTATATGGCTTTTAATTATACAGTCAAACCTATAGCTAGATCCTCAACAGTTCCAGCCTAGAAGCGTCATAGCACGTACTAAAAAAATTTAACTTGAAGCCTGTGGCTGCTTCCATCACTTTGATCCTGTGAAATTTTGCTTGAAACCCTCAAAAGTTCAACACCCAACACGTTACTATAAAAACATCGACTCTTCGGGCTGTTTATATATCACTCTGTCATGGGAATCTGCTAGTGACAAATATATCTGCACAACTAGTTGCAACTACGGGAAAGAAGTCCAAAAGGCCCAACTAGTTGAGCCTCATGGTTGAGTCTAGGTCCTGATTGAGCCTTCGTGAATTTATGTTCTAATTTAGACAACCAGTTGCGACTACAGAAAAAAGTCTGAACGGCTCCACTAGTTGAGCTTCGCAGTTGATCCTAGGGTAGGGCTCTAGGCTCAACTGCGAATTATACTACGCTATTATATTTTATTCTAAGCTATAAATCAAAAGATGGCACCTCGGGTCATTTTATACAGAAATTCGGTTATTTTTGACAATGACATTTTTTTTAAAGTTTCTCTTTAATACTCCACTCCACATTGTAATTACAATGTTGGTAAAATAAAATAAAATTTGTACATAATGAAACAAAAATGTCCTTCCTTGTATAATACAGTTATATTACCTAATTACTAGCTAACTCGCCAGCGGCTTCGCTCGCTTGGTCTTGGCGTAGTGGTGGAAGCGATATATTGAAATCTCGTGGTCCTGGGTTCGATCCCCGGATTGGGCTATTGGATTTTTCTAACTAAGTACTCAATAGCAGTCTGGAACTTTACTTACCCTATGGTTGGCAATAGGCTTGCCCCTTTTTATATAACCAAAAACATATCTTACGAAACTTAGGTGTTTGTAACACCGGTGCTTACCTACCCCTTCGAGGATTTACGTATAGGCGAGACAATTCCCCTCGCATGTCGTAGTCGGGCGCATCCGCAGATACGCGCAACCCAAGATCGCGCGTTTAGCGAAAAAAAATCTTTGTGACGCTGCGTAAAAAGGGAAGAATTACGAATAATATCCGTTTTTAGTTCTATAAAACACCAACCTTTTTCAGGTCAAAGTGCTGCATAATATATTTTGTAGAATTAGATGAGATGAAACCGAATATGATTTTCAATTTTGTATTGATTCTGAAGATAGCTTTGATAGATAGATAGATACATAGATAAAACATTTATTTGCATCTTCAATACACACGTACATTCGTTTATACACAATATTTTAAACATAATAACTAGTTAATTAAGAAACAGTTAAGTACAAAATTACCTTAATATTAGCAGCTTATTAAAAAGTACGTGTGTGTTGGAGCCTAAACAAATAGGTCATAGCTCAGCGAATAAAATTGCTCAAGGAGCAAACACTGATTTTCAGCTATAACCCTCGAGATGATGAGACGAAACGAGTCCATCATAAACAATGAGTGTACCCAAAATTTGTTAGAATTTACTGGAATAGTTATGAATATGAGTAACGTGAGTAGATACATGTGTGTGGTGATTAAAACAATTATTGCCTAAGATTCTGAGAACCAGAAAAGCCTACTTATGTGAATTGTAAAGTATGGGGGTAAGTTTATGTGCGAGTAACCCCAATCAAGACGGCATCTTACCTATTTCTGACAAGCGAAGTATTTAGGAATGCCCTGTTTTTGTCTTTCTAAAATATGAATTTTTAATTTAGATTTGAAATTGTGTTTTGCATAGAGGTTTCTTATAGGTGGGGGTATGTTATTCCAACACTTCGTCGCCAGATACCGGAAACTGCCAGTAAACGCCGCTGTTTTATGATTGTGATATAGAAGTGCTGACCTTATAGACCTTAGTAATTTTTTAGTTACGATTTACAAACTTAATTTTGGCGTGCAAGTACTCTGGTTTCTCAAACTTTATAACGTCAAAGAGAAGTCCTGCTAAATGCAGCTCTCTACGAGAATCCATATTGAGCATGGAGGCACTGTTTAAAAAAGGAGTAATGTGACTTCTGGGAGGGACATTAAAACAAAACCGACAACAAGCGTTTTGCACGCGTTGTATTAAGCGCTGAGTCTTTCCTAGCAACCGAGGCCCATAAACAACGTCCCCGTAGTTGAGCCTAGACAATACTAATGCTTCACAAAGAGTTATACGCGACGATTCAGATAGTTGGTCCCGGATTTGGTAAAGGACCTTGAGGCGGTAAAAACAGTTTTTGACCATATTTAGCACATGACTCTCAAATCCCAAATGACTATCAAATATTATACCAAGGTTTCTGGCTTCATCTACACGATCTATTTTTACACCACTGATCTTCACATCTAGATCACTGCATATTTTAAGAATTTGCTTATTTGTAATATACATATATTTATTATGAGCATATACTTTGTCTTAGTAGGGTTTAATACAAGAGCATGACGCTTTGACCAGTCAGCAATTGTGTCCAAGTCCTGATTAAGCAATTTGACGGCTTGTGGTCAGAGAGTTGAAATACTTAGAGTAGTTATATAGGAACAACACTGCTCTAAAAAATAACTATAATTTACCTGTTTACATTCCTATGCACATGTATATGCAGTTTGTAATGACAAGGAAAGAATATTCAAATATTAGGTGTCATATCTGTTGTTAGAAAGAGATAATTAAGCAATTTGTGTTAGGTACGGTGTTATTAGCTACTAGTTGATTGGCCAGAGCGCCCGCTGGTGTGATGTTGCTGTGAAAGAGGAGAGTAGGGCAAAGCAGACACTCTAAATAGGTCGTATTAAAAATTGTTAGTGGGAGTATAGTCATTTTTCCATAGTTACCGTACAAAGTGTATGGTTGTCTATGTGGTACGAAAAATATTTAATGTGCGAATTATGATTAAAAAATTTCCAGTTGGACAGAACACGTCAAATTTTCGATATATTGTTTAGAAATGAAAACACATTGGTTTTATCGTAATAAAATATTTAATTACAATTTTAAGTTCTTTCGAACAAACTCAATTTATTTCTTTTTTGTCTCTTTTAATCAGGTTTGCACTTTGGATTACTTTTGTGAGTTTATTGTATACGAACTTTTAAAAATGTTTCTAAATCAAATCTGTATGAACTGTATTACACGAATACATAGGTTTACATATATACTTACTTACTATGAATAAAAGAAAATTATTCTTTAAGAAAAAAAATTTTTTTTTTAAAGGTAGCAATCACAATGCATTGTTATACAAAGTAAATCGACCCCAGTTTCCTCTTACAGTCATGTAATGGTCGCCACGAGACGTTCCGATCACCATTGCGCTGCGATCTTTTTCACTCTCTCACACAAAACGATCGACATATCTCATCCATTTCATGGAGGCAACAGTCGCCCAAAATAAAAAAAAATTACGATATTTTCTATTTCAATCAAAATAGCCATACTTATGCGTGAAATGAAACATTTTTCTTATCTCTCACAGTGCCTGTATAATTAGTGCAGTTTCTAATGACACAGGAAGGCATTTTGTCCACAACTTTTTCCTAAAAAACACGATTAGCAGTGGCGTATTTACCGGACGCTTGGAAGTGCAAGACTGGTAGCGACTACGGCAATTACCTTGCATTCGTCTAGTAAAAATGGGGAGTTCACAACTCATCTACAGGTAAAAAAATCTTAACTTGTGGTATTTTATCTGGCGTATCTGACAAGTATAGTTGTACATCGTCAGCGTAACAGTGGTACTTACAATGGTTAATAACATTTTGGAGATCAGCACTGTAGATTATAAAAAGAAGTGGACCAAGTATTGAAACTTGAGGAACACCGCGATTAATGAGCCTAGGTTGTGAGTAAACTAGAACAATCACTTTTGACTAATTTCACTGACTGATACCAGTTACTTAAGTAATTGCGAAACCACTTGACTGCATTAACATTTAAACCATAATATGATAGTTTTGCGAGTAGGAGGCGGATGTTCAGGCAATCGAAGGTACGTGAATAGTCTAGTAGTACTAGAACGGTACTATGACCAACATCTTGCTTTGCTAAAACATTGTCTGTGACATCAAGCAAAGCCGTTGCTGTTCCACGACCCTTGGGAAATCCGGATTGTAAAGGAGACAAGATTTTATTAATTTCTACAAATTTTGTAAGCTGTTCGCAGACCGCTTTCTCAAGTAATTTTGAAAGGAATGGCAAAATGCTAATAGGCTGGCCACCTTGGGACCAACAGTCCCAAGGTGGTGTCGGGTTTCTCGTCCACAAGTCCCTTACTAACAACATAGTTAAGATCGATAGCGTTTCCAATAGGGTCGTATACCTAATACTCAGAGTATCCAAACGATATTCGCTGAAGGTCATTCAGGTATACGCACCGACGAAGTCGCACCCGGATGATGAGGTGGAGGATATGTATGAGGACATTAGTCGGGCCATACATACCTCTGAAACGCACTTTCTAGTTGTTATGGGGGACTTCAACGCGAAGTTGGGTAAGAGAAGCGAGGATGAGTCGAAAGTGGGGCAATTTGGCTATGGACAACGGAACCGTAGGGGACAGAGGTTGGCCGACTTCCTGGAGAAAGAGGGACTCTTTATGATGAACTCTTTCTTTCAGAAGCCACCTCACAGGAAATGGACCTGGCTGAGTCCCGATGGTTCCACGAGAAATGAGATTGACTTCATTATGACAACCAAAAGGCAAATATTCACTGATGTCTCCGTGATCAACAGGGTTAAAACCGGTAGTGATCACCGAATGGTAAGAGGCACGGTGAATATTAATGTCAAACTGGAGAGGTCTCGTCTGATGAAGTCTACGCTCCGACCCACTCGTGCCCGTATTCAAGACCCCGAGAGCTTTCAACTTGAGCTATCCAATCGCTTCGATTGCCTTGAGAACATCGCTTCAGTGGACGAGATCAATAACAGGTTAGTGGAAACTGTCCATACAGTGGGTTCCAAGTACTTTAAACCCCACCGTACAGATAGGCCACAGAAACTCTCCAACGATACCCTCAACCTCATGGCTGAACGACGCTCATTGAAACTGCAGTCTTCGGATGATGCTGAAGCATATAGGCTGCTCAATAGACGAATATGGAAGTCCTTGCGACACGACATCCGGATCTTTAATACAAACCGTATTAAAGAGACGATAGAGCGAAAAAAAGGCTCCAAAGTGTTTGCAAGAGACATGTCTATTGGGCAAAGCCAGTTGACGAAGCTGAAGAGAGGAGACGGCAGTATAGCGTCGACCAAAGCGGAAGTGTTAGGAGAGGTCGAGAGTTTCTACGGACAGTTATACACCTCGGTCGCTAAACCTGTTAGCAGCTCGGTCAAAGACCCAAGAGCCAAGCTGACCCGACATTATACCGAAGATTTCCCGGACATCAGCCTGTACGAGATTAGAATGGCCTTGAAACAGCTTAAGAACAACAAGGCGCCTGGTGACGACGGTATCACATCTGAGCTTCTGAGAGCGGGTGGAACACCGGTACTTAAAGTCCTTCAGAAGCTCTTTAATACCGTCTTACTCGAAGGTTCAACGCCAGAAGCATGGAACAAAAGCGTGGTGGTGCTGTTCTTTAAGAAAGGTGACAACACTTTACTTAAAAATTACAGACCCATCTCGCTTTTGAGCCATGTTTATAAGCTGTTTTCGAAGGTCATAACGAACCGTCTCAGTCGCAGGTTTGATGAATTCCAGCCTCCGGAACAAGCCGGTTTCCGAAAAGGCTATAGTACCATAGACCACATCCACACGCTACGGCAAGTTATACAGAAGACCGAAGAGTATAACTTGCCTCTTTGTCTAGCGTTTGTGGACTATGAGAAAGCCTTTGATTCGATCGAGACGTGGGCAGTGCTTGAGTCTCTCCAGCGGTGCCGTATTGACTATCGGTATATTGAAGTGCTGAAGTGTTTGTACAAAAACGCCTACATGTCAGTCCGAGTACAGGAGCAGAGTTCGAAGGCAATTCCATTGCAAAGAGGCGTGAGACAGGGAGACGTTATATCTCCGAAACTGTTCACCGCTACATTGGAAGACGCCTTCAAGCTTCTGGAATGGCAAGGACTTGGCATCAATATTAACGGCGAATACATCACTCACCTTCGATTTGCCGACGATATTGTAGTCATGGCAGAATCCATGGAAGACCTCAGTACAATGCTCGAAGGCCTCCATCGAGTTTCCCAACGGGTAGGTCTTAAGATGAACATGGACAAGACGAAAATTATGTCTAATGCCCATGTTGTACCTACCCCAATATCAGTTGGGAACTCAGTTCTTGAAGTTGTTGACGAGTACATCTACCTGGGACAGACAGTCAAACTAGGCAGGTCCAACTTCGAGAAAGAAGTCAATCGTCGAATCCAACTCGGCTGGGCAGCGTTCCGGAAACTTCGCGAAATCTTCTCGTCAAAAATACCTCAGTGCCTCAAGACAAAAGTCTTCGACCAATGTGTGTTACCAGTGATGACTTATGGCACTGAAACGTGGTCTCTTACTATGGGCCTCATAGAAAAGCTCAAAGTCGCACAACGAGCTATGGAGAGGGCTATGCTCGGGGTTTCTCTACGTGATCGAATCAGAAATGAGGAGATCCGTAGAAGAACGAAAGTCACCGACATAGCCCAGAAGATTAGCCAGTTGAAGTGGCAGTGGGCAGGGCACATAGCACGCAGAACAGATGGCCGATGGGGCCGAAAGGTTCTGGAGTGGAGACCACGGACCGGCAAGCGCAGCGTAGGTCGTCCACCGACACGGTGGACAGACGACCTGAGGAAGGTCGCAGGACGACGTTGGATGCAGGCCGCTTCCAACCGGTCCATTTGGAAAATCATGGGGGAGGCATATGTTCAGCAATAATAATAATAATAATAACAATAACAATAAAACATGTTTATTGCCACAAAAAAGTACATTTATAAAACAACACTAAATATTTTATTCTTAGGCAATAGGGGTATGCTCAGCACTGTGCTGCGTAGACAATAAAATTGATCTATGCAAGGCTGATTTTCAGCATACTCCTTTTTCTCGAAGAAAGGTGTTACTCGAGGAATATTTGAGAGTAGCAGGTTAGAATGATCATTCAGTAAAAACCAGTTCCCAACTGAGTTTTACCGAATGTCAATATATTACTAAGTATTCCTATTTAGCAGCTGAGATATTTAATATTAATTTCATACATAATCCGATTATATGTTTGCCTTGTCACAAGGCTTGAATCTGCAATTATATTGCCTAACTGTTGCCACACTTTACAAATATCTTATTACTGAAGGCAAACATTGTAACAGTGGTACATATCAATTATAAAATTATAGTAATAATAGTAATAATAATAAATAAAAATGAAAATGATTACTTCAAACATAGATGCATGATTTAGCAGGGTTTTGAGGTGTAGTTTTGTGTGTGACTGTGCGGGTCTGTATATATGTGTGTTGTAGTGTAAGCGAGTGTGTGTGTCTGTGTGTGTGTGTGTGTGTTTGTGTGTGTGTGTATATTTATGACTGTGCTATTTGATTCTAAAGGTTGCTTCAAAATTCATTTTTTGACGTTCTAGTTGTAGTAGTTTATATTTTTGTTTAAAAGTACTGAAACTAGTTTTAACCTTCATAGGAGGTGGAATATTATTCCAAATTTTCCAGGCACTATATTTGAAACAACCCTTGAAGCTAACGGTCTTGTGTTTAGGAAGAGAAAGCATAAGCAGAGACTTAGCACGGGTATTATATGTGTGAATGTCTTTTATCCATATCAGTTTCTCAAACAGGTATTCTGGTCTTTTGTTCCAAATCACCTTTTGTGTTGTACACGCGAGGTGAAGCTCTCTTCTAGCTTTCATATTTATAATATGTTTCTGTACAAGGTAAGGTGTGATGTGTTCTCTTCTTGGTACGCTGAAACAGAATCTTACACACGCATTTTGTACTCTTTGAATTGCTTTTTCTGTTTCAACATATAAACGCGGCCCATACACTGCACTGCAGTAATTGAATGGTGAAAGTACTAGAAGGTCACACAACAGCATCCTTACCTGCTCTGAAAGATACCTTCTTATGCCATAAAGAACTTTTAATTTATAAAATGCTGTTCTAATTTTATCACTAATGTGCTTAACAAATCTCATTTCCCTGTCAAAAACAAGACCTAGATTTCTAGCTTCTGTGACTATTGGTATTTTTATACTGTCGATATCTACTCTGGGATCCTGGCAACATACATTATTAATTTGATGTCTATTTCCTAAAATTAACATTTTTGATTTAGAAGGATTAAGAACTAATGAATGGACACACAGAAACAGCAGTGGACGTACTACGGCTGAGATGATGATGATGATGATGATGAATAGGCTGAAGGTCTTTTAGTTCAACTGGGTTGGCATTTTTGGGTATAGGAGTCACTAGCGCTTTTTTCCTTTTATTGGGAACTATGCCTGTAATAATTGACTTATTTATTATAGCTGTGATTGCTTCTAGAGTACAAGGAAGTGAAAACAAAACTATATCTCTGGAAACTGTATCGTTTCCAATAGCTTTTGATTTTATAGCCATTATATATTTAGACACATCCGTAAGACTGACAGGCACTAACTTAAAATTAGCGTTGTTTAATTTATTACACTCATAAAATGATAAGTCAGTGTCTATAATAATCTATATAGATTAATAATCTCCACGTTTTCTACCGTTCTTTATGATCTTGGTCGACCGGATTGTGGTTTTTCCAGCGTTGTATCGGTCTCTTCAAACTTTTTGACCCATTTTCGAATAAGAGGAATGCTTGGCGCATCCACATAAGTGGCGAAAACAGTCGCCGAATCACCGTTTTTGAACAAGACTCGCACGCACAACAGGCGGTCTGCTCCCGAGAAACGCTCCATAAAGTATAATACAGTCCATAGCGACTGAATTCCCAAGAGCCAGGCTACCGGTTGAGATAACCCCCGCACCCCACGAATTCGTTGCGTTCACGCAGTAGCTAAATAAATATAAACTTTCTTTTAAGACACCTTGTAGTAGGTACCTACATAGATAAACAAATTCCGGTTGGCAAGTTTAAACATTTCCTCGTGCCCTGTGTCCCGCGAAGTTATAGCCTTCACGAGTTATTGACGCACTGAAAGTTTTGTTGGCACTAAACCGTTTGCTAGAAATGTACCTATTGGCTTTATTTATACATTTAAGTAGAAAACGGCGATGTTTTGTTTTAGAGCCGGTATACACGGACTGCTTGAGCAGTTAACCAGTGATCAACATATAACACGGACTGCTCTTGCAGTCATAGTCAACAGCTTGAAGCTGCCATTGATAACTGCTCGAGTAGTTGGTATTAACTGCTCAAAAAGTCACAATTTCAATTCAAGGACGGGAAGCGCGCGCGAGTGAAAAGCGCAGGCTGAAGTTGCTGCACGAGAGCAGTATACAGCTCGAGCAGTCAGTGTATGCCTGGCGACTGCTTGACAGCCACCCGCCCGAAGCATTTGCATCTGCTTGAGCGGGTGCGTATGTATATACATCTTTACCACTTTACTACAGTCTTCTACTACTTACGTACTACTAAGGCTGTAGTTCACTGTGCAGTCTCAACTTGAAGCAGTCCATGCTGAATGCTCCAAGCTGCTCGTGTATCTGGGCTCTTAGAGTTCTAGTATCACGGTTTGGTAAACTAAATGTTCTGACTGTTTCCCGTGACCAGTCGAGGTTGCCATAAGTAGGTACCTGCCACTCCTACCGCTTGCAGCGGATTTTTTCAACATCTATTGAATCGAAGGTGTAGCTCTGTCTACTCGTATACTTCTTACTAATATTATAAAGAGGAAATATTTGTTTTTTGTTGGAACTGAATAGGCTCCGAAACTTCTGGACCGATTAGAAAAATGCTTTCACCATTAGAATCCTACATTACCCCTTATGAACATAGACTATATATTATTTTGATTCATCATCATCCATCACCACGGGGGCGAAACCGCGGAGCGCAGCTAATTATTAATAAATCTGGAAAGAAAGGCATCTTCCTACTTGGATGGGGCATATTGCCGGAATTGACAACTGAGCCCTTCCGTAGGTACTTTCCCAGAGCACGACGCCAGTCTCTAATAGTCCCGATTGCATCCGTCTCGTTTAGTCCCCATCCTATGACAACCCGTGGCGATGATGGCTTGAAACTAACGCAATGAAGGAAAGATTAACCGGAGCGCTTTGCGTCCAGAGGCTGTATCCATAGATTAATCACGACTATATCTGAAGAGTCTGTACCACAAACGTATCGTAAGCGTCAACACGTCACTTTTCGGCGTACAAACTGAGTTATCTGTGTCACAGTTGCCGTAGATAAATCACTTTTTTAAACACGTTTGTGCTGCTTCTGTTTATGCAGTAATTCGTGCTAGGACCACAGGTCATTGGTCGTTTTCAAGCTGAAGCCATTTATTTATTGGTTAGGTAGGTACATCTTATCACAGGTCACCTAACTATTGTGAAGGTATCTGGGTAGAAATAGGTAATCTGTGACAGGGAGGGACTCGCTGTCTCTACTTTTAAAATAGTTACAATGTCCTCTAATCTACAATATAGGTAATCGGTTCTACTCTACTATGTAATACTAAGATAAATGATCTAGGTATTCATGAACCTTCTGACTGCAAGATTTAGTAATCTAAACCAATTAGATAGTAACTAAATCCTACATAATATAGGTTAATGTGGGGTTCACCCGTAGACTCGCCAGTTACCACATTTGGCCAATAATGCAATAGATTTAGAAATTATACTACTTTTCCAGGAATTGCGACATTTAAGGTTAAGACATTTACGAAAATAACGTCCATTCACACGCCCTCTCTCTCTCTCTCACACACACATACTTGCACCCTCACAAACCTTTCACTCACCATTACACACTATCACTCGCAAACAACACGCAACATGTGTGTACCCTCCACGACACACACATTACTCTAAAGATAGTTTATACTTTTCGCGTTAACTTCGGCTTTAGCTAGTTCGCGACTAGCTTTTCCGTATGGTGTTTGAACAAACACCACGCTTTGGCGCGCTTTCATTCATTCGGGGCTCTGGGCAAATGCTCACACGACAAACAAACAAAATGTGGCAAAACAGCCACGCTAGAGATGACCTGGAAACTTGCCGCTTGCAATATGTTCGGATTAAAAAATAATATCGCGTTTGTTTGCTTGGGGATGCCGAAATATACCTACACATACTTACATTGGCGTTTTCGCAATTTTCTCGGATTCTCGAATCGAAAGAGTCATAAATTAATATCTGTCTGTCCTATCTGTAATCTGTACATGAACTGTAACGTATACATGTAGGTACACGTAGGTGTAATTGTAACGTATTAAACTTTAACGATTACCTAAGTCTTATTTGTTCTTAAAAACAAGAAGAATGAATCAATTCAATTTTCGATTTTTGTGTCAGTGTTTCTTTTAGTATGTTTGCATCACTCCAAAACAATTGGACATACCTATTAGGATAAAACTAAGGTACCTATTAAGTATATTAACGTATTATGATATCAACAAAATATCGGAGAGAAAAAATCACATCCTCGGACTGGATTCGAACCCGCGTGTTCCCCCAATCCGTGTCCGGGTATCGCCACAGACAATTATATGTACTACTACTACGGGTATCGCTAAGCAGGCGTTAGTCCTTAAAAAAGTAATACTATAAAAAAACTAAGAAGTGTTGTGACATCAATACGAAAGTTAAGTAATTGTAAATCTTCTTCTTTCGGATCGGTAAAGCTGTCAAGACAAAGCTGTTCAATAGATGTTTTGCCCCATACGACGGTTAAAATCAGATAGAGAGTTAAAATTCGATACGACCTCGAGCCTCGTGGCCTAGTTGGTCATGACGTCTGACACGGATTGTCGGAAGACGCCGGTTCAAGTTCCATCCGAGGGTGTGAATTTTCCTCTCTAAAATTGCAATGTTTGGTATCGCTAAGCAGGCGTTGGTGCTTTAAAAAGGTAATACTATAAAAATCGGATTACTGTCATTTCATCATTTTAAACAACTTACTTTTTATCTTCGTAAACTTAAAGTGCCTGTGGGTATTACCCTCTGCGCCGCAAGTTAGGCGATTTTTTTCTTTGTGCGTGGGCTCATACGATTGTACATTTGCCATTAATCAAGTAAATTAATATACTTATTATAAGTTGCATCAAGTAACATTTCTTTTCAAGTAGTCAGAGTCAACTCACAGCCACATGATTATTCATGTGGCTGTGTAACCTCTATTCGTTGTCAGTCTTTAGCTTACAGTGTCCACGTCTGCGTCTGTTTGTCTTATTGCTGATATTTCGATCTTTTCATCGAGCTGAGACATGGCACTTTTAGCCGTTCCAACTCGTCTACGAACATCGTCCTCACAAGACCATTGCTCCTGATGCTAAAACCCCAGGTAATATGAGGTGATCAACTAATTCTAAATAATTAACAGTCCCAGTGAGCTCTAGCTTAGACGCTCAATCCACGACCATGATTTTGGTTTAAGGCTAATTTTTGTTCAGTCCCATCTCTACGCTACATTACATTTTACACATACATACATACATACATAAAATCACGCCTCTTTCCCGTAGGGGTAGGCAGAGACCACGGATATCCACTTACTACGATCCTGACATATCTCTTTCGCTTCATCTATACTCATCAATCCTTTCATACATAAGCGTCGGTTTAGGGTACTTTTGACCTGGCCTTTTTTCAGAACGTCTTCAATCTGATTTCGGAACGTTCGCCTAGGTCTTCCCCTTCCAACACTTCCGTTTACTTGTCCCATGTATTCCTGTTTAGTCATTCTCATTTCATTCATTCTCTCCACATGTCCAAACCATCTTAACATACCTTTCTCGATTTTTGTCACTCTCCTTTCTATATCACTTTCACACTCATCATCTTTTGTAAACATGGATCCCAAGTATACAAACTCTTTCACTTGTTCCACTTTTTCACCCCCAATCACAAAATTGCAATCGGTCACTCTATCATCTCGTTCAAACACCATCACTTTCGTCTTACTTACATTTATTTTCATTCCCTTTCTTTCTAAAGCCTCTTGCATAACATTTACCATCTCCTGCAACTCTTTTACCGACGACGCAAGTATCACTTGGTCATCAGCATAGAGAAGACATTTGATGAGTAACTCGTTCATTCTTAATCCACATTCACTGTCTTTCAGGTTTGTCAAACAATTATCCATGAATAAGTTGAACAGCCACGGTGACGCTACACATCCTTGTCTAACACCTTTTTCGATGTTAAACCAATCAGTGTATGTCCCATTTATCCTAACGCAAGCACTGGAATCCTTATAGAGGGATTTCAGCGCTTGGATCAGGTTACTATTCAGCCCATGCATAGACAACGCTGACCACAGTTCATGCCTACTCACCCTATCATAAGCCTTTTCTAAATCTACGAAAGCGCAATAGACCTTTTGGCTTTTCGCCAAGCATTTTCGGCTATACATCGTAAAGAAAAGACCTGATCCCATTTGCCTGATTGTGCATCCCACACTTTCTCATCTGTCTCTTTTATCACTCGTTCAATCAATACTTTCGCATATAGTTTACCGACAACGCTGAGGAGGCTGATTCCGCGATAATTCTTGCAGTCTTGTTGCGACCCTTTTCCTTTATAAAGCGGCACAATCACAGCCTTGCACCAGTCACCTGGTACACGGTCGCTCCTCCAACACATATTAAAAAGGCAGTGCAACAGACTAGCTACTATGCCTCGCCCAGCTCTCAGCATCTCGACTAAAACTCTATCATATCCTGCAGCCTTTCCTAATTTCATACCCTTTAACTACCTTCATCCATACCTATTTCATTTTTATCATCATTCATATAGGTTTCCGGAACCTGGACCAGTGTTCCCTCTCTTTCAAATAAACTTTCAAAATATTCTTTCCATCTTTTCAACACACATTCTTCTCCTTTTATCATGCTTCCATCATGACCCCTGATTTGATTAAGCTCTGAGTTTGTGTTTTTGCCTCGAGCTGTTCTTATGGATTTCCAGACTGGAAATCATCAGAAAGCCTTTTGTCAAACATATCCTTTCGTTCATCTTTCTTTCTGCACACAACTTCTTTAACTATCTTTTTCAATCTCTTATAATCCTTTCTTGCTTCACGTACATCATCATGCGTTGCCATTTGTACCTTTTGATTAGCTTTTGTTGCTAACCAATCCAGCCATGCTTTTTTCTTTTCATCCACAGCCTTTTGCACTTCTTGATCCATCCACACGTTCCTTTGCATTTTTCCTTTTCGCCTTTTAGAAATTCCACACACATTGAGGGCAACGTCTACCACTCCTTCCTTAAATTTCATCCACAATTCTTCAATTTCACTTATCTCTTCCAAACCATCAAGCCTTTCTTGCAGCTTAATAACATACTGATTTGCAACATCCTTCTCTTGCAAATTTTCAACTTTCACTCGTTCCAAACAATTCACACTTGTTGGTGCACGCACTCGGTGTCGCCATCGATTAAAAAGGCCATTTACACGTGTTACCACCAAGTAGTGGTCTGAATCGATGCCGACTCCGCGGTACGTCCGAGTGTCTAATATTTTCGTCCTCAGCCTTGTATACAAATGGATCTTTTTGTGGTCAAACTTATAAACTTAACTTATTCCATTCTCATTCACTCGTTCATCCCCAAAAGCACCAAGAACCCTTTCATATCCATCTCGCTTTATTCCTACCCATCTATTAAAATCTCCTAACAATACAATCCTTTCATTATCTTTACATATCTTTAAAATATCGTGCATACTGTCCCAAAACTCCTCTCTTTCTTTTTGGGCTTTTGGGGACCCCCTCGAACCCATGTCCGTCGGTGCATAGACACCGACCACAAAAAGTCGAGTAAGTCCAACTTTTAGCCTCACCCAGAGAAGTCTTGGGCTCACGCATTCATACTCGATCATACATTCATTCATTCGTGCAGAAAGGATCACACCAACGCCCTGACAGGCTCTGTTGGTCACAGGTACTCCCGACCACAGTGCTGTATAGGAACTATGTTTGGTGGTGTTACATCCTTTCCGTTTCGTCTCATTCACACACAAAACATCTATATGTCTCTTATGCATCATCTGGCATACTTCATCCACTTTACTATTCATTCCACCTCTTACGTTCATCGTAGCAAAGCGGCTCTCCGTGGGCCGCTTTCCGCCCCCGCGAGGAACGAGACGTGATGGGTGGCGAACCTCATCGCTGCCATTTGGAATTTTGTTGTGAAAATAGAAATCCATGCGGTTCCCACGAGCAGCAAGGGAAAAAATAGGTCCATCCTGACAGAGCCCCGCATGCCAGGATAAGGCTAGCCGATTTCTGGGTTCGCCAGGTCCCAGGGCAATTTGGCACGCTTGAAACTAGGCACGCCCCTAGCCACGCATCCATAGGCACGGCAGACCCCGGATTGGCGGAAAGGGAAGGAAAAGGGGAAATGGAAAGGATTAGTGACGAGGAAAGGATGTCTATGAGTTTGGGTAGGAAATAGGTATGTATGATACTACTACCTTGGAAGGGTATTGGTAGAGGTAGTAGCAGCTAGGACGCCGGGGTCGCATACCCGCATACCATCACAATCACCGGACAGGCAACTGTAGATAGGTATGTCCCTGACGACAATTTACACATTATTTTATTTAGGAAGTTGTACATTTCAGCCTCATCAGCTGCGAAAAGGATATATGGTATCGTCGGCAAACGCGAAGATTTTGTGTATTTGTGGCTTTGATGGTGATTCCTCCATTCCACTCTTCGCAGATCTGTCGTATGATGTACTCTCCATATTATATTAACAATAATATATATATATATATCTGATTGAAACAACCGCATTACCATTGTATTCCACCGCGAAGCAAAGAGCGCACGCATTACTGTATTAGGGTGTGAAGGGCGCTGTAGCAAGTGAAATTACTACTCAGAATGACAAGCGCAGTGCAGTGTCACGCAAACAATATAGTTCTGAGCTCTGGGTGGCACTGCAACTGTCATAGGCAATCGTAGTGCTCAACATCAGGCGCAAACTTGCCTGTCTTGTCACACTTGTAAAAAATCTATTTTCATTGTTGTTTACAGTGATATAATTATTCAGTGTGTTATAGTGTTGCAGATTCGAACCATGGCATTGGGGAGTCTTAAATACGTAGTAACTAGTAGTGATTTGAAGAAATTAGCAGTGTTTTTTAAATATAAATATAATGTACTTATTAAGTTTAGTAGTTGATTACATTGGTAACAAGCCTCTCATTTTACTCAATATTCAGTGACAAATTTTTTTAAGATGAATTTTTTATCCGCCAGGAAAATGATGGTGATTAAGATTTTATTTCATATACAAATTGGCCTTAATTTTACCACTAACACCGACTACACTACGACCGCTGTCTCTTTAAGGCCCACTTGCACGTTCCAGAGTTATCTTCAATAACTCAGAGTCAACGGCTAAAACGGGGTTTTATAATTAATGTATCTTGCACCATTAAAGGTTAGGAGTAAATCTAAGGTTTTTTATAGAAATATTTAACCCAGCTATGTGGAAGGGTTAAGTCTTTAACTAGGGTTAGTGAAGTTTTATGTCAAAAGAAATTGAGGTTACATTCTGCTGTATAATGTACTCTTTCGACGAAATGACACGAGACAACACGTATAGAATAAAAAGTTGTCAAATTTTATACAACAAAGGATAAACAAGAAAGTCTATATACGAGTACATTGTACTGTAGTGCCAAAGAGATAGATATAAGTTTAACTTTTTTTCGATTCATTCATTATTGGTCAGGTTACAATATAAGCGCATAGACAATTCAATGTTCCCATATAAAGTAAAGATTACAAATGTCAGTTTAGCAAAACTGACCTCTTATAGTCGTGCAAGGCAAAATGAGAGTTAAAAATTGATATGACTAACGCAAGTTTACAAACTCGTAGACTTATTTATTCTACCCGAGCAAACGTGCAAGTGGGCCTAAGTTACTCGTAATTTTAATATAAGTTAGTATAAATTATAAAAAAGTGAACGTAGGTATTTCGGAGAGTTACTAAGTAGATTTGTTTGATGGTACGCGATTGTATGTATCAAACTATAGAGTTATTGTAGGTATCTACTACTATATATTATTAAAATCGTAAACAAAGTTAGCACTAGACCAAATAAGTACATATTTTTTTACGTAATTTGGGATTAATAAATGGGACATAATAATACTAGAAACTAAATAGGAGATAATAATAAGCTATGTATTTTCCTACAATAGAAGAAGCAGGCAAACCATCATTATTTTTACCTTGAAAATCCGAAAATATATGGTGTCAACGAGAGATGTATTACGTAGGTGTTCCATCCAGTATGTAAGCAGAAAATGGAATCGCCATTAATCTACCGATCGGACGGCGCAGGCCGCGCCGATCGCAAATGAATGGTCATTGAAATGAAGACACATGGAGCAAACATATCACGTCGACATTTTATTCGTTTGCCCACTGAACCCTGTCCAGAACAATACGAATGTTTGTTAAAGGTAAAGGGGGCACTAGAATAATTCTAAAGGTTTACCTACCCAAAAAATATCAAGTCAAATTAGTTATTCTGTAAACCTATGCCTACGGGGGCACTTACAAATTGCTTACAAATAGTCATTTTACATTTATTTTTCTTAAATCTACTACAGGATCGGAACGCGATTACGTCTAAGAAAATCCGGCAAGAAACTTAGCGGGCTTGTCTTTTTACATTATTTTTTTTTATCGCCAATTACTTAATGCACTTAATAAAATGTCCTTTTATTTTTAGCTCTACCCTAATATAATACCTGAGACCATATAATAATGGTATCACAGTAGGACAAGATACGCTACACTTTAACATCGCAATACACGAGTAGGTAGATCCTGGAGTGATTAGGATCAGTCCCAAGCTGTTTTATCCTACAAGTAATCCGAAATTTTGTAATAACCTTTTTGACGGAGGTTAGTTTCAGTAGTAGGTAATTTTAATCTTATTAATAGGCAAATCTCGGATAACATTGGGAAGTTTATTATAGAACCGTATATACATTATCCTATAAAAGAATATCGAAGAATATTGAATATCGATTGTTAATAAACGTATGTAAGATTAAGGCCCTGCAAGATTAAACTTTTAGGTATTTCAGCGGAAGAATCATTGGCCGTGACAAGAACAAGCGTGCGTCTGTAAACACGATAACATTTTCGTAGTTTTCATTTGTTTAAAAATAAAAGAAGCCACAAAGGTAAAAAAATCTAGATATTTCTTTAATTTACTAAATTACCTTTTTGTGATTACAAAAAATATAGTAGTTGTAGCTCAAAATATTGACAAATTTGACACGAAAGTTTTTTTTGTCGTTTTATTTGCGATTTTTTTCTTCTAGGTGCCAACGAAATACTGTGCAATATAAATCTTTTTTTTTAATTTTTAACTATTCACTGTATTTTTTCCATGTTTGTATCAATAACTGTGTGAGGAAAAACATAGCGTTTTACGGATCTTTGGCTTTGGGCAGCGCCTTAATATCGCGCGGATACATAATTTCATTTGCCCACTGGAACCTGTCGAGAACAGTTACATAAGGTGCAAGTTATAGTAAAAACCTCAATGTTGCAGGCACAAGACTAATTCTAAAGTTTTACGTTCCAAACATTTTACATTTTAAACCTTAATTGGGTGCAATGGGCGGTGCAGCTCGGAGCGCATAGGTTTCTACAGTTCTACACATCCAGCCCCTAAAGTTTTCATTTGTAACGAGATAAATTAGCAGGTAGGTAATGATCCTATTTCCAGGAGCTAAGTTTCTAGTGAGGCCAAGCGTTAAAGTTTTATAGTAGGTACCTATAGCTAGGGGTAACAAGTATTTAAATAGTTTACGACCTTAGCGAACAGTCTTTAGTTATAGTTAATCTACACTAGGTTTATGTTATGATATAAAGTTAAACAATAATCGAGCAACTTTCATTAGGTTAGTATAATACTAATCTAATCTGATAAGATATTTTATAGGTACCTTTACTTAATATTTTGTTTTGGTAACAAAATTTAAAGTTGTCAACTAATCTAAATATTGTTTATTTTAGAGTGCAGAATAAATACTAGTTTAATTTCGAAAAGTGATATAGGTACCAAACCAGCACCCTGATTTTAATTTAACCCATTAGGTACTAATGCCGTTAGATTCGTTATTATATTATACCGACACATGTTTTCTTACGAATCATTATCATATCGACCGGAACGTCTACCGTTGACATGGACTCCCCCAATGGGAAGTTTGCCATGATCCCCACGCTTGGCAGGCGTCTTGGGGATCGCAGTGTAGATGGCAGTTCCTCCGAAAGCGCTGCTGCCTTTCCAGTATTTTTCCCTCTTACGACACCCACGGGAAGAAATGGGGGGTGACACACTCTAACTCGGTACCCCACGGGGTACTTACACGGGGTGCTACACCTCGTGGGGTGCCCGGTTCTTACAAATGCAGCATAATATTTAAACAGGTATTTACTAATACAATAATTACAAGTAGTAATAGTAACTGAAACTGCAGTATGTTGTTCTGAATCATTCAAAACAAAATCACTGTTACAGGCATAACGTATTAAGTAGGTAAGTATATCTGATCATTCGATTCGGTACGTTACCATAAAGTTCTGAATCGGGACCTCCTTTGCCTCAACGACACTCCACAAACCTAATTATAAGATTCTGTTTAATGTTGTTAAGTTTTACCAAAATGGCATCTGTCTATGACACCCACGGTTGTTTTCATAAAGCGACGGAAATTAAGGACTCGTAAGATTTTCCGGAAAATGTAATGTGATACACTACACCTACACTACCTACCTGTTTAATGCTATAAGCCCACATACTATCGAAATAAGGTTATTTCTAAATAAGGTTGTTCTGTGTTTAGTCATGTATCTAAAATGTTATTTAACGGTATTTGTTTTGGTGAGTTTCAGCTTCTACCCACACTTAGAACTTTGTTAACTAATGTTGAAGTAAACACAAACTTCAATAAACATAGCTAAATAATACCTGTTATTTCAATAACAATATACTACACTGTGGGCTGGACTGTTTAGCTCAGAAAAAGTATCATATATAAACAGTAGAGGCCGTAGCACAAACAATTGCGAAAAATTATTCGTATGGTAAATGTCGAGCTTCTGCGTACAAACTATGATTTATGTGTGTCACAGTTGCCCTAGATAAATGTCAGTTTCTGTACGTGAACGACACGTTACGTTACACTTACGCAGTTATTCGTGCTAGGCGCAAAGCAAAGTTTTACGAACCCTTCACTATCTATCGGATATCGATAACCATTATCGTCGCAGGTACAGTTTAAGCCCTCCGCAATTCAAAAGGACACGTTTCGGGAGCACCATTTCCCTAATCACTCATTTATCTTTCATGAACACAGTCAATCCTTCAATGGGGTAATAGCGGAAGATGGGGGTTCGGCCGAGGGGCCGGGTGCTCTGAAGTGGTTGCCAATGCGCTGTCATGTCACGTTATCCAGTATGTTAGGCCAGTAAGGGACGGCGAGTGCTTGCCGCAGTCTGATTCCAAGATAAATGGAGGCAATGCTCAAACGAGCGTTTACAGGACAACTATTTGCTGTAAAATATGGGGTTGCGTCGCGAACCGCCGATCAATAGTGCCGACTCTACCGACCTATATCGGAATGACCGGGGAAATTACCTCCCATCAGAGTTGAGACAAGTATTTCATTAAATGTAAGTTTTAACAAGTAGATATTTTACTTATTTCAAAAGATAAAAGTATAATCTCGTTACATATTTGTAAACAGTTATAAAAAGTTGTAATTTCTTAACGTACGCTTAGTATTTCATAACACCACATGTATGAAGTGCTTTTACTTTGTTAACTGCTTCCGCTGCCATTGACAATGTCGCATTTCTCGGAAAGGTACCGCGGAGTTTACGATACATTTCCGCGTCTCGAAACATTACCGTTGCTCGCCGTGAAATAAACTTTATAAATGATGTTCATGGTCGTCATTACTCGCAGAGTCGGTTGTTATATCAGGGACATTAGTCGGGCCCCTAATGCGGTGTTGCGCCTGGTTGTGCGTCGGCGGCAGCGCGCGGTTACTGTCGATGTTTCAGAGATTTATCGTCCCAGCTCCGCCCCGGACGCGCGCCGCTGTGCTCGACTCCGTTCCTAGAACGACAATCGAGTTTCATTTTTCTTTTCGTCTCGTGACGGTAATGGACGGCTGAATGTCCACGGTAAAGTACACGAAGCTACGCGGTCTGTCGTTAGTTAAAGAATTGAAGAAATAAACTTAAAAATGTACGTTTCACTTTGCAAATGAAATTCGCTGAATTTTCCGATACTGTTCTGCTACAAATAGGCGGGCGGACTGCCGCTGCAAAATTAATGTTGCCAAAGGGAAACGTTTCATGATATCGTTTCTTTCAAACTTTTTGTGGGTATGTGGCGTATTTGTAAATTTAGAGAGCTGTGAGAACGCCGCGGTTTATGTCTGCAAGTCGGTCTGGCATGAGTCATGAAAAAGTCGTAAATGTAGCGTGGGTACCTACTGACTTGTAGGGGAGAAATTTTCTACTTGAGTGGCCGCGCGCGATCTGCGGAACATGCAAAATTTTACGATTCCTGCTTCTACTCAAGGCTACCTCTTCGTACACCTTTCCTATTTACTTTTATGAGTAGAGTTGTTAAAATTATAGGTAGGAGAGCAAGTACTGAACTGAGTCAAGTGAAATAAACGGGTTCACATTCAAGACGAATCTATGCAGATAAATAAAATTGAAGTGTCTGTTTGTAATTCCAAATTAACAGCTTTTCACAAGTGCATAAGAAAGTATATACGGTACTTATAAAAACATATTTAAAAAAAACTGTCTGTTCCGGCTAATCTTTGAAACAGCCAGACCGATTTTAACGGGACTTTCACTGGCAGATAGCTGATGATATAAGGAGTAACTTAAGCTACTTTTATATATTATAAAATAAAATCTTACTCTGTTTTTTTTTTCGTTTTCTTTTTTTCTTATAACGCCTAAACGGCTGAACGGATCGTAATCAAATTTGGCAGCGATATACATTATATCGCAAAGAAGCACAAATGATACTTCCATCATCATTATCCATCACCATGCGGTTAAAACCGCGGGGTGCAGCTAGTTTATTCATTTATAAATAAATATATTGGTTATCATTATCTCCAATAATTTTAAAGGCAAAATATTCCAGCATGTTTAAAGTTTCCATTCGACCCACCTGCGACTACGATCTACCGACAAAACTCGTACACAACCCATCGAAAGCACACCGGCTATACTTATTTCGGAGCCATCGTTATTGGATATTCGATTTTCATTCCATATCGTCAGCGAGTAAATAAGGCTTAACACTCGCCTTGCCGAGGGAAAACAGGAACATTCCGCCTCGTATTGCTGCAATTTACTATTCTAACTTGTTGGCTCAGAGCCAATTTATGCGCCTAGAGGTAACTTAATTATTGCATTTAAAAGATCTTAATTCACAGGGATCCGGTTTAAATGAAAATAAAAAATAGACATGCATTACACTAGCCAGAGTAGGTATCAGTCGCGGGGATTGAGGTAGGTTTTCTTTGCTTTGATAGAAATGCCCGTGTAACGTAATGGCATGATTATATAATTATGAGTTATGGGGGAGTAAGTGGATATTGTACTTACGTTTCGGAAACTTCGCGAAGTCTTCTCGTCAAAAATACCTCAGTGCCTCAAGACAAGCGTCTTCGACCAATGTGTTTTACCAGTGCTGACTTATGGCACTGAAACGTGGTCTCTTACTATGGGCCTCATAAGTAAGCTCAAAGTCGCACAACGAGCTATGGAGAGAGATATGCTCGGGGTTTCTCTACGTGATCGAACCAGAAATGAGGAGATCCGTAGAAGAACGAAAGTCACCGACATAGCCCAGAAGATTAGCCAGTTGAAGTGGCAGTGCAGCACATAACACGCAGAACAGATGGCCGATGGGGCCGGAAGGTTCTGAAGTGGAGACCACGGACCGGCAAGCGCAGTGGACACGCACCTGACGTCGCAGGACGACGTTGGAAGCAGGCCGCTTCCAACCGGTCCCTTTGGAAAATCATGGGGGAGGCGTTTGTTCAGCAGTGGACGTCCTTCGGCTGAGATGATGATGATGATGATCTTACAATTAGATGTGTTTACCTAATTGTGATCTTGTGGCCTCTACTCAAGTACTCGACGCAGATAAGAGCTAAGATATACATCATATACAGATCTCTTCTAAGTAGATATATAGGTACTTGGGTACTATACATTTTGCTAGGTGTTTTAACGCAAATGTTATAATTTGATCTTCAAAGCGTTAGGCATAATAACTTCAATCTCAGTCGTAAGCCTCCTTAACGATCGGCTTTAATATTGTCGTGTAAAGCAATAAATCAGGATATTAAGCGTGCTAGGCATTCAAAGCGGCCAAGTGTGTGCACAACGCTAATGCCACATGGTGCAACTGTACACCGGCCGATCGATAGGCCTATTAAATACTTACCTACTCTGAAACTACAGTACAGCGCTTTGCTTGAAATTTGTGTCTGAGCTTGAACATTCGTACTATGGCCTTAGAATTGCACCAGGGATAATTGATCCAGGGAGTTTGTAAAAACGATAAATGTTAACGTTTTTTATCAGTTCTGGCACTTACATATAATATATGCAGTTCGTTTTAGATTTTTTTTAATATGTACAGCAACTACGGCAAGTAAATCAATTCTGCCAAGAAAAAAATTTTGAACAATAGATATTATGATCTATGTAGTATAGAGCGAATTCTGTGATATTGAAATGTTTTCATTAAGGTACGAGTATAATAAATAATAAGTAAATTAATAATGTGCATAAAATATTGTGATTTTAGGTTTTTTGCATAAAACGAGAGCTTTCTATCCATTGCTATATTCATTCAATTAAACTTTGTTAGATATTCTCATCGACCTACATCAACGTGTTATTTTGCCAATACTAAGCTTAACATCCCACAAACATTGCTAGTCCCAATAACAGTTATTTATAACATTAACAACCTAATAATGAAAATGCCTGGTTTTCAGTTTAGAATCCTAAATAATTACTTGTACAATGTCTTGTTGTAATGTCTTCAATATCTTCATTAACCACAAATCGTAGATATGGAGATAGTCCATCTGTTTGTGGTGTCATTGTCTTCATTAACCACAAATCGTAGATATGGAGATAGTCCATCTCTTTGTGGTCGATTCAGCACAAACCGCACTTGACTGGTGTTTTATTATTTGTTGTTTAATTTTAATGTTTGCAGTACCAAGTTTGACGCTTGTAAGCATGAACTTACCGGACTTACGGATCACCGTTTCGAGGACAGAGCAAAAACAGATATGTCATTTCAAATTACCTATATTTTGTAAAGATGGATAATATTAAAAATATTTTATTGCACTATTTATCATTTCTTAGTTAGGATATCTGCTATAAAAGGATACATTCTGTGAAAGTAGGACAGACAGACTAGGTCCCGTAGTCCTGTAGTCCTATAATAAGTTGGCGAAAGATTGGTTTTCAATATTAATTTTGATTGGTTTTCATAGATCAATAGTCAATACATTGTAAATTTAGAGAGAAAATTTACACATTTAAAGACGAGAACCCGCGTCTTACGACAATCCGTGTTAGACACATTGTCCGTTAGTCCATCGAAGCACCCATCCGAGGATCGAATTTAACTGTCTAGTTTTATTTAACCGCCCGCGCCGCATGGTTCGTCCGAGAATGTGTACATTTTTTCAGAAATCAGATCTTTAAAAATCATTTTAAATGTATAATTTTATATATATATATATATATATATATGTTAAATATATATTATACATATATAATTTTATTTTCTATAATAATAGTCTCTATGATTTTTGCTCTAAGCTCTTCTCGTAAGACGGATATTTTTAACACACGCAGATGACGAATAATTTTAAATGCCACTAACTAATCTAGTACTCGAAATCCCTTTCTATAATTAACCTTCTTTTATGTAAGTACTATTTAGGTACATAATAAGCTTTATAGCACGAGTGGCACAGCGAGTGCGTTGAAGCGACACCGAACCTGCGGCCACCCTAACGACGCACCACCCAACCGCAAACGGCTATGCATGTAGAGAGAACAACTCTAATTAGTGTTTCTGGGAACAATATTGTAGCTTTCAGCAGTTATTGCTGGTTGTCTCTTTTGTGTGGCTTTGTGGAGGTACATTTCGGTATGCCTTTAGGTTATTCTTCTAAGCGGTATGCAAACTAGTATGACATGTTTTTGTTATCTAGATTTTATTACTTGTAATATTACAAGATAATATCAACTTCAACTCTTCCTTATATGGCGTTTCTAGGGGTGCCACTACAATTTCACCAATGTCACGTAGTACGATAGACCATCAAACAAAGGGGGATTGTTCGGTAAAAACAATGGTAACTTATTTATTTATCCAAGCAGAAGAAAAAGCATTAACATCTAAAACAAAGATTATAACTAGAGTTATTCTAACTACAAGACATTCACAAACTCAACCAGAAAATATATAGCTACATTTAGTAAAGGAACAATTTCCAGTTAAAGGTAGTTATGGAGAATTATACATACCTATGTATTTATAACTTAATTTTATTTCTCTGAATATATTTACAAACTTTTACAATGAAAGGGGTACAAACACGGGAGAGGAGACATTTGAAGGAGATGGGACGAGGGCAAGATAATATCACAGTGTAAAATACAATTAGATACCTACATAGCATAAGCTGTGAAAATATTATGAGATGATGAAGAAATATTTAGATATTTGTTTTGAGCTCCGATGTTTGGCACTTCTGGAAGGTGCTACTCTCGAATCTCAGAATAAATACATGGTAAATATCCCGTCTTTATATTTACTTCCGACAGAAATGTGTGCACATCTTCCGTTGCTTTCTTTTTGGACAGAACATGAGAAGCCCGATAGTTAGACAGTTGAAATTTTCACAGATGATGTAGTTACTTATTTCTTTTGCCGCTATAACTACATTTACTAAACCCTTTGTGCGCGAGTCAGACTAGCACTTGACCGGTTTTTGTTACATATAAAGGACATACAAAAGAGTTGAAAAGTACAAAAGTTCTGTCAAGTTATGTATAACAGAAGTAGCCCACGTTTATTCCCGTTATTATATTATTTATATTAATTTAGTTATAATGTTTGTTTTCATGATGAAAGTATACCCCTTGTTGAATCATATGTAATTTAATGTCACCCTCATTGAGTATCGACCGGCGGTTTTAACGTGGCTAGAAATATTATTAGAATTAATATACTACTATAAAGAGTTTCCTCTGAAAATGAACTGTATATGATATGACAGTGTTAGTTGAATGTATCATGGCTTCATTAAAACTTTTGGTCACAGACCAATTTACGTCACAAGTTCATTTTACTTTTGGTGTCTTTTGTTATGGCGTTGTGCTTCTACTTAGGCACTGTTGGCACGGTTATTACTGAATAGGATTCACGAACTTTTTGAGCTGTCCCTAGTGAGTCGTGATCGTAGTTTTATTGAAAAACTGGCAAAGAAAAAACAATTCTTGACCTGTGAGTATGACGTTTATCTATCGTTACAATAGAGTGGAATTGAAATATACTCTAACTAAAGATGCCAATGTATAGACTGCATAATAATGAAAAAAGCTTAGTTCAAAACGTGCCATCGATACAAACATAAGAAATAGAGTTTCTATATTCAACAAAATGAAAATAATGTAATTATTTATCAAATGTTGAATATAAAAGTGAAATACATTCTATATAATACATTATACATATATTAAATACATCCTGCTTGACAAAGTCACATTGTATTCCATTCAATCCTAATCGAATGTAAGTGAATTCATTCCTATTGGGCTGCTAAGTTGTACTTACTAAATATTATTATAATAAATATATAAATAATGATATGGTATGTAAATCAAATTTGAAACGTCAACATTCTTATGAAAAATGCTCTTTCCACAACTGTATCAACTAAAATAAAATAACGCAAAACCCTATGAGTAAGTATAAAAATTAATTTTATCTTGAAATAAATCTATACTTACATAAAAATGCACGCCAAGCTTGTTCGCCATTGTCGTAATGTATACCATACAAACCTAACACTAAGGCAGTAATGTTGTATTGCATTTTTAATAGCCCATTGCACTCGGCAATAAAGTGACTTGAAGCGAACCTGAAAAATGTTTGTATGGAAAACTTACTAACGAGATATGGTGTACCAAAGAAAACTTTACATTTTCACAACTCGAATAATGTGTCAACGTACCTCAAGCGAAAAATATTTAATGTTATACCTACTTATCAAACGTTTTGGACGAACTTACGGCTGTTTTCAATATCCTATCTATCGTCGGTTTACCTCACTAGAGATAGATATTTGACACTATTTGTGTGGACGTTATGTCAAATTTCTATCGGTAGTAAGGAAAACTGTGGATAGATATAATATTAAAAAATGGCCGTTAAAGGTTTGTTGGCGGGAATAGGGATGTCGACAATGTGATTTTGTTTTGTTTTCCATAATGATTACGGTGTTATTATGTGTGGCTTATTATGCGTTGTTCGTGAATAATCCGCATATGTAGGAAACTGCAACCATGTAGCCAATTAGACTTAATTTATTTTGTAAGTAACAATAATTTTCCTCAACTTTTAACTTAGAGATTTTTGTACATAATTAAAATGAAGGGCTTCTATTTGATATTTTACTGACATTTTGTCTCACAGTAAGTGTGAATAGTAATAAATTCGCTTCGCCTACAAAGGTGTCTTCGTCGTGGACGAGTTTAAGCCCCCCCCTGCACTCAAAATTCTAGTTTTAACAGTCTCGCTTTGTCCGGAAGCTAACTCTAGAATCATTCGTTGTTTTCAGTAAGTATTCAATATCCCGTAATGTAAGACACTGCTTTATCTCCTTGGTGCATATCTCCTATTAAAATTACCGCCCAATTTTCTATTAATCACTTACTGTGCTCTAGTGTTGGCCCATCATCTAGCGATATATCATAATAAATCACCCTAAACGTTGGTCTGGATTCAGCAGCGTCTCGCGTATGACCTCAATTTGCGAGCCCGATGTCCCATGCCTATCCACATACCTATATATGTTACATAGACAATATATAGTTTACTTAGGCCGAGAATTCCAAATGTATTGTATGATAGCGCGCATACGTAATGCGATTGAAGACCGCGGTGTGTGAAATATTTTATGAGTGATCCACAGGGGTTGAGTGGGAGTGGAAACCCTTCGTAACAAAGAAACTTACTTTCTATCAATTTGCCGTCCTAAATAAATGAAATTAGGCACTGTTGAAACTGTTACCTACACGAAAACATATCATATTTGTACATTTAGATTGTATATTGTTTAGATAAATAGTGAAGAAAAATGATCATATTTATGCCAAAATATATAAACAATAATTTTGTTAGGGCTTGAATGTGCTATATTTTAAATGTAATGGGGCGGCTGTTTGGATGCGAATTGTAATAAATTAAGGCACATTTATCTCGTGTCGGTCCAATTAATTGGCTGTGTGTGGACGCCAAGCTCTATATCAGGTCGTATTAAAATTGCATCGGTTTACGAAAATAATAACAAAGCGCAGTTTTCAAACTACATATTACATATGGTAGGTAAGTACTGGGCACACCCATACTATCAACCAATTCTAAATAATAAGTACGAGTGTAAATAAACTTTTTAGATGTCAGCTATCATAAAAGTCACATCCAAGTGTTTCTTACACATTTCTTAGACTAAAATCTTGGCGTGCCGAAACTCTGAGTCAGCGTCTTTTTATGTAAGCTTTCCCCCAACTGGTGATTTAGCTATGGTTCTTTTCGGCTGTTAAATATAAATCTAACTTATGGATGTTGAAAAATCATTCCTCGCGTCATAAATTGTACCGTGCCAGCAGGGGTGGGCGCCAGTGAAAAATTACACTCGCTGTGTAATCGCTGTGTCGAAGCAGAGGGTGCTAATGTTGCAAGTTAAATTTATCTCGTAACACATTTATCGGAAACTTCACTAGTTCCTGTCAATGACTCGGCATCATGCTACCGAAGCCAATAAAAATGAAAAGTTGTACGTTGTACGTTGTTCTCTAAACTAGGCAGGTACTTTACGAAATTGAAGCAATAAATCAGTGTCGTTTGATGAAAACTCTGTACGGTAGAAGTAGGGGTCATTGTACATATACTTAGTTGATATAAGGCATACATAAAAGTTGTTATTAGACTTGGCAGATAATATCTGGAAGAGTTGTGTTGTGTTAAGCCCGTCTTGAGTATTTTACAAGAAATGACAAGGCGAGTCTCGCAAGCTTTTCAGACGTGTGGGCGCGTTACCGTCCGTCGCTCCCTCGTGCCGGTACCCTTGGGCGAATTATATGCCTACAGCCCTTGAATACTAAGAGGGACGGATAAAAATTCACCCCACAGGTAGCCAGGGCTAAGTCGACAGATAAGTTCGTCTCGCAACCACGAGACAAGGATGAAATCCTGAGAAACAAATCAATCCCTCACCCGTGGGATTGGGAGATCAAGCGAATAGGTAAACAAAAATGCTATAACTATGTACATGTTGGCTTTTCGTGTTGATCCGAAGCTAACAACGTGGAAATAAGGGAGTCTGTATGTAGGGATCTGATAAAACAAATCTGTTTGATTTGAGAAGGGTATACATATTTGCGAGTTTTTCATAATGTGCGGCGAGTATGTTGATAGTGAAACGTGTACTGTTTGAAGATCTCTTGATGTGTGAAGCAGGCGGGCGGCCTATTTCCTGTCACGTAGAGAGCGCAAACGAGAACCACAAACGAGCTGAGTCGTCGTGGAAGAACCGCCTCGCCTAACGAAATGTACCCACTACACTACACATGAGATGATTATATTCTATAACTATCTACGTAGGTCCGGGCTCAAAATTTGTACATTAATAAATAAAGTTATAAAGCCTTTGAGGTTACTTTGTTAAACTTTCCAGTTTCGTCACGTAGGCCGATGTCTACCTAGATATATTTTCCTCCTAACACAATTTCTCCGCAAACACGCCTTTATAAAGTAAAACACAACATGCGAAATAAGAATTTTAAAAGCTTGCCGCTAAAACAATTTTCGTCTTAAAACTAACGTGAAATTTATTTTGAAATAATTTTCGTCAACGGAAAAGTTTTGTAGAAATAAAACTGCTTCATGCGTTTATTTCTCCTATCAAAAAATTGCCTTAAAATGACAGTTTGCTATAAATAAATCTCTAATGATTCGTCGTTGCGCTCGTCGACGAGCTCACCGATGTCACATACTTTATGAGATATCACCCTTATACACAAGGTTGCTTTTCCAATGTTTCTTGTCATCTCGTCATTTGTTTCACGGATGTTGTCAAAGATGCAACGATGTTTGCTATTAGAGAATCGCACGGCTGTAGATGTGAAGCTGTATATGGAACTAACTAATAATTGTTACTTAGCTGTATTTATCTTACCTGTAATAGGTTGATCCCACTGCTCCAGGATTTCATATTACAACGCATAATTTCATATACGAGTCATCATCATCATCATCATCATCATCATCAGCCTGTAGCAGTCCACTGCTGGACATAGGCCGTGCCTCAGGACGTCCTACGTTTGCCGATATACGAGTATAACGATTATATGTATCTATGTACCTACATATATACTTATTGCCTATAGTACAGCAAACTATAATATTTACGCCCCAACAGTTAGATAATCGAACTACTAGTATGACATGTTGGAATAAACCATTCTAGGTAAGTGTGATCAAAATATAAATTGGCTAATAATATTGAATAGAAATTCTTCTACAAATAAAGCGTCACTATGTTACAAGTAGGCTTTATTAGTGTTTGTGTCGATAATAACTTGGTATGTTGAATTATAATTCATGATTTATGATGATTCATTAAATGAGAATGTTTAAGAGGTGTTGACTCAACCCGTATGTTTTTATACAATATTTTCGTCCATGCTATCATAAACATAACACAACCGTTGCAGTTGGATGAAGGTATCTATCACCGATGCACCTTACAAAAGTAATTTAATAAAGGAAAGAATATAGGGTATTTATTTCCTGCGGGTAGAGTTTAAATGGAACTCTGTTGAGGTTTAAATGTACTGAAGAGTGGAGTAATGAGGTTTTGAGCATTCTCGATGCACTTGCACAAAACTAATTGGCTGGCGTAACTTCACCGGAATAAAAATCCATTTGGTGCTCCGTTTCACTCGCGCGACTCTAGTGTTGTACACTTGCCGATTCACGCTATTCTGTGTAATTGAAGAGGTTTTCTGTTTTAATAGGACATCGTTTTCAAAGAAAACTAATTGGAACCGGTCTACGGTAACCAATGACATCAAAGGACTGAAGTTAATATTCTCGATGGTTGCTCTCTCGGAAATCTGTGGTGTTCATTTGTTTTTCATTCATCTGCCTCGAAATTTAGACATGTATTGACTACCTACTGCCTACACAAAAATGTTCGGGGGCAGATCCGACACAGACAGAAGAGCGAGTGTGAAGCGTGCAGCCGTGTGATTCTCTACTGATTCATCGATGAGCTCACCGATGTCAAATACTTTATGAGATATCGCCCTTGTACATAAGGTTGCTTTTCAATCGTTTCTTGTCATCTCGTCACTTGTTTCACGGATGTTGTCAAAGATGCGACTATGTTTGCTCTTAGAGAATTGCACGGCAAGGCAGTTGCGGTCTACAACGTCTACTACAATCTTAACCAACATTTGCATGAACTGGAATTAGTTAACAAAACGGGTTTTAAATCAATAACGCGACATACAAATGCGAAGCGAAATTCACACCTGAGTAAGATAGAAATATTTACAGATGTATATATATAGCCTAATTGATATGACATCTGATCGTCATCAAAGCCCGGCAAGCCATAACATGCAAATTTGAAACTCGGCTTGAATTGGAATTATGTATAGTTTGAATTCACCTACATTGGAAGTCACATTACTTGTGAGCAGTTTAATCGACAATGAATATACGAGTATGATGCGGGGAGATTGCACGACTACTGATAAATTCTACGACCTCAGCATTATGCATATCAACTTGGTTTCAATAAAGCTATGTGGAGCAATCCCTATACTATACTGCGTAGAACAAATTGTCCGCTTTTAGATAGGCAGTAAAGCTGGCTCTTACCGGGATTACTGGGTGTCTGTTAACACGTGATCGATAGTTCGGATTCAGGCGCAGCACTAGGCGTCAGGAACCCGCGTCACGTGCCGCGAACCGAATGAAGGATCTCTACAGTGAGTCCGGATGCTCCTCGCGAGCCGAGTGTTTAGTGCGGTGTGGAGTAAAGAATGAGCGATTAGCGGCAGACAATATATTTGTAAGACTATTAGTACATTTTTGGTATTTATAGCTTTACCACTAAAGTCTCAATTATGGGTAATATAGGTCAATTATAGGGTAGCAACAGTCGTAAAAGTGTCCAAGTCTTATCTGCAAGTCTGCAACCCACTAATCTGTATTTTTATATGGTAGGTATACGTGGTATTATTATCATGTGGTAGGTTGGCAATCGAGCATGTGGCTCACCTGGTGGTAAGTGACCACCGTCGCCCACTTACATCAGCAATACCAGAAGTCTCGAGGATGCGTTGCCCGGTCGTTGAAGAAGGAATAGGCTCTCTTTTTTCCCGGAAGATTCCTAAGTCGTATCGGTTCAAAAATACCTCAAATGGCAGCTAGTTCAACATAGTGTTAGTTTGAGGCAGAGTTACTTCGGAATTACACGGTTGTGGACGCCTATCTTAAGGACTATGTTTCTATAATATGGAATCGTATCAACCAAAACGAAGGATATCGATGGTAAATAATATTATTATTATTAAACTATTGTTTCCTAGTATATATTTTGGTCTATGCTATTGATTTTCAAACCAGTACGTGAGAGCGAGACCATTAGTTAGTTTGTTAGGGTTTAAAGTATGGAAACAACCTTTCATTGCAATTAAAATTAAGTATATTGTTTTATTATCTAAAAAGTACCTAATTAAAATTATCAATGTATCCGTTTTAAACTATATAAAATTCCTTGACTTATACAAGAAAAGCCAAGAAGATTGGCTTTTATTGTGTAAATCACATATGTGCGTATACGTAAAAAATATATTGTTGTTAATGCTGTAAATAACAATAAATATTCAAATAATAACGTCGTAGATACAACGTAAATAAAAAATAAGTTCACAAACTAAAACCCGATTAACTGAACCATGCTCTAAAAGTATGAAACATGAGAAAATATTCTGATCTGTAATGGTTTTGTAGGTACAAACTATTCACTTTGTATGTATTAAATAAACAACTTATACCATTGCCATCCAGCGTGGCAATGCTACCGGCATTTTGGCCACTTATTCTCCACCATGGGGCTTATAGATTAGTTTTAATTTTTTTTTAAATATTTTGTAAATATATATATATCTTTAAAATAATTAGGTATATCACAAATAAATAACTAATAACACGGAATGTTACACAGCTTTATTTTATTTTATTTATTCAACAAAATCCACAGCTCTTAATAAGTTTTACAATTTGTTAGGACTTACTTATATAACCTACAGCCAATAACGGATTATTCTTTAAATAATATTTGTTACTAGACAGTCATCAGATAATAAAAAAATAAAAATAGTAAGTAATAGTAATAAATAGAATAATAGGTATTAGTTATGTTTGGGCTTATAACTTATAACTTCAAGCTTATAACCAGCGGACAAACAAGACGCTTCCAACGACACTCATTTGTCAAATGATAAGTTATGTTATGAGGGAACATACATACATACATACATACATACATACCGCTCAAAACATTACCCTCCCTTTCGCTTACCGTAGTCGGATAATATATGTGCTAAGTAAGCATACACGTTTTTATCTCCGAAAAATTATGCATGGCATAGAATATAATATACGTGGTTATCACAGTAGTGGTTTTATTTAGGTTACCCTAAGGATAAATAATAAGATAGGTTACCTACTTGCTAAGCCTTTTTTATAATCGCTAACTCCTTTATAATAACAACTTTGCCTTTTACCTTACCTACTAAAGCTAAGAATAAGAAGGATAAATAATACCACTCTTGAAATTTATAACATTGTATTTAAAAGAACAATAAATCAATGCTTCATTTCAATTCACTTATCAAATGTAGTTGGTTGTTACCTTCGCGATATTGTAGAAATGAAGTTATGAAGTAAATACTGGCAGACGGTCTCTTACGAAGGTAAAAATAAATAACACATTGTATTTTCCTTTTGACTGGTCTTCTGACGGGATGACTAGTATTTACTATTATGTTGCTGTATTTTTAATTAATTGCGAAAACGGCGACAGACTTTTAACGAACATTCTCCGAGCATCATGTTCCCATCAAGCAACGCGGGTGTAATTTCAACCCGTTGCGTTAGACCGCGTCGCTTTTTAAGTTAGTTAATATCTGGCACATTTTGAAAAAATACCTACAAAGTATATGGTAGGTGTAAGTACTACTACTATGTCTGTCGTCCTAGTCCCACAACTCGTATCGTAACATACAAGTAAGATAAGATAAGATTTATTTATTGGCCTTCTAACTGCATTTGTTACAGTAGGCAAGTCAATATTGTACAGTATATCTTACGAATAAAAAAATACATGGAAATATGCTCAAAATATTTTTTTTAATAAAACAAAGATTGATAAAAAATCGGAAAGAAAATAAATTTATATTCTATGAAAAATTTAAATTCTCTATCAATATTGTCTTATTCATGTCAAGTCATGTAGTTTAAAAATAAATGTCATGATAATATGTATATATTAAGTATGTCAAGAATTTTGTTATTAACTTATTACAATCAGGCCCTTTAAAATGTTAATCCTATATTTAATTTGAGAATGTCTTGCGCCATATCTCCTAAAGTAAAGTATATATATATATGTATATGTCATATTGATTACGTTAAAATAAAAATAAAAGAAATAGTAACTGCTGTTTGCCATTCAATACATTGTGCAAAATTGAAATGCTCCGTATACATAACGCTGTGATGAGGTTCCACTACGTTTCAATTAAACGGCGTGAATGCGCAGATGTTAATCAGGACTCGATGGCTAATCGATGAACACGTTAATACCGCATGGACATGGTGTCCTTAGTACGAGAGATAATATATCCTATTTCATCAACATACCCGACTATGCCCTAGTCAGATTAAAGTTAATTATCGTCGTCCAAACCACGGACTTAGGAAGAGAGGGGATATGGCGCGGCATTTATTTTACTGATTCGCTTGTCGCAGTTTTTCAATTACGTACCCCCACTGAACTTGACTCCTATAAATGAAACAATAAACTCATAAAGTAATACATTGAACGCAACGCTCTCATTAGCTACTTACACCAACTCATTGCAATGGACACTGACATATCAATCAATGAAAGCTAATAACTCCCGGCGCGCCGATAGCAGCGGCCACACTACGCGACGATGCGCGCTGAGAGTATCGTTATACGCAATACTACAATGGAGCATTCGTTTGTTGTAAACAATTTCATAACATTACCAGCAATGGATATCAAAATGAATATGACACACTGGCGCGCCGACATTTAAGATTTTAGGCAACAAGTTCTTCGGAACTTGTTGCTGCGACACGTGCCACGCCTTCTCAACACATCCCCTCCCTTTCTAAATCCGTGGTCCAATCTATTTCACTATTCACTACTGAACATAGGGCTATACTGACGTATTTGACTGAGCTTGGTCTTCGTTATTACTAACTACGCCCCGTGGTTTCACCCGCGTGGTGATGGACGATGATGAAATAAATAAAAGTAAGCCTAAGTTACTTCTTATAACATTAGCTATCTGCCAGTGGCAGTCCCGTTAAAATTAGTCCTGCCGTTACAGAGATAAGCCAGATAATACAGACAGAAAAAAAAATTGAGTATTTAAGTAAGTATGTACTTTCATTGGCATAAGTAGAGTATAAACTTGTATATACATTTAGATAAAAACTGTTAATTTGGAATTACAAACAGACACTTAAAATTTAGTTATCTGTATATATACGAGTAGATGTATAGAATATAGGTATCTAATTAGAGACTTTACATAGGTAGTTGTATAATATGTATAAATATAGATCTTGATACAAAGTATCCCAGTTTTATTTTATGTTGTACAGATTGTAACAATGACGCGTGCCAATTTTTACTTTGTGATTGATACTTATTTTATAATAAATGTCTCTTAATGCGCTTTAAAATATCCTAAGTCATGTATTTGTAGCCGAATATATTTTATTTAAAAAAGATTAACACTTACTTCGATTTTTACTTTATGACATCTTTTGCATGATTTAACCACATTGGGGACCATCATAACACAACGTAAAACCAAACACAAAAACGAACCCGAAAAATATCGCGTCACATGCCATTGAGAACCTTATCCTTTAAATAAGTAGGGCACAGCCTCCCGTACTACCGGCATCCTCGGTGACCCTTTGACGTCCATTTAATTAGGCTTGTCCATTAGTGTCGGTCGTACGCACAAATAAAACTGGCATTATGAATAGAGCCTCGGCTGATTCTGATTCCAGGGTCGCGAGAAGAACGAATTGGAGGGTGAAAAAAATTATTATGTGTGTCAATCATTCATAGTTTCATACAGAGTGTAACATTGTGTAGTAATACCAAATAACCTTGCATTCAATTGGGCCTTAACTATTGCGTCCCAGGAAGTAGGAAACATTCCGAGTTATGAGGAACCAGGGTCTGGGCTGGGTTGCAGCGCAGGGTACATGCAGATGGCGTGGGGATTGCGGAGCGCATAGACCCCAAAGAACAAGAATGGGCATGTCTAATAGGGTGTCCAAAAATATCGGATAATATATTTTTAACTTTGTATAAAAAATATGTAAGCGATATTTTCATACTGCGCCATGCAATTTCTGAGTACGAGTAGGTACATATGTAGCAGTTTTCAGTATAACTACACCTTTTTGTTAGACGCTGTATATTTATTACCTATATACATAATATTGTAAATATATAGATACGACGCATTACGACGTATTATTTAAGCAGATAAGAATTAATAACATACATAAATAGAGTTTCTCGCTATGTTCCGCTACTGACTCTATTTGTGTTTTAATGCCATTAGGAGCGTGATTGGGATTATTCATTAGCACTTTATAAATATCTGCTAAATTAGTGATGTTTCTAATAGTTCCAACTTCATCTTTTTAAATTAACTATATTAATATTTTATAAAGAGATACTTAACTTTATTATTATAAGATAAGATAATCTTTTATTTGCATAAACATGAACGTATTATACACACACTGGACATGCACATGGATGTTGGAATATAACATTAATTGTTATATTTAAAAGCTCCTCATGTTTTGCCTCTGTAGGCGTACAAATTTTCAAAGAACAACATTAAAGATTAAATTAAAGCAAAAAACTATAGTGAATTGTAAAAATACCTAATACATGCATTATCTTATAAGAAAGTCAATGAAGAGGCTAGTGAAAATGTCAATTGAATTAATGCAGTCGTGTGAAATTATGTAAAAACTATGTCATTTTAAATACCTAATATAATAATAATATACAGGGTGACTGGTTGAACACTTTACATATTGATATATAGTGCTCAGTACTCGATTCTCGTTCTAGTTAAGAAAAAAAAATAGGTGCCTAATATTTACCTAATTTAACTTTAATTGTCTACTCAAAACAATAAACATAGTCACTCGCGGCGCGCGTGTACTAATAAGTAATAAAAGCGCGGCGCGGCCGGGCGGGCGGCCGACGATCGCGGCATCCTTTGGCGGCGTGGGCGGCGCGGCCCTTTGGGTCATTAACCCCGTTCGGACGCAGCTTGATTCCTTTGAACGCGGCGCGGCGCTTTGGGTCATTAACCCCGTTCGGACGGTGTCCATAATTTTCGAGTTATAGCACATTCATAGAATGAAGGTTTCCTCTGTAGTCTAACGGTTTTTTTTTAATTTTATTTTTTTAAACGTTTCATGTGACCATGAATTATCATGTCCTTGTTTATGTAAAGTGTTCAACCAGTCATGCTGTATATAATAATGGACTTAATGTCGATAAAAATAGGAATAGTCATTAAATTAATATTATTATGCGCAGACAGGATGTAGAGCTTAACTCTGCCGTGCGATTCTCTAATGATTCGTCGAGCTCACCGATGTCAAATACTTTATGAGATATCGCCCTTGTACATAACGTTGTTTTTCCAACGTTTCTGGTCATCTCGTCATTTGTTTCACGGATGTTGTCAAAGATGCATCAATGTTTGCTCTTACAGAATCGCACGGCAGATCTCTATCAGTCAAAAATTCGGTCATGATGTAATAACAATTATGCCCGGGTGACACGAGGCCAGTTTTTCAAGCCAGGATAGCAAGCTAGTTTTTTACTAAAGTGTCCTTGCTTACCGAGCTGGCTTGGAACAGGCTAGTTCCGTTTACACGAGGCTTCATTATTTTAAGCCAGTACTATTGCAGTGACTGAGGTGACCACGCGTCCAACTTGTACTGCATGCGAAAAAACACATTATTCGACTGAAGGAGTTACTTTGAAAACTGTACCAATTCGCACTAGACGAAGTAGAAGATGAATTACAAAAACGGTACCGGAAAATACCCACTTTTTTAATTCGCCTCACATTTTTTGTACCTAAACCACGTTTTTAATCGTCTTTATAATTTAAAAAGGTGGCACTCCACAGACGTTAATGGTCTCGGTACAGTTGTACAAACTGTAAATTAATCTCCGTACTTAGTTTGGGCATCTTAAAATCATTTTCAATCAAAAGCATTTATTATTTAGCTGTTTATCTCTTTATTATTTGTAATAATTAATTTATTATTTATTAATTTATTATTTGTTTGCCGATTACCTGAATTTCCTAAGCTGCAAGAATTATATTTTTGACAACCGTAATAACTTTTTTCACAATAAATGCTTTCATTTGATATTTTATCCCAGTCGTAAAATAATGCTAACAGGTTAAAATAAGACTTACATGTTTGTTATTTTTTCTATATTTTTTAGTTGTACTTTATAGTTGTAACGCCTTGCCATAAGTCAACCCTCACTGTATCCAGCCCAGCCAATCATAGTAAAACGCCATCTAAATTAAATTGATTATTATTAATAAAACCAAAATGTACAGAAGCCTCAATTGCCAAAAAGACATTTATTGTACATGAGGGTTAAGTCTATGTTGCTTTACACTAATCCTGAGTAGGGCCCTGCAAATCACTGTGTTAGTCTGTTACTATTAACCTGATTGGTTTCACGGGTCCATGCGTTTTTACTGTATTGGATCTGAAATTTGTGATAAAATGTGAAGCAATGTTTCATCAAAGGTACACATATTTGTTGCGTTTTGTTTAAATGCTTGAAAGACATTTCTTTCAATCATTATGTATTAGGTTCATAATATATTTATGGCACCTCATAACAATCTCCTAGGAGATTTTGCCATACGAGCTTAATATTCAGTGTCCAAAGTAGGCATGTCTCTTAAGGGAGATTGCATAGCTAGTACTTGTCCATACTAAAAGAAAAAACTCTTTTTTACGTCTTAACGTTGTTTCAGTGTTTTTTTGCAAGTAATCAACACATTGTTTACTATGACCGTACGTTGATATTTTTAGTTTTTTTAAGTTCTAAAAAAGTAAATTTATATGAATTACTTTGAAACTACTAAACTATGACGATGTTAACAATGCATTAGCTAAAGTTGTGAATTGGTTCAATACAAATAATCTTCTCCTCAATGAGAAGAAAACTAATTGTATAAAGTTCTCGACACCAAATGTGAGACAAGTAGAATCCAATATACAATTGAATGGAACAGGGTTGGACCTTGTGGAGTCAACAGTCTTTTTAGGAATTACTATAGACGCTAAATTGCAATGGGGTCCCCACATTAAAAAATTGTCTAGTAGGCTCAGTTCAGCAGCTTATGCTGTTAAAAAAATTAGACTATTAACTGATGTAGACACAGCTAGAATAGTTTATTTTAGTTATTTCCATAGCGTTATGACTTATGGCATACTGCTCTGGGGATGTTCTGCAGATATTAATTCTATTTTTATACTGCAAAAAAGGGCTATACGAGCAATCTACAGTTTGGCTCCCAGAGTTTCCCTTAGACAGAAATTTAAAGACATAAACATTCTAACTGTTGTCTCTCAGTTTATCTATGAAAATCTAATGTATGTAAAGAAAAACATTAGCAGTTTTGATAAAAGGAGTGATGCTCATTCCATCAACACGCGAAATAAGCACAAGCTATCCGTACATGTAACGCGTCTCCACAGAATAAGTCATTCTTTTATGGGACAATGTATACGATTTTATAATAAAGTTCCCAATGTTATCCGAGATTTGCCTATTAATAAGTTTAAAATTACTATTAAAACTAAACTCTGTCAAAAAGGTTATTACAAAATTTCGGATTACTTGGAGGATAAAACAGCTTGGGACTGATCACTCCAGGATCTATCTACTCGTGTACTAAGATGTCAAAGTGTAGCGTGTCTTGCCCTACTGATACCATTATTATGTTCTCTTTTGTAAGGCAACACACTGGAGCTAATATTTGTAGTACCTAAGTAAAAACATTGTAAAAACATCTATATAAAAAGAATGGCCCCGAGTTTCTTGCCGCTTCTTCTCGGTTGGCTCTATGTATTTTGGAACGCGGCGGTAGGCTTTAAAGTACATTATAATGAAAAATTGACGTTCATAAGTGCGTCTTTGATGCCTATATTGAAAAAAAAACAAAACGTACGGGCAAATTACGTTAACGGCAGTTAGAAGATCGAAAAAAAACCGAAATGAATAAATATATTAAATTAATTAAAAAGAATAAAACTAATTTACAATTATTTCCTAATGAATAACCATTCCGCTTCGAAGTAGGAATATGGAATGCTTATTCTTACAAATAGATTTAACACGCAGTGTCCGATTGACGTCATTGCTGCGTCGGCGAATTAAATGTGTTCAATAATTATCGGTGCATCTGCAACGTCGGCGATCTTCATATAGTAGACCTACGTAATTGGCATGTAAACAATGTGTTGATTACATGAAAAAAAACACTGAAATCGGACAATGTTAAGAGGTAGAAAAGAGTTATTTCTTTTAGTATGGACAAGTACTAGCTAGGTATGCCATCCTCTTAACGTCTTTTAACGCTTAAAACCGGCAAAGTTTCAAAACATAATAATTTGATAGTTACGGTCCAAAAGTGTCTATATACAAGTTTGTAGGTAGTTAACCTAATATCCCAATTTTCCGTGCCATTGAATCTTACGGGGACTTATTAGGGTCTTTCTTTACCCGCGCACACTCTAAACCCGGTTACGTAATTCATAGATTTACGTCAGAAGATTCAATTAATATAAGGGTGATGGAAATATCCTAAGGATTAGGTCCCTAAAATCCACAAAATCAAATTGTGGTGAACTAGCTATTTCTAGTGTGAAAATAAGAACAGATAACATGTTTCGCTGTTTTTTCTATATAGATTTACTCGTTTCTATGAAAAACAATTAAGTATATTTAATATCCCTAAAATCCAATTATTGGCCATACATTGATCCATGTTATTATTAATGAACCATGTTATGTTCCGTGACCCGTAATCGTACGTATTAAATCTAATTTTCCCCGTTTTATCATAAATTGTGCTGAGCCTGGGATGACAGAATCGAAAAAAAAAATAATTATTATATATAATAATTTAACAAAAAAAAATTCTAACTTATGATACTTTGTAAATAAATAAGTAAGAAGTATTTAACAGAAATAATAAATCTTAATGCTTTAAATTATCTAGGTAGATGATGTTGATTTGTTTTTTTTGGATAACTAAAAAGTAGTCGAGTACCTACTCGTTTCAAAATATTGGCACATGGTCACGGGTATCGCTCAGGCCACCAGCTTGGATTCCACTGAGTACGACTAACTTAAAAGAACAAGAGAAACATAGAAAATGAGTGAATAATACAAAAGCGAGAATTGTACCGTTTGACCCCAAAATACTTTCGGATCAGGGTTCAATGAACAAAGAGACCTAATTGGAAGCGCTGTGTAAATTTATATCACGAGTACAAAGTCCCTATAAATAAAATATTAAAACTTGGTGGGAAATGAATAGGAATAATATAAAATAGAACAGCTGAATTTATTTTCCAGTGAAAATCACTCGGGACGTTTGATTGCGAAATAAGCCAGGGGAAGACAAAAGCCCTCGAGGTAACGTCTTTGAAATAAATATATAAAGTATATTACCACCGGTTTTCTTCACTTTTAAAAAGCGCACGTATACACGGGTTTTAAAATTAATGAAGCAGTTTTGGTATGTCTTAGTTCTAGCAAGGATGATATCTAACTATGTATCTATGTAACTAAGACGATCCTTGGTTTTAGTATCCAGGATTTAGCCTGCATAAATATGGATCCCAGTAGAGAGTCAGATTTATAGTATCTTGATTCTTCGAGTAGCATTTAAAGAGTCGGATAAAATCATATAGAGAGTTAAAATTCGATGCTCGGACGATAAGCCTCAGTGGCCTAGTGGTCATGGCGTTTGACACGGATCGTCAAAAGCCACGGGTTCGAATCCTGTCTGAGGATGTAAATTTTCTATCTTAACTTGCAATATTTATAGAATTTACATAATTACAAGCAGCGCCCCGCGGTTTCACCCACGTGGCGATGGATGATGATGAACAGCAGATTCTGTCCATCCCCGGGATATTATATTTCTCCTTGGCAAATTTCATTACAATCCATCCAGCCCTTCAGTCGTGATTACTTGGTAAAGTAACAAAAAACAAATAGAGTTACTTTCGCATTTATAATGCTAGTATATTAAGTATGGGTTTTATTTATATGTCAAACTTTTTTGATTACATTTTTAAAAATGATATATGTAGTACGTGACTTTGGTGTAATATTGTTTCATTGTTAATAATTCACTGTAAATCAAGACCGGTTCAGTAGAAATCCTGGAAGTAATACTACGTGTAGTACTTATTACTTTCATGGTACAAATAAATCATTTGTCAGGTCATCGATGCGACCCTGGATTTTTGATAAGATACGATAAAATTTGACAGCAATCGGTGAAAAAATTTCTATGCGGCAATAGACAAGCAACGAGAGCTGATAAAATTAAGTTTATCGATGTGACAAGTTTATAGTAAGATTCATGCTTGCACTGATGGTTCAAGGCGATAAAATATTGAGTTTAAAATAACTGTGTATCAGCTGAACGTGTCCATGATAAATAGCTCTTTATACCTAAGTGTTTTTTTTATCATGAAGAGCATCCGCTATATTATTACGGAATTATTATTTACTTCAGCATGAATAAGTGGTAATGGGCTTTTTTAAACCCTTGAAAGTTTTATTTTCAGATTGATATAAAATATATTAAATCAAAATCGACTAAGTATTACAGAACCGCGGCATCAATGATTTTGTTATAAAAGTTAATTCATAAAATTGCACTGTGCCAAGTTTATAAATTAACACCTCTCTGCAAAGACAATGCCTTTTCAGGTCATAATAGTCACGTTACAAAGCTAACCCGCTGGGAATATCCTGTATAATAGTTTGAAATTGGCAAACAATAGAGAAACCAACGGAAATAGTAAAATATTTTTCGTGATAGCTTGATTTCCGGATAACCGCCCCGGGGGACTACCATGAAAATGTATACTCGTGTTTTGTATGGCTAAATGTATCGCGATTTTCGTTTCAGACGGAATAAAAAAGATATAAGAGTTCCATTTTATTCTCATGCTAGTAAAACAATAAAACAGAAATATACATTTTACACTTTGCCTGAAAATCAACTATTTTGGGAAGTACAATTTCGTTTTGAAATGGCTTAAACATTGCATTTACATTCATGCAAGGCTATATGATACAATACAATATGAATAAAGGCTTATAAAGTCAAGACGAGTTATTTTATGAGTTGTCTCCTTTCGTAGCACATTGTAGTGTTTTCGTAGCGCTACGAGCAACGAGGCTACGAAGACGTCTGATGTCTACGAACAATAGAGTGGCAAGGTAACTGAGCACAGCAAATGCTCGCCAGAATCTTTTGAGCTCCCGTCACTCGAGAGACGCGAGGTTTAGTGGAACTTGCCTTGTTGTGCTGAGATTGCTCTAATTTCAATACTCAGCTACATGCCACTATTCTTGCTAAGTTAAGGACAGGTATTTGAATGAAGAGCTGTGAACTTTATGTATTTTAGAACAAATTATGTAAGACCGTGTCATTTGTTAAACAAAAATAAACGTTTGCCACGTAGTTAAAATATATGGCGTTTAAAAATACGCCCTCGTGTTGTTAATTCGTTACACAGCGGCAAGCAAAAAAAGAAAGTAATTAATTTCAAATCTCGTTTTTGCCTTCATTTTAGACAAAATATGTATTTTTCAGCAGCTTTTTACGAAGTTGGCAACACTTCATAATCTACCTTTGCGGGGATTAACGTAAAATCGACGGCAGCGAAAAATATTCTGGTCTGTATCGACGCCGCGCGGTTAATTACTCTTGAATATTTATTGGTCGTTTGAATAAATCGCCCGCAGCGGATAAGCCTTTAACTTGTATTATATTCATTTTTCCTGCCGCTAATTTTTGGTTTTCTCTTTGAGTGGGCTTTCACGCCACAGTAAAATCAATTTCTGTGGATTTTAGATTCACAATATATAATATATATTCAATTTGCTAGCTGTTGATATATGTAGGCTGCCTAATTGGCGAAAAATATCAAATACTAAATTAATAGATATTACTTATGTTCAGCATATTTGTACGCATCTACAATTGCAAACATTTGACTGTCACAATTTGACGTTGTTTCATGCAACTATCTTTAATCCAAAATGAAACTATTATTACCTTTATTTTACTACAACAATTTAGACTTGGAAAAACCGCTCAAAAATCTTACACTGCACTCGTCATTTTAAGTCATTGGTTTAAACTGCAGTAAGTTACACATGCTACAGTGCCCTTCTTTAGGTAGGAACAGCACAGCAGTGCCTACGCACCACTTCAGGCCGAATATTTGGAACAATGTGTTGTGCACCCTAAGCCACCTTTGTACTAAAGGTGGCTTACGATTCGTAATCCAAGACAAGGAACGAAAAAACAACTTATTACAAATTGTAGTAAACAGCATGTGCTGACTCATTTGTAAATTATTGAATACTAATTAGGTCGATGACGTCAGATTATCGCTACAAAAACACTAACTGGGACCAGATATGAACTCTGTAGGTACAGAATTATACTCGTCGTATGCATATAGTCTACAGAAACTATTTTCGGATTCAGCTTCAGTACCATTACGGTGTTTTCTTTAGACAAATACGAGATTACCTACAAACACGTCTTCAACACATGCTACCCCGTCGAATTGTTGAACAATGGTTCTTAGATCAGTTCATAAAACTTAATGATGTCAGAAGCAGCTGTCCTCTCGCGAGTTAACACGAGTGCTATTGTAAATAACCCCTGTTTTGCAAACTCAATGTGAAATTACTTTCACGAACCCTGGAAAAGTTCCACTATTAAGGAGCACAAGTGTGATCCCTTTCGTATTACTTTTATGAGTACGCCAGCAGTTGACGGGACCTATGTAAATGTTATAGCTCCAAGGAAGCACAGCTGAACTCTGCACGCAACGGAATCCGTAAACACAGTAATGTTTACACCGTACCATCCACCGATCTATTTGATAAATTAGCCACGTGAAGGCCGCGTGGTTTGACGACAATTTCAAATCGATTAATTTTATATATATATGTTGACGCCAAAACGTTATTGGTTGAAACACATTTGTTAATTGACGAGGGATGAAACGAAATCGATGTTGTTGATTCAGCCCATTGTTTGCCTAAAAGGTGACGAGACACCGATTTTAAAATTCATTGTCCATTAGGCAAATTGGTCTCGACGGAATATTTAGGATTAGAAACTCGTCTTGAAATTTGTTTTATTGAAAGTGGTCTCAAACTGTTCTTCAATGGCGTCGGTAAGATTCTTGAGCGTTACTAAGATTTTAAGTAGCCAATATTTACGTTCAACTAAGTTTCCAGTCTGTCTTCAAGACTGCAAAAATGCGGTTAAGGCATGAATGCACCGCTAACGCAGACGAGGGAGAAGGGTCTTTGACTAGATAAATATTTACTGTCGGCGTCGCAAGATAACGGCTTGTCTTAGTTATTTAGCTTGAATTTCACTTCTAACAATGTGTTCGTGGGAAGATAGCACAAAGTTGCACTTAATTTATATCTTATAATCACTGTAGTACGCATATACATATTATGCGGAGCGACCAGCGTATATTTTGTTCCTAGTCATAAAAATTTTACCTATACGAAAACTGTAAGCACAAACTTATCATAAATACTTCCTCTATATAATTCTTCGTTCAAGTTGCGATTAAAGACATAAAATATATTCTTTGTCAGCGAATATCAAAACGTATGCGAGCCCTGGCGGCTGCGCGTCGCAGATAGCTGGAGTATTGTTGAATACTCGAGGGCGGCGGCTGAGCGCTCAGTCTGCGGTGGCGCCCAATACTAATGAATCAACTTTGCCGGGGCTCTGGCGCTCTGCCCGCCGAATTCAACTTTTAATTGATTTGACATTATTCCGTTTGTGGATCCCGAGCGATTGCGACGCGCCCCTTCAATTATAACTCATCCCACGATGAAATGATCAAATGAAAATTAATTTCCGAAAGTTGGGTTGGCATTAGAATAGCCCAACACGAATTTGGTGATTTTAAGAGTTGGATCTTATAGATAATAATTTTCTCTACGCTTTGGTATCAATTTTAGAGCGAGGAAATGTCTAGTTTTCTAGAAAAACTAATTTCAATTTCAGATTTTTGATTCGACGATTCTCTATAAATGCGTGTAACGAAACGACTTGGTGCAATGAAAATGGTATTAAAATAAATATTTTAATTATTTGAACTATTATTTTATTGCTAATTTAATTTACAATACTTAATTACATAGTTTATAATACTTGACATCGATTTTATTAAATTAGCTTCTGTTGCAAATACTTTTTTTAAAGAATGGAACGTATGACCGCCATTTTATTTTCCATAGACGATCGACTACGCCGCCCGCGCCGCGCATTCCGTTCCTCTTCGAGTTACGTGAATGTGCTCTGTTCGCTCTCCGTGTTTTTCATTGTTTTGGCGTGGTATTTTGTGTTAATTTTTCGACGACTTTTGCCTGCTCTCTGGACTCCGATTTCTTCTTCAACTACGACTTTTGCCTGCTTTCTGGACTCCGATTTCTGTTGAACCACGACTCTTGCCTGCTTTCTGGACTCCGATTTCTGCTTGAACCACGACTTTTGCCTGCTTACTGGACTCCGATTTCTGCACGATTGATCTGCCTAGCGACATGGCTAATATTCCATCAGCAGATGAACCAACGGCTTCCACAAGCCGTGAAGATGCAGTACCAGTAGCTTCTACCAGTAGAGGTGAGTTAACTATTCATTTATTGTAATCTAAGAGGAGATCTGTGGAGGCCAGTAAGAAGGATAAGTTTTTCGAACTGATAAAAGCTGTGCAATATGTATACAAAATATAAGTTAAATACTTTCTAAATTTTGTTTTATTTTTGTCCTAGTTTTGCACCTATATGATTTATTTCTAATGTAATTCAAAATAGCTGTGACCATCAGGGCTAGCACTCTTATTCGAGTCAAGGGCACTCTAACTTGAGTTGGTTAGGTTCAAAATAAGAGACAGAGCCGACACAGAGCACCCCGACTCCACCTAGTCTTGTGGCTGACACCCCTAGATTGTATATAAAAAGTGCGGGAGCCAGAAGCTCAAGGGAGGTCCTGAGAGGAGCGAGCCAGACGAGGTTGAGCGGAGCGACGGGGGGAGGTGGCGAGCGAAGCGAGCCGGCGACCTCCGTAGCGAAGCGAAGACCGAGTTTGGCGAAGTGACACTCAGGGGCGACCGCTAGAGCTTCTGGCGGGAGCCCACCCAGAGTCAAACATAGAACACACCAAAATAGTCAGTACTCCATGTCCAATCCATTCATATTTGTAAGTAAATATAGTTAAATTCAATATATAAACGTTATAAATTTGAGGTTAAGTTCAAAGAAAATTCAAAGTAGTTTTTCGCAAAAACTAGGCATTTCCTCGCCACGAGAGTAGTGTCGGAGGACATCCCCCTCCCCCCTCCCTCCCCCCTCCCCCTCCCCCCCTTAAATTCGTGTTGGCCTATTCTAATGCAATGCCCGAAAGTTAAATGAAGTTATGAATACCTCGGAAAGATGTCGTCGAAGATAACGAATTATTTTAGTTTGACGTGATAATCCAGGTACCTATTAGGTATTAAATTATATAAGATGCTTAATATTAGCCATATATAGAGTTAGACCTTACCTTAGTGTCGACATTTGGACTATATTTGTTGTGTATGGCTCATGTCTGCTGAAGAAAATTAAGTGTCTCATTCAAAGATTGCAAGATGCTTGTATATAAAAACACACAAGGATGCACACAAGCATCTTATTCCTACCCGGGCTCATATTATTCTACACCATTTCTTAAACATGCAAACCTCACGAAAATTACTACTCGCCGTAAACTTCATGCACATTAGTTTTAGGTTAGATACACCTAAAACTAAATAGCCAACAGTCACAGTAACTAAGGTATAAAATTATTGGCTAAGTGTTGCATTACAGTACATAACTCTAGTACTATATCATAGATAGCTATAACTTTTCGTGGAAGTGTCAGGTTTGAATCCAGCAAATGCATTTAGCATTTGCTGGATTCAAACCGGCAGCATTACTGAGTCCTTTACGAGCACTGAAAACAATACTTTGCGAAGACTCTTGAAGACGCATCTATTACGCCAAAAATCTTCTCCATCATTCATCATCATCCATCTTAAATTGAACACTTTTAAGTCACGATATACATAACTAAATACTTTTTTGCTCTCAATTGGTGCACTTTCGATTTATTATATCATTTATCGATTAATCTAGGATCCTTGCTATTAATTGAACATTTTTCACTGACTTTATAGTAAGTCATTGTAAGTAAACTTCAAATAGAAGAACGAAAAAAGGATGGGTAAGTACTCTCTTATCGTTAACTCCAATTGGCAGAATCACAAGAACGTAGTGTGCACTAAATGTATGTCTTCTCATAGCAGTTTCTATTAGTTGTATGATGCAACTTTTTAATGAAATACACACTTTGCATTTTGTAGAGAGAAAAATTATATGTCCTCGGACGGGGTTCGAACCCGCGTCTTCCGATAATTCGTGTCCATGACGCCATAACCACCAAGCCCCAAGGTGATCCCTCCTAGCGTAGAATTTAACACTCATTGATTTTGACCAACGCCGATGTGTAGGTAATTTTATTTTCTAAAAAAATGCCCAGTTTAGTTTTGCTAAGAACGCGTGAGTGCTACCCGTTGACTTGCCAGTCGTCATATTTGGCCAATAACACAATTGATTTCCAAAAACAAATACTACATTTCATATTAACGTACGCTTCATAGTACCCACTTTTCATATTAACTAATAGACTCACTAGAGACTTCGCTAGGAGTCGCCTATGACCGTTGTCTTCACTCGAGAGACGCGCTGCACCTTCACTACAGACGGACATGTTTTTCTTTCTTCTGATATCGTAGGACAATACATATTTTTGTCCTGGGGTTCGAGGGCTCATGACTATGAGTTACGACAGAAAGTCAATGACTAAGAATTCTGCCTTAGCTGTAAACTAGTCGATACCCATGTTGATGACACACACATCATCATAATACTTGTCGTTATTGTTTTATCATATCAATTAGGTACGTGTATTCCATTTATGTCTAGTGTATGTAATGTAACGTTGTGTGCGTCTTAAATATATGTGTTTTCATTTCATTACAATTTGTTCCAGATAAACTATTGCAGGAGAAAAAGTTCCAGGAATGGAATTTAGCACGTATTAAGATAAATTGTCGAATAAGTTAACTGTAAGTACCTACAAAATTGTATTAAGTATGAAATAATAAATTATACATTAAATCGCAACCAATGCCAGTAATCTGTGCCAATGCTTTTCGAATTCCATCTCTTAGGTTTATAATAGCCATATAGAACATATTCGTGAAGTACTTATTGGTAGCGCTGCGTGTTATATCTAGCCGAGGCACTAAACTAACACGTGCGAAGGTGCTACGTCACCCGCTCACGGCCCATACACTCCATTCTACATATCGTAAGTGGGAATGGCGAAGTTGCGATAGCTTGAGCTTCGTACCGAACTTGCAAATGAAAAGTTAATGCACAAGTTTGTGACAGGCGCGGTCGCTGGAGCGCTTCGACCTACTGACACCAACGAAATGAATCTAAACTTTTAATTATTTGCAGGGACGTCCCAAATATGTCACCGGAGGTAAGGATCCTCGCCTAAACTCTAAACAAACAGTCGCTAATTACACGCGTTGCAAATTATATTGTTTATAAATAATGAGTTGTGTTGAAAATGCCGACCTCCGGACTCGAGCCGAACATTGTAATAGGACGAGGCCATATTTCAAGATTCCTGTCGCTGAAAATCATTTCATAAGAGCTAGGGCCCCGAGAAAGCTTTATATATTGAAGAGAGAAATATGATTTCACCTTTTGTGACAATGAGGTTGACTTTATTCTTTAGGCGTGTAGAGATTGTTTAACGCAAGCAGAGTGAGGTTTTTAATCGGTTTCAGTAAGCATGAACACAAAGGAAGGGGATGTGGGTCTTACGTCAGTTTCTCGCACGATTAGCAGCGAACCGCTGAGTCCGCACTGATTCTGCTACGCTGAGCGCGCAGTGGTATAGCAGTCACAGAATATATCCTGAATTACAGTTAATTTTTTTGAATTCGTGATACAGGATGCGAATAATGTTTTAAACTGAGTACAATGAAAACTCTGCTTAAAAAACAAAGCATATTTAAGATAAAACGTCTTTCAAGAACCTGCTATTTCTCGGTGTTTTAATTTAAACGCACGCCTAAGGCCCGTTCTAAAGTGACATTAGCCTTATAATAATAGCGTAAAGAGCCGATTAAATGTGCCCATATGGAGATAATTATTCCGCCAGTAAAGCCGCCGACGTGACCCCATTAGATTTGATATCGGTAAATGTGGGGTACGCAAATGCGGTGAAATCGAGATATAAAGCCTATAGAATATTAAAAATATATGTTTTTATTTTCGAAGTACCTACCAAACTGATGAAACAATTAAATAACAATTACTATTATAGAAGGGTACTTAACCCGTCCAGTGTCTACTTCTTTCGGTGTCTTTCCGAACTCCGAAGTTTATACCGATGGAGTGCATTTGATCTGATAAAATTTGTTACAAACCAGAGGTATACAAATGTGTAGGTGTACGCGCAACATGGCATAGCACTTTTTTGTACGTACACATGGTGTACGCGCGACATGCGACGGGTTAAGCCCTTTTAAACAAACCGGTCCTGTGATGATGATAATGATGAATCCGTTTCTTAGATTTTCGCCGATTTTTCCAATGTAGTTGGTTACCCGCCTTCAAAGCGATACCAAGGTACGATTCCTGGAGCAGATGTGTGCATGAGCACATATAATTGGTCTAGGGTCTTGAATGATTGTGATGTGTTTATGTGTGTCCACGTCTCCCGCGACACAGGTTATCCTAGTGCGAGGGTGAGCCTAATTTTTCTATTCAACTAAACCTTCTGGCCTTTATTAATAAACGTTGCGTAAACCTATATTAGGCGTAACATGCTTTGTCTTGCTTTCACGCGTGACATTTACTGCAAGCGAAAAATTGACAGATAGATGTTTTAACTACTCCGGGTGTAAGGCAAGTTTATTAATAAGGCCGTCTAAGTCCTACTGTTCAACATCCCGCTGTCATACACGTAATAAATTTTAATCTATGATACTGTTAGACTAGAAAGCAAGCGCAATAACATTAACTTGTGAAGTCTCGATTATTATGTTATTTTTCGACAAGTTTAGAAACAAATTCAGCCTGATGGGATCATCTGGCTCAAAGTTCCAACGTTCAGTGTTTTCACTTCCACTTTTCTATTTACTTCTCTATTAAACTTTGTTTTGCTGTAGATACGGGATGAGGTAGACTCGAGATTTATCTACGCGATACCGTTCTATTTGGCTGAGAGAAAATTCAATTTGGTTTTTACCTGAGGGTGGTTCGTGCGAACCCTCGCATACTCACTTTAATGTTTGTGGTTTCTTCGCAAGAAACATAATGCGATGTTTTACTGCAAATTATAAGTTTTATTTTATACCCAACCAGGTACGCAGCGTTCAGAAAACGTTTAGGGAATCGTTAGACAAATTTCGTGCGGCAATTGTTTTAAGAGTAGATATTTCATGAGGTATTTTTATACACCGACTCAAAGGGAGTGTTTATGTAGGTTACGTTCTCGGAGAGCTGTTTTTGTAAAGTAATATTTAGCGAAATAGTAGGTAACCCTTCCCCTTCGCCTATTCTTATTGTAATAATCTCCTTTACTTATATGAAATAGCGCTATGGTTTCTAACTAAAAATGAAAGTAAAATATATTTAAGAAGTAGTTTTATTTATTTAAACAAGTGCAATTTGTAAAATTTAATAGATACGACTTCCATTTCATTACTTTGGTAAAAGTCAGTTATTGGAGTGTAACTCAAAAACTACTAGACCGAATTTTATGAAATTTAAGTGGGACCACACGGGAAGCACCAGCTTTCAAAAAAATAACTTCGAGAATCGGTTCACCCGATCGAAAGTTATGAGGTAACAAACATTAAAAAAAATACAGTCGAATTGAGTACCTCCTTCTTTTTTTTTGAGTCGGCAGAAAAGGTATACCTATACTCTCATTTATCTATCTAATACCATTAAATATGAAGACATTATAACTATATAATCTAAATCTCGGGAACGGCTCCAAAGATTTTCATGTAGTACCAAAGTCAAAGTCAAAGTCAAAATCATTTATTCAATTTAGACATCAAAGACGCACTTATGAACGTCAATTTTTCATTATAATGTACTTTAAAGACTACCGCCGCGTTCCAAAATATATAGAGCCTACCGAGAAGAAGCGGCAAGAAACTCGGGGCCATTCTTTTTATATAGATGTTTTACAATGTTTTTACTTAGGGAAAATCTTTTTTCACATACAACGCCATCTCTGACACATAGCATGTACTACAAACCAATATTTTAAGTAGATGGCGCCAAACGAAATGTTACATAAAACGAAGCCGAAACGAAGGTGGCGAAACGGAGTTCGCAGGGTTTGCTAGTTACTTATAAATATTTAAGTATACATATTGTATTCATATATATTGATGGAACAAAATGGTTAGAACATGTTAAAATGTTAATAATTAACATGTTAACTTTACAGATTTGTAACTTTAAGAAAATTTAAAAAGTAGTTAAATGCAAATGATAAATACAGGCAAGCGAGAAAATTGTTCAAAACTAACGTAAAAGTAGTGATTCCTTCCACCTACAAAATACCTTCATTACAATGAGTTAACTATGTGTGTGACATAGTATGTACGACAATCATTTATGATTGTCGTACATACTATGTCACACACATAGTTACACACACATACTTACCTTACAAAAGAGAACATAATAATGGTATCAGTAGGGCAAGACACGCTACACTTTGACATCTTAGTACACGAGTAGATAGATCCTGGAGTGATCAGTCCCAAGCTGTTTTATCCTCCAAGTAATCCGAAATTTTGTAATAACCTTTTCGACAGAGTTTAGTTTTAATAGTAATTTTAAACTTATTGATAGGTAAATCTCGGATAACATTGGGAACTTTATTATAGAATCGTATACATTGTCCCATAAAAGAATGACTTATTCTGTGGAGACGCGTTCCATGTACGGATAGCTTGTGCTTCTTTCGCGTGTTGATGGAATGAGCATCACTCCTTTTATCAAAACTGCTAATGTTTTTCATTACATACATATCAGATTTTCATAGATAAACTGAGAGACAACAGTTAGAATGTTTATGTCTTTAAACTTCTGTCTAAGGGAAACTCTGGGAGCTAAACTGTAGATCGCTCGTATAGCCCGTTTTTGCAGTATAAAAATGGAATGAATATCTGCAGAACATCCCCAGAGCAGTATGCCATAAGTCATAACGCTATGGAAATAACTAAAATAAACTATTCTAGCTGTGTCTACATCAGTTAATAGTCTAATTTTTTTAACAGCATAAGCCGCTGAACTGAGCCTACTAGACATTTTTGACCCCATTGCAATTTAGCGTCTATAGTAATTCCTAAAAAGACCGTTGACTCCACAAGGTCCAACCCTGTTCCATTCAATTGTATATTGGATTCTACTTGTCTCACATTTGGTGTCGAGAACTTAATACAATTAGTTTTCTTCTCATTGAGGAGAAGATTATTTGTATTGAACCAATTCACAACTTTAGCTAATGCATTGTTAACATCGTCATAGTTTAATAACTGCCTTTTACTTTTAAATAACAGTGAAGTGTCATCTGCAAACAATACAATCTCGTGATTCTTCTCTACATAATAAGGTAAGTCATTAATATAGACGGCCCTAGTATTGAACCTTGTGGAACGCCCATTGAGATTATAGAGCCAGGCGATTTTTTACCATTTTTTTACCTTTACACTACATTATGGGGGAGGCATATGTTCAGCAGTGGACGTCCTACGGCTGAGATGATGACCTTTGCAGGGGGTTCCGGGGCGATAAATCGATCTAGCTAGTTTTCATTTAGAAAACTCTTTTATCCGTGTTTTCAGGCAATTAAAGCTACAACAAACTGTTTTACCGACACAGCAATACTTAATATATAGGTACTTATTTAGTATGAAATTTAATAGAGAAACATTACATAACTATTTCGTACTACATTTCTGTTCTATTATGCACGTACCTAAGTCCTATCTATCTTCACTCTTGGCGTGCTTTCAATTAAATTTGTGAGTAGGCATACATTGTTTACTCTATACTGGCTAACCGGTATGAACAAAAAAAAGTATTATAAACACTTTTATTTTTATTTTTGATTCACACGGGTTACCCAGTATAGAGTAAACTATGTATGCCTACTCTAAAATTAATCGAGGGCACACCAGGAGTGAAGATCAAAAAAACAGTGTCAAGAAGGTATACATTTATATAAATAATGACAAGTAAGAGGCACACGCTTTTAGCTTAGACCAAAACTAATAAGACTCTCTGTAAATGAGATTTTCCGTCTATACCTATGCATTAAAATGTACTATTGCAATAAATATACCTCAATAGGTATATTTATTGCAATAGTCGCAAGCAATATGTGCCTATCAAAAGTAATAACATGTAATGTGTCAACGTTGTTAATCAGTTGGTACATAAGATAAAGTATTTTTTTTTATTTGTGACATGCAGATCCTGCGCTTCTCTGTCAGACCAGCAATAAGTATAGTCTTCTTTAAAAACCAACGTAAAGGTTTGAATTTTTCATATTTCTATTCGAGATCTGTGGAAAACTAAAGAAAAAGAAGTAGGTATATACAGAGATTTCATGTGAGTAGCAGAATCATGAACCTTTAAAGGCTTTTATATGCCGAACGAACGGTGATTAGTCGATCTTGAGAGCTAAATAAATCACGTCGGATCGTCAGAGTAACAGCAGCAATAGCTTAGCTTCTCGCAACAGCTTCAAACCACACATTACTAGCGCCCTCAGCACCGCTTCGTAATCGTCCGTCACAACTGAGAAACGATCTGCACATACCATTATTGCTAACACAACAACAACACATCCATTACGTAGGAAGCCATAACGTACAATTGAATGACAAGGCCACTACTCACAGCTCGCATTAATAAAATAATTTAATGAAACGTCCCGAGACCGTTCCTCGCCAAAAGAAAAATCTCAGCATAAATCGTAGACATTTCGAGAAAATATGTACAGCCCTTCCTTTGCGAACGTCCTTCTTAAAAATGGCGGTTATAAATTCATCTTCTGAATACGTAACGTGCCATAGCTTCGACTCTTTGTATATTTAAGACGTCCTTTAGCATTCCTCCGAATGTCGACAATGGAGAAAGAAAAACAGTTGACAAAAGCGATTTTGCTGTTTTCATTTACTTTCCATTATTCTTTAACTCGTTTGTCATTCTTTTCTGTACGCGAGGCGCGTAAAGAAGAAGAATGAAGGTTGTTTATATTTACGCAGTTAAGTGACTAGGGCAGAAATAAAAAGCGTTCACGGCAACAAGATTTGCACGACGTTCTTTCGAACTTACCCACCTCTCACGGCCCGGAATCTTCTCAGGTGCTTACATTATGTATTAGTTCTAATGTACTCTGCCAATTTCTCGGCAATGGACTTAGCGCTTTTTGAAAGCTACAAAACGTTACTATTAATACGATCAAGTATGTTTTGCTTAAGCTTATCTAGAAGTCTTATCTGCTTAAACAACTGCATATCCAAGACCATTTGTAAAGTAGGATAAATGAGCTTTATCAAGATTACTGACCGGGACTGTTTCACTATCACTATCCACTCTTCTGGCTCGAAATTAATCACTTAGTAAGACAAGCTCTCTTCTCGCTGAGATATCGTTAATTTAACACTTAAAGCGTTTTTATTCGAGTGGATAATTGCAAGGGGCGGCGGTAATGGGCACGTTCGGCCTCGGCAAAGATTGATGGCGTGCTATGTTAAAACATTAAAATAGCTCAGTGAACATTTGAATAAGAAACACTCGCACTCGATCGCCCGCGGGATTAGGTGCGACGGAATGATCGTTTATATTTTTTGGGATTTGGGTGAATAAGTACCTACGTTCTATTTGCTCGAACGCGGCGAGCCTACATCTCTGTGATATTTAAATAAGCATTTCAATATCGGAGAAGTCGAGATATTTTATTTATAGCAACTACGCCGTCAATGTTATATACAGCTGCCGTGTTTACTAAAAGCCTTACGTACGTTTTTGGCAGTGAATTGAAGATTTCGATATTGAAAGTCAGCATTACTAAGAAACGCCGGCAAAAACTGAATGGTTAATTTCACCCTATTAAGTAAATTAACGATGACTAGACAAATCAATAAAGTTAAACCAGCCGTCGATATTTCGCGTAAGCCGCGCTAGAGCCCCGGTACCGCGCGGTATTGCTAAACAAGCGGGCGACCGCGTGTATAAATTAATATTATGTGGGGAGTACACACGAAAATTTAAATGTTGTTTCAGATAGCATTTCCGCCCCGGGTGAGGGTTGCTTGTTCATAATGTTAGAAAAACAACGATACGTTCAGGGGTGGGTCGAGGGCGCTAATCTGATGCTGAGTGAAAAGATTTAGTGCTCACCCCGCGATATTAATCTTGAGGGTTGCCTATAGTTAAGTACATTTGTAATCTCTCCCGAATAACAACGGTACAAATGGTTTCCGACCGAAAGATATTTTAAGCAAAAAGTTAATTAAATTTTCTATAATCTGTTTTTACCATTGCAAAGACACAGACGTAGCTATATTTATTATGGCTTAACGAAGAATAAGTCTAGTTTGGACAAATAGAAATACCTAAGTGCCATTAAGTTGACAAATACGAATAAGTACGTGAAGTAAATACACATATTTAAACGTGTAAAGAACAAAGTTGGCACGAGAAAAGCTAAGGAGAATATGTTAGTAACAATGTTGTGAATGTTACCAGTTTTTATTTACGCATGTCCACACAAAATTTGTCACCGGTGGTGAAGTTTTCATTAACTTCGACCAACTTTTTTCGTAATTTTCGCTCATGTTCGTAGAATGAGTAGATAAGTATCTGCCAACAAATAACGATAGTTACTTATATAACAACGATTTAGGACAGATTAAATTTTAAATTTTAAATCGTATATACCTATATATATATTATTATATATTGTTTATATAAAGTATACTGTATACGTATACGTAGTATAATAAGTAGGTACACAAGGCGATTTTTTTAAACTCTAATGCTATGAACACAATGGATTCCTCGCTAGTAGGTAGGTAATGTCTTAAAATTAGGCAGACATCCCAGCTCTGATCAGAAACCTAGATACTAGGTTAGCTTAGCAAGTGATTATGGGATTCGAATCGTACGAAAAACAATACATAGAGGCGTGAGAGCTGCGAGCGCTAACTTTACAATAATACTATTTTGAAGTTAGCTATCTACTTAGACAAATATAACTGTTAATTAACCGGTACAATTTGAAGTTAGTTATCTACTTAGTACTTACACATTAAAAAAAAACTGTTAGTTAGGCAACCGGTACTATTCGAAGTTAGCTACCTATATACTATTTGAAGTTAGATACATATAAAACCGTTAATTAACCAGTACCAGTACCTTAGCTATCTACTTACACATATGTAAGTTAGTTGTTAACTTACACATAATATGTGTAAGTTATCTAACTTCAAATAGTATATACGAGTATATTCATATAGTAGGTAAGTAGCTAACTTCAAACAGTACCGTCTAATTAGCAGTTTTATATATAAAACTGCTAATTAGACGGTTCTAACTTCTAGTAACTAATGAAGAATAACAAACAGTACTATTTGAAGTTAGCTTCTTACCTACTATATGAATATATATACTATTTGAAGTTAGATACATATAAAACTGTTATTTTACCGGTACTGTTTGAAGTTAGCTACCTACTTACATATATCTTGGTATTAGCGTGTCATTATACCTGCAGCCTTTCTTTTCAGGTCCAGGTAGCAACCACGCGGCTTAAATAATTTAACTACAGAACTAACAACTAAAAAAATTTAGCGATGTCACCAACTGGCATGGTTTATCGTGATGTAGTGATTGGTTTTCTCGATACCTACATAGTTTCATAAAGATTATAAAAATGTATTATTGTGTGTACATAAAATGTTCGATTAATTATTTTTATGCCGTTAACAGTCGTTAACGGAATAAAAACAGCGACTGCCAACTGACGCTTATAAAATACTACAATGGCGATCATAAAATTCAAGAATAACAAGATAAAAACTTCTACCATATGAAAAAAGAAAACAAGTCTCGGTCATGACATAAGAAATCGATAATGGACTCGTGGACAAAAGGAAATTACTAACCTACCGTCTCTTTCTCAATGGACAATAATCACATAATTAAAGTCGAGTAATTCTCCAGCATAGTTAAAAACTAATAACTTACATTTTGAACAGAAATAATATAAGAATGAATTTCTCGTAAAAGAGTAAGCATATACTTAGTCTGGATACTTACAAACAAAATCGCCAAAAATATTTATTGAGCCTGAGAATAATCCTACTAATATTATTATATATTATTATTATTATAAAAAGGTATGGATGTGTGGATCTCTGCTACTCTTTCACGCTCAAACGGCGGGGGCAATTTTGATGAAATTTGGTATGGAGGTTGATGAGGCGCTGGATTAACACATAGGATACTTTTCATCATCATCATCATCATCCATCACCACGCGGGTGAAAAAGCGTAATATGTTTGGGCACAGCATAGACAACATAATATGATCTCCGCCTACGTCAAGATCGTAATGATGACAGTTCTGTCAAAGTTTGTGTCAGTTTATGATAGCTTAGTCAAAAGCAAAGTTAATTTGATAGCTCGATAGGTACACTAGACGTGCTCGGTGACTGTCAAGGGTGATGAAATGTAATGATAGTTATTTTCCATGATGGTTAATTTTATATTTGTATGTACGTAAGTCCTGTATTTTATTATGAATGTTTACTGAATGATATAAATTATTTATTTATTTATTCTTGCTTACATATATGTTACAGACAGTTCTTATAAAATGTCATTTAGTCAATTATATGTACCCTGTAAGGGCGTTGCAAGGTTATTTACATTATTAAATATGCATGCAGGTTAGTGTAGGTACTTTCTAGTCTATTATGTACGGGGCTCATCAGTAAAATACTTGTCAGAGTTGGTTGGATAGTCCTATACATTCTAAAACATCGTATAAACTATATTATGATTTTAATTGTTCAATAGTCAATTATCATCATGCATATTATACTTTACATTATTATACTTTATAATCAGGTTTATTATTTATCGTTGTAAATTCGTCAACGGTATAGTATGCTTTTTTAGTTAGAACAATTTCAATTTTTTACCAAAAATGTGATCTTTAGCTTCGGCTTTCATAACATTTGGGATTTTATTATATATGGCTACAGATTTGTAGTGTGGGCTATTACTTATCGTTTTCAAAGTTGTTGTAGGTAAGATAAGCATGTCTTTGTTCCTTCTGGAATAGTTCTGGTTTGATTCTATATTTGAAGTGAACAGGCTTCTATGTTATCTCACAAATAGAGCGTTTTGTATAATGTAAATAGAAGGTAGGGTATCTTACGATCAATGAGGTGGGGCTTACAGCTCTGTCGCGGCTTTATATTAACTAATATCCTAAGGCATTTATTTTGTAGGACAAATAAATCATTAAAATTTACTCATATAATTCTACTATTATAGCATTTGCTTTTGACCATGTACATATTTTATGACATTTTGGTATAGAGATAGATATGGCCTTGGAGAAGATAATAAGCTACTCTAAAAAATACTAATCCTGCGCAGACGATGTCGCGGGCACCAGCTAGTTTAATATAAAATTACAAATTTACATCTAAATCTCTTTTATCTATGGCACTATGGTCAAGATAAATGCAAAAAAAATACCGAGAATTGGTCAGTGTGAAAATATAACTTATTTTGAAGGGCGTACCGAAAAATGGTGACGAGAATCAGCCACCCTCAGGAAAATTTCCAACATTTATCTTGTTAACTAGCTGCGTCTCGTGGTTACACCCGCATGGTGTTGGATGATAATGAAAAGTGTAATAGTATAGTACCTATGTTTTAATCCAGCGCCTTACCTCCATACCAAATTTCATCAAAATTGGTCCAGCCGTTTGAGCGTGATAAATTACCTAACAAATATACAAACACACTCACAAACTCTTGCCTTTATAATATTAGTGTGATAATAAATTCGCACTACAATCGTTCAAACTGTTCAACTTGGTGCAACTAATAATTGAACTGTTAGGTACAAACAAATACGATACGCAAACAAATATAGGTAGCTATGTACGTTTCACTTATTCCTTCTATCAGTTGTATAAACAAGTAGTGGTGCTCGTATGTTTATGATCCCACATGGAATTCCAATATCGAGATATCGCGTAGCAATACACTCATAGCGATCCCGATCGGGTATTTTCTTCCCATTGCATTGCGCTGCGCACGCTATATTGCAAATAACGTGCGAAATAGAAAACTTGTAAAGCGCAATGTTTATAAAACTTTAAATTCAGGTAGATTTCTCGATAGTCTCGATACGAAATGCGGCTTTATCAAAGGAGCATCAGAAAAGTGTGTTACGTCGGTTGGAAACTATCTTCAGGATCCTACGTTGTTTGTGTCTCAATTGGAATGGTAGGTATAAACTTTAAATGGAAAACTACATTTTCTTGCACTTTATTCTATCTTTTGTAGGTGAAAAAAGCACATCGAGGGGAGAAAACGATCTATTATTGTTCGAGAGTATGTTTAAGCCCGACACGCAGCGGAGGGCTTATAGGAAACCCAAAAACAGAAATAGAACTTTCTCCCGATTGATACATAGCACTTCATACTACGAGGAAAATATAATAGTTACTTTCATTACTAAATCATTGTTGTCTGGAGCATTTTGTAAGAAATCAAAGAAATATTATTTTTTCAGATGACTCACTTTCTATGACATTTTGGAAAATTATGTAGAATAATTAAACGCGTCCTGTTAAAATATCAATTCATTAAAAAAATAACAATGCATAGAAAATGGCCGCCATGTTTTTTTCGTAGTGCAGAAAAAGGTTGATAGCCTCCTTTCATTGAATGTCGAGTAAAATAAAATAATTCCCATCTCTTTTTTCTAATTATTGGATATAAAAGCTTTTGAGATTTGACGTTTGTATTCTTTTTATGTTTGCTGTTAAAAAGAAAAGAACGCTAGCAGGGCAGAAATGGATTTTCATACAACATTTCTGCCCTGCTACGGAGAACTTTGTAACCCTTTTATTAACGAGTAATGAGACACTTTCTGAGTGGGTGTGGTATAATAAACTTTCTTTACGTATCTTAGTACATTGTGTGAAGTGGACAGAGGGCTTAGTTACTGTGAATTGTCTTCATGGCAGATTCTTGAGTGAGAAAGTAATGTAATAGTTTCGTGTAAATATCGATACAGCGATGCATGTTTTGCTCAAGTCTCAGTACGTTTTGCTACGAACCTACGACAGTTTGACTCCAGAACACAATTTATGTGAGTGCTTATGAAGTTTCGGTGTGTTTACATTCTGCGGCGGCAGTACAAATACCTAAGTGGTGTCAAGTAAATCAGAAAGCCTCTGTGGCGAGGGTCACTTGTGGCCTTGTTAATAACCGACTGGATACCGACATGATACCTGCTAATTTTATTTAATTTGTAAGTATATTGTTGATATTCTTGTAATCATTTACGTAGGTTTTAGATTTTAAAGATCCCCAACAGTGCAAAAGAATACAATATGCAAGTTCCTTCAGCGATTCTCCCGCTATATTCAGCTTGCTTAATTTAAAGTTCGTGCTTTTACTTTTTGGGTAGGAGTGCTGGGCAAAACAGCCACTGTACACCGCGCGCAAATGTGATCATTGTTTCAAAGCTTCCTTCGGAATGGTACCAACCCCCATAGCATAATGCTGCCCGGTTAACAAATGATTTTGATCGAAATGCGGCCCTCACTGAATAAATCTTGGCCTACGGCGCGGCGCTGGGATGGGATCTCGGCTAAAATCACATCATTGTCTTGAAAACTTTTTACAAGCACTATCTAAAATATCAAAAGGAATCCAATTCATTAAAGTATATACTTAATTACTAAGTAAATTCTATCTTTTCGTTAGCCTTTTATGTAATTTTAATAAAAATCCGGAAACGTAATTAATTGTAAAAAGATTATTGTCCATTGAGAAAGAGACGGTAGGTAAGTAATTTCCTCTTGTCCACGAGTCCATTATCGATTTCTTATGTCATGACCGAGACTTGTTTTCGTTTTCCGTTAACGGAATAAAAACAGCGACTGCCAACTGACGCTTATAAAATACTACAATGGTGATCATAAAATTCAAGAATAACAAGATAAGAAGTTCTTCCAAATGAAAGAACTGTCTGTAACATATATGTAAACAAGAATAAATAAATTATATCATTCAGTAAACATTCATAATAAAATACAGGACTTACCAATATAAAATTAATCACCATGGAAAATAACTATCATTACATTTCATCACCCTTGACAGTCACCGAGCACGTCTAGTGTACCTATCGAGCTATCAAATTAACTTGGCTTTTGACTAAGCTATCATAAACTGACACAAACTTTGACAGAACTGTCATCATTACCATCTTGACGTAGGCGGAGATCTTATTATTTTGTCTATGCTGTGCCCAAACATATTACGCTTTTTCACCCGCGTGGTGATGGATGATGATGATGATGATGAAAAGTATCCTATGTGTTAATCCAGCGCCTCATCAACCTCCATACCAAATTTCATCAAAATTGCCCGCGTCGTTTGAGCGTGAGAGAGTAACAGAGATCCACACATCCATACCTTTTTTGTATTAGTAGGATTATTCTCAGGCTCAATAAATATTTTTGGCGATTTTGTTTGTAAGTATCCAGACTAAGTATATGCTTACTCTTTTACGAGAAATTCATTCTTATATTAATTCTGTTCAAAATGTAAGTTTTTAACTAAGCTGGAGAATTACTCGACTTTAATTATGTGATTTGGGAGTTGACGAATATTCTTTACCATAGAAGGTTTTTAAACTATCATGGTCACAAACACATCACAAACGGGATCCCGTTGATAATTTGAATACCTCTTATTCTTTACCATGTCTACTATAAAGTTGCAAGTATATAAATACAGGCGATAATATACAATTAGTTATTAATAAGGAATTGCATTAACCGCTACATGTATACCTCATAAAGCTGAATGAGGGTTTAAATTGCTAGATAATCTAAATAGGTACTTAGGTACTTCAAATCCTGTCAAATCGAATCACAAAATTAAGTTGGTTGAGCTAGCATTAAAAAAAACTTTAAATTTAAGTTTCCCGCTAAGCGTGAACATTCACTTACTTATTTTTTCGGAAGGCACGTCATTACTCCCGCATGATTTTATGAGCAACATTCGTTAGGTAGTCTCGTAGGGCTTCGGATTATGTAAAATCTCCTACATTAGACCGTTGTCTCCTGTCCAGGGATCGAACCTGGGTCACTCACTACCAACCAAGCTAACGGAATCGATTATGGTCATTCTATGTTATATAAAAGAGAAAAAAGTAGTAGTAACTTATAGTATTAAGTAGTAGTAACTGGCGGCAGGGCATGTTTCCTGTTAATTACTAGTTGGTTTATTAATTAATATTGCACTAACTTAGTTTATAAGTACATAAATACATTTTAACTAACACAAATGGATTTTTGTTATCTGATCAATAAATTATAATTACTTTCTACAGTAACCAATTTTATGAAAAACTTATCATTTTCTTTTCATTCACCGACATATTAAACTGAAAACGCCGCAATTGGATAAAGTGCTTTCTTGTAAAATGGAATTCTATTTATGGTATTAGGAAGGCACTTAGGCAGTCTGAGTGGGCGTGCCTCGTGGATACACTAGGTTGTGAATGATATTCGATCAAAAATAACCAATTGTTACGTGTACTAAGCGGCCACAGCGGAGTCTGACTTGTCGTTCTCAATTTTATTGATCAACTAGGTTCAGCAACCCTTGCTGGGGTCACGACTTGGATGGGTGAACGCTAGTGGGATGTTCAGCTGAACATTACCGTGTTTCGGAGGGCACTTTAAGTCTCGGTTATTTGCCTGAGAACAGCATTCGTTAGGCTATGTTGGAGGGCTTAAAGCCAGCCTATCCACAAAGCCGCACTGGGTTCTCATGTTGGATTATGGCCCATACTCTCTTTGAGAGGAAGGCTCCAGTCCCAGCAGTGGGAACATAATGGGTTCATCTGCTTTTACCTCAAATGGACTTTTAAAACACCTGACAAGGCACACTTGCGTTACTGAATGATACTTTACTTTTTCAACCGACTCACAATAGGAGGAAAGTTCACAATTCAAATGTATTTTTTTCTATGTGTGTTGCCTCAGAACTTTTTCTAAGTGAACCGATTTTGATGATTCTTATATATATTTAAAAGGTGGTACTTCTCATCTGGTCCCATTTTAATTTGTTTTTTTTTATATCAAATGTTTAGGTTCGCTATCTTCAAATTTTGAGTATTTTATATCACATTAATATAATATAATAATATTATTAATATTTTAAGGTATCTTCAATAATGGAATGGAAGTCGGTTACAATTTTTTATAAGTATATTGCATTATGTTATTTACTATAATTTTATTCTACTGATATATGTTAGTAAATAAAACTATCACTTTAAAACGCAGGATTTTATTTGACCAGCATTTACTCTCCATGGTTATAGATACATTAGATACATTTTACAATTACAAATGCAAACAGGCTAGTAAATTAATTATTTCGTAACGTATTCACTATACATACACATGACCTTAACATATGCTTCAATAAAGATGATTAGAAATTAAAAGCGGCTTTTACAAGACTCACTAACAATTTACCTAAAATATTTTACCGTGCAGCAAACAATATTATTCAGAAACATGAAAAGAACGGATGTACCTATCAATATTAATAGGTTGGCGAATAACGGTAAACGGATTTTTTTTTTAATCGAGTAGTCATAACGCTAAATTTTCTCTTTACATTTCTAAATTCGATAAACGTATAGCAATTATCATGGTGGATGCTAATTTCGCGAATATCAAATAAAACCTTTAAGAGGCGTCTTCCCGAATCTTCAAGAACAACGTAATCATGGTATAAATAACACTGCGGTCCGTATCGCGATATTTTTGCTCACAGTGCTATCGTCTACCAAAGCTGGCCCGAGACAAATATCGCAATTTTGACAGCTCGTGGCACTGTAAGCGTGTTGATAAATCGGACCAGAGTTGTAGCAATAACGAACCATTTGCGCGCGAAAAACAAATTCATAAAAATAACGTGCATAGTGTGAAGGTTAACTATGTGGTGTGTGGATTAAAAAGAAATAATGGAATGGATGGACCAACTTTTACAACTTTTACATCAAAAACAAGGGACACCAGTAAAGACCTTGTAAAAATAAACAAACACCTGTCACTTTTGACAGAACCCTCACGACGATTATGATGTAGAGCATGGTTCAAGTAATCGTCAATATGGCGGCAGTTAAGACGTCATCGATGACGTAGCGTGGGCCATCGTAATCACGCTCACGGTGAAAGGGACCGACTGTTATCGCGCTAATATCGATTATGGCTTAATTGGGGCCGCACTGTAAATGTACGGTGTGTTGTTTTCTGCATCGTAGCGCGTAGCAGCACGACAAGAAGTAACAAAGCGCCAGAGCTCTTAGCATTCGGAAAAATCTATTTTGACACATTGAACGAATATTCTGTGAAAATCCATAATACTTATTCTAGAACATGTCTTCTTGAAAAAACCTCACGAGTTTGTAAACGACCAAAGTTTAAGCAATTTTGTGCAAAATATCAACACATTTAATAAAGCCTTTTCTGAATTCGTTTTTAAAATTTGATGCAATATAAACCTAGATGATACACATGATATCAATTTGTCGAAAAGATTTAAAATTGTATACAACGCTATAATCACAAGAGTATGCAATGTATGATAGGTTGGGCCACAGATGTGCAATAGATGCGTGTACTTCCCTTGTCCGAACCCCGACCAAGCGTCACGGTTGGCCGCGGCTACTAACAGTCCGCGCGCGTCTTTTGTAGGAGCCGGACGACCGCGAAATCTAAATTGCGTGGTAATTCACTACAATAGCCCAAAAATACGAACCCTCAAAGGCAAAGACATATTTCCTACCACACAGGCAAGTTATTTTAAAATTATATTATGTGTAAATTCACGTAATTCAACTAATTAAAAAGTCGGCACGCTTTGTTTCAATACAATCTATTGTACATATCTGTGGGTTGGGCGCTCTTAATGAAAAGGCTTCGGGCTTTCGTTTCAATTTGCCTTTAGCCTTATAACGTACAATCTGTCAAAGTCGGATCCGTCCCTTCACTAGTTTTGCCTCAATACTGGTCTCTTATGTAACACGTTTTCATCCTCTAACTCAAATTGACCTAATTGTAATGTAGACGGCAAGTCTTTATTAGTAGTTGACTTAGTGCCGCTGTTGAATTACATAGTTACCCGGATGATCCATTAGAAAGCCTATTTAACAAACACTTTAAACATTAAACTCAAATACAACGACTAAATATATAAAACAAATTTCTAAACTACGCTTATCATTTATTAAACACAATATTAAACACTTCACGGTAGAATTATTGTGATCCCGTCGGTTGCATGAATTATATAAAACGTTTTAGCAAGCTTTCACTACACTTTCTCGATGAGGATGTTAATTAAATATAAAATTTACAATGACTTATACACGTATACAATAGTTATGGATGTGAACTACATGTAATTATTTATCAAATAGTTTATAAACAACAATCTGTAAATACGTTTATGCGAACTGAAATAAAAGTTTGTAAAGAAATGAAATTCACCACTAGCGGGATTTATAGCCACGAGTACCTTTCTGTCGTTTTTCTAACTAAGCAGCGTTAGTGCCGGAACTTTTCTTCTACATCTTACGGGGACCATCCATCAAAATAAATATCATTGGTATTAACATTAGTGTTTTTGCTCGTCTTACACGTAGACGAGAGCTTTAGTTAAAATTCAAGACAGGCATTTTATTCCAAAAATAAATATGAGATTATCGCTTTAAGCAACAGCGTGAATTGATTTATCCAATTTTAAATAAAAAAAATGTGTGTGTGTGTGTGAAGTAACAATGATTTACATTACATGAAAAAGTCTTACAAGAGAGGAATACATATAAACTACGCTTAGAAGTCCACTGTTATCAAACCGATTACATTTTCCCCATCATATTTTGGTACCTATTATGTTTCGTAAGAAATAGAACATTATATGTATCAGACAACATCCTAATCAATTACATAAAACAACAAAATTATTTATACAATTTTTGCCATCGTATTCTAGCACCAGAGTCACTACATGTTATATTTTGCAAAAAAAGCATTTTCACTGTATCACAAAACATCTCTTATTCAATTACATAAAACACGAGACAACAAACTATTCCGAATCAGAGTCGTCAATAACGGCCCTGCGTTTTCTTCCGTCACGTTTTCTCGCTACTATTTGTTCCCCCTCGTCATCACTGTTCTCTGCGAACAAACATTGGCACAATCACTTTCATAGATTATTTCGGAGGCAGATTATTTTGGTGGCGCGACCTTCATTGAATAACAAGCTTAAATTATCTAGGTAAAGGTTGCACTGTACCATAGCAAAAATTATTTTCATACTTTAACCTAAATTGAGTGTACTTCAGACTGTTCGCAAGTTCCTTTTTGCGTAGGTGTTCCGAGGGATATTTTAATTTAGCTTTTAATTTGATTTAGGTTTACTTTGTTAGACACTTGGGAATTTTGAAACGAATCTTGCTAGACCAATATTTGTTCGTATCTACTAAAAAAAACAAAATGGGATAAGGCTTAGTAAAATGTAAATTCTTTTTTACATTGTCTGAGCCCCTATTTTTTAATATACATACCATAAAGTGACTAGACATGCAACTCATACGTGGTGATGGTAATCGTCTAGTTTGCCATGACATATTCAGTAAGAATTAAAACTTTCAAGGCACTGCGCTATGCTTCTCAACCAGAAACATTGTTCTTTTACCTGAGTCCCAGTGCGAGTTCATGTGCTATAGTGCCCTTCAAAACTAAACACTGCGGTTCTTGCACACTATCGCTTGAAAGAAGGATATCTGGCTCTGCCGTGGGTGGTGGTACTATACCCCTTAGATGGACGCTTGCGATCTATTCATACCTCTTGGTATTAAGAATCTTGATCTAATTAATGAATTAAATAATTTCCTATAATTCAAATTTGTGAGATCCTGATGCCTATAAGGACTAGGCTACTGAAATACCCTGCTCCGTTCGCTAAATTATCTATGTAGTCATCTTTCTTTTAACCATCTTATGGCATAGGTGCATCATCCATAACCGAATGGGACAACAGGTTATGAGCCCACTTAACGTTTTGATGCCGAAACCTTTCTGTCCTTAGAATAACTTTTAAATAATTAATTATTGTTACGAGAAAATTAAATTTGTGGAATATAAAAAAGAATAACTACAAGTTTCGAGCTTAAGGTACTGCAACTAAATGTAAAGAAAATTTAATAAGAATTATGATCAAATGAAGTGATTAATCTTACCACTATCGTCCCTCGGGATATTGCTCAAAATGTCTTCCGTATCAGGGAGTTCCTCTTGCTGCAGAGTTTTCTTAGCAAATAACAGTATGTCGTCATCATCATCGTTTTTATTACCATCATCATTATTATCGACACTATTCTCCTCAGTTTCATCAATCTTCTGCATTTTCTCTCTACTATTTCCATCATCAGAATCAGCGCTACGATTTCGTTTGTGATTACGTGACACGTTAAAAGTTCCGCTTTTAGAGACAGGCGTGCTTTTAGCAGGTGTTGTACTTTTGCTATAGACGCTTTCGATATTGTTATCGCGCATTTTGCGCAAATTATCAAACAAATCGTCATCATCACTCGATTCACCGTTTGCTTTGTCGTTATCACTGTTCACTTTATCTTCTATATCATGAGTGTTTTGGTTATCTATGGTAGCTTCGTTTGTGTCGATAATGAGTTCCTTGTTTACAGCTTTTAGTATAATTTCGCGCCGTTTACGAATAGTCTCGAAGTGCAGGCTGCTCGGTATACGCCAGTATTTCTCCTTAAAATTTATCAAGAATATATTTAGTATAAAAAAGGAAACATAAATACCACTTGTCAGATTTCGGATATTTATTCAAGCTATAAAATAAAATTATTATATGAATATTTAACATACGAGTATATAAACATAATTTTATAGATTATTACTTAAATTGCTCCTTTCCGTACCACGTCTGCCGTACATAGCCGGCTGTTTTTCCGAAGTTTCCCCTAAAATATCCTACATATTACCTATTCTCGAATAATAAACAAACAGACAGAAAATCGAATATATTGTTGTCATGGTATATAAGCTCGTAGCCAGGCCTTAGTGCCGAATTTTCACGCCTTTCGAAAATCTCTTGAACATACTGCCTGCTTTCATACGATAACAGATAGAGATAGCTTTATGTACCCTTCTAAAACAGATCCGAGTTGAACATTTCTTACATTCAAGTAGTGAAAAGCAAAAACAAAGCAAGCTTTGTTTTGTACATTTTATAACGACGAAGGTAAGTCTCGCCGAGTGTGTCAAATTTAACGTTACTATCATAATATGGTTACTACTAAAAAAAAAACAGCTATAATAATAATTCTACTAGCTACGCTACGAGGCTATACCCACACGCAAACTAATCATCCCATAGGAATATTTTTAGCGTATCAAAAGTAGAATAGATGTGATTCCAGGTCATATGTGCTAATACTATCCCGAAAATTAGCACATATTCTAAGCAGGTTTTGGCGTGGTAGAGGGAAACATCTAGACATACGTTACCGTTTAATATTACTTTCGCTATTGGAACTGAACACTATCAATTCAACGTAAACGCAGTTTAAGCGATGTTTTAAAATCTGCATAAAATTCTAGCCAATGACATAAGAGATCCTGTATATTACACCAATCATAACACACGTTGCCATACGATCATGATCTCGTTTACGCTGAAGCCCGTTTCATTGAACTCTATTAACGGTGAAATCAGACCTTGGTGTAACTTTTTATTAGCAACACAATTAAGAGAATTGCATAGCTAGTACTTTCCATGCTAAAAGAGAAAACTCTTTTCTACCTCTTAACATTGTCCGATTTCAGTGATTTTTTTTTCATGGAATCATGCTATTGTTTACTATGCCCGTACGTTTTGATTTTTTCAGTTTTTTTAAAGTTCTAAAAAAGGAAATTTATAGTACTTTGAAATACTGAAAAAGTAGAAAGTAGTAAAGAGGTAGAAAAAAGTTTTCTCTTTTAGCATGGAAAGTACTAGCTATGCAATCCTCTTAAGTCGTCCAAAAACATAAACCTCTAATAAATAGAAAAAAAACCACTATTGTATAAATTGTATCATAAATAAATGTCATTTCAATTTTATACGGTGGTAAAATAATCGTATAAACTGAATTTTAAACACTGCCGCGCAGTAACTGTAAAAACACAGGGCAATTAATTAAAAATAAAGCGTAATTAATTCTGCTTATTTTATTTGCGCTCGACAATTATGTGCAATTAAAGATCTTAAGTGTCAGGATTGCTGCGTAAAGGACTTAAGGCGCTGTCAAATTGAGAAAGGGAACGCGCAGTTCTAAAACGGAGTAAAACACCAGGCTAACTGCAAATTGTACAGTGTTTTATACACAGATATACTCGTATATATGTACATTAAATAACGCAAATGCGTGTCCTAACCCCGACCAAGCGTCAAGGTTGGCCGCCGGTACCTACTGTTCGCGCGCGGCTGTTGCAGCCGGACGTCCGCGAAAACTAAATTATGTGATAATTAACTACAATATCCAAAAAATTTCGAGCTCCAAAGGCACAGACATATTTCCTATCACAGGTAAGTTATTCTTAAATTATATTATGTGTAAATATATGTAATTTAAAAAAAAAAAATTAATTATAAAGTCGGCAACCTTGGTGTCTATACAAATCGTAATACACATATATAAATATTTGAATAGAATTTTAACTCTCTATTTGATTTATTATCAGTATTATCCAATCTAAAAAGGATTTTTTCAAACACTTAACTTTCGTATTTTTGTCTCAACCCTTCATCATTTTTATAATATGATTTTAAAGCAATAAAGCCTGCTTAGGGAGACCATACTTTGCAATTATAGATATAAAAACAGAATGTATTTAAAATTACATATATTACATATTTTTTAATTTAATAAATATCATTTGAACAGGTTCACATTTATCGAACCGTGACTCTTTCTGAGTTGTTCTATACTATAGTAGGTCATTTGAAAAGTTCTTAGCCTAACATACTTAATGAAACCACACGATTTTGAGTTTATTTTTATTTTTTAACATACTCTCCTCCGAGCTCAAAACACTTTTTCCATCGACCCGGTAAGGCTTCGATACCTGTTTTAAAAAAATCTTCGTCTAACACCTCAAAATAATCGTCCACGGCGGCTATGACCTCTTCATTTGTAAAAAAATGTTGACCACCTAAAAATTTTTTCAGCTTTGGGAACAGATAAAAGTCGGACGGTGCTAAATCCGGTGAATATGGGGGATGAGGTAACAATTCGAAGCCACATTGATGGATTTCTGCCATGGATTGCACAGAGGTGTGAACGCGCGCATTGTCCTGATGAAACAAGACTTTTCTTCTCAATAAACCTGGACGTTTTTCTTTGATTTCTTCTCTCAAACGACGCAACAGGTTGCAATAGTAATCGGAGTTCATTGTTTCACCCTTTTCCAAATAATCCACGAAAATTATACCCTTTGCATCCTAAAAAACGGATGCCATGACTTTGCCTGCCGATAAAACCACCTTTGCCTTCTTTGGGGTGGGCGATCCTGCTCTTTTCCATTGTTTCGACTGTTCTTTTGTTTCGGGTGTATTGTGGTGAACCCAGGTTTCAACCATGGTTATAAATCTTTCAACAAATTCTATTGGGTCAGCTTCATATAACTCTAAACAGTCGCGAGAAGTGAGTCGGTTGCGTTTTTGTTCCACTGAAAGCAGTCGCGGTACCCACAGCGCGGACACCTTAGAGAATCCAAGTTCAGTAGTAATTATATGATGTGTTCGCTTTGTTTTGATCAGTGGAAGCAGTCGAAGGCCGGCCACTACGGGGCTCATCTTAAATGGTCTCACGACCACGTTTGAACTCTGCCACCCAGTTTTTAACAGTCGCATACGAAGGAGCGGACTCACCCAAAGTAGCAGACATGTCTTCATGTATAGCTTTTGGAGTTAAACCTTTAAAAATTCAATTTTCAAAAATAGCTCTGGCTTGACTAACGGTATCACGTGTAAACGAACAATGAGTCACTGTGAATAAACTAAACTGTGCATACTTGTTGCTAAATAATGTAACTACAAAATGAGGGTAGTTATAAAAAAAAACGAATGACTTTAACCATGTTAGGCTAAGAACTTTTCAAATGACCCTCGTACGTTTCAAACCTTCAGCGAAATTCGGACATTGACGCCTAAGTATTATGTTAGACAAAAAACAAAACGATAGAAGTTTCTAGTGTCGCTTCCCATTCATTGCCATTCATATTGCCGCTGTAGAATGCGAATGTGAATTTTAGCAGTAAAAACGTTTGATTTAATTTGTTATTGAGTTGTTTTGTGGTTACATTTCTCTATTGATATATGGATATTGATCACAGTATCGACAAAACTGTTGACAGTTTTATTGTCTCTGTGGCAGAGTCAACTGCATCATCGGATGATGATGAAACGGACACAGAAGAAGAATATCATAGTGTGGTGAATAACACCAATATAATAAATTTAGTACTTATGTATTATACAGAAGTGGTTTTATTCCTAAAGTAACATACTTACCATTACTTATAATAGATAAACAATATTATGGGATACAAGAAATTTGTAAGTTGATTAGTACTCCATAATATTGAAATTATAATAATTTCATCTTAATTATATTTTTTTTATATAATTTCGATAACAATTTAAGTACCTACCTAACTTTTTTCAAACCTTTCTAAAAATGTTGGTTATACCTACAACATGCTCTAAGGTCAATGTCCGAATTTCGCCGGAGGTTTGGAACGTACACTATAACTATTTAAAGGAAAAATACAAATTGCTAATAATAGTGTCAGTTTACATTATGGCGTTAAGACACTCGAGTAACATTGTTGTTGAACTCGCCTTTGACACGGGTTATATACCCATTACCCACGCTAGTGTTCTAATATGTAAAGGTTGCATATATTACTGTTTAACAACTCTCATGTTGAGTTGTTAATCGTTAACAAAAAAGTTCAATCACGTTGCATTGACCGCGGTTACGAGTAGATTTTAGATTCTAAGGATTAGGTTAACGCAACAGCAGTTATATTGAATTAGTTACCTATACACAACTTCACCAAGATTGTTCTCTCTCTTCACCATTGATTTGAAGATATTTTGGCTGTCTTGTTAATAATTTAGTTTTGTGCAGACTTTTGTCACTTTAGCTTAGACCTACGTTTTGACAGTGAATACCGCCGAAAGCTTACGTTATTTAACACGTCATGTACAGTTTATACCTGTAGGGCTATTAGGTATCTCAGTTGCCACCAAATGTTGATTGAAACCTGGAAAAAGGGTGACTGTATGTCAGTTTTGAAAACTCCGATAAGCTAAAATGTTAGTAAGTTGTTGTCTAGAGCTGACCAAAGTGACATACAGCTGCTATTGTTTTTATTTCTATCAACGTTAGATTGCAACTGATACATTAATAGCTCTGCTGTTCATCGATAGTGATTAGGTGGAAATTCCTTTCAAACTTTCTTGAACTAGTTGCTTTTCAGACTAAATGACCAGAAGACCTTTAGAAGAACGATGTGATTGAGTATGCAATTTACATGACATCGAATATAGGATCTCTTGTCGTTTGCGCCCATCAGATCCTTTACCTTCTTTAGAGATCCGATGTGATTCGATCAAGTAATGTACAGTATCTGACTCATTGAACAAGTCAAAGATCAAGTGTTTTGTATTGCTTTTGCAGAATCCTGATACCGTGACCATTTGGCCTTTATATGCACAGTGTGATTAAACCTCATACAAATTACCTGCCCATTATATTCACAATGTCATTAAATCTTATACACATTACCTGTTCATCTAAAGGAGGCGAGATTCCAACTCCTTCTAGAACCTTCTTGAACATGTCATTTTCCATTGCCTCTGCGGAATCCTTGGATATGGTAACCAGAGGGGTTCCCTCCGAGTTAGGATCGTAACCTTCCGCTTCTTGGTCCAGTGCCACTTCTTCGAGATTCTCCGCTAGCCATTTGAGAGCTTCTGACAAACCTGTTTGAAAGTAACAAATACAAAATATATGGAGAGAATCGATCAATCGATTGATAATAACATAACGATGACAAAGATGAATTGAACAAAACTGCAAGACAAAGACTACTCGTACTTTATGATATATTATTTATCGTATCGTCTAATATACCACGCTGTATAGTAGAACGGAATTGAATGAATAGAAAATATATTAATACCGCAGATAAAAGGACAATAAATAACATGGTAAATATACTTATTTTGCGATATACATACGATATACTTATTTTGCTGATATTCCTTTCCATTCCAATGTGGCCTGCTTTGAAAAGATCGCTGGAGACACCTATTGTATACAATGTTCTAAGCTATATACATCAATGGTTATTTTATTTTAAGGTTGTCAATAAAGTGATTTTTTTGAAGATTTGTATCTCTAATCACGCACCAGGATCGTGGATTAATATATCATATACTACACATCGGCTACTCATGCAAATCCTGAACGAGTTCTGATTGCTGTTTTAATTTTAATCCCAGGACATAGTCAGCGGCAAAAGAGAGTGTAACATAAATCAAAATAAACAGTGGGCCGAGCACAAAAATCTGTATAAGTGTAACGTTATCGTATCGTTAACGTATTAAGTACAAACTGTCATTTATCTAATGCAATAGTGGCACAGATACCTCATAGTTTCTACTGAATACATAAACGATACGACAACGTTACACTTTAGCAGATTTTCGTGCTCGGCCCACAGATATCGTCAAGAAACGTGCTGTAGTTAACTTACCATTGTCCACAGCGTTGATCAATAACTTAGCTATTTCATTAGCGCTAAGCTCAACGCGCTCTGGTCTTTTAGTTTTCTTTTCTTTGGATTTTCCCTTAACAGATGTAGTCGCCTTCTTCATCCTGATGGGTGACGGTGATCGCGAACTATTGCTGGAATCGGACCGATTTGATTCAGAGTCCGAATCCGATGCACTTTCTATGAATAAAATATATAATATTATCATAAACATATCTATACAAACAAATAAAATTAAAGTCTGCGTTTCTTATATCAAAATGCCAGCTTTTTACTAAATGCATATGCCAGTATTATTCTACAGTACGTAAAGAAAAAAACATTTTTTTTATCTGTTGTCTGTCCGTTTGTACCAGCTTATCTCCAAAACGGCTGGACCGATTTAAACGGGATTTTCACCGGCAGCTAGCTAATGTTATAAGGAGAAATGTAGGCTGCTTTTATTTTATATAAACGATTACTGCCTTATTATAAAACGTGGCGTTTAAACCATGGTTGAAGGGAATTTCATATATGAAATTTGCTCAAACTAGTGATTGCAATTTTTGGTCCGGCCGGATCCGACCAGATTCCCATCGATAGGCCGGATTGATCAAATCAGGATGATTTTTGCTTTTCGGTTCAAAATGAACTGTTAGTAAGTTAAACAAGAGTCATTGTACTTATTATAAATTAAATATGTAGTTTGTAAAAAGAAAACATAATAGATATAGAATCAACTTTTTTCTAAACCAATGATAAGATTAGAGAAGGAGCAAACAATTAAAATCTAGTACTGTTGGTAACTTGTAAAATTTTAACGATGTATCGAGTAGCTCAATCTTGCTAGATTTCACTTTTACAGATAGATCAATTGTTTTAGCAAGTTACTTTATAAAATCTAATATATTTAACCTTACGTAATTAACTGAGATGAGATCACAATAATTATTAAAGTATTTGAGAATGTTAACAAACAAGTCTTATATATATTACAGACACCATCATGATATGATAAATCTGTCTAATGAATGGCACAATTATGAAAATGTTGTTTTTGTATTATAATTACAACTATTTATTTCAGTCAACATACGATAAATAATTATTTTAAGTAGAAATTGAAGTAATAATTGTCTTAGTATTTATTATATGCTACAGGAAAATCAATTCTTAACTTGGAAAAAAGTATCGTAGAAAACAAGTAGTGTTAATTGTGTCATTTGCTAGTCGACTTCTAATAGAGCAGCAAATATAGCCTGCGGCCGAAAAGGCTCTACACTTGTCGGCTTTATGATCAGCAAATAATCACTTCGTCATCGGCGTCGAACGACTCGCACGCATGAACACCACGCGCAACGCATTTAAAGTACCTATTCATGCAACAGCTCTATTATTTTTCCGAATAATTGCTAGTGAACGTTAAAAGATGCCGGATCCGCCGGATTACCGGATCCGGTTTTCCGGATTGCAATCTCTAGCTCAAACCATGGTTTAAACTTGGGACTATATTAAGTCAGTAAGTCAACGTGTATAATAAGGCGGTTAGAGTTACACGCAACAAAACACTTTGTTATAGTCCACATTTTCCGAGTGGGTGAAGTCACGGGCGCAGCTAGTTATTCATATATGAGTCGATGGCGATATGCAACAATACAGGAAGGTATAATATTTGTATATAGGTGAAGGTATATAGATATAATATTTGCTTATGTAAACATTTTGGTAACCAAGGGATTAAGGGGTTGACATTAACGTCTACAATGACCGTAATTCCATTTCAGGAAATGATTCGGGGCCATACGATTACTTAGCCGGCAAAGTAATTCAGTGGTTCTTCCCATGACCGTTTTGCATTTCTGTAAATCTTGTTGGTGTTCATGGGTTGTATTCGTCTAAACCATTAGGTTGAAAATGTTTACATCACACATTAGTTCTAGAAAGGCTCTCAGGGAAATCTGCCGAATATTGAGGTGGTAGTTAGCCAAACGGGCACTAGAACCACCTGCTGAGGATTTTATACCGATGTTACTGAAAGGAGAAAGTTCAAGCGGGAGGTAGGGATTGAACCAGCGCCTGCCTGATTGGCAGCCCACCTTCAGCTGAACTATCATCGCTATAAAAGATCGTAGCTGGCTACCTAAACTATAAACAAACTTAAGAGGGGAAAGCTTCTAATCACCTATCGAATTTATCAATAACACTGCCCTTGATAGTTCCCGTTGAAAACGTGGCTTTTTCATATCAACCCAAATGAATATCACAAGTCGACTAAAATTCGAAAATCCACGCCCGTGTTGTACCGGTCCGTTAGCTGAACGGGAGCCGTGAATTCCGTACAAAACCTATTGTACACGTGCCCATTCCGTTCCGTCGACGTCCGTTGAGCACGCTCGGTAAGAAAGGTAACGGGAGGCCGCCACCGTCGCACCCATTGGACACGGTAAGCAAGAGCCGTGATTTACATAGATTTGTTGTATACTGGATTATCTTCCTTTCTTACCGAGACTAATGGGCCGGTAGGTGTAGTTCCCTGGCTGGGATACCAGTTATACTGACTGGTTAAGAGATCTACACAAATGTGCGCATTGATAAACGGTCAATATAGATATAATAAGTGGATGTTTGATGTCTCGGAGAAATACTAATTTTTCAAAAACAAAAACCTCTTAGAAAAACTACCTATAGAAGGTAGGTTTCCAAACAACGTCAAAACAAGTATTTTGAAAAAAAAATTCAAATTCGCTATGTGTGCTGTGTTTACTCGCCTTGTCACGCACACAGACGCAAACATTATATGCACTGGTAAAATTGTTTTCCCATAACACATGAGCGGTTGATTGGTCAAAATGTGTTCCGTACATTCATTTAAAATCACACCAAAATTTTTATTTATAGGTATATTATATTATAGGCTTAAAAGTACAAAGAATTAGTGGTATTTATAAACAAATATTTTATAAATACAACTAAAAAGTCGTGCACTGCTGTACCGACGTCTCAAACAAAGTGAGAAATAAATGGCTTCAATTAAACGGCTTACATTTAGCTATGTCATTGGTTTCTATAGGTAGTTATTTTAAGAACCTATTCTATGTTTCTATGCTATTATGTTGTTATTGGTTTGGGCAGTGAAAAAAATATATAAAATATAGTAGTTCTTATTCTGTTGAAACTAAAATCCCCATTCGTGTAACACTTAGACTGACAATTCTAAATATAAGATTATTCTATTCAATTGTGGGTAATTTTACATGAGTTTAGAGAGCACGAAGTTACACGACGATTAAATTTGCACTAAACATTGACAATTGAAAAGATATGGCAAGAACTGTCATTCGCAAATGTTATACGAATTAGGACTTTAGCATGAACGCAATAAGAACCATATTAAAACCATATTAACTATAACTAGATTTTGTTTCGCTAGTTTAGTTTGGTGTTCTGATTCAATTTCTATTATCCTCCTATATCCGGGTTGTTTCAAAATTCAGGTAGTAAAATTAAATAGTACAAGCCGTGATCAGCCATTTTGGCATACAAATAATAAAGTTGTCAAATTATAATAAAGAATATTAAAATCAATCAATTAAATGAGGGTCACGTCATTTACGCCGGAACTACAATAAAACAAAAAAATAAAATAAGAAAAAACAGTATGAAATTCAGTCAAACAGGTTCACACAATCATAATATTAGAATTTATTTTGTAAAAAGTCATTAATGGAATAAAATGTATTGTCAATGAAAAAATTAAATAATTTACGTTTAAAACATGTCAATTCAATTGTTTATTTTAGGGGGATGTTATTATAAATTTTAGGTGCCATAGTGAACACACTATTTCCATAGAGAGTCGTTTTATGATTGATAAATTTAAGTTTCTCAAAAAAGTTCGGTTTCGCGATCTGGAAACAATTTCAAATAGTTTAGGATTGAGTCGAATAAAGAGACATATTTCGTATATATATATATATAGTGAAGGCATAGTTAAAATTTTTAGTTTCTTAAAGGATGTGAGACACATTTCAGCTTTTTCCAAACCACACATGGCACGAATACAACGTTTTTGACATTTGAAGACTTTTTCCCAATTAGTTGCATTCCCCCAGAAAATAATAGCGTACCTCAGCCGAAAAGCGTGATAAAATATAAGTAAAGTTTATTAACTTTTTTGGCCTAAATGTATAGACTATAAGATGACTGTGCTAGTTTTTTACAAATAAATCCTTTATGGCTTTGCCATTTTAAATTGTAATGTATGTGTAGGCCTAAAAGTTTTGTTGTCATCGTTGTTTCGACAATTTGTCTACTGTATTCAATAGGGATACTGAGAATGTGATTATAGTAGATCCAACCGTTTATCCTCTTTTTGACAGCACCAATAGAACGTAACATGACGATGTTACGCAAAAGTTAACTTATAAATGCGAGGTTTTAAAAATATGACAACTGCTTAAATTTGCTCCTTGATCCCGTATAATAATCATCTTTCACAAAATGAGTCCATAAGTGCAGTAGTTTTTTTATAAATTCCATAAAATAACAAACGTTTTTAAAAAATTACGTTCTATGGCTATCAACATAGTGATGTTACGAAGTTACGATTGAGATATCGATATTGTTTATGAACTATTTTTACACGGGTGTTTTCCGTTCTCGGCACATAATATCGGATTTATTTTTATGTAAAACCGTTATATTGATGCGCCTCAGGAAAACATACAGCATTATTTGAAGACGTGTTTATCTCCTGGTGTATATCCAAAAAAGAACAAGGTTATGATGACTATGATGATTACAAGTACAAGTCATACTTGACGAAGCTGTTACCGGTTAAATCTGGGATGGCCAGCGAGCAACACGGAAGGGAGTAGGCATACACAGCGTTTCCCCTCTGTCAAAGTACAAGTCCGCATGGACCATGGAGTTTGATAATATACTGTGGGGTGAGGGCGGGGCTAGATTTGTGAATGGTGCTTTATTTTTTATGTGTTAGTGATTTGGTTGTGTGAGTATGATCGGCAATGGATCGGTACAGGTATGTTTTGTATGTAATAGTGCGGCTTTGCGCTAGTGTGCAACTTCCCCTCCCGCAAGAAATGACAGAAAGATTTGAACAATATTTTTTAGCTAAGGCTACTCCCTTCCGTGTTGCTCGCTGGGGATGGCAGACATTAAAGTCTGCCGTTTGGTACCAGAAAATAGTAAAGTTTGAGCAACCCCAATTCCAATTTAAGCAAACGAAATCTAATCTTTTATTTTTATTTATTTATTAATCAAAATCAGATTCATCGTTGCTGTCACTCGAGCTATTGCCGACATTTATAATTAATTGTTGACTCATATAATCTATCGCCACGTGTTTATCCCAATCTGCCATTATAGTTTCTTGTGTTTTTTGAATTACATTTTGCCAGCTTTCCGCAGTTACTTTCACACATGCATTTTTTAATAAATTTACCATTTTGTTTGCCGTGAATGGGGGTTTTGTGTTATTTCTAGCAGCGTGTCCTTTAACTTGAGCCCATATTAATTCAATGGCATTGTATTGACAATGATAGGGTGGAAGTCTAAGAACCCAATGACCATGTTCTGCAGCTATTTCGTCGATCACATATCGTTTTGGGAAGTGTTTTTTTGTTCGTAATATATTTAGTAATTGTACTTTTAGTAAGGAGTTATCAACATTTTCACCATGTCGTTGAAGCCAGTCAATGATTACTTGTTTTTTGTCGGCCTGGGTCGGCATTTTATCAATTTGGCGTGAGTGATAGGATGCGTTATCCATAATAATAACTGACGGTTCTTCCAATGATTGTACCATTTCCTTAAACCAACTTTCGTAAACCTCAGAATTCATTTCTTCGTGGTACTCAACTGTTTTTTTGGATTTAAAGGCCAACAAAGCATCTGGCATGAATCCTTTCACAGACCCTGCATGGCAAATGATTAGACGTTCTCCTTTTCCCATCGGTACTGAGGTAGTGGAAGCAGCGGTGTCATCAGTCCAGCTCTTAGACACTGTGTGGTTCGCATTCAGCCAAGTTTCGTCAGTGAAAACAACATTTGACCAATCTGTAATTTTTTTGGCTTCGCTCAAAAATTCGCAACGAGCAAAAGCTACGTCGCGACGCTCCATCAATATTTTGCGTTTGTCCGATTTTTTATAAGTAAATCCAATTTCATTCAAGACCTTTACCAATGACGATTTTTGACCTCGGAACAAATCACATTCACGCAAAGAAGCAACAAGTTTTTTAAGTGTTGGAACTTCTTTACGTAAGTAATAGTTATATATATGACGGCGTATAGCGTCTGCGTCAAAGTTGTCAACCGAAGTCACACGACGTGGTTGGCGTTTTTTCTTCGGCGTACGAAGCTTATTCTCCTGCATGCCGCTTGTTCCGTAGGCTTCGGTAGTAATTTTTGTAATCGTAGATGCACTAATACCTAACGCGGCCGCAACGCGCTCTCTCACTTGCGACAATGGTAAAAGCGGGCCGCCATTTTGATACTCTGCTTCAAAGTAATTACGAAGCTTGATCACCATTTCTCTCGTCTGTCCTTTCAGCACTGATCCTTTCGGCATTTTATAGTTCCAATATAAAACTCAGCAAATAATTACTAGCACGGGCGTCTTGTTGCGAGTGACAGTGACAAATACAAAACGGCGGTGGACCATTGAGTTTTACTACCTTGATAAAATACTACTGCTTACCCATAGACAAAAAAATTGGCAGTCATAGGAATTGCCGATAGAAGTGAAAACTTATAACTCAGAATTTGATAGCTTACCTTGGAAACTACACGGGTGTAACCGGACGGCGTGGCCTCGCCATCTGGGCATGGCCATCTAGAAATGCGTCAGCATTTCCCATTGGCTGATGCGTTTCTAGATGGCCATGCCATGACGGCCTGTCCACGCCCTTTCAACATTCCCCATTGGCTGACGTATTTCTAGATGGCCAATAGCCATGGTCATGGCGCCATTCCTAGGACTATTCTCTTTCCGCACAGACTCGATAGAAAAATGAATCGAAATCGTGTCCACTATAATCACTTGGTCACAACACTTTAACTGACAAATTAGATCTGTCAAAAAGAGGATAAACGGTTGGATCTACTATAGTTGTGTGACTGCTGCTAATGCTACTATAAACAAAACGTAATTTCTTATAAAATACTACAGACTGTTTGCAAACGACGCGATGCAAACATGTTTCAGTTTAATTTATTTAGTTATACACAGTTATCTTCCCAGAGAACATTTTCAGCCCATTACCCAGTACACAAACAAAAGTGCTAAGTTTAAATGCATCGCATCACATTTCGCAATATTCTGCTGCAGAATAGAAAATCGCATGCAGTCGTCTTATTATACGGACAAGTATTGTCAAATCCGGGCCGCACTGCATTTAATTTCTGAAGCTTTTAACTAAGAATCGTGGTGGATATTAAAACATTTAAATATGTAATATCGCCGCCTGATAGGCTACCCGATATAAGTAATTGAAGGAGCTACATACTTTATAATATATACGTTTTTTTTCTGTATAGATATCTCGTTGAAGGACAATACTGTTAAGTAGGGTGGGACTTCATTGCAACATTCGTTTATTTATTACTACTTGCACCCAGCGGTTTCACCTGCATGGTGATGGACGATGATGATGATAAAAGGTACAAAAATATAGCCTATGCCCTTCCCCGGGATCTATCTCTTTGCCAAATTACAATAAAATCGATTCTGAAGGTCAAGAGATTACTTCCTACAAACAAACTCACAAACGTTACCTCTTTATAATATTATGGTATACCACTATGTCGGCAGCCAGATAAGGCTGTAGTCAAATCATACCATAGACTTAAGCTTTAGGTAAAACCTATACCTGTCTCTCACCCTCGAAATTGAAAATGTCATTAAGCACCTAAAGGTTGCATTCCGGCAGCTACTTCTTTGATAAAAAAAGTTAAATATTAACTGTATTAACCGTTTACTACATGAGGAGCATTAATACAGAGAGGTCACGAATCACAACAGATATCACGCTCCATATCACCACAAATACAATAGGGATACCTACTTAAGTAAAAATAATTTCGAGAAATGTTTCGCATTATCGATTATTGGTATATACAAGTGTAGTTACGACAACTGAATCAGTAATAAAGTCCACACAAAAAAAAAAAACTATAAGTCTAATAACCCAACTACGGAAATAATTATACCGCAGATCTAAGCGTGTAAAAGACGCCTTTATTTAGGCCATCGCAGCAGTCGGGTAATCAAGTACACAGTGACACACACACCACCAAGACGATTCTAATGAAGTATCATTTATTAAAATCAGTTAAGCCGCTGAGTAGTTATGAGCGGACATACATTCAGAGCAAACAGATAAACCTCCTTGTGGGCTTTTCCGCAGTCAGATAACGAAGTTTACGCGACCCAGTAATAATAATGTTTGACCACTTATGAGTAGAGAAGTTGACTACACCCTAGACACAAACAATTTGTCGCTCCACATGATAGCGGGTCCCACTTAGGATTTATAAAAATGTAACGTAATAAAGCGCCGTCCCGGGCCGCTTATTTGGTTCCATAATATAATAATAGCCACGCAAAAACCTTTGATAAGCCATATATAGGAAGATACATTGCACTTAGTGACACAGATCTATCTCTCTCTCTCTCTCTATCTGTACGGTAAAAATCTTTTATAAATAATTTCATCACAAGAGATGACGCAACGGTAAAAACAAAGAATATTTGGCGTTGTAAGACTCCATCCATCCCTTGTAAAAATCGGGCCCATTAGCGGAAAAGCGTATTGAATATTTAGCATCTGATATTATTTTATTCAATTTGTATTAAGTAGTTAAACAAAATGTTTTTATTGCTTTCAAATGTTAAATAAAAACGAGTGTTTGTACACAATTTGGCGATGAAGTTACCGAAAACATATGCAAATATCAAACAAATGTGATAGGATCGTGTATGAAAGATACAAGTGCTTTTAACTTTTTTTTCTATATAGATACATATATCAACGTTCTAGCAGAAAAACAACAAAACAAATTTTACGCGCGATTTATCTTATCAATAGCCTATTTGAAGTTATTGGAAGACCTAAGAAAAAGTTAACTCGCCTCGTCTAATGACATGGGGGAAAGGGGACCGACAGTTTGATTGCGTTGAGAAACTTCGCCCGTAAAATTGCTTTTATGTGATGGGTCCTTCTATGTGCAATAAGATCCCAGACAATATTACGATGGCAGTTTCCGGGATGACTTTAAAATGGAAATTAAAACTCTGATGGAATGACCCTGTTAAGATTTTTGAGTGTTTCTGTAGTAATTAATCTAATACCTTAAAACAAACAGTCTTGTATAATCATATATATAATCTGAACCTCAGAAACGGCTACAACGACTTTCATGAGTATGCAGGGGGCGATACATCGATCTGGCCAGGTTTAATTTTTAGAAAAGGTCGTGTTTTCAGGCACTGGAAAACTGGCACAGCAACACTAAAGCTATTTGACAATAGATGGCGTTGTTAAGCAACACCAAGCCAATTAGTGTTTGGTTTGAGATTAGACCTGGAAAAACAATTGTTTACTTTCAAGCATAGCTCATTCCAGGTCTTCCAGGTTGTGTTATCGCATCTGTATCGTGCCTTTGATAGTATTCAAATGATGTTTTTATTAAATTGCTTTGCTCTTACGTACTTTGAATGGTTTCTACGATTTATATAGTTTGGAGTTTTTAACGAGTATCTTAAAAAGGAAAGTACTTGGTAAAATCATCTCATCAGAGTCCAACTGTAACCCAAGGGGAGATACATGCGTCACGAGAACAAAGCTAAGCGAAGTTGTTTAGCAACTTACCGTTCGATTTATCGTCATCCGCGCCGGTGCTTTTGTCGTTCGACTTCTTCTGTCTCCGTTTACGGCACTGCTTTTTGTCCGTAATGACGCCGATCTCGAGCAATCTGTCGATGTAGCTTCGCTTTTGGCGTTTCCGAGGCATACGGGCGATTATTGCGCCCAATGGATCTAAAATATATTGATGTTTTTGATGATTTTGTATAAAAGGGAAGTAAGAACCATTAATGTGCTTCTCATGGGAGGGTTTTACGAGTAAGGCATTCTCATTTTTCGTAATGACGCCGACCTCAAGCAATCTGCAGAAGTCGCTCCAGTTCGGAGTTTGTGAGGAATACTTGCTGCTGCATGATTAGTGCGTTCAAATTATCCAAAATATATTACATTTCGATGCTTGTGTATATCAAAACAGTCACTGCAATTCACATATTTATAAATATAGGTATAGTTGGAGTCTAGCATAATATCTCTGACATCACTGTATCGTATATATATAGTTATACATGTAAAAAATTAAACATAAGCTACATAATTACTATAAATACAAGTAAGTAATACAAATACAATAATTAATTATACAACTTATATTCAGCAATACTGTAATATAATTCTAAGTACATAATGCAAGGTCCCAGGTTAATTTGGAACTAGGTATATAATAACTAATTCTAACCAATCTGGGCAGATGCGAACAGACCGTTGTCGATGTTATCACGTTCTAAACGTTAGTGTGGATTTTCTATTATTGCATCCATCAAAATAATTTTAAGACACATTTCAATGACTGTTTGTAGAAGAGCGCTCTTAAGTTCTTCAAAAAAAAAAGGAGGTTGTCAATTCTTAAGATTATAAATACAAATATGTTTTATGTTTATGTTAAGAGAGTTCATCCATAACTGTGGCGCGATTTGAAATACTTTATAAAAAATATGTAATATATTTAAAAAAAGTTTACTTATATCAAAGTTGGCCTCATTAAAATTTCATCCACGTTGTCCGTAGAAAAGGATTCTAGTGTTTCTTAATAGAAAAAATTTTGCTTATCTAGATGTTATAAAAATAATGAAGACTAACAGGTCTACAACATTTATGAAACTGTTTAACTAAATATTACCTACTCTTATTGTGCTTTTGTATTTTGGAAAGTAATATTTGAAACTTTGTGATAATAAAAATGAAATTCACCAACGGAAACTTTTATTGCTTTTCAATATTTATCCCATTGCGGATTTTATACCGAACAGATAATGAATACACTCACAAACCCTACAAAACCGATAATTCGGTCATTAAAGTGCCGTAAAATTTCCCCGCAAGCACATTTATATCCAAATAATGACCTGTAAATATACTTACACTGTGCGTAGCATCCCTTGCACAGTAAGCGGAAATCTTGTATAGCCTTTACCCGCCATTCTGGCGTTAATTAAAAATAATGATTAGATGGCACCGCTTTTAATAACTGCTATCAGTAGCAAATAATCGCTTTAAATTACAACAATTTTATTCGGGTAACGTTATTGCAAACGTCGTAAAATCTTAGAAATTATTGTTTTTGCCTCATTTTGTATTGTATCGTTGCCGCTACGTTTGTTGTGTGAATGACAAAGGGGAGTAACGCTCTCCAGCTGTGTAATACGAAGATTGTGTTTTTCTCTTTGTACCGTCACAAACAAGCTTCGCAGGGACTTTGCAGATACCCATTTCAGGGGAAACAATTACTTAACTTAATTGGACACCAAAATCAACATGTATTGGCCTAACGATCCCACACGGGACCAAAGTTCCAGGTTGAACTATTTAGGGATCAGTAAAGGTAGATAGGTAAGGCTCTCTCGGTTCAGTGAGCATCACAAGTTACGCAAAGCTGGGTCCAACAAACACCCAACCTTAAAACATCACAAAACAACTACCTACCTACTGTGCGAAAGCTCTACTCTGTCAACGGATACTAAAACTGATTCTGTGGCAGTTTGTGAAGACTTTAGTACGTGTTCTTAATTTAGTAACACAAGATGTAGTCCACAGACTTGTGGTTAGTAACATAAGAAATTAAATTCCACTTTCAGGATTATGAAAACGATACGTAGTCTCCACATTATCATCACTACATATAATAAAACTGTAGAGGTCAAATTTCAGTACAATGAAAAAATAATGCTAAAAACCGAGCCAGGGGGATGTAAAGAGTGAAATCGAACTAATTTAGTTATTTTTTTATTTTTGTTTCTCTGTTTGTCTGTTTGTACAGACTAATCTCCGAAACGGCTGGACCGATTTAAACGAAAATTTGTATGTTGGTATCTTATATCCCTGGTCAACATATAGGATACATTTGATCTCGGTAAATTAAAGAGTTCCCGTGGGATAGTTAAAAACTGTAACTCTCGAGCCCATACGAGCGCTGCCGCTTGCGGGTCAGCTAGTTCTTTTAAAATGCAATTGTGGATATAGATGTTGTTACATCATTGTTTTTTAATGTTATCAAGTGATGAGACGAACAAGCCGGTGCGACGCACTACGGCTGCTCATGATAGTTGCAGTGCCACCTAGAGCTTGTACAGTTCCAAGCTTAAGATTGCGTGGCACTGTACTGCGCTCGTCACCGTTGTTGATTTGAGTCTCATTCGCCCAGTAATTTCACTTGCTATAGTAGCAGAACTCACACTCTTAACACTGTAATGTACAGCGATGGTACCAACCAAGACGGAATTCTGCAAAAGTGGCCTTTACAACGGCGGAAGAAATATTTTTTTACCTCCGTCCTTTCACGGAGTAAATAGCTGTTTTTTTTAATTTACATTATTTAGTGGCGACGTATTTCTATTTTGGGTTAGTAAGGCATTTACTGTTTATAATCAATGTTCTTTCTGTACATTAAAAATAAAGATGTTGTACTGTGTGATTTGTTTAATACATCTCATGCTAATACCGATTTGTGCACCTATTCGGAATATCATACCATTATATTATAGTACTAACCAAATCCATCCACTTTTCTTATATTACCCCCATATTATGACCCCTTAACAGATGTGAAAATACAAGTGAATAGAAGAAGAAACATACAGAAGATAGAAAAGTACTTACCGCTTGACTCCCCATACTGGTCCCACAAGTCCTTCAACATTTGGTCTTCCTCCTCGCTAAACTCCTTAGGTACCTTCTCTCTCAGCCGCTCTTTATTGCTCCTTTTCGTCGGCGCGCGGAATATAAGTCCCAGTTCTTTAAGTTTCTTTATAACCGAGCGCCGGGTGCGCGTCTGATCTATTAGATTCTCCAGTATCCAGTCTATAACATCTGTTGGGAAAAGGATTTGCATTTTTATGACGAGATTTCGGCGTGTCTTGGAGAGATAAAAGGCTTAGAATAAATGTTAAGGTGTCTCTGATTGCGCGTCTAATAGCACGCATGTGTGCTTCATGAACGCAGATGCGTACGTAACACCTAACCAAGCGAGTTGAGTACTATTTTCAAAACAGAATTGTCGACTCATAATATAATCTCGAAAAACCAAGCGTCCTGCATAGCTTTCCAAAGTTTATAAGATTTTATGAAGAACGGAAAGCATTTCAAGCAGTTCCTAGTCCGGAAGTGTCATCCAAATTGACACGTCATTATCGGAAACGCGAGCTTTTCTTTTTTAACTCCGTTATAATTTGCGGACCAGTTGAAACCCCGGGAGTTTTCAACTTTTTGGGAAGAAAATATGAGTGTTACGTTTCAATTATAATTACGCTTATAGAGATGGTAAATAGGCAACCGGACACCTTTAAAAATGAGCCGAATACTGCTCAAATATTGAGATATGGAATATAAAATTTACATTAACCTCCGGCATCAAACCAGAATATTTCAAGAACAAAGACGCCCGTCTTTGGTCCTGCTGCTTTTGATCACGCTGGTAGAATTGTTGTATATCACTGTATTGCATAAATTCGAGAGGCTGTCCCAATCGTATGTGATTAAAAGTATACCTCATAAACAGCCTACTATTTTCTAAAACCTGCATGTACACTAAACAAGTTAGAACATAACATAATGAAGCAACAGTGGCGTCGCACAGTACGACATGATGTCAGTAATAAATTCAAAGAAATAGCTAATACCAGAAAAGTATTCAGACGAACGATGTTAAAAGGCGCTCTATGTGCTTCATTGAGAGTGTAAGACAGTTTCGTGTGGTTTTCCAGTGCAGTGTAATAACATAAATTAAATAAGAATAATTATATACAATACCATCTACAATCTATAAATCTGTGCGGATATCATCATAATTAATAATAGATATTTGTACTGCTAACTAACGACATAATTTATAATACAAATCCGGCCAAACAAGCAGTGATTACAATTCTAATAACGTCAATTAATTCAGACTTGAGATAAGGGAAATGGATAAGGTTGCTTAATTATTTACTGATAATATTATTTTAGAATTAATTTAAGAGCTTATACCAATTAGGTAGTGGATTCTTTTGTTTACCGTGAAGAGATATTATTTGGCAAGTTTTTGATTAAATCATTAATTTCCAACTGTTCCATTAAATCATTCAAAGTCAAAGTCAAAAATCATTTATTCAATTTAGGCATCAAAGACGCACTTATGAACGTCAACTTTTCATTATAATGTACTTTAAAGACTCTACCGCCGCGTTCCAAAATATATAGAACCCACCGAGAAGAAGCGGCAAGAAACTCGGGGCCATTCTTTTTATATGGATGTTTACAATGTTTCTACTTAGGTACTACAAATATTACATTTTATGGGTGGCAGAGAGACAGCTTGCCAGAGGTGGAGTATTCCAAGCATCTTTATCTTCTATATAATGTCGAACTTTATAGTAAGCTTTTTTTATTAAAACGTTTTTTACATTCAACTTGAATTTGCCCTCTGTGAGCTCAGTTATGTGCTTTGGGATTTTATTGTAAAAACGCACACAATTTCCTAGGAATGACTTATTAGTCTTCGCAAGTCTAAAACTAGGTACAGCTATCCTATTTGTATTTCTGGTATTAAAAGTGTGGTGATCACTATTTAACTTATATTTATGTAAATTTTTACGAACATACATTATATTTTCAAATACATATAAGGAAGGCAACGTTAATATATTGATTTCTTTAAATAAATCTCTCAAAGATTCACGGGGACTCATTTCGTATATAGCTCTAATAGCACGTTTCTGAAGGATAAATATGGGTTCTATATCAGATTTATTTTAAACTTTATAAACTTAAGAACGTTATTATTGCTTTTGACAGGATTCAGAAGGTTATGTTACTTTTTTGGGTGGACATTATTGCAGATTGAATCGTATGGACATGTGTGATCAGCTCAGTTAGCAACGTCCGAAGAGTAACCTTCAGCGAATCCTTATCGGAGTACCAGATTTTCTGGTTTAATCAGTCGTCCTCTTATTCTAAGAATTCCTTTGTGACATGGAACGCGCGGGCAACTGAAAAGTAGGATTCCTGGGAGCGCAGGCCAAAGGCTTAAGCTCTATGATAGTCTGGTATGGGTTGGCGTGGCGCTGTACATCAGTGGCCCGAGCACGAAAATCTGCTCAAGTGTAACGTTGTCGTATCGGTTACGTATTCAGTACCAACTATGAGTCATCTGTGCCACTATTGTACTAGATAAATGACAGTTTGTACTAAATACGTTAACGATGCGATTACGTTACATTTAAACAAATGTTTGTGCTCGGCCCACAGGCAAACGACTTAGCTGCCTACTCACTGCAAGCCATAAAAACAACAGTCTAACATGTAATTTCTAGTAATATAAGAAGGTAGTAAATTAAACAGCGTGAGCGAAAGCTAGCAGGCGGTGTCATTACGTACGTAAGAGACGTTATTATGCATATTAACTTATATACATTATGCGTGTTCGTTGGGCGGTAAGTTGATACGTGTTGGTAGAATATCTCGAGGCAGTATTCTTTATAATTACATTCATAATAGAAGTTACTAAGAGCGCCCTTACCTTACTGCATAAATTTGATTTGATCAATATCATTTTCATCACTCATAGCTGAGTAGATCGTATTTAACTCGCAATGCAGGCGGTAAATTAGATTTATGTAATCAAGTTCTGGGGGAGGCTATGTTCAGCAGTGGACGTCCTACGGCTGAGATGAAGATCATGCGTCAAGTTTAAAGGTTAAAAAAAAGGTTATACTAATTAGAATTTTGAAAATATACGGTTTCATATGTTAATTATACCGTTGGTTATAATATTACACACAAGTTAATTATGCCGTCTTAAAATCTAAATTATATTTGTCTAGACAGGTTTATGCCGTAAGGCTCAACATATAAATAGCAAGTATGGTAATTAGGTGAACATAAAACCGCGTTGCGCGCCCACATCTACCTGTTTGAGTAACATACTCGTAAAGGTCTTTGTTAACTAAAGTGCACAATATTGAACGGGGTGGTTTGGCTTCGATAATAGGTCATATAAATAAGTCTGTCATTATGTCACTGTTCTGTCTGTCACGTTCTAGTAATGCAGTAGATGCATTACAAAAACCGTCCGAGGTGGTTAACGAGGAAAACAGAATAACAACGTTTCAGCAGTTTGTTTACTGTTATGCCACAAAACTATTTTAATTTTATAGTATTATGCGCTGCCTACACTCGTGAACAAGTACGAACACTTAACGGTTTATAATCAAACTCTATTACGTCAAAATCAACGATAGCCATAGTTGGATCTATTCCCGCTCACTTAAGAGTCCATACCGTTCCATGCACAGCAGTGTCACTCTGTTATCGTGACTTGTACACGTATTCGTAAGCGAAGCACACTTACAAAGAAAACAATATATAATATTATATATTGTTTTCTTTGTAACGCCATATCAGGAATTTGAGCGTTATAACGCTCAAATTCCTGATATGGCGTTTGCTGAAATTGATTGCATTTTCTATCACTTACTAGCTTTGAGGTACAAGGCAATTACGTATCTCAGTTAAAATCAAATGTTGATCGAAATCTTGAAAATACCGGCTCAGTTTTTACAACTCCAGTAAGCAAAAATGTTAATAAGTTGATTCGATGACTGGAGCTGACAAAAGTGATATAAAGCCGCCATTTTCAACCGACTTTTTTTTTCAACAACAAGCATTTGAACTATTGTTTTTGTGCGTTATCTCTTAATTTTTTTACACAGACCTCAGATTATTATTCAAAATTCTATTCGATTTCTGCACTTCTACAAGAATTTACTTTGCCTTCGATATTTTGTAAATTGAAATATTTAGGCTCTTTACCATCACAGAGTGTGTTTGAAAATATTCCTTTTGCGTAATTTTAGCTTTATGCCCATCCTTAAAAAGATCTTACAGTAAATACACTTCATTAGATAATGCATTCATTTTTATTCATGTGAAAATCAATATACGCAATTGAATTACATGAATCTATAACAAGAAATACTTTTACATCGGTAGAAGGTTAAAAATTTAAAGCGAACAGAGTGTACTGCTCGCAGATATCGTAGTTTTAAAACAATCTCCAGCACGATAATGCTATAAAATGCTGTATGAACTGGACGGGTCCGCAGCCGGTGTGTGTTTGGATACTTATTTGCTTCGAGAAAGTACTATTAATATAGAATATCAAGAAAAACCATTAAAAGCAGTTTAACAGTTTTCAAATATAACACTGTCGGGACTATCCGCGCTGAAATAGTTAAACAATTTTTACTAAACTCGACGTTTCAGTCTAATTGCATTGTCCCAATTATGCACGACCCCGTGAGGCTAGTTGATAGAGACTCTCGAAACTGGAGGTCCCGGGTTCTAACCCGTTAGTTAGTAGTACAAATATTTGCCTGATCAGTGATAGATCACTGATCAGGCAAATATTTGTACTCGGGTTAGAATGCTTGTGGTAAAAAAAAATAAGTGTGTGTGCATGCCTTCTGGGACACAGAATTCTAGTGGGGGCTGTGATTGTGTGAAACAGATCTACAAACTACTGGACGGTACACAAACATGGTATATATACCAAAGTTTAGTATATACCTAGACTAGCGTAAAAATCATTAGAATTATATTAGGAAATCGAATATATTAAATACGCAAGATTCTATTCATAAAGAAAAAAACCAGGTATTTATTTCTATCTACTGCGCTCGATTTTGTCCGCGTGAATAAGGTTATCCCGATCCCTCGGGAACTACCCGCTGACCGGGATTAAAAGTAGCTTTGTAGTGTGTTAACTAAGATAACTTATACCTATCATAGGTATAAGTTATCTTAGTTCAAAATTTTATCCAAAACCGTTGAGCCGTTACAGCATGAAACATGGGGTGTGGCTGTGTCATGGACTCGGCCGTTTGTTGTACGTTAATATGTTTCTCCGAGTCAAAAGTTATATCTTATATACATATATAGAAATAACCTCAAAATGGCGGCGCTTCCCCCTCCACCCCGCGCGATGCGTCACTGTTCTCGTTTATCGTAATGAATTCTTTGATCCTTTCTTTATCCAGCGGTATAATTAAATTTTGGATGTGAGTAAAGATAGATTCGAAACTACAACGCCCAATTTTGTTATTATTAGGTTTTTGGATTGCCCTCGTATGGTGGCAAATTTAAAGACGTTCACGTATTCACGTCAAAAGTAGATAATTTTATATTATACCGATTAAAATCATTATTGTACATCAATATTTACAATTTTACTTTTAGAATCATTGCAATATATTAAAGCACGTTATATATTGCTATCGGCACATAACTTGAACCAAAATGGCGGACGTCCGTGCAGGTACAATTATGGACAAAAGTGATAGACAAATATTCCGCTATCGTTAAAAATGGAGCACAAGTTGAACCGAAAACTTCATAAAATCTTGGATTTCCTTTTAAATCATCGTATTCCTCGAACAAAAGTGTTGTGGGAACTGATCGTTAGGTCAAAGCCAAATGTCAAAGTCAAAATCATTTATTCAATTTAGGCATCAAAGACGCACTTCTGAACGTCAACTTTTCATTATAATGTACTTTAAAGACTCTACCGCCGGTATTATTGAATAGAACTGTTATAGGAATACTAGTAATAATTGAATAAAACGAGGCACATTTCACCGAAGATTTGTAATTATTTGTTTTCGTTTTTCTCATCACACATATTTTGACAGATATATAAGTTGAAAAACTGAATCCTTTGTGCACGATTGTAATCCAGGGCCACGCGGGGCGTGCGCGGGCAGTTAGGGGCGGCGGTGAATGATTGGAAGCAAGCTACTGTTACGCACGGCCCCTTGCGTTGCACCTCACCACAGACCATAGTGTGGTTATATGGTCTGTGCACCTCACACCTCCCTCAATTGAGACCCAAAAAACGTGTTCTGCGCATTCAAGGTCATAGTTCAAGTTACATGCCGCGAATAATACTTAATTACTCGTAACAGTTAGGTACTAAGTGTAGGTCAATTACTATTAGTTATGACAAGTATTAACACTTAGTTGTTGAGTCAATTATTCTTTATAGTCAACTATTGATTTCTTATTAAGTCATTACATACATAGCTTTATTATATGTTAATTTAGTTTGTGCGTCTACGACTTTCTTGCTTACACAAAAGTCTCTTTAGCTAATGAAATTCCGAATAGGCTCATGAGTGGTTTTATAATTTTCTAGTTACCCAATTTTAACTTGTTTAAAGCTGAGACACTTTATTAAATAAACTTACACACTCAATTAGAAACTTTCGCATTTATAATATTTGTATGATTTAGCGGCTAAGTCAGGGTGGAATAATCGGTCTCGTATTCTCAGTCTGCTAATAGCTACGGCCATGCTACATAATGTTTTTTTAAATATTAAATCAAGGCGCGGTACAGCGGTTTCGGTCAGACTATTGTCATTGGCTATTTTATCCTGTAGAAGTCATTTTCTAAGAGAGCCGCGGGGTGCAGCCACTTTTGTCTTAAGATACTGACCTTGATTAGTTTGTGGATTTGTTTGGTTCTCCATATACAAGTTGCGTAGCTCTTCCTCTTGCTCTTCAGTCCAAGCTCCTTTACCAGGTTTATCCCTTTTTTTAAAAACAAAACATAAATGTCTATAAAACACCCAAATCATAATCTTTGTATAATTTACTAAGCACAGGTGGTTTCCCTTCCGAAATGGAAACTCTTAAGCTACAAAAATACTGAAATATTTACTGACCAACAAATTTACGCCGGACCGTTTTATTTGCAGAAACCTAGACAAAACGCTTCATTTATACGATAGTTAAATGCCACATCCAAACTCTTGAATTGATTTGTATGTGGTGTCTTGAATTGATTTGTATCAGTTCAGTAGTTTGTTCCCATGACACATTGAGTTGAGTTTAATTCGTCCAGCTCACTTCACTTCTTATAGTGCCCTACCTTGCATACTACCGCTTTGAGGCAGAATATCTGGCACTACTTAGGACTTTTACTAAATACTAATTAGTATCATTCTTTGCACATTTCACTTAATTTGACTTGTAACGTACAAACAGCAATTTCTATTGAATTATAAAAAGACGCTTCTACTTATTATAGTCCGACAACGTTGTGTGCGAACGTCCTGCGGGGTGACAGACGGTGGCGGGGAAGAGGTACTAAAGATGTCAGCGGGTGGCGGGGAAGGGGACACTTCTCTCCGTGTGCAGCCGCGAGCTATGACGTGCTACCTCGTCCCTGCCACTATCAGTTATCCCTTAGGACGATCGCACACGAATTGCCGGACTATACCAATAGATACTAGTTCACAAACTATGAACAGCTGATTCAAAAGATTATCTCGTCCTTTAATAGACAGACAATATTCTTGTTTTGAAAATGTGCAGTAAATATGGTATTATTTATTTCCGTGTATGAACTTACTTGTTGTCAGTGTACAGATCGTATCCGTGTTCAATGTCGATGGCGTCTTTCGAGTTTGTCCAGAATAGGAGCTCGATGAAAACTTTCGGATTCTTCGCCGCAATTTCAGTGAACTTCCTAAAGATATATAGCCCGAACTTCTCGATCTCCTATCAAAAAGAAATACCAATATTTCACAGCGCAGTCTTCGCCAATGTTCTTTCACAAAATAATCTGATGTTACAACAAAATGCTTACCGACTCGCCTATTTTACAAATTGCGTACGCAAGCGAAACAAGACGATGCGATACGTATCTTTAATCTACAGAACGGCGCGCTTCGTGTACTAAAGGCAAAGAAAAAAAATAACATCAACAACAAAAAAAACATTTCTATTACGTACAGATAGAAATCAAATTTTGCGCAAGGTTAGTTTAGATTCCCGATACATTCAGAGGGCATCTAAAACACCCCAAAACGTCGCGAGGCGATAAAATCTACCCCCGGCTTGCCATCTATTCGCGACGCAACGTATGAGCCGGGTATAAAAAACGTACGTTTTGGTGACACGTGTTGTGATATAGGGAAAAATCGTTATGAGAACTTACTGAATTTACGTAACTATCAGTGTGTTACCGGCATGTTTACTGGCCTGAAAAATGATACGTTTTCTTAGAGAACATATTTTACGAAGGCACATTTGCTCGACGGATATAAGGGAGGATATGAAGCTACTTCTACTTTCAATATCCATTTTTTAGGCGGTGACAGTAGAGGAGAAAGGGTAGTGTACATCTACGGCAAACATCTTACATATATACACATACGCATAACACGATATAGGTAGTTATTGTATAAAAGTGTAAGGTAATTTAATTAATTAATCGTCAAAAGCACAGATATATATGTACAACAGGTAACGCAAGTATCACGATTTGAATTGAAGCTAGGCTAGCTGACTTTTAACAGCAGACAACAGACAATGAAATTGAATTACAAGAATTTAGGCTTAATATAATTTTAAAATAACTTACCTTTGATAGGAAACATGTCCTTGCATTTGGGGGATTGAAATTTTTGGGTTATTGCAGTTAATTATCACGCAATTTAGTTTTCGCGGCCGTCCGGCTATAACAACAGACACGTGCGGGACTGTAAGTAGCGGAGGCCAACCTTGACGATTGGTCGGGGTCCAGACAGGGAAATAAAGGCATTTGCGTTATTTATTGTACATATCTGTGGTTAAAAGTTAGTTGAAATATTTATATTAAGGGCATACTCAGGGCTGGGCATATCAAAATGCAGCTAGACAGCATCATGTATAAATACAATTGATATTTTCACGAAATTATCTGATTGCAAATCACAACAACATCTAATGATGAATTTACAAAAAGTTTATCGTTTTCCTGAAATGATCGGTGAAAACGACCCTATACGTATGAATTCTGGAGTAAAATACTCACCTTAAACTGTGGAACAGGATTATTCATTAGCTTCTGGAATATGAGGAACAATGACGCCTGGAACATCATAGTAGGCCGCTTGCAGTCAAACGCGATTCTGTGCAGCATTTTGATGATGCAGTGGTTTGTGAGCGGCAAGTTCGTTTCGTATTTGTCGAGTAGCGAGACACAAGCGCTTACTATGCGCGGGTGGCAAAACCTGACAAAGGGATATGTAGCTTGATAAAGATGATTAACTTAAAGCTTTATCAAAATAAATCGTACGTGTAGCAATGATCACAAAGATGTCATATTTTAGAACTTGTTGAAATGAACTTATTGGATTAACCCTGGTTAATTCATTAAGATTTTATGCAAATTGGAATAAATTTACAAGTACAATTAGAATTTTTTTATTAAACTTTTCATATTGTATTGTAATTTAAATTTTTCGGTATTCCGACTTCCATTCTATTTAGTTATTGGAGTGTAACTCAAAAACTACTGGACCGAATGTGATGAAATTTAAATGGGACCACACGGGAAGCACCACCTTCAAACAAAAAAGAATTTTGAGAATCGGTTCACCCTATCGGAAGTTATGAGGTAACAAACATTAAAAAAATACAGTCGAATTGAGTACCTCCTTTTTTTTGGAAGTAGGTAGATAAACTCGATATCGTTGTTGCGCCAGGACACGCGTATACTTAAAATGTTTCAAATTATATGTCCAATACAGAACGCTCAGCATTTCTGGGTGCAAAAGGAGACGCTGAATAAAATTATACTTTTAATTAGACATGCAAATCGTTTGTTTACTTTAAACAACTCCGTGCATAATGAGATAGCAAAATTAAATTACCCCATTAAATTGTTTCACTTCCTCAAAAGATTTAACCTTTAGCGAAGTCAATGAACATAATGAGCAATAACGCAAGATAATAGGATTTTGTTGTTCCATACCGTCGGCTTACCTTTGTACAAAGTCTTGGAAATCGAAGTCGGATTCAACTATTGTGCTGGTTCTTTCTTCTTCTTCTTCTTCTTCATCTGAAATATAGCCTTCTTATTCAAACAATTTTAAAGAAAAAGGATTATTTTATATAGTAGTTAATTTGATTTGCACGGCTAATGTCAAAAAAGGAAGTAGACGTTGGAAGTGGGTAACTTGTATTGTTTGGTATGGCGTAAACCTAATTTATTTATTAACAAAAGGTGTGCACCGAAGTAATACGGTACGACTTGTCTTGCTTATGATTGCTTTAATTTACTTTATAAATATATAAATGCTTTCTTGATTTTATTCAAACTTTTATCATTAACAACACGATAGGAAGCTTGACTATTTTTTAATACTTTTTATTCTTCTTTTTTTTATTACTTAAGTTATGTGTGATGTCATAAGAAATTGTTTCATTCTCATTAAAAGCTTAAAACTCTTGTTGTATTCGAACTTATTTAAAAAAAACGCATGTATAATATAATATAATGCTTGTATAAGCTGACCCCAAAGGATTACGGGAAACATACGTCTTGACGTCAAAACGTCCAAATGACAAAAAACCCAATTTAGTATTTTTAGCGGCAAAATGTCGTAGCGTTTTTTTGTCAAATGGTATATCCATTTGACAAACAAACCATGTTCAATAGTTATAATGTGAAAATGCACAAACGCCCAACAGGTTTTATGTCATAGTGCCTAATGGTACATTTTGTATGTATATCTGAAAAATGTACAGACGCCAATATGACAATTTGATGTGCGAGTTACATTATAAAATTTATATATATATATATATATATACACAAAGGTCTTCAGGTCCCAAACTAGGCATAGCCTGTACTATGGTAACCTGATGACTGATATACATACTTAAATACATATACACACCCAGACACAGATCAAACAGACATGTTCATGCACACAAATTTTTGACCTGTCCGGGGATCGAACCCGGGACCAGCGGCTCAGAAGGCAGGGGTGCTTTCAACTGCGCCAACCGGCCTGTCAATTATATTTAATAGCTGCACTGAATCAATTTGTGAGCAGGATAGTGTACATTTCGTAACAAATTTCTAAGCTGATTTAGATAATATGTGTTGTTAAATATATGGATGTTATGTCGTCTTATCATTGCAACAAATGGTACTTTCAACACCAGTGCATAATAACTTTATGACAAAATTACGGCTATGACTTTTGACGTTTGGACCAAAGTTCTCCATAATCCCCCAAAGAATTCTTGTCCAATCATTTTTCGGTAAACATTGACCAGTGGACTGATAATAGTATTAAATTTTTTTAGAGGTTGACAAAGTAAACGCAAACGTTACCATTTTATTTTGCGATACGCGCACAGATAAGTTAATTGTATTTACATACCTTCTTCATCATCGTAGTCTTCATTTTCCATCTCATCCCCTTCGTTTAAAACTTCTGCAAAATCAATATGTATACTTTAAAACTCAAGACTTTGATATTTCATCTACTTTACAAACAAAATTTAAACGAGACAAAATGTTATTAGGTCGGTGGAGTTTCGTGGAACAGATGTCGAAAGTTCGATATTACAGTAGTTTCTATCCTGTTCAGTCTTCTAAGATGCAGAACACGCAGAAAATGTCCCTTTCAGACCAAATTTTCTAAGCAAACGATGCGGAACAAAAATTCGATAACAGTATGAGATCCTCCTTAATGACAAGCTCGAGCCTTTCGATTCTTTTGACCTGGAGCACTTCTAAGTAAAGTCGAACACATTGTAAATAAAAGAAGTGTAATCGTACACGATTTCTTAGGAATATACCGGGAAATAGCGTAGTCGTATTACTAGTACTAGTAATCTGTAGTCTATCCACAAGGATACTCATAAGTGAATATGGACTTGAATGTAAACTGAATAAAGTGTATATAGTATTTTATTGTTAAAGCTACATACACAAGTCTCAAAACCAAGCCTCTTTCCAGAAAGACGGGTATTTGTAAACTATATAATAAAATTATACAAGTGAGAACTGAACTAGAAACAATGTTAAGTTAACGAGTTAAGTAAATAAGTAATAGTATACTGAGCCAGTACTGTGGCTCTACTATGAGTTGGCATCATAAATGTCACATCTATAGTCGATACTCGATCTCGCCTACATAATAAGTTTGTGATTGGCGTACTCGCTATCAATTTTAGTTCAACCATTGACCGCAAGATGGCACTGTTCCTTTTTCCATACATTTTTTTGCGGCAGTCGATAGTGAGAATCGATTGTATCGATCGTATCAACGTTGTTAACTCATGGTAGGCCTACCGTGCCGTCGTATTTGTTATTGTAAATCCAGAAAACTACTGATATTGTTTTGAAAAAAAAGTACTTCTTACACTTGTATTGATTAAATCATAAAACACATAATTCATATTAAATGAACGAATGAACTAAATTATTATATTAGTGAACCCATAACACAGACGAAATACCTAATTGCCAGAGAATAGAGCATAACCGTAGGCGCGTGAGTTGGTATTTAGCTAAATACAAATTTCGCATTGATTCTAACCAACTCAGAACTCTCTATTTATCTTATAAAATGGAAAAGAAGAGACATACCATACTGTCGTTGGATTTTTCGATCAGCATAGTCCATTGCAAGCGGATTGTGATGGAATATTTAAAGGGTAATTTATAGCTTAATATGTTTCTCTCCCGTTTTGTAAGATAGTCCGACACCAGTTTGAGAACATTATAATCTTTCAAGCTTTTTGAATTCTTTGGATTACGATCGTTATCTGTAAGTACCATAGTTGTACTAGATAATTAGTATTTTGTGCTTTAAACGTCAACGATACGATAAAATTACACATATTTAACTATTATTATTAATCGGCAAAACACTCACGTTAAGGACCGAATACGTCGACCCGGGTTTCGATGTGCCCGCCGCCGGGAGCTCGCAGACGCCACTGCGCGCTTGCCCTGAAGATGAGCATCGGACAGGCTCGAAACCAGATCGACGTATTTGATCCTTAACGTGAGTGTTTTGCCGGTTAATAATAATAGTTAAATATGTGTCAAACTCACGAGAATTACAATACAAAAATTACATTACACTTATGCAAAATTTCGTGCTAGTTAGTTTCTATTTAATTTTACATTCATGTTATTTATTACGTTACATGAATTCTGTTGTAGGTGTGTTATAATGAGATGTGTTAGTGTTTTGGAAGTGAGAATGTGGTAAGGCACATAAACTGAAATAAATCATATGTTCAAAGTTCTCGTGTATCATCAAAAAACCTATGCGGCTTTGGAAGAGAAAATGGAGGTTATTCCCCCCAAACACTAATTTGATATTATACTATCTCGCCACCGCCTTTCATCTCTAATACTCTTAACAACTGACTAAATCACTAATATCATGTTACTTTTGTTCTTCCACTTCAAATAATTGTATTCTTATGATTTCTTAGCCTTTCACGATTCTTATGAAAGTAAACAACATTTAATGGATTAAAACGTAAAGTTTTTTTTATTTTATCATGACGTTTCGAACACTTTTCAGTGAACATGGTCACGGGTAGACTGGATGGCAGTTGTTTATGGAAATTAGTTATACAGGGTTATTGGTAATTAGACCGGATCCTTTTAAGGGGTGGTAGGGAATGCCATTTGCAACAATATGACTGTACATTGTGATATCCGGAAATGAATGATTTCTGTGATATTCTTTTTTTTTATTTTTTTTTGGAAAATCCAGTTTTACTACTTTAAAATTCAATAAAAAAAAAAGTAATCAACCGATTTCAATTCTGTTCGCAGTTTTAGAGAAACCTTGTTACAGCTCTTAATAATAAACAATAATATCGTACTAATGTAGATCCATCCAAAAACTAGAGGCTTTTTCATAATTTTTATTTGATAATTTTTGTAAGATGCTTTACAAAAACCTTTATTTTCTCTACAAAAACGATAGTAAATTAAGTCTGCATTTTATTTAAAAAACATCTACAAGTCTTTAGCTATCCAACGAGGTAAAAAAATTTGCTTTATTGCACAATTGCAGAAATAATGCGATAACAAAGACTCAGGTAGAGACATTCCGAGAAAGGGTTTTAGACAACGGTATCCATGTTGAATGCGCCGTCTCCCTCTCGCTTATGTTTGTTGAACGAGCAATGAGAACCCAGTTTGCTCAAGCGCATCGTACTGTTCAGACGCTCTTTGGCAACCCTCTATTACGATTAAATTTCGACCTTGATAACGTTATTGGACTTGTGTAACTTCTTTTTCTGTGATTCGGCTAGTGAACTGGACTTTTTGATTGATTGCTTACCCGACGACTTGGCTTGTACTAAAGGATCTGATCATGACTGCGGAATCCCACGACCATCTACCTCGGCTTCGAGAGTTCACAAACGAAGAGTATGCGGACATACTGTTTTGCTATGGTTTTGCCAACGGCGTCGCTACACATGCTCGAACGGAGTATCAGTCTCGATTTCCACAGCGCCGTTTACCCCATGTGAGTGTATTTGACGGAGTGTACCGGCGACTACGAGAAACTGGTCAAGTTCAAAGACGACAAAGTGATGCTGGACGATCTCGTATTTATCATTCGGATGAAGAGGAACAGATAATTCGCATGTTTGAGCAAGATCCTACGACTTCAACAAACATCATTGCACGACGTCTTGGCATGTCGCAATGGAAAGTATGGAACATAGTGCACCGCTCAAGACTCTACCCATATCATTTGACTCCGGTACAAGTTATCCAAGACGGAGATCCAGATCAAGAGGAGTAGAGTCGAATTTTGCAGATTCATGTTGAACACCGATATGGAAGATGCCAATTTTTTATTAAAAATCTTATGGACCGACGAATCCAAATTTGATCAGGATGGAATATCAAATTATCATAATATTCATTATTGGGCCCCGAAAGATGACGGTAACCCAAACAAGAAAAGATTACAAGGATCACAAAGAAGGTTTTCCGTTAATGTGTGGATGGGCATTATTAAGAATGAATTGATCGGCCCTTTCTTTCTGCCCAACAACCTCAATGGTGAAGCGTATGAATTTTTTTTGAGAAACGAACTTTATGAGCTACTCAGTGAAGTACCCCTTGAAACCCGCAGAAACATGATTTACCAACATGATGGTTGCCCCGCACATTTTAGTTTGAGCGTCCGTGAGTGGCTCAATCGTCAGTATCCCAATAAGTGGATTGGCAGAGGAGGACCCATTCCGTGGCCGGCCAGAAGTCCCGACTTGACTCCCGTCGACTATTACGTATGAAAAGCTTGGTGTACGACGATACTCTTGGACCTGTGGCAACCATCGAAGAACTGAAACAGCGCATAATAAATGCAGCAGAAAAAATGAAAATTAATTTAAATACAAGTGTTGTTAAAAGCAATTTACGCAGACGTATGCGTCTCTGCATTCAAAATTCTGGCTCACATTTTGAGAACGAACTGTAAAAATAATAAATACAGACTAATTACATCTACTCTTTTATTTCTTTAAAAGAAATTAAGTTACCTTAAGAAAGTATTTCTTCCATAGCTACTTCTCATGGACTATTCTCATTCCTTTCTCGGCCTTTTGTAATCGCATTATTTCTGCAACTGTGTAATAAAGTGCTAATTTTTTATACCTCGTTGGATAGCTAAAGACTTGTAGATGTTTTTTAAATAAAATGCAGACTTCATTTACTATCGTTTTTGTAGAGAAAATAAAGATTTTTGTAAAGCATCTTACAAAAATTATCAAATAAAAATTATGAAAAAGCCTCTAGTTTTTGGATGGATCTACATTAGTACGATATTATTGTTTATTATTAAGAGCTGTAACAAGGTTTCTCTAAAACTGCGAACAGAATTGAAATCGGTTGATTACTTTTTTTTTAATTGAATTTTAAAGTAGTAAAACTGGATTTTCCAAAAAAAAATAAAAAAAAAGAATATCACAGAAATGATTCATTTCCGGATATCACAATGTACAGTCATATTGTTGCAAATGGCATTCCCTACCACCCCTTAAAAGGATCCGGTCTAATTACCAATAACCCTGTATGTACCGTTTATTGTACCATATTTTAAGTAAAACGTTCCCGATGCTCGCAGTAGTCACTTACAGTATCCAGAATCCATCCAAAATTATACGCGAGTTAAATCGTTTAAGTTGTTTAATTTCAATGTAATTTAAATCTGTTATAATCGAGTGTGCAAAGTGATAATTGATTTAAGGAACTGACAAGTACAATTTGAAAAATGTTTACCGACTTCCATTCTATTCGGTTATTGGAGTGTATCTCAAAAACTACTGGACCGAATTTGTAGAAATTTAAATGGGATAGGCACACGAGAAGCACAAAATAAATCAAACAAAAAATAATTTTGAGAATCGGTTCACCCAGTCGAAAAATATGAGGTTACAAATTTAAAAATAAACAGTCGAATTGAGTACCTCCTCTTTTTTTGGAATCCGGTAAATAAACAACTACCGTCCCGCCAGTACATTATACTATAGTATATGACATCAATAAGCAGTTGATGATGCGACAAACAAAAAAAAGATGCCTGGTACGAAAGACAGAGACAATGTTTAGTATATTCCACTTCAGCCAAGTTGTCATCTGCTATTTATGTTACCTAAATGATATCAAATATTGTAAGTAATTATTATAATAATCTAATAACACTTTAAAGCGAAACGAATTGCGTTTCATGTCGCTCATTTTCATTGGTACGCGGAGAGAAAAATACATATCTAATTTACATTTACAAGGTAGTAAATAATATTACACAGTAATTGAACAAATATTTAGGCGTTGGTGTTTGATGATGGTGATATAAGCTAGTTTTACATACCAGGTTCCACCCCCAGGTCAGTATTGTAAATCGTCTCCAGCATACTAAGTTCTTCGTCCTCTGCAATTCCATTTACGCCGAAAATTCCTTCTTCAGGCCAAACTTCCCTAAATAAACAAAACATTATATCATTGACCATTTTAGGGGCCTGGATGAGATTACGCCGTCCACTTGTCTGTTCTGTACAAGGGTATACGTATCCTTTTAATCCATGACTAATATGTTATCAATTAAAATATTCACATAAAATATTTTGACAGTTAGAAAAAGATTATTAAAAAAATAATTTTAACACATCATTAAAAAAAGAGGTAAAAATTATGTGGTCTGCCATACACAAACCAAATTTCAACGTTTTATGTTTTTACTTTATTGCATTTCATATCCCTTCAAGAGTCGTTATATTATAACAATGAAATTTCTATTGTGTCTGGCCGCATGATGCCCAATGACCTTTGATGGAATAGACACGGTAAGTCACATTTGGTGTGATTATATAACAAACTCTAAAGTAGTACAACATATATTAAAAGATAGCCAAGTGCGTGTTAGACTTGCGCTAAAATATGAAAGAAATCACATTTTTCGGTAAAAACAATAATAACAATTTTACTTGATGGTAATAGTAATAAATAATAAGAGTAGTCTAATGCAACTTATTCGCTGCGTAGTGCGCAAGGTATACGTCAGAATTCCACTTGCCCGGTTTTTATTTTTTGATATTCTTAAGTTAAAAACCGTTAAATACAATAAATAAATATGGCTTGGTCTATAAATAAATAAGTAGCTAGAAACAAATATCATTTTCATGATTTAAAACTCTCAAAACAAAGACTAATCTTGATTTCGCGACACAAGAGCTTTTTGAGAGCACTTATCTAAGTCTGTTTTATCTTTTTGCCAAAAGTCAAAAATTGTTTATTCATGAGTATGGACTTGTGAAGGACACTTAGTAAAACTGTTACAAACGTTCATATTTAAGCAATAATGGAAATAAAGTAACGAAGCCAAGAATACATTTGATTATTTTATTAGTCAATTTCAATTAAAGTGCTCTTTTAAGCTTTCATTGTCATTAATGCAAAAATTGCCTTTGGAATGGGGATATTCAGATTAACCATGTTATGATTTTTTTTAACATAACCATATTTAATATTATGGCGGGAACTGTGTATAGGAGTGAACTGAACCAAAATATGGAGAGCTCAATGCGTGGTAATTATAGTATGTATTAAGTCGAGATTCACAACTGGGTTCTTATTTGCTATGACCACTCAGACCTGGAACGCGGCGCAGTACGATATCTTCAAGGAATTCTCGTGGATTCAATACAAATTTACCATCGTTCCTTGAAAATATTGTAACGCATCACGGTACTTGCTGGGTGGTCATAGCGAATAAGGCCCCTGAGAGTATTTGCTGGAATACCGACATAAGCATAACATTACAAGCACACACATAACGTTATACGAGAACCGGCTGATAAGTTCGCGACTTACGGCCGATCCCAATAATCTATCTATCCACAGTTTTCCTTACTACTGATAGAAATTTGACATAACAACCATATAAATAGTTTTTATAGTATTACCTTTTTAACGCCTGCTTAGCGATCTCAAACATTGGGATTCATAGAGAAAAAAAATCACATCCTCGGACGGGATTCGAACCCGCGTTTTCTGACTATCCGTGTCAGACGCCATGACCATCTAGGCTCGAGGTCAGAGCATCGAATTTTAACTCTCTGATTTAACTTATTTAATCTGATTTAACCGTCTTACGTGACGGAACGACATCTATTGAACAGCTTTGACAGCACTATCCAACCGAAAGAAGTATTTTTAGAATATGTATAAATAGTGTCAAATATCTATCTCTAGTAAGGGAAACCGACGATAAATAAATTATTGGGATCGGCCGTTAAGGTACTTAGCTAACACTAATTGCTGGACGCAGAGGTAGTCTAAATACCAAGTTTTTTTATTGATTCATTAACACTCGAGCCAACAATAACACCCTGCCTAGAGATAAATTCCTGCAGTTGGAACATGTCGCAGTGATTAAATTCCTTTTTAAAAAGGAATCATTTTTGAATAAAGATCATTAGCTCTTATAATTAACTTACTCGTAGGTATATGTTTGATGGTGAAAAATGGTCTCGACTATTACTATACAAGGAAGAGAGACGCGGAGCGTCCAGTAACGGCAGTGATCGAAGAAAATATCCAAAGAGGAGAAAAATTGGTACTTGATTGCAGAATCGAATTGTAGTAGATAGCAGAAGAGCTACGCGAATTTGCAAGGAACGAGTTGGATAAATTCTACATCCAAATATGCATATGATAGTTAGTGCACAATGGATATCGCGAATGCTCACACCATCAAGTCATCTTCAACCTCGACAAGTAGCAACATGGCGATTAGTTACTCGACAATATCAGATTGGCGAGTTGTGAAGATTTAATGGATTTATATCAACGATAACAAATATTCAAAATCATTTATTCAATTTAGGCATCAAAGACGCACTTATGAACGTCAATTTTTCATTATAATGTACTTTAAAGACTACCGCCGCGTTCCAAAATATATAGAGCCTACCGAGAAGAAGCGGCAAGAAACTCGGGGCCATTCTTTTTATATAGATGTTTTTACAATGTTTTTACTTAGGTAAAACAAAAAAAAATATATTAGCTCCAGTGTGTTGCCTTACAATTGTAAAATTTGGGTAATAATCGAACGCCGACAGGAGTCTACGAAGAAATAATGTCATAACTCAGAACAAATTCCACACAAAAAGTGGTCCTTCAAACCAAAACAACGTATGATTCCAAATACGAATTACTTCCGAGGTTACAAATAGACGGTGATTGGTTTAAATTTCAGAAGGAAAGCAGGGATTGGTCCACGCGCGTGCTGCAACGTCTACTATGACAGCTGAGTCATAGCGGCGTGAACGATGTTATTGATTTAGAACGACTTTTATTGGGTAATTTTTTTAAGGCAGGTATATAGATATACTCTTCCTGATATTATTTCTTCGTAGACAGGAGTTGAACGAGTCGGATTGCAGTTGCAGCGGGATAGATTGTTGAACGTTGTGAAATAATAGAATTGACCTCCTGATCGCGTGAGCCAAACGCGGGGTGCAGCACGGGGAAGCGGGACGAGGTGTTGCATTCCAGGGAGGTGCACAAATAAGTCGCAAAGGTTATAGAATAATAAATATAGTAATCGCTGATGAAACATTAATTCAAAGAGAAAAAGGCTATACACACATACATAACACTGAAGAAAATATCTAAAATAATATTTTTTCAATAGTATATACTGATGTTATGATAATAGATGATATAAAAACATTCACTATTTTAAAAGTATATTTCATTGAAAGATTATAGAAAAGATTGTACCGAAATATAAAAAATGAAATAAACTATTCATAACTTTCATTCATTAACTACTTTGGGTCGCGAACTTAGCAGCCGCCTCTCGTACTTGTCATGGCAGCATGGCGAGAATGGATCTCGCGATAAACTTGTCACGTCGATTGACTGATTTTTATCAGCCATCGTATCTTGTCACGCGTTTTTATCATAGATCTGGTTGCGATAATTTTTTTTTATTAATTTATTAATATTTTTTATTAAATTAATTATAATAACCGATTATTACTGTCAAATTTTATCACATCTTATCCTATCGACAATCCGCATGCTCGCATCTCAAAAACTTATAAATTGTCTTGCTATAGTATACTTAGTGCAATATTACGAACTATTACTGATTTAACCATAGCGTTTGTGTCTACAGTATATTGGCGCACTGGAGTAACTAAAAGTGCGTAGGTATTATAGACGAAGTAGTATATGGGTAAGTATGTTTTACACCCATATTCTTAAAACATTTCTATTATATAATTGCAAGTGCGTTCATATTAATAAATAAATAAATAAATATATTTTAATTACTTAACTTGATATAAGTACACGTCTGTTGTCATTTAAATGTCAGTAAAAAAGAGATGGCTACTGATTTACCACACAATATTTACAAATGTTAGTAAAAAGAAGTTTATAAGTAAGATTATAAGGAAGAAGGTAGAAAGGAAACAAACCTCGCAGCTCGAAACATTCCCACGGCGTCTTCAAACTTGTGCCCTCGCATCAACTTCTGAATGTTCTTCATGCAAGTTTCCCTGTACAAATAATAAAGATTTTAATATTAACAAATATAACACCTTGGAATCCGACATTGAAATACTCCTATAGTACTCGTATTATGAGCCATCATACGTTTACATAATCATATCCCACGCACTTTCACACACACACACACATACAGGACCACATCCAAAAACCGAGACCAAGCATTTCTGCTCATCGCACAAATGTTTGCCCCGGCCAGGGATAGAACCTGGGACCCCGCGCTTCAAAGGCAGGCTCGCTACCAACTGAGCTAACAGAGGCGTACCTACACCACACTGGTATTATAAGTGCAAAAGTATACAGCGTGTAACAAAAAGGTGTAGAAATGCTAAAACAACACAAGCAGAAGTTTGCATACACTTGGGACCTACTACTACCACCACTACGTCCTACTTCCCACTACCTCGTCCCAGGAAGTAGTAAAAATTTCAAGTTGTGAATTACAAAACTTTTTTGTCCCTTTTCTTTTGACCTTTCATCATCCCTGAAAAATTAGGCCAAAGACGGCAATAACCTCAGAACGTAGATGGCTGGGGTGCGGTGCGGAGAGCCATGCAAGTAAGGGGGACGGTTTTGGAGGTTAATGAATAGGTGGCGTGGGGATTGCAAAACGCATTAACTGCGTCAAACTCCAAGAATTGTAAGCGTAATTGTAAAAGAACTACAAACGACGCATAGATATGCGTCTAGGATAGGGCATAATATATATGATAGGAATAGGGCAGTCCAAAAAGTTTAATTTTTTACACTGTATGAAAAAGTTATAAGCGATTTAAATATATATGTTGATATTTTGCCATGTGACCCCTGACCAGGTACATATGCACACATTTCAGTCTTACTACACCTTTTTGGTACACGCTGTACATTCTATTCGTAAGTCTACTTGAATAGATAAGGATGGATTAACACCTGTTATTTTTTCTCTTTCACACCGTTACTATTGGACCAGTAAGATTAAAATTAACAAATGCTGACCTATAGGAGTAAACATGATGACCACCTTTTCTCCCTTCCCTTCTTTTTTAATTTATAATGATTTCTTAGGCTTGCCTCATTATGCATTGCAATTAACCCTTTGCGTCCCAGAGACGAAAATATAAGTCATTTTCATTCTTAAATCTTTTGTTTTCATTATCACGATATAGGAAGGGTTAAATAACTTTAAACGGATTAAATCGCGTTTATTTTATATTATTAATACGCCGACAGTTGTCCGTTGTTTATTTATGTCATTCTGCCCGTGACCATATTCACTGACAAGTTTTTGACACGTCAGGATAGAAATAATATAAATTATTCGAGATATAACTCGATATTAATCTCTGTTTTTAATAATGAACAATTGCAAGTAACATTTTAGTAAAACAATTAATTGAAATAGTTCACAGTTCATAATTAAGAGTTTAACGCGAAAGAGCCCTTAAAAATAAAATGAAAATACTAACTAACAGAAAGCTCCAGGAAAGTTATAATTGAATGGACGGCAAAGTTTAATCAGTCTATTTAGATTACCTGCAAACCTACAAATTAATGTTATTAGTATAGGCTGGTATACCTATTTCAAAGTCTGAATTAGGCTGGATTCGTCTAGACATTTAATCAGAGATTACATTCGTAGAAAGACTTACATAATGCCTTTTGATGAAAGCCCGTATTCATGAGACGTGATGACGCGCTCGTATTACTAATTTGTAAGCATTCGGTATTGGATTATGTATCGTATTTTCACATCAGCACAATTTCATCTTTTTTATATTATCATGTGACGAAATAGACAAGAGGTTCCGCTGTCTGAGTACCATGTCTGCCTTTGAAATGACTATGTATATTTGTCACTTATTCATACAGAAACGGATCAACGGATTTATATTACCTAAATTTGGAATAAAGATAGTTTATACCCCTGATTAACTTATAGGCCATAGGTAATTAACAGTCATATGCCATCCTTATTATTCCTGTTGTCGGCATATTATCTAAAAAAATAATCACACTTAATTTTTAATTAATTAATTCTAAAGCAGTAACGCCTGCTTCGACGGGATTCGATCGATGCGAGGTACCATAACCGCTAGGCCACAAAGGCACTAATGAGTCTATCACTCGAGGTAATTTTACCGTCGTATAAGGACGCCATCAATCGAATGGCTACTTATTTATCTTGATTCAACAAGTAGTTGGCGAAGGATTGCGTTAGTATTCCATGCGGACCAATTCCCGGGCAGTATTTAAATAAACATAGGTTACTTAAGTACCTGATTTAGTGTAAAACGGTTTTTTTAATGAGACTAGTTAGTTTAGTCGTTCGTCTGCGTGTGTCGCGCGCTTGCTCATTAAAACACAAGCGGTGCCATCACAGGTTTGAGCATTTAAATTGTACACTACGCTCGTCACTACAATACACATGCCTTGGGTTTCGCCCGACTAGTAATTTTACTTACATTACCCTTAAAACTCATTTTTCTAATGGAACAACTTCCACACATGGTTTCAGTTACCAAACTATAGGCAGAGCCTGTACTATGGTAACCTGATGACTGATACACATACTTATATACTGCACAGTGCACACCCAGGCGTCGCGCGTCGGTCAGACACGTTCATGCACACAAATGTTTGACCTGTCCGAAGATCGTGCCTGGGACCAGTAGCTCAGAATGCAGGGATTTATACCAACTGCACCAAACGGCCTGTCGGGAACTATACTTAACATTAGCACTTCGGTATAGGTCGGTACAAATAAAGAGCAAAATGTCAATGCGACAAAGTTAATATCAGCGTATGTGCAGCGTGACACACACTCCGTGCCGTCAAAAACGTACAATAATTAGTGTATATCTTTTATGATGAGAATTACGACGAAAACGTACATAATATAAGGGCTCGTTTGTATTAAGTTCAGTTAATATGCTAAGTTTCATGATCTCATGGGTTGAAATCACGCTCGCGTTGTTCACGGCATGGAATACACGCATACACAGACAGATGTTAGCTAGCTCATCACGCACATACGAACTGTCATCTTTGACGGACTGCTCATGAGCGATCGATCAGTTGATCATTTTGCGATTTCAACGAGGTCGTTAAAATCGCAAAATGGCGTCCTTGGTGACGTAATCTATGACTTCACATGGGTCTACGTAGTCGCGCTTTCATTAATTTGGAATTTCGATCTCAGCGCTAAAATCAATTTTGATTGCAATCGAAGTGCACCCATTGTATTGCAGACATTTTTGTAGACATTGACGTCTTCTATAAAATGGTAGTAGGTTATTTTGCTGTATTGTCTAGATGCGATAGAAGGATATTTTGGGTATTATTTTTACACCTTGGATTACATTATTGAAGTTTTCATACAGATTCCTAAATTTATATAAATATCCTATTGCCTATGTTTATCAAGGATAATGTAGGATTCTAATGGTGAAGGAATTTTCCAAATCGGAGCCTATTCATTTCAAACAAACAAATTTTTGCTTTTTACAATTTTAGCGTAGATAATATGTGTATGTTTACACTGTACTGCAGACTACTTAGGTCGTGTTCCTTAAGAGCCGAAATTAACGCTCGTTGCGACCACAACGCTCGCCGATCGAAGGTAGGTTTTTGCAGTCGTTATGCGAGCATTGTCAAAACATCAAATAAGTATATGATTCTTTCGATTTTTGACAGAAAATTTGGCGCTCATTACCGATCGCTTAAGTGTTCTATTCAGGTTGGGCATTAAAAGCATTGGAACCAGAGTGAATGGCAAATCAAGGTACGACAGTTTGAGCGTTGACGGCGATTACTGGAACGCACCCTTTAAGAAACATCATAATATATCAAGACCGACTCATTGAAAAGATGGCTACCATATTTTACAACACTTTACTGTCTTACCCGATTGTAGTCTTCTTTTGAACATATAATACGAACGAGAATCCCGTCAAATAACTCTGAGAGTTCTTTGTTTCGTTTGAAATTCCGAGAGACATGATTTCATGTCAGGATTCTAGATCAACAAACGATTCCGCGAACCAGCTCACGGATTACACACATCGATAGTTTCTACGCAAAAGGCATATTTGACGGAGTGCCATACGGCATTAAAATGATTGATGAATAGTTGACTAGGCCACGTGAAAAATACCTCAAAAATATTACTTTTTAGAAATACGGGGACGTAAAAGCTCAGCCGAGGTCACGCTGAAGGCTCGACTGTACGCACTTTTATACATATATTTTCACAGTCTTTTCTATAATAAAATCTCGTAAAGCAGAACCATGTAGAAGTACTCGTACTTTGGTAATGGTATATTATGTTGTACGAACACACATTATATTAACCCTGATATACATCCTCGAAAGAAACCTAGTGCGGGTTGCAAAGGTCCAATGGTATACTAACAATATTACGAGTTAAATAACAATGTGTATTACTTTTATCTACGTATACCTTCATTTTTATGGCACCAAACTTGTGCATACATATTATTATTCAATAAATTTATTATTTTCAAATATGGGCATAGGCAGTATTACTTCCTTTCACACCGCGCACCGGGACCAATGTTAGCACTGGCTTCGGTTTTGGTATAGGTCAAGTTTACCTTGTGCAAAGAGGAGCTTGTAGCCTATAATAAAGGGGCTAGATTGTAGGCCACAAGCTACATTAGTTTCTAGACTATAACTTACTTCTGCTGGTCGATGGGCACGTCAGATGCAGCGTCGAATGGGGGAGGCTGCTCGTCCACGCCAGACGATAACACTGCGGCCAGTTGCGGCACCACTTCCTCCCACGCCGGGGTCAAAGGTTGGACAGACTTCGGCTTTTGAACAGGCCTGTTCTTTTCTGTATAGAATTTGGATTTTATTGTCACGCAATCTTGAAATAAAACAATTACAACACTTCGAAACTCTGTAGAAAAATAAGTACATACGTACCTAAGTAAATTGGTTTACAACTGAAATATGAAATGGAGCGACGGGTTAATTTTATTTTTCTGGATTTAATTAGGTACCGAAATAGTACAGCGAATACCTGAACAATGTTTTAGTAGGATCATAGCACTTTGAATTTACATTTACAGTGATAAGGATTATTCTAATTTTATTTTTGTATTAGATTGTATTCCTTTATAACTACTTTACGTAACATAATGTAACTAAATAGTAAGTAAGTAGGCTTCATAAAATTATAGAGATAAATAAAATCATCGTGTCAGATTGTAATTCCAAATTAACTTTTTTTCACTAAAATGTATATAGGTACGGTCCTTTACACAATATAAATCAATTTAAAAAATCTTGTCTGTGTGTCTCTCTGTTTGTCCCGGCTAATCTCTGAAACGGCTGGACCGATATCAAAGGAACTTTCACTGGCAGATAATAGATGTAATAAGGAGTACTTAGGCTACTTTTATTTCATCATCATCATCATCACCCATCATCACGTGGGTGAAACCGCGGGGCGCAGCCAGTACGAGTTTTATCTTATCTAGCCTGACCTATCATTTAGCTTATGGGATTAAAATGATATCACCGTGAGTACCCACCCTGTGAGGGAATTAAAATAAAGAATATTTCCTCCGCCGTCGTCCTATGAGGTGAGAAAAGAAGATTGGCATCACATAGACCTCATTACCTCCTTACTAGGTGGTAGACCTCCTGTGCAAGAGGTTCCGATTTGCTTGGTACCAGTGCCAGATATTCCGCCGCGAAACAACAGTGCGCAAGCATTGCATAAACATGTGTTAGAGTAGGTAGGTATGTAGGGTACTGATGTAGCAAGTGAAATTAATGGCCAAACTCAAAGCAAGCACACATTGTCTTTGGGGTTGAGCGCAGTGCAGTGCTAAAAAAACTAGTTCTAAACTCAGGGTGGTACTGTTATGAATTTTTGACGTCCCCTCACTTTATAGCATAAAAATAGTACGACTCCCACGTAATTTATTCGTAAAAATACTGTATTAACTTTATAAAAATAAGAATATTCTAGTCCGTCCAGAAGTTTTGGGGAGCAGTGTTGAATATAAACATTTAAATGTTGAAACAACTGCCCGAACTTTGAGAACTACAGGATAACTTAAGATTTTTCCACGAAAAACCAACTTCCATTAGCATCACAAAAGTTTTATTCTAAAGCGCCCAGAATTTTTTATACATTAAATTTATACTTGTATATAACAGGAAACTTGAAACGTTTGTCTAAACATTATAATTTTCGAGAAAATAATCACATACTCTGAGGGGATTCGAACACGCGTCTTCCGATAATCCGTGTCAGACGCCATTACCATGACTATAGGTCACCGGACGACGTTTAAAATCATGTAGAGTTAATATTCGATGCTCGGGCGGTAAGCCTCGGTAGCCTAGCGGTCATGGCGTCTGACACAGATTGTTGGAAGATAACGCCTCGAATTCCGTCCGAGGATGTGAATTTTCTCTCTAAAATTTTATTGTATTGTGTATGGTCTCGCTAAGCAGTTAGTGTTTTAAAAATAATATACTAAAAACGTTTGTCTAAGCTTCGAATTGATCTGTTAATTTGGTCCATTCGTTACCCATGTTACTACCAGTCTTACTACCAGTAATAAGACGGGTGATTTTTTTTACCCGTGTTCATAACTAACTGCTGCGGCACCACTTGCAAATCCAGTATAACATAGGGGAATTTTCATTACCCATATGTCCCAGCTTCTACTTTACAAAGTTGGTTTACCAGAAAGTTAAAAAAGTGCAACGCAACATATTAACTGGGCGCAGAACGAGACTCGTAACAAGTTATGTTTTTATTTAAAGGTCTAAAACCATCGGATTGGAAACTTTAAATTTACACACAATATGTTTACTCTGTTTGTATTAAACGAATATTCTCGGTGCAAATACTTAGCGTCGCGGGAGGTATGAACAGACACATTAACACACCACAAACACCCAATATCAGAGAACAATAATTCGGGCTCATCACACGATTATACCATACAGTGCCTTCACTTCGAAGGCAGGGTAACTAACAAATAGGCTCAAGGTTCATTTATAACAATATAGTGTGACATGATCTATTCCTTTATTTTACTAATACATGGAACATCCCGCGATATGCACAAGTAGCAGAGGCCGTAGGACAAACAATTTGCGAAAAAGTATTCGTAGAGTAAGCGTCAGCTCGTCACGCTTCGGTGTACAAACTATGACTTGTCTGTGTTACAATTGCCCTATATCAGTAGTTCTTAACCGGTGGTCCTTGGAAGCACCCGAAATGGTCCGAAGACATCCAAATTGGAAGATACATTCAAGTAAGGTAATCTCGAAAATTTTGAAGCCATAAGGATTGCTTGATAAGGAAATGTCTTTCCCTGAGATTCGTGAAATACTGCATGATACCTACTGAGAACAGAACCAAAGATTCAGAAGTTAGGAAAGAGTATGCAGTCACAAAAATTTAATTAAAATAATATACATCCATGTAATACAACATTTTCATCAAATATTTGAAACTGTTGATATCGAACAATTCGATCGATCGGTCTATGGCAAGACATATATATTGTGAAATGGTCCCTCATCACTAAAAGGTTAAGAACCACTGCCCTAGATAAATGACAGTTTGTACTGTTTAACGTGAACGACACTTACGTAGTTATTCGTGCTAGGCCCACTGAACACGAACCTATTTACTAGTGAGAGTTAAGGTGACTCGATTACGAAACATGCAACCAAACTAAGCATTTTCGGACTGGCATTTAAACAGTCGCGCAAGACGGCCTAAAGCATTACTTTTTTAGGGGGCAGATGAGAAAGATTTATTCCTGCTCACCCAAAATGTAGACACACTGGGGACCACCTAGTGGAGGCATGTGGGAATGACCTGATTTTTACATATTAATCCCATTCTAGAAACTTAACAAACTACGGTTCACTACTAATGAAATATTTACATATAATAATTGTTAGGCGGTGTCTTACATAATTCAGCAAGTAGATAATAGAGTGCCGTCACCCAATCAAAAAGCAATGTCAAATAATTTATAGCTCCCCTAGGCTCTTATCTAGGCCAGAAGATTCACATAACTAAATTACTGAACAAACTTACTCTTGGATTTGGTTTTCTTGCGAACTTTCTTTTGTACTACTAATCCAGTTTTCTTACAATAGTGCTCCAACATCTTCAAGAAAAGGTGGACTGTTTCCACTAAATCTACCAAGTATGACCTAAAAAAATTGATTATTTGGTTAGCTATTCAAGAAGTTACATGTCCATTTAGTACCTTATCACATAGAAATAAGGCTGCGCTTCATCTAGCTAGACATATAATACAACTTTAACCTAGATTGTTCTGTACATACAAGATAATTACGAAAACACATTATGTTTTGATTCTAATACCTTTCTACATACTAATAAAAATTTTGCCTAGTTATTGAATTTGTACAGACATGACTTTACTTATATGTATAGATTGGCATATTCTTCTAGATTTAAATTCCTGAGGATATGGCGAAGCTTTAATTAACAATATAATTAAAATATGCATATGCGGATGTTCGTGCCCGTCAGAAGTAATTCAGAACTTTTCTATTTTTTTTATTATTCGTTCTGCCCCTCGGTACCTATTTAATAAAGTATCAAGTTTTATATTCAAGTTTTTTAAGCGACCGAAGTCGCGGGCGGGTCACCTAGTCTACAATAAAAATAAATAATCAAATGATAATGGTATGAATATGTATAATATTAACTTACCTCGGCATTTTCGAATCATCGTAACTTAGAAATGTGCTGAGTATAAATTCTCTATACTCTAACACGTAAAAGATATTGCTTTTCAATACCTTCGCGGAATCCTTTACCGTTTGATCTGTACTTTTGTCCATCGCAAGCAAAGTGTTCAGTAGCTCTTTGTAGGCTCTAAGAGCTAAATGCAATCTCCTAACCCAAGGACCGAACTTTTTCTTTTCAACTTGAAGCGTATCGAAGTATTTCTCCATTTGTTGTTGTACGTAATGAAACGTAGGCACCGACATAGTTTCGCTGAAATAAGTAATAATGTCTCAAACAAAATATTCTGTCTCACCTTTTGAAGTAGGTACCTCAGAGAAGGGACTGTCTGTGTCAGGTATTTCATAACGGTCAATATCAATAACGAGGGTCCATTGAAATATTATTCAGCTCTCAAATTTTGTAAGGCAATGCTTTATTCTAACTTTAGTATTAAACACAAGTTGAACCAATTTTCCTATTTACCTAGACATATTTTCTACCGACTTCCAAAAAGGAGGAGGTTCTCAATTCGACTGTATCTTTTTTATGTTTGTTACCTCATAACGTGCGATAGGGTGAACCGATTCTCAAAATTATTTTTTGTTTTAAAGCTGGTGCTTCCCGTGTCCCATTTAATTTATATTATAATATATTTAATAAATAATTTTATCAAATTCGGTCCAGTCGTTGTTGAGTTACAATACAATAACTGAATAGAATGAAAGTCGTAATATTTAATTTCAAATTGTACTTGTTTTACTTTTATACGGCTTTCAGTCACTTAAACAATGATGGACATCAAATAAGGTTAAGTACCGACTACACCGAAATCCCCGTCTGTTATACTCCTATCTCCTACTCCGAGTTTAAACCATAATTTAAGCAAATTTCCTATGTGAAATTTCCTTAAACCATGGTTTAAATGCGACTATCTTTATTCCAGGTTTATAATAAGGCTGCTATTGTAATTAATCAGTCCTCTCGTAACCCCTGATTAGCTTCAGGAGATAATAGGATTCTGTGTTTTGGATATTACAGATGTTCAGAGATACATTTGAGACTTTACAGTGCACTTATTTGTATAATATCTACGAGATCTCAAATAAAAGTGATGATTTATTGTCAAATTATAGAACATAGCTATAAACTATGATCTTTACGTTACTGCACCGATGTAGGTTGCCATATTAAGAATGGAAGAATGAATGAGCTCGTATACGCAAACACACTAGCGTTAACACATCCTAGTCGTGACCGCTGCAAAGGTTACTTAAAATATTTGTTGAAAACGAAGAATCAAGCTCCGCTGCGAGCGCTTCAGGACAAAGATACGATGTGTGTTGCAGTACAAAGCATCGATGAAGTTTGTGGGCACGGAAGTGACCCTGCCAAGTCTAGCAAAATAAACGCACGACCGTACTATTATTTTCCACCGCACGAGTCAAATCACTCTATTTAAAGAATAAAAATTAAATTGATCTAATTACTATGAACTGTTGTTAGATAGCTAACAAGGTATCAATTTATGACACAGTAGTTGGATAGCTGCTCTCATAGGTAGGTAGGTACCAAATTAACCGACTCTGTTAACATTCGATGTCTCTAGTTTTTACTGCAGAAAACTGCGTTGCGAGACTTGTGCATTTTTGTACATGTTATGTTTTTGATGGGATACGTATTATAATATCATATAACATTTTATACTATTGATAAATTAGCACTCAATTGATATAGTTCTACGTACTGAATGTCTCTCCACTCGTGTAATCCACCGCGAAGCCCGCTAGTCTTTATTCTTCAAAAAGTCCACACAATAAATCACTACAACAAATAAACAACAGAAGACGATATAAAGACTTAACTAAACCTAAATCTGCCAACTTTTATAATATTTCAGCTTCTTCAGAATTAGGACAAGCCCAAATAATATTCAGAAGTCCAATGTGAACACTCCTGTTACGATTAAGTAAACCTAGACATTCCAATGCGCGTGAGTCAGTTTGGGAGTTCTGGAGGCCAATTACAACGTTCAACAATCTATCCCACTGCAACTGCAGTTCGACTCGGTCAACTCCTGTTGCCGTTCGATCATTACCTAAAAATCAATTCTATTCCTACTATTTCTAGAGGCAAAATGGAACGTAACGTCATCATAATGACTACTATATAATAAATATACATTAAAAGATATTAGATACGAATATGAGTGTTGCGTTCATTATCTATCGAGTTAATCGAACATAAAGTGTTGTTCGATCGCTGGCGTCAATAGAAACGTAACTGCAGCTGGACTGTTTTTCAATAGCAGAATAAGAAAACGTATAAAAGTCACCGTATAACTACGGTTCAATTGCAATTTAATTAGTGGAATCGGCCGCCAGTACGAGTTACGTGACTCGATCGCGTAGGTATACGCGATAACTCTATCGCAGCGTTATGGATTGTGACTTACGATTACCTTAAGCTTCAGATCTCGTTCTTTCTATGGAGAAATGGAGGTGTAATAATGACAAAATTACCTGACCAATCCAACTTTGAAGTCATGCCCTCTATTGAACTCCATGAAGAATTTCACTGCCCACAAATAATAAGACTCGTCGTTTTGCTGAGCCTTCGCCCGTACTAGGACGTCCTTAACATAGTGCATGAGAGGATTGTACGAGCTGTTCAAGAACTCTATACAAAACTCTTTGAGGAACAACCTGCAAATTTATTACATTGTGAACTTGATTTAACAAAAGTTAGAAATCATTAAGGTGTTTTTATCAATACCATCTTCAAACTACAGACTCGTGGTTCGTACGGCATACCTTATACTGTTTTTGTTTTATTATATTGGAAGACTAGCTGCTCTCTATGCTGAGTATAATACTATTTATTTATCTTTATGAGTCTTCTCTCGCGCGGCAGAGTCCAGTCGCCACGAGGTAAAATAAGAAGCTTAACAAAATCCGGACAGGCCGGTCACCGTGAACTTTGGCCGGACAGGCATCCAAACAGCCTAACTATGTCCGGCTTTATCCGGACGTTTGGCAACCCTTTTTTAGATGACATAAGAAGAAATAGTTTTTTAGCATAGTTTTATTAACGTGCGATCTTTTTTGCCTTTATGAGATTCAAGATACAAATTATCTCTTCCCAATTTTAGCTGCTGTCAGCGTCTTAAAATTAGCGTAAATTTAGAAAAGACGAGATTAACATTTTTAACTCACGTTTCAAGGATCCGATACTAATGGCGTTCCCGTAGAGGTTTTGCTAACCGCTAGTTCAAATTTTGTACTTAAATAATCAGTAGGGCTATTATGTTATTCAATTACAATCAAATATTGATAAAAATCCAAAAACAAAGATTACTTTATGTCACTTTTGTCAGCTCCAATCAGCAGGGGGTCGTTCAGAACCTCGGAGGCGGTTGTTTTCTAACTCGCTCTGAGGTACGGAGCGGCCACGGTTATTTTCTAACCTCAAACAGACTGACAAATTCGACATTGACAGATCACTTGATCCTTACCTAATTTTCCTTGAGAAGAGAGAAGAAGAAGAAGTTTGTTGTAGTTTGATTGGTCAAAGTTATGTCAGATGCGGGTTGCAAACGTTTACCGATCGATTTTGATGGTTAAAAAGTTGCGACGCTCCGAGGTTCGGAACGCTCGAGTTAGAACAACCGAGTGCTTTTCCCTGAGGTTCGGAACGGCGTTAGTGCGCAACGTTTCATTCCAAGTGCGCTCTCACCGAGGTTCTGAACGCGCCCGGAGTTGTCAAAACTGACATAGAGCGGCTGCTCTATTTTACAAGTTTTCATACAACATTTGTTAGCAACTGAGATACATAATAGCCGTGTTAGTCACTGCTATGATTGTAATTAAATACTACTGTAATATCGTTACTTTTCTTCTCAATACACGACACGAAATAAAATTATATACACAATACGTTTTCTACATTTAACATTAAAAAAGAATGCTGACCTAAATCTTCTTATTTACTTACCGTAAAATATTCAACAGAATCCATTCCATCGAGGCTCAGTCATGAAACAATAATATGTAATTTTGTTTCGCCTCTTTATTTGTTTTTTCTATTGAATAAGCTTTCAGATTTAACATTACAGGCACTAATATTACCTATGTATGATTAATAGCGTTCTAAATCAAACAAGTTTATAAATCGATAATGTGTTACTTACGTACTAACTATATAAATAAAAATAAAGTACTGTTAGATTATAAGCGCATATTTAAGAATGACTAAACCGTTTCGAATATTATTTATTTATATTTGTGTTATAATAAGTATACACACTTTATAAAACTTGGGCAAAACTGAGAGTGATATTTTCTATGGGACAGGATAACTTCTGTCAGGTCAACGAGTTTAAATCAAGAGGTTTTATCAAAACGATCTAGACAAGAAAAGCATGTGTCTTATCACAATGGTGTGGAGTTCGAGAAAACGATTTCCTGTTCTCATTAACACTAAAGAGATCGGATCTAAACGTTGGGAAATGAATTGCCTAACGTTTATACTGGTGACCAGTGGGCCGAGCACGAATATTTGCTTCAGTGGAACGCTTTCGTATCGTTTTTTTTTCGTTGACGTATACAGTACAAACTATGAGTTATCTGTGCCACAGTAAAAATTTTCGTATCGTAAGCGTCAACTTCGGCCTACAGACTATGAGTTATCTGTGTCACTGTTGCCTTAAATAAATGCCAGTTTGTACTGTTTCACGTGAACGACACGTTACGTTACTTATGCAGTTATTCGTGCTAGGCTCACTTTGCAGTACAAATGAGATACCGCATCCTGGGTATCTTCGGGGTAAAGATGGAGGGTTCGATGCAAAGGCACACAGCACAACGTATCTGTGACTATCTCTATCGCGCATATGCTATTGTTTATATGCAACATGAGATAAACACTTTTGAGCTTTCAAGCACATATTTTTGCAACGTGTAGTTAAGCATGAATTTTTAAATGCGAATTTTCTATTATAACCGGATCTAGCCATTATTGATATCTATGCTGCTATCCTGTATTACGTGTAAATACTCACATAACTAATTTCATTGTACTACAAGACGTACATAAACTATGGGTATCTATCTATATATAGTCAATAAGCCAAAGGTATACGCATATGTGCTTTCTAATAAGCTGGCCTATGGAGCAATGTTCATCCAGCACACTAAAATCATCTAATCTGTATATTTGTTCCAAATCACGAAACACCTCATCAGGTCGCCACGATCTTGCAGCGTAAACTCCCTGAGGATGAGCATCGGACATGCCCAAAACCTAGGTCGATAACGTCGGCTAATTACGTGAGTAAAGTCGGTTTTGATATTTAATAAATTCTGTTCTGTTAGTTGGGCGACTGACATAGTAAAATAATATTGAAAGACACATACCGGATAGCAAATGCCGATCTTCTTTCCATCGTGCCACTTTCCATTGGCCTTCTATTCTTTGGCCTCACGAGTTTAGACTTTCTGGAACCATTAAAATCTAAATTTGATATTTTATTCAGAGGCTTCAGACAGATGAGCTCATTATCTGATATGGATTTCATATTTTGGATTACGTAAGCACCTCCAAAGCGCGAATGCCTGTAATTAATTCACGTTAGAGTATACTTAGAGGGTCCATAAACCTATTAATTCAAATATACACATAGCTCTAACCTAGAATTAGCACATGGGCTAATGTTTATTCTGAAATAATTATAAATACCTGGATGCAGAGTATTTCTTGATTTTATTTAACCTTTGCTTATTTTCAGACATTCTTATTGACAATAATTCCTGTTCGTCTCTCAACTTCTCATCAACGCTTCTTTGTAAAGCCGCATCAGCTAAACTGCTGGGATTTTGTTCTCTCAATAAATGAGATATTATTTCTAAGATGTGCATAAAGTATTGCTTCTCATTTTCAGATGACATGTAGAGGATTATATCTAAGATTCCAGATTGATTTAAGCCCCAAAGAACCTATAAATAATTGTATATGCAGTACATAATAATGTGAGTCATTATAAGCTATATCTGACACAAGTACCTATATACAATTGTACAAGATTGTAGACAATACACAGTTTTTAACATAAGCGCTATACACCAACTTAATTTATCATTAGGTAATGAAAGCGGACATGAACATACACACTGGTGGCGTGGTGGCCGCGATCTTGCAGAGTAAACTCTCTGAGGATGGGCATAGGACATGCCCGACCTAGGTTGATGCTAAATATAAGCTAATTACGTGAGTAAAATCGGTTTTGATATTAAATAAATGTCGCACGAGAATTTTCAAACTAAAACACTCTTATATACATAATAATTACTAGTAGCAGAGAAACTTTTTGTGAAGAAATTCCTGTAAGGAAGTACTATCACCATACTTATTTCTACCATGAAATAGTTTGGTGCCGGCAAAATTACAGGTACATGAAGTTTAAGAACTTAATTGGTGCTCAGGGTGATGGGCACAGTGCATCTGTTATAGGTTACTGTTTAACACCAGGTAGGCCTAGTGGTTGCTGCGTAACTTAATGAAATAAAAACTTACACATCAAAAGCGAATTTCCCTACAATGCCCTACATGTTTCAAATATATATAAAGATTTATTATTTTTCAAATAAAAGTTCGCTTTCTTTTTGAGGATAGCTTGTGTACTGTAACCACAATTTCACCAGTGGTAATCGTGCAGATTAATCCTTCCTATACTGTGTGATAAATAAAACAAAAGATTTATGAATGAAACTGACGTATATTATATATAAGTCTCTGGGATGCAAAGGGTTTATAAAATATATATTTCTTACTTGGTCATGTACACTTGCATCATTCTCTGGTCGTCTCTCTTTGTCCAAGTCAGCTGGCACATGTAATACATTCCGGATTAAGATCAGAATTCTTTCAATTATAAGTCCTGTGTCCTCATCTCTTTCTGACCAATCCTAAATTAATCACATAATATTTTTGCATTAATGACATTTGCAGATTTTTTTCGTATTGTTGATGTATACAGTACAAACTATCATGTATCTCGTACAACTGGGGCACAGATAGCTCATAGTTTGTACTGTATATGTCAACAGTATATAATGTTACATTTTAGCAAATGTTCATACTCAGACCACAGGCAGTGAAAATAAGCACCAATGTGCAAAATAACGGGCTCATTAGATACTTAAACTTATTCCAGGGCTCTACTCTGAGCTTTTCCTCTGCACAATGTACCAAGCACTTATCAGATGCTATTTAATATTTAATATAAAACAGAATGCAATAAAATTTATCACATTCTGAAGGTTCATTGCTTGATTAGGCATACATGTACTTGCACCATGTACAACATCTCACTAAATATAAATATACTTACAATACCACGCTAAACAAAATAAAACATACTAAAATTATATTTTTGTACTAATAATATGTAATAAGAATAAGCGACAAGAAGCTCAGATCAGAGGCCATTCTTTTTAATTGTTTTACAATAATAATAACAATCACAAACTTACACAAACTGGCACACAAGGATTATACAATATAATCTACTTTCATACATTAAAAATTATTATGATCAGATACAATAAACTATGTACATTTATAGCTAGAGGTTAAAAACAAAAATTATAATATAGGTATAGGACTGACTATAATTTCATTATAAATATCAATTAATTCATAAATGGGTTAATTCATAAATGGAATGTCCTCAAATTATATGCTTGTTGCAGACAGTGTCAGCATAGGCAGTAAGTACATCATGGGGTTCTAAGAGTTTGGTAATGTTACAGACCTTTACATTTGATAATAGATAGCAACAAAAATTTGCTAAGCTAAGTAACTTCAACTTCTTTTGCGAGTGGCTTGTGTGTGCTTGCCACAAATCTGCCAGTGTCACTTAGAGCAGACAACTGTAGAGAATGATTGGTGGAGAATGAATGTTTATATATAAGCACAAACTTTTAAATGCATTTGAAAAGTAAAAGTAAGCAATAAAAACTTACAATTTCAAGAACTTTAGCTAACTTCTTAGTAAACACATTCCATGTCTCAACTTTGGTAAACGCCTCCTCTTTGTATGACTGTAGATGAGACAAAATTTGCAAGTAGTTGTGCCTGGCGGTGCGTTCCACCGGCACTTCTTCTCTATACAGTAATAACGCCGGATTCGTTAGGTTAACAAGCAGCCTATAAAATAAAAATATTTGTAGGTAATCATTAGTTTTTATACATAAGTATAGAGGACTCCAAGCAATGGTAATCTTTACCTTAGTGTGACATCAAAGAGTTCAGCATTATCCCAGTGATCAACCAACATCGGCAACAAGTCAGTTTGCAAAACTTTCGTCTGTCCAAAATGTCGTCGGATCTCGTGCTCCTCGCCATCACGACGCAGATATCTGATCAAATCTTTTACTGTGTTGAGCGTGAACTCATCTATAAAGTATTTACCAGTCTTTTTGTCGAAAGTTCCCAGCGCATTGCAAGTTGCAGAAAGTTCGGCGGATAGCAGGGAAGTCATACTTATACAACTTGCTTTACTCAAGAACTCGGTTTTATAATTTTAGTCACTATTTACTTAATCACATTTCTCAAAACAGTCATATAAAAATAAATAGTCAAATTTTAAAATTGTTTTGAATTTACAAACTTCAGAACAGGTGTGATGAGAACACAGATGAGAGAGAGAGTGGAGAGAGTGTAAACGCTAGGGCTACCAGTACATATAACTTTCCAGGTTTTAAACCGCTTAAATAAAAATACGTCTGATCAGTCACCGAAATTATACGAAATAGGTAGGTATCTGATAATAATTAACATACGTATCATACAACTTCCTTAGGCATCACTAACACATTAGGCAGTCTCACACTAATATTATAAAGCGAAAGTTGGTGAGTGTGTTTGTATATTTGTAACTTCTTCACGCTATCGCACACTTCAAGCTTCATCATCATCATCATCATCATCATCAGCCTGTAGCAGTCCACTGCTGGACATAGGCCTCTCCAATTGCACGCCACTTAGGTCTATCTTGGGCTTCTCGCATCCAGTTTTTGCCAGCCGTCTTGCGCAGATCGTCACTCCACCGTGCCTCAGGACGTCCTACACTACGTTTGCCGAGACGCGGTCTCCACTCTAGAACTCGTTTACCCCAACGGTTGTCGGTTCTACGGCTAATATGGCCAGCCCACTGCCACTTCAGCTTGCTGATCCGGTGGGCTATGTCGATGATGTTCAAGCTTCACATTTACTTAATTGAGATTTTGTATAGAGGTATAAGATGCTACTCATCATCATCGTCATCCATTACTACGCGGACGTAACCACGGGGCGCGGTTAGTGTTTGAAAAACATTTAGAACTAAGGAATTCGTATAAAAGTAATAGCTTAATTATGGTTTTAGTGCAGACTTATATTAAACCATTAACAAGACATTCATCAGCCGATCAGCGTCACATTAAAATTTGTTAATATTATTCAGCTATAGGTACTAAGTTGAAAAAGCATTTTTTTGTTCCTAAGTCGATCAATTACAGACAAATCGTTCTCAGGTTTTTGTAAGATACGATACGATAATGACAAACGGTAGGTATTCTCAAACATATAATAGGGATGCACATATTTTGGAGCGATCGGAGATACTAAGAGAGTATAATAACGTTACCTAATAATAAATAATGTTTACACATTCATACCCCGCACTCATTCCCCGTATCGTGGAAAACATGGACATACATAACAAATAACACATCAAAACGTGCAAGATTAAAGAATAAAAATTATGTAATCAATAATATATATGTAATATTTGCTCTGGCCAGGGATTGACTTGGGAATCACTAGCCTACCACTTCGAAGCCAGGCCACTTACAACTGTGCTATTGGAGTACAAAAAACACTTATGTGATTGAAGCATGAAGTAAAAAAAAATCAACACATTATAATCTATTCCATTGTAATAAGAGCCAGTTACATACAGAAACAAAAGTCAAATTAGATCAACTTTGTATTTATTAGTATGTACTGGCAACCTTTGAGGATGGCACCTGACTGACACTGATATTTACATTTTCTATATTTTGACATTGACTTATAGAAACCCGCGAAATAACATAGACTTCGTTCGGAAACAAATAACATAAATAGAATAACATTTTCTCATTTCATTTCTGAATCTGAATTTTGAAGAACAATCTACGTGCTATCTACGTTACTCAGCCACACTTAGGAGCATATATAATATATATCATATATATATCTTTAGATATAGTCTGATTAATTTATGCTCTGGAGCCTTATTCGCTTAGAGCAATCAGCAAGTAACACGGTACGTTACGATATCTTCAAGGAATGATCGCAAAGGAGAATGGTCATCTGTCTGGGTACCCACTGGGAATGAAAACCACGGAGAATGAAACTATGCCAAATTTATTTATTATTAGTAGACGCTAATAATTCATATATTTATATTTAATTAGCAGTTGGGAAAAATTAGAAAACTTTAATGTAAAACAATAAAATTAATACGCAGAAGATTGTGGGCAATAACGAAACGCTATTCAGTTCATAAACTATAGGATACTGTACAAGTTTCTTGATACTACGTATATTCTTTCAAAAGAGTGGAAATGACATAAAAAGTGACACCAATAGTTATTTTCTTTGTTGTTGGACTCGTACGTTTTGTATATTTGCCATTTCTCAAGTTAGTTTTATCATGTTATCACATAAAATATAAGTAGTTGCATCCATATCTACGATAACGAAACCTAATGTCAAGCACCCGTTTCTCTATTATGATAGATTTCTTTTGAAAAACCCAGTCAGATATTTTAAGCTAACGAATTCTGCCTATCTAACCTAACCTAGAAAAAATATCGATGCTGATGACGTTTAACCCCCAACTTGAAAAATATGGTACAATTTTATAATATCTTAGTTTTACTAAGGACTATACTGGTTTTGCATGGTTTCCGTTCTCGTGGGTCAGTCTATGTAGGGTAACCAAAACACACAGAGGTTTGCCATTCTTATTTGTATTGATTTCACGGTAATTCCTTGAAGATATCGTAGCGCGCCGCGTTACTTGATTGTGTGGTCATAGCGAATAACGGCCCAGGAGTCTTACTCGCTATGACGATTCAAAAGTAACGCGAGGAGTTATGATATCTTCAAGGAATGATCGCAAGTTTGCATTGATGGATTGCTATTTAACACAGCGCGCCGCGGTACAACCTACTTGTTTGAGTGGTAGCAGCGAATAACGGCCCATTAAACTGAATACATTACTTATATCTACTTCTTATATACTTATCTACCATGCACATGCCTCAGATACTTTTATTTCATCATCGTCATCGTCAGCCATTACCACGCGGATGAAACTGCGGGCGCAGCTAGTACGTAAACAACCGGTAAGTGAGCCAAATCTGTACATCGCATATATTTAAAAATGTACTTTGTTAACGAAATCGTATGAAACATATTTTGACACGCGGTAGCATTTCAAGCCAAGTTCCAGCTAACAGACACCGTGTGTAAAATTACACGAACTATTTGGAGCCACTTTGGACCCCCTCAGAACTCAAAAACTATTTCACACAAATATGTGTAACTTGGCTCATATTGAGACTTGCGAGATTATACTTATATGTGATCCAAATTTCATATACACACCTCAAACAGTAGTTTAATACGAGTAGTATATTATGCACTGAGGAAGTAAAGCAGTGTCTTACGTCACGGGCGGTATATTAAACCCTTAACGTAACGTGGTCTCTTGACTTAATCCCGGAGCGCAGCAAGGGACTTATGTAGAGTCCTGAATGAAGCGAGGGGTTAAAGCCGCCCAAGACGAAGACTTTACTTATTTTATTAGTACTTTACTTTTCATACCTACTGCGAGACAATACAGCTTTTAAAAGCAGTTATTTAATTAAAATTAAAATAAATTAATAGTTAGTATTCAAATTGGACAAATTTATCCCGTTATAGACGAACAGAGTACTTAATATTTTTGGAAGGAACATTTTATGGAAAACACTGTTTTAGACTTTCGCGGTTGTTAACTAAGTTATAATTAGTACTCACGAGAATGTAGACCACGATTTAGTTGCTTTTGGAGCTCTCGATATTTCGGTTCAGTTACTTACATGCACCATGTTCAAAATTAAAACATTTTATGGAAGTTTTTAAAATAACACCAAACACCAGATCGAGGCAAGTAACGAACTATGACCTTGAATGTGCAGAGATATATTAGGATACATATATATAAGGAGTATCTATCTAATGTCCGTCACAATCTTCATTGTCTGTATATAACCTATCTTTGTCTACAAGCAAGTAGTAATCATGACAGTTATTATTCAGCCTAAACCCATTATTCAGCCTATCTGTATAAAAGCCGTATTAATTCAGAAGTAGGTACGCTCAGCAGTCAATCTAGGGTCGAGTATTAGGTCTGAGTAAATCTTTTTTTATCTAATAAAGCATTTTTCTACTTTTTTACTCTGGAATATCACCTTTAAAATTCTATGTATAACAATGTGCTCGTTAGTCACACTAGTGTGGCATAAGTAGGTAGAAGACCCTCAACACTTTTTGTAAAAAACTTACAAGTGCAAGTTACAATAATGCAAATAAATATTTTAAATGGTATCCTGTCTGTTCATAGACACTCAATTTATAAATTTTCGCGCCACAACCAACATTTGCCAAAACATGAATAGTTTCGTCATTTAACAAAAAAAGATTTAGCAAAGGGTACCTATATTTCATAACGCGATAATTTGACAACTTTATAAGTAACTAGCAAACCCTGCGAACTCCGTTTCGCCACCAGATGGCTTCGTTTTATGTAACATTTTGTTTGGCGCCATCTACTTTAAATATTGGTTTGTAGTACATGCTATGTATCAGAGTTGGCGCTGTATGTGAAAAAAGATTTTCCCGCTTTTCTTTTTAAATTTTTCCTGAATTTTCTTTACTATAAACCTCACGGAGCCCGAGACCTTTCCAACGAATGCAAAACCGTGGAAATCGGTTCGTGCGTTCTGGAGTTATAGCGTCAGGAAGGAAAACCCGACTTATTTTTATATAGTAGAAAATAATTATTTTAAATGGTATCCTGTCTGTTCATAGACACTCAATTTATAAATTTTCGCGCCACAACCAACATTTGCCAAAACATTAATAGTTTCGTCATTTAACAAAACAAGATTTAGCAAAGGGTACCTATATTTCATAACGCGATAATTTGACAACTTTATAAGTAACTAGCAAACCCTGCGAACTCCGTTTCGCCACCAGATGGCTTCGTTTTATGTAACATTTTGTTTGGCGCCATCTACTTTAAATATTGGTTTGTAGTACATGCTATGTATCAGAGATGGCGCTGTATGCGAAAAAAGATTTTCCCGCTTTTCTTTTTAAATTTTTCCTGAATTTTCTTTACTATAAACCTCATGGAGCCCGAGACCTTTCCAACGAATGCAAAACCGTGGAAATCGGTTCGTGCGTTCTGGAGTTATAGCGTCAGGAAGGAAAACCCGACTTATTTTTATATAGTAGATGATGACCATAAATATAGCCCATCCTAATATCAAACATATAGTATAATTTTAGTTTATCATTAAAATAGTAGTATAGAGTACAGTGTCGTGTATTATAAACATATTAGTTGGTATTTCCTAGTTAACTTAGGATTTTAATGTATATTACCTTAAATTTAATATAATTTTAGATTAAGATTTTAATTTTCGCATGCCAAATAGGCAAAAGTTGTGTTGTACTAAACATTATAGCTATAAGATCTTTCATTGTAACCACAATTTAAAGCGAAATAAATGACTTGAACTTGAACTTGATGTATTATTTTTACACCGCTCTGTCTTAAAATAACGCACGCAGTTGAATAAACGTAGATACTAAGTAAACTGTAGCAATTGTACGCGTATGTAGTCTTATATTAATTGGACTAGGATTTTTCTTTACTCCATATTGGCAGAAATAAAACACTTATTTACTGTAAAAAGTCTAGTATATTGAATCTTTATTATGAAATTGTTGTATTTGAAAATATAATGTAGGTATGTTCGTAAAAATTTACATAAATATAAGTTAAATAGTGATCACCACACTTTTAATACCAGAAATACAAATGATAGCTGTACCTAGTTTTAGACTTGCGAAGACTAATAAGTCATTCCTAGGAAATTGTGTGCGTTTTTACAATAAAATCCCAAAGCACATAACTGAGCTCACAGAGGGCAAATTCAAGTTGACTGTAAAAAACGTTTTAATAAAAAAAGCTTACTATAAAGTTCGACATTATATAGAAGATAAAGATGCTTGGAACACTCCACTTCTGGCAAGCTGTCTCTCTGCCACCCATAAAATGTAATATTTGTAGTACCTAAGTAGCAACATTGTAAACATCCATATAAAAAGAATGGCCCCGAGTTTCTTGCCGCTTCTTCTCGGTGGGTTCTATACATTTTGGAACGCGGCGGTAGAGTCTTTAAAGTACATTATAATGAAAAGTTGACGTTCATAAGTGCGTCTTTGATGCCTAAATTGAATAAATGATTTTGACTTTGACTTTGAAATTGATATAGGTAATACAGGGTAGATTCCTTGTCAGTTCAAGTTTAGTAATTATGTACCTACATAAATTGTTTTTAGAAAGTCTGATATCGTCTTATTATTCGTCTTATAATTCCCCGCTTGATCCTAGGCAACGACAAAAGTTATAGTTATTTATGTAAAACTTGGTGACGAGGCGAGCAAGCCGCTCGCTTCATGTTAAGCGCCACGCTTGCATTATGGCTTAGTAAATAACACTATACCTACAGTACATCGCGAAGCGCTCGTAGCGGAGCACGACTTGGCGATCTTAACCGATCAACAAGTTAAGCAACACTTGCTGCGGTCAGGACTTAGATGGGTGACCGCTAGTGGCATTATTCAACTGAGCGTTTCCGTGCTTCGGAGGGCACGTTAAGCCGTGGGCCCCGGCGTTTGTCTTAGGACAACAGTCGTTAGGCTATTAGGCGGCCTGAAAACTTCGACATGGGTTGGCCACTAATCTATCCACCAATCTGCACTAGGCCCGCGTGGTGGATTATGGCCCAACTCTTCTCTCTGAGAGGAAGGCTCGGGTCCCAACAGTGGGAACAAAATGGGCTGTTTAAGATTATGATGATACTGTACATTTGGATAATAATACGAGAAAACACAAAAGCCGGAAATCAGTAAACCTCATATTATTAAATAACAAAAGTAACTCTCATCTTAACATTATTTTATTCTTATGCTATTTCTTGATTAGGTATGTACCTAAACTTTTCTTTCCTTTTCGTGTATCGATCGTGGTGATCATTTTAAAACGGTTTAACAAATTTAAACCCGAGGACCTTGATAGGTTTACAAAAGAAACAAATTAACTCCTTTCCTCACAACTTATAACTTTATTTAAGAAACATTAAACATGTAACCGTCGGGAGTTGTATTTCCATAGCGTGAACACCCTACAGACGACAAAGCACTAGCTCTACCATGAGTTGGCAACATAAATGTCATCTATAGTCGATACTCGATCTCGCCTACCTATTAAGCTTGTGATTGGCGGACTCGCTGTCAATTTTAGTTCTACAATTGACCGCAGTGTGGCGCTGTACTTTTTTTCATACATTTTTTAACGGCAGTCGATAGCGAGCATCGATTGGTTTCAATGTTGTAAACTCATGGTAGGCCTAGCATCTCGTATTCTGAGCTCATTAATCTGTTCACAAAATTATGCATTCGTTCTCAAAGTGGGCAGTTATGATATGGTAAGTGCCTACGTAACACGCATGTCGTTATCTTAAGACTACCATAATTTTCAACCTTAACGTAAAAACTAAATAAAGGACTGAAAAACACCTTATTGTGCGGCTAGGGTACACAGTTGACCCGTTAAAATTTCTTTTGTTAACGCTGCCAAGTACCTACTACGCAGTCGTAGCTTTACCTACTTGGGCAAGTTTCCGGAGGCATTCTTTCCTCACGCCGAAAAGCTTTGTTTTAAAACTTTGTTTATTCTTGCGACTCTGAGGGGAGTTCTAATGAATAAGTGTGCGATTAGAGGACAAAAAGGATTTAAGACAAAGGTCAGAGACGGTGTAAAATTAGAACGGTTTGGCCTGTGTATATTTTAACTTATTAAGCATTTTAGGGTCTGGTTTTTGTGTTGAGTTATGATTATCTTCAATTTGTTCGTTATGTTTCAAAGATTTTTCTTTCATTATGTTACTTGTCACTTGATTTGTGGGAGCAATAAGAAGAATTTCTAGATTAAAGTAAGTATATTGACAATTATATTGATTATTGTATAAAATGATGGTTAGCTACGAAAAAACTTTAAAATTATTATTAAATGACCTTAATTAATATCACGATTATTATTAAGTAGGTACCTACTGCCCGTGCCTGCATTCGTGTTATTAAGTTTATTGTGAACCCCAGAAGATACTGGTTGAATTTAGATAAAAATAATATTTTTATTACATATGGCCAAAAATCTATCTAAATTCTGTTTTTCATCCGTTGAACTGTTTCAGCTTACAGAAGTGATATACATGAGACACAGAGATACAGAGAGTACATATACACTTTTTTTTTTAGGAAGGACATAGAGCTTTTTGCCACTACGGGCATTAAAAGCGACACAGGACTGTGAGTACATATACACTGAAAGTCTTTCATTGATATAACTCTAATGCCTACCACTGCGAACGAAGCCGCGGCGGGCAAAAGTTATGTATAGAATTTGTCTATATACGCTACGACGCTACTACTATCTAACGCCCTAAATTATACGAAATCAGTCAGATTTTTATTCTAGCTGGTATGAAGATCGATTTACAGTACTCGAATTATATTACGAGATCAATGACTTTTGCTTATAGAAAGTCATTGTACGAGATGAATTAATGAAAAAGTAATCATTTATCGTTTGTCGATCAATCGTCATTAGGCTATATCGGATACTTTCGAGCGGCCTGAAAACTTTAACAGTAGGGCTAGCCTATCCACCAGTATGCATGCACGGGCCTATACAAGAAGAGAAAATCCTAAGTCTTAGCAGTGGAAAATAATGTGCTTATAATTATACTACTATGCTAAACGTATTATTTTTACACAGTATCCTCGAGGCAAATTTTTATTGTAAAATACCTACGATGAAATATTATTTCTTCGTAGTTAAATACCTCTTCTCTAGTAAACCAAAGAGTATAAAAATAAATTAACATATTGAGTTATTTTTTAAATACGTAATTTAACTAATTATAAAAGGAAATAATCTGAATGAATTGGCCAAATTTACTATACTTGGGCTTAAGAACTGAAACAATTTCAAACCTTCTAGGTAATGGTTATGCCACAGGGTAACCAATTCATCTACTATGAATACAATACCTTGATAAATCTTGCATTCTGCGTGGTGACCACTTCGCCAGGACGAGATAATCCTGGCTATTGGTGCTGTGCCAGACCCAACACTGTCTTGCAACTAATATGACATAAAAGTTACCAAGAAAAATATTGCGTAAAACGAGGGTTCCAAAAAACTAAATAAGTATCAGGCCATTACGTTACTTCTGCCGACACTCGAGCCATCGTCTCATAGATGCAAGTATGGATCAAAGTCCAAAATGGAGGCCCAGTGTGTTGGTGGATAGGATAATGGCCCGCTCTAGCAAGCCGAGGGTTATACCTACCGCACTTATTATGTGTGTTATTTACAATAAACGTATTTTCTTTCAATTTTATCCTTAGTGCTCTCACTGAGTTTCATTACTATATTCATACTACACTCTACTACACATCATTCAGTGCAGTGCGGCGGGACAGCCCCGACTAGCGCAGTCTTGACAATCTAGATATTTGTGATAGTGTGCGTGTTGTAATGAGAACACCTACCTACAAGCCGCGTTTGGCACCCCTCTATGAACATAAAAGCTTTACTGGTTTTAGTATTATGATTAAAATCAGATTTTTTCCCGAGTTAAACAGTTTACATACAAAGCTTACTTTTCATATCTTGCTGTCTGTTAACTATGTGATTGAAGGTTTTTTTTACGTAGAGATTACATAAGCATGTAACTTTACGACTGTCTTATCTGAGTAGTGCCTAATAAAGTCACAGAGATCACAGAGATGATTAGGCACCTATAAATAAGTATTAAGTTTAATAAAACTTAAGTTGATCTATGTTTATACTGAGATATAAGTTTTGATACAAAACAACATGCCTTGTTTCTTGGCTTCAACTACATTGATCCCGAACATTGCCGATGCGTTGGCCACGGGCCAGGATAATGGGCCCCATGCGAGCGGATTTGCTTGTTAGGTACTGGACACAAACAACTGACTACCGATTATTTACTTATTAGGAGCTCGGCTTTCATAGCCTACCAATGTATCAGGGCAGTATTTGGTCTTAAGTAAGATTATTAAAGTTCCGTAGTAATTTAGTGAAAGGAGCCCTTTTAAGATCAATTTGACTGTCTGTCTGTGCGTCTTTCCGTCTGTGCGTCTGTGCGTCCTAATCCTTTACAGCTTAATAACTTTTCCAGCTATATAAACATTTACGGAGGTATATCAAGTTTTGCACTAAAGTTCTAAATTTTACAAGAATAAAAATGTAATAAGTTATTTAAGGTCACTCATACCCTCCTGAGTATACCTACTCGTGCATGTGTAATGTAGTATACTGAGTTTTTTCTCACTGTACCACCTTGACATTTGTGAATATACAAGTACAATTTGAAAAATGTAATACCGACTTCCATTCTATTCAGTTATTGGAGTGTATCTCAAAAACTACTAGACCTAATTTGATACAATTTAAATGGGACCACACGGGAACCACCAGCTTTCAAACAAAATTTTGTGAATCGGTTCACTCTATATAAAGTTATGAGGTAACAAACTTAAAAAAAAACATACAGTCGAATTGAGTACCTGCTCCTTTTAGGAAGTCATTAGAAAATTTAATATAATAAAATGAATGTAAAGTTGCCTTGTTATTTAATTACCAGTTTAATTTATAATTTAACATTGTATGTAGGTCAAAATAATGTATGTCTACTTTAAGCAGATTACATAGCTTAGGTAGGTATATATTTTTTTATTCAAGTGGTTTCAACCTTAAGTGATCATGGTCACGGGTAGACACGGGTACGTGTACCCTTTACTTACCCCATAATCCAGCTGATATATACATGTGAAGGTTTGGATGTATGATTGTTTGTTATTGAATCATCAGCAATCATGCAAAAACGGCTGAAGGGATTTGGATGAAGTTTGGAGTGGAGACGGTTTGTATCCGGGGTTAACACATAACCTACTTTTCATCCCGATTCAACGGATAAATGGTTCCCGAGGGAATGCCTTACTCCACGCAGAAGAAGTTACGCGCATAAACTAGTATGAAATATACCCGATTAAATCTGTTTAAATAAGTTTATTTTAATTTATAATTCGTACTCGTATTAACCACGAAAACCTAATAATTCTTACTTCATGTAGGTTTCAAAAGAAGCAAAGAAATAGATGAAGATAAAAATACTTGCCTAAATTTTGTAGTCTCAAGAAAATTGTCTAAATATATAAAATCCATTTTACCTTAAATAACAGAACTTTACTTAAAATAAATCCCAATTATCTTGTGGCTAAGAAAGAAAAGCTGATGTTGGTTGAAGTTTTTTTATCTTTTTCCTTGAATTTTATTTCTGCCAATGTAAATATTTCGACCCCTTTTTTGGCTGATATGCAAATAGGTAGTCTTTGATCCTTTTAATTGATATTTTGTTTCGAGTTAATTTCCTGAATATTAAATAGGTGCTGTTTATATAGGCGACTGGCCATTGGGCACGTAGGCGACCCTTGTTTTATATCTACTTAGGAATTAAGTACATCGACTTTTTGACAAAATATTCAACTTGGTAACAAAATGTAAGATACAGAGAGAAATATGACACATCATAGTAGGTAGGTGTAGATGTAGGTGTACAATCAATGGTCTTATTTATATCGTTTGGTAAACCTTATAAACATTGAAAAGGATGAAATAAATCTAGACACACGGTAGCCTGTCAAGCCATGTTCAAGCTAACCGAACTGGCGAGCGGCACCGTGTTTAATATTACACGAACCATTTGGAGCCACTTTTGACCCACTCATAACTCAAAAACTGTTTCACATAAACATGTGAACTTATATACTGAGACTTGCGAGATACATGCAAAATTTCATAAACTCATCTCGCACAGTTTTTAAGATACGTCCAAAAATCGCCATTTTTGTCACTGACTGATCTCTAGATCAAAAGTCTAACCCAGTTCCAGATGACCTAGACAGTTCAAATTTGGCATGTAGATAGGTAGTTGGGTGAATACCAAGGAATATATCAGAAACTAGTATATTTTTATTATCAAATTTGTAGGGCTCAAAATAAGTAAATACAATAAATAAGTACATGGTAAATATCCCGTTTATAAATATAATTCTTGTACAGTGGAGTCTTAGTAATAGAGTCCGGTTTTAGCCTTTGGGTACAAAACTCTAAAAACGAATAAATTCGACATGTGTTTGCCTTAATCAAGGGATTAAATCTGGGATCCCGCGCTTCAAAGCAGCGCCTCTACTAATGGCCGTTTTCAATATCCTATCTATCGTCGGTTTACCTCACTACAGATAGATATTTGACACTAGTCGTATGGACGTCATGTCAAATTTCTATCGGTAGTAAGGAAAACTATGGATAAATAAAATATTGAAAACGGCCCTAAATGAGCTAACGGAACCTAAGTTTTAATAGACTTTAATAGTTTTATTTGTGGAAGCTATTGCCTATAATCTATTTATATTAAACTCGATAATCGCAAATAAAATATATTTACGACGGCAAATAAATTAGCTTTCAGCAGATTCAAAGCAACTGCTACTTTAGCGCAGATATAAAGTTGACACAACGCAAAATCCATTCGCTCACCATTTTTCACCCCTATTATGATACGAGTACTTTTTTGCAGTGGCAGGACTTTTTGCGAGGAATATAAAGGGTTTACGTACCCGAGAGAGGATGGCTTTGGAATGGTTCCGGACTCTTTTCCACGTGTAGTCAGTACCTCAACTGTAAACGGAATATTATATTTGCATAATTAGATGTACTCTATTGCATTGGACGGATTATTTAATCTTAGATTGTATCACTATGAAGTGTCAAGTAATTCTTTTCTAATAGCAGATATTTAAATTGTAACAAAAAAATTAAGCTGGTTGGTAACCATGTTTTTATAATGAAAACTTTATACAATAGGAGATACTCATATTAAGTTGTTAGACTTGAATGGGACTAACAGTTTCGTATCTCAGTTACAATCAATTCGGTATGTAAAGTTTTTTTTTTGGTATTTTTTTTATATTTTTATTTCGTAGATTAGGTCATTATAAGAAACTAATTTCAATATTTTTGTTTTATATTCAGTAGTTATTTTATAATATTTTTTTGAAAATTTGAATCCTATGACGTCACTTTTTTGCACAAATATGTAGTTGCGTTGAGGAGCCAAGAAAAGCACGCGAGTAAAAAAAAAGAAACTAGAACACTTGACAGTGACACCTACTAATTCGTAAGTCTCTATTCAATCAAAACAAAAGTGCAAAAAAGTGACGTCATTTAGAGGTCAATGAAAGTCGAATTATTTCATCGTTTTTTGTTAAAATAAATGGCATCTTATCGTTTTAAAAGGTCAGAGTAGAAAAATTAGGGTTTGTAACATAAAATCTCGAAATGGTTTCGGAATTGGCATAGGTTAATTTTTTTTAGCATACCGAATTGTTGATTGAAATCTTAAATGGCGGCTATAGTATAACAGCAGACAATAAGCAGAGATGTTCGTAATTTGCAGACTGGAGCTGACAAAAGTATAATAGACATATTTTTTTGATTTCAATCAACTATTGATTGCAACTGAGATACGTAGTAACCTTGCGGATATTTCCAACAGTAAATTCCTGGAATTTTGTGGCACTCTAAACTGTTCCCTAAGGTGTATCTATAAATCTATTCTACATCTAAGCAATTCATATATTACCTGACCTACCTCGCCCCTAGTCCAGGCGTCCAGGTGAAGAAGTAAATCTATATTCATAACTATACTATTATATAATATATTAATATTATAAAGAGAAAAGATTGGTATGTATGTTTGTAACGAATTGGCTCAAAAAGTATTGGACTGATTATAAAAACTCTTTCGCCATTGGAAAGCTACATTCACCCTGAGTAACATAGGCTATATTAGCTTCATCATCATCATCCAGCTAGTTATAAATAACTTATTTTGGAGCTTATTAAATAAATATTTAATAACTTTTATAATAATCACTTCCTAAAACGGTCACATTTTTATCTATACTATAATATAATGTCTACTTAATAACAATATTATAAAGAGGTAAAGTTTGTGAGTTAGTTTGTAGGAAGGTCTCTTGAAGTACAGAACTGTTTCTTATGATAGATATCAAGGAGATAGATTATGTCCCAGGGAAGAACTTATAACACTACTTAAAATCGTGATCATCATCATCTGTCATCACGCGGGTAAAACCTCTGGGCGCAGCTTGTAGTAATTAAAATTAGGATTCAGAAAAACAACACATTGCGTGAAATAATTACGAAATTTCTTTTTGCATTACTGTTCTTGCGATTCTCTAAGAGCAAAAATCGTTGCATCTTTTTACAACGTCCGTGAAACAAATGACGAGATGTCAAGAAACGTTAGAAAAATAAACTGTATACAACAAGGGCGATATCTCATAAAGTCTTAATTTACATCGGCTCGTCGACGAACACATCGACGTATCATTAGAAAAGCGCACGGCAGAGTTGGTTATCAAAATATATTTTTTATGGGAGTTTTGATTGAAATACTGGTGGATTATTAATTGTTATGTGATCTTTAATAGACAAGTACAAGTTTAGAAATTGATACAATTTGTCGCACGGCACAGTTGGTTATCAAAATATATTTTTTATGGGAGTTTTGATTGAAATACTGGTGGATTATTAATTGTTATGTGATCTTTAATAGACAAGTACAAGTTTAGAAATTGATACAATTTGTCGCACGGCACAGTTGGTTATCAAAATATATTTTTTATGGGAGTTTTGATTGAAATACTGGTGGATTATTAATTGTTATGTGATCTTTAATAGACAAGTACAAGCTTAGAAATTGATACAATTTGTCGCACGGCACAGTTGGTTATCAAAATATTTTTTTTTATGGGAGTTTTGATTGAAATACTGGTGGATTATTAACTGTTATGTGATCTTTAATAGACAAGTACAAGTTTAGAAATTGATACAATTTGTCGCACGGCACAGTTGGTTATCAAAATATTTTTTTTTATGGGAGTTTTGATTGAAATACTGGTGGATTATTAATTGTTATGTGATCTTTAATAGACAAGTACAAGTTTAGAAATTGATACAATTTGTCGCACGGCACAGTTGGTTATCAAAATATTTTTTTTTATGGGAGTTTTGATTGAAATACTGGTGGATTATTAATTGTTATGTGATCTTTAATAGACAAGTACAAGTTTAGAAATTGATACAATTTGTCGCACGGCACAGTTGGTTATCAAAATATTTTTTTTTATGGGAGTTTTGATTGAAATACTGGTGGATTATTAACTGTTATGTGATCTTTAATAGACAAGTACAAATTTAGAAATTGATACAAATTTGTAATTCTATCTCTCTCTTTCCAATTAAAATGTCAGTAAAGTTTCCACTACTATAAATCCCCGAAAGGGAAGGAGACTTTTTGAGCTAAGCTTAAAGCTGATAGACTTGAATGGGCACGCCCTCACGCACTTAATTTTAAACTCAAACTATTTTTTTTACTTAACATTACGTATTTAATGTCGTGAAATATTTTTGTTTGCTTTTTTTCTTATTTCTTTATTTGTAACGTGGTGTTTCAATAAACGGTTGATTAATCTATCTATCTACAAGCACGATTTCAAAAAATAATTATACCAACCCTTTTGTTAATCGGCCGGAAAGCGCGCGAGTTAAATAGGTGGTCCTTCGATTCTGACCCCTGTGTTTACATTACAGTCTTCAGGGAGCGTCCAGAATGAGCGCAGCATAATGAAACTGTACCCAAAGCGATTCTATCATTAATTACTCGCCGAAGCCACTCCGGCTACCGACCGACCTATTATAATGTAATTTGGAATTGTTGGAAGGAGATTTATTATTCATTAAAATACTTTACCCTATTGGCAAGTAATCTGTTTGCGGATGAAACAATGCAGCTTAAGGTATAATATTGGTACAATACGAGTTCTTATCAGCCTCCTTTATTATTTTTATTTATTTACGTAATAGAAATGTAACCCTACTCGTAAATTCTAAACTAGACTGTATTCATCCGTAATAAACATTATCAAAATATATGCGAGGTTGTATAGGCTAAGTATATGGGCCTCAGAACTACATTGATTATATAGACATGGTTGCTTTAAAAGCATCAATACGATGTTAGATATATAATTATATTATGATCGAAAGTATTGTCATATCTACCTACTTATAGGTAGATCTACCTATTTTAGCTTGAGTCTACCTATCTACCACCCTAAGCCCTAAATCTACCTATTTTCGATACCACGTCTTATTGAAAATAATGTTGACATTAAACTTGAGTTATGCGTGTAACAGTACCAGTAACGTCCACGTCTTTGGTTTCTACAACTATCTTATACTTTCTGCGCAGGATCCGCGCAAAGCAAAAACCAAAGACGTGGACGTGAGCATTCACTAAAAGTAAAGAACATTAACAGCGCGTGACAGTTGATAATGTTGACAGTACAATTACGTTACACTTATGCAGATTTTCGTGCTAGACCCACAGGTAAATCCGACGAAAGGAAGGTGCCACTGTCAACAACAATTTCGTTGGTTTACTTGATTCTGTGTTTGTCATTCGTTGATAATGACGCTGACGCTACTATTTTAAAGTGTGATTTTATTTTGATATGTTGTGTTGTGACTTTCAATATACATATATATTTTAGAACTTTAATTTAAATATACTAAACAGTAATAACTAAATAGAGGTGAATTACATGATAATGGCGTTTAAATTAAACTTGAGAGGTAGATCTACCGTTTTTCCCATGACATTCTACCAACTTCTACCGATTTTTAGGACTTAATCTACCAATTTTCCAAAATGTGGGTTGACAACACAATCGAACCTTTAACCTTTAACCTTCCTTGTAACTGCTAAACTGGTAGTCGGAAGCCTTCTGCCTCCGTTGTACGTCTTCCGTTTGGTAGTCGGACGCTGGACTATAAAATTTTAAATAGAAAGTATGAATACTTCCATACATATAGGCTAAAAGCAGGTACGAACTATAGGCAGAACAGTGTTATATATCGTGTGTGTAAAACCTTCAACAAGGTGCATAGAGAGAATAACATTGACCTTGACATTTTTCACTCTAGTATTTTTTCTATGAAGAAACAGCTAAGCAAATATATTCTTAACATTTCCTAATTGACTAAGTAATTTAAATAGATTGTTGCATTTCTTCCATATATCTTTTTAGTATAATGTAAGTGAGTGTAGATTTTTGTAGAATCAGTATTATATCATGTCGTTTATGTATAATGTCCTTTTACATTATAAGCTCAATTCAGTAAGCTATTTTAGCGCTATCAGTGGAGACTTATAATGACCCTGTGTTACTTAAGAAGTATTAATCAATTGTATTAGTCGATAATCTTCCTAAGATTAAATAAATAAATAAATATAGTTATATAATGTCCTAGGGTACTCATAAAATATTAATATTATGCTTATGTTTGCGCATTATTAATATGGTTATCTTTGCGTTTTAACCCGTTGACTCGCGATTTGCCATATTTGGCCAATAATACAATAGATTTCGCAGAAATCAACCTACTTTTCCAGGAACTGCAACGTGTGTGGTCAAGCTACATTATATTGTGGAGTAACCGTACATGATTGAGTACAAGCAGGCTACAGTTCCCATGGGGCAAAGACCCAAAAGTTACATTCAAGAATGTTTGTTTGCCTAGGCAGAGTCATGTGAAATCTTGAAAAACTATTAGACAAAAAATAAAACAAACTAAAAGTGTATTAACTCGTCCACAGAAATAACTAGCCCGCACATTAACCGGACACTTGACGTTTCATTTATCAAAATCATTTGAACCGTTGAGTAGTCACTAGTGGACATAGGAACGGACATATACATCATACATGCAAACATATAGTTCAAACACTTAACTCTCCTTTTGGGGCTCGCCGCAGTTAGTCCGTAACCAGATAAAAAACTATCTGGTTACGGACTGGTAGACTAAAAAGGATTTAGTAACGCGATAGTAAAGGTCACAATTGTACGTAGACTGCTTACTGGTACTCAATTTCTTTTACAACCTACCTGTGTGACCCTTAAACCTGTCGGATGGTCGGAGGTAGGCTACCAATGCACATGTCGGTCTTTAACATCATGTAACGAAACTTTCGGTTCCGATTCTTAGCCGGGAAGATTTTTGCTTGCCCTTAGCAAGCCCTTAGCCTGTCATGAAATCCCCTGGGTCGGACGGTCTACTCATGCCGCTTATTTCAACGTTTATAATAGTAAACCAAACCACGAACGTTCTTTTCTACCGACTACACCTCAAAGTGGGAATCTTTGAGGTATAGTCGGTACAAAGTTACAATTTTAAATATAATATTTTACCTACAAGTAATTTGACGATGAATAACTTCTAGTCCGCTGAACTGAAGTTTCAGTCTAATTTATTGTAGTCCGTGGCTATAGCCAATTCTAGCTATGTCAGTACTTTATCAAATATTACAAAGATCAGAGTTGGCTGTAGGCATAATCAGCTAAGTATCTCTTTTACGTCTCTTTGCCTAGGTCGTTATTTATCGACAGTCATCAGTGTCGGCATATTCTGTTTATTGTCGATATAAATGGAATTGGGAAATTCTATCCAATTTCAAATGGAGCTTTATCAAAAGCCTCCAATAATTCGACGACCGCAAAAACCAGATCACAATCGCAACAAATATCCGGTTGTTTTGTCAAGACGTAATAGCGCTATATTTATGGGCGACGGGTATAGTGAGCAATAAAAGAAGTGGTCATTCGTCAGTCGTTGTCTCCAGTCGCAGGAATGTAATCAAGAGATTCGTCAAGCGACTCTTACACGCACATCGCTCACTGGAAAACCGTGGTGGGGCACCGTGAAGGAATGGTCACATTTTTACATTTGACAGATAAGGTCGTTTAGTTTTACGGGTCGCTCGTTCTTTATTTGATGTAGTTTTCTTGAATTCATTGCATTTATCCTACGAATAAATCATAATATTTATTCGTAGCTTTTATCAGTTGCTGTTAAATACGGTTATAGTAATACTTAAGCAGCGAAGTGCGTGCTGCAAATTAATCTATCAAAGGAAAGTAAAAAGAGTACCTACATACAAAAATCACCTACATTAATCTTAATTGCAGAGTACGGTGATTCCTAAGCATTTGTCTTAAATTATACAAAACGTAAAACACTATTACGTAAACTAAATTAAAATATATACTTGCCTACTATTAACTCTACTCCATACTAGAGACAATTTTATTAACAATCACAACAACCAATATGCTCATGTTTATGAACAAAAATCAAAATTTACTAAAACGTATCTCTCGATGCTTGGTGCGGTATTACCAGCATGTGATTTGCAACTGTAAAATAAAAATAATAATAAAGCAAACTGTAAGCACGCAGCAAGAATCGACCCGTAAAAAGGATATTTTATATGATCACGGTTCGTTGCGTGATTCCGGGTTAGCGAGGAAGCGGAGATGTGGGTAGCGGTGGACTGGTGCTTAGCTACCGCGCACTCTACCCATGGGTGGGTGCCCATGCGCGACGTTAAACGCTCCTCATTTTTCTATAGTTGGGAGGAAAATTGCTGTCGTATTTCCGGCTCACATGCCCTTAAGCCGGAGACAACGAGATTATCCGCGGGGAAATAAAATGGAGACACGGGAATCATCAATCTTCCCCCAACCCCCGATAATCTCGTAGATGATACTAACTAAATCTTGTAATTACGGAAAAAAGCTATTGAAGGATGTGTGATTTATACGTTCGCTTTTTTACTGATAAGCTCGACTTGTAAATGATTTTATTTATCTATACTATTTGCTTTTAAAACCTTAGAGCGTTTTGCATGGCTGTTTTATTGCGAGCATAACAGTAGAATAAGTTACAGGTAGGTTTACAAGTAATTTAGTCAATATTTATTCCAGTTAAAATGTGGTTTTTAAACTTTTATTTGAGCTGATTTTAAGTTACACTTGCAAAGATTTCCACAAAAAGATTGTAATGGTCGTGGAAAAGCAATAAAAGTAATTATAGGGGAATAAGTAAAAGTTGGCCGCAGTCCCACAGCCGTCGCCGTCGCTCTGGACTAGCAAAACTTGTGCCAATTATAGACGAGGTGACCATGTTGTTCATCCCAGCTAGGACTATTTACATAAGTAGGCAAGTTAAGATAAGAGACGCTTCAACAATGTTTATTAGAACAGGTCGATCTGACCCGGATCATAATGATTCAGGATATTTTCTTTTCAATAAGACTGAGATTCGTATTACTAGTTAAAAGATCACCGCGGAAGAATAACTTGCGAATTTGACATTGATTATATACTTCTACAATATTTTTCATTCATCATTTTATTCACACACATAACATATTTATTCATATTATATCATTTAAAATGAAAATAAAAGTATTTTGACTCTACCGACGGATGCGAAACGTAAGAATCGACGAATTTACCGTCATTAGACTTTCTTGTCTGGTACCACTGCAGTACACTGATATTCTGCCTGCGAACCGAACAGGCGTGATGCTGACCATCAATCGCACGGGTGTAACCGACTCAGCAATTTATGGTACTCGTCTCATAAATGAATCCCTATTTCCCTTGGTCACACCATTACTTAAGAACAATTTCACTAATTTCAATGAAATACGGCAAAGAGAAAGATTACATCACGGGAAGGACATGATATACTTTTCATTATCCATCACCACGCCGGTGAAACCGCGGGGTGCAGCTAGTAGTATATAAATCCAATATATGGATACAAAGGAAATATAGTTTCCGAACCAATTTTAACTAAAGGTATACGGCCTTACTTATAAACGCTGCTTAAATTTAAATTACGTTACTTAGTACTGCGCAAAGGATAAATGTTCTACGCTGTACTAAGTTACGTTATTTAAATTTAAGCAACGCTTATAAGTAAGGCCGTTAATGTTCACTGTTCATCACATTTTAGACAGTAGGTACGAATATGTCAAGACCTTGGAATAAGATAAAAGCAATAAGAATGGAATATGAGGATCAAGTATTATATAATCATTAAAGTCGTCAAAAGCCGGATAAAATATTGTGATTAATATGTCGAGTAGAGAAAACCAACGTTTGAATTTAATAGGCATTCCTTAATCCCATTGAAGACGGTTCGCAAAACTAGGGGTGCGCGGCCACCCTGTTAATAGGGAAAGTACTTCGCTAAGGGGCGCCGCTAGGTCTTATCTCGGCGCTCCCGACGACGTTGACTTACATTTAATTGTCCAAGTTTTATTGTAGCCACCCTAATAGCAATATTGGAGGCAAAGAACTGATACCGGAGCTTTGAATAACATTACAGATACTGACTCCACGAGCTCTTCATGAACAGATGAGAATAGAGATATGCGAGTATACTGCTTACGTGAGCGAGGCCGGATATGCTCTCTACAGTTATCGGTCGATAAGAACACGTGCCAAATATCTTGCTCTACATGTGCAAAGCGATGAAAACAATGAACCCATTTGGGACCGGAAAGAGACAAACAAAGATTTCTCTACTAGAAAATATCTCGGAGACTTTATGCTGTTTATATGTATCAAAGTGTAACCTACTTAATCTCCATGAATACAGATTTGGAGCTCGGTCTTCCGTAAGCGTACCGTATTGAATTTTCTTATAAATATGTTGCTGCTATCTTCTGTTGATTAATTTTTTGTAGCTGATCACATGGGAGTAACAGCCGGCAAGTTGGCTACGAGGTCATAAAGTTAAAAACGTATACAACAAGGAGCGGCCATTGGCTCAGTATGGAACAGCAGCCCGGAGAACAATTCAATTTACTTTTATAGCTAGAGATGATCCCCTGTGCGGATCAGGTTGCTTGCGAGAAGCCGTGAACTAATCATCGAATCCGCGCCTTGATATCTAATCTGGGATACTGTATTGATTTTACTTTAGACCCTATGTGCTCAGTTTCTCTTCACTTTAGATGCATTTTTTGTTTGACTGATTATTCAGAATTATACTGAATTAATTTGAACACCTGCTATATTTGATGGCTCCGGCGCATTAAGTCAGGATACCAAAATAACACAATATGTTATATTATTATATATCACACTCATAGTAACTTTGGATTTTAGGCGAAGATTTCATTTCTTTTTTTGATGTAACTGATATAGAAGTACCTACTTTGCATGACGAAATCGATTGATTAAAATTTGAGGTACGTAATCAGCCGTGCGGTTCTCTAATGAATCGTCGATGAGCTCGTCGACGAGCGCACGGATGTCAAATCTATTATGAGATATCGCCCTTGTACATAAGGTTGTTTTTCCAACGTTTCTTGTCATCTCGTCATTTGTTTCACGGATGATGTCAAAGATGCAACGATGTTTGCTCTTAGAGAATCGCACGGCTGCTTCTCATTTGAAGAGCAAACATCGTTGCATCTTTGCAAAAACATCTTTGTGAACATGGACGATATCTCATAAAGTATTTGACAACGGTGAGCTCGTCGACGAGCTCGTCGACGAATCATTACAGAATCACACGGCAGAACAACTAGAGGAAATGAACATGTGACATTTCTTGAACAGAACATAATACGGCGGAAAGATATTTTCTAGGATTGTGCCTACGAAGAAAGGACACTATCCATTCGTAGGCTTGTGCTAACATTGACTAAATCAGTATGTTTTGGATGGATGACAACATTTAAGAAGTCTCACTCTCAACTCCTTATTTAGGTACATTACTATCAAGTTTTTTTTTCATTTAAAAAATGTTATTAAAATGACATGGTCAATTGTACACTAATTTTTACTATTCGACCAAGTTAAAAGATTGCACTTATACGGAGATTACTTTGATATCAATCGAGCTAATCTCGTGAATTCGCAATCCACGATAGTGGATGAAAAGGTATTTTCTTCAAAGGACTGGTAGTTATATAGAATCTATATACATTATATAAAAGCGAAAGGTCACTCACTCACTCATCACGAAATCTCAGAAACTACAAGTGCTAAGTTTCAAATTTTGCATGCGGGTTCTTTTTAGGACGTAGGTGCTTACTAAGACGGGATTTTATGAAATTCAACCCCTAAGGGGGTCAAAAGGGGTGAAAAAGTTTGTATGAAACTCCTTTGTTTTTGAACTTATAGTTGTGAAAATTTGTATTTGGATAGGTCATTCGAAATAAAAAATGTTGGTCAAATTTTTTTTAGATAGTGGTGGTTTAAGAGGGTGAAATAGAGGGGTGAAAGTTTGTATGGGAAGTTTTGTGTCTTCGAACACACAGTGGTGAAAATTAGCATTAGTTCAAACAAATTTTCATAGCGCCAAACTCATTTTATGCATCTTATTTAAATGTATTACATTCTTAGACTACGTGTTTACCCCAACAACAAAAGATTTATTCTGAACTGGCAGGGCCCAAGACATTAAACAATATTAAACATACTTAATAGACCCTTCACAAACTTTCAAATTGCTAATTGATTAATTTAAATGGATATAATTGTTTATATTGGAGGTCAATAGGTACTATATTTATTTATAATTTATAACAAGGCAATAATAATAATACCAGAAAATAATATCACCGAGAGACACAATTTCATAAAGTATATAAATTAAATGTTACCATATATATGACATATTCGTAAATAGTTACTTTGTTACAAAGAAATTCTCAGAATTATTCGTCTTAAGCGCTCTTAAAAGAAAAAGAAAGGGCTTAGACTAGATAACTCCACCAGTGTCTACAGATACAATGTAGCCTGAAATCTTATTACTTATCTAGGTAAAATACCCTCTTTGCCAAACAAGCTTTTCGAGAAAATACAACTTCATTAAAGTTTCTCGAACCGTATTTTTTTGTAGCTAGGTGACTTACACAGCCCCGTTTGTTGTGTAGGTAAATCACAGACGTAGGACGTAAACCAACAAACCGACGTAGTTTGAAAAATTGTTCTCCTAGGACGCTGCAGCCTTTTTCTTTCCCTCGCCCGCCTAAACTACATTCCTTCAATTTACTTTGTACTCTGGAGAAATGTAATAAGTTAACCTACTTCAGGGTGGAGTTTTGGATGGATAAGATGTCACGAAACGTTTTTACTTTGTTGCATATATCCTACTAGCTGCGCCCCGTGATTTCACCCGCGGTGATGCGATGATGATAAAAAGTATCATAATATGTGCTTCCCCGGGATGTAATGTATATCCTTGCCAAATTTCATTACGATCCGTTCAGCCGTTTAGGCGTTATAAGGTAACAAACAGACATAGACACAGAGTTTGAAATATATTTCTCAAATATACGAGTAAATGTAGTCTCAGTTAGTCTTTATAACATCAGCTATCTGCCAGTGAAAGTTCCGTTAAAATCGGTCAAGCCGTTTCAGAGATTAGCCGGAACAAATAGACAAACATTTTTAAAATGTACGTAAATTTTTTTTATTTTAATTTTTTTTTCGTATATACCTTGATATGCATTTAGTGAAAAGCTGTTTATTTGGAATTACAAACAGACATTTTAATTTTATTTATCTGTATTAGAGTAAATTTAAAATACTTTGTAATTAGAAGTCAACCAGTAAATCGATTCGTAAAAACTAATAATGAAATACCTTACGTACATCAAAAAATATTCAAAAAATATAAATCACCATGAAATAAAAACTGGCATTAAATTTCATCACCCTTGACTGTATTTTGTGTTTTTTACTTTTGTAGACAACCCGAAATCCGTCAAACAAACTTCGTAGTTTGTTTTTGGGAGTAGGCCTTCAGTGTACTTGGAGGTAAATATTAAGAGGAAAAAAGAGTTATTTCTTTTAGTTTAGTAGACAAGTACTAGCTATGCGTCCCCCTAAAGGGTTTACACGGGTAATTCCTAAAATCAATAATGAGTCGAGCGAAATATCGCAAAATGTTGAATTCGTAAATAGTTGAATTTCCTGGACCCACAATGTTGAGTTCGCTAAAAGTTGAACTTGCAATATGTTGAATGCCAAAACGTTGAACGCAAAAAAGTTGTATCCCAACAATCCTTAATCTTTATTCTCAATTCTTTTGTTACTCATTAGAGTAAATAATTATCTCTACTAAACAAATTCTTATTATGTTTAAAATAAACATTTTAATATACGTTTCAACTCACCTCAGACGCTGTTTCAATTTACCTCGATACTAGGGGAGTTGAAACACTGAGAGTTGGTGTGGTTTTAACGAAATATCTCTTAGGCTACTTGCAATAATACTTATTTTGTGATAGGACGAAATAGTGTACAGAAGTAATTATCTAAAAACGCAAGTTTCACGTATGTAGGTCTACATTAAACTGAGATATTAAGAGTGGTAACGCAAAAATTGTGTCAAACCACCCGATCTCACCTATTTTATTTTTGTTTTGTTATTATGTATGACAAGTACAATTTTTCGTTTATGCTACATTCTGCCGAACTTTTTTATTAGTTAAGGATTACAAGTAACGAGATTTTAAGTTTTAGTACTAACTGTAATTAATGAAAATGTAACACATCTTAAGAATTCAACATTTTGCAAATTCAACATTGTGTTCCAGAAGGCACAAAATGACGAAGAGACCAAGGAGAAATGGTGAAATAATGGGTAAACACTTTAAAATAATAATTTCAATTTCACAAATTGACTCACTTTAGTTTAAACTTTGTTTTTTTTATGGGATAGGTTGGCAAACGAGCAAGCAGCTCGCCTGATGGTAAGTGATATCGTCGCCCACGGACATCCGCAATACCAGAGGTTTCGAGGATGCGTTGCCGACCTTTAAGGAAGGATTATAGGAAGGGAGAGATAGAAGGGGTAGAGGTTGGAGGGGGAGGGTGAAGGAGAGAGAGAATGGGGAAGGGGAATCGGGCCTCCAGAATCTCCCACAAACTGACGAAACGCAATAGCGTAGGGGTAGAGGTTGGAGGGGGAGTGTGAAGGAGAGAGAGAATGGGGAAGGGTGGGAATCGGGCCTCCAGAAACTCCCATAAACTGACGAAACGCAATAGCAAGCTATATTACTTCACGTTGGTGTTATGTGGAAGTGTGGTACTTCCCCGGTCGTGCCGAATCATTCGGCTGTGGGGTTACAGCGTGGCACTACCACCAAATAATTTCGTTTTTCGTGGCATTACCACCGATTTTGAAAATAGTCTATTTTAAAATGATCAATGCAGCCATGATAGTGAGCGTTCTTGTTTGTACTTCGTAAGTCATGACGGGTAAGGAAGTATGGAGAAACATTCGAGTTCGAGTATATTCTTTTAAGTACAAGTAATTAAAATATAACTTATAAAAAACGCTCGCGCACGAAGGGTTCCATACCATTATCTATAATTGTCGTCCGACTCGCGTTTGGCCGGTTTTTTAGTATTTGTTGTTAGAGCGGCAACAGAAATACATTAACCTGTGCACATTTCAACTGTCTACTTATCACGGTTCATGAGATAAAGCCTGGTGACTGACGGACAGACGGACAGCGGAGTCTTAGTAATAGGGTCCCGTTTTACCCTTTGGCTACTACTTAAATGAATTTATTTTGTAATAGGAGATACATGTAGCAAACAGAGCGCAATAACCTTATTTAGTACTAATTTGCTTATATTTCAAGAGTCTAAATCCAGATGACCTGCGCAGTAAATTATTCGTCGTTCGTCCGTTACCTAGCTAATGGAAGTTCCATGTTTTGAGATTCAGTTATTTTCCACCACCAGGGCTATTAATTTATCGACGGTTAAGATAAATGCATCTACAAGCAGTGGCGGAGAAGGATTCATTGCGTTCATTATAATTTATACTATACTATTTTACTATAAATACAAATATATAATTATAATACAGATTTTTTCGGATAAGTACTTTATTTGTAAAGACCTCTCTTATTGCCAAAGAAGGATGGCAGACTCCTATACATTTCCAGCCTAGAAGAACGTAGCCGCGTTCATGAATGAAACTTGTACGTACCGGTAGAGCAATAAATATATATAATATTGTAAATTGAATCATTTTCCTAGAAGTTGGGAGAAAAAAGTTATCACGGAAAATCATCTGTGAGTCAGTGTCGTTTATCCTTATCCCAAGAGCATAGAACACAATTTTGATTGCAGTTAGGCGCCTATTTATGATGAATGTACTGTAGATGTTGAGATACGGATAACGACATTTATTGCAGCCGTAGCATTCATGGGTGATCTCAGTTATTGTAGGATGTTAACATTAAAAATAAAATCGGTATATTGATAAATACATAAAGCATTTATTTAGAAAGTATTATACTGTACAATGACATAGTCCAAAAATGAGGCTTGACAGATTATTGTGTAACATTGACATTGAATTTCAGAGTGAAACAGCCTTTTTGTCTAACAAGGTCTTACTTAACTTACTTACCTCCCATTTTGGTAATGTAGATGTGAACTTCGTTTTGACATTGTCCTTTGAAAACGTATCCCCATTATCCTCAGTTCGAATTACAAAATGAAGATCATTTTCATTACCATTCGAATTAGACAATAAGGCTCCAGGTATTTGAACGCAGCAAACATAATGAGAACCATAGTGTGTGTTAGAAATACACTTATCACATCTAAATACTACAATTAAATGAATTAAAAGTATTTTTGATTCCCAACTTTATAAATAATGTTAATTATTCACGGAAGCCACAAATATATAATCAAAATTTTCCTTAATATAGAATACATGCACGATTTGTTATTTCGTTTTTTTGGGAGCAAGGCTGGTTTTGCTATCCTTACTTTATGATACTAGATTAATGGAAAAGTACCCCATGGTTTTGATGAAGGAACTGAAAAGTATCAAAGTATTGGTAAACCAGGACCTAAACAAATTACATTACAAGACATTGTATTATGTGTGAATGTTCCGTGCGAAATGACATGTGTTTATTGGTTATGTTTGCAGTGTATTTAGTTACAAATATTTGTTATAGAGCTAGAAAGAGTTGTTGTATTGTAAAACGAAAATTATTGGTAGCTAAAGCCAAGGTATTCCAGAAGTACGATAATAACAGATAACATCTGAGTCAGTTTTGTGCGGCATTGACAGTCACATCTCCACTCAAGTCTAGATTTACAACTGAGCCTATTTCTGGCCTTAGAACACTTACGGTAAATACAATTTTGTTGACTGTGTACATAATGTACGTACCTCTTACTCTAGTTCAGTATACTTACATATGAAACCCTGATTTAGTTTCGTCCTGAGTAACAAAAATATTACATCCGCAGTGTTATCGCAGCCAAGGTTATGGAGTGAACCATATTTCTTCAAGTATAATAATAGGAAAATATTCTTATCGAATTTCATTCCCCGACAGAGAAACCAGTCCAAAGCAGGCAGCGGTACCCACGACCCATGTAAATTTTATCGGTTCCCAAGAACAAAGCGGTTTCCAGTCGCCGTTTGTTATTATTCACTTACTAAGCAACATGTGGAATGTCTATGTTTTACGAATGCTATGACAGCTGCCAGGGAATGCTGGGAAATAGAGAGGATAATTTTCCTTTCTATTCTATTTTTCTTGGACATTGCATTACAAACTTTTCATAGCCAAAGTAAACATACATGCTGTTGTAACATGTTTTGCATTTCAATACCCCTTTCCATTGGCCAACATCGAACGAAAGCAAACGCAATATGGAGTATATTTTCTTCTTTGTTTAATGAATATTTATATATTCAATTGATATTTATTTTCTCTAAACACTATCCCAAAAATAAATTCAGTAAACATGTTTTGTCTAAATCTCGTTTAATATGTAACTTATGTATTAAATGGTTTGTTTAGCTATATTTTATAAATGTATATTTATGTAAAATGCAACTTCGTACAGGAGCTCACTCCATACAAAATTATAAACAACTAGCTGCGCCCCGCGGTTTCACCCGCGTGGTGATGGATGATGATGATGATGATGATGAAAAGTATCCTATGTGTTAATCCAGCGCCTCATCTACCCCCATACCAAATTTCATCAACATTAGCCCCCCCGTTTGTGCGTGAAAGAGTAACAAACATCCATACATCCATACATACAAACTTTCACGTTTATAATATTAATAGGATATAAGCCTCTAATCGTATAACTCAAAAGGGACGTTTGCCTAGGTCATGAAAAAGGAGAATCTAGTATTTTCAAAAAAGTAGAAGCCGAGATCTTACCCAAAGATCTCATCATTCTATACACAAGATTAAAATATGAAGATACGTATCTTGGTACGTATACGAGTATTACACGCAGTTCAATAAATTGCATGCTACTGTTGTGATTGATTGCCAACTAGCTTAAAACTTATGTATACCAAACCAAAATATAACAATATCAAAAAAAATACCCGATTATCACAACTCTTAGGTGAAGGAACAAAATCGACGATTGTCATTTTATTAACTAATATATTATTGTAGTAACTACAGTCTTGATTATAAAAAAATTACAAATACTGAAATAATAGTGTTCTGAATTATACCGTCACTAGAAACAAAAGGGTTGAAAAACGTTAAGTATTGAATAAAATACCAATTGTTTTTCTTGATCACATAAAGTTAAGACATGACTAATGTAATATAGCTGTAAGTTACTTGTACTGTTATATACCAGTGTTGCAAGGACCCCAATAGTTCGGACAGGAAAGAGCACAAAACTTACAAGTACAATTTGATAAAATTAGACCGAGAGAAACCCGACTTCCGTTCTATTGATTATCCACTAACTCTTAATAGTTAAGAAGTTATATATGTCATAATCAGATCATCCACATGAGCTGATGATTAGTAGACGCAACTATTTGAACAACTTTAGAAAATAATTATATGAAAAACGTAATAAGAACCATTAAAATTTGTGGGATGCCCTTGATTTTCCTTGGTGACAATGGGACCAAATTAAAAGTATCAAAAGAAAAAAAATGGATATCGGCCCAAAATTGCTGGAGAAATCGATGAACATTCATATCAGTGAAATATAGAAACTCCTCCTTTGACATTTTGAATTTGGTATAATATACCGACTCTATTAACCCGTAAGCTCGCCATATTTGCCCAATAATACAAAAAAAATCTAAGAAATCATACTACTTTTCCCGGAATTGCGAATTGTGGTTAAGCTAAGCAGCACCCATTTATTTTACGTCGTTATATTCTTTTGACTTGATAATGTTTGTTCTAATATGACTTAAAACCAGGAACAGTCATTTATGTTGGGTCACTGTACTGAATACTACTTCCTGAATAAGTCAGAATGTACGTTGTTTCATGACAAACAGACAGGGGTACCCTAGTGATCATGGCTACATAAACCCGTCCGTCGCTTAGCAACGCTGCACTGCTGCTCCCAAGCCCCGCCGCAACCACAACACGTCACTCCAATAATATGGTTACAATAGTTCAGAAACGTCCAACTCAATTATTTGCGACAATTCAGCTTCAAAATTAGTCTAAGTAAAGCCAATAAATACAGGAATAAACTAAAATGGAGGTAGTGTATATTCAATTATGTTTTCTGCGGATGAAAAGTATGTTTTTAACAGACTTCATAAAATGAGGAGGTTATGTTTGTATGTAGTATATTTGTGTATTTTGACCGATTCTTAATTTTTTTTTTAATTTTCCAATAGTAAGGTAAGTACCATTTAAATTTCATCAAATTCGGTCAATTTTAAGTTACACTCAAAAAACTGAAAAGTGTTACGCCTATCTTGACGATATCACCATTGACGGTGAATGACAATCGATTCCGTAAGTAGCAAGCGTCACTAAAACGGTGAAATAAAGTTTTACCAATTTATGGAACCGACTTCAATACCAAAAAGTGTGAAATAACTTATATTATTTATTATTATAAAAGGTACCTACTTTTGAAGTATCATGAACTTTAACCAGAGAGTTGAAATACAAAAATCTTAGACTTTAACAAGTCAAAAAAACGATATTAAAAAATATTTAGTGACACTTCCGCTGAAAAGAAAACAATGATTTTGGCCTATTTGGGGGGCGTGCACCACCCTCCCTCCCGCATAAAATGCTAATAGGAAGAATACAAAATAAAAAAACACAAGAAACCCCAAATAAACCAAAACCGATTCGACACGTGTTTCGCCTCTACACGTCTTTGACTGTCGGTCTAGCGCTCGACGAGTCAACATCTCCTGAGGATGCCTCGTGTAGGAGCCAAAATCATTGTTTTCTTTTCAGCGGAAGTGTCACTAAATATTTTTTAATATCCTTTTTTTGATAATGGATTTCCGCAAAGTAACGCCTGAATCAATAAATTAACTTTAACAAGTTATTTTAAACTACTTGGTATTGGAGCCGGTTCCATTTTTTGTCAATTTTTTTTTACATTTTATACAAAATAAGTAATAATAATAATAATAGTTTATTTATTTGGCATAAAACTGTTACATATAAGATTGTTGAATCCATAGGCTCTCGAACTAGTTATAAACTGTGTTTCGAGTGCCAGTGGCTTCTCCCAACTAGATGAAATAATACAAATTTATGCGTTTCTTAAAATAGGTAATCAAAAGTTATTAAAGTTATTACAAAGTAAATACATAATTATATATAATTATATTTTATAACATAAGAATACGATAGCATGACTAAAAGCATGTATAGAATTAGTTAGTGTAATGTACCTTTATGCAAGCTCGTGATGTGTGCGTGTTTGGGTGAGTGATTGTGTGTGAGTTTGTGTGCGTGTGTGTGTGTGTGTGTGTGTGCTTGTGTGTGTGTGTGTGTAAGTGTGTGGTTATGTCTAAGAGTGTGAGTGGTTATGGAAATGTATGTAGATTTAGGTTTATGTGTTGAGATGGTTGAGGATCAACAATCGTATTATTTAAGGGTGTTATTAAGCATACCTTCTATGACGTCATAATCAAACTGACATAGCCAGGTAAGTAGAGTCTTCTTAATCTCATTATTACAATTTTTTTTCACTTTATGTAATTTGCTCAATTTATTGTATAAGTGTGGCATAATGGCGTTATATTGCTTTTGTGCAAACTTGCTGTTTACACGGGGTACAGGACATCTATCAACTCGTTTTGTTGATTCTGGCAACGTTGGTATAACTTTTCTATGGTAACGCCGTATACCTTCATAAATAAATATTTTCCTTACGCTTAAGACGTTAGCTATTTTATACACATCTGTCGTAGGGTGCTTGTAAGGTAAATGGTAAAAAAAGGCACTTTAAGGACAGCACGCTGTGCACGTTCTACAGTTATAAGATAGATAGATAATTCTTTATTGTTACACCACTTAATATACAAAAATAACATAAAAGTAAAAGAAAGCTTAAAATAAAGTGTTACAATGGGCGGCCTTATCACTAATAGTGATCTCTTCCAGGCAACCTTAGGATGGAGAGGAAATACAGGAATAACAAGACGGGGCGTAATATAAAGATAAAGGTACAATCAAATCAAGACAATAATACATTACTAAATCAAATTAATAATAAATTATAAACAAGAAAAGAAAAATATCTACTAATACATAAAAATACATATAAACATATAATTAATTCATTGATATACTTACATAATATATATATATATATATATATATATATATATATACACTACAATACAATATACTTCCATACATATATTTATACAATAATTCTTTGATGTATTATAATCAAAACCCAAGTTCACACGGGTTAAACTAATTGGCGAGATAGAAACTTTTTACTTGGCTTTTGAAGGTCGACAAGGATTGTGCACGCCTGATAGTAACTGGTAATAAGTTCCATAAGCGAACAGCTTTCACTGAAAAAAAGTGATCATAAAATACTGTGCCATGCTGAGGCATACTGAGGGCAAGATTTTCTGATGACCTAAGATTGAGAACGTTGGCATTGTGAAGGAAATTGAAACGTTCCTTAAGATAGCGCGGGGTCAAAGGAATGAACAAAATATTGTAAAGGAGAGAGAGTATGTGAGCATTCCGGCGAAGACGTATAGGGAGCCACTTGAGCTTAGATCGATGTTGAGATATGTGATCATACTTGCGCAAAGCAAAAATAAATCTTATGCAGAAGTTTTGAAGACGCTCAAGCTTATCTAGTTGATTCTCAGTGAGATCTGGATAGCAGACAGCGTAATCTAGAATTGGGAGTAGAAGAGATTGAACTCGAGCAATTTTAGTGGTGACAGGAAGAAAGTTGCGCAGCCTTTTTAAAGCGCCAGCGGTGGCGTACAATTTGCGACTAGTAACTTGTAGCTGAGGAGCCCAACTTAAGCAATGATCGATTGTCAACCCTAGATTTTTTAAAGATGTACTATAGGGAATAGGGACTCCATCAAAATGAATGGATGGAATCGTTGACAAGTCCACCTTTGAGATTAACTGCGAACTTCCCACAATCATTACCTGCGTCTTGCTACGATTTATTTTCAGACCAAATTGTCTGCACCATGTTGTGATGCAATTTAAATCAGCATTTATTAGGTCTACGGCTCCAGAAAGCTGGTCAAGAGGGGCTTTAGAGTAGATTTGTAGATCGTCTACGTATAAGTGGTAGGAGGAAGAAAAATTATTTGAGATTGAATTAATAAATATTGCGAAAAGGAGAGGAGATAAAACGCCGTCTTGTGGAACACCTGCAATTGCATCACACCAGGAAGAGAACTTCTCTTCTAGACGGATCCGTTGCCGGCGCCCAAATAAATAACTGTGAAACCAATCGAGTACCGTTGGAGATATGTTAATTGAGCGTAGTATGGCTAGAAGTATGTCAAAGTCAACTGTGTTAAAAGCATTACTAAAATCTAGTAATGTGAGTATAGTTAAGTTTCTGTTGTCCATGGATAAGCGAATGTCATTAGTGATCTTCACGAGAGTGCTTACTGTGCTGTGGCCAGGACGAAAACCGGATTGGAAAGGATTTAGTAGGTCATGAGAGGATAAATATTTGCTTATTTGGCTGTGGACTAGGCGCTCAAGAACTTTTGATAGAAATGGGAGAATGGATATAGGACGATATTCAGTAAAAGATTTGGAATTGGGTTTTTTGGGTAAGGGAATAAGTTGTGCATCTTTCCAGATAGTGGGATAAATGCCGTTTGTCATAGAGTTATTAAATATAAGGCAGAGAACAGGAAGGATGATGTCAAGGATGGGCACTATCATATTGCGACTAATTCCATCACCGCCTACAGCATTGGAAGTGATCGATAATAAGCTCTTCTTAACATCACAAGCGGACACTTGATTAAAAACAAAAGGAGAGTAGTCAGGAATCGGTAACGATGAAAGATAATTAATAGTATTAGATTTTTCAGATACATCAATAGGAAGCACTGAAGAGAAATAGAGATTGAGAGAATCTATGTTTATGTTGTTAGGGATACTATCTTGAAGAGATTTACCAATTCCAAAAGACCTTAGAAACTGCCAGACTTTTGCTGGATCATCATTATCGACTGATTTATGAATATGGCGACGCAGGGCATCCCTACACACCATATTGCAACGATTTCTGGCCTTCACATATTTTTCTTTGTTAGAGTCATTAGGGCGGCATTTATATTTATGTCTAGCACTACATTTTTTGCTCATTAATAATTTAATGTCATCTGTAAGCCAAGCAGCTGGACGATGCTTTAGCTTGATGGCACGTAATGGAGCGTGCTTATCGTACAATTGAGTAATCATTGAATTGAAAATTGCAACTTGGTCATCGACTGTTACAGCGTTGGTCACCGGGGACCAGTCTATGTTGCTAGCATCTTGTAACATTTTTTCTTTATTCATACCACTAAAATTGCGCTGAAGAATTTGGGTTTAATTTTTGGAGGTCGAATTTTATACGAGAGAAATATTAGGTCATGATATGAGAAATTGTCAGCAGAACATTGACCATGCTTAGCAACATGCTATGGAGAAGACTCTATACACAAATCAAGGAGGGAGGGGCTATACTTGGGTGCATGATGAGTGGCACTAAATGGGGGGATATGCATGTTGCAAGATTTAATGATCGATTCAAAGGAATGAGTGCGGTGGTCTTGCTTGAGGAGACAGGTATTAAAGTCTCCTAAAATAATGTTATGGCTATATAATGGAATAAGATCTTCTAAGATTTTCTCAAAAGATGAAAAGTAATTGACACTTGAGGAGTGGCTGTAGTAGGCTCCAAGCAGTATTTTGTTATTAGATAAAATTACCTCCACAAACAGATGCTCGCCGGCGTTGGAGGGTGGTGGTTGAGGCGATGTGCTGATCACAGAAAAAGGAATATTTGACCTTAGGTAAATAGCCACACCACCACCTCTACTACTCGTGCGGTCGTTGCGTATGAGGTGAAAACCGGGTAGTGAGTACAAGGTAGTAGGAAGGCAAGGTTTGAGCCACGTCTCAGAGACTACTATAGCTTGAATATTTTTGTTAAGGAGGGATGCCTGCATATCAGGATAATGAGCCGGAATGCTTTGCGCGTTAATGTGGACTACGTTAAAGTTTTTAGGTACATCAGAAAACTGAGCCTCAAGAGAGTCGGCAAGGGATGGTAAGCTTACAAAACTGCCATCGTCTGTGCTACCATCGGAAAGTAAAGATAAGAATGATTGGTCGCTCTCACTACTTGCATTATCATTGAATAAATTAAGCATAATATAAATATAAAATAATATATATAAATATTGTAATAAATACTAACTATATAAAATATTTAAATATGTAAAAAATACAATTATTTATAACCAAAACTATCAAAAACTCCACCTGCCGGGAATCGCAATAATTAATTAAACAAAACAGAATAAATATTAAGAAAAAAAAAGGGACAACAGTATGTACATACACTAACTTAAACACAATCACATAAATACAAATGCTTCACCACCGCGGTTTCCATCCATTGACACACTTGCCATACGTTTGAAACTCTGAATATTTAAAAAATACAAAATGTGGTACATAAGCCAGAGCATAAAAAAAAAATATTAATGTCAGTGTCATATGACATTGACGTGAATATTTCAAGACAAGCATTAAATACGTATGAAAACTAACCTACCGTACCGCTAATTCTTTGTAAATTAAACTTAAATCAAGTAACATTTGTGGGTGGATAAATGATATAGTAAAGAACAGAAAAAAAAGGGTACATACCGAGGAATCGGTACCTCGGCGGGCCGCAAATACAAAATAGAACTAAAAGTGAAAAAACAACAAAACGGTGCTACTTCTTGCTGGCTGAAGGGGCTCGTCGACTTTTCGATGGCGGTGCCGTGTCCCTGGCTCTGGTGGTGACAGCAGCTGTACCTGCAGTCCTAGGCGCACTCGACGCGGCAATCTTATCGAGCTCTTTGAGATTGCTAATCCGATGCCGCACACCATCGGTCCCAAGTACAAAAACGAAGCCATCCCTTGTCCAACACCTTGGAATGCCAAACTTCTGGCGGGCAGCCATGAAAGTGTCGTGACGCGGTTTTGTCAAGAACTCTGACAGCGTGATATTGGACCCTTTCAGACCGGTCTTACCGCTCCAAATCCTATTTTTGGCATCAAGATCACGTATTTTGAATAGAATAGGTCTGGGTTTGTCAGGTGCTGAAGCACGGCCCATCCGATGTGAGCAACTGATGTCTTTGCTGGAAAAATCAGGAATTTTCATCTGACTAGTTACCAACTTCACCACTACAGAGGTAGTATCTTCATCTCTGGTTTCTGGGACACCGTGAAGGAGAAGAATCTTTCGTCGCCCTCGCATCTCCATAGCATCCTGTTGCTGCATAACCAGGCCTACTTGATCTTGCAGGCAGCGAAGTGCAGTCATTATAAATGTACGGAATGCAGTAAAGTCCGCTGACAAGACTGCTACAGTTGGTGAAGAAGATGCTGCTTGAAGCTCACCTTGATAGGAGTCCATTCTCTGAAGGAATAGACTTTGTAGTTCAGCCACACTTTGCTGTAGGGTGTCCATTTTGTTTGAGTTGTGAACTCAGTATTTTTCAATAGTGACAAAAGTGTTTTGTGATAGTGCCACAGTATGGATAACAGACCCCGGCAGGTATTGCAGATTATATTTTAATTATACATATGTTTTAGACTATTCAAATGATATTTACTATATTATTTCAATTAATTAAAATGAGAGATCTTTTTGTAAGTGTTTTACTATTGCCTACCCGCCAAAGAAAAAAGTACTAATCCTCAATGGTTACTCCTAGATACTTAACGAAATCAACTCTTGACAAAACTGCACAGTTACATTGTTTGGGCCTTTGACTTCTACGATTGCAGGGGAAGGTATGTATTTTAAGGCTGATATTGGATCCAGGGTCACCTGCTTGGGTCATACTAAAACAGATATATTTAGTTTTGTTGGTGTTGAGGGACAGAAGGCTGTTTTCGAGCCAATGTGTTACATTTGAGAGGCAGTTCTCAGCTAACGCAATTACCTTTTGCCATGTCTTTTCATGTAGCAATAGGACGGTGTCGTCCGCAAACATTAGCAGATCTAGACCAGGCAAAGTGATACCGCATAGATCATTTATATAAATGAGAAAAAGTATTGGTCCTAATGTACTACCCTGCGGTACACCGTATTGACACACAGCGTTCTCACTCTCATAATTATCAACTTTTACCCTTTGCGTCCTTTCTGTTAAATAGTCTGTAAACCAGTCAAGCGCTACACCTCTGATGCCCACATTGTTTAGCCTTGCCAATAAAATGGGAATGGAGACAGTATCAAATGCCTTTTGAAGGTCCAAAAAGACCCCTACACACTTATCTCCATTATCCAGGTAGGACGTGACTAAAGAAGTGAGTGCCAGAACAGCATCCTCAGTCGACCTGCCTTCTCTGAAGCCATACTGGTTTTTATTCAACAATTTTATTTTTTTCTAAGTACCGCATTACTCTTCTTTTGACCAGTTTTTCTAAGATTTTAGAAAGAGTCGAAAGAAGAGAAATCGGTCTATAGTTGGAAGCACTGTCTTTGTCACCTGCTTTGTAAATTGGACAAACGATTGCTTTTTTAAAAACTGATGGGAAAACGCCTGTCTCTAAGCTCAGGTTAGATATATAAGTAATAGGTTCAACAATCATATTAATAAAGTATTTTAAGAACAATGGTGTGATATTATCCCATCCAGGTGAACTATGTGATTTAAGTCCGAATATAATACTCCTAACTTCATCTGGGTCGGTAGGAAATAGTGACATTGTATAAGCTGGAGAATTTAGTGTTTCAGCAAGTGCAGCTAGTTCACCTTCAGTAACATTTATCTTTTTGAGAGTTTCGTTCGCCAGATGACCCCCAATAGATGTGAAATAGGTGTTCACAATATTAAGTGACTCAGTCTGGTTATTAGCAATTTGTAATAGTTCTCTAGATGGTACTTTAGGCTGCTCAATATTGGAAACTTCTTTAATAATTTTCCAAGTTTGCTTTACGTTTCCTCTATTTTTTGTTAATTTATTCCTATAATAACCGATTTTTAGTTTTTTTATAATTATGTTGCAGATATTCCGATAGTTGATATATTTATTTTTTATTTTAAGATTATTCGGCGATTTTTTAACATTTTTATGTAATTTATCTCTTTTTCTAATACACTTTACTACTCCTCTAGTTATCCATGGTTTAAGTGGTTGATTCCTTTTCGAAATAGTTATTATGTGTGTTTTACTATTAATTATACTCAGAATTTTAGTTGTAAACATTTCAGTAGCAATGTTTACATTTTTAATAGTATACAAATCTTGCCAATTTTCTTTTGAAAGCAGTTTTTTTATGTTATCATTGTTTATTATCACTTTTCTATGCAATATGGTCTTTTTAATCACCTTTGAATTATTAATGTACAGCAGAATAGGAGAATGGTCAGTAAGTTGTTGCTCGAATACTATAGTTTTCCAAGTTCCGCGTGTTTTGACCATAAAATGATCAATGCACGTCGATATTCTAGTAGGGCGATTTATACCTTGTCTTAATATTATATTAATATATTTATACATCTGGCAAATACATGCGTACGTGAGTTGACTATACGTACGTAATGAAATATTTTTTATGGAATGACGTTTCTTTGCAACACATTTATAATAAAAAAAATCTACCAAATAAGTATAAGTGCGAAAGGTCGGTGTAAGTGTGAAAGTTGTATACGTGTGTGTGTTGGAGTTAATGTTTTGTGTTGACGTTTTCATCAGTGTATATGTATGATCGTAATGTAAGATAAAATTATGATTTAAAATTCCAGAAATACAAGCATTTTTCATACATTCAATTAATAGTGAATCTAGAAAATACCTAACCATACACAATATCAATATACAAACTATAAATCTATTACTAGCTAGTCATGCCGTGTTTACGTTTTCTAAGTCGCTCTCATCGTTTATCCTTCTTAGTGGTGCTCCATCCGCTCTTCTCAGATATACTCGGCCTCGTGACTCCCAGCAATATTTGTAACTATGTCTTTTGGCGAATTCCCTGGCCTGAAAGAACAACTTTTTCGCCTGCATTGTGAGGCTCTCAGACATATATATAGGCTTAGGCGGGCCTTCAATTTTTAGGCTGGAAGTGTTGAATTTGTTAGTAGTATATTTTTTATTGTACTCCTTTACATTTGTGATGAGCTTGTCTCGCAAAACCACACTTGTGAACTCCGCAATTATGGGTTGGTTATTTTCATTCTTCGTATTTATACGATATACATCCCGAAACTCCGCCGGCTGGATTGCTATAGAAAGTGAGGTACCTATTTTTTTAATAACATTTATTAGGTATTCTTTGGTTTCTCCTGTTTTTTTAGGCACATTACGAACTTCTAAACTCGAGCTACGTAACCCACGATCCATATACTCCAACTTGGCCTCCAGTGACTGTATGTACTTGCGGTCTGCAGTTTTTTCTAGTTCCAATGAACTAATTCTCGAAACCATTTCATCGTACTTTTGAGCAAGAAAGTCTATTGATTTTGCAATATCTTTATTTTGTTCTGTATGTGCCATTTATTCCACCTTGGACCTTACACATAAGGGCGTTGAATTTTTCTTCCTGTTTATTTTGGAGTTCAGAAAACATCTCCATAATTTCCGCCCTATTTATACCGTCTTCCCGCTTACGTTTCCGCACCATGATGTTGGGATCGCTCGAAGCATGCTCGCGCGTGATTACAGGCACGGCGATAGTGTCAAACGGCGGCTGCGCACTTATGTTTGAGTCTGACTTATAATGCGTCAGCGGGGCAGGCGAAACGGGCGTTGCTGGCGGGGTACGTCTAAGCGGCATCTCAGCAGCGGCGCGGGGGACAGGGCGAGCGCGTTCAGGCAGCTGACGCAACGGATACCAGGCGAGCAGAACTATACAGAAACGTTGCGCGGTAACAGTAGGCACTTTACGGTCACACAAATGCAACTTGCGTATGTGTGTAATGCGTGAAGGTCACTACACAGGTAGTCACTGCAATCAGTTGTCTAGCGCGCAAACGTGTGTGTATCCACTCACCGATATTTGTAGCTCCTCTCGGCTTATGCGCTCCTATTATTTCACACCAATAAAATTGTACCAGTATTATTTTTATTTAAAATTTTAAATAAAATTTAAGTGCGGGCTGTTTATATACGTCTAGTCTGTGCAGACATCCGCGGGAGAAGGAGTGATGCTTAAGTTCCTATATCCGTCTTAAATTGTAATGTAACTGAGAAAGCTGATCCGTATTAGCACCAGTAATTTATTTGTACTAACAATATTTAGATATCAAAATTTAAAATCCTCGTCCAAGCTATGTTAAGGAATAGATATTGTATATATTGATATGATGAAATAGTATATAATATTAGACCTCCAGCGCCTATAGCCTGAAGCGTGTTTTCAAGGTGGTCAGCAAGATTTTTTATATACCCACAAGAATAGGATATGAGGTTCAGATTCAAAGTTCATCCTGATCAGACTCCGCAGTAACATAAAGATGCAAGTTGGTAGCCGGCTACACGTAGCAGCAGCAGACGACATGTCGTTGCTTCATGTCACCGCGACACGTCGTCGCTTCATGTCCCTGCAGTCATGATTTCGAACACGGCTGCAGACGGCAACTGCAGATGGCCTAAATAATTTGAAAAGCGATACAAAAGGTTACGTTTAAAAGCTTCTCAGTTGTTTTACTAAGTAGATTGGTACCCGCGGGCGGCACTACTACCGTGCGAATCTCTAATGATTCGTCGACGAGCTCACCGACGTCAAATACTTTATGAGATATCGCCCTTGTAATAGGGTTGATTTTCTTACGTTTCTTGTCATCTCGTCATTTGTTTCACGGATGTCAAAGATGCAACGCGATGTTTGCTCTTAGAGAATCGCACGGCTGATCTGTGGTCGGGCGACAGTGTCTTCTGTCGCTAACTACGAATGGTATTTAATAGAAATACAAAGATATCAGTAGTGTGACGTGCTGCGACATGTCGTTTGCTGCGGCTTCATGTAGCCAACCCCAACCAACTCGCATCTTTAATCTTTTAAACAAAGTTCATCAGAATGAAATTACTTACAGTACGAACATTGGTTGCTTGATATTTAATAATGCGTTTTTTATTTCAGTCAATAGACACCATTGTACCTGTAGATTCCGGAAGGTATCGACAGAAGTGTATGTACGCCCACATTTCACATTTTTCGTTCTTGACCTCATAGCGGTGAGCCTATTGACATTTTATTCCATTGTCTGTTTACGACATCTATGTGGAAGGATATGGAACCGTCTAATTAGTTAAGGTGTACTTAGGCACCATATAGTATACTATATATATGGAGAGTAGGCACGTAGCAAATCATAGATACAAATTATGAAATACTAGTTACCCCATAACATCCCATAGAATGTGATCACGCAACCAAAGAAGATTTATGGATAAAATCTAGACCACTAGAGAAATCCAAACTAAACTATAACAATAATCATGGTAATGGATCTGCAGGTAAATTATTAATAAATGTTAATTTTTATATTTCGAAAAACATTTGCCCACGTTTTGCGAGCTTATAAAGGCATAACTTATATTGTAAAAAAATAAATGAGGCGGCTTAATAAACAGCTACGTTGGGCCCATTTGAATAGGCTTTATTTGATGAGAAGGCGGGCGTCACAGCAAATTGATTCAAAAGTATTTCATTATTTATTCGACGTCGTTCTAAACTTTCCCGGCGCGCTTCTTAATTTACTTTTTGCAGGAATATTTTTGTAATAAACACGAAACTGATAAATAAAACACGACGTATTTTCGGGGTCTATAAAAATGTTGCGAACTCATCTCTTTGCACCAATATAAGATAATGGGTAGGGTCAGAGTGGCCGGAATCTGTACCTATTTATGGTAATCGAGTTTGACGGTGAGTTGCGGGTCTGCCACTCGCGCTGATGTAAGGAGCTAGTTGCCGTCCACGGGCGTAACCTAATGTAGGTGCCTGCCACCACATAAATATTTCATACCAATCGGAATTTATTATCGTCGGCGATTCCCCTCAGACATTTGGTTCACTAAATGTGCAATAACGGTATCGTCTTGGTCAGGATTCGGTTCAGTTTATTGCGTGCTGACTCATTTTGTTAGATTATTTCGTATTTTATGCTTTATTATTGTTATCAGTTTATTTCTTACATGTTTATCAAGTAAACATTAGGTTTGATGAAAATATTTCTTGTAAATATCCTATAAATACATGCATAATCCTATGTTCAAAGAAAAGTAGATAAAAGACTAATCAGATAAGGTCCCAATAGTGGGAAACTTTTACTGAATGGTAATACTTAACTTTTACACGAATATATTCTATAATAAAAGGATATGCATATTTTGTCTTGCATAAATGAACACTGTATTATAAGGCAATACCTAACTATTTAAAAAAATGGGAACAAAAACATTAGCAACCAAATTTAGTAAATTACCATCAAATCACAGCCAAATTACCGTACTTACTAGTACCAGTTAAACAAACTGTTTCCCGTTTTATCTGCTAGAGCATAGACTTATAGTCCAGTCAAATTACGAGTAGGATAAAGTATGGAAATAATTCGACAGTAGCAGATTCTTCTGGAATCGTTAGGAAACACAGCTAAGAGTATCTCCCCGTTTTGCACCGTTTCTAGCACCCATGGAACCATGTTAAATATTAGGTATAAACTTTACAGGCCGTTCATTAGAAGAATTCAAGGAAGTTGAAATAGTTTATTACATTTATGAATATAGGCTTTCTTTATGTAGTGAAATAGAGTAAATTTGTGCGGCATACAGAATATTTGTCATTGATTTTTTTTTTTATTTGCGGCTCTAAGAAAATTCCGACATATGGTGCAAATTTAAAATTAGGTATTTATATCATCATAAACGTTCACATGAATTTGCACCAATGTGCAAGTTACGGTTCGTATCTTTTCAACCTACTTCAAATTCAGGAGTATTTTATCAAGTCGAGGTGCATATTTTTTATGTAAGTAATAATTTTTTTCACGCATAACTTTTTACAAAGTAGTCGATTTTAATAAGAAAGTAGATTATAATACTTTAGGTATAGTATATAAATATAGTGATCGTCACTTTTTCCTGATTGAATTTATGCAATTTTAAAGTTTTTACTCGATTTAACCGTCTTAAGGATGTTAAGTTTCGTGGGGATTGAGTTAGATGATTCTTAAAGCTTATGTTAAACCATAATAAAATAAAATAAAACCCACTGTCCCTAATTATTTCCACTCTTTTGCAAAATATTGCCTAATTTGACTGGACTATATATTATGTATGTGCGACAACGACCGAAGCAAGAAGGTGCGTTCGTATCCTGGCGACTGCAACACACGAGCCAAGCGAGGACAATTAAATTAGTGTTTTATTTTATTTTAATAATTATGTTTATTTTTTGTTATTATACTTATTTGTTGTTGGATTATTATTAAGTATTAATTTGGATAATTTTTTTGCTATATTTATTAAATTTTTAAATCGGTTATCTTCTAAACAGTTTAACAACTTACCTGTTAACCTATTCTTAAATATTTTTTACTGTTATATCATTCAACTGATATAACTAACAGAGAGTACTAAGAAAATACCTTCTAATATCCTTATCTCATACTTGGTTAAATAACACAGTCATGAATTTTGGCGGAACATTGTGTTCCAGGTTCATTACAAATTTATGTAGTATCTAATTAATTACCAACACTCACTTTTTATTCAAAAGCATTAATTTAATATCAAAATTCTAATACCTTTAAATGAGCAATTCTTGTTTAATATAATCTAAATCTCGGAAACGGCTCCAACTGTTTTCATGAAAGTTAGTATACAGATATTAACGGGGTCGATAAATCGATCTAGCTGGGTTCTGGGATTTGTAGAAAACGTCGTTATATGCGTGTTTTCAGACAATGAAAAACTGCTACAATATCATTATGGCAACTAGGACTATCAGCTATAACTAAACTGTTTTACCGACAGCAACACTAAAGTGTAATAATAAAAAATTCGATTGTAAGTACATGTGAATGTATCATTGAAAAATATGGATGTGAGCGCTCCTATAAAGTGATATTCTCACCAAAATCTCTAGTAAATTATAAAAAAACAAAGTTCGGGTGCCTGGAGCGACCTCACACAAAGATTATATATATATATATATATATTTATTTAACTCACCTGGAATAACTTTTGATAGAGCCTTGGTTCTTTTGATCTTTAAGCGGGGGCAGATAAATAACTAAAAAAATCATTCAGTTTCGTTTATCTTTATTGCCGGGAAGCACAAGCGTTACAATAGTTTAAAGATTTATTTTAGGAAAAGTTTATTTGCGATAGCACAGAGTCTGAAGGACCCTGGCAGATTTATTAAAACTAGCCTGCCCACTACTAATTTTGGTATTTTCGTCGCTGAAGGCGTATACCATTATTAGCTGTCGTTATTGTTAAACTATCGTTATTGCACCTTGATTTAAAAGAAGTTAATTGTTTTTATGATTTTACACTGCACATGCTCAAGGCATGGGTCGTATAAGATTATGAATGCGTTACCTTTCTCCAAGGAATTGAAACCTGAGGAAATATCATTACGTGGATTGGATTTCCTTCCTTATGATAGACGATGTGATGCGCGGAAAAGGAATCTCGCCTCCTGCGCAGATGAAACCTCAAGATGGCGGTCCGCTCCAAGTAAATAATTTCCACGGGAATCTCATGGGGGAAAATTACGTAGAAATATACTCGTAAGAAAAATGCTTGTAAGAAAAAAATCTTGCAAAAAAAGTTATGAAAAAAAACGCCAGTGGCTGAAACAATAAAAAGCTAGCGTTAAAAATAATGTCCAAATTCCAAAGTAAATCACAGTTTGACCTCAAGCAAAGAGCATCAGACTTACCGTTTTTCTTCGGCGGGAATGCCGTACTCGAAATCCATGATTTAGAGGAAATCAATATAAAGATGCAAAGCACTTGGCTTGCGTTTTCTAATTGCGACTTCCCATATTGGGAATGTCCAAGAAAAATCGATCCAAACGGATTTAAAAAGTACCAAGACTTCACATCACGATGTTTTTAGAAGAGTGATTCGAATTTTTTTCCATCGACCAAACGTCAGCCCCGACACAGATCATCACAGCCAATTATACAGATAAAAAAACTGATGTCCACAGAGACAATACCTTACAGGGGCTACAAAAAGTGTTACTCTTGTAGTAAAAAAGTTAACATAGAATAAATTTCACCATACATTAGCAATTTAAAACCGAAATACGTGTCTAGAATCGACAACGTGTAACGGAGCGAAAAACGAACGTTACAAAAGCTACTTGACAATAGATGGCGTTGTTAAGCAGCACTAAGACAATGAATGTACGGTTTGAGGCTAGACCAAGAAAATAATTGTTAACTTCCGAGAAAAGGTCTGTCATCCAGGTACTACTAATTATGTGTATATTTAGCAGTGTGAATATCATATACTCCGAGTGTTGAGATATTTATGGTTACTAAATACCACTGACGATACATCCAAAAGATACACGATACGTGGATCTATATAGTCTTAGCTAAATACTTTATCAATCACGATATAATTTAATTCGACATTAGTCAAAATATATCTGCACTGACATACAATATAGGGTTATTTAATCACACATTTCAACAAAGTTGTAAGATACTCTGTCAGATCAACCACTAATCTGATGTGTAAACTTTGAGTCAACATAAATAAACATCGGACCGAGCGTCTCCAATCGTTATTTCTGATACAGTTCAGACAAACCAGACGCCCTACTAAATATGCAGTAATAAATATTATCTAATTCTTGTAGCAGTTTCTGCTTAGGGTAAACTTATCTGATATACTGACATACATAACAAGGCAGTCAAAATGCTAATTTGATTTAATTTGTACAAATTAGACACGATTTGATAGTGATCTTTATATTGTTCGTTAAAAAACTAAATAATGAATGTATATACACACATAACTATGAAGACAAGCTTGATTTTTGGAAGAGAGATCTCGAATTAATGTTTGTTTCACTCTTGGCAGGCTTGTTTTTATTTATTCACTTTCACCAAATGTAAGAAGCTATACTTTAAATTATCTTAAAGCAGTTTATCTGTCGCAGTCTTCAGATAAGTTCCTATCTACAGAACATTGACTTGATTGAAAATCTGTTGATGTAATTATGTTTACCTCAAATCTCAAAAACACGATAGTAGGACCCCAGATGGAATGCTAGAACTCACTCCATTCAACCTTGTTTGTCTGTCAACACAAATATTGAAAATCCATTAGCAACCGCCGCTCGAGCGCAAAAAAGTCGATATTAAAAATAACAAAGAAATCGGAACACAAAGTTTCCGACGGCAGGGGGAAGTTACAGTTATTTGAGTGCAGGGGAATTAAAATGTGGCATTTATTTTTATGTATACGAAAGTCTGCGAAGTATTTCGAAATGTGTACATTAATTTCAACGTTGCTGTTTGCTATAGATCAAGGTATGTATACAGTAAGCTTATGAATATATTTATGAAGGCTACCCATGTTTATTTTTTACGCGTTTGCACAAAGGCGGAGTTTTCTCTCCATTGTATTTTCATGGGTTTCGTTATTTTTTTAAACGTCTATAGTTTTGTGGCCAACCGCGTTGCATGATGTATGATCTATGTATATATCTTGTATGATGATAGTTCTATCGTTTTACGATTACTAATGTATATGCCACCAAAACAGACTCGAAATATTTTTGGTCGCATTAAGTTGTCACTATAATTTTTTGGGGATTTACGTCTATCATTACGAAACAGGTTTTAATAAGAATATTAATTAACGGTCGCTACACGTAAAGTTTGTATGCTATTACACCACAAAAACTTGCCCTTTAATAAATTTAAATTGCATAATTCCTTCTACTCCCTTGACGATTTTCTTAACTGTAAAACTAAAGTAATTAGTAATTGAAGTTCTGACATCTAATGACATACTTTTAGCTGCTAATGTAATATAATCGAAGTAATACTGTTTATTGTAATATAATAATTTATGACATTGTATTAAGTTTTATCGATCTATTATTATATTTTCAAACAAAATCTTTACTTAAAAAAATTAAGACTGACCTTTATATTATGAACTGTAATTTTTTTTAAAATATTGTGTAATTTTAAAACAATTCTATATCTTCAATTTATATATTTCTCAATTTGTACGCCGCAAGGCAGAACATGCTGGAAACTTTATACCTCTTTATAACATTATATACCCATGTATTACATTTATAACCATTTCATTTCATTTCAGTTCACATTATCTGATAAATTACTCGAGCTTTACCATATTCATATCTAAAGTTGAAATCGGTGAAATGATATGTGAAACATGAACGTACCTAATAATGATTGTATATCCGAACCTATATTGTAACAGTAATATCCTGATCCATGAAATGAACCGCGTTATTCAATACTCAATCATCTTTACTGCGCTATCAATCATACTTTACATTTTACTGTATCCTATCGGAAGTTAGGTAATATTTTTCTCTTTATGTCTACTTATGGTGATAAAGCACCATCATCGCAAGATTCAATAGACGACAATGACTATTTTTCTATTATATATATTTTTCTTCACATGTAGATCCTTTTTTTATTATTATTGCTTTTTGTTCACAGACTCAAAGGGTCCGTGGCATTGCTTACATTTCTATTTTAAACTTATATTTTTTTTTTATAATTACTAACGGACAGGAGGACATTTTTTTTTCTTAACTAAACTTACATAATACATTTGTGAAGGCCTGAAGTGCCCTTTGAAAACTTACTTAGCCAATAATAGGGCACAATACGATAAAAGCATGAAGGTCTCAAAACTTTTTTTTTTAATTTCTTAGCTTGAGTGGCACATACAATTTAAGAAGAGGCCAGAGGGGCATTTTTGCTTTTTTTTTTGTACACAAATAGACTTTTAACTAAATTCTTAATATCGTACATACCGAGAGCATACCGGCTCCCGCAAGCAGCGCCCGTTCACGAGTTTGACACGTGTGCCAGCCGTCGCCCTCCTCAACCATCTTTGAAGGAAGATGACGCCCCGGCATACGACGCCGCCGCAAAAAGAAGCCTTTTAGTGAGCGTGAATGCTCAAGGTATACACGCATACATAATACAAAAGCCGTACTTGTCTATTTTTTTATAACTAATTTTTATTTAAGTCGGCTTTCTCCACCCGGCCCAGGGCCTCCACAGCCACATGTAGACCTAAAATGGTCAAAGAATATGATATTTACAAAATGTTGTTAGCTACGGGTGTGCTACGAGATAAACTTCGTCCAAGTAGAGCTATAGTGGTCTGTGCTCAAAAGATATACCTAATATGAATATAATTAGGCCATCAAATTCAGGAAATCATTTGTCTATAGGTCGTACTGGGCTCATTACAGGATATTCATTAATATAAGATATACTGTTTTAAAAGTTCTTAAACCTGTAGAGCGCTACTACGGGAGTGCTACGAGATTCAGTTCGTCGCAATAGCGCACCATCACACGGCACATCTATACCACAAAATGTTCACAAGTTACTTAATACTAATAACATTCCTAAGCTACCAATTTCAGAAAATGATTTGGCTGTGGGCCGCGCTGCACACGAATCTTATACACTGTGTATAAACTTCGTAGATATGTTGTAGAGTGTTGCTACGAGGATGCTACGACATACATCTCGTCACACACTTTTACAACCCAAAATGTTTAAAAGCTCAATATTAACCACGAACCAAAAATTTCGGCAGTTCCTACCTTTATAGTTTAAGTAAATTGTGGAATGCTCTGCCGGCGTATGTACGCATTTCCTTGCAGCTATGACCCTGGGTGTTGTATACATATACTAAGTTATATATATATATATATATATATCATCATCATCATCATCTCAGCCGTAGGACGTCCACTGCTGAACATATGCCTCCCCCATGATTTTCCAAAAGGACCGGTTGGAAGCGGCCTGCATCCAACGTCGTCCTGCGACCTTCCTCAGGTCGTCTGTCCACCGTGTCGGTGGACGACCTACGCTGCGCTTGCCGGTCCGTGGTCTGCACTCCAGAAACTTTCGGCCCCATCGGCCATCTGTTCTGCGTGCTATGTGCCCTGCCCACTGCCACTTCAACTGGCTAATCTTCTGAGCTATGTCGGTGACTTTCGATCTTCTACGGATCTCCTCATTTCTGATTCGATCACGTAGAGATATATATATATATACTAAGTTATATATATATAACTCCTAGATTACCAATTCCAAGAATATTCCTACAAACGTGATTCTATACTATGTATAAACTTTATACTACATGTAGAATGTTGCTACTGGCACTTTACGAGATACGCTTCGTCGAAATTGCACTTCACGCCATATTAAGACCTTGAAATAGCTAAAAGATAAGCGTTATATCAAACAGTAACCGCCTTAAAACGTGTGCTACAGATATTCGCGAGTAAAAACCATAGTTTAAAGGAGCTTAATGAAAAAAAAATATTTAAGCCATTCTATAAACGTGGCACTTAAAAATCAAATCAAGTAAATTACGATATACTACCACGTTATATAATAAGATGGTATATATAAGTAAAAAGACGTAGATAGCATTTGCCAGGGAATGCTACGATATTTATTTATAACATAAATTACTTGCTGCACTTATCGTGTTCACCAACGCGTGCAGTCTGCCAACAATAATTAGAATTTGCATACAATATAGTAACCTGTAAACTCGCAAAATAAATTAGCACACTGATTAACAAAATGTGTTAGGTTTACAATAGAAAACGTCTAATGCAGCCGTGCGATTCTCTAAGAGCAAACATCCTTGCCTCTTTGACAACATCCGTAAAACAAATGACGAGATGTCAAGAAACGTTGGAAAAACAACCTTATGTATAAGGGCATAAATATATATATATATATATATATATATATATATCTCATAAAGTATTTGCCATCAGTGAGCTCGTCGACGAACGTATCGACGAATTATTGGAGATCGCACTGCTGATTCCTGTCGTGCGATTCTCTAAGAGCAAACATCGTTGTATCTTTGACAACATCCGTGAAACAAATGAAGAGATGACAAGGGCGATATCTCATAAGTATTTGACGTCGGTGATCTCATCGACGAGCGCATCGACGAATCATTAGAGAATCCCACGGCTGAGCAAGTAAGGCGTTGATTGTTGATAGTTACTAATTCCGTACTTAAATCTCATGTTAGTTATAAGCGACTTCTTTCTGGAAAAGGAGCTGTATATCAAATTATCCAAAAAGATAAATATTATATGTATTTGAAATAGTTCGACAACGTGAGAGTTGCTATAGGCATGCCAAAAGATACCTCTCATAGGGTCGTAGCATTACCACAAATGTCGCCTAGCTACGTAGTTAAAGGCGTGGGTAGAGTTTTTCTACAAAATGCCCCGTATTACGCACACTATCCGTAAACCAGGGACATTATTAATTTATTACCAATATTATAACTGTATTGAAATTAATAAAAAAATATCACTCTAGATTGTTTGCAGTTTAACAATATTGATTTCATCGACTAATAATTACAATAAATTGGAGATATTTTTACTGTAGCGTTATAATAAACAATATTGTCACTAGTAACAGAAGAAGTAGTCTCAAATAAAAAAATATTAAACTGTAAACGTTAGATAACGCAGTTCCATACATTTTAAGTTCATATTCATAGGATCTCGGAGGCAAGCAACTCGTTCATATACCTACGTAACACATGCCCGTCGACCACATCCACATATCTCAGGAACTGCCTGATAAAACATTATTAAATCCAACACCATAATCCAGGGTATAAATTATCTAGGTACATATTAAAATTTAATCGAAACCCATTGCATCGTATTAACATTTAAAAGTAACAAAAAACCCACTCTTTCACATCCTCACTAATTTATTCACAAGATTTTGTTTCAGAGAAAAAAGGGGCCTGACTTCAACACTAAAAATTGTGAAATAACTTGTTGAAGTTAGTGCCACGATAGTTCAAATGCACCTATCACAGTGTTGTGCGCATGGTAATGCAGCCGTGCGATTCTCTAAGAGCAAACATCCTTGCCTCTTTGACAACATCCGTAAAGCAAATGACGACTTCAACAAGTTATTTTACACTTGTTAGTGTTGAGGTCGGTTCCATTTTTAGCCAAAATATGTTTTCAACCCTTTTAGTGGCCTTGCTGCTTAATTGGATGTAACTCATAAACCGCTTTACAGAATTTGAAGTAATTTAAACTACTTCAGATGTATACTCAACCAAACAAAACAAGAATAAGAAAAATCGGACTGCTCTGTAAAAAGTTATTTGTGATTAAACATAAAACAAAAAATATATACGTGTCGACTTGAGAACCCACCTCCTTTTTTTGGAAGTCGGTTGAAAAGCTGTTTTATTTCAATAAATATCTGGTGGATATAGCCTAAATAAAGGTTGTCAACCAGGCTTTAATTGTAATAGATACTATAAGAATTTTCCAGGTAAACTTTCCAATTTGTCTTTGTAAATATATATATATATATATGTACATAGAAGAAGGTAGTGACTGCAACGTATTACTGAATGTATTAGGTATAGCATGTTGTCGGCAACAATGCGGCACAAATTGGCAGTAGAGTGTAACCACGCGTGTGAGGGCGCCTCGTCGCGTCTCCCACACAGCCTGCCTAATTGCCGTAGACGTGACTGCTGCGCCAGCAGTGCCTGGTACTATTCATTGTGAAAACTCATTGTAAATCATTAGTTCTGTAATCGTGTAGTTACACAGTGCAATATATTGACAGCAATATAGCGTCATTTTGAACGTGCTCTCTCATCCATCTGCAATCGATCTCCGGATAGATCAGTTACAGAGGCTACTACTGCTTAAGGACTATTTAACTCGTCTTGTGTTGAGCGTAGACCATGTGTACGTACGAAAAATTGCTAAGCCATGTCGCGCATACACCAAGTATAAACACATATTTATACCTCTTGCTTGTAACTAATTTTATCAGATCCAATGCACTCCACTGGTGTAAATTTGCTTTCGGTTGTTCAAACTATTCAGGAGTAGTATTTGTTATCTGAAGTAGACACTGGTCGTGTTAATTATAAGGATGATAGCCATACTTACGAGTTGCATCAGCATATGGTTTAAAATGCAGCTGTTATGCAGGTGTCAGAAAGTGGAGTATACTACCAATCTTATTCTACTATTATACTTCCTACTTGCTATCATATTTTTTCCTATTAACTCTGTTTAATTATTTTAAAACCTTCTTAATTAAATACATGCTATCTAATTACATTCTTCACCTCTGATTCCATCTACTCATATCAAAATCATTTATTCAATTTAGCCATCACACATGCACTTATGAACGTCCATTATTAATAAATGCAATTATTAAGACCGGTCCTTTTACGTTCCAAAATATATAGAACCACTACTGAGAAGAACGGGCAAGAAACTCGCACACTCGCTTACAATTTTAAATAGTTATATAGACTAAGGTGGAGTAAACCAAGCATCATTTCTTTTAAATAATATTTTACTATATAATTTGTTTTGTTTTTACTAATATATTTTTTCAGCTAACTTAAATTTTCTTTCCGTAGGATCTGTAAAGTGTTTTGGGATTTTGCTGAAAAAACCAACACAGTTCCCAAAGAAAGAATTATTCGACTTCGTCAGTCTAAAATAGCTATTGGTACCTTGCCCTTATTTCTGGTGCGATAATCGCTGTTTAACTTAAATTGATATAAGTTTCTATGAACCTAAACTATATTTTCAAATATGTACAAGGAAGGCAAAGTTAGTATGTTTATTTCTTTACATACATGTCTTTAAGATTCCCAATTTGTATATGGCTCAAATACCACATTCTAGTAACATGAAGTTGGAATCTATATAATGATAATATAGAACAACATCCACACACGGTCTTCAGGTCGCAAATCAGGCAGAGCCTGTACTATGGCAACCTGGTGACTGATATATACTTATATACATATACACACCCAGACACAGGTCAAACAGACATGTGCATGCACATATTTTTATTTGTTTATTTTTGTATGACTCGGAGGCGCGACGAGCAAGCCACTCGCCTGATGTTAAGCGTTACACTTGCCCATAAGGCCTCTGTCTCGAAACCTACGGGCAGCGGGGCGGCAGCGGCGCGGGAGCGGCAGGATCTTATGCGTAAAATCAAATAAAGTCTCCTCGTAAACAACGGCGCAGCAGCAGCGCGGGAACGGGCGACGCGCGGTGCACACCAGTCAAGCGGTCACCGCCCGCGTGCTTACATTGAAGTTTTGTGCAAATAATTTTTGTGACGTGTCGATATGTCCTCGAACGTGCTAGAGCAAATTAATTCATACATTTTTGAGACGCCAATATGGAACAGCAAAGATGTGAACATAAAAATTAACCAGGTACGGATAGAAGTTAAAAACGAAAACGATTAATGCCAGATTCTAAATCGCCCTTGATAGCTTACAAATATAGCAAGAATATAGTCAAAAATGTTTACACTTATTCTGGTGTAGGTAGTCGTAGAATTTGTCGGAACATTGTCTCTGTTCTTCATAATTTCGATTAAACTGGCCTTTTATTTTCCTTGTAGTAGGGATTCATTTCTTTTGCCCACAATAAATCGAGCGTTAGGAATACATATGAATCAAAAAGATCTTGTCGCCGTTGTTCGGACATTTCGTTCGCCAATAAACAACAAATATCGCAACGAGACAACACTACGCCGCTATAGTGCCGCGCGATCTGCCCGCTCGTTTCAAGAATGGGTCTGCGTTGCCCGCCGCGCTCTCGCGCCGTCGCCGCCACCGCCCCGCTGCCCGCAAGATTCGAGGCAGAGGCCTAACAGTTAAGGCGCTGTCATATCATGATGTCGATACAAATGAGGGTTTTTAAAGCATTTTATCTCATGAGCAGCGATTTTATTAAAACTACAAACAATAATGTGACATTTCTAAGACTGTTAAGTACACATTGACGGAATTAAAAAAATATTTTACCATACTAGAGTACAAAAAAAAATTTAAACATACCTCTTATTTCATAAACATATCTCACCTTTAAACAGTTTTGGTTTTTATTCACTATTGTATTTGTCATGAAATACATACCTATCATAAAATAGCAATTTTAATACGGATTTTTTTTATTTACATTTTGGCAAATATAATTTACTCTATAAAAATCTAGTTTAATTTTAGCTGTATAATATATAGTTAAAAATAATTCGGTAACAATTTGAATAATTAAGCATAATGCTAATAATGATGCAAAATTTCATCAAGATGAAATATTAGAGGGAGAAGGTAAATCAATTATTGATCCATTAATGATTTTAATAACTTGATGATTTTTACGTAACCTTAAGAAATTTGTATTTAACATTTGCAGATATATTTTTTTTTATTAGAACATAAATAAATTTACTATTATATTCCTCGAAGAGAATAGAAAATATTAGTAATTTTAAATTTCAAATTTTACATTGACGGTTTTTTTTATTTAAGAGTGCACATATTTTTTTTATTATATACATTTTTACGAGATGCGCTAGGTTGATTTCAAGTAAAATAAATATAATGTAGCCAAGCTCTGAGCTGAAAGCGCCTTAAGTGCCAAACAGAATTTTTAGATTTCAAAAACCTCATGGCAATTACACTGCGGTCGCCACTCGTTGAAGGGCTAGCAATTTAAGATCTTATATATCAGGGTCCCATAAACATACATGTAGTAGTTCCCATGTGCAGCTATGGCAAGATGCTCATGTAGGGATTAGGTATATTTTGAGCATATGTATAAAATATTATCTTAGTTTAAGCAAATATAAATACCTTATTTAGAAGGGTAATAACAACAAAACACGAAATAACTTTCAATTATAGAATACTAGCTGCGCCTCGCAGTACAATACTGTACCTGACAATGTCAAGGGAATTGCCCTAAATCCTTTTAAAAAGAAATGATTTGACTTCTTATTGAAAAAATGTTATTACTCTATAAAGGACTTCTTAGATGATAAAAATCTAACATAGGTAATTATATATTAAGGTTTGACATTTAATTGTATTAATTGACAGAAGTGACTTTTCAAACAATTATATCAATTGACATTCTTAATTATTATATCTAAAATCAGTTCGTATTATTTTTAATTTACTGCCTGTTTAATTTTTTTATTATTTTTGTGTAGATTCTAAAAAACTCATTAGAATAAATCTTGTATAAAACATTTGCACGCGGTTTAGGTAGAGTTTTGTTGGACCTGTATTATGTGCTTTAACAACTATGCAATATTGTACCCAAAACTAAAGCAAATAAATATTCATTCAATATTCATTCATTCAAATTCAAATTCAAATTCAAATTGTTTATTGTTCTTAGACATCGTACATATAAATATAGGTTACCCTGCCTGCTGCTTTAGCGTAAGCTGTGTTGCAGCAGTCAGTGTCTTCCCCAAATAAGTAGATTTAACAATAAGCAAATATATAAACTAAATATAACTTAAATAAAATAAAACAAGAAACAAATCTGAGATAATAAAACAATAAAAATACACATAACAATTGCACAGGCCTGACAACACCTGTGCAAAGTGTTACCAAATAAGTTTGTACATGTGTAAAGTGTGGGTGTGTGATAGTTTGAATTTCAACCAATTTTTACGAACATATTTTCAAGGAGATCATAATCAAACTCTTGTAGCCAGTCTTTTAAAATATTTTTTAATTTGTGTGAGGGGACGTTTTTTATTTTTATTTTAGAGTTCAGCATATTATATAAAATAGGTCCGATGTGATTATAATGCCTCCATGCCAAAGCACACTTGTAACTCGGAATAGGACATTTCACAATCCTCTTTTTATTGACAGGTAGAAGTGGAATTGTGACTTTGTGGTATCTTTTGATGCTTTGGTCAACAAAGTGTTTTCTAACCGAAAAGACATTGCACTTTTTATATAAGTCAGTTGTGGAGTGTCTGAATGGCAAAAACATTATTACCTTAAGCAGAGCGCGTTGAGCACGCTCTACCTCTAACATGTGAGTCTTAACAGCGCTTCCCCATGAACAGATACAGTAACTAATAATGGATTCACCAAGTGCTTTGTAAGTCTGTAGCAAGAGGTTTTTGTCCGCAACATTGCGAAGTAGCTTAAATGCATATATAAGTCTTCTTATTCGAAAAGAGACTAAATGTATATGCGGTTTCCAAGTCATTTTATCATCAACCGTTACTCCCAAGTATTTGTAGATATCTACGCGAGCAAGAGTGCTACACGTGCAATTGGAACGAGTTGTGTTGGAACGATTACATGGAAATGTGTGCGCAACGATTTTAATATTAGTGGAGATTATGTCTCTTTCAGTTTTTCTAAAACACATAAATTTTGTTTTGGCCGTATTTAACGACAGAAGATTGTCTTCCAACCAAGAAGTAACAAAAGCCAAACCATCTTCTGCCAGCTTATGTACCTCTGTCCAAGACGAACCATGAAATAAGAGGACTGTATCGTCAGCAAACATAAGAATGTCAGCATTATTTAATTTAAGATTGCATAACTCGTTAATATAAATCAAAAATAACGTTGGACCTAGCGTGCTGCCTTGTGGGACCCCGTAGTTGCATACATCACTGTCACTAACAAACTGACAAATCTTCACCTGCTGTTTACGATCCGTCAGATAGTCTGTGAACCAATCGTGTACTATACCTCTTATTCCAATTCCCTGCAACCGTGCTAAAAGTATCGGAAAAAAAAATTTAAACATACCTCTTATTTCATAAACATATCTCACCTTTAAACAGTTTTGGTTTTTATTCACTATTGTATTTGTCATGAAATACATACCTATCATAAAATAGCAATTTTAATACGGATTTTTTTTATTTACATTTTGGCAAATATAATTTACTCTATAAAAATCTAGTTTAATTTTAGCTGTATAATATATAGTTAAAAATAATTCGGTAACAATTTGAATAATTAAGCATAATGCTAATAATGATGCAAAATTTCATCAAGATGAAATATTAGAGGGAGAAGGTAAATCAATTATTGATCCATTAATGATTTTAATAACTTGATGATTTTTACGTAACCTTAAGAAATTTGTATTTAACATTTGCAGATATATTTTTTTTTATTAGAACATAAATAAATTTACTATTATATTCCTCGAAGAGAATAGAAAATATTAGTAATTTTAAATTTCAAATTTTACATTGACGGTTTTTTTTATTTAAGAGTGCACATATTTTTTTTATTATATACATTTTTACGAGATGCGCTAGGTTGATTTCAAGTAAAATAAATATAATGTAGCCAAGCTCTGAGCTGAAAGCGCCTTAAGTGCCAAACAGAATTTTTAGATTTCAAAAACCTCATGGCAATTACACTGCGGTCGCCACTCGTTGAAGGGCTAGCAATTTAAGATCTTATATATCAGGGTCCCATAAACATACATGTAGTAGTTCCCATGTGCAGCTATGGCAAGATGCTCATGTAGGGATTAGGTATATTTTGAGCATATGTATAAAATATTATCTTAGTTTAAGCAAATATAAATACCTTATTTAGAAGGGTAATAACAACAAAACACGAAATAACTTTCAATTATAGAATACTAGCTGCGCCTCGCAGTACAATACTTTACCTGACAATGTCAAGGGAATTGCCCTAAATCCTTTTAAAAAGAAATGATTTGACTTCTTATTGAAAAAATGTTATTACTCTATAAAGGACTTCTTAGATGATAAAAATCTAACATAGGTAATTATATATTAAGGTTTGACATTTAATTGTATTAATTGACAGAAGTGACTTTTCAAACAATTATATCAATTGACATTCTTAATTATTATATCTAAAATCAGTTCGTATTATTTTTAATTTACTGCCTGTTTAATTTTTTTATTATTTTTGTGTAGATTCTAAAAAACTCATTAGAATAAATCTTGTATAAAACATTTGCACGCGGTTTAGGTAGAGTTTTGTTGGACCTGTATTATGTGCTTTAACAACTATGCAATATTGTACCCAAAACTAAAGCAAATAAATATTCATTCAATATTCATTCATTCATTCATTCATTCATTCATTCATTCATTCATTCATTCATTCATTCATTCATTCATTCATTCATCATTCATTCGCGGTTACACCTGCGTGGTGATGGATTATGAGATGATAATGAAAAAGTATCATACGAGTACCTATCCCGTGGCTCATCTATCTACATACCAAATTTCATGAAAAATCCATTCAGTAGTTTAGCTTGAATGAGTAACAAATATTCATACATACAAACTCTCGCGTTTATAATATTAGTAGGATAAGTAAGTAACATTACCTACCAATAAACAAGTGAGCAGAGATACTGTTAAAAGCACTGTACTGTGCTAGATTTGAAGGGAACAGTAGCAAATGAGATTATTGAGCGCAGCACAATGAAGTGTAGAACTGATGCGATGGGTTGTCGTGGAAAAATATGACGCTTACCACCAGACAAATGTCTTGCCCATTATTACTTACTAGTATAAAAACATCATATAATCTTAATACTTAAGTATACTTATAAAGAGAACATACATCATAATGAAAACTTTGATCTATGTCGAAGTTTTAGATCTTGTTGCTGACGTTAAGTTAAAAAAACATAAAGTAAAACAGAAAAATACATTTTTGAATTTGGTGAACTGAAGTATTTGTAAAATGGTAAACTTCTATCCTATCTTCTAACACAATGGCAGGTAACCAACCAGATAAGTTTACTGAGAACGATACTCTCACTACCAAAATACAAAATGAAAAACCAACAACTGCAATCTGACCAATTACGAAAGAAATAGCCAAGTCAGGTATTACGAAAAATATATAACAGTCAAAACCCGTACACCAAAGGTGAATAAAAAATGCCAGCACTAAAATTCCAGATATTTATTTCAGTTTTATACTTATTATTATTACTGTGTCTGGTCTTAAGGTTTTGTTTTAATTTCAAAATTACATTAAAATGTACTATTTGATTTGGGAAGGAATGAATTTTCATTCAAACATATCTAAATCACACTTCATGAATGATATAGTCAATTCATTCCCATTAAAAAAATATAGTAAAAATCTTCACGAACGAATATTTAGTATGACCAGCTCTTGTTTGTACTTGTTGATTGTACTTATATCTACTGAATATAGTGCCACCCGTTGTGGCATTATTAGATCAGAATCAGCATGGTATTCATTACATATATATGATTAAATATATACAATAGACATATGTTATTTGTATGTATAACCAATGATCCAATGATCAACATAATTAGTATTCATTAGCAACTATAAAACCGTGAATAGTTTTATAAAACGAATTAATATACTGATTGGTTGACAGACAAACTCCGAAGTGATTGTAGTGAGTGAAGAAGCTTGCTTTTATATCAAAAAATATTTATACATCCTTCCAGAGCTCAAGCCTGAAAAACACATTGAGATGAAAATAGCTGAACAAATTGAAACATGGCTCGTGACAACAAACGCTTGATTTTAATTGAGGGAATATAACTTTATTCATTTACTCATCAACGAAATTCAGTAATTAATTAATTATTAATTGAACAATTACACATTTCAATTGTAAAATGTTTGTGATATGTCGTGCCTACTCTTGCCATTATTAAAAAATATATATTGTGTAGGTAATATATTTAATATCTACTCATGTCTAAAATTAATATTCTATACTCACCTTTGTTTAAAATATTTCAAAACGTTTCTTGCTTTTAAATGCTTTGGTTTGCAAGGGCAGATAAAGAAGGTTAGGCTTATGCACATTGATGTTATCAACGGCATACATCTAGATTCAATTCGTAACGCCTCATGTTTGCTATATGGTAGTGTGTTTCACAGTTAGCGTCTGTTCTGTGTTGCGTTGGTTGATATTGATCCTCTTTTAAGGGGGGGAATGGGTTGGTTTTGGTCTTAGTGGGGTATGTTCAAGGCCAAAGAACATGCCTCTATAAAATGCTAAGTAATGCCAGCTGCGTACGTCTAGAAGTGCGGATCTAGACTACAGGCGCACACCAACAAGTGCTCCATACACGTCCACGCCATCTCTAGACTGCCGCCGCGGTCTAGGGCTGGGCCCACATACTAACATCTTTGTGGGTCGTCCTCCCCGGGCAATGTTATGGTCCCCAACGAGCCCGCCTATAACATCTACCTCGAGACCATAACAGCCAAGTATGCAGTGCGAAGGCGAATCATCGGCGCCCATGTGACATGCCCATCTCCTGCGCCGCCTGTGAAATGGGACGGGCTACTTTCGTAGCTAGATCCAGATCACGGGCGGAATGGGAGATGGAATGTACACAAAACCGATAAAACTGGCCGGGGAAGGAAACCCCTGTATAAAAAATCCAACCACACAATGGCTGCAAATATTAACAAGAAACTACCCCAGGAGGGTACCGGTTTATCCGGAGAATCCCTCCCTGAGCATAGCTCGGGCTGCCCCACGTATTCTGGGGGGGGCAAAATATTGCAGGAAGTTGTAGAAGAGAGAGCAGAGCAAACCCCCACGGGTTTGGGTGAAGCGGTGAAGGAGCTCGTGGCGGCCATGTCGGCCCCGGAGCCCTGCACCTCTGCCTGGACGGTTGTTGGACCGAAGGGCAAAAAAGCAAAAGATAAGCAACAGGGACTTAAGCCGAAGGCTGGATTCCCCCATGCTGACGCTAAGGGACTTAAGCCGAAGGCTGGATTCCCCCATGCTAACGCTAAGGGACTTAAGCCAGAGGCTGGATTCCCCCACGCTAACGCTAAGGGACTTAAGCCTGAGGCTGGATTCCCTAGTGAAAAGAGACTCGAGGGGGCGCAAGTCCCAGAGACTCAAGATTTAAGCAAAAGTCAAAGAAACCGACTAAGGCAGAAGCTAAAGAAGCAGCAAAAGGCCGAAGCGCGACTGGCTAGTCAAAGGTCAGAAGCCGAAAACACCGGTACGGGATCTAGCCCAACGGGACTTAAGCCGCAGGCTGGAGTCCCCAAGGCAGGAGACCATCCGGAAGGTCAGAAGCAGATGACTGGAGATGCCAGCAACGGCGCACCTGGCCCGAGCTTCTTCTTTAAAAAAGCAGGACAGAGCACCGCACCACCTGCCAAACCATTGAAGACTGGAACACCACTAACGGCAGAACCAGGACCTTCAGGGGTCCAGAGCAAGTGGTTGCACCCTAGATACGGCAACCGGTACAATCGCCAGAGGCGTGGGGCAGTGGCCATCTCTAAATCTGCACAGGCCCCTCCCCGCACTGAGCCCGGCAAGCGTACCCGGTTGGATGACACGGTGTCACCTAGAGGTGGACACAAAAGACCCAAACTGGACAGCTCACGGCGCACCCTGACCAGCTACGTAGATATTGCTCAGAATGAGCTGTGCGTAGCGGTGACGGGGGAAAGCCAAGAGCTGAAAGAAGAGCAAGCCACCAAAGTAAAGAAGTACCTGGTCAACAGGATACTAGCTGATGTCAAAGATCCGAACATCACATTCTCCCCCTGCTTCAGAGGGAAGCCCATCATTGCAGATGGAGCCCTGAAGCTGTGGTGTGAGGATGATGCTTCACTAAGGTGGCTCAACAAGGCAGTTAGCAGTCTGTCAGCTGACTCAGGGGTAAAACTCACTGTCAAACGACAGGGAGATTTAACCCGAGTAGTTAGACCAGCACTGTTCATCCCGGAATGTGACAGCTCAGTCGAAGACACGAGCTTGATTCTGGCGGATCAGAACAAGTGGGCCCAGGTGAACACCTGGAGACTGTTCGCGCATAGCATGCACGGAGACGACACGATTTTCCTCACGTTGGGGATTCCCGAACCCCTTATACGTAGGTATACTCGTAGAGAAAGGGCGGAGGCTAGCCTTCAACCTGGGGAATGTCTACGTTCGATTCTATGCAGCGAACGGGTCTCTTCAGGACGAACCACCTGCACCAGCAAGCAAGTCCACACCGGCAGACAAACCGGATACCATGCTGGCTCCAGACGGCAAGACGGGGGAAACTCCGGACGAGCCGTCACACTCATCGCCCAAACCATCGTCCTCAAAGGCGACGGAGGATATGAGTGTGGATCCTGACCCCCCTACTAGAGGAGAGTGAAGGGATCCAAACGGGGCCAACAACAAGGCAGAGTCAGAGGAGGAGGGAAGCCTGGATGATGGCGACCCAATCCTCCATGACGTGTAAAGTCATACAGACCAACCTCCAGCACAGCCTCACTGCAACGGCTAACCTGCGCAGGGTGCTGGGGGATGACAGCGAGGAGACCATGGCCTTGATCCAGGAGCCATGGATCAGGGCGGGGCGTGTGTGTGGTCTCAATAATCTAAGGAGTAAGTTAATATATGACAACACCTCCAAAAACATTCGAGCATGTATATATGTACCAAGCAACATTGCATCAATGCCTCTAACCGAGTTCTGTTCCAGAGACTTGGCTACTGCCAGGCTCCGGGGTATTCTCGGGGAGGAAACTGGGGACGTGATCGTCGCGTCAGCCTACATGCCCGGCGACGAGGAGATCCCATCGAAAGACGTTGCGGACCTGGTAAGATACTGCGAACTCAATGATTTCAAACTAGTAATATCAGCAGACACAAACGCCCATCACCCTATATGGGGTATGCCCACGTCAAACAGCAGAGGGGAAGACCTGGTAAACTTTTTATTTACTACAAATCTCCTTATAGCAAATACAGGCGCGGAGGCAACTTTTGTTAGACAACGCAGCCGTACTATCATCGACCTCACCTTGGTCTCAGGTAATACAAACCTCATAGAGAACTGGGAAGTATCAGGCGAATACTCCGGCTCCGACCACAGGTGGATCAGGTATGAACTAAAAATAAGCAAACAGATACTAACACCAATCCGCAACCCTCGCAGGACTGACAAGACGATCTTTACAAGGTCCCTTGAACAAAACATGAACAAAGTAAGTGCGAACACGCAACTGGTAAACATAGAAGAAATAGAGCAAACTGTTGAACAACTCACGTATAGTCTCACTATGAGTTTTGAGAGCGCATGCCCCCTATCTCTGCCAAATGCCAGGGGAGGCAATCAAGGGTGGACCAAAGCGCTGGAACGACAGAGGCGGAAGGTACGCAAGCTGTTCAATAGAGCCATGAATACCTGCATGGACGAGGACTGGGATAACTATAGAATAGCCAAGGCTAAATATAAGAAAAATATACGGTCCAGGTCACGCAGATCATGGAAAAACTACAACACCAGCATCAAGTCGAATGGACAAGCGAATAGGGTTAGGAAAATACTAGCCAGTAACCCGAACCGCGACATCGGCTCCATAAAGAAAAGTGACAATACGTTTACAAGAACTATAACAGAAACCCACACAATACTCCTGGAAACACACTTTCCTGGGTGCCTAATATCAGACTCGAATGTTTGGACAGAACACCTCATGGCACCACCTACAGCGACAGACTGGGCTGTTGCACAGACTGTTGTTACAGGAGAGAGACTAAACTGGGCAATCAACACATTCACACCGTACAAAACGCCAGGTTTGGACGGGATATTCCCAGGACTCCTACAATGGAGTGAACATCATATAAACGAAACATTGAGCGCTATCTTCAAGGCATGTCTGGCGCACAGATACATGCCCAAAGGATGGAGAGAGGTCAAGGTCTTGTTTATACCAAAGCCGGGTAAGAGTGACTACACAGAAGCTAAGGCTTATAGACCGATAAGTCTTACGTCTTTTCTCCTGAAAACCCTGGAGAGGCTCTGTGATAGGTACATCAGAGACACAGTTCTCATTACCGCGCCACTTCACCCAAAACAGCACGCTTACAGCTCAGGTAAGTCTACCGAATCCGCCCAACACGATGTTATATACAAAGTAGAGGGGGATATTAAAAGTAAAAATCTATGTCTAGGAGCTTTCATTGATATAGAAGGAGCCTTTGACAAAACTAACTTTAGCAGCATCAGAGCAGCATTGCTTAAACATAAAGTAGACCTGACCCTGATCGATTGGATCATTAACATGCTAGAATTAAGGGCGATACGCATTGACTTAAACGGCACAACCAGGGGAGTGGTGGCCAAGGGGTGCCCCCAAGGAGGTGTCCTGTCCCCGCTCCTATGGAATCTAGTAGTCAATGATCTAATCACCAGGCTGAATACAAGTCGCTTCTTCACGGTAGGGTATGCAGACGACCTCGCAATACTAATATCAGGCCATTTTGCCAGTGTGGCATGTGACCTGATGAGAAATGCGTTAAAGGTTGTCAAAAAATGGTGCATAGAATACGAACTCTCCGTAAACCCAGCTAAAACCGAACTGGTGATGTTCACTAACAAGCGAACCTTAGGCAGGTTTACACTACCTAGCCTATTTAACAAGCAACTGAAACTGTCAGAAGAAGTGAAATATCTGGGAGTCACACTAGACAGCAAGTTGAATTGGGCCAAGCACTTAGAGAACAAGTTAATCAAGGCCAGTATTTCGTTCTGGCAATGCAGAAGGATGATAGGTAAAACATGGGGACTAAGCCCTAAGATCACCCTGTGGCTATATAAAACTGTAATCAGACCTTCACTAACATATGGTGCAATTGTGTGGTGGCCCAGAACCACCCTGAGCACCACCAAAACCAAGCTACAAACCTTTCAGAGACTTGCCTGTGTAGCCGTAACAGGCTGCATGCGCACTGCACCAACCGCCGCGATTGAGGCCCTGATAGGCCTAACGCCACTACACCTATACATACAACAAGAGGCCGCGGCGACTGCGTACAGGCTAAAGGCACTAAACCTCTGGTATCAGGACCAATTAGCACCCCATACAACAATCATAGAAGACTTTGCAGTTGGAAACCCTCTAATAAAGTCTATCTATGATAGAGTACAAAAGCAACACTTCTTTACAAAGAGCTACCGCGTACAACTAAACGAAGAGCCAAGCGACTGCTCAGGTATTCATGAAGTCAGAATTTACACAGATGGCTCTAAGATGGCAACAGGCACCGGAGCGGGAGCGTTCTCGGAGGAACTAAACATACACATAGCAACAGGGCTAGGTAAACACAACTCTATATTCCAAGCAGAATGTGTGGGTGTCATCCAAGCCACAGCAGCAGTACTTCGCAGAAAGGTAACCAATAGTAATATTAGAATACTCTGCGACAGCACTGCGGTACTACGAGCCCTAAATAGATACGACCACTCTTCGGGGCTGATCATACAATGTCACCGACTATTGGAGGAAGTAAGTAATCATAACAATAATGTCACACTCCAATGGATAAAGGGGCATAGCGATTCCAGAGGTAACGATGCGGCTGATGAGCTAGCTAGGAGAGGTTCCGGAATGACGTGTGCAGGACCAGAACCAATGATCCCCCTACCTTTCAGTCAAATTCGTACATGGATTCGCAAAAAAACTAAGGACCAGCATCAGGACTACTGGGCAAGTATCGAGGGTTGTAGGCAGTCGAAGGAGGCTTTTCCGATTCTAAATCTGAAATTCTCCAGAAAACTCCTCAATCTTAAAAGAAATAATGTACGACATATCGTCGGAATTATGACCGGTCATTGCTCCTTAAACAAACACCTGTTTAATCTAGGTGTTACAGACAGCCCCCTATGCAGAGGCTGCATGGAGGCGGAAGAAACAGCTGCGCATCTGCTCATTGAATGCAGGAGCGTGGCGGCACAAAGGGCAGCAAACCTCGGCTCGCCGAGGACTGTGTGGGAAGCCTGCGCCAAGCTGAAGGAGCTGCTGGCTTTCCTGGGCGACACCGGGTGGCTGGACTGATCAGCTTCACCCGGCTATCACGCAAAATGGGCCGCGCCACAGCGGCCTGGTTGTGGAAAAAAGCCAGCCCACCACCACCAAGTACCAAGTACCAAGTAAGATCCTCTTTTAGTAGGCCCAATCACCGGGACGCCGTAACCATAGTATAAAGAATGTGGAACAACAGAGTGGGGAAACAGTACGGAAACTAAGCCTAGTTAAGCGGAAATACGTTTGTCTTGACGCGGCCTCACTACTGACAGCACCGCGACAACCGCTTAGGGCTCTCGTCGATGCGCATGTTCGTGTGAGTGAGCCATTTCGAACGTTTGTAGGTAGTTTCCGTACTATTTCTCTATATTTATACTGTGCCTTAACTGCTACTTTGACATCCCTGTACACACTATTAATGCAGGCATTTACAGTTGAGTGCATCGGTTGTCGCATTGCTTATTTAATATCTGATATACAGGGTTAGACTGTGGCAGGTATTACAGAAGTACACTCAGTAGTGAATCTACGCTTGAGTGCAGATTTGAGTAAACTCTGTATGGCCTTTACTCTCAAATAGCAGTTGAGATTGACGTCTGAGCGTCTTTCTGGAATACCAGCCTATGAATATAAATTACTACGGTATCACATCACTCACTCTAGGCTCATACAATAGTTCTATTATACTGGATAAAAGTCAACAAATATGAGCTGTTTAGTAACTTCTTAAAACGTTACATTTACAAGTTACATGTATAAATCCATTGAGACTCCGTTAGACAAAACGTAATTTCTAGATTAGTATCTAGTACATGTGCCAATGGTTTTATAACATTGGCTTGAATTTTTGACTTTTTTATTAATGAGTTTATCAAAGGTAATGCATGATTTTCTAGACACCCTGTAAGCAGATACTGCTCCGCTAGTACAGTAATAGCTTGCCTTTAGTACAGTATAATCGCTTCGCTCGTCGTTGTGCTCCAAATCACTGGAGATTGAACTAGATTGGGTGTTTGACGTTTGACGTCACGTGTCCAAGCGTGACGTGTCAGGGGACAACGGTTTATATCTTCTACAGCAGGGCTAGCATGGGCAGTGGACTATTTCTCTCCGTGGAGAGGAAAGAAATCTTTTCCACCATGTCATTTTTTGCCCTTGCGAGCACGGCAACGCCAGAGGATAGTTTATCCACGTGGATAGACGGCGGGAATAGCGTGCTCTATGGTTTATACTTCATAGGTGCCATTCAAAGCTAATGTAACAAAAGTCTCTGAGTATAGCGTGTGATATCCATACGTAGTATCCTATTTCGTTTCCAACTCATTATGCGTATGGAAGTGGGGACATATTGTAGTGTAGAGTAAAAACAAATAATAATTATTTAACTTAGGTATTCCACAGAATGTAGGTAGGAAAGTAATACAATAATAACCTTGATAATGCACCGGCAAAGATTTGGATTTTTAAGAGAATGCAAGGATTTCGAGGCTGCAATGCATTTTTGCAAATGCTTGCCGTGGCGGTGCCGGCTTAGAATAGCACCCCCCCAACTCTACCCGTGGGTGCCGTAGAAGCCGGCTAAGGGATAACAAATCAGAAGGTGGGCAGCAGCACCTTCCCAGTCAAACACACACAAACTGCGCTCGCCAACCCGCCTGCCAAGCGTGGCGAGTATTGGCAAAAACCCCTCAATGGATTGGACAAAAAGAACCAGGCCCCCAGTCCCCGGCAGCCCCGCTATTCCTGGCTACGGTAGCGGCCACGGTAACGGTGGGGCAGGGGGTGCTAAGAATCCCCGGCAGACGCCCGGCTACCACCCCCAACGACGACGACTGGCCCTGGTAACACACAACATACGCACGATGAGGACAGACGAGAAGATATATGAGCTGGAAGAAGAAATGAGTAAGCTACGCTGGGACATTGTGGGGTTATCTGAAGTCCGTAGAGCGGGTGAGGACACGATAACCCTAAAATCAGGTAACCTACTCTACCACCGGGAGGGCGACCAACAGTCCCAAGGTGGTGTCGGGTTTCTCGTCCACAAGTCCCTTACTAACAACATAGTTAAGATCGATAGCGTTTCCAATAGGGTCGTATACCTAATACTCAGAGTATCCAAACGATATTCGCTGAAGGTCATTCAGGTATACGCACCGACGAAGTCGCACCCGGATGATGAGGTGGAGGATATGTATGAGGACATTAGTCGGGCCATACATACCTCTGAAACGCACTTTCTAGTTGTTATGGGGGACTTCAACGCAAAGTTGGGTAAGAGAAGCGAGGATGAGTCGAAAGTGGGGCAATTTGGCTATGGACAACGGAACCGTAGGGGACAGAGGTTGGCCGACTTCCTGGAGAAAGAGGGACTCTTTATGATGAACTCTTTCTTTCAGAAGCCACCTCACAGGAAATGGACCTGGCTGAGTCCCGATGGTTCCACGAGAAATGAGATTGACTTCATTATGACCACCAAAAGGCAAATATTCACTGATGTCTCCGTGATCAACAGGGTTAAAACCGGTAGTGATCACCGAATGGTAAGAGGCACGGTGAATATTAATGTCAAACTGGAGAGGTCTCGTCTGATGAAGTCTACGCTCCGACCTACTCGTGCCCATATTCAAGACCCCGAGAGCTTTCAACTTGAGCTATCCAATCGCTTCGATTGCCTTGAGAACATCGCTTCAGTGGACGAGATCAATAACAGGTTAGTAGAAACTGTCCATACAGTGGGTTCCAAGTACTTTAAACCCCACCGTACAGATAGGCCACAGAAACTCTCCAACGATACCCTCAACCTCATGGCTGAACGACGCTCATTGAAACTGCAGTCTTCGGATGATGCTGAAGCATATAGGCTGCTCAATAGACGAATATGGAAGTCCTTGCGACACGACATTCGGATCTTTAATACAAACCGTATTAAAGAGACGATAGAGCGGAAAAAAGGCTCCAAAGTGTTTGCAAGAGACATGTCTATTGGGCAAAGCCAGTTGACGAAGCTGAAGAGGGGAGACGGCAGTGTAGCGTCGACCAAAACGGAAGTGTTAGGAGAGGTCGAGAGTTTCTACGGACAGTTATACACCTCGGTCGCTAAACCTGTTAGCAGCTCGGCCAAAGACCCAAGAGCCAAGCTGACCCGACATTATACCGAAGATATCCCGGACATCAGCCTGTACGAGATTAGAATGGCCTTGAAACAGCTTAAGAACAACAAGGCGCCTGGTGACGACGGTATCACATCTGAGCTTCTGAAAGCGGGTGGAACACCGGTACTTAAAGTCCTTCAGAAGCTCTTTAATACCGTCTTACTCGAAGGTTCAACGCCAGAAGCATGGAACAAAAGCGTGGTGGTGCTGTTCTTCAAGAAAGGTGACAACACTTTACTTAAAAATTACAGACCCATCTCGCTTTTGAGCCATGTTTATAAGCTGTTTTCGAAGGTCATAACGAACCGTCTCAGTCGCAGGTTTGATGAATTCCAGCCTCCGGAACAAGCCGGTTTCCGAAAAGGCTATAGTACCATAGACCACATCCACACGCTACGGCAAGTTATACAGAAGACCGAAGAGTATAACTTGCCTCTTTGTCTAGCGTTTGTGGACTATGAGAAAGCCTTTGATTCGATCGAGACGTGGGCAGTGCTTGAGTCTCTCCAGCGGTGCCGTATTGACTATCGGTATATTGAAGTGCTGAAGTGTTTGTACAAAAACGCCTACATGTCAGTCCGAGTACAGGAGCAGAGTTCGAAGGCAATTCCATTGCAAAGAGGCGTGAGACAGGGAGACGTTATATCTCCGAAACTGTTCACCGCTACATTGGAAGACGCCTTCAAGCTTCTGGAATGGCAAGGACTTGGCATCAATATTAACGGCGAATACATCACTCACCTTCGATTTGCCGACGATATTGTAGTCATGGCAGAATCCATGGAAGACCTCAGTACAATGCTCGAAGGCCTCCATCGAGTTTCCCAACGGGTAGGTCTTAAGATGAACATGGACAAGACGAAAATTATGTCTAATGCCCATGTTGTACCTACCCCAATATCAGTTGGGAACTCAGTTCTCGAAGTTGTTGACGAGTATATCTACCTGGGACAGACAGTCAAACTAGGCAGGTCCAACTTCGAGAAAGAGGTCAATCGTCGAATCCAACTCGGCTGGGCAGCGTTCCGGAAACTTCGCGAAGTCTTCTCGTCAAAAATACCTCACTGCCTCAAGACAAGAGTCTTCGACCAATGTGTGTTACCAGTGATGACTTATGGCACTGAAACGTGGTCTCTTACTATGGGCCTCATAGATAAGCTCAAAGTCGCACAACGAGCTATGGAGAGGGCTATGCTCGGGGTTTCTCTACGTGATCGAATCAGAAATGAGGAGATCCGTAGAAGAACGAAAGTCACCGACATAGCTCAGAAGATTAGCCAGTTGAAGTGGCAGTGGGCAGGGCACATAGCACGCAGAACAGATGGCCGATGGGGCCGAAAGGTTCTGGAGTGGAGACCACGTACCGGCAAGCGCAGCGTAGGTCGTCCACCGACACGGTGGACAGACGACCTGAGAAAGGTCGCAGGACGACGTTGGATGCAGGCCGCTTCCAACCGGTCCTTTTGGAAAATCATGGGGGAGGCCTATGTTCAGCAGTGGACGTCCTACGGCTGAGATGATGATGATGATGAATGCATTTTTAAGCTCCTCAAATAAATACAACGCCGTTTCTTTGTTGACCCGAAATATGTGCCTCAAATAATTATCTGGGTAATCGAAGGGGTTAGTGACAACTATATCTATCGGATATACCTCTGGTGTAATTTTCTTTCCATTGTTTCCATTTCCCGCGACAAAATAAAATTATTATGATATGCGCGAGACGTTTTCAAATAGAAATAAACTTTTATCCACCACCTTCAAACAAGATGATAACCATTCTCCGTGTTCTGTCAATCAGAGAGAATTATATCCACGTTTCTACGAGTTCGTGCTCTATAGCGGGAGTAGCGGGACATACTGTTTACAAGAAATGTCAAAAGGCAACATTTTATCTCTTTCCCCGGTTGCCGTGCTCTGTAAGATGGAGAAGACTAAAGAAAACTGAAGAATTTCCACCGACATGTGGATAAAAACGGTGGAAAGACTATTTCTCTCCGCCACGTGCTAACCCTGCTGGATGGTGGGATGGTTTTATTTAATTTTATTAGATTTGTGTAAATTCAAGTTTTGCCGTGTAATAGTGGTGGATTATTTAGTGAGTGAGTGAGAGTTTATTAGTGAGTGATCGGAATGGTGCATGAGTGCAAAGTGAACATACATACATAACCTCGTCAATCGCGTTAGCTGGTTTTAGTACATCCTCCGTATTAAAAGAACGGGTCTAAATAGAACAGTGACTTGATAACTTACTTATTTATGTGACTGTGACTTGACTTTGACTGTTTGTGTGGAAATCTAACCCAAAAATATATAACTTGAGCAAGAGACCAAATACAAAGGAAACAAATCAACTACATATTACTGATTGAAGCATAACATCATTGTTCGAAATAGGAACGCAATTTTGAGCGTCGTCCCGGCCTTATAGTGGTTGTTCGAACTCACTCAAAACAATTCTCTTTGATCTGAGATGCATTTTTTGACTTGAAATGACATCGCTTTGTAACCAAAATTTTAAGTTAAATAATTATTCTTAAAAAACTACTTTTTGAATCAGCTGAACCGAGCTAGTGAATTTGTAATTTGTTTTTTAATTTATTTAGAAAAATAGCTAAAATACCTTGCTAATTCTGCACGAGCCTTGAATTTTAAGAACTTTTGTTGTAAATGGCATATGTACCTATAAGTGAAGAAAGGAAAATTGAATTGACTTGATAATGTGCCTTGTTTGTGACCGTGATATTGTTGGTATGAAGACGCACTGGCTTCTAATGACCTGATGCAGAACCTGGAGCCCTTCTGAAGGAAGCCATAAGTAGCTTATACTCTCCATCAGTGCACTGTTAGGCAGGTATATAGTTGCTGAGCTCGTTTTAATTTGGAGGCTGTCGCACTCGTGAGTACGAATTGTGACGTTATATGCCTGGGCATAATGTCACAATTCGTACTGTGGGCTGTTAGATTCCACTTATAGACCAGCATTTAGTGGATGACTCTGCAATTCCATATCCGTTGAGGGGTATAACAATCATTATAATTTTACCAAAACTACCTCGATAATAATTATATATTATATATAATTATATAATTATTTATTATATAATTATATAATTATTTATTATATAATTATATAATTATTTATTATATAATTATATAATGTGAACAAAATACAAAAACACTCCAGTAAACATTCCAGTTAAACCTGGAGAACCAATTCGCTGCCGTGGAAACCACCACAGACGTAAACCAGAACCTCGAAAATGTGACTCGGGTCCTCAGGGAAGAAGGTACGAGATTTTGTTACATGCAGCGTAAGGGCAAGAAGTTCAAGCTTTCAGAAGAGACTTTGGGGCTAATGAAGGAACGACGTGAAAACCCACCCATCACTTTGTCAGAAAAGCGGACTCTAAACTGAGAGATCAACAAGAACGTACGACACGACCTCCGGTGCTTCAATACTCTTTCGATCGAAAGAGCGATCGAACAGAATCAGGGGTCAAAGGTGTTCGTACAATCTCTTGGAAGAAGCCACCCGACGAAAATGACCACAGCTAGTGGAGAAGTCGTTGCTTCGAAGCTGGCAGTCCTTTCGGAAGTGGAGGACTTTTATGGCCGATTATACGCATCGCATGCATCTCGACCTGATCCCGAAAATGATCCTAGAGCCACGTTAACACGCCATTTCACCGAAGACTTGCCAGAAGTCAGTATTCGCGAAATCGAGATCGCTCTTGGACAGCTTAAAAATGGAAAAGCCCCTGGAGAGGATGGCGTTACAACAGAGCTACTAAAAGCAGGAGGTAAACCCGTACTGAGGGAGCTCCAGAAGCTTTTTAACTCCAGAGGCGTGGAGTAGGAGTGTGGTCGTCCTGTTCTTCAAAAAGGGAGATAAGTCCCTGCTGAGGAACTATCGACCCATATCCCTTCTAAGCCACGTCTATAAGCTGTTTTCAAGAGTGATCACGAACCGTCTTGCGCGTAGACTCGTCGAATTCCAACCACCAGAACAGGCTGGGTTTCGGAGCGGATACGGCACCATAGACCACATTCACACAGTGCGGCAGATTATACAGAAGACCGAAGAGTATAATCAGCCCCTGTGTCTAGCATTCGTGGACTATGAGAAGGCCTTTGACTCGGTTGAAATCTGGTCTGTTCTGGAGTCCCTGCAGCGTTGCCAGATAGATTGGCGATACATCCAAGTGATGAGATGTCTTTACGAAACCGCCACCATGTCCGTCCAAGTACAGAATCAGCAAACAAGTCCCATACCGTTGCATCGAGGAGTGAGACAAGGGGACGTTATTTCCCCGAAATTGTTTTCAAATGCATTGTAGGATATGTTCAAGACGCTGAACTGGAAAGGACGTGGCATTAATATCAACGGCGAATACATCTCTCACTTGCGATTTGCTGACGATATCGTCATCGTGGCAGAGACGCTGCAGGACCTGCAACAGATGCTGAATGACCTGGCGGACTCTTCTATACGCATCGGCCTACGGATGAACTTGGACAAAACCAAGGTCATGTTCAACGAACATGTTCTACCGGAACCGATTGCGATACACGGCGCCGTTCTCGAAGTTGTTCAAAAATATGTGTACCTTGGGCAGACATTGCAGTTGGGAAAAAACAACTTTGAGAACGAGGTGAATAGAAGAATTCGGCTGGGCTGGGCAGCGTTTTGGAAGCTACGTCGAGTTTTTACTTCGCTAATTCCACAGTGCCTGAAGACGAAAGTCTTCAATCAGTGCGTCCTACCCGTCATGACATACGGAGCCGAAACGTGGACACTGACGGCTCGAATGGTCCACAAGCTCAAGGTCGCTCAGCGGACTATGGAAAGGGCTATGCTCGGTGTTTCTCTGAGGGATCGCATCAGAAATGAAGTGATCCGTCAGAGAACCAAGGTCATCGACATAGCCCACCGGATCAGCAAGCTGAAGTGGCAGTGGGCTGGCCATATTAGACGTAGAACCGACAACCGTTGGGGTAAACGAGTTCTAGAGTGGAGACCGCGTCTCGGCAAACGTAGTGTAGGACGTCCTGAGGCACGGTGGAGTGACGATCTGCGCAAGACGGCTGGCAGAAACTGGATGCGAGTAGCCCAAGATAGACCTAAGTGGCGTGCAATTGGAGAGGCATATGTCCAGCAGTGGACTGCTACAGGCTGATGATGAACAAAATATATCTAATTGTATTAGTAGCGTCCTCTATACGGGTTAAAAATTAAATGATATGATATATACAATGCATTTCTTAAATATATTTATTACTTTTTATACAAAATTGTCTATATGATGAGGGTTAATTAAATCAACAAAACGCCAATCATATTATTCTTAAATAAAATTGCGTCTGCTGTTTGATATGGGGGATTTAATTATGCGTACCTACAACCTAATGATTATATATGGATGCTTTACGTTTTATAAAAATACCTGAAATATTATCCACGTGTATAGCAAAAAATTATAGAAGCGATTGAATTCACGAAGGTCGTTAGTTAAGCAAGAATGTTATTATGTTTCTTCGGTACTTAAATTACTCACAACATACTACGAGTATAGTTACCACGAACTAAAAAGCTAAGCAACCTCTGTCGTATAAGTAAATTGTGGAATGCACTGCCGGCGTACGTATTTCCTTGCAGCATGGGTCTTTCAAGCGGGGCGTGAAAAAGCATCTCTCAGGTCATCATAGGTGTGGCGATTAGTATAGCTTACGGCTGCACTAATGGTCATATTTCTTAATTTCGTCTTCGCTTTCCATCAGGCGAGAGCAATTCACTTGATGAACAATTATAACAAAAAGAGTTATTCTCGTATTGTACGGCTATGATTCCATTGTACAATAAATGTCACAAATCTTTCTCTATTTGTGTGTTAGTTTGCGGATGTTACGGGAGCTTCACTAGTATTGCTTGTTATCGATCCAGACTGATCCCATACAGGTCGTTCATTGTGCCCCAATCACGGGAGATAACTGGATTGTGTCCCTGACGTGCCCATGCGTGACGTCTGACATCTCAAGGGAGAACGAACTCAATCTAAATTGTAACGTCACAATGAGTCATTACTTTGTAATCTCAATAAGTTTTAAAAACAAACGTCTCAAAAAGCCGAATACTCGATGATCGTACCAATTGCTACTTAAATTTAAAAGACAAATTGCATTGTACACTCAATTTCATCAATTGTATGCTCTGTTTATATATATAAAATGTGTATTCGTATAACTTTCTGTCGTTAGTAATATATTTATTAATATTAGTATTAGTCGCTAGTAATAGTAGTAGCGACTGCTCGCAACTTCGTTCGGATAGTAGGCTCGGCCTTCGGCCTGGCCATAACTTCTTTTCTTGATTTTCTACCGACTTCCACAAAAAGGAGGAGGTACTCAATGCGACTGTATTTTTTTATGTTTGTTACCTCTTAACTTTCGACTTGGTGAACCGATTCTCAAAATTCTTTTTTTGTTTGAAAACGAGCGCTTCCCCTGTGGTCCCATTAAAACTTCTTCAAATTCAGTCCTGTAGTTTTTAAGTTACTCCAATAACTGAATAGAGGGAAGTTGGTATTAAATTGTTCAAATTGTGCTTGTTCTTTCATAAGACCCTTCTCCTGACAATAATTAACAAAACAAAAAAAGAAATAGCGAGATTCTTCTATCCGTTCTCAAGTTATAGCGTGTCCAGGAGAAATAGGTGTTCATTTTTACATACATAGATGATGATGATCCGGTCTAATCGAACCACATATGATTGTTTATCATCTGTGATAACTGGTGTAAGTCTAACGTGGCCACGCATGTCGTTTCAGATTACAATCACTTTAACGTTATTAAAACTAACGTCCGTTATCTGTAGGAAACGGAATGCAACGACAAGCGCACCGCACTTAAAAGATCCTGCCGTGAGAATCTCTAATGAATCGTCGATGCGCTCGTCGACGAGCTCACCGATGTCAAATATTATACGAGATATCGCCTTGTACATAAAGTTGTTTTTCCAACGTTTCTTGTCATCTCGTCATTTGTTTCACGGATATTATCAAAGATGCAACGATGTTTGCTCTTAAAGAATCGCACGGCTGAGGAGGCTTCCGGACAAAACCGAAACAATTGTGCAATCTTGACATCGACAACGCGTAAGTCTCACGTTAATCTCGATTTATTACTTTGGAACACAATTCACTGCTAAAATTAAAAAATAACTATAACCACTAAAGATCGACTTATGCTTCTTAGAACAAGCATTAGATACTACAACTGCACTGTGTTGCATGCTATTGATCCCGACTAATCGCTTTGTTGTGTCGCAATCACCAAAGGTAACTGAATTGTGCCCTCGACGTGCTCACGCGTGATGAGGGACGCCGAACTCAATTATGGTATCACAGATTAAATTATTGTGCAATTCGTGTTGCTATTTTCAACTATGAGGCGATGTTTCATGTTCCAGTGCTTAACAGCACTAGAATATTCAAGCTAATAAGAACTCTTTGGTAAATAAGTATACTTAGCCCTTAACTTAATTAGCTTAAAATAACTGTGCGGACTCGTTATACGACATCACACCGTCCTGTGCAATAACTGAGTATACTTTATATTGCGATGTAGTTCAGAAAAAATATGTACTTATATCACTTGTTAAAGTTGATCTTAGCTTAGTTAAGCATATTTACTACTTCTGTTCTTGACCCAAGGAAAGAAGCGTTCTAATTCGTAGATTCTTGGATAACTGGATAAGCGAATGCTTTCTCGTAGTGCTGTCATGAAACCCGACAAAATGAAACTACTAAACACAACAGATTCCATGAAATTCTGACTTGATGGCAAATAGCATTATGTCAACAACCATGGATCATTATTAACTAATATAAAGTGTTGCCCAGGGTATCATTGCAAAAACGTTATAAAACATTCGATTATACAAAGGTTCAATTAAATATAAAAATAAATGTCAAATACTCATTTAAAATAATGTCACTCATTTGCTATTTACTCATTTAGTTTTACATATTTCTCTGTCACCTAATTTTCTTTCACATCTCTGGGATATCCAGCCGTTTGCCCAAATATCGCCGACCCGTGAATAAGCTGCATAAATTTCGGCCCAAAAATTCGCTTCGGTCCTATCTCGATTCGCAATTTCAATGCAACCGGGCTATAAGGCGGCCCAAGCTTCATTTCCGTACCGCAATGACCGTTAGCATAGTGTCTCCAACCCTGATTTTCATCCTCATTTCTTTTCTCGATGAATGAAGTTAACTCCAAGTATAGTATCTTGATCACCCTTTCGTGAAACTTGCTTTAATTACTTTGTGTAAATTAAATGCATACATACTGTACAAAACTCCTTCGTTAGGTTTTTCCTGTAAATGTGTGTATATTCTTATGATCTAAGTTAAATCTAGAGTTCTAATTACTAATTTATTACCGGTAGTCCCCCTTAGGGGATAGAGATTAGGGGGCAGATGGTAAATATCCACATTCAAGTAGTATTCCTGATTATATTGTGGACACGGTGTGGACTAAGTATTATCAAACCATGTAAAATCCTTAAGTTTTGACCACTAAATTCAGGCCGCACTCTCTCAAAACAATACAATTCCTGGAAGCGTGATTCTACTGATCAGATTGGAATCAAAACATTACAAATCCTAGAATATGCCCTTATGCACCTCGATCGCTATATTGTTTTAGCTGTAGTATTGTTATTTATTAATATCTAAGTGCAATTTTAGTTATTTTAGTAAATGAATATCGATATGTTCACTTCTTCAGTGATTATATCGGGTCGGGTCTTGAATCGAGTCGCCTGAATTTGAGGATTCTGCTACTGTGGAATGGTCAAGGGGCTTTGTCTTGACCCTCCCAATTCGATTTTGGCTGCCGGAGTTACGCGAAAGTATTTTAAATTAATATTTAAAGTTTCTGTAATTTCACACGAAAAACATGCGGATGCGTGAAACGGAACGCAATATCAGGAAATATTGCATAAATTTGAACGTCTGCTATGTTTATGTTCGTGAAACGAAACGTTTTGATCGCTATTTTTGAGGTTTGTGATTTAACTATGTTTACAAAATAAAATAAATACTCCTACATAGTTTTGTGAAAATTATTTTCCTCCTTTACCCACCCAGAGACCAACTCAGACCGGTTAGGTTGAAAGTAGTCAGAAAACCGACACAGAGCACCCCGACTCCACCTATTCTTGTGGCTACTACCCCTAGAGTGTTTATAAATAATGCGGGAGCCAGAAGCTCAAGGGAGGTCCTGAACGAAGGCTGAGTGTGGCGAAGCAACGTTCAGGGGCGACCGCTAGAGCTTCTGGCGGGAGCCCACCCGGAGTCCAAGTCAGACCGGTTAGGTCGAAATTAGTGACAAATCCAACTCTGACCCCCCCCCCCCTCTCTTCTTCAGCCTTCGTTTCGCTACGGAGGACGCCGGCTCGCTTCGCTCGCCAGCTCCCCCCTTCGCTCAACTCGACTTCATGCGGCGAAGCAACGTTCAGGGGCGACCGCTAGAGCTTCTGGCGGGAGCCCACCCGGAGTCCAAGTCAGACCGGTTAGGTCGAAATTAGTGACAAATCCAACTCTGACCCCCCCCCCCTCTCTCCCCCCCCTAAATTTAGGTGTAAAAGTGTTAGTAGAGTAGACAAAATTATCTTTGATATTAAATTTAAAAAAAAACTACGCCCTGCCCCCAACCCCCCCTCCTACCCACTCCCCCTCCCCCAAAGTTAAGTGTAAAAGTGTTTAAATAGAGTAGAAAAATTGATCTTTGATATTAAATTAAAAAAAAACTACGCGATTCCGGCAGGGAAAAATGGTGGGGGGTGGTTCCCCTCCCTCCCCCGCACCCCCCTCCCCCCTCCCCCCTAAATTCAGGCGACTCGATTCAAGACCTTACCCATTATATCTACAATTGATTCTCAAAAAGGTATCGAACAGTAATAGAGACTTTACAAACGGGAATAACAGTTGATAGCCACCTGACTCGACGATGTCATCTTCTTCTACGTTATCTTTGAAATAAAAACTTTCGACTGAGATCATGTATTGAACACTTTTATATTTCACCATTGCGAAAGAACACACATACACGAATGTATGTTTTATCCTTTTGGAATAAAGGCGAAATTTTTATGTACACTTTAAAAACAACGGTAAAATAATATAGGTAAAAGTTTCTTTTGATGGATGCTCACATTCCGCAAGAATTCACTTCACATGGAGTTTTTGTTCAATAGCTGTCGTTTAAACTTTGCCTATTGAATACAGTATGTATATGAAAGTAAAGGTAAGTGATAAGTTTTATCAAGTGTTATAATAATATTATTAATATCGGTATTTCGATATCATTAGTATTTTCTAAAAATACTTGAAACGTGGGAAGCATTTTAACAGGAGTTTAGTACCTAGAATTACATACATAGACATCATTTTATCCTCCAATTTATATTACACTATTTTAAATGCGTAAGTTTGTGAATAAGTGAAAGGATGTGAGTGAGTGAGAGTATATCTGTGCGTGTTAGTTATCCACACAGAAACAGCTCAGCAGATTTGGATACAATTTGAGATATGAATAAACACTGATTTGTAGTAGTAATATTAATTGCTATAATTTTATATTTTATTTAAGGTAATCGACATTTTCCTGTTTGTAATATTAGTGAAGACAGTGTAGTCTTCACTAATATTACAAACAGGAAAAATTTGTTCGTTTGTTGGTTTGTTTGAATTGAATAGGCTTCGAAACTACTACACCGATTTGAAAAACCTACATTATCTCTGAGGAACATTATCAAAAAGTTAGGGAACCGTATAAAAACTTCGATAGTGTAACCCAAGGTGTAAAAAAATCCTTATAACGCGTACGCTACGGAAACTATTGACAATAGAGCAAAGTGATACTACAGTTTAGTGGAGCACAACAATGTCTACAAAATAATCCGCCATACTACGTACCAGTAGAAAGCTACATTTGTTATGAGTGCATGAGTAACATACGCAATATTTGATTCATCACCATCGCCATATCACCACGCGGGTGAAACCGCAGAGCGTAGCTAGTATTTAAATAAATCTACGTCACGCTTGCTCATAACATTATTATAGTGTGCAATTAACTCCAATTTGCGTGCCGTAATTAAGAAAATATTGGATGTTTGCCGATTTTTGGCATTTCTCTACTTTATTCTTAAGATACTGGTGCTTTCCTAAGATAACTACTGTTGTTACTGTGGTAATAAATGCTTCTCAGTTTTTAAATTTACTTTCAACAAAAGTTAGTCAAGTTTTCTAAGTGTAAATGGAATAATTAATAGCATTTCCTTGGTAAGCCTTCCTACCAACTAATTAACATCAAGCTCTAAACAATAACAGGGAATGAAGACATGCTTAATAACGGAAATTGGCCGAAAATGACTTGCCAACCTTGCTTAGGCTTCGGGGAAAATTGAGTTTGAGCAACTCTCGAACGATTAGTTTTCAAAGGCCAACTTTAAATAAGAACCTACCAAAGGCTTACATTAAAACTGTAAGAGATAAAAGAGACCTATTTAAAAAAAAATGTGTCTTCCCCGCCTTCAACCAAGTGAATCAATTACATTGCCTTAAATGTTATTTACCATCGCATATCTTCCGTTCAATTTTGTATCAGTCTACTTTATGTCCACGTGTAGAAAAACGAAAGTAGCTTTCGATACAAAATTTAAACGGGGTCCAAATAAAATTTGCAAGGGTACAGACAGACAAAGAAAGATGGATATTGAATTTTCTTTATCCTCAAGATGTAATGAGATTTGTAGACATGCGTACGCTTTGCCGCTTGAATCCGTCGGGGAGGGGAAAAATACTTCGCTTTTTGATCATTCTAGAATTAAATTAAGTTAGGTACTTAGCCGTTTACGTATGAGTTCAGCAATTTTTTCACAATTTTTCCATTGAAAAATAATGACTAAGCCAGTCAAATTTATGGCAATATTACGATTTATTTATTTATTGGTCTACTAATAATAATTACATGCTTATATTAGTACCTGAGTTAAGGTATTGAGTTAAATGTATAATCAAAATACAAATTAACACCACAAGTGATGTGTAAACTTAACATTAACTAAGTCATATTGACATTCATCATCATCATCAGCCGGAAGACATCCACTGCTGAACATAAGCCTCCCCCATAGAACGCCACTTGGACCGGTTACTAGCTTCCTGCATCCAGCGATTCCCCGCGGTTCTGACGAGGTCGTCGGTCCACCTAGTGGGGGGCCGGGCTATATACACATCGTCTTCCGGTGCGTCGTTGCCACTCGAGAAACTTTCTTTTTTCCATTGGTTATCAGTTCTGCGAGCGATGTGGCCTGCCCATTGCCACTTCAACTTACTAATTTTGAGAGCTATGTCGGTGACCTTAGTTCTCCTACGGATCTCCTAATTTCGGATCTTATCACTCAGGGATACCCCAAGCATAGCCCTCTCCATTGCTCGTTGAGTAACTTTAAGCTTGTTAATGAGGCCCACAGTAAGGGACCACGTCTCAGTGCCATAAGTCATCATTGGCAACACACACTGGTTGAAAACCTTGGTTTTCAGGCTCTGAGGTATTGGAAACGAAAAGATGGATCGAATTTTCCCGAACGCTGTACATCCGAGCTGGATTCTTCGTGCGACCTCCTTGTTGAAGTTGGACCTACCTAATTGGACAGTCTGTCCCAGGTAGACGTACTCGTCTACAACTTCGAGTGTATCGTTTCCAACAATTACCGCTATAGGTGGAACATGGACGTTAGACATGATTTTCGTCTTATCCATGTACATCTTAAGGCCAACCTATTGGGAAACTACTGAGGTCTACTTGTTGCCGATATCCTATTGACATTATTTGCTTATTTATTAGTTGTATTATATATTATATTTATTATATATTATATGTTTTCATATATTTAGACTACATAATTATATTTTTTATTATTTAGATTTACATTTAGGTCTTTATTTTCTTTTCTTGTCTTTTAGCATATATTTCACTTTGCCCTACCTAAGTTTCATTTTTATGAAAAAGGAATTGTGTAAATTATAAAAGTATAAGTAAGTTACTCGTATAATCTAGATATATAAATAATAAATAAATAATTCATAAAATTATATAATTGCCTAACTAATTGGGAATAAATTACATTTTATTCATATATTGTTTTGTTGATCGCGCGGCTAATGTGACACACATTCACTTCCAAGCTTTCACTTTTATGGAATTAGCATGATGTAACAAATGCAACCAGTTCAGGCAAACATGTCACTCTCTTAGGCTCGTTCGAACTTTATGATCCGACAAACATATATATTAAGATTACTCCTGAACTGTTACTGTCGTAAACTAATAATATATTCGCAGTTCGTTCTCACAACGGTAGCATAAAACAACAGCGCTGTCTGACAAGCTTTCGTTTCCACAAGTTCCGCAACCTAATAGAATCAACATCGAGTGCGCTACTCGACACAATGTCTGTGTTATGAATACGTAACGAGACATTAGCCCGCATATGGAACGTTTATTAGCTACACAAATATTATATCGCCGCTGGTAAATTTAAACATAAACTGTAACACTGTCCCTAGAGAGATGTTGTAGTAGAACAGTACAGAAGCTCGCACTTGCTTGATCAAGTTCGTTCCATGATCTCTCTTTGAATTTGCTATTCCGTGTCTTTTTACCCTGCATATTGGACTCGTACGTTTGCATATTGCCATTCTTATTTTCATATTTAAAGTCACGTGAGGTTTTTATTTAAGTAGTCAGAGTCAAGTCACATTCAATTAAAATTACTTATTACTATTAGCCATTGTACCGAATAAGTCACATTCTAGTAAAGCAGCCGAATACATTACTAAAACTTTCTAAGGTGGATTTGCATCTTTATTTACTAGCTTTAAGGGAAAAAACATAGTTCTATAAATTTTGAAAGAGTACGAACCTTTTAACATAATAAGGTTATTTCTTTATTTATTAGGGCTGCATAATGCTGCGCAAGTTTTATTATTTTTTGTCGCGATGATATAATATAAACTGAGCCATTCTATACATAATACTAACATAATGATCTGAATGATGATGATGTCTATTTGAGTATAAGCTAATAATTTATCGATCTCCTTCAGCATCCAGAAACGTATTTGATCAAGAACTACCAACTGATCACTACAAACTTCATTGGTGATGTATACAATCCGATAGTGAACTCCAATTGCTAAAACTCTTGTCACTTTGTCTCTATGTCTCTCTGTCTTCTTTGGTTTGTTACCTCTAAGCAAGCGAAAGTATAAAGTTATGCAACTGTTTTCCTGCAGTCCCCGTCACAGGCCATTCCCTTACCTTCCTTCACGAACGTAACTGCTGTTAAAGTGATCGCCGGAGCCCTGTAAACCTGAACACTCGCAAATCCAATTAAATTAACTCTAAGAGGCTTATTGTGCTCTGTGGCAATTAAATCGTATTACAATACGATAAGGATCACTTTGTTCCATTATGTATTTTGTTATTTGATAATGGTTACAAAATTTACTTAAAATATTTCTTTTGTATAACGTTCTAAATTTTTGTTTTAGTTTTGATTAACATTTATTGGTGGTTTGCTTAGTTGAAAGATGTTATAACGTTATTTAATTTTTAGATTTTGTAATTTCTTTGTTTCTTTATATTGATTGCGGAAATTCATGTTTAAATATTCCTAGAAGATAAGCTCGATTGTAACAAGTACCACATCAATTCTAACAAAAACATCGGTGCCTAAAAACCCAAACTACTCAAAGATTTATGTCAATAGATAATGCAGACAATAGTAAACAACAATAGGCGGAGAGAATTGAATGTCAAAGTGAATAAAATATGTACGCGGAATAGGGAGGGGGCCTTTTGTGTCGACAAATTATACAGGGCTCTATTTACTGGGAACGTACCTTACAAATAACATCCTTTATCTGATTTTCTTCTATACCTACCTTGAAAAGCAGTGTGTGTCTATTTAGTAAGATAAAATAGTATTCACCGGTGTCTTCTCATGCTTCGCTCGCCAATACTAGCTAGATCCTTGCTGGTCCCTTAGCTGTCGTTAACAAGGGATTAAGATAGATTTTGCTATTGGGTCTGGTTCCTGATATAGCTGAAGGCATAAAGGCATAAAGTTTAAAAGTTTAATAATATCAACTAGCAAATAAATCCGTCCCCATACGACGGTTAAAATTAACTAGAGAGTTTAATTAGATAATCGGACGGATCGACTTAGTACCCTAGCAGCCATGGCGTCTGACTTGTCAGAAGACACGGGTTCGGATCCCGTCCTAGGATGTGAAATTTATCTCTATAAAATTGCAATGTTTAGGAATTATTAGTTCACTTGAAGTTAAAAAGAGTCGATATACATTTCTTTGTATTTCGACTCTAACTTTAAGTGAACACTGTATAAAATTAATAAGAAAGACCAACTGACCGTGCACCCTATGATCTAAAAGTCTTGTTGCCTTTTGAAAAGCACTTTCTTCGAAGACACTGGTCAGCACAAAATAGTTAGGCATAGAGATTAAATGTTGGTTATAAAAACAAAAAGCAGATATACAAACTAGCAAAACTCTGTAGAAGATGTGTCTATAACGTGTTCCAATTCCGCGAAATCACGTCTCAGTAGTCTCCAATTCATATGCAAAAGCTTAGTTTACGGGTTCTCCTCGGTATCAGCAACGGAGACGGAATGTGTGGATAGGGCCAGCGTGGCTGTAACAAGGTATTTAAGCAGAAGTTACGATTCACCCCCGCCCGAATGGTCGCTGTAAATAACGTCCTATCTGCAAAGCGCCGCCGCTGCCGCGCGCCTGCCAAATTGCTTGGCAACCTCCTCAGACTTCCTCTTTGAATAATATTATAACAAACAGTACAACAAAGCAAAAATAAAACTTATTACATCTCTGACTTGACATGCTTACAAAGTACCGTGCTGCACTCTATAGATAGAGTATATACTATACTTATTTATTTATCACTATAGCACCGAAAAGAGTGATGATGATGATGATGATGATGAATAATATACATTTCCATTGATTTGTTCAGCCGTTTAATTGTGACATATCTACAAATAAGTAACATAGACAGATGCAAAGTTACTTTCATATTTAAAATTAGTTGACCCGTCAGCGGCTTTGCTCGCTTGGTCTTGGTGAAGGGCTGAGAGAGTTATTCTTTAAATTTTAATAAAAAAAATATATTTACCGATTGACTTTTGATTGATAAGGCATTTCTGAGATGAGCGTGCACAAACGCACAGACAAACAAATAAACAGACAAACAGCAAGCTTGGCTAAGTAAATATTACGTAGACAGTCGTGAGCAAAATGAGAAACTAAGTAGAATATTATATTTTAGAGATAAAAACATCAAGTATTTTGGCAAATGGTATAAACACGTATCACCTACATATTGTATGTATGTATTTTCCTCGAAAGCTCTTAAGACTAAATAATATATTGATGTAGGTAAGTGACACTAAGTCAATGTTTATTTAATACGGTACGGGTATGTATAGAGTTTGGAGTGGTTTTATACGTTGAGAACAACTTCAGAAAAGTCGTAATGATAGAAAAAAGTGGTTTACAAGGTGATGCTGAGTGTACGTACTTTACGTAAGTCATAAATAAGATTAATTTACTACGGAGCATATTTTTCATACTTTATACTTGACTGCATTGATGGTAAGTGATAATGTGATCCATCATAATGTGACAAATCACAAATCGAAAATGGCGATTGACTGTCAAAAACAGTTGCCGGAACACACCATTCAGTGTTTCTCAGGCTGGTCAGCTATGCGTTGCTGCTTGCTGCTTGCGTGTATAAAGTGATCGTGAACTAGGAAGGGTCTGAGTAACACAACTTGAAGCAAAGGGCGCAGAGCAGTGTAGAGTCGTGTGCAGGGTTGTGGAGAACTAGGAAAGGTCTGGGTAACACTGTCTTGAGGCAACGGGCAGAGAGCAGTGCAGAGCCGTGTGTAAAGTGATCGAGAACTAGGAAGGGTCTGAGTAACACAACTTGAGGCAACGGGCGCAGAGCAGTGTAGAGTCATGTACACAGTGGTGGAGCACTAGGAAGGGTCTGAGTAACACAACTTGAGGCAACGGGCGCAGAACAGTGTGTGTGTGTTCATGTGTATAATTATGCGCATACCTACCTACCCAATAACGAATATCTAACACAGTTTGTAGTATGCGTATTTATCTAATCCGGCCTACCACGCAAATACTTGTGTGATGAATAGAAATGTTTGTTCTCGGATTTTGTATGTTGTGATGTTTTAATGTGGATGTATACAAGAGCGGCAGCTATGCATATCTCAAATTATAACAGCTTTTATTGTGAACTTAAGGAGGAGGAGGAAGTTTAATAACGAACGTGCTATTCATATGAATATGCTGCCATAAAAGTGCACATTAATGAGCTGTAACTCGAAGTGAACGCCAAACTTATAGTCACCAAGAAACAAAAGTTAAAAACTGCAGCGACCCAACATTTAAGTTGCCACGCTCTCTAATGAGCAAGACTTTCTCAAACAATCTATTAAAAAAAAAATCCACGACTCATTAGCTGACAGCTGTGCGTCAATTAAACGTAAAATATGGTCCTGAGAGACACCACCCCGCTGTTCTGTCTCACCCCCGAAGTGTTGCTGTACTACCCTCCCGCTCGATCTCATTAGTGGTGCGTCTGAATGTAGAATTTATTCGTAAAAAGACACCAATAGCTACTTTTTAAAAGAGCACACAACTCATTTGAGCGTATTTACGTGCTGCTCTTATAGCACTTTCAGTTCACTACGAATAAGCCTTGCACGTGTTTTAGCTGTTAATTCGAGTCAATAATACGATACCTCGTAATATTTTCCCCCTTACCTTCTTTTGTTTTTTTATTAGAGAAATATAATTTTAATACTGTGGCTATTAGATATTATGTGTTTTTCTTTATATATTTTTTTTTGTAGTATTCTACAAATTCGAGTCAATAATACGATACCTCGTAATATTTTCCCCCTTACCTTCTTTTGTTTTTTTATTAGAGAAATATAATTTTAATACTGTGGCTATTAGATATTATGTGTTTTTCTTTATATATTTTTTTTTGTAGTATTCTACAAATTTAAGAAAAAAATATGAAAATTCCTCCGATTCCGTTTAAATTTTCTAATTGTTATTATAACCAATTGTTTCAACAATACGTCAACACATGAAACCATTGCACCTTTTACATTTCACAATTTTTATTATATTTAGTCATTATTTATTATTAATTTATCTGATTGGACTTTCAGGCGAGGCACTGGTTGTTACAGACGCGGAACGTTATTTCAATCAAACTTCCATAGATGTTTGCATCGGCCCACATAAAGCTGCTCGTATGGCAAGCACATTCCGTTTAAACGATCTTGTAAGTGCATCAGACGAGGTAACGAGTCTTGCAAAACACATTAAAAAGAAACGGATCTAAACAGCCTCTCAAGAGGGCCATTCTCAATAATTTAACGAGCGCTTTATGTATGCAACGTTCCGTTACAAACACATACAAAACATGGGGTGTTAAGAGGAAATTTATATTGTGGTTCGAACGTGTCTGGTTTAATCCAAGGCGAGATTCCTGGAAGCCACACAATCTAAGTAAGCCGAGCTTGTTAGAACTTTCATTTCCATTATTCCTTCATGGCATCTCTCCAGCCTTTCTAATCCGCTCCGACGCGAAAACCATTCCCACTGCCTTTGTAACTTGCTAACTTTTCCTTTTGAAAAAGTTACAAATTAAACTCAAGAAAGCGACTTAATAAAATCCGTTTCAAAACTATTATTACAGAGGTAGGTAAATTCACAAAGTCGAAAAAAGAACTTTTACCCTTCGGTTTGAGGGTGGAGCTTTTCCCATTTCGAAACAGTACTCGTTTTTGCGCTGTTTTCCAACGTTTTCAGGAAAATGTAGCGATTGAGTTTATTTACATTATATCCGGTTAGTGTTTAATATGTCGGTGATGAATTACAGTTATTATTGCTTCGTCAGAGTTCTTCACAATACTCCTGAGATCGCAGAGTAATCTCGCACAAACGTCCGTTGTTCGAGGCCATTGCTTTGTGAATTGTTCCGGCGCGTGAAACAACTCCCCCCTGGAATCGTTCTTGCATTAATCACTTTGTTGTTTCTAAATAAGACAGTGTTTATTGAGTGCGCTTTTATGTACGATTTACTTATTTATTATTTGGTAAAATATGGACTACAAAAGTTTTGAGTTAGGTAATCGTTGTATAAACTGTATAGTTGGTCAAAGATGTAGTACATTTTTGTGTAAACGTATGTATACAGGGTACCTGTGATTCGATGCATAGAAATAAAAAAAACATGCGGGATAAGTCTTTGAGGACTTCCGATAGAAGTAAAAACTAAATAACTTGTGAATATATATATATACACAGTATACATATAGCTCACGGGAAGCGTTCGCTGACGATGACGCGAGTTCCATGATTTTTGGTCACCCAAAAAGTGCTCAACGCGCCTAAAGAAAGTTCCCTTCAATAAACAGATTGAATGCAAAATAAAACTAATTCAACAGTAATACACTAAAAGAATTGTCATCGATTTAAAATATTTTATCTAAATGGCATCATTCTATCTTGAGTCTTGTTGATTAGGTATAGAAGTGTGAAATTACTGAACTCCCACTGCTTTTCCCAACACCCACACTCACCAGCGAGTACGACGCGCGGTAGCGGCAGTTAACCGAAGATTTTTTTGACGTTCATGAAGTCCAATATTTTTCAAAACATTTTGCTTATTTGAAACGGTTTTGACAGTGCAAATCTAGAAACCAACCAGTTTTTACTGACTTAAAGATTTAAGAAGGTGAATTCTAACAGAAAACTAAAGAAACACAGAGCTCGTAGTTCTTTTTTGTGTCTCTTTTTGTGATGTATTCTATGCAGAATGCGGTGCAGGTTGTATAAACATACAAACCAGTAACGCCACAATACAGTATTTAACAAGACGGACACTTGAGCAGGTTTAGCAACTTGGTAATGTTCCTCACCTCCTACTAGATGACCCTTGACGGCAGAGTGGGTATTCCTTAAAACCAGCCCCAAAGAGTTGTTGCAATTTTATTGTTTTTCTCTTGACTGATCATGATCGTCACAATGTCGAGATTTTTAAAATAATATCTAGCCAACGGACATAAGACTAGATAAAAAAGGCCAAACATTGACCAAATATTTTTAGGATCATGACACATCGTTGTATTCATGTTATACGGGCTCTTGTAAGAAATACCAAACTTGTGTTCTATCTTGAACTAAACATACTATATAATACGGCTATGATACGAGTATATGACATGCTTTAGTAAGACATTATTCCATCTCGAGATCGATTATGGCGTACCTATGCGCCAAATAAAAAAAAACCTCATAGATGTACAAAACAGAAACCTGAACGCGCAGGTAGGTACATCTCATATCATTAATCACACTGAACATAAAAATATATATTCATCGCTGCCGTGAAAACCGCCGACTCGTATAATCCTAAATAAAACCAGATTAAATTTTAGGGAAATTGTGTGTTGGTTGTTCGACTCGTTATTCGTGCGATTAGGCCGAGCATCGTCCGCCCGGATCTCTTTATACTCTCTGCTCGTTAATACAGATTTTACTTCCGCTGCCTTTAAAGCCGATTTTAATTAGACGTTATTGTGAATTATATATCTCAGCTTGATTCGACGCGATTTTGTTTACATATTGCAGTCAAGTCTCCACGTCACTGCCTTGCCTAATCGCGTCGAATCAAGCTGATCATATAATTATGATCGAACTTCACGTACAGGTAAGTTCGTTTGATAGTTAATAGTAGAGATATATCAAAATAAATGTAAACATAAAGACTGAAGATACCCACTGCATATTTTACATAATATACTCTTTGCGAAATGCAGTTGGAGTTGTTTTTCTTTGATTTGAGACTAGAGCTTTATAAAATCAATTGTGACACACACAAAATAGTTTGCTAGAAAAAAAAAACTAGATATAGTTTTCATAATATAAATAGCTAAAAATAACTTAAATGGACTAAACATGCTTAAATTCTTGATTGAGCATTATGAAATACAGTCATAGTCGTCCCGTTTCACTCAAGCCATGAAAGTAAAAATCGCAGACGCACCTGCGATTTTCCACCATATCCACGTTTCACTCATGAAACGGGATATGGTGCCACTGAACAACTTATACAGTGGTAAAAATAAATTGTCATACGTCATGCTCGTATTGAGAGTATCAGCTGTGTCTGTATCCAAGTCAAAAATTGAGTTTGAGAAGTAACACCTAAATAGCTTAATTATAAATCAATACTGGTCATTCCTATTACTAAGTTCAATATGACATTTCCCTGCTCTAAGTCCCTCAAGAAATCGGTTCTAAAGGAAAAGGCTCAGCCCAACATATCAAGTTTCTTTTCTTATGTTTGCCTCTCCCCTGTTCCCTCAAGTTTAAAAACCGCCATTTTACCGCATTAGTAGAGTAAAAAAAAGTTAAGTGTAAATTTATATCATTTAAAATATTGGTGCTTAAAAGACTGGTTTAAGAACCTTGGATCGACAAAAGACAATATTTAACATTACTTCGTGGCCATATTCCTCGCTACTCCTTTATTACTTTTAGGACTGCATCTGTACCACACTTCTTTGCATAAGTTTTTATCGTTCTTGAATATTAAGAAAAAAATATGCACGAAACGGCCTCTAAATCTGCTAACTTATCAAGTTGTAACCATTACGCCCGTTACAATTTATTAAAATAATATGAAACAAAAATAATATAAACTAATTTGAAGTGATATGTATAGTAAAGTCCATAATGCGATACACGGTGCTGAAGATAGGTCATGGTGGAAAGACTTCGTTCGGCAGAAGGTGATCCGTGGACGGGGTCACGACCCTCAGCATCGAGGAAAACGATGCTAGGAGGAGGAGGAGATATATAGTCCTTTATTTTAGATTGTAGTTAATTGTTTATGAATAACTAGCTGCTCTCCGCGGTTTCACCCGCGCGGTGATGGATGATTATGATGAATCTTATATAACCTTTATTACTCAAGGTGAATGTAGCTTTCCAAATGGAAAGAATTTTTGAAAACGGTCCATTACTTTTTGGGCTAATTCGTTGCAAACATACATGCAAATCTTTCCTCTTTATAATATTGTTGTTATTATATTATTATAGAGTATAGACGTGCCTAATTTTGCATTTTGGCTAAGGTTCTGGGCGTAACAGTTACTATGTCGCACATTGTTAAGCGCGTTATTTCAATCATGCTGCCTGCATAAAACTGTGCGAAAGCCAATCTATGTGCCTAAATGCAATCCTCCTAGGGCATCTAGAGTGAGGCCCCATTGGTACGTTACGTTGCGTTGCGCCATGCCCCATTAGTGCGTTGAGTCGTCGCACGCGACGTTTTAACAGATCGACGGACAAGAGACGAGGCGGGAGGGAGGGTGATGCACTGCGTTGTTGGAGCTCCGGTGCGACGATGGACAGTGTTCCACTGCTAGAGGGGCAAACTATTGCTTCTAAGCCTTTTAGACGGCGTGCGTACCTTCTTGCGTTGCTACGTTGTGCATAGACGCAACGCAGATGTGGCATACAATGCGTTGAACCGTTACGACGACGCGAAGCGACGAATCGCACTAATGGGGCATCACTCTAAGTACAACGCAAGAATGGTGTAAAAGTGTTTAGTGTCGTGTAAGAAATGTTGGATAAAGAAGTACTGGGGAAAAAAGTGACGTGAAATGTTATGCTTCATAAAGAAGCACATGACTGAGACGGCGTCAAAGCCTTCTGTTGGCAGTGACACCATTTCGCTGTGATACTATTAAACGATCCTCTGAGCAAGGACATGCATACGAAATGTTCCAGGGAATATGTGCTTTTGTAAAAACTGCTACATCTTGCAAGGAAACAATGTTTATTACTTAGGAAACACTTACCTATGTACAAACTGCCGAGATTTCATACGCGTGGAATAAGGCTACCACGGTCTCTCGGGAACTACCCGTTGAACTAGGATAAAGTGTAACCCACGTGTTATTCCTATGTTTATACTGTTATCACAGTATATAAACTATCTTCACTCCAAATTTCACCAATGTATGTTATGTATGAAACTATGGAAAGTATGATGGGCTAACCTATATATAATATGAATAATATAGTGGTAGTTCCAGGGGCATATAATATAGTACCATCTTTGTAATTATAAGAAATAAAACGTACCACATTTACGCCTTAAACAATAGTATCACATACCTGAATACCTTTGTTTCTATAGTATAAGCATAGCTCCCAAAACTTTTCTATTGATTGTTATGTAATTTAAATACGATTAATTTGGACCTGTAACCTATCAAACATAAATAGTAAAATGTAAATCTATGCCTGGTCATAATACATAAAAATATACATATCGACTTGTAAAGTTCCTCTTATACGGAAGTCTGTGGAAAACATAAACTCGCTTCAAAACGGGGAAAAAATTTTGACATCGATGTCGATGATTTGATCGATTTGTTCACGTCTGTATAGACACTAAAGTTCATATACCACGATTCATTCATGCCGCCAGGATAAACTTTCTTTTATTGTTCCTAATTCCGTTTTAATTCTCATACATAAATATAATAAATTCGTACCTTCATAGGTTAAAATGGTTTTCATAATAAATAAATTGGCTTGTGTTCAGTTTTGACTCAAGCTATGCCGATTAACTTACATTGATATACCTGACTTTAAATAATGATAAACACATTTTCGTTAATGTTTAGCGATATTTTACCAGTAGGCTAACGTTTTCTGGAAATCTGTTATTTCACAGCCACGCAGGCCATAGAAACAAAAAAACTTCGAGACCGGCGGACAAGGAACTAGATAGGAAATGTTCCATTATAAACCGTTTTAATATACAAGAGATAATATACCCGTGGGGTGTCTGCATAGAATTGTAAAAACATAATAGTATGGTCTCAGAGACTTTTTTAAATAGTGCTCATTTACGTCATATTTTGCTCCTATACTCGTAGATATGCCAATTGTATCGCAATTTGCATTCCTCCCCGTTTGATGTTCTCTCCTCAAGCATTCGAAAATCAAGATCAAGACCACTTAGAAATTATAGTTAAAAATACCACTACGATTTAATCTGTCCGACTCAGCAAGACTCATTCGAGTTAAGTTTCATTCATAAATCTATTGTTATTTTTTGCGCTGATGCGGACGGGTTAAGAGCTATGTACTTATTCAGAATTACACACCCACTTAAGGAAATCAAAGGTAAAGGACAAAAACAAAGAGACAAATGCAAAAAAAGTGCAAATGGCAAAACATGTTTTTATTACGATAAGTTTACGTTGATATCAAGACTAATAAATCATTAGGCCTGTCTAGACACGCACTATTACAATTTAAGTAATTTACAAATCAGATATTATGCGTTTTAGGTAATAAGCTACTTTGACTACTTTTGATTTTTAGATGACTCGCTCATGAGGGTAAATATCAATACAGTGTCAATATTGTTTAAGTACTAAAATAGAGTTTCATTCACTCTGGTGGTTTCATATTTTTCTAAGGCAAAGTTAGCCCACTTGAGTAAGCCAATTGAGATAAAATTATGTGGCGCTAAAGTAGTACGGTTATAAAAACGGTAATTAATGTTTCATATCAAAAACTTTCAAAGAACCACCCGCGGCATAAACTTACCCGAAGTAGTTGCCTTCTTAGTACTCACTTAAATCGAGTGTTTTTGTGGGTTAATTTTTAACTTAGTTATGGAAGTGCTTGAAAGTATAAAGAAATTTTTTACATGGTTAGATCTTTCATCATCATTATCATGACCTTAGTCATAGAACATTTACTGCTGAACATAGGTCTCCCCCATAGATTTTCAAAAGAACCGAAAGTGGAATAAGGGTAAAAAAATATTTCGAAAATTTACAGATAATGACATACCAATCAGAGCGAAAGCCCACAGTTTATGAATTGGGTTTTTACAAGAAAAAGGTTAGTAGCCAACGGGAGCGAAAGGTTTCCTGAGTGAAGACCACGGACTGACAAGAGCAGCGTTTAACTCCACTAACAAGATGGACAAACAATCAGGTATCGGATGCAGAGTCCCTCCCGAAGGGTTCCCGTCTTGACGTGGTGGGGAGGCTCAGTAGCCATGGCTGTCTAAGCTTAGCTTCACCATGGTAGTTCATACCAGGGTGAAGCTAAGAGGAACCCAGGGGCTGTGCCAGCAATGGGGGCGTTGGTGCCGCTCCTTTAAGCTTTGGTCGCTAAGTCTACATAGGAGGGGCGGGGTCTGGGACCACGCGGCGTTCAGACTCGGGAGAGTCTGACGTCCATTTGCGGGTTGGTCTCCCGAGATAGTTGCGGCGCGCCATTCTGGTGTGTCGCAAAAAAAAGGTGTGCGGCATCGGACAGCCGCGATGGGTTCGAGATCGTGAGCATTCTCACGTTCCCGCCAAAAGCGGCAGCGATGGAACACCGAAGCAAAGTTATGGTAGGTGTGCTACCCTTCTGGTGGTGACTCCCACATAACCACCGTGCTCCCCCAGGGCCGGTGGTGTACATAAACTATTAAGTATCTGCAACGAAAAAAAACGCAGCCGGATCCAACCGTCATTTTAAAAATCCATTGAGGTGTATGTTGTCCAGCAGTCCACATCATAGATACGGCTTAAGAAACGATTTGTTGTTGTCTAAAATGCTATTATAAGTAGTAACCATAGACAATAACAAAGATTTCCTAAAATACGACATGTATTCGAAATTAGCGGCAGCGTTCCGGAAACTTCGCTACGTCTTCACCTCAAAAATATCTCAGTGCCTCAAGGCAAGAGTCTTCGACCAATGTGTGTTACCAGTGATGACTTATGGCACTGAAACGTGGTCTCTTACTATGGGCCTCATAAGTAAGCTCAAAGTCGCACAACGAGCTATGGAGAGGGCTATGCTCGGTGTTTCTCTACGTGATCGAATCAGAAATGAGGAGATCCGTAGAAGAATGAAAGTCACCGACATAGTCCAGAAGATTAGCCAGTTGCAGTGGCAGTGTGCAGGGCACATAGCACGCAGAACAGATGGCCGATGAGGCCGGAAGGCTCTGGACTTGAGACCACGGACCAGCAAGCGCAGCGTAGGTCGTCCACCGACACGGTGGCTAGACTTCTTAGATAGAGTAAAGGTCGCCGGACGACGTTGGATGCTGGCCGCTTCCAACCAGTCCTTTTGGAAAATCATGGGGGAGACCTATGATGAGCTGAGATGAGATGATGATTCGAAATTAGAGTTACAAAGTTATAAATCAACACATATAAAAAAGTTGGCAGTTAGATATAACCTTAGCTCTTCAGAAAAATTTAACCGACTAGCTTTAAAAGAAAATGTTGAAAGTTTCGAATGCGAAGGTTGTTTTGTATTCAATCAGTGCGAGGTCGCATTGTGGCTCTTCCCGCCACTCCACGGTGAGTGGGGTAATAAAGTAATAAATAAACAAGTAGGTTGACGCCGCCGCAGGACACTGCGAGCCGTGAGCGCGGGTTCAACCGCACCATGCCTGCCTATTAGCATCGCAAACGCCAAATGATAATCGTTTTCAATGCACATAAGCTGACCAGCAGCTTCCTGCTCTTATCCTATCTTTGAGGTGGCGTTGGTAAAATATGTCTATCGCAAATCACATCTTAAAGGGCGCCTCCGCGTATAGCCAGCCTGACGCTGATCGTCTTTGGAATCTTTGTGTATATCCACTACCTTTCTGATCATAAATAAGTGTAAGCTAGTTAAGAGCCCTATTGTGCGCCTAACGTGCAGAAACACCCATCGACGTGAGTAGTGGCATACTGTTCAATAGACGTGTTTTCCCGTTAGTCGCTTTTTACGATCTTCTAATGGGGAGTTATGGAATAGTCCTGTATTTTTATGCTGGAAACTGTACAGGATCATTGTACAACTGACTATATCAATATAAGAAAATTGTAACTATAAAGAAAAGTTCTGTTCATAAATAGCAAATACTATGCCATTGCTACAAAATTGTGTATCGTCGTTTCATACGTTTTCAGTGTTTTGTAAAAGATTTTTTGAAGTGACTGACAAGCACTGCAATAGGTCCACCACGAACTAGGTGGACCTGATAAAGATCGCAGAATAATAATATTTTCGAAATCCATGGAGGAGGCCTGATGTTAAAAGTAAACGACCTACGGTTGGGATGAGGTGGATTATAATGAAAAATATCCGGATATTATAGTATGCAATTAGTGAATTAAGAACGGATATAAAGCGAGGGTCATAGATTAATCACGAGTAAGTAAAGGATTCTAACGACTGAATCACGGCCGCAGGGAGAGATTCGTGATGATTGAATCACGAGCGTCGCGACCTTATTCAAGTGTTAGAATCCTAAGCGATGCGAGTAATTCATGACCCTCCATATAAATCCGCTTTATTCAAGAAATGCATACTATATATTATACCATGACTACGAGAAAAAAAGAAATAATTTAAGCAAAATAGACGTTTAATGAAGAAAAAAGGAAGGGTAAATTAATTAAACTGCACAATAAAATTGGAATAATTATTTCTAGTATAAAAAGTTACTCTATGTATTACTAAACGTAAGAGTAAATTTCTTGTTATTCTTAAATATTTTTTCTTTAATGGCAGCAAAGAACACAATATAGTTTTTATTCTTAATAATAATAATTATAATAAATTGTATTTCTGAGCATTTTACAAAATGAGGTGGGAATTCTAATGCTAAACTCTTTGTTGGAAATATCGAACAATTAAATATCGAGAAGTTCTTTGCACGAAGAGTTTGTATTTTTTGCGCAAGGAGGTTGTATAAGCATCGAGATCAAGGTCAAATACGTTGGTGTGTTCTGAATTCAAACAACAAAATAGTGATTAAAAGGCCTTTTTATTCATTGAATAAAATAAGCTTAGAAGAAAATACGCTTTTTAGACTGGGAATGGTATAAATAATTTTATTTTTTGAGTTTTAAAGCAATAACGCAACAATAAGGCTATAGTGCTCATTTACGTCATAGCGTCCTAGCGGTCATGGCGTATGACACGGATTGTTAGAAAACGCGAAAAAAGTCCCGAAAAAATGATGTGTACATTTCTTTCTAAAATTGCAATGTTTAACAATTATTAGTTAGCTACTGCACTAGTAGACTTACCCAGTAGGGTCATGTTTCCTGGATTTGTACTTATTACATAGGCCGCGTGGCCCCGCGAAATATTATATAAATAATTCCTCGAAATGGTCATGGGATTCAGCAACAGACTATCACCGCAGTGTCAAATGTTAGCAGTGCCTCTCAAATGTAGTTTTCAAGTCATGCGTCACTAACAATACAACTTTACATGAAAATAGGTAAAAAATATGAAATAAATTTTTATTACGATTATATACTAATTTCTCTACCTAAAATTTTTTATCTAACTATTATATCCACTACTACAGGATAACTGTTACAAATAGAAATATCTTGACGTTATATCATGACGAAATTTGAAATAGATATTACACACACACAAAATTAAATACTTAAAGTACCCACTGTTTTATTCTCACTATCTTTCTCATACAAAAGTAATATATGAATAAATCTAAACTTTATAGTCATACAACCGTACACATATAACACGTCTATTCTTACAAAAAAATGATACGCGTCGCCTTGATTACCCCCGCCTTTTTTTCGGAAGTCGGTTAAAAAATATTACTCAATTCATTCAAATAAAAAAACAATTTTAGTAATGAACATAGTTACAAATTCATAGAGCAATACTAACTATGAAAAAACTACAATATTGTATGAAGGATAAAAGCTATAACTAAAACCACTTTCAAAACGCGGTGTAAGAATGTGGTAGTTGTTAACGTGTATCGGAGTAAATTTAAATAAACGGTAATATGAACCGAGTAAGACAGATAGTTCAATGAAATTCTATATAAGCTAATCTCATTGTAAGTGAACAATTAGTTCTTATGAGAATTAATGTCTTTTTAATAGTATGACTTTTATGTTTTATTAAAAACACGCAAAACTTAACTTGTACAAATAAAAAATCGAAGACGAAGAGTATGAATCTGCGATTCGAATTACCAACCTCTCATTCATCACAATGAAGATTCAGACTCACAAGCCAGGCGTGTATCTGGCAAATTGGAAGTTAGAATAGAATTTATCGTCGTCCGCTGTACACTCGTATAATAGGGCGCACAACGCCTTGACCTCATTCCTAAGAAGACTAACGAGGCATTCGATGGTAGCTCTAATTATTTCGCTCGCGACCTGTCCCTGTAATTACACACGATGTGGACGTGATTCTAATTCTAAATTACCTTGGTAGCTAGATAATGTGCTAGAAATAGCTTGTAGCTGAGGTAGCTTGTCGTTTGTAACAGTTCGACTAAGTTAAGCAAACCTAGTTGAATTATACAGTCACTAGAAGCTCGGGTGACCGCTTGAGGCATTATCACCTAGCACGAAAATATGCCTATGTGTTACGTTATCGTTTAATTGACGTAAAACAATTGAACTTACTACAAACTATCATTTGTCTAGTAAATTTTTGTGGCACAGATGTCTCATAGCGTTTGTAAGAGAAAGCAGCGCGCTTTTGCATTGTTTACTCTACATGCTCTTTTGCAAGTTTTTCGTGCTTCTGAACGCTTTATTTCTTCAGAGGAAATGATTGCTGTCTTTCGACAGCAGTTGTAAAAATTTGGACATTATGAACTGAACTGGATACTTGCTTACATATTCAATCAACAGATACAGACCCTTCAATCTTACAAGAAATAATCGGGTAAAACAGGTCTGCCAACTGTGCTAACTTTGGTTCAACAGAAATACTTCTCGATGTATGATAGCCCAAACATACAAATGTTTAATTTAGCAGCATTAATTTGTAATCGCTCCATAAAACGGATTGAGATGTCACTACACTACAACGACTACAACTAATTTTATTCACTTTCCGTATATACAATTTTCTCTATGAACAGATACTCATGTCTCTAAAAGGAAAACCCCTTCCCCAGCAGTACGAACAAAATGGGTTGATAGTATATTTACTACCCCTTAGCATAAAGCAGGAAGAGACAGCCAGGAACTACTTGACTGTCTCTTCTCTTATTGTTATTCCGTCATACTTACAATACTACTTCAATGTAATTTTGTATCAGATCATTGGGTATCTATTATCAAATTGTCTGTGCTAAAAACAATGTTTGTTTAAAACAAAACATTTACAGGAAAGCGTTGTGTTTATTTATATGATTGTAAGTATCTATGCTTTGGTGGTAAATGATTATAAAGTTTTAGTCAGTATTTACATAAAAACCTTGAATTCTACTGTGCGGTATTAGAGCCGACATACACCGACTGCTCGACAATTAGACAGTGACCGCTCTTGCATTCAAAGTCAACAGCTTGAAGCTGTCATTGATAACTATACAGTTGGTATTAAGAGGATTGCATCGCTAGTATTCTCCATGCTAAAATAGAAAACTATTTTCTACCTCTTAACATTGTCGGATTTCAGATACTATGCCCGTACGTTTTGATTTTTTCAGTATTTCAAAATACTATGAATTTCCTTTTTAGAACTTAAAAAAACTGAAAAAATCAAAACGTACGGGCATAGTATACAATGTCATGATTCCATGAAACAAAAATCACTGAAATCGGACAATGTTAAGAGGTAGAAAAGAGTTTTCTCTTTTAGCATGGAAAGTACTAGCTATGCAATCCTCTTAACTGCTTTACAAGTGACAATTTCAATTCGCGGACGGAGGAGCGCGAGAACAGTCGAGCAGTCCGTGTATTGTTTGCCTGGCGGCTGCTTGACACCGAACCACCCGAAGCATTTGCAACTGCACGAGTGGTTTCGTGTATGTAGGAGACTGTAGTTTGAGACTGACTGTGCAGTCGCAGTTTGAAGCAGTCCATACTGACTGCTCCAAGCTGCTCGTGTACCTATCTGGGCTCTTACTTTTTAGATCAATGACTCGACCCATCGTAAAGTCTGTCTATAACAGTTGAAAGTCACCAATACTCATGTCAGTTGCGTAATAGTTGCATGCCAACCCCTCAAGATGATTATAGTATGTCACGTGATAGCGCACGTCCAATAGAGCACATTTTACTTCCTATGCTTTTTAAAACGAAGATCATAAAGTATTTATATATCCAATTAAGTTACGAGACGGATAAGTTGTGCGTCTGTTGGTAAGCATTACGCTTTCTTATGACAGTTGCAGTGTAAACCCCAGAAATTAGAACTGTAGTTTTGCGTAGCACTGAAGTTTGCTCGTCACCCCAAGACATTAGTTTTTGAGTCTTCCCAATTATTTTACTTGCTATAATGCCCTCCACACCCTGATATATCGGACCGGCAGGTAAACAAAGCAAGCAAATCATTACAAATGTCAATTTTGTATTAAAAATTTGATATTAAGCCCACGCACGGCGCTCACGATGATTAGCATAGCAATAGGCACTGTAAGCCTGGAAATGACGTCATTTACGACTTCACATTAGCCTACCATTTGCCTGCTCACACAAATTCAGGACACTTTTGAGCGCACTAATAACTCTTACCTATGGCTTGATTCGGATGCGTTCGCGTTATTGCCATATTTATGTTGTGCTTCGCAGTAGAATATCAGTAGAATATCAGCTGAGACCGTCGTGGTACTACCACGACAGCCTCTTGCACAAGAGGTTTAGCCCAAAGAATTTATATCATTATTAATTTAAATTACTAGTTGCACCGCACGCCTTTAGCCACGCGTAAAATGACTAACTCGTAGAATATTTATAGGACAAAAACGCTATTTTTGCTAGTATGCGCTATTAAGCTACACGCTTCTTCATTACGAAATTAATTAAAGTCCGTTGAGTCATTTTAGCATGAAGAAGTATTAAAAACACACACACACATGCACACTTATCCACACACCCTCACACACGCCCTCTCTCACACACTCATACATACAGACCCTCATACACAGACACAGTTACTCACTCAGAAGCTTTCGTATTTTAATCTAAGTATGATTAGTGTAATAACAGTATTATATTCTTAGTAAGCAGACGGGGCCCCGAAGTGCGGTTATCTTAGTAAGTTTCCCAACTTCTTGGAGGAACTAGTCAGAAAATTAATCTTATCTCAATTTTCCCGTGTTTTCCTTCTTCACTGTGTTTAATTGTGCAAGTTTTAATTGCATGCAAACCGAATGCCGGAATCCGAGGTGGATTCGCTCATTCCTTGGATATTTACGGGGACAATGTTCCTAATAGTCGCCATTCTCTAAAACAGACAATTTTATCAAAGTAGGATACCTACTTGAATTAGAGTGGCACTCTTATTTGGTACCTATCTAATTAAAAAGAGCATTATGAACATGTCCATAAAGTTCACTCCAGTAATTAAACAAATGTCAGTTAACTTCAGTTTTTTATGTACGCTGGATCTCACGCGAAGCTTATCACTAAAAAAATATATATAAAATGCTAGTATCTGATTTCATGTTCATAGACTTCTGTCACCAATATAAATTAAAGCTGGCTAATTAATACATTATTTAAAAAAAAACGGAAAATCTAAGGTGGACGTGGATGTCCCCAAATGGTAAGACTAGAAATGAAATTGATTAAATGAAAATAAAAACAGTACGTATAACATTAATCACCATGGAAAAAAAAACTGCCATTAAATTTCATCACCCTTGACTATATTTGTGCTTTTTTACTTTCGTAGAACCCGAAATCCGCCAAATGAAATTTCATAGTTTGTTTTTGGGAGTAGACCTTCAGTGTACTTGTCTGGTAGGATCGGAATCGCTCGACTACAGTTGGCTGAACAACAAAGATTGATGACATGCGGACTGTATCGCCAAGCGCGTCTAGTTTATCGAGCAGCATCATATCATAGCGTGCCTTTGGCAAAGACCTTATAGTATATAAGGGTCTTATTGGTTTTTGGCTAAGCTATCAGAAACTGACACATCTTTGAGAGAACTCTATTGATAGAAGATAAGTCATTATTACGATCCTACGTAGGCGGAGATCTTGTTATCTATGCTGTGCCCAAGAATATTACGCTTTTTCACCCGCGTCCTGATGGATGATGATGATGATGAAATGTATCCGATGTGTTTATCCAGCCCCTCAATACCAAATTTCATCAAAATTGACGCCGCCGTTTGAGCTTAAAAGAGTTGTTATTCTTTTATCACAACCATTACAACATCCATTCATACATCCATATAAATCCATACATCCATACTCACAAACTTTCGCGTTTATTATATTAGTGTATATATAGACATAGATCTAGATATAGATAGAAGATTTACACTTATACCCTACTACACTATATACTATATAATAATAATTCAAATACACACTGATTATTACACAAATATTTCCCCAGCCAGGGATCAAACTGAGCTAAGGGAGCTCTCTTGGAATATAATGAGTACAGAAGGGCAAGTTTCATAAACATGCATCGTATTATTACGCCTTTACATCGTTGGAGCGGTTACAGAGGTGTAAAAACCCTCAGTCCTTTTCTCATCACAGAGGACGTACGCCATCTACCACGTACAAAATTGGAAGAATAGCCACATAGAAACTAAATCGTATGTAATACAGCATGTCCTACGAAAATCTCTACTTTGATGCAAAGTTAATTTTACCATTCGGCCAAAATTCATCATACCAATGGCGTATATTCCTAGAGCTTTTTCAAAAGAAAGTTTCGTTAGTATTATTTTCAAAATACCCTCAAACTACCTACCTATAAGCTGCCCAGTTGACATAGTGTGTGTAATCATACAAATACATATTAAACTAGGTATGAGTTGACGCTAATTGTATTCATATTGCAGTTATATAGACATACATTTATATAAACATCTTGAGATATAAAAGAACAATGAGGTGATATTTTAAAGTTTTTGCCACACGTGCGGGTCAAAAGGAAAGGTGCCGTTTACGACATTTTTACGGCTTGTAGATTCATATATCCCCTGTTTTATTGAAGCGTCCTTGCTTATCTCATAATATCTTTATGAGGACTTTTAAAATCTTTTTCTTTCTCATTTCGTTTTTATTACGGAATCCCTGCGTACTTTGATGTTAGTGGCGTGGCTTTGGCACTAAAACGGGGACTAGGGGACTATGGAGTTTTTCAATTTACCATTCGTGGCGTGTGAAACCATTTCACATACAGTACATTAACATTGTACAATAACATTTGAAAACCTAATTGAATTTAGAATTTAATCTAATATGACGAGCCTGCGGTTAGTTGCTATTCAAAACAATCGTTTTTTCGTTCGATCATTCAAGAAATAAACGTGCACTACATATTCAGTACATATTAGATACATCAATAAGTATTAAACAGTTTCGTAGGAAGCCGCAAGTAAACAAGCTAAGACCTTAGGTCCTTATAAGCAATATCTGTGTATCTACATTCAACAAAGAAAATATAATTTCGATCAAAGGCATTTAGACGAATCAAATTTGTCAAACGAGCTGTGAAGTTAATAGAAAACCTTTTTATACGAATATTTTGCCACGTTTTCGCTAAGTAAAGCAAGTTGCAAGTTTAATTTTATTTTAGGGCCTTATGAAAATTACATTTGAAGTAATAAAAACGTCCCGTGAGAACGTAGATTCTAATAAGACGCTTGGAAGAACGTTTAAAATGTTCAGTATAAAAGTGTTAGTTATAACAAGAGTCAGTGAGCCGCAATTGGGAGGGGCGAGAAAGCGCAATAATGCTTGAAATGGTTCACAGGATTCTTTCTTTGGCAGCCAAGTGTATTAAGAAATACCCACGACATCGTGAGACTATTTTATTTTAATTATCCACCGGGAACTAAATAGGTAGTTTATTTTAATGAAACGAGCTTTTGAATACCTACAAAGTTGATAAAAGTACCTACGCTAAAATTGTTGTACGACGCCAGTTCGTGTTAACAAACTCGTATTTCCTAGTTCTTACGTGCTTTTAAATTATACTAAGTGTAAAACAGTAAGTATTTATTTTTAGTGTACGGAAAAACTGATACCTAAGAACCGACTTCTACACTAAAACGTGTGATATTAAGTAATACTTACTTGTTAATGTCGGTACTACGATAGTCCAAAAGTACCTACAAAATTGATAAAAGTACCTACGCTAAAATTGTTGTACGACGCCAGTTCGTGTTTATAAATTCGTATTTCTTAGTTCTTCTTACGTGCTTTTAAATTATACTAAGTGTAAAACATTAAGTATTTATTTTTAGTGTACGGAAAAACTGATACCTTAGAACCGACTTCTACACTAAAATGTGTGATATTAAGTGATACTTACTTGTTAATGTCGGTACTACGATAGTCCAAAAGTACCTACAAAATTGATAAAAGTACCTACGCTAAAATTGTTGTACGACGCCAGTTCGTGTTTATAAACTCGTATTTCTTACGTGCTTTTAAATTATACTAAGTGTAAAGCAGTAAGTATTTATTTTTAGTGTACGGAAAAACTGATACCTAAGAACCGACTTCTACACTAAAACGTGTGATATTAAGTAATACTTACTTGTTAATGTCGGTACTACGATAGTCCAAAAGTACCGCCAAAATTGATAAAAGTTCCTACGCTAAAATTGTTGTACGACGCCAGTTCGTGTTTATAAATTCGTATTTCTTAGTTCTTCTTACGTGCTTTTAAATTGTACTAAGTGTAAAACAGTAAGTATTTATTTTTAGTGTACGGAAAAACTGATACCTAAGAACCGACTTCTACACTAAAATGAGTGATATTAAGTGATACTTACTTGTTAATGTCGGTACTACGATAGTCCAAAAGTACCTACAAAATTGATAAAAGTACCTACGCTAAAATTGTTGTACGACGCCAGTTCGTGTTTATAAACTCGTATTTCTTAGTTCTTCTTACGTGCTTTTAAATTATACTAAGTGTAAAACAGTAAGTATTTATTTTTAGTGTACGGAAAAACTGATACCTAAGAACCGACTTCTACACTAAAAAGTGTGATATTAAGTAATACTTACTTGTTAAAGTCGGTACTACGATAGTCCAAAAGTACCTATCATCACAATATTGTGTACCTAGAATTCGGTTCCATTTTTTGGTAAAAAAGTGTGTTTCACCCTTTTAGTGACCCTTGCTACTTACGGGATTGATTATCAGTCACCGTTAATTACGATATCATCAAGATAGCCGAAAAACTTTTCAGTCATTGGGTTGTAACTGAAAAAAGTACCTACTAAACCAAATTTGATTAAATTTAAATGGGACCACCTCAAAAGTATCCACTTTTAGATTAAAAAATCGTTATGAGAATCGATCCATAAATGAGGGAGAAATCGGTGAACATAAAGTAAAAGTCAAAATCATTTATTCAATTTAGGCATCAAAGATGCACTTATGAACATACTCGTACATATAAAAATATATAGTCGTACATAGAACCTCTCCTTTTTTGACTGTACTGTGTTACTGTGTATTTTCCAGATAGTAAGGCTCTTATGCAAGTGTCTGTTTTGGTAGGTGTCAGATATTTTGCTACGAAGCTGTGCACGGATAACAATATGTATTAGTTTATCAAAGAACTTCTAAGTTTAATATTCTGAACTGATTTGGTTATTCAGGCTGTGTAGTGTACTAAATAGAAAAAAGTCAATAGCGTCTCGAGTTTGTACAGAACTAACAAGCACCCGCCAACGCAGATACTAACGTCGAAATACAGAGAGGGAATGATTCCCGGCGTTCTCAGCTCGTCTGAGCCGCCGTAATGGGTTGATCGTTCGCTGAAAAGGCGTCGATTTCTGATTTAATTTGGGAGTGCGATAACATTTGCTTGAGCTGGCACTGGGCTGGGGAGATAACTGGCTCTCAGTACGGCGCTTAGTTCTCGGCTTGGTGAGGCGAGACGTCGAGCGAATACACGTGAGCATTTGTGCCATAAATTCATGATGGCAGACATTTTGTCGAAATGCGATAACTAGTGAATAAAGTAGGATTTCATAATTAAAACGATCGTGCCGACGTTTTTGAGCAGAACGTAGGCGATCATATCTGGCTTTCATCTGTATTTTTATATAACACATAATACGTTTTTAAAAGTTAGATTTAGCAAGAATAGTTTATCGTTTTTGTAATGGCTATCGTCATCAGCATACAAGTCTGGCTGTAGATTTTAAATACCTATCTAGAATCTTGATGTATGTATATATAATTACGAGATGCCTCTCTACAACTACAAACTCTTTGTGCAAGTAACTCCTCGAGATTTGATTGGTCGATATTTGAGACAAGGAGTTTAGCATTAGAATAAAAACTGTATTGTGTTATTTGCTGCGATTATAGAAAAAAAATGTATAATAATAATAAATAAATTACTCTTATGTTTAGTAATTGTTCTAATTTTAATGTGCATTTTAATTGATTTAACCTTCCTTTTTTCTTCATTAAACGTCTATTTTCTCTTAAATTATTTCTTTTTCTCGTAGTCAAGGTATATAGTCTAGTATGCAACTCTTGAATAAAACAGATATATATCGAGGGCCATGAATCACTCGCATCGCTCAGGATTCTAACACTTGAATAACTCGCTACGCTTGTGGTTCAATCGTCACGAATCACTCCCTGCGGTCGTGATTCAGTCGTTAGAATCCTTCACTAACTCGTCCTTTATTCACTAGTTGCATTATATACTATATATATATACATCGTATTAGTTATTTTTGCAAAATAACCCCCTAGGGTAAGTTCAGAAATGTATAGCATGGAAAACTATATTTCTGGTGCGATTCACTCAAAACTTGACGATAGTAAAATTTAACGTAAATACCGAAATAAATGTAATTTTTAAACACATAACAAATCGCCACGCTTATATATCCTCAAAGGATAGGCAGCAGTGTTCGTTTCGTCATATAAGTTTTTGGCCCCATGTAATACGAGCGATTTTAACGGGACTTTCACTGGCAGATAGCTGATGTTATAATAAGTAACTACTTTTATTTCATCATCATCATGCGGGAGAACCTGTGGGGCGCAGCTAATCGTAACTAAAATTAATTTCAGTCTTCATTTCTTAGCTTTATTTCCATGAGCTGTACGACCCGGGATTCTATACAATTCCAGCAAAGCGCAAGCCTTCTGGTGAATGTGATAAATAAAAATAAATATAGCGCTTTGGTTAGGGAAGCTGGGGAGGGCAGTTATGTAGAGAAAGTGTCAGTTATATTTTGTAGGCTCATCGTCGTCCGCTTCATTGACCGGAAATTCCAGATAAGTCGAGGGCCATCATCAACGCCTCAAATATTCATCCGCGATTACGTCCCACTATTTCACCCTCGCCCACGAATAAAGATTTGTTCTGAATAGATAAATCAATGCTCTTTGTTACGTTATTATATTTCGCGCCTTTGGAAATAATAACTCTTTTCATTGGTTACATTTGGGAATTAATTTATGTCTTTCTTACAAGTTTAAATTTAACTTTTTTATTTTTAGTATCCATTTTAACCGACTTCCTTAAAGGAGGAGCTTCTGACTTCATCATAATCAGTCCATTTTGTTCCCACTGCTGGGAATCGAGTCTTCCTCTCAGAGAGAGGAGTTGGGCCAGAATACACCACGCGGGCCTAGTGCGGATTGGTGGATAGGTTTGGCCAACCCATGTCGAAGTTTTCAGGTAAACGGCAACGACTGTCGGCCCAAGACAAACAACCGGGACCGACATCTTAACGAGCCCTCCGAAGCACGGAAGCGATCAGTTGAATAATGCCACTAGCGGTCATCCATCCAAGTCCTGACCGCAACAAGTATTGCTTAAATTATGTAAAACCTTGTATAGCAATCTAAATATTATTAAAAAACTTACTTATATAATTTACGAGGTTATTGAAATTTGTATTTAGATAATCGCATTTCCAGGGTTACCGCACTGAATTTGAAAAACTTCCATTTAACTCACAATCCACAAAGGTCATCAAACGCAATAAATTCGACGGGTGAAACGCTAAACGGGTCCAAATCGTTTTGCAAATGACAGGTCGCGTGACCCCATCCCGCGGAATAGGAATCCTACCACGCTTGATTCGACCCGATCAATAGTTGCATTGGAATAAGGGCAAAGGTGACGCCATTTTCATTAGTTCTATTTCAATTCAATCTCCAAATACACCAAAGTTTACTTCAATTTCAATTGTGCCGGGTTATTTCAATATATATTAAAAAATTATATAATTCTTCTTCTTAATTTTCCATAAACTAAATTTAATTAATTAAATTAATAATCTAAATAGTCTCCTATGAGCAGACAATTAATTTAAAGCTTAGTCTTATTGATTCTTATTATTTGATGGCAGTTTATTAACATTAAATTAAATTATTCGCAGTGTATTGCCTTTTCAGACTGAAAATAACAGCGCTTTACAGCGTGCACGATTAACAGAACTACCCACATAAAACGGCTCGATTAACAATGCTTGTCGCCGACCTCCGTAGCTTCTATCTAGTCAATGAATCCTTTGATGACAATCAAAATATGCCTTCAAATTACACCGTTTCTATAAATAGCATGACAATAATATAATAGTCTTGATGGAGTATTGTCTTTATCTGTAACTAAATTACAAGCAAATATCTCGGGACGTGTTGATTGTCTGTTGATACGGAATATTCTCGCCAAACAGTTTCGATAAGGGTTAATAGATATCTAAATCTATTTTCGTATTGCGTGGGCCAAGGATAGGAGCATTGTTGTTTATTGTGTCATTTATTATCATTTAGTGCCTTAAAATCTTATGTAATAACCTTAGCACATTGAAGTGTTTGGAGAACATTTTCTTCGTTAAATTGTAAAATAACAAAAAATGTGACACTCAAAAAAACAGATAGGGCGAATCCTGTGCAAAAAAGGTTCGGATCATGGAGTCCATAGAGAGGTATTTTTTTAGAAAAAAAAAGTTGGTACTGATACGGTCACAATAAGAATTCATGCAGTGTGCAGTGAAATAGATCGACAAAATTTCACATTAACATTTTATCGGAATGTAAGGTATTAAAGGTTAATCCGGGGCTTAAATTATGTTCAATGCAACATTTAAAAAATTTGTAACGTACTAAGACACAAGAAGTTTGCTAAATGTAAATGTATGTGTATGTGTGTTAGTACACTGAACACAATATATTGCTGCACAATAAATACTGTGCATTACTGTACTTGCACAATATGTATTATAATGCAGTACATCAACTATATGCTAGCAACATCCTACTTCCTACTAATTCCTACTAACTTCCTACTAATATTATAAACGCGAGAGTTTACTTGTTTAAATGTGTTTCACGCGAAAATACTGAATGGATTGTAATGAATTTAGGTATATAGATAGATGAGACGCTGGAATAAATACAGGATACTCTTTCATCATCATTCGATGCGCAGCTAGTACTGAATAATACTAAAATATAGGCGCAATTTTACATATAGCCAGTAGCAGTTTGCCAATAGAAGTATTTGGCAGACTAGGTACTATTGGCCGATCGCAACGGCCATTCGTATTATGACTTTCTGCCTAAATCCTCACGTGGCGGAGACAAGGCTTCCATAGGTACGACCATTGATGGGTAACTGACGTAGGTACAAAGTAAAAATTATATGTGCCACAGTTGTACTAGATACAATTATAGTTAGTATATAAACGTTAACAATACGATTTCGTCACACTTACGCACATTTCGTGCTACGAGTACATGCACACTAGTATCAGATATAGAGCATTACACATTATACTCCCTGTACGACGACGTTTCGAACGTGTAATACGAAGACTGAAGAAGAACGTCGTAAACCTTCGAAACGTCGTCGGACTTAAAAACCGACATACTTAATACCAAGTGAGTGAAGCATTTATCTTTATTTTAGAATAACTGTAATAGTTAACATAATGTATGCATGTAGCACGAAATGTGCGTTAGTTAATCTATAATAATAACTTAATAAGCACATAGATATTTGGATACATATTTCAAGCGATGATAACCGTGGGGTATTGAGGATCAGTCGCCTATCCTACGGCAGCTGGATCGATCCCTACCTGATCCCATCGGGCTCCGAACTTTCTTTGAAGGCAATATCGCGTTCCTATAGCTACCACTGAAATCATCATAGTCGGCATCTTCATTGCTAAAGGTCGTGTATAGTCTGAAGGGGTACCGCTCGATGTACTAAGCTCTTCCACGTGGGTCTGTCTTCGGCACTCTTAATAGCTTTCGTGATTGGCAGGCCAGTAAGCTGCTTTACTACTTCTGACCATTGGGTAGGTGAGCGACCGCGTGGTCTTTTCCCGACCTGCCAGCTACTATTAGCTCCTCTAGGCTGTCATTCATTTGAAAACCTATGTGTACACTTCTGGCAGTAGATGGATGATGATGATGATGAATCAAATATAGCCTATGTTACTCAGGCATAATGTAGATTATTATATCCGCCGGTATCTTTATATTAGTATAACTGTATAGTTAGACATATGGCACTGTAGACTTTTTTATAGATATTAATGTCCTCTATAAAACTGTAGTACACCTACATGACTTGCTTTGATGTCGATAGGTTCCGCAGCGTACGAGATATAAGGCCTTTTCGGCGATACAATTGCGTATGTAACATAAAATAGTAATTTTTAAACTTTCGCGATTTGAACACTTGTTTTAAATGTTTATCGGGACTTATCACGTATTATTTAATATAGGTAAAAATATGTACCTTTCGCTCGACGTTTCGACCATGTTACAATGGCCGTGTTCACGAGCTGACTGAAAACTGCGGGTGAGTCCGGCGAGAAGAGCGGGTGTTTTGTTCTCCTTTTCAAGATCAAGTGAGGGTAGGAGAACAAAACACCCGCTCTTCTCGCCGATAAACATTTAAAACGTAACATAAAATGTATTTATTTTGACAAATCTTTAAAAGTCAGACATATACATGGTGATGTTTCCGAGGGGCGTCAAAACTGATTTTGGCGTTATTATCACTATTTTCCATTCTGGTTCAATATCGTGTTTTTGACTGATAAGATCTATCAGCCATTAGAAATGGGTTGAAACAAAGCTCACGTTGCTCACGGTAGGAATACACGTACACACAGACAGATGATAGGTACGAGTAGCGCATCACGCGCACATCAACGAACTGCCATTTTTGACGGATTGCTCACGATGATTTCAGTTTGCAGCGTGGTCGTTGAAATCGGTCCTTGATGACGTTATCCATGACGTCACATGGGTCTACATTGTCGCGCTTTTGTTGATTCGGAATGGCGATCACGGCGCTAAAATCGATTATGACTTCAATCGGAAGGCACTCATGGTATTGCAGACATTTTTGTAGAGACATAAACGTCTTCTATAAAAAGTTTTGTACATCACTTTGCTCTATTGTCTTGTTGCGATATAAGGATTTTTTGGGTATTATTTTCAAACCTTGGGTTACATTTTCAAAGTTTTCATACATATCCCTAAATTTTTGAAAATATCTTATTACCTATGTACATCAGAGATAATGTAGGGTTCTAATGGTGAAATAATTTTTTAAATCGGTCCAGTAGTTCCGGAGTCTATTTAAGACAAACAAACAAACAAATTGTTCCTCTTTATAATATTAAATAATAATAATAGTGTAGATAAGTGATTTTATCCGCTTGAAGTTGTTTAATTTCAATCCCTTTGTTAAACGTTGTCAAATCAACATAATATTGTTATTTAATCTAAAAGCCGTAGAGAAAAGACAAATACTAGAATGAGAAAGTTTTCACACAATCACAGAAAAAAGTACAACAAAGTTGATTCAATAAGTCGCACAGATTTTTCTCTTTAACACTTTTCATTTTGTTTGTGAGTACGTGAATTCAAACATGCTCTTTCAATTAGAGATAGACGTGATCGGATTGTACCACTAGCTAGACAGGTTTTATTCGAAGCCAGGTGTGTAGGCACATTGATATTCCAATAGCGCTGCGTTAAAAAACTTTTTAGCTATTTATTTTTACATCATATAAGAGTTAATATATAAATTTATATATTTGCAATTCAGATCCCTGCCTAAGAATACAACTGTTCCAAATCCTCCCATAAGGGTTTCCTTGGATAAACAGGCTTATTACATGTGATAGTTCTTCTGTGATGAACCCTCGAATATGTATGCCTTCGTCTCTGCCGACTCCTACGGGGATGTATGAGCATGAAGGCTTACAAATTATAATAACCTACACTGTTGGAGTGTTAAGGACAGAAAAAATCTAAAAAAATAATAAAACAAGGAGACAAAAAGAAACAACGACGATTTTCGTTGAACGTGTGGATGGGAATTCGCGCGTTTCCACAGAATAAGTCATTCTTTTATGGGACAATGTATATGATTGTATAATAATCTTCCCATTGTTATCCGAGATTAATAAGTTTAAAATTACTATTAAAACTAAACTCTGTCAAAAAGGTTATTACAAAATTTCGGATTACTTGGAGTATAAAATAACTTGGGACTGATCACTCCAGGATCTACCTACTCGTGTATTACGATGTCAAAGTGTAGCGTGTCTTGCCCTACTACCATTACCATACCCTTATTATGGTCTCTTTTCTAAAGCAACACACTGGAGCTAAAAATAACCGAAATTTGTTATATCAATTAAGAAATTGGCGATAAAAAATGTAAACAGACAAGCCTGCTGAGATTCTTGCCGGATCTTCTCAGTCCTGGTCGCGTTCCGATCCGGTTGTAGATTTAAAGCAAAATAAATGTGAAATGATAAATTGTCAGTGCCCCCGCAGACCTATACAGAATAAATGATTTGATTTGATTTCAATTGTTGATAAAACTTGATCACATCTAATTTTTTGCCCTACAATTTAAATGATGAAAGGTTATTTTGGGTGTGCCGTTAAAAATTACACAATATGACGTTTCAACAAGATAGTTGTTCTGCACATTTTAGTGTTACGTGAGACAGTGGTTAGACAGCAACCTGGTCGGTGAATTGGAAGAGAATGGTCCATTCCTTGGCCTGCGAGGAAATATTTGCTCTACAATGTCTCCTATGTGCCATCAATTGAAAGGCTGAGGTAATGAATTGATATAGCGGTAAACAAAATAAAAATTGCTTTATTCAGTAAAGTTACAACGAGCAAGTTACGAAAATGAATGCGTCTATGTGTAAGAAATAATCATATTGAATCTGAGATATAAGTCATAATAATCAATATACAGATAAACGATTATTTCTGCAACTGATGTTTATGTTACATTTAGTTACTTATTGAATTTCTACTTGCGTCTAGTGCAGTGTTGATTTCTCTGTAACCTTGTAACCAAATACGAGTATACATATCTCGTTATATAGTAAGTTAAACTTATGTAAATATTTTAATATATGTGAACGTCAAAATATATAAGCTTAATTTTTAAATTAAGGTTTCATATGGAATTTATTATATAAATGACTAGCTGGTGCAGGATTAGTACTTCAAGTAGCTTTTTATTTTCTCCAAGATCATATATATCATTTTATTAAAATGTCAAAAAATATTTACATGGTTAAACGCAATTTCTATAATAGTATTAAGTGAGTAAATTTAAATACTTAGTAAATCGATCAGTAGACACAAATAATAAAATACAGTACCTACCTACGTATATACAAATATAAAATTTATCACCATGGAAAATACTGTCATTATATTTCATCACCCTTGACGGTCGCCAACCACCTCTAGTGTATCGAGCTATCAAAATGATAGCGTGCTTTTGACTAAGCTATCAGGAACTGACACAAACTTTGACAGAACTGTCATCATTACGATCTTTACGTAGGCCGAGATTTTGTTATTTTGTCTATGCTGTGCTGGTATTTATCTTATCAGCGTGGTGATGAGTGATGATGATGATGAAAGTATCCTATGTGTTAATCCAGCGCCTCATCTACCTCCATACAAAATTTCATCATAATTGACCCCGCTGTTTGAGTGTGAAAGAGTAACAAACATCCACACATCCATACATCCACACTCACAAACTTTCGCGTTTATAAAATTATAATAGTGTTTCCGTCAAATGTGTCGTGTTTCCGTCTGATATTTACTGATTTTATACCTTGATAATTAGTGCTTGTTATGACCTCTTAAATTGTAATTATAAAAATACTTTCTCAAATTTATTTTAAATTTTTTTTCGAATCCTGGAATTAAGGCCATACCTTTCCGAGAGGCCAATTTTAGGCACTTTTGTAGGATGTTATCCAAATGTCACTGTTCTTGAAAGCAACTGCCCACGTTAACTAGAGGTTGGGTCCCTAAAACATGCTCAGAGATTCTGGGTCCATACCTGCAGGTAGGTACCAATTTTTAAATTATTCTAATTCTGAATGGTTGAACTGATAAATAGTTAACTTTTGCTTAGGAACATATATGGTCTAATTCATCGGTAATAACATCTCCTACAACCTCCCAGCAGGAATAGGTCAATTACCAATAACCTGCATACCTAGCTAATATTCTAAACTCCTTCGCATTTATAATATTACATTGTGACTATAGCTGCACCCCACCCTTTTTGCCCTATGCCCACCCCACGCCTTTTTGAAAAACCACAGCAACTTTGCATAAAAACTAGGTAGCCCATGTTCTGATCCTAGTCTACCTATACATCTACTTATATATGCTATGTAGTGATCCTGCCTACGAATCGAAGGGTAGGTACCAGTTCCGACCCTAGCTGGTGCATAAATTTGTGCGATGAGCAGAAATGTTTGTAGTCAGTTATTTGAGTTGATGTTTGACGAGACGAGTAACGGCCGGTGCCAATAATCTATCTATCACCGGTTTACCTTACTAGAGATAGATATTTGACACTATTTGTATGGACGTTATGTCAAATTTCTATCGTAGTAAGGAAAACTGTCGATAGATAGATTATTGGGATCCCCCGTAAGTCGCATGCTTGATGTTAAGCGTGACGCTCGCCCATAAAAGTTCAGGGCCATTCAGAATTTTAAACTACAAGAGTCCACTCGTCCCCCTGAGATATAAGATGTTAAATCTCTGGCCCTGTAGTTTTGCTGGAAACAGTGACCTTCAACGAAACATGTTTGCACACTACTGCTTCTTAGTTGAATAAGGAAAGGTGTGGTATTTCTCCAGATGGACTCTGCAAAAGTCCTAACACTACAAAAAGTGTATGTCTATGCGTCCCACAACACATGGGATTCTAGTGCAGAGGTATGCGAGTGTGTTAAAGTTTGTTTTTACGTTTATTGGTTGTTACATACTGTTTATTAGTGTGATCATTTTCAATGCCACCATAGTTATTTGTTGCAATAGATCTACCATATACAAGTTTACTTTCTTACATATAAAAGACTTCGTAATAAAAAACATAAGTTTTACAAAACAGGTAACATTCAATTCCGTGCAAAGTGCTTATGAAAACTTATAGTACCTACGTACATATTCAACTCTTGACACCGTGCTAGAAAATCATTACAGTTTTATTCTCGATGCAGAGCTGCTCGCAGCCTCCAGTCTCCGGACTCCCATGCGAACTCTTTCCTTTCACAATCCCGACTTATTTGTATTTTAAAACCTCCTTTGTGCACTATAAAAGTTTTTCACTGGACCGGAGTTCAGTTACAAAGTCACTATTCTTTATATTATTCTTAGAAAATATGATGCGCAGATCTGCTATAAGTACTACATAATAAAACTACATGGCATATTCTATACGCGTATTTGGGTATCGTCAACAGTAATTATAACTTTAAAATTCGTTTTTAAAATAAATTACGACTAAACATAACTATTAAATAAATTAAAACAATACCTAGTATCTACTATGAAATAACGTCTTCTTAAATATTTCTTCGTATTACCATTAAATATTCATTTATGAAGTAGACATTTGATATTCTACGGCAGCTAGTTAAAGTTGAACTTACTGTTGTTCACTTGATTGTGTCAAAGAATGAACAGCCATTTATTTGTACTTTACACCAATGACCGACCAATGATTAGTTTACTTTAGCCAATCAACTATTATTAATGAGTTCAGAATAAAAAAAATAAAAGTTAAGTAGGTATTTGTGACAATTTTTAAACAACATTAAAGGAAAAAATCGCGTAATTTTCAGAAAAGTCGAAAAGTTCGAATATCTCGAAATTCATGAGACTTTTATACTATTACTACTTCCAGTGTCGCTGTGGCGTGTTCTTTTTGGGACATTCTGTATATTGTATGTATATAATATAAGAGAAGGAATTGCAAATGAATACACGTTCGAGTCCAACTTTAAACAAAAAAACAAAAAAAGTCTTTGGTATGAGGGCGCGGTGGCGGCAGTGGCAGAGTCGTGTCTATGCTGGCAAAGTACTTACAATAGTTTTTTTAGTATAGCAGATATGTGGTATGTGATGCGTCTGACTATTTGATTTTGTAAGGTTTTGCTACGATTTTCACGTACATATTTTTGGGACACAGACTAATTACTAGTTCACTCTCATTTGTCTATACCAGCCTTTCCCAAAGTGGGCGATAACGCTCCCTTGTGGGCGCTGCAGGCGTAAAGGGGGGCAGTAAGAGACCCAGCATAAATGGGGGCGTTGTTCTTGAGTAAATTGGAACCTGATATCAATAAACTTATTAAACAGAAAAGATACTCTGTCTGCATACTATCAAGTTGTGTTTCAATAATTATTCTCAGTGCTACGTACTACTGTCCCTGAAAATAATATTCTTTCTACCCAAAGGTTGTCTGGAAGAAATCGCTTTAAGCGATAAGACCGCGTTTTGTACAACTATGTTATATTTTTTCTATCGTATGTTTTTCTCTTTTATATTTTATTATAGTGTACAAATAAAGAGTTTTCTATCTATCTATCTATCTACTATCTACTATCTACTATCTACTATCTACTATCTACTATCTACTATCTACTATCTACTATCTACTATCTACTATCTACTATCTATATCGTATTGCTACCTACTGCGCTCAGGTCTCATTAGGACTCAGGTCATGTTAACTCTTGCGGGTTATAGTCTCGTTTATAATGAATGTTTAACTGTTTGCTAATATAATCAATTTAATTTGGAGTTAGTGGTTTTAATAGGTGAAAAAATGGGAGCTCTAAAAAATTTTTTATTCTCAAAGTGGGCAATAGACAAAATAAGTTTGGGCTTATACGGACTAAGTACCTAAAGTACTGTGTCACCAAAACATAATGCCATATAAAAGTAGTTATACCGTACAAAGTCAGGCAGCCGCTCGTGTGGTGGAAGGAGAGTCAAGTTTTGTTGGATGGAATGGAACTCTTCGTATGAAGTTAATTGGATTTTTCCGTTTGACACGGAGCGTACGTGTGCCGTGTGAATAATAAATGCCCCGGTACCTATTAGGTGTTAGGCGGATATTTGAACTCTCTATTTGGGATGCTTTCACGTGTGATCCCCGCAATATTTATGCCGAGATGTTTGTACCAACGGGAATTTCCTGATATAATTTATTACATTTTTTCTCATAGGTTATTCATAACTTAGATTGTTCACAAGTATAGACAATAAGGAACGTACACGTGTGTATTTTTTTAGATACAATATATTTTTTGGAATATGCACCATTATAAAAAAAACAACACCTAAATCTGCCTTTTTGGTACGTAATTAAATAACATGCCAAATTCTAAAACCACTAAAATTATTGGGCTGTTTTACATTTTTAATTATATAAGTAAGTACCTACTACCTACCTTCTACCCCACTACACACACAGGTGTTTTTAGGTACCCAATATTTTTTGTTTTAGGTCTATAATGAACCTCGCAGGCGGTTCGCTATAAGTATATATGTATGCGCAATCACTAAAACCATGATCATCACTATCTTGAATACATTTTACTTTATTGATTAGGTACTAAGCGTATATTGGATCTTTCCATAATTGTGTAGCGATTTTATTTTCAAAAAAAAATTGGCCAAGCAGCTACATCGTGCGGAAAGTACCACTTTTCAGACCCGTAGTTTTTTATTTAAAATTTTTTACTCTTTCCTTAGCCAGAACTAAATATTTATTATTATTTGAGAAAAGTTTTACAAGTTAGCCAAATTTTTATTTCACGTGGTACATACGAGTAATAACTGATACTTCATCAAAAGTGTAATTAAGCATATTAGTTTATATTTTATTTCCATATGCACAGTGTTGAGCGCTGATAGTTTAAAAATAAGCTCGACATTTACTAACTTTTACTTTTACTACTTATGTAGTGTGGAGTCGACCTGTATTGAATGTATGTCGAGCACAAGTGACGACAATTAATGTAACCTCAAAAATGTTATTGAAGGAACACAAAATGCCAACAATAGCTCTTAGCGACTAATCTAAAGAACATCTTTTTAAATTTATCCTTATCCGTTCACATACTAGCTGACCCGCCAGCGGCCTCACTCGCTTAGTCTGGAGTGTAGTGGTGGAATTGCCGTTTTGGAACCTTGAGGTCATAGGTTCGATCCCCGGGTTGGACAGTTATTGGGTTTTTGTATGAGAAAGAAATATATTCTGATGGCAATAGGCGTAGTAGCCTCGCCCCTTATTACATGATCACATTGCCAAAAACATATATGGCGAGACCGAGGATATATAGGCAAAAGTATCGATTCATTCAAGACCGCTAAACTGATGTTACCGCCCCGCGGTTTCACCACCGTGGTGATGGATGGTGATGATGAGGAAATTCTATTAAAATACCGCTGCTTACTCCTTCGAGGATATATAGGCGAAACTATTTATTATGTCGTGTTTAAAAATAACATGTAAGTATTGCGGGCAATTCACTCATGAACGCTAGACTGATGTTTCACCACGGTGGTGATGGCGGAATCGTTCGACTACAGTCGGCTCAACAGCAATGATGGATGACATGTCAACTCTATCGCCGAGCACGTCTATTGTATCGAGCTGTCAAAATCATAGCGTGCTTTTGACTAAGCTATCAGAAACTGACACGTCTTTGACAGAACTCTATTGACAGAAAATAAGTCATCCGTACGATCTTGACGTAGGCGGAGATCTTGTTATTTTATATACCCTGTGCCCGAAAATATAAAGTTATTTACCCGCGAGGTGATAGATGATGATGATGGTGATCAAAAGTAGCCTAGGTGCTATTCCAGACTATGATATATCTCTGTTCCAAATTTCAACCAGATCCGTTCAGTCGTTCTGCCGTAATTGAGTAACAAACATCCATCCATCCAGCTATCCATCCAAACTTTCACGAAGTAATAATAGTTGGGATTTCTTCGCACAATGTATTAAAAAACTTTGTATGAGACACGTATTTACATAAAGATGATTTCCACACTTGTAGTATTTCCATACTTGTATAACTATTACATTTAAAATTATAGCAAAGTGTTGCGAGTTTACCAAGTCAAAGTCAAAGATTTAAAATACTGTGCTTAAATCCTTCCATAACTCGGCCGTCGGCAACTGTTTTATTTCGGTCCTCGACAATATTGTACTGTAATTTCCAATTTCTGTGAAAATTTCGCTAGTCACTTAATTTGTCCATTCATCATTTACTTTAAATGAAATCCCAAAATTCATCAATTCCATTTGGCTTTCCTTATCCATTATATTTAAAAATATCGCTATTTTTTGTAGTGGTTAGGATTTCTGCAGAGTACGCCTGGGACAGTAGACCTTTGCCAGTTATTCAACTTTGAAGTAGTAGTGTGCAAAAATTATTGTGTATCATCATATAAGTGTTGTAAAAATTGTAACTGACAAAGAGATGGTGTGGGCATTCAGAGCAGACATGCTCACGGAAATGTGTTGGCAAGCGGTGTCGTGTGTGGCGGGTCACCGTCTTCCCTCAGAAATGGTTGAGGAAGGCGATGGCTGGCACATGCGTCAACTCGTGAACGGGTGCTGTTTGCGGACACTGGTCTGCTGTGAATGCTTACACCAACTCAGAATAATCTTAATTGTATTAGTTAATAAATTTAGTATATAATATAGTAAATAGTTAGTTAGTTTAGTATGTTCCCCATGTATGTATATTTATTGAATGTAATAAATTACTCGTAAGTAGTGAAAATCCCAAAAGTTGAAAAAATGCACGGACCCTGGAGTCTGTGGAGTGTAGTTTAAAAAAAAAACCATTTTTGTGTTTCATTGAAAGGCAACGATTCCAGCTATTACAGGGCAAGATATTTTTAAATCTTAGAGTGACGAGCGTAGTGTTTTCAGAGCGATTCAGAGTTTTGAAGTCGTGTTCTTTAAAATTCGGAATGACACTGCTATGAGCAAGCGTGACGCTTAACATCAAGCAAGCGACTTTTATATAGGATAGGTTGGCGAACGAGCAAGCGGCTCACCTGACGGTAAGTGATACCGTCGCCCACGGATATCCGCAATACCAGAGGTCTCGAGGAGGCGTTGCCGACCTTTGAGGAAGAGATAGAAGGGGTGAGGAAGGAAGGGGATGGGAATGATAGGGGGACTGGGAGGGGGGAATCAGGCCTAGAACCAAAATCCAGAAACTCCCTCAAACCGACCGAAACGCATATGTTATGTTACTTCGCCTCGGTATTGTGTGGGTGTGTGGTACTTCACCTCTGTGTTGTGTGGGAGTGTGGTACTTCCCGGTCGTGCCGGTCGTGCATTCGGCTGTGGAGTTACAGCGTGGTACTACCACCAACTAAACTTACCTACTCGTCTTGTCACCGACTGGCATAAAAAACTACAAATTGGTACCTTTTCATTTCGCTGTTGGTTTTTTTTACCATTTAATAATTGATTATAAAGGGAGTCATGTCTGACTGTATTGAGATGTAACTGATAGTACGTAGATACTATCAGTTTCCGGTGTACCAACAGTTTCAATTAATCAGTGGCCACTTCAGTGTGCTGTCAATCCCGGTAATCTCTGCGGACGAACGCCTGTATCCAGCCTGCATAATTAACGTACTTCGCTAAATCCTTATCGCCACGAATATCAGCATTATTGGACTTTACATATTTTGAGAAGAAATAGAGGATAACAGTAGATTGAAAATATTTCACTAATATCTACTTCTACAACATCATAAGCAAGTATGTTTCAACTTCTGACAATAAATACGCCGGTGTCTTTTGGTGAGTTTATTTTATTTAATTTTTTTATAAGCTTGTTACGATCTGTGATCTCAATATTATCCATTTTGTTACCACTGCTGGGATTCGAGCATTCCTCTCAGAGAGAGGAGTTGGGGTTCCACCACGCGGGCCCAGTGCGGCTTGGGGGATAGGTTAGTGAACCTATGTCGAAGTTTTCAGGCCGCCCGAAGGCCTTCGGGCCTTCGACATAGCCTAACGACTGATGTCCTAAGACAAACATTCGGGACCGACGGCTTAATGTGCCCTCCGAAGCACGGAAGTGTTCAGTTGAATAATGCCAGCGGTCACCCATCCATGTCCTTACCGCAGCAAGTGTTGCAACTTGTTGATCGGTTAAGATCGCCAAGTCAAGCTCCGCTACGAGCGCTCCTCCACTACGAGATCTAAATATTACACACACAAATTTAGAAACCTTAGCTGCGGTATTTATTTGATCACTAAAATCTTTATTATCTACATCTGTACATCTATCATTCCCGCATTATCTCAATCGTTGTATATAACAAAAAGTTATTGCAATGTAAAGCAACATTCTCGCGGTCGCGCACCTACTGTACAATTGCGGTAATAAAGAGTTGCAAAATCGAATACAAAGGTATAAACTCAACTATAACTGAACAAAACAGTTTCGTAATTGTATACATATTATATGTAGGTACCTATACATTGTAGCGGCTGGTATCACCTGGGTCCAGCATGCCTCAGTGCGCCCCGCCCATCCAACCGCGCGAGCTGACTGTTGCCTACTCGTTCAATTAAAAAAAAAAATATTATTTGTTTTTTACTGTGGCCTTTGTTTATTTTTACAGCTTTAAAAATTAAACTATACACAGGTAATGCGTAGTAAATATAGGTTTATGATATAGAATTAAACTTTAATCTATCTTTTGTTAGCCTACCACCTAAATTAGAGAGACAGATAGCTGAAGGTTAAACCCAACCCAAATCGCAGTCTGTGACGAGACGATAGAATAAGGGAAGTAGGTAAAGGATAAGGACAAAATGTGTCAAGTTTATCTCATTATTTCTACGAAGAAATAATGTCAGGAAGCATAACTCAGAACAAATTCCACACAAAAAGTGGTCCTTCAAACCAAAACGACGTATGATTCCAAATACGAATTACTTCCGAGGTTGCAAATAGACATGTTCGGTGATTGGTTTAAATTTCAGAATGAAAGCAGGGGTTGTTCCATGCGCGTGCTGCAACGTCTACTATGACAGCTGAGTTATAGCGGCGTGAACGATATTATTGATTTAGCACGACTTTTATTAGGTCATTTTTTTAAGGCAGTTACTCTTCCTGATATTATTTCTTCGTAGCACTATTTACAATAGTTATTAAAACTTAATTCTGTTCCTTGATAAGTGCATAACTTAATAACGACTATACAGATTTTATATAAAGTTACGTAGAATTCCGAATTATGTTATTCTTGAAATTCCGAATTATATAATTATGTTTGTAAAATCCAGATTTTCGTTTGTAAAGCTTCGTAGAATTCGGATTTATCAGAAAAATAAGAATATAAACTGATGTTCGTAAAAAAAGGAACATTCGAAATAACTGAAAGTACTTTTGTTGACAGGCATCTTTATTATGGCATACATCTGTCATATACATACATCTACATCTACACATAAGTAATATTATAAATAGGAAAGATTTGTTTGTTTGAACTGAATAGGCTCCGAAACTACTGGACCGATTTGAAAAATTCTTACACCATTAGAATCCTACATTATCACTGGTGAATGTAGGCTAGATATTTTCAAAAACGTTCCGGTGAAAAATCCGGTGGAAAATCCAAGTGATCCGGATGAAAAATTCGATAATCTAACCGAGGTGTGGAAAAAATACAAAATATACATTATAATATACCTACGCGTACGCTGCGGAAAGTTTTGACAATAAAGCAACGTAATGTACTACAGTTTTATAGTGGACATCAATATCTACAAAAACTTCGTAATACCATATGTCTAACTATGACAGTTAAGTCACAATCGTACTAACTTTAAGTACCTACTTTTCCATGTTAAAATATGCAATAATAATGCTGAAAAATTCACATATCGCGTACGCTGTGAAAACTATTGACAATAGAGCAAAGTGATGTAGCACAGTTTTATAGACGACATCAATATTTACAAAAAAGTCCGGGATACCATATTATTAAGTGTAACTACTACAGTTAAATCACAATAGGTACTTTTTTTCAATATAAAAGCCGGTAAAAATAGGGCACATTATTCGTACCTTGGTATTAAACCTTATCTACTCTACTAATTAAGAAGAAAGATTTGATTGTGTGTTTGTGATAGATAAACGCAAAAACTAATTAAAAACGATATGATAATAAACGTCGATTCAAAAAATCTTTTAACAGTAGAAAGCTTCTTGATGCCTGAGTAACATAATCGTCATAATTCATCACCACGCGGATAAAACCGCGGAGTGCAGCTATAGTATGTAATAAAGATGCATGGTTTGTTAGGTAATTTCTAGTGCTCTAGAACTTATTGCCAATTCTCAAAACACCAAATACGCAAAATAAAAGATTTCCTTCAAAGTAACATGTACTCAAAAAAATTACAACAATTATAGACTGTTTACCCGTAGACTGGCTAATAGCCATATTTGGTCAATAATACAATTGTTTTATCAGAAATCGTGCTACTTTTCCAGGAATTATATATAGTGTGTTTGGTAGAGGGACCGACAAACCAAATGAGCGTGTTCGGGGGACCACTTGGAGAATACAACTTGGCCAAAAAAAATCTCCGACCCCCCATTATGTTTAACTTTTTTTGTGATTTTTCCCTTTTCCTCCGAAATTGTACCTATTTACCACCATAACATTTGTAAAATCTGTTTTAGACCGGATGTTTTTAGTTTAATTTGGTCTCTAATACACCTTCAGGCCACGCAAAGCAAAATTGGATACAAAACAGAGCTAACTAACTGAAATATTAAAAAAAAAATTGGGGTGTCGGGGATTTTTTTTGGCCAACTTGTGTTCTCCAAGTAGGCCCCCGAACACGCTCATTTGGTTTGTCGGTCCCTTTACCAAACACCCTGTATAAATGTGTGGTTAAACACTGATGCTGTCGCTTGTGTAACCGTTGCTGCTTGCTTGAAAGACATTTTGTGAGTTAAACGTGAAATTCCACGCGGTGCAATCTGTCGATTTGAATCCCATATATTTTGATATCAGGAAACAGGTCAGATAAATCTAGTTTTGTTTAGATATTTCTAAGCCAATCACTGTATCTATATTAGGAGTATTATTGACTTTTCAATTAAAATGTTTTAGTTAGTAGTAGTAATTCTTGTGCGGTATTGAACTATATTTGTGTATTCCCTGTGGGAATCTCTCTTATCTCGTTAAGGTTGTTAGACCGATCTGGTCTGGTCTGATCACAAGGGGGGACAATGATAATGAAATCTGAGCTACTCACATCTACACCAATATAATGAGGAAAGTTAGTAATATTTTGTTCTAGAAATTCTGACCCTGACCTGAGGAACAATGTTTCTTAGCTTAATGCTCCATTAGTGCGATGCGTCGCGTTGTTTCGAGTCGTCGCAACGGTTCATCACAATGTATGCTACATCTGCGTTGCGTGTATGCACGAGGTCGCAACGCAAGAGGGTACGCGCGCCCTCGAAATAAACATAGAAGCAATAGTTTGCCCCTCTAGCAGTATCTAGAACACTGTCCGTCGTAGCAACGCCTCGTCTCTTGACGGTCGATCCGTTAAAACGTCATTTGATGTTCATTTAATGTCAGTTACATTTTATGTTCTATGCTCAGCACGTGGATATAATTGTGAACTATACTTATTTATATATAAATATAAACATATATAAATATATATATATAACATAGCTGACTTTTATCCCATAAAACGAAATGGTTCTTCTGGAATAAGATATGAAAGTTAAAAAAGAGTGTGTTTGACACATAATAAACTACTAATAGTTTAATATGTATCCAACACACTGTTTTTTAACTTTCCTTGTTTGTATTAACCGTCAAAATACTTATGTTAGGATACGAAACATTTTAGTTTCAGAGTGATGCGTGTACAAAAGACAGACTAACAGACAGACAAACATTTAAAATAATAATTGTTGGACCTCCATATAAATACACCTCGATTAGAATTTCCAATAAATATTTAATGTACAGATTTGGTTCAGTTACAGTTGGATTATAATTCTGTTTAGATAGATTGTTAAAATGATTAGCACAGTGGTAACTATTTTGAGCTGAACAAGGAATAATCATCATACATTGGTATATTTTTAGTTTTGCTAGTTAATTATCGGTATCATTTGAGTAAGAAGTTGCATCGTGTTGCTTTGACTCAGTGTTAGACAATTCACTCGGTGAATATGCAGGCAAATGCAAAAATAATGAGATATCAAAGGAATATTAATTTTCTTTAATAGTTCGGGTAGTTTTTTTCATAGTTAACATAATATCTTATTTTAAAATAATATTTTTTTACAATTACAATCGACAGTGCATTGCCAAAAACATAGCATTGTTTCTTTACTACATTTGTATTATTGGGAAAATCTGTTAATGCCACTATGGGCTGCAATTATTTTTAAACTCATAAACAATCACAGTTGTGAAAATTTGTGTGTGTGTGCCTTGTGTGGCAGTTCGATCGCATACCGAAAAAATATCATAAAGTATACTGCTCTATTCACATTGTAATCGTTGAAATTTAAAATATTTAATTAGAACTTTACTGCAGCAAGTGTTACCTACTTGCTTCTGAAAATACTTCATTATTCAGCTAAAAATACTAATTCAAGAAAAATACGAAATATCTGAGAAAAAATCCTTCACTCTAGTATATCGAGAAAATCACAATATAAAACAGCGTGTGCTATGTCGAAATCCGATAAGAAGTCTTACAATAGCCAAGACGTCCTTCGTCCTTCGTCCAATTTACACTTCACCGCAAAATTATAGCTCTCATAAAAAATATAATAACTGCGTTAAAGCAAAAAAAGGAATATAAAAACTTGTGGCAGCTGTTTTGAAACTCAGTTAGCAGAGCTGTCGGCAAAGGATTTGAGAGCTGTCTCAATTACCCAGCCCAAGAAAGTTATCTTTATTGCATGTGTACCTTATTTATTCTTTCTGAGGAGTTTCTTCCCTTTAACTTTCTTCTTTTACGAGTGTAATTATATTACACCTTTATGAGATATGGTGTCTCACAAAGTGCCCTTGTTCTAGACTCAGATATATTTTGAAAGAAATCAAGGGAAATAGAAGTAATAATAGAGGTAATAAATATCAAATATTTTCTAAAACGCATTTGACCTATGTGAACAATAGCTTCTTTAATTCTGTTGCAATGCATACTAAATTCTAGTGATGTAAGTGTATTATAACTCTCAACTATATTAGAACCATAACATTATGTGGCTTTAATAGCCGTAAAATAGGAAGTTCTAATCTTCCATCAACCCGCACTAGGCTCGCGTGGTGGATGCTCATTTCTTTCTTTTAGAAAAACATTCAAGTCTAAGCATTAAACGTATTGGGCTGATATCTATACTTCAGATACTGTGACTGGATAGTGGATTTAGCATGAATAAGATTGATGCCGCTGTATGGAATAACTTACACTATTTAAGACGTTCTATTTCCGGAAATGGGACCGCATAATGCAACCGAGACTTTTATATACCCTAACAAAACTGGCCCTAAAGGATTTACAACCAAAAACATAACTTGGCACAAAACTTATCAATAAGCAACGTAGAGGAAAATTTAGAATTCAAAACAGGCATAGTGTCGTGTGCTGCGTAGAAATGTGACAATCAGTGAACTGGGACTGGGACACACATTCGCAAGTTCATTACGGCGACGAGTCGCGGCCAACTTTCCCAGCTTATAATAAACAGAGACACGGAAAATTATTCACTTACTTTGCCTTGAGCACAAAATTTATGGTACGTTTACCACGAAATTTCACAACAATGAACGAGTCGCTTGGGTTTTGAGCTTTATAACTTTAGCCGCGTGAGAGGAACGGATAAGCAATAACTAACAGAAACCACTATTTATCATCGACGCACAGCCTAGTTATTCTATACCCCAACATCGATCAGTATATCTTGTTCAATATCGAAGTTTAAGTCTCTAATTGAATACAAAAACCACAGTGGTATTTCTAGATATACAATTGTTTGAAAATTTACTTGCCTTTAACCTTTAAGTTTCTTGATATTCGGTAACAATTTACTTTACAAGATGAAGGCAGGTTTCAGCTTCGTTTTAATTAATTGCTTACTTCCTTTTGTATTATTTTAAACTTTGCAATTAAATAGCTTGATTGATGATGAATACTTATAAAGATAAAAAGGATATTCTGTCTTTATACGATTGCTTAATTATTTTAAGAGTTGTAATATTAGGTATCAGATAATTTCTACATCTTGCCTTGCTGGCTACGAGTACAACTCTGCAGTTTAAAAACCTGTCCGTACATTGCGTGCTGACAGCATCGTTGAGAAACGATTACCATTTTAGATTTGAAGTGCTTCTTGTATCAAATCGCCACTCACTAATAAATGAGTTATAGAGTGAGCGTTAATGCCGCCTGATGAGGATTGTCAGAAGACGCTGGTTTGTAACCTGCGTTATCGCGGCTACGCCTGCGCCCATGAAATGTCACAGCCTGACTAATTTTCTCATCAATCAATTATGAATATTTTTTTACATATACTGGTGAGTTTTCTTTCGTAATAGAATATGATCACTAATACGCTTACATTAGAGTCAATGTTGACTGGTCGTTTAACAACACGATTAGGTACATGTGTACCTAATCGTGTTGCTAAAACTGAGGCTGCAAAATTGCTTCTTACCATACATTCAAAATCAAGTCCATTCACTATTATCGACGCTTCGAAAGCGATCAGAGCGATTTGTGGGGCGCGTGTGCAGCCCATAACAACCTATATTCGACCATAACAGTATCATCGCACTGGGGGCGGCTATAAATTAGGTTTTATCTCTGCCGCCGGCTCATTAGCGTGGTATGTTGCACCCCTATCGCGATGCAATGCCACCGGCCACCGTAATGGCAACCTACTCTACTTTATAGGCACTGTCATGTTCATACAGCACTCGCTATATACCTTTTGTCGTGAAAATTAACAGTAAAAAAATAAAACATTCACCTTCCGCAGTTAAAAGTTAATTCAATTTGAAAAGTTTACGGCACTTCGCATAAATAGCCCATTGGGATACCCACTTCAATGTTGGGGACTTTTTCGAATCAGGTTTCATCATCTCTTACGATTCGCATCCCGACGGCAGAGGGAATATTCTATTCCATATTACACTCTGGTCCTTATACTCAGAGGAGGAGTCGAATCTGGTCTAAAGGACTTATATCGGCAACCCGGTCCCAATGGTTGGCGGATAGGCTTGTGCCCAGCGCCGGAGTTTTCAGACCACCCGAAGCCTCCCACATGACTATGTTGTCCTAATGCAAAACAAGCGAGCCAACTGACGGCGTTTGGTAACCGCAGCAAGGTTGATCTATACTTCAACAGTTTAAGAAGTGCCGACAAAACCTACCGCCAAAAAATACCTTTAATTTTATACAGTATTTATTGAACAAAATTATTATTTGATGTCAGAAATCATCAAACTAATGGATGTTGAGAGCAATCGCTCTATTCGTCTTCGAACAATGTAAAACCTTTCGTCTTTCACATTTAAGCAATAACTTGATTGTTCAAAGTATTATTCACAATAACATTGTATTTCAATAAAATTAATGAAGTAGATGTTTCTACATTACATAAAATAAAGCTTCTTTATAAAATTAAAATTGTAAATTGAAGTTTGATTGATATTAAGAGGTTATAACAAATTATTTCAAATGTTTTATTTTAGATAAAATCAACACCTTATACCTAGATATTATATTTGAAATGGTCTTAAGATTCTTAGAGGTTGTAAATTAATAAAAAAAAAACCTAGAAAAGTATACAAGAAGAAATACAGTGCTTACCTATTACGTATAATAAAAGCAGTTTGTAAGATTTTAATTTCAGATAACTTGTCAGATGTTTCAGAGAAGAATTGCTGAAACCATCGATTAGACTTGCTTGTTTATATTGTAGGAGCGTACGAGGCGAGAGACGAACTAATTATGCTAATATTTGTGTTCAGACAATATAAATGTGGTGAGGTAACCTGCTTAGGGAATCGCCTGAGACTCTTGAGGGCTCCCTAACCAAACTAACTGGATCTGATCAGAATACTAATCAGTTTCGCAGACTTTAATATTCAATGAACATATAAACCTACATACGTACCATACTGTCATTTGGGCTATTTCACTATTGTAGGTACATTAGTATTGTTATAGTGTAGTGGCATGACTTTTACAGAGTGAGCCTGGGGAAGTGCCATACTTTTGCCAGTTATTCAACTGTTAAGCAGTAGGGTAGTAGGTAATGCTTGCATTACTGTATTTTGTTGAGGGAAATGTTTCCAGCGAAATTAAAGAGCAGAAGATTTAACATATTCTAACTCAGGGTGTCGAGTGCAGTACACGAAACAACACTAACGAACTAAACACTACTAAGCACATTCATACTTATATTAACACTACACAAAGTTCAATGTGACTGGTAAGTTTTAGGAATTAATAAATTGATTACATTTTTTCAATATCAAAGTTTGATCCTCACCACGTACAGAGCCGGTTACATTATAAATAAGGAATTTTGTTCACGTTCCATTCAGCCCACGCATGATTTGCAGAAACTTCAGGCCACAGGAGCGCTAATTACCCAACTTTTTGTCTGCCGCACACATCCACCGGAATTCCCCCAACTTCTTGCTGTCACGTGGCAGCCACAACAGCGCTGTATAATGTTTATTAAACATATCACAATATTAAATTAAGGCCTATGGTAAAATAATTTACAGCAAATCTCCTCGTTTATAATCAACAAGAAAAGATATGCGCGGGTGAAAATTATTTTATATGATACTAGTGATAGGCTACTGATGAGATGGGTAAGTTGTTCACCTGCAGAGTGATTATCTAAGAACAACAATCTTTACATCTTTGACTGCATTCGTGAAATGCCGAGGAGATGTAGATTTCGAGTTCACTATGCTAGTAATTGACAACTCTCACTGTAAAGATGATGCGCGCCAAGGACGTACATTATGATTGACAGAGTTTGGTGAGCTCGTCGACGACCGCAACGATGAAGAATTCCTTAGAGGATCGCGGAGCTGATACTAAACGTCTCGTCGTCCTTCTAGTGAAGTAGTTCTGCGCAGCACTACATTGCACTTTTCACGTCGAGACATAATTGATACTTTCAGTAATTTCCCCCTTCAACCCTAACACATTAACGCTTACTCCTTACAGCTTCGAGGATGAATATCTAGCACTTTTGTGGTACCAAGATGGACTTCGTTCTTAACATTCTTAACATAACTGGTACATAATTGTCACATAATTGGTACCACCTGATGACCACGTGTAGAGACCCACCGAATACCCTCCAACATACATGTGAGTCTCGGCCCCCAACTAATGACACTAAAGTAACCAAAACTTGTCCTTTGTAGTGTTTTATGTTAAGTGCGGTACATCTGTTTAAAAAAGGCTTAATAATAATTAAGGTTTGTAAAAGCGTCTTAGAAACCTAAATTATGCTTTGGTGTTGACTCTGAAGATAATACCGGTAACAGTGTGTGTTTGCCTTTTTTTAACGCTTAAAATGATTTTAATGATACTTGGCATAGAGATAACAAAAAGATATACTCCTGGAAAATTAGATAAGATACTTTTATCTCATAATACCGGACAACCATAATAGTCCCAAAACGCGTACAAGCAGGACCACGTGCTGACTACCAATAGAAAATACCTTTTTAAGCTATTTTTTGCTTTAAAAGATTTTCAAATAAATATGCAATTTTACGTCCAATTAAGTCTAGACACGAACACCAATTCCAGGTTTAGTATCTCAAAGCTGCTGCTCATAGCTCTACATGCTTTGTCAATCTCTTGAGCTCCGCATTGCAGCGCTTGAATTATTTATTGGTATCCTTTGTAAAGGTACTTCTATCACCGACTATTTTGGTCGCGATACCCGAGTGACTGCCGTCTGTTTTATTGTCTCACTAAACAATTCAACGAGGGTGTCTGAGATTGACATAATTTAATCACGTCTTGTGCCAAAATCAACCGCAGTTCCTGTTCACACATTCCCTTCGCACCATTTATCATCTACTCTGTTAGTAAACAACTAAATATCTTCGTGTTGTATAGAATGTATATGGGGATCGTATGAACTTCTTGTATTTAAGTTCGATAGAAACCAAAATATTATAGTACTTGTTCCAATGGTCTCCCTTCCTTTTGCAATACAGTTATAAAAGAAGTTACGTCTATTGGCTAGTGATACAGTTTTTTCAAATCTTACAAACATTACTTCTCTCTTACTATATCTCTCTCTCCCTAATGTGCTATTTGTAACATAATTTCTTATATTTTTCGTTTCTTTTTATTTTGGTTGCCTTTAAAAACATATTAAATTAATATGTATGATGCTTTAATCTATTTCAAATGAGGTGATTTTTAATTTTCAAATGTTTTAACTGTACTTATAGTAATCATTACATAGTCTACATCTACACTTCTATTTAATTTACACTAATATTATAAAGAGGAAAGATTTGTTTGTTTGTATTGAATAGGCTCCAAAACTACTGAACCGATAAGAAAAATTCTTTCACCATTAGAATTCTACATTTTACCTGATGAACATAGGCTATATAATATTTTAAAAAAAATTTGAGATCCATATGAAAACTTTGATAATGTAACCCAAGGCGTGAAAAAAATTCCAATAAAGTATTTATATCGCGTACGCTGCAAAAACTATTGACAATTTAGTCTATGCTATTGAAAATAAAGTGACGCAATACAGTTTTATAGATGACATCAAAACAATATCTACAAAGAAGACTACATTTCCATAATGTCTAACTATTACAGTTTATGTCACAATAAATACTTTTTCATTTTGAAATATGAAATAGTAACGCCGGTACAATCCAGGCCACATTATTTCAAGGTACCTTGGTATTAATCCTTATCTACTCTAATAATAAAGAGGAAACATATAAGATTGTTTGTTTGTATGTAATGGATACACGTAAAACTACGTAACCGATATAAACAATTATTTCACGAGTTCAGCTACATTATGCCTGAGTAACATAACGCTATATTTGCTTCATCCTCATTATCATCCATCACCACGTGGGTGAAACCACGGAGTGCAGCTTGTTTAAAATAAAGACGCTTGTGTTGACTTCCGTGTTTCTCTGTATAGCCAAAACTCCTCCTTAAGCCACGTAACGGACATAGTTTACACCAACAGTTAGATAGATTTAGTTAGTTATACACATCTATACGTAAAATAAAATCTAATTGAGTTTTTTATACAAGTAGGAACAATAATCTATTAATTTCCCCCTCCTTATTTTCTAAATTAGACCCTTTCGAAGCCAGGGCGAGTCGCCAGTAAAAAAATAAAGATACGTCTAATTATGCCTAATTTTGCGTTTTCGTTCTGAAGCGCTTAGCTTAGACTGCTAACAGTCCCAATACTCCCAATACAGCTCGCACGTATATGTGTGTTATTTAAATGAAAATGTTTTGATATTTGCATCGGTCCACGTAAAGCTGCTTGGCTTACAATGTTTTTCTCCTTAAACATTTCTCCAACTTCGCAGCGTAATGGAACACAAATAACGAAAGAGTGGAATGTTTTCAAATGAACGAATATCGCAGTGTACCATACGGAGCATAGTATCCCCTAACTTAGTATTGTGGAAATGTAATTGGGAACTCCAGCGAGTAGCTATTTGTTTCTATACAATTGCAAATTTGTTTCAGTTACCATGTCTGAATCGGAAAAATATCTATTTAAGAAATTTCAATACCTTATACCTAGATAAGGTACTTGTTGTGGTGTGGTTGTGGTGGTAGTGCCATGCTGTAACTCTATGGGTTACAGCGGAATGGGCTGGCAAGACCACACTCTCACATAACACCCACGTTTCTTTTTTTCAAGGGTTGGCTACCCGACTCCCGCCTTCCCCGTTGTCCCTCTCCTTCCCCCTCCAACCTCACCCCTTCCATCTCTCCCTTCGTATCATCCTTCCTCAAAGGTCAGCAACGCATCCTCGAGACCTCTGGTATTGCGGATGTCCGTGGGCGACGGTGTCACTTACTATTAGGTGAGCCGCTTGCTCGTTTGCCAACCTATACTTACCATAAAAAAAACTTGTTACTTAAACTCTAAGTATACGTACCTAATGATTATTTAATAGACGTATAATTTTATTATGAAACCTCGCACTGTGCGACGCGAGACGCAACCGCGAGCGTTCTGCACTCTCCTTGAGAAAGACCACCGACTGTGGTTGAAACTATAGTTCGAAGCTCTGAAGATCTGACTTATTTTATTTACGTGAGTGATTCCCTTTTTCTACCGATTTCCAAAAAGGAGGAGGTACTCAATTCGACTGTTTTTTTATGTTTGTTACCATCCTCATAATACATATCATCATAACTTTCGATAGGGTAAACCGATTCTCAAAATATTTTTTTTTCAAAGCTGGTGCTTCCCGTGTGGTTTCATTTAATTATAAATTTAATTTCATCATATTCGGTCCAGTAATTTTTGAGTTACACTTCAATAACTGAATAGAATGGAAGTCGGTATTAAATTTTTCAAATTGTACTTGCTCGTATTAAAATGTGTACAAATCGCGTTAATTTTCATAATAATAATAAAGACGTATAATTATTTGTACGTGATATTGCTATTATATACCTACACATCTCTCCACATTGCTACGCGGGCAGCGATCGCACGTGTTCATGGTCGCGGACGCTTTGTGAGATGAATCGATATTCGGGCATAAAGTTCAGTGCAAGCAAATGGCTTTAAAGGTATAGGAATATTTTAGAAAAAAGAAACTGGACACAAATTCTATTGAATATCAACAAGACATAAAAAACAAACCCGTAGCAGAAGTTACTGGACTATCGGAAAAGACTGTATCTAGAATTGTGCAAAGGAAATTATTGGAAAGCAACGAAATATTCAAATCACCGAAAAAATCAAAACAGGTACAAAGAAAAAGCGTGGAAACAGACGATTTTACAAAAGGAGTGGTTAGAAAAAAAGTCCCTCAGTTTTATACAATTTATGAAAAGAATACCTACTCTGAAATCTTTGAATGCTGAACTTAAAGAAGAGAATATATTACACTGCGGAAGGAAATTTTTAAGGCTGTTGTTACATGACCTTGATTTTAAATTTAAGAAATGCGGTTCTAAAAGGTAAATCCTTATTGAACAGCCAAATATAACATTGTGGAGGTGGAAATATCTAAGGCCTATTAAACAATTTCATAGAGAAGGAAGATATATTTTATATCTTGACGAAACTTATCTAATTGCGTCTCATGACGTTAACGATTAATCCATATCACACATAGGAATCAGTTTTATTTTACCCAATTTTGAGTGGCGTTTTTAGAAACTGGTTTATTGATAAATACTAAAAATAATATTTTAATTATGATTATATTTCAAAATTATTATAAAGAATATTTAAAGTATAAGTTGACAATTGTCGTGATATTTTTATTTTTAACTTTCAAAAAAAGGAATAGGTTCTCAAGCTGACGCGTAACTATACTTTTTTATGTATGAACACGCATAACTTTTTATAGTGTTGTCTGAATTTGATATTTTTGTTCGTTTGGTAGAGTATACTTCCAAGGTGGTCCCGTTTAAATTTCTTAAAATTCAGTCATGCTGTTTTTGAGTTACAATCCAATAACTGAAAAGTGTTTCGCCTGTTGATGATATCGGTGAATAACATTCTTTCCCTTTAGTAGCAAGGGTCACTAAATTATGGTAATTTCTTTTTTACCAAGAAATGGGTACGACTTCTACACTAAAAAGTGTAAAATAACTTTTCGAAGTCATTCGCACAACATTGAGATAATAGGTACCTACTAGTACTTTTCAAACGACTTGCAAAACGAAGAGGTTCTCAAGTCAAAGCGTATATATTTTTTTAATACAGTTGCTCAAAAAGTGGCGTATTGCAGGGACGTATAGCGTTCGGGATGTGGGCTATTACATACTCGTGCTTTTTTTTACCTTTCCCGAACTCGTGCGTTCTCCTTCCCAACTGTCAAAATAATGTGTATTAAAAAGAAAAACCAACCATGAAGTTTTTACTAAAAAAGTTCATAGAAGTTTTTATGATTCATGCAAATACGTATATTTCTAAAAAGAAGCTACTAATTTGTTTCAATATCAGATTTAATGATTTGATTGAATGAGTTAGGTTAGGTTTCATTTCATTTCATCTCATTAAATTTCATTTCCATTTCATATCAATAAAAAAATTCTACTGAAGACTTGGCTGTATAGGCATAGTTCCCTTTGCCTACCAGAATGGGTGAAAAAAAAAATCTCTGCTTATATTCTACGGTTGGCGCCATTTTCCAGAAATTTAAATAAATTTGAAAATTGCTTCATTTTTTCGCAACTGTATTAAAAATAGTCGTTCAGTACACGTGCGGAACCGTCATTGCAACTTGTTCCGACTGTCAACCCTCGCCTTCGGCTGCGCCTCGGCTCGGGTAGACATTTGTCGGAACTCTTTGCAATGACAGCCTTTCCCCACTTGTAATGAAATATACTATTATTATGTATGATCACGCATAACTTTTTACAGAGTAGGTAATCCGATTTCGATATTTCTTTGAACTATCATGGTACTTACTTCAACAAGTTACTTCACACTTTTTAGTTTTGAAGTCGGTTCCATTTAAAAGTACATTTTTTTGTTTAATGTCCTTGAAACAACGCTGTCGCGGTTCAAATTTCCCGCTTCAATACATGTCAAAGACGATCATGCCAGCAGACGTAAAACCATATAAACTTTTTCTACAACTACCGACGGAATGCTACCCGCAATTAATCATAGTTATATTGTACAGAGATTAAAAAGTGAACTCGAACTTCACTCAAGATGTCTTGTCTGTCAATGTGAAGAAATACAATATTCTTACAACATTCTCGGGTTTCATTACAATCATAGAAACTCGCAGTGTCTCGCGAAGACATAAGTTTTTTTTTTTTTTGGCGACCTTTCATGGACTTCGTCGACGTGCCAAGTTGCATCAAGAAAACGGCGTTGCAATCGAAGCATTCGTGAAATATCTCAATCCAGTACTTAATTGAAGACAAAGGGGATACCATAACAGACACCGGCAGCATCTGGCAGCGAAGCAAGAGCAGTAAGACTTCGACAAGATCACGGGAATCACAGCGGGAAGAAGTACAAAAGATAAGTGTCCTTCCTTTAACCTTCACCACATCTAACTTTAACATAATTTCTATTGAATCATTTGTTATTGCCTCCACAGTGTGTCTAAAGTCTCAAATAAAGGCACAGAATAATTGTAAACAAAATTCATACCATCATTAAATACAAAATAGTGCGCAACTAGCAAAATTCATATTCATATCGCGCAAAGGCTAGGTAAGTCCAAAGGTCATTTAAATAAAATCATTTCAAAATCAGGTAAATTGTCAATTAGTACATAAGTATCTGTGTAAATACTGTAAATACATCATTAGTTATGTGTTTAGAAAGTTATTTCCTCCCAAACTCCATTTTAAACAAGTAATAACTCTTTAAATTCAGTGTGATAGTATTACTACTATAATTACTGTCTATAATAATGAAAATAATTTAGATTTGAGCTATAGTCCCAGTATACAACGTAAACAGTGTTATTCTCGCTATTCATTCGTTCTGCTGACTATTTCAGATAAAACCGGGGCACCCCGGCCAGAATATCAGCGATCAGCCAGTCGCACTTTCACCTGGCGGGCGTCACCGGGACTCAGATTCCTGCGGGATCCTCACATCACTACTGGGAGAGTGAGACCTTACCCTACTGCAGCTAAGTCAAAAAGAATTTAACGTTTTCATACAATATATAAAATAATATTTGCCATAATAAACTACTTACACGACTTACCCACGAGCCAAACTTGACTATTGATTACATTTATATCTTGTCAGTTTATTCATCTTAAACACTAAACTTACTACTTTTTACATAAAGAATTGCTAGTATATAGTATATATCATCTTATACCATGGCTACAGAATGATTAAAATGTAGTGTCAAACTCAAAGAGTTAAACACAAAACGTAGCTCTATTAAAGGTCAAATTACAAAATTTAATAATTATCTTGCATCTTTAGAATCTGCTGAGCTAAGTAATTTAGAATTGGCCGAACTAAATTTAAAATTAAGTAAATTTGAGTCATTGGGCATTAAGTTGCATAATTTACAAACTGAAATAGAGGTATTAAATTCCAAATTTTTGGATACTCAGAGAGAAAGCATCGAACAAGATATTGTCTCTTACATGGCAAGAGCCAAGGTTTTAATAGAAGATGCAAACATACATATACAAACTCGACGCAAGTCTGAGGTGTTAGAAACTTCATGATCTCGCTCTCACTGTCATGATAAGACCTCATCAACATTTAAATGACCGAATATTGAAATAACAAAATTTGATGGATCTTATTTCCGTTGGGCTCAATTCCGAGATGCATTTCTGGCTCTCGTCGATAATAACACCAATTTAACTGACATTCATAAGTTTCATTATTTAATCAGTTATCTCGAAGGGGATGCTGCCCGCGTTATATGCAATCTCGAAGTGTCTTCATCGAATTATGTGAACGCGTGGACACTATTGTGTTTAAGGTATGACAACAAACGAGTTCTTATAAGTCAGCATCTGAATGCTATATTTAATGTACAACCAATCACACGCGAATCGGAACGTTCTTTACGATTTCTTGTAGATCATGTAATGAAAAACTTACGTGCATTGGCTAGCTTGGGCGAACCTACAGACAAGTGGGACACGCTGATTATATATATATTATCATCTAAACTAGACAGTAACATTTTAACAAAGTGGGAAGAACTTCGTAACACTTTCGAGGAAGTTCCAAACTTAGATCAATTCAACCAATTTTTAACTGATCGAGCTGATAAATCGCACTAAGCATGATAGATCTAACACATTGCAATCCGCTACTCCACGTTTTAACACAGTACCTATAAACAAAATACAAACGTACAAAACAGTCAGAACTTCAATAATAAAGGTTGGAATAACAATAATAAACAAGACAGACATCAGTCTACAAAAACATTCACAAGTATGAATAAATTTACACAAAAAAAACTGTAGTGCATCATTTGCAAGGATGCACACCGCATTTACGATTGTTCTGTATTTAAAAATAAAAACATTAGCGAGAAATTAGCTGAGATTCAAAAACACAATTTATGCAGTAATTGTCTCAGACAAGGTCATCAAACTTCAGTTTGTCGTTCAGGGACATGAAGAGTTTGTAATTTAAGACATGCTACAGTCATTCATCCAGGTGTAGTGACCGCAATCCCTTCTTCTTCTACTGAGCCAGTTGTACATTTTTCCAAGCAGACTCTCAGTGAAGTGATCCTATCCACGGCGACCATAGAAGTGTCTAATCCAGTGACGCATGCGACGGAAACGGTTCGCGTTTTCCTAGACTTTGGCAGTCAATCCACATTTGCGAGTAGAAACCTGAAAGAAAAACTACAGTTAAATACACAATCTATAGACGCAATAAATTTCATTGGAATAGGTAACAATTCATGCAACAAGGTAGTTGAAAGATCAATGATACAAATACATTCTAGACATAATCCTTACAAGGCTACTTTACCTTGCTTAGTACTCGAAGAGCTGACAGGTGAACTGCCAAGAGTTCCTATAAACATACAAAATATAAACTTACCAAAAAACATAAAGCTGGCTGATCCCAATTTTGATCAACCAGCTAATATTGACGTCCTCCTTGGGGCGGACGTATTTTGGGACATCATTTGTCCTGAAACACAATAATTAGGGCCTAGAAATCCCAAGCTTATCAACTCTAAGCTAGGCTGGATAATAGCCGGTCCTATCCATACGAGCACAGCAAAATACATTCAATGCAATCATTCATTCGATCATTCATATAATCAATCATACGACGAATTGCTCAATCATACAAACAAACACATTCATATAAGCAAACATACAGTCACACATACAAACAAACATACAACAAACAACTGCTACAATCACGCAGCCGATCATATGAGACACAACGAACAAGCAAACCATTCGTTCAATCAATCAATCAAGTGATCAATCATACAACCAGTATCAAAGTCTATTGGATTATCAGTCAAATGATAACTCTTACAATCAGTCAAGCAATCAATCTTATAGCCAGTCAGCTAATGACTCTTACACCCATTCAAACCGTCAGTAGCACGACCAGTCATACAACAAACAGTTAAACATAGACAAGATTCTAACAAAATTATGGGAAATCGAAGAAATTCCACAGAAATATAATATGAGTAATAAAGAAAATTTGAGTGAAGAGTATTTCATGAAAACTACTAGCCGCTTAAGCATAGGTAGATTTTGTGTTAGACTTCCATTGAAACAAAGTCCCGATTGCTTAGGCGATTCATACGTTATGGCTAAAAAACGCCTTCTCAACCTAGAGAAACGATTTCGTAGAAATCCTGACTTGAAATTACACTACACACAGTTTATGCGGGAGTATGACAAATTAGGTCATCTATCAGTTGCATCGAATACGCATCCTAAGTCAGGATATTTTTTGTGCCATCACGCCGTGTTCCGCAAAGGCAGTGAATCCACCAAAATAAGAGTTGTTTTTGACGGTTCAGCACCCACTTCCTCCGGAGTTTCACTTAACGACATACTCATGGTAGACCCAAATGTACAAGACTCGCTCTTCTCCATTTTAATTAGATCAAGGCAGTACAAGTTTTTACTTTGCGCTGACATCAAAAAGGCTTACAGGCAAACTCAAGTACACCCTGACGATAGAAATTTACAGCTGATATTGTGGAGAGAAGATGAGACACTTCCTATACAAACCTTATGTTTAGATGTCCTCACAGTGCGGCATATTTGAGCACAAGGTGCTTGTGGCAAGTCGGAGAGGAATGTAGGGACAGTCAGATTAAATCAGTCATTCAAAATGACTTCTATGTCGATGATTTGATCACCGGCGCGAATAGTGAGGAAGAATTACGTCACATAAAAAAGTCAATTTCTGAAACATTACAATCAGCATGTTTTTCATTGCGTAAATACAAAAGTAACTTACCGAATTTTATCTAAAATATTGAACATAAACCAACCAACAATCTTATCCTTAGCGAATCCTCAAGTACTCTCGGATTGGGGTGGAGCCCTAACGAAGATTATTTACATTTTTCATTTAAACCCATACATATACAAAATGACAATGTTACTAAGCGATCGATTCTGTCCAAAGCATTCAGAATATACGATCCTTTAGGGCTTTTAAGTCCGTGTACTATAAAACCAAAAATGCTTCTCCAAAAATTGTGGCTACTGAAAGTCGATTGGAATACGCCGATTCCCAAAGACACCAAAAAACATTGGGATGAATTTGCTAACAACACTCGTTATCATTCCAATTTAAAAATACCCAGAAATGTGCTTTGCCACAACCCGACAGCTGTAGAGATCCATTCATTCAGCGATGCAGCACAGGGTGCTTATGGATCCTGTATCTATCTTAAATCGACAAATAACAATCAAGAAGTCACCTTTGAAACCCATGACAATTCCTAGGTTGGAGTTGTGTGCCGCCCTTCTTTCAGCCAGATTAACTAAATGTGTACTTGAATCTATAAAATATAAACCTGCGCGCGTTGTTTATTGGTGCGATTCCAGCGTGGTGCTTGCGTGGATACACAGCCCAGTTAGAAATTTAAAGACATTTGTTGCTAATCGTATCGGTGAAATCATAGAAACTACAGATCCATCATCATGGCGTTACACAACCACGGATCAAAACCCAGCTGACATAATTTATAGAAGCATTAATCCTAGACAGTTGCAAGGCTTAGATTTGTGGTGGCATGGTCCAGCCTTTCTAGCAAAAGATGAAAGTGAATGGCCATATCTTAAAAAAATAAAACTCAAAGTGACTTACCTGAAGTGAAGTCTATCCAGTCTAGCCCTGGTGTCATCACAGAACCTGTCACAAGAATAGAAAATTTTTCAAGTTTCAATAAATTACAAAGAGCTTTTGCTTACGTCAAAAGGTTTATATTCAACCTAAAGAATCCATCAAATAAGCGACTTGGTGTATTGACCGCCATTGAACTACAAGATTCATTCAATCAGCTTTGTGTTATGTCTCAACACGAATCTTTTCCAAACGAATACAAAATGTTAAAACGAAACTTACCTTTAAACCATAAATCCAAATTATTGTCGCTGTCACCTTTTCTAGAAAATGAATTAATACGAGTAGGTGGCATGATAGAAGCTTCTAAATGCTCATACACGAAGAAGCTCCCTATAGTTCTTGATTCATCACATCACTTAACAAAAATATATTTTGCTCGCGAACATATCCAACAAATACATGCTGGTCCCCAGTTATTATTAGCTACTGTTAGGGAGACTATATGGCCTATAAACGGAAGACGTTTAGCTCGCAACACAGTACATAATTGCGTTAAATGCAAACGCTTTCAAGGTAAAACATTGTTCCCAAAAATGGGAAATCTCCTAGTTCAACGTACCACGCCTGATTTTCCATTTTCATCGGTAGGTTTGGACTATGCAGGTCCTTTCTACATTTTAAATCGTAAAGGACGTGGAGCAAGACAAATCAAATACTATTTGTGCATATTTGTAGACATGCGTTATAAATGTGTTCACTTGGAGCAGTTAGTAGTCTGTCCATGCAAGACTTCATAGTGACACTTCGAAGATTCATTTCGCGTCGCGGTAAACCAGCTGAGATATTCTCTGATAATGGTCGAAACTTCACTGCTGCGGCCAAAGAATTAGGATCTTTTCTAAAAGCAAATAATGACTCTCTTTCTGACTTCGCTGCGCAGGAAGGTATTAGATTTTCAAACATCCCTGTTTTTTCGCCTCACCATGGAGACCTGTGGGAATCTGGAGTCCGATCCGCTAAACATCACATAACTAGATTTATTGCCAATAGTCATTTAACCTTTGAGGAAATTCAAACTTTATTCACACAAGTGGAAGTAATACTTAACAGCCGTCCATTGTGTCCCATGTCGTCCAATCCTTCCGACCTCCTTCCCCTCACTCCAGGACACTTTCTGATCGGAAGGCCGTTGACGACGTTCCCATCACCTGCAAAACATGACGTCAATCCGAACAAGCTACAAAGGTATCAAAGACTTGAACAAATACACCAACACTTTTGGCTTCGTTGGCAGAAGGAGTATATATCAGAACTACAGCAGAGACAAAAATGGACAAAACATTCTGCAAGTCTTGACGTAGGCGATCTAGTCTTAATCAAAGAAGACAATTTGGCTCCCCTTTGTTGGAGACTTGGGAGAGTAACCAGGCTATTCACGGGACCTGACAACATTAACCGAGTTGCAGATCTTCTCACATCAAGAGGCAGTGTACGGCGATCATTTGTTAGATTGTGCCCTCTCCCGAAACCCGAAGATATGCATGGTTGAAGACCGATGGTCTGTCAACGGGGCGGAGTATGTCGCGGCTCAAATTTCCCGCTTCAATACATGTCAAAGACGATCATGCCAGCAGACGTAAAACCATATAAACTTTTTCTACAACTACCGACGGAATGCTACCCGCAATTAATCATAGTTATATTGTATAGAGATTAAAAAGTGAACTCGAACTTCACTCAAGATGTCTTGTCTGTCAATGTGAAGAAATACAATATTCTTACAACATTCTCGGGTTTCATTACAATCATAGAAACTAGCAGTGTCTCGCGAAGACAAACGCAATGACAACATTTACGTAAATGCAGATATAAATTTAAGGCACGTCCCATAGCAAATGCTGCGCATACCCTGATGTTTAAAAGCTGTCATTGCGTTTGTCTTCGCACTGGTACTTCAACCACAAAATACATCTTTACTCATTCTACGTAATTTTACAATGATAGTATTTTTACTTGTTCGACATACTTTTACAAATCAACCTATTACATTACTTTGTATCATACTACGAGTACTTCATAGACCGTTATTGTTGAATGTGTATAGCTATGAAAGAAGGTTGTTGTTCACGAACAATCTACGAACTTCTTTAATAGTTTGTTTACGTGCGTTATGAATTTAGCAAACGTGTACCTACTCAGAAAACAATACGTGCGTCGTAACATGGATGTGTCCCCTCTGTAGCTTATAATTGTGGGGAACTCTACAGAGGTTACATTATCATTGGCAGTTTTTTGTGATTTTATCTTGCGATCAGTCTTACAACTATGCAGATGAGGTGTATGACTTTGCTCATGTAGGATGCTACTACCAGCGATGTCAGCCCGTTTCTTTTATTTGGGTCAGTTCGTATGACTAGCTGACCTGGCTTGGAACAGGCTAGTTCCGTTTACACGAAGCTTCATTATTTTAAGCTAGTAATACGAGTATTGCAGTGACTAAGGTGACCACGCGTCCAACATGAATTGCATGCGATAAAAAACACATTATTCGTCTGAAGGAGTTACTTCGAAAACTGTACCAATTCGTAAAAGATGAATTACAAATCTCCGTACTTAGTTTGGGCATCTTAAAATTACAAAAACACGTTTGATAAATTAAAAACACGTGGTTACTGCTTACTAGCCAACTGAAAACTAGCTTCACCGGCCACATGAAGCTGGTCAACACAAGCCAGGATAGTAAAATCAGTGGTGGGGGGCGCTACTGGCCTAAAAATAGAACTCCATCCTATTAAGAACTGTACTGGCTTGTGTACTGGCTTACTAGCTTACTGGCTTAAAAATGAAGCTAGTTCTGTCTACACGAAGCCAGAAGTACTAGCTTGCTAGCTTACTGACACTATCTTGCTATCCTGGCTTGAAAAATTGGCCTTGTGTAACCCGCGCATTAATCGAAGATTTCCCGTCGCTTCTTAAGGCGACGGATGGTTTTAGGCATAGTGAGTTGCCCCGCCAGCTGGTTCGGGTGCTTCTGTAGTCTGGACATGTAGTTAGCTCCATTATAAGCAATCTGCTCATTAACCATGGGCATGTTGAGTGTTTCATGTATCTCTATTGTTTTGACTAACCAAAACAAAACAAATTGTTTAAGGATGTAGTTTTGCACCCGTATTATCTTTATATTTGAGGCACTAGTAGAACCCCACAACTGTATGACATATGTCCAAATTGGTTTTAAGATTGATTTGTATATCAGCAGCTTATTGTCCATAGCTAGTTTTGAGTTTCGTCCCATCAGCCAATAGAGGCCTTTGTATATTCAATTGATTTCTTCCCGTTTTGTTTCGATATGTTTCCTCCATGTGAGTCTACGGTCCAAGTACTTTACTTTCTGATGTGCATTCTTGTTCTCTTACTTGAAATATTCTATTATTTATATAATATATTTATTATAATATATTCTATTATATTTATACTCCATAGAAAGTATGAGGTAGTATTGTTTTTATTTTATACATTAAGCTCCTGTGCGAGGAAGGCGGATGAATAGAATTCATTGTCTTCAAAGGATCTCCTAATTGTCCTACATACTCTGTGGACTTGTTCGATAGTAGCATGTTCTTGACGAAACCCAAATTGATGATCAGGAATTATACCTTGATGTCTTTGATGACTTTGATCATTCTGTGTAGTATTGACTTCTCCAGTATCTTGGACATTATTGGTAATAGGCTGATGGTATGGTGATGGTATGATGGGTAATAGGCTGATACGAGCTGATCTCTTGGATAGGTTTTCCACGTTTTAGGATTATTACTAAGTACTTGTTATAAAATAAATGCATTATTAATAATGTTTCGTCGAATTAATTTTTTGTAAACAATATATACATAAGCATATTTTTTAAATATGTGAATCGCCATTCGGAATTATTTAAAGGTAGGGTATATAAAATACTACAATGCAGATGTACGTGAAATACTGTTAAGCTATGTGTACTCGTCCGCAAAGCTGGTAGGTTATAAAAAATCGATAACTTTTAAAGTTGTGAGCAATCCTTATCCTTATTCCACATCCACACTTCCACACTAGTATGATATATGCAAAAGTAACTCTGTCTGTCTATCTGTCTGTTTGCTACCTAATCAGAGCTAAACGGCTTGACCGATCATGATAAAGTTTTGCGAGGTAATATGTATCATAACGACGGACATAGAGAATTTTTTTCTAAAGAATATACTTTATTTTGATAAAATTTTGTATCGTATGAACATATCGATCGTATGTTTTAAATGTTTATCGGGACTTATCACGTATTAATTAATATAGGTAAAAATATGTACCTTTCGCTATTTTTACCTATATTAATTAATACGTGATAAGTCCCGATAAACATTTAAAACATGTGTTCAAATCGCGAAAGTTTAAAAATTACTATATCGATCGTACGCCTCAGACGCTAACGGGTCATGGTTCCGTTCCCACCTGTGTCTTTTGGGTTTTTAATATTTTTGTTTGTTTTTCTTTTCTAATATTAATTAGTAAAACGTTTTTAGACCATAAAAATAGCGAGTACTGTTATATTACTGGAATATAGGCGCAATAGTATAGATGATCGGCTTGCGATTCGAGTCACCTAGGTATACTTAACGAGTAAATAATATAGTACGTTGTTTTTATTTTTGTAATGCTACTGCAGCAACTGTGTGCAGCAAAATTCTGAAATTTATAAAATGGAATCAATATATTTCTGAAACTTGGTAATAATAAACCTTACGTTAATAATGAAATACATTTTATTTTTAACTACAACATAACAAATCGCCACACCTATATATCCTAAAAGGGATAGGCATTAGATAGGCAATAGATAAGATAGGCAAGGGATAGGTATTAAATACCTACGTTTCACCGGAGGGATATATTTTCGTTCCCATGCAATAGGAGGCGAGCCTGCTGCCATTTTCGGGGCACTGTTCCAGACTTAAGACTGCTATAGATAATTTATTTGTCAGAAAACATCAATGACTGTCCGTTCAGGGTTTCGAACCCAGGACCTCGAGATTCAAAAGTGGAGCTTCCACCACTACACCAAGACCAAGCCAGCGAAGCCACTGGCGGGTCAGATAGTAGATATATACTGGGTAAATTTTTGAGACGGGACAGTAAGGGTTAAGGTACCTGACCTTAACCATTATACTTACAGGAAAACGTTTTTAGGATACTATCCATACATTTTTAAGGTGTTCTGAACTGGATTTACAGATTTTGGAAAAAAATTACAGTCAGCAAGAAAATGATCATCATCAAAATGGTCAGACCCAAGGAGTAGTTCCCGAGGGACTGCGATTATTTTCCATGTTCATGATGTCGCGGGTTACTGCGCTAAACTATAATTTTAAGCCAATGTTGTACTCTTATAAATAAGTACTAACTATCTACTGTAAGTAAATAAATATTACCTAATAAAAATTATATATTTATACTCTTTCTTATATAAAATGAACATCGTTAAAAATAAAGATCGACCAAAAAACTTTATACACATGCGATAACTTCCTTCTTCTCGTGGAACGATACTTACGTAGTTATTTCTTGCAACGGGTAACGAGGAGCGATAGAGAAGTTATTAAAAAGCTCACGATGACGACAGCGAGCCTCCGTAGGATCATCGCTGTAACGAGAACAAGGATGTCTTTATAAAATTATGTTTTTCCCCCGCGTTGAGAGGCTGACGTTGACAAATGACACGAGGGCTGTTTTTCACTGTCAGATCGAAGTGACATGTTTTCCCCTGACTGTGAAGTGTGGAATCAGTAAAGTGAAATAAATGCGCGAAAAAACACCACGTTCCCGGAATTAGAGACTGGTTTTAGTTGAAATGTAAACAATGGAGATGTGGGTTAGAAATACCTTTGTACGGATATTCAAGATATTTTAATTGGAGCAGTTTTAAATAACAGTGATGAAGACTTGTAATGCTCAATGAAATTGAACTGTATAAGGACTGACGACTGTCCACTTTTCTACCGACTTCCAAAAAAAGGAGGAGGTACTCAATTCGACTGTTTTTTTAATGTTTGTTACCTCATAACTTTTGATTGGGTGGACCGATTATCAAACTTCTCTTTTGTTTGAAGCACCAGCTGGTGCTTCCCGTGTGGTCCCATTTAAATTTCATCAATTTCGGTCCAGTAGTTTTTGAGTTACACTCCAATAACTGATTTTTACCAAAGTAATGGAATGGAAGTCGGTATAAAATTTTTCAAATTGCACTTGTCTTGTGACGAGTAATTAAGTGAAACAAAAAAGAAACCTTTATAATGATCACAGGCAATAATTATTTTCTAAAGAAATCAAAATACAAAAAAATATTCGTAAATCAGACTAACTATTAAACGATATCTCGCGCTATAATTCATGTTATATCTATTAAACGATATAACATAAATTATATACTACAGTATATAATTTATGTCAGCGCATTTATGTATCGTTTACTAAAAAACTTTGGGCGCCTCTGAAACTGCTATAGTAAGGCAGATCTCTTTTACTTAGATGCATGACTTAATTGTTACTCAACTTTCATTTCATTGCTTAATATGTGTGCGTCATTAGGTTTTCTATATTTTTTATAACTATAGAATTTTTCAATTTAATGTGTTTAATGCTTGAGTTAAGGTAAAAGTATAATATATTTTTGGAATTTTCTTTTAAATACCCTACTTTTTATATGACGCTCTGACTCTAATCAAGATATATGTGGTATTTTTTGTGTCATGAATTAATGTAGCCTGTATAAAGGGGTACTGGTAATCAATTAGCATACTTTTAAAAGCATATTCTGCACATCAAAACAAGCATCTTTTGTTCTACGACTTTCAAAAATTCGTATTTTTTTCTTCCATACAAAACTTAAAAATCAATTTGACTGGTCTAAACATAATTAACACTATGTAAAAAGCACGCGCGCAATGCCGACAAGCCCCAGCCGGCCGCGCCCCACCCACGCAAGTCAACGCGCTGTTAACTGCATGCATGGCTACACGTAGATGAATGAAGTGGGTGCGATGTAGAGTTATGAAGTGTAAGAGAAAAACACAAAACTTAAATTTTTTTTTGGGAAATTTGTTTAGTTTCGGGAAAAGTTCTAGAACAAAAGTTGTTTGTTTTGATGTACAGCATATGCCCTTAACAGGATGCTAATTGATAATGATACCATGATACCAGTAACCCGGTATATACAAGGTTACGCGAGAGATATTTATATTTTATTACACTTGCGACAATGATACATCCAATAATGCTCCATATATCAAAATCCATCGAGTCATTTAGGCTGCAGGACGATAGCAATAATCTTACCCCTTAATAACATAAATACTTTACTGCTTATGCCCGCTGGACGCTGGTCTCAGTGAGAAGAAGAAAACAAAAAATACAGATAACGGTAAGTACATTTCTTTAAAAGTTTCATTCCAGGCTGTCGTAGAGCAACTGATTGATAAAGTCAATGATAAAAGGTCCCTCCAATCTATCTAAGCCGATGGCACAGGCCGATATCCCGCCGCGCCTGCACCCTCTTGCAAAAACTAAATTGAATATTCCTCTCCACGCTATCCTCGAAACTCGAGAGCTTAGTTAAAAACTTGAAATTGGACAACGTTTACCCCAGTCATATCATGGGAGAAATTCATTCTACCCGGAAGGCCTTTAATTCAAATAATTAGGTTTTTTTCGGCAACACTCTCTCCCTAAAGAATAGGACTTTATCCTGGAATATTGTTTAAAAGCTATTTACTCTTCTCTTAATAATTGGATAAAGTTACATAATTTTTTTCACATTACCATTTTTGTTGAAATCTGTTAAAATATGAGAGATACGTGAGCGTTAACGCCCATTATTAATTCAAAATCACCGAATATCTTGTAGATATTATTAGCAGTAAAATTGCTGACGATGTACATGAATTTCCTTTAAAATATTAAATTATATAAATATATTTTATTATTTGGTATATAAAAGGTGGCTCATTAAATTACCTAACTTAATATGACAATAATAATAAAAATAAATAAAACTAAAATAAATATTCCACAACTATCACACAACGCCATCTAGTCCCAAGCTAAGCAGAGCTTGTGTTATGGGTACTAGACAACTGATAAACATACTTATATATTTCTAAATACATAGATATTATAGATAAATTACACCCAGACACAGAACAAATGATCGTTATTACACAAACATTTGTCCTGGGTGGGAATCGAACCCACGACCTCCGGCATAGCAGTCAGGGTCACTAACCACTAGACCAACAGGCCTGTCAAATAATAATGACTTAAATTAAATGCTACTCCTTGTAACATCGGCTTTATCTGCCAGTAAAAGCGTCGTCAAATTAAGTCCGTAGTTTTTGGAGATTAGCGGGAACAAAAAGACAGCGAAAATAATTATTTTTTATTATTATAGCTATATAAATCATGCTACATAACAGCTGTTATTTTGTCATTACAAACAAAAACGTCAACATAGTTTATTTATAGATTATACCGTGATTATAAATAAATATAAAGATAGTTTGATTATTATTATTTCACTTTCAATTTCATAGCATTAACGCAAAACATACACGTTATTAATTTAAAAATGCATACGCATTATATAAATAATGAATTCTTACAGAGATGATTTAATTTTGTCAGTCTATCATAGGAATCCTTTCAGAATAATATTGATATATGATACAGATTGCAAGCTCTTTTTTTTGCTAGACGCTTCGTTTAAGATCTAAAATCAGGTATTTTCAGCAATAAATTGATCCAGACCGCTGTCAGGTATTATTAAGTTGAAGCAGATTTATTTTAATCAGCCGCTGGCCCGTAAGGATTGACCCAGACACCGAGAACTACTTAAGCTATATATCTCTAGATTCCATTTACGAAGTCTAGCAATATATCTTAGTCGAGATGCTCTATTTCTTCTCGGTTCATTGACTTTATAAACATTTTTGGGATTTCAGTAACACGAAGCTATCAACTATTTATGGGACACATAAGTAAAAGTCGGCAATAAGTAACATTACTATACACGTAGTGGTGTTTGTATTTAAAAAAATATATATTGGTCTCGTCGATATATCGTAGTTATAAAATCATCATAATAATACAGGATAGTAATAATAATTATTACTCTAATATTCTTGATACAAAGAACAGATTGTATAAAGCAATAAAAATATCTTGTAAAATTACTTAACGTGTCGATATTGCTTATTAATAGCAAATTTTGCGCAAATTTTTCAATAGCATTCATAGTTCTAATCTATTCCAACGAGAAGGCGGAGATGATTTTGAACCTGCAAATACCATTTTTTAATAAAAATGATTTTGCGTTTCTGTAAATAACTCTAAATGGGATGAACCCCTCGACATGTATGAAGAATAGTTCTTTCAAAGTTTTTAGTTACCATGGTCGTGCCAGCAAACTTTTGAGAAAAGATAAGTTCCAAGAAGATAGCTTTGTAGATACAGCGGCTACATCATATACAAATTATTTTCCGAACAAGTACAATTTGAAAAATTTAATACCAACTTTCATTCTATTCAGTTATTGGAGTGTAACTCAAAAACTACTGCATAGAATTTGATAAAATTTAAATGGTACCACACGGGAAGCACCAGCTTTCAAACAAAACATTTTTGAGAATCGGTTCACCCTATCGAAAGTTATGAGGTAACAAACATAAAAAAATACAGTCGAATTGAGTACCTCCTCCTTTTTGGAAGTCGGTAGAAAAATGCATATCGGCAAAATTTTAATGTCATTTTAATATTGCTTAAGTGTCTTATGTTTCATACGTAATAATAATTCTAAGAGACAATTTGCAATGAAATTAAATGAACATAGCCGTCACTTGCGTATCCACTGAGTATGTAAAGTGATCATGCTTTAATATGAAAGGAATAGAATCGCATATCGTTTATATCATAAAAAAATGTTACGATCTAATAATGGCGGAATAGTGGTTTTGTCTAATAATGGACGTACCATTATGAGTTTAGTTGTGATCAATCACGTGCCTTCGCGACAATTTGTTACTGCCGTGCGATTCTCCAAGAGCAAACATCGTTGTATCTTTGACAACATCCTTGAAACATTGGCGAGATGACAAGGGGTGTTGGAAAAACAACCTTGTGTACAAAGGGCGGAAGCTCATAAGTATTTCACATCGGTGAGCTCGTCAATGATCGCAACGACGAATCATGTGAATGTACAGTAGAAAATATACATTGTCAATGTTTACCAACCCATAAGAAAGTCTGCAATAATTAGATTAAGATCGGCGGGAGCCATCTGGGATGGTCTTCTCTGCTTAATCCTGCAGTTCGGGTCACAATCTCGCAATCCCGGGATTAATTGTGTCGTTGCGAAGCCAACTTAACACATTTACAGAAAATTTAACAACAGCTATCTAATCTTCTTTTGCCTGATGTAATATGCATAGATGTACATAATGCAGTGATTTTTGTTAATATTATTTGTGTTTATGATAAATGTAGTCTTATTTATACGTATACTAACTGGAGAACTTCGACAGAACACTGTTACGTAAGTTACCACTTTCAGCTTTCATAAATTATTGAAGTCAACAGAATAATATAATAACAATAGTATGTAACAACATCCATACAAGGTGTTCCGCAGGGCTATTGTGTATCTCAGTTACTAACAAATGTTGATTGAAATCTTGAAAAATGGCCTATGTCATTTTTGGCAACTCCAGTAAGCAAAATTGTTAGTAATTTGATCACTGAAGCCGACAAAAGTGACATAGAGTGGGCATTTTTTCAGATTTCAATCCACATTTGTTAGCAACTGAGATACATAATAGCCCTGCAGGTCCTTAACTAGGCAGAGCCGCAGATCAGCCTCAGCTCAGAAGGAAGATCTACCAACTGCACCAACCTGCCAGTCAAACAAGAGCAATTTGAAAAATTTAATACCTACTTCCATTCTATTACTTTGGTAAAAATCAGTTATTGGAGTGTAACTCAAAAACTACTTGACCGAATTTGATGAATTTTAAATGGACTGCCGGGAAGCACAAGCTTTCAAACAAAAAAGAATTTTGAGAATCGGTTTACCCAGTCGAAGGTTATGAGGTAAAAAACATTTTTAAAAAATACATTCGAATTGAGTACCTCCGCCTTTTTTTGGAAGTCAGTAGAAAAGTAGTGTTGGGACAATGAGAACTTTATCACTGATAATTATATAGTGACTCGGTCCTCCCGAAGACAGACAAAGAGAGCGTAGGTAATAAGCAGATCATTGTGCTATGCGTATGCTGTATATGTATCATCTCTTCTTAGACGTTCACTCTTGACAGAGTGGTCGTGGTTGAAGACGATGCCCTTTCTTTATATAATGCAGCCCTCGCGATGCGCCTCCATCTATTGCGGTCTTCTGCGTTTCGGGTACTTTGGACTATAAGTATCATACAGTTCATATATTTAGCTAAGGACGAGCATACGTGTGAGTTAGCCCGCTAATATCACATTAAGGCGGTGTGAGTTATCCGGCGGCTGGCCGACGTCCCGCGTCCCGCCACCTAATCCCGGGATCCCGGACACAATCCCGCTACCGGGATTACTTGTCTCTGCGACGCCTACCTAACCATATTTGCAGGACGTAACACGTATTTTCACTGTAAAGTTGAGATCAGATTTTAGAACAGCTATGTGTAAAACTTGTACAATATCTATTAGAAAGATGTAATAGCTGTCTATGTAGAATTTCCTGTATAGGATTTGTTATTGGTGCGTTTATTCAATGCATACTCTTCATGTATAAATGCATCAATGCGTGGGTAGACAATTCCTTTAATCAAGATAATTGGGATATGGTTTTTGATTGTTTCTTAGTTTTAGTGTTGGAGTAACACTAACTACTATTGGTGATGGATTGATTAAAGTGACATTAGGTTTACTTACTAATCAGTGATTTAGTAGTAAATATACCAATTGTCACTTATTTACCATATATATCTGTCTTCCTTGTTGTGTGTATATACTGTGTTATATATCTGTGTTCCTAATATAATAGTAGGTAAACATACTTGCCCTCGTGTGTCCTAAAGCCAAAAGTCCTTTAGTAAATTATATGTCTGCTACTAGGAATACAGAATAGAAAACAGGTGACTTTAGTTAATCCAACATAAAAGGTCGGCAATAATCCCAAATGAAGTGATTATGATTGACCAACTTTGTATTCTATGAGTTGAGCTGTATGCTCACAAAGCAGTTGGAGATTTTAGCAAAACAAAGAGTAGGTAAATACTGTAAGAGTTAAAAGTCACGTTTAAAAATATAGTTACATCAGGATTATTGGTAATCTCCAACTGAATTGACATAAAAGAGACTCGATTTAAACCACAGCGAGAGTTTTTACGCAGCCGCAGATCCCTGGGGTCGCACAATTCATAACTGTCGGCAGCTTACAAGCGATTTACAAAATGTGATAAACGAGTGCGAACGTCTTCCACGTCTAATCTGCAGATATAAATGAACTTACCACTGTGGATACCCAAAAGAACTGAGATTCCCTTAAACCGCTAAAGATAAGGAATGGATACACAGCTTGAATAATTATTTATCATGATTAGAGCATTGTTTTATTTACTTTTATAAAACAATAGATTGTTTTAATGTAAAGTAAATAAAATTAAATAAAGTAAATAAATAGTTTTTATGTAAACCGATCCGTAAGAGAATTAAGGTCATCGACATAGCTCTCCAAATTAGCATGTTGAAGTGGCAATGGGCAGGCCACATCGCGGAACTGATAACCAATGGGGAAGAAAGGTTTTTGAGCGGCGACCACGCACCGGAAGACGATGTGTAGGCCGGGCCCCCGCTAGATGGACCTATGACCTCGTCAAAACTGCGGGGAATCGCTGGATGCAGGAAGCTTGAACCGGTCTAAATGGCGTTCTATGCGGGAGGCATATGTTCAGCAGTGTACGTCTTCCGGCTGATAATGATGATGATGATGATGATAATGATGAAGTTAACCAAAATACTGCACTATTTTATCTTTCAAGTATCCAGTTTCAAACGTATAAATACCATGACGCCTATACCTATGTTTAGGGTACATTCTATTGATAAGTTGCTTCTTCGAAATGGATCAGTTCCAGCCAAGTTCAGACAAGTGCGAGTCTGACTCGCACACCAAGAATTAAGGAAAAGTGAACAAAAAAGACAAGTCTTACTAAAGGACAAAACGTTGATCGAACAAAATAATTTTATATTATATACCTACATGAAGTCAATTCTCCGACTGCAAATGTAAGCGAACATTGTAATAATAGAACTGAACATTTGTTATACAAATACTGTGATACAAATACGTTTTTCTTTACTTTTGCTATAAAACCTTACTTCTTGTTAAATTGCATGTACGAGAACGATCGACGAGACGCATGCACGAGAATAGATTAATTATAGCCGTATTTTTGATTGCGTTCATTTAATGACTTGTTTCATAGCTCCGAGGCACCGTAAACCTAATTATTTGTTATTTGTTTCATCTTCATACCTCCACGTTTTCACTAGATGCAAGGTTTTGATAGATATATAAATAATAAAGGATCTAGAAGAATAATCCCATAAGGATCTATTTTTTACTCTTGATGTATCTTTAGAACCTTAAAAACCACAAAAAACCAACCGTACACACGCATACCAAGTTTACATACTGTTTGTATAGTATTACTTTTTTAAAGCACTAACTCCTGCTTAGCGATCTCAAACATTGACATTTCTAGAGAGAAAAATTCACATACTCGAACGGGATTCGAGTGCTGTCAAAGCTGTTCAATAGATATCGTTCCGTCCCCGTAAGACGGTTAAATCAGATAGAGAGTTAAAATTCGATGCTTGTACCTCGAGCCTCGATGGCCTAGATGGTTATGGCGTCTGACACGGATAGTCAGAAACGCGGGTTCGAATCCCGTCCGAGGATGTGAATTTTTCTCTCTATAAATTTCAATACATACTGTTTGTATAAATTAAAGAAAACAAAATGAGTTCACATACCTATATAAAAACGCGATCGCAAACACGGTAACTGCGGCGTCTTAACAGTGTAAAAAGAATTAAACGCTTGATATAATAAAACATCAAAATGCCAGCAACAAAAGCAAGTTTGCTGATAAGTGTGTTTAGTCCCTAATTCCATTTCATTTGAGTTGGCATTACAGTGAGTAGACATCTGGCTGGTATTTCCTGCCACATTATCACTTCCGGTCGGGAGATGGATGGAGCAAATGTATTTGGTGTTACTTAAATAACATCTCCCAGGGCCCAGGCGTTATGTATTACATTTTCCAGTTTGGCTTAGATAATGGAGATGTACAATTTAGATCATTTCCAGTTTTAATGTGATCATCATCATTTGTTTCAACCTTGCCTTGCTCACTGAAGGCTGTATTTCAGTTTCATTAATGCTACTTAGGAAACCGAAATACAAATCTAGAGATGTGGTGCTGGAGAAGAATGATTGGGGTGTCGTGGACCGAGTTTCGTATAAACGTCTCGATACTTCAAGAACTTGGCATCAAGCAGCGTCATTCAGCTTTGGTGCAACGCGGGTCCTCGCATTCTTCGGACACGTTTCGAGGCGGGGCAGCCAGTCTATAGAGCGGCTTGTCGTTCAGGGCAAAGAAAATAGAAGGCAGTAGACCGCGCGGGAGGTCACTCATGCGATGGACTGATCAGATCAAATCTGCGGTGGGAGGTCCCTTGCATGAGTGCACCAGGATGACTGCGAATAGAGGGGAATATGGCATGACATCGTGAGGCGCATTACATCTGCCTCCACCACAACTACATGACGACCACGACCGATCTGTCAAGAGCAAAACGACTGAGAATAAGAATGCTACTAGCTGACAAACCAGTAGCTTTGCTCGCTTGGTCTATAGGATACGAAGCCACAGATAATAATATAATAATTTACTTAAATTAAGGTGTAAAATTTGAAAAAAATCTCATTAGTGCATGCTTACAACATAAAAGGCATCAACAGCTAGAATTTCAAGTTTGTCGCCAGCTTCAGTGGTTCACCGGGTATAACATCATAGCATACGTGTAAGGTCTCTCTCAGACTGGAGTTTGACTTACCGACTCCATAGGAGGGACCCTTCAGCGAATCCTTAGTCACTACACGTGGTCCTCGGGTACGAATCAGGTGACTTACTAGGGGTAGGTCTCTTTTACAAATGTTTGTCTTGGTCGATACTTATCATCGTAGTGCCAGATATTCTATCTCGTTGTAGTGTGAAGCTGTATGCCTAGTTCTATACTACTTTGGGTTGAAAGACATTGTACATTTACAGAGCGAAAGAGACTAATCAGCTATGTCTTTGGATATCCAGCGCACTGCAGAGAAGCGTAGTTTTACTTACCTTTAAAATCTGAGTGGCTTGTCATCTGGTCAACGACCTCTGATCTAAACGTCTAATGATCTGCTGATTTCTAAATTATACTAACATACTTTTTGATTCTCGCCAAGTATATATAGTAGATATTTCTCAGTTTATCTTTATACCAAGGTAAGTGTAAGAAACCAACATTCACAACAATAGTTAATTTATCGACGATCTAAGTAAAGCATTAATAAAAGACAAAGAAGCATAGCTACAATCTCACAAATGTTTGTCTGTATTCATCTGGAAGGTGCTTTAATTAAACTGGTTCGGTGATTTACGTTGCGGTTTGCTGAGGCATCGATTTAATGTCGAGAACTCAAGGTGATAAACACACCTTTACAACAGATAGATTTATAACATACTCGTACTACCTAGTTACTTATTATAATAATATTTTAAAAGTTACTGCTAGTACAAGAATTCTATGCTCATAATATACTATATCCATTGCGGATATATTCCACAAAATTTGATTTTATTACACAAATCACACTTAATCTATACGAAACAGAAAACATTTGCAAGAGTTTAACAAATTTTAATGTTAAATTAAATTAGTAATTTTATTCTGGATTTTCCTCAATTGAGAGAAGCCAGAATGCTATACGAAATGGTGTAAGCATTAAGCGTAGATTGTAAGAACCGAACAGGCCAAAGCCATATGCGACTATACCATAATGAAGACTTTAAAAAAATCATACACATTAATAATACTAGTAGTTCTGCGAACAGAACGAGTAGAGCTCGCGAGCACATAGTCTTATTAGCGGCAATTTTTGGTAGTATTTCACAACTTATTATCTCGGAAACCACTTAACAAATTATGCACATATTCGATTTTTTTTAAAGTCGTGTACCTAATGTGGGTACCAAATTTATTCAGTATCGGTCAGTAAATATCGCCACAACAAACTTCTACCCTTTTAGGAAATATACCCCCACTCAAAATCACCGACTATATATATATATATATATATAGACTGCTGCTTCCAGCTGACTTATCGCTGCTCATTTACAGACCTTCAAGGTTTCAAGTCTGGAAACTTTACCCTATTTATTGTATAATCCAAACAAGTAAACAATTTTAGTTAAATAGTCATTGCAATCTAGTCGGCTTCTACTAATACTACTAATTGATAAGTTCCTCCCCAATGCTGGTATTGGGTAATATACCTAAGTAATAAAAAAGTTATATGGCACTAAAGTTAATATTATGTCGTATACGTCGTAACATAAATATCAAGGAACAAATAAAGATAAAAGAGTACAAAAACATCTTTTGGTAGTGTGTATATGTCGTAGGATAATTTGATACTTCGAATCTTCGCGAAAATCCTAGGGGTTTTGCGAAAACGCGGATAATTAGACATAGGCGAAAAATTATCAAATCTTACTGGACAAAGTCAGGATTTTTGCGAAAAGTGCCTAATACCTAAAATTAACGTAAACCAGTCTAAGGCAAAGTCACAAATAGGTACGACGACGAGCGAAGCGAGGAGGAGTGTTAGGTTACTTGTGACCACAACGCGCGAGCCGAGCGAGCGCAGCGAGCGTGCGCTGTTCGCAAAAATCCTGACTTTGTCCAGTAATTAAGATAAGATAATTTTTCGCCTATGTCTAATTATCCGCGTTTTCGCAAAACCCCTAGGATTTTCGCGAAGATTCGAATTATCAAATTATCCTACGACATATATAAGTGAAAAATAGTTTTAAGTCATTTATTATTGGGTATTTTGATATCCCATTTCGTCATAGTCACTTTAAATCAGTGTATGTTAAAACGAAATATTTTATGACGTATGAGAACGTGGTATGGATGCAGAGAGCTGAAGACCGAGCTCTGTGGCGTACTTTAGAAGAGGCCTATGTCCAGCAGTGGACAAATGTAGGCTGATGATGATGAGAACGTATGATGTATTTTCCACCGACTTCTAAAAAGGAGGAGGTACTCAATTCGACTGTATTGTTTTATGGTTGTTACCTCAAAACTTTCGATTGGATGAACCGATTCTCAAAATTCTTTTTTTTGTTTGAAAGCTTGTACTCTCCATGTGATCCCATGTAAATTTAATCAAATTTGTTTTGGTAGTTTTTGAGTTACACTTCAATAACTGATTTTTACCAAAGTAATAAAATGGAAGTCGGTATAAAATTTTTCAAATTGCACTTGTGTGATCACTCTAAAGCATTTGATTGTGTGGAATACCGTATACTTATCTACCGACTTCCAAAAAAGAGGACGTACTCTATTCGATTGTTTTTTTAATGTTTGCTACCTCATAACTTTCGATTGGGTGAACCGATTCTCAAAATTCTTTTTTGTTTGAAAGCTGGTGCTTCCCGTGTGGCCGCCTCATTTAAATTTTATCAAATTTGAACAAATATTCAACTTACAGAAGTTACAATTAGTTCTAACAGAGACCGTAGCACAAACAATATACGAAAAAGTATTCGTATCGTAAGCGTCATCCAGTCAGGCTTCGTCATACCAACAATGAGTTATCTGTGTCACAATTGCCCTAGATAAACTACAGTTTGTCTGTTTCACGTGAACGACACGTTACGTTACATTTAGGTACGCATTTATTCGTGCTAGGCCACGGTATTTTTATTTTACGTACTATTACTAACTCGAACCTCTACCGACAAGTGTGTATGTATTACTAGGCTCGAGCGGATGATAATTATCCCGCAGGAATTGAATATCCGTACTAAAAAGTTACTATATAAAAATATTGATTACAAGTAAAAAATAACTATTAAAAAAGTTACATAATTTCGTTCCAAAAGTTTTGACGTGGCAAATATCCATATATCCACGTACCCATACAGACAAACCCAATTTCGTGTTCATTTTCGTTTCAATTTCATTTCACTGAATCAAATGAAAAAGTAAAATGTTTTAAGCAAACAATAAATACAACTTTTAAATGTATACATTTACTCCGTCATAGATATAGAATTTAGATAAAATTTATTCAAATCCTTCAATAGGTGATGGAATTTAAATGAGATCCCTTTTACATAGCTGGTACGTTTGTACTAAAACTGATTCTCAACAATATTCTCTTGAGGTCGGTAAGAAGCTGAAAAGGTTTTATAGAGCTTTCGGTTGAGACCTTATGAAAATGATCGATACTTCACATTTTTGTAGAAGGGTGTAGAAATGTTTGAGAAGACAAATGTACGAATTTATTTCATGCGTGACATTTTTTTGCAATTATATGATAATAACATTTCAATCTTATTTCCAACATACAAACATATTTATTACTTTTAGGAGACAGTACAAGCACGAAGCTCATCTGGTGTTAAGTCGTAACCTCTACCTATATTCGCCAGTTGCAATGAAACGCATTTCATCGCAACTGGCGAAGTGTACGGCATCTATAACTGAAACATTAAGTTGTTAAGTCTCATATGCCTATAATGTCGCCGGCACCCATACCCTATGAACCAGAACACAGTAACGCAAACATTACTGATGTGCGATAGAAATTGGTATGGTGGCAGTGCATGCAACGAAGTTCCTGTTCACAAGAGCTTGTGATGATACTAGATTGCTCTACTAAAATTGTGTTTACAGTGGCATATTTAGGTACGTATAATAACTTACCAACACACGGTGTGTGTATAGACTGGAAGGCTGACATGTTCGTCGTTATGATTGCTAATCTTCCTCACTCAATTTTTCGAGATTAATCAGCCTTGAAACCCACAAGAGCACTCTATAAGCCATCAATTTTCAAATCCTCTCGTCTTATTGAAAAAGTTGATGACTTTTTAGATATCTTTAATAAAATTCCCCGCCCGCGTCGCCGCGGAGTTGTAGGTAATATTTAGGGTCCCTGTCAGGGAACCGATTGGCTTGATAACCGTAATTCTGGCCAAGTTCACACTGCCGCTACTTTTTTCGCCTTCGTTTAATATTCAACACTCGGAGCACATAATTCGCGGCGATGATCACGGAAAGAGCCGGCCGTGTCTCGTTATCTCTTTTTCTATTCATCAGATAACTTGAATAATAATTTATTAAATTGACATTAAAATGAACTTTAGGCATTTCAGATAAAATATTTAAATTTATAAGATGAAGCTCTCAGTTTATTGCATTTCAATACCGATGAAGCTACTTGATTATGCGCAAAGTGGTGAGATATAGAATAGACGATGCAAAGGGTGGATATTAATGCTGATCAGTAGATTTAATATTGGTAGCGCATGTTTTATTCGATGGCGTATAACAGCCAAACACATGACTTCATGCAATTAAATATTTACTAAAATAGGTAGATATAATTTAAACAACGTTAACTTTGAAATGGTAAAGAATAGTGTTTAATATGTTCAGTCTGTTTAGGTACCAGACTTCGTCTTCGTATGAAGATTTGTTTATGTAAAGGTCCTTTGGGAACTATACGAGTATGTGTTCGAATTAGAGTAAAAATGTACTGTGAGCAGCCTGTTACAAACCTTTCCCATAAAAACATGTAGTACATGTAGGTATCTAAATGCATAAAATTCCATTCTATCACACCTTTCACAATTTAGCAATAATTTATCGAAATTCAGTGAATTTCGCATGCTTCTGCAATTTGGAATGAAAATGACGCTATCGAATCGAAAGCCATTGATTTTCAATGAACTGTCACGAATTCAGAAACAAATTCATAACGATTTATATCACGGTTTTCTGTATTCCAGACTTAAAGAGCATGGCAGTGTGAAATTGAAATTTTTGAGTTATAAAACGCCGGGAAATGTGTATCTGTATCTACGCTGTAAATTCGCCGCCGAGTAAGTTACGCCTTATTTGGCAGACGAATGTACTTGACTCGATGTGGAGTGATACCGCCCTCTCTGCAACCCTCCGCGAGAGCTCTCGTATACATATAAATCGAAAGCCGTTACACAAAAACCGAGATACATTTTTCCCATCGCTTATAGAGCAACGTCTCCCCCTTTTAGTGACATGCTTTGATGATTTTTCGCCTTTTTACGTCACCGCTTAGTTCTCCTATTCCGGCCCTATTTCAGTTTCTTTTGTGTGGCTTTTATAAGACCTAAAACGTATTTATGTCCCTCTTTTTATTTTCGAGAACTGTATCATGTTGGTACCTACATTTGTGTGTCGGTATCGATGTATCTTCCGAATGAAGGCAAACCATTTTTTATTAAAAGGAAACGCAAATCATTTCATCTTTTGTTCAAGAACTAAATTGAATTAGATACTGAGATATAGTTACGATTAACCTCATAAGGTATGAGTGAAACAGGAGAAAGCGAAATGTTTCCTTTAGTTATAATTCAAGGCGGGTAGTGAAGGAACGTGCTCTGTTGTTATTAATTATGTCAATGTTTGTGTTCTGAAGACGGGATAAGAACGAAAACTTTGTTATTCGATTATTTGCAGCTAAGAACTTACTATTAACTAATTGCTTTACGGGTAAAATATATAAGAGATATGAAATAAATTATACTTACTCGTACAATGGGGAGGCTCTGAAATAATATAATTTGATCTAAATCATATTGGCATGCTGCAAAGCCCATATCATACTATGTGTACATAATGATGATGATGATGAATCTATTAATGAAGACATTCATAATCATCATCTAAATATTTTGTTGTTGCATTTTCGTAACAGTAAATACATAATTGTTAAAATCATTGTTTTATGAAATTGAAATCACAAATGAACAAATAAAGGAAGCGAAACAAGCGCGAAGAATGTAATTAAACCAGCAATAAAAGATCACGGTTTACGGCATTTGGCCATGCCGAGCTCCGCCACCGCCGCGCTGTTACGTTCTACGTAAAGGTTATTATCTGCTTTTTAAACTTGGCATTCAACTGCGTGGATTAAAAACGAAATATAAAACGTTCTGCTTTAATTTCATCTGTCTGTTCCGAAACAATAGAAACGGGGGAACGGTTGTGGATTTTAACGTTTTGTGTGGACCTATTACACTTTTACTGTAGCTGTAGGTAAATCTGTGCACGTCGCTTTGCTCGTTTTGTTGCGCGTATTTATTCACTTTTATTTATTTTCATGATGAATTGTACTGTCTGACATAACTTTTGATCAATGAAACAGAATGCGCCGGAGGAAACTTAAATGCTCAATAAACTTGAACGATACTAAAACCCTGAGTGTCTTCCGATACCGACGAAAGTAAATTCAGTGTCGAGGCTTACGTAACAGACTGCGAAATGCAAATGAGCGAACAGTTGTGGGTAATAGTATGAGAGCAAACGTTTGTAGAGCTCGGTCGGGGCATTCGCCGCGTCAGCGCTCAACGACTAATCTTTTAACATAATAACAGCTACGTACAAGCTACGTAGTTATACCCTTAGATATAGGACCTAATGCATTGATTGAACTGAGAGAGGTGCATTGTCACCGAGAAAGAGCAACGTTTTGCTCCAATCAGCGCGCTATTTGTTGGAGCAGATTCGTTTCGTAATAGCAGTGCTAGTGGAAACAATTGTCGCTTTTGTTCTAAATGCCTAACTTAGCTATTGCAAGCGTTTCAATTCCTAACAAAGGTAAATATATCCGTATATCTATCCGTTTTTATAAGCCTTACAAATCACTACGAGTTTCGTATAACGAGATATTTTTACTCTAATAGAAGCCAAAGCAATAAACTATCTCAATAAACCGGTAGGTATGGATAGCAATTTATTAGCAGAGTTGGCAAGTGAACAGGAAAACTTTTTCCGGTCGGACAAAATTCGCCGCAGCATCATTTCCCGGAGGGACAACGATAACGACCCTACTTGTACCTGCTACCTCTGTTTTCAATTATTCATACATTAAATTTTACCTACGCCTCTCGCTTCCGAGGATTATATCCCTTTGATTACATCCAATGTTCAATCATTTTCCTCGACTCTGCGCTGCGCTGCTTAATAACAGTTCCCATCGGGTTCCAATTCGACGTAGATTGCTTTTTAAGGTTTTAAAGTCCCAGTTTGCGATATTATCAGTGGAGCAACACAACAATTTGTGAAGTTAATTAAGTAAACAAAGCGTATTCGTTAGACAACAATCTTTAGTATTGTTCTAAGAACAAGAATGGATGCGGCTCTCGACAAGTTCTTATCGCGAAGGCTGAGTTATCCGCAACCCTGTGCCCGTTTAACTTGTTCTTCGCTGTAATCATGTACTATTAACCCACACATAACCAGCTTAACTAATATTTAACGACGGATAATGATAAGCATGGGATTATGGCTGATGGAGTACGCGTCTCCTATTACATTTATGTGGATTGAACTCGTGTTTGCATGACGTTTATAATTTAGTGAGGGTGATCGCCTTTGATCATGATGTTATGCTGTCAGCTGCCATCAAATTATGTTTATAATTATGTCATATTATTTATTAGAACGTGTATATATATATATTGTTCCATCCCATTACCCCTCTGAAACTTCGCGTCAAATTGAGACAACTAGAGTTATGCGTTTAATTATTTCTTTAAGATGGTAGCTTTGTTTAATGATAGTATGATATAGTACTTCATAATCATCATAATCGGCCCATTTTGTTCCCACTGCTGGGACTCGTGCCTTCCTCTCAGAGAGAGGAGTTGGGCCATAATCCACCACGCGGGCCCAGTGCGGATTGATAGATAGGTTAGTGGCCAACCCATGTCGAAGTTTTTAGGCCGCCCGAAGGCCCTCGTCATAGCCTAACGACTGTTGTCCTAAGACAAAACAACCGGGACCGACGGCTTAGCGTATGCTCAACGAAGCACGGAAGCGCTCAGTTGAACAATGCCACTAGCGGTCACCCATCCAAGTCCTGACCGCAGCAAGTGTTGCGTAACTTGTTGATCGGTTTATCGCCAAGTCGAGCTCCGCTACGAGCGCTTCTTATAGTATACTTAGAATATTATAACAAAAAAAATATAAATACATCAGATAAGGAATATAACAGTAACAAACATTCCTCCCATCAAGAAAACATACATTCTTAGGCATTGTTACAAAAAAAGACCGTACTTTACTTACCATAAGTACAATATTGCCTTATTACGTTATATTTAAGGTTCCATTATTCAGTACTCACAATAGTATCTCCATAACTCATTCATTAAAGAACAGTTCAATTCTTTCCCAATTTTATTATAAATAGGAACCTGTTTCATTTAGACGGGAAAAAACTGAGTCCATTCCTTTTCTCGACCGAAAGTTATACGTATGTGGGTGGTTGTTAGTTAAAGCGGGTATTTGGGAGCTCATTTGCAATTTACTCTTGGTTCTACTGCGCAGAACATTACAGTGATGGACGGACTCCACCGTACTGATTCCACGAAATGAGATCTCACTAATTTCCCGTCCAAACTCGTGAGGTTACCTCTTGACGAAGCCCGCTCCTTGTTAGAACAAACTTGATGTAGAACATGAAGTTATTTAATAACATATGTATGTAGCAGCTAATTGGATATATAGGGAGCTTCACGCAGACGTAGAAAGGAATCAATTTTGTAAAAAGACTTTGTGGAGGCTGCTTTCAATGTTGGCTTGTTTTTGTAACTAATGTATTTCTAAGTTTAGATTTTTTGGGTTGTTTCAACAGTATGATTAATAATATTTACTTACTTATTTAACATTCTGTGGATTACCACAGTTGCTTGTAGGTACCTTGCACGTATTAACCTATAAACACGCGCCGGACACCAGATTATAATCGTATTAGAACATTTGTCAATTTTAAACTCAAAAACAATGAATTTGAAAGACATTTTACAGAAAGAATGAAAAAAGAAGAAAGGGAAATCATTTGTTCGATAAGGTTATAAACAGAAATATGACATAAAATATTTGTGACAGCACTCAAACAGTACCTCCCTCACACATGTCAGATGTCCGTGATCCGTGACGTTAGTATGCCGTTGAATATCAAGTAAACTCCCACAGGTAATGGTTAAACATGTTTTAAAATTACTAATTATAGTAAACAACTCATCATCATCATCATCATCATCATCAGCCTGTAGCAGTCCACTGCTGGACATAGGCCTCTCCAATTGCACGCCACTTAGGTCTATCTTGGGCTACTCGCATCCAGTTTTTGCCAGCCGTCTTGCGCAGATCGTCACTCCACCGTGCCTTAGGACGTCCTACACTACGATTGCCGAGACGCGGTCTCCACTCTAGAACTCGTTTACCCCAACGGTTGTCGGTTCTACGGCTAATATGGCCAGCCCACTGCCACTTCAGCTTGCTGATCCGGTGGGCTATGTCGATGACCTTGGTTCTCTGACGGATCACTTCATTTCTGATGCGATCCCTCAGAGAAACACCGAGCATAGCCCTTCCCATAGCCCGCTGAGCGACCTTGAGCTTGTGGACCATTCGAGCCGTCAGTGTCCACGTTTCGGCTCCGTATGTCATGACGGGTAGGACGCACTGATTGAAGACTTTCGTCTTCAGGCACTGTGGAATCGGCGAAGTAAGGACTCGACGTAGCTTCCCAAACGCTGCCCAGCCCAGCCGAATTCTTCTATTCACCTCGTTCTCAAAGTTGTTTTAAAGTAAACAACTAAGAAAACACTAAAAATACCTCAAGTTACGAAAATATATATAAAATAATTTATATCTGAACCGCTCTACCTTAGGTTAGTTTTACCTAAAAGTAACAGGTCAAATGCTGTAATATGCTCAAACGTGTGAATTGACTATCAGCCATCCACTAATCGAAGCTTCACTATATTACCTTTAATGGCGGTACGCTATGCTGAATCCGCGTAGAAGGTTGTGTATCGCTCGCTATCCCTCGGGATCTACGCGTACAATCCGGATAAAAGTAGTATAAAGTTAATTCTAGGGAATTCGTTCATTCATATTAACCGTAGAAAGTAAAAAAAATCTAATAGATATGTATTCATGAACATCATTTTAACTAATTAAGTTTTAAGTGAAAGTTACTCGTATAAACCTAAATTAACCACATAAATCAATAACTTTTGGTGACGCGCAAAGCACTGCCAAATAGAATTTGAAGTGCATAGATCGTAGTTGCACTTGAAGGGCGTCCTGACTCTGCGTAGAAAACAAAATATAGAGTCAAAACGAATCCCAAAACGAAATACTACATAAACAAACATCTTAAGGCAACCAGTTCTTTCTGTTTACAATCAGTGCGCCATGTTTCGTGCCTCTTAATATACTAATGCGCAATAATACCGATCTGGGAGCCGATAATGACATCTCCACGAACGTGCGCCTTTGTACACAGCCCGTAGATACGCAATGTGGTTACGCACAGCTCTCCACTTTCAGATCAGAGATACTCGTAGTTTACTGTGCTGATACTGAGGCATACATTTAATTTAAAATACACGTAATTTCATGGTGTAAATTAAGACATAATATAACACATTAATTACATTAGTCCAGATACGAAATTTGCGCTCTGATTGTGAGTTATTGCACGTCTATTTACACTTCAAACGTTGTCGCTCAAAGTGTTGTTGTTGTAAATATTGCGTACCCAAAACACTTACGTACAATAAACCATAAGAAAGATAAATTTGGTGCTCTTTATCTATTGCTATTACTTGCGGTATTTATAGATGAGTAGAAAACTCGAAATCACAGCTTTAAAAAATAATAAATAAAAAATAAAATTATAAACTCCAGCACTCACACGTAGTCCGGGCAGAAAGCTTATTACACGTCTATCAGTAGAGAACTAGGTTCAGCGTAGCGAGGCGCGTTGACGCCAGCCCCTGATTCTGGCTGCCAATAATACGCACGTGATCCGCATCGCAAACGTACCTTACCCGTCCCACGCCCTTTCAAAACCTCTCAAGGCCTTATTGAAGAATACGTCCGTCGTCCACACACGACGACATCTCGCCACGCGCGCCCAAATTACCTTGTATTCTTGCCGCAACGTTGATGAATTATTACTCATAATATTTCATTTCAAATTGTGAGCTTGCACAGACTTGTAGAATATTCCTGTGCTATTTTCCAGTTACTTACAATTGAAGCTGCTCGGTGGTAACAATTATGCATTGGAGATTTAAACTACGAAAATGTTGTAATTTCACTATTTTATTTCGGTTAATATAGGCAAATTGTAGGACATTATTGTTTTTGTTTTAGGTCAGTACTAGACTACGAGATGCTACATAGTGCTACAATGTAAAGATATTCTTATTTCCTTCTAGAACGAGCAATTTTGAGTTATAAAAGCGGCGCCCTCGTTCGTAGAAAAATCCAAAATAATAAGGAACTGAAATTACGTTGGCAAATTATGTTACGAAGTGAAAAATACTTATAAGCTACTTATTTACTGTCACCACTGGATTGTCAGGATTATGTCGAGCAAAAAAGAGCAAAATGTAAGAACAACTTCCTTTTCCTTAAAATTATGTTTCGTATTTTGTATCGTCTCAAACTCTCAAAGCCTACGTTTCAGATGGTTGTCATAAACAGTTATTAATCATCGTGTCACCCGTATAACTTCAAAGGCCCGCGTAATCAACTGCGAATGATTCGAGCCGTGTGCCATTACTCAACGTGCTCGTTTAGACATTCTTGCCTGACGTATATACGTCTTATCTGCTACTCCTTTCATCTCCCTTAACCAGATATAGAGCAACTTCTAAAACGCAAGTTTAAAAGTTGTGTAACTCATCGGTTGAACGTCAATCGCTCGACATATTTAAACGAACCATCTTTTAAAAGTTTCAGTCGTAGTCATGTTTCCATAATGCATCAGATGCTTAAAGTTGCCACATTTAGTATAATACTAGCTGACCCACCACCAGCGGCTTCACTCGCGTGGCCTCGTGGGATACGGTTATGGGGGGGGATGTTTAATTATCTCACGGGAACTCTTTAATTTACCGGGATCAAAAGTATCCTATATGTTGACTAGGAATATAAGCTACCACCATACAAAATTTCATTTAAATCGGTCCAGTCGTTTCGGAGATTAGCCCGTACAAACATACAAACAGAGAAACAAATAAAATTTAAAAAAGAAAGTTTGACTCCACTCCTTACATTCTCTGAATCGGTTTTTGCATTATTTTTTTCAATGTACAGAAATTCGAACTCTACAATTTCATTATAAGTAGTGATGATACTTTACACAATGACAGTTAAGCTAGATTAAATAAAAAAGTTAAGTTAGTAAAAGAAAATAGTAGTTCGAGATTTCTTCTTAATAAAAGTTTCAGAACCCGAGTATCTCTACTTTCAGAAGGTCAGTCGTGATACCGTCCTCGCTACGGGCTTATCTTAGTACACCACCTTCTAATAATTATCCTTAGACCGTAGATAAATAATACAAGCGAATATAACCAGCAAAAACTAGAACCTGTCAGTAGAACCAGCGCATTGATTTCTCTTCACCTGAGAAATAAATATTTCTCTTGTTCCGTGGTCTTGGTAGAATGATGCACGGTTTTTAATCATAAACATTTTAGTTTTAAAATTAACATAGGAGACAGGTATGAATTCGTATAGGTAATTAACCAATTTAATAGTTTGGGCGTAAGTCTGAAAATAGATGATATTTTGTTTTTATTTAGAGTACCCTGATTTTTGACTTCTTTTTTTGAGAAAAAAATCTTTACACGAATCATTGTTAAAATACTTATATCAGTTTAAAGAGGTAATTTCACTTATTTTTTTTTGTGTTATTCAGTAACTAAATAATAATAAAGAATGTATTCTAATCCAAAGCTGGGTTTAAAAACCCTTACATAAATTGACTTTTCTTGGGCTTACGGACTTCCGGTCAGCCAATTTGCTGAGTTCCACAAAAAAAGAGCTACGTAAAATTTCACCGTACTCGCATTTTTAGCAAAAACATGTCCTTTAACAAAGAAATGCGTCTAACAAAAGACATTTTCTTAGAGAAAATCGCTCTTAGTTGAGTCTGTTAGTAACATGTCTCGAAGAGGTCAGGAAGCTACTTCGATAAGATGGGAGATAGTCCAGCTGCCGGATTCCAACTTTGCCTACGACTTATCTTAGCGTTTCCCGACTTCGTTCGTTTGTTAGAAAATACGTAAGTTTTAAATAGTTGTTAGGTGAGAATACTAAATGTAATTAAATATTGTAATTTTGCGTATATAATATGACATTGATAGAGGTCAAATATTTCACTATGTATATAATATAGTAGGTAATATAATAGGCAAGAAAGGAGGAGTCTAAGTTTATTAACAATAATAATAAAATATAATAACTAGCTGTGTTCCGCGGTTACAACCGCGTGGTGATGGATGATGATGATGATGTATCAAAATATAAAGCCTATATATAAATCAGGGATAATAATATAGCATTCTAGTAGTGAAATATTTATTGATATCGGTCCAGTAGCTTTTTGGTTTATTCGTTATGGTTATGGATGATGATGACGGTAAATAAAAAAAATATAGCATATATTACTCAGGGATAATATAACATATTAATGGTGAAGGAATTTTTAAAATCAGTCCAGTAGTTTTGAGTTTATTTGCTATGGTGATGAATGATGCTGATTATTAATCAAAATTTATAGCTTACGTTCCATAGGGTTAATATAGAATGCTAATGGTGAAATAATTTACTAAATTAATCCAGTAGATTCGGATCCTATTTAATTCAAACCAAACAAATAAAATAAATATTTCCTCTTTATATTATTAGTATAGATTTTGGCGCAAACTTTCATTTATTGCAGTAACCTATCTTCCCGTGCTCGCTTAGATGGCCCTGTACGTCTATATATGCTACAAACCGTACGAGTTAATCTGATATTTATTCAGTATATTTATTTATTTTATCTATACAACATGTAACAAAAATGTGTATAAATTTTAAAAACACACGAAACTTGCATACTTTTGGGACCTACATACTGCAACCCAGGATATTTGGAATTTAGATAGATGAGACGCTGGAATAACATAAAGGATACTCTTTCATCATCATCATCATCATCCATCACCACGCGGAAACCGTGGGGTACAGTTAGGAGAGATTAAAGTAATAGTTCTATCATTTTATATCTGGGTCATAAGCATTATTATAAGTCCATAGCTCCTTAACATTCATGCCCTGTTGGTACTGTAGGTATATCCGAAACCAGTATGCTGTAAGTAAAGTTTGGATTTTGCAGATGCTGTCACACCAATCGTTATCTTTGTCTTTGCTTATGCAAAGAACATTAAGCGACTTTCAATCACTCAACAACTAAAACATTAGTGTTTAACTTTTTATCCATACAAAATACGTCCTTATCAAAGCCGACTCTTGTAGTTATTAAGAGGAAATTGCTTAACCAAAGCTATATCAGAGCCTCTCAGCTTACTAATAGAACCGTACTTTTATTTCCGTTACACGTTCCTAGAAATGAAATCGTCGACGTAACAACGACCATCAGTTGCGTGTGGAATAGTCGGTGAAAGCTATATCGAAAGTTATCAGAGCATCGGGTCGGGAATATCGTAACAATGTTGGATAAATAAAGGCATATTGCGGGCAATGATGGCACGATGGTGTCGCACGGTTCGCCGCCCGCTGTATTATCCCATGAGACGAAACGAATGAGGATTACCGCCCAACGGTGAAACGTGCTCTGTTCCAGCCTGGGAATTTTGTTTGGCCTTTTAGATACTTAAATGATGACCGATGCGCAAGTAGGTCAAATAAAAAAAATAAAGTATATTATATTCTATCATGAGTCCATGTGAACGAGGATAGCACTCTTAGGGAGATAATCGCGGAGGATTTCAAAGAAAGGAGAATAATGTCAACGTGTAGGTTTGTTTTTTGTATAACACGCAAAACTTTTTACTGGATCATCGGATTTCCGGAGTTATACATTCAAGTTGGTCTCATTTAAATTTCAACAACGTTTGAAAACATTTCGAGTTATGCTCAATAACAGAAAACGTGTTTGTTACTTGGATGGTATTATATAGTGCCAAACGTAATAGTGGAAGTTACATATTTTAATGTACTTGTTTTATTTCCAGTTGACGTTAATGTTTGTATTATAGTTAGCTAGTTAGTAGTTATATATATATACAAACACTTTCTTTAGTCATCTGAAATAATTCTAACTTAAATTGGTAATATTACACTTGGATAAAGGGGAGAGGGTGTTTTGCACTCAGTCGCGTATCTCAGGATCTACCCGTGCAAGTACTTCATGCTATTTTCTCACGGTTCTCTCGCTCCTTCAAAAACAGACCCGACCTATAAGGGTGCGTTGTCAAGTAGGAACGTATTTTCAAAATATTAAAAACACATTAAATAAGTCTCGGAGTGACGAGCACAGTATAGTGCCACGCAAAGCTATAATTCTAAGCTTTTGGTAGCACTGCAACTGCCATGGTCAAGTGTAGTGCTAACTTCAAGCTCTCAACACGCTCATCACGTCACTTGATGACAAAAAAGCTGTACTATTTGAACTACTGCTAGATATAGTGCCACCAACATATCTGCTGAGATAGGCAAAATTGGAACTACAGTATACATCCAAACATACTCTCTACAACCCTACTCTCTTTCGCGTTTTTAATATTAGTAGAATTATAATTGCAGATTTAGCAGAATAAAGAGTGGCTTGAAAGACTGCCATATGTTTTGATTCTCTCTTTTTCTTGGAGAATTTCTTAGGTTGCAATACCAAATTCTCCACTAGCGATGCTGTCAACTGAACCTGATAAAATGGCGAGACTGTAGCAGCCGTGCGATTCTCTAATGATTCGTCGATGCGCTCGTCGACGAGCTCACCGATGTCAAATACTTTATGGGATATCGCCCTTGTAAATAAGGTTGTTTTTCCAACGTTTCTTGTCATCTCGTCATTTGTTTCACGGATGTTGTCAAAGATGCAACGTAACTTAGAGAATGACACAGCAGTCCGGTGGAGGCGATATGGACCTTACATACATTATATTATTACCTTACATTCATTTCTTCTGACAAAACGACCTCAAAGAAGTACTTTATTCAAAATAAAATAATGACAGTTATATCCCTCTATATTATATAAGTGTTTATTACAGATACACCTTGAAAAAGATAAATATCTTTGGAAAATGGACACTCACAGTTATAACTTAAGAAATAAGGAAAAACTTCACGAACCTAAGGTGAAGCTTGTTAAAGTAAAAAAGCAAGGTACTACAACAAAATAAAAATGTACAATAAACTGCCTAAACTACCCGTAGTATCAGATTTACCTATGCTAGATTTTAAAAAGGCTGATAGATTATAATTACCTAACTAACTATTTGACATATTTTATAAATTATTATTGGATGATACTGATGTTCTTACTTATCTTAATTTAATGTATAATTTAATCATTTCTATTTAATAATGATTATTTTGTCAATTTAAATTACCTACTTGACGTACTCATTTAAAGAATGATTATGCTGATATACCTACTTACTTTATTTTAATTCAATGTATAATTATATAAATTGTGTAACTATATTAATTCATGACATTGTTAATAATAAGAATCTATTGTAAAATGACATACCTAATATAACGTTCATTGTTATAAGGCAAATAAATAATCTCAATCAAACCTAACTTATCTAACTGCAAACATCCGCGGTGAAAAGTAGTGCCCTACAAAACGCAATATAAGTGCTTACTTATTACAACTAATTTAACAATTGGTACTCCTGAGGCATTGAAATAAGTTAAGGTTGAAGGAAATTTAGCTTGAATTGTTGAAATGGACTTGAACGTAATCTCGAATGGGCCGTAAATTAGCGTAAGAACACCCACTACGCAAGCGGTTACGATAATACCCTTTCCTACTTGCCCGAAACATTCTGGCGTCATTATGTTTTGCCGAAACGTTGCTTGGCGGGATAGGAGAGAAGTGTTACGGGGACTAAATGTGAATGCGAGAATAAAGAGTACCAGGTAACTAAGGGTAACCGTGGATGATATATATGAACTCATTTATTTAAGCAACGTACAAGTAGACTATTAGTGAATTCGCGAGTTCTAGGAAATGTTGTCATTCTCTAAATAATCGAAATTTAAATTTTCAATTTTAATTAGGTGGCCACATCAAAAACTACGAGGCGACGATAAAATACTCAAAATTGATTCAGGTCTTATTTTGATTTAAGCTAAAAATGCATCAATTTAAAACTAATTCATCGGCATGCTAATAACTTTAGCAAGTTTTTTACTTTGGCATTCCAACACCGCGATTCTTTAATACGATATGTTGCATCAGAGTGTTAATTTATCAACATACATATACTTATTATCATATATTTTATCAATACCCGCCATAACTCATTGATACATATTATTTTATGGGACTGGTTGACCCGCCCGCGGCTTCGCTAGAGTGGCTCGCGAAATACGGCGGCTTTAAAATAAAAGTAAACTTTATTATTCAATAACCATTTTATCTATGAACCGAATGTATTATATTATTTCACTAAATAATTGTACAACAAGTTATATCAATAAATAATTTTTTACTTTTACTTTTTACTATTGATATTAAACAAATACTAAATGTTAAATTTACCACAGTACGTTAGTGAACCACATCTGAATCGGATAACCCGTTTCTGAGATTAGCGTCCACAAACGTACAGACAAACAGGCAAACTAATAAAAATTCTAACAATACTTTTTTTCATTCTATTTTCGTTTATAAAAGCCCCAATAATATTTGTTCTCATATATATCCCATGTACAGACAGCGATCCGTTACATTTTTATTACATGTGTAGATAATCATCCAATACTTTCACTAAACCAAGCTTCCACGCATACTCAGGCGTGATTACGTTTTAGTTTCCGCATTCGTGGAAGGTTTTATACACTGCGGAATGATGACGCTAACTGATTTAGTAGCTAACTGATGGTAGTTTAGTTGGCAATTTAGTTTAGTCCGACATATCCCGCTGAATCCCTGCCTTGCACCCCACGCGATAAAAAAATAAAAAAAGGAACAAGAGAAGTCGGTTCCAAATACAGACCGATGATAACACATTTAGTCCGATTTTAGTCTGAACGTCATACTAACCATTACAAGTACATAATAATGCTCATAAAAATAAAACATACGACAGGCACAATGTAGCAGTGAAAGGAAACAATTTGCAAGGCTACCTGGTTCAGCTCGCCCCGCGTGCTTGATGTTATACGACGCGCCGTATTACTTTTTTTCCTTTCCACATGGACGTCGATTTTCTTGGGATGAGGATGATATGTAATGCGCGAAGACCGCGGCTGATGTTGCCTTTCCGCCCGTTAAGCAACATTATCAAGGAGAACTATGGAGCTCTCGACTCGTTCGCGTGCCGGTCAGACGTCAACAGTTCAGAGCATGTTCATAATAATGAAAACTCTGATTTAATTTTCTTCTGATTAAATTCATAATAATGAACATGCTCTGTACTGTTGCGGATTGGCGCTCCCAATTAACAGTCAGTGGTAACGTGTAATTCTTAAACTATACGTAGTCATAGTGCTGAAAATGCATGAGTTCTTTCCTCCTGAACATGGCATATCACTCGGAGCATGAAGTAACACCACAACAATAAAATAAACAGTGTTACAGAGATAAATGCAGGAATCAGAGGACTATTAACATCGTTTTGCGGATGAGTGCGGACAGTAATTGCCGTGTCGGCGTGCGGACAGCGAATTTATGGCGCCCACTCGATTAATTGAGTCGAGTCACTGGCAACTCCATCTCTGACACCTGTCAAATACGTACATATAAAGAAAATTGTGAGTAATAACAAAACAGTTCTGCGTTTGAATGTGATAGCGGTTAAAACCTACGGAAGGATTTTTGTTATAAATCGAAAATTTGAATTTCAATATCCAAATAAATTAAACTAAGTGTTGAGCTGTCCTGTTTTATTGTGAGTAAAGAATTATTTATAGATTAGTTTTTGTTTTTATGTCTGAGGCTTATATAACCTCGAACATTCATAATGGGATTAATTATACTCCCCATCACTTTCTTCATTACTTTCTTGGTAAGGTCTTCTTTTTACATATCAAAGTGATCACTTCTCTATCGTCATGTCTATCCCTTATAGAGTATCACCTCATAGTAATCTTAATCCCATCTTTAAAACACAAACATTCATCTGCTGACTGGCTTTCTTACTCATTCACTCTTGATCTCAAAGTAGATGCATCTCTTATATCTTCTTATATTGACCCCCTTACATCATACTACTTATTTGTAGAATGTGTCACTGCCTTTGCTGATCTTAAAAGAACTGAACTTTAAAAGATTTTATAGTCTCAACATTATGCTGGGTTTCTGAATGTACAGCAACTTCGGAAAGAAAGACAACTGAACATAAATATGTACAATTCTGCTATGACTAAGCATAATTTTATAATAAGAAAACAAAAGAATGGTCGGATTGGCTATTGTGAACTTTTGCTCAGCAAAACTCCTTCTTCTGTTGTCTGGAAACAATTATTTGTTTTCATCAGGGTATGATTAGTTCCATATACTTTGGTCTCTTTCTGAAGTGTGGTGGGGCTCCCACCCAAACCCTCAAAAACTACTCTATATTGGTAATTCGAAGTCACTTTGATTAGGACTCATTCCTTTCAAGTCTAGACAAGACAAATGATTCAGAACTCAATCTAAATATATATGGTATATATGGCCTGGTATAATCCTTAGAACTACGAAATGTGTACCTATTAATACCATTCAGGTTGAGTGTGGGGAGTCTCCATTGAATACACGCAGGCAATTTCGCTGTGATAGATTCATTTTCAAATGAAATCAGAGTTTTGGCTTTCCTATTTTCCCTAAGTTAACAGTCTCTTGACTTATGTAATTCAATCACTTCAGACTATATTCCATGCATCTCTATAATAATACCAAACTGACCTGATCCTGTCATACAGTTCCCCCTCCAACCTCTTTACTAAATAGCCTATGAAGCTCTCATCTTCCAACCCAACATACTGCTACACCTTGAATAAAGATTCCCCTAATGCCCGAGATTTATTAAATGATAAAATAGGTAACCGGTATGAGGGATGGCATTTTATATTTACCCACGCGTCGAAACAGTTATCTGATAGTGGGCGAGTTGAATTAATATTATAGATCCCTGCAGCTAAGCGTAACGTTTAAAAGCCCCGCGGCCCGCATACTCTTCGGTATTCACTGGATAATCGATCTTTTTAGGGTCTTTTAAAAGCTATACTCCTCATGAAATAACATAAACTTCATAATTTCATAATCTTCTTCAATTTTAAATGCTGTCTTCAAGCCTTGTTCCAACCCGTTTTACTCCATTTTCCGTTTCCCTGCAATTCTCAAGATTAACAATCTCTCTTCGAATACCATAAATTTGATCTCAGCATAGCCCTTTCCTGGATTCCAGGTCACACCTGGAAATACCTGTGTATGGAATACCTGGCAATGAAACTTTTGAATCCAGTGCCAAAACGGCTTCTCGTATTGGACTCTCGTATCTCGTATCTCTTGAACAATACAACATATACTCTCATGTCCTTTGTTTACTCCCAAAGTTCCATCCCCTCGATTAGTGGTTGAGTACTGGGAGTAATTCCAAAAATACAACGGCAAATACTAGAGTGGTATTCAATCAGATATCCCTAAGATTCTGTGGTTCTTTAAATACGAGTATCAAACAAACGCACAACCTCCACCATATGTCGCCTTAGCTTAGAATTTAGATTTGGTTAGATCATCCTTAAGATATCCTCTCTCGTCTCATTTTTTCAAATGTAATTTTATCCCTTTCCTTTTCCCCATTAATTTTTAATCATCATCATCATCATCTCAGCCGTATGACGTCCACTGCTGAACATAGGCCTCCTGAAAAAAGGACCGGTTGGAAGCGGCCTGCATTCAACGTCGTCCTGCTACCTTTATCAGGTCGTCAGTCCACCTCGTCGGTGGACGAACTACGCTGCGCTTGCCGGTCCGTGGTCTCCACTCTAGAACCTTCCGGCCCCATCGGCCATTTGTTCTGCGTGCTATGTGGCCTGCCCACTGCCACTTCAAATGGCTTATCTTCTGGGCTATGTCGGTGACTTCAGTTTGTCTACGGATCTCCTCATTTCTGATTCGATCACGTAGAGAAACCCCGAGCATAGCCCTTTCCATAGCTCGTTGTGCGACTTTGAGCTTGCTTATGAGGCCTATAGTTAGAGACCACGTTTCAGTGCCATATGTTATCACTGGTAACACACATTGGTCAAAGACTCTTGTCTTGAGGCACTGAGGTATTTTTGACGAGAAGACAACGCGAAGCTTCCGGAACGCTGCCCAGCCGAGTTGGATTCGACGATTAACCTCTTTTTCAAAGTTGGACCTCCCGAGTTTGACTGTCTGTCCCAGGTTGATGTATTCATCAACAACTTCGAGAACTGAGTTTCCAACTGATATTGGGGTAGGCACAACATGGGCATTAGACATCATTTTCGTCTAGTCCATGTTCATCTTAAGGCCTACCCATTGGGAAATTCGATGGAGGCCTTCGAGCATTGTACTGAGGCCTTCCATGGATTCTGCTATGACTACAATATCGTCAGCAAATCGAAGGTGAGTGATGTACTCGCCGTTGATGTTGATGCCAAGTTGTTGACATTCCAAGAGCTTGAAGGCGTCTTCCAATGCAGCGGTGACCAGTTTCGGAGATATAACGTCTCCCTGCCTCACGCCTCTTTGCAATGGAATTGCCTTCGAACTCTGCTCCTGTACTCGTATTTAATATACCGATAGTCAATACGGCACCGCTGGAGAGACTCAAACACTGCCCACGTCTCGGTCGAATCAAAGGCCTTTTCATAGTCCACAAACGCTAAACAAAAAGGCAAGTTATACTCTTCGGTCTTCTGTATAATTTTTAATATCTTGTGAAAATTTCTATGTAAAAATATTATGTAATTAAATACTACTAGATACCACTGACATCACTTTATTGACCGAGCGAGCGAAGCGTCTCTGCTTTAACTGGCTAAATTGACTTTCATCTGTCTGTCTGTATGTTTGTTAGGTTGTGTGTTGGTCCTGTATAGGTCGCATTTTTCAACCTATCTTGAGAAAATTTGGTATGCATGGTCAATTATTTCATATATATTATTTGTTGTCAGCAATTTTTGAGTGGACTGTTCTTAAAAATGGAAAAGTTTGCTGCGGTGCTATTGACCTGCAAATAGCTCAGACAATGCGAAAACTTGCCGTCGACAAGACTGTGCTCATGAGGTCAACAGTTCGCAGAACTATTAGTATATGTAGGTATACAGTTTTATTACATATATTCTAAACACAAAAGGTGGGTTAAGCTAAATACCACAGTAGCAATACTTATTTTGTCGTAAAGGCGTTATTTTGAATCCTGAGTGTTGCGAGGAATTCAATATACGCCGCCCAAACACAAAATATATTTGCCCCGATGACGCCATTTTTCATCACTACCTATGAAAAAACTCGAAACTCATATCTATATATATAAAAATTGAGTTGACCGTATAAATGAAACATCATTAATTATAAAAATTTAAAACATATGTTTACATAGGATTCATTTTAAAATTTCGTGAATGATATGTTAAAATAATTTACCTTTAAGAAAAAGAAAGCTGCAGAGCTCTGGAAACGTGGCATAGCCTTATACGGTTAGATTTAAATGTTGCTTCCACAATCTTCTGAAAGCCAATTGTCGTTATTCGAACAGGTGTGATAAAAATAATATTCTACTATCTGCAATAGCACTGCACACTTGAAATAGTAATACCTGTTTCTGCAAAATGACGTATGATTTTAGAAGGAGTATCTCACCAATTTAACCAATTGTTCTACGTCACAACGAAGGTATTAGTTATGCAGCTCGAGTGACAAGCTCAATTCTGTCAATTATAATTGTGATCCAGCTAAGCCTGCGCACGATAAAGCGACGTATACCTCTCAATTGGCAAAGCCGTATCACCTCTCACGTAAGAAACTGTAGTCACGAAGACTCAATGGAAGACAGTTCGTAAGCTTCACCATAAGAGCACTGTCATAGTAATTCAATATATATAATACCATTATCACACTAAGCAGTTAATATGAATAAGCTCGTGTGGAGCAATGTCCACCTAACAAAATAAACTTAGAAAACAATTTGTTGAGGCTCATGTGTTCAATTGTGAAACCGTCTAGAGAGCTCGCGGTCTGGATTTTGCTATGGAAAACAAGAATGTACTCGTATATGCAATACAAGTTTTTAAGAGCAGTAAAACTTTTTAAGAATGGTTGCCTCCGGTGAAGTACTGCCACCTACCTTGAAGCAGTAATGTTTGCAATACTGCGTTCTGCAAAATTACAGGGACATGGGACTAAATGTCTCAGGATTACGGGTGCAGTGCAGTTCGTCACTTGTAACTGAATGCATCTTTTTAGGCAGAATTTACCACTTAATACCAAGTGGGACTCGGGCTTGTACCGTCTCCTAAACGTGAACATAAAAGTCTGAATTGTCTTTGTAAATCATATCTCCCGACGTATTCCCGATTAAACAGGAGCTATTGAATTTTCAATAATTAAACAAGTTAATTTATAAAGGAGAAGTTTAGTAGCTGCCTGAACATCCGTAGAGGAACCCAGCGCACACCCGAGAAATGTTTCCACTAAAGCACAATAACGTACTTGCGAGAAGCCGTAAGCGGATTATGAGAGGTTCCGAAGTAGGCTGCTTTGAAACTCGCAAGAAAAGCAATATCCATTATCTTGGCAGGGCTTTGTGTGCCGACCGCTGCGCATTGTTGGTCGCTTGCAGCGTCCGCAGGCTTTATTGTTTGCAAAGGGTGAATTCGGACCAGGGTTTACCTCAATGTTAAAAATTAAAACTCATGCCTTTGTACGGTCTTTGCTTGAAAATGGTTCTAAGAATAAAACTGTACATATAATCAGGGACATATTAAAAACGCTTATTACTGATTTTGCCTATATAGTACGAATACAAGTACTCTCAAAATGACAACATTTTTTAAAATATATTAACAGTATTCTTAAAAAAATCTATTTACCCATTTGTAAATTTTTATGAAGTTTTGCTAATGTATTAAAAGAAAGAAAAAACTCCATTTGACACAGAAGATAACAAAAACAAATTGTGTATTGTGTGGCTAATTACTCATTTAGCATACTCATGCGTAACATGCTCCCACTTTACTATTTACACATAAGAGCAAACACACCTGCATATTGAGTTTGTCTTGATCCTGTACTCAAACAACGCCTACTGTGTACTAGACCTAAACAAATACCTGCTAAGTGCAACATACATACAACTATGAAAACGTCTTTGTTTCCTTAACTAGCTGACCGCCAACGACATCACCCCTTTATTACTATAAAAGTGTCAATTTTACATAATGGCTGGTGTGAAGACTTTATTCTTTAATTCTACACATTGAATTTTAATTTCTTATATGTTTATAGCTGCGCCCAGTGATTACGCCTGCGTGGTTAGCTATGATGATGATGAAAAGTCTATGTGTTAATCCAGCGCCTCATCTACTCCATACTAAATCTCATTTAAATTGGTCAAGCTGTTTGAGCGTGAAGAAGTAACAAAGATAAAAACACACTCACTAACTTTATTAATAATAGGGGTTTAAACATGAAATTGGCGATTTACCGCACTAGCCACTTAGAATTTGTAATCAAACTTTCATAATGTCAGATTTCAGAGTAAAACTTTTTTCACACGAAAATGATGGCATTCTTAATTAAAAAAACATGTAGTCGATTGTTTGATTTTCAAATTGTTTTTAAATTCAGTTTTCAACGTGAAGATGGAAACAGCGAAAATCCGAGCAATTTTTTGAATACGAGTTCCGACGTGGCTTTGGACTAACGCTGCAGAAACTGTTCGAAATATCAATGCTGTTTTGGAGAGTATAGCTTACGAATGTACAATTCGTTTTTGGTTTAACAGCGCTCGAAGTACCGTAGTATCATACTTTGACTTGAAGAATGAACCTAGGGGAAGACCAGCCACTAAGGTAAATAACGATGAATAAAAGGAAATGGTGGAAGCCGATCCGTATCAAACTACCAAGGAATTAGCGGCATGGTTTGATATTTGCATACCCACAATATTGATCCATTTGAACCAAATCGGTAAAACTAAAAAACTTGAAAAAATTGATATCTCATGATTTCACTGGTCTGCAGTGAAGCTTGCCTTATTGTTAAACCAATACAGAAATTAAGGGATTTAGGACCGAATTGTGACGTGTGATGAAAAGTGGATTCTTTACGTAAATCGCAAGCAAACAACGCAATGGTTGACCCCAGGTCAGACGCCACAGCAAGTCCCTATAGCTAAGCTTACTTATTGTAAGGTGATGGTAACATGTTTGGTGGTAGCCTCATGCTGTAATTCACTATAACTTCCCCAGATCCGGTCAGCCAATAACAACAGATGTCTACTGTGCAGAACTCCGAATAATGATGGTGGAACTCGCAATAAAACAGCCTCGTATTGTCAATCGGTCTTCACCATTATTGCTTCATGATAGGTACTCGCCGGATCTCGCCCCAACCGACCACCTTTTTTCCGCGATTTGGACCATTTTTTGCACGGAAAACTATTTGCTTTCCAGGGAGCAGTACTACCTAAATGCTTTCAAAATTGTTTTAATTCTTCAGTACGAAATGGCAATAATTTCATACTATAAACCCTACTATTAGTGCGATAATTATTTTATAATTATCTGTAAAGTTTTTTTGCGATTGCTTCAGTGGACGAGATCAATAACAGGTTAGTAGAAACTGTCCATACAGTGGGTTCCAAGTACTTTAAACCCCACCGTACAGATAGGCCACAGAAACTCTCCAACGATACCCTCAACCTCATGGCTGAACGACGCTCATTGAAACTGCAGTCTTCGGATGATGCTGAAGCATATAGGCTGCTCAATAGACGAATATGGAAGTCCTTGCGACACGACATCCGGATCTTTAATACAAACCGTATTAAAGAGACGATAGAGCGGAAAAAAGGCTCCAAAGTGTTTGCAAGAGACATGTCTATTGGGCAAAGCCAGTTGACGAAGCTAAAGAGAGAAGACGGCAGTGTAGCGTCGACCAAAGCAGAAGTATTAGGAGAGATAGAGAGTTTCTACGGACAGCTATACACCTCGGTCGCTAAACCTGTTAGCAGCTCGGCCAAAGACCCAAGAGCCAAGCTGACCCGACATTATACCGAAGATATCCCGGACATCAGCCTGTACGAGATTAGAATGGCCTTGAAACAGCTTAAGAACAACAAGGCGCCTGGTGACGACGGTATCACATCTGAGCTTCTGAAAGCGGGTGGAACACCGGTACTTAAAGTCCTTCAGAAGCTCTTTAATACCGTCTTACTCGAAGGTTCAACGCCAGAAGCATGGAACAAAAGCGTGGTGGTGCTGTTCTTCAAGAAAGGTGACAACACTTAAAAATTACAGACCCATCTCGCTTTTGAGCCATGTTTATAAGCTGTTTTCGAAGGTCATAACGAACCATCTCAGTCGCAGGTTTGATGAATTCCAGCCTCCGGAACAAGCCGGTTTCCGAAAAGGCTATAGTACCATAGACCACATCCACACGCTACGGCAAGTTATACAGAAGACCGAAGAGTATAACTTGCCTCTTTGTTTAGCGTTTGTGGACTATGAGAAAGCCTTTGATTCGATCGAGACGTGGGCAGTGTTTGAGTCTCTCCAGCGGTGCCGTATTGACTATCGGTATTTTGAAGTGCTGAAGTGTTTGTATAAAAACGCCTACATGTCAGTCCGAGTACAGGAGCAGAGTTCGAAGGCAATTCCATTGCAAAGAGGCGTGAGACAGGGAGACGTTATATCTCCGAAACTGTTCACCGCTACATTGGAAGACGCCTTCAAGCTTCTGGAATGGCAAGGACTTGGCATTAATATTAACGGCGAATACATCACTCACCTTCGATTTGCCGATTATATTGTAGTCATGGCAGAATCCATGGAAGACCTCAGTACAATGCTCGAAGGCCTCCATCGAGTTTCCCAACGGGTAGGTCTTAAGATGAACATGGATAAGACGAAAATTATGTCTAATGCCCATGTTGTACCTACCCCAATATCAGTTGGGAACTCAGTTCTCGAAGTTGTTGACGAGTACATCTACCTGGGACAGACAGTCAAACTAGGCAGGTCCAAATTCGAGAAAGAGGTCAATCGTCGAATCCAACTCGGCTGGGCAGCGTTCCGGAAACTTCGCGAAGTCTTCTCGTCAAAAATACCTCAGTGCCTCAAGACAAGAGTCTTCGACCAATGTGTGTTACCAGTGGTGACTTACGGCACTGAAACGTGGTCTCTTACTATGGGCCTCATAGACAAACTCAAAGTCGCACAACGAGCTATGGAGAGGGCTATGCTCGGGTTTTCTTTACGTGATCGAATCAGAAATGAGGAGATCCGTAGAAGAACGAAAGTCATCGACATAGCCCAGAAGATTAGCCAGTTGAAGTGGCAGTGGGCAGGGAACATAGCACGCAGAACAGATGGCCGATGGGGCCGAAAGGTTCTGGAGTGGAGACCACGGACCGGCAAGCGCAGCGTAGGTCGTCCACCGACACGGTGGACAGACGACCTGATGAAGGTCGCAGGACGACGTTGGATGCAGGCCGCTTCCAACCGGTCCTTTTGGAAAATCATGGGGGAGGCATATGTTCAGCAGTGGACGTCCTACGGCTGAGATGATGATGAAAGTTTTTTACGATTATATACACATATTGTCAAAGTTTATAATTAAAAGTATAATATTTACAATTAATTTTACAAAAAAAACACCGTCTAAATCACCAGATTGTGCGGAAGGGTTTCTAGAACACCGGCTGCATTGCCTTATTGAATTGTCAGGCTCAATTATTGGGTAAAGTACACACCTGCTCCTTGCCTCAGGGGATCTAAATCCCCTAAGTCAAAGACCATTCTTTTAGATATTTCTTCAGAAAACTTTTTGGTGTTTTCCCGACGACCACGGGCCCAGAGTTTCGACAGCCAGCGCATAAAACTCATAGTGGGCACTAAGAAGTGAACTTTTTTGTTTTAAAAAATTACTATGTGAGATGGTGCCAGAGTGTCGACACAAGTGGAGTCCCAGACCAGAGACCGTCCAAGATACCATACTGTCAAGAGTTTCAGTTTCAGTTTCATCAAGAGAATTTACGCACGATAGTCCATGCCTTCCGAATTGGTCTACGGCTCGATTTTTATTTAAAACCAGGTGGTATTAATGGGTTATTCAAAAGCATACGTTGAACAACCACAGACAAAAAAGGTACGTAATCAAGTCTATGAACATTCCTTGAACTAGCACCTTCATTACGTTTTGATGAATAATCTTAAATATTCGCCAGAGGCCCACTAAATGTTAAGAACTGTTTTATATAATCATACAAATTTCAATGACAGAGAAGAAGAAACAGAGAAAATGGCGAAATCCACTAATATAGAATTTGATCATCAAACTGAATAATCAGTTATGGTAACAATGGTATGGTGGTTAAATTTGCAAAACTTGATTATGGTATTAGTTTGTTGTATTTTCTATAATTAATAGTAATTTGCTACATTTACCCTCAAACCTTAATCAGACGAATCCATTCACTTCGGCTGATAGCTAGATAATATGCCTTTTGATTGCGGTGGTACCCACGAAGGCAACTCTAACAGAAAAGTCCTGAAAAAATAATCTTCCCTGTAGATTATTTTGCTTTTCATCATCATCTCAGCCGTAGGACGTCCACTGCTGAACATATGCCTCCCCCATTTTGCTTTTAAACTGAGGTAATCCATCACCAACAAAATTTTAAAATTGACAAGAATGAACACCAAGACATTATTGTGACCCATGTTGTTCTATTAGGGAGTTAAGTACGGTTAAGCACATTTACATCAAGCTGTCATCGTGTATGGTGCTATTAAATTTTAACAAATAAAGTATTCGATTTCATTGGTAGCTTGAAATTTACTCCTTTAATAAGAGTTCATTGGATGTTTTATAAAAAGTTTAGCAGTTCCTACCTCTGTCGTGTAAGTAAATTGTTGAATGCTTTGCCGGCATACGTATTTCCTTGCAGCTATGACCCTGGATCTTTCAAGCGGGTCGTGAAAAAGCATATGTCAGGTCATCATAGGGGTCGCGATTAGTGCAGCTTACGGCTTCACTAATGGTCATTGCTTCTTAATTCCATTTTCGTTTTCAGGCGAGAGGGAGTCACTTTGATGAAACATTATAAAAAAAAATCTTAAAAATGTACGATCTGTTTGAACACACTGCGGAATAGTTAAACCTAAGAAGGCACTTAACTGTTTCTGCAAGAATTTGTTGTTACTTAATAGATAAATATATATAACGCTATACCACATTAATGAGTTATACTGCGCTCCCCAGCGCTGAACCTATGGATGCGACAAACATTTGTGGAACACTTAGCTGTGCACTGTGCACATACTGATATCCCTTTAGCAACAATGGACTTCCCTCGACAATAAACACGTTTAAAGCAAACTATCTCATAAACAACTATCACTTACGGTTTAATTATCATCTAATATAATAACAAACACAATAGAAGTTACACTAGACGATAGATTGTAAACAATAGAAGATAGAACTAAGATAATTATGGATATATAAGCAGTAGGTACAAACACATTCTATTATACGTAATATTAAAAACTTCCGGTAATTAGGAACATAACAAATATAATACGTAAGTGACTGGATACTATTAGTAAATAATAATAATATAAATATAATAATAATATAATCTATTTAAAAAAATCGTTAAGTATACATTTTAGTTCAGATTCTAAACATGTTTTGAGCCCTGTATTCCACACTAGGATCAATCCTGTCTAAGCTAAGATCAATCCTTTAAATATATAAGTTACATAGATGTATAGAATATAGGATATAATATAGTATAATAAATATAATATAATATAATTTAATATAGGACTGCAGTTCCTGGAGTAAATATTATATAAAATAGCTCACGAGGGCCTTTGTTTCTAGAAATGGATGCTGAGTGGTTACGGAAATTTACATGCCTTACATAATTGCTATTACCCCTTACGCATAATTAATAAATTATATGCAAAACTATTAAATACTAGGTCCACCCCGCGGCTCGGTTCAAGCAAACAAAATAAATTTCCGCAGATGGGAAAATCAGGGACAGCAAGGTACATTATTTTATTATGAAAACTAACGTGGTTTGTAAACATTTTTAATATGAAAAACGGGATTCACTCACGTAAAAAAATCAGATTTTTCCGACTATAGTTTCAACCACATCCGGTGGTCTATTTCAAGGAGAGTGCAGTACGCTCGCGGTTGCTTCTCACCTCGCACTGCGGGCAGCAGCACATAGCGCGCACGATGCCATCATGTCGTGCGGAGGGCGGGTGGATATCTGTTGCGTAGGCGCAACGAATCGGGAGTCCTCTTAATCGCTGGTGTCGTATCCCGTGCTGGTGGGAGCACTCAGGCAGAATGAGCTCACCACATCGCTACTGGTCACTCCTTGTCCACTACTGTTAGCTTCACGAAGACACAATCGCCATCTAGAGGGCAGGTTACATCCTCTTTAATAGAGATCCTCTTTAATAGACATCCAGGCTATTTATTAGAGATGGAGGATGGAGATGGTAAATTATGTTAAAAATTTCAGCCCATATCAGTTCAACAGATTCGGTTGAAATTAAAAATTATAGCGTGAATGAGTAAGCTACATTCGTCTATCCGTTTAAGCAGTTATACTCTTGTATAGTCTTCAATACTTATAAAATTACACTTCACAAGATCACTAACATAAAAACTAACGTGGTTTGTACACATTTTTAATATGAAAAACGGGATTTGACTTATTACATGAGTGAATCCCGTTTTTCATATTAAAAATCACTAACATGTTTAAAATTTGCATGATATAATATAATATACATAGTATAGTGTACATAAGTACCATCAAAATATGTTAATTGTCTTCATGAATGTTAAACAGAAACTATATCCTAGAGTTAAACATTTCCTAAAGCATGCTCACAGAAACCAAACTTTGTTCTTAATCGCTATAAGTACGTACTCTGGCCCGAACTACCTCGGACCAACCACTTGATGCAAATATGGCTGAAAACTTCTACACCAGTCTTTATTTATAGAAATATTTGCATTTCTCTCATAGAAAATTAGGTATATACATTCCAGGGAGCTATTAAGGCAGTTTGGAAGTTTTTATTCGTTTTAATAGCACTGAAACGACGCTTAATGGCACCATAGTGTGGCTTGCCTAGTTGTTCTGTATACTCGTAGAAAAATTAAGTACAAACCTTGCTGCGTTTACTACTTGGATGGGTGACCGCGGTATTATTTTTAGTGCGCCCTGCTTAGTAGATCACGTAAACGCGGCGGTCCCAAAAGTTCTGTTAGTCTCATTTGGTAGGGTCCCACAGGCGAACCCTGGCCAGGGCAAATATTATGTGATGTTTTGTATAATTGTGGTAAGGCCCAGTAGTGAGCGTTGAACTTTAATGAGCTACGCTGTTGCTTACAAACTTCATTAAAGTGTTTGGCAATGGCGACATAAATAACTGGGTTAGAGCCATTTACAAGCCTCCAGAGTTAGAGTATGATCATGTAGTTCTCAGTCACTCTTGAGGGGCATATGCTGGGCGTTTGGGGCTCGAACCCACTAAAACAAAACCAGCAGTCCTCCGCCGAGGTGGAGCGAGACTGGGTCGCGCTAGCATTCTCTATCTCACCCCGGTGGTAGGCCCGAATCAACTGTAACCGCCGCTCAGCGCTCGTGAAGGGGTGACCTTGCCCACCAAATCCACACCATGGACGCGGGGCCGTAAAATTCGGTGGACAATCTTCCGACTCTCCACCAATGACCCCACTAAGGAGAGCAAGGAGACGTGCAAACCGCCTTCTCCGTTCTACAATCCGTGCGCCGGAGCGGGTCAGCTAAGGTCGAATATCATTCTCGCTGACCCGATCCGCGGCTTCCTTATGCACCATAACCGCTTCGCAGAAGGTGGTCATTGCCTGCCACGATCTCTTGCTGCGGAGCATAGACGTTACGAAGCTCGGCAGAGAGATAAGTCCACCTTTTATTTCTGAAAGCGTGTACGACTAGAGACCCCATGCGAGACAACCTTCAAGTGCAGTATCCTCAAAGGCTCCACATTCATGGCAGGCTAGGGTTACATCTCGCTTGACGACTTGGTGCACGTACTTCCCAAAACATCCATGTCCGGAGAGTACCTGCACCACTCGGAAGGTCAGCGACCAGAAAGGCCACCTCACCCACCTGACCGGACTGGACGGAAGGCCTCCACCGTCCTCTGCCCAGGGACCGATGGAGCCAAGTCCTCCTTCTACAGCTTTAACGGAGTGGCTCGTGCCTTCCACTGAATGCGTGTGACCTCCCAGTCCGATGTGTAGCTCTACTCTAGAACAATTATACTTTAAGACGTTCAACCTTTTCCTAGTTCGCTTTATTTTGATGCATTTGATGATGATGATGATGATGATGCATTGATACGAGCAAAGATGGTAGGTAGCACACTAGACCTAGAATGTCACTGGGTTTCAAGGACAACTACCGCAATATACCGTTAGGTGCTTAGCGATAAAGTATCATCAATCTTAAGGGTGTTAGCCATCCAGGCATGCAATAAAAATGGCCCTAGCAGTGAATATATTGCCTTTGCCAAATCACGAAGTAGGATTCGACCTTAACCACGCCCGAGTTATCACTGTTCCAAAAATATATATTATACTTCATAAAATAAATACCAATAAAGTTATTTAATTAGAAATACTTAGATTAAAGAAGAAAATTTGTGATTGTAAGCATTTTATTGAATCTATTCTTAGCAATCACCTGGTAGCCAATACGCGGCGTGTGCTTTAAAATGGAAGGGCGAGGTGAAAGTCATATATTGTTTCATAAATTTATAAAAGCCCTTCACCCGTCCGCTCGGAATATATAAACAAGTATATTATGCAGTAGGTATCTTTATGGTGATATCTAACACATTTAATCTTTTTTCTTACCCTCATATCTTACCGCGTTATAAATGAGGGTAGAAAATTTGATTATACAAAATTAGGTCGACTCTAAGAGGGTCTAATTTCGACCTCGTCGCTTTTTATAACGCCTCGCAAAAATATCCTATGTTATTTGTACCCGAGCATGAACAATGCTCGCATAATGAAATATCAACAGACTTAGTAGGTAGGTACATATTTAATTTTTTTAAATTAACCTTTTTGATAAAAACAGCGTCCCCTTCAACCACGGCGATTTCGTGAAGGAATGGAAATTAATAAATATTGCGATATTTTCTTAACAATTTATTTTGATTATACAGCAAAATTAATTCATTAATATTAAACTCAAAAGAAATATCTTAAATTTTGAAATACTTACACAGCCATTTCATTTGTATTTTGAATGTGTATAATATATAACAAATAGCATATACCGTAATTCTTCTGAAAAAAAATATTTACCAAAAAACGGAACCGCCTTCAACACCAAAACGTGTGATGTAACTTGTTGAACTCGGTACCACGATAGTTCAAAAGTACCTTTTATCACAATATTGTGCGCATGGTACCGACTTATTTCACACTTTTTGGTATTAAAGTGTGTTCCGACTTTTGTTAAAAAAACGCTTTTTAGTGACCCTTGCTCATTACGGGATCGATACGGCATTCACCGTCAATGATGATATCATCAAATCATCAAAATAGGTGAAAAACTTTTCAGTTATTGGAGTGTAACTCAAAAACTGGAAGCGTAAATTTGATGAAATTTAAATGAGACAACCTCGAAATATACCACACAAAAAATAATTTTGAGAATCAGTCCACAAATACATACAGTCATACATTAGGTGGTCATACCTCCTCCTTTTTTGAAGTCGGTTAAAAACAGCACTACGTGTGTGTACGTTACATTTACTAGTAAGACCCTTGCCAAATGATACATTCGAGTAAGTAAATATATCATGATTATAACAAAATCTACTAGCACTAACTGCGACCCTATAAAGCCCACTCCGACCGCACCTAGTTGTTTTTCATGAAGTTTCTAAGTCGCTAATCCCTATATATCACGTGACTCGAGCACTGGTTCCATGTTTATTGTCAAATAGGATTAAAAGGATAACACACATTAGGCTTTCTAGAACATTAACTCCACCGCGGCGTAAATATACGACACACGTTACGTTCTAATGTTTCATTGTCGTCGCTCCGACCTTCTCTTTTCTGGGATAAATAGACCCTAAAGTATATTTGAGACAGGATTTTTCTCTACTTTGTATATTATTAACAGTTTGAGATCGCTAAAGCAGGCGTTAGTGCTTTAAAAAGTAATACTATAAAAATTACAAGGGTTGCGATGTTAATACGAAAGTTTAAGTATTTCTGAATAATGCTACTTTCGGTTGGATAGTGCCGTCAAAGCTGTTCAATAGACGTCGCTCCTAGTCAGAGTTATTAGAGTTATTATTCGATGCTCGGACCAAAACCTCGGTGGCCTAGCTGGTCAATGGCGTCTGACACGGAGAGTCAGAAGACGCGGGTTCAAATCCCGTCCGAGGATGTGAATTTTTCTCTCTATTTACAATATTATTAACACTGCAATAAGAATATTTTTTAGTATGAAATACTTTTAAAACCCCTAATAGTGTTTAGTTTTTAGTATTATTCTGAACGAATCTATACTTCTATACTATTATTATAAAGAGGAAATATTTGTACTTTGTAAGAAATAAACTCAAAAACTACTGGACCGATTTCAAAAACATTTTCGCCATTATGGTGCTACATTATCCCTGATCACATATATTTTGAATTATCAACATTATCTACGACCATGCTGGTGAAACCGCGGAATGCAGCTAGTACTTAATAAATTAGTATGTTCAGGTTAAACGCCAGAAATTTCTAAAATTCCGACCGTTTAAGCTAACTATCATTAGCGCTTCTTTCATTTACGTTCCAGAATACGCAGGACCCGAATAAGGTGTAACGTTAATTCGTATGTTCGCTTAAGTTCTGTAACAGTTTTAATTAAAACGGAATGTTTTAACTCCTTCGTGATTTTACTTATTACAATGCAAAGTGAAGGAGGTATTATGATATTGTGTTGGTAAGCGCTATGGCCTCGCCTGTTGGAGTTTTATTAAAATCATAAATCGCATGTCAAATGCACCCGCTCCCTGCCAAGACTGGATAACAGATGTACAAATGTACATATTTTATGTAAATCACTTTCATTTTAAACAGTACCAAACGTGAATCAGTATAACGGTTCTACGTGACTGGGAATGAAGTGTTTACGCCGTTTTTTATTAAGTTGCTCTGATTTAAGTTTAATATCATTCGTCTCGAGGGCGTCACGACTTTTGAATCGTTGATTTTATTTTATTTTATATTTTATCGTTAAGGTTATTTTCTGATGTCGTGGTATAAGTAAAATTATATTCCCGTGATCAAAATATATATGTTCTTTGTAAATTGTACAACGTGGAGATTCCTAAGCGACCATCAGAATTATAGTTACAAAAACCAATTTCAGAACACTTTAAAGCCTTTTAATAAACTAGGCTACTGCCTAAGATATACAGAGAACTAAATTGTAATAAATTCACATTAAGTATCGATGGGGCCAGTTTTTAAATAAAAGCTATTCATCAAATGGACAAACGAATTTTTTGATTGAATTTTAAAACGTAATAAAACACTCGAGCGTTTCTGATAATAGGTCCCAACAGCAGACCAAAGTGGCTTGAAATGACTTTCAATCTTCCATGCAAATGGCCCTGTTGTGTGTTTAACATCAAAATGTTTATATTTTTCACTTATTGGAATACGCGTCTTTTAAGAGTTCTTCTATTCATAATAAGGATATAACGATGTAATTATAGTCCACCTAATTTTGAGGAAAACTAAATTTAGGCGCAAAAATTATGCTACGCCTTACTTTGTAGCGACTAAATGAAGTGATTTATGGTTATGACTTATTCATGTAACTATACAGAGTTTTTTTAAACACGACTAACGTAAAAAGCAGTTTTGATATTCGTAATATTATAATAACTTGAAGGAAATTCCACCATGATACAAAATCGATCCGATTTCCAAAGTAACCACGTCTGCATCGGCATTAAGACGGATTATGAGCGGTCTGGCCCCAACCCAGACGGGACAAAACTCTGTTACCGATCTTAAACGCTCCAACAAACTTCCTCCTGCATTTTGGTTCAATTAACAGGGGCTCTTGTAAGCTTACCCGCGATCGTAATGTCCCGGTCGCTCGTCAAACTCGACCCACATTATGCGCTGCGAGTCCATTATCTCAACACGTACACTCCTAAGCTTTGTATGTTTAGGGAATCAGGGCGTTTTGCAGGTTCAATGCCACTCTGATTCTAAACGAAGAATACTTTACGTACCGATAATATGAGGGTGCTACGTCACGTACTACGATGCTACGCGGCTACATTGCAACGACGTATCCGTAGCACCTAGTATGACATGCGGCGTGATACGAATATAACGACCATATACGAGCCAACTCGACTGCTCATTCTCTACGGTGTCTATTATTATTAATCTTATATTCGTGTTTCATTATACTTGTAAAAAATATGTAAAAAATTAAATACGTTCAGAAATTAAAACCAGCTACTGAAAAATCACGTTCTAAATAGGGTTAATAAATGATATATTCTCATCTGAAAGTATTATGTATAAACTATTCGATATGTATCGTGTATTAAAAATGCATGAGTTAAAAGATTAGTTTTCATGGCTTTGTCGGGATATATCTGGAAAACGGTACGCTTTACGAAAATATGATTTACCAAAGCCTACCTTCATTTTAAAATCCTTTTTTAATCATACCACACATGAAATGTGAGGTAGAACGGATTAAATCGCGTACATTTGATATTATTTATAAATCATACGCGATTCAATGTATTTAATGTTTTATTAAAATGTTCAAGCATCGCAAAAGCTCAAGAAATCAAATTACTTGCGGCTTTGCAGAAGGAGCTTAAGTATGACAACGTAGTGCCAAGGATTATAAAATCCACTGTAACATATCACTATAAAGTCAAGACTCCACATCTTGCGGCCGGTCCCAATAACCTATATATCGTCGGTTTTCCCTACCAGAGATAGATATTTAATACTATTTGTATGGAAGTTATGTCAAATTTCTATAGGTAGTAAGAAAAATTGTGGACAAATAGATTATTGGCACCGGCTGTTAGTCTTTCTTCATCATTGATGCCTGTTCATTTACACCTCAAAAATAAAGGTAAAAAAAAACGCCTAATCATAAAAATTCTGTGTCGAGGGCCAGTTTCAGGATTCAAGCCTAGATACGTCAACATAATACGTTATCATGAGACCATGTGAGTTTGGTTAAAAACTCGATGACTTGGCTGTTGAAAACAGCTTTCAAGATTCACCTTATTCCTTTCCTAGTTCTTTCTTCATACCAACTATAGCATAAACCTTTACATCTGTCTCTTATCTCATTTTGCGATAGAATGACATGCCCCTAGGATATAGATTTTCTCAACGAACGTTCTGACTTACCTAGTTGCTGGTACAAGAGATTAAGAAAAAGAGATATAATCAATAAATCAGACACTTAAGAATATAATTAAATAATTATATCCATATAATTAATTAGTCGTGTGATGTGTTCAAATCTTTTTAATTTATTTTCTGTTTTATGCCAAAGGTTTAATTTATGCATAAACTACTTCGACTCCATTTTAAATTTACTAGGTTTGATTTTTGAAACTATCATATGATTATACGAGTAAGCAATACGCAAGGCTCTGACAGTTGTAGTGCCACCCAAAGTTTCTAGCTGAAAATTAGCATAGTTTAGTGGCCTCATAGTTGCATCCTAAAAATATGTCTACATACCTAATATGTCTGTATAAAAATATGTATGTCGCGGCAGGATACCTAATTTTATGGTGACAGCAATCAAGGCGGTGTTGTGCACGAGGGGCATACTTCCTTGTAAGCCACAAGTCCTTACCTCGATTTGCATTTCGACAGTGAAGGTAAATTCAGTATCTACATCGAAAATGAACTGTAACTCATTTACCGCTAGAAAAAGTCACTTACAAAACTGAACTTCAAAGGGACCACGAGCGACCTAGATATAACTTATGCAATTGAACGGCACATCAGTTTCAATAAAACGACACGAGAGACACTCACCAGGACGTGAACTCTCACGTTTAGCAGAAACGGGGCTTCAATTTGCTTTATTTGCTAATTAGCAAAGTTTCGCCTTTGACGAGACGTAGCGAGCGATGCGACGCTGGCGCGAGCGAGTGTGGAGCGAATGAGAGCGAAAGCCTCATAATAATTATGATCGTTAGTGGAGTGCGCCAACCGCTCGGAAATAAATCACTGTCACACGTTAATTGCGAAAAAGTTATTACCGTTCGATGCAGTACTTTGATGCGTAATGATAATAAAATCAATCACTAGTCTGCGATTATTCCGATTGTCATTATAAAGTCCCAGTGGTGTTATAACACATGCAGGTCATACAATACATACCTCTATCTATATATATTGAGTAATATACTCTGGGGAGCTGTACAGTTGATTGTTGTTTTGTTTTAATTGTTAATGCTATTTATTAAATACTGAATCATGACAACCCATAGTAAATAATCAATTCATTAGATTGACTCATGTAAATCATAATCAAATATTACCAATTTGTAACAAGTGTTTTATGCCTTAAGATGGGTTCTGGCAGCTATCCAGAGAGAACTCCTATGCTTAAAATAAGCTTTTAAATAATTGAGTTAGTAAGTAAGTACCTATTTATTATTGATATGTATTGATATGTTTTCATGTTTTAATGTTTTTGTCAATAAATAGTTTCTAATTTGTGTATTCGGCCCGTTGCTAAACGAATAACATCGAGAATGGTTAAACCAATTTGATTTTTTTATGTTCGTAAGGTTTTAGGTCAACTAAATAAACTGAAATAGCGTTTTTATAAGAGGCTTTTAACTGGATGGACATTGTACTGGACTGGATATTGTATAATTTAAATATCGATTATAAATTCTTAGGCATTATTACGGTCGTTAAAAATACATTTCATTGATAATTTAGTCATTGATGACGTAAATACGAACCCTCTTAAGCTTTGTAATATATTCATTAATTCTAATAGGCACCTTCGTCATAATTCCTATTGGAAACAAAGATAACGTCAACATCTAGTCGGATTCGAGCGGATTATTGGGCGGGCGCTCGCTGGCCTCGGGTTGCCCATAGAGGTAATCTGAGCAGACGCCGTTGAATTTTCAATTGCCTGTATATACGTCATTATCGAAAATGATAATGAGCATACATTATAAGCAACCTAACTCATATGTGAGTTTGATCTCTATCAGTTATTTTCACTAGGATTACCACATAGTTCAAACTAGAATGTTCTTTAATCTGTCCGAATCAGCAAGACTCATTCGAGTTAAGTTTCATTCATAAATCTATTGTTATTTTTTGCGCTGATGCGGACGGGTTAATAACAATGTTTAATACAAGTACATTATGTGATGAAAATTAATGTATGTTTTTTGAAAGCTTGTACTTATTCTGAACAAGACTTGTTCTAAAAGATTTTTCTGTCTTTATTGCGAGATGATTGTGTTTTAATTTTCTTTGTTCGTCTTTAGCACTGCGTAGATTTTGATCAGACATTTTCCCTACGGCAACAAACACTTTCCAAAGATAGATCGTCACACGTGATAGTTTCACTGGTCACTGAATAGTAAATGCTTTCGAAAAGCTTTTTAGCATCGACAGAATAATTCTGAGATGAACACTTCTCATTTCTCATTGATTGGTATCAGGGGTGTTAACATAGAAGAAAATAGAAATTGTTTTTCCTATACTTGTTCTAAGTTTTTCAATAAAGTTCGCTTAACCCCGTAGGAAATGAAGTTATAGAACTCTACTTCGCCATCGGGTGGGAATCGTAAGACGTAAGGAAGCTCGCACCAAAAAGGTATTACAATATCAGATTATTCTTGAAGCGGTAATTTTCAGGCATCCCAATGTACGTGCATGTTTGAAGAATACTGTAACAAGTGAAACTCAAAATCAATTATATCGAGATGGTGAGCGCAATGTATTTATCTGCCGTGCTATTCTGTAATGATTCGTCGACGAGCTCATCGCTGTCAAATACTTTATGTGATATCACCCTTGTACATAACGTTGTTTTCCAACGTTTCTTGCCATCTCGTCATTTGTTTCACGGATGTTGTCAAAGATGTAACGATGTTAGCTCTTAGAGAATCGCACGGCTGTTAGTTAGAAGTGGCACAGAACTAATATCGGCAGGCACGGTGCTTACCATTAGCACAGAAAAAGTATTCGTAGACAGAAGCGTCACTCTTAAACAAAAGTGAAGCTTAGGAAATACTTAAAAAAAACCTTTCAGAGTGTTAGAACTGACAAATATATGAACCATCAATAATTTTCAAAAATGATATTTGTTACCGTATAACTTAAGAACTCGTATTGGTTAGAATTGAATTAGATCACTTATTTTTAACTACCTTAAAGTACAGGGTGTGTTTTATTATCAATGTGACGTCAGCGAGCTGAGTTATGAAGGGAAATGTATTAAAATGTTTGATAACTTTTGAAGGACTAATAGAATTTATTTTGTTTACACAGTTACTTTGCTGATTTTATTGTTCAAAAAGAAAGGTATGTTTAATTAAAACATGAAGTCAGGAAACGAAGCTATGATGTGAAACGTTTTCACATAATGTGCAATGTTACGATAAAATATTTAAAAATGTCAAGGCTAGATGACAAGCACACACAAACACACGCAAATATTTTTATATATTATATAGACCATTAATATATGATATGTTTTAGGATTGGCACACGTACTTGTAAAATAGAAGTGAAACATTTTTCAAAAAACTGACTATAATTTTTCAAAAAATAGAGAGAAAACTGAACAATCCTTTAGACATCCTAGTAAGAGGTAATTGAAAAATATATATTAGAAACAATGCTTTTTTAAGCAGTGTACTATTACATTTCACCATAAAAAGTAGGTATATATTACGTTGGCATGACACATTATATAAAATTAGATCAAGTTTAGCTGTATCTTAAAAAACCCCCAAATTATTAAATTAGTTAAAATATTATATTATAATACCCAAAGTGCCTGTATGTGTAGTTTGTAATAACAGGTACGAATCTCTTAACTTAAGCACGGCCTAAGATGCTATTGTAATGCGAGTAAAACCTTTTTAAATGATGACTATAATAGTAAGTTTCGGGTAATCAGAGACTTTGCTCTATCTGTTTTCTTACCAATTAGCTCTGTCTTCAATTCAAATTGCTATAGTATTTAAACATTGGCAGTAGCTTTGTAAGCATACCCCTCACAGACCCCCTGTCCTAAATGATCTTGAATTGGGGCAGACATAATTTCATTGTTAACCGAAATTGTTTAGAGATAACCATATTCCCTTTCAATCAGGCAATATGTGATGGTAAATGTTATAAAGAAAGGGCCTTTCCTCTCGAGGAGCCAATTTAATATCTGTATCAGGCAAATGTAATGTAATAAGTCCGTAAATATGGAGGAACAACAGAAGGTAAATTAGTTTTTGGGGAGCTGAAACTCAATTGTCAAAAAGGATTGGTGTGCCTCATCTGTGATACGAGGATTTATTTATTTGGGAAAGTTTGGATGGCGACTGTTTGTCTAGTTTGTATCGGTTCGGGAGTTTTGTTATTCAAGGCGCGCGGGGACATCGGGCGCACGGTCCGGTAACATTCGTCTTGAATTTTTCAAAGTCCGAGCTTGAATTCTTAACTGGTTTTCCTATTCGCGACACCTTTTTCCTTTTACTAACATTTGCAGTAGTTGATTTTCAATATAAACGTACTAAAAGATTTGTTGTAAAATAAGTTGTTATTCAGTTCTTGAAATACGACGATAGAGACGATTAATGGGACTCTAAAGTTCACTTAATTAGCGTTCGCATTCGCTAGGTTTGTATTTATCCGCCTATCGTATCCATTAATCTCATTCTAATAACAATGTTCAAAACACAATCAACAAGCAAGCAACTATAGAATCATTCAATTAGTTGACAATAGCGATGTATCGATACAGCAGCGAGCGTGCGAGGGCCTCCCGTTCCTATACAACCTGGGATGTCGGATTATGACCCCAACTAATTTCAAGTTTCTAAACTTCATTATCCGCACCGTTGGAGATCCAAAGTGACGATAAAATTATAATAAAGACTTGCGTGTACTGGCATAAAGGCTGTAACGTAATTTCACAGGTTGAGGATTTCAGATTCTCAATTATATTATAACATAATATTTAATTTTCATTAGTTGTAAAAAAAAAACGCGTTGAAAAATGTCTTTTCATGTTATCAACATCGATGTAGCAGTGAGCCTGAGGTAGCAAACGTACCAACCGATATTAGTAGAGTAAACCACGCAGCTCTAATGGCATGTTTCTAATTGAACAGTACAGCGTTTAATTACGAACATACACCGCTCTCTCTCGGACGATCTTTCAAACTAAACACATACAAAGGCTTTACTGTTGAACAACATCAAACTCTAAACGAGTTTAGCATTCAAACGGCTCAAGTTAAACCGATTTAACTGTACAGCTTCGAAGTCGGTCGGTCGAAGGTCGAACAAATGTGTTCATAAAATCCTAACAACTTCTTTTGTTGTCTTGAATTATATTTCGTTCTCAATTTCCGATATAGTTACGGTTCCGACTACTATTATTGAACTATTGGATTTCATTTTAAACATTTATTAAATAAATATATTAAGTAAAAATGAGATTGAGATATTATTGAAAACCCGTACGTAGACCGTATATGTAGATTTTTTTTTACCAAAAAATGGAACCGACTTCAATATTAAAAAGTGTGAAATAACTTTTTGAAATAGTACCATGATAGTTCATGAAACCTTATATCACAATATTGTGCGTTACCGATTCCGACTTCAACAAGTTATATCACACTTTTTGTTATTGAGGTCGGTTCCATTTTTTGGTAAACATTTTTTTCACTATTTTTAGTGACCTTTGCAACTTACGGGATCGATGGTCATTCACCGTCAATAATTATATCATCAAGATTAGACACTTTTCAGTTTTTGAAGTGTTACTGAAAAACAGCTTGACCGAATTTGATGAAAATTAAATGGGACCACGTCGGAAGTATAATCTACCAAACAAAAACAATTTTGAGAATCGGCCCACAAATATGTGAGAATTCGGCCAACATATAAAAAAAAATACATACACATGAACATATAAACTCCTCCTTTTCTGAAGTCGTTTAAAAATGAACATCACAACGGCGTAAAATTCAATAAAAATAAACAATATAATGTAAAATAATTTCCACTTACGCCAAGCGGCGTGGCGAGGACATCGCGTATAGCTTATAATAAAATAGAGGCCGACATGTATTGCCTTCGAAGCTTCGTTATAGTAGCAATAGGGAGTATGGCTGCACCGTTTTACACAAGAAATTATAGAGGTATAGAAGGTAGCGGGCATCCACATCGTATGCGTTTTAATTTCGTTTTATTTGAACTGCCAGCCAGACTGCTATGAGAGTCAGTAGGCTGTAACGGATTATGCGCCATCAAGCCTCGTGCATTTTCAAAACATCATTACAAAAATACTCACAGCTTAAAGGGGAATTAGGGTGATTTAAGAGGTCACAATAAAAGTGACACTAATGGTAATTATGCGGCAGAATGATGTTGTTTACATCGCAATCAGAGCTCACAAACAATGCGGTTGTTGGGATCGCAGTTAACAGTGTTCTGTAGTTACTTTACTCTGATTATTTTCTGTAACACCAAGTAAACAGATTAATTAAAAAGCCACCAGACAGAGGCCAATTGAAGGTGCATAAATAAATCAGTATCAACCAACCTTCAGTTAGATATATTTACGGGTATAATACCATTCATCATGTCCTTTCGTGGTCATAAAGTACCAAACGAAGTGTCGACCTAACAAGAATCATAAGAATAATATAAAAATAAAGATACGTTATGCCGTGCTCGTTATCTCTAAGTTTCTTATCTTGTACCACGGCTTATTATAAAATATCTAGTTTATTATTTAGTAAAACTCAGCTGCAACGATAATGCTTATAGTATATAATAAAGTCTCTTCAAGAGATTTATTACGAGACACGGACGATGAAGCATAGTATAAAACTTATAAACCTTGTTTGTCTCACTGGTCCATCACACAGCTATTGTTAGAATATAATATGTTTTTTACTATTTTTTTTACTTTTATTTTATTTCATTTTAGGATTTCAAGAAAACTTACAGCTAGGTACAAATAAAATTACTAAAATTAGGAAACATGCATTTAAACGCATGTATGCTGAAGGCCAATTACAAGTTTCCGTCAATGTGTTTTTTTTTACAAAATTTCAGTTTATGTGGACGACAAATCAAGAGAGTGAATATGATAACAACAAAGAAATAATAAACCATAATATATCTAAACTAATACACTTCACGACTGTCTCGAAGTAAAAACGTCAATTCATAGTTACTAACTAAACAGAAGATTTTCTAATACATGGAATCACGAAACGTAATCGCATTGTTAACGTATTTAGTACAAACTGTTATTTATCTAGTACAATAGTGGCACCGATAACTCATAGTTTATACTGAATACGTAAACGATACGATGACGTTACACTTGAGTAGATTTTCGTGTTCGGCTCACTGTATCTCTCAGTATTATATAGTCCGGGTTTTTGACAGTTGAAACAGAACCCCTCCAGTGTCGGGATGCGAATCATAGGAGAGCGGCTAAATACAGACTAGATGAGAGGTATCTTGTTCATTAGTTCTTCTTGTTTGGTGCCACCTCCTGTAGTTTGCACTAGCGTGGTAAGGTATAATGCACGCTATAGTAACCGACATTTTAGATGAGTAAAACTCAAAATGAAGTTTGACTATGAAATAAATCAATAAATCACATAACGTTAACTCACACAATACCTCCGTACTAGGGTTCCATGTATCGCAGGAGGCAGTACACACAATTACACGTCACAATATCCAATCATTAACCCGAAACACACCCGATAACGAACATTTCTGTTCATCTTACAAGTGTTTGCCCCAGGGGTCCAACTTGGGATCCCAATGCAGTGCCAGATATTCTTCCTCAAGGCTGTACTATAATATAATTATTGTGCTAATGATGAAACGCATTGTATCAAGTGTGTCTGGTTGAAAAAAAGTCGTTTGTATTTGTTAAAGATAAAGATATATAAGGCTTTTCCTATATACGTATTTGTTAATTTGTGCACAATTTTGAACGGAGTGGTTTGGAATCGATAAGAGGTCATTATTGTGAAAGAAAAAAAAATACATATGTTTAAATTATTATGAACCCATATACCTATTAAGTGCGGCTAAGAACCATAGTGCGACTGAGCGCGCAAGACGGCGCCGCTATATTTGAAGCGCAGAATTGATGTTAGACTACGCGAGAGATTTCTACCCACTTTGATATTTTTTTGACCAATTGATTAAAACAGCTTTCATTTATCTATTGTTAGTATATGTTTAATATATTATATATTATTAATCAAAGTTTATGACAAAGCCCAGAAGATAAGCCAGTGGCAGTGGGCAGGCCACATAGCACGCAGAACAGATGGCCGATGGGGCCGGAAGGTTCTAGAGTGGAGACCACGGACCGGCAAGCGCAGCGTAGGTCGTCCACTGACGAGGTGGACCGACGACCTGATAAAGGTAGCAGGACGACGTTGGATGCAGGCCGCTTCCAACCGGTCCTTTTGGAAATTTGTGTGGGAGGAATATGATCAGCAGTAGACGTCCTACGGCTGAGATGATGATGATGATGATGATGAATCAAAGTTTTCGGAAATCCTTTCATAAGTTATGGTCAAAAACAAAAAATACTGCGCCATTAATAAGATTGATTCCCATAATGCGCGTGACTAGTGAAAACACATCTCTCCCACTCTTTCTCGCATTTTCTGAACCTTTAATGAGATATTGGAGAAGTATCGTCTGATAGACGTACCCATCTCCAATATCTTGCGACATTCACCTGAAAGGAAGAGAAAGATGCCGCGGGAGGCAGCGCATAACAAGTGCAATTTGAAAAATTTTATACCGACTTCCATTCTGGTACTTTAGTAAAAATCAGTTATTTGAAAGTAACTCAAAAACTACTTGACCGAATTAAATAAAATATGGGACCGAATTAAATAAAATATTTTTTTTGTTTGAAAGCTGGTGCTTCCCGTGTGGAAGCACCAGCTTTCAAACAAAAAAAATATTTTGGAAATCAGTTCACCCAGTCCAGAGATAAGGTATCAAACATAAAAAAAACAGTCGCATTGAGTACCTCCTCCTTTTTGGAAGTCGGTAGATGATCACAAACGCGCATGTAGTGGGTATTTTCTGTTGAAATAGCGAGAGTACATGTATAAACGAATCAATGTAGACGTTGAACAATTATTGCTATTATTGTAGTGTGTGTGTAGGATAAATGTTAGGTATCATCTTTTAATATTTTTTAAGCGTATATCTATTGAGTACCAGCAACTGATACACCTGTCAGTTTCTTCTGCCGTGCGATTCTGTAATGGTTCGTCGATGTGCTCGTCGACGAGCTCACCAATGTCAAATACTTTATGAGATATCGCCCTTGTACACAAGGTTGTTTTTCCAATGTTTCTTATCATCTCGTCATTTGTTTCACGAATGTTGTCAAAGATGCAACGATGTTTGCTCTAACGGCCGGTCCCAATAATCTATCTATCGTCGGTTTACCTTACTAGAGATAGATATTTGACACTATTTGTATGGACGTTATGTCAAATTTCTATCGGTAGTAAGGTAAACTGTGGATAGATAGATTATTGGGATCCAGCAGAGAATCGCACGGCAGGTAATATAAAAAGAGTAGTGTACATATAGGGCACTTTCTCGTGCTCACCGTCGTCCACACGACTTTCAAGATTGAAACCCTGGGGCTATGCACGTAACTGTGTGTTCTGGTCAAGTGAGACAGTGGACAAACGATAATATAGTTAAACATGAAAAAAATGCAATGAATGTTCTGTTTTTGTGGTACATTTTATTTAAAACTTTGATGTGAAGCTGTAGAGCATATGTGAGACAGTGTCATAATAATTATTGGATATTTAATATACCTATTCCACTATTTTATCGCATTACTTATACTTTAATTTTTTGTTTATTACATTCATATAAAATGTATAATTCTAAATGGTAGTGAAGCTATTAAGATTTTCATGATTAAATACTTGACAAATTTATTTAACTTGTATTGTGTATGCCTGTAAAGCAAAGTTTTAGCTTGTGTACCTACAACTTATGAAATAAATGATTGTGATTCTGAGAATCGTGGATATTTTCGAAAGAGCAATTTACATTAACGTCTATTTATATATTTTGTCTAAACGTATCAGTGAATACAATTTCACAGTGAATAAAATTAACTTATGTTTGTTATATGAAATCGGAGCATCGGAGCGTAAGACAATGGCAAAATTACCAATCAAATTCCAAAGTTAGAGAAAATGCGTAGACATTTACATAATTTCACAATCCTCGGCAACAATCACAAGCCAAGCCAACAAAGTTGGTAATACGAGCCGTTACGCCTTTATTCTTCCCGTAGCGAAGTTACAGTTTTATCAAAGTTCCCTTTACCCTCGAGCTCGTGAGCACCACACTGACTTGTTTTCAATTCACATTTAATTACTTCTATGTCGAGCACGAAGTTACAATCAACATTTGCTATACGCTTCAAGCCTCTTTTAGAACCGCCCTCTGGTTATTGCGTAACTTTCATTGTGCGAGGGAACGCGTTATATTTATCTTATTTCTGAGGCGGCGGGTATGATTAATATTACATTAAGTCATCGGCTTCCTTTAAGTACTGAATACTCTAATAGTACCAATACATATATGTTGTAGATTTCATAAATCGTTTTATTCATCAATTGGTGATAGCAGAAAGTTGTTCAACTGATGTTAAGTGCCACGCGTGCCAGTTGTAGTGTGACCTAAAATTACAATCCTTGAAAATATTACGTGAATGTCCCAGGGACAGTGTCCCTGAACATTTTCTTCGCTCCACATTCAGTATCTTTTTTGCTTTTCTGCTATTACTAGTCACCCATCTAAGTAGTAACCGCCGTAAGATTTGGTGAACTAAAATGAAAAAACTCAACAGACTAAACCAGATCCGTTGCGAGCGGTTCACTTAGTTCATTTATAAGACAGAGCTTAATTAATCACTATTGAACGTTTACCATTTTGTATACATTTGGAAGGTTCAGACAATTTTATAAAGTCGTTTCAAAGTATGAGTAAATACTTACAGAAGCTATTATTCAAGAACTGTTGCACCCTCTTTGTTAAGAAGTAAACTTTCCAACTTATGAAACAGCGCTAATATCATGGAACAAAGCTGTAAAAGTAGTGGACATTTTAACGAAGAGGAGCGCCGAGTCTAGGGACAAATGCGAAATTAAATTTGAGAAAAAGCAGAAGAATCTTAGTTAAGAGCGAAAAGCTAATAAGAGGAAAAAGAAAAAGTTACAGATGAAGTTTTTCGTAGCTGAGAGGATATTTTCCTTATGAAAACATCGCGGGACGGCTCGGATTCCTCTAGTTTATTTTATCCGCGACTACCGTAATGAATTTACTCTTTATTTACAGTCAATTATGTTGTCTCGTGTGCTCCTTATCAAATTATATACAAGTTAACGATGGCACAGTCTATTATGGGATCTACTATTGGGGGAGAAACTTTTACGGTAGTGTTCAGAAACCTAATAGATTTTGTATTGTACGTTTAAACGAGATAGATTTAAAAAGAGATTAAAAATATAGCCTGATAAAAAATCTCAAGCGTGATCATGGCGCTTGCAACAGTGCCGAAATATAGGAAACTCATAGAAAATATACATGGTAACTATCCCGTTGATAATTTAAATATTTTTCATATTAGTTTAAAAACTTATATTAATTTTGTTAGTTAGTAGCTTCTTAAATAACTTTTTAGATTTTTTATCAGGCTATATTTTTAATCTCTTTTTAAATCTCTCTCGTTTAAACGTACAATACAAAATTTATTAGGTTTCTGAACACTACCGTAAAAGTTTCTCCCGATATTTCGACACTGTTGCAAGCGTGATCATGGCGCTTGTAACAGTGCCGAAATATCGGAAACTCATAGAAAATATACTTGGTTACTATACCGTTGATAATTTATAACCTATTTACTGCCGTATTTATAAACAAGTAAAAGTAATTACTTATTTAAAAGTAATTAATTAAGCAACGATTTCAATTCTATACACTAGAATTTTCCTGAAGTAAGAACTATCAAAGGCTAGAATTCTTAGCCGAGTAATATACACTATTTCTTTCACTTAAGCAATGAGAACACGTCAGTTTTTCGTTTATTTTGCAAAAGTGAAGTTGTATAAAATAGAAATGACATTGCACACAAGTATGAACAGCTATATATTATGCTATAAAAAATAAAATTACATGGCAACAACTTAATAGATAGATAGATTACTTACTTAAGCATTTACTTTAGTAAGTAACGTTCAGTGCTCGACTATAGAATAAGATTTTATATTGAAGTATTCTATCGTCAAGTAATTACTTCATTGAGAAACTACTTAGCAACATGTAATTACTTGTTTATAAATACGAAGCTTAGTGGTAAAGGAGCATCGTGTAAAATTGTGATAGTGAATTTGAGTAATCAGCCGTGCGATTCTCTAAGAGCAAACATCGTTGCATCTTTGACAACATCCGTGACACAAATGACGAGATGACAAGAAACGTTGGAAAAACAACCTTATGTACAAGGGCGATATTTCATAAAGTATTTGACATCGGTGAGCTCGTCGACGAGCGCATCGACGAATCATTAGAGAATCGCACGGCTGTCTGCAGTCGTCATGAATATTTTCGTAAGTGTAACCAAACGGTACCGTTGACGTGAGCAGTATGAACTATGAGTTCTCTAGTACAACTGTGGCACAGATAACTCATAATTTATATACGTCAACGATACCTTTAAACACTTACGCAAATGTTCGAACTAGGCCCGAAGAAAGTATACAATGTCCCGACAAACAATTAAACGAATACAGCGGTTTTTCTACTGACTTGCAAAAAAGAGGAGGTACTCAATTCGACTGTATTTTTTTATGATTGTTACCTTATAACTTTTGATTGGATAAACCAATTCTCAAAATTCTTTTTGTTTGAAAGCTAGTGCTTCCTGTAGTGTGGTCCCATTTAAATTTTATTAAAGTCGGTCCAGTATTTTCTGAGTTAGACACCAATAACGGAATAGAATGGAAGTCGGCATTAAATTTTTCAACTTGTACTTGTTCCTATCTATTGCTGTTTGCGTTACAAGATAACAAAATACATAATCCATACTAATTGTGTGCTATTTATAAAAATAATTAATATAAAATCTAAAATAATAATCGATAGGGATGTAAATATAATAACACATCAGTGTTGAGTTCTACTACGAGTAGCAAGATAAGTATATGGAGGTCAATATGCGTTTGGAAGAAACGTATGTAATGTATGATTATTTAAACAAATAATTGAACTAAGTAAAAAGAGATTAGACACAAAAAATTAAAACCAAATATTTAGAAACTGAATATTTCGTTTTATTTTATTATATTTTATTGAAGTGCAAAGTAGTTAAAGTTTACCCACCGTGTACAGTCGCCTGCAATAAGATCTATACATTTCACGATTTTCAAAAGTGCCTCAGCATTCAAATTCATAAAATAAATAAAAATAATCTTGAATGAAGTTATTTATATTATTTAACTGCTTAAAATAATCCTTATCTACCCTGTTATGAAATGTAGTACTGTGGGTCATAGTATTGAAAATTCCGGTATGTATACGGCGACTGTACACTCAAAATTACGAGGTTGGGTTTTTTGTTTGTCGAATATTTTTATAGTTGTGTTTGCAGTCGGGTTCTATGTTTTTTAAATATTAACACTATGCAGTAAAAATCCAATCTGAAAAAATAATTTGTCCCATATCTTCCCACGGATGTCTTGAAACCCAAATGTCATGAGTATAATAAAGTATAAACGATTTATTTGTTTATGAGTTCTATCTCCGTGGCACTTTATGGACAATACAAATGTCGAAACGTTACGACTCGTAACAAAACCACTCAAAAGTCTTTTATTGAAAATGAGCTATGATGGCAATTGATGGCCCTTTGCCATGAGTTAGTTCTCCTCTGTTAAGAAAGCCAAAAATATGGATATAAATGTAGAGGTTTTTTACTGATCTCTTAAGTGAGTAAAAGTTTATTTATTTGTTCTAATGTACGTATTTACTATTAGGTGATCCATTCTCTTCTTCTTTCGGTGCCTCTTCAATCAATGAAGGTTGGCAATCGGCTTTATATTTGGCGAGGCGAAAAATTTCAGCGAAACACGCAATTCCTGTCCACTCCCTGATGCTTCGTAGCCATGATTTTATCCACCAGCTTGTCTCTTTCCCGCAACTTTTCCCATCATTATTAATTGAAGAAGGCAATATCTGTCTAAGTTCGTGGCCCAAATATGCTACTTTTCTTTCTTTGACGGTTTTCAAAAGTTTGCGTTCTTATGTAACTCGCCGCAGTACTTCCACATTGGTAACTCTGTGAGTCCAGAAAATCGCCATCATGCGCCTGTAGGCCCACATCTCAAATGCTTCTATATACGTTTCCTGAGTTGCACTTTTATAGTCCAGGCCTCGCATCCGTATAGAAGTATCGGCCAACAATGAAGAAGGCGTGTGCGCAGTGAGATATTTAGTCTGCGATTGCATAGTACGCTCTTAATGTTCCCAAAGGCACTACGGGCAATCCGTCTATATAACATAATACTAAAAACATATAAAGGACAATAAAAAAGAGCAGTATATTATTGCAGTATTAAATTTAATTAAGGAGATTCCTAGACGAACTAAAGTCACTGACATAGCCCAGAAGATAAGTCAGTTGAAGTGGCAGTGGGCAGACCACATAGCACGCAGAACAGATGGCCGATGGGGTCGTAAGGTTCTAGAGTGGATACCACGGACCGGCAAGCGCAGCGTAGGTCGTCCACCGACAAAGTGGACTGACGACCTGAGGAAGGTAGCAGGACGACGTTGGATGCAGGCCGCTTCCAACCAGTCCTTTTGGAAATTTGTGGGGAGGCTTATGTTCAGCAGTGGACGTCTTACGGCTGAGATGATGATGATGATGATGATTAAATGTAGATATTTTTTATTTGTTCCTTAAATATGTTTTATATAATAATGAATCTCTATTTCCCTTGGTTATCGCGTCACGCGAACCGATGGAACAATTTCACTACTTCTTTTTTGTTGTGTTAATTATTGTCAGGAGAAGGTTTTTATGCATTAAAAATCAAGAAAAAATTTAAGGTTATGGCAAGACCGTAGGCCGACTCTACAACGCTAACGTAGTCCCCGGCAGTCGCTATTATGCAATAAAAGAATATTCCGTATATATAAACCTTAAAACGTAAAAGCACGCTGAACCTCAAAAACTTTAGTTACGTAAGGGAAATCAAAGCTGCCTTAGCTCGAACTTTTGCAAATAGATAACTCTACCATCAAGATAAAAGATCCCAAAGAGCTCTTAAAGAGTTGGGAGCTTTGTGACTTGGGGACTTTAAAACGAAGGAACCTATCTCTTCGAAATGCTCAAGATCAAAAGCAATGTTATCAACAAGTTCATTCAACTACAGCCTTTTTAGCTTATAGACAACAAAGATTTTAGGTTTTAATAGAGCCTTTTGTTCTTACATATTTGATAGACAATTTTAAAAGCGCATTATTAATTATACTTTATTTTTATTAGTATAAGTAGAATAGCTGGCTGATAGATAACATTAAAAATTTTAATGCAATGTTTAATGTTAAGTATAATAAAATAGGCATTCTTAAGTTCCAATCTTATTAGGATCATAAAATGAACCATCTCAATAAAGTTGAAACGAGCTATAACTTTCTTTTTAACTAGCCGTAAATAGTTGATATGAGAGAGAACATTTTAAAATTGGAAAAGTTTTAGTTAAAGGTACGAGTAGATCCGTTAGTAAGCTCAATAAATCAGCTGGTGGGTGGACGGCGAGCTGTACTTATCTGATATTTCGACCAGTTCGCAATATGCTATCGTTGCAGTAAAAAATATAACTCTTTAAAAATAATATTCTCGAAACAAAAGGATAACATTCAAAGTATATATTATAATTATAGAATTGTAGCTTTTAACACTACATTGTCAAATCTTTTTTATCGTAAAGTGGATATTGGATCAAGAAATTAGCACATGTTTATTATTTCATTTAACGTTCAAAAATAATTACGTTGATAAAATATCGGGAACGCTTGTTTTTGCTAATATGGTACGACTAGCTGCCTTCCATCGGTTTCGATCGTCAGTAATCGCTTTTATTTATTAACGTGAAATCCCGTCCCACACTTTTATTGGGTTTTTACCAAGATTTAGGAGGTTTAACTAATGTAATATGTACGTTTTTATACATGGTCCACATTGATGTACTAAATTTATTGCTAATATTTATATGTAGCAAGGGTTACTAAAAAGGGTGAAAATAATTTGTTTGCAAAAAATGCGGTACTTTTTAACTATCTTGGTACCGACTTCAACGAGTTATTTCACGCTTTTTAGTTTGAAGTCGGTTTAATTTTTGGCATACAATTATTTTCACCCTTTTAGTGACCCTTGCTACTTAAAGGATCGTTCGCCGTCACCTATAATATCAAGATAAGCGAAACACTTTTAAATTATTGGATTGTAACGCAAAATCCGCTTTTCCAAACATGATGATATTTTAATGGATGTACTCTCTACCAAACAAAAATATAATTATCCAAACTTAATCTTTCCGTCAGATCCGGCAGTGACATCTATTCAACAAACAAGAATCATAAAAATCAGACGACCCAGTAACAACTTATGCGTAGTCATACATACAAAAAATATACGTGTCACCTTAAAAACCTTCTTATTTTTTGTAAAGTGGTGTAAAGTACTTTTTTATCGCTTTTATGTAATTTAGAGATAATAAACAAGATGAAGCAACATTTCCGAACAGACACATACATACCTATATGTAAAATATATATAAGTAAGACATCTTGAAATCTTATGCACCGGTTCGCAAGATCCCCAATGCATGTTAGATGTTTACACTAAATACGGTATCTATAGATACAATATTATAGTATATATAATTATATATTAGATATATCTAATATATAATTATATATACTATAATATTATGAAGAGGAAAGGTTTGTAATTTTGTATGTAACGTATAAACTACTGGACTGATTTCAAAAATTCTTTTGCCGTTAGAAAGCTACATTATCACTGAGTAACATAGGTCCTAATTAATATTTTCTAAAAAGTTAGGGGGCATGTGAAAACTTCGATAATGTAAACCAAGGTGTGAAAAAAATACCAAAAACATCCATAAATCGCGTACACAAACGTAATCGCAGAAACTATTGACAATAAAGCAAAGTGATGTACAGCAGTTTTGTAGAAGACATAAATATCTATATTTAAGTCCGCAGTACTATGTATCTTTTTATTACAGTTATGTCACAATAACACTTTTTTATTTTAAAATATGCAATAGTAACGCCGAAAAATCCCTATCGCGTACACGGCCGAAACTATTGACAGTATAGCAAAGTGATGTAGTGTTGTTATAAGACATATAAGACATCAACGTCTACAAAAATGTTTGCAATACCATTATGTCTAACTAATACGGTTATATCTCTTTTTCGTGTTAAAACATTGTAATATTTTATCCTTATCTAATAATAAAGAGGAAAGATTTGATAGTTTGTTTGTATCGGATAAACGCAAAAACTACATAACCTGTTAAAAAAAACTTTTCACCAGTAGAATGCTATGTAAAATATAGCGTATACTTTATTTTATTCATCATCATCATCATTCATCACCCTGCGGGTGAAACCGTGGCGCGCAGCTAGTTAATATAAAAAATAAATATAATAAATAATAAAATAATAAAGGGAAAAGAATTTATTGTTTAGCTGTTTGTAATGGATAAACTTAAAAGCTGCTTAACCGATAAAGAATTTCACCAGTAAAAGCAAAATTATTTCTGAGTAAGTTATAAATCAACTATAGCCCATATTTGATTTTTCATCATCATCCATCACCACGCGGGTGGTGCTAATCACAGCTAGTTAATCAAAACAAACCTATAAAAATGTATTTTTGTATATATTGTTAACATAAATGGATTACCGTTCTGTATCAATGAGACAAGAAAAGTCGCTGTTATGTACACACCATTGGAAAAAAACTTTACTAAGCCTAGATGTTTTCGTTCGAAATCTTTTTCCTAAGCAGGTTTTATTAAAGTTCTTAAGTAACAAACAGTAAATTGTAGTTGTGTAACTCTCCCGCATCGGAGATAACAATGTCTTTTCTGACTTTTAATGTTTGGTTACGACGCTCTATCGATCCCGAGGAAAAGAGGTCAAGGAACCTTAATAAGAGAGTAAAGCAAAATTTATTATTGTGCCTCTGTTATTGTTTCGGAGCGAAATCATAAATCATTTCACTGAAAACGAAATGTGATTTGACTTTTGACCGAGTAGACACAAAATCACACCATCACCATGGAATGCCTACGAAATCTAAATTAGATATTTATTAGTATTCCACTCCTATCTTAAAATTATGATGTGCTATTTTCGAGGAAATGGGTCTGCTCTACATAATATATCTTCGAAGGCACGCAAACAGAATTTGGAAATTGCTGTACGTTTTCAACCGTCATAGGTAGCTGGTTGAAAAATATACCGAATATAGCGTGCAATGAAGGCTATTGTAATATATGGAAAAAAATATTAAGGTAGTTTAACCTAAAAGGACCAAGAGGTTTTAACCGTTTACTTTTCATTCCGTAAAACGGTAACATACATAGGTGCAATCAAAGAATCAAACTTGGTTTCATAAAACCGCAAAACTTACTTATAAGTAAAATAACATATCTATACTAATATAATATAATATTATAAAGAGGAAAGATTTATATGTATGTTTGTAACGAATTGGCTCAAAAAGTACTGGACCGATTTCAAAAATTCTTACACCATTGGAAAGCTACATTCACCTTGAGTAACATAGGCTATATAAGATTCATCATCATTATCATCATCATCAATCACCGCGCGGGTGAAACCACGGAGAGCAGCTAGTACTTAATAAAATTGCCGAGCAACAAAAACTCAGAAAAATAGAAACATATCAAATGCATACAAATGTAAATAATGCAAATAACCTTTATTTTTCTTCATATTTATTAAAAAAATACCTATATTTTGTACTTTTGCATTTGTAGCGGGGAAGTACCCACACCTCTGTCAGTTATTAAACCGTCAAGTAAAAGTATTGTGCGAACATTAATGTGTTTTGATTAGAAGGGCAATACTTGCAGTGAAATTACAGGAGATTTAGCATAACTTAACCGTTACTTTACGGAAATGTATATTAAAATAAAGATTTAGAGACAATCCTGCTGGAAAAGCGCTTATGGCAGAGATGCAGTATGCAACGCCCTCCTCTATGCGGGAGCATATAATGTATGCAAGGAGTAGGTATACAGAATAAGCAACACACATGTAACTACAAAAACTCTTCGACACTTGTTTCTCCTCTACACAAGGCATCCCCATGAGAGGTTAACTCGCCAAACGCTAACAACAGTGAGGGAACGACGCACAATCGTCTACTATTAAATCAAAATCAAATTCAAAGTCCAAAATCATTCAACCTCTCCTAACAATAACTAACACAAAAAGAAAAGAATTTTCGAGATTTTTCCATCCGTTCTCAAGTTATAGCGTGAGAAATAGGGGTTATTTTTTATATATATACTAGCGACTGTCCGCGACTTCGTTCGCGCAGTAAACTCGACCTTCGGTCTCGCCATAACCTCCTATTTTTTCTTGGTTTTTCTTTCAGAAGAACTATCACCAGACAATATTTAACACAACAAAAAATAATTAGCGAGATTGTTCTATCTGTTCTCAAGTTAAAGCGTGACCAACGGTACGGAAGTAGCGTGATGGTGTAAATGTGTCATGCACTTGGTAACTTTTTATTTGCCGACTTCATAAAGGAGGAGGTTATATATTTTTTTTCTGCATGTTAGCTGATTTCTCCCCCATTTGTAAACTGATTCTCAAAATTCTTTTTTGTTTGGTAGATTATACTTTCGAGGCCGCCATACATTCTTGGGTAAATTTTTAAAGTGCCGGCCATCTAAAATAAACTTAATGTTCTAACATGACAAAATAAATATTTTTTATTATATGAATTAAGTTGTAAATTGAGCATGAAAGATAATATTCAAACTTAAAATATCTATACTTTATGTGGAATAAAACCTAATTATTATTATATTTCTCAGAATAATGTGCAAGTTGGAATGTACACAAGTGCAATTTGAAAAATGTAATACTGACATCCATTCTATTACTTTGGTAAAAATCAGTTATTGGAGTGTAACTCAAAAACTACTGAACCAAATTTGATGAAATTTAAATAGGACGACACAGGAAACACCAGCTTTCAAACAAAAAAAAAAGAGAATCGGTTTACCCATTCGAAAGTTATGAGGTAACAAACATAATAAACAAATAAAAAAAACAGTCGAATTGAGTACCTCCTCCTTTTTGGAAGTCGGTAAAAAAGGTAAAAAAATCACCGCAGGTGGCCTGCGCTTGCGTTGCGTGCTATCTCGCTCGCACTCACCGCGACACTGAGTACCTTTCACCGCGCAACTTGCCTGATCCCTTTAGTTCTCCATGCAACTACTGATTCATCGGACAGCTACCTCGTGGCTTTTTTTTCAGTATTTTTAACTGAGTTGTTTTTACGCAGATTGTTTTGCTTCCGCATAGGTCTCCTTCAGTTTCTTCCAATAGTTGCCGTTGTAATATAATCTGCTCTACAGAACTCCTGCAGTCTTCTTTTACTCGTCACTCCATCTTTGACATGGTCTCCTACGCTCTTGTTCCTTCTCTAGTATACCATTTGGTTAGTTATTTAAACGATTTTCTTTGTGTTTCAAGGTTCTGACGTTAAATATTCAAAGCTTAATATAATCTTAAAAAATAAACTTAGGACTTTGGTGTAGCAATAAAAAAATATTTATAATACTAGTTATATATTAATATAATACTAAGTTATATTAAAATAATGCATAAATATTTGATGACCGGCAAAATAAAAATTAGCCCAATCTGGGTGATCTCCTTTCATCAAATTCGGCCAAGCAGTTTTTGAGTTACACTCCAAAAACTGAAAGTATTACGCGTATCTTGATGATATCATCATTTACAATCGATCCCGTAAGTAGCTGACCCAGCTACTTACGGGATCTTCTTGGTGAGAGTAGAGCTTCTTGGTGAATATAAAAAAATGGTGGTAAAAACTTTTAGCTAAGAATGGAACCGACTTCAACAACAAAAGTAAGAAGTAACTTGTCGAAGTCGAAACTATGCACTTTTAAACTATTATGGTACCGATTTTAACAAGTTATTTCTCATTTCTCGTTTTGCTGTTGTAGTCGGTTCCCTATTTTGGTAATTATTTTATTTTCTACGCGTAGGTCCGTCACCAATGTACAATCCCTATACATTAATTGGTAGAAGTTTCCTCGCAACAGGCATAAGTCTGCCTAATGCGGGACCACGGCCAAGTTTCACTCGTTCCTTCCTAATTACTTTTATTGCTTTCTTTCCTCATCCATTCAGATAGCCGTCCTTTCATTTAAATATTATATTTGAGTAATCTTCTCTTATGTAATGAATACTCAAAATGAGCTTCCTCAATTGCTTTAATAGAAATTATTAATGTAAAGATGACTGTTCTCTTCTAACATGAAAATTCTAGTTCTCTTCGCTGATTTTGGATGTACAATACAGGTATATTCATTAGCTATCTGGATAGATTAATCTGTTCAAACGTCAAATTATATTCAGATGATTAAACGAGATCGTAGGAATGGTGCACGAGAAAATGAATTACTATGCAAATGTCAGTTGCCCATTCGGAGACTACGTGGCATTTGTTGGAAGTGACCCGGATAAAGGCGTCAAATTACCGACGTCAAATTCCTGCGTCACCTGAGCCAGGGACGGCTGGCGTCGCCATTTTTATCCCATTCTGAGTTAATATTCCGTGGAAGTCCGCTGGGAGACCGTGTAACGGACACTCGCTACCAACGAGCCATGTGAAAAAAATGACATCCAGTTTGGCTGCTTCACGGTATGATTTCATTTGCCGAGCGAAATGCGACTAAAGTTATAGTCATGTATATTTAATGTATCATCAGGCAAAAAATGGTCTGCATTTTTTGCCTATAATGTTCTATAATGTTTACGATACGAACATATGATAAATACAAAAGTAAATCATATTATGGGTTTAGTTGAGAATACAAATAAATTTATAGCTAAATCATATTATATTTTATAATTGAGAAAAATGATAAGCTCATTGTTAAATCATATTATGTGTTTAAATGAGAATAGAGATACTACATAGCTAAAGCGTATTACATGTTTAAATGAGAAGAAATATAAATTCATAGCTAAATTATATTACGTGCGTAAATGAGAATAGAGATAAATTTATAGCTAAAGGATATTATGTGTTTGAATGTGAATATCTAACAATACTTACTACTAATCGTACTTCACTAAGTGTAAACTACTTAGTTCCCTTCTTCGTCTGCATCAAATCAAGTTATAATGATCCCTCAGAAACCACTTGTTAAAAAAGATATAAAGTAGTGTTTAATCCTGGGTATAAGCTACCGCTTTTCCATAATTCATCCAAATCCGTTACCCTATTCAGCGTTAAGAAGTAACAATCATTCGCAGTCACATCTTCCCTCACGTAATAATTATAACGCCTGTTGATGTATTAATAATAATAGTGTGATGATTCGCAAGTTTGAGTGAGTGTGTATGTTTTTTTATTCTTTACGCTGAAACGGCGTAATGTATTTTAAGTAACGTTTGGAACGGGGACTTCACTTCTATTCACCATTGATTAGAATATTTTATTCCATAAAAGATTTCTAATATATATTTATCCTTGCTCCCGTGGAGCAGTTAGTATTAAATGTACTCATCTCTATTATTTTTTTTATATTGTTAAGTTTCTGAAATATAATTTATTCAGGCATATTAAAGTTTCCACATAGTTATAAATAGGTATTGATTTTAGGTACTTACTTAACTCTTGCTCTCTTTCGAGACTCAAAACGTGAGACACAGCCTTCTCCACGTGAATGTACCTCCACGTTAATGGTAATTTTCTTTGTTACCTCCCGTATCAATTCAAATAAGATCACTCTCATTTCATTGGTTTTCTCCAGCTCAGGTGATTTTTAAGAAACCGGGCGGGTGAGGGATTATTGAATTATTCTTCTATAAAATATAATAGGGTATCAGAGACAAAGCCCGAATAATGATGTAGACATTCGATTCTGTTAACAAATTGATTTTACACGCGGGCAAATTAATTTCATACAAAAAGCGTACCTAATAAAATCACGTTCGCGAACGGAAGTAAAATTTGTGAAAATTTATGTAAAAAGGTCCAAGTTTGGGTACAATCGAATACTGATTCAATGGATTGGCGAATGAATTCCGAGGGAAGCATTGTGCTTACCATGCAGCTACTGCATTCAATGGTCGACTGTCCAATATACTTCCCAATGACGTGATTTACATTTATTGGTAGTCGGGAAAAGGCTCAATTTAAAAATCTCACAGTTTTAGCACAATTGTAACTGCAGTTGTGTTATTTAACCTGTAGAAACATGGTTTAAATCAATGCGGTAGCACTAAATTTCCCAAAGCATTTCTAAAACATCTCTTTGTATATTTGTTATAGATAGTCATTCTACTTTTCTATACAGGGTGTTTGGTAGAGGGCCCGACAAACCAAATGAGCGTGTTCGGGGGCCCACTTGGAGAATACAAGTTGGCCAAAAAAAATCCCCGACCCCCAATTTTTTTAAACTTTTTTTGTGAATTTTCCTGTTTTCTCCGAAATTGTTATTATCACTTATTACGAGTACAATGACATACTAAGTTGGTATAAAACTTACCAGCTTGTTAAGTAAATGATAAATGAGAATCTTATTTTAACTCAATAGGTACAATTTCGGAGAAAAAGGGAAAATTCACAAAAAAAAACTTTAGAAAAATTTTGGGTCGAGGATTTTTTTTTACCAACTTGTATTCTTCAAGTGGGCCCCCGAACACGCTCATTTGGTTTGCCGGACCCTCTACCAAACACCCTATATAAAGCTTTTAATTAAATTAGTTTATACGTGAAGAAACCAGACATGAAGACTTTCGCTACTGGTCATGGCTTACAAAATTATCGGTAAGTAATGCGTGACCATATACATCATTATGTATAGTGTTTATATTTATATTCAAACAAAACGGAACAACTAGCTAATCCTAATCCAAATTTTATAAATGCGAAAGTGAATTTGTTTGTTTGTTACGATTTCACGCCTAACCGGCTGAACGGATCTCGATGAAATTCAGCAAGAAGATATATTATACTCCGGGGAAGAGCATAGGGTACGATTCATCATCATAATCATCATCATCCATAATCACGCAACGGGAGCAATTATTAGTATAGAAATAAATGATCGCTACAACTAGCAAATTTATTTATAGTTCAAATCATACTGTTAAAAAACTGTTTATGCACCATTTTATTTGCAAATGCATTTAAACGACAGAGTCGTTTAAAAACTGTGCGGACGCAGTGTAGAGTTCAAATATTCATTGGCGCGTGTTGTAATAACGATCGTTTTCGCAATTTTGCTGCTATTCCCGCCGCCGCGCCGATGCTAAACAAATTGACGCTCATTGCCCATACAAATGCAATGTGATCCTAGAGCGATAAAATAAACCGGCCAATGCTAATGCTACGTATTTACGTTCATAGGCGCATTGTATTAGGCTGTATTTATATTAGCACGCATTATGTATCAAGGCTTTAAATTTGAGATTTTTGTGTAATTGGAAATTGGAAATATGAATTATTGCGATGGTGGCAAAATAATAGCAATAGCTAATATTAATTTTCCCTGTTTGTTTCTTCGAGTTTTGACATAGTGGTGTATTACTAACGGAGTTTGTTATTGTGTACGAGTGCAGCGAAAGTGTACAAAATTGAGAAACGCTGTTTTTATGTTTTCCTCGTGAATCGCCTTAGAACGTTTTAGTAATACCTACTTCCACCGCTCTATAAGACGTGACACGATAGATAGATAAATAGATAGCACAGTGACTTAGTGACCGAAAGTTTAGTTTATTCCAATCGATTTATTTAACACTCGCTGACCCAGCAGCGGCTTCGCTCGCGAATCCTCGTGGGATGGGTTTTAATTTTAATTTCATTAAGCTAATTATTTTGCGATTTTCTAACTTATTTTCAAAATAAAAGTATAAATAGACCTTATAACATTAGCTATCTGAAAACCAATTAAAGACCCATCAAAATAAGTCCAGCAGGAATAGGTTAGGTTTTATAATACAAAGCATACAATTTATATTAAGAGAGACCAATAACAGTATATTTTCCTCCGACTTCCAAAAAGGAGGTACTCAATTCAACTGTTTTTTTTTTCATGTTTGTTACCTCATAACTTTCGATAGGGTGAACCGATTCTCAAAATTCGAATTTTGTTGGAAAGCTGGTGCTTCATTTCATTAAGTTACACTCCAATAACTGAATAGAATGGAAGCCGGTATTAAATTATTTAAATTGTACTTGTTCAAATTGTACTTGTGTTTGACCAGTATAATATCAAAATGAATAAAAGGAACAACCCCAGCAAAATTCCTATACCAGAATCTCAGCTGATCAAATTCATGAGGTAACAATATTTTGCACTCCATCTAGGGAAACTTGGAACACAAAGCAATCAGTGCACACGTGTGGAGGAGTAGGAAGAGATCCTAATCAGCTGGTTGTCAGGCCACGGCCCAAACGTGACATGTCCCCGAGTCCATTGTCCCCTATAACAAGACACTATCCCAACATTCGATCTTAACACCTTGACTTAAAAGCTACTTATCTCTTCGACAAATTTCTGAGCCAATGCGCAAACCTACTGCACAATAAGCTAAGTGACCGAGTTTTTCGCTCACTGCCTTTGATGTGATACCGTGAATAAAACTTTGAAGAAATTACATTCTTTCATATAGACAAAAAATAACAAAGTTTGCAGCGTTTGCAACATTTTTTTATAGGAGTCAGAAAAAAGTAAGTTCTACGTGTAGCCTATACTGTATATTTGTATATTGCAGTTACAGTATAGTTTATTCTGCCCCATCACGCAGAATCTGCAATACGAGACGTTGAATTCATACATAGAGAAGTTTTCTCTATGTTTTCATATTGCGAGTTCTGTGTCTATACTTTTTGAGGAAAAAGACACCTACATCAAATATAAAAAAAATTTAAAAAAAAACATTGTTATTATAAAGCAGGTTACTATTTGAGGCATTCTTTATATCAAAATCAAGTTTATAGATAATTGCTCATTATTTTAATGAAGTATGATCAGTTGGAATTGCCCTCATTAGTAACTAATGAGGGCTGATGTTTTTATAGTTCGTGTATCTAATAAATATTCATAATGCACTGATTGATTTTTAAAGTTCTTAATTGCTTTAAATATATACATTTTAACCGACTTCATATCATCTCATGATGCTGAGCTGATGTTGGAAAATATAACTTCTTTATTAATATCAGTTGGTGGATAATCCTTCAAATGTTAAAGATTCGTATAGACCGCTACATAGTTCTTTTGAGTAATTCAGGTGAGCTGATGATGGAAGGTACAACTCCTTGTTAAGCAGTTAAGAAATAGTTCTTGAAAGTACCGGATAGTAATTTATCAACAACAGATCTAGGTTTCATTAATAGTAGAACGGAAGTTGTTTTTTTTTAATTGTATAACTACTCGTATGTACAACTCAGCGCTAAAGCTATGTTACAACTAACTATCCTTATATCCGTTTATTTTAATAGCTAGGGTTGCCTTTTATAACTTTAAAACAAAGCATTTCATTTATACAAGTTCTCATTAAAACTTCAGTGAGAAAGTTGCATTAGATTATATAAAGAGTAGGTAACATGGAATGTCAACATACTCTGTACTTCTTCGTACGTTTTCATAATATAATACTGTTATCAACAAAGTTCATATTATGATCACGGGTATTGTCATCTAAGAACTAGTTCTCCTTTCTTCGAATACTTATTTACCTTCTAGTAATAAAGATTTTATTTTTATAACACCCAACAATAAATAAATTTAATCTAAGTACAAAGTTAGTGGTATAAAATAAATCTACCTATTACAATAAAACTAATTCACTAAAATATTTCTAAATTATAGATATATTCTAGATTAAAAACAGCATTTAAGTCCCTGTCTACGGGAAAAGTGCCCAAAAAGCTGGCAACGTTACCTCGTCAAAGAGCCAGATTAATACGTTGCCCGAGGTAAGTACCAGCTCTTTGGTCACCTGTAATTTCTTTGAGGCGTCTGGACAGCTTCTTTACTAAACGCCGTGCATCTGGACCCCATAGTTTCAACCCCAAACGGAAGAACGAACTCATTCTATTTTGAGCAAATAATGAAGAACTCATTTATAGTTGGTACCTATTCATGTAAGCCATTATTTTTTACTTCTAATTTAGCTGTAACAAAGTGCTTTACTTTACAGTTTATAAAGGCATTCGTTAGTAATAGTCTTAAATGTATATTTAAGAGTGGTGAAGCAGGCTGCTTGAGATGCCGCCTGCGCCGTGGCGTTGCATTAAAGCATTTATTCATCTTGACGAGCCTTTTAAACGTGATGTAGGAGCACTTTGTAGCTCAATAATGCGACTACAATCAGCGTCAAAAGTGGCAGTGTGCTGCGCCGTGTGATGAGGGCTCTTCAGCGCTGTTCGCGCACAAAAAACTCTTGATCTGTGTGCATTTTTTATACGATTCACGTTTATTTTATTGGATATTTTGTATTATTTAGTTTGGCTTGTGATTATAATGATGTGCCTTTCTCGTGCAAGTCGTGCAATTACTTTACTCAGCTATTATAAGACGAATGAGTGATTAATGAGCTCTTGAGGATAAAGAAAAGCAAGCGAATGAATACTAACGTGCCAATAAATACAAAGTATGTTGATTCCAAGAGATTCTCTACACCTATTATGTTGGTATTTGAGGTCCGGCGACTTTGAGAACCTTATTATTAAGCCTTCGCTGTTCGTATCTGTCTGTCGTATCTTTGAGGAGTTTAAGTATAAAGTTGTTTAAATATAAATTTAGTTTAGATATAATGTAACATAGTTATTGATATTTATACACTATGCAGGTCAAATATTCTCAGAATATGTGATTATTGCTTATATCACAACAATTAGTAGAACCCAAATAATGTATAGAGGATCATATATATCTAACTTGTTTTAAAACAATATTTTAACTCCATACAAATAACGTGCTATTTTCAACGAATATTGTTATTGCTTACATGTAAAAACCTAAAAACGGTAAAACATACAAACGTCAAACTTATGACAAAGATAAAATATGATTATAGTGGGAACACTAAGATAAAAATCAACATGGTATCTTTGCACTTGAACTAAACACTTTGAACTAAAATATACTAAACAAGTATAGCTGAATATAGCTGTGTATAGTGTATAGCTGCGCCAGAATACGTACAGTTCTACAGTGGTAGCGATTTACTTGTTCAATAAACTAAACGAAACTAACTAGCGAACTAAAATTTATTTATCGTAGTCCTTATTCTATAAACTTTAAAATGCAAATTCATGTAACACAATGACATTACTAAAAATAGGATTATTTTATTAAATTTCGGGTTCATACAAGTCCGTCTATAAAAGATACCTACCTACAATTAAAGAGAAATATCTAATTATAGTGCTGTTTTTTAATATAGATTAAGTCTAGACAGAATAAGAACTGCCATACCTTAGAGATTTTTAGATAAGAGAATATTTACAGAATCGACACCTGTATATGTCATATTCAGGATATTATTCTAAAAGAAGCAAACATTAAAGTCACGGAATTGTGTTGCATTTCTAGAGAAGACAATTTTGTAGAGTACATTTGTATATACGAGTATATCCTTTAGATATGCCACAAGCACCTTTCGAGTAACATTTGAACGGTCTCTCTCTACCTCCATCCCTATCAACTATAATAAAAAGGAACTAAGATATTTTGTACAGAATTCCTCTTAAATCAGCTATACCGTATTCTAAGCACAATCTTAAAATACAAATGGCTTATCAAGTCCCAGGGCACCCAAAGGCTCTTTTGAGTCCCATGGTATCTAATACGTTCACAAATCCATGCGGCCCTGGATAAGCTGATTAGCAAGTTAAAAGGATCCGCCACAGTAACGAATTTGGGCGAATTAGAACAATCTCATTATCCACTTGGCGTCAGGAGCATCGCTTTGATAATAATGTGCGAGAAATCTTCTCTTTCTTTGCCTTTTCTAATTTCCAACACTTCAATATATTTGCAAATTTAACTTGGGATTTTTTTAAATTCAATATTTATCAAAAGTTAATTTACTATTTGGATGGGTGACCGGTGGTTTTTTTTTCTAATTAGCGCTTTGAAGGGCACATTGAGCCATCGATCCCGTTTTTCATTTGATAATTTCAATCTCATACACTGAACTTACTCCATATTGGACCCATCTGACCCATCGGACTAAGGCCCATACGCCCCTCACTGAGAGAAAGGCTCTACCCCAGTATTGTTATTTTTGAGGATCTGTATTGATTATTATCAAATCTAGTTCTTAAGATACTTATATATTTAGAAAAAGAGACGGTCAAATTCATAAAGAAAGTACATACGTACCTTATGGACAAAACAGAACGGCAGTCCGAATAAATAAATGCTTCTTATTTTTATAAGATGCGCAAAATTGCAATTATCGAAATGTAATAGTTGATTAGTAGTAGTTGACACAACAGTCAACTACTACTTTAATATATCTAATAAATAAATTATCAAAACCACTAATAGCTGACAACATGGAGTGTTGAGGTGCTGTCAATTCATGATGTTGATAAAAATGAGGGGTTTTAAAACAGTTTATCTCGCAGCGATTTAATTAAAATTACAAAAAACAATATTACATTTCTAAGCCTTCTAAGTACACATTAACGAAATTAAAAACACATACTAGAGTACATAAAAAAATCAACATACCGCTTAACTTTACCTTTAAAACAGTTTTTCTCTTTATTCACTGTTGTATTTGTCATAAAACACATATAATAAAATAGCATTTTTAATACACATAGGTATATTGACGATGTTTTTTATTTATGAGTGCAAATTATGTTTTTAATGAATTTTGTACGTTTTTATGCGATGCGTTTGCTTGATTTCAAGTAAAGAAAATTGAACGTAGCCAAGCCCTGAGCTGAGAGCGCCTTAAAAGCTCTACATGGGCTGTGACAGTTCAAAAATAACATTAATTCACTATTAGGAATTGACACTCAATTGACTTCTTAACACGAAATACGATAATTATTAAAGATATAAATCATGTATTACATTTTCATTACTATAAAACTGACAATTTATTGACGTTACAGTTAAATTACATTCTTATTTTTAAATATAAATATAATTTTATTATGTATTTAAATGTTAAAAAAAGGTTAATAGCTGTAGCGACCGCCAACAGTAATGTGATTATGGCAAGTAATTTTATTAAGCAATAACCTTATACTATACTTACTAGCCATTACTAACTATGGCAATAACTGCTTTATAAAATACATCAACAAGAGCATTCGAAAATAGCTGTTTGAACTCATATTAATGGAAACCTCACATTTACTTATTATTACTCATAACGTCCCAGGAGCACCTATATGAGAATAGAAGTTCGCACGTTATGTAAACAAATACACGTAGAGAAGTTAATTCATTGATTTGAATTCACATGGTTGTTTCATTTCACAGTATTTGTCGGCGGACTGACGCAGCTTTTTAAAACAAACACTATATTAATTAAACGTTACAGTCTGCTGCGCTGCAAATGCTCATTTGCATCATACATTTAGCTACCTGCAATTTTCTCTTCAATATCATTTACCCTTTTTGCTTCGTATATTTTTCCTTCTCATCTTATGCGGAAGATTTGTTGCATTCGCTTGCCGCAAGCGGTGAGAACGTTAAAACCGTCCAGTTTTAAAATATGAGAACCACCGGCTTAAGTGTAATGAAGATTTATTTAACTATGTTATCTTCACGAGTTAGTTGGTCGCTCCAGACGTTTAAATACTTTGATGCACGCTTTATATTTTCGTTTTTAACAATACCTTTGAACACTTTAAAATACCTTGTAAATCGTATTCATTTATTGCGAGAACCACATACACGTCGCAACAAAGCCTGACATAATTGTGAATAAATGTCACATTTAATTATGCTATAACTACCGTATTAAAAGCTCATTTTCTTTTTGTATTTACGACTGGCAACATAATTTCGATTGTTTTATTATCGGTGAAATAATCGTATTGCCACGCAGTTCGCTTTATTATATCGTCGCGTTGTTACCGGGCACAATAACAAAGGCCGTTGAAAACAGATAAAAACGAGATGTATGTTATTGGCGATGGCGCGGCGGTGGCGTTCTACACGCCTAAGCGTATATATAAGGCGGCGCATGCTGATATTGTAAAACGCAACAAGGGTGTAATTTGGCAGCACGTCGCGATGTTATCGGTAGCATTTGCTTACAGATAGCGCGTTATAAATGCCGCTTTTTGGCTCGACTCCTGTAACAATGAAACAAAATAATTATTGCTTTCGCATTTTTGCTTCTGTGTTAATAAAATTGTTCATTTTAACTATTACAAGCACTTACGTTAGCCCGCAGATATCTGTACTGAGCATGTAGTTTTAGTTTCGCTCTACATTATATACAAAAACATGAATGCAGGTAAAGATGTACGTGCTGTAGTGTGTAGGCAACAACTATCTACAAGTATTTATTTAAAAACTATAAAATGAAAGTATCATTTTTATTACGCTTGATATTATAGACAAACTTTTATTATCTAAGCATTGCAAATGTTAATATTTTAACTATAATGTAGTTAAAAAACTATATTAAAAAATATTTAGTGACACTTCCGCTGAAAAAAACAATGATTTTGGCTTATTTGGGGGTGTGCACCACCCTCCCTCCCGCACAAACTGCTAGCGGGAGCGGAACTGCGGGAGGGAGGATGGTGCACACCCCCAAATAAGCCAAAATCATTGTTTTTTTTCAGCGGAAGTGTCACTAAATATTTTTAATATCGTTTTTTGATAATGGATTTCCCGCAAAGTAACGCCTGAATCAATAAATTATAATGTAGTTATTAAAATCGTGGTTAAAATCTAATTGGGACTAACTTGCAAATATAACCAGATCCAGTTAAAACTTATGCGTTTTCTCAATGAACTGCTTATTTGCCTCGGAAGGACTTTTCTACATGTAGGTCTAACCGGGTGGTAATGTGAATGGTGGTTTTCTAATAATCTAATGCGTGGTCACACATGTCCCCGTAGTCTTCCTTCTATGGAATTAGGTTTCAAAGGTAAATGAAACCAATAAATACTGAATTATTTTAAGCTATACAAAATAAATAGTTCCGATGTTGTTCCATACTGTCTCAGATCGTGTTTTACACTACTTACTAACCCCAAGAAGATTCAACACTCAACAACATTTCAACACGTTATAATTTATAATGCTTCGAAAGAAACTTTCGAACAAGAAATCTGGGAGCTATTCGTTAAATATTTAAGTATTTTCGCATAAACTCATTCACCTGGCGTCTACTTAAAATTCTGAGGTGTCGTGGGACAGACAAAGCAAACTTGGACAAGTTGTTCGCGTCCTGGGAACATCGGCTCGACGTTTGACAACTCTCCACTTCACAACAGACAACAATCACCTGGCAAAACTTTTCGAACACTTGCACTGGAACCATGGAGTCGAAACTGATGCATACTTTGCAAATCGCTGAGGTTCTCGCGAGTTTGAATTGAATGGATAATTATACACTTTTAAATAACAATAATAATGTTATACTCGCTTATAATTTAACATCTGTACAGAAACCGTAAACTCACACTTAGGCCTTTATTAATAAACGTTGCGTAAACATAGATTAGGCGTAACATGCTTTGTCTTGCTTTCACGCGTGACATTTACTGCAAGCGAAAAATTGACAGATAGATGTTTTAACTACTCCGGGTTTATTACAAGTTTATTAATAAGGCCGCCAATGTATAAATAAATAAGTATACGTAAAATATTTCACTCTTTTACACATCACATTAACACATTAAAACACAGTTATCCCTGAACTACGAGTAACATCGCTACCTACTAATTGTACTTAGTTGAATAACTTGTATTGCTCTATGGCTTTTGAGTTCATTATATTTTGGTAGAGCTATATTTTGCAATAGTAAATGTTGGATGTTTGTGTACCTGCACTGTAGTAGTTTTTCTGTCTCCAACTAATAAGAGAGAGAGAGAGAGGGAGATTATTATCTCACTTTCGTTATTCGTAAAGCATCTATCAGTAAGCGGCCTGAAATGGCTTCTTGAATATTGTTGAAATTGGTTCGGCATTTTTAAATTGTTATAATTAGCACTTAAATCACACGAATATATTAAGAATGAAGTGTATCGTCTTATGATGAATTGATGTCTATATCAGAATAGAAAACAATGCTATAAAATTCTTTTCCTAAGGACTAGCTGACTTTTCGTCTCAATCGTGTAGCTAGCCGAGTTCCTTTCAGCCTACATTCTAAACTTAGGTTAAACTTTTACTTGTCGTGGGTGAAGTATTGTTAACATAATACACACTACAAGTCAAAGTTTGAACAATACAATTATTGTAGAATAAAAACGTTTTTATTCAAAGAGCCATTTTATCACGCCGTTAAAATTATCTGGACTTACTTGTAACTGGTACTTACATAAAATGACAATTACAATTGACAGTTAACACTCTCAAAGGCGTCAAAGAATACTGTCACCAAAAGCTTTTGAAGAAAGATAGAATAGTTACTGCGGAAAGTAGGATCTAAAAATATCTAATATACCTTTAATATTTCTATATCTACTATTTAAAAGTATGACATCTTTAATTCGAGGGTTTAAAGTCATATTTGGCTTATTTATACATCAATACGCCGAATGTCATCAAATTATGTTTCGAAGAAAAAAAGATAAAACATACTATATATAGGTATACAACTAATTGCAGTGATTAATTCAATAGGTTATGTCATATGACTGTCACCATAATTTTATTTATTAAGTAATAGATATGTATTAAAATCACTGAACGACAGGACAAATCAAAAATAATACCAAAAACTAACATCTTAAGAAAGCACTGTTTTAAACTATCACGGTTGTTCACTAAAGTTATATGATTATTAACGGGATATTTACCGTGGTAAGGTTGTGGAATGAGCTCCCGATATTTCGGCGCAGTTACATGCACCATGTTCACGGGAAGACACTTCACACAGAAGTCTTAATTAATAATCATATAATCTTAAGAAAGGTTCTTATTTCGTTTTAATTAGCATTGATACCAGCCTTTAAATAACCTCATAGCCATTTTTAAGGTATAGTTATTTTGCGCGGTTACTTCCTGGTTATTATGAAAATAGTTAAATGTAAAAACATTGTCTTTATAGTACCTATAGATCAGGGGCAGAGTAGAACTTGTTTAGTATATTGTTGGCTAGTTATAACAGACTCAAACTATGGAGAATAGTTTGTTCCCGACTATCTTGGTCAGCTGCCTAAATTCCCCGCCAGGGTATATTGCAACTTCTGCAACTAATTTACGAAGCCCAAGTAATGCATGACTACACGCGACCCTTTCCAATTATTGTGCCAATTACAAACCGTTAACTGCCTGTGGTGATGTTCTTGTTTTGCATAGGTTATTTTAGAACATGCAAAAAGGTGTAATTACGTAAAATGGAACAAGATAAAAGGATTTTTTGAGGAGTTCTGCAATTTCGCGTGTAACAGTGGAACTCGCGAGCACATAGTCTTATAGTACATATTACTAGCGGCAATTTTCGCAGTATTTCACAATTGATTATCTCGGAAACCACTTGACCAATTATGCACATATTCAAAAAACCTCTTTAAAGTCGAGTTCCTAATGTGTTTACCAAATCTCATCAAAATCAGTCGGTAAATAGCGCCGCAGCAACTTTCCTCCTTTTTAGGAAATGCGCCACTCCCACTAGACAAAAAACTAAACTACGACGACAAAAGAGTTATACCCAGTAGAACATGCATACCAAGTTTCGTCTAGATTAGTTCAAAAATGTGAACTGTACAGGAAGACATACTAACAAACTAATGAATATACGGTTAGATAATAGTCAATTTGGCCAGTTAAAGCAGAGACGCTTCGCCTTCGCTCGCTCGGTCAATAAATCAGTTATTTAGGTTGGTAGTGACCCTTCCATCGAGGCTTGGGGTTCTAGATTCGATCACTAGCCGGGCAAATATTTATGTGATGAGCAGAAATGTTTGTTCTTGGGAGTTGTGTGTGTCCATGTCTCCTGCGACACCGGGAAGCGTAGTGCGGGGTGGAAGTGTGTGAAATCGTTATACGTTATTCTTAAAGCACTTACTGCATTACTCCAAGTTAAGTTTACCAATACTTATTTGGGTAAAATGACAAACTCAAATTATGCGCACTTTTTTATTCTAGTAGAATATAATAAAATGTAAGTTTTTTTAATGCAGAAGCGAAGTTGTTACAATAATAACGTTGCTACACCACTGCTATATGATATAGTTTTCATCATCATCATCTCAGCCGTAAGACGTCCACTGCTGAACATATGTCCCCCCCATGATTTTCCAAAAGGACCGATTGGAAGCGGCCTGCATCCAACGTCGTCCTGCGACCTTCCTCAGGTCGTCTGTCCACCGTGTCTGTGGACGACCTACGCTGCGCTTAACGGTCCGTGGTGTCCACTCTAGAACCTTTTGGCCCCATCGGCCATCTGTTCTGAGTGCTATGTGCCCTGCCCACTGCCACTTCCAACTCGCTAATCTTCTGAGCTATGTCGGTGACTTTCGTTCTTCTACGGATCTCCTCATTTCTGATTCGATCACGTAGAGAAACCCCGAGCATAGCCCTCTCCATAGCTCATAGTTTTAAATTAACGTATGAATTAATTTAATGTTTGTCTATTTTTGTGTTTAATAAGTGTTTTGTCGGGCTAAAAATTATTTAGAAATATAACAGTAGAATTACAATTCTATGTATACTTTAATTCGAAATATAACCAGTATTCATAGTAATTCGCCTTTATTTTTCAAGATTGCTAGTGCCCCTATAGACCATTGGTAGCATAATTCTTCGTTATACAAAGCTTATAAACTTCATGTTCGCACATTGTTATTATTTTACTTCGTGTACCATCAGTTATAAAACTTTTAATTAATAAAATACTAACTAGGTGGAACTCTAGTGCAGTCCAAGCTGTAATTAATAGCTAGCGGCAAACGTGTTTGGGCTTCCGGGATGAAACTCTGTTATTGTAGGATTGTTGTTTAGCAATAAATATATGGAATGCGACTATATTTCAATAGCAACATTAATAAAAATAATTACTTAATTTACTAATTAAATATTTATGATATATATAACCCACACTCCATGTCAAGAACATTGATCGATGTAGAATAAAATTGCATCCTCTCCGAAAGACAAACGAAGTTACATAAATTGCTAATTGCAAATCTCAGCGAAAAACCCTGACAACCTCGCGTTCGAGGAACATTAACAAGTACAAAACGACCAGTTCGGGTGATCCCATGGGTAGGGACCAACACTCCTGCTGGCTCTCTAATTGGATTAGTTCGGGACTCATTGGTATATGCATTCTTTCGATCTACCTAAAATAAATAGTTTAGTAGAATTGTATCCATATTATATATAAATGAACCCCTATTTCTCCTGGTATATAGTGTTGATAACGGATGGAACAATCTCGCTTATTTATTTTTTGTGTTAATTATTGTCAGGAGAAGGTTCTTATGAAAGAAAAACTAAGAAAAGGTGAGTGGTTATGTCAAGGCCGATGGTTGAGCCTACTACTTGAACGAAGTCGCGTGCAGTCGCTTCGCTAGTAGTAGATTAAACAAAGGAAATATCACTAAGAATCCGTTCATATCTACCTCTCTGGGCGTGATTCAACAACCAGACATTCAACAATTAACCCACTGTGATTAACAAAACTCCAATAACACTAATGAAACCACTGAGCATTTGCGCAATGAAAATAGAAACAAAAGGCTGAATAAGCCCTTAAATGTTAGTCAAACAACCATTTGGAAACAAGAGTAAACCATAAAATTATTCGCAAAACACTTTTAACGAGCCCAAAAGGTGTGTACCTAAATAAAACTAAAGGCAGGGCATACCTGCTACTTCTCCCAAAACAATAAGGGGAAAGCTTACATCCCGTAAGCGTTCGGATTCATTGGGCTTCCGAATATATTTTCATATCAAAACATTTTCCCATGCAAAAATCAACCCACAAATCTTGCAAAATGTATTCAGGGCGTTATCTAGTCGAAGTTAGGGAATTTGGACAAAGACATCACCAAGTTCTGTCAATTGAGATAAAGGGATGTAAAATTACGAGGACAGTAATGTCGGTAGTAAACCAACTTGGTCTACAATAAACTTGGAGCTAACGAGATAGGCAAGGGAGTTTCGGATGCGTGACATTTATGTACACAACTTGTAATCAAATCGAATTGGTATGGTAATACGCAGGATAGGAAACAAAACTATTCCGAGCAATCCCTGATCTACATGAAATATTACAATTACACCTTTTAAACTATTAAGTGATGATACAGGCAAGTCATGGACCTGAATTCGCTTGCTCATGACAGTAACATTGCCACCCAGGTCTTCGTCTTAACCACAGACCATATAACCACTTGACTGCTCATACGGCTTCCCCTCAGCTGCCAAGACTATGACAATAAAAAGCTAACGTATCGAACCAACACGTCAGTACCAGTTTGACTGAGCGTGGAGAACAAGCGGATGAAAAAAATTTAAAACTAATTCAATTATGCCTTATTGTTCAGTAAAGTGGTACCGAAAAAAACAGGTAGACATCCAGGTATGCAAAGGATGGAATTACATTTCACAGATAATTTTAGTTTATTAATTATTGGAAGAAAACAAAATACACAAATGAAGTAATTAAAGAGTGACTCAAAAATAAAAAAAATATGGGAACGCGTTGATGTCTTTAGCCATCCCGTACTGTTCTTTGCAGTTGTAGATAACGCCGTCTCTTTTATTCATTGGCACGTGTAAATTAGTGCGGTACTCCAATATTAACTGGCAATTTATCGATTGTATATATCGACTGTGAGGAAAATAATTCTTCTATACAATATATTCATTATATTAGGAGTGCATAAAAATACAAATAAATTTTCGGTGGTTTATTTATATTTATTTATACCTTCACGTTATCATCAATTATGTAGTAACATTTATATATCTTTATATTAATTATATAAGCACTAACGCCTGCTTTAGCGATCTCAAACATTGAAATTTTAACAACAACAATTACAAGGGCTGTCAATACAATGTGTATGTCAATACGAAAGTTTAAGTATTACTAAATAATGCTTCTTTCGGTTGGATGGTACTGTTAAACTGTCCAATGTATGTCGCTCCGTCCCCGCAAGATGGTTAGTCAAATAGAGAGTTAAAATTCTATGCTCGGACCAGAACCTCGGTGGCCTAGTTGGTCAATGGCGTCTGACACGGAGAGTCAGAAGACGCGGGTTCGAACCCCGTCAGAGGTTGGAATTTTTCTCTCTATGAATTTCAATATTTATATATCTTATCTAATAATATTGTAAATAAACACGCGAAAAAAACCCGAGTGTAATATGAAACATAATAATAATGGTCTTAAAATGAAGTACTATGGACATATACTTAATATATTTTTAAATAAAATTACTATACCTAGTACCTACTCTGTGTGTGCCTCTTTAAGTGACTATTTAGTTTACTTACTAATTGGATAATTCTACTACTTCTTCTCTGCCCAGCTGGCATCTTTTTATATAATTTAGATATACACACATAGTTATTTTTAACAATAACATGGAACCGGCTTCTAAAAGTAAAAAGTGCGAGTCGGTCAAAAATATATATAATTTGTAGGTCTCGTCCTTACATTGACAATATTTACGGTAGTACAAATCTAGTATTGTATAGAATGAGGTGTTGTATCCTTGTATCCTAATGACTGTATAATATACAGTGCCGAAAAAGTATATAAATATAATCTAATTGTTTGTTTAAAATCATTACTTAATCACATTTTGTGTAAAGGCTTTGGATACTTTGTACAATTAAAACTATTTTAAAATTATAACGATGTTGTTTTACTGGGGTAAAAAATATATAATTATTTGATGGTGGTATTAAGTAAGTACTTACATACTGAATAATCAGTAAGAATACGATAAACAGACAGTGATAACTATTTTTAAAACGCAAAATATACATACTCAGATCAATGTGTTCTGTTTCACCGTGAAACATCGAATGAATTATTAAGATAATTTTATTAATAGAAGTTTTTTTTTTACATAACCTTATTTGCTTAATACTTAAATAACATACATATTTCAGATCTTTGTACAGTTAAGGTAAACGATAATTTGTAGAGAACTTTATCGACAACTAAGGTGATTACATAATGCTCTACCATAACACTATTAAGGTACTATGAGTAGAGCTACATTTTGAGCCGGCCATCAAAATCCTTTTTTATACGTAGCCCCCCAACCCGCAGTGGTGACTTGTGTTCTTAGGAGAAATTAAACTACACGCAGTCAAGTGGTTATATGGTCTGTGGTCTTAACGTTGGTATTCACGTTGCTATGAATGGCGAGTTGGCTCCATAACAATTTGTTCATTGGTAGAATAGGATACAAGTAGAATATTGGCTTATGCCACCATACGAATACCAAATACTATGGTGGCACCAGCCATAACGGACTCACGCACAAGAAACCTAAAAAGTCCAATTTCGCCATCTCAAATAAATAAACAATATTCTACAAAATAAATTTACGATATTCATTTTTCATTTTTTATAATTTTTTCTAACAACCGAAATAAATCATATGATCAAATATTGTTAAATTTTTAATGAAGGCTAATATGTCTAACAAAAATTTCAAGTAGAGGATCCAGGTAGGTGCTAGCCAAACCAGGTGGGTCTAGGTATTAAGTATTAATCAGTTATCATAACTATTAAAACCACCGCAGTTTAGGTACGTTTGGCCGGCGCACCACCCAGGCGGTTCAATTTAACGCGCATAACGGCCGTAACGGCCGTTTTCAATATTCTATCTATCCACAGTATTCCGTACTACCGAAAGAAATTTGACATAACGTCCATACAAATAATGTCAAATATCTATCTCTAGTAAGGTAAACCGGCGATAGATAGGTTATTGAAAACGGCCGTTAGAGCAAACATCGTTGCATCTTTGACAATATCCGTGAAACAAATGACGAGATGACAAGAAACGTTGGAAAAACAACCTTATGTACAAGGGAGATATCTCATAAAGTATTTGACATCGGTGAGCTCATCGACGAACGCAACGACGAATATTAGAGAATAAATTAGTACTGCAGGTGATGGTCGTAAAAGTAGGCTGTTTTTTATATCTGAACTTGACTTTTGTCCGAGAGTGGCGGTTTAATCAACTATTCATTATTCTGTGCCAAACTAAAAATCATAAAAACAAGTGCAGAAGTTAAGTTAAAACTCGTTTAATCCTTCCTATACCGTGATAATTACAATAAAAGATTTATGAATGAAACTGACTTATATATACGTCTCCGGGTTAAATAAGTAGTATTTCTAGAGTCATAGCTAAAATAGAATAACAAAACTGTTGATGGGTTACATCAGACTTAACAGACTTATTGTTTGTAAATGATTAGTGTTTTAATATCTAACTAATATTGTGAATTCGAAACTGAGTTTGTTTGTTACGCTTTCACGCCTAAACGGCTGAATTGAAACTTTACAAGGAGATATCCTGGGCCTTCCCAGGAAAGTAGTCTATCTCCATAGGATACGTTTTATCATCGTCATCATAAATATCATCATCATCATTCACCACCAAGCTAGGCCAATTATTTATAAATAAGGCTAGTTATTTATAAATAAAGAAATGTAAATTATTCGTAGCACTTTACTATTATAGACGTATTGCATATTATATTTTTGTGATTTAAGATTCGCTACCTTTAATCACACATAATATTATAAAGGCGAAAGTCAGTAAAGTTTGTGTGTGAATATTTGTTACTTCTTAACGCTCAAAAGGCTGGCCCAATTTTGATGGAATTTGGTAAGTGAGGTAGATGAAGCGCTGTATTAACAGATAGAATACCTATCATCATCATAATTTATGACCTGGGTGTAACCTCAGCGCGCAACTAGTCAGAAATAAATATAGTTACTAAATCTAGAATAGACAGTAGACTAAGCTTATTATTATATTAAAGTTCTTTACACCACAGTTAAAATTTTGTATTTTTTTTTACTGTTAATATTTTGAAATGTTCTTTTACAGGCCGGCGTGGGTTGGTTTCGCCTATATTTAAATTAATTTGTGCTGCCCATCCAAAAGTTCTCTGTGAGTAATTGCATTTGCGATAACATCGCTAATTGTTCGTTTCTGGTTAAATTTTATACCTTATGAACTTGCTATTATTAATTTAGAATAAAATGCCTTAAGGAATCAGATTGAAAAGGATTATATTGAATATCTGGTTGACATTTATTAAAATTTAAAAAGTAATAGATATGAAATAACTGATTCACGATGTACAATATGGTACCAACAGTAAATTATTAAGGTATCCAAATTATGTCATTTACATGGTACATAAATCAGCAGATTCCGGAAGCTTCGTGAAGTCTACTCATCCAAAATACCTCAGTGCCTCCAGACTAAAGTCTTTGACTTAATTTGTGTTACCAGTGATGACTTATGGCACTGAAATGTGGTTTCTTACTATGGGCCTCATAAGTAAGCTCAAAGTCACACAACGAGCTATGGAGAGGGCTATGCTCGGGGTTTCTCTACGTGATCGAATCAGAAATGGGGAGATCCGTTGAATAACGAAAGTCATCGACATAGCCCAGTTGAAGTGGCAGTGGGCAGAACTCATAGCACGCAGAACACATGGCCGATGGGGCCCGAAGGTTCTGGAGTAGAGACCACGGACCGGCAAGCGCAACGTAGGTCGTCCATCGACAAGGAGGACAGACGACCTGATAAAGGTCGCAGGACGATATTGGATGCAGGACGTTTGCAAGCGGTCCTTTTGGAAAAAATATGGGAGAAACATCGGTATGTTCAGGACGTCCTACGGCTGGGATGATGATGATGAAAAGGATGATGAAATCATACTATTTTTGTATATCATAAGGGTGATATGTCGAGAACATGTTAATATTATATTTTAAGCTAATACTATATTTGAATTTAAACTAAGCTGTTTAAAATCAAATATACAGATAACAGATAACACATTCCGATAATAATGTGTTACGATATTAGAAATAAATTCATATCAAAATCCAATTCAATTAAAGATACAATTACGTGAAATAAAATATAAATAAATTTAATAGGTCAAATAACACATAACCAATTCAAAAATTTAATTACTTTACTACAATAACAGTAAGTAGGTACAATTACGTTTAATTATATATTTTAAACATAAAAGTAAACGTATCATAAAACTGCACAGATAAAAAGCAGGGTAGGAAGGAAGTAATAAAATGAAATCTTAATCAATCATCATTTATTTCAGATTACAAATTCATTTCTTATAATATATAAAACATCATAACTTAAATAGAATCAATTATTAAATTAAATTGTGTCAAATCCAATTAAATTAAATTATACTAAATCAAACCAAAATAAATGAAATTAGGTTATGTTTGTTTAATTAATTTTATTTTGTAAATCAAAACAAAATTAATTAAACAAAATAAAATTATACCAAGATCAATTAAAACATGTACAAATAAATAAAAAATCAATAAAATTAATATATGTACTTATATTATTCTCCTGTACCTATATTCGTCACCTAACTCCTCCTGAACGACTGGACAGATTTGGATAAAATATTTTGTGTGTATATTTTGGATGGTTTGAAAACACAATTGTACCCGGTAGGTGGAGCTGCTGGCAGTAAATCACTAACTTTCTCGATGCTGGGCTGGTGGGCCGGCTAGTATATTTAGTACCTGGGTTACCGACTGAGCTTTGTTCGATTTAGATAGATACGAATACAAAATAGCAACACATGTTCTGTGAGAATCTTGTCACTGCGATTCAAGATTTAGCAATGCTACTGTTACGCCATCTAGTTTGAACGCAACGAACAATTTTTGTGTTTATTGCCTGAAAACACGGATAAAACGACGTTTCTAAAAGTGATACCTAGCTAGATCGATTTGTCGCCCCCGAAACGCATACAATTTTTATTGATAATTGCTGGAACCGTTTCCGAGATCCAGATTATATATTATATGCTTAGGTTTTATATAGGTATAAGAATTGCCCGTTTAAAGTATAAATAAAAGTACAACATAGTTCTACGTAGGTACTGTCAAAATATTCGTGTAATGTGTAACATGTAAGTTGATTGTACGTTGAATGCCGATGTGACATGCTATGACAGGCGATTGTAAACCGCCGACCTCATCACGTGCGTTCAGTTATCAGCTTCAAATACCTTTATTTTTTATACCCATATTCGTGCAAATAAGATGCTTTGGCTTTGTGCAATTCCATTTATACAACATAACTTAAGCAATAAATTGTTTAGATACAACTACTTTGGCGCATTAAAAATTACACAGATATCTTTCACATTTCTTCTAATCATCAAACAATTTAGTGCGCATCCAAACAAATGACGAGTTAAGTAACAAAAGAAATCTATGTGATTTATTAACCCAATTACGCAAGATAGGGGCTCGCTATGGCTATTGTCTGATCAAAACACAATTCACCGAATCATAAATAACAGGAACAATAGTCAATAAAATTAGATAGCCATGGCTTGGAAATTGGCTGCGAAAATAAATAAGGTTTTTGGTAGAGGATATAAGATTCCACTTGGTTGGGATAAGCTGATAATATTCACGTTCATATCGGAAATATGGGAACTGCCAGCATTCGTTCCACTACTCCATCAACTCTGTCCATATATACTCTATCAACATACAAATACAGCTTTAGATATGCATGCAGTAATGGAAGGTTGTAGGTACGTATACCCATCAAAAAAAATTTTTGTGAACTAGCATAAACTCGTTTTATTTTCTAAATTGAACTTAATCAACAATTTAGGATTTATATTCAATATAATATAACTCATCCCCTGGCTCGAACTCATGCGGTGATCCTCCTGGTCGTGCTAAGATTCAAGTTATCCAGCAATTCTTGGACCTGTCCCATTCTTGAATAGCGGCTTCCCTGAGCTCTGGCACTGTCTGGGAACGTGGCTGAAGACTCCAAACAGCTCGCTTAAAAGAACATCCCACGCGTGCTCTATTGGGTTTAAGTCAGGCGAGCCGGCAGGCCAGTCTAACCTTGTGATATCGTATTTTCGGAGAGCAACATTGACTCGTTGAGCTCGATGGGCGGGCGCATTATCATCGACCAGTACAAATTGGTGCCCATGGTTTACTCGGAATGGTCTGGCAATTCCATCAATAGCAACTAAGAAAACGATAAAACCATAATACAATCTAGCGTAACAAAAAAGATTTCGATTTTTCAAAGTGATCGCAAACTTTATGATGTGTATTATTATTGTATTGAATGAGGATTTAAAAGTTTTTCTTCCGGACAAAAATGTGTGTCGACCGCAGGTAGACGTAACTCGCAAAGCGAATTTAATACGCGGCTAAACCCACACGCATTAATAATGAACTCTGCACACTCTGGGCTTAATTCCTCTTTTAGAAATTCTGGTATATGTAAATTTAGTAGCTGAATCATTATCTTCTAAGGAATATTATATGATTCTAAGGAAAAAAAAATGTACATCATACTCTTACATAATTACAAGTAATAAAACAAGCATTGTAAATATTCCTTATATAATGAATACTTCGAGCACAATTATATTAAATAATACCTGTTAATATTAAATTAAATGTTATATTTAATATTAACTACAAGTGACTTATTTAGGTATATTATATATGTAAGGTATATAATTATTAATTGCCTTGTAACACATATATGAACATTTTCACAATACCCACTCCGTATAGTTCGTATGGCATAGCTAAGTACATATTTTACTATCATATATCGTGACGGGCAAGTCATTCGCCTATTGGTAAACATCTCGCTTAGCTATGATTGTTTGCAATGAGACCCCTGACTTTACATCAAGATTTGCGTGGCAATGTACTGCGTTCGTCACTTCGTGTTCTACTTAGTAATTTCAGTTGCTTTTAAGCGCCCATAAAATCTTAACACATTGCTCATATACTTATGTTTGGAAGCAGAATATCAGACACTGCGGTATGACAATAACTTACCTATGTATGTCTCAGGGTTTTAGGAGCAGTGCTGTTCGTCACTAGTAAGGAAATGCATCTGTTCTAGTCAGGGGTTACCACTTAACATCAGGTGGTCTAGTGCTTGTACCGTTACCTAATAACATCAAAAACTTTAAAGAGGTAGTACTCTTGTTATTGATTTCTACTACCTCAGAAATACTTTATAGTTCTACGAGTACTTACGCATATTTCGCAGTAGAACTATTTTGTAAAATGTGCATAAAAATTGTCATGACTTTTACAGTATATAAATGGTAGAAGCGAGATGAAAGCGCTGCTTTCTAATGAATAATTTAGATCCGGCAGAACAGGGAACAAACAGTCGGCATCTAGCAGCCCACTCGAAACATTTCTGAGAGCTGGTGGCCGCCCAGTTTCAGTCGGGACGCACCGCCCGTCACCGGACTTATAAATAAAAAATAACTGGCCCGTTCTTCGCGGACTCTACTTTCATAGATTTGAATTTGCAGCTATTTTTACTTTAAAAGATGTATGATAAAACTTTATTTTTGTTATAAAAACGTCATCTTTGTGAAGAATATTTTTAGCTGTTGTAGTGTGTTGACAGTTACACAAACATATCCATACTATCCTAACTATATTTATTGATGTTATAAGATAATATCGAAACTTTTTCGCACATTGATTATTATATAAACATCATTATGACAAACCTCGACTTTTCAGTCGAGATGCATCGACCGTAGTCACGAAGACAGCAGTGAGATTCTGTAATCATTCGTCGGCGAGCTCGTCGACGAGCTCACCAATGTCAAATACTTTATGAGATATCGCCCTTGTACACAAGGAAGTTTTCCAACATTTCTTGTCATCCTTTCATTTGTTTCACGGATGTTGTCAAAGATGCAACGATGTTTGCTCTTAGAGAATCGCACGGCTGGGATGATTGTGTGTCGGGACAGCACTGTCCCGAAACACAATACTAACGGTATCGGCGCTAACGCTCAGAGATGTATGGCAACGTGAAAACAATAATAATAATAATAATATAGGACAACATCCACACAAAGGTCTTCAGGTCCCAAATTAGGCAGAACCTGTACTATGGTAACCTGATGACTGATATACATACATATATATATGATATTATATACTTATATACATATAAACACCCAGACACAGATCAAACAGACATGTTCATGCACACAAATGTTTGAGCTGTCCGGGGATCGAACCCGGGACCAGCGGCTCAGAAGGCAGGGGTGCTACCAACCGGCCTGTCACCTGCAAACCTTACGAATATGTCCCAATATTCTCTTGAAACATGAGTTTGATTAGCGAAAGTTTAAAAAGTTTTATATACCTATATTGAATATTATGAATTTCAAAGTGACTTTATTTGTGCTTGTTACGCTTTTAAACCTATAGAAACGGCTGAACGGATCTCTATGAAATTTGGCAAGGAGATTATTTACCGGAAAAGGACATAGGATACATTTCATCATGATCATCATCATCATCCATCACCATGCGTGTTAAAGGGCAGGGTTCAGATAATATAGTATAATTTATCGATTTCATTATCATTTACCCGTAAAAAGATTATAGAATATTGGTTTGAAGGAAGTGATTGAGTAGGTAATAATGTTTACCTACTCAATCACTTTTTTTTATATTGATGTCATTGTATGATGTTGAAAAGCAAGTTGTCAGCTTTAAAAAAACATTTAAATGTTCTTAGATTGTAGATAATAAAGTAGGTAAAAAATAAAGACTTCATTTCGCTTTCTTTAAGTAGAGGTTAATGTACTTAATGCATAAACGTTAACACTTTAAAGCAATTTACGACTGGAAATATTTCGTGAACGCCGAGTAAAGTAGACACAAGTGCGCTTGAGTCCATTAAGCGCAAGTAGCACCTTCCACTTTTCAGCTTAAAATTTATCTCTTAATATTTCAAACTCACACAGAGTTGAGTTCAGTAGTTTTGTAGGTAAACGACAACACGTAGTAGAGGAAACTAGGTGTTATTCGAAGTAAAGTAAGGTCGTGACAGCACCAGGCCCTATGAATTATTCAAGGTTGTTGAATGCAGACTCAGCTGGGCTCGGACGCAGCTGACCACACCCTTCTTACAATGGAACTGCTCTTTAATTACACATTAATTCGTCTTTCACTATTTCAGATGGTATACTTTCTATTTCTATTGTTTATCCTGAAACTTCCTTTTTATATAGACATGTTAATATTATTTTGATGGTTTAGTTTTCGTGACCCAGATGAGTGTTTCAACCTTTTTCGTGATATTCCGAGTCACTTCATCATGGAGTACTCTCGTTTGTATTTATTGTAATCTTTAATAACTTGTTATGTTAAGTAATATTCATTTGTTTAGTTTATCATCGTTGTTATCTCTTTCAGCTGTGAAAAAAAAACCCTAGCAAAAAAATGAATTTGTGAATGATGTCTGATATATACTACATACATACAAATATCAAAAGAAGGGAATTTACTATTTCCAACTTAATATTTGCAATAATCGTGTCTAGGGATTGAAAGGCAAAGTTAAGGTTGTTCTTGTCTTTTAGTTACAGCAATAATGTTAGATGCTTTCTTAGCGTACGGAGCCTTTTTTGCGCGAGTCAAATTGCGCGCATTTGGTAATTTTATATTTATTTCAAATAATCCAGGTCCATTGAACAAAGTGCCCTGAAAAGCGCGGAACCGCGATGGTGCTAATCATAGACCAAAATATATACTAGGAAAGTGCTAATGTGACTATAAATCACCTGTCAAGTAGTGATCCTAGCAAGCTTTTTAACTTAATTATACAGCTTAGAACGACTCGGCAAAACTCACTAATCTAATCCCATTGTTAATAAAAATGCTAAAAATAAACAATAAAAACGCTATAATTAAAAACCGAAATGGCTTTTCTTTTCCAAAGAATATCAAATTCTCGGTCAAATGAAATCTCTGTAGAGGGCAATTCTGTGGAACCAACAATTACCGAGAGGAGTGGTATAAAGGAGTTCTCGACGCTCTCGGTAGGTAAGTATTTCACTAGCTTTGTTTGCGGAGTGGTTTCTTTCGTTAATTCTTACTTCTCGGAACAGGCTTGCAACGCTCAGCTTTAATTTTATGTTGCTCTTACTCGACCGTATCGCAAACTATAGCGTTTGCAATTTAAACTTTGTGCGGTTTCATAATAAATATAAAATCAACAAGTTTTTCTTATCTATTCTTTTTATAGTAAAATAAAATGAACTAACATTCTAACAAGGAACTTTGTGTTATGTGCATACCTATACAGGAAACATGAGTGAAGAACGATGATCCTTTTCAAAAATATAAAAAATATGGATGTCTCTAATCTGTATAATAGTGTAAATAGTAGTCAGATCTAAATTTAACTTTATAAGAATGGCAACTAATTTATATTAGGCCGAGCATTTCAACATTTATCTTAAACAATTAGTTATATTATTTTTATACAATTACTGATTAATGCAAAGATAATAATAACTTACACAATCACAAACGATCATCGTGTACAATTAATGTTATAATGTCGAAATGATCAACAGTAGGTATATTAGTCCTTTTTATATTAATCGGTAACGAGACGTGTAAGCCGCTCGCCTGATGTTAAGTGTTACGCTTGCCCATAACAGTACAGCATAAGATCTTAAATCTCTTGCCTTGTTATTTCGCTGGAAGCACTGTCCTTAAACGAAGCATAATACGTCCAGTATATCTCTATCCATATTAGTCTGTGTAAAATAACACAGACTAATGAAACTCAAGACAAACTTGTTATTACATTCATAAAATTTAGTCAAAAAGTAAAATCGTATTGTTTGGGACCAAAACGTTGTTTTGTACTGGTAACCCAAGTTGCGGCCGACTTTGCATTTTTGATAGTGCAACACTAGACCTTCATCATTGAAATTTGCTCTTGAAAAAATGGCTTGTAATTTTGAAGTAAAATTTGGCTTGTAACAAAATCTTTGGATGTTGGCCGTCAAGAGCGCAAATCGGCCTTAGATCTTGGCCTTGTAAGAGGAGACGCCGAGCTGGTGAGTCTTGTTGGCAGTCCTTCTCCCAATCCGTCTCTTTTCACACAGCCCAAGCAACAGGGAATGATTTAACGATGTGCAGCTTTCTCTGACTTAATACGTTGAATATTTGCTAATTACTATTTGATTCAGAGTTTTGTGTTCATTTCAATCTGCTCTTGCAGATTGAAGAGATTTGAGTGGCAAGGACGTTTGGTTGGTAAAGCTCCTCCTTATCGAGAACAATATGTAGAGGAGAAGAGTTGCGCAGTCCGTCAAATCACACACAACCGTACTTTCGCTGCTGCTTCAGTGTGGTCTACTAGCAATTTGAGCTGTTCTGCTACAAGTCTATAAATACTTTATAAATAAAATCTGATTTGTTCGATTCACTACCATAGTATAAATTCTTTTAAATAACAAAGAACTTTTTCTTTTCAAAAATATAATTATTTTCTTTACAAATCTTTTACTATTATAGAACATTCGATGTTACTATGGTCAGTTTAATAAACATTTTTTTATTAGTGTATAAGCAAATTTTCTGGACTTTGACAAGGTGGGCATACGATAAATCCATAAATTATGTTCGTTTTACATATGTATCGTCAGCGAATAGGTGAATTACTTATTGTTCATGGTTTTTTTTCATTGGGCTGTAGATATACTAAACCTTATACATATGATGGGATTCTGCTTTAAGTGAATCAACATAAAGAGTTCACTTGAACTCTGGATGAGTTCACATGATAAAATTTAAGTTTTCCTCGAGTATATAATTATTAAAGCTGAAAATCAATTGAACTAGTCTGAAAGATAATTAATGCTAATAAATGCTGCTAGTAAACGTATTCCAATTAGATAGTGCCATTATATCCTTCTCAACTTACGTATCAACCCACATCAAAATATACACACCTATTTAGGTAATCCTCTTTTACACAGCTAAACGTAAAACAAACAGTGATTCCTCTTTATACTCACAATTTTAAGACTAGGTACGAAGTATGTAACTACAATTCAAGCCGATGAATAATTCAAGAAGATGCCAGTAAGCTGGGATAAGTTCTGGTGTTAAAACTTACTGTATTTTACGCATGATTTAGATGTTGTAAAGAATTTAATATTAGATTATTTCTTAGAAACTAATTCTTATACAGGTTTAGAATAATCAATGTGGAGTGTAGCATATATGCTACAGTAATAGATCTTGGATAAATTCAGACACCTATTCGAACCTGAATATAAAAATACATTGTATATACGATACGTAATCAATCCACGTACCTATATAAGAATTATCGATACCATTCCCACTCTAAAAAGATTATTTTATTCACTGAAAATGGCGAATAAAAGCCGTTTTATCACTATTTTGGTGTTGAATGTAGAACACAACAATATATTTGACCTCCATCTCAATGCTTATACAACCTCCTTGCGCAAAAAATACTTGATACAAACTTTTTGCGCAAATAATACTCGACATACAAACTCTTTGTGCAAATAACTCCTCGAGATTTAATTGGTCGATATTTCCGACAAGGAGTTTAGCATTAGAATAAAAACTGTATTGTGTACTTTGCTGCCATTACAAAAAAAATATAATAATAAAAAATACTTTAATGTTTAGTAATTGTTCCAATTTTAATGTGCATTTGAATTAATTTAATCTTCGTTTTTCTTAATTAAACGTCTATTTTTACTTAGATTATTTCTCTCGTAGTCATGGTATAAAGTATAGTATGCAACTCAAGCTCGATGATGACAGTGCCGATCTATGTACTTTTGGAACCCCATGTGAAAGGTTCAATTCTTACAGTTACGATGCAATTGTATGGGGATCCAATAAATGTCAGCACGATGACTGTCTGAAAAAAATTGTTAGATAGATTGCGCGAAGTAGGAATAAAATGTAACAAGGAAAAGTATGAATTTCAAGTAAGTCAAATTAGTTACATAGGGCACACGTTTAACGCTAAAGGTATGTCGTCGCTATCAGAAGATGCCCGTACCTGATGATCGTTCGTCGTTGGAGAGGTTTTTAGGTATACTACCAAACTATTCCGAAATAGCGGCTCCTTTGCGTAGTCTTTTAAAAAAGAGGTGGCTTGGGCTTGGGCTACGGCCCACGAGAATGCGGTGCGTGCGCTGAAAGCATGCGTGTGCAGTCCAAATGTGCCGATGCTTTACTCGGTCCGCGAGCCGGTGTTGTTGTCGGTCGACGCTAGTTCGCGAGCTTCGGGGGCAGTGCTCCTGCAAGGGGGGCGTCCGTTTGAGTTGGCCTCCGCCACACTCACTGTAACGCAATGCAGGTACGCCCATATATAAAAAGAGCTACTAGCTATTGTTTTTGCTATCTCCAGCCACCATTCTTGCTATTTGATATTAGTTTGCCTTTGACCATCTTGACAAGCCATGATGGGGTATTACTTAGTATATTTTATGTGTTGCTCTTTCTCTCCCTTTTTTATAAATTTTTATTTTGAACTTTTATGTGCTCTACCACATAGCATTTATACGCTATATGAGCTTATGCTCAAAGAACAAAAGTATTAATTGGACAACCGACGCGGATGAATAATTCAACATAGCAGCGTTCGCCGCTCGGTAGATATACCGTCAGATCCACGATAAAGATAGACCTGTTCCAATTTTAAATAGGTACTAGAACTTTGTCCATTTCATGAATGATATATTAAATTCTATATTTCCATGCCAGTAGTTATTAAAAGCGATGTACGTAGTAAGGAACCCGTCATAAGTTTTTATAAGCAGTGTGTACAGAGTTAACGTTTAAAGTTAAAATATGAAATCACGTGGGACTATATCCACCCCAAACTAATTTAAAGGCAGAAACTGTTCCATGGTACGCTGATGACTAAAATATATACTTACAAGGGACTGCCCACGACTTCGTTCGCGTATTGCACATTGTTTAAACATCGGGGTTTATAAATTAGAACGGCTCTTAGAACCACAGGCCCACATGAATTTCACTCCTCTCCTATAGAACTAGAGCTTTCCGTATATTAAAAACTACCTGCAATCCGCGGTTTCACCCGCGTGGTGTTAGATGATGATGATGATGAGAGTACCATATGTGTCAATCCAAACTCTCATCTACCTCCTTACCAACTTTCATCAAATAGGTCTAGCCGTTTGATCGTGAAAGAGCAACAAACATCCATGCATCCATGCACCCATCCATCCATCCATCCATCCATCTAAACTTTCACATTTATAATATTATTATAGTAGGATAATTTGTGGCTAGAGTTATGTCCTATATCCATTTTTACCACCAGATTCCTTTCCCTTGACTTTCCTCTCTCAATGTAATCTCTTCTTTTCATTTTCAAATTTAACCCATCCTCTGCATGGGCAATCTCAATATGAGGCTTAATACGAATGTAGATTCGTATTAAGCCTCATATTGAGATTGAGCTAATCATAAAGCATAAGCTAATAAAGCTATATCCAAAACAGATTTCAATAAACGAATAAATAAGCGAATAAAAATGCATGCACATTATTACAACCTATAAGCATAAGTAAAATACACTCATTACGTTCTAAAACCCTAGACATGTTCCTCTCAGAGATATACTCATACACCCTGGGCCACAAATTCATCACGTGGATCCAGTGAAATGTAGTCGTTAGCCAGAAAAGGGAAGTGACCAGCCCTAGAGTTACAGTTGTCAGTCCGCCCGACTGCCTGCGACCCGGCTTAACAGAGCCGACGGCTTAATGTGTCCTCCGAATCGTATTTATCATATATATTTATGATCATATTTTTATACACGTTTTTCATCCCGAGACACAACTGTTAATTCCTGCGATTTCAATTGCTGCAGCGCCATCTGTAGTGTTAACGCAGGATATAGTGCGTACACATCACACTTGTATCTGTTGAGAAAAGAGTTGAGCGCGAAATATAGTTTTTGTTTTTACCATTATTGAGAATTCTAAATTACTAAACTATTCAACTCAAGGCCTAGATCTCCAAGCATCGTCGCAAGGTCACAAGTCCGTCAGTTTATTATATACAAAATTTTTTTTAATAGTTACAGAAATAACAAAAATTAGTTACTAGCGCTACATAAACCCACGACTCCAGAAAACCATTGCGGCATTACGTTTCTTTGATGTTATTATAAAGAGCACGCTATTTGATTAAATCTGACAAGTAAGTGCTCACCTCTAATTCCAAACTATCGTTACAAAAGTCACAATTGAATGACCCTTGGCCAAACCATATCAATAAAAAATATACATTAAACAAGAAAAATCAATGAGGTGTTTGATTTGTTTATTAAATTTGACCTCACAGAGCTTCCTGTTCGGCCGGCTAGGTCCCAATACCCACGTTAATGTATTTACTGTTACCATTATTTAATTAAATGCTTTTATTGGAGCTCGGGATTAAAAGGGTTCGTAATTAAAGCCCACCAGGATTAACAACCTTTGTCTACTACAATTATGATTTATTAAGTCACACTGTGCTAACGGAAAATCGTCTTTTGTCGTATTGAAACTTCTTCAAGTGTGGCGCAAAAGTCAAACCTGCATGTTTAATCCTAAGTTTCTTAATTCCTGTCGTGCGATTCTCTAATGATTCGTTTTTGCGTTCATCGACGAGCTCACTGATGTTAAATACTTAAGAGATATCGCCTGTGTACACAATGTTGTTTTTCCAACGTTTCTTGTCATCTGTCATTCGTTTCACAGATGTTGTCAGAGATGCAACGATGTTTTTCTTAGAGAATCGCACAGCTGCTTCGCATGGCAATAATTTTTTGAATTGTATTTATAATCTTTTTTCCTTTTAATGAGTTTTTATGTTATTTTTATATATGTATTTAAACTAAGGACTACTTTAGATATTTATATACATGGATAGAGAGATTTATTAATTGAAGAAAATTATTTGTCTAGCAATATCCATTAATAGTATTTAATTCCTTCGGCACCTTTTTTAAAGAAATCCTTTGTTTCGTAGCCAGCGTATGCCAATAAAACTCATGGATAAGCCTGTAAATTACAAACAGACAAAAGATATAATATGTCTAGTATATAGTACGTTTAATCATTTCGAATCGGTTTATCTAAACAACTATTTATTATTTTTAATATACAATTTCTTCATATTATTTTGACGAATATTGAAGGAATAAACAGATAAAATAAAATTGTATTGGAAAATAAATACTCTTTACTATGCTACTTAATTAATTTATAATTAAATCATGATATGATCGTAATGGCTAGAGAAAGATGCAGTCGTTATAGGTTGGCCGTTTAGCTTAGTCCTCGCCTGCGCGGTACAGGGGCACGGGGGTATGACGACAAAGAGGACTGAGAGATGTGCGGGCGGCAGGGGCGCTTAGTCTGATACACAAAAGAAGAAACACGGCAAAATAGTTTCTAAGACATGTGACAGCATAGTTGTTGGCTGTGAAGAAATAGTGATTTGTTAAATGAAAATTACTTGATGATGATACAATATTTATTTGAACTAACAATGTATGTATAAGCTAATAGGTATAAGTAAATAATATACGAGATGATGATAAACTATTATTGTTGCATAGAATATTTATAAAAATTATAAATCAGTCACTTATGTTCATATCAATATCGGTGGAACTTGATTCTTCACTTTCGAAGCAGCCATCATCGGAATCATCAGAGTCGTCTTGCGTGTTAATAATAAAATCAACAGAATAATCCTGAATTCCATCATGTTTACAATACTCGTCCTCGATGTTAATTACATGGTTAACGCAGTGCTCCCATTTCATTGCTCCCGTTCAGCAAATAATCCCTGTAACATACAGTTGTTTTGGTCCAAATTAGAGTCCATACTTATTTGTGCAAATTGTTCCTTAATATCACCACAAACCAACTCAATAGAGTTCAGGTCTGAATAGTATGGAGGCAAACGCAACACTTTTGTGATGGTGCACCCGCGTGGTGGACACAGCATGGTGGTAGGGAACTTCAGGAGCATATCCATTGGGCTAGCTACCACCCTCAAGTTTGAAACCTGTCGCTAGGCTAAAACAGTGTGTTCCGGCAGCTGTTCTTGAGAGTCAATCATTGTTCAAGGTCTAGTGTGATATCATTTTTGATCGCATTATCACTGACCTTTAAGTAGGACAGTGGTCAAACGCTAGCCTATCAGGCGTGAAAAATAAAGACCTGATACTTATGTAGGCAGACATAAGAAATCTACTTACTACTAGCAGAACTTTGACTCGGAACTTTTAGACTAGCAACTTAATAAATTGTTTGTAACATATATTCAATGTAGCTAATTAAAATAATAACTTTGTATAATCACGTGAAGAGGAGAGCAAAATTTTGTATATTATACTTGTGACTAGCAAAAACCGTCAAAAGCACTTTTGACCAAAGGCATTCGTCATTAATATATTTTTGACTAAAATCTACGGTTAGCAATCGGATAGAAATCTTCGCCGGCCAATGCCGTGGCGCACTAGCTTGACTCGCTAAACTCCTGCGTAATGTATTCACTATTAAACTAACACTTCTCCTCCCTCGCTTCGCACGTCGTCGCGCCTATCGTAATAATTTTGTTCTGACTGGATACTTCCCAAGGCTAAACCTAGTTCTGTCTTGTCTTGTAACTGACCTTTACCTAGTAACTGAGAATAAGTAACTCCAGCAAGCTAAAACTAGGATGTAGTTATATTTTAACTTAAGCTGTAACATGATTTTCAGATAAAACTACTTTTAATTGATGCATATTCAATAACAAAGTTCAAAATATAAAATATTTGTTCCAAAAGCAGTAGATCTTGACTTGGCGATCTTAACCGATCAACAAATTAAGCAACGCTTGCTGCGGTCAGGAGTTGGATGGGTGACCGCCAGTGACATTATCCAACTGAGCGCTTCCGTGCTTCGTAGGGCACATAAAGCCTTCGGTCCCGGTTGTTTATCTTAGGACAATAGTCGTTAGGATATATTGAAGGTCTTCGGGCGGGCTGAAATCTTTGACATGGGTTGGTCACTAGCCTATGCACCAAGCCGCACTGATCCCGCGTGGTGGATAATGACCCAACTCCTCTCTCTAAGAGGAATATTCGAGTCCCAGCAGTGGGAATTTAATGGGCAACTACTGCTTACATAATGTCAAAACCTCACCTGTCCGATGCCTCCGTCAGAGCACATTCAACTTCCAAGTATCCAGCTTTAGCATCCGTGGTATTTTTTATTGCAACAACCTTAAACCTCTCCTGCCCTATTCCTCTATCAGAGAAAATCTGACTAGATACATATTATTTCCAAGTAACTCATAATTAATATTTAGGTAAGCGCTTTTATATTGTTTGGTGACAACAAATATTATTTACTTGGTAATTGAAAAAACATTTATTAGGTAATTGATACCATACCTAAAGAACTAAATAAGATTTACTTATGTAAGTAGTTAACCTACACCTACATAGCTTCGTAACATGGGCGTAGGATAAGAGTACAATGTGGGCCAGCTATTGATCTGAACCAAAAGTGCAGTCTCACTGGGATCAGCGTGTGAATAGCCTTGAAAAATATTGCCATGAATAGGACTTAACTCACATTGTAAAACACTCTTCAGGCTTTGAAGAATAAAACGATTTCTAGTGATTACGTAACAATACGTCGAGACGATCAATATCGTTCAGCTCATTCCATACATTAAGCTCTTCTGCCTCATCTAATATACGCATTATTATTTCAAAAGAATTAATAAGAACCAGGTTTTTTATTGTATTATTTGGAATAAACCAATTCAAACACCCTGGCGAGGCGAGTGGAGGCGGCCCCGTATTTTCCCTGTCAATACAAATATTGAAAAATCATTACCTACGTTCACTTCTTTTCTTTTCAAGCGAACACGATTTTTGTTCAGATAAGTCGTAAAGAAAATTATTTTCGCTTCAGTCGATACATTTTCATTTTCGCGTGGAACATACGGATGAAATTCTGTGACACCTCGCATTTACTGTTTTCATTTTAGTATCGACATGTTATTAGAATAATATATTTATGAACGGTGACGCCACGTTCTGCAAGAGTTCCTTTGTTTACGGTTATCTCACTTCCTAATCGTAAAATTTATTTAGATATATTTTGTAGGCATATAAGAAAAGAATATGTTCATTCTATTATTTATTCAATCTTTGGCTATTTGTTTGTACATCGTAAACTACAATTCACGTAAAAACATATAATTATCTACACATCATTGTCTTCAAAATGTTAATATCATAGTTACAACCTTAGATTTCAGAATGATGGGTGAAATGTATGGAAAACATATATTTATAACTACATATTGAATACATTAAATATTACAACTCATTTACAACTTGTGACTATGACTTTATTTAAATATTTAGTAATTTTACCATACGAAAAGTACTATATAGGTATAAATCTAAATCAGGAAGGTACAAAATATTACATAGTTTTATAGTGTAAGCACCTTAAATCAAAAAGTAAAAAAAGATTGATAATACACAAAAAGATCTCGGTAAAAATTGTCTAAGATAGATAAAATAGGTATATTTAAAACTAAAATTTAAAAAGCAGACAATAAATTTAGAAACATGTCTGCATTGAACAAAAACGATGTATTCTTATTTTTTGACTAATCAAATAAAACATCTACTTGTAGCAACAACTAAAAAAAAATAAACAACTTAAATCGATTGAAATAGTTTTGGCACGTAATGGAATGAATTATGCCTATGTTAGTTACAATAAAAAGTTAACAGGGAAGACGTGATCTGTTCTTGCAGTTATTTGGCGCAAACATTTTAACAGCTACACATATTACTATAACACACTCACCCTTTTTCACTCGACTCTAGCATCGTTCTCACCGCTAACATTAAATTTGTGCCAAATCTGTATTATAATAGATCGAAAATTATTCAATATATCAGAGTTCTTCTAACCACATAAAGCCAGCAAACATGCCGTACCTACCTAGTTTAAACCGTTCGCGATAGATACTTACGAAATTACAGGTATCGTTTAATAAAATCTTTAAATTATAAGATCACAATTCTACTTACTTCTTTTACACAAAAATATCTATCAACCTATCAGATTTCACAATTTTGTCGAACAGTTACTTAATTTATTATATTTACAGATGGAACAACGCATTCTACGCTGTCTGGTTGCTCACTTTTTGTACTTATTTCATAGAAAAATATGTACGTCCAATTATATCACAAAACACCACCAGAGTCCACGCACAGCCGACCGCTTCGAACTGGAACAAAGAGAATTATATCTGAACTACTGCCACAAGACATAACCACTACGATTTCTGGTTCCAAATATCTTCTGTCTGTAAATGCTGATAACCAAGCCACATTATGCGGGTATGCAAATTTCGAAGTAAGTTTAATTGATTAAACATTTAAACCTACTCACGTGCGCTATAAAATGACAATAACGCTCCTAACACCTCGTCCTTAAACGTACAATTAGGCCATTTTCAAATTATAACGACTTAACTATAATTTAAATGAAAAGGTTTATTTCCAAAATAGTGTACACATCATTCAGTGTCATATTGTTTTGATGAATATCTGATGAATGATGAATGATGATGTTTACGACTAGACAATTTCGACAGCATTTCGGGACAGAATTCGGGGGTAGTGTCATGATTTTAGCTGAATATTTTCGAAAAGTACAAAAAATAAATAACATGTTACTAATTGAAGTTGCTAAATTCAAATAATATTATTTTAAGCATATACATACCAACATAAAAAGCACAGGATATCGAGGGTACAAAGTATGGTAACATTTTGGCCAATTGACCAAAAGGCCGTGAGACTTGTCATTTTTATTTGTTGCTTTTTCTAACCAATAGTGCTTAATTACGATACTTCACTAACGCTTTAATACGAGTAATTAGGCTTTAATAATATTGGGCTTATGAAATAAGTATATTACTGGTTGGTTTAGGTACTATACAAAGTCGAAAAAAAATTTCGTCATGCAAATAGCATTGCTAGCCAAGCAGCTTTATGCGGTCTGATAAGTTTCCATGTAATAAAATTCATATTGTTGCACGATAAAACAAAATTTTGAATAATTCGAATTAATATAATATTTATAGTCAAATTGTAATACTGCAATAAAATATAAAATTATTAAATTGGTGCATATAGAGGTTTTATTATTAAAATTCTACCAAACATTTGAAAAGCAATGTCACTGGTGTATAGATGAGTGGAGAAATAGTTACGAAGCCTTCCCATGTCAGTTGTAGAGCGACCCCGATTCTTAAGCTTTATACTTCTGCACAACACTGCACTGTTCTAATCACTCCGAGACACAGATGTTTTGTCTCATGCGCCCTGTAATTTCAATTGCTACAGTGTCTTCCAACCTCAACACAGTAAAGCTTTCGCACAACAGCTTCAAGGTAGTATATTCAGTACTGTGGTAGTACGGTCGGCTGTCAGATACAAGTACCTTAATGAGTATGATTATTTTTGTTTAAATAAATGTTACAATTTACATTTTCCTCGTTAACTACAAGCGAGTTAATAAGGTAGCTGTAATACGAGTATAAGTAGTGGTATGTGAATACAAATCCTTTTCTGTCATACTGTTGTCATATATATTTCCTTTTCTACCGACTTCCAAAAAAAAGGAGGAGGTACTCAATTCGCCTGTATGTTTTTTTTATGTTTGTTACCTCATAACTTTCGACTGGGTGAACCGATTCTCAAAACTTTATTTTTTTGTTTGAAAGCTGGTGTCAAGCACTTCCCGTGTGGTTTAAATTTGTGGCATTTAAATTTCATCAAATTTGGTCCAATAGTTTTAGAGATACATTCCAATAACTGAATAGAATAGAAGTCGGTATATTTTTTTTTTAATTCTACTTGTTTATCTACTGTACATACCCTGAAGTAAACTTGTAGACAACCCCTGCCAATTAATATGGCACTTAGCCAATGTTTAGGGATTAGCTGATAACTGTCAGTGGGTGTCTAAAGGTAAGGAAAAGAAAAAATACTTACTTGCTACGTCAGGAGAGAGTCGTATTCGAAGGGCGTCGGGTCGGCTGCCCGCAGATGTCACCACAGGACTCCGCCGGATATGTTGGACACCTCTATCTGGTCGTCCACGGGCGTCGCCATCGAGCGTGCCCGTACCGGCGCTCGTCTGCGGTACCTCAGTCGGAAACTGATCCAGAGTATTAAGGACATCACTATCAGAATCGACACTGCCGCCGTACCCACATATTGAGCGTATCTCGTGTCTGCAGACTGATACGGTGAATACTCAGTTTTATCATCCACGCTTGTCGTGTACGGGTGAAAGCCAGTTACATTTTCTATTTCGCTCGATGTCGTACTCGTGAGAACTTTTTCCGACAGTTCATTCGTAACTTTACTAGAATTCACTTTGTTCGTAATATTTACGGGCGTATTCAAACGCTTGCCTGACTTATTTTTCCGTTCTTCCGCAATACTTTCGATAATATATTTCTTTGAGTCGTGATATTCTGAAGAGATCGGTTCTACTTCCAAAAATCTATGATCGATGTTAAATTGATCGTTCTGTAATTTGTTTTGGTCCAAAATTCTAGCAGAATCCCGAACTTTCGAAAGTATCGTTTCGTTAAAATAGTCGTTGACAGAAATTTTATTAATATTTCTCGAGATGTGTGACTGCTGTTCCTTTGTTGTCGATGAATTTCTTCTATTATTATCTGAATCGAGCACGTTTGTGTTGGTGGCTTGAGTATCGCTACCTATATCTTTGTAGCCATGTTTAACTTTGTTATATCCCCGCTTATAACTTTTATCTGTTTTGTTATTGAGGTATCCGTAATATCTTAGTAATTTGTTTATCATTTCGGTACTATATAAGTTAACCGGGGGAAGACTTTCGCTAATAGTAAAAGTTTCTGGGAACGTGCAGTTATACTTTGTTATTTCAGCCTTCGCCTCCGATGAGGAGTAATAACAAGTCTCGCCGCTCGACAAACTATTATTGAAATTCAACCAATCTTTTAACCATAACTCAGCACTGCAATTGATTTTATTTCCATGCAATCGTAGAGTCTTCAGTTGACCCAAGTAGAATAAAAGATCATTTCGGATTTCAGTTAAATTGTTCATCCTCAAGTCTAAATACTGCAAGTGCGAGAAAGCAGCCAAAGCTGCCGAATCGGCCAAAAGTAGTCGCGCTAATCCCGGGCTTGACTGGAGGTGGAGCATCTGCACGCTCTCCGGCGACGACATCGGAAACGAACCGTCCTGGCCCGACACAGATAAGTTAACAGAGCACAATCTCAGATCTTGCAGCGACAGAGGTCCGTCGAATGTACTCGACGATAACATTTGTATAGGATTGTTCGATAAATCTAGCATTTCTAGCGATAGTAAGTCATCGAATACATGATCTTGTACGTACATGATATCATTATTCTGTAGCATCAATATTCGCAGATTAGGTAAACCTTTAAAATCCGGAATAGATAAGTTTTTAATCAAGTTATTACTGATTGATAAGTACTTCAGCTCGTCCGGCAAAGATTTCGGCGCAGTAGTAAGAAAGTTCTTATTCAAATTCAGAAAAAGTAGCATCTCTAATCGGCCCAAGGAGTCGTCCTCGACGCTAACAATTTTATTATCGGAAAAATCGAGAGATTGTAATAACGGGTAGCTATCGAGGTCTCCACATCTGACCGCCGATATTTTATTGCCAACTAAAGAGAGAAATCGAACGGAATGCGTGAATGCCTCGGGTACCTGATAAAGGCCAGTTCTTGATGCATCTATCTGCTGCAGCCTCCGTCCTGTACCTACCAACAGTTGAGTGTCCAGCTGAGTTATCCCTAAGTGGGGATTATCGGTTAGCAATAATCGTGCCAAATTCGGTAAAAGTTGCAAAGCCCCCGGAGCCAGTTTCCTTAAGTTGTTATGTGACACGTCTAAATGTTGCAACAACCAATTGTTGAAATAGTTTTCGTGAATGAATTCAATCTTGTTTCTGCTCAAATTCAAATGTTGCAGATTTTTCAGCGGCGTAAAAACATTTGCCAGTATAACTAACTTATTTTCCGACAGATCTAGGTTTTCTAATTTTGATAATCCTTCAAAACTTTCCTCGAATATGTTGACGATTTCATTTTTGCTCAGTATTAGTTTCCGGAGATTGGAAAAGTTATTGAAGAGTCTTTTCGTTATATATTGCAATTTGTTTGAAGATAAATCAATTTCTCGCAGATGCTGGCTCTTGACATTAATCTTTATTTGCAGGATGTTATTATTTCTAATGCAAAGAGAAAATGTATCTAACAAAGGCATATGAAATTCGACAAGGCTCGTATTGCAACTCGTATTGTAAACAGCTTTTACTTCAGCAAAAGTTTTATTTACGTACTTCCGTGACCAAGTGGATGATGTCACATCCTCATCACAGCACACTGGAACATGATTGTACACGGTCGGAGTTTCCTTGAACGTGATGTTATACGAACATTTTTGATAACCCACAATAGCGTTACTAGTTGCACACACTTTAGGACACGTAGAGGCTAAATTTGTAACTTGACAAGCTAATACAATCATAACAACTAAGCACTCATGAAAAATAACAGCCATTTCTGCTACAGTTACTCAGTCCTTTTTTCTTTAAGCTGGGTTAAGCACGAGATAGTACTGCAGTTGAATTAGTAAATACATAGTGTTCCAGTTCACAACGTCACTGAAGTCTCTGTGTATGCCACGTAAATGAATCATGTTGTAGGTAATTATCACTCGCACAGGCACTCAAGTCGGTGCAGTAGCAGACGGTTTAGTGTCACTCATGCTCGATTAGAGCCGAACTAAGTGGATGAAGCCGGTGCTAAGAGCGCAGTGTACTGTGTAGGTCGCGCTCGGCACGTGATTGCGTTCGCGAATGCGGGGTGCGCGTTGTTCACGCGGTCGGCCGGCGACTTGGCAGGCGCCAGCGGGTCTGCCGTGGAGCGTGCGATCCGAGGGCCGCGAGCTGCGGCGCCGGCGCTCTGCCGCCATCGCCGCTCTTACATCCATGACAGCCTCATTTTTATATAGTCAACTGACTTCCACACTGCCACTATTTATGTCATACTCTACGCTCCCTAATACGTTATTTTGAGGACGCAAGTATTTGTAAGTGTGCGTTATATTTTTCGGTGGCTCTACTTGAGTAGAGATTGGTCCCTGGTGGGCCCTCTCGGTGGTAGAGCATGATTTAAACGATAAGTTATTACTACGGAACAGCTTAGGTACTTTATGCGAAGAGGTTAAATGGCGAAAAATGTGTAGCTTTAACGAAATTTACGATCATTTAGGAAGTTTTATAACAATACTTTACTTACTGTTTGGGTATTAGATTAGGTTCTGGAAATTATAAAAAAAAATCGTAAAAGATTCTGATTTTCAATATGCCGACATTTTAAATTGTAACACACTTAAATTACAGTATATTTAGAATTTTCTATGACTTTTAACTCTTATTTTTTTTAAATTAGTAATAATATAAAATTTATCTGTATTTCTGATCCAGTTTGGAGACGTGTAGTAAAAATACTTTTTTCATGCCTAATGACACTTATTTTTTAAATTGTATTATTAAATTTGTAAGTTAATGAGTGTGTTTGTTACTGCTTCAAGTTAAAAGGGCTGATAGGGCTTTGATGTCTAGAATAGAAATAGATTATAAGATTATATCCATAATTAGCACATAGGCTACTATGTGTCAGTTCTGGACAAATATTCCGATTTAACAGGTAATTAAACTAAGGTGTCACAAGCTTTATTTCACGAGGACAATGTCGCAGGTAAAGGCTTATAAAAATACAACAAAATTTTACATGAGAAATCAACTACTGAACTCGCGTGGTAAGTATGGTACACACTCTCTGAGAGATGCCAGTTGTAGCAGTGACAACGTAAGGGCTAATTTATACTATGTACCTAAATAAGATAACTTGTGTTTTAAACTGCATAGTTACTTACTTGTCTAAAAGAATTTATTTAATTTCAATACTAATATTTAGTGTTAAATTATCGCCTTATGTTCCAGCACCATTATAATATCAGTGGGAAAAATAGTGACCTTATAAATTTTGATAATAATAATACATTTATTATCAAAAGAATATCACAGGAATTCAGATTTTAGCCTAAACTAAACATAATCTTGCCAATGTCTTAACAAAAATAACAATAATAATTTAGAAAGGTTAACTGAGTGCATGGAGAGTCCTACTAGGCGAACCTGCCGTGCGATTCTCTAAGAGCAAACGTCGTTGCATCTTTGACAACATCCAAATGACGAGATGACAATAAACGTTGGAAAAACAACCTTATGTACAAGAGCGATATCTCGTAAAGTATTTGAAAATGGTGAGCTCGTCGATGAGCGCAACGACGAATTATTACAGAATCGCACGGCTGTATCTCAGAACCCACAACGGCTACGCTTAGTGTGCATATTTATGGCGTGGTTAGTTCCTTGAGTGAGCTTGGTTATGTACGAATTTAATTAGTCAGGTATTGGTTCCTAAGTTCGTTAAGTAACATATACAGGGTTATTGGTTAAGTTGACCTATTCCCGTTAAGGATAGGTTTGGTAGTTTACATCATTTCTGACTGATTTGACAATGACACCCTATCCTAAATCTAACCGTTTTCGAAATATTTGAATATAATTGTTTTATTATTTATTAGTTTTTATATGTTTTAATCGTCAATATTGTATAGTATTGTATTATCACGCACAATATTGGTTATAGAGGTCAATAGCATCTTATTTACATGTAAAAATCAAATTACAGTAATAATATGATTTACACAATTCAAATATCTTGAAAATGGTTAGATTTAGGGTAGAACGTTCCATAGTCAAATCAGTAAGAAATGATGTTAACGAAACGTCGTAAACGGGAATAAGTCGACTTAACCAATAACCCTGTACATGCAAAATGTGCATGCGTGAGGGATATGAGAGAGTGTCTAGTGCAAGTGTAAGGTGTGAGTTAGTGTGTTGGAAGAGTAATTATGCGGTGAATATATAAATATAATAATAGTTGCGCGAGGTTTGTTTCGATGTGTATGGTTTGTTGTGATACATGTGAGATTTAGTCATATCATCGAAATATGTAGTGATGGAAGAAATAATTTCGTATATACTAACGCAACTAATAAATCTTAGTTGGCAAAGTGACAGAACGGTGTTCTCTAGTCGTCGGTATAAATCTCGTTAGTTACTTTTTGACTAATTTTGAATTTTTGACTTCGCCTTGCTTATAGACAGGCGATATAAAATAAATTCTACATAATATTACTGGAAGAATTTTTAACTTGTCTTGTTACTTCACAAGTATTTTATTTTATTCTCTTAGGGTAACTTACAGCTAGGTAAATTATTAAGTCAGATATAATATGCATAGAAAGATAATTAAAAGTAATTCGAAATAAGAGTGTAAACTTAAATATTTCGATATTCACTGACTGACATGCACTTATTAGGTAAGTAGATACGAATAACCATTGTGAAAAATTCACCAAAGCTCTTCCTTTACGAAGCAAAAGACAGAGATTCAGGAAAAGGTTATCTCATTTGAGGAAAACGAAAAGGCGTACCATCCTTTTCCATGTTGGTCTGTTGCACAAAAGCAACTCAAGTATGAAGAAAGGGTATGGTTCACCAGTGTCTTTTGTTCAGCCCTGTAACCATACCTATACCTATCGCGGAGAATATCTTCACTTGGACCTTCTACTAGTATTTTCATGAATAGCTCCCACAACGTAGATACGTTGAAAGGTCTCTTTACTGACGTCCTAAATTTGGGTTATTTGAATTACCTTTCCGATTTTCGTCTTTGGAATACACTGTGTGCTAACCATCTTTTTGTATTAGGTTTGCGTCCTAATGCCATAAGAAAACTTACACTAAAATGTACCTACGACTTCAAAGAGTCCTCGTAGAAGATATCGATCTTCATTTCGGATGACAGCTGTCAAACTTTTAAAACTGCCATAACTCTGAAATCATAATCTAAAACAGGAGGTTAAATTTTGTTATAAAAACTAACGTGTTCTTCACTCATTTTTAATCAGAAATACGGGATTACTCACGTAATATTTATCGGATAGGTCTGACTATAGTTTCGACCACAATTTCGACATAATTTTCTGAATAAAAAAGATGTTAAATGTTAATGTATTTTGTGGTACTGCTACGCTGCAACCCCAGAGCCGAATGGGCCGGCACGACCGGGGAAGTACCACACTCCCACATCCCGACGTGAAGTAACATACCTAGCTTGCTATTGCGTTTCGTCGGTTTGTTCCGGAGGTTCCGAAGGGCCGATTCCCCCTTCCCCGATCTCCCTCTCCTTTCCCCTCCCCCTCCACCCTCGCCCATTCTATCTCTTCCTTTCTATCATCCGTCATCAAAGGTCGGCAACTCATCCTCGAGACCTCTGGTATTGCGGATGTCCGTGGACGACGGTATCACTTACCATCAAATGAGCAGCTTGTTCTTTTGCCACCCTATCCCACAAAAAAGTTCAAATCTTCTAATTAGTAGGTATAGTTAATTCACCTAGGTGCACATGTGTATTAGGTCTATTTATTAGTATAATTTATTCACTTGGGACTTAAGTCTGCTAATTAATATTGTTAATTCGCCTGTGCACCTTAATGTCAAAACAGTTTAAAAGTCTATACACTCAACATGTCTACATGTCACATCTATTCTATCTCATCTCTTACTGTCAAACGTCAAGTAAAGCTCTTTTCCATCCCGCCTACGGCTACGATAAAACATTCGTTTATCGATTATTTTATTTTATACATCAGCATCATTAAAATTGAAGTTAAAAAATAATAAAACAATTTATTATTTCACTGCGACATAACTCTTGGGACAACTTAGGTTTGCTCAGTTATAATCTGATAACTAATGAGTATTGTTAATTCGACTACGTAAATTAGCGAAGGTGTATTATGTCTACGACAAATATTTATATGAGAACTTTTAGATACATAATCCTACTTAATATTCGTCTACCGCATTATATAACCAACAGTAACTTAGAATATAATAGAAATGTTATAGGTACCTACACATTCTCAGTTTGACAAATGAAATTATGTTATTCGCAAAGAATGACGTTCTGAATATATCTTTGTATCTTTTTTCCTTCTAAATCATCTTTACCCTGGAAGTCAGTGCGTTCATTCATAATATATTTCCACAACGAAGCGTAAGGCATATATCTTCTGTATATTAGGTTATTGCATCCAGAACATTCCCCGTCCATTTGTGCGAGCACCTTTCCCGAATACATTTATTAAAGTGACCCTCAGCTTAGAGACCGCAAGATAAATCATAGTCAGGAAACGGCGGTTATTCGTGGTAAACCGAATAAAAAGGAAGAGCCCATACCTAACCGTATAGGTACATACGTATTGGCAAAATATAAACACCTGCGACGATATCCTTTGAGATAAAACGTTTTTCAAAAGCTGCCCTACCTAGATTTATACAAATAAATAAAATAGACGTGTCTATTTGTATTATCAAAATTAAAGCATTATACTAATTCATCTAAAATAATATGGTAGGTAAGTACGATATAACAAATTAACAATTTTAAAAAAAATGTAAGACAGTTTGATCCGGCTAATCTCCGAAACGGCTAGCCTGATTTTGACGGGACTTTTACTGACAGATGGCTGATGTATAATAATCTCCGAAACGGTAAGTCTGATTTTGACGGGACTTTCACTATGTAAAAGGAGTAAATAATGCTAATTGAGCAAAGCCGCGAATAATTCATATTTTTTATAAATTTAAATTATAATGACTGCTCTACTAAATAGACAGCTGTTTCTTTCTCGCCCTTGGCTTCTAATTTTGTTATTTCTGTGGTACTAAAACTAAAAACTTCAAGTATAGAAGTTAATCTAAAATTACTATTCTTAATGTACACAACGCAAATAAACTGTTAAATGCGATTCGCTTAAAGAAATGGCCGGGACAGCAAAAAACTGGAAATTCTGAGTTAAACGCGCGCGGGCGAACTATACACCGTATTTACCGACGTTAGATAGAAGTGATTAAGTAACAAAATAAATGTGAAACAAGCTGAAGCATTGGGCCATTAGCGACGGGTAATAGTAAACGGTACCGGGGAACTAAAAGTGCGCCTTCAGTGGAACAAAATCGCTGTCATTAGGGTAACGAGCACTGGTCGCTGACGCAGCGGTAGTGTCCGACCTAACTCTTTAGATTGTAGACCTAATGAACCGGCATCCCCTTGGCAGCCGGCCTGCTCCCGACTAGCGCTGATTGCTGAAAGCCGCCTTTCCCTTTCTAAAGGTATATAAAAGCTAATTATTTGTTGCTTCAACTCAACGTAAACTTTCGTAGCGGGGCTCATTTACTTTAAATCTTTTGTAATATTTAAATCTGTAGAAGTAAATCAGTTTACGCATTGTTAATCGGCGTGTCCAGCAGAAGGGTGAATCGCGAGGAACGTAATAAGGGTCGTGGCATAAAACTTTATTACTCGCTCGGCGTCGGGCCGTGAGGCGGGATGCGAAATGGCTCTCATTCTCATTAACCTCGCCGCGGCCGCCTTACTTTGTATCAATGCCGGATACACGCAGATGTAGGTACTTCGCCATTTGTTCACATTTCACCAAAGGCTTCATCAAGAGGAAAAGGTTACGAGTTTGCTTTTTATTATCCGCGTCTGTTTCAGTAACGTTTGTATAAATGTGTGTCAGGAAATGGAGCAAAGATTGTTACCGTTTATGTCTTATATTTCGAGTTTCTTCATCAGATAAAGCTATAAAAGTCGCATTAATTTCAGACATCGTTTACTCCACGGGGTTTGAGTCAAACAATATGCTCTCCGTTGTCGACATGCGAACCGTGAGAGCCGGAGAAACTCGACTTACTATGGGTGGAAGTTTTTTTTAACAAGAGAGTAGGTACTTATGACTGGGTTGATACTACTATACCGCATTACGTATTAGATATTCTGACAGTGTGTAGTACTATAGCTACTTTTGCTTTCGGTTTAAAGATACTTTTATTCTCAAAGAATACCAAGCTCACATACTCGCCCATGAGAGCAATAATTACACAAACTTAATAAAATAAATAAAAATTAAAATACAAAAAAACATTATTCCTTCTTGTAAAAAATAAATAATACAGGTGATTACTTATCTATAACACAATATATCAAATGTTTTCTTAAAATATGATCATAATATAACTTAGCTTTAAACGAGTGTATATTTTTATTACATTAAATTAAATTTTATTAAATGAGAAAAAATATATATATTTAAAAAACATTGCTATGACTTATAAAAGAAATATTTTGACGAAAGGAGTAAGGAAAATGGGATTTGGTATAAAATGTTGCAGTGTCAGCCTCCTCGGATATCTTGGTTTGTTAGAACTAAGTTAAATATGTCATATGTTGTTCTAGCTCATAGAATACGATCTGGTCACTATCCGTCAAAAAAATGGTTACTTTAAGGTATGAAGGCAATCTGTAGTTAAAGCAGTTGCTGGGTGAATTCAACTCAAAAAGCAACGTCTCGGGGTGACGAGCACAGTACAGTGCCAAGGAAAACTTAATCTGGATGGCACAGCATTTGACATGTGCCGATATGACGACTAGGATCAGATGCACGACTTGCCTGTTTTGTAACTTGATATAATAAAAATGGCAAATGAATAAGAAATCCTGAAATTGGTTACATATTATTTAACTCATAAGAACGTAGAGATCCTAATAATAAATGTTATTTCTTCCAAGTTGTGCTTCCGTCCATTAAGCCGAGTGTGGAAACATAACGAAGTAATTACATTACCTATGTTCTATATTACGAGACGTGGGTAATACCTGGAGCATTAGTGCTCGTCGCAAAGGGCTCGTTGTCTTTATTTCACGCCTGAAGCTCTTAAGACCTAATAGCATGACGGTAAACAGCCCATATTTCACCCGAAATAGGTACCCACTTTACTAAATCTTCTGAAGACTCTGAAGTATATCAGCCTGCAGGTAAATTGGTCTCTGGACACACTTTAAGTCTGGGTAATTTTTATTAATGTAAGCATTAATTTATTATGCTACAATGTAAGTCAAACATCGGCTTAACCTTTGACTCTATAGGTAGAGTTTGGAAAATTGTATTTTTACTAGCTGCGCCCCGAGATTTCACTTGCGTCGTGATGGAAGGTTTTTTTATGACACCTTATCCTAGCGAATACCTATTGCTTATTCTGTGCTAATATAGACTAATGAGTAATTTTTATTTGACTTATACTTCTAAATAGAGGTAATAGATGATGAAAAACAGCATAATACAATCAGTGCATCCATTTATATCCAATCTGCTCAATTTACGTACCAAATTTCATTTCGTTGTTTTACCATCATTGCGTAACAAACATCAATACAATAAAACTTTCGCAATTACGATATTATTAGTATAGGATTATAATACATATCTAACCCAGTTTCACTCTTCACGTTCACTAAGTACCCAATAATATTTAACATTTCAAGAAACGGCTATAGAATACCGACCAAAGTCAAAGTCAAAATCATTTATTTAATTTAGGCATCAAAGACGCAATTATGAACGTAAATTTTAAATTATGATGTACTTTAAAGACTACCGCCGCGTTCCAAAATATATAGAGCCTACCGAGAAGAAGCAGCAAGAAACTCGGGGCCATTCTTTTTATATACATGTTTTTAAAATGTCTTTACTTAGGTACTACAAATATTAGCTCCAGTGTGTTGCCTTACAAAAGAGAACATAATAATGGTATCAGTAGGGCAAGACACGCTACACTTTGACATCTTAGTACACAAGTAGATAGATCCTGGAGTGATCAGTCCCAAGCTGTTTTATCCTCGAAGTAATCCGAAATTTTGTAATAACCTTTTTGACAGAGTTTAGTTTTAATAGTAATTTTAAACTTATTAATAGGCATCTCGGATAACATTGCGAACTTTACTATAGAATCATATACATTGTCCCATAAAAGAATGACTTATTCTGTGGAGACGCGTTACATGCACGGATAGCTTGTGCTTATTTCGCATGTTGATGGAATGAGCATCACTCCTTTTATCAAAACTGCTAATGTTTTTCTTTACATACATTAGATTTTCATAGATGAACTGAGAGACAACAGTTAGAATGTTTATGTCTTTAAACTTTTGTCTAAGGGAAACTCTGGGAGCTAAACTGTAGATCGCTCGTATAGCCCTTTTTTGCAGTATAAAAATAGAATTAATATCTGCAGAACATCCCCAGAGCAGTATGCCAAAAGTCATAACGCTATGGAAATAACTAAAATAAACTATTCTAGCTGTGTCTACATCAGTTAATAGTCTAATTTTTTTAACAGCATAAGCCGCTAAACTGAGCCTACTAGACAATTTTTCAATGTGGGGTAATCTCCATTGCAATTTAGCGTCTATAGTAGACCATTTGTGTTAGTTTATTTTTTTACGTAGAGAACCTTAATTCGTTTTCTATAATATAAGTAACCTAAATTGATCTTTTCACATTTTTTTATTGCCAAACGTGTAAGACAACCAGCCCACCGGATGGAGACTGGTCACCGGCGGACAAGGGCGTTACCGACGTGCTGCCGATCTCTAAGAATTTTGATGATGCCCGTTCTAAACAGCCCCATATCGTAGCGCAGAGGGAAAACTTCGGCGAGAAGCTCCATCCAAATTTTTGTTGTACGCGGAATAAATGTTATTGTAACATTTCAACATTCATTTGTAACATCAGCTATTATAATGAGTGTCTTTTTACTTATAAATATCGTTTAAGTTATAAGGCCGGTGATGGCCAAGTCTAAAACCACGAGTTTAACGAAAAGTCGTTATAGGAGTCATGAACTCGATTTATAAGAAAACAATAACTGTATATTTCGTTTTCATTTAATGATTTAAAAAAAAGCACCGTGTATTATTGAACTAATAGGTTCTATTGCTGATAAGCATCGTTCTTTGCAAAGAAATGTGTTACTAAAAATTAAAGGAATTAGCAATTTTTTACTATTTTATTACATTTACACGGAAGAAAACTCACCTCCTATTAAATATTTTAATCATGTATGAAACTCATTTGTCTTATCAGCGGGATACTTAGTGAAAAAATAAAGTAATATATTCTTATTACATATTTAAAAGTAGAGTTCAATTCATGTTTTTTTCAAAGTATTGTGTTGTTTGGGCTGGTTTATGTAAACTGAAAGACCTTTCTAAGGATGGCTTTATCAAATAGTGAACGATTTTATTTGTTGGAGGCCTAGTTTTTTAATAGTAGAAGCTTAGTTCGCGCACTTAGCTGGTATCAAAACGGAATCTCCTCAAAGCTCTTTAACTAAAAAGTACTTCGAACTAAGATGAGTAATTTAAAAGTGACTGGAAGATACAAAAAAACAAAATTCACGAATCGTCAACGAATATTTAGAACTGAAGAACTGGCGGAAAAACTTAAATATTAATAATAAATTTAAATTAAGATATTGCTTGGTTAATAACTTTTTTGAAGCATATCCGAGTGCTTCAACATGTGAAGGAGAAACAAACCTTCAAGTTTCCTATAGCACAATTTTTGCAGTTCTTCAAAAACATAAAACATTAAAAAAACTATATCTGCAGTTATTGTTTTTTTATAAATCGAGGGCAATTCTTTCTTTTCTATAACTCGTGGTATCGGACGTGGCCATCTTTTTCGCATTGAGTAAAACATTTAAATTTGACATAACGAACACACACTTCAAAATAATGTACTCGTATTATTGCATCTAAGGTCATACACGGCCAGACACAATAGAAATTTCATTGTTATAATGACATCAACCCTTGAGGGGTATGTACCAGTATATATACAATAAAATCTTAAAACACATAACTGAGCTCACACAGAGAAAATTCAAGTTGACTGTAAAAAACGTTTTAGCAAAAAAACATATTATAAAGTCCGACATTATATAGAAGACAAATATGCTTGGAATACTCCACTTCTGGTAAGTTGTCACCTGTCACCCATAAAAGAAACATTGTAAAAGTCTGTATATAAAGAATGGCCCCAAATTTCTTGCCGATTCTTCTCGGTAGGCTCTATATATTTTGGAACGCGGCGGTAGAGTCTTTAAAGAACATTATAATGAATAATTGACTTTCACAAGTGCGTCTTTGATGCCTAAATTGAATAAATTATTTTGTTATTGACTTTAACTTAATACATAGGTATAATATATAATAATATGATTTTATTAAATACAAATTTATAGGTAGCTAAAACTAACCATAACTACTTTCTCCCCGTAACAGCGTGCTCATGAAATAAGCTTACCCTTATCCCTCAGAAACTACGCGTAGAATTGTAATAAACTGCTGTGTATGTTAAGTATGGATGCATTAATCCCGGGTCTAAGCAATCTCTATTATAAATTTCATCCAAAACCGTCTTGAGTTACAGAGCTAAGAGCTTATAAACCACAGATCACAGAAACAAGAGACATATGAAAAGGGTGCCGGTGTCGCAGCAATATGCCCAAAAACAGAAAACATTGCTCGCGGCGCGGCGGTTCGGAACTTTTGTATTATGTAACTGAACACCGGTCGCAATATTGCATGTAAACAGTTTACAATGCTTACTCTGTACATACTAATATTCAAACGTTAAGTTTTAATACCGCAGTGGATAGTTAACTTATTGAAGCCAACAGAACACGTTGAATCGCGGAAAATGGCCGCTGCTTGCGACACCAGCGTTTGTACCCAGCGCACGGATTGACATCTCTCTAGATCTCGATGTAACGAACATACGGACATATATACGTATAATTGTAATATTAATAATACATTTATAGTATGAGTAAAATGCGATTAACGTATACTGTACTATACTCATATCCCCATATAAGGAGCCATAGAAACACACAATAACACATCACAACACAGGAGATATTTCTGCTCATCGCACAAATATTTATCTCGGTCAAGTATTAAACCTTTGAAATAAACCAGCTAAGCTAACGGAGCCGATAAATAATAATAAATAATAATAATAATTCGTTTATTTAAACTTCACAAGCATGATCGGTACATAAGCCTTTAGTAATTAAGCCATGTTAGAAGTATATGTAATATTACTTTTTTTTTTAAAGTGAGCGCATAGCTTGTCGTATTATATATACCACTAATATTATAAATGCGAAAGTTTGGATGGATGGATGGATGGATGAATAGATGTGTTTTACTCTTTCACGCTCAAACGGCTGGACCAGTTTTGATGAAATTTGGTATGGAGCAAGATGAGGCACTGGATTAACATAGGATACTTTCATCATCATCATCATCATCATCCATCACCATGTGGGTGTAACCGCAGGGCGCAGCTATTATGTGTATATTTAGACCCGCGTGGGTGGTAGGGTGATAATGATGAGGATGAACTATGTGTTAATCCAGCGCTTCATCTACCTTCATACCAAAAATCAAAATTGGTCCAGCCGGTTGAGCGTGAAGAAGTCACAAACATACAAATACTTTCACAAAAATGTCCCTATGTCCTTCTCCGAGATATGACTAATCGAAAATTACAATAATCATAAAAAATATCGGCTAGCTGCGTCCCGCGGTTTCGCCCTCGTGAAGGTAATGATGATGAAAAGTATCTTATGTCCTTCTCCGAGTTATGACAAATAGAAAAACACAAAAATCATAAAAATTGGTCCAGCTGTTCCTGAGTTATAAATGGTGGAACTAACACGACTTTGTTATATTAAGATTTGTTATTTTGACTTAGTGGGTGTATGTTATATCGCCTAATTGTAATTTAATTGTAATTTTCTTAAGGCGTTATTAGATCAATACATAAATAACATTACAATGTGATTATTTTAATAGAAGTACTTTTTAAATAGAGGACGTTTTGCTCTCATTACGTATGGAAATATGAAGGTTTTTTCCACGAAGAACAGTTTGCCCTGAAAACCTGATCTGTTTTGGATATTATCTAGGTTTCGTATATTTTACGCAGGTACTATTATTTATACTGTGGTTTTATGTAGTATCACATTCGTTATGTGACACTATTTTTCAGCCTTACCATACCTATAATACTAAATTTGCGTTAGCGTAACGCAATCGAATCGATTTCGTATGTACAAACTATAAGTTAACTGTGCCACAGTTTAACTAAATACATGTTGTTTTGCACTGTATACCTCAACGATACGGTAAAGTTACACTTTCGCAAATTTTCGTGCTAGGCCAAACACCATAACGAGTTTATGACGCCCTGTTAGCTCAGTTAGTACTAAACGCGAGGTCCCGGGTTCGATTTGTATGATGTTTGTTGTCAGGACATGGATGTGATGTGAGTAAGTGTGTGTGTTCATGCCTTCTGCGACACAGGGAATCCTAATGCGGGAACATGAGTACGTAGATGTCAATTCATTTGCAACATTCTCGTCCACGCACAACTTCAAGGATACTACTTTGAACTTTCCCTAGTACACGAGCACTTTATACGAGCTATGATATACGAGCCATCAGCTTTATTAACCTGCATCATGACGCAATAACATGACGTAAGTTATGACTCCTATTTACGAAACTTTCAACTCGACGTCTTCAAAGCAAATATGGTCGTAAGTGCCTACGTGTTTACTTAATTTATGCTGCGATTTTGAATTGAAAGGCTTTCGTATTGTGTTTTATATATAAGGGAAAATATCTGGATGTATAATACAATAGCTTTGCTCGATTTAGATACGAATTACTTATTATGAAATATAAGTAATATTGTTCGATAAGTATCTACCTACCTCATACCATAACCTTATTGTCTCATTGTCAGTGTTTGGTTAGGTATTTGATTATAGGTAAAACGGCCTTTTTAAAAAAATTAAAGCTAGCCTAGCTAGATATTTCATCGTCCCTGAAACCACTTGCTTAAACAAATTTCATGAAAATCGTTGGAACTGTTTCCGAGATTCAGATTATAGTATTGTATAGTATCGTATATATATATATACTACCGACTGTCCGCGACTTCGTTCGCGTAGTAGGCGCGGCCTTCGGTCTCGCCATATTAGTTTATATATATATAAAGGTACTTAAATAAATAATAATATGTATTTTATATATACGAGTAAGTAAATTAATCCCTATTTTAATTATTGTCAGGAGAAGGTTCTTATGTACCTAAGTAAAATCATAAAAAGATGTGTGGTTATAGCCATTATGTAGTACAAACGTACGTAGCCAGCCATTTTGTAGTACAAACGTACGTAGCCAGCCATTTTGTAGTACAATCGTACGTAGCCAGCCATTTTGTAGTACAATCGTACGTAGCCATCCATTTTGTAGTACAAACGTACGTAGCCAGCCATTTTGTAGTACAAACGTACGAAGCCAGCCATTTTGTAGTACAATCGTACGTAGCCAGCCATTTTGTAGAACAAACGTACAGACAGATCTATATTAAAAACAATGAAAACATGATTTTTTGTAGTAAAAAGTTGTTATCAAGATCCACTGTCGTTGCATTACTTGCAAATGAAAAACCGAAATAAATTAGTTTCGCTTTACATTTGCAAACAGTAATTTTAAAGATGTGTATTAAAAGTATTTTATTTGACAAAACCCTTTTCCCATTAAAATCACCTATTTTACTGACTTCAACATTTCCCTGGAATAGTTCTTAAATTATAATCCCAACATATTTTTTGGGTAACCCGGGGCTGATTGTACATTATTACTCGGTCACCTTCTGTTAGCTCGAAGATTTAATCAATCACATTTTCCTCCACTGCCGTCGGAATGCACGCACACGTACTTGAAATATGAGTGCTTATCCGCCCCGGGGAACTAATGTTTTATATTCTGTCGCTGTATTGACAGGAGTGACTTATTGCTCGATAGATTGCGCCTTACTCTATAATATTATAGGTAGTGTTTGCCAAAACAGTGATAAACGCGCCAAGAGGTGCCAGCACTGTTTTAGTACAACCCTAAGAATTCACTTATCTATATAATAATATCATCATCTCATCCGTAGAATGTCCACTGCTGAACATAAGTCTCCCCCATATAATAATATACTATACCTATAAGTACCCTACCCGAATGGAGTTATTCTAATTTTCTTTATAAGATAATAATTATAATTTTTATTAACTATAATTTATGAAGCATTATCGCCTAGCGAAGTCAAATTTATTTTATTTAGTCTATGGATATGTAGCTTTGTTGTCCAAAATTACAAAAAAGATTTAATTTTAACTACCTAGAATGATTTCTAAAATCACTAACCCTTCCTAAGCGAGACTTAAATTTCTGCAAATCACCTCGGACAGTTCAACCGAATATTTTAAACAAGTACAATTTGATAAATTAGATTGTCCTCTTTCCATTTATTATCCACTAACTCCTAATAGTTAAAGAATTATATTTCATCATCAGCTCATCCACATGAGATGATGATTAGCAAACGCAAATACTTGAACAACTTTAGAAAATACATGAAAAACGTAAGTGCCTATTAAATTTGAGGGTTGACTGCGATTTCCCTGGAATCCCATCATCAGATCCTGACTTGGTGATAATGGGACCAAACTGGATGTATATACCCTAACCAAAAAAAAAACAAGTCGGTCAACAGTTGGCGGAGAAATCAGTGAACATACTTACATAAAAATAAATACAGCGGAATTTTATCTTTTCTTGGAAGACGGTTAAATATGGTAAAGCTTTCTTAGCGTCCATCAGTAATTGTAGTGTTAACCATTTTCCGTATATACAATTTTCTCTATAGTGTTAACCAAATTTTACATGTAAAAGACATTTCCTAATTGTCTATGGTTTGTGACTAGCAACATTAAATTATCTATTAAAAGCACCCATGTCCGTATCCAACCACCTAATCTGTGGACGCGGTCCCTTTTCACTTGACTCGAGAGTCGCTCACACATATACTTTAGTAAAATAAGATTGTTAATAAACATAACAATATTCCTGATCCCCATCTCCTGGTTTTATCTACAATAATATTATGAAGAGGAAAGATTTGTATTTTTGTATGTAACGAATAAACTTAAAAGCTGAAACGATTTCAATAAATATTTTGCCGTTAGAAAGCTACATTATAACTAAGTAAATTAGTCTATATAATATTTTAGTTTAAAAAGTTAGGGATCCGTGTGAAAACTTTGATAATGTGAACCAAGGTGTGAAAAATATACAAAAAAACATCCCTTATCGCGCACGCTGCGAAAACTATTGACAATAGAACAAAGTGTGTACTGCAATTTTATAGAAAACATCAATATCTTCAAATAAATTTGAGATACCAATACCATATGTCTAAATATTATAGTTATGTCGCAATAACTACTTTTCCGTGTTAAAATATGCAATAAAACACCGGTACAAACTAGGCCACATTATTCGTACCTTGGTGTTAATTATCTACATTAATAATAAAGAGGAAAGATTTCATAGTAAATACCATGACAAAACGACGATGTAAGGACAGAATATGTCCTGTTGAAAGACGAAGAACGAATTTGCTCGGTCGCCAGTACCGTGTATTAAGCTCACGCCTATACAATACTGCAAATAGAAATACACATACATACACACTCTCTAAATTTGAATGCAAAAAAAAGGTTCAAAGTTGGCTTTTAAAATTAAACTACCAGCAAACAGAAGCGCTGCTTTCTACCATCAAGTAGATATGTAGATATCAAATCTTCTCTTCCTTGTAAATACAACTATTTAATAACAAACTATAAATTCGCCACATGTCATATTATTTATTGCACTAAACATGATTTTAACTTACTATGCACTCTACTCACAAATACACACACACACTCGAATCGAATACATATATACACATACTTACTTTAAGAATTTGATTACGGCCTACATGTGTGCAATGCATAATATCTATTAAGTATTATCACCTACACATGCTCGTACCTACAAACTCCCTGTTTTGAAGTAAGATCGTAGGTATCCTGCTACTTATTTTATTGTTGCAATACTTTGCACAATAGTTGTGTGCTTGCCTAATTATATTATTATGTAAAGGCTGTACTTGCGTCCAAATTTGGAGGAATCTTCGCTGTTTCGGAAAATACAGACTTATTCCTTATTAAGTCTAGTTTCGGAAACAACAGTTTCCAATGTATATACTACATATACCTACAGCTTAGTATTAGTCTCTGTATGTGCAAATTAGATAAGAACAAATGTATATGTATGGTTTGATAAATAAAGATTATTATTATTATTTTTATTCAAAAAGTTTCACGGATTTCATCCGGTCCTTTACAAAGGCATAAGTGGGGCTGTAGCCAACACTTAGAGGCCTGTTTGGTATAAAAATGCAGAGTATCAAAAACAGAAAGAATGTTGGATGAAGGGTAACATGGTACTTATAACTATTACAACAATGGGTAAAATGGCCAGGCTATTGGTATGAACTTATTAGTGATAAGGAAGATAGTAGGATATGGAAGAGACTACGGCACCTGCCAATTTCAGTCTCATTTTAAAATTTTTGGGCAGGTGGTGACTTGCCATCCACTAAACGGGCCCCCCATAAAGACCACCATGAATGGTGACAGAAGGGGCAACGTCGGTGTGGCTGGCTAAAGGGTGTCGAGAGGTGTGCTGCGGTTTCACTGAAGCGCTACTACCGGCGTTATGCCCTTTAACACTTCCACCCTTGGAGCTTTTTGTTACTAGCTTTTGCGTCTCCACCTGGGGGTGGAGACGCAAAGACGGCCAATTAAGGCAAGCCGGGGGTCAGAGGTCTCATCTAGCCCCAAGGAGAATCAGAGTCCACGGTGTCGCCACTCACCGACGACTCGCCACAAAGCCGCCCCTGCGGTTTTATTATTATTATTATTATAGTATTGTAACAGATACACGCAAAAATTACATAATCGGGTCAAATAATGCTTTCGCCAGTAGAAAACTACATTATGGCTGAAAAACACACATTACTCGTATATTTATTGGCTCATCACCGCGAGTGTGAAACCGCGGAGCGCGGCTAGTTTATAATAAGAAGACAGTAACACGAATAGCAAACATTACAGTAATTTCACATTAAATTTACAATAAATGAAATGCTAATGTTTGCATGGATGAAGTTTTGTTGCTCGATCGTGCCAGACCTGCTGCTCGGTTTTGGTGAAATTTGGTACCTATGTAAATAGATGAGGCGATGGAATAACACATAGGACTTTTCATCATCATCATCCATCACTACGCGGGTGAAACGGCGGAATGCGGTTATTAATATTATAAATGTGAATGTTTTGATGTTTGCATGTATGGATGTTTGTTACTCAATCACGCAAAAACAGCTGAACAGTTTTGCATGATATTTGCAGTGTAGATGGTTTGGAAGGGAATAACAGGAATAACACATAGGCTACTTTTTAATCTCAATTCATCAGGTTGTTCCAGAGAGATCAAATTAACCTTATTCCACGCGAACGAAGCCGCGAGCGGGTACTAGTAATCAATAAACTTGAAAACAATATCCAGCGTTTACTTAGGTAGCTAACAACCGCTTAAGGTTTTCGCAGCATAATGTCTTAGTGGGTTGACATTTTCCTTGTAGAACCTGCTAGTACCTACATGATTTTAAGAGACTCGTACCCTTTTCTTAACAAAGTCCTGCTTTGTGTCCGGTTTCCTTCCTATTCGAGAGGGAAGATTAATAATTTTAAGCGAGACTTTCTACGTACAGCATATAGCTACATCTGACTAATTATGAATAAAAATCTATATTACATATATCTAAACGTATATCCTCAAATTACTACATTAATTTTACTTCTTTGTTTCTTTGTATCTTCTTACAATTTATTTTATTATAGTTAATGGATTTTTTTAGTAAAGTATTTTTTTTTTAAATTTACAATGTAAAAATAAAACGCACATATCGATAAGCACCCCGAATGCCTGTACCTGTACCTTAGCTTATTTTTCAAGTATTTTTTAGACAAATATTGTTATTGTAATCTACATATACACACAAATAAATGAAATTTAAGTGTCTGTTTTTAATAACAAAATACATTTTTTTACTAAATGCATACGATTATGAAATTAATATACGGTACTTGTAACCAAATAGTTTTTTGTTATACAAGAGTGCAAAGTGGATTTTTAACCGCGTGCTCAATTTTGATTCCCTCGCTAACGCTCAGGATTCTAATTGTTGGATCACGAGCGCAGCGAGTGCGTTAGTGAGATAGCGAGAGGATCAGAAGAGCACGAGGTGAAAAATCTAGGCCCTCGAGTGCAACACGTAACTTTTCAGACCCACCTCAGCAAGGAAATGACTAAATGCAAAAAAAAAACATTTACAATGATAATATAGGTACTTTTATTTCAGTTTAGGTATAAAACATTACGAATGGTAAGTATTACAGAATAATCATTAAATTATAACAAATAATACTTAACACATAACTAGTTTTAACCTAAGGGTTTAACAATATGACGTGAAAAGAAAATGGCGCGCGCAAAGCTAGTTAAAAAAAGTAGGTACACCAAGAAGGTTCCGAGTCGGAGCTTTTAACAAACTAACAAGTACAATTTGAAAAATTTAATACCGACTTCCATTCTATTCAGTTAATGGAGTGTGACTCAAAAACTACTTAACCATATTTGATGAAATTTAAATGGGACCACACGGGAAAAATTTAGTTATAAAACAAAAAATAATTTTGAGAATCGGTTCACCCTATCGAAAGTTATGAGGTAACAAAGATGAAAAAAAATACAGTCGAATTGAGTAACTCCTCCTTTTTGCAAGTCGGTAGAAAAGTAATACCAACCAAAATACTAAGGCTTGTAACATTGGATCAATTAATTTTGCATGCTCGCTGTTTAAAACTTTTTAATCTCTACTGTGAAGCAAGAAATGAAAGGATTTTTATTTTTTTATTTTATTTTTTTAACATTCAGTTGCGGAGCCCGCCTGTACTCGTACTTAGTCTTAACCAAAGTTCATTTAAATAATTGGTGACTGTAGAAAAATCTACTAACATTTAAACTTACGTACTTCGGAGAGATGTGAAGGCGGTCTGTCTCTGTTGTTTTTGAACAAAAAGATAGGTCCTGTCGAAGGTATCGCGCGGTTTGAAAATACCGATACTAGGGAATGGCCATAATCACATCAGCTAACCTGCACTGGGACATGTGTTGGATTATGGCATATTCCTATTTATTAAAGCGCAGTAGAGTTCTTTGTGAATTACTTATATACCTTTTCCTACCGAGAAACAGTCATGTTCGCAATACTGTGTGTGATCTGAAGATGTAGTTTGCCGACGCAATTAGACAGACACATGACTTAACAACTTAACCTCTCAGGGTAACGGGCGCAGTTCGTCACTTGTGAGGAAATACATCTGTTCTAAGCAGAGGTTACCACTGAACATCTGGGGGGCTCGTGCTGGTACCGTTTCCAAATAATTAAAAAAAACCTATTTGAAGACTCTCTTCTCCTTGAGAAGACCCTCTTCTCCTTGAGAAGACCCTCCCTGAGCGCCCGTATCTCAGTGTTGGAACGTAATGAGCTGTTTATCTAATTTACGTATATAATGAACATGCAAAATTACAATAATAAATAGCTTGGTTTCTTTCAAATATAAGACTTGAGCGATGGCGTATTATGAGCACTCGTTAAAATGTTTACAGCAATCTTTATCACGTTCAAATCTTATTCAGAGGAGGATAAAAAATACTCAGCACAGCTTCATTACAAAGGGAGGGCAACCAACTATCGCTGTGACACTATTAAAGGTCGTAAAGCCACCACCACAATTTCTTTCTTTTTATATTTTATAGCGCTCCGGGTGCCACCTACATCATAAAAAATGATATATTTTGTCTTCGAACGGATGCTTTCTCCCTTCACGAGATGGAACCAAATGTGATAGAGATGCGGATATGCTATTGAAACTTTACGGTCTTCGATAGATTATACCTATAAATAAAAGATCACGAAAATTTATAAATGCCTTGTTTTCTGCGCCTGTGTGTTTTGGTAACTGTAGGTAAGTTAATTATTGATTAATAATACTCATTTTATTTTATTTAGGCTGTTTGTCTTAGGTCAACAGTCGTTAGGCTCTGTCGAAGGCCTTCGGGTGTCAACATGGGTTGGCCACTAACCTATCTACCAAGCCACACTGGGCCCGCGTGGTGGATTATGGCCCAACTCGTCTCTCTGAAAGGAAGGCTCCAGTCCCAACAGTGGGAACAAAATGGGCTGATTATGATATGATATGAAAATTCATTTCGACTTATTATAAAACGTAGACTATAAATAGTTAAAAGTTTAAACCATGGTTTAATCTGTCCGAATCAGCAAGCCTCATTCGAGGCAAGTTTCATTAATAAATCTATTGTAATTTTTTGTCCTGATGCGGACAGATTAAGCCAATTAATATGAAAATCCCTTAACTCTTCAAATACCGTGATAATTAAAACAAAAGATTTATGAATGAAATGCACGTATATTTACGTCAATGGTACTCAAAGAATTAAAACATGGTTTAAACTCGGGACTATGTTTAGTCTACATTTTATAATAAGGCGGATAGTGTTATATATAGTTAATACCCTTTTTTATGGTTACTTCCTCAATTTTTTCCGTTTCCATACAACGGTTAAAATCAACTAGAGAGTTAAATTCTATGTTCGGTCGCTTCGGTGGCCTAGCGGTCATGGCGTCTGAGACGAATTGTTGAAAGACGTGGGTTTAAATCCCGTCCGAGGATTTGTATTTTCTCTATAAAATTACAATCTACGTACCCACACGATACATATTTATTTATCAAAATTAATTTATTTACAAACTACTTACTAACATACTAAAATGTCTTTAACTGCATAATTTCTATATAGACTGAGAAGAATGACTCAAGAGAAAAATAGCATAAAATAGTTGTAGGAAAGTGACATATATAAAAAAACATATTTTACGTATTATGAAAAGGTCGAAGGTAAAAGATCAATGGCGCGAGAACTGATAGCTTTACCCATAACTCCATACCCTTTGGAATCATTGCCTGACTTTGCAAAAAGCGAGACTAAAATAATGTCTTTTTTAGATTCTATTGTACAGTCGTAAGAATATGTGTGAAAATTCAATATGTCATTCTGGAAATATGATAAAATTTAATAATACCTAGTGGTTCTGTGAAAGCATTAGACTTCGCGAGCCGTTATAACCATGCAATAAACGACACTTTCTCCTTTTAGTCTTAGCAAACCACAATATTTCATTATCCTTAAACTCGTAGTGCCCTGGGCTAATATTGTCTTAAGCTGAGTTCTGCAACACTGTCTTACAAGCCCCTTTTTTGTGAGGCAACTAGTTTGTAAGGTAGGTTCTATATGTAGTGCTGTAAAAACAGCCTGGGATTACCATAAGTTAACTATTTTACGTAACATAATTTAACTTCATAGTACGCATTATCTCATCGCATCTTATGTTATAGTGGTAGGTACTATAGTAGATATATTATTAGGTATTATAATAAAGTTAAAAGTTTACCAATAATAGGTTACTAATAATGACTAAAGACAAAAACTAAAAATAAAGACTAAAGATTTTATAAAACCGTCACTAATGGTAGCAAATGAATAAGTTAGATGTATGTAATGTCTGGATAGACTTGGAGACACGATCTGTAAAAGGTTTGACACTGTGTTAACATAAGCTTAGAAATATAAGCTGTGTACATGCTAATGTCTACGTATCTGGATCCCGGCCCTCTTAATAGAATACACAAACCTAAACTCATACCCATACCAGTGGCGACATGACGTCGTCTGGAACTTTTGCTAATAAATATTACGTTTTACTAGGTAAGCATTACTATTCTTTCTTATTTTATTGTTACATACGCATTTATTTATCTACCGACTTTCAAAAAAGGAGGAGGTACTCAATTCGACTGTATTTTATATGTTTGTTATCTCATAACATTCGACTGGGTGCACCGATTTTTAAAAATTGCTTGAAAGCTGGTGCTTCCCGTGTGGTCCCATTTAAATTTCATCGAATTCGGCCTAGTAGTATTTGAGATACACTCTAATAACTGAATAGAATGGAAGTCGGTATTAAATTTTTCAAATTTTACTTGTATGTATATCTAGTTAGAGTAGAAACATTTCCTCAACATGCATCGAGGCAAAGTAAGTAAAACTCGGGCCGCGCGCTCGTAGTATTTTGTTCGAGGTATCTATTTAAATTACAATTGTAACCAGTTTTAAATAACTCTTTTAATCAACATGATAAGAAGTTTGGCTCCTTATCTTTCTTTCCACACAACCAACGTAATGATAATATTCAGTAATATTTAAATAACAAATGATAATATTTTGATTACGGGCGACCCAGTCGTTGGTTTTATCTGACAGGTTATTCTAGATAGTACGGTGAGTATAAGCGCAGATTAGTAACTTCTCTGACTGTGGTTATAGAACCACATTGTATTGTGGTACACAACTTCGCCACAACGATTTTTGTTGTGACCACACTCATTTCAATTAATAAAATCAGTGTTATCAAAATCATAAGTGACAAGGACACGAATCGATTCATGCGGTCCGTATTCAAGTAAGCAGTATTCGATTACGCTCAGTAGTGGTTGAAAGTTGTGTTGTTGTTAAGTGATTATAGTTTAGTTTATTATTAAATAAGAAATTAATCTAATCAAAGAAAAATACAGTGGTCATCAATAACTACTCTTGAACGACTTAAGACTTCCCACGGGTACGTAAGATTTATATTTTGTATAAAATTCAAGTAATTTATTTAATTTAGGCATCAAAAGCACATGTATAAACGTCAATTATTAATTAATAACCCTTTAAATTTACAATTCGACCGTATTTAATTATTTTTTTAAATGTGTTTAACTTCGTCGTTCATGAACCGAATTTAATGATTATTTTTTGTTTGATAGAGTATACTTCCGTGGTGGTCCCATATAAATTCATCAAATTCGGTCAAGTCGTTTTTGAGTTACACTTCAAAAACTGAAAAGTATTGATTTATTTACCTTGATGATATTCATCATTGACAGTGTAGCAAGTAGCAAATCACTAAAAAGGGAGAAATTCTTTTTATCAACAAATAGAACCGACTTCTACACAAAAAAGTGTGAAATAACTTGTCAAAATCGGTACCATGCATGAAATATTGTGATAATAGGTACTTTCGAACTATCATGGTACTGACTTCAAGAAGTTATTTCACACGTTTTAGTGTAGAAGTCGATTCTATTTTTTATTAAAAAAATTACAACCTATATTGAATCGGGTAGCCGATGTTGACTAGGCAGTCGTGAAGGATAGGATCATAAATATTGTAAATAGAATTCTGTGCATAGGATATTTATTACAAATATTATCTTCCTCCCTAATATGCTTTTATCGGGTACAAATATTTTTCAGAGCAAAAAAATGTTTGTACCTGAAAAGCATAACCTGATTTTTTTTCGAGTACCTGAAGAATGTGTTTTGGTGAATTTATTATAAAAGCGAACACAGTTAATTCATATTTTTTATCACATACCGCTTAAGAAATACTTAGCATCTTCGCTAATTAAGCACAACTATCTTTTGCTTATGTTTAGCATTATACATATGATGATCACTGTATAACTTACATTTAAGTAAGTCTTTACAAATATAATAATAAGGAAATGTATGTATAATACAAGGGTGACAAAGTAGTATTGAATGCGGGGTGCTATAGCTACTTTTTTGATATTTTTTGAGTCATTTCTCAGTACTAAAGATGACGGTGAATTTCTTAACGTTTTAATGTTTTTGTTTGATAGATAAGGATAGAAGCTAATTAATTGTAGTGATATTTTTCCTAGTAATTACATATAAATATATTTTTTTAACTTTTGACTACTAGGGGAGTTGTAGCAGTAATCGGGTTACTTTGACCAGCATATATTTTCGATCTAAAAACTATACTCACAACTGTATTGAGCCTATCTTAGAACTATCAAATAGTAGTAAGGAATAAGTTTTTGCATATCTGGAGACAAAAGCCGAGTACGGTTATCACCCGGGCTAGCATGCCTGCTAAACGGAAGTAACTTCAAAACCACCATGAAGCGAAAAGCATTTGACGCGATGCCAGTTTTGGACGTCATGGGCTGCCCCTGTCGGCTGGTGCGACTGAAAAAACAAAACAGTTGCACTAATCGAGTGGGCGGATGAGACTCCTTTCGCTAAAGCGAGCATGCTACTTTCGAAACTGGCAGAAAATGCGGAACAAGCCCGAGTGATAAGCGTGGACGCTATGGTGATAGAAGACTCCGAGGGTGAGGTAGCGGACCAACTAGGTTGTATTAGAGCCTCGGAACATCATGAGGTAGTTGTGTACGAAGACAGAGGCGAAAACCTCAGTTACCTCAGAAAGCCGATACACAACAATTCAACCGACTGTTGGGGGCACCCAATCCCCGCTCCAACCACCAAAAGCGGTTCGGAACGTCTCCAGGAAAAAGCAGAAGCAGAAAGAAACCAGGAGCGCAGCCCTACCAAGAGTAAGGGCCGAGTCACAACGTTCCTGGCAAAAAGCAGCAGCACAAAGCCTATTCCTGAAACCGTGCGAGCCAAAATTGCCCATGTCCGCAAAAAGACTGCTCCCATTTCCATACGCCAAAAACGACCTCGGACCAGAGCTGACATGGGACAAGTCAGTCCGCCAAAGTATATACCAGCACAGGAACCAGTGAGCCACGCAACGAACGCCTTCCTCGAGTTTCTCGCTATAACGAGAGCGACAAGAGATGTCAATCTCAGGAACTGCAAGAATATCCTGCAGTCCTACAGGCGAGCAAACGAAGGCAGCATCATCGAATCTCGGCTGCTGCAGAAGAGACTCGAAGAGGCTGAAGCAGCCATATACAACAACGACACATCCTCGATCATCATGGGGGCAATGTCTGGTCAGTAAATCCCCAAATCCCTTCCAAACACCCTCTTCCTGGTCCACACTCAGGAAGAAAAGGAGACCCTGACCAGCCAGGGCTATGGTAAGGGCGAAGGATCACGCACCCTTACCATTCACGAGGCGCAGGGACTGACGTACGAGTCAGTCGCGGTGATTAAAACTAAAGGCAAAATGAAGCTGCACGAGAGCGTCCCGCACGCAGTCGTTGCGGTTTCCCGGCACACTAGGACCTTTGTCTACTACGCCGACGACGAGGATGATGCCATCGGACGGTTTGTGACGACGGTTGCGAGCAAGCAAACCATCTACGGCTATAACCTGAAGATGGCAATCAGGGATCGAAACAGCGTGGTGATGGAGGCCCTGCTTCAACGCAAAGTGGGCAACGTGGGCTCACAATAAATTTACTAATCCATTTGCTATAATATATGTAGTTTTTCGAATTGTATGTAAGCTAGCGTTAAGAAATTATAACTGACAAAGAGATGGTGCGGGCATCCAGAGCAGACATGCTCACGGAAATGTGTTGGCAAGCGGTGGCGTGTGTGGCGGGTCGCCATCTTCCCTCAGAAATGGTTGAGGAAGGCGATGGCTGGCACATGCGTCAACTCGTGAACGGGTGCTGTTTGCGGGCACTGGTCTGTTGTGAATGCTTGCACCAACTCAGAATAAAATGTATCAATAACTTTAAGTGTATTATGTTATATGTATGATGTATGAGTTAAATAAAAAAAAAATTATATGTTCCTCATGTATGTATTTTGTTGTATGTTATAAATTTATAAGTAAGTTGTCAAAAATCTGCAAGTTAAAAAAAGGCACGGACCCTGGAGTCTGTGGAGCGTAGTTTTATTAATAAAAAAAAATTTTGTAAATAGTCATAATACCAGTGATTAGATGTGAAAATAAAATTAAATTTAAAAATCAATACTATAAGTTTTTTTTTCTATATTAACCTACACCATCCTGTTTGAATTTACGAAAATGTTTAAAAATTACTTAGATAATCATGATTTTAAATAATTATGATTTTAACTCACATTCTAATTCTAATTATAAATATTTAAACAATTACGCCATATATTGGACTATAAATCATTAGTAACAGTGTACATTGCCCTAGCGCAATCAATTTTGGGCTACTGTGTTTCAGCATGGGGAGCTGCGGCACCAGCACATTTTATTAACCTGGAGAGATCTCAAAGAGCCCTACTTAAGGTTATGTGCTTCAAGCCAAGACGGTTTCCGACGAGAGAACTATACCAGCACTGTTTTATTCTCACAGTCAGACAGCTTTTTGTGAAATCCGTAGTTCAGTTCTAAGACAGCATACACTTGTAGATAGCAGCAACTTTGAAGAATGACATAATAAGCGAAGAAAAGAGATACCGTTCAAAATACCAAAAGTGAGAACAAAATTTGGTTGGAAGAGTTTCTCGTGTATGGGACCAGTGCTTTACAATCGCTTAAGCAGAGTCATCTCAATCGAAAAACTAAACAGACATAAATGTACTGAAGTAGTAACAAAGCATTTGTTACATCTAAGTTATGATGAAACTGAGATATTAATAGCTCCAACTGATTAAATTACACTACACTGTGAACAAACTTACATTGAATTATTTTACTAATAACACAAGATCACATATACACAAAACTGACCAAACTCACAAATGCATACACACACACGTATTATACTTCACACATACCTTCACGCGCATAACTACTCAAATCCATTAGATCATTAGAATAGATACACTAGCATTAGTAGGTACCTACTTACCATATATTATTTTCTTTTTTTTAGTTTAGATTGTTACGATCTACGATTATAAGATCGTTGGTTACGATAGTATTATAGTTTTCGATTTTCATCTATTAGATTATATTGTAAGACCCTTTGTACAACTGCATCACTAGTGTTATAATGAAAAATAGGTAATGATTATATTTCATACCTTAGTTGTCTGCTTACATAGGTATGTACCGACAATACGTTACAAGACACAAACGAGTGCATGGATTAGAGAGGCCATGGGGAGTATCTGTAACCCTGCTATACAGGCTCGAAAGAGACCTAGTGCGGGGTGCAAAGCTTCCCAAGGGTACGCTAACTATGTTATTAGTTAAAAATAACATTGTGCATTGCCTTATGTCTACCTACTTACACAAATATTGTTTGTACGAAACAGGTCTATAACATCATTAAATAAAATTATTATTATTATTTCTTTTATTCAAAACAAAATCTCGGATTTCATGCGGTCCTTTACAAAGGCATAAGTGGGGCTGTAGCCAACACTTAGAGGCCTGTTTGGTATAAAAATACAAAGGAGTATAAAAAACAGAAAAAATGTTGGATGAAGGGTAACATGGTACTTATTACTATTACAAATATGGGTAAAATGGCCAGGCCATTGAGATGAACTTATTAGTGATAAGGAAGATAGTGGGCTATGGAAGAGACTACGGCACCTGCCAATTTTAGTCTCATGTTAAAATATTTAGGCAGGTGGTGACTTGCCATCCACTAAGCGGCAAGGGGCAAGGGGCAACGTTGGTGTGGATGGCTAAAGAGTGTCGAGAGGTGTGCTGCGGTTTCACTAGAGCGCTACTACCGGCGTTATGCCCTTTAACACTTCCACCCTTGGAGCTTTTCGTTACTTGCTCTTGCGTTTCCACCCCCGGACGGCCAATTAAGGCAAGCCGGGGTTCAGGGGTCTCATTTAGCCCCAGGGAGAATCAGGGTCCACGGTGTCGCCACTCACCGACGGCTCGCCACAAGGCCGCCCCTGCGGGTTTATTATTATATTACATTTATTATTATATTATATTTATTATTATATTATATTTATTATTATTATAAAAAAAAATATTCTAATTATGATTCTAATTCTAATATATAGGTAATTGAAAATTCTAGATATGTTGATAATATAGCGCTACAATCATGCACTGAAAATTCTAGAATATTTACAAATGTTCAATATAAAAGTTCTGTTTATTTTCGGTTTCAGATAACGAAGTGGTAATGGACCAAATACCAGAAGAATCAAAGTGTTTAGTAACAACACAGGATGGCCCTATTTGTGGTTACATAGATAATACCGAAGAAAGAACTTTGTACAAGTTCAAAAGCATACCGTATGCTAAGCCTCCTTTAGGACGTTTAAGATTTTTGGTAAGCTAAATGACAACTTAAAAGGGTGGCGGTATTATGTTATTATCAAACCTACCATCACGATTTTTAGTCTTAACTCCACAGAGGTATGTTTCGGTAATTATTAGTAGGTATTTATCACAGAATAAGTGCAAGCTGCTCAAACAAAGCGCAAGCCAACATTTACAAAAAAAATTTTTTGTAAATGTATACGTTTCCAAAAGAAATTCATCTGGACTAAAAAAACGAAATTAAAAGAAATATTTAGTGACATTACCGCTGGATAAAAATGCTTATGGCCGAGTTGTAGTGTGCATCACCCTCCCTCCGCATAAAATGCTAATAGGAAATATACAGAATAAGCAACGCACAAAGCAACCCAATCAACCAGATAATACATAGTCGAAGATACTTTATAGTAATAATTACTTTTATGAAATAATACTTAAAATACAAGTTGCAAGTCATTAGCATTAGAGAATGAGTTTTATATTTTCATATACAACCATAAGTAAGACAGAACAGCCGTAAAAGCCGTTCTTTGAAAAGGTAATGAGTCCTGAACATATTTGTAGTAAAACCTTTGCAGAGTCCTCCTGCGGAAGTACCACGCATTTGCCAGTTCTTCAACTGAGAAGCAAGTGTGCAAGCGTTACTGTGTTTCGGTTATGAAGCAATGTTTCTATTTAAATTGCAAGAGGATTTAACATCTTATATCTCAGGATGGCAAGCACACTGAAATGAGCAAATGTGACGTTTCAAAATAAATAAGTAATTGATATAATATGTTAAACCACTCTAATGCATATAATATGTTTTATTTCAGCCACCATCACCCACATCGCCATGGAATGAACTTAAAGATTGTACGCAAGATGCGCCCTTGCCTGTACAATATTATTTACAAAAGGAAATAATAGGCTCAGAAGATTGTTTATACATTGAAGTCTCTACTCCTAGTCTTAAATCAAACAAACCCTTACCGGTTATGTTTTGGATTGGCGGATATAGCTTTATTTTCTCAATGGATCACATTTACGACCCAAACTTACTAAATTTACAAGATGTAGTGTTTGTTCGATGTGGCTTTCGCTTAGGGCCTTTTGGATTTCTATCTATCAATGATTTCACAGCCCCGGGAAACTGTGGGTTAAAAGACATAGTGATGGCTCTAACGTGGGTGCAAAGGAATATAGGTGCTTTTGGAGGAGACGCAACTAATGTTACTATATTTGGTAGCAGTGCGGGAGGAGTAATTGTACACTTTTTGATACTGTCACCTATGGCAACTGGACTTTTCCATAAAGCTATCATTCAAAGCGGGACTGCTTTAAATAACTGGTCCCTTACCAAAAACCCTTCGCAGCCGGTATTGGAGTTAGCTAAAATATTAGGCATTGAAAAAACTTATAAAACCGAAATTGTTGAAGAACTACGATCTGTAAGCGTAAGTGATATAATGGCAGCATGTTTGCAAATGAAAGAAGACAGACAATGGGAACCAGAAGAAAATATAACTGATGCAATCTTCAAGCCCAACATTGAAGAAGAATTTGAAAGTCAGCCAGCATTTTTAAATCGATGGCCAATTAAAATATTGAAATCTGGAAACTATAACAAAGTGCCTTTAATAATTGGAAGTAATAACATAGAAGCAGCACTACTTCAATACATAGTTGAAGATTTTTATAAAGACTTTGAAAAATATAATAAGAATCTAGATCTTCTTGTACCGAAAGCTCTGTCCGCAGAAACCAATCAATCAAAAAGTATAGGGCATCAACTTTTAAAATTTTACCTTGGTGGTGAAGAGTTTTTAAGAGAAGATACTAAATCGCAATACTTACAACTACTTACTGATTATTATTACCTGTATTACGTGAACAAAACAGTGAGATTACATAACCAGTTTGCGCCGGAAAGGCCGATTTACTACTATATAGGCAACTTTGCTGGTGAATGGTCGGTGCCTGATAATTTTGAATTTTATAATTCCATGGGCCACAGTGCAGAAATACCATTTATATTTCGTCTCAAGTTTCCTAATTTGCCAACATGCACTGGAAGTCGTGACTCTGAGACTACACGAAGTAGAATTATAAAAATGTGGACTAATTTTGCAAAATATGGGTGAGTATAAAAAAACTCATATTATTTTATGATATAATTGCATGAATAACACTTATAACATTGACAATTAGTGGTCGTTTCAACTGAATGCTTCCGTAGTACTTAAAATTTGTCCCCCTTAGAGCAACAGTAGCCAGGCGATCTCCGAGACATTCAGGCGGTCTGTAATCTCAGACACTAGATAGCAGCGTGATTATGGCCCATACTTCTCTCTCTCTCTCTCTCTGAGAAGAAAACGAGAGTGAGAGAAAAGCCAGAGCCCCAGTAGCGGGAACGTAATGGGCTGATTATGTTATGGAAACACGAGCATATTAGAGTAATTTATACATTTTGCACTATTCTACCGAAGTAAGTTGTTATAAACAACTTGGATGAATCGGTGATATAAGATTTTTGGAACAGCTTAGGTGATTATTTCTCGCATCACGTAATAATATGAATAGATGTTAATACCATTTACTGAAATATGGCATCCTGTGGAGCTATATATTTATATATATATATGGCTATAGGTTTTATTTTACTGAAATTGGTTCACAAAGGGTTCTCGTTGATTAGTATCTTAAATTACGACATTTTGTAGTTTATACAAAAAGTTTAGGTACAACAATAAAATTGTTAGTGATTTAAAGATTCTCAAAATACCCATTTTGAAATACTGAAATACTTTAAAACCTTTATCAATATGTATTAGTCGGTATTTTATAATAAATATATAAATAATACTATAGAAGGATGTTCCAGTTTTGTTTGATAATCGTGTGCAAGCCCCGGCAGCCTTGCATACAATTGGGACACAACAACTGCCTCCTAGGAAGTAGTAAAAAATTAAATATGAGTAACTAAGTTTTTCTAATACTCAAGTACTGGGCCCCGATCGCACTAAAAATTATCAGCTGAAACGTAAATAAACCGCTAACGCACCACAACTTTTTGAACGTTTCGTATCGCGATAATGTTTTGACAGCAAGTTGAGCTGGAAACCGATCAGAACTGGTACGTTGCCGCAGGCATTTGACAGAGTTGTGATGTAGCTACTATTTTTGAACCATTGTTCGATCGTTGTGCTTGTGTAAATAGTTTTTTGCTGTGAAGTGTTCATTTTGCGGCTGAAAAAGTATCTTAATTTTTTTATTTAATAGTATATCGATACCTATATATAATCTAGGCCAAAGACGGTAATGACCTCCAGAACGTAGACTAGGTAAACAAGGGGCCTAAGCGCAGCCTGGATTGTGGTGCGGCGCGGGGAGATGGTGCATGCAGAATAGGGGGCGGAGGTGAATAGGTGGTGCGGGGATTGCAGAGCGCATTGACCCCAACGAACTCCAAGAATAGGTTCTGATAATTTGTCTAAAAAAATTGTTTTTTTTTTCACATTATATAAAAAAAATTATAAGCGATTTAAATTTTGATACTATGCTATGTCCATCCTGACTGGGTACATATGCATATCTACCTTTCAATATTACTATACTTTTTTTAAGACGCTATATTTAGATTTTTCATATCGTGCAATTTTCTGAAACGTTCGTTATGTAAAATGACAACATTTCAATTACACAACTGCACTTTTTAAACTTTCTTTAAGCTTCCCGCCCTCCAGTTTCACCCGCGTGGTGATGTATTATGATCAAAAAAATAAATAAACAAACAAACAAATTCACTTTAGCATTTATTACTCGTATATTAGTTAGGATTGCATATTGTCTATTGTCGCATAAACATCGAAAAAACAGTGTTTTGATTATCCTCGTCGTTTTGTGGAAGCAGCGGCACGGATTAAATAAGTTGCGGTGCCCAAATAGACACGCTATAGATATATAAAATTTATTGGAAACTTTTGTCTACCCTCTCATCACTCTCAGCCTAACAAAGCACTTGTCGTAACTCATACCTCAGACGTGGGTTAAAAATTGGTTGACATCTTACGACCATATGAACGTTTTAGCTTCACATAATCAGCCCATTGATCAATTTTCCCACTGCTGGGACTTGAGCGTTTCTCTCAGAGAGAGGAGTTGGGCCATAACCCACAACGCGAGCCTAGTGCGGCTTGGTGGCCAACACATGTCGAAGTTTTCAGGCCGCTCGAAGTCCTTCGACATAACCTAATGACTGTTGTCCTAAGACATACAACCGGGAGCGAAAGCTTAACGTGCCCTCCGAAGCACGGAAGCACTCAGTTGAATAACGCCACTAGCAATCACCCATCCAACTCCTGACCGCAGCAAGTGTTGCTTAACATTGTTCATCTGTTAAGATCGCCAAGTCAAGCTCCGCTGCGAGCGCTTCATTTAGTTTTATTGTCAATTATTTTTGCCTATCGGACACACTTAGTCTATGAGACACACGCTCTTAAGGGTCATGAATAAGCTGGAACTCAAATTTATTTTCAGTTTTGTTTTCAATCGTGTATTTATTTATTTATATAATATGTGTGTTTAAAATTTGCATCTTTAACCATTCATTGGTATAACATTCTATATAGATAAATAAAATTGTTTGTAATTACAAATTAACAGCTTTAGACAAAATGTATATGAAAGTATATACGGTACAGATTAAAAAAACATATTTATAATTTTAGTCTGTCTTTCTGTTGTTACTGCTAATCTCTGAAACGGGTAAATTATATATGTTCGATTATTAAAATATATATAGACATAAAAATAAAAACTTATGATATAGGTACCATTCATTTCTTATACAATAAATATGATATAATAAACTTTTGATCGAAATTCATAACAAATAACTTTAAATGAAAACCATTCATAAACATCCATGTGATATACTTAGCAAATGAAATAACTATTATAAAAAATATAACCACTACATATACTTACTTTTTAGTCAAATTATATAATGAAACGTCGAAACTTCGAAAAAACATACTTAGATAAGCCATTGCTTCGACAGCACATATGTTAGAAAAGAAATTTATCCCAAAAGTGCTGCGCTATATCTTTATCGAGGTGTAGGTTACCCTACTTCGGGCGCTTCGCCGGCCGTTGCCGCGGCACGCTCGCTGCGCTCGCTCGGCTCGCGCGTCTTGTGGTCACCGTTCAACTTAACGCTCCTGCTCGCTTCGCTCGTCGTCGCACCTATCGTGACTTTGCCTAAGACTAGTCATGAAACCTGGATACCATTAAACATATAATATTTTGTTAACGGAATTATACCAAAATGTAATGTATGTCAAATCATCGTTAAGTATATCGAAAAACATTATGATACTTGAACAGTATGTAATACTAGCAGTATATAAAATTATAGTATTACAGTTGATCGATATATCAAGTGCTGGTATAGATTTTAAATTATATAACAACTAACGTATATCAAATAAAGTTATATCAACTGTCCGTTACGGCTAAAGTCTTTTATATCCACTGAAGACTGACTAAAAATCTATAAAATAAATTTCGAACAACAGTCACGCACCCTTCTGAAACGGCTGGACCGATTTTAGCTGGACTTTCACTGGAAGATAGCTGATGTTATAAGGACTTTACAACATAGGCTACTTTATTTCATCATTATTATCATCATCCATCACCAAGCGAGTGAAATCGCGGGGCGCAGCTAGTATCTTAAATAAAACGTACACAGTTCCCCTAAGAGATATTTTTATAATCTAAAAATCATACATTAGATTAATAGATAGAATTATATCCAAGTGTTGATTAAATAGGAGTATTTTAATTTCAGGAACCCTACACCAGATGACAATGATCCTCTATTACAGATAGAATGGGACCCAGTTGAAAGCGAAGACAGATTGAACTATCTCAGTATCGGAGCAGAACTCACAAAAGGAAGAAACCCTTTTAGAGAGAGAATGGCATTTTGGGACGATCTCCATAAGGAGCATATATTTTTGAGAGCATTAGTTTATTTCAATGATTTAGGTATATCCTGGTAATACTTACCCCACAAATGGACACCGGTGTCTTGTATTAAATATTTATGTGTATTAGAAAATATTAAAGAAAATTGGTAAGAGATATGGAGGAATTATTTATCAAGCACTCGAAGAAGGAGTACTTTTTTCTGGCATATAGCGGTGACCAATACTAATAAGACGTGCATTTCGTGACAAGTGACGAACTGAACTGCGCCCATCACCTTGAGATTAATAGATTTCAGACTTAGATGACTTGCTAAAACTCATGTGCCTGTAATTACACCAGCACCCATACAATGCAAACCAGAACACAGTAATGCGAGCAGGAATGCTCGCATTTTTTAATCGACAGTAGAAATTGGTATGGTGGCAGTACTTCTCCGGACAAATATACTCTCCAGATAAAAGGATCTATAAAGGTGTAACAATATATATGCACCTAGTCAGGATTCATATGCAAAATAACAAAATTTAACTCGTTTACAATTTTGTTCATTCAAAGTAAAAAAAAATATTACACGAATTATTTTTGGACAACCCTATTAGACATGCCTGTTCTTGGAGTTGCTTCCTACTCATTCACCTCAGTCCTCCTAACGTCCCCTACGCTGCATGCGCTCTATCCCCGCACCGCACTCCAGCCTCAGCCCTGCATATGAAGGCCCCTTGTTTAACTAGTCTACGTTCTGGTGTTTGTTGCCGTCTTTGGCCTAGTTGTTCAGAGATGGATCTGCTTGAGTACCCATTAGAAAAACTTTCGTTCCTCGAAATGAAGCAGTAGTTAGGTCCCAATTGTATGCAAGCTTCTACGTGTGTAATTTTAGTATTACTAAACCTTTTTGTTACTACACGCCGAATATTTTTCTAAACCGCACAATTTCCGACAAGTCGTTAACAGTTATAAAGTTGCCTGACACTTAATTAGTTGGTTTGTGAGGTTCCGTACCTCAAAAGGAAAAAGGAATCCTTATAGAATCACTTTGTTGTCCGTATGTCTGTCTGCCAAGACCCTTTTTCTCAGGAACGCGTGAAGGTATTAAGTTGAAATTTATTGCAAATACCTACTCGGGTCAACGGTTTCTTTCATCTGTGAAAAAAACTAACCTGTAATAATATATACGCACATATACAAAAGGAATTATAAGCTAAAGGGTACATATACTTCCGGGCGACCTAGAATCTGGGGTGTAGTGGGTGGTTTAGCAGCAGAACCTTTACAGTACTTATTTTTAATTAGAAATACGGGATTACTCACGTAATAAGCTTTACAGTGCTGCTGGACGACTCTAGTTACGCGTTTGTTAGTTGCTGGACTGCAGGTCCCCACAACTCTCTGCTAGTAGCTCCATGAGAATGTTGTTTGTGTAGCGGCCACACCCTGGTAAACCACGTCGACCCGTGGACTAAACCTAGCAGAGGGGGCTATGTGCTTCAAAACGTACATGCCTGGGGTGGGATGGTTGATCCTTCATATATCACATGAAGACTGCATCGGTAAGAAGAGGTGAACACCGTCAGTAAGGCAAAAGCTTTCGGCGAACTTGGCGATGTAGCATGGCCGAGTAATCAGCCGTAAAGTGTACATATCAAGGTTACAGGAGTGATATGTGGCAAACTTATTGCATCCTTTTATCTCTCTCCATTCGTATTTGTTTCCAATTTTATTTGGTACACAGAGGTAGAGGACGGGAGAGTATCAGCGCAACTGCTTATCCACTTGAACAAATTCACGCGCAGATAACCTAGGCGATGTTTTAATTACTATAAGAGACTCGACGATGGGGCATTAGTGGTGGGGTAAGGACGACGATCTGTCCGAGCCATAGCTGTGGCTCTGCAAATAGGCGGACGGGTTCGGCAGCACGTCTGATGACAAAATAGCCCTATTTAGGAGTGTTCTTCTTTCCCCTGCCTAAAGGAGAAGCCTAGAATAGGTAGCCCAAATATATAAACCTCCTATATAAACTGGGTGTCTAACCGTGATCACCCGGCTATCAATTTGTTCGCTCTCGAAATAAACGAAAAAATCATCTTTAACAAGACCTTATTATCGGAACATGGAATGTTCGTCCTCTTGATATGACCTGTGTCTTGAAAGAAAAACATCCTTATTTGCAAGAGAACTGGCCCGCTACCAGATTGATATCGTCGCACCGAGTGAGACTCATTTCAGTGACAGTGGTGAACTCCACGAGGACCTGGGTGCTTCACCTACTACTGGAATGGAATACGTACGGGAGAGCGAGGTGCGAGTGGTGTAGGATTTGCGAACCGGAACAAGTTAGCAGCCACTTTTACACACTTTTTCATACTTTTAACATAGTTAGAACTCCCGAAAGGCGTCGATGATCGTATTATAGAGAATCCACCTTAGAAACAACACCTACGTTAATTTTATTAGCGTATATACTCCAACACTTCCTTCTACGGAAGAAAACAAGCCCAAACCTACCAGGAACTGCGCCATGTATTGGAACGATTTTAATGCACGTGTTGGTCCAGAGTTTGGAATTTGGAAAGGACGACATGGAGTAGGGAAGTGCAATGCCAACGGCTTCGAACTACTGACTTTGTGTGTGGAGTTCTAACAGTCACTAATACCTGTTTCTATTTATCAGATAAATTCAAGACCAAATGGATGCACCCGAGATTACGTCACTGGCATTTGTTGGATTATATGATTGTTCGATAAAATAAACTAAAAGACATTTATATAACAAATGCTACGAGGGGTCAACAGGGATGTCAGATCAAAGACTTATACAATCAAAGTTCAGCATAACATAAAATATATACACGTAGACCTGGTCATATAACCGCAGCCAAGCTAGACTTAATCTATTTATTTATTAGTCGTGATCTTATCCATTCTAAAGACCTTCAAAAGAAAATCGACGATTTTTTTGATTCTGTAGGTACCATCGACACTTATAGAAACCTCTATAGATAAAAGATGGCGTGAATGTGCAAAGACTCTCCATGCATGTGCCATACAAGCTTTTGGTGGGCTGAAAAACCAAAGAGATTCTAAGTTATGCATAATCTTACCAAACATACAAGTTCTTTTAGAGTATACAGGCAGTATTTCGCCCGAAAATGAGAATAAACAACGCCAGCTGATCAAAGCAATTTATCACATTGACATACTAGCCATTAGATGGGCACAACACTTCAACGTAGTTCTTAATCCTTAAGCGCAAAGTGTAGATCTTGCGTATATCAATGTCATCCCGGATATACCTATATGTGAAAACCTAGCTGACCCACCAACTTTCGATGAAATCATCACTGTCGTTAATAAACTCAAGAACGCCAAAACATGTACTATTACAAGTTTATTATTTGTGATTGGTGCAATTACCGTGTCTAAGGATCGAACGGTAAAACAAAAATTTTGCCCGTTATCGTAGTTTGTCAGTTTGTACGGAACCCTCAGTGCGCGAATTCAACTCGCAATTGGCAGTTTTTAAGTAGGTACGTCAGTGCACTTTTCTCATTTTCATGAAATTCGGTCAGTACTAGAATTACTCCTTAAAAGCTCCTTCAAACATATAGGTAGACCGGTAGCATACTTTTGTATGCTTTCACAGGAGCTGCTGTCGCATTTTATTGAAAATACAGCAATGCATGGAAATTAGTCAGGTTCCTTCAAAATAAGATCAGCAATAGCCTTTTTGAGGAATAACGCATGTTCCAAAGGTGCGTTTATGGAAAACCTCCGTGATGCTATTGCTTTTTTGTGATCACTCCAAAGCATTTGATTATGTAGATCACTGCATATTTTAATCCTTCTTACTTTGGTACTAGTGAATCTTCTCTTCTTTATCCTATCGCATTATATTTGTCTAATGTGCTAGGTCAATGGTAAAGATCTTCCGTGTTTACCTAAAACGGGTGTTCCTTATGGCATGGGTCACTCTTAAGGTCGGAGTTGTTATCAGCATATGTCTACTAACAAATATGATAAAAGATTTCTATTACATTGTTTTATAAATCAGTATTGTATTTAAAACGGGGTTTCCGCATGGCGATCAATCTTTGGGCCGTTCTTGTTCTTATTATTTTATGTTGCCGTAAAATCTGATCAAGGATCTCTGTAACATTGTTTTGTTTGGGGATGTCATCTCTGACTTTTTAGATTACAAATATTTAGTCAAATTATAAAGATTTTATAAAAAGTCGTCATATCCACCAATGCTCTATCAAATATCTCTAAATTCTAATTTACTTCTACTTTCTAAAAACACAATAAGTACTATTTTAAGCTTTCTTAGTATGTATATATAGACCTCAAATTAGGTATGCTTGATGGAAAACTCTATCAAGCGTAATGTTGAGTTCTTTTGGAGAGAACTTAGGAGGAATCTTGCCATCAAAGTGGCAACATTCCTTCTTATTATTTTTTATTACACTGATCCCACATCATAACGTTCGTATCAATGTTATGTCTTCTCAGACAACTGAAGACAACAGAAGAGCCTATCGGCTCAGTTCTGTTGTAGACTGAGTTGTAGAATGACTTTAGTTGTAGAGTTGTAGAATGAGTGAGTAATAACACTAAATACGAGCATGAGTTTGAGTTAATAAAACGCTACCTAATGTTTGTTAATTATATACGCAAGACATTATTACGGTAGAGTGATCATGTGCATCTTATCAAGTGAAGTTCCGTATTTCTTTAATGAATATAAGCACGCAAGTACGCAAGACAGTGTCGTACTTTATTTGAGGTAACAAGCGGATGTTCATCTTAACTGCAAATATAATAATATTATTCTTCCTTTTATTTGACATATTTCACGGGTTTCACCCGGTCCTTTACATAGGCATAAGTGGGGCTGTAGCCAACACTTAGTGGCCCGTTTGGTATAAAAATACAATGTAGTATAAAAACAGAAACATTTTGGATGGATGGTTACATGGTATATCTATTAAAAAATGGGTAAAATGGCATGGCTATTGATATGTACTTATTAGTGGTACGGGAGAAAGTGGGCTATGGACGAGACTACGGCACCTGCCAATTTCAGTCTCATCTTAAAACATTTAGGCAGGTGGTGACTTGTCACCCACTAAACGGGCCGCCCATAAGAGCCACCATCAATGGTGACAAAAGGGGCAACGTTGGTGTGGATAGCTGAAGGGTGTTGAGAGGTGTGCTGCGGTTTCACTAGAACGCTACTACCGGCGTTTTGCCCTTTAACTTTATTTTAACTTTAATTTTTGCCCTTTAACTTTAACCCTTTCCCTATTATTATTATTATTATATATTTAATAAAGCGATAACACTAAATTAAGAAAGATCACAAATACTTAGCTAGTTTGCTCATTAAAATAGGTTGTGATTCATTGACATCACCTTGTTTTAGTGCATACAAGTATCTACTACTAACAGCTTATATTATATGCGTATAATAAACACTCTAAATAATTAATCGCGTTAGATCGCGAGAACTAAATGGCGGTCCTCCACTGCCATTGGCTCAAGTGTGGTTACACTTTCACAAATTACATTACAAATCGAAAACTGATTTTTACCATCACTATCCCTATAGAAATTACACTCTAGTATGTCAAATATGAATGAAGTGTTGAGTCGCTGGAGCATCTGTTTATGCTTCTTACTGTGCCTATAATAATAAAAAAACAATACAATGTCAGTTTGTGACAAAAAAATGGTAAGAAGTATAGATTTAAATTCAAGTTCGAACGTTCAACATAATTTAAAAAAACGTTCCGTGGTTAATCAGATTTTATCGATCTCAAGCCATTTTATAAGGCGTAATACCTACGTCATAGAGCGTAAGTAGTAAGTTTGGTGCACCTGAACCCAAAATGAGTAATTAGGTACCTACTTCTAGTAGTCTAGTTGTGTAGTTAAAATATTATACCGCAGTCCCCACTTTTCGACATGTTTATCCTGTTACCAATAGTCAACACACTGTCCGGAGCGATTAATTTGACATAGTATACATGAAGGTTAAGATAATCATCATACGTCGCCTAGCGACACCTTCATAACACACGGCACGAGGCGTCGAAGAAGCAACGATGGTATGAAACATCGACTATCTCAGTTATCTATGCGCCGACCAATCGCACACTCCTCTCGGGTTTCCTTGACATTTGATATAGTGTATTTTAAAATCAATAACATTAGTGACACAAGCGAGTATGTAGATGGTTATTTAGGTACTCTTAGTGACAAAAAGAAACACTTAGTAGTACTATTTGTTATTTGTTAATACGGTAATTGTGTTGTTTCTCTTTCGTAAGTATTTACGCATTGCTTTTTGTTGTCTACGACTGATTAAGTATTTTTATCTAATCTCCATTCAGTGCGGATGATAACATTATTATTTATGAAAGTATTTGTAGTTGACATGTGATTTCATTTTACGATATCTTCTTTAATTTTAACTTTAATTAAATAAAATTTTGGGTTTTCGTGATTAATAAACGTTGAAATGTATAATTTGTTGCTTAATCTCTAATCTTACTAAATGAGGAATATTTTAGACAATTTGAATCATTACGTTGAGCACTACTCAGTATAATTTTGATCATAAGTAGACTAAAGATAAAAGATGACAACTATCCCAGAGGAATTAAAATGTATAATAGAAACGAAAGATGGGCCTGTGTGTGGATATATTGATAAATCAGAAGAAGTGACGTGTTACAAGTTCAAGGGTATACCATACGCGAAACCGCCTCTAGGATGTTTACGATTTCGGGTAAGTTTCAGACACAATGCATGTAGAACCATTTAGTTTAATAGTATTTGATAGTTATGAAATATGTTGCAAAATTGATAAATGTATGATACGGCTTATGTTAATTGATGTATGTAAATAATATCTTAACAATATGTACAGGTGGACCAAGCCAATGACCTAAAATTATCCTTAATATTGAAGTTAGCAAATTTCACTCAAAGGAAACATTTCTTTATTTGCAATAAGCTAAACACCTGCATTCGAAGATTTTTCAAAAGTCACTTGTCAGAGTCGGGAATCGAACCCGCCAAATGTAAAATATAAACGTCCTGTATTTTTATGACATCGATCGAAAGGGTTTGTAGGGAACACATCTCTTTAGTAAACATTACATCTTAAAGTTGTGGAAGACCATGAAATCCCATTTCGAAAAAAAAAATTGTAGAGATTTTTGTTTAGACTGGCAATTTAATTGGCTTGTAATGTAAGTTATTTAATGCGGTTCTGAGAAACTACTTGATTACATAATTTCATATATGAAATGTTATCATTTACAGTTACATTTATTATAATACCATACCCAAAGATACAAACTATAAATGTATGTAAATAATTAATTTTTGTGTTGCGGCCAGCGGTTCACGTTTTTAATGAATTTTAAGTAATTTTGTGAGGTCTCTACAATTACCGATTACAGAGACCTCGCAAAATGACATTAATAAAATACTATACCTACATTTATATTTCATTTGACATAATATTTTAAAAAAAATGACGCTATGTTCAGTAAAGAGATTTGTATCAAATGATTAACCCCTTTAATTAGCATTCTAAAAATACAGGTCTTTATTTTTACATTCGACAGGTTCGATTCCCGGCTCTTATAAGTGTATTTTAAAAAAACTTCCTTATTTCAATAATTAGGGTACTTTCCCTGCGATGTTTGTGTTTATTCACGTTTCTCAAATTTAAACAGAAATAAAAGACAATCAAATCAAATATGGTAACGCAATTAATGTACAGTGGAACAAATCTAAATATTTATTTAGTTAAAAGTGATAGAAAGGTGCCAATCTATTTTCAGAACAAAAAAAAAGTAAAAACTAACACCCATGGTGGTGAGAAAAGTGGCCAAAATGATGGCAGCATTGCCACGCTGGATGGCAGTCCTAGAATTTTGCACAATTTAGGCGCCAGCATTTTGGTCACCTGTCGCCTCAACCAAACGACCAGCAGGCCTAGACAAAATTCTAACAGGCGTGTTTCCGCACACGCTACAGACAATAATGTGTCTACGAAGTTAGCGCGACGTCACGTGACTTTTCCACAGGTAATGTCAACGCCATACATTTTGAAGTTGTCGTTTGGCGTTAACGATAACAGAAACTATTTTTTGTCTAGGCCTGCAGATCCTACAAGTTAAGTAAATACTTAATTCAATCACAAAAAATACATCCAACAAGTAACGCTAGTGTCAATAATCTCTATCGTTAAGGTGTTATAATTATCTTAAGTTATCAAACACAATTCTGCTTGATTCGAATTGAGCCAAATAATTTCTGGCCGTAACTTCGTCCGCGTGGTATGAGGTTATCGCGATCACTCGGAAAGTACCTGTTTAATCGAGATAAAAATATAATCAGGGTTAACATACATGTGGTATTGTCGGTATCAGCTATTCTCATTACAAATTTAGTCTGTTATACCCATTTAGGCGTGGATATACGTAACAAACGTAGGTACATACATGCTCAGTCAAACCCTCAAGCCGTTTCTCATTTATGAGCTATCTACTGGGACGCAAAGAAAGTGCATAAACATAAACGCATAAAAATGGTATAAGTTTTAAAATATTTCAGCAATTCATTAAAATAAATTAAAGATTATATAATTTAATATACAATAAATAAAAGAGTATAACGTTATACATGGAAAGAAGTAAAACTTAGTTTAGTTTTTTTTTAATTATGTTTTATACTAGATTTCAAAAAATGTCGTACGGAATCAAATATGCGATTTTCAAATATTTTAGTATATTGTATGTAATACAATTACTGTATTAACAGCTCGGTACATTGCTGTCTGCCCGTTTGTATGTTTGATGTTTGTATTGTATATCAAGACACTTTTTCTCAGGAACGCGTAGAGGTATCAAGTTAAAATTTACACCAAATAATCGGGTCTACGGTTTCTTACAACTGTGAAAACAACAAATTTGTAAGTCAATGCGATCAAAAATATGACCGTATTATAGTATTACTTTTATAAAGCGTATGCTTTGCGATCTCAAACATTAAAATTTATAGAAAGAAAAATTTCAATGACCGTATTAATTCGCATTTTTCGCATATGTTGCGATTTCACAAGGAAATCGAGTGCCTCCCGTTGACTTGTTGTTGAATCATGAAAAATGGCACTAAACAATGAGTACAGCACATACAAAGGAAACAAAACTGAAAACCGTAAATATTTAGTTTATTATAATAAAAGAAGTTGATTTACTATATCAAACTTATTATTTGGGTTGGTGCAGGTGTCTAGGGATCGAACGACAAAGTTAAGTTTGTCTCATAATCTAGTTTGTATTTAGTAAGAGCAAAAAATTGAGGTGATTGTAATGTACGGAACCCCGGGTGCGTTACTTAGCTGGTTTTTTATAACGGTTAAGCTTTCTTTGTGAACCTAAGCTTGTTTTGTTTTACTCGTAGAACCAGATATATATTAGTGGAGAATGTTTCAATTATTTCAATTGATATTAAGTGACCAATCTTTAACCCGTGCGAGGGCCGCGCAGTTCTTGACCCCGGTTTGGCATTTAGTTGAATTACACTGCTTGGTCGCATCTTTGCGGTGATAACATTGCCTCAGGGTCATGGATGTGGGTTAAGATCGATCGCTACGTCATCGAGCATATTAAATTAATTTCCATCTATGTACGCGTAGTATACGCCTTGTAAAAATATCTGTACCTGCGTTGCGAGCATGGATAGTCGATAGGATAAAACTATTTGTAAAAGACAGCCCGCAATACAGCTTTCGCAGCTGAATCCATACAATGTCAAAAAAGAGACAAGGTAAGATAGCTGGTAAAAGTCAGTTTATCAACTCGACAAGGTTATCGTGAAATTCAGGGAAGGAAACTCGACTAGCTAGGTGGTAGACCTCTTTGGCAATACCGTCTCGGTTGATATAACAACATAATATGTTCTATCGCGAAATAGTTGTGCGGCGATATTACTGTATTAGGGTGTAAAGGGCACTGTAGCAAATGAAATAATTGAGTAAACTTACATCTATCATCTTCTTTACATTTATCAGTCACGTGGGTTAATAACAATATATGTACTTTATACATATATTTACTATCCAAGTAGATACCTACATGCACATTTATTTTCTTGGTATGTAAATTATATATATGTATATTTATATTTATATGTATATTTATATTTATATTATATATATTATATTGTTACAGCCACCATCTCCACCGATTCCTTGGGAAGAGGTCAGAGATTGCACCAAAGCTGCTCCTGTACCATTACAATACTACATGAAGACAAATGTTATTGGCTCTGAAGATTGTCTTTACATTGACGTTGTAACACCGAATCTCAGACCTACCAAGGCATTACCTGTAATGTTCTGGATAGGATGTTCCGGATATATGTTTTTCTTTGACTCTATATGCGACCCCACCTTACTGAGTGCTGAAGACATCATATTCGTACGCTGTGGTTTTCGTTTGGGCCCCTTTGGCTTTCTCTCGACGCAAGATTTCTCAGCCCCTGGAAATTGCGGACTCAAAGACATTGTCATGGCGCTAATCTGGGTACAAAAGAATATAAGCGCTTTCGGAGGAGATCCAAACAATGTCACAATAATGGGGAGTAGTAATGGAGGAGCAATTGTACACTTCATGATGATGTCTCCAATGGCAACTGGTTTATTTCATAAAGCAGTCATCCAAAGCGTGAGCGCTCTAAATACATGGAATGTAACCAAGAACCCGTTGAAATTTGTAATGGATCTTGCCCAAGAATTAGGTATAAAAACAAACAATAAAATACAAGTTATAGAAGAACTGCGATTGATTCCTGCATCTAATATTATGAACGCTTTTGTGAAAATGTTTCAAAGATTTTACAATAGTAAAGAACGTGATTGTATTGATATTATGTTAAAGCCCTGTGTAGAAATTGAATTTGAAGGACAACCAGTATTTCTACCGAGAAGCCCAGCGTCTATTTTGAAGTCTGGAAACTTTAATAAAGTTCCTTTAATAATTGGCAGTAATAATGACGAGGCTTCGGTGTTGGACTCTGTTAGAAGTGATTTTTATGAAGATTTCGAAGATTACAATAAGAATATACACCTTCTCGTACCAAAAGCATTAGCAGCAGAGATAAACACTTCGAAAGCCATCGGACAGCGGCTTTTACAATTTTATTTGGGAGGTGATGAGCTACTTACGAAAGACACCAAGACGCAATACATGCAACTCATAAGCGATTACTACTTTTTGTATTACATTAATAAAACAGTGAGATTACACGTCCAACTTGCACCTCAATGTCCTGTTTACTACTACATACTTAACTACGCCGGGGAATGGGATTTGCCCCCACTATACAAGTTTTTAAATTCAATGGGCCATAATGCAGAAGTTCCTTTTTTATTTCAAATCAAAATACCTGAAAATCCGGTATGCAAAGGAAGCAGAGACTCAGTGACTACAAGAAGAAGAGTAATAAAAATGTGGACCAATTTTGCTAAATATGGGTGAGTTCATCGAAGTTTTCATAAACTGGTGAATACTACTATTCTTTATTTTTTTTCAATCTAAATTTTCACTAGAAATATTGAAAAAATATTTTTCACGAAAGAATGTACTTCTAAAAAGTCTAGTAATTAGATAGATTAATTATCGATGGTCGTCGTGTCGTATAATATACACGTAGCTACTTACTTAAACTACTTATATTGCAAAAAAGTACAAAAGTAATGTCTTAAATGATTACACCCCATTTTATTGTAGTGATTACATCATGATTCTATATTGTCATTTACTTGTAGAAACGTTACACAATTCGAAAATTTTAAACCAACTTACATTGTAATATTGTATAAAATTTATTTTTGTTGTTTAGTAAATGTAATACTTATTAAAATGTAATAAAAATAAAACAATTGCTGAAGTAAGCCACAAACCAAAACATTATCTGGATATATAGGTATATTTTGTTTTTGGTTCATTTCTTAAAAAGCGCTATGTATTTAACGCACACGATGTATTAATCGGATCATATAATTTTCAGAAATCCTACACCAGGCGACAACGATCGACTATTGAAAATCAAATGGAACGCCGTTGAATCCACGGATAAGATGAATTATCTCAATATAGGTTCTGAACTGACAGCGGGGAGAGATCCTTTCCAGGAAAGGATGGAGTTCTGGGAAGATCTTCACAAAGAACATACCTTTCTGAGGACCTTAGTATATTTTAATGATATGGGCATCGCGTGGTAAAATAGCTATCTCAACGATTGCTTACATACATAAAGCTTTGCCGTACATATTACGAAAAGTAGAACTTGTTTCATTTTTATATTATAGTCGAGACCTTAGTATATTTTAATGATATGGGCATCGCGTGGTAAAATAGCTATTTCAAAGATTCGTTACATTACATACATAAAGCTTTGCTGTACATGTGACGAATAATAGAACTTGTTTAATTTTTATATTATAGTCGACTTACCTATACTTACTATAAAATATCTCGCCAACACAGCAGATCAAAATACTAATGTGGTAAGCAATATCAGCGATATCACTATGGACCAGATTCCTTGAATGCATGATACTATGATGTCGACACGATACCTAAAAAAAAGATAGAGGAAATCGATAATGATTTATGGAAATAATGACATATTTTTCAAGGTGAATGTGCCTATAATACAAACCTCTGCAACAACCACATATATTATGTTGTAACAATATTACCTACAACAACTTATTTTTATGTTGTAATAATGCAACATTTACGATACCTGATTTATATAAAGGAAGTCGATATTGGTTTATGCATAATAATGACATTTTCAAGCTAAATGCGCCTATCATACAAACCTCTGCAACAACTATACATATTATATTGTAACAATATTACAACAACTTATTTATAAGTTGTAATAATGCAACATTTAGGTACTGATGCATGATGCTATTGTCGACACGATACCTGAAATATCGAGGATTTATTTAGAAGAAGTCGATATTGATTTATGCAAAATGCTGACATTAACAAGGTGAATGCGCCTATAATGCAAACCTCTGCAACAACTACAAATATTATGTTGTAACAATATTACAACAAAATATTATTATGTTGTAATAATAATGCAACATTTATTTTTATAAGACTAACAGTACTTTTTTTCTGATTGAGGTAGGACTAGGTAGGTAGACTTTGGACCTAGCTTATCGGTAGGGGACTTCATTATTGTCAACGGAACACGTATGCTATCTTTTATCTGTCTCATCGCCTTGTATACTTTCTTTTTGTCAATAATTCCTTTTATGATACACTTACGATACTTAGGTACCTACTATGGGTTACTTTTCGGCTATGTTTAGTTTTTACATTTCTCTTTTCTAATCCAAAGATACCTTACGTCATTATGGATATAGAAAAAAAGGTTATTAGCTTGGACCCTTAGCTCTCACTTGGTCACGGTATACTTCACTCCATCTCTCAAAGTCGCACTATATACATCCTCCTCAACAATCTCATCTCATAATAATACTTGTAGTTCGATGTCCCTTGCTTTCGATGATAATTGTCTTTCAATGTTCCTTCTGGCTTACCCGAGTTTAACTACCTACTGGACTTTTTCAATGAACTTTGAACAGGAAGCTGAAATAATTTCCGGAAAAAATAATTATTTAAGCAAAGCGAAGTCGATAGAGAATTGGCAAAAGTTTCCCATAATGTACAATCTTTTTCAATTTTTTTCACTGTAATGGTTACTGACGTTGTGGGAATACTGGAACTGAATATTTACCATGAATTTGTTGCGTTTCTGTTTGCTCGTGGAAACACTCCACTCACATGATCTCCAGTTGAACCGTGACCATTGCTCCTGCCACAAACTAAAAATAGGGAGTGCATAATAACATAAACTCATGCTAAGTATCCCGTTTCAAAAAAACATACTTTTGACAATTTCCTTGTTATATGCTTAGAAGAATAGATAGCATCGAATTCCCTGCACTTTTCTTAAGAAAAACATCGATATGAAGTACCGAAAGTTAAATAAAATTTAGGCTGAAATTAAGTTTAAATTACATGTATGAATTGGTTTCGACAAGATGCAAAGGTGGACGCAATTTTTATACATTTTTCAGGAGTACAAGGGTTGAACTGAAGTGGATGATAGCCTGAAAACTTATTAAGTCATTTTCATTGCTTTGTAAGTTGTAAATCGACTAGATGACAGTACAGTGATAAATAAGTTAAGTGTTAAAGTATTGGAATAATTTACCGAATACAAGGTTCCGTAGCTGTACCTATTAACAAACTTTATAATTATTGCTTAAAAATGGCACGAAGGACATTCGAAGTACATTGGCCGTATTTCGTCAACGATTAAACTGATAAAAGGTGATGAATGAAAAAATATCTTTGTTTCTATGTACCTAAGTATTCAACCTATATATATATATATATATATATATATATATATATATATATATATATATATATATATATATATATAGGGTGTTTGGTAGAGGGACCGACAAACCAAATGAGCGTGTTCGGCCCACTTGGAGAATACAAGTTGGCCAAAAAAAAATCCCCGACACTCCAATTTTTTGTGAATTTTCTCGTTTTCTCCAATATTGTACCAATTTTGCTTTGCGTGGTACATCCGGTCTAAAACAGATTTTACAAATGTTATGGTGGTAAATAGGTACAATTTCGGAGAAAAAGGGAAAAATCACAAAAAAAAGTTAAACATATTGGGGGTCAGGGATTTTTTTTGGCCAACTTGTATTCTCCAAGTGGTCCCCCGAACACGCTCATTTGGTTTGTCGGTCCCTCTACCAAACTTCCTATATATATATATAGTAAATAACCTATTTCGCGTTATAAGAACGCCAACCCAGCTGAGATCTAGTAGGTTACTACATTAATATTGTGCAAAAGGAGATAACGAGCAAAATCGTTTATTAAGATATCGGTACGCTAACGATCCAACTTTACGATTTTTCGTAAAGTTCGAATATACAAAGATTTTTTTTTCTACAGAAATTAGAACACTACTAACTCTGGTCAGTACCTTTTTCAGATTTAGATTTGTTTTTTAAGATGTCATTTTAACTAATGGAGATTCGTTCTCCAAACCTCGAAATGATTGTCTTAAGCTATGGTGCTCAGTAAACTATATATAACATTTTAATAATATTCGATTAGAAGAAAGCGAATAAGTATGCGAAAATTTTTGACAGTCCGCTAATTATTCAGTACGACCGTAAGCATGACAAGTCATTACAATATGTAGGTATTGGAGTGCGTGTTTTTCATAGTGCGCATATGTCATTCGTTATCGTACCGACATCGTAATGTCAAGTAAATAAACGATTTTGGTGGTTATATCGACTGCAAAGAGTTGCATTTGCAAGCAAGTTATTATTTAATGATCAATAGCTTGCGACGCTATTATAGTACCTATTTGTGGAGAGACTGCATAGCCAGGACGGACACACAAATATGACTATATATGACACAAACGACGATTGTATAGGAATGCACATTTCTTGTACGGTACCCTGAAAACGGCCAAATACATTTTAACTTAAAAGTGAGACTATAACCACGATTATAATTATGAAAAAACATACTTAAACTTAATTCGGGTGCACCAAAATAAAATAATTGGTGCCTTTTTTGTGTGACTTTAAGACCGTTCGACACCACACAAAAACTTTGCCTTAAAATATATACGTGCTTCTAAGGTAACGCAGTATACTTTTTAAGCTTCGTGGAAGTTTTTGTTCAGAGTCGTTTACTTTTAATGGGATTTAAATTCAATTCGTAAAGTACAACTTGACGGACACGTAACATTTGAAAATCAAAACTAAATTAAAAAATATTTATTTAAAAATAAATAAGTTTTAATAGATATAAATCCGGAACAAAAAAGTGGTTTTACCGGGGATACACATAGGTTACTTTTTATCCCAACTCAATGGGTAGTTCCTGAAGGTTCCAGATAACCTTATGCCAGGCGGACGAAGCCGCGAACGGAAAGTAGATATTATCAAAAAATGACGTTCGTTCATGAATTGGGACACCTCTAGATGTCGCCAGCACATCTGCCAGACGTGTCGTTCATTTGAAGCAACAGCGACTACGAAATATTCAATCGGAGCACAGCTGCCGACAAATCTGAAATTGGTAGGACCTTTAAATATGTTCCTACAGCTTCATAGCACCCTAAACAAATATATACATATAAACAGATAAGTACCTAAATGGAAATGAAGTTTCCGTTTGTAATTCACGCAATTAGGCAAGGTTCACTAGGTGACAGAGTGATTTTTTTTTTTTTTACTAATAAATGGAACTGATTTCAACACCAAAAAGTGTGAAATATAAACAACTTGTTGGAGTCGGTACCGTGATAGTTAAAAGGTACAAAACCTATTATCACAATATTGTGATACAGAGTTTGACAAGTTATTTCACACTTTTTGGCGTTGAAGTCGGTTCCATGTTAAGTAAATTTTGGTTTTGTTATTATTATTATTTACCCGTCGTCGTGATGCGAATCATAAAAGGCGAGCGGCAACCCAACCTATTCCAGGACTCTTGTGTAAAAGGTCGTCTTGGGTATTGTCAGCGCAGAGCAATGCAATGATTAGGTACTCGTACTTACTATATGCAAGCAAGTCAAACTACTTACTGGTTATCAAACCAAAGACACGAAAACCTCTCTCCCGAGGTGACGAGCGCAATTGACGAGCTGACTCCTGAACCTTAGCAGACCTTAGTCTGGATTGCAAACACAACTGTTACGTATCTTACTTCTAACTAATACTATAAATGCGAATGTCTGAATGGATGTTTGTTACTCAATTTCACGCCAGAACACCTGAACGAATATGTATGGAATTTGGTACGTAGCTAGATAAGCACTGGTATAATACATACATACTAATCATGATCATCCAGTGCCCAGCGGTAGCTCGCAGACGCCGCTGCGCACTCGCCCTGAAGATGAGCATCGGACATGCTCGAAACCCGGCGAATGGTATTCAATCTCTAACGTGAGTGTTTTGCCAGTTAATAGTAATAGTTTAAAATCATCATTATCGTCATGATCCATCACCATGCGGCGGAGCTACTAATTTATATCATCAAGTCTATCTACTTATATGTCTACCGAACCTAGAAGCCGTGACCTCCAACAAAATAATGAATAGAATACGGTATCGGACCTTGAAGCAACTATACAAGCAATGTTTTTCTACCTTATTAAAATATATAAACAATATAGTAGGTACCTAATAATATTTATCCTCACACATTGCATGTGCGTACTTGTTTTCGTTTGTAAATATACTGCTCAAAACTATTACAACAAGATTTCGGTCCTTTCTTGGTTTTGTTCGTTCTGGTTTAAGTTTAGTTCTCTACAATGAGATTTCTTAAGTTGTAATGCTATATTTTCGTGTTCTTTTTTAAATTACTACATTATAATAAAACACAAATTTTCCTAGATTTTTTTAATAAAACAAGTGCAATTCGAAAAAATTAATACCGACTTCCATTCTATTACTTTGGTAAAAATCAGTTATTGGAGTGTAACTCAAAAACTTCTGGACCGAATTTGATGAAATTTAAATTGAGCCACACGGGAAGCACCAGCTCACAAACAAAAAAATATTTTGAGAATCGGTTCACCCTATCGAAAGTTATGAGGTAACAAACATAAAAAACAGTCGAGTACCTCCTCCTTTTTTTGGAAGTCGGTAGAAAATTGAGTGTTGGCGATAATTTCGTAGCGTTGCGTCAACTCTTTGGCAATTAACTCAAACCGGACCGATTTCTAAAATTATTTCATCAACCCATTAAGCAAAAAGTTTAGTTCTACTATAAAGTTTTGTTTTTCTAATTTTGTTATGAGCAGTATAGTTACATTAAAACTAGTTGTTGACCTACACCCTCGATTTCGTCCACGTGGAGTAACGGTATAGTAAACCCTCAGAAACAACCCAAATCAGGATAAAAAGTAGTCAATGTGTTAATTATGCCTTTTATAATTACCATTAATAATTTTAGAGTATAAATTATCTTCGTTTGGAATTTCCTCCAGATCTGTTACATCATCTCAACGGGTTCGGATAAAGTTGGCATGGTGATATTGTAAACAGGAATAATAAATATGTTAAAATTATCCTAATGGGTACTTTCAAAGAGGCAAATCGCGGGCAGATAGTAGTTAAAGAATAAAAGCAACATAACACCGACGTGAAGTAACATAGCTTGCTATTGCATTTCGTCGGTTTGTGGGAGGTACCGGAGGCCCGATTCCCCCCTTCTCCCCCGTTCTCCCTCTCCTTCCTCCTCCCCTTCCACCCTCACCCCTTCTATCTCTTCCTTCCTATCATCCTTCCTCAAAGGTCGGCAACGTATCCTCGAAACCGCTGGTATTGCGGATGTCCTTGGGTATCACTTACCATGAGCCGCTTGCTGGTTTGCCTATCCCATAAAAACCACGTTCAAACCAGCAGCGAACTACTCGGTGAATTAAAGCAAACTTGAGCGATGGTTAATATTATTTTATTAGATATCTAGGTACAAAAATAAACATTCAGCGCATACATACGTATTTGATATTCTCTACATAAATTCTCTTAAATCAAAACAACGTCGCTCCCCGGCGATTCACTTAAAATTTAAGTGTGAAGGACGAACAAGTACAAATTGTCTGAGATAACTTGGACGGGGAATAATATTAGAAGGGTTTCGGAATAAAACTATGTAAATTTTTATAACTTCGTTAACATTCTTTTAGGTTATTAATATTATAAAGAAGAAGATATTTTTTATCCGGTAGAAGTAGTATAAAATATGTAGATAAAGAAGTTAATATGTAATATGAATTAATTGGCAAGAAAATATTATATCCGGTAGTAATTGTTTCAACCGCTTATCTTCGCAGTATGATTCCACGAATGCATAGCAGAAATAATTTTATTTTAGTAACCACCTTGTTATGTATATGCTGATATAATTGCAAATAAAGTCCATGACTAACTAAATATTTTTTTCTTTCTTTCTTATATAATAATAGCGGCAGGACATCTCTTTCAGTTTTTTCCCTTCGAAGTAGAAGCTGTGTTGAATTGACATTGTATTTTTTAAACTTGCTATAACTATTACTTAAAACCCAATAAATCAGTTAATATAATCAGTGTTTACACATTTAGTCAGCGGTCTAAATACTGCGTAACATTATTTTTTAATTTAATTAAATTAATTTAATTAATTAAAAATGCATAAAATATTTCGTATAAAAAAGTGGAAAAACAGTACAAAATGTGTAACGACTTTTTACATGTCGCCCTCGGTTTTTTATTTATAATCACGAAAAAAAAGAAAGTGTTTTGAGTTATTGCACTAGCCGACAACAAAAAGTAAATTCACTTTTTTTTAACTACATATGTACCGTTTTCAGATCCTTTACATGTGCTGTAAGACATTGCTTTTTGCCTAATTTCATGATTCTAGGTCATCGGTAAGTACCCGTAGACCCGAGTATTTGATATTAATTTCAACTTGATACGAGTACATCGCATACGCGTTCCTGAGAAAAGGGTATTGTATTGACAGATTGAGAGTCGGACAGAAGGACCGAAGGACAACGAAGTGATCCTATAAGGGTATTTTCCTTTTGAGGTACGGAACCCTAAAAATACATTAAGGATATCCAAGAAATTGTTGTATAAATTATTCCCATCTATTTAGTAAGTGCAATTTGAAAAAATTGAATACCGACTTCCATTGTATTAAATTTTTGGAGTGTAACTCAAACATTACTGAACTGAATTTAATTACTTTTTTAATGATATGGGACCACACGGTGAGTACCAGCTTTCAAACAATAAAATAATTTTGAGAATCGGTTTACCGAATCGAAAGTTAATAATACCGTCGAATTGAGTACCTCCTCCATTTTGGAAGTCGGTAGAAAATATTTTGTTTTAAACAGAGTGTTTTTTGTTTTGCCACCACTTTTAGACTACCGCTGTTAGACACCCCAAACCTTATAAAACTTGTATTCAGAGATCATTTAAAATTCTGTTGTAAAGATAATAATCCAACAGAATTTTTAATGACCAATAAGAATAAGAAATTCGTATATAAACATAATTTAATTACTAAGTATGTGTAAAATGAAGAATTCAATATAGAGGAACGGTTGACCCTCGTAAATTCCGGGCCCTTCCCGTAATAAGGTCGCAAATGCCAATCATATTCCAAATATAGCATACTACTGATCGTTTAATTATCTTAGAAATAAACTAAACCGAAGCCATGCCGAACATTCCAGGCCATTTTGAAATAGAAGAAACGGCCTTGCTCTAACCTAAACTTAAGCAGTTTAGATTTAGATTTCATATTACTTATAATTAAAATCTGCAAAAACTTGTAGTACTGGTCAACACCAGAGAAGATTTTAGCAAGGTGACATAAAAATATGACCCTCAAACACAAATAAAACTCATATCATCCTCGTACAGGGATTTGAAACTTTTTGCTTTTATTGTGGTCCTGTTGACGTATTTCAGAACCAACAAACATGCCTATATTCGTCCTTTATTTCATTTTGCACCCCCAATGTCGATGTTAAAATTCAATAAGAGATTCGGAAGTGGGACGAAATATTCATTATCGAGGCTCCGCCTGACGAATTTGTTATCAGATGGCTAATATTCCAATTGAGGGGTGGATGTTTCCACCCTACATAACGTGCGTGGAACAAATAATCACTGGAGTAATGATTATAGCTAAAAATATTTTGGCTTTATTAGTATTATATCGTCTAAAGAGAAAGCATGCCTTGAAGCTAGAAAAATAAGTAATGGAATGCGACTACGTAGTACATATAATTGTCTGTGAATGCGACACTGGCAGTTGCACGGCATTGGGCGAACTCGCCATTTTGACATTGATACAAAATAAAAATAAATAAGCACAGATTTTGCTCCGTACGATTGTACCGATGACTGTAATCGAAGTCAGGATCAAATAATAAAGTCAAGTGTAACGCTTTGTAAACGACTAGCTGCGCTCCGTGATATCACTTACTTGGTGAAGAATGACGATGATGATGAATCAGAATATATAGCCAATGATGATCAGGGATAATGTAGTCTAATGGTGAAGGAATTTTTCAAATCGGTCCTGTAGTTGCGGAGCCTATTCAATTCAAAAAACAAACAAAGAATTATTTCATCTCTTATATATTAATATAGATAAGATGATTAGTATGATAATTATTATTACACGAATAAACACACATGATAATTTTGTGAGTATTTCAGTGTGTACTATGCTCGTAACTTCTTCATCCGGAATAACTCAATGGATTTGGATAAGTTTGAAAGAAGGATACATGATTAAAATATTGTAAAAGGTAACTTTCACATAAGGATCAAGATTTAAACCGTGTTACACGTGAACAAAGTCCTGTAATAATAATAATATGGGACAACATCCACACAAACGTCTTCAGGTCCCAAACTAGGCAGAGCCTGTACTATGGTAACCTGATGACTGATATACATACATACTTATATACATATACACACCCAGGCACAGATCAAACAGACACATTCATGCACACAAATGTTTGATCTGTCCGGGAATCGAACCCGGGACCAGCGGCTCAGAAGGCAGGGGTGCTACCAACTGCGTCAACCGGCCTGTCAATGAAGCCCTGTGAAGATAGTAGTTTCATCATAAAATTTGGTTTAGCTGTATTATAGTATATGATTATTATGTTATGTACCTACCTATGTTTTTTTCATTCTTAGCTATAAACTTAACGTAGCACTAGTATTACAATACTAGAGTGCTACGTTAAGTTTATAGCCTATTATTACATACCTATTATATTATTATTTGTGTTCCTACAATAATGTACATATACCTTTTTGCTTCTAAACCAGTTTATATATTTACCGTAAATTCGTCTACTGGTTTAATGTATAAGAAATTAAGTTTGTTACCAAGGATTCTATAGTTTAGTTTCGTAAAGGTACTTACGAGTACTTACGTAGTATTTTGTAAGTAATAGATTACATATTTTTATATATCAAAAAGATAAAGAACAGCGTTTGAAAAGCAAAAACATAATTGGACATAAAAAATAAAATTATAATTACCTAACTAGTTTATGTATAATTTAAATCTCAGTAAGTACTTATTTTACTTCCGTCTATGAAATATAATATGGAATAGGTACGAGTACTGTTTGTGTAGAAAAATATTATATAGAATATAGTATCGAAAATGAGTCAATTGAGTTGTGTACCTATAAAATAGGCCATTTTTGCTCAAACTTTGCTGAGTTGCGGGAACTGTTGCGGGTAGTTAAAATTTTTAGTTGGATGAACAAGGGAACATTCCATAGCACTAAATCTAACATCCTAATTTAGTCCTTTGGATAGAACTTTGAACATGGCATTCCGACTACCTAAGAATTTACTTAATGAAATCCTAAACGCGTACCGAAGCCTAATCCTTCTGAACCAGCAATAGTTACAAGGAATACGTAGTTAGTAGGACGCGTGACGCGAGGCGACTAATTGCCGCCTGGATAACCCAGTGTGCGATTGGCAGCTTCGGCCAAGCTTTCCTGACAGACCAAACCCTCACTAATTAATATCGCATATCACTGTCACCCGACTCGCCCGTCTCACCGTCCGAAACAAACCTTATGGATGCGTATCTTGAGCTACACAATACAAAGTGTTCAAAGGCTACGCTCGCTTCACAAAACATTTCGTTTCTTTTTTAAAGAGTCGTCAATCATTGAGTAAATTTTTCATATGCCAATGAATCTATCGACTGTTATATACAAGTTTAAACCTCTTTATCAACGAGATAAAGCTAATCTAATAAACGCACGATAAACAGTATAAAATAACCACGTTCCGTTATTCATTAGCAACTATTATTTATGATGAAATACAAATCATATCTCTGACGACCTGATAACAAATGTTCCGTAATTGCACATCATGCGAAGGTGATTCTAATTCTAAATTACATTGGAATCTAGGTAGTGATGTACTCGCAGTGGAGCTTGGTCTCGCTAGTCTTGTAGTTTGCAACTGAACCCCAGAATAAACTAGTAGTTCTGCGAACAGTAGACCCCGCGAGCACAGTTATCAGCGGCTCTTTTTTGCAGTCTGAGCGATCTGCAGACGGTACCAAATGCTCTTGACGAATATAACCAAAACCATCCAGTTTTTAAACTTGACAACCTATTATCTCAGCAAACACTTGACCATTTATGCTCATATTCAAAAATCCTCTTTAAAGTCAGTTACCTAATAAGTGTACAACATTTTATTAAAATTGGTCCGCAAATAGCGCCGCAGCAAACTTCCCCCTTTCCAGGAAAGTAACCCCCTATTCAAAATCGCAGACGACAGAAAAACTATACACAGATAAACAATATTGTATAGTAAAGTAGTAATAGTACTATATTGAGTAGTACCTTTGTGTACCAAGTTTCGTCAGGATTGGTTACAAAATGCGACGTACCTACAGGAAGACCAACATACTACATAACAAAGATGCGGACAGATGAAAGTAAATTTGGCCAGTTTAAGCAGAGACGCTTCGCTTGCTCGGCCAACAATAGTACTACGTAACTGAACAATAACGTTAAGCTACTCTTGGTTCGGTCACGACAAGACTACGAAATCTTCGTCTCTAATCTGGCCAGTGCACTGGTCTCCTATACGCGTTATAGCCTATAGATATAAATCAAATCGTTTTAAATCACAAGCAAACGTTATTCTTTATTTTTTCACTTCTATTCGATCATATCCAGGGAACGTGCTCAGGATTTTCTACACAACCAAGATCGGAAATAAACAAACGGGGCGCGGCGGAGAGTGTATAAGTATAGAGGGTGAGAAGTGGAAAACCGGATGCGGTTTGAAGGAATTAATTATTATCGGGCCAATGTTCCAATCGAACGCCTGCGGGGGTACGGAGACGAGACGCCGTAGACTGCGGAAATTTATTTCAGACGTCATTTCAAAATGCAAACCACTTGAACCACGCCCGGGCTTCGAGAAAAATGATAATTTCCTCAACCGCTCCTTCGTCCTGTCTCCTCACTTTATAGCCTACGATAGACATAAAACATTAAATAACGCAGAAACACCTGCAAGGAAGTTTTTAATAGCGAGTTACGTTTTAATCAAAAGTTAAGTTTTCTCTGATTTCCCTCGATTCTGATGGCTCTAAGATAAGGAAGGAGCATTTTTTACGTTCGATGTGTTTTTTTCTATCACATTCTAAATCACTTACCGCATGTACTCCTTTATCAAAAGTCGCGAAATATTATTGCGCCAATATTACGTCATTTGTGAGAAAATTCCTGGCCTTATTTATCCACGTAAAAATAGGAAGAAACTTCTACGATTTTTTATCCACATATTTTAGATAAACTAGACTAAATTTCTAGTACCTACCGAACTAAAGAAAGTCACCGTCAGCAGGTACAAACTACATTTACAAAAACTACATTTAACAAAAACTACATTTAACATTGTATGAATGAACGTTTCGATAAGTTCGAGTTAAAAGGAGTGCTAAATATCAGAATCGCGCCTATGAAAATATGTCAATCCCATAGTTCGAGAAAAGAAAATGAGGATGGATCGTCACTATCCAAAAATTTACTTGTGACAACCTGCATGATAACAAAACAAAACGGTATTATATGTCTCTTTCCTACGCACTATTAACATCGTAAGTAAAACAAGATAGGCATATGCATTTAATTTCTGATTTTAGCCCGGCTTCCATGACCTGTTATTGTTCCGAGGCAGCACAAATTACTGACTTCCGGTTTGCAGATATGGTAGAGTACCTACCCAAACATCCCCTGTCATCCCAGACAATCCCATACGCCCAAATCACATAGGTACTATTACGTGTAGCCCAAATCATCACTTACGATTATGTAAGATAGAGCTCAAATGCTAGTCTATAAATAGTAGCTATGGTTAGTTAGTGAACAAAGATTATTAGTATAAATTAAGTTACTACAAAAAACATAGATTATTTATTATTACCTACGTCATTACACGCGCTGACCTCTATTATATTACGCTATAGACTTTATGGTATAGAGGTTGGTGATCACCGGTGACCAAGTTCCTGTGCAGTTTAGGCCCACTTGAAGAAGCCGCATGTTGCCAATGTTGATAAGTAGATACTAGTTCTTATGAAAGTTTTATTTAGAGTGACATGGAATTGCTTCAAGAGTGTTAAACATTTTAACATAGTTATGCAATGCATTAATTTCACTTGTTAGAAATGAAAATTCTAATAATTGCAATGATTCTAAGGTTTTCTAATGTAAATATAATGTTATTGTAATAATTAATTCAGTTCCAAGCTAATGTATAATACGTACAGATTATAATAACCTAGGGAAGGGACTACCAATCAAGATACGGGTGTATTTATACCCAGTTTGGTAGGTAGAGCCGCAAATTGTAAAGCTGTACTAAAAATGAATAAAGAAATTTGAATTTGAATTTACAAATATATGATTTGTTTAATACCTAACAACTAAACAGTATGTTTTACTTATTTAGTACCAATTTAGAATTTAGAAACACTTTTAAGTCCTTTAGCCTCTATGTAATTATGTACTTAATATAAGTAGTTACATAAGTACCTTATTATATTGTATAATGAAATTACCTTTATGTAAGTAGGTTTACCTAGTGCGGCAGCGATAACAGGTAGATGAACTGTGTACTTGCTTTGGAAGTCATGTCCGATTGGGGCAACGCTAATTTATTAGGTAAGGTAACGCTACTAAAACTCAGGCGTGGCTCCCTCTTTCCGTAGAGTTGTAATTCAGATCAGAACCATATAGAACTATTTTACGTGTTGATGTCACGACAAACCTAAACTTTGGTTCCTACATTGAATCCAAAGTCAGAGACGATGCTGAAATCTTGAAATTTTTCTAAGGTATGGTGGTACCTACTTATCGCCAGAGCAGCTCCTAAACCTATACAATGCACAGATCCGGTCTTAATAATTAAGACCTATATCGGTTCACCCAATCGAAAGTTATGAGGTAACAAACATAAAAAAACAGTCGGATTGAGCACCTCCTCCTTTTGGGAAGTCGGTAGAAAATAGGTGTCAAATAGTAGGTAGCAAAACGTCCATACGAACGAATAATAAATCGTAATATTAATAAATATATTAAATCGTATTCAAATTCTAACTACTTATCCAAATTTCGAAAATAAGAAAAGTTTGGGACGAAACGACCTTCCATTCGATTCCACAATGCAGTCTTGAGACGTGAGGGGAGCCAAATTGAAAGTCACTTGAGAAATGATTCGTCGATGTTATCGGATTTATTTAGCTGGGTGTTTTTTCTATTCTGTTTTACATGTGTCATTAAATTTAGATGTACATATCTATTTAACTCTTTGAGTCGTTCTCATATTAAGTACTCGTCAACAGATATTTTACCAGAACGTCAATTCGTTATTCATATAAAATTAACTCGTAGCGGAGCTAAACTCTGCGATCTTAACCGATCAACAAGTTAAGCAACGCTTGCTGCGGTCAGAACTTGGATGGGTGACCGCTAGTGGCATTATTCAACTGTGCGCTTCCGTGGTTCGGAGGGCACGTTAAGCTGTAGGTCTCGGTTGTTTGTCTTAGGACAACAGTCCTTAGGCTATGTCGAAGTCCTTCGGGCGGCCTGAAAACTTCGACATAGGTTGGCCACTAATCTATCTATCAACCCGCACTAGGCCCGCGTAGTGGATTATGGCCCAACTCCTCTCTCTAAGAGGAAAGCTCGAGTCCCAACAGTGAGAACAAAATGGGCTGATTATGATGATGATATAAGACTAACTGTCAGAATATGAACTGTGGGCAACACATTTAAATATCCATAGTACAAACTATGAATATCTTGGTTTATATTATGGATGTTAGGTGTGTTGCCCAACTGCGATGGTCCAACCTGTAGGAACAAAGACAATTTTTCTTTTCGTATAAGTAGTAGTGTCTGGGTTGAACCAAACCTAAATACCCCCTGTACCACAAATTAACTAATAACCTGTACTAGATGGACAGGTCCTGGAATGACTATCCTAATCCTTACCCAACGAATGAATAACAAGGCCCACTTGCACGTTCCAGAGTTAGCTTCAATAACTCAGAGTCAACTGCTAAAATGGGGTTTTATAATTAATTTATCTTGCACTATTAAAGGTTAGGAGTAAATCTAAGGTTTTTTATTGATATTTAATCCAGCAATGTGGGAGGGTTAAGTTTTTAACTAGGGTTAGTGAAGTTTTGTGTCAAAAGAAATTGAGGTTACATTCTGGTGTATAATGTACTCTTTGGACGAAATGACACGAGACAATACTATACGTATAGAATATAAAGTCGTCAAATTTCATACAACAAAGGATAAACAAAAAAGTCTATATACATTTTACTGTAGTGCCAAAGAGATAGATATAAGTTTCACTTTTTTCCGATTCATTTATTTTTGGTCAGGTTAAGCGCATAGACAATTCAATGTTCCCATTTAAAGATTACAAATGTCAATTTAGCAAAACCGGTGATCTTTTATAGTCGTGCAAGGCACAATGAGAGTTAAAAATTTATATTACTAACGCAAGTTTACAAACTCGTAGACTTATTTATTCAACCCGAGCAGACGTGCAAGTGGGCCAAGTATATCGTTACTTATATAGAAACAACCTATATATAATGTCACTGTTAATTAGTGCACAATATCAAATAGGGTGGTTTGGAATCGATAACTGGTCATTATAGTGAAGGAAAAATCCATGTTTTTTTATTATGAACCCATATTCATTGCTCCGCAGCTAATAATCATTACGCGACTGAACGCACGCTACTACATCATAGAGTACATAACAGTGACTACGCGAGATATACCTATCCACTTAGAATAGGTATAACGACGTACGAACCTACCTACTCGCGAATGTTTACACAGCTGATGTTTATACCTAAACGACGGCTGGCCCGGGCGGGTCATCGTCCGCACGTTGTACCTATTCTAAGCGGGTAAGTAGGTATGTCTCGCGTATTTACTGCTATCTATTCTGCGATTGGTAACATTACCCTCGGATACTTACAGAAAGTTGTGTTTGCTATCAGTGCGCAGAAAAATATTGATTTAAATTGTGTACACTTTATCTACCAGTCTAATTTTCGCATCTTATCAATATATACACGTAGTGCTACAGTGAGATATATATGATAGTGTTAAAAGTGTCGATATATCTTCAAAATTAGTTAAATTACTTGCGATCAATTTCGCCTACCCTCACGAATTCTACTAACAACGGTTTTTATTTTCGCGACAAGAAACAAGAAGTAATGGCTGGAATTTGTGAAGCTTGCAAACTTACTATAACAGTAACATAAAAGCGCATAAAATGTACCAATTGTTCGCATTTTTTTCACTCGGATTGTATAAAATTTAATAGCGAGACAACCAACAGATCTCAGTGGAAGTGCCCTGCTTGTATCGTGAGCCAACGTAGGACTGATAACACCGAAACACCGGTACGAAATGTTTATAAATCTGTGAAAGAGCCCGAGACTGTAAATAAAGGTGATGAGATGGCTTCAAGCTCGTCGTCGAGTGAGTCCTCAGTGTGTCATGAGCAGTCGTGTACTGCGGCGATGCCAAATACCTTGATCGGTTTTTCACAACGGCTGGAATCTGATACCAATCTTACGTCAGGGGATCGCAGTATAATATCCCAGATCGAAAAGATCTTGCACAAAAAGTTAAGTATTATAAAGAAAGATATGGTTTCTGAACTAAAAGGCACCTTAGCTGCGGAATTTCGTAAAGAGATGACAGCTATCACCAATAAATATGTCCACCTTGAAAGCTCACATTCCAAGTTGTCACATGAACATGATACACTTCAGAATGAGGTCAACATTCTAAAGAAAAAGTGCCATGAAGATGGGGACAAGATAATTGAGTTACAACATCTACTAAATAAACAACAGCAGTGGGCGCGAATGTCCAATATCGAGATCGTGGGCCTGCCTGAAACGCCAAATGAATCTGCCGTCGAGCTGGCCGTCAAGATCGCTCAGCATGCTGGAGTTCAGCTGCTCCGCACTCAAATAGAAACAGCGTACCGCGTCCAGCCCATGCGAAAGGTGGAAGGACGTCCGAAGCCTATTGTGGTTAAGCTACAAAACAGAATGTTGAAGGATCACATTATCTCGGGACTGCGTAGTACTAAAGGCATCAGTACTCGTGACCTAGGCCTCGGTGGTAGTGATAGGAGATTCTTTGTTAATGAGCAGCACCTTACTCCTGAAAACAAACAGCTTCTCAGCGCAGTTAAATTGCGTGCAAAAGATAAAGCGTACAAATATGTCTGGGTCAGAAATTGTAACATTTTTTTAAGAAAAAACGAAGAATGTCCTTTAATTACCATAAGTTCGTTAAAAATTCGATTTACAAAAAATAGTTTGACCTTTGTTACTTTATACTGGAGCATAATGTTGTTCTGTTCACTAAATTCCATTGTAAACAAACTACACTCTGGCTCACCGACGTGCCTCTGCTTTTATATTGTAATTACAAGGCTCCGTCACAATATCACTCATATGGACATGTCTAATTAGTTATAACTTATTCACAAAAAAACACTTCAGTTTCCTACACCACTCACATCTACTCACTATATACTTTATTACACTACACGCTTTTATAAATAACGCACTTTATCAAAGCTTGCACCTATACACTTATATATACAACACATACATAATATCTGCACTAACTTATTATACTAAGAATAACACTATTGGAGTGCTATTTAAACCACAATATGACCGATGCATTTTAATATTTTTCTTTATTTATAATTTATGTATTCCTTCAAAGAGTTTAAAGTTTAGACTGGATTGTATAATCGGGCTTCTTTGGGTTTATAAAATTTTATTTTGTTTATGTCTAAGTTTTGGTGCTCAAATGCATCAGCATAACGATGGCTGACAAATTAACTTTATTCTATCAGAATGTTCGGGGCTTGCGTACAAAAACAATGCAATTTAAACAAAGCATACTTGCTCAAAATCACGACATCATACTCATCACAGAAACATAAACACAGGTTTCTATAATTCAGAACTCTGTGATGACCGTTATGATGTTTTTAGGTGCGATCGTAACGAAGCAGGTGTATTGTTCCAAACAATACACCTGCTGGTGGTGTTATGATTTGCGCCAAACAAACACTGCATGCATTGCACAGAGCCGAGTGGACGTGCGCCGGCGTTGATTGCGTTTGGGTGACTATCCCGGCTCGCTCGCTCGGGGCAGGTGATAAGAAAAACTTTCATGTATGCGTCATCTATATACCATCAAACACGATTCAGCCATCACGGCTGACAACTTTTACGGACTCGCTTGCGAATATTATCATATCGTACCCTAATGATCACTTTTTAATTGCGGGAGATTTTAATTTACCTAGTCTTTCCTGGTCACCTGTTGGGCCTTTACAAAATAAACAATGTTCTGTAAAATTACAAGAATCGATATCTCGCTTCATAGATGCCTGTAGTTTATCTGGGCTCAATCAATACAACTATTATAAAAATGTCTCAGGCAATGTGCTAGATTTAATAATAAGCAACATAAATATAGATGTAACACTCTCGCGTTCACCATTAGTAAAAGAAGACATTTTTCATACTTGTTTAGAGCTAGACGCGTCAGACCTCATGGTACCATGTTTGAAAAGTAGGCCTACTACAAAATTGAGTTTTTTTAAGGCCGACTATGAACAAATAAATAACGCTTTATTAAATATAGATTGGAATAATGTGTTGAGTGGAGATTCAATTGATGGAATAGTCAACCTATTTTATGTGCACCTTCGAAAGATTATTGACGAATTTGTTCCCAAGAGGCGCTGTAGCTCCTCAAATCATTATCCGGTTTGGTATAGCAGGTCACTTATACATATAATTAAAGATAAACTTACCGCGCACAAACGATGGAAACTATACGGCAACCCAAGGGATTACGATGAAATTTCTATTTTACGCTCTAGACAGAAATTAATACAAAAGAAATGTCATAGCTCTTATAAAGATAATATACAGCGATTACTAAAAAAAAATCCTAATCATCTCTGGACGTATGTAAAGTCATTACGAAATAATAGTTCGGGTATCCTAATACTCTCACTTTAGGCGATAAAACATTCAGTAATGACTTGGAAGTCTGCACGGGTTTTAGTAATTATTTCATGAGCGTTTTTCAGGAACCGGCCAAGTCATATGGTCGCATCCTACAGACCTACCCCGAACCAAGCGATAGTGTCTTTAAGCTACATATAACTGAAACCTCACTTTACAAATTACTTCAATCAATAGACATTAACAAAGGCCCCGGAAGTGATAACATACCACCAATATTTATAAAAAAATGCGCTAAATCCCTTTATAAACCTTTGTGTGCAATTTTTATATTATCAGTAAACAAATTTGGTATATTCCCTGAGAAATGGAAGGAAGCACGAATAATCCCGATTCATAAGAGTGGTTCACGTAGCCGCATTGAACACTACCGCCCGATTTCAATTCTTAATGTATTCAGCAAAATTTTTGAAAAAGTTGTCTATCAAACAATAGGTGCGACAATTTTTAAATCTATCCCAGAAGAACAGCATGGCTTCATGAAAAAGCGTTCAACTGTAACCAACCTTACAGTTTTTACTAACTACGTGTTCCGTTGCATCGATGGTGGGGAGCAGGTTGATGCAGTTTATACTGATTTTGAAAAAGCATTCGATAAAGTTGATCACATCATCCTGCTCCACAAGTTGTATGCCTTGGGAATACGTGGTGACCTTCATAGAAGTTCATACATTACAATGAGGCGGCAAGCTGTTATAATCGGGAGTGCGTGTAGTGATTACATCACTATTAGCTCTGGAGTACCGCAAGGTTCAACCATGGGTCCTCTTTTATACAACGCATATCTTTTTGAAATGTAAACTCCGTGAGAGATCTTGGCATAATATTAGACTCAAAATTGACACTTGTTGAGCACATAGACACCATTATTAACAAAGCTTATAAACAACTTGGATTCATAAAACGAGTATGTAACACTTTTAACAGCATTGAATGCATCAAAGTATTGTACTTACGTGCGAAGTATATTGGAGAATGGTTGTAGCATCTGGTCCCCAAGTTATATAGTGCACATTCAAAGAATTGAATCACTACAAAAACAGTTTATAAAATTTTTGAGATATAAGAACTATAGATCTTTTGAGACCTATTCTAAAGCATGTAAGCACTTTAACATGGAATCTCTGGAACAAAGACGTAAGCAGTATGACATTATACTATTGCACGATATATTAACCAGCAAAATTGACTGCTCCGAACTTCTATCAAGTCTAGCTTTTCAGGTACCACCTCGGCGTACTCGACATACGCAGTTATTGGACGTCCCACTAGTCAGCACTAATTATGCTCAGAATTCGGTGTTATGTCGCGCCGCTAGAACCTACAATAAACATTTTTCTGGCCTGGATTTATTTTTTTCCTCAAAATCATCATTAAAAAAAAAAAGACTGCTTCATTGCGATTAATATTTTTACACACACCCTCTCTCACACACACACACACACACACACACACACACACACACATAACTCACAAACGTACCTGCTATTCTTGCTATTCTCACTGTAATTGTAATAGGACCTGTGCCTGTATCTTATCTTTGTCCTTTATATATATTTTGTCGTATTATTATTACTTTTCTGTAAATTGTTTTTAATTTGAGTAATTCTGTTTTGGCCATATTTTAAGTTTTTATATTTAGTGTACATGTTAATTGTAAACGCTGTTGAATTACCGAAATAAATAAATAAGTAGCGGTGCGTCGGGTCTTGTGTTCAGTCGCACTATGGCTCTTAGCCGTGGAGCGGCGACTATGGGTTCATTATAATAAAAAAAAGTATTTTTATTATTTTCATGGCCAGTTATCGATTCCAAACCACCCCGTTCAATATTGTGCACTAATTACCAAATACCTTATATATAGCAACTAAAAACACATGACTACAGATTATATTATTTTTAGTTTGTTACGTCCAGCCCAATTATGTCATTTTTCGGATCGTAGTTATATTTTTGAGTAATTGTAATGTACGACCATTCGTCAGGTCGTATTTATATTTATTTCTTAATTGTGTAATTATAATGTACAATACGACCCGCTAGCAGCTTCGCTCGCTTCACCCCCTTTCTAAATATCATATAAATTTCTAAAATACTTCCATAGTGTAATGCTTACAGCAATAAAGGTATCAACTGCAAACAATCGATCAATAAATCATCAAGTTCGTTTCAGGCTTCCAGGCCTCATCAGCTTATGTAGGCTCTGCGTTGATGAGGTAGCCAGTCAGGGCAAGACCATCTGCTCGATAATGTCTAATAACATATTACAAGGCATTACGTCCCCAGTCAGGTAATGTTGTATAAAACTCCCAGGGGATTAAAGTGCTTTAGATTTGGAACGTTATTTGTAGGAAGTACTAGATACGGGCATTGTGAAGAGAGTTTATTCGAAAATCGAACTGTTCACTTCAGACAGCACACAGAAAACAAAAGAAAAAAGACGTTATTGTAATGATTTTGAAACAAAAGACGGTGTTATTTTAACAACTTCCATAAAATGTTCCTTACAAAAATATTACTCTGTCTCTCCATAACCGGACAAATGTGTCTAATATTAATATTAAACCCCTCGCTTCACTCAGGAGTCTACATAACTAACTACCTCGCTCCGCTCGGGATTTAAATTGAAATCTCACCTTAGCAACCTTAAGTATTGGCTTCGTAAAGAGAGTTCCGTAAAGGTTAATATGAAGGTACGTGCTGTATTTTCCTATCCTAAAATAATAAAATGTTTATGAGCTCGACATAAAATGGATTTCGTATGGTTTTGAATTACTGTAAAAATGCCTTTGCGAAATAATCTAGTCGTCGTATTATTTGCTTTTGTAACACTAGTTTCGAAATTACGCGCTCAACAGGAGTTAGAAGACAAGTAAGTACCAATGTTGGTATTGTCTAGAATACATGTGCCCAAAAAGAGCGTTTTCAATGCAGCCAAATCATAGGGATAAGTACTACTTTTCCGAACTAGTGCTTTTTACTGTTCACTTTTTTTATTTTATTTTTTAATACTCCGTCGTTTGCCCGAAGCCTTATATTATGTCATAGCGTTTTAATATTTGAGAACAGTTTAATATATTAAGCATTTACAGATTTTCTTTCATACGGTACTCTACATAAAAACTGATACTTCATTAAACGTGATATTAACCTTTTTAGATTTTTATTGACAATAAATCACTATATATGTTTTATAACAAAAAAGATCACTGAATATGTTTGTTTGATTGTATATTTTGCGGGTGCATATTAAAACATTTACATCTTTAGGTTAGCTGTTTATCTTAGAGCTCTTACACACGAGCGGCATGTTGCCAACGGCAGAGGTATCTGCAGCCGTCGACACGGGTCGACGGCAGTAGTTGTCGTGTCGACATGACGTGGCTGTTGATGATGAGCTTAGAAAGGACGATTTGTTACAAGTACAATTTGAAAAATGTAATACCGACTTCCATTCTATTCAGTTATTGGAGTGTAACTCAAAAAGTACTGGACCGAATTCGATGAAATTCAAATGGGACCACAAGGGACAAAAAAGAAAATTGATAATCGGTTTACCCAATCAAAAGTTACGAGGTTACAAACATTAAAAAAAACAGTCAAATTGAGTACCTCCCCCTTTTTGAAAGTCGGTTGGTTTGGGGTGGGGACAATTACCATAAAATATAAGTATGGACTCTAATTTGGACAAAAAAAATACATTACAGGGATTCATCATCATCCTCATCTCAGCCGTACGATGTCCACTGCTGAACATACGCCTCCCCCATGATTTTCCAAAACGACCGGTTGGAAGCGGCCTGCATCCAACGTCGTCCTGCGACCTTTATCAGGTCGTCTGTCCACCGTATCGGTGGACGACCTACGCTGCGCTTGCCGGTCCGTGGTCTCCATTCCAGAACCTTCCGGCCCCATCGGCCATCTGTTCTGCGTGCTATGTGCCCTGCCCACTGCCACTTTAACCGGCCAATCTTCTGGGTCTCTGGCTAATTACAGGGATTAATTGCTGAATATTCCGTAGAGAAGTGGGAACATTGCGTTAACCATGTAATTAAAATCGAGGACGAGTACTGCAAACATGATAGAATTCGGGATGATGCTGTTGATTTTATTATTATCACTCAGGACGACTCTGATGATTCAGATGATGGCTGCTTCGAAAGTGAAGAATCAAGTTCCACCGATATTGATATGGACTTAAGTGACTGATTTATAATTTTGATAATTATTCTATGTAATAGTTTTTTTACCAAATATTTTATTTACTTACCTATTAGTTTATACATAGTTAGTCACTCAAATATTGTATCATCATCAATTAATTTTCATTTATTAAATCACTATTTTCATCTAGTTTTGTTATTCCTAGTTTTATCTAGATATAACCATGGGGGTTATATCCTATAATGTATATAAACATTATAGGTATGTATGTACTCATATACTTCGGACGGTCAATTTTTGTTAAATTAGTTTCCATAACTGAAAAAAGGTTTATAACTTTATTTATGTGTAGGCTAGCACACAATATTATGTGATACATTATATACAATATTAGTACCTATGTTATAGCTACATTTTATGCCTATCAATCCAAAATTGAAAAATTAATGGGAATGTTTTATATTAATAATCTATTAATAAATCTATTTATAATATTTGTCTCCAGAACTAAAGCAGCTTTAGGGAGCGCCTTGATAACCTTCCATGGGTTTCTCGCAATGTTTGAAACGTGTGTCGGAACACAGATGCCTAAAAAAGAGTAAGTATCTATCTAAAGTATATATATCTAGAGTCTCGAGCATATCTCATAAAGGTGAAAGAGAAGGAAAATCAGACGATGCACTCGAATGGCGAAATTGCCAATGACCGAAATGTACTTAGGTGGACCAATATGTATCTTCAGGACGTTGGTCTGTCCCATTTTTTTATATGGTGCAGAGTCCTGGACTGTAAAAGCTGAAGACCGACGACGGCGTATCGACGCTTTTGAAATGTAGTGCTGGCGGCGCATGTTACGCTATCATCACGCTCATCACAGATAGGCTTTCGATCATCTCCCTTCATAGAATGTTTCAATATTATGGCCATATCGTCCGAAAACCAGCTGACAACTTGGAGAAATCAATTATTACGGGTGGAAGGAAAGACACCAAGAGTACGTAGTCTAATAAGATAGTCCGACCAAGTTTCGCAACAGCTGGACACAAAGCTTACAGATGCATTAAACCACGCTAAAGACCGCGAAGAGTGGAGGCGACTCTGCCGCGATAATGACCGGGAACATCACCACGCTCAGCATTGAGCTAGCGACGCATAGAGGACGCATCTATCTACATCCTTATTAGGGTACTATACTTAGAGGGAAAATGAACCTTTTTTATTAGTTTCATTGTAAGCCTGTCTCTCAATACCCTTTATTACCATTTTAGTAATAACATTAAAATGCATGATACTTACGAAAGTGTCAATCAACTTACATTACAAGTTGGAGAATCGACGCAGTATAACTATATAAGGGAGAAAGTATTATCGTTATTTGTACTGAACCCTGCGGTGTCAAACGAGTCACACTCGCACTTTCGGGGGTTTTTTTATGCTGTTAAGTGATGATATGGACATATCATTTGACTGATGGTAAGCAACACCCTTCCTTTACAGTTGTATAGTATATATATAACTCCGAAACATTTATTGGTAATTATACAATTACAGGTCATATCCACATTAACGTGGAGCGCATACGTACAACAGGCGTATTATTACAAAAATTCAATAAATAATAAGATAAATCTTATCAATTTCAATAAAATTGTTAATAATTAATCATAAGTATTATATCATATACAATTATTTAAATAACATTATTACTACCGATATAATATGTCAACCTTTCAGCGGAAGTTTTTTTTTACACAAAGGTGTTCAAGTCCCAAACTAGGCAGAGCCTGTACTATGGTACCTGATATAGCTGACTGATATAGATAGATAGATAGATAATACTTTATTGTTCACAAAACATAACAGTATGAGACCTTAAAAACAATATGAGATATACATACTTAAATACATCAATATCGTAAATACACAGATCAACATACACGTTCATGCACACAAATGTTTGACCTGTCCGGGGATCGAACCCGGGACCAGCGGCTCAGAAGGCAGGGGTGCTACCAACTGCGCCAACCAGCCTATCAGTTTAACGCACTGCACTTGTCATCGAGACAAGTTTTGAATTTCATTCGCCACATAAAGTGCCCTTCACATCCTAACACAAATGTGCTTGCACGGAACTGTAGACAGACCATCTGTTTATTCAATGGTACCAACCAAATGGGTTCTTGCCACCTTTACACTCATTATAGAGATGATACATACATGTTGATCAATAGAATTATAAATATATAGTTTACAACTAATAATAGCTAACTAATCTATATCTATGCATATTACATAATAAAACTGCAGAGGCCGAATTTTTGTACAATGAAAAAATGCTAAAAACGGAGTCATGGGGATGTAAAGAGTGAAATAGAACGAATTTAATTTTGTTTGTTTTTAATTTAGTAATGTTCACAGTACTGTGTTCAGGTTTGAATGGCCGGCGAAATTACACGCACATGAGACTTAACAACTAAATGTCTCAGGGTTACTGGTGTAGCGCAATCGCATCTGTTCTAGGCAGAGATTACCGCTTAACACCAGATACACTTCGTGCTGGTGTTAACGTTTGTTTGAGGCGTCGGGTGACCGAAATGCTGGCGCCTATTTTGGGCAAAAACTTAGCATTGCCATCCAGCGTGGCAATGCCGCCAGCGTTTTCACTTTTCCCCCCACCATGGGGCTTATAGATTAGAATGTTATTATTATTATTATTTTCTTCGTGCTTGTATTGTTTTTTAAACATTTTTTTATTAATTTAAACAAATATTTTTGTTTTTTACAGTTTTATAATTGACAACATGAAAGGTTACATCAACTATCCTTCGAGAACTACTGTAGGTGTGCACCCCAAGCTGACCAGCAATAGAAAATTCTTCGCGAACGTCATTGCCACACCAGAATTTAAACATATGTTGGATATAGACAGCTCACATATCATAAATAATTTCGTCGAAAAATTTAAATACTGTGATAATGTTATAATGAAACAAGAACTTATTACAGACTTTTACGATAGGGACGTAGATCAGACTCATTTATAATGTTTATTTAATAATAAATTAAATCAATGTAAACAACTATAACCTTTGCCTTTTTCCCATATTTGATTAAAAACAAGTATAAGTAGTATAGTCATTCACCTAATAGCAGTTTTACAAAGGTAAATCTAATGTTTAGTAACTTATGGTAAGTTTGATAATTCTTATTATGTTCATGCTATAGTTCAAATTCATATAAAGCTTGTGAATGGTATATTCAACTATGCCATCTTGAAAAATACGCACGCCCGCATCTCAAGGCTATGTCTTTTAAAAAATTGCTGGTTGACAGCTACTGATTACAATATTATATAATTTTTTCACAAAATTGCGTTGCGTGAGGCACGTTAACACTTTGACAGTCTCCATACAAAAGTTTAAATTGTTCCCTAGTGTCATAGTGAGCATATGCGCTGAATGAACTGTACTATATTATGTATAGTATTACTTTTTTAAAGCACTAACGCATGCTTACCCTTGGAATATAAGTCCTAATTTAAACCCTAAAAATGCTGGAAACCCTTAGAATAATAAAGGAGAACAGAAATCAAGAAGGTGCGGAAGTGTTAAGTGGTTTCTTTATTATTTCTGAGCCTTATATTGTACCTATCCTACTAATATTATAAACGCGAAAGTTTGTGAGTATGGATGTGTGGATCTTTGTTACTCTTTCACGCTCAAACGGAGGGGGCAATTTTGATGAATTTTGATCATATTAAGAGAGTTCTGGTGTTCTCAGATGCGATTGGCAGAAATTTTGGATCACTATTAGGTAACTGTTCAGTAATAAATCACTGCATGCCTGGAGCCTCATATGTTGAGATTGAAAAGAAAATCATGTCTTCTGAAATAGATAATACCACAATAGTGGTTGTCTATCTAAGGCAAAGTTTAGGTATTGACAGGAAAGATATTATTACTAGAACTACCTCGCTTCTCAAACTTAATGCTTTTAAAATAATGCTAATATCTTTTCCATACTCGAATGTGCTAACAAAAAGACAGAATGAGCACATTCATTCATTAAATACATTAATGTATAATATGACATGTCTCAACAGTGACAAATTTTTATTTTTTGATTGTAATAATTTTATTAGGTACTAATTTTAAGCTGACCCGGGATAGGATGTACCTACCTAAGAGATATAGGAATTTAATTGCTACTTTAGTAGCATATAATATTAACGCAGTTATAGGAAATATAACGCAGTGTTCAAATGACATAACAGTACTAAGTACAAGTACTAATAATATAAATTGTTTAAACTTTTAAGTAAGACAAAAGAGAAACAATCTGATATGACATTGTATCATCAAAACATTAATCGTTTCTCTGGCAAAATAATTGACATTGAACTTCATTTAAATAAACATCCTTTTGATGTGTTGTGCTTTACCGAAACATGGCTTAAAAAAGATATGATGTTATTTAATATAAGTAATTTCCAGGTGGCTAGCTCGTTCAACCGCACATCCGCTGAAGGAGGAGGCTGTATTATATTAATTAGAAACAATATCAAGTTCAAGCGGCATGACTTAGTCGGATGTGCGATAGAGCGTGTCTGTGAGGTAGCTTGTGTAGAGGTTGAAAAGCATCTAGTGTTGTGTGTATATCGACCACCATATGGTAAAGAGAATAAATCAAATTTTCAAAATTTTATGGATACAATGGAATCAATTTTAAAGAAAATCTCTAAATGTAACAAACAAATCTATATCTGTGGTGACTTCAATATCGATCTATTAACAGATTCATCAGATAAAACAAACCTAATTGCACTGTTTAAATCATTCCATTTGAATTATTTATTCTTTGAGCCCACTAGAATAACTGACCATTCAGCTACCTGCATAGACAATATTTATTCAAATTGTAAGGCTAAGGAAACTATAATTATGACCGGTGTTAGGTCTGATCACAAGGGCCTTGCGATAAAATTTAATGGCAATAAAAACATGAAAAAGATGATAATCGAACATAGGCCGTTAACAACTAGTAGGCTCGGAAAGCTTCAGCAAAATATTGAAGCAAAACTTTGCATCGCGAATCTTTCGGAAGAGGACCCTAACGATTATTATTATAGATTATTATCTTTAGTTAGTACCGAGATCAATGAAGTTTGTCCAAAGGTTAAAATGTGTACAACTGGGAAGTTAGTTTTTGGTGACTGGGCTACTCGAGGTATTCGAAAAAGTAGAGATACCATGTATGAGTTATATCATAAAAAAACTATGACATCTGATAAAGTTTTCCATAACTATGTCACTATGAGCTCACAGAGGGCAAATTCAAGTTGACTGTAAAAAACGTTTTAATAAAAAAAGCTTACTATAAAGTTCGACATTATATAGAAGATGCTTGGAATACTCCACTTCTGGCAAGCTGTCTCTCTGCCACCCATAAAATGTAATATTTGTAGTACCTAAGTAGAAACATTGTAAACATCCATATAAAAAGAATGGCCCAGAGTTTCTTGCCGCTTCTTCTCGGTGGGTTCTATATATTTTGGAACGCGGCGGTAGAGTCTTTAAAGTACATTATAATGAAAAGTTGACGTTCATAAGTGCGTCTTTGATGCCTAAATTGAATAAATGATTTTGACTTTGACTTTGATGTAATTTGGTATGGAGGTAGATGTGGCGCTGGATTAACACATAGTATGCTTTTCATCCGCGTTTTTTTATAACTGATTCGAGCACATTGTGGTATAAGTAATGAATAGTCTTTTAGCTGCCTCTATTTAATTCCACCTAAAAAGTAGATATGTGAAATTTTGGCATATCACACATCTGAAATATGGTCAATGAGATTAGCACCACTGCCCATAGTAGGTCATCGTAATAACTCTATACCTAGTTAAAATGTGTGGTAAAAGCTACGGAAACCTATTTTAAGCATGACCTACCATGCTTTACCATGAATTAAGATGGCAGAATATAAAACAGTCCTAGTTCTAAAACACAAAATCAATTTGCAAAAATAAATTACAATGGGCGCATAAAATCTCCATATTTTTATATAGGTTTACTTATTATATAACTGTACATTACGGTTATATAATAAGTATGTACATTACACATGTAGGTTTTCATTTTATTTCAGGCAACATTTGATAAGGATTATGGTGCGTGTAACTACTTGACGGATTTCTTTTAATATCCTAAAACGAAAAAGTACTCGCAAGATAGGCGATGAAAGTTAGTTATAAGTAGATATCGGTGATTGAAGAACCTATCCCAAAATCGTAATTTGTCTATAAAGTTAATTCAAATTTCGGTGAGTAAAAGTGTAACTAAAAGACAAACTTACATAAAATATGGTTGTTTGATCAACAGTGATCAAAGTTAGTGTTTGCTTGGAGTGCTAACTTTAAATCACGAACTAGCGAAGTAAGGTCATGATTCAAACTACTTAGCAAAGTGAGCGATTTAAAGGCACGAGAAATAAATAAAAGCTGTGGTGTGAAGCATACAACTTTTCACCTCTACCAGCGAGAAAAGTGATATAGATAAAACAAATAATTTAGACAATGGATACTGTTCAATCCATCGTTCCTACTCCTACAACTTTGGATACCTCAAAATAATACTATAGTTAAACGTATAGTAAATTAATACTTTATTCGACCAAGGACAAAATTTTGTTATAAATATCTAAAAGTATTTCTAAATCTAATATTGGACAGGTATGTGTCCTTGGTTAATTGGTGGGTACCTTATGAAAGTCGCTAATTATTAAATATTTTGTACGCCTTAAGATATTTTTCACGTTACTTCTGGTAATATAAGCTAAATTCAGAACTATTAGAAGCTTGCTCTCCCAACTCTTTTGTAGTTACCCATATATCTTCATTGCTAGTTGCAGTAATTTTTCGTTATATAGGTACTTACTTAGTGGGTACAACAAAACTATCTCAAACTACCCAATGCTGAAAAAATATGATTCTCGCCATTTCGTTTTTGATATTGCGTTCGGAAACTGCATTACTTTTGACATTTTTATGAAACCCAAACCTGATATTTTAAAGTGAGCGATATTAGTTTATTGTTTACTAGTATTTACTTTAAATAATACGTCTTTGAAAAGGGAAATGATACGTTCCTAATCTAATCGAATCCTAATCGAAGGGCATTTAAGTTTTAGCAGTTTTTGTTGACGGTACATTTTTCCCAAAATATGTGAATGCAGTTCAGAATATCTCAAAACGTTTTTTAAGGTGCCCTAGGAACGTATTCCTGTAACTATATATAACGGTTAAGGTACCTGCCCTTACTGCCCCGTCTCAAAAATCAACCCTGAATACTTCTGCGGGGTAGCCTTGGTGAGAAAGAACATCCCTTCACTGGCGTTAAAGGTTGTGATCGATCCGGGTCTGCCACTGGATTGAGGTAAATGGCTCGATGCTATCTCATTCTGCAGAGGGCTGCTCTAGGGAGAGTTTTACCCCACAAACCCCTTACGTCATACTTGTAGCAGAAGGGCAGTGTGACAGCAACCTCCCAAAAAATGGCCACTCAGGCGAAAACCTGAAACAGGACTTTAAAATAAATGCCTTTCATTTCTTTTCAGCTAGCTGTTTGAGAAGCAAGTACTATATGGACCTATAAAATGTGTACGCGGCATACTGCTCTGATTGTTTTTTCAACACTTCTTGTATTTAGTCCAAAACTACACGTGTAAGTATAATATGAAATGTTATAATGATAAGATAAAACAGCTTTTTCTTTTACATCTCGTACACAGTGTGGCACATGGTAGTGGCAGGTAGATAATACGACAGGTTGGGTAGAACACTCTCAAACCATTCAGTGATGTTCGGTAATCTGCCCACTCCGCTGACTCCGCCACACACCGCAGTCATTCACAAGTTCGACTTGATTTATATTAAATTGTAGATTTTGCATAGGAAGCAAACCACAATTTTTATGGCGAAAGTGTTTCTTTGAATCCAGACTGAGCGAATAAACATACCTATACGAGAATTCTACGTCAGTCAACATTTGCTATTAATTATATCACCTCAATATTGTGCATTATTTGAAATTCGTCTCATATATTGTAGAATCGTGTGTAGACCGCTTATCGGGAATGTATCCCGACACCCATTTTCGTGTTTTGAATAGTGTACGCACTAATGAGCACTATGTAATGGTTTGAAGAGCAATGTAGGAAGTAAAATGACTGTGCGAGTGAAGCTCTAAAACCAATGTCTCGAGGTGACTAGAATAGTGCAATAGTGCCCGGGTTTAGCTTAACCCTTCATATACCGTGATAATTAAAACAAAAGATTTATGAATGAATCGCACGTAAATTTACGTCAATGGTACTCAAAGGGTTGCACAGGGTAGCAGTACGCTTGTCATGAGTCGCAGTCCTTACCATCAGATACATGACGTGCCCAGCTCATCATGATAGTATAAAACAGGTTTAAGTGGCTTTTAGAATTACAGGTCAGTTAGGTAAAGATAGGTAAATACACACATCAAAAAAAGTTTGTGATCACTAGCATAAGTTGATGTATTTTTTTAAATTGAACTTAACCAACAATTTATTAATAAAAGGTTTATAATCAATATATGAAATATAACTCCTCCCCTGGCTCGAACACATGCGACGATCCTCTTGGGATGAGATATGCTGAGAATCAAGTATATCCAGCATATAATCCAGCATATCTTGGAGTAACCTATTCCATTCTTGAATAGCGGCTTTCCTGAGCTCACTGTCTGGGCACGTGGCTGACGGTTCCAAACAGCTCGTTTAAGAGCGTGCTTCGCGTGCTCTATTGGATTTAAGTCAGGCGATCCGGCAGGCCAGTCTAAGCTTGTGATGTTGTATTCTCGAAGAGCAGCATTGACTCTTTGAGCTCGATGGGCGGGCGCATTATCATTGACAAGTACAAATTGGTGCCCATGGTTTATTCAGAATGGTCTGAAAATTCCATCAATATAGCAACTAACAAGTACAATTTGAAAAATTTAATACGGACTTCCATTCTATTCAGTAATTGGAGTGTATATCAAAAACTAGTGGACCGAATTTAATGAAATTTAAATGGGACCACACGGGAAGCACCAGCTTTCATACAAAAACAATTTTGAGAATCGGTTCACCCAGTCGAAAGCTATGAGGTAACAAGCATAAAAAAACACTCGATTTCGATTTTTCAAAGCGATCGAATTTTTTTTATGATGTTTGTATGTATTATTGGCATATCTGTAGTAGGTAAGTACCTAACATATGAAATTTATTTCTACCACCAGATCAAATCAAGATATATCAGAATATGCTATGAAACCGTTCATGTCGTTTTTGGAAATGTTTAAAAACTGCGTTCATTCACACATGCCGAGTCAACAGTAAGTATTTAACGTGATATTCTTTACTTTTAGTATATAAAAAAAAAATTAATAGTATGCTGATTCCACGGGTAGTTCCCAAAGGATTGTCATAACTTTATTCCACGCGGATAAAGTCTGGAGCAGAGTGTATTTAAAGACTATTTTTTATTAATTTAAACATTTTTGATATTGCATTCTAAAAAGTAAGTACATATTGTACCTAGTATATTGTGTAGACTCGCTATTCGCCATATTTGGCCAAGAATGTAATAGTTTGCGCAGAAAAAAAGTTGTACTCATGCGAACAAACCAGCCATACCTACTACTTTTCCAGGAACTGCGACATGTGAGGTTAATGTACTTTATGGAAATAAAAAATTTAGTATATATTATCATTCTAAATATTTCACGGATTTATGAAAATTTGTATTTAGATATTTCATGTTATTGAAGCTAATATATTAACTGTACGTGTGCAATTGATCCGAAATTACCTTCCATTTGGATTAAAGATTCAGCTTTGGATTGAAGAGCCCAATCAAAAAGGCCTAATTAATGTTTATTATTGTTGTCACATGGACAATCTCTGAAATCTGCTATGAAATTTTGTCAAGTATCACATGTAGTGGCGGGAAATAGTCATGAAAATACTTGAATATTGTTACAATAATTCATATCTAGAAAAAATACTCTGCGCGGACGATGTCGTGGGCAAAATCTAGTAGTGTATAAAAACAGCATTTCGTATACATGGTATATATATTACAAAAAATTGGAAGGTTATTTTCATGCCAACAACCCTACTATCTTTAGTAATACCTAATCCTAGATTGTAACCGGCAGTGGGGCATGACCCAAACTAGCGGTGGTTATAGCTGACTGAGGAATGAGGAACATCCTATTATTATTATTAACCCTTACTATACCGTGATAATTAAAACAAACGATTTATGAATGTAACTCACGTTAAGGGTCAAGGCGCTGCCCAAAACCAAAGATCCGTAAAACGCTATGTTTATCGTCGCACAGTTTAGACCTACTAGTTACTGATACAAACTTGAAAAATATACAGTGCCTAGTTTAGAGTTTATAAAAAGACTTATACAGAATGTCCAAAGAAGTAGTGATATACTGAAGCTGGGAGGTAGAGGACTCTTCCATAACTCTCACACTGGTCGACGGGTCTCTTTCTACTTCTCCAACAACTGTATCTACTACATCAGGATCCGGCATAGTGGCCATACGGCCTGATCTGGTAACCGGTGTGTGACCTCCCAAATACGCATAATGGAATACTCTTAAGATCATGAGATAGTCAGGAAATGTTTCAGGTTGAGGCCCGGCTCTTCGTTCCACATGTTCCCGGTACAGCCTTGAAGCTTCCGCCGCATTCCCCCTAGCATAAGCGTAATACGAGTAGTAATGCATTTCTGCGTAGTCACGTGAAGTAAACATGATCACTTACACGCAAACTCAAGTCCAGTTAAATAATGCTAAGTCGTCGATTCCAGATAATAACACTAATCCACTAACAATAACAATAACAACGTGAAAATTTTCTCATTCGTCAACCGTCTTTTGTTTTTTGTTCTTTTTCTATTGATGGCCAGTGCGTGATTTAGAACGAAATTTATTTAGAAAGGTTTTGCTTTGCTTGCATTAATCATCATGTAAATAAAAATGTTGCACTTACTACATTTAGATTTCAATTTTTTGATTGAAGCCGTAGGAATAATAAAATGAAATTTTCAGGGTAGCTACCTGATAGAGCAAGTTTTTAAAAGTGAAACGGTATTTTTTTATGTGATTTTATTTTTTTAAGGGCCATTGAAGTTGTGAACATACTGGGTAATTTTATCTTTCTTGGCATAATTTTTTTTTTATTTCATTCAAAGATCTAACGATAGTAAATGTTACCATAATGAATAATCCTATCTATCAGCTTAGCACACAAAAAAATCAAGCATCTACCGCAATAATTCACGTCACCATAAATAAAAATCTCATCGTACTCGGCGACAGGTAAAAATTTAAAAAAAAAGTCATAACTCCGAAAATACGAAAAATCGCAGAACATACATGAGGGTGATTCAGATAGCCCTCTAGGTCCTCTACTTCCCAGCTTCAGTATATCACTACTTCTTGGGACACCCTGTATAATAATATTGTACAATATCTATCTGGCATCATGAAGAATAAAATCGCAAATAAAACGACAGAAAAAATCTTTCGTATCGCATTTCTCAATATTTTGAGCGTCAACTACTATATTTTATGTGATCAGAAAAAAGGTAATTTATCAATTTAAAGAACTATCTATATTTTATAAACCATGGCCGCTTCTTTAATTTTTAACAAATTTTAACTGCGAAAAAGTTATCGCGTTTACAGACGCACGCTTGTTCATGTCACGGTCAATGCTTCACCCCATCAAATACCATAAAAGTTTGCTCTTGCAGCGCCTTTTAAGAGGATTACATAGCTAGTACTTTCCATGCTAAAAGAGAAAACTCTTTTCTACCTCTTATCATTGTCCGATTTCAGTGATTTTTTCCATGGAATCATGTCATTGTTTACTATGCCCGTACGTTTTCATTTTTCAGTTTTTTGAAGTTCTTAAAAAGGAAATTTATAGTACTTTGAAATACTGAAAGTCATGACTCCATGAAAAAAAATTCACTGAAATCAGACAATGTTAAGAGGTCGAAAAGAGTTTTCTCTTTTAGCATGGAAAGTACTAGCTATGCAATTCTCTTAAGTATTAGTACGAGTATTTTATAGTTAGGTATAATGTAGACGCGCGTGTTGACACAATTAAAACGCATTTATTATTCCAGATTTTCTGTTGATAATGTGAAGAGATTCATTAACTATCCTTCAAGAACAACTGTGGGTTCTGGAATTCGATTCACGAGCAATAGGAAATTTTTCGCCAACTTAGTCTCTACAAGAGCTTTCAAAGACATGTTGGACAAAGACGTCGAAGAACTGAAATTTAACCTACACAGGAAAATGAAATTCTGCGATGAAATAGTCATGGATCAAGAAATACTTAAAGATTTTTATGACAGAGATATTGATCAAAGCAGAATTTAACAACTTGTGCATATACATTTGATTTATTTCATTTCTTATTAATGAGCTTAGAACCTATTTAAGATATAGACTAAGTATACATTAAACGGAGTGTGAGCGTGATCCGCATGCAGGACACGAAAAAACATAAACTGAAAATAAATAAATATAAAATACATAAATAGTAGATACCTACAATTTTTTAGAAAAATAATTAATGTCTAAATAGGGCGAATTCTGTGACACTGATGGCGTTTCGGTTTGTGGTCCCTTCAGCAAAAGTTTTGATAAGAAGCAAAGAGAATACAATAGTACCTAAGTACATAAATAGGTAAGCAGAGTATTTACTATTTTATTCATTAACACTTTATTTACAGTTTGTAGGTACATGTCATATAGGTAGGTATTGTTTGAAGTCAGTTGTTATATCTATAATTTGTGTACCTATATATTTTTTGTATTTTTTCAAGAAGCACTGAATCAATGTTGATATAATTTAACACCTTTGACTACCAAACAAAAAAGAGTCATCAACATCAATTAATACATAGCGGGGTTATCAATAACCCATACAAATACCCGCCGAAAATTGAACCCGAATATTGAAGTCTTTTTTGAAAACAAAACTCTAAAAATGTAATTTATTATATGGGTTTAGGCACTACTTAGAGTCCTACGGAAGCAGACTCAGCTTTTCTGGGGAGAAAACTTAATTCTTAACTTGCTGACGTTACCCGCTCGCTTGGTCTACGGGAGACGAAGCCACGGAGATGAATGGACATATCTTTTAAAAAACGTTAATCATAGTAAACTACAAGAAAAAAGAGCTATCTATGGGCTGAATATAAATATGGGAAAATTACACATACCTACCTATAGATATATAAAAAAAACGCGTGCTTAGCGAGAACATACTTTGAATCTATCTGATTTATTCGACCCCATCGACGTCCACGTCTATTTTGGCGTAGTCGTAACGTATTGTAAGTCTATTTTCCCCTGTTGGCCCCGTACAAGACTATTTTCCGGCCGCCGCGTATGGCAACTGGCAGCACGTGCGCCGCCGTGTCGAGGGGCGGAACTACGTAGCTATGTCGGCGTCGACCATTACACCGGCTGCCGCCGCTGCTCGCTGGGTGGCGCATCGACGGAGTTTGGTGTTTGGGATAGCGGGATTTTGCGATAGCGCTTTTCTAGCGGCTGAAAGCAGTCACGATCGACGGCATACGACGTGACGGGGCAGGTAATTGCAGGGCCGTAGGGCCCTCCGATCTCTCGGCTTCCTAGTTTTTAGCTGAATTTGATATTCTGGGAGAATCGCACCCTTCGTAAATGATTACTCGAGTACACGTCTAGAAAAGTAAGAGCACCAAGTTGCTCACGTTCCACAGTGAAAGCAATTTTTGGGTGGATGCTATTTAGATGTACCAGTAGGTACCTACTCATATGTTCACACACTCTTATATGCTTACACACATTGTACAGGAACGGTTTTGCCATACTATTTAACTGTGGTTTTACTATGAATACTTGGATAACTCCAAAACTACCGTAGAATACAATGAGATGAAAAGTAATGACTATGGGAAGGACATGAGTCCTTTCCAGCAGAGCTTACCTACATGTTCTTTATGTACCTATAGATCAAGACTATATGAAACTGGCTGCGGTTACTACATATATGAATGGGTTGATCTCTAGTAACATTAACTAAGTTTGAGTAGGTACCTACCTTTATATTTTTAGTTTGGTCAATCTCAAGTCAATTTTGATACAAAAAATACTAGGAAAAAGGTTTGGTCAGATGCCCAGGCCGACCGTAGACACGCCCGCTTGCAAATAAGACATTTATGTATTTATACTATACTTACATTAACGCTTATGTATCCTTTCCCTATCTACATTTAGTAAATGTCCATTGTCCACCACAACACCGAATCGGACCCTTTTATTTTATTACTTACTAGCTGCTCTCCGCAGTTTCACCAGCGCAGTGATGATTGAGGATGGTGATGAATCAAATATAGCCTATGTTACTCAGGGTAACTAAGTAGCTTTCCAATGGTGAAATAATTTTTGAAATCGTCACAGTAGTTTTTGGGTTTATTCATAACAAACATTCACACACAAAAATACAAATGTTTCCTTTTTATAATATTAGTGCAGACTAGCTGCACCCCGCGGTTTCTCCCGCGTAGTGATGGGTGATGATAATGAAAAGTATCATATGTGCTATTGGAGCTTCTCATGTATCTACATTCCAAATTTCATCCAAATCCATCTAGCCGTTCTGGCATGATTCAGTTACCTCCAAACGTTCACATTTATATTACTTAATCACAAAAGTTTCTATATAAAATATTTTTAAATATTACCTAATGCATTTTAACAAAGAAAAATTATATAATGACGTATTAAAAATTTGAGCATTAAGTACCTTACACTTTTATACAACAAGACAATCAAGAACAATTGAATGGGTTATCGTGTTCTAATCAACGAAGAAATAATTTCTCTTCGTAGGTTCTAATATTAATATTTTTTTATTAATAACCAGATATTTTTATATGACGATTGCTTATGTTTAATCATAAATTGTTATTTGTAACTTTTACTTCTATAGTTATAATGAAAATGCTTGCATTTCACGTGGTTTTGACTAGGCGCCATAAAAGCATATAATAGCTATAAATGTAAATGTTGTACATCCATACAAATATTATTAAATGTTTGTAAAGCTCGGTCACGCTCTCTCTGTCTATCTACAGGTGCGTTCGTTTAGCTTATGAGGGCATTGGTGGCGTTGTCATTGATGGCTCTTTTGTTAAAGCGTTTGTAAAGCTCAAAAACGTTATTTTTGCAATTTTGCCACTTTTGCCCACATCCTATTCGAACGCTCAACTGAGCATAAGACCTAAAATCGCATGACTATGCTGTCAAATACATAGCTGTCAAAAGACGACCACAAACAACCATGCTCCGGACGTGGGTCAAAAATTACTCTTTGTGGTGACAAAAATTCCTCTTTTTTAGCTTTCCGAACGCTGAACAAAAAGAGACATGAACGACATTTTCACCCACAGATTCCCAATTCGAACACCCCTTGTGAGCGTTTTTGGCGTTATTTTCGCTAAAAACGCTCACGAAGGACGTATTCGAACGCACTATACCAGTACCTCTACCATGAGTTGGCAACATAAATGTTATCTATAGTCGATACTCGATCTCGCCTATTAAGCGTGTGATTGGCGTACTCGCTGTCAATTTTAGTTCTACAATTGTTCTTTTTTTATACATTTTGTCGCGGCAGTCGATATCGAGCATCGATTGGTGTCAATGTTGTAAACTCATGGTAGACCTACTGGTTGTTTGTTCTACCCTTGGCGTACTCGCTGTCAATTTTAGTTCTACAATTGACCGCGAGGTGGCACTGTTCTTTTTTATACATTTTTTTGCGGCAGTCGATATCGAGCATCGATTGGTGTCAATGTTGTAAACTCATGGTAGACCTACTGGTTGTTTGTTCTACCCTTGGCGTACTCGCTGTCAATTTTAGTTCTACAATTGACCGCAAAGTGGCACTGTTCTTTTTTTATACATTTTTTCACGGCAGTCGATATCGAGCATCGATTGGTGACAATGTTGTAAACTCATGGTAGACCTACTGGTTGTTTGTTCTACCCTTGGCGTACTCGCTGTCAATTTTAGTTCTACAATTGACCGCGAGGTGGCACTGTTCTTTTTTATACATTTTTTTGCGGCAGTCGATATCGAGCATCGATTGGTGTCAATGTTGTAAACTCATGGTAGACCTACTGGTTGTTTGTTCTACCCTTGGCGTACTCGCTGTCAATTTTAGTTCTACAATTGACCGCAAAGTGGCACTGTTCTTTTTTTATACATTTTTTCACGGCAGTCGATATCGAGCATCGATTGGTGACAATGTTGTAAACTCATGGTAGACCTACTGGTTGTTTGTTCTACCCTTGGCGTACTCGCTGTCAATTTTAGTTCTACAATTGACCGCGAGGTGGCACTGTTCTTTTTTATACATTTTTTCGCGGCAGTCGATATCGAGCATCGATTGGTGACAATGTTGTAAACTCATGGTAGACCTACTGGTTGTTTGTTCTACCCTTGGCGTACTCGCTGTCAATTTTAGTTCTACAATTGACCGCGAGGTGGCACTGTTCTTTTTTTATACATTTTTTCGCGGCAGTCGATATCGAGCATCGATTGGTGTCAATGTTGTAAACTCATGGTAGACCTACTGGTTGTTTGTTCTACCCTTGGCGTACTCGCTGTCAATTTTAGTTCTACAATTGACCGCGAGGTGGCACTGTTCTTTTTTTATACATTTTTTCGCGGCAGTCGATATCGAGCATCGATTGGTGACAATGTTGTAAACTCATGGTAGACCTACTGGTTGTTTGTTCTACCCTTGGCGTACTCGCTGTCAATTTTAGTTCTACAATTGACCGCGAGGTGGCACTGTTCTTTTTTTATACATTTTTTCGCGGCAGTCGATATCGAGCATCGATTGGTGACAATGTTGTAAACTCATGGTAGACCTACTGGTTGTTTGTTCTACCCTTGGCGTACTCGCTGTCAATTTTAGTTCTACAATTGACCGCGAGGTGGCACTGTTCTTTTTTTATACATTTTTTCGCGGCAGTCGATATCGAGCATCGATTGGTGTCAATGTTGTAAACTCATGGCAGACCTACTGGTTGTTTGTTCTACCCTTGGCGTACTCGCTGTCAATTTTAGTTCTACAATTGACCGCGAGGTGGCACTGTTCTTTTTTTATACATTTTTTCGCGGCAGTCGATATCGAGCATCGATTGGTGACAATGTTGTAAACTCATGGTAGACCTACTGGTTGTTTGTTCTACCCTTGGCGTACTCGCTGTCAATTTTAGTTCTACAATTGACCGCGAGGTGGCACTGTTCTTTTTTTATACATTTTTTCGCGGCAGTCGATATCGAGCATCGATTGGTGACAATGTTGTAAACTCATGGTAGACCTACTGGTTGTTTGTTCTACCCTTGGCGTACTCGCTGTCAATTTTAGTTCTACAATTGACCGCGAGGTGGCACTGTTCTTTTTTTATACATTTTTTCGCGGCAGTCGATATCGAGCATCGATTGGTGACAATGTTGTAAACTCATGGTAGACCTACTGGTTGTTTGTTCTACCCTTGGCGTACTCGCAGTCAATTTTAGTTTTACAATTGACCGCGAGGTGGCACTGTTCTTTTTTTATACATTTTTTCGCGGCAGTCGATATCGAGCATCGATTGGTGACAATGTTGTAAACTCATGGTAGACCTACTGGTTGTTTGTTCTACCCTTGGCGTACTCGCTGTCAATTTTAGTTCTACAATTGACCGCGAGGTGGCACTGTTCTTTTTTTATACATTTTTTCGCGGCAGTCGATATTGAGCATCGATTGGTGACAATGTTGTAAACTCATGGTAGACCTACTGGTTGTTTGTTCTACCCTTGGCGTACTCGCTGTCAATTTTAGTTCTACAATTGACCGCGAGGTGGCACTGTTCTTTTTTTATACATTTTTTCGCGGCAGTCGATATCGAGCATCGATTGGTGACAATGTTGTAAACTCATGGTAGACCTACTGGTTGTTTGTTCTACCCTTGGCGTACTCGCTGTCAATTTTAGTTCTACAATTGACCGCGAGGTGGCACTGTTCTTTTTTTATACATTTTTTCGCGGCAGTCGATATCGAGCATCGATTGGTGACAATGTTGTAAACTCATGGTAGACCTACTGGTTGTTTGTTCTACCCTTGGCGTACTCGCTGTCAATTTTAGTTCTACAATTGACCGCGAGGTGGCACTGTTCTTTTTTTATACATTTTTTCGCGGCAGTCGATATCGAGCATCGATTGGTGACAATGTTGTAAACTCATGGTAGACCTACTGGTTGTTTGTTCTACCCTTGGCGTACTCGCTGTCAATTTTAGTTCTACAATTGACCGCGAGGTGGCACTGTTCTTTTTTTATACATTTTTTCGCGGCAGTCGATATCGAGCATCGATTGGTGACAATGTTGTAAACTCATGGTAGACCTACTGGTTGTTTGTTCTACCCTTGGCGTACTCGCTGTCAATTTTAGTTCTACAATTGACCGCGAGGTGGCACTGTTCTTTTTTTATACATTTTTTCGCGGCAGTCGATATCGAGCATCGATTGGTGACAATGTTGTAAACTCATGGTAGACCTACTGGTTGTTTGTTCTACCCTTGGCGTACTCGCTGTCAATTTTAGTTCTACAATTGACCGCGAGGTGGCACTGTTCTTTTTTTATACATTTTTTCGCGGCAGTCGATATCGAGCATCGATTGGTGACAATGTTGTAAACTCATGGTAGACCTACTGGTTGTTTGTTCTACCCTTGGCGTACTCGCTGTCAATTTTAGTTCTACAATTGACCGCGAGGTGGCACTGTTCTTTTTTTATACATTTTTTCGCGGCAGTCGATATCGAGCATCGATTGGTGACAATGTTGTAAACTCATGGTAGACCTACTGGTTGTTTGTTTTACCCTATCTTATCGCGCCTAAACGGCTGAACCGATCGAATCATGAAATTTGGCGAGGAGATAAATATATCCCGGGGAAAGACATGGGATGGTTGTCATTATCATCACCCATCACCACGCGGGTGAAACCACGGGCGCAGGTAGTATAATATATGTAGTAGACTAGACTGGATAATGCTGCTAAGTGATGTTTTGCAAGTGTAATAGGTACCATCCAATTAAAATATAATCGGTGTGTATTCGTCTATATCCTTGAGTTTTTGTGTGCATGGTGAAATAAAGTGGTATCTTGCGCAATGTACTTAGTTGCCATGGCGACCGGTACGGACGCGCTCGTTACTGAGTTGTAATTTAGGACTGGTGACCCGTATTTGGAATACATCACTTAACTTATCGTCATCATACTGTAAAACGAAAAAAAAAAAAGAATTACATTTTTAAGGCACCTGCTTAGCGATACCGAACATTGCAATTTTTAGAGAGAAAAATTCACATCCTCGGACGGGATTCAAACCCGCGCCTCGTCGTAATTCGGCCTTGTTGGTTAACGCATCTGACACGGATTGTCGAAAAACGCGGGTTCGAATCCCGTTCGAGGATGTGAATTTTCCTCTCTAAAAATTGCAACGAAATACAATGGTCTAAAATTTACAAGGTGTGTTTTTCAAGAGAGGGTAAGAGTATCAGACCCCTACTTTCCCTCTGCTGGGTTACTGGCCTTCCTCTCCAAGATTGCTATTCGAAAAAGTATTGATTTCATGAAGGTGTTGTACGGCTAAATCCAAAACTATAACCAGATAAAAATCCGGTAAATAAAAATTATATGTTCTGTTTTTGTTAACATCTCCTTTGTATACGAGCCTCTTTATTCAACATCTGTATAGCAGTGCAAAAATTACATTTATTTATTGAAACGTTTCTAAATTCAATTATATAATTGGTCTTATAGTTTAATTTAAATCTAAAATATATAGGCAAGTATCTATAAATATAAAAATGAAACCCCGATTTCTCCTGGTCACGCTATAACTTGAGAACGACTTTACCGATTTCATTTATCTGTTTTACATGTTCTCTAATAGGTACTTCGTAGAAGGTATTTACATTAAACAAAAGAGTGAATGGGAGGTTATGGCGAGGCTGAAGGCCAAGCCTACTACACAAACGGAGTCGATATTAACTATAATTTCTTAGCTGTATTTTAGCGTTAAGCCTCGTCACTAATACATATATTTGCTACTTATTTTATAGGTAGGTAGGTACCACCAAAGAAAATATAACGCTACGCTAGACCACTAACTAACTCTTTAGGGCTCTGAAAATTTAGGTCCAGTCAGTCAGTGTCCAAATTTTATTTTACTTTAAAATTCGAATGTTTTGTTTCTTGTTTTATTATAAATTATTTCTTACTTTTCGGTGATAATTTGTTGCTATTAGTTTTTTGTTTTGGAACTCTGATGAAACCACATCACTGTGATCTTTTGGGACGATACACATCATTTGCTTGGCTCTCTCACGCCGGTGAAGAAACGCTCCTCAATCCTGTAAGTGCCACGGAAATACTTACGGTGTTGAATATTTACACTTAAGGAAGAATTTTTGTCAATGGGAGACTGTCAAAAACAAATAAGTGTATGGGAATATCAGTATTGAGCTGTGACAACGTTAACCGAATTGCAGGTTACAAATATGACATTTAGGGCCACTTTCACGTTTGCTCGGGTTGAATAATTAAGTCTACGAGTTTGTAAACTTGCGTTAGTCATATCAATTTTTAACTCTCATTTTGCCTTCCACGGCTATAAAAGTTCACCGGTTTGCTAAACTGACATTTGTAATCTTTAGATGGGAACATTGAATTGTAGTCATGCAAAGCCAAATCCTACAGGGCGGAGGAAAAGAAAAAAAAACATTGAATTGTCTATGCGATTATATTGTAACCTGACCAATAATGAATGAATCGAAAAAAAAGTGAAACTTATATCTATCTCTTTGACACTACAGTAATTAGACTTTCTTGTTTATCCTTTGTTGTATGAAATTTGACGACTTTTTATTCTATACGTTTTGTCTCTGAGTACTTTATACAGCACAATGTAACCTCAATTTCTTTTGACACAAAATTTCCCTAACCCTAGTTAAAGACTTAACCCTCCCACATTGCTGGGTTAAATATCAATATATAACCTTAGATTTACTCCTAACCTTTAATAGTGCAAGATAAATTAATTATATAACCCCGTTTTAGCAGTCGACTCTAAGTTATTAAAGCTAACTCTGGAACGTGCAAGTGTGCCTTATTTAAATTTCTAAGTTTGCAAACATTAAAAAATCCAACTACACGCGAATTGGCGAAAATAAGATTAAGTTGGTAGTTGATTGAAAAGTCCTTGCATATCACCGTAGTATCGAATTTGACACTATCTAGATACCTACTTAGCCCATATAATAAATCCCTTTATTGAATATAAATACTAGTTGCGCTCCGCGGTTTCACCCGCGTGGTGATGGATGATGATGATGATGAAAAGTATGTGTTAATCTAGCTCCTCATATTAGCCCAGCCGTTTGAGTGTGAAAGAGTAACAAACATCCATACTTCCATACAAACATTTGCGTTTATAATAATTAATAGTAGGATATAAAAACCGCATTACAAATTCACATCAAAAATTGTATTTATATAACAATATCCTTAACATGTTGCAGCACACGCCACAAATTTTCCTAATAAGTTTAATCATTGTTTGCCGATGAGTCTATAGATCAACAGCACTTATTTGAAATAACCGCGACGCGGCGTGGCGCCGGACTTCATACAGTGCCGTCCGGCAAACCAACCACACATGTCTGACCAAACTCGCTCACAATCAGTTGTGTTTACGGCCACTGATAAAGTGACACGCCTTTTTTATCTATATCTCACGTACCTAGTTCTACATCAATATACACCTGTAGTTGTCTCGTCGTACAGTGTAGTGTAAGACACCTTTACCTTGGCTGTTCAGTACATACAGCAATATGATTACATCAGTGAGTTCGTTTATGAATTCCAATTTATCAAATGGATAAAAACTACGACTACATACCATAGACATTAATGTTTACATAGTTTTTATATACAAAGTGGTTTGGTGCTTAGAAACTCCCATGTTAGTCATAACAGGTAAATACTTGTGATAAATTACATATGCATTAGAATCAAGTTCCTACTACCACACGTACATTACGTTTCCGTGTTATTAGTTACTTGGAATGAGTTTGTGATTAATGTTTATTCACTATTTACATATTTGTTCGTCAAGTATTTTCTATATGATATAATTTTGATGCTTACTTGGGATGGATGTCGACTGCCAAATAATGCACTGGCTGCATATTGAGCACGCTGGATCCAAACCTAAGTTAAGACTAAGATGACATTTATTGTATTTTTATGTGGCATTTTTATGTGTTATTAAGTTTGTTTAATGTTTTGATTGTATGGACTTAGTTTAAATTAATTGAATTTAATATGAATTGGAATTGCCATAGGCCGTATGTATAGATACAGGTATGTTCAAAAGTCCAGTAGCAGTTTTATTATTGTAATTACACTGTTTTTTACGTTAGGTACGACAATTACTTCTAATAGATATATTTTTCATAACAAGTGACAATTATTTACAGAATGTCTTAAAATTTATTACTAGGTAATTTTATTTGGTTTTTATTAATATTGTCATGCGCATATGTCGAACATCACTCACCTAGAAATGTAGTGTGCATTATTACAGAGAATTGAAATCATTAGCGTGCTACTGCACTTTGAATGTTGTCTGTATTCATTTTATCACTTAGCCTATGCAATCAATAGGGCCGTGAGAAACAAAATAACTCTACTCGGTTTAAGATTACTCAACCTTTACGTATCATTGTTAACTTATGTATCTACCTATGTATTTACAGCGAGCTTTAAAAAATGGCAACTATTCCTGAGGAGTCAAAGTGTATCATTGAAACAGCAGAGGGACCTGTGTGCGGATGCATAGACGAAACTGACGATGGAAGATTGTACAGGTTTAAGAGTATTCCGTACGCGAACCCTCCACTAGGGCGTCTGAGATTCTTGGTATAAGTAACAACCTATTTTACGATCTAATAAATCCTAATTCACAACTCTTTTTCGCGTATCCAGAGAACAAAAATAAACTTTGGAGTTAAAGTATTAAGATATATATTATGGTATCTACTTGCACAACTACATGCACATTTTCTTTTTGAATTTCTTTACGTTCTAATATTGCGACTGCGACTTTAAGGTACTGATACTACGATTCCAGTAGCCTACATCCATTTATTTTATTATTTTTCTAATAGGCCAATCACAGAATCAAATACCTACTTAATAACTTTTTTGTTTATTCTCGCACCTATTCTGAAGCGACAATATTTTAGATGACGCAAGCCTTAAAATACAAATACCAGTAACCAGTAAGTTTGGGTAAAATTAGATATTACAAATAAATTTTCTGACATTCTTATAAACAACTTTCAAAATACGTTGTAATTGTGTTACACTCGTTGGACCCATTACCCAGATCTGTGATGGTCATATCGAGAAGTATTTTTCATAAATGATTCCATTTTAAAAATATGGATTCTTCGTCGTCTTCTGACGGGAAGCCACATTTCGCGTAAACTATATCCGCAATTGTGTTAAATCTTTCTTAGTTTTCCTGAGAATGATATCTAGTATGGCACTCACTTATAACCCATTTTGTTTTATTTCAGCCACCAACACCTATTAAAATATGGACAGAAGTTAAAGATTGCACAAAAGATACACCAACGCCGCTTACATTTCAAAAGATTAAATGCAATGTAGAGGGTTCTGAAGATTGCCTTTACATTGAGGTGTATACGCCTAGTTTACATCCAGAGAAACCCTTACCAGTCATGTTCTGGATTGGATGCTATGCATTTGCATATTGCATTGACGGGATTTTAGATCCTACATTGCTAATCACCCAAGGCATTGTGTACGTCCGGTGTGGTTTTCGTTTAGGTCCTTTTGGATTTCTTTCTGTTAATGACTTTACGGCTCCTGGTAATTGCGGGTTGAAAGACATAGTGATGGCATTAAACTGGACACAAAGAAATATTAGTTGCTTCGGCGGAGATGCTTCCAATGTTACGATATTTGGGAGTAGTTCCGGAGGAGCGATTGTGCACTTAATGACTCTATCACCGATGGCAACCGGACTATTTCATAAAGCTATCATACAAAGTGCGAGTGCGCTGAACAACTGGTCACTGTCCAAGAACCCCTCGCTGCCTGTTATAGAACTGAGCACGACTTTGGGAATAAATAAAACAAATAAAGCAGAGATTGTCGATGAACTGAGATCCATGTCTGCTAAAGCTATAATGGAAGCTTTTAGAAAAATGATGGATGAACAAAAATTAGAAGAACCAAAAGACGTGATCGATGCTATATTCAAACCCTGTATTGAAGTGGAATACGAAGGTCAACCGACATTTTTAACTAGATGCCCACATTCGCTTTTGAAAGGAGGAAATTTTAACAAGGTTCCTTTGATAATTGGGAGTAATAATATCGAGGCATCAATTTTGCAATTTACAAAGCGAGATTTTTATGACAGTTTTGAAAAATACAATGAAAATAAAGAACTTCTCGTCCCAGGATTCTTGGCATGTGAACCTAAGTTGTCTAAAATCATAGGACACCAACTTTTAAAGTTTTACTTGGGCGGCGAAGAGGACCTTACTGAAGACACCAGAGCGCAATATCTACAAATAATTAGCGACTATTACTTTTTGTATTATGTTAACAAAACTTTGAGATTACACACGCAGTATGCGCCAGAATGCCCCATATATTACTATATACTGAATTACGCGGGAGAATGGTCTGTCCCGAGTGAATTGAAATTCTTTAACACCACAGGACACAGTGCAGAACTACCGTTTCTATTTCGAATCAAATTACCGGACTCGCCAATATGCAAAGGAAGCAGAGATTCCGTTACTACAAGATCGAGAATTGTAAAAATGTGGACCAATTTTGCGAAATATGGGTAGGTGATTTACATGGTTACCAGTAGCAGTATCCAAATTTACTAGAAGGCTAGCATAGTTCAAATAGTGAACATATTAGGCCCAAAAATTCTGAAATGGTAGCACACTAGATAGAAATGGCAACTGTTAATTTATAACCTCCTATATAAGATTACCGCAGCGTTAAAAATACATAGATACTTACAAAAAGAACAACATTAACTCGATTAAGGAACTAACATTAACATCTCTATGTCAAGGTTCGAAAGCTATTGTACCGTGAGAGATTACTGGGAACTACAAGGTCTAAGAGAAACGTGGCTTGTCATCAAGCCTGGGGTCTTATTCGTTATGACTTATGACCATCAATCACGTAACATGTCGCGCCACGATAAGGAATTTAATGATCGTTAAATTAATACAATGTAATCAATACAATTTTACTATAATTCCTTGAAGACATCGTACCGCGCCGCGTTACGCTTTTGAATAAGGCCCTTGGGTTATCTAGTTTCGTGATATTATATATTTTATAATAGCAGCATATAATATAATAATATTTCAAGATATTATAACCAAAAATGTAAATATTAAAACTTAAATAAAATTTCAGGAATCCTACTCCAGGCGACAACGATCCGTTATTACAAATCAAATGGGATCCAGTCGAGACAAAGGATAAACTGAACTATCTCAGCATCGGATCTGAACTGACAAAAGGCACGAACCCGTTCCAAGAGCGAATGTCATTTTGGGACGATCTTCATAAAGAACACACATTCCTAAGGACACTAGTATATTTCAATGATTTAGGCGTGAAATATTGAAGCCGTTTAAATGATGCAAATATTAAATAAGCAATTATTTTTAGATACTAAATAAATTTATATTTATGGTAAGACATTTAATGACTTGTTTTGGAATTACGGTTCTTAAATAGTTCTAGTGTAATATTAACACATGATTGACGTAAAAGATTTTGTAAAACTCCACACCTCGTTGATAACATATATTATATTTTTTACTAAATAATAAATATACTGAGGTTTGGAACATTCCGAAAGTAAGAGACATACATAGATATAAAGTCTCCAGATGCCTAATACGTCAAAATTCAGGAAGCACAAAAATTTTACCCTAGGAGAGATACTTGGTTTTCACTTGTCAAATTCAAAATCAGTCGACAAATGTCACTCGCTGTGGATACTGAGTATGATTAAAATAAAAAATACCATTTTGTGCGATTAGATTACGTAAAAATCAGAGTATATGTAAAATAAAGGAGATCACGATCACCCTTCACGCAAAAGCAGTTTCCAACACGTCTTTTTAAGTGTTTACAAAATATTTTTCTAATAGTATGCAAAACTCAATTAGTGTTACCACTCTACTTGTTTAGTTTCCCGATTGGGTGTCATTTAGGTTTCCAAGAGATCCAGTTAAAGATACACTTTGGTACATATCAATATTAATATTTTTATTTTAACTTATAAAATACTTTTGCTGTGCTATTAGTTTAGAAAAAAAAACAAACAAGTTTTTTTTAAGAATAACTTATAATGTAGATTGGTAACTCTTAGAGACAATTTATTGTTCATTAATAATATCCTAAATAGCAGTCTTTATTTTTGAATTTTGGCTCATCTATTATTTGGTACGACTAGTTTCTTTATTTTCACGTAGACACAATAAACAGTTTTTTTTTCGGATTAGTTAGATAGATTAACTATTTATTACAAATTATGAAATAAGAATACGTTAATAATATCATCAAAAATATTTCACAATTAAATACTTAAAATTAAAAGTGTCCCAATGGGCGGTGTATCGCTCAGAGCGATCACTTCCAGACAACCATGCACGGAAGGAAATAGGCATACACTTATAAAGGCGGTGGTGTAAAAAACAAGTGTACTAAACACTACATATAGAAAAACTCAAGAATATAACTAGAAAAAATACTTATAATATAAACAAACTATACTTATATAATTATACTATACATATATACTACAAAATATGTACATAACTATACATACTATACATATATACCATTTAATTATTATAACAAAGATAGTAAGTAGGTTTGTAGTTAGTTATTTTGCGAAGTAAAATGCTTTTACACGTTGTTTGAAGATTTCCAGAGAAGGCGCGCATTTAATTTCGTAGGGTAAGTGTTCCATAGACGAACAGCTTCAACACAAAAGGAGGAACCAAAAGAAGTGGTGCGGTGTATCGGGTATATAACTTGACATTAAGTTCTCTGATGATCGTAGAGAAAAAGAGCTTCCAACATGTAGAAATTCATTATTTTTCTGAAGATAGCGTGGGGATGAGGGATTGAACAATATACTATAAAGTATGGACAATATATGAGCATTCCGGCGACAACGATGCGAAGCCACTTGAGTTTAGTAAGGAATTTAGAGACATGTCATATTTTTGTACGTGTTATAGAGATATGTCATATTTGCGAAGGCAAATATAAACTGTAAGCAGAAGCTTGTAAAATTTGTTAAACTTATTGTATAGTCTGTGCATATCATTAAGGCTATTTCGATCTTTTCTGATCAAATAGCCTTAAAACACTCGCAGTGATATTTTTTTTATTTTAAAATTATATATACGCTCATAGGATACTTTTCATCATCATGCAACACTATGCGGGTGTAACCGCGTGGCGCAGCTAGTCTATACTAGTATTTTAAAGAGGAAAGATGTTTGTAACAAATTGGCCTAAAAGTACTGGACCGATTTCAAAAATTCTTTCACCATTGGAAAGCTACATTCACCCTTAGTAACCCTATCGTCAAAGTATCGGCAAATATTGTTCAAAATGTGCAAATTCCTTCCAGCGTGAAGGAATAACAAATACACAGACTCACCAACACACATACAAGATTTCGCATTTAGGCGATGATACAGAAACTACTATGCAGTGTTAATGTTCACCAACGCCACACAACACTCAAATGCAACATTAAATTCGATAGTTTTGTTGAGAAAACCACTCAATCCGTTCATATTTTAATTACCCGATGATTCCGGTATGCCAACCTCAAAAAATATGTATTGCTTCACTTTTAAATGTCATTTGTATGAAAACTATCCTTCTGGACCTATGTAAATAGGGTGAATTCTGTGGAGACATATTTGTATCGATATCCAAACAAAGTTTAAGTCAGGTAATCAATCGATATTATCGACCTAGGTGTCCGCATAGGAATAAACAATAAGTAGCGTTATTATTGATTCCTATGGTTTCTATATTTAGAACGCGGCGACTAACTTTAACTCCCTGAGGATAGGCGGATCGGGCGCTAAGTACGTTATCAGAAATTACGTGAGTAAAATCATTTTAGATATTACACAAACAGTCCATATTCTATGAATAAAAATATAACTATAATTGTAAAACTAATGCGTAATATTGGCAAACTGCGGGTTGGCGAGTAGACGAAAGACACTGACCGATTCCAAAGTAAGTAAATATCTACAGGATGTTTGGTGCATGGACCGGATTATTTTTTAATTTTCACAGGTAAAAGAAGTTATAAACGATTTAAATTTTGATACTTTGCCATGTGAATCATGCGTAGGTACCTTTCAGTATTACTACGACCTTTTGTTACACGCTGTATATATGACACTTCTCGGTCATTACGGTCATGAGATTATTCAACTTAAACTCCGATCGGCTGATGCACGGGACCAGTTTTACAAGTCGTTATTCACCGTTGAAGCCGTCAGTTTGTCGAATTATCTACCAATGGAAATAAAACATGCTTAGTCACTGAACGTCTACAAAGATCAGCTTTAGAAATCTTTCACTCTAAGCGTTACTCACTTATTCTATGTGCACTAATGCTTAATAATATGTCTCAACATATTCAGTGTGATTTTGCATTTCTAAATATTTTTCTAGTTGTTACTCAGTGAACACTTGTTAGAATATTTAGTTTTAAAACTTCTTTACGTTCTTGGCTGCTTTTTTTTTAAATTTTGATAAATTTTGGTATGATAAGGCACTGGATTAACACATGGGATAATTTTCATCATCATCATCGTCATCCATCACCACGCGGTCGTAAGCTCGGGGCACAGCTAGTTTACTATAGTTTAGTAATCTCAGTGTGAGTACAATTGTATTTATATATAAGTTTAGCATAAGGCGCTGCAAGAGCAAACTTTTAGGTATTTGAGAGGGTGAAGCATTGGCCGTGACAGGAACAAGCGTGCGTCTGTAAACACGATAACATTTTTGCAGTTTCAATTTGTTTAAAAATAAAAGAAGACACAAAGGTAAAAACATATCGATAGTTCTTTCATTTAATATATTGTTTCATGATTTTGTTTTCATGACAAAAAATAAAGTATTAGTTGTCGTTCAAAATGTTGAGAAATGTGATACGAAAGATTTTATTCTGACGTTCTAGTTGCGATTATTTTCAAGATGGCACATAGATATTGTGCAATATTATTATATGTAATTTGTTTAACTTTTTGCGCTATATTTTTTTCAATTATGTATCAGTAACTATATAGTCTAAATTGTGCGACGAAAAACAGCGTTTTACGGATCTTTGGCTTTGGGCAGCGCCTTAAATACAGTAAATGTATTTATTTATATTGTATTTACTGGTTTAGTAAAGTTACCGTCCATGTGATATTTGATACTCCTCTGCGAATGGGTTGTTTGGAATCAGATAAGACCTCCTCGTTTCATAAGAACTAGTGGTTGTGGTGTCTCTAGATATAAAAAAAAACAAGTGGTAATGGGTCAATGAGCTTGATCTCGTAGTGAAAGATTAATCCTAGCACCAAAGAGTACTTACTTCTTGAGAGTGAATTATTAGAAATAACTGAATAACGAGGCCAAGCTACGCAAGTATACCTAGACTTGACTTACGAGGTGGCCGCCATGATTGTTGACCGCCCGGAGTGTTGACTCGACGATAATTGTTCCTTCGGTAGTTGTATGGGCAAACAACCTCGTTGGCCTCGGTTGACGGATGGACGATATGTATATACAGTACTGAGAATATTAATATCAAAACCTCTAATCTTGTTATATCGGCAGTTCAAAAACAACAAGATGACACATATTCCTGAAAAACGCGAACTCAAGTACTAATTTAAAAAAAAAAAAAACTTAGGTTTTAAATAGGTTTGAAAATTCTCATAAGTTTGACACATATAGGGTGTTTGGTAGAGGGACCGACATACCAAATGAGCGTGTTCGGGGGCCCACTTGGAGAATACAAGTTGGCCAAAAAAATCCCAGACCCCAATTTTTTTTAACTTTTTTTTGTGAATTTTCCCTTTTTCTCCGAAATCGTACCTATTTACCACCATAACATTTGTAAAATCTGTTTTAGACATTGTGTTTTTAGTTGAATTTGGTCTCTATGTATACACCTTCAGGCCAAGCAAAGGAAAATTGGATACCTGGATTTTGAATTGGATTGGCCTAACTCATTTGGTATGCCGGTCCCTCTACCAAACATCCTGTATAGGTATTAGGTATATTAAATATCAAAACCGACTTTACTCACGTAATTAGCCGAAGTCATCGACTTAGGTTTCTGACATGTCCGGTGCCCATCCTCAGGGAGTTTACGCTGCAAGGTCTAAACTCCCTGACATCGGCATCGGAAACCTACGTCGATAACGTCGGCTAATTACGTAAGTAAAGTCGCTTTTGATATCTAATAAACATAATACTATTGATAAATAAAATACTATGGATACCTTACAGTTTGCCCACGAAGATAAACGTAAACTCCTAAATACTTTATTAATCAAACTTACAACAATTTCCAGTATTATTGGCGCTAGCTATTGTAAATTCTTAATTCTATATCTATCTATACTATCTATATACACTAAAATAGTGTTTTATAAAGCATATTACATAATTATAGGTGTAAATAAAGGGGTTAGTTAGATCATATGCAGCTAAGTACTAACGACTCAATAGACACCTACGACAATTTTTATGTTTTGTGAATATTGCTGAATATAGGGGTTTACATTGGCGCTAAACATAAGTGTAAATATTCTCAAACCTATATATATTCGTATGTACACAATAATCTACTTTTTAGCTAATTATACATAACCAGCTGCGCCCCGCGGTTACACCTGCGTGGCGATAGATGATAATGAAATGTATCATATGTGGTAATCCAGCGCTTCATTTACATCCACACCATATTTTAACAACTAAGTTACAAACATATAAACACACACACACAAACTTGCGCCTTTGTGTTTTGTGTGAATTGTCACACTTGTCGGTGTGAATTAAGGGGGTCATCGGCAGCTGGATATACTTATATGGCCTACACACAGGAACGTCCCTAGCTATAACTGTGCACCTTAGTACATCGTGGTCCTACAGGCAGTCCGCCAACAGCCTTCGGAGTCCTTATAATGTACAGCCAATACTTACCGACCAAATAATGTCCAGGCAATACGCATCTCCAATATTCCGTTGAATGGCTTTGCATTATCAGGCTGTGCAATACAGGCTTTGCATTATTTGGCTGCGTTTTATCAACGCGGGCTTATATTGCTCGGACAATAATGTACAGCCGGGAAAAGGGATCCATTCCATGTACATGAAATATCAGGGTGTGCATTATAGGCCGTAAAATACGCGTCGGACACTTTTTGTACAATGCGATAATGTACAGCCAATAATCCGTGAACATCACAGCTTAAATAGAAATGGCACAGTCATAGCCTCGTTTGCATGTTGTCCAGTGTAGATATATCTTGCGATATTAACAATTTTCAGTCAACAGTTTAGTATCATCATAATTCTGGCGTATTATGTGATCGTTGTGTGGTCACCATTAAACACCGCTACTCCTCGCTTCGCTCGTCGTCGCACCTACTGTGACTTTCGTTCACTCTCCAACTCGCCTACATAAGCAAGGCATGAAGATGAGATTATATATTTGTCTATGGCTGGCATCGATTAATTGGCTGTGCATTATACAATACAATACAATAATACTTTATTGAACACCAAGCTTATAAATGAAAGAACTAAGAGTAGTTTACAAAACAGGTTGAACAATTGGCGGCCTTATCGCTATGAGCAATTTCTTACAGGCAACCTTGGGATGGATAGTAATTAATATAAATTTAAATAGGCGCATAGTGGTGTAAAACAGTAATAATTAAGTAATATAACTTAGTGCATGGATCATTTTTAAAATATATTGTTTACATTATCGTCACGGGCCGATATTTCGCATCCAATAATTGGAAGCATTTACATGAATTATTGGCTGTACAATATAGGTTATGCATTACCAACACGGACAGATTTTGTACAGGCGATAAAACGCGGCCAGGAAAGCCAACCATGTATTTCAAATCCATGTACACGATTTATTGGCTGTACATTATTTTGCTGGCATTTTTATGGTTATACTTTATTGCCTCCCAGCCTCTGCAGATACATATACATCCTACCGCCTCCTCTATTTCATATCCACCAGTTCCATGCGGGAAACTGTTGTAGGCTGGTAACCAATGGTTACTTAGCCTGGGGTGAAGAAGGCCCAGTATGGCTTCAGAGCAAGGCAGTAACAATAGACACTCAAGGTGTGGACGCAGGATGCAGTCAGCGTGGAAAGCAAGGCGTAGGGTATCTCGATAGATATAGTCAACACTTTGGCCTTTTTTACTGGCCCAGTAATATCTAGGTGCCACATAACATTCGAAGCTACGAAGCATTTTAAAAGCTTGCCCCTGACATCCAACACCCGGTGAGCGAGTCGAAGGCTCGGCTCTCTTTTCGCAGTAGGCACAAACGACGGTAGGTACTTAGTGGTAGCAATTCGCTTGTTCAGAACACCAAACTAAACAAGCGAACTAAAATCTACTGAAGTGAAATTCTTATGGGAGGGTAAATCGATTCGTTACGTAACGCGTTACGGCACCAGTTTGTCTGGCTTCTCTTTCTCTCACGCATCCTCTCTCACTCTAATCCAGTTTAAGTTATATAACTTCTGTCGAGCATCAAGACGCATACCTATTTTTAATAAATTATAGTAGTTCTTACTCTGTTCATACGACTGTTCTGTTCACATGAGGATTTTAAACTTGCCCTTTCTGTTCACTTGTGTGCACGTTCAGTATAAATTTATTCGTCATGTAAGTTCGTGCTCTCTAAAGTGAACTAGTCAAAACTTATGAAAAATTACACAGTTGCAAAACAAGTCATATTTTTAGAATTGTCATTCTAAGTGTTACACGAATGTGGATTTCAATATAAACAGACTTACCACCGTAGTTTAGGGAATTTTAGTTTAGTGTCACAAGCGGATCACTACCAGTAGCTTCGAGAACCCCTAAAACGAGACAAACGTCCGAAGACTTCATGAAGCTGGCCACCTACCACCACCACATTCTGTCACCATTAATGGGTTTATGGTGATAGAACTGGTCCAACCATTATCGTCACGAATCAATATTATATTTGGTGGAGTCGTAAATCAAACTGCAATGTGTATATCGGTACGAATTTGGAATAATATATATTATGAAATTAAAGTTTATCACATAGCAATATACGTACAAGTTTGTTATTGTAATACAGATCGGCGTGTAATACACGCCAAATAAATTACAAATCATGCTACAAAATAAAAAGTAATTACGCCGTTATCTACACAATATATATAAAAATAATAAGGCGAGTTATTTATATAATATATAGACATAAATTGTGTAATTAAAAACACCTTAGCAAGAATACATAGTGTAAAATATAATTACATAGATACATTTTGGTGTGAGCCGTCGATTTTACTAATTTCTCACTAAGATAATATCCAAAATACTTACACAGGTTTATCAATTAATCTTTTGAGCCCTATCATCAACACAGTTTACAGGAACTGTCTCCAGTTTAAGCTATAGAACTCAAGGCTTTAATCGAAGCCATAATGCACGTCGCAGTTAAATAAAAATAGCCAAGATATAGGCTAACTAGTGAAATTGTTACATTACGGCAGACAATACGAAAATAACTATATTCCATTCCTCAGAATATAAACATAAAAAAAAATACATAATATGTATAGATATCCATATCCTGAGGAAAATACCAATGTCGCTAGAAATACATTATCGGCTACTTCTATTAGAGTGCGACATCTAAATTTCAACGCGTCTCAAACTTTACATGCCTAATGTTATTTTCTACATACATGCCGGGCTCTATATACAATGTTATTCGGAATAACATAATAGATTTTTGTTATATAAAATTACTCACGTAACAGGCGAGTGAGCGTCAATAGTCATCGAATAGTCAAGATTAAGGCATAGGGGAGAGTCAGTTAAAACTGGAAGCCCCCCATGGGTACAGACTGGTCGGCACTAAATTGGTAGGTATCTGTGGTGGAAGACACTGCGGGCGCCAGTCTACCGTCTTCTTCCTCAGATCCGAAGTAACTCTCGATGATTTCGAAAGACTTCTGATAAATGTCCATGTTTTCGTGCGACTGCAGAAATTCAATCTTGTCTAGACCTAAAAGAACATAAGATAATCCTATTAAAAAATAATAAAGTTCGAGCGCTAGGATTACCTACATCTTGGGAGGTATGGACACACATTATAAACCATCCAAGACCCGAGTACAATCATTTCTGTTCATAACAAAAGTATTAAAGGCCCATGGTTCTAATCTGGAACCTCGCACCACTTTGAAGGAAGTCTCGCTACCAACTCTATTATCAATCGCTGACTTACGTAAAGTAAATCAAATGGTATTTTTGTACCTTTAAGGTGTCTGCCCACTATCCCGTAGCATACCATGAGCGTACTAGGAACGTTTCCGGCACGGAAAACAGTCCTATACGCTCTATTTTGCCCACTGAAGCGGGCCGACAGCGTTCTGAACCCGTTTACAACCCGTATGTAATCTGTATGATGCCCGTATGTAACACGGCAGGAATCCTTTCAATACACTCGTAAAGCATCGGTTCATTCTCGTACAAATATCAGTGTTGCGTAGACGCGTGTGGTGAAATATTGAAATAGTTATGGCTATAAGGATACTAACGATTAAACAACTAGCAATGATTGCTATCATTTTGGATGAAGAGGAAGAGGAATGCCCAAAAAACACTCGACGCTACTGGATTCACAATTCTATAAAAAGACGCAAAACGGAAGGAGAATATTGGACACTATTCGGGCACTTAGTTGATGACGAAGAAAAGTTTTTTCAGTACTTCCGAATGAGTACATTCCAATTTAACGATTTGCTGAAAAAAATTGAAAATGACATTGTTAAACAAAACACAAACTTTAGAGAATGCCTGCTACCTAAAGAAAAACTTGCTGTGTGTTTACGGTAAGTAAAAAACAATTTGTTTATTATTACGTACACATTCTATTAGTTTTTCGTCCTCCATTATCACACATCTATACGCATTCACGCCTCTCGTTGAACTAATGAACGGACTGGCAACGGAGCAACGCTGCTACAACGCATTTGAAACGGGTTTGTAACGGTCATACTCCCCGCTCAGTCACCGTTTAGCCGCCTGCGCGCAGCGTTCTGGCAACGTCGCATGCCATGCACGTAGCGTATCCGCACCGGCAAAATATTCCCTCCGACAAATAGTTGACGGCCCGTGCATGGTACGCTACGGTGTCGGCCGGTGACGGAACGGTCTAGTGGGCATAGTCTCATACTTCTCAATACAAAGAATAGTTTTTTGTCCGAAACGGTCCTAGTACGGTCATGGTATGCTACGGGATAGTGGGCAGACACCTTTAAGTGACGGGACAAGCATGTCGTAAGACTGAGAATAGTAACCTTGTCCATGACAGATAAAATATAACCAAAACATTTCATATTTGTTTAAAGTTTTGCGCGGCACTGCTCTGCACTCTTTACATAGTCATAGTTATTAAGATCCCATTTCCCATCCCCAAGAACGCCCATTAATTTTATTTTGTACAATATTCCTTAATATAACCATGTCGCAGTTCCTAGAAATATAGTATGATTTCTGCGAAAACTATTGTATTATTGGCCAAATATCGTGAATGGCGAGTCTACGGGTTAACACAGTAGTGTATTCATTCTTGAACACTACTATACCTCGTATGTCGACTGATTGGCACCAATTAGGGACCACGGTACTCCCCCTCAAAGGTACTCTTTTACGTGCGTTAAGGGTTCGACTGTCTAAACATGATGATAGACTTCTTTAGGAAGCGTATTTGGAAGGAAATCCAACGCAGTGGTAAAATTTCTGCTTCCAAGCAATATTTTGCAAACAAAACTTTGTTTACGACTACTGTTGAAATAAATACAAAGGGCGAATTAAACGAATTGACCTTTAGCGCTGGTAAGCACAATACATTGTCGTCTTGCATAGGTTTAAATATTACATGGTATTCACAACTTTCACGAACATTAATGGTACTTCTCTGAGTAGATCATTTTGGTTGTTTTGCATTGTTAATATAGCGAGCTTTTTAAGTGTCTATTTTTGCAGCAAACTATTGTTCACGGAAAGTACTATGAACTGCTACTACCATACATACTATGAAACAGCACAACTGTTTCATAGTATGAGAAAGCCACGCTTGCTGATGATATAAGAAAGCCTGGGTACCTATGAGTAGTTAGAGTTCTCTAAAGACAGCTTAGGTCACCGGTATCGGAACCTTGAGGGAGGTAAAATATGGTTGTTTTTTCGACAAATCATCCATAAGTACTTTTTTACCATCATAATAAAATGGTAGTTTTGTTTTTATTGACTTAGAAGGATCATTGCTTGTACTAATTTAGCCATAGCTACTAATCTAGAAGTCCTAGAATCACTAAAGAAGTCTCATTTGATAGCCAAACATGTAGACAATAAATCGATAGCCAAGATTTTTCAAGTTTTTATTCACGAAAGGTCAAAAAATGCTATTATGAAATTGTGTTTTTTTTTTAACTTTATTAGTTTTCATAAAACCCAAGTTGTTAATCTGCATTTTTTTATTTTAAACGATAGTACCTAGAGGATATTTACTTAATAAAAAATAATAGCATCATAGCGCTAAGTTAGACACATTAGAAGTTATGATTCTTGAAATATGACCCCTTATCAATACATGCATATTCGGGCTGTAGAGGAAAAATAAAATAAAATACATAATTAATTGATAAAGCATTTAATTAAAAAACTACAGCCACTATTCGAAATGCCCTCGGCGGTGTTGGTGACACGCTGTTGTTCTGATTGTCACGTGTTGTGTGGCACGTCATATCATCTGTTTGTCTCCCTTCAATTCATTTCCGATTTGTATAATTTAGTTCCGCGCGTGTAAAAATAACCCTATTTGACCCCCCTCAAGGCTCCGACACCGGTAACCGGACACATTGTATATGTCTTATCGTAAGGCGAACTTTATCGATTTCGTGTATTAATGTTACGCCGATAATTTCACCAATGTGTCATCGTTAGCGTCAGCCATATGCCGTGTACGACCGTGACGTTGCCAGTTTTACGAGATGGCGTATGAATCAGCAAAATGACAAGAGTTTAATTTACACCTAAACAAAATTACTCACACCTATCCAAATATGGCTTAAATCCGTGTGCAAAATATGCTAAATCACGATGGAAAACATGAGTTAATCGAACATACTGATATTGTGATGATCGCGAAAGTGTTTGTTTTTACTCAGACTCGTAAAAGAGCGCTTATACGGGCATTTTAAATTTATACCTTGGTAAATACTTGTCGATTGTAAAGTCACGACACATCAATCACTTTACAGCTATGCTAACATGTAGCGATTGTTGCTAGAGTATACCATTTGTTTCAAGTCACGTCGTATTAATCAAATAAATTAGGAGGCGTAAATCCATTACTATTCTAAACTTGATATATTGACGTGGAAGTACCGAATTTTGTTTTTTTATGGGTTACGTCCAAGTGGAGTTCTATGGGGGAGGCATATGTTCAGCAGTGGACGTCTTCCGGCTGATAATGATGATGATGGGTTAGGTTGAAAAACGAGCAGGCGGCTCATCTGATGGTAAGTGATCACCGTCGCCTACGGACATCCGCAATACCAGAGGTCTCGAGGATGCGTTTTCGGCCTTTGAAGAAGGAATAGAAGGAAAGAATAGATGGGTGGAGGGGGATGGGAAAGTGGAGAAGTCGAGAGGAGAATTGGGCCTCCGGAAGTCTCCTTGAGTAGTTTGATGAAATATGACTACTGATGATGTGGTAGTAAGCTCTCAGATAGTAAAGGTATGTGTTGGAAACGGTGGCCTGTTACTTAATTCTTCTTGAAATGTCAAGAATGTCATTGGAAAACAAATTTTGGTACTGGTAATACACTATTAAAATTGTTACTTGTACGAGCTTCACTACTACTATTGCTACTAAGCTACTACTACATCATCTACAAGTTAGGTTCTTTCTGTAGAACTAAAGTCTAGGGGATATAGGACCAATGTGTAACACTTACCGAAACATTCTTCGATGAGAACGGCGTACGGGTTGTCACGAACGTCACTGGCCGTTTGACCGGCTTTTAGTATATTCTCTAAGCCGTTCAGGGCCACTTGCACAGTCTTCGCATCCGTCAGTGTTAATAAATCACATAGGGGTGGGATGCAGCCTTCGCCGACTAGGTACCTACAATCATTGCGTAATTTTAACTCACCATTATAAGTTAGTGGACTATCAGTTTATAATTGATTTTGGTGTCCCCAGCTAAATATTCTGAGTGAGTCAAAATCGTGAAATCCGTCAAACGAAACTTCGTAGTTCATTTTTGGTAGTACCTCCAGTCTTACACAAATGTGTTCGCAGATTAAAAATAGACAACTGTCCTGAGCAGGCGTAACACTTAACATCAAGCAAACGACTAGACAAACTCATCATATCGTCTCATGTTAAAATCTGCAGATAATTTTTCTATAGCTTGGCTAATAAATGAGGGCGCTGCAGTCGAAAAACTGGTAGCACTACACTATTTACCAACATCGTTCACGGCATTTTACATGTATAGCATCAAATACATGTAGTTCCGTTTTATCGCAATATTACTCTTGTTCGTCACATTGTATGTGGTAAAGATTTTCAAGCAAGCATACAATCAAACAATATTTTAGCAGTAATATCACAATTATCAGGTTAGTCAGAAAATCAATATCTTTACAGATATAATCGAACAAAAATGAATTTATTTAATATTTTATTGAATTTCAGAGATTACGTTATCGATTTATGTACATCTAAGGTTTATTGTCTGCCTATTGAAGGGTTTAAATATTATTCGTAATCATTACCCAAAATAGCAAAGCAGCAATGTTTAGGATATCTTATCCAATGCTACGGACATAGGCAGTTGCAGTTGGCAGTCAGATAAGATCCTAAATATTATGGTATCGTGGTTGACAACGGCCTTAGGATGACATGCACCAATCATATTATTTTATGAGAACAGTATTCGATGATGATTTACAAAAAGGTGACGAAAGCTTTTTGGCATGAAGTATAAAGTAGGGTGGCAAGCACCAAGATTGGAAACCTCTCAGAAAACACATAATGACACCATTCACAAAATATAAAAACTGTAGTTAAGCTATGAACAGTATGTTATGCCAGATGCCGGTGTGTGCTGGGCACCATTTGAGTTCTAGTGTGATATCACTTATCTCTGATCAAGTGAGTTAGTGATCAAACTAGCCTGTTTAATTCTGTTACTTATATAAAAAGTTTATACAACTAGCGGCTCTGTGAGCTGTAGAGCTCGCGAGTATGTCTTTGCATAGCTTAAATTGAATAAATATTCACCGCACACTTGAAATTGCAAACGCCATCTAGTTTCGTTATAAATATGATAGCGCGGCGCCTTATCGTATGGACATGATAATGCGCTTGGAAAAGTCAGTAAGTCTTGCTATTGAAACGTCGTAGGCGTGAACGCTGGTCATATCCAAAGGCTGCACGAATGCATAATTAAATAAAAACGCAATAATACTGAATTAAACTATTGGATGAATATAAATACTGACTTGTCTATCCACTACCCTACTGCATATCTTCCTAACGGCCGCTTTAAATAACCTATCTATCGTCTGTATCTACCTTACTAGAGAACACTATTTGTATTGGCTATTATGTAAAATTTCTATCGGTAGTATGCTAAGCCGAGGATAGATACAATATTGAAAACGGCCGTAAGACGTTTTCCTGCTAGCTAAATAAGATTCACGTCAATGTCTATGTGGAAGCGAAAGTGTAGCTACAGAATAGTAATAGTAGACAGAAGCAACACTCTCGAACACAAGTTAAGTCTAGGTACACAATTAGCCTACACTTACGACCGGTCCTACTTTTACACTTGATTGAAATCTATACGTATTATCATTTTAAATACAAGATGTCTCAAAAGAAAGTTTATATTTAGTTTGCTTACTGCGTGAACGGAATGAATTCGAGGGGCGCGGGGGTTATGACAATTTGTAGCCTGGCACTTGGGAATTCAGTTAGTCAGTCGCTATGGAGCCTTTCTTGGGAGCAGACCGCGCGTTGTGCGTGAGAGTTTTACAAAAACGGTCAATGTAGCGCTCCATGGCGACTGAATTTCCCAAAAGCCAGGCTACCGATTGAGATAACCTCCGCACCCCTCGATTTCTTTGCGTTCACACAGTAAGCTAAATAAATATAAACTTTATTTTGAGACACCTTGTATTATCGTTCATGTTCCGTTGGCCATACCGACGTGTGACTCCTAGTGGCATAATGAAAACATAATGTTCTGATTATGCAGTTTGTATCAGAACTTACTTGATTTGCTCATGTGTGCCTCCACTTGTCGCGTTTGTGATTGCCCACGCGGCCTCTTTCCTAGTTTTGAACTCTGCCTGCCTTAAGATTTCAATAAGCGCCGGGAAAATGCTCGCGTCTATAACCGCCTGTGGAGAATAACAGTATATTAACAAATTAATTTAAAAATACGTCCTTGGTATATAAACTAATACTTATATATACTTATCATATTTTCGGAATGCTCGTGATAACAGTTATAATATCCATAATATGGCAAACAAATGGTTGTCTGTTAAGTCGGTTTTCGGATGATAATTTTAAGTGATAACGTCATAAGACAAGCCGAACCTTAGGCCGATCGTGCATCTCTATCGCTTGTTCCGCACACCGACGGCGGAGGAAATATTCTTTAACCCCGATCCCTCCCAATATGGTAGTTACAATTTTATTATTTTATCACGTATCATCTGGTCATGGAATAACGACCCTATAGCAAAGTAAGTATATATCTATAAGTAGCACGTCTTCCCTACTAGCGTTGATTCACGCAGGTTTAGCGCGAGACATGTGTGAGATGTCAACATCGCATCTACGATTTACCACAAAACTTGTTCCCTGCACACTCAGGAGTATATGTTTTAATAAATTTTTAAATTATAGTGCGTTCGAATAGGCCATTCGTGATCGTTTTTAGCGAAAATAACACTCAATTGTAGAACTAAAATTGACAGCGAGTACGCCAAGGGTAGAACAAACAACCAGTAGGTCTACTATGAGTTTACAACATTGACCCCAATCGATGCTCGGTATCTCCTGCCGCGAAAAATGTATAAAAAAAGAACAGTGCCACCTCGCGGTCAATTGTAGAATTAAAATTGACAGCGAGTACGCCAATCACACGCTTAATAGTTAGGCGAGATCGAGTATCGACTATAGATAACATTTATGTTGCCAACTCATGGTAGAGGTACTGGTATAGTGCGTTCGAATACGTCCTTCGTGAGCGTTTTTAGCGAAAATAACGCCAAAAAGGCTCACAAGGGGCGTTCGAATTGGGAATCTGTGGGTGAAAATGTCGTTCATGCCTCTTTTTGTTCAGCGTTCGGAAAGGTAAAAAAGAGGAATTTTTGCCACCAAAAAGTGTAATTTTTGACCCACGTCCGGAGCATGGTTGTTTGTGATCGTTTTTTGACAGCTATGTATTTGACAGCATATTCATGCGATTTTAGGTCTTATTCTCAGTTGAGCGTTCGAATAGGGTGTGGGCAAAAGTAGCAAAAGTGGCAAAAATAACGTTTTTGAGCTTTACGAACGCTTTAACAAAAGGGCCATCAATGACAACGCCACCAATCATTAGCTAAACGAACGCACCTTTAGTTGCTGATCATTGATTGCGAAGTATGCGGAGAGACATTTTTTGTCTGTGTGTAGTCTCATCTATGGCCGTCTATCTCCCTTACATATATAGTATAAGTTCATAGCAATAGCCTTGCCATTTTACCCATTTTTGTAAAAGATATACCATGTTACTCTTCATCGAAAATGTTTCTGTTTTTTTATTACTACACAATATTTCATACCAAGCAGGCCTCGAAGTGTTAGCTAGGGCCCCACTTGTACCTTTGTAAAACACAGAATGTGTACGAAGTAAGTACATGTATTGTGAGATTGTGCTGACGCCCGCGAATCCGCGTGCGACAGCTTTTGTACATTATTATTATAAAATAAATCAGTTAGCATTTGACCATGAACACGGGTGGTTTCATTTATGCAGCTCGACATCATATCATTACTTTCCCCGGTATATAACTCCAGTGTAGGGACTTACACCCCCTACAGAATGTAATCCGTGACATGCAAACATGCAAAAAAATGACATGGCTGCCACCAATGTGGTTATAAGATCCGCACCGAATAATAAAATGGCATATAAAACATTGAGTTTCAACTGGCCTGTATTTGTTGCGCATTTCCAGCGGTGATATTGGAGAGCGTCCAGCAAGCTTCCTTGCGCAACGCCTCAGTAGTGGAGCGAAGCAGCGCGTGTAAATTCGGCAGCGGGTTACAATTTAGCACTGCCTGCGTCTGCGCGTCATTGCCAGTCACGATGTTGCCAACCGCTCTCAGTGCCGCCGATACTACCGATGATTTGTTGTGCCTGTACGAAGGCAACAAACTTTATTAAAACTTTAATCTTAATGGACCTTTATGGATGTTATCGTCAGCATACACGGTTAACCTCTGTCATTACACAATAATTATAAAAAAGATATTAAGACGCGGTCCAACCCCAATTTTAAAATAATTTACGATGCTTTACGTAAGGTTGAAAATTGCTTGTTTAATTGGACGATGTAATGCGAAAATGCGTTAATTTTGTACGTTTTCTTTATATTTTTCGATATATACTAACACAATTGAAAAAACTGCTGGTTATAACTTTAGTACTATACGTTGGCTAAGTATTACCTAAAGAAATTATGGTGTTATCGCTGAAAATTCTGAGAGTTTGGACGTGAATGTTAATTTTTGTGGACCTACGAGGGTCAAACTGAAAGTTCTTAGAACTGGCCACTTATAAACAATATAATAAAAAAATAATTCTATAATTTGAAAATAGAACTCTTTGCCAATATTACTGAGTATATACTTCATTCATTTGTCATTTGTTTTACGATTTGGCGGCAAATTGAAAATTGTCTGTGTCACGTCAACATGAATTTAACACGAGAAAATTTTCGTGCAATGATTTTTTATGACTTTCGATGTCATTTAAGTCAACAAGAAAGTTATGATAGACTACGATTGGCCTTTCACGATGAAGCCCCATCTCGTGCGACTGTTTACAACTGGTTTAATGAGTTTAAACGTGGTCGCACTAATCTCACTGATGATTTACGTGAGGGACGGCCTTCTACGGCGACGACTGAAGATAACATCTGTGTTGTGCGGCGTATGATAGAGACTGACAAAAGAGTGACCTATCAGCAGATTCGGACAAGCTTAGGCATCGGTATGAGTCAAGTGCACAAAATCCTACACGAACATTTAGCGGTCAGGAAGCTTTGCGCCCGGTGGATACCTCATAATTTGACTGAGGCTCAAAAACTCCATCGTGTGGATTGGTGCCGTAAAATGATTGAAAGATTTAACGGAGGTGACTCAAATGCTGTGTTCGACATACTAACAGGTGACGAAAGCTGGATTTACTGTTATGATCCTGAAACCAAAAGACAATCTGCTCAGTGGGTGTTTCCTTTCGAGGAGTTGCCAACTAAAGTGAAGAGAGATCGAAGTGCAGGGAAAAAAATGGTGGCCTCGTTCTTTGGAAGGATAGGTCATTTCGCAACAATTGTGTTAGAGGATCAAAAAACAGTTTCTGCAGAATGGTACACTACCAATTGTTTGCCACTTGTCTTGGAAAAAGTTCGAGAGAAACGACCTCGCAGTAGGATCCTCCTTCACCACGACAACGCCTCATCGCACACCGCCAAGCGAACGATCGACGATTTGGCGACATCAAACGTTGAATTACTGGGTCACCCGCCGTATAGCCCCGACCTCGCGCCTTGTGATTTTTATTTATTTTCAAAATTTAAAGAAAAACTTAAAGGAAAGCGGTTTATGAATGCTGAAGAAGCGGTGGCTGCGTATCGCGATGCCATTGAAGAGACCCCTAAGGACGAGTGGGCAAAGTGCTTTTCCCAGTGGTTCCATCGCATGCAGCGGTGTATTGACGTGAATGGACAATATTTTGAAAAGATATAATAAAACTAATAACTGGCTAATGTAATCAGTTTTTGATTTTCTAAGAACTTTCAGTTTGACCCTCGTATTCAGGATTTTTTTCTGCTGAAAGAGAGTTATATTTATAAATTCTATTCGGTTATTACTCTTTTCCTAATCCTTTTCTGACCTTTGTATTTTTTTCATAATTTACTATCGATCTGTTTCGTTACACTAGGTGTTTAAAAATTCTGCTTTTTCTTAAATCAGGGTACGAGCGCGCCTTAAAACAAATATTTTGTAAAGCTTCCGCTAGAAAGATACTAATGGTAGAGATGCAGTGTGCACAACCGTCTTTCCGGCATATAATTCAAATAGAAAGTACACAGAACGGTATCACACAAAATAACCCAATCAACCAAAAAAACGATTCGAAACGTGTTGTTTCTGAGGTAAGCCTCTGACACAGATCACAGAGTCGATTGGATTGGCTTCAATGTTGTCTAGAATCTTTGATCGGCTTCTTGATTAGCTTGTTAGCTTTTGTTGGTTTTGTTTTTTTAAATTTAATTATTACTTAGTAATCCAGCAAAAATAGATTCCGTCTTATTGGAGTACCTATATATAAAAATAAAAGAGTTAATGTATGTTTAAAGAGTGGCTTCGAGTAGTATTTTTTTTTTCTTACTATTATATTTCGCACCGTACCGATCTTATTAGCTCGTGATGGTTTTTTATTATTATTATTATTTTAAATTTGGTTTTCTAGTGTAAGTATTATACATTATTCGCTTTCTTATGCGTCGAAAGTAGAACTAATACGGTTGGCACCGTAAAGAAAAGCAGGCATGCATGTCTCACCTATTTATATTTTTGGTTTTATTTGTTTATATTAACGACAATATTATTATAGTGTTATTTATAGGTTATATGTAAAGTTTGATGAATATTTTTCTTCTTACTTCTATTGCATATGTTAACGCGTTGGGCAGGTGAGTGGCAGATTTGTATTTTATAGTAATAAGAAAGTAATATAGTTACCTACTCAAACACAATCTTATACTATATTTATATAAAATAATATATTATATTTATTTAATATACGTAATATTTATTTATTTACTTTATGTTTAAATATAACGACAGTGCTAGTGATAGTGACAGTGCAGAATATGTCTCTTGTTATTCTTCAGATGACAGTAGCGATAGTTTTAGTAGCATACCCACTCTTTCAGACAGTATCGAATGCTTTGTTAGTGATGTCCCAAAAAATCTCAATGTTCTTTATATAAATGCACAGAGCATTCCAGCTCATTACGCGGATATGCTGGCATCGTTCGATAATAAAAATATTCACGCTATCTTAGTTTCGGAATCCTGGTTAAATCATTCCCTACCTACTACTTCTTACTCACTGCCTGGATTTATACTCTTACGCAATGACCGTGCAGGTAGAGTAGGAGGTGGTGTTGCCATATACCTTCGTGCTCATATTCCTTACACCGTTTTGAGTAAATCAGCACAACCCCCTCCAAGTGACGCCGGTGAACACCTTCTAATTGAAATTATCCTTTCTCACGCTAAAGTATTGCTTGGTGTTTACTACTGGCCTTCCAGCCGTATAAACTTTTTTTCATCTTTTGAACAACTTCTTCAAGATTACACTCCTTCTTATGATCATAACATCATCATGGGTGATTTTAATACCTGTTTGATAAAACGTGATTCGCGATCATCAACTTTTGAGTCATTAATAAGAGCTAGCAACTTGACCATCTTGCCGCTTAATGCCACGCACCACTTTCCAAATTCCGCACCTTCTCTCCTTGACCTTATTCTTGTTTCCTCACCAAAATATGTTAGCAAGCATAGTCAATGTTCTGCGGACGCTTTCTCTGCCCATGATTTGCTTTTTCTTTCATACAAAATTCGTCCACCTAAGTCAAAACCCAAAGTTCTTCTGCTACGTAGTTTTGGTGGTATGGATTTGGAACGTTTACGCAGCGATGCACGGGAAGTGGATTGGTCGGCTGTTGTAAACGGACTTTCCTTGGACGATAAAGTGGAAGCATTCAATCGTGCTCTAACAAAATTATTTGACATCCATGCCCCATTGCGACCAGTCAAGTTAAAACATCTGCCTTCACCTTGGCTCACAAATGACATAAAAGCAATAATGCGCAAGAAGCTAGTAGCCAAGACTAGGGCTAAAAATAGACCATCCGACTACAATAAAGAAAAAAAGTTGAGGCTAGAAATCGCTGCAATAGAGTTTGTAGGAATGCGCTACGCCGACATGTCTATAACTCAGTAGAAAATGGTGATCCCGCTAAAGTTTGGAAGTTTCTTAGGTCCATGGGAGTGGGAAAATCTCGTCAAGACAATTTCCCAATAAATATTAATATTGATGTGCTGAATAAACATTTCTGCTCTTCTTCCGAATTTGATAGAATAAGAAAATCTTCAACATTGGATTATCTTTCTTCAATTCCACCACCCGACCATTCTCCTTTCATGTTCGATCAATTTACCGATTGTGACGTTAAAAGAGGCGTACTATCCATTTCATCCAACGCAGTAGGTAGTGACAGCATCGGTCGTAAGATGATCCTACCCATACTTGATGAAGTAATTCCAGTTATCAGTTTCATACTCAACTTTTCAATTACCAGCGGCATATTCCCATCAGCCTGGAAGGAAGCATTAATAACCCCAATTCCTAAAAAAGCCAATCCATCCTCTTATACCGAGTTTCGACCCATTTCCATTCTTCCTTTCTTATCTAAAGTACTAGAACGACTTGTTTATCATCAACTCTCCTCCTTTCTCAACAGAAACGCTCTCCTCAACCCGTTCCAATCCGGTTTTCGTCCTGGTCATAGTACTGCCTCCGCTTTGGTAAAAATCACTGATGACATCAGATATGGTATGAGTAACGGGCAACTAACCGTGCTTACACTACTCGACTTCAGTAATGCTTTTAATAATGTGGATTTTGATATCTTACTTGGACTTTTGCGCTCTATTAACGTATCTCCAACGGTTATTGACTGGTTTCGTACTTACCTGTATGGGCGCCGGCAACGTATTCGCATTGATGAGAACTTATCTACTTGGTGTAATACATCTGCTGGTGTTCCTCAGGGCGGCGTATTATCACCTTTATTATTTGCTATTTTTATAAATTCTATTTCTCATAACTTGTCTTCTTCCTATCATCTCTATGCGGACGATCTACAGATTTATACACAGGCCCCTTTAGTTCAATTACACACTGCTATCGATACAATAAATAAAGATTTGGAATGTATCTCTAACTGGAGTAAATCTTATGGTCTCAACATAAACCCATTAAAGACGCAAGCTATTGTAATTGGAAGTTCCAGAATGATATCTAAGATTGACTGGTTCTGCCTCCCACAAGTTATTTTTGACGGCAATACTATATCCTTAAGCAAAACGGTCAAGAACTTGGGTGTCTATCTTGACAGTCATTTATCTTGGGAACCTCAACTTGCTGAAGTCAGTCGAAAGGTTTTTGCATCAGCAGCATCACTTAGAAGACTCCGTAACTTTCTCCCAACTGCCACCAAAACTGCGTTAGCACAGTCCCTCCTCCTTCCAATACTTGACTACGCTGACGCCTGCTATCTGGACTTAACTGAGGAGCAGTTAAATAAACTAGAGCGCATACAAAATTTTTGCATCAGATTCATATTTGGTCTGCGCAAGTATGACCATGTATCTGAATTCCGGTCTAAGCTCAATTGGTTACCCATCCGACGTCGCCGGGATTTACATGTCCTTTCCCTTCTTTATAATATTCTGTTCTTCCCTCCGACTCCATCTTATCTTAAAGAACGTTTTGAATTTCTCCATCTCTCTAATGATTTTTCTCTTCGTTCTTCCTGTACCCGTCAGTTGAAAACCCCTACTTCCTCGACAACATTTTATCAAAATTCTTTTACTATTCGAGCTGCCCGTCTGTGGAATGCTCTTCCCGTTGATATTAGACACGCTCAATCAATTAACCTATTTAAGAATATGGTAAAGAAGCATTACATGTCTGAAGGCTGCTAGTCATAACTTTTGAATCTTTTGTATGTATAGCATTGTAAATCTAATTTCTTTATTTATTAACCGATCCTATAGTAGGTATGTTTATATTATATAATATACAGTGGTGGACATATAATTAAGAACGATTTAAAGTTCATGTTTTTTAAAATATAAATCATGTCACGTATATTTATGTGTTCCTTCTTAGAAATAACTAGGTATGTTATGAAATAGCCACATGGATAGAGCAAAGGGGAATACAAATATAAAATAAAATTGCTAACATTTTTTATTTAATTATACTCTATAATAACAAATTCATATAGTAATGAAGCTGGACAAATAATTAAGAACGAATTATTAAACTGTTCAAGAGTTGTTTTATATGAAACTTAGATTAAATAAATCACATTAATATGAAGTGCGTAAAGGAAAAAAAGAACAATTTATTACATTTAAACTAAAATTAATAGTTAGTAGCATGTCCACGGCTTTTAATTACTGCTTTACACCGGCGAGGCATTGACTCTATCAATTTTTGACATTTCGCAAGAGATATAGAGTTCCATTCTTCTAAGAAAACGTCGTACAGTTCTCTTAAATTGCCACACTGTCGATCTGAAACCTTTTTCTTGACTTCGCACCAAAGATGCTCTATTGGATTTAAATCTGGGCTGTTAGCTGGCCAATCTAAGACAGAAACTGATTGCGATGTGAGAAATTCCTTAACTGTGCGTGCAGTATGCTTTGGATCATTGTCATGCTGGAATGTCCAGATAACCGGAAGCACGTCTTCAGCATAAGGTAACATTGTTTCTTCCAGTATATTTTTGTATTGGAATTGATCCATGTTTCCTTCTATCAACTTAACAGGTCCAACACCATACCCAGAAAAGCACCCCCAAATTTTCACATTTCCCCCACCATGCTTTAATGTCACTTTTGTGTATTTTGGGTCAAATGCTTTATTCGGAGGGCGTCGTACATATCGTTTTCCGTCAGAACATACCCTATTTATTTTTGTTTCGTCAGAAAAAAGAACATTTTTCCACTGACTAACTGTCCAGTTTTCATACCTTCTTGAAAATGCAAGCCGGGCTTGCCTATGGCACCGTTTCAACATGGGCACCTTCCTTGCTATCCTTCCGTGCAACTTTTCTTCTACCAAACGCCTTCGAATAGTGCGTGCCGAGATTGCTGAAGGGTTGTTTTCACCAAAATATTCTTTTCTCAGCTCATTAGACCCTTTAAAAGGATTTTGTTTTGCCAAACGAACGATATTGCGATCATCTCGACGAGATGACTTTCTCTGTTTAGGTACACGGGGAACTGTTGAAGTAGTTTGATACATGGCAAAATGCTTCACAGCGTGGAAAACCATAGTTTTTGAGCATTGCAGATGGTCGGCTATCTTTTTATATGACCAATTCTTGTCGCGAAGTTTTATTATTACTTCCCTTTTAGATTTATCACAACTTTTATTTTTCCCCATTGTTTTTATATGAAGCAATCACCTTTAAGACGTTTACAGCACTAAATGGCGCCAAAATTATACGAATAGTGCCCAAGAACCACAGAGCAACAGAGTGTTCTCTATTTAAATTTGAATAAAAAAATAAACTATTCAGCGTTCTTAATTATGTGACCAGCCAGTAAGTAGTAATACTAGGCTCAGATCTAATGTATAAAGTTTATATATGAATTTTTTAGCCAATCATGTGTATCAATGAATGTACCGCTAGTATGGAAAAGTTTTGCGATACCAAGAGAAATACAAAAAAATACATGCAATTGGTTATACTTGTTAGTTTGAAAAAATCTTCCCTTTAAATTAGCGTTCTTAATTATATGACCACCACTGTATATACGAGTATATAATAAATATGTATTGTATGTATGTGTTTATTGTATTTATGTATCATATTATTATATATGTACCTAATCTGTGTATGTATGTGTTATTTATATGTATATATTTGATTGTGTCTGAGCAAACGAAATATTTTGAAAAGTAATTAGGTAACAAGGCATTTTTTTATTTTTTTATTTTTAAATAATCTATGCACTAAGTTAAAATTGTTTATTTATTTCCATTTAACACCACCATGCGCCATTCTAATGTATATAAATTTCTATCCATCCCAAGGTTGCCTGTAAGAAATTGCTTATAGCGATAAGGCCGCCCATTGTACAACCTGTTTTGTAAAATATTCTTATTTGTTTTCTTTTATAAGCTTGGTGTTCAATAAAGTATTATTGTATTGTATTGTATTGTATTGTAAGCCCTAGGTGGGGCTAAAAGGTGTTGTTTCATGCTAACATCTCGATAACAATTCGTTAAAGGAAATTTTGTTACTACATATTTAAAGCCTATAAAATTATCTACTACTTTAATTCTATACACTTTTTACCTATTCCCATCGTTATCTAGCTATGAGCTTTGTAAATGGTTGATTTTATTGAAAATGTGTTTTTACCTAGCGTTTGTCATACATTGCTCTATAACTTTAAAACTATTCATATATACATCCCTAGATGTGTAATGCAAAATTATCTTCTGCGTTTACAGAATAAACACATCCTCTTCTATAAAGTTATGTTTTACGGGTGAAATGTTTGTTTATCAAAACACAATGATCATACTAACAAGAGTAACTCGACGAGTCGTCTGCACACACCGGCGTCAATTACTGCTTGTATCTTATCATTAGGTCCGTCTGATAAATAGGAGAGGGCCCAACACGCGTCGCTAAGAACGTCAGAGTCTGTGTGGTGTAACAATCGAGCCAGTACTGGGATACCTGCAGACAACATTATAGAACAAATCATTGCAGACAACATTACAGAACAAATCATGTACACAACATTATAGATGAAATCATTGCAGACATTACAAGAACGAATCATTGCAGACATTATTATGGACTCTCCGGTTGGAGCAGGAGGTAGCGACCCTGCCTGTTGAGCTGCTGGTCTCTGGGATTATCCTCGGACAGGTCACTTATTTAAAGTTGTGTGCATGAACATGTTTGACCTGTGTTTGGGTGTGTATATGCAAATCAGTCGTCTGGTGATCAAAGTACAGGCTCTCCCTTGTTGATCTGAATACTTGGCGAACCAAGCTAATGTAATATTACGTACAATTCTAAGCTATCATATTTAAGAAATACATAGATTAACACTCATGTTTCAATTTTTCCTGCATTAGAGGACTACCACCTATTTGGACACGCTTCTTTAGCTCTAATGACATTCAAAACATGTCTTATTCAACGTTTTAACACATATGCTTATGAACGAATGGAAGCATGGAACTAAGAGATAGCTGTCTATAAAAATGCGCTTGTAATATGATATTTTGTCATCATCACGACGTGCAAATCTGAGCGAACTACCATCATCATCATCATCATCTCAGCCGTAGGACGTCCACTGCTGAACATAAGCCTCCCCCATAATTTTCCAAAAGGACCGGTTGGAAGCGGCCTGCATCCAACGTCGTCCTGCGATCTTTATCAAGTCGTGTGTCCACCGTGTCGGTGGACGACCTACGCTGCGCTTGCCGATCCGTGGTCTCCATTCCAGAACCTTCCGGCCCCACCGGCCATCTGTTCTGCGTGCTATGTGCCCTGCCCACTGCCACTTTAACTTGCTAATCTTCTGGGCTATGTCGGTGACTTTCGTTCTTCTACGGATCTCCTCATTTCTGATTCGATCACGTAGAGAAACCCCGAGCATAGCCCCCTCCATAGCTCGTTGTGCGACTTTGAGCTTATACGAGTATATAAGGCCCATAGTAAGAAGTTCTAAAAAAAAAACACGTTTCAGTGCCATAAGTCATCACTGGTAACACACATTGGTCGAAGACTCTTGTCTTGAGGCACTGAGGTATTTTAGACGAGAAGACTTCGCGAAATTTCCGGAGCGAACTATAATATGTTATAATGGAAAGAATCACCATACGAACATATTAACGTGAGAAACATGAGTCTGCACGAGAGCGTCCCGCACGCAGTTGTTGCAGTCTCGCGGTACACCAGGACCTTCACCTACTACGCCGACGACGAAGAAGACGCCATCAGCCGTTTCGTGCGGCGTGCGGTGTCTGCGTCACCAAATGCTATCCGCGACTACAACTTGCAGATGGCCATAAAAGATCGGAATGTGGATGTGACGGAGGCCCTGGGCCGGGTGGAGAAAGCCGACTTAAATAAAAATTAGTTATAAAAAAAAATAGACAAGTACGGCTTTTGTACTATGTATGCGTGTATACCTTGAGCATTCACGCTCACTAAAAGGCTTCTTCTCGCGGCGGCGTCGTCCCTCAAATATTGTTGAGGAGGGCGATGGCTGGCACACGTGTCAAGCTCGTGAACGGGCGCTGCTTGCGGGAGACGGTATGCTCTCGGTATGTACGATATTTAGAAATTAGTTAAGTCTATTTATGTACAAAAAAAAGCAAAAATGCATGTCTGGCCTCTTCTTAAATTGTACGTGCCCCTCAGGCTAAGAAATAAAAAAAAATAAAAAAAGTTTTGAGCAAAATATTAAAGTCACTTTTTATCTATACTCTTTAAATCACTGTTTGACTCTTATATAACTCATCCACTGGTGGCAGAAGAAATATTCTGAATCGCTGTGACCCAGCGGAGAACAGATTCGTTCTTAGAAAACTAAAGGTTCATTCATTTATGTTTGACACAGACAATCGACATAAAGCTAAATAAAGATTGAATGCATTTATGGGGGATCCCAATAATCTATCTATCCACAGTTTTCCTTCCTATCGATAGAAATTTGACATAACGTCCATACAAATAGTGTCAAATATCTATCTCTAGTAAGGTAAACCGGCGATAGATAGATTATTGGGACGGGCCGTTAGTTGAGTGAGCACTTGCCTGGTGACACCAATTCGAAGCTCGTCGGCGGGTTTTTACCTCTGCAGAGATTTGACAAGGTCCATACTGCATTTTTCGTCATGGATAACCTAGTGTATTTGTTTAAAATTCTGAAAAATAAATATAAACTTTACAACCTCTAAAATGTATATTTGAACCTACAAATACATAAATTTAAATCCTACTAATATTATAAACGCAACGCTTGTGAGTATGGATGTGTGGAGCTTTGTTACTCTTTCACGCTCAAACGGCGGGGCCAATTTTGATGAAATTTGGTATGAAGGTAGGTGAGGCGCTGGATTAACACATAGAATACTTTTCATCATCATCCATCATAAGCGGGTGTAGCGTAAATAATAAGCGTAATATATATGCTTGGGCACAGCATAAACCAAATAATAAGATCTCCGCCTACGTCAAGAACATAATGATGACAGTTCTGTCAAAGGTTGTCAGTTTTGTTTTGATAGCTTAGTCAAAAGTCAAGTCAATTTGACAGCTCGATCTATTGGACGTGCTCGGCGACCGCCAATGGTGATGAAATTTAGTCAGTAGACAGTTTTTTTCCAAAGTGATTAATTTTATATTTGTACGTACGTAAGTCCTGTATGTTATAATAAATGTTTGTTGATTGATATAGATAGATAGATAATACTTTATTATTCACATAAACATAACAATATGAGAACTTTAATGTATGATATACTAAGTATTTAAAGTTACTCATATAATAATATTAGGTATATCAATTGCTTTTGACTACGAGGGCGGCACTGAAAATTTCGGGAATCAAGGAAGTGACACAAGATTACTATTTAAAAATGTTTTTATTGCTTTTCGAAGTATTCTCCGCGAAATTTGACACATTTTTCCATACAATGGAACCAACCATTGAAGCAACCGTTCCATTCGGAAGTTGGGGTCTCCAAAATGGCCGTTTTGTAGGCGTCCACAGCTTCTTCAGGTGATGAAAATCTCTGTCCACGCAATTTATTCTTAGTAGTAAGTATAGAAATCATTAGGGCTTAGGTCGGGGCTGTACGGCGGATGGTCTAATAATTCTATGTTTTCTTGCTCAAAAAACTCTTTTGTTCTGAGCGCGGTGTGAGAACTCGCATTGTCGTGATGGAGGATGATGCGGCGGTTGCAGTTCTCTTTACGGAATTCAGAAACGACCTGTGGCAAACAAATGCTAGCATACCATTCTGCATTAACCGTTCTTTGTCCCTCAAGAGGAATAGTCGTAACATGGCCGGTTTTGGAGACAAACGTGGCCACAATTTTTTTTGCAACACTCCGTGAACGAACAATTTTTGTTGGCTTTAACTCATTTTCGAACACCCAAACTCGTGACTGGTTTTTTGTTTCGGGTTCGTACGCGTATATCCAGGATTCGTCACCTGATACGATGTTGTATACAACATTTGAGGATCCTGCGTGGAATCTTTCGAGAGTTCTGACGCACCAAGTAACGCGAGCCGCTTTTTGCTCTTCACAGAGCGAATGCGGTATCCATCGGGAAAACAACTTTTTTTACACCTAATTGTTCATGCAAGATTATTTGTATTTGACTCATGCCAATGTCTAAAGTTGCCTGAATTTCGCGGTATGTCACATGTCGATCTTCCTCAATCAGCTTACGCACAGCATCAACGTTTTCTTGGGTGACTGCAGTTTTTGGACGACCCCGACGAGGATCATCACTGAGCTTGACATGTACACGTTGAAATTCAGCAAACCAGCGATAAATTGTGGTTTTAGATGGGGCTTCATCACCAAATGCAGAAATCATCCGGTCAACACACTGTTTTTGTGTTAAACCACTTCGAAAGTCATAATAAATCATCGCTCTTGAATTTTCTCGAGTCAATTCCATTTTCTCAATGACTAAACAAGTTTGATAAAACCTTGTGACAAGACCGAGAATCTTTTATTAAATAAATAAATGGTATTCGATTTTTAAAACCAAGGAGTTTTCAATTAAAAAGATTTTAATATGACAGGAACAGTGGAAATATTCCATTCCGAATACTTTTAGTGCAGCCCTCGTATATACATATTTTATGACATTTTGGTATACAGATAGATATGCCCTTGGAGAAGATAATAAGCTACTCGAAGTACTAATTTCCGACACAAAATAAAACACGAGTGCTGAAGGAATTAATTAATGAACGAATGCAACGATGTTGAATGGCATTCGGCATCATTCACTTGAACTCCGAATGAATGAAAAATTAACAGTCTGAACACAAAAGGGTATGTTCACTCGGTTTGGCCATTTTGTCTCAAGTCCTGTAGCAGACTAATGCTACATCGAAAATTATCTTACTAATACACATAATACATTTTTTTTTGTTTAATAATAATAAACTTATAGATGCACAATTTCATTCATCGACATGTTAAATTAAAGAGGAGGCGAATGTTATTTTCTATGCCATTCCATCTGAACTGTGACATTCTGATCCTGACTGAACATTGAAATGAAAGAAATATGAAGCATTCACTAGAGTAAAATTCACGTGAGGGAAGCGCCTGATATCACCTTATGCAACACAATAATTTTATTCATCTTTGTCTCTAAGCTCTCCAGTGAGTGGATGCCTCATGGGAATGGTGACCTTTTGCTACGTAATACTCACTCTAGCAGCGGTGGCAGTATGCCTGCAGCGATGACAACGTCACGACACCGCGGTGAGTCCCCAGCGACGTTGCCGAGCGCCCATACCGCCTGCTCGCGAACATCGTCACTACCGGCGCCAGCTACCAGCCCCACCAAAACCTCTACAGCCCCACTTTCGACAACCACCTTGGTCTGCTCTGAAGAACCACTCGCTATGTTCGTAAGTGCCCACGCTGCTTCAAACTAAAACAACATTTTTTTAAATAACTTTTGTTGTTATTTGGGTCTTGGTTGTGTCGACTAAGACCCAAAAAAGAACAAACTAGAACATTTTGAAAAATAACTTTTTATTTGGTTTTTTTTGGGACTTAGTCGACACGACCATGCCAGCCCTATTGTTGCATACACAATTATGAGGAGTTTTCCAGTATTTCGGAGCACACGCCAAAAAGTATTCAGGCTGTTTGATGTGGACACTGCTAGGATACTCTGGAATATACCCACAACCAAAAAATTATACCCCTTTCTCTTAGCTTAAATCTAATGTGTTCACTGCGGAGACATTCCACCAAAAAGTGTTACGCGTCTTCTACTTTACTACAGATCTAACAATCTGGTGAATCAACTTTCTTCATGAGGTATTTGAACTGATTGAATGAAATGTGCCCAGAACAAAGCCTACATGCCGTTACAATATTCTATCTGCTAAGTTTAGTCATCTGGAACCATGGTAACTAAGGAGGTGCATAATAACTTTTTAACAAAGCAACAGAATAATACTTTCAACTTCAGTCTCCTTTTTAAGCTGCATAAAGTAAACTTTCTAGATTAGTTGGTTTTTGCTATTTATAGTCTATTGAAAGTATAAATACTTAGAGTTTAAAGGATCACTATAAAAATCCCTATGCTATTCTACTACAGAAGACAGTGAAAAATTAAACTACGAGATTGTAGAAACATAAATGACATTACACTCACAATGTTCCGAAACTGGCCATGCAACCATTATAGTAAATATAGCCAATATTCTTGTTTTTGCTTATATTTTATTGAATCTACCGATGGAGCTGGCATGGCTGCAACTAATACGGCTAAAAGCTCCTTTAATTATTACAAAATAAAAAAAACAAAGCATTGCTTTAAAATATTCCCAACATATTGAAACCTCTACACTTTTTATTATAATACTGACTAACAGTTTAACAAAATTCCCACTAGAAACTAGTTAATTAAATGTTATTCACTATATGCATGCTACCAATGACATGCTAAACGAGATGCTAAATATGTAATGCTATTCAACTTAAAAACTTCAAAGTTCGCATGGCACTGCACCGTGAGACAGCTATTTAGTACCATTTGCTCCATGCAATTTTGGACATAAGTGGTCACATAAATAAGTCCAAATTAAAAAAACAGCAATACCAGATACTCTACCCTCAAACAGACAGTAGTGACGCTAAGTTAATAAATTGCCTTGACTCAATATCTTTAACTAGTGAAATTTAGGTAAGTAGATTAGATTCCAATGAGTCCATGCTAAAAGAGCTTAAAATCACCACACGGCTCATCACTTCTGCTGACAAACAGCCCTCAGCTACGTCGAACATATTATGCAGTCTTCTAAGCATTGTCTGGAGAAATCTATTATTTTAGGAAAAATTTACAGTAGATGTGGTCACGGAAGAGCAATTGCAAGATGGCCTGACACGATTAAGAAGGTGGTGGGTGGTAGCATACATGGTGTGGTCCACATAGCTTATGACCACACCCAATGGAGACTGTATCTACGTGGTTACGATCCTCAGCAGTAAGGGTCACCTTATAATTATAATTTGCAATGTTAATTTTGAGTATACAAAAAGGATGTTCAGGCAATTAAGCTAGACTTATATGGCTATATTATCTTACCTGTAATGTTGGGTTAGAACTATTTGTCAAAAATTCAACAAATTTAGGGACTATCCCTGTTCGTATGACTTCATCGATGGGTGGATGTGGCTCTTGACTGAGTAACTTTCTAAACTTTTGCGTGGCCATGATTTGTTCCTGTGGATCGCTCCCATACAGGGCTGCCACCATTGATGGAGTGATGTCCTCAGATGGAGCAATACTTATATCTTCCTGGAATAGATTACAGTTCTTGGCTTAGGAATAGGATTATTATTTTCTATGTGCCACTTGGATGTTATAAAAGCTGACTAAGTACATACTTAGATGGGAATAGTAAACATAACACAAATGGAATGGAAATAGGCACCTCTAGTGAAATGTTAGTGTTTAGACTCCTTTACCAAATTCTACAAGGTATGTACATATTTTTCAATTTGACAATTAGATCCAGCATGATGTTTATAAGACTCGTATATATGTATACCCAATGTTGATTTGTGTGTTACTCCTCCCTCCATCACAAAACAAGTAATAACTATGTGAGAACATATGTGTCTAACCTATGAGTGTATAAATGGTTCCGGTAATGAATAATAATTCACAAATTTGACAACAGAAAGATCATTCCATACAGAAGGATCACTCCCATAGAAAATATACCTACAATTGTAAAATCTCATTCAGTGCAAGCCAATTTGTTCTATATGCTCATCAGAGAACAGTGGTATTACAATGAACTGTTTGGTTCTATACAGTCACATGCCAGACACACTGTCACTAATATGGCTGACATGTCTCAATAGCACACAAGCTGATAACGCTAAGTCTGGTTCATCAAGATCGTGTGACCCTCTTGTCACAGAATAAATACTAGTTTATCCATATATGTATATAGTGTAATATTACTTTTGTTAGCTTTTTTATTTATTCTGAGCTTTGTCTGTTATGCTGTGCTATGTAAGATATTTTATGAAAGTAGGTAATGATATTCCAAAATAAAAACAACAGAAACTGTAAAACATTAATATACAATATAGTACTTTATGCTGTATTTCCTTTTCTTTACATACACATGATCAAGTGCAGTCACGGCAAGGTTCAAGGTTGTAAGTAATAGGTATGTAAATGTAACTAAACTGACAGTGAGTCTGGCCTGACTTAGCATACCAAAAATAGAATTGAATGAAAATATTTTTATGAAAAAAGTTATAATATTGATATTCAAGAAATTAAATATATATGACATATACTTCATACATGACATAAAACCACTAAAATTACATTACATCCTTTTTATTGTTACTTTTATTCAACTAATTACTAATACATATGAATCTAGGTACATTTTATTTTTATTAATTAATGTAGTGTTTGTGTGTTTCTAATATCTATCAATTGTTTTAGCATGTACTTTAAAGATTTACAGTTTATCCCTACGCTTTTATTAGGTATTTTACTGCACATTTTTTTTCACATGCTGGATGACTGGTACAAAATGCATTAAGTCCCAATTTTGTACATTTCTTTAATATTCTTATCTTAAAATAATAATAATATATTTAGTTATTTTATTATTTGATTATAAGCAGCAGTATGAAACCGATGTATCTATATCCTACTGTGTTGAAATATTGTAATGTCCACAAATACACTGTTTTAGTTCACTGGCTCTAGGCAACCTCTAGGTTGGCAAGAGATTTTTTGTTTTATGTAGCCAGCCATCCAGTTGGATGTTCACAGATGTAGCACATACCACCTCCTCAGGTAGCCTGTTCCAGTTGTGAGCAACTCTGTTGCTGAGGATATGGTGCACAGTGTTGGTATTAGCAAGTACACATAAAATTTTCTGGTTTTGGCCTCTGGCTTCCTCATTGCAGTTAATTTCAATATACCAGTTGTGTATGTCTGGGAGGTTGTAGTATCCGTTGAGAATTTTGAATATTTCTATGAGATCTCCACATAACTTCCTTTCTTCAAGAGTAGTGAGAGATAATTAAATAAATAAATACATCTACACAGGGTCACCCAGACTGTTGTCACTTTCAGGAACCTAGCAGTATAAATGGGAAAATGTTGCTGGGCATACTGCAAAGGGTCCGTATTTCAAAGTAAAGGCAAGAAATAATGTAATGTAGATAATACAGGTACATTTAGATAAGGATATTAAGGTATATATTTGTGAAAATTGTAGCATTTTGTTATATACCTGTAGTGCTATATCAGGGGTATTGGGTCCAGGAAGATTAACATTACGTCTTTTGAACAGTTGTTGTTCCCTTTTCTGTTTCCTAAGTTGTACTCCTTCTTCTTCCCGACGGCGACGTAGCTCATCAGCACTGAGACCAGCATTCTTGTAGCGATGTTTGTGGCCTCCAGACATTTTCAATACAACCTTCAAAATTTAAATTTGAAAAACATCTTACAAAAAACATGTATGACAGTCAAGGTAGAGAACTTAATAAATATAAACAATTTTGTTTGTGATGGATGTCATGATCTACCTACTACATATTGCAATCGTTTTAGCAGCATTTTAGTACGCAAACATCCTCCTACCTAAAAACTCTAGGACAGCCCAGATGTATTGCCATTTGGATGTTATTTTGATGATAAACTGTAACACTTTTGTATTCACAGTCAGGAAAACGAGACAAGGGTAGTTAGGGTACCTTTGCTTTGTAGCAAACTACTGGAATAACGTAAGTGCGCCTTTGTTATCAATATGTTTATTGTAATAATAACTTATCACCCTAGTTACTCTGCATAGGTATTAATTAGATGAGAAAACTTACGTTATTGGGTAGTAATGGCGTAAAATTGAAAATCGCAATTTATGATCTACCATTGACTTTTCTATAATTTAATACCCACAGATTACATACAGAAAACCACAGACTAACAGAAGAAAACTTTGATTCTAGAGCAGCGCCTAGCGGGGAATTCACTAGCCAGCCTTTCCCAAAGTAAGCGATAACGCCCCCTTGTAGGCGCTGCAGGCCTGTAATGCCGGGTACAGACCAAGTGAACGAGACCGAGCGAATGCTAACGAGTGGGATTTGCCGATCAGTACCGCACGCTCGCTTGCTTTCGCTGTTGTGTCCACACTAAAAGAACGTGTTGAAGTTCGTGGACAATCGGTGAACCACGGCGAAGCTTTCAATGATGTTATATATAAATGGAGGTAGATACGTCATACTGCGGTCGGCTTGGCGACATCAACACAGGCTAATTGTCTTGAGTCAACTTAGCTCCAGCCGTGTGTTCAGAAACTGCAAAACTACTGGGACGAGTGTAAAAACAAGAATGATGTTCGAGTATCTTTTCATATTTAAGTATTATTTTTCTATTTTATCAATCAAAATTGAAAAAAGTGAATATCAAAAATACGCGAACGAGACAAGTAGCGAGCGACAGAGCGAACGAGGTTGTCATTGGCGGTCGAATGGTCGGCCACAGGCAAACGTTGTCAATAATATGTTGATCCCTTTCTGACAACTATATTAATATATCTTCGTGTTCTTTTAATCTTGTCAGTGTAGTTAATGTCGTTGTGCGAGTTGTATGCTATAACTATATGACGCATAAAATTTGCCATGTTTTTCATATTCAAGGAGTAAAACGCCTCTACAGTTAATCTCATTGCTTGACTCACGTTGTATTTAGGTGATCATGGACGAAAACGGTGCCACTGGTGCATGAAGTCGTTATTTAAAAAAATATTGTATGATGAAACCCAACTATTGAACGACTTACAAAAAGAGTTGGATTACAATAAATAAATTGATTAATTTTACAAGGATTTTATGTGGTTGTTAAATGAAATTGTGTGTGTTGAGTGGAAGCGCTCGCAGCGGAGTTTGACTTAGCGATTTTAACCGATGTAACAATTAACGGTGAAGCGATAAACAAGTTAAGCAACAATTGCTGTGGTCAAGACTTGGATGGGTGACCGCTAGTGGCATTGTTTATCCGGTCCCGGTTGTTTGTCTTTGAACAACAGTCGTTAGGCTATGTATCGAAGGCCTTCGAGCGGCCGGAAAACTTCGACATGGGTTGGCCACTAGCCTATCCACCAAGCCGCACTGAGCCCGCGTGGTGGATTATGGCCCAACCTTCTCCGAGAGAAAGCTCGAGTCCTAGCAGTGGAAACATAATGGGCTGATTATGATGAAATGAAATTAAAGCAATCGTCGAGTTTGTTTACTTTTTTTTATCTTGTATTCAGCATGTTTAGGATTTCAAAGCCTCGGTTTCTGCTTACAGAGCTCTACGAGCATTAGCAATCTAAATCTTGAATCTAAGATTCTAAATCTAATTCTAATATCTTGATTCTAATTTCATAACTTTATTTTAATGCCTAATTCTAATGCCTTGATTTAATATGTAATACAATTATTAGTTAATGTTTACTCTCATACTTAATCTGATTTTTATTTCTAAATCTTAACAATAATTTTCATACAATTTCTTAGGTTCTAACTTTATAGAGTTTAACTAAACACTAATATTATGTGTAAGTTTATACTTTACAGTGTAACCTTTATAGCACGAGTGTGCATCATGATATCTGTGATGCGATATCTCCATTGTTTTATTTCTGCTAATGTGTATGTCGAAATATGTTTTATTTTATATTTTATATTTTTAGTTAGGTATATTGCTAATACATCACTCACCTTCGATTTGCCGACGATATTGTAGTCATGGCAGAATCCATGGAAGACCTCAGTACAATGCTCGAAGGCCTCCATCGAGTTTCCCAACGGGTAGGTCTTAAGATGAACATGGACAAGACGAAAATTATGTCTAATGCCCTTGTTGTACCTACCCCAATATCAGTTGGGAACTCAGTTCTCGAAGTTGTCGACGAGTACATCTACCTGGGGCAAAAAGGGAACTGAGTTGCCCCCGTCCGTGGGAGTATACCCCAAATCTGAAACCCCACACGTGGTTCCCGGGTGGTGCTAAACAGGCAACAAAACTGGTGGTAGGCTTTGGCCGTGGCTAGTGACCACCCACCGGACAAAGCCGCGCCGCCAAGCGGCCTAGCCGTGTTCCGGAGCGATGTCTGGTGTCGCCGTTCGAGGAGGTGGGTCGGAATGGCTGCTTCATAGATACAAGATCGTTTTTGACATGCATACTAATGCTTTATCGGGTAACTAGTCGCGGAGGGTAGCGGGATCCGAGGCACGGTGCACCGCTGGCCGACCGCAGTTAGTAGGGGGCCCAAGTAGTGAACTAGCCACTCACGAAAGGCTGCCCCGCCAACTACCGAAAAATCCCGGGATGCGCCATCGTGCCGGTCGGCGACCGGAAGAAAGGGCCCGATGGACATCCCCGGGGGGGGCTCGGGCGTCCCCGCAGTCTCCAGACTAGTTCCCCACAGGTGTTGCTTTGTATGTGTGTCTACTGATCAGTATCATGAAGCCTTATTCCACTGCCACCTTCTCACCGACAAAATTCACTCGATGACATGACACGAAATAAGAGGAAAACGGTAAAACAGCGGTTGCACGCCCTTTCTCTAAAAGTGCACCTCACTAATATCCGAGGTTTGCACTCCAATCTCGCGGCGGTCCACTACCATCTAGAAACCGAAAAACCGTCACTCTTGTTTCTAACGGAGACCGTCAGACTTGGCGTACTTGTCGTACCCAGGGTACACCCTTGAGCACAATTTCAAAGCTCGGGCCGGTGTATGCTTGTACGCCCGGGATGACATCTGCTGTCAGCGTCTCCGTATTCTTGAAGATCATAGATTTACCGTTTTGTGGGTCCTAGTGGACACTGGTATTGAGAAGATTCTCTACGCTTGTGTCTACCGTTCGCACAGCGGAGATCAGGAGACTTCCAGGCTCACTGAATACCTTAGTGAGGCAGCGGATGTGGCTCAACTAAGGTATCCGTCGGCTCAGTTAGTGTTTCTGGGGGATTTTAACGCCCACCACAAGGAGTGGCTGTACCCATACCAGGACACTGACCATGCTGGGCGAGAGACGCGAAATCTAGCCTTAGCGTTAGATCTCACCCAGCTGGTCCGAGATGCTACCCGGGTACCTGACGTTGATTCCCACACACCCTATTGCTTGGACCTTCTGCTGACAACAGATCCAGACCGCTACTCAGTGTCAGTATCATCACCCTTGGGTAGTTCTGACCACTGTCTGGTGAAATCTGTATCAGTCTACTCCCCGCCTGATCCCAGCCCTTGTGGCACCCGGCGGCTGTGGCGATACAAGTCAGCAGACTGGGACGAGATGCGGTCTTTCTTTGCATCTTATCCTTGGCAGCCTGTGTGCTTCTCTTCCGATGATCCTTCAACCTGTGCGGATGCCGTGACGGAGGTACTGCGTCTGGGTATGGAGTATTTTATTCCATACTCGGATTCAACGCTGTCCGGCAAAGCTCGCCCATGGTTTGGACCTGAATGTGTACGCGCAGAAGCGCTGAAGCATGAAGCGTACCTCTCCTGGGTTGACGCTCGACACCGCAAGGCAAGGGACATACGTCAGAATAAGATAGCGTTTAACAAGGCTGCTAAGTCCTGCAAAAAGGTGCTTCGGAGGGCTCGCTTTGACCACATCGGCCGAGTAGGTGATAAATTAGCTTCGTACCCTGCGGGTAGTAAAGCTTTTTGGTCCCTGGCTAAGTCGGTCGAAGGGAACTTCTGCCTCCATTGCTGAAACCTGATGGGACGCTGGCACACACCGCTGAAGAGAAAGCAAACTTGTTTGCTTCTCTATTTGCGGAAAATTCGCGTCTTGATGCTGGTAGCGCGATACCTCCAACTCCTTCTGGCTGCTCGACATTTATGTCGGAAATTAACATTCGCCAAGCTGAGGTTCGCAGAACGTTACGCAATCTTGATGTGAATAAAGCCAGTGGTCCTGATGGTATTCCGGCCATAGTTTTGAGGACATGTGCACCTGAGTTGGCTCCTGTACTGACACGTCTCTTTCGGCTTTCTCTTAAGACTGGCAAAGTACCGAGTTCTTGGAAGCTTGCTAACGTGCAGCCCGTGCCCAAAAAGGGTAGTCGTGCTGACCCTGTAAACTACAGACCCATTTCAGTCACGTCCATTCTCTGTAAGAGCATGGAACGTGTCTTGAACAGCAGGCTCCTGGCGTATCTAGAATCTAATGACCTCCTCAGTGATCGACAATATGGCTTCCGCCGGAATCGTTCCACTGGGGATCTTCTAGTATACGCCACACACATCTGGAGTGAAGCCATAGAGAAATACGGGAAGCACTTGCGGTTTCCCTAGATATATCTAAGGCCTTCGACAGGGTCTGGCACGATTGCCTTATTAGCAAGCTTTCCTCTTTCGGCTTGCCCATTGGTTTCATTGCGTGGATATCGGACTTTCTGAGGAATCGATCTATACGAGTGGTCATCGATGGCCGCTCGTCGGATCCAAGGGCGATTAATGCCGGTGTTCCTCAAGGGTCGGTGCTCTCTGCAACACTCTTCTTGCTCCATATCAACGATCTGCTAAAACCCGGTATCTTTGGGTATGCAGACGACAGCACTGTTGTGGAGAGCTATATATCCAACGCGCGTGCCAGTGCGGCCGAAATTCAGTCACTAAGAGAGACCATGGTTGAGCGCTTGAACCTCTCCCTTAAGGCAGTCTCCGACTGGGGCGATGCCAACCTGGTGAAGTTCAATGCAGCAAAGACCCAGGCGTGTCTGTTCTCTGCCAAGAGGAGGCCATTTGATCTGGCTCCGACTTTCCGTGGTACAACTTTGCCGATCACTGACCACCTGGAGCTTCTTGGCATTACTCTGAACCCAACTCTCAACTTCGGCTCCTACATTGAGTCGAAGGCTCAATTGGCTGCCAAAAAGCTGGGTGTTCTCGCAAAGGTGCGACAGTACTTTAAGCCGGAACAGTTGCTTACCTTGTATCAAGCACAAGTTCGGTCGTGCATGGAGTACTGTTCGCACCTTTGGGATGGATCGGCTAAATGTCAGCTTCAGGCGCTGGAATCGATTGAGAAAAGAGCCAGGAAGCTCATAGGCAGTGAATCCCTTTGCAAATCTAAGCTGCAAAGTTTAGAACATCGTCGCAAAGTTGCTTGCCTTTCGGTTTTTTATCGGTTGCACTTCGGAGAGTGTGCATCGGAATTACACGATCTTATTCCCCCATCCCCATTTTATCACCGGACGAGCAGAGACACCTCAAGGCGTCACCGCTACATGGTTGAAGTTCCAGGGACTCGCACTAAGCGGTTTTCTGGCTCTTACATTGTGCGAACTGCCAAACTGTGGAACTTACTGTCGATGTCTCTGTTTCCTGATAAATATAATCTACGAGTCTTTAAGTCGAGAGTGAATCGGTATCTTTCTTCTAGGTAAGCGCGCTCCATCGTAGATCACAACTACCCTTAACATCAGGCGAGTTGTGGTCAAGCGCTAACCTATTGTACATAAAAAAAAAAAAAAAAAAAAAAAAAGACAGTCAAACTAGGCAGGTCCAACTTCGAGAAAGAGGTCAATCGTCGAATCCAACTCGGCTGGGCAGCGTTCCGGAAACTTCGCGAAGTCTTCTCGTCAAAAATACCTCAGTGCCTCAAGACAAGAGTCTTCGACCAATGTGTGTTACCAGTGATGACTTATGGCACTGAAACGTGGTCTCTGACTATGGGCCTCATAGATAAGCTCAAAGTCGCACAACGAGCTATGGAGAGGGCTATGCTCGGGGCACAGATTAAATAAGTTACTACGTGTTTCTCTACGTGATCGAATCAGAAATGAGGAGATCCGTAGAAGAACGAAAGTCACCGACATAGCTCAGAAGATTAGTCAGTTGAAGTGGCAGTGGGCAGGGCACATAGCACGCAGAACAGATGGCCGATGGGACCGAAAGGTTCTGGAGTGGAAACCACGTACCGGCAAGCGCAGCGTAGGCCGTCCACCGACACGGTGGACAGACGACCTGAGGAAGGTCGCAGGACGACGTTGGATGCAAGCCGCTTCCAACCGGTCCTTTTGGAAAATCATGGGGGAGGCATATGTTCAGCAGTGGACGTCCTACGGCTGAGATGATGATGATGATGATTGCTAATACCAGCTGATATTAATTGTTTAAATGTTTATGTCACTGTTTTCTATATTGTTTCTAATGTCTGAATGATTTCTAATTTCTATGTTAAAATTACTCCACTTTACAAAATTCCTTTTGCTATTCTATTATATCAATTAATATTCTATATTCTTAAAATCTATTTTTCTATTTTCTACTCACATCCTTATTTAATTTTTTGATGTTCCGTTTTAAAGGAGGAAGGTGTTACACCACGTATATTGCTGACCTAGGGGCAAACCCCCATCGACTTCATTCAAACACTGTCAGCAGTATATGTTCGTATCAAGAAGCTTATACACAACACTGGAGATTGCAACAAGAACATTAGCTTGAAGCAAAAAAATATGACCTTCAATGACGTCAGTTATGTTTTTTGTCTCTTTCTATGGGGTGACCACGCTGGTTTGTAAATTCAGGATTTTGCGAAATAAAAAAACGTAAAACACATGGTCTAAAATTACAACATTTATTTTTAATAGTATTTATAATACAATTACTGGTCATCTACATGTACTGGTCAACTTACTTGAATTATCATCGTACATACAATTTTGAATGGTAGGGAAAAAAGGTTTTACATAACGACCGACAACTTTTGATCTCATAGAATACGATTTATTAAAAATGAGTGCCACATACATTAACAAAATATTTTGGTTACTCAAGCTTCAAAGTATAAACTTCTCTTAAAATGCCAACATCACAATAAAGGGGAGAGATTTATCGCTAGTGTTGATGTGTTGGTAACGATATTACAGTTATCAGAAATTTGTATGTCTTTGAGGAGCTGTACAGTTAAAACAAATACTTTTACTTTATCACGGTAATTTACATAGGTGTCATGATCAGGTGCTAAATAATACACTCAATAATTAATGTCCACATTATTATATTAATGTAATCTAATATAATTTATGTCTCACTTAACTTTAAATAAACCAACAAGAACAAAGTATACAATGTTATATATCTACAATCTTTATTTTTATACAGTATTTACAATATAATTACTGGTAGAGTCATCTATACACACTCTACTACACTACTACTTCTTACTTAAATAACTATTACTACATACTTACATGACTATTGCTTACATAATTATCATCGTCTTACATACAATTTTGAATAGTCGTTTTAATTTAAATGATGATTGAAAACTTCATTAAATCTAAAAAAATAAACGATATTTTGAAGAACAGACGAAACTAAACAAATGGATATGTAAAAATTGATCCTATTTGGCTACAAAGCAAGCTTAAATATGTGTAAATAAGATAGTTTTGTGTAATTTTTGTCTTTTTGTTCGAATTTCTCCTAGAAGTTTTTGACTGTAATTTTTTAAAAACGACGATATGCGTATTTGCAAATATTTATTGGCTATAAATTTGAGGAGCTCAGTTTCATGCAAATCTGAGCAAATAAGTGATTCAGTAATTGGATGACTTGGAACAAATAAACTTTGTAAAGTAGGCTGAAATTTTTGCAACGCTGCTATAACCAGTTTTTCTCTGATATTTTTGACTTGAAGTTGACCCATCGAAACAGCGCGTTTAAAAAGTTGATCTGAGTAGCTCACAATTTGGTAAACAGCATCTGATGCGAAACACAACTTTCCTCTATTTACAAAAGATGTTAATGCTGTATATCGGTTGACATCCAAGCTTTTTGCGTTCAGGTTATAATCATGCTCATTTGAGATGGGCTTGGTAGTCAAAACATCTTTACAATACGGACATGAATTTTTCCGTAAAATTGTATTTACAATATATCCTGAAATATAATACAGAACATTTTGTTGGTAAATACTTTGTTGAGGGCTTTCTAAATGTCTTATCATGTTATTAACGAAATCTGCCTCTTCGTTTTCATTAGTGTTTTGTGTGGGTTCACTCAAAGATCTAGTGCTTTTTCTAAAATCAATTACATGGTTGGTATGAAACGTATCATCGACACAATTAGCGTTGACGCTGGGTTGCACAGAATTGCGAAATAACAATTTTCTTAAAATGTATCGAAACTCGAGAGGACTTGGATTATCTTGAGTTCTACCCCTTGAGCGAACAAGTGAAAAAAATATTTCCAAGTTGTCCTGCGAACATTTGAAGGTTAGAAAATATTTCAACGGATTTTCCGGTAATAAAGTTAATACCTCAAATAACGCTTTGAGTGAACTTATGTTCATTAGGAAACCTAACACAAAAGTTTTTTTAACATGTTGCAAAATTGGTGTAGCACCAATCTTGATATTTTTCATATAATCTTCACAGTGGAGAAAAAAGCTTTGCCACGCGTCTTTATTATATTGAGAAAGAGGAGATTTAAAATGTTTAGCAAAGGGAGAACGACTATTCATGTTATCAAATAGCCTATCTAATGTTCTAATAAATTTTGTGGTAGCTTCACTACCTACGAAATTGAGATTGCCACTATTACGTAAAAAATCAATAGCGTCAGCAACGGAAGAGCTGAGTGTCTGCGCTGCAAGGCGCACATTCATTTTTTTATTTTGATACTCTACATGGCCACCTGTAATTTTGTTGCACAATTTCAACCCTTCTGTCTCTTGAACTTCGTGAAGTTCTTTAATAAATTGAAATGAGACATGTCCATCCATTGTTGTTAAAGTATACTCAGAAAAGGCATTTCTTGCTAGCTTTAACATATGCGCAGCATCTAACAAGCAATATACATTAGTTGACCCATTTGGGTGGAGGAAATATGGTTTAAAATCGTTTTGAGATAAACTGCAGCCTAAAGTTTCTAGCGCTTTTATATTACATTTAGCACCATCGCATGTTATAGAACGCACTGTAATGCCAATCTCTTGTAAGTGTATCAGTATGGAGAGCGTTATTTGGCCAAGCAGTTCACCAGTAAGACTGTTAGGAGTGAAAAAATATCCGATTGGACATTTAAAATAGTTTGAGTACGAAACAATTTGATAGACCAGTGCTTCAGAAGCCAGTTGCTCTGGTTCACTCACAGGAATATTTCCCAAATCCACGTATCCAAAAACCTTTCCTAATTTCGGTGCATAAGCTAGGTCTTTTTTTAACGACATTGAGTCAAAAATGAGCGCCACATTCTTTAAAAATTGTTTTTTTGGTAACTCAAGCTTTAAATAATCTAAAACTTCTGCTAAAATGCCAACATCACAATTAAAAGAAGAAATGCTACGCCAAAGTGTTGAAGTGTGCGGTAAGGATATTATAGTTCTGAGAAATTCGTATGCTTTTGGGGAGTAAAAGTGAACAGTTAAAGCAAACGCTTTTACTTCATCGCTGTATTTGACTACTTTAGATTTAGGGTTGTGGCTAAACACTTTGCAGATATTAGCATAGTTTCCTTGTAAAATATTCTCAATTTCTGAATGGCTAGTATAATTTCTTACTATTGAAATTAAAGATTCCATATCATTTATTTTTTGCTGTTGCCGGGTGACCTTTTGCTGCAATGCTCTTTTGCTCTTTTCCAAAGATATCTCGCGAGGAGTCTTCATTTTCACTTGTACATTGAAATCTTTGAGACATGGTCTTTTTGCTGGCGGTTCGTCTTGAGTGTCAATATCCACCTATGGAAATGAAAGACGACAATATAATTACACTTATCTATATCTATACTAATACAGTCAGTTTGTTTGTTCTTTTTTCATGTCACAATGGAGTAATAAGAAGTGAACTAAGATCACTATCATAGTTTTTATCTATTTAGATTGTCATTAAAAAAATACTAAAATAGATAATAATATTTAACTAAAACAACTAATGTAGAAATTTTAAACTATCGCGGTTATTATAACAATTATTTTGAAAATTATAATAAAGGTATGCGGTAATGAACCCGAATAATTTTCAAAATACTTATGTTTTGCAGTAAAGAATCTTTATTTTAAAGAAATATGACTAATAATAATAATTCAGGAATCGAACCAGAAAAATACTTTATTTTATAAATTAATGCCGTTTTATTTGTCACTACACCCTGAATATTGTCAGTTTAATAATTTAACATAGTACATTTATAATATGTTATTCTTACAGTAGTACTATCTTTTAAAGATCCGGGTTGTGCTTGAGGAGTTTGTTGGGGTGTGACAATCTTTGGTTTCACCAGTGCCCCAAACAACTGCAAGCAAAATAAATAAATAAATGAATTAAATTAAACATAAATAAATAATTTAGGTATTATGATTTTGAGTCGCTAAGCCAACCGTTAGTTATTATAAGTTGATAAGTATAATAAAAAAAAAGTGTTTGACCTCTAAATAATTAACACTTTAAGCGGATTCATAACACCTTTAGCGGCATGGCAAAATATCTTATAATTTAATTGGAGACTAGTTCCCTCTTTCGGTTGATGAGCCAGCAAAGTAAGTAAAAAAATTAGGTAATTATATCCCCACAAGACAAATCTATCATTACTCGACTCTGTCTCGAACATCTCCAAGATTGGTTACACAACTTGTCAATAGAAAGTAGATATTAAATGCTTAAACTAATAACTTACGATATCTTCTTTACATTCTTCTGGAGCTATTTCTTTTTGAGTTGTAATCATGTCAACGGACAATGGAGAGCTAATATTTTCTTTAGCTGTACTCGTAGAAAGGTCCATGCAATCGCTGCATGCCTAAAACACATTTTGAGAATATATAGTTACTTTGTAAATACTTTTGTAATTTTAGTATAATATATTCAGTGAAAAATAATTAATTATACAGTTTTAAACACTCATACTTATCACTCATTATAGAATTAATCACACACAACACGGGTTGAGTATGTGATGAAACACTATTGTGAAAGACAATATTTGGGTAGTATAACTTCAACAATACTGCTCACAGCATCGATGACATCTTGCTATTACTTCAGTTCAACCCCAACCACGGCACATAATACTGTGTAGGAAACGTTGGTAAACTAAAGTAAGTAGCTTATACTTACTTTAAGCTTTCATCGCATACACAACCCTATAGTGGTTAATTATGTAATTAATTACCTTATCCACAGTTGAGGCGCAGTAACAAGAATGTGATAAATAAACAGGTATAGCATTTTTCAAAAGGTGTCCTTTATCTGGGTCGTAATCCTCTGGCTTAAAATGCAAACTGCATATCTTGGCATGTTCATAAATTTTACCCTTGATAGGCACTATCGACAGCCATTTATTTCTTTTTACTTCATTTTGTGGTAAGCTGAAACAACAAAAATATATTGGATACTTTAAAAAAGTATAAATGTAAAAGAAATAAGTCAAAACCACATGTGCTGTTTCATTACCAGAATAAAATCTTTAAAAAGGTGTTCTATATCATCATAATAATGTGTTATTCGCCCTTCGCTATCCGTATAATCTCGTCATAATGGTCACCTTACTTGTTAAGTTTGTTTATTGAATAATTATGAAAGTATTAAGAAAAGAACATATTTAACATGACTGCATATTAAAATGATGATAAGTTTAACGATTTTTGTCATTAAATTATGATTCTAAACGGGTAAATGCATGAGTATTGAGGAATATTGTAAATAACGTCAATATACACTTACCTGTGAAATTTTATGCCAGAATTTGGTTTCCAAACACTTCTGCAATTTTGCACAATACAATACATTCTTTATATTTGGGAACTATTTAGTAATTACTCAACAATGCTAGTTTAATAATTCGAAGCGACGCATTTCTTTGACACATCAGCCATATTGACAAACTGAGTGCTGCCATCATTTTATTATGGAAACTACCCATAATCAGGGAGTGTGACTTTTAAAGAGTGGCTCAGACACTTAATTTATTTATCATACAATATAATCATTGTCTCATACAACGATGTATATTACGGCTGTTTTTAACTAGAAGGAAATTTTTCAAACACCACACTTGGCTGCTATTCACTAATAGGTTGTGTTGTAGGCCAGCTTTGCCCGAATATGTAGAATATTCACATGAATAAATCGACATTTATACTTCGTTATCAAAATAAGAAATATCGATTGCACGAGACAGAGATGAATATGTTGTGATAAACACATTCATCCATTCACAAGCCGACATGTTGGACAGCAAATCAAGGTCATAGAGGACAGTGCTATAATAGTAAAAGAGGTAAGTTTTTTTCATAGCACCTATAGCGCTGTCCTGTGTGACCTTGATTAAATTTGCAGTCCACCATGCCAGCTAATGAATGGAACCCTTTAAGCTAATTATTAGTTTTAACCTCCCCGACCCGAAGAGGGGTGTTATAAGTTTGACGCCATTGTTTGTCTGTGGCATCATAACTTTCGAACAGAGCAACCGATATGAGTGCGGTTTTATTTAAATAGAAAGCCTGATGTGTGGAGGTGGTCCTTAGCTACACGATCATGCTCTACTCCCTTACGGGGACTCGGTGGTTTTTCACATTTTTTATTTAATTTATCTTTATGCATGTGTACCTAATTAAAAATAAATGTTAAAAATGCTTCCTTTTTTAATTTGGTTGTAAAACGCCTTTGAATATTATTGTTGGTAGTTTATCAAATTATTAGCAAACTCTTGTACAAAAACTATTTTTTTTTTCAGAGAATACATAGTAGCCTTGGGTAAGATTCGTATTAACAATGGCAATACTAAGTGAGGTATGAGAGAGATAGAAAACATAAGTAAAGGTGAATGAACTTGTCTTCAGTCATCAGTTTTAGACGATATCTCCAGTGTTGTGTATAAGCTTCTTGGTTCGTATATAATCCGCGCTTTCCAAATTAAATTGCCTTTTGTTTTGTGTTCTTCAGTGTATCTACTAATTGCTCTTAAAGTCGTCTTGCTGCCAGTTCAGTACAGTAAAGTGAAGTGCAGGAATTTATTCCCTTGTGTGTAAAAATCGTGTAAATATTAAATAAAATAAAATAAATGTTTGTGTGTGAGTGAATGGTTGTTTTTTTTAAGACAACCAGGAAGAGCCACACAACAGTGCGTTTTTTTCAACGAAGTGCGCGGTTCTCCATAGATCTCTATATACGATACAAAAATTTGTGCTGTAGACTCAACGCAAATTTGTAGCGTTGACTTCACCGCACGCGTTTATTTCACTGCAGTGCACGCACTTCTATGACTCTCCGTACTTCACAGAATATGCGTTATAAAAACGCAACGCAGTGCGCGCACGGCCTAACAACCGCACACACTCAGGTCCTGAACGCGCACTTGTGATTTGTAAAATAATATCTGATTTATCTATGGATTTGAGAAACATAACCTAAAAAAATGTAGTATATTTTGGTCTTTGTTTTGCAGTGCAGCCCTATTTTTGTTTTTCAAAATCATATCCCATAATATTGAGTTTGTGTTAAAAATGTCTCAAGTAGGTCTACCAGGACTAATACAAAAACCGCCTGGAAAAAGTTGGCGAGAAATCAACCAGGAAAGAAAAGTGCTGAAGCGTCAGCGCAACGAGGAGAAGATTGTCAAAAGAGAGAAACGAGCGGCTCTCGAGAAAGAAGTCGGAGAAAAGGCTAAAGTGGAGGCTGAAAGAGAGAAGAAATACTCTGAAATATCCACTGTTAGTATAGCCGTACCAGGCTCCATTTTAGAAAACGCTCAGTCCGCAGAATTGCGCACTTACTTAGCCGGTCAGATCGCACGAGCAGCTTGCGTGTTTTGTGTTGACGAAGTAATAGTGTACGATGATATCGGTGACAAAATAGATACAAAGAAATCGAAACTGGATGAAGCGGACGGTGCCAAGTTGGCTCGTAAAAGTTCCGTACAGCTGGCTCGAATATTGCAATACTTGGAGTGCCCTCAGTACTTAAGAAAGCACTTCTTTCCTTTGCATAAAGATTTGGAGTTTGCTGGTCTTTTAAATCCTCTAGATGCTCCACATCACCTAAGACAGTCTAATGACTTCAGATTCCGGTGAGGCTTTCACACTTTTAAAGACTGAGTAACAAGTTGAAAGTTGCTGATAATTTGTTGCAAATCTTTCTCTAAGTCCTGAATTGTTGTTATAGCTATTATGGTATCTTTGTTGTAGTAATTATATTAGTTAATTTTATTTATGTTGTGAAAGGATTGTGCTGGCTCATTAACATATATGATTGTCTCACCTACAATACAATATGCTTAACCCGTTGACTTGCTATTCGCCATATTTAGCCAATAATACAATAGATTTCGCAGAAATAAACCTACTTTTCTAGCTGCAACATGTGTGGTTAAAAAAAGTTGGGACCACTATATTCTTTATCATTTGTATCATATCTTTAAGTCATTCTCACTACACAACTAAAACACCCAAAGCAAGAGTTTAAATTTAACATTTTTGATTTTAGTGAAGGAATCACAATGAACAAGAAAGTAAAGCCTGGGAAGGGTTCACAGGTTAATGTTGGCTTGTTGCAAGATGTGTCCACAGACAAACTGCTTAATCCTGGCATAAGAGTGACTGTAAGAATGCTACCAATGCCTACAGGTAGTAAAAAGATCAAAGGGAAGATTGTTAGTCTCACCACACCAAGAGCAGAGACTGGTGTGTACTGGGGATACACAGTCAGGATAGCTAACAACTTGAGTCAGGTCTTTACACAAAGTCCTTACAAAGATGGGTAAGTCTTATCTTAACTCCATGTTTGTGCATGGATTAGTAGGCAAGAACAGTGCCTAGAACAGTTGCAGTGCTATCCAGAGCTTAAAAATGCACTTTTAATGGCACTGCCTTTGCTTGTCACCCCAACACATTGGTTTATATGCAAACCAGTATAAGTAGCACAAAACTGACAATGTACAAAATGTGCATGTAGGCACAGATACACCCACACAAAAGATTTCTAAATTATGATGATTGTCTAACACCTCCATCTGTCTCTTTTCAAATATCTTTCTTTATTACTATTTTTCAATTCAATTGAAGCAGTTTCCAGATTCCTAATTATTGGTATTATTTATTTAAATCAAAATATTTTCCCATCAACTCCTATACTTTAACACCAAATCTATCAATTCATGTGCTCATGTGATAACTAAATAAAAAACGATTAGTCCATAACAAGTAAAATATCGGCATACTGTTTAAAATGATAATCTGGTATAATTTACCATTTCATTAAAAAATCAGATGGGGTTACTTCACTGTTTTGAATATTTATTATATTGCTGTAGAAAAAAAAATACTAATCAAATATTTTTTCGAGATACAGATACACAGGGCAGTGTCGCCATATTGAAACCTTAGGCCTATATTTTGCAGATTGTACATTATGCTACAAAGTAGTTTTTGCGTCTATATTACCCAGTTTTTTTACATTGCCAATTACACCCTTACACAGGAACACTTGTGCTGTAATCATGGCAGAGTATTTTTTTATATCATTGCATTGATACCAACCAAGACAACCTCTTGCACTAAAGGCCTACCTCCTGTTAAGTTATCTTTACTTGCCTTTTACACTGGCAGACAGAATATTCTTCGACTTTGTCCTCACAGAATTTATGTAAGTGGTCAAAGACAAGCCTACATTGATTGCAAAATAAACATACAAAAGTAGTTAAAAATTAAAAATTTCCTTATTTTCAGTTATGATCTCACAATTGGCACATCGGATAGAGGAACATCCATTGATGAAATATCAGAAAAGGAGCTCAATTATAACCATGCTCTTATAGTATTTGGTGGTTTGCATGGCATTGAAACTGCTTTGGAAAGTGATGAACAACTACAGGTGGACGAACCAAGCTTATTATTTGACAAGTATCTTAATGTGTTGCCAAACCAAGGTTCTAGGACTATTAGAACAGAAGAAGCCATTCTCGTAACACTATCAGGCCTTAGAAGCAAGATGAAGGCTAAAAATGAACCATTGGTCTTTACTGAGACAGGAATTGCTAGCAGTTCTATCTATGCTAATCAAAAAGATTCCAATCAGACAAACATAACAAATAAGATAGATTTAAGTAAATTTGATTAAAACTGTATTTTTTTTTATTTTGTATAACCCTTATCAAAAATACAACTGGAAGCCCTATTTCTTGCCAAATTACAAGGAATGCATAAACAACTATTATAGAAGTCCATCTTGAATAGCTTTATCGCTTTTCGATGGCTTGCTGTACAGTATTGCGTAGTAGTTTGATGGTAGATGCTTGATCTGCTGCTCCAATTACTGCTGTACCCGACACAATCATATTTGCACCAGCCTGAAAAAATTCAACACTGAATTGAGTAACCCATGTTAAAAATAGCATTGTAACCATTTGGACTCAAAAATCAGAATCATCTCAATATAAAATAAAAATGCTTGACACATTAATGGTCTCATTACAAGATGAGTTGATCATTTACAGGAAAAAACTCATAACAAAATGACACCTCTGTTTACAAAAAGTAATGTTAACAGATCCAAAATTACCCACCAAAGCTTTGAAATAACAAATTTTATTATGAAATTATTGAATAAAAGATGTTTAAAAAAATATCAGATTACTCTGCTGTGAAACTCACATTAGCACAACAGTCGATAGTAGAAGGACCTACTCCACCATCAACTTCAATATTCAAGTCAGGATAATGTTCTCGCAAATATTGCACCTTTGTCATCTGGTTTTCCATAAACTTTTGACCACCAAACCCAGGTTCCACTGTCATTATGAGCACCATGTCTGATATGCTTATGTATTTTTCTACCTCAGATACTGGAGTACCTGGTTTGATAGCTACTCCAACCTGAAACATTCAAGATCATTGTTATTATAAATTTGTTCATAACTGGGCTGGTGTCTTTCTAGATAACACAATTTATGGAATCAGGTACCAAGTGATTCTGAACATCAAGAAACTGGTTTAGTTAATTACTGTTCATCAGCAATATTTCTATAGCCAATTGATAAGACCAGCAAATTTTTAGGGTAAGCATCACATCTGCCCATGACAGCTCTATCCTTAAAGAACCTATAGGTACCCATGTATCAGCAGGTTGGTTATGAACAGGACTTGATAGAGATATTAAAAATTTATGTAACGGTGCACGAAACTGATAGTTTGACTCAAGATTCGTAAAATCAAAAAACAGCTACAGTCCCACCTAGAGCTTTTAAAGCACTGCACTAATTTGCCACCTGGGAGCACTGGTTTTTGAGTTTCGCTTATACAGTGCCATTTTTTAATAAAAAAGGGTTTAGTCAGCATTGCGAGCATGCCAGCCTGGTTATTCAAATCAATCCATAACCAATCACAATTTATATACCTATACTTGATTAATTAATTGTGCTTAATTCCATGTACATACAATATTATATCTTAATACAGTGGCTGCACACAGCTTTTAGGCATCTGTGGTGGTATAGTGTTCTTAATGCATCAAAGGTTGCACGGCCAGACACAATAGAAATTTCATTGTTATAATGACATCTACCCTTGAAGGGTTAACAAAACCTGCATATGATTTTATTTTACCTGTGATTGTACTAGCCAACATTTACCTACCTTGGTAATAACTACAAAAACAGATTTGAAGATTAAAACTCAATGCACATTATCTAAATGTTAGTATTAGTTCAGCATTACTAATTATTTGGAAGTAAGTACATTGTTTGTTCACCTTCATTCCACTTTCTTTTATTTTCCTGCAGACCTCTTCAACATTAGTCACCGGTTCTATGTGGAATGTGTACTGGTCCACTCCAGCATCAGCCATGGGCACAATCCACTACAACAAAAGAACCTAAAATTATATGATTGAAAAAATTCTAAATCAAGTAGGCAGGTGCTGGCCAACAAATAACTATTTGTTTTGGTCGCTCAGCAACAAAGCCCTTCAAATAAATGAAAAAAAAAAAACTTTTTTTTTAAAAAGCTGGACTGTTAAAACTCCTAAATCATAATAATAATTCTATACTTTGTCATAGCCAAACTTCTCCATCTTTATTAGGGTTTTTGCGAGATTGTCTCAATTCTGCCTATGTTGCTTGGGTAGATTAGAAAAAAAATGAAGTAGATTGTTCAGGGGTGATAAGCATGATCAGTGACTTGAGGATTATCAAATTGGGGAATATACCTACTAGACCACAGAACTCGCCCTATTTATATATCTATGTACTAGACATTGCCCCATAAGTCTAGGAGACATAATGCAAGGATTCCAGTTTGGAAGATTAGTTACTTATAATTAAATATTTAACTGCTGCAGTAGATAGCAGTGAACCTGGGGAAGATTGCAGTACCCAACTGGGTGCACATATATAAAAGTCAGTGGTCAGTAATTCTGTTCAGAAACTCTGAAAGGCCTACTCAAGGGACTATTCAGCAGTGGATATTTATATACTGATATTTGGTGCACTTACTTGTTCAGGTTTCGAGACCATCATGTGTGTTTCAAAAAACGCATTCTTTATTTTGGAGCGAAGGCACTTTACTATCGGATGCCCAAATGTTAAATTAGGAACAAAATGTCCATCCATCACGTCCAAATGTAAATAATCTGCACCATTATCCAGTAGCTTCTGAGATTCTTCATATAATTTAGATAAATCGGCGTTTAGAATCGAAGGTCCGATGAGTGCACGAACATTACGACTCATTTTGCAATTTCTTAGAATTTATTCTAGAGACGCTTTCTAAGTCCTTACTTGGTCCTTATTTCCTTTCTACAAATGGTGTTGTATAATGTTTTATTTTATGAAGAAGTATTCAGAATTATTATTTTAAAATCTTGAGTTGAGGTTATTTTCGATTCCTTTGTAAGTGGACTCGTATGGCTGTACATTAGCCATTTTCATGTTATTTGTAAAGACGTAAAACTGGCTTATATGTCATTGACAACGAAATAATTATAGATTAGAGTATGTATATTGGAGATAACTGTCCTCCCGTACACCGTTTTATTGATGTATATTTTTCCTGGATTTTCGTTTCCTCCAAAGAGAATACAAAGCCATAGTAGGTAGTACGTCAATCCGAAAAGAGCGAATGTCAGAACCATGTAGTCTTATTATATTCCATCTACTTGAAATTCTAACGGCCGGTCCCAATAATCTAGATTAGATTAGATTCTTTGTGTACGGCCCCTGCCTGCGACTTGTTTGAGTGTCGCAACTTTGCCAGTATCTGTTATATGATAGTTTCATAAACTGTAGGAGAAATTAAAGTAAAGTTTTAGAATATGGTCGGTGATTAGAAGAGAGAATCAAACAAACTGTTCCACTCCAGTGATTACTCTAAAACACACAAACACAACATAAATAAGAACAACATTCAAAACAAAAATATCATATCATTTATAATAAAAATAATACTAATAAAAATTTATACATTTATAAAATATGTAAATATTAAGGAATATATTATAATTTAATTTTATTTCTACTAATGTAATTACATAATATACAGTTAATTAAAGAAGAAAAAGTAAGGGACAGAAGAGATTTGAATGAAATAGGACGGGATATTTTTTGTGGCAGAATATCATACAGTGAATATTTCAAATTTGGACAGCTAAAGAAAATATGATCATAGTCTCCTTCATCTAAGCCACATTAGCATAACGAACTATCCCGAATCCTCAGTTTGGCCAAGTGAACGGGGGTACAAGCATGACCCAGCCGGAGGCGGCAGACCGTCGATGTAGTGACTTTGCTGAATTTGCGAAATTTGAAAAACCAAGGAATTTTGGGAAGAAATGGTTGAATGTCGCCATAATACTTTCCTTTTAGAACTTTTGATGATTCCCAGTATTTGGACCAAGAATCATGTAGATGAGATTTAGGGAGAAGGGAGAGATCGTGAGAATATAGCTTGAATTAATGTTCCAGAGAACCAATATTTAAAGCAGCCTTGGCACATGAATCCGCAGTGTCATTACCTGGAATTCCAGAATGACCAGGAATCCAGGCAAGAACAACCTTTAAACCCATACTGTGGCACTCAAATAGACATTGTTTTATCTTAAGAATTAGGGGGAAGCGAGAAGAACAGCGGAAGGGGTTGGATAAAATGGATTGAAGGCAACTTTTAGAATCAGAGAAAACTATGGAATTGTTTAGCTTGTGAGACTTTATGTAACGAATCGCTTCCAAGACAGCAAGAGCTTCGCCTGAAAAGACTGAAGTATAAGAAGGACATTTAAAACTCAAAATAATTTTGGAAGAAGGAAACCAAACTGCTGCCCCAACAACACTTTCATCGGATAATTTGGAAGCATCAGTGAAAAAAATGTGCCATCCTAAAAACTGAGAATATATAAGTTCACTGAATAAGCCACGGGGGTTGACCGAATCTTTATCAATACCAGAGTTCAGACGAATATCAGGATGAAATATGAGAGCTTGGTAAGAAGTTAAGTAAAGGGGATTGGATGGGAACTGATAAACAGGGCATGGGAGTCTAGTAAATTTAATAAAGCTATGAAGAAGACAAGGAATATTATCTGAGACCTGAGAATCGTAAAGGTTTATCAGAATGCTTAAATTAGGGAGAAGAGAGTGATTAGAATTTTGAACCAGTTTAAAGAAAAACCTATCCGAAAGAAACTGCCTGCGTATATTTAGAGGGGGTTCACCACATTCAACCTGCATGGCATTTATAGGAGAAGATTTCATTGCACCAAGGATTATACGCAAACATTTAGATTGGGTTTTAAATATTTTATCATGACCAGATTTGTTACATAGATTTAATAAGAAACAGCCATACTCCCAATGGCTCCGGACTATAGCGTTGTATAACAACTTTTGAGAATAAGGGTTCCAAACTCCAGAAAGGGATCGTAATAAGTTGACACTTTTTTCGCACTTTTGGGAGATATAATCAAAGTGAGGAATCCCAGACATTCTAGAGTCAAGTTTGATACCTAAAAATTTTGTGCAATTAACTTGAGGGATAAAGTGAGAACCTATTAACAATTGAACTGGAGGGATCACCATTTTTTTTGTAAAAACTACAACTGCTATTTTGAACAGCCAAACATAAGCCATGTAAGTGAAGCCAATCTCCCAGATACGAAAGTGCTGAATTCTGTCTGTCAGCAGCTTCATTAATAGATTGAACCTTAACATATAGAGCCAGGTCATCAGCATACTGAAGAACCTGACAGAATGAGTCCACAGATTTATCTAAGTCTTAGGTGTACAAGCTGTAAAGGATTGGACTTAAGACGGAGCCTTGAGGAAGACCTTTCCAAACAGACTTAGGGGGAAGAAGGTTATATTTAGATTTGATAATGACAGAACGTTCCATAAGCATATTACAAATAAAACGAACAAGCTTAATAGGTAGATCAAGTCTAATGAGTTTGTTCCTAAGCACAGAAAGCAAAACATTGTCATATGCAGAAGTTATATCTAGAAATACACCAACGAGATATTGTTTTTCCTTAAATGCTATATAAATACCAGTAGTTAACAGACTTAGACTGTCCATAGTACTATAACCCTTTCGAAACCCGAACTGAGACTTTGGGAGAATTGATTTACTCTCCACAAACAATTCAAGACGATGTTTTTATTAAATGTTCAGTGATCTTGGCTAATACAGAAGACAATGCTATAGGTCTGTAACTATTCGGATCAGATGGATCTTTGCCAGGTTTTAGAATAGGAATGACAATTTGGGATTTCCATTCAATGGTAACTATACCATAATAAAAAAAATGATTAACTAGCTCTAAAAATATTTTATGGCATTTCTCAGATGACTTAATAATAAAAGAATAAGGAATACCATCTATACTAGGAGCTGAATTAGACAGACCATCAAGAGCAAGCAACAATTCGTTTAATGAGAATGGGCTATCAAAACAATTGAGAGAAGCTAAAGGAGATATAGAAGAAGGCAATGAGACTTCAGATGGAACCAAAGGAGGAGCAAGATTATTTGAAAATGACTCCAACCACAGAGATGTATCATTTGAAGTAATATTTTCATAGTTAAGTGAACCTCGAAAACGCCTCAACTGATTCCAAACAATAGACGAAGGAGTTTTTGAAGATAAATGTTCACAAAAACCAATCCAACCTTGTTTCTTCCTTTTGGAGGCCAATTTTGTAAGCTTTGCAGCTGACTGTTGATACTCTAAAAAATTTGATACTGTCATAGAGGAATTATAAATCATCTCATCTTCATTCCGCTTTCTAACGGCAGCTGTGCATTCAGCATCCCACCATGGAGTAGAGATCCTAAAGCTTTTACCTGGTTTTTTTAATAGGAATATGCATATCAGCAGAGGAAATTATAATATCAGTGAAAATCTTATAAGAGACAAGAGGGTCAACATGCAAAGGGAAGATAGAGGAAGCGTCTAGTATTAAATCAAGGGAGGAGAAATAAGACGACCAATCAGCTGAAGAAAGTATGTATTTTAAGCAAGGAGAAGGATTGCAGAGAGGAGACATATTATTGGGTAAGGTCACAATTATAGGAAAATGATCACTACCATAAGAAAGGGGAAGGACTTTCCATATAAGACGAGAAGAAAGGGAGCAAAACTGAACTTAATAATTATTTAATGGATAATTGTTTTTATAGCATGATAGAATATTTTAATCGAGAAAGTAATTAAATTAAATACAATTATTGTTTTAAATACATTTTATAGTAATTAGAGAATTGACATAATATTTGCACGCTTGCTTGCAGGCTGAATACTTGACTGTTGTTATTAGTTTTAAGACCTTTATTGTATGTATTCTTGCAAATAAACGATTGATTTGATTTGATTTGATTTGATTTGAAGCGGAACAAAGAGAGAGATCAACAACACTTTTCGGATTTGGACCAGGTCGGACCCTACGAGTGGGAGAACCATCATTGAGCACACAGAGGTCAATGTCATTGAAAATATCTAGAAGAGAAAGACCAAATAAATCAGAGTGACTAGATCCCCACATCATGTGGTGGGCATTAAAATCACCCAAAAGCACTAAAGGCGGAGTGATTGATGAAAAAAGAAATAGTAAATCAGGAATAAGAGCAGAATCAGGATGTGGGATATACACTGAAACAAAAGAAATATCCATAGACCTGACACCAACGATGTTGATCTCAGGAGGATGAGGAGGGAGGGAAATTTGAGAAAACGGTAGGGAGCGCCTTATGAATAGAGCACTACCAGCATACCCATCAGCCCTGTCATCCCGGAGACAGGAGTATCCTGAGACCGGAAAATGGGACCCAGGAACCAACCAAGTCTCCGAGATGGCAATGACTGATGGGTGAAATCTTGAAATTAAGTGAGTCAATTCATGCTTCTTGCGACGCAAGCTCTGTGTGTTCCACTGAAGTATTGCGACTGGATCCATACTAGGAAAGGGAGACTAATTGAGTGAGTTTATCGGCAACGTTGGACGGTAAGGGGTTAGGGTTCATTAAAATAATGTTATTAGAGTGATTAAAGTTTCCAACATAGAATTGTCTTGTTGGGGAGATACATGAGAGATTGATGAGAGAGATTGGTTGATACCTAACGCACAACCATTAGCCAATACTGATTTAGGAACGGAAACTATTTCATTATGGGCAGTCTTGTCATATGACTTCCCTTGAGGAGGTTTCGGGTGGGGGCTAGAGTAGACAGTCTTAACATATGATTGAGAGGTCTCAGATCTTGATGATTTCGCACGAACAAATGATTGTGATGAAGAGGGGAGATGAGAAGCAGACTCTTTAGAGACTTCCGCGTAGGAACGGGTAACACAAGGGACTTGAAGCTATGTAGACTTGTTAAAAAATATGACAGTTAAAATATATATTAAGTGCCGACAAATAACGATCCTTTATGAAACACTTGTTCGACTCTTGCAATATGTAACAATAAACATAGACAATTTGTCTATATTTGTAACTTTGTAATTGTAGCCAGAAAATCAACAATTGTAGAATATGTCCTACGTGAAACACTTGTTCTGAATAATGTTGCCAGTTTAGGCCAATGTTGCTATTTTATTTTACAATAATTATTGTTACTTGTAGCTTTATGAAACGGGGCCCTGGAAGCATGTCGCTCTCGCTACTTGCTCCCGCGTCGCCCGGTGGAACTAGTTTTGCCAAACAAGAGAAAATACCGCCTCACTAGGCGGTACAAGTTTCGCCGCAGTTATGGAACTTCATACTATTTACCCATCCAGTTCCGCGTGGTATTTTTCGCTACCCACAGCGGTAGCAAATACTGCGAATAACGCTCAGGTCTGAATAGGCCTTTAGCGGGGCGAGGGCAGGAAGCATGTCGCTCTCGCTATCTGCTCCCGCGTCGCCCGGCGGAACTAGTTTCGCGAAACAAGAGAAAATACCGCCTCAATAGGTGGTACAAGTTTCGTTGCAGTTATGGAACTTCACAATAGGCGGTACAAGTTTCGCTGCAGTTATGGAACTTCATACTAATTACCCATCGACGCGGAACTCCGCGTCGTATTTTTCGCTACCCATAGTAGTAGCGAATAACGCTCAGGTCTGAATAGGCCTTAAGAAGTGTGGCAGCGTCGCAATATCTAGTGCCACAAAGATTCTATGAGCAGTGGCTATTGTCTTCCATCTGCTAAACTCTCCCTGACTCCCCTACATGGACCGCCAAGATTTTTGGGGGTTTGGGGGAGTCATACACTAGTTTTATTCAATAAACCTAATGTCCTAAGTGTCACGGTAGTTAAGATTTGTTGTTATTAAGTTATTTTGTATATCACCCGAAATAGCAATATTTCGGGTGATATATAGTTAGTATTATATAATATAGTTAGTATTATATAGGTAGTACAATATAGTAGTAGTAGCTATACCTAATTTGAAACCATCTAGATTTTATTACCCAAGGACACTTCCCACCATTTGTACAATACACATTTATTTTTATATTAAAAAGTTCAATGTTATCTAAAACAATTATTGTACTAACCAATTGTTTACTATTGTTCATTTCACAAGGGCATGCAAGAAACTATTGCAGTTCTAACAATTGTAAAAACAACAAACAGTTATGTAAATTTCAGGTAAGTAAAGTAAACGTAGAAGCCTACAATACATGCATGGTTATTAACAAAAATCACTACCAAAATAATTATTACATTACACTATTAAATCATATAACTATTAAATCATATAACTATTAAATCATATAACTATTATATTATATATTTATTAGGTACCTATATTATAACTAAGTATATACATTTTTTTTTCGTATTTTTATAGCTACATCGTTCGATAACTCAATAAACAGCAATAGGGAGCATTTCTGTGTAATTAATTACATTCAATAATGTAAAATTTTTCATAGTTGGTTCTTCATAAAGCTACTACAACTTGAACCTTAATTAAAGTTTCTGCATCATTGACTAACTATGGAAATAAGACCTTATAGACTACAGTCAACAATGTCTTATTTCCATGAGTTACAATTCGTGAAGCAATTCGGCAATGCTCTCCCTTATGCTGTTTAATGAGTTATCAACAAGTACAATTTGAAAAATTTAATACTACCGACTTCCAATGATGTTATAGTTAATCTCACCAGCCGTCTTCAATTCTATTCAGTTATTAGAGTGTATCTCAAAAACAACTGGACCGAATTTGATGAAATTTAAATGGGACCACACGGGAAGTACCAGCTTTCAAACGAAAAAGATAGTTAGAAAGAATTTTGAGAATCGGTTCACCCAGTCGAAAGTTATGGTAACAAACACAAAAAAAATATAGTCGAATTGAGTACCTCCTCCTTTTTTGGAAGTCGGTATAAAATGGCAAAATTAGTGAACATATAAAATTAGGCACACTTTAGAAAACTAAAGTTACATATTGCTAAAAATACCTGAAGAATATTTGTTAAAGTACCTAATTAGTTACTGTATCTTGTATCTCGTTGTTAGTAAAATATTAAAGTATTTCTTATTGGAATAAATTTATTTAAACCTGAACATATTATATCTGAATCTGGAAACACCTACACTACTTATTAAGTATCTTCTATACGTTTGTAATGTCATAATCAAAGCGGTTTACTAATTACATTATGAAAGTATACACGCAAAATACCTTTCACATACATAAAAATTAACAAATTGTGTCTGTCTGTTTATTCCGGCTAATCTCGGAAATAGCTAAACCAGTTTTGACGGGACTTACACTGACAGATAGCTGTTGATTATAAGCAGTAGGTAACTGAATTTATGGACTAAATTTAATTTAAAAAAATGGTTGTCTATAAAGTCGGTTTACGGACGATTACTTTACGTGATAACGTCATAAGGCAAGCCGAACGCTTAGGCCGATCGTGCCTCTCTATCGCATGTTCCGCGCTCTCTCTTGCACGCTCGGCTCAGGCGTAACGTGACATGACAATAAGTCATGCTTTTTCGTGGGTGCAGCCGGCGTTCATCGATTTATAAGACGTTATCAAGTCAAAAATAATTGAGTTCCAAGTAGGTATACATATATTGTTTCCACGCGGACGAAATTGCGGGTAACACCTAGTGAGTGATCACCAATAGGTATACATAAACATACAATTATAATAATGTAAATTAATGACTAATGGTATGTGACATGACATAACGTCTGCATAAATATTTCGCACCTTTATTCCAATACCGTCCCTATTATAAATAAGCAAACTTTACAGGAGAGCAATTTTAAGATTTATGGGAAACATTAATTGATATAAATAATGGTTATATTAACTATTCAGGAAATTTGTTTTTTAAAAAAATATAAATACTAACTATTAGTCCTCATAAAAATATTTTTTTTAAGTTTTACTTAATTGTTATTAATTAGATATAAATTATTTAAAACTTTAGTGACACTTTACCATTTTATAAAAACATGTACAACATTCGTTTAAATGTCATTTTGGACATATAAATGTTTGAATTAAAAAAAACGCATCACATAATATTCATTTTATCCGCTATTATTTAGGTTTTTATTAGGTTGAGAAAATAAAACATACATAATTAGACAAATAAAAGTAATATTCTTAGTGCAATTATTAGAAATCTAGCCAAGCAGTTAGGAAACTATTTATACCTACTAAAAAAAATTCAATAACAAGTAAGAACCAACTTTTTAAAGTAGTAGTTTTTATACTTACAAAGAAAAAATATAAAGTTTTAACATCAATAAAATATGTGTAAATAAAAATATTTAGGAAGATTGGTGTTCTGCCAGTAGTGTAACCTAATCAGTCTTATTCAGTCAGTTACTAGTTGTTGCTTTCTTAAACACAAATTTACAGTTATGAAATGAATATGAGATTAATAATCCTAATCATAATTCAGTCTATGAAATATCAATATGTAATTTAACAATACTATTATAAAAAGCGTTTGCATAAAAGCGTGAAATTATATTAATCAACAAGAGACTTTTTCTGTCTTCCATGTTAGCCGTGTTTTTCTGCCTCAACAATCTCAGTACCTATGTGTTGTTTTTTTCAATTAACTTTCTAAACGGTATATTATTTAAAAAAAAAATCTTGCGATTTCGTATTCTATTTTGCCAGAAAATAAAACCGTGTTTTGACTTACAACTGTTGTTTAACCTTTTATATTGATATCTAGGATGAACTACGACCATCTTGGCAATGAAATCGCGTTGTCTCGTCAAAGACACCTACGCCTAGACAGACTACCTCAATAATCATCAAATATCTTTTGGCGCTCTTCTTCCTTTATGTTTGCGAAACAGTCCAAACAACACTTTGTGCCACGTGGAGACTTCATTTGCCTAGCTGCAACCACTCGTATATTTTTGGGAAGTGAATATTCTGCGCCTGCGTTTCGAACCTTCTTTGCCTTTATTTTTTGAACGTAGAACGCCCTTACGTCGTTTCCTTAGTGGTGAAGATACGATATTATGTTCTTGGCAATCAGTAATACAAGTGTCCGAAGATTTCTCTACTGTTCTAGACATTCTAGCCTCATAGTTAGGATCATTGTTTTCTGGAGTATAATCATCTGACGGTGATGTGATGCTGTGTCTGATAAAGAAGACAATTGACTACGGGTTTTTAAAAAAATGAGTTCTCCACAAGGATATTTTCAACAATTCCCAAATTCCCAGTGCGTGTTGTAATAGGTGATTCAATAATCCAGTTTGAAATCACTGACGCTGATGATGATGATCCATGCCTTAGTAACGATGTATTGGTAATATTATAAGCTTCAGTTTCATTGGAAATTTGAATCACTTGATCTTGCAAAGTATCTCGTGCTACATGAGGTTCATTTCCATTTGATAGTGAAGAACTTGAACTGAATGTAGAAGAACTTGAGCTCGAAGAGCTTGAGCTACTAGAGGATCTCGACGACTCGAACTAGCTGACCTAGCTCATAACTCGGCAATGACTTGCAATGGTATGAGCTGAGGAAGAGCTACTTCTCGAAATAATAAAATTTGTATGGTTTTAGTAACTTGCATGTTCATTTTATTTGTTATTTAGTGCAAGTTTTAATATTTTATCTGTTCATGATATTGCTGCTAACTTATATTTTTTTATAAATGCAGAGTAATCATTTACCAATAACGACACCGTTCATATAAAACTTATTTTTTTTGTTCTAAATGTGACACATATTAATAAATACAACATTGCATTAAAGTTTTAGAAATATTTTTTACACTCGGATACACTGTAACGTTACTACGCAAAAAGAAGCAATTATGTACTAAATTAAATCGGAAAAAAATGCAATTGATGGAAAAGTGTCACTGAACTAATAGTGTCATTTTTAAAATATTGATATAATAAAAACATTCACGTAACGTTCGCAAAAAACTCTAAACACAAAATGTCGTTTTGACTATTATTTAATACAAAAACAATGTATCTGCTGTCTTTAAACTTAAAATGACGGTTTTGCAAAAATAATGTAATATTGTCGACGAAGAGATGTACTCTTTGGTTTAATGTCGTTGTAGGAATGAATGGAAGGGGAGGTTTCGTTTAGTGTCGATAAGTTAATAGCGCCCTCTAGATCAAATAATAGAAATTAAAATATAGGAATCGAAGCAATATGAAAATTCAGTGGTAAGCAAATAGATGGCGTTAAAAACCAATTTTAGAAAAATTTCGTATAGTGACGGTATTGGAATAAAGGTGCGATTTGTTTCATCACAATTGGCATCGTCTTTCACAGCAATCGCAAAACCCGGCCAGGCATTGCTTAGATTTGGAAACGCTTATAAAATCGGATAACGACAAAAAAGCGATGCTGGACAAGATAAACAATAGACGGAATAAAGTGGCTGCTGGTGAACTCAGGTCCTTTCCTGCTGCTGCAAATATGCTACGTTTGGTAAGATACTCTATATTATAAGACAAGTAATGTATTAACTACTTACATTAATTAAGGTAACTTATTTCTCTGCGGGCTCCCGAGCCCATTTGTGGATGTGACATTAAAAATCTCTGTTTTGATGCATAATGATGTTCCATGTAAAACCATTATTATAGAAATAAGATTTAGGTGAAGATTTCCTTGTCCAAACATTTTGTGTCAAAGTTTAGGATTTGCCTGGAGAGAGCAGAACGATGACGTAGTAGGTATACTCGTAGTATAGGCTACAAATAAATTATTTATTCGTAGGGTATAAGGTCATCAAAAGAAGGAGAGCTGTAGGCCTAACATGAGCTTACAACATTGACACCAATCGAACAGTGCCACGTTGCGGTCAATTGTAGAACTAAAATTGACAGCGAGTACGCCAATCACAAGCTTTATAGGTAGGCGAGATCGAGGATCGACTATAGATGACATTTATGTTGCCAACTCATGGTAGAGCCACTGAATGCATAACAACATTCATTATGCGAGTGGTAATTTAGAGCTGGCCTACTTTAACTTATAATCTGAAGTCTGACGGATCAGGTTCCATCGAGTTGCACTGATTTAGCCGTAAGTTCTCAAACTCTTCAAATACCGTGATGATTAAAACAAAAGATTTATAAATGAAATGAACGTAAATCTACGTCAATGGTACTCAAAGGATTAAAGGAAATTGGTTCCGAAAGTTCGTAACGGAAGTGGTCTATTTTTCGACATCTCAGGTCGGATTTTGATCTAAAATTTAAGAGATGGCAGCGCTGTGATGTGACCGGGGTTTTGTAAAAAGCACCAGTCACGTGTAGGATTTGAAAGCTGCTCATGCTAAAAGCTTTTAACAGGAAGGTATAGAGGTGCTGTTATTAGTAGCGAGTGGTTGTGTCACGCTGCGCTGCATTTTATCAACTTTTTACCAATTCAATGCTAGCTTATAAAATCTACGTACCTGCATTCTTAGTTTACATGACGTTTGTATAGCAATGGGCTTCTTAACTATCTATATACATATGATAAAAATATAACAGATCGCTATATGTACATGGATCATATATGAGAAAACATATTATTGGGACTTTTATTGAATGAAAATCTAAAGAAAAAATGATTATTAGAATATTTAACATAATTTATTTATTATTTATTTATTTTTGTCTCTTTGTCTGTTTATTTGTATGTTCACGCTAATCTCAGAAACGTCTTATCCGATTTAGATGTGGGTTGTCACTAATATATTGTGGTAAGCTTCACTTAACATTAAGTGTTTGTTTTATGTCAATCGGGCAATCATAAAAAAGTTATTGAAATTGAAAGAATAACTCTCTCGCCACTAGACCAAGACCAAGCGAGCGAAGTCGCTGGCGGGTCAATTAGTGAATAATCTATCTATATATTTAAAAATGAACCCCTATTTCTCCTAGGTCACGCTATAACTTGAGAATGGCTTTACCGTTTTCATTCGACTATTTTTTTATTGTTTTCTAATATTTCGTAAAGGTTCTAACATAAAAAAAATTAAGAAAAAGATGGTTATGCCGAGACCGAAGGCCGAGCCTACTTCACAAACCAAGTCACGGGCAGTCGCTAGTATAACAATACAATACCTACAACACAGGAAAATAAGAAAATGGGAGCGCAGTAATAGTCGTTAAATTTGTCGAGTCGCTAAGATCGATAAAAAATCGTATCGCCCCTAGCAAGTATGGAAGTCATATCGACGACTTATACGATCATCAAATTATCGACAGTATATCGATTATTACGAATTTTAACACAATGCGTCCTTCTATCATTTAAAAATTTCTACTAGCATTGCGCTCTTCTATGACCAAAAGAAGGCCGAAGTCTATTTTTTTATTGGATACTGGCTGCGCCCCGCGGTTACACCCGCATGGTCATGGATGATGACGATGTTGATGAAATTATCCTATATGTTAATTCAGCGCCCCATCTTCCTCCATGCCAAATTTCATCAAAATTGGGCCAGCTGTTTGAGCGTAACATACATCCATTCATCCATGAATACAAACTTTCGCGTTTGTAATATTACGAGTACTTAGTAAGATAAAACGCAACTAAACAATATCCCCATTCCCGTCGCCTGTCGATAAGCTATATCGAGGTCATTTTCAAAGCTGAAAAAACAATAGTTAAAATCGATTAAATAGATGATCTCATACGTAATTTAACAGCTCCATGCTAGGGTTATCGTTATAATCGTAAAAGCTTATCGAATTTGTCTACCGATCGCTTAATTTTGTTACTTACTTGCAATGGTCGACACAAGATCGATATAGCAAGTTTTTTCGAACCTATGACGAATTCAAGACTCAGATTTATCGATCGGTAAGTCCTGTACTTGCACTACAGGTTACGGTTACGGTCCGCACTTAATTAATCCTAAATTATGACTAATAATGCGCGATTTTCAAGTATTGCTGATTATTAGTATACTATAAGTTAAACTACGCAGACTTCGAGAAAGAAGTCAATCGTCGAATCCAACTCAGCTGGGCAGCGAGCGTTCCGGAAACTTCAAGACGTCTTCTCGTCAAAAATACCTCAGTATCTCAAGACAAGAGTCTTTGATCAATCTGTGTTACCAGTGATGACATATAGCACTGAAACGTGGTCTCTTACTATGGGCCTCATGAGCAAGCTCAAAGTCGCACAACGAGCTATGGAGAGAGCTACGCTCGGGGTTTCTCGACGTGATCGAATCAGAAATGAGGAGATCCGTAGAAGAACGAAAGTCACCGACCTAGCCCAGAAGATTGGCCAGTTAAAATGTCAGTGGGCAGGGCACATAGCACGCAGAACAGAGATGGGGCCGAAAGGTTCTAGAGTGGAGACCACGGACCGGGAAGCGCAGCGTAGGTCGTCCACCGACAAGGTGGACTGACGACCTGATAAAGGTAGCAGGACGACGTCGGATGCAGGCCGCTTCCAACCATTCTTTTTGAAAATTCTAGGCCTATGTCATGCCTATGCAGTGGACCTCCTACGGCTGATAATAATGATGATGATGATGATTATACTATGTATATACATATCTACGTATCTATAAGTATATATACTCATTATTGATATCTGACTGAACTCATGTACTGTGTATTGGTGTTTAATTTTATGTTTGACAGCTTTCCTGCGGCTGATATCTCTCTTTGTTTTAATTAGTTATCTACATCTACAAGTTAGAATTCATAATTTAACTATAATTTCATTTTCCAAAGGAATGGAATACAACATTAGAGCGTTTCGCACAGAGATGGGCCAATCAATGTGTTAAAAATAGCGTACCGGATGTAAAGGACGCCTGCAGAGATTTTGGTATGTTTCTACGATTTTACTTTACCCGATTCTGTGTCTATCGTGTTAGCTTTTCAAAGCATTTGTGTACTGTGGAAAACCTAACAACAGCGTTTATATGTAAGGTAATTCGTTTTTAGTGTTATAAGAAATGTCAACACCCGCAGGGCTATTATGTATCTCAGTTACATTAAAATGTTGATTGGAGTCTAGAAAATGGCGGCTGTAAGACTTTCGTTAGCTCCAGTAATCAACTTACTATATAACACATTTGCCTACTAGAGTAAAAACTTACATAGATCCGTCCATTTTTCAAGATTTAAACATGCTGATTGAAAGATCACACAAGCAGGGATTCACTGTGGTGAATCCCTTCAACTGTGATGAACAAAGCCTTCACTCTTTAGGTAACAATCTACATTTGACTGCAACTGAGATACTTAGGTACGTTATAACCCTTCTGCCTTGAAGTTGTGATTAGTGTTTTATCTGCGATACGCTCACCAACACGTATGTAGCGTCAACAAACACACTAAATTCAATATTTTTTATATCCATTCTTTGATTAAAAATTGGCGTTATTCTATTAGACAGTACCTATACCTATACCTATACTGTACCTACCTAAGTGTACAAGATCTACTAGTAAAGTGTACACATCTTGTGCAGGAACTAATCTTAGTTGGCCAGGACCATAGCTATGTTGTCCCTCCAAACAGTAATAGAGGGCAAATTAAGACTCGTACGTACTAGGGTTTGAATAGCGCTGTAGCAAGTGAAGTTACGGGGTAAATGGGACACACAAACCAATAGCTAAATAGGGCAATAGCAGTGCAGTGCCAAATTACAACCTTTTTGTTACACTGCAGAAGGCTTGATGCTTACCATTAGACGCATGTCTCACCTGAAATAAACTGCTACACGGTAGATAGAAATGTTCGGTAATTTCTGCTGAAAATCTGTGCCATAAAGAAGCCGTAGCGGTAATATTTACAACGGATCCTATTACTTTGGCACCCCATATTCGTGACAGGCTAGAGTCATCTTCTACACCAGAGTCAGAACCTACACCAATAGGAAAGTCAGCGACCCAAAAAGCCGTCTAACTAACCTCACACCCCCTGAACTATCATAACCTATTAATTTATTAAAGTTTGTAAATAGATTTAAATATGTAAGTACTATCAAAACTCCTTACTTATTATCTAAATTGTTTTCTGATTAAGAACCTATTATAATGTAACTAACATGCTTCAGGCATAATAAATTCCTGTTAATTAATAGCAGCACCAAGTATGTTTGATACAAGTACCCACTTATAAAATTGTTGTTGGCTTATCTGGCATTCTGAATGGGAGAATTATTACCGTAATCAATAATATACTCTTGATATAAATTATCGCTTGTAACGTAACCTCCCTCTCTCTATTTTACCGAAGTAATTATATTATCTTTGTATTTTACGGTAGAATAGTCAGCAGTCAGTCTCTGGTATTATATACCTACAATATTAGTCTATGGTCAGCAGTCAGCTAAGATATTACCACAGTCTATGTTATGCTGTGATATTAACAAAGACCTTTTAAAGTGTAATGTCTTTGGATATTACCTACATACCTACTTCCTAAATTTTTTAAATGAACTCGCACGGTTGTAAATTTTCTATTCCTCAAGATAATTTGGTATATATCATATACCCACTCTGGTTTCCCTTCAACACGTATATATTATATAACCATAAGTAACACTTCAAGTGAGAATTTTTATGGTGTAGTTAGAGTCGTGTAGTTTTAGAAAATCAAGTCTGTTTAAGTCACTTCCTAGTAAAGCAGAGATACATTACTTAAACTACTCGTATTTAAGGCGATCATAGAGAAACCAGCCCCGGTATTTCTCTGTGAGGGCGATTTAGAAAGAAAATCAAAATCAGCGTTTCATGATTTTTGTACACTATGTCTATACGTCTTGTGCACCGTCACGAATACTAATGCACAATTACTACACGTCAAAGCTCGAAGAAAAAATATTAAGTACTTACTAAACACAGAGCTCCTCTTTTCTACCGACTTCCAAAAAAGAGGCGGTACCTACCTACTCAATGCAACTGTATTTTTTTATTTAAGTTTGTTACCTTGTAACTTTCGACTGGGTGAACCGATTCTCAAAATTATTTTTTTGTTTGTAAGCTGGTACTTTTCGTGTGGTCCCATTTAATTTCATCAAATTCGGTCAATAAGTTTTTGAGTTACACTCCAATAACTGAATAGAATGGAAGTCGGTTTAAACATTTTTCAATTTGTACTTGTCAATTGTAGTACAAAAGTAAAGCTGTTCAACCATAGCTACTTGTAGTGGGTTGGGAGCCAGGCGGAAATCACGGCCAGAATTGTTGAAGATGATGAATCTTCAATTAGGAAAAATAACTGAAGTTAAATAATAACACGGAAAGGAACTTTTTGAGGTCGACACAATTGTTTGATTAAAGGCAGTTTAATTGAAATTGTATTTACCTAAAAATAAAGCTTTTGTTCTAAAGCCATCTATTCGTTGTTCCGCTCCCTTTCTTTTTCTGTTTTCCAGAGATAAAAACTCGATTTATTTAAAAATGCGAAGTCTTAATGGAAAATATCAAGGACCACAGATTAAATTATATTTATTATCAGGTTCTCAAGTCGACGCGTATATTTTTTTATGTATTACTCATAACCTTTTTATAGTCAGTTTTGATATTTATTTTTTGTTTGGTAGAGTGTACTTACTTCCGAGGCGGTGCCATTTTATGAAATTTCATCAAATTCGGTCGAGACGTTTCTGAGTTACAATCCAATAACTGAAAACAGTTTCGCCAATATCGATAATTGGCCGAAGCACAAACAATTTGCGACAAAGTATCGTAAGCGTCAACGCGCCACGCTTCGGCATAAAACTATGAGTTATCTGCGTGTGATTATCTGCCCTGGATAAATGACAGTTTGTACAGTTTCACGTGAACGATACGAGAAAGTATTCGTTTGGTAAAAGTCAATGTGTCAAGCTTCTGCAACAAACTATGAATTATCTGTGTCACAGTTGCCCTAGATAAATATCAGTTTGTACTGTTATAAGTGAACGACACGTTACGTTACATTTACCCAGTTGTTCGTGTTAGGCCCACTGATATCGTAATTGACGGTGAATGACAAACGATACCGCGTAAGTAGCAAGGGTCACAAAAACGGTGAATTTTTTTTAACAAAAAGGAACCAATTTTCCCTAATGACTGAATGACTGGAAAATGACTTGACAAAGTCAGTACTATGCGCACAAAATTGTGATAATAGGTAGTTTTGAACTATCATGGTATGCTCTTGATTTATACCACCGCAATGTAGTTGCACTGTTTACGCCTCAGTATATCTGACACTGCAGTACTAAGAAGTGTGTAAAAGTTCGGTACTGTTTTAAAGTTTGAAGGTTTGCAATTGAAATTACTGCTCTATAAACGCAGTGACCAACCGAGCTAACGAACCAGCTATCTCTTCGAAGGCGGGTCACTATTATCCTGCCTTCGAAGCGCGGGTTCCCTTCGAAGATTTGATCCCTGAGTTGCGCAGAAACGTTTGATGTCGGGTCTTGGATGTTGAAATGTTAATGTTTGTCTCCATACCTCCCGCGATACAAGGATTCTTAGCATCTGAGCGTATGAGTGTGTAAACGTTGATATAATTATTATTACGAGTACTAACGGGTACCTATACGAAGTACAGCGAATGTCTCGTGCTAAACGCAGTGCATGTCCGAGTGCCATCCCTAGTTTACATAAGACACTACAAATGTCGAAAACTCGACATTTACCAGCAGACGAACAACTAGCCCAACTAGTCATGTGAAAGTAGTATAAACAGATTTCATTGTTTTACAGAGGATACGATCGTGGGGCAGAATATAGCGACGATATTTGGAGAGTCCCCAGGGCTCCAACCCACGGCGCTGGTTGATGTTTGGTACATGGAGCTATTGAATGTCAATGGCTCTATTTTGCCTCATTATAAAGAGTAAGCTCTTTAAATCTATGGAACCGTAATCATAATAGTACATTATGCAACAAGTGCGCGAAGTTGTTTATTGCAATCGAGACGGGTTTTAGGCCTGAGATCGAAGACCCTAAATGGAGTAGAAATTGTAATAAGCAACGCGCACGAGTTTCATACGACGTTTTTCAACACACTTACTTACTTGAAAAAAACTTCAGTTCATAGTATTTTTCATTTATTAAAACAATTATTGAAAGTACAATTAGTAAAATTATAGGTTAACGCTTTGCTATCATTATTTTGCTCTTGGGTGACTTGAGTAAATGTTGGAGATTGCGGATTGTTCTCGTAGGGAGTAGGAAATAGTGTTTCATCATTATTATAAGTAGCAGATACTAAATCGGTCTTGTAATCGAAGGACGTTGAAGGAAGTGGTTCTGGACATATTTTTTTTGGATTTGGTTCTAAATTGATATCCTGGGTTATCCTGGGCGCTTATGTTGGCTTTATTTTGTATAGAGTCTTCTACATACAATTCTACCACTGCATTGGAGCGCCACCCACCATGGCGCTTTAATGTAAGCAAATCAGCTCCTGAATCAGCCAATAATGTGGCTGACGTTCACCTAAAGCTATGCCCTGTATATGTTTCTGCATCTAGTAAACCTAGAAACTTTGCGATTTCTTTCGGCATGGCACCAAATTTATTTATTCCAATGCATTGACTTGTACATTTACCTTTCTGATAGTTTTGAAAAAATCTTTTACTCTTTTCTGTCTCAAAATCTGTCAAAATCTGGCTCATTTTTACACTCGTGCGGGAATGAAAAGTAAAAAGCACGGGTTCGAAATACGCTGCGTTTTGATTCTAATAACCATTCAATAAGAGTCCCTTTTCTAGTGAGTGTGATGAAAAAAATATTTTCATTTTTAAAACCGTGCAACTAAAAGGTGTTTATTATGATTTACAGAAGTCATCCTTAAGACGTTGTTAGAATTTTTCCAATAATCCTGTATATTATGACTAGTCTATTCACCGCTTTATCCTTCTTATTCTTTGATCTATGTCGACAAGAAGCCTTTCCCAAAGTGGGCGATAACGCCCCCTTGTGGGAGCTGCAGGCGTAAAGTAAGAGACCCAGAAGAGGCTTAGAGGGCGATTTGTAATTTCATCTAGGAGGACTCTTAGACACCGACTGAGCTGTCGACTCTCGACTACAACTTGTGAACATCCACTAATATTAATTAAGAGATTCCCATCGTCATATTTGTGTGAACGTGTATTTAGTGCTATGACAACGCTGCTTACTAAAAAGAGAAATCGTATATATGTTACCAAACGTGGCGACTTGCGGCCTTTTACCGCCGAGCTGTGCCATATGGCACAGTACGAAATGTTCCTAAACATCGAGCTGAGCCATATGGCTCACACCTATACACCGCTCGGCATTTGTTTCTTGTAAGCCTTATTTCGATAAAATTAGGGTCTCTTTTCAAAAGCTTTCTTATTGAATGACGTCAGACTGAACGACTCGTTCGAATGAAATAATACGTGCCACCATTTTGAAACAAAAGTGAGTCATAAAACCCGACGAAGTTCAGTCTACCACAGCGCACTGTTGATGTGATGACGCAAGGCCATTTCAAGTATCATTTGTAAGGAGTTTTTGTTCTATGGGTGTATAAGTGTGATACCTTCTTAGAAAGGTCTATTCAGCGGCGTTTTGTAGAAAGTATTTTATGAACAGAAAACGCGTTTTATAATAGCATTTTTTGGAGAATAAAAATCTTCGGATTTTGTCATGAATTTCCTACCATTGCCGACATTTTGCTTCATAAGATTATTTTTTTTGAATTATCTTACCTGATATAATGTAAAACTAAATCCTGAATATATTTTCTATCGGACACCATATAAATATAAAGACTAATGCTAAAAACCTAGTCACAAAAGGATTTAGAAAGAACGGCACTAACGCGTCCAATTTCTGTTTATCGTAATTTTCGTGGGTATGTTTCATCGTAAAAAACTCAAAATATTACTATGAAAGGATATACATTTTAGTTTTATTTTAGAAATAACATATTATGTTTACTGTAGAAACTTAAAAACTAGTAAATAAAACAAGTTATTTTTGTTAGAAAAACATTTATTTTCGAAAAAAAAACTATTTTACAACTTTTTGTCAAATGAAAGGTATGTAAAATAAAATAAAAACACAATAAAAAACATTTATAGCCAGTTTTATAGCTTGATTCAATAGCTTTTAGAAAAGGTAAGTGGAATCATCCTACTCAAAAGCATTCCATCGCTAGGCGTAAAAAACCACATAAAGAGCGACGCCGGATTCGCGCGTAAAAAAACTGTCGGCGTCTGCTTTTTTTCAGTGCAACAACCGTCGATAGCAAAATTGGAACCTGATATCAACAAACTTATTAAACAGCACCAGATTCATCCTTCACATTCGTTTTTATATTAGAATTGATTATGTTTGTTTTATTTTGAATAAAATATACTCGGTCTGAATACTATAAAGTTGCGATTAAATAAACATTCTCATTGGCAGGTGCGTAGCCCGTAAGAGTTAACTTGAGACCTGAACGCCGTTGTGTACTACTACGCTCAGGACTCAAGTAATTTCTTGCGAATTACAAGTAAAAGTTTCCTTTAGAATGAATTTTTAACTCTCTGCTATATAATAGCTCACAATAATTAATTTAATTTAAACTTATGGTGGTTTTTAAGTAAGTGAAAAAAACGAGTGCTACAAATAATTTACTCTCAAAGTGGGCAGTGGACAAATAAGTTTGGGAACCTCTAGACTAATGCCAATAACTGATGCGCCGACCAATGAACGTTTCCAAACACGCTTTTGAGTTGGTATTGTGTTATGTTTTGAATTCGTTATATACATAATGCTACGCACATCAGGTACGAGTAAGAATAGGCATAATTTTTTTTTCCAAATACAGGTCAAACGAGGAAGGCCCACATTACGACTACTTCACGCAGTTGGTATGGGCGGACACGAGTCAAATTGGCTGCGGTGGCGTCAAATTCAAAGTAAATGGAGCATACACATCACGATAAGTAAAATAATCAACCATTCAATCTCTTAAGGGCGTCATCCACGTCCATAGAAGCCTAGGACACCGCTATAGGTCATCAGGTACCTAGGTGCTAGACGGTTGGACACTTCTGCAATGCAAGTGTCCGCATTATTAATTTTTTTGTGTCAAACGGTGATGAGGCAAGCAAGTCGCTCACCTGATATTAAGCGTCACGCTTGCCGATAATAGTTCAGTGTCATTCAGAATTTTAAACAACAAGAGTTAAAACCCTTTAAGGCTCTACCCTCGTCACCCTGAGATAAAAGATCGACAAACATCGGCAAGAGGTTTGCCTGCGATGTCAATGGAAACTACCCTTCAAGAAAACACTGTAATATTTGTACACTACAGGAGTACTTAACGTACCACTTACTGTGGTACTTAAATTCACCCAGGGGTACTCGGCAAAAGTCCTACCACTGCAGTATTCTTCCTTGTAAAATTTGACTATGCAGTTATATTATTATAGGTGCAGAACATAGAATTTAAAAGATCTGGGATGCACTCGTTTAGGTCGGTGTGACATTAATAATGGACAACAGTTTACACATAAGTAGATAAAAAACTGTATGTACTATTTAAATTAACGGTATCGACATCTATTCAGCGGTTTTTACGTGATGAAGTAGCTATCACCTAATCGTTCCCAAAAATCTTCCCCATTGCATTTTTGCTCTGGGTTTAGTAGTTAGTGAAGGTCATTTAAGGTCATTTAACAAGGCCTTCAAACAAAAAAGTGTGTGAGAGCGACCTGTGGAGCCTGGATTAAGGACGGTTGCAAACCAATTAAATAATAATACGCATAATTATAATATATCTGGTTTGAATTTATATTAGATTTTTTTTTTGTAAAGCAACATCCACAATATTTGATCATATATAATATATTGGTATGCAACATATATAATAATCATACAGTTACAAGTATACATGTGAGAGATATATTTGACAGCCTCTATGTAAGCTGGTGTGTTTTAAACTATAATAACATTCCTTGACTTGCATACATACTTATTTTAATTTAAGCGTTATAAGTATTCAAGTATTTAATTACATTTGTATTTAAGTACATTTGTATTTTGATAGATATTGACATAGTAAATTTTATAAAATTTAAATTTTAGATTTTGTGCTACAGAATTCGCCCTATTTACATAGGTCCAGAAGGATAGTTTTCATACAAATGACATTTAAAAGTGAAGTCATAAATATTTTTTGGGGTTGGCCATCCTGCCAGATCTGACAAATATTGTTGATATTACAAAACAATACGCATGGTTCTATCTTGCCATAGGAAATCTTTACCCCGAATTATCGGACATCTAAAATATAAACGGATTAATTGATAGGAAAACACGTTTTGATTTTCTCAACTAAATTATCGAAATTAATGTTAATAAAATTGAGTGTTGTGGGGCGCTAGTGAACATTAACATTGCAAAGTAGCTCTTGTATCATCGCAGTAATGCGAAATTTTGTACATGTGTTGCTTATACCTGCAGGGTTATTATGTATTTCAGTTGCTAACAAATGTTGATTGAAATTTTGGAATGGTCGCTCAATGTCAGCATTGACAACTCCAGTAAGCAAAAATGTTAGTAAGTTGATAACTGGAGCTGACAAAAGTGACATAGAGCCGCCATTTTTTTCGATTTCAATCAGCATTGCAACTGAGATACATAATAGTCCAACTGTGCGTTTGTGAACAATATTTGTCGATGCCATGGATAAACATTAAAGCTTCCTTTTTTCACCATTATTATCATAATCACTCATTACATAATCACGGGGTACATAGTATTCTATTAAAACCACTCTGTTATGTACTAGCTGCGCCCCGCGGTTACACCCGCATATGATGCATGATCATGATGATGATAAAAAGTATCCTATGTGCTAATCTAGCGCCTCATCTACCTCCATGCCAAACTTCATGCGGAGTATCACAAGATTCAATTTTAGTCCTGTTTTGTATTTGACTTGATCTTATATTGACAAGATCAAGTCAAATACACAGTCAATACAGCCATTGATAAACAGAGTGAATAAAAGTTTGTGTTACAATCATCTGCAAGCAAACTTTTATCCCAGTATTTGTCTCTTAACCTTTTCAAAAGTCTCATAAAATCTAATTTAGTATCGAAATTTTAAAATAAAAAATTATCGCGGCTGCGTGTATGAAGGCTATTCGATCATAATATATTCGATACAACAGACTTATACCATATCACAGTTCTGAAATTGATATATTTTTATATTCACGTAGAAAAATATTGCAAGTGGAAACTATATTTTATTTAAACTTAATCCGTTTTTGATAATAATCCGAAAAAAAATATTGTGTCTACGTGAAAATAAAAAAAAAAAACTAGTCGTACCAAATAATAAATAAGCCAAAATTAAAAATAAAGTTGGCATTTTAGGATGTTATTAATGCACAATAAATTGTCTCTAAGAGTTACCAATCTACATTAAAACTTGTTCTAAAAAAAACTGGTTTCTTTCTAAACTAATAGCAACAAACGTATTTTACACGTTAACATAAAAATACTGTATATGTACCAACGTGTATCTATAACTGGATCCTAAATAACATCAATCGGGAAATGAAACGAGTAGAGTGGTAACACTAATTCAGTTTTGCATACTATTAGAAAAATCTCTTGTAAATAAGTGCGAGACTACTTTTGCATGAAGGGAGACCGTGGTCTCGTATCTGTCCGTATATTTGTTAGGCTGTATGTCTGTACAGGTTGCATTTTACTACCAATCTTGACGAAAATCGGTATGCATGTTCTAGCAATATAATTTTTTTGTCGTCGGCGATTTTGAGTGGGAGGAATATTTTCCTTCCTTTTGTGGCCCACAGCAAACATCCCCATTAAACATTAAAATAGTGCCACAGCCTGTGGCACTATTTTAAATTTAGTACGCAGTTTAGGTACCTAGCTAGAAGAATTTCGAATATGATCATAATTGATCAAGTGATTGCCGAGATAATAGGTTCTGAAGTAGGTAGGTATGTACTGCGAAAAATTGTCGATGTGCTCGCGAGGTCTACTGTTCGCGGTACTACTAGGTAGAATGTAATGTTTATGCATATTTAAACCGTTACATATGCATATCTGTACAACGTTCTTATGAATAAATGTTATGAATTTGAATTGCTAAATTAAGAATCTGAAAATGGAATAGCTCTGTATGGGTCCGTAATAATAAAACGATCTCTCCTAGGGCATGCTCTGAAAAGACTGTTTTTAGATGCTGAACTATTTATATTTAATAAACAAAACGATTTAAGGCACCGCTATCAAAAGACTCCATTGTCGGCTAATAATCTCAGGTTTCAAGAACGGTCTTGAGGATGTACATATCAGAATTCATATTTATGATGATGTTTAATTACAGTCAACCCGGGACTTTAGGTATTTAGTTTTTCTTTTATTATTAGACGAAACCTAACCTAAAATAACACTGACGTGAAGTAATTAAGCTTGCTATTGCGTTTCAGTTGGTCTGTGGGAGGGTTCTGGAGGCCCATTTCCTCTCTTCCTCTTTCCCGACTTACCTCCTTCTCCTTCTTTCCCCTAACCCCTTCTATTCCTTGCTCAAAGGTCCACAACGCGTCCTGTTTATATTATAATAGTATTGCGGATGTCGATGTAGAAGTAATTTAGCCCTATATGTAAATATGTATCTTTTAATAATAGATAAGTACCTACCTTTATATGTGCCCTATCCTTGACTGAGAACCACTACGTTAACCCTTCTTAGAATACGATCGCTTGTAATTATCCTGCCGTTGGATTATAACCTTACATCCTTCACCCTTCACCTATTACCCTCTATTCTTAATTATACGAGTAAATTACCAAAGTATTAAATCTGAAAATCCAGCCTCGTCCGTCCACCAGGTCACGCAAAATATGATCAAGCTACCTGTATTTCGAGATTTTGTTGGCTAACGGTAAAACTTTTTGGTTATGATTTATAAACCTAATCTAATAGTATCGTTACAATTATTATTTTTATAATAGCTATCGTTTAATAGCCATTGGCTAAATATGTATATAATTTACTACAAAATGTTACGTTACATTCCCTCTTCAGGAAGAACGCTTTCGTCCTATGGAGTAATATATCATATATTCTCTATTAAGTAATAGAACACACTCGTCGCGTCTTCAATGTAAGTCATTTACTAAAGATTATTTTGTGTAGACAGCCTCATAACCACTGTGTTTGAAATGGCGACGGGTTATTCGTGTTTTTATCCACCTGTCTAGAGGGTGGGTTATGTGCATTTGTATGTAATATATTTGACGCGACTTGCGAGTCACGTCTCGGTTGGTTTCAATAATATTGTACAGGTTTTAAAATTCGAATCTATTTCCGCTTGCACGTTATTTATTAGAGGTAGAATATCTTGCATCACAATGGTTCCTACCAGCACATAATCTTGTTTAAATGGCAAACTAGGTACAGTGAACCATTTAATTTTCAGGAGCTTCTTCAAGATCAAGATGGGAGAAGAAATCGTACTGTATATAGATTGGTTTGCAACTTCGCACCCTCTGGTAATCAGCTGAACGAATCTGTTTACTTGCTCGGCAATCCTTGCTCGAAATGTCCAGAAGAAGCTGCTTGTGATTCTACTTATAGTTCTTTGTGCAGTAAGTGTTTTTGCATTTAATTTGTCTCTTAAGTACGTAAGTAACTAAGAGACCCTACAGAGACCACAGACGTTGCCCAGTCGCATAAAAAAAGTCAGTGTCAGTTACCCAAGTTTTCCTTTATTTTTTCTCATTTTTTTTTAAACCATTTGGAACATTAACAATAAAAAAAAACATATACTTAGTCCAGAAATTATCTACATCAAACATTGCAAACGCGCATATATCTACGATTTTTTTATATGTTTTTGGGTCGCCTGAGAGAAGTTTATACCGAAAATTGCAACCTTGAAAACCTCGTGCTACTCCCATGGTGCTCGTAAAACTGCGAAATTCTGGCTCTTGTTTCAGTTTTTTCTTAAAAACCCTTATGGATGTGTTTTTCAGGAATATTAGTTATGTACTTTTGTGAAGCAAACTAAATTTAATACAATTTAAGCCTAACAAAAGCTCCTAGGTCTATTAGTTGAAGAGATACAGTTAGTCAAAGATGGGCAATTTTTTCCCAAAAAATGGTAAATTGTCGGCAGAGTCATTAGCCAAGACATTTGCTGGCTAAACTAATAGGCCTAGTAGTCCTAGTGAACAGCCATGAAAAAAGAATTTATAAACAATTTAAATTAGCTTCAAATTAAAATTCAAAAGCAGTGCCTAGTAAGGCCTAGTAGTCCTACTGAACAGTCATGAGATTTTTTTTTATAAACAATTTAATTATTTTCAAATTAAAATTCAAAAGTAGTGCCTAGAGCCTTAAAAAAGAAGAATACTGGTTTTTGGATAATAATGATGAAAACGTTTTACTGCATAGCGTTGGTATATATTTCTTTATAAAAACATGCAACAATGTGAATTTGACATTTTAGATGTAACATGGGTTCAAAGAAAATTACACATAACAAATAAACATTTTACTATAAAATACTAAACACAATGACTGTTAACACTCTCGCCCTTTTGGACGCGGCCAGGTCTCATCCAGTCTGAATCATTGGTGGAAGAGGGGAAGGAGGGACAAGGGCAGTTCGTCATATGGTGTTGCAATGTACATATCCCTGTCCTCAAGCAAAAACGTTGTTGCGATTTCTTCCTTCGCAAAAGGAGCATACCCTGGCACCCTGGCTTTTCATCAGTACTTGTTCTATTTTGTCAAATATGTGTATCAGAGCGACGTATTGTGAAGGCTCCGTCAGTGAACATACAATACTCTGGTTCATGGCCTTTTCCAGGTCAAGCATGTCTTAAAGATAGTATTGGGGCACTTTTGGCGTAAAAGAAATGCCCCGCCTAATGAAAGAATGGGAGCATCTTGCTATCACATTCTAGGTGAAGCTTCCAGTCTCCCATTCGAAATTGGCAATTGACCCTAGCCATAATTTTTCACTTTTTGAAATAAATTGCTATCTTTAACTAGCTGTATCTCCACAACCAATAGACCAAGAGTGCTCGAATAGGGCTCAAATTGTAGCAAATTTAGTTTGCTTAACAAAGTGTAGATCAAAGATACCTGACAAACGCTTACCAAAAGTACTTTTTTCTAAAAACAGAAACAAGAGCCATAATTTCGCAGTTTTTCGAGCACCAAGGGAGTAGCACAAGGTTTTCAGGGTTACAATTTTCGGTATAAACTATTCTTTGAGGACCTAACAACATATAAAAAAAAATATATACATGCGCGTTAGCGATTTACCTTTTTTGTATCGATAATGACTGGCTTAATATTGCTCCTGCCTTTCTCAGGTTCTGTGCTTAGCAACGAAAAACATTTAACACACTTAAAGGTATTTCCTAGTTAGTGCACAATATTGAACGGGGTAGTTTGGAATCGATAACTGGTACTGAAAGTGAATGAAAAATATACATATTTTTTAATTATTATCAACCCATATTCACCGCTCTGCGAAAGAACCATAGTGCGACTGAACGTACGACGGCACACTTACATCACAGAATATATAACATTAACTACGCCAGACATACCTACCCACTTAGAATCGGTACAACGAACGTACCTACTAAAGCCCATCACACACGATGAAGATACTATAAAATATATATTATCTTAGAGCAGATTCGGACATATCGCTCACCATATAATTCAATGAGCGACCACACACGGTGAATATACTATAATATTTTACCTTAGAGTAGCTTAAGATGCCACCGATATTCGAAAGGCTTGTTAACATACGCTAAGACTACTGCAGATCATGAAGATATCTTAAGATGTGTCCGATACTGATCTTAAGATTAAATACAGGATGTTGACAAAACCGTTGCAGTAAATGGATGTCTGGTCTGGTATGTCAGTTACCAAACAAATTTATATTTTCACAATAAAAACTAATGTTCCGTACTCGGAGACTGGATGAAATTACGGCTCAATATCTCTGGCACGATATTAATATAATTATTTACTGCGAAATAGCGTAAAATATTGTAACGTAGAACACTCACTTGAACGATGGTCAGTTGAAATTAATAATAATAATAATAATAATCTTTATTTGTGGAACAGAAAAACATAAGAAACAAAATACATTGAACGATGCTAACCGCTATAGTACAAAGACTGTGTCGCAGGTAGCAACGCCCTCCTCCATAACACCTACTAGATACAATGCTCTTATATTAAATATTATAAAAATTTAAAATAGGTTTTTACAAAGTTTAACTGTAACAATAGTATTATTATTATTAGGTTAAACATATGAAGTAGTTTATATATGTAATAAATATAATATATTTTAAATACTTCAGAATGTTGTGAGATAGGTACTAATTAAGAAATAAGTTAAGATTTGAGTCGTGTAAGAGTGGCGTGTGTGTGTGTGTGTGTATGTGTGAGTGTGTGTGTGTGTATTAACCTATGAGGTCACTAATTACATTTCAAAATAAATAGTTCTGTATCATCATATGATAAAGTTATGAGCCATTTTAGGGTTTTAATTTTACAACTGTGTAGGGGCAGTGGGTAAATATTTAAAATTTTATTAAGTTTATTATAAAGACGTGAGCTAATGTAAAAATAATGGCGACTTGCGATCATCGTACGGTGAGGTTCAGTTTTACAAACAATATCCGATCTTCGTTTATTATTTGTATTAGGGTCATAGGAAATTTGCGAGTGCTTATGCAGAATGACTTGTAATATAAAGAGTTGCCGAACTGTTGGTACCTCAAAAAGTGAATAAAGTTCAACGGTGGGGAAACGAATTGGTTTATTAGCTAAAACCTTTAGTACAGCTCTTTGAGCTTGTTCCAGTCGTAACATTGAATTTTTGTAGGTACCACCCCAGGAGGTAATGCAGTAAGTCAGTATCGACTGGGCCAGAGCATAGTAAACAGTTTTAAGACACTTGAAATCAGCCACGTTACGTATGTTTCTAAAAACATAGATAAGTTTTCGAATACGAGAGACTGTGGTGTTGATATGTTGCTTCCAAGACATTGAACTCTCAACCATGACACCTAGATACTTAATGCATTCAGTGCAATCGATACTAACGCAGCTACAAGCGTCACTGGGACTACTATTTGTGCAGGAATGAGCATAAATTCTGAAGGAGGAAGGTGGTCGAGAAAAAATGTTTGCCGAGAAGGGGACTACTTTAGTTTTCGATAAGTTTAACGTGAGGAGGTTGGAGTTTAACCAGTCTTTAACAGCTTTAAGCGCATCTTCCGCGAAAACCTTAGTCTCTGTCCAGTCCTGACCATGTACCAGTAGAACTGTGTCGTCAGCATACGTAATTATTCTACAGTTTGGGAGAGACTTATTGCAAAGGTCATTGATATATATCAAAAACAACGAAGGTCCAAGGACACTACCTTGTGGTACACCGTAGTTTATTATTTCTTCGTTACTAACATATTTTTCAATTTTAACCGACTGTGTACGGTTTTTAACTTAAAAACAAATTTAGCACAACACCTCTAATACCAATGTGTTCGAGCTTGGAGAGTAAAATAGGAATGGAAACGGTATCGAATGCTTTCGATAAATCTAAAAAAATGCCTAAAGTTTTAAGTTTTTTATCAAAATTTTTAACTATAGTGTCCGAAACTTCCAATGTGGCGTCTTCAGTTGATCTATTTCTTCTAAAGCCAAATTGATTTTTTGATAAAATATTGTGTTCATCTAAATAACTTATAAGTCTCTTGTTGAGTATTTTCTCAAGTATTTTTGACAACACTGTGAGCACTGAGATGGGTCGGTAATGCGAAACATTGTCTCTATCGCCACTTTTAAATATAGGGTGAACAATCGCTCTTTTAAATACTGTGGGGAAAACTCCAGTTGACAGACAAAGGTTGAATACATAATTAAATATGGGAATAAGAACATGTCTTGCAGATTTAATAACCGAAGTAGGGATTCCATCCCACCCTATTGCAGACCTGTCTTTGAGATTAAGTATAATAGATTCTATTTCATGGTTATCTACGCTAAAAAGAGCCATTGAACTTAGTGAGCTTAAGTATGAACTAGGCATTGGGGGGCATGATGGTTTAGTTGAAGACAGCTGTACTTGATTAAGTTCAGCTATTTTCGAAGCCAAGTTTGCGCCTACACTAGCAAAATAGGAGTTGACTTTATCAACAGATAAAGAAGGAGATGTACCCATTTTTAGTAACTCGAAAGAAGATGATTGTTTACTAGTTAGGTTGGCTAACCGCTTAATTATTTTCCAGGTTTCCTTGGGACTACTCTTGGCCTTCTGAATTTCATTTTTTTCGTAACTATTTTTAACATTTTTAGTAATTTGTTGCAAAAAGTTCGATATCTAAGGTATACAATTTTATGATCTTCAATGTTAGGATTTCGTTTGTTTTTTAAATAGTTTGTCTCTGTGACGAATACATCTTAAAAGACCAGGAGTAATCCATGGCTTGATTATTATTTTTCTACTAGGAGTAATTATTTCTTTGGTATGTGCCTGTACATTAGAAGAGATAAGCTCAACTAACTGCTTGGATGCGCTTTCTGGGTCCTTTGTAGAGAGAAGAGAGGTATAGTCTATATTTTCCAAAGCATTTACGATGGCAGGTATATCATATTTTTGTGTTGTACGATTTGTAATGTTAGCTTTTAGTTTAGTTTCACAAAAGACCAAAACTGGGGCGTGGTCTGTGATTGATGAGTCCAAGACAAGTGTAGTTGCATGTTTTGAGGACCGAAGTATGACGTGATCTAGACATCGTTCCTCCCTTTGTTGGATAACGGTGTGCTGGAAGCATGGCATGGGAAGCGGTTAAATTTAGATAGTCATTTGCTTTTTGATCAGTACTATCTAAAGTTATATTAATGTTGGTGTCTCCAATAAGGACTAGCGTAGTGAAAGAGTTCAAGTTTTGTAGTACGGAGTCAAGATGACTAATGAAGGGATCTAAGTTTTTGTAGGAAGGAGAACGATATAAAGCCACTACTGCAATACGATCTGAAAATTTTAGAATAATGCAGTTAGCATTGGAGAAATCAGGAACTTCAACGTTGCACACCAGACCACTTCTCACATATGCTACCACACCCTCATTTTGGTTATTATAAGAAGATACATGTGAAAGATACCCAGGAAGAACGGGGACAATCGGAGCTTTATTTAACCAACATTCCGAAAGTACGATTAAATCTAGTTGATAACTAATTCGCTGTAGAAAAACTAAAAGTTTATCAATATTGCAGTTTATGCTTCGGATGTTTACGTGAAAAATTTTTATAGTATCAGCATTTCTAATAAAGCCTCCACTCTCTTCTGGTCTGCAATTATGCGCAAATGATACGGAAATATTATCTAAAACATCACTTGCAAAATGGTCCTTATCCATTAACAAGCTTTATTAAGAACATGGGAATTATTTTAATATGACTAATACTGCCGTGTTTGACAGAATCTTGCACACTTTGCATTACCAAAAGTTCGCAGTAATTAAAGTATTGCCAGTTGTTCAATACGCGGGTATGTCGTAGAACTATGTAAGATCTACGAAAGGTGAACACGAAAATGTTTGAAATGTGATTAGGTAAGTGTGTAATGTATTTGAACATGCGTGTAGTGTGTGTTATACTATAAAGCAGTTCACTCGCAAAAATATTTAAATTACAAATTATTATATCCAATGAGAACATTACAAGAAGCATAAAAGTAAAAGGCATTATTATAGAACATCTCTCGGCTGCAAGGATGTATTCCAAATTATGGTTTTCTAGTCATATCTGTTTGGGCAGATTCTTCAAATCAGATTCTTGCGTAATTTTAATCAAAGGTCCATTTTCTCTTTTACGCAGAAATATCTGTCCGTTAGTTACCCAACAATATTTGAAATCATTTGATTTTGCAAAATCTCGCGCAAGGTAGAATAAGTGTTTCATTTTGGCAGTGAGATTCTCGGAGATAAATATCGGTCTAGCGGGCCCGCTTATTTTGATATGCTCAGAGGTAAGTCTCGAGTGGAGTTTATTATATTGCCGAAACATGGTAATTATTTTCCCTTTATCTAAGTCCGTGGACTGACGTCACGGACGGCATAACGTCAAGTTACCTGCGAGCAATTTCGCGACCGTAAAAATAGTAATTATATCTAAATCGCTTCCATTCTATTGTTAAAGTATTATCTAACGTTCAACGCAGCTGTGTGAGTGTTCGCGTTCGCTGTGGTGCTCTGGATAGTGCATATTCTTGTAAGATCTAGATCGTGATATAACAGTGTTTAATTGTTTGAATGTGGGTAGGTACTTTATGTTCTCTAAAATTGACATTGGATAACAAAACCCACTATCGATATTCATTTTGGCGCCATCTGGTAGTTACTACCATTACTTTTAAGAACACGTAAATTTGTACTGTACGTTTTCAAGCGTTACTATGGCTAAATTCTCTGCGTGCGGCAAGTTCCTAAAACCATCATCGGGGGTCGCCACATGTACTACTTGCCCATGTATTTTTCATAGAGGGTGCGTAGCAGTTCCCGAGGGAGCAGCTATGTGTAAGGATTGGACATGCCCAGAGTGTAAAAGAACACAACGCAAAGGTGATAACAGCTGTACACCTGTTAAAGGTATATGCGCGGTTCAAACCGACCCTCCGACCGAGGATAATATTTATCAGCTTGTGGGAGAAAATAAACCATCCCTGGATACCGCTTCCGCGGGAGATTTAGCTATTCAAGCGATGAGGTGTGAGCTGGCGGCTTATATGGCTGAGGCACGCGAGTTTCGCAAAGAAATTCGCGATTCATTGGCGGGCATGGGCCAGCGAATGGACGGATTTGAGCGGCGAATCGAAGCAATGGAGCAAAAAGAACTAGCGCTAGGATCGACTGAGGTTACTGAGCTAAAGCAATCAGTGAGCCAGCTCAGGCAAGCGCTAAATGACCGAGATCAGGAAGCACTGCTGTGTGATCTCGACATAGGCCACCTCCCGGAGCAAAACGGTGAAAATATCATACACACTATCACTATCCTGTCAGCGAAACTAGGTGTACAAATCGAAGACAAAGATATAGTCTTTGCTGAGCGTGTCGGTGCGATCGAGTCGAGTGGCAGCGGAGCAGCGGGAGCGGTGAAGGGGCGAGCGCGTCGTGTTGTGGTGCGTTTAACGCGCCGCCACATGCGCGATGAGCTTTTACATGCCGCGCGCGTACGCCGTCACTTTAATACAGCCGATATCGGCCTGGCGGGGCCGCCTCAAAAGGTGTACGTGAATGAGCGTTTAACGAGGAACAACAGTCAGCTTTTCCATCGGGTTCGGGAGGAATGCCGTAGACTACAATGGCGCTACTCATGGACGAAGAGAGGTCGTATTTTTGCGCGGCAAAACGATGGGAAGCAGGTGTTTGTATTTCGGTCAGAAGCCGATATTGAGCGGGTTTTTAAAAACGCAACTGTTTGCAATTGACAACTACACACTTAACACATTAAGCCTGTTCTTTAGAAATCCTTTTTTTATTTTTATTATTATATACATAATCCCTGTTGATTATAACAGCATAATTAATGGTAACAAAGTAATAACTATATATCATTCTGTAAAAAAACGTATAACTGGTAATTATAAGCATCAGTCTTGTTCACACAGGATATACATTTATTTATATTGGCAAAAAAAATATCTTCTTCATAAAAAAACCGGACCGAGTTGAACTCGACTATGTAGCATCGTATCTGATCCACTTTCACGTAATAACTTTTAAATATTATAATGGCTAACAAACTTTTGAAAATTGGTTTGTATAATGCTGGTTCTCTGGGAACAAACCACGATAACTTTGTATCCTCTGTTGTTCGGAATGATGTTGACATACTCGCTATTAATGAAACCTGGCTTAGAGATGGTGAGGAAGGGCGCGCCCCTGTGATTCCCGCGTATAGACTTCGTCATATACCTAGAAGGGAAGGTTCTCGCTCCAAAGGCGGTGGAGTCGGGTACTTCATCAAGAAGAGTATTAACGTTCGCATTTGTCCCCACCCAGTAGACCCTTTGCATAAGTCTGTTGAGCAAATGTGGCTCACAGTGACCCTTAATGGAAAGAAGCTTGTAATTGGCACAGCGTATCGACCTCGTTGGATCAGTGTCGATTTATTTTTTGACGCTCTTACTGACTCGATTACGTCTATCACAAATTATGATAATCTGATTTTATTAGGAGATTTTAATATAAATTTGTTTTGCAATGATGATGGTAACACAAATAAACTAATAACATTCTTATCAACTTTTAATCTTACTCAAGTGGTGAATGAGCCAACACATTTTACGGATACAAGCCAAACATTGATCGATGTGGTCTGTACTGATATGCAAACAAAAAAAGTTGTTTTAGATCATGTAGGATGCCTTTTTGGGCATTGTCTCATTGTATGTGATTTTAACATTAAACGCGCTAAACCCAGACCTTTTCATATTACGTATCGATCCATAAAAAATATTAATTCTGCTAATTTTAACAATGACGTAAACGGTATAAAATGGAACATAATACCACAATTATATGATGTAAATGAAATAGTTCATATTTTTAATAAATACGTGGTATGTCTATTTGAGCTGCATGCGCCCCTCAAGCTGATTAGAGTTAAAAAACGCTCATATCCGTGGATTACCGACACAATCAAATTGATGATGAGATTACGGGAGGAAGCCTGTGCGGATTACCATCAAATTAAATCTGATACTAAAAAAAAAATACTACAAGGATCTGAAGTCCATAGTAAATCAAGCACTATTTCAAGAAAAATCTAATTATTTTAAGTTTAACATAAATAATAAATTAAAATATCCAAAATTGTTATGGAAAAATCTAAAAAATTGTTTATTACCTAAAAAAAATAACGAACTTCCCGCTAATTTTAATGACCCTACTATCATTAATAGTTATTTTTTAAATATACCTGGTTCAGCTGATGTCTCTATTTCTCAGTTAACTTTTTTTGAGCACCATAGATATAGCGATGCTGTATTCAATTTAGAACCGATAAGTTTTGAGAAGTTGACTAAAATAATTTTAAGTTTAAAATCGAATGCTATAGGATGTGACAATATTAGTTTAGATATGCTCATGATGACTTTTCCAAGTACAATAGACCTCGTTCATGATTTAATAAATAAATCTATTCGTACCTCCGTATTCCCTGACGTTTGGAAAGTTGCAATCGTCCGTCCGATTCCTAAAACTTCTAATCCAGCTGAAATAAAAGATCTTAGGCCCATCAGCATCTTACCCTGTTTATCGAAGATTTTGGAAAAAGCAGTTAGTACGCAATTAAACAATTATCTTGAAGAAAACCGCATTTTACCGGAGGTACAGTCCGGTTTTAGACAAGGACGCAGTACTGTGACTGCTCTACTCGATGTGACCGACAACATCCTTTGTTCTCAGGATAAGGGTATGTGCACTCTATTAGTTCTTCTTGATTTTTCCCGCGCTTTTGACTCTTTGAATATTAATCTTTTAATGTCCAAGTTAAGTTTTTACGGTTTTAGCTGGAAAACTTTACAATGGTTTAACAGCTATCTCAGCAATCGCTATCAATACGTAAAGCTCAGTAGTAGTGATGGTTCATGTTTGGATTCTGAAAAAGTAGCGGTTAAACGTGGAGTTCCTCAGGGATCAATTCTCGGACCACTCCTTTTTATTTTATACACGGCCGATATAAAACTATATATTAAACACTGCCAATTTCACATTTACGCGGATGATTTGCAAGTATATATTGCTTGCCGACCAGATGAAATTGACAGAACGATTGGCAAGCTAAATCAAGACCTTTCGAGTATAACTGCTTGGGCAAATAATAATTGTTTACTTCTTAACCCTAATAAAACCAAATACCTTATATTCGGTAGTAAGCACCAACTGTCGAGTCTCACCCCATCTGTAAATGTGATGCTCATGAACAATCCCATAGAGCGTGTGTATGAAGCGCAAAATTTAGGCCTGCATATGGACTGTGACCTGCGTTTTGAAAAACATATAACAAAATCAGTTCGAAGTTGCTTCTACAAACTTAAAATACTGTATAGGATAAGACCATTTATAAAAGTAAAATTGCGTATCCAGCTAGTAGAATCACTTGTCTTATCAAGTCTTAATTATATGGACGTAGTTTTTGGCCCTCGTCTGCTTGCAAAAACACAGAGGCTGATTCAGCGGGTTCAGAATGCGTGTGCCCGTTTTTGCTTTGATATCCCATTTAGGGGTCATGTGACCCCATACTTGAACAGACACTACATTCTCAAAATGAAACACCGTCGCAAGTTACATTTAGCATGCCTTCTTTTTGGAGTAATCAAACATAAAACGCCAGCGTATCTCTATGATAAGCTGTCCTCGATGACGAGTCACAGGTCAACTAGTTCCCGGCAATGCGCTATGCAAGTTTCCATGCAACATCACAAGTCAATGGCATTCCGAGGTAGTTTCCACTACGCTGCAACCAAGTGTTGGAACAATGTTCCTCCACCAATGAGGAATCTGCACAGCGTTAATAGTTTTAGACGTAGATTGAAAGGATTACTTTGTGAGCATCAAAAGCAGCAGGAAACTATGAAGCATGATACGAGTGCTCTTTAAGTCTACAACTTGCATTATCCAGTTCAACTGTTCATTCTTATGTATGTTATTACTAATATGATGCCAAATTATGTATTATCTAATAACACAAAATGTTATAGAAATTTTGCCTGCAATAATATTTAGAGACTTTTATTATGAACATGTATTAATTTAACACCTGATTAATTACTATTTAATTCATATAATTGTAATATATCTCTTTTTTTCTTTTTTACTTTACATGGATTTTATGATTAATTATGTAGTAGCGTTTGTTGTTTTACGGTTGGTGAGTTGTCGTTGTGCTGTTATGACGTCACCCACTGGGTCCATCGGAAGACCAGCGTTGGTTAGTAACCAGCATATGCTGAGATGGGTCCATTTTGAGACAGGTACCATTTAGTTAGCGTGTACCTTATTATTTTACACACAGCAACACGTACTCGTAGGTACGTGTTTTTTTATTTACCTTTTTGTTTATTGTTTGTCTTTTCACTGGTTTTTATAATTCCGTGCTTGCCTTGTCTTGTACATGTTAATTTAGTGTCACTTAGTCTTAAATAAATATAATTTCATTTTCATTTCATTTTTCATTTTCAATACGCTAGTAAAATCAACTATAATTAATTAGAGGCAGTGTTGCCAGGTGCCGGAGGTGAAAAAGTACCCATCCGGCAGTGTTGCTAGCGATCGCTAGCAATGTGCCCGTACATGTTGGGCGGCGTTGGAACCGTCTGGTTCCAAGATGTTGCCCTCTGCCAAATCCAGCAAAGGACAGAGGTATCTGATACCTCGTCTGTAGGTGGCCGTGGGAGTTTTGACATCCGCAACACGGGCCACATTGTCTTTTCCATGAATTAAAGCGGTGATTCTACCAAGTCTCCAGTGCATCGGTGGAGTATTGGGTTCTTTGATGAGCACCAAGTCTCCGACGTTCATCGATTTGCTGGGGACGCGCCATTTATGCCGCTGCTGGAGTTCAGTGATATATTCAGTCTGCCAACGCTTCCAGAAGACCTGTCGAAACTGCTCCAATTTCTGGAATCGATCTAATTGAGTGGCTGGTTTATCATGTAGATCAGGTCCAGGCAATGAAACAAGTGGGCGTCCGATGATGAAGTGTCCTGGGTTTAAGGGACCAAAATCGTCAGGACTGGAAGATAGTGGACATAGTGGGCGGCTATTCAGGATTGCTTCTATCTGACTAAATAAGGTCGCCAACTCCTCAAATGTCAGGTGGGTGTTCCCTAAAATCCGTTTCATGTGGAACTTCGCAGATCGCACACATGACTCTATCAAGCCAGAAAAATGTGGGGAAAAGGGTGGTGCGGTCACGAATTTGATGCCCTGCCCTGAAGTATAATTGATGATATCATTAGAATGTGATTTCATGAACTCTGAGAGTTCTCGAGATGCAGCAACCATGTTACGTCCGTTGTCACAAAAAAATTCGGTTGGTTTTCCTCTGCGAGAGATAAAACGTCGTAGAGATAGCAGAAATGTGTTTTTGCTCAGTTCGCTGACTGCCTCCATGTGAAGAGCCTTGTACTTCAGACAGCAATAGATCCCTAAGTAGCATTTTGTAATCTTACAGCCTCTACCCTTTCGATCAGTTATGTAATAAGGCCCTGCGAAATCGAGAGAGCAAAATTCAAATGTGAAGCCAGGATTGACACGATGCTCAGGTAGCATACCCATAATAGGGGAAGGTGTCGTTCCACTGACTCTTCTGCATACAACACATTGCCTCGCAGTAGTGCGAGCCAAGTCTCTGCCAGCTATTGGCCAAACAGTTTCACGAATCGAACATAAGAGCAGCTGTGGCCCAGCGTGCAAGAGACGAAGATGTTCCTGTCGAAATAGTAGTTTGGTTAATGCATGTTTTGAATGTAGAAGCATTGGATGGCGCTTTTCATATGGATAACAAGAGTTTTCTAGACGTCCTCCAACCCTTATGATATCCTTATTAAACACTTTGTAGTCTACATATCTCTGCGCTCAATTGGTGCACCCTTCGAATGCTACTTTAACTTACTAAAATTAAATTACTAATTCTCTAGTTGTTGAAGGTTAACTTCAAAAAAGTGTAAAAATGATGTTGGTACTCACGTATCGTTTAATTCCAAATGGCAGTTCACAGAGACCCAGTGTAGGTACATAATTACTCGGTGTAGGTACACTAAATGTATAATATCTCTTGTCATAGCTATTTCTGTGTTTTATGTTGTAAGCTAATAATTTTTAGTCATGTTCAATTGTACAATTCCTGTCATCGACGTAGTATAGTAGATCAACGTGGCCAAAGAGAATATAAGACGTGGCAAAACGTGCCACGGCACCACAGATTAAACAGATGCTTACGAATCGCGGCACTTACATAGATAAGTCAGATCAGATACATGGATCGTAAAGCACAAATGAAATAGGATATTATGATTTATATATATCAGTGGAGCGTAGAAGCGACACGCACTAGATTACATTATATTATTATTTTATTATATCTTTTTCGAATGGCCACATATTATCATTATTCCGTTAGCTTCGTAATGTCTTTCTGCGACCATAGACTCTCTAGAGGTGTCACATCAGACTATTGAATATACTTCTTGTCAAATTAGCTGACGCTAAATACAATATTGTAGTAGCAATACGGCATTGCGACTGGGAGTAAGGTGGCGCCAAATATGGCATGGTCGTAAGACGAACTGTATTTTGTCCTGAGGTTCGTGAGGTCATGACAATGGGTAACGGCTGAAAATCAGTGAGTAAGGATTCTGTCCTTAGTCGTATGCTGAGTCGGGACCCATGTTCATGACACACACAGCACCGCGTCGTTTTCTACATGTGTAATGTGTTTATTTAGTGTATTGTGTTCCTTTAATGTGTAGAATATGTAATGTGATGTGTGTGTCTTGAATAAATATGTTTTCTTTCTTTCTTTATATTGTCTATGTATATTGTCGGAATCGTATTAAAATATTGAATAAATGATCTTGTATGTGTGGACCTATCATTTGCAGGTCATTTATGCTGTAACCTGATGTTGTTTTTGACTGCCGTTGAAAACGACTCTTAGGCGAGTTGATTCACTGTTAGGTTTCCAGACTGCATGGTGTGGTATGAAATATGATGGTTGTGGTACAGTAGGTACCTTCGTAAGATGCCCAAGATCAGCATATTCTTTTATGAAATTTGAGTACAAACGTTTGAGTTCTGGATTTTTTACGAAACGTCGTTCGAGAGCAAAAAATTGTTGCTTAGCTCGTTTCATTGAATCACCTAAGCAGTCCGGTTCTGTACGAAGAGAAAGCTGGACACTAAACCTGCCTTCATTGTCACGGTAAGTATGTTTCATAAAGTGTGCCTCACATAGGATCTCCTCTTCGGTTTGTATGTCATTTAACTCAGGAATCTGAGTTGACGATAGGTGACTTGACGGTTCTCAGGTTTGTTATGTCGTACTGATTCTAGAATATCTGCCCGAGATCTGATAAATTAAAAAAAATCTTTTAAAGTGGGACTCTTTTCAAGAGAATTTTTATATTCTTCCAATTTGAATGTGGTGCTATTATCGAGCTTTGCTGATGCTAAGTGAACAATCAATGTGTCCCAATGCTCAGTTGGTTCACCAAGAGTGCTCAGTGCTCGGCGATTTTTTGACACATGGTCGATGAGAAACCGCAAGTCCTTGGCTGAATCTCGGGGTACAGGCTGCAAGTCAATGAGAGAGTTTAGATGGTTTGTTATGAGCTGTTTTTCGTTGTTGTACCTCTCGCAAAGGAGACGCCAAGCTTCAGCATAGTTTTTAGCGCTGATTTCCAAATTGCTTATGACCCTAGCGGCATCACCTTCTAAATAACTATTGAGATAGTGAAATTTGTGAATGGGTTGGATTCGTTCATTATCGTGTATGAGCGAGGTAAAAGTGTCTCTGAATTCAAGCCATTTAAAACCGGTTACGTCAAAGTTGCTAATTTTGATTATCGGTAGCTTGAAGCTGATTGAATCTTTATTGTGGTTGCATTCATGACTGCATGCTGATTTTAATGAGTTTGTTGGTGATTTACAGCCATTATTGTTTGGTTTATTCTGGTCTAAAAATATTTGGGTTTGGGAAATTAGCATTGAGAACTCGCACTCAAATTCTTCACGGATATCTAGTTCAATGTCTAGTTCTGATGAATTTAAAAGCTCTATTTGTGACTGTAAATCATCAAAACTAAATGACAAGTCTCTAAACTTGTCATATCTCTGGGTCAATGCACCAAGATCAGCAGCAGTTACAGATTTTATTTGAATTGTTTTGTTCAGGTAATTTCTGTATTTTGTGATGCGACCCTTGACGGAGCTGCGCTTTATATTTAAATCCTTTAAATTGGTTAGCTGCACTGATGGTACAGTCAAATTGACACTTCCTGCAGGGGACTTTGTTGGGAACACTTCTTTGGTCTGAGACATAATGAACTAACTTTACTTCACAATAAAATTCAGGTAAAGTATGAAAAGAAATGGAAACAATACTCAAATTTGTGAACAGCAGTCCTTCGTGACACGTCGAAGGAGAGAAGATGCGTGCACTTTGCGTTGAGGATCAACAACACGACCTTTGACCCGCAAGTTCGACGTCAGCCGCTGAAATTGCAGAATTAAGACCGATTTATATGTATCGTGACTATGATTGAAGTTAACGTTGTGAGTGTGAGATTATCTGGACTTTAATTGGATATTATAATATGAGCGAAATGGATGGATATGGATTGACGTGGGTTCGCACCTTTTGAGGTAAAATAAGCACGTAAATTGCAGTGAATCGCGGTTGCACTGCAACAATGTTGACAGTTGACCTAATTTACAATGACTAGCAAACATGAATGCGAATCACCCAGTAAATGGCTAGATACAACCTTAATTGCATGAATTATCGTGGCGTAATGTGCGTAAAATTGTACAAGATGGACACTACACGAGTGCAATTGTCACGAAAATATAGAGATATTACAATTCTTTCGAAACAAATGAGTAGTTGGCTTAGTTAATAGCAAGATATCAGCGAAAATATAATGGATTGGATAACTTAGGATAGGACACTTCCCTTTTTGTGCTTCTTCAACTTGTAGAAAAGATGGCTTGATGACGTGTAGGCCGGTCGCCGGCCGGCGATTTTCGAAACACGAAATCACTGATTGTTCACAATTTTTCACTGTAATATCACGTCGGGGTTATGTTCCGTACTCGGAGACTGGATGAAATTACGGCTCAATAGCTCTGGCACGATATTAATATAATTATTTACTGCAAAATAGCGTAAAATATTGTAACGTAGAACACTCACTTGAACGATGGTCAGTTGAAATTAGAGGCAGTGTTGCCAGGTGCCGGAGGTGAAAAAGTACCCATCCGGCAGTGTTGCTAGCGATCGCTAGCAATGTGCCCGTACAACTAATAAAGCATCATATTATCTTATGTATCTATTTTGTTTCTAACCTGTAGAAATATTTTTTGTAAATAAAAATGAAACTAACGTCTGACTAACGCGAACGTGTCAAACAAAGGCAATCATCGAAAAAGTGAGACTTTCTATCTACTTACCGAACTAGCGGTATGACAATTTTATCTTAATAGATTTTTTTTTAATTCTATAGGCCTAACCTCCATAGGTTTTTCTAGATTGTAGGTACTACGTATAGATTAATCAAACTAGGTAACTACTAAATCGATGTTAGTATTCTTGATGAAATAAAGCTATGTTATATTATTAGACTAGCTGCAGCCGCGACTTCGTTCGCGTGGCCCTTTAATTAATGCTCTCAGTATAAACCCCTTCAATTTTCAAAAGTTACCTGGATTATAGAGGCAGACAGACAAACAATTAAAAAACTGGTAGGTATCGTGCAAATAACCATATGAAAGTGCAAGAAAAAGCTGTTTTTTTCTGAAAGATCATTGTAAAGTTTAAATTCACTACGGTGTTTCCTGTGTTTTATGTGATCTTCTATCCAGATTTTTCGTTTTTTACTTTTAGCTAGTATGACGGTTATATCATATTCACAGTCCCAATCATCATTTGAGGAACTGTCCAACAGGTCTAGCAACAAAATACGAATCATCGCAAAATAAACACTCTGTATATTACAGTGTGAACGATCGAGACGTGCGGCTCCCGAGACGGACTCCGATAGAATGTACGCTTGCTATATATTATAGTATCTGCGCCGTGTGTGGTGGGTTAAGTTAACATAATTTTTATATTCGAAGCTATAATATATATTATCTTAGTCGTGTGTGATGGGCTTAAGTCGGACGTCAACCCGCCGGGGCCCGCTGTCGGGCGCTAGGTTTAGGCATAGACATCAGCTGTGTAAACATTCGCCAGTAGGTTCGTACGTCGTTGTACCTATTCTAAGTGAGTAGGTATGTCTGGTGTAGTTATTGTCTATTCTGTGATGTAGCGGCGCCATCGCGCTTTCAGTTGCACAACAGTTCATAATAATAAAAGAACATGTATTTTTTTCTTTCACTTTCATGACCAGCTATCAAAACCAAACCACCCTGTTTAATATTGTGCACTAATTAACTTATAATATATTGTAATGTAAAATATTATATCATGTACATTTACTGCGCTAAAATAAACGAGGTTGGACTAAGCGATCTCAATCGATCAACAAGTTAAGCAACGCTTGCTACTGCCAGGAGTTGGATGGGTGACCGCTAGTCGCATTTTCAACTGAGCGCTTCCGTGCTTCCAGGGGCACGTTAAGCCGTCGATCCTGGTTGTTTATCTTAGGACAACAGTCGTTACGCTATGTCGAAGGCCTTCGGTTGGCCTGAAAACTTAAATATGGGTTTACCACTTACGTATCTACCAAGCCGCACTGGGTCTGCGTGGTGGATTATGGACCAACTCCTCTCTCTGAGGGGAAGGCTAGAGCCCCAGCAGTGAGAAAAAAATGGGCTGATTATGTAATATAATCGTATTTAAGTTATACAACGAGTTGAAACTTAAAAACAGAATTCATTCAAAACAGGCCATGTACCTCCTTCTAAACCATTTAGGCATGCCTGACGAAGAATCAGTTTAGTATAATATAGTATAAGTACTATTAGTAGTTAGAATAACCGCTAAAAATACCGTTATATACTTTTCTTCCCTTACTCTTCATCTTAGCGTCAATAAAAAAAATCTGGTACGATATAATAACTATAGAGAAGATTGCGCGTTACTTTAGCTTAATTCCCGAAGCGTAAGATAACTGCAGTCATGGGCTCAAACCAAATTCAAATCCTGTTGGTAGTCGTATTCTTTTCATTCCACAGATTAATCTTTATTATTATTTATATTTACTTGACTCTCATGAGCAGGCGTAGCGCGCACGACTTCCCCGCCTGTCAGGCTCATTTCTTTACTTATTTCCACTAATTAAAAATACGCTTGTACTTATGTTCATTGATGTACCTTATTGTTTTAATATGTTCCAGGCAAGGTCAAAAAACCGAATGTTTTATTGAATCAAAAAAATATGTCAAACAAGGCTGAAAGTATGCTAAACCCACAAGGTTCAATAAATATAGAGTTACCTGCAAGCAACGATACAACTAAAAGCGTTGAAACTCAAACTACTAATATTTCCGAAACAGAGTCCATTGACGAACACTACACACAATTCGACTATTTTTCTCATTTGCATGAGTTTACAAGACAAACCATTACAGTAACTACGACGGTAAAACCAGCATGTAAAGATGTTCTTGCTGTTGAAGATTTCATAGATCTTTTACGAAAGAGATTGAGCAATGATCACATGTTCAAAGAATTATTATTAGCTACCCAAAGTACACAAGCTCTTCCTGATGTTAATTTCACTGATGCAAGCGTAGCAGCATTCGTCAATAGAATTTATAGTAAGAAAATACCGTCAACGACATTCAAAAGCACTGAAAACGAACTATTAAACTCTACATTACTTGTAGATTTGGTTGAAGCTGTTATTTTTAGAAGTGGTGGTACGTAAAATGTAGACATAATTTACATATAGATTACATACTGATATTTAAATCCAATGGGATTCGTGATGTAAGTATTTTTTTCTTATTGTAGACAGAACTCCGGCAAATGAAGTAATGGTACTAAGTACGTTACCGATTTCTGACGTCAGTGCAATAAAAATACAGGCAGAGTTGGGACAACTTCAACAAAATGACGATTTCACTGGACATTATTTTTTTCCTGAAGACGATGAGCAAACGGTCACAACTGAAGTGACAGAGTCGTTCTATGACGTACTCAATCTTTCAATATCTGATTTTATAATGGAGATTGAAGATATACGAAAAAATACAGTTACCAGAAACTTTTTGGATGAAATATTGGAGCTAGATTCTTCTATAGAAAGTACAACTGCAGTAGTTTTACTTTCTCCTGATGATATGAACGCACATAAAAGTGGTCATGATGTAATGAAAAAGTTTTTAGAAGAAATTAAGGATAAAACTGGTGGGTAATTTAATAGCCGTTTGATGTGTTTTTCTCCCAGTTTAATTACATTGTTAACATCAATGACATTTCTTAGCATCCAAAGTTTTGATCATTTGATAAGTCAAATCATAAGTCAAATCATAAGTACAAGAATAATTTTATCCCTGAGTGAACCAGTTGTTTTATTCAAGCATCAATTCCAGTCGTTATTCATGCAAACAATAATAATCAGTCACGTTTTGCCGTGAAGGAAGGAAAGGAGAAAGGAAGCTATAATAAAAGTTAAAATCAAAGTAAAAGTTATTATTCATATATATATATATATAAGTATGTCCATTCAGATTTAATATAAGTATGTCCATATATTTAACAAAGATATATTTCCACAGACACCTAAAAAAAATATACTGTTAATAGATTGAACTCTATTACATGGACATTGATGTGGCATTTTTATTGATTTTGATGATTTTGAAATCTTTTTTAACATCGAATATAGTAGACAATCGGTGGTGTCTTGCGTCTTAATATTTTTCATTTCGTTACAATCCTTGCTAAGAAGTTGGTCATAAGTGCTTATATCGCCTCTTTTTACTCGACCGTAATCATCGGAACCGACACAATCATTGTGCTTATATGATGGAATTTCAGTGTCTATGTCTCTATATGTTACGTGACTGATTTCAAGAGTGGACGGTGTTATATCAGTTAGTGCTTCCTGAAATTCTATACTTATAATTTTATCCGTATCGTCTAGATTTCGTCTTTGTATATTTAATGACTTTTTCTCACAGTAATCCTCATCTTCTGGCAGACCTGCACTGATTTCAATAGAGTCCTCCACGGTTGTTGGGGCATTTTTGTTTCTATCCATAAAGTCACGAGTGCAGGTAGAAGTTCTAGTGCAACCATCAACGTACCCGGGTGGAGTTTTTGAACCAAATTCCATCATAGCTCCACCTGCTCCACCAGCCATAATTGTATTCCCATCGGGCCCTGTCACCATTATAGCTGTCCATGTACAGGTCAGTTTACGAGTACACTGTTTTAGTCTAATGAATGGAGTGTTCGCTGTGATGGTCGTCATTTCAGTGGTTGCCGTCGTAGCTTTCGTTGTAGCTGCTGCTGCTGCTTTAGTGGTAGCAGCTACTGCTTTTGTAGTAGCAGCTGCTTTTGTAGTGGCAGCTGCTTTTGTGGTGACAGCTGCTGCTTTTGTAGTAACAGCTGCTTTTTTAGTGGCAGCTGCTTTAGTAGTAGCAGCAGCGACTGCTTTCTTAGTGGTAGCTGCTACTCTTAAAGCGTCATAATCTTGTCCTCTACGCCTAGCTTCGTAATCTAAAGGTTCTAGAGTGCTTAATTTTCGAAGATGCATTAGCTCCTCAAAAGAAAGATATTTTTCTGTAATGTGATCATTATGATGAGCATTATAAGCCATATCGTCATCTAGTTTTATTGTTATAGATTCTGTTGAAAATCTCACAGGTGTCATTGTCTTTCTTGTTTTTCTATTTCTCTTATTACCTAATGTGGTGTATCTTAGTGATTTCAGTTCAGATGGTCTCTTGTGATTATATTCATCCATTTGCCAAAAAGGTTTAAACGTCATCTGGTCGTCGAAGTCTCGTCTTTTTCTTTCGCTGGAATATAAGATATCATATAAATCTTGAGGTCGTCGAACACTCGTTTCTAAGTTACCAACAAGATCTTTTACCTGGTAATTTATTTCAGATTCTTTAGCTTTACTTTCCAGAGCGTCTCCTATTTGAGGTTCATGTAATGGTTTTCGTTGAGGCAAATTATCTTCACCACTTCGAACTCCCATGTTCGGAAATAGGTCGTAGTAATTGAACTGAGTGGTTTTGCTAACATTAGGAGCATCTCCTTGAGCGCGACGCTTAGCACAGATAGGACTTGGCGTTTGGCAGTTGTGACTGGGACAAACTGGGCAATCCATGTTAATTTCACATGGAGAATGCGTAGGGCATGGTGTCTGAGAGCATGGACACAAATCATGGCTAGGAGCAGCTGGTGCTATTGGTGGCTGTAAGCATGAATTACATGGTTGTGCTTTTAAACAGGAATTACATGAATGAGTCTGCCCTCTTGTACATTGATTTGTTATGCAATGTGTTGTACAACAGTTACTTTGTTTTTCTTTACGCGTACATTGCTGGTGATTGGGTACATTATTATAATTGTCATTGCTAATAAATTTGCGCCCGTTAGATATATATTCGTTCTGATCTGCATTGATGACCCTACGAGCGTTCTGTGCATAATCGTGATTATGTTCGGGCAACGAATAAGCCGTAGTTGTTAAATCAAATCGTCGATTAAAGTTTTGATCCAAAAAAGTTTGCGTCGACTGAAAATTTGGAATTGGATCTACTTTGGTGTGAAATCCATGATACATTTTCGAATGTCCTCTCTCAGGAGTAAACTGGAGTCCCTTGAAATTATCCGGATCGTTTATCGGATTGAGAGGATACTGCATATGGAAAGAGTCTCGTTTTATAGCACCTAGAATAAATAATATTAAAAGTACAATATGGAATGAATCACTTCTAGCATATTACAAAAAAAAAACAAAAATAAAGAACTAAACTTAAGTCTTGTAGCCCAGTATTCTCACTTGGTACAGTGCCTTTTATAGGAAACTGGCGTGCGAGCATGGGTCTCACGATAAACTTGTCGAGTCACAAACTGACTTTAATCAGCTATCTTACCTTGTATCTAGTATGAATCTAGCTGCGCTAGCTAATACCGCGGCTACCCTTTACTGACAATTTTATCCAACCGACAATCTATGCTTGCACTACTGGTCGGAGACAATTTCCGATAAATATCAGGTGAGTTCAAGAATATTAAGTGTATTTATGTAACTGTACTTATTTATTTAAGAGAGCAAATTTCAATCATTTACATAATACTCGATAATGTATCCATTTTATTAGATATGTATGATAATGCATACCATAAGAATGCGAGTTGTTAAAATAAATATGCCTCGTTTTCTGAATTCTTTGATCATTCAATTTGCTGCTGTTTAAACTTGTTTGCTTCAAGTTATTGGGATCCAATTCTTGCTTCGCTGAATTATTTGACAACTCGAATATCCTAAGTAAACTGCTCAGTGAAGAGCTTTGAACATTTTCCGTTGCTGAAAGTAAACGATGCGATTAATAAATCTAATACTATTAACACAATTACACAGTCGACTAAACGGAATAATAAGATTATTAACTAAGTAACTATTTTACTACTCTGGTCTGTTGATTCACTAGCATAAATTACTTTAGCGTTCATAAGTTTGACAGAAAGATAAATAAGACGTTGCCTTTCAACCGTAACCAGGTATTTGCATTTAGTTTATTGGATTTACTTTGGATTTTATTAGATTAGTAGCCGCAATCAAGGAAAAATCATTTTGTAATATTATAACGCTCTAAAAAGGATACCTGCTAAAATATAAATTTCTAACAAAGTTTCACGAATGTTCTGAGGTATACAAATGTAGTACAAATTTATTAAGCGGAACCCAGGCCTCTGCCGCCTAAATTTAAGCTATTTCAGTGGGTTCTGTGTATTAATCAAACAACAAATAAAACAAATTGTTACAGTAAAGCCGCCAAATAGAAGCCTACCAGTTTCATGATCCTGTTTGCACAAACTCGGATATTCGTTGTCAGGATCCATAAAATTTGGGCATTGAGTTGCTGGGAACCCTAGAGCATACACAGGTTTTCCGTGATTGTTACCCTTGGGAGCGAAGTTGCAAACGAGTCTCTCCACAACTGTGTTAATATCCTGATTCTATAAAGATAAAAACAACCTAATTTACTTACAAAGTTAAGGCAGTCCATCAGCTGGATATAGGCCTTAAGAGGATTGCATAGCTAGTGCTTTCCATGCTAAAAGTGAAAACTCTTTTCTACCTCTTAACATTGTCCGATTTCAGTGATTATTTTTTTCAGGGAATTGTGACATTGTTTACTATGCCCGTTTTGATTTTTCAGTTTTTTTAAGTTCTAAAAAAGAAATTTATATTACTTTGAAATACATAAAAAATCATGAAAAATTAATATAAAAAAAAAAAACAAAAAATAGAATCGACTTCTAAACTAAAAAGTTTGCAATAACTTGTTGAAGTCTGTACCTAACATGATAGTTCGAAAGTACCTATTATCACAATATTGTGTGCATGGTACCGCCTTCGACAATTTATTTCACACTTTTTAGTATAGAAGTCGGTTCTATGTTTTGATAAAAAAAACACTTTTTTTAGTGACCTTGCTACTTACGGGATACACCGTCAATGATGATATCATCAGGATAAATCAACACTTTTGAGTTTGTGGTGTGGAACTCAAAAACTGCTTGACCGAATTTGATTAAACTTGTATGGGATCACCATGAAAGTATACTCAATCAAACAAAAAAATAATCATCAAAATTGGTTAACGAACGACGAAGTTATCTGCGAACACATTAAAGCAAAAAGAAAATTACGGTTGAATTAAGAAACCTCATCCTTTTTTTGAAATCGGTTAAAAAGCAATGGATACCCGTCAAGCTGCCTTGGCATATCTGTATGCCAAAAAAAAATTCGTAAAGCCGCCTTGGTATACACGTATGCCAAGGCCAAATCAAATAAGGATCCAATTAAAAATGTTATCTATTCAAATATACAATAGATTTCAGCTAATGTTTTGTTTTTTGATGCTGTAAAGGACCTGGAAATTTTATTTACATAACAAATTATCATTTGAAAGATACCAGATCGGTAATATATACGAAAAAGCGACAGTCACTTGTTTTTTTGCGGGTTTTTGCAACTCTGGTTTGCAAATTTGATCATAGTCGGGAGCTCACTTGGTTAAAATTCACTTTTCCCATATTGTCGCTACATATTTAGACATAATTATATTGGAACAGATCATGTTTCGGATACATTCAGTAAGACACTTACAAAGAATTTTACTCTGCCACATCCCACGTACTCGGTGTCAGCCCAAATTAATTGAGTAAAATAATTCGTCCTGGCATCCCGGGATCTGAAATAAAATTATCGTTTCGTTGACAAAGAGGTCTGAGTGGCACTTAAGAGGCTTAGGCTTAGGCTCTTACTAAAGCACCTATACATTTTGTACAGCTACTCAATATTAATACTTTTATATTTTAATTCATCATGAATCTTGTTTAATTTTATCAAGCTGGCGGAATTAAAGCAATTTTCCTATGCAATCTACCACATCTATGTCAGTAATCTGTGGCTAAACTAAATGTGAAAAAAATATTTGTTTCCTACTTGATGCAACTAACAAACTAGCCAAAATGTAAACTAATCTCGGCAACGGCAAAATATAATATTGTGTCTGCGATAGCATTATATTAAATATATATGTATTTTTTTTTATGGTGGTCTAGATATATATATATATATGTTTATATATATATATATATATATATATATATATATATATATATATATATATATATATATATATCTAGACCAGGCTCGCTAATTCTTGTAAGGTTATTATGAAAGAAAAAAAATGTCTCCCGTTTTTTCTCCTCCTCGTTATGGCGAGGCCAAAAGCCAAGCCTACTACGCAAACGAAGTCGCGGGCAGTCGCTAGTATGACATAAAAAATACCACCAAACGGGAAGTCATTATTTTTTCATGACAAAACTTAGTAAGTAAATCAAAACCGCGAGACATGACGCCAATCATTCATTGGTTTAGTTTAGAGTTTGAAAAAAAATACAAAGTCTTGTAGGTACTTACTGATTGTAATACACAATACTGCCCGTATAACGCAGTTTCAACATAAACCACATGTCTACAAAACTTTTGACAGTCAGTCCTGGCGTTGGACCTAGAACTGCGGCTATGCTCTGTCCAACTTGCATACCCACTGCAAACAATAAATTTTAATGTCATAATAAAAATAAGTTTATACCTTTGAAACTACGCTTTGAATGAGGATAAAACGTAGTGTAGTGTATAAAATGTTAAGAGGAAATATCAAAGATCCCAGATTAGTACTTTTTGGTGTGTTCTCCATACTTAACAAACATATTCTCCGATTTCCGGTCTGGACCTTGACATGTCCTATCTTTAGTTTAATTTGATTTGTTTGTTATAATAGTATATGACTTTCCAAAAATGCTTATAACTACCTACCTGATTTATTTTACTGATTTTGGCCGCGACTATGTTCGCGTAGTTTTTTTCTAGTTGTGAATTATAGTAAAAATCTTTAGTTTAGTTGTAAGCGTGACATTGTTTAGTAGTTAAGGAGATACGTGGTAAGAAACATTCAAGCACACATACTTTTGCATTTATAATATTATTTTCAGACTTTGTTACCCCTTTCCACGCCTTTAAGGGTTAAATTTTTCAAGCCTGAAACACGTATTTACGAGTACTTATTTATTTACAGAAGTACTTGTATGAAGTTTCGAATGAATAATACTTTTTCTTTCGAGTTTCTCCACACAAACTTTGGATTCCAGTGTCATCTCCTTAGGAGGGAAATTTTGTAAAATATTTAGCATATACCTACGACGTAATAACTATCTGATAAGTGTTGATAGATCAGTCAGCAACGCTTGCCTTTTATATATACACAGAAGTAGAAGATGAGATAGATAAAACGTAATTTATCAATTTAATAAGCTAAAGTAAAAACATTGTAAAACATCTATATAAAAAGAATGGCCCCGAGTTTCTTGCCGCTTCTTCTCGGTAGGTTCTATATATTTTGGAACGCGGCGGTAGTCTTTAAAGTACATTATAATGAAAAATTGACGTTCATAAGTGCATCTTTGATGCCTAAATTGAATAAATGATTTTGACTTTGACTTTGAATATTGTGTATACCAATACCAATGTTACATAAAAATATATTAGTACTGAGGTTGTAGCACAAACAATTTGCGAAAAAGTATTCGTATCGAAAGCGTCAACATGTCACGCTTCGGCGTACAAACCATGAGTTGTGCTTTGTCACAGTGGCCCTAGGTAAATTACAGTTTGTTCTGTTTCACGTGAAAGACACGTTACATACCACTATTTCAGTTATTCGTGCCCACTGTAGTGTCAAGAACCAGAGGGAAAATGGAAAACTTCACTTCTTACAGTGCACCATTGGCAATTGCACCTGATTGTTGATTACCAATTTATGTGAATGCTGATTAATGTTACCTATTGCTATTACTTGGATCTTCAAATCACATATCGCACGCATTGTGATACGGGTCTGAAACCGCCAGGCGCTGCACACGTCGTGTCTATATTTACACGAACCATAGCTATTTTTGCGGTGTACATCTGTATTTGGACAAGCTCAATACTTTGACAGCTTCGACAGAACATGTATTCGACAAGAATTACTCCTAGATAACGTAGCGGAGCATCTAGTCGGAGCAAAGTCATTATAGATGCGATTACGAGCAAAGCGAGGAGGAGCGTTAGGTTGAATGGTGACCATACAACGCCACGACTTAGGCTAACCTACACCTCGATAAATATATAACGCAGCACTTTTGGGATACAATTTCCTGTAAAAGTACGCGACTTGTTGAAGTATTGAACTTGTCGCAATTCAGAGTTTCACCCTTACCTTTGACCCTTACCATTACTGAAAATTTGTTTGATCAAAACACTTGCATATTTGTATAACCTAGAGTTAGACCTAGAGAGAGTTCATAAATACGAGTAAATCTTCTATTAGACAGGTTCTTGTCATACTCGTATTAGGTAAAACTAAAAAATCCAGTATGATTATTAAATTTCTTCAAACATTGAATATTCCTATAGCTCATAGCTTAATAAGGTTCTTATAGAGCTTGGTACTCGTATACGTTGCAATAATTTATCGGAGAAGTCGACATGCTCAGTTTTTGCAAGGACCATATTTGGTTTTTGTAATGTCATTTTGCATTTAAATTTTTGGTGAATGCCTATTTTTTACGTACCAAGGTCTCTACATTCGTCTTCTTTATTGGGCCTTACGAAAGGGTCACATTGATCTGCCCAACGCTGGGCAAAACTGGCTAGTTCTGTTGACCACAGCTGAAAAAGAAATATATTCATTTGGAGTGCTGCTTTTTTTTCTTATTTATATAATACTAGCTGGTGCCCGTGACTTCGTCTGCGCTGGACATATCATATATGATGATGATGATGATGTTGAAAAGTATTCTATGTGTTAATCCAGTGCCTCATCGACCTACATACCAAATTTCATTAAATTGGGCCCAGCTGTTTGAGTTAATCTATCTATGTATCTTGCGTCATTCATTTTTCAGTAAATCTATTTACGATATTTTTAACTAATTCTGTTGTAGTTTCAGAATAAATGGTTAAGCGTCCTGAAAGAGGCCTGATCCCAACAGAAGACAAGTGTAGTGTGCATGATTCAAACTTATACTATTTGTCTTGTTTTCAGTTAAACTTATTTCTTCACGAAATAGGGTTGTACGGAGATAGAGTTAAAATGGGTAGAGCTCTGAGCTCACTCAGAAAAAATGACTGTGACAGCCAGACGTTCTTTTACTTTGACTATGGAAATGTTAAAGCAAGTTCGAAAATATGGTTTCAATTTTATTTGTCCTAGTAACTGTCAATCTCACCTTGCTCTTTGTATAGAGTATACAACGACAGCGTACGTATCATTTTGCCGGGATAAGTATAAAGATTAAATAAATACTACAAACAATAGAAAAAATCAAACTTTGTGTGTGTGTAAATACAATGTAAATACATATGCCATGGTAATAAAATATCTACGATCAAACTCTAAAAAATATAAAACATACAATAGCACTACAGATACATACATACTTAAGCAGCTACAGATATTCTGAAACTGTTGAATAGAGTTGGATGCTGCCTCTATTTTAAAAGGTCCCAATAATCACACGTCTCTGTCGCATTTCAGTCTTATAGTTTATGTTAGTTGATTTTAAAAGCTTACCACTTTTCTCATATTGGCTGCCTGAGGAAACCTTTTCAAACGACCAGTGGCTACCAAGTCTCTTCTTGAATTAATTCTATTTACTATATCCACAATATCTCCTTCAGTTAATAATGCTTCTTTGTCAAATTGTCTGCAATCAGCACTTGGTCCACGCACCTGTGTGAACGAGTGGCAAAATCGTATTATTCGAAACTCAACCATCGAATTATTGTGGTACCTATATATATATTTATAATTTAATATACGAAAACTATTTCTATATGGGGTTTCAGCACATTTTTCATATGAGAACGTGAATCAGTGCGTATAAAGTAGTTACATAACCATAGTTTCCATCAATTAGGTGGTAACTTTACAGAAGAGTACGGAACCGTCGTGGGTTCTGCTCGCCTTGAACTGCTAAGCATCCTGCACACTCCTTGATCAATAATATCTATTATATATTAATATTATGGTACCTGTAGTTATGGAACGACATTTACCCGTTTTTATTTAAACGTTTGGACGTATACACTTATATAAACTTGGTGACTCTGGTCTTTCTTATAAAAAAATAAATATGTCTCAGGATTAAATTGTTTCACTGCATTTATTTTAGCCAAGATAGTTACACAATTACTAAAATTTTACACATTATATCAATAGTTACGTATATATACTTTATTTGATGGAAGTATAAAGAGCGTTGTCGTAGAGCAATAAGGATGTGTAGCAGATATATGCCGCCAGAAAATAATGCATTTAACACCTATATTAGGTATTACGTTATGGTATCTACATGTATGGTATGTGTATGGTATATACATGTGTAAGTAGTGGTTGTAGTGATCCTTAGTGATTCCTCAAGATGCCTTCTAATGTGCAGTAATGTTTTCTTAAAGCTATTTATATCTATACATCCTGAAGGGGCTCTAGTGCATAATGTCAGTTCTAAACTATTGACAATCAGTATATATTTCAACATGAAATCCTACCGAATATTTACAAAGTGTGTGATTTCGACATATTTCACAGTATCCACTCCTATAGCATTGAACATAAATAGCACTAAACATTAACACAAACAATTTCACAATTTGCATGATCGATCATGAAAAAAATAGTTATTAAACACATATAATCAAAATAATAAACCGTTTCTAAAATAATAATATGTCCACATCACGGCCCTCTAGACGTGGCCGCAAGGGTACTTATTGTCATTGAAAATGGTTTATTTTATAGGTGTTGGTTATGTTTTTTATGTTTCACATTTTAGCACTTACAATTCACATATGGGTAGCAAATAGTGCTCCAAGAGGAGAAAGCAATCTTGATCAGAGTAACATAAAGGGAAATGTCGACATTCATAGCTTCACAGGTAGGTGACAGTTTTTTTTATAGAAGAGTCGATATTTTGTTAAAACGTTTAATAATGGAAAAGAAAAAGCAGTTGGATGAGCTGATTAGATGATGATTATGATGACGCATGAGCTATTTAAATGACTATATAAACTAACATTACATTAAGATAAATAGTGGCATATTCAGACAACTAGATAATAAATATTTTTTATTAATTTAACTTTCAGATGGTACAACAAACAATACTGCTTTCCGTACTCACAAGCCACTATTCCAAATATTAAGAAATCTGACTAGACCGTCGATTAATAATTTGAAATCGAATATTTTTGACAAAATACTATCAGAGGAAATGTTTTCTATGAAACAAAGGTTTTTTGATAAAGATTTGGTGCCATCTCCAACGCCTAAAAGAATTAAACAAGCCAACGCTCCTACACCTACTATTGAGGTCAAACAAAAATGGTCTGTCGTGGAGCTTTTTACAAAACCTGTTACTTTTGAAGTTGAAACGACATCTGCTGATGATGGAAATGTACTTGAATCTGATAGTGCTAATGGCGTAGACTCAAATTTATTGCATGACGTTATTAAAAATAATACCAATAAATCCAAATACAAAATATTAGAGCTAAGAAGTTTGCCATCGCATGATGATCGCCTGCATCGACATATATCATCAACGTGCAGTTGTACAAGACCATTTCCTCAGCATAATCTTTGCACGCAAACAAGTACAGATACCTCTGTTTCTATATCTTATTCCCTGTATCCAATATACATGCCACCGTACCAAACTCTATTTTTTAGTGACAATCAAGAAAATCCATATGAAAACTTTTATTACCATCCAAAAGTTGTGGATGATATGAAACTACCCAGAAAAACAAAACGTCGGAAAACCACTCGTCACTCGGAAGAAGATTTGTACTATGATGACAATAATAAAGCAGCAAGTGAAGATGAAGATTATAACACAAAGCCAACATATAAAGTACGTCAGCCAAACATCGTAATGAATCTTGCTTACGATGTAGTCGATGATGATGTCAAAACAAATGTAAATGACGAGAATGGGCACTTAGAAAGTAACCGCCTCATACAAGACTTGAACGAAGTCTACAATGAGGGAATTAAAAAAAAATGTTATTGCTCAAATTCAAGCCTCACAATGCTAGATCAAAGAAATATTTTATACATATTTATGATACTTCTCATTCATGTACGTTTACATCAGCAATTTCTTTTTGTCTGAATAAAAGTCAACATTTTATCATCCAACACTGAGTTATTTCATAAAGAAGTATTTGTTTAAAATTAAACGAGTTCTTAGTGAATATTTAAACACAAAAAGTGACACAAATATTCTAGTAAAAGCGTGAGTGAGTAAACGAGTGACTTTGTTATTTCTTCACACTGAAATGGCTAAGCGGATAAAATAAAATTTGAATAAACGTTGGCACATGGATTTGAAGATAGCTCATACCCAGTATTTAGCACATAGGCTACTTATATTTTTATTCAACGGTTCGTTCTCGAAAGATCTCGAGGATAACCTTATTACACGCGGCCGAAGTTGCTGGCTGTAGCTAATAATAGATAATTATCAAATAAACCCTCTGTATGCGTATTTACATAAGTAACTGGACTGTGGCGAAACTCAAAAGGAGGTTATATACAATACAGATACACAAAAACCTAACACAAAGTTTGGTTTTTGTGTATGTACCTATATGCCCGTTTCTATGACCGCTCGTAACTACTTAACGGCTCAACCTATTTTGATAAATGATACGTTATTAGATTCGTCTTTTATTTGTATTGAAATTCTCGTAAGTTTGATACATATTATACTATGTTTAATAACTGGCAGCGGCGTCTGCGTCCGCCGGGAGCTCGCACTCGCCCTGAAGTTGAGCATCGGAACTGCTTGAAACCCGGGTCGATGTATTCGATCCCTAACGTGAGTGTTTTGCCGGTTATTAATAATAGTTTAATAGGTTCGTCTTGATGACGCGAGAGTCATGGACGATTGATAATAAGACTTATTATATAATATAAGATTATATATATATATATATATATATATATATATATATTATATATTTATATATAATAAGATTGATAATAGACTATTACAACACACATTAATAATTAAAGTATAACTACTGCACACCTCTCGACACCCTTTAGCCATCCACACCAACGTTGCCCTTTTTGTCACCATTCATGGTGGCCTTTATGAGGGGCCCGTTTAGTGGGTGACAAGCCACCTGCCTAAATATTTTAAAATGAGACTGAAATTGGCAGGTGCCGTAGTCTCTTCAATAGCCCACTATCTTCCATGGCACTAATAAGTTCGTATCAATAACTTTGCCATTTTACTCATTTTTATAATAGATATATAATGTCACAATCCATCCAAAATGTTTCTGTTTTTTATACTACATTGTATATTTTCTATACCAAACGGGCCTCTATGTGTTGGCTACAACCTTATGCCTTTGTAAAGAACCGGATTAAATCCGTGATATAACTGAAATAAAGGTAATAATAATAATGTCAATAGCATAGACCAATATTATATGGCAATAGTTTCCGCAGCGTACGCGATATAAAGACTTTTTTGGAATTTTTTCCACACCTTGGGTTACATTGTCGAAGTTTTCATTCGGATCCCTAACTTTTTTGGAAATACTATATAGCGTATACTCATCAGCGAAAATGTAGGATTCTAATGGTGAAATATTTTTTCTAATCGGCCCAGTAGTTTTGGAGCGTATTAATATCAAACAAACAAACAAATCTTTCCTCTTTATATATATATATACATATTATAGTGTAGATGTAGACAAAAAACGGTAAAATGAGACTGAAAGCGCGAAAAATTTGAGACCTGGGTCAATATACAAGGGGACCGTTTTGCATGACCATTTGCCATACTAAACGTTTCAGCGGCTATCATATCTCATGCTCAATAAGACGCATAATCAAAAAGCCGGCACTTCATTGGTTCAATTAATGAGCATTGCAATTCAACATTGCCCCGCTGTTAGCATTTTGGGCACGCTACCTCATATTAAATAGGATCGAATTTTGGGCTTTTATAACACCACCGTTCTTAACGTTAGGACAAAATATTAGGTAGATAGGTAAGTAACTGTATAAGATTATAAGTTATAAAAGCTCTTATCTTATAAAGTGATTTAATTTTTTTATAAAGGTATGAACGAAAGGTGATCCAATAAGTAACTTAGAAATTATTGGAAGAGAACTACGACGTTATTTATATTTAACCGCCACTGGGGTTGCTGATGTCTAGACTCGATTAGGGTTTATTATGTGTTTTTTAAACTTGCTACTTTTATTAGTAATGTATAACAATAAACCACAATGAAAACTGTTATTATGCTTCAAGTAATGTGTTTCAGTATGCGTATATACTCGTAATTTAGTTTGATTACGATGTATGCATAATACTCTAGGTCTTGTTTTGTGGATTACTTGGCCACAGTGGCGAGGAGACAGGCGCTATGTCAGATCCTTCTATTGGGGGATCTGAACACCAAGGCCCGGGAATGGGGCAACAAGTCTACGGACTCTCGCGGGGAGATCATCAGGGACACAGTCCGCCACAGGGGTCCTGTGGTTGTTGCCACAGTACTGACCCTGCTGAACAGAAGGTCGTTCCACACATGCGTGCGGCGTAATGTGGGGTCCGTAATGGATATTTCATTAACTACCCTACCTGTCGCATCACATGTCTAGGCCTGGACGGTTTTGTCGGAGGTGAAGATCCTTTTGGACCACAAGTAGGTATATAAGGTTCGAGGTCTCCACCTCAGGCACACAATCATACGGAATTTCATAACAACCCTCTATGTGATTTTGGAACCTCACAAAGAAGTGCGAAAAGTGGAGAATTCACGTTAAAGTAATAACAGAAGTATTAATTAACGCATAAAGTAGTCTTCGTCTTGGACGAGTTAAATCCCTAGTTGTACTAATTATTTTAGTCTTAACACACTAGCTTTGCTTATGAGTTAACTCAAAGCTCTTTCGCTACACTCAGGCTACGAGAGTAAACTGTGGAATGTTTCGTTCTACGAAGAAAAAATATTTCTTTGTAGGTTTCGTTGCGCAATATGACGCCCATGACTTAAGAGGATTGCATAACTAGTACTTTCCATACTAAAAGAGAAAACTATTTTCTACCTCTTAACATTGTTCGATTTCATTGATATCTTTTTCATGTAATCATCACATTGTTTACTACGCCCGTACGTTTTGATTTTTTTAGTATTTTAAAAGAACCATACATTTTCTTAATTAGAACTTCAAAAAACTGAAAAATCAAAACGTACGGGCATAGTAAACAATGTGATGATTCCATGAAAAAATATCACCGAAGTAGGACAACGTTAAGAGGTTGAAAAGAGTTTTTATTTTAGTATGGACAAGTACTAGCTATGCAATCCCCTTAAGAGATATGCCTACTTTGGACACTGAATATTATGCTCGTATGGCAAAATCTCCTAGGAGATTGTTATTAGGTGCCATAAACATATAAATCTAATACATCTATACTGGCTTGTCACACGCCTTGGCGTAGCTGTTAGTGTGTAAGCAAATTATAATAATAAATAAATAAATAAATAAATACATCCCCTTAAAGCTCTACTTTATCCTCTTGGTGCATAATCTACTACTAAGAATTGCAGCTGGTAAGATGGAAACTTTAATAACTAATATATAAATGGAGTGCCAATCTAAATAATTAATTTTAATTAAAACATTTTTAATTTATTTTGCTTCCTCGTCTGGAAAGTTGACCCTAATTGATATTAATTAACTGACTAACGGCTTGCTGCACTTTAACGAGATCGGTCGGGTTCTAAAGATGAAAACAAGTTAGGTGCTTGAAAACTTTTCCGGCAGATTTATTCAGTGTATACAGTGTTATTCAACGTGTTCCCGTTAGGAGGTGATAGGGGTAACTATTTGTGATAATTTTAACCCCAATAGGTATGCATAATACGAAAGTGAACCATTTTTGAGTTATCAAGTTTTAAATTATTTTCTAAATAAGCCAAAAATGGAACATGAAAAATTTATTTCAAAAAAAGATTCTTTAAATCTAATTTTTCTTCTGATTTATAAAAACGATTAAACACGATTAAACATTAAATTTATCGTTATTTAATTAATTATCGGTCCAAATTTAAAAATTCCAGATGTATAACTACATTTATGAGAGATGAAATGAGATTTTTTGCCACTAAAATGTCTGAATGAAACGTGGCATACAGATTATTTTATTAACAACCGTATTCTAAGCGTTTTGGCCACTTTTCCCCCCACCATGGGGCTTATAGATTAGATAGTTATTATTATTATTGTTTTATTTAATTTTGAATACCTACTAACAATGTTATGTTTAAATTATACATAGCTCTCCAACAATGCATAACATCTAGGAACTTATTTTAAATAAACTGAAAAAAAAAATGATCAGAAAGGAAGCAGGCGAAAATTAGTATAGGGATTAAAATTATCGCAAATAGTCACCCCTATCACTTTCTAGCGGGACTACGTCGAATTACCAATAACCCTGTGTAGATATCTAATAATAAACTAGTTAGACATTTTGGTGCAAGCATTTAAGTAATATAGGGTGTTTGGTAGAGGGACCGACATACCAAATGAGCGTGTTCGGGGGCCCACTTGGAGAATACAATCGTACCTATTTACCACCATAACATTTGTAAAATCTGTTTTAGACAGGATGTTTTTAGTTGAATTTGGTCTCTATACACCTTCAGGCCAATCCAATTCAAAATCCAGGTATCCAATTTTGCTTTGCTTGGCCTGAAGGTGTATAGAGACCAAATTCAACTAAAAACATCCTGTCTAAAACAGATTTTACAAATGTTATGGTGGTAAATAGGTACGATTTCGGAGAAAAAGGGAAAATTCACAAAAAAACGTAAAAAAAATGAGGGGTCGGGGATTTTTTTGGCCAACTTGTATTCTCCAAGCCCCCGAACACGCTCATTTGGTATGTCGGTCCCTCTACCAAACACCCTGTATAATGTCACTATCAAGTTAGTATGCTGTTACGAGTAATGTACATCATATTCGAAATAGCACCCTTTCAATATAAATATTGTAGCGTGTCGTTCATGTAACTGGAATCGTAATGGTGCGTTTGTTGTAGTATAACGTTTCCAGAGTGCGCCTGCGGAAGTACCACACCTTTGCCGGTTATTCAACTGTGAAGCAGTAGTGTCCAAGTATTACTGTGTTTCGTTGAAGGGTAATGCTACCAGTGACATAACACGGCAAGAGATTTATGCTCCTTTTCACCAACATTTTAGGTAACACCTAAGCCTTTTAAGGTGACATTTTTGTACTGCTAAGTGTCACCTAACTGACTTAGGTGTTACCTAAATGGTGAAAACGGTAATAATAAAATGTTGGTGAAAACGGGCATTAGCATCTTATATTATTATCATAGGTTGACGAGCGCAGTGCATTGACATGAAGGGTTATGAACTCTAGTTTAAAATTAATATGATGAATTTTCGTGATGATTTAATGAATGGCAGTGAGCTGTTATGGACAAGCGTGACGCTTAACGTTAGGCGAGCGACTTTGCTCTTCTGGTTACCGATTGACTAAAAAATACTTTGCCCGGGGAACAAGCGCAGTAAAAGAAAATCCTTTTCATACCACCTGCTCGACAATGTTCAAATACATATTGCGTAATCTCAACGTAAAGCATAGCATTATATTATACCTCAAGGGAAATATATGTATGAAAATCACAAGGCATGTAATGTGATTTGAATTCGGAACGTTACACTTGGTATAAAAACTCTTATGGACATTGTAAAGAGATTTTATTCGAAAATCTAACAAGACACAGACATCACAAAAGAAAATAAAAAAGTCGCGATTGTTATGAATTGTTGCTTCATAATTAAAAAAAATATAAACTTTCATTATATGTATTATATTGTATTATATTGAAAGGGTATTTAGTGTAGGGTTAGAAAAACTTGGTGGACGTGCAGGTGGGCCTTTTTGTAAAATAAAAATTAAAGTAGAAGACCCTAATGGTTTAAAATATTTTTATTTTTTGATTTTTCTATTTTCTGAAATTATACCTCTTACAATAAGCCCTACAACTACAACTAACTTATTACCCCTACAATTTTTTTTAGAACATGTTTCGGGTGGTATTTTTTATTTGATTTTGGTCCCAGACGTATCCTTGGTCTATCAAAGGAATTGTAAATCCAAAATAATATGTGAAAAAAAAAGTTACGCGCTCTCAAAGTTAAGAAAACAAAATTAAGTCCTAAAGGTCAACTTAGCATCGTTTCCAAAACAAAAACTTATAGTTAACGAGGAGTTCAAATGCTTTTAAAAACTTCCCTAATAATCGCTTATTACATCGGTGTATTATTTATACATGTAACAGAAAGTTCTATCAACTTGTACAACAAAAATTAATACATAAAAAATATTTAAAAAAAAGAAGGGCACAGCGTATTCTACTTCAATTTGTATTTTACAAATAGGTCCACCTACACGCCCACCTCGTTTATCTAACCATATACCACACACTCTGTATTTAACTTATATATATTGATTTCATTTTTATTATATTAACTTTGAACAAAATATGTAAATGCTTTATTAATGTAGCCCTGAGTTTTTACTGTCTCGCAGAAGGCATGAAAATTAGAGTGTTCGCCTCTGGGATAAGGCCTGTATTGATCTTAGGCGGCTTAAACTCCTCTCTTTACTCATCACTCTAAATAACTGTAGTGTCCCTCGATATGCTCAGGGTACAATACGCCACTTGTGACGTAAGACACTAGTTGTGTATAGTGTACTATTTTCTATCGAACACATGTCATAGAGTCTAGCACGTATAACTGCGTAAGTGTAACGTAATGTTCACGTAAAACAGTACAAACTATCATTTATCTAGGGCAACTGTGACACAAATAACTCATAGTTTGTACGACTTACGATACGAATACTATTTCGCAAATTGTTTGTGCTACGGCCTCATTTGGTTGTTCCACGGACAAAAAACTTAGGCTCGTAGAGCCCAACTTATATGTACCTACTTAGATGTCCGTTTGGTTTAGCATAGTGGCGCATCAATAACCGAGGTCGAGTCGATGTGAATACTTTCTAGTTCTAAAGCTCGCGCGTCTGGTAGAGGTGCCGGTAGCCGCCAGCACTGTCTGAAAGAAAAAAACACAGGTTAATGAAATAAAACACAGGTTAATATTGATGATACTTATAAACTTTCAATCGAAAATCGATACGTTCCCTTTACCTTAATACACATTTTCGAAGTCGCTTACGACGACCTCGATGTCTAACTGTGAAGACTGGAAATCCAAAATCAGACATATTACCTCTCGTGGCTCGGCCAGTAGACCCTGAAATACCTGAAATGCCAATATTACCAGGAGGCTGACTGATCGACGCCAGAGCTGTCGTGATGGGGTCGTCCGGGTCATCCAGGAGGTGTCGTGGGTAATTGTGCACCCGCTCTCTGTCTCTGACCACTGAAAAAATTGGTCCGTGTCCTTTTTTACTTTGTTGGTGGACTCGCTCGTTTGTACATCTGCCATTTCTTAAATTGAATAATTTATTTGATAAAATTCCATCAAGTAAGATTATAATTCAATAAGTCAGAGTCATGTCACGTTCACTTATATAAGTCCGTCATTAACCATTACTGTCCAGTCTAAGTCACGTTCTAGTAACGAGGTGGGTCCATGACTAAAACTTTTTAGGTTATATTATTCTAGTTATAGGTATATAACTAGCTGCGCTCGCGGTTTCACCCGCGTGGTGATAGTGATGATGAGAATGAATCAGAAGAGTTACTCAGGCATATTATAGCTTTATAATCGGTTTGAATCGGTTAAGTAGTTTTACGTGTATCCATTACAAACAAACAATCATAACATGTATCTCACCTCTTTATTATTAGAGTAGATAAGGATTAATATCAAGGAACCTACGAGTAATGTTGCCGGTTTGAACCGCCGTTACTATTGCATATTTCAAAATGAAAAAGTATTTATTGTGACATATCTGCAATAGTCAGATATTATGGTAATGTGGACTACTTCGTGGATATTGACGTCTTTTATAAAACTTTAGTATAGTTTTAGGCACATAAGTTGAACAAACCACGATGTAGCTTTTTCCATTCAGTTCATGTTCACAAACCGGAAAAATACTTATACCAAAGTTCAAACTTATGGTTGTAATCTAATATTGGGGGTAATCAAATGCTACCTAGAATTTTAAACAATGGTTATTAATTGATTTACAACATCTATATACTTTTTGTTGGACACGCTCCATTTTAGCCGTGGCCCTGATGTCAGATATAAATCTTTCCTAAGATTCCAGCTTGGGTGGCCACCATTGCTTTAATACAGCTTTTATCGGATCGTGTTCACATCACCCATAAACCTAGACTGTATTAGTGCTTTTTCAGTTTCACAGTAGAAAATGCGAAAATATTCAAATTTGCCAATTCGAAATTGGCATATACACAGGGTTAACACTATGTTAGCTTATTATCCCGATTCAATGAAAAGTCCTTGAGGTATACCTACCACGCGAAACAAGCCGCGGGTAGTAGCTAGTTGCAACTAAACCTATATAAAATGGAACTACAACCGTCACAACTAAGGCCTTCTTTCCGGACGCAAAAAAGGCGTATAAGATTCTTAAAAAGATAAAATTAGACCCGCTGTTAGTAAAAATTTTCACAGAACATGGCGGATTCTCCTCGTACTTGTATCGCATCAAGTGCAAGAAGAGTCCTTCATGTGATTGCGACCCATAGGTAGAAGAAAGCGCTCTGCATATCGTCAACGACTGTACATTATATATTTTATGGTCTACATACGTAAGTTTACGTAGGTTTGACACTGAAATCGAAATAGACATGGACATTAATATAGAAAATTTGTATAAAATAATAGAAAATAAAGAAGTTAGAGATAAGCTTGTAATGTTTTGTAAAAACGTAGCAAGGAAAACAATTATTGAAAATAAGTAGTAGGTATAAATTTGGTTGTACTACTGCATTATGTGACATATGTAGGCAGTGCCCATATATAAATAAGGTAGTAAGTAATAAATAATAGATAACACTAGATATACGTAACGTTATATTAAGAATTGTATTAGCATAAGGTTTATAATTGAAATAAAGAAAGATCATACATCCCTAAATGCCCATAAAAATTTGAAGATTAAAAAGAGAGAAAGAAGGCGGATAAAAGAAAGATAAAGTATGAAGCATGATAGCGATAAAAGAAAGCGAGATCCGGTATATATGAAATAGAAGACAAGATCTCTCTATTTTTCGGAGGGTAGGATTAGCTCGCGGGCCTGGTCAATAGCACCCGGAAAGGTTTTAAAAAAACCTATTACATAGGCTACGTGTACTTTGATTTAATTAGTGTACGTACTTACCTGCTGAAATTGTATGTCCTACTTTATTATTTTTCCTTTGTGGTGTAGCGAACGATAGTACTAAAATTTTAAAATTTTCGTCATTTGTTTATGCCACTAGAAGAAATTCTTTTATTTATAAATCTATTAAAAATATGCTATATGTACCAACACAATACAGCGATGTATCGCTGCATGGTTGCGAAGATAAATCGCTCACACGTAAAGTGCACCGTTCAAGAAAGTTATCTAAACGATGTTTCATAATACTCTAGCGAGATTGGTCTAGTGATGCAGAAAATAGGATCTCATGTACCTACTTGGCAAATGAAATTTAGATTGAAGTTAGGGCTGCTATGATCTATTCATAAAATAATAATAATACTAATACCGCAGGGGCGGCTTTGTGGCGAGCCGTCGGTGAGTGACGACACTGTGGACCCTGATTCTCCCTGGGGCTAAATGAGACCCCTGGCTTGCCTTAATTGGCCGCTGAGGGTGGAGACGCAAGAGCAAGTATCAAAAAGCTCCAAGGGTGGAACTGTTAAAGGGCATAACGCTGGTAGTAGCACTCTAGTGAAACCACAGCACACCTCTCGACACCCTTTAGCTCTCCACACCAACGTTGCCCCTTTTTTCACCATTGCTGGTGGCTCTTATCGTAGGGCCCGTTTAGTGGGTGGCAAGTCACCACCTGCCTAAATATTGTTAGATAAGACTGAAATTGGCAGGTGCCGTCCGTATAGTCTCGTCCATAGTCTTATATCTCCCTTATCATCTAAAAGTTCATAACGATAGACTTGTAATTTTACCGATTTTTGTAATAGATAATCCATGTCATCCCAAATTCTGGTTTTATAAACTTTTGTATGTTTTATACCAAACAGGCCTCTAAATGTTGAATATAGGCCCACTTATGCTTTTATAAAGGACCGGATAACAAATCCGTGAATAAAAATGAATAAATAATACTATAATAATATGGGCCAACATCCATACCAGGTCTTCAAGTCCCAAACTAGACAGAGCCTGTACTATGATAACCTGATGAGTGATACACATAACTATATACATACTCCTACGAAGAAATAATTATTTCTTCGTAGACATACTCACATCCATTAGGTCAAAAAGACATGTTCATGCACACAAATGTTTGAATTGTGGAACCAGGACCATAGGTCTACCACGAGTTTACAACATTGACACCAATCGATGCTCGATATCGACTGCCGCGAAAAAAATGTACTCGTATAAAAAAAGAACAGTGCCACTTCGCGGTCAATTGTAGAACTAAAATTGACAGCGAGTACGCCAATCACAAGCTTAATAGTTAGGCGAGATCGAGTATCGACTAAAGATGACATTTATGTTGCCAACTCATGGTAGAGGTACGGTTTAGACCAGGTAGTTGCTCCGAACAGCGCCAACCGGCTAGTCTAAAATAGTACAGAAATAGTTTCGTATAATAACTAAAGAAAAGTACATATCTCAGAGAATACTAGAGAGCAAAATATACTTATTATTAGGTGCGGAATCACATGGGCTAATTTATAATTTCGTAATTTCAACGTGTTGTTAGTATTAATTAGTATAGGCACTTGTGAAAATAGAAGCTGGTACAATTCTCTTTCTCACCAGAATGGGTTGTGATGACGAATTTTCACTTAGCTTTCAACTATAGCTATGTGAAGATACCAGCTGTACTCACTTGGTATTATGTCGGTTTAAGTCCGACAACGTTTCGAAAGTATAAGACGTTCTTCTTCGAGTGCGCGACGCGATCTCCAAGCTTGAACACTTCCTGAAGAACATGGCTTATAATTTAGGTTAACCTTTATGCTACTGAACAGAGAAAACTAATAAAAATCCGTCAACTAACTTTATTTAGTTTTTAATTTATTTTATCCCAATTCTATAAGAACCCTTTCGTTTTATAGGATAGAAACTATCCTGTATGTTACACTACAATATCAGTTATCACTGTGTCAAGTTTCATCAAAATCTGTTTCGTAGTTGCAGAGTGATGCGCGTACAATAGACAAGACAGACAAAAATTGTAAATAGTATATTACACAGTTATTGTAAAAAAAACACCTCGGTTATAATTAAAGATAATAATTTAATGTTAGATTCAGCTTATTTACAGTTTTATATATGTAACGGCTGAGAGCCGGACATGAAGTGTGACCCGGTATGAAGAAAACACGTAATGTCTATTCAGTAGCTGTTTTATAGGCGACTGTGATGATGGGTGTGCGGTGAGTCAACCGCTCGCACAATAGGCGGCCGACGCCGTTATATGTATAGAGACAATAAAAAACAGGAATATGGCACCGGTCGCGATCTATCCTTCGGCCCAGGTAATGGCTGTGGACGAGGTAATTCTGTTTCATTATGTAGCCCCAGCCACGGTGCGGGCAGGAGTCTACACTGCGGCCCCGGCCTCGATGTAGACTCCGGCCCAGGTAACGGCTGTGGGCGAGGTACTGAACTTTCAATATGTAGCCCCACCCAGAGTACAGGCATGAGTGTACAACGCGACGATCCTGGTCGCAGTGTGGACTCATGTCGCTGAAATGGGGGGAGGCGAGGTAATTCAGTTTGTAGCCCCAGTCGAGGTAGTGATTTCGATCACGGTGTAGGCTCCGGCCGAGGTAATGACTGTGGGCGAGGTACACAAGGTTATGATTCCCAGGTAAACACAATCAGACACCAAGCTCGCCGGCGAGCTCGAGGCAAAATTGTGGCATGGTTAGATTATCTCCAAATAGTCATAGAGTTAAAATTCATAGGGCCTACTTTCAACGGTACACTCATGTACCGGGGCTATTCTCTCCGACTCCCCTCTCTCCTGGCGACGGCCCAAGCCGAGGTCCATACCTTAGTGGTGCCCTTGAGCAAGTCGCCTACTCCTCTCCTTGCGGCGAAGCGTGTTCAACGCTCGCCTTAGGCGGTGCGTCCTCTGCGCCCGCATCTGGCTGAGTGCCATCTGCGCTCTCATCCACCCGTCCGGTGACGCTGTAAATGCCGGTATAGGCAAACAGCATTAGTCCGTTCTAAAAAAAACTTACTATATTTCTGAATGTCATTCTATTCATTTAACCCACGCTAAAAAGTAACAATATCAAAAAGAATATTATTTGCAACGTAGGTACCCTAATAATTTTGAAAATAGCCAAAGTTACTTTTATTTGAGCAGCCGTTTTAGTTAACACATGAAAACGTTGTTTATTGTAAGTACCTAACTACCGTAAACGAAAAAAGCAAAAAAAAGTTCCTACTAAGCAGATACCAGATACCCAGACACGTAGTTTTGGTTACAATTAAAATACCTACTTATATATTTGTTCCAAACATCAGCTATATACACTATAACATAATATATACTATAACTATAATAGTTTCTGAATAAACGAAATGTGACTCAGCCGTACAGACATGACAAAAGTGTCCCAAGTGTTTCGAGAACCCAAAAAAAACAAAATTGGAGTTCTCGTTTATTCAAGTCTCACCATTAAACCTTTGAATACTGAATTATTCAGAATTATTCATAGTCTCACTCAATTGCACGTCATTCCGATGTAGATTGCAGACTGAAATTAAAACCAAGGGTGTGCTGGTACATCCAAACGGAACGGTAATCCATCACGGTTTTATATCCTAGAACGCTAAAGCCTTCAGCTAAACTATTAGTTTACATTAAATGAAGTAAGTAATGGTTGAGCAAGTTATAGGTTAAAGCCGAGTTCATAGTAAAATAAGTAACAGGTATAAAAGAAGATTTATGACTGAGTGGCAGATGGAAACCGTGTTTTTATACAAATAACGCAATTTGCTAGTTCAAAAACCAAGCAACCAACCAACAAGTTTGTTTGTGAAAGTATACACTATTTATTATTAAAACTGACGTGATTTGTACACATCAGTATAATAAAAACGAAAAACACTCAAATTAACAGAATATCGTCAACACAAGTACTCATTTACAAGCAGGGTGCAAACCGCTGACGGGTATCGCAAATGGCACCTTTGACTATGCGTATGTCTGTGTACATACATAATATATGTCTGTCCTACTTTAGACGGTATGTATCTTTCGAATTATAATAGGTTGAAATATTCACTACTTAGGTTACTAACACTAATATAAACAAGGAATGCGCTAATTCGCGCTTTTGATAGTAGGGAAGGTAGTTTAACGGTATACAGGGTGTTTGGTAGAGGGACCGACAAACCAAATGAGCGTATTCGGGGGCCCACTTGGAGAATACAAGTTGGCCAAAAAAAATCCCCGACACCCCAATTTTTTTTAACTATTTTTTGTGAATTTTCTCGTTTTCTCCAATATTGTACCTATTTACCACCATAACATTTGTAAAGTATGTTTTAGACCGGATGTTTTTAGTTTTTACAAATTTTACAAATGTTATGGTGGTAAATAGGTACAATTTCGGAGAAAAAGGGAAAAATCACAAAAAAATAGTTAAACATACTGGGGGTCGGGGATTTTTTTTTGGCCAACTTGTATTCTCCAAGTGGTCCCCCGAACACGCTCATTTGGTTTGTCGGTCCCTCTACCAAAAACCCTATATAGATAGAGGTAGTAATCAAGATTAAAAGATTTCCACAGTCCATCGTGTATACTAAATTATTGAATACCACAGAACACCTTACATTATTTACACTTACTTATATACATAACTTTGAGATTATTTTTTTTCAGCCAAATTGCAAATTTCATCACAAAAAATGCAGTAATATTGCATTAACTTTATAGAGCAAGCTTATGCCCCCATAATTTACTATTAGTGAGTAAAAGTGTCAAGCCGTCGTATTAAAAGAATAACAGTGTTGAAATTAACAAATAAAATTGTAAAACCAGCATAATGAGTTAATAATTAATCAAAACAGAAACAGACATGCGACAGCGTGAAATGGACTGACGAGAAAATTTTATGCAACATTTCTTGATTAAATTGCCGTGGCTTTTGATGTTTGCGTGACTGTTTATTTTGTAATATATTTATTGGGTTCGAGTAATAAATTGATTGATGATTGAACAAAATTAAAGGATTACCTACGGAAGCCTACTAGATGCTGTTCATGATTTTGTTTCCGTTTAATCAGTATCTTTAATCACAATAAAATAATGTTCACTATTCAATAAAAACAGTATCCGTGTGTGTATGTGTAATAGAAAATGCTATTTTATGATATGTGTTTCACCAACAAATTACAATTGTTAATAAAGACCAAAACTGTTTTATAGGTGAAATTAAGTGGTATGTTTGTTTTTTTATTTACTCTAGTATGTTAAAATATGTCTTTAAGTCCGTCAATGTGAACTTAAAACTCTTAGAAATGTATTATTATTATTTGTAATTTTAATTAAATCGCTGCTTATGATATAAACTGCTTCAAAAATCCTAATTTTTACCGACGTCATAAATTGACAGCACCTTAATCGTCGATCTCCAATATTATTCCGTTCGTGCAAGGTTTGGTATCCAAGAGAAATATGCAGCAGTTCATTTCATTAATCGACGGCATAATATCAGGGAAAATAAAACTAGCTGCTTTCTACAAATTACACCTCAGCCAGTTCTTCTATTACAGACATGAACATACGAAACATTTAAATATATTATCTTTCGAATATGTCAAAACCAAAGAGATATATTATATCTAACGAAACTATTTAGGTACATGTGCCTAGAAAAGAGTAAACATGTCTAAATCGTATAATAAATGAGACTGCTCACAGACGAGTGAGGAGACGAGCAGGCATGTGCATCGCCAGATTTTTAAAAATTATGACTGATACTAGAGTTAACATAACCTAGTGGTCATGACGTCAGACGCGAATTGTCGGAAGACGCGGGTACGAATCCAGTCCAAGGATTTGAAAATTTTCTCTCAAAATCTGCATTGATTGTACAAACATTGTAAAATACTATTTCTGCCGCTACTTCTCGATATTGGCTAAATAAATTTTGGAACTCTGTTAAGTCTATTAAAATTATTTGATTAAAAGTACATTGATTTTAACACAATACAACAATAGTTTTTATATTTAATATAAATAAAAAAGAAAATGTCTAAAAGGCATGATTGTATTACTGCCTTAATTGAGGACTCATAATATTATTAGTACTGAAGCTGGTCAGGGACGATTGAAACTGTCAACCTGTGTCCCCTCTTTTGGGTATAAATCAGAAAATATTGATCTTAAAAAAATATAAGAATCAAAATTGTAGAAAAATCAATTCTTAACAACTTTTGTTATGAACATTTTATGTGTGAAATTGAAAATAAATGAGTTAATTAATAAACAAAAATTTACCCTTAAAATCAAGATGGCGGATGACGCTAGGGATCGATTAGCAGGCAAAACAAAATTTAGACTGCCAGTGACCTTCCCCAACGAGTTCTACAAACGAAAATTACTACTTATATGTTTTCCTGAATCAACTCTTAATTCGACTAGGATACGTAATAAATATTATCCGTTTTCAATGAAAGGACGTAAGGTCAAACATAAGGTTGATGCTTAATAAACACCGTCCTTCAAAAAAAACTATCCGTACAAAATTATACTATGAACAGTTTTGTTCCAGAGAAAAATACACGTAAACATGTATTGCTTTTGTAGTGTCCAGTGTTTTTTTTGGCGTAAGGAGCAACCTTATCGGAAGTATTAGTACCAAGAATTGAAATCGAGTGTACACGTGGTTGTGATCATCGTTCCCCAAACTAAGCAAACAAACAATCTACAGTTGGCTGTTTTTGTTCAATTCTTTTGAAAATGTTTAATGAGGGCTGTCTCGTAACACAGACCGAGTCTGTTACTGTTGCGTATATTCTGATGCTATGCCATTAAATTGAAAACGTTAACTCGTATCGCCAGATCACGTCGTGGTAACGACAACGACTTCGTTCAATATATCAGCGTTACTGAGCTTTTAGTCCTCTCATCTAAACCCTTTCAGTTACCTTTAGCATGTAGCTGCTTTACTTTAGTGTGTGGGCGTCGCGGTTCCCCGAGTAGAGGTCCCAACACTCTCATCAATTTTTTCATCCAATTTAGAGTAGTATAACCACTTTCATGCCATCTCAATTGGTATTTTTGGATAAAGTACCTGGATGAAACAAATACAAAATAGCAACACATGTTCCGTGAAAATCTTGTCCCCGCGATTCAGGATTTGCAATGCGACTGTTACGTCATCTAGTTTTAACGCAACGAATAAACTGTTGTTTTTCATTGCCCTAGCTAAGTCGACATATCGCACTCGAAACCCCTAATGCATACTAAACTTCATGAAAATTTCTGGGGCCGTTTCCGAGATCCAGATTATATATAGGTATATATATGCATGAATTGCAAAATTGTTAAAAGTATTAGAATAAGTACGGTTTATATTAAATTTGGCGGTAAACATAAAATTATATTCAATTCACAATTTACTTCAATAAAACAGTAGGAATAAGTAAACTTACCTATCCCTTTAATATAGGTAAGTTTACTTATTAAACGAATGACATTCGTATAAGCTACATATCTTACGATTACATTTAAGAGCCTATTCCGACGGTGGCGACGGCCTCGTTTATGTCAGTGACCCTTCAGTCGTAAAGTTTACGGCAAGAGATATTCCTAGCACTATATTATGTCCCTCTAGCTTTTGGAGTATTAGAGAGTATCTAGTAGATACATAGCAGTGATACATGTAGTTGTTTTATGTTGTACGGGGATGGAGATATTTACCAAGTTGGTTCCACAGATAGTTTGTTTCGCAAAATGTGTTTTCATACGTAAGTAGCCTACACATAACTAAGAAGTTGTATGTAAGCACTACTATTCTCTAAAAGCCACTAATAATGTATCTGGCCGAATAAATCAAAGAAACAACACAGGTTGACGAGTTCAGCGTAGTATAATATTTTGGACGTCAATCTTAACGTCTCGTCCCTTTATCGTTATACCGATGTAATACCGTTGTAATAAAAAATAGTGGTACACTTACATTTTCAATAGCCAGATACACTCAGAGTTAAGTATATTTATTTTATTTATTGATTTCATAGGAAGTCCAACAGCTTAAATTAACAAAATAGTGTCTTATAAATTAAGCACCAGAGCCAATTATATTCATATTCATTTATTCATATTTATCCATACACGTCAAAATAAAAATAATAAAAATAATAATGAAATGTCAAAAAATAATTATACATATGTAAAATTAATAATAATTGTGCTCAATTTTCTACTTACACACTCGCAGACAAAGATAGCAATGTAGATTATATGCGAGTGCCTATTTATTTCATACATATAAACTCTTCATAACTATAAAACGTCTGATTGATAAGCCAACGTTTTAACCTTGATTTGAACGAACCCAAACTTTTAGCTGCGGTTATATCTTCGGGTAACTTATTGTAGACCGCTGGACCCATGACATGTGCCAACCTATTAGACTTGGCCAGTGATCGCTCCACCACAGCAAGCTTCCTTTTTCGTCGAGTTGGGTACTGGTGAAATTCACCGACATTTCTATACGATTCCAAGTTAGTACGCGTATAAATAGCCACTTGAAAAATAACTATAGCGGGTAGTGTTAGTATCCGTAGTGATTTAAAATACGGTCTCACGGAAGACGGACGCACGAACAGCTCGTTTCTGGAGTCGAAAGGCGCGTTCTAAATCAGCACCGCGTCCCCAGAGCTCTGCTCCGTACTGAAGCAGAGAGTGCACGGTGGCGACGTAGCATGTCCGTACCACTCCTGTCGGCAGGAATCTGGACAACCGGCAGAGCGCAAAACAGGCTGCACTCAGTTTCCCACATAAGGTTAAAATGAATAAATAGGGTTTTTTTGAGGTTGAGTACGAGCCCATTTGCGCTAAACCACATAGCCAGTTGGTGTGCAGTATCATTTAATCTCTGCTCTAGCAGCTCAGATGACGGTGCCTTCATTTTTGCAGCCACGTCGTCCACGTATATCAATACTTCAGCGTCTCTAGCACAAGGAAGGTCGTTAAGAAGCAGCATAAACAAGATATTCGACACTGCTGTTCCTTGTGCTACTCCCATAGTGTTAGTCAGCGGGTCGGACCTTTCACTAACGCCTGCTCCTACTACAATTTGTGACCTCTGGTGCATCAGGTCGTTTAAGAGAGACAATGCTCTGTCATTAATGCCGTAGTGGCGCATTTTAATAGCAAGAACTTTGTGATCCGCTAAATCAAAGGCCGCAGCACAGTACTGCCACCTGCAACTTCCCCTCGCGTGCCTCCACCACCTGGCGTACAATTTCACGCGTCATGGATGTTGTCGATCGACCTTCACGATTCTCGATTCACGACATTACTCGTGTTGAGGATAAATACGTCACTAAGCGGCAGCTTCTGCCGTTTTCCAGCGCCTTTGCTATGGCAGGTATAATCGAGATAGGTCTGTATTCGTCTATGTTCTGTGGTTTACCGTTGCCCTTAAATATAGGCGAGACTTTGCTTATTTTGAGACACTCAGGATATACACCCTCGTATATGAACTTATCAAACAAATTAGCCAAGACCGGAGCAAGAGGCCTGGCGGCTATATGTAGCAATTCCGTCGAAATTCCATAAATGTCCTTTGACTTTTTGGGTGGAATTCTTATGGTGATAATACAATATATTTCTTCCGCGGTGAATCTGCGCAGTCTGAGCGATCGATCAGCAGGGGCACACCCACTTATCAGCATGCGCTCCATCTGCTTGACGCCAGCGCGCGGTGCCGCGCATGCAACTGCAGCTCCTACAAATTTCGCATTCATGGCATTTACGGCATCTTTTCGTTTTAAAATTTTCGCCATCTGATTTTTTAACAACGTCTGTGAAATCCACGCTACATTTATTTTTCTTCCTTTTTTAGATTTTGCGGGATTCTTGCTATTTTGTAACATACCAGCATAATAATTTGACCTTGTGGTCGTTAACATGTTCTTATATTTTGTATTTAATTCACATATAAACTGTTTAAAAAAATCAAAATTAGCATATTTATTGCTCAATTCAATCATGTCTAATAAAAGTAACCTAAAATATTTAATGTTATCTGTAACCCATGAAGAATTCTGATATTTGCTACTCATATATTTCAATGGGACACACGTCTCAAGTTTATTACTATATAGGTCTTCACGTATATGAGACAGATTTAAAAATAAATAGCGTGAACATTCGTAATACTAATCACAATAAATAGAAATAGGTATGATACAACAGCCGGTTCAAGATATTATATAATCGGTGATATGTTATACAAATAAAAATGCTACTGTTCGAAGAATTCGTCCGCCAAACCGCCGCACCGAGCTTACGCTTGTGTTGAATAAGTCTACTGTTTCATCTTTCTTACATATTTTATTAAAATTGCTACTCGCTCTGTACATGAATGAATTTTGTCGATATTTGGTATTAACAATTGACAAAGATAGGGGTGGATTAAATCGAAACGATTTGTAAGGGACATATAGATTAATTTTACCAACAAGGTCTAGGGTCAATCTCATCAAGTCAATTTGATTGGATACTATTTTTGTTAAAAAGGTTCAAAAAAAGGCTCAAGGGTAACAGATGGAACTGCTTGTAAAGCAGTAGATAGTTTTCGGATTTATAACGAATGTGTAATCTGAAACACAGAAACTTAATGAATTTCATCTGAATTCGCTCAATTCGAGTAGTGTATTTGTCATAGCACGGATTCCATACTTCCATATATACAAATGTAGCTATATCTCACGTAGTCTCGAATCTTACTTCCTTTTTACCAGTAGGTAATTATATTTTGGGCTAGTAGCGGTACTGTTCTTTACATTTTGGCACAAATTCTTTTTTAAATAGGCTCTATTAATCGTTACAGCCTACAGGGCTAATGGGCATTGAAACTGATATTTCAAAATGAATAACACTTATAACTACATTAGGGCACTTACTCATAGTTTGAATAAACACAAAATATTGCGATACTTTTTAGAAGTAATAAAACACTTATAGAGCTGCATTTTAGACCAGTACATTTGTTTTGTACTTCCGTAGACTGACAAATATCGTAATATCAAGCTGAAAATACAAAGGTTCTTGCGTTATAAATGTAAGCCCATTTGAAATTGCATGGCTACTTAATGTTTTTAAATATTTATAAGGCACGGTAAGGCATTAGCGAACAAGATATTTATCAGACATTAACATTTCATGATGTGGAAGTACTGAGGTGGGATTATATATAAAAAGGACAGAGGACAAAAATAGATGAAAAAAGCGTTTTCCGAGACTACGAGTAAGACAAATATATAGCAGAAGACATCATCATTATCGTCTCAGCCGTAGGACGTCCACTGGTGAATGCCTCTCCCACAAATTGCCAAAGAGACCGGAAGCGGCCTGCAACCAACGTCGTCTTGCGACCTTTTCAGGTCAATTGTCCACCTAGTCCGTGGACGACCTACGCTGTGCTTGCCGGTCCGTGGTCTCCACCCCAGAACTATCCTAGGACAAGTAAATATCAGGAAATTGTAAATTATCAAATGAGAAGTTATCAAACAGCACACAATACAATAACTCTTTATTGATTACAATAAAAAAAGGACGAAAACTTACGTTACTCGTCTAGAAGCTAACAATAAGAATTTGAAAATTTGCAAAAGAAAAGTGGTGTGACCGACCCTTAACCTTATCAGAATCAGACGTGACTTTTTTATCAAACGTTTGAATAACCACGGCCTTGGAACAAAATTAGGCTGAATAATATAATATTATGTACTTGTATGTTTTACCCAATTTCACTTAAATAAGGATGAAATGAACCTAAAGTCTTTATCTTATCAATCCACGATCGTAGGTGTGTTTAACATCGATCTCCAGAGTGTAAAGTATAGTATAGTTTATTAAAGTTTCGCATAATGTGGGGTAGGACGAACTTAAGTATTATACATTATTAGTGTTATTGGTTATTACTATCGTTATAATTATATCACACGAGTGTTTCATTACCTAGTAATGTGCAGTTTCACACTACTTTATCTACTCGCATAGAGATTGATGAGATGAGAGGGAGAGAGAGAGAGATATTGGTAATGTTACTACTTTACATTAATATACAATGCCATTGAGTCGTGATAGCATTTACCGTATAATATATGCCAGCTAAGTCGTACAAATTTATTATATACGAGTAATTATACGACTTTGCTGGCATTATGAGTAATTTCCGCCGCCGCATCTAAAATGTCCGGCGGAATAAAATGTCAGGAATAAATAAACCAACGATATTTCATACACAAAAGGTATGAATGGCGCCAAAATCTATCACATCACCGCGCTCGCGCTAAAGCGGGCGCCACATCCGACAAGTAAAAATTGGAATCAAAACTTTTATGTAATGCTATAAAAATGCACGCTTCAAGATGGAATCTCCTTGGTGTTATTCAATGACATATTGGATTTGCACTGTATCTGTATGGTAAAAAAATATGAAGCGATGAAATAGTCGGGGGTAGTAAAGCTCGCCCTAATGAACTTTTTTTTCTAAAAGTCAAGTAACAATAATTTAATTAAAAATACTAGCGGCCACATTTTGATAGACAACCCGGTAGATGTATATTCTCCATAATCATAAATATATGCGTAAAAATTTGGTTTTTAGTAAATACTCAATGAGTGCTCGGTTTCTGCAGCCGGATCGTAACTACGATATTAAGGTATTAATGATGGAATCTATAACATAAACACCAGTTATTATCACATTCATTCATATCACAGTATTGTCTTAAGTGTTTTATGTTATTAGAATAGTACAAGAGCACGAGGTCCACTTGATATAAGTGGTAACCTCTGTTTAAAAAATAAGCATTTGAATAGCCTACGCCCGTAACCCTGAGAAATCGAGTCACATGTACCTGTAACTTTGCCGGCTCCCATACTATTCAAACCATGCTTCGCAGTAGACATAGCTAGGTATGGTGGGAATACTTCCCCAGACGAGCTTATTCTCAAAGAGGTCTGAACTAACGTTAGAACTACGATTGTACGCCATGAAAAATATGGTACGCATATCATTTAAACATAAAACGAGAAACCAATTAATGACGGGTATTTTATTGAGGAAATATACTTACCAAACATGTTCGATGTTTCATAACGAGAACTAATCCGCCGCAAAAACGATTAAACTAACATAAATTACAAGTAACAGTACAACGACCATGGATCGTCGGTTCGATAAGTTTGTCACGTTGATAAACTGATTTTACAGGTTATAAAAGATGTGAAATTTTATATTCTACAATAATGGTCTCAAGAACTTCTGCACTAAAGTGCTTAGTTTCCGAGATATCGGCCAAAAACTTTTATTTAATATGGCGCTTTAAGCTCCATTTTGGATCTGTGAGTATTTTGTGATTTTATGCTCAGTAAGTGACCCTAAAACTACGAAAAAATAATGTCAGGAAGCATAACTCAGAACAAAATTCACACAAAAAGTGGTCCTTTAAACCAAAACGACGTATGATTCCAAATACGAATTACTTCCGAAGTTACAAATAGACCTGTTCGGTGATTGGTTTAAATTTCAGAAGGAAAGCAGGGATTGGTCAACGCGCGTGCTGCAACGTCTACTATGACAGCTGAGTCATAGCGGCGTGAACGATGCACGACTTTTATTGTGTCATTTTTTTAAGGCAGTTACTCATCCTGATATAATTTCTTCGTAGCCCTAAACCTCATATAAAAAAAATGGATGGGAAATTTATTGCGTGAGGTTGACCAATAAAATTATTACGGGCCTAAAATTATTAAAAATATTTTTACGGGCCGCAGTTATCGGGGCATTGTCAGTAAAAAATAGAGCTTTAGCTAAGTTTTAACATCAATATAATAACATTTTGCATTTTCAGAAGTAGAATTTTGTATGAAATTTGAATGGAATAGGAAGCCGCCCGTGCCATGTCTGCGCCCGACGTTATTTATGTGTGGCCTGCGCCTTACACTCACGGTCCAATATGCCGCCCGTGTACTAAGACACTGTTTTACTCCCTCGGTGCATAATCTACTATTGTATATATTCATGATCCTAGATTCATGAGAAATAAGTAGTTTATGCATTATTGCATAGCATTTAGTTTTAATTATAGGGTGTTATTTATACCGGAAAATACGAGTGATTCTGCAGGATGCAGCCAGTGTATTTATATAGCTTCAGAAAATAAGTCTGTAACTAAAGCACGCCACACGCCTCAGATGGCAACAACATGAGCTTGCAGTTGCGTTTCTGTTATTTTTAATTCTAAGGTAATCATAGTGGAGTAAATACCCGACGACCACGGACACCTACCTAGTGCTCATGGCGTTTGGTTGTAGGTATTAAGGATATCTACATATAAGCGTTCTTAAAAAGAACCACTTTTAATAAAGGAACACCATCAATTAGCTTATATTGGTGGCACGGAAGTACGGATCCAACGGTGACCAAAACCGACTCGCACTTGGTTGAATTATGATGTAATTATTGTACAATACAATATTTACAAATGTACAATTTACATAAAATAAGTTATGTAATTTTCAAATCAAGTGTGAACGTAATGGGGTGATTATGATGTATGCTGATACTACCTATTACTGAATCAACCCACGTGAAATGCGTGTGTCCTTCCTCAATGCTCAACCTCTTACGTTGCTCTGAAACCCTAGTACTTTGCCGCACCAAAACACGTGAGTCGGCAGCTGACAAACACAACAATATCACAACGCTGATCTTTACGGCTATTATGTATCTCAGTTGCTAACAAACGTTAATTGAAATCGAAAAAAATGGCCGCTGTATGTCACTTTTGTCAGCTTCGGTGATATGCAAAAATGTTAGTAAGTTTACTAACATTTTTGCATACTAATATAATAGTAAGTTTACTAATATAAATAGTAAGTTTACTAACATTTTTGCATACTGGAGCTGTCCAAACTGACATAGAGCGGCCATTTTTCAAGATTATATATAATATATATTATCCTATATAGCAACAAGCATGCGTCCTCCCTCAACCACAAAATAAATAATAGTATTTATAAGCTCTTACATTGGTCTGAGCCTCTAGTACTTTGCCATACGAAAACACATGAGTTCACAGCGGCAAACAAGCAAAAATATACACATGCGGACGACATCCTCACAAGAAGAGACATACAAAATTAGAGTTGAGTGTTGCGTGGCAGTTCATTGAAACGTGGTAGAAACTGTAACATGCATTAGAATAAATCGTTAATATTGTAAGCAATATGCGAACTTCTGAAACAGCTTTTGAAAAGTATAAGCCTGGGTTTTTTGATACGTATTTATGTTACATAACCATTGGTAAGCCTATTATAAAGAACTATTATATAGTGTACGATGTATGAAAAAAAACCCGGCCAAAGATAACGAAAGATAAGAAGGAAAAATACTTTACAATAATTGTTATTATTTTACATTGTATACTACTATAGTACCATATTTATGGACATCTGAAATTCATTATTTTTTGACGTGATAACGTCTTATAAATCGATGAACGCCGGCTGCACGCACGAAAAAGCAAGACTCATTGTCATGTTCCGTTGTCACGTTCCGCCTGAGCCGAGCGTGCAAGCGAGAGCGCGGAACAAGCGATAGAGAAGCACGATTGGCCGAAGCGTTCGGCTTGTCTTTTGACGTTTTCACGTAAAATTGTCGTCCGTAAACCGACTTTACAAACAGCTTTTCCTCTAAACTAAAAAAATCTCAAAGAACAACGACAAATTCAAAATTTGGCAGCTATTGTTTCGCTTCTCTTCGGATTAGTGCTAAATTAACAGCTTAATTACTGTAACGTAAAACATTTGCATTATCAGTAGCATATGTGTTATATAAAAAAAAAGATACAATTAACAAAAAAGTTGTATCGAATCCCAACAAAAAAACCACATCAAATCGGACTTTCGATTAGTAAAAGGATGTCTAAATCGTATACAGTAGTTCAACCTCTTCAAACATTGTTTATCTGTGCGTCAAGTTTTGATTAGTAAGAATAATTTTATACATGTACCTATATTAACTTCAACCGAATTCACTTTTTTGACTTTACTATAAAAACAAAGAAATATTATCTAAATGCATTACTACACACTTGGCTTTATGTATAAATAAACGTAACTGATTCCAGCAAGCTTCAGACCAAATAATGTTCGCCCAAGATTTGATCGATCGTTGCTAGAACGTCTTTTACCATATTCTATCAAAAACGAGTTTGACATATAACTTATAAAATAAACCTGTCCGTTTGTCGTGAAAATGCAATAAAATACTTTGTCACAATCAACACTTTATCACTTTTGACAGCCGACCAAGATTTGGCTCTCATAAAAGGTAGAAAAAATTTGCCCGGTCAGGGCAATTTTTGTGCTGGCAGGTGTGAATGTAGCACGTGCAGGAGCACGTGAAACGGGCGTGATCAAATCTTGATCCGTGCAAATTTTGACCTATAGGCGTCGTGGACCGACAGTTTTGCCAAATTTTGGCTTGTCCTGTGGCTTGCTGGAACGCAGCCGAGTACCTACTTATTATTTGTCATTGTGACATATTATTTTCTTTCACATCACATAATTATGTTGTTCCCCTGTTGGTAACTATAAAGACGAAACGACGATCGTTTAATCACATCAAATGAGAAAACGAGGAGAAAACAGAATGTACTTCATGCTCTTTCGTGCATCACGTAGAACTGTATACTGCATCCTTTTTGCACAGAAACTTGTCGAGCCGGGGTGCAATTATCTTAGAAGCATGTGTGTGTAAATAAAATGAAAATTGAAAATTGAACCCTGACTCCATGGCACGAAAGTATACTTTAACATATTAGTATACGTTTAGTCGGAGGGTGAAGGTGAACATTGAAACGTACATAACTCCTCATGGTATGTATTAAAATGTATGACTTAAGTTTCATACACTAAAGTTGCATTTCTATCCTGTTATTACTCATTTATTCTTTAGCATTTCAATATAGATTATACCGAGTATGACTATAGGCCAAGTATCTCTTGGTGTAGGGGATGCAAACACTCTTGCAGGTTTCTGATGCCCTGGTAGCGAGTGCCCTTTAACACGTGACGTCATAGAATTACGCTGATGCTGAGTTTCATCGATTTGTGACGTATGATGAAAGAATTATATATAATATATATATTATATTATATATATTATTATTATTATATTATAGATGTATGGTAATGGTTGTTAATATTACCTATCTACTAGCTGACCCACCTGCGGCTTCGCTCGCTTGGTCTTGGTGTATTGGTAGAAATGTGTGAATCTCGAGTTCCTGGGTTCGATACCCGGGACGTGTAGAAGAAAGAAATTCTCAATGCAGTCCGGAGTCTGGAACAGTGCCCCGTAGATGGCAATAGGCTTGCCTCCTATTACTACATGGGGTTAAAAACATATCCATCTCACGAAACATAGGTAGGTGTTTAAAACACCGCTGTCTTCACCTTTCGAGCATAATAAAGGCGTGACGATTCATTATAATACTAGCTTCGTTCCGCGGTCTCACCCGCGTGGTGATGGATAATGATGATGATGAATCAGATGTAGCGTATGCTACTGAGGCATAATAATGTAGCTTTCTACTGCTGAAATAATTTTTTGAATCGGTTCAGTAGTTTTTGTGTTTCCATTACAAACAAACAAATAATCTTTGTTTTTCATTATTAGGATTAAATACTAAGGTACGAATTATGTGGCTTAGTTTGTAACGATGTTACTATTGCATATTTAAACGTTGAAAAAGTAGTTATTGTAACAGCTGTAATGTTGCAATTTTTTTGTTCAATAGATGTCGCTCCGTCCCCATACGACGGTTAAAATCAGATAGAGAGTTTAAATTCGGTGCTCGGACCTCGAGTCTTGGTGGCCTAGTTGGTCATGGCGTCTGACACGGATGGTCGGAGGAAGTCTTTGGACGCGGGTTCGAATCCCGTCCGAGGATGTGAAATTTTATTTTTAGAAAAAATTGCAATATTTGGTATCGCTAAGCAGGCGTTTGTGCTTTAAAAAAGTAATACTATAACTGTAATAGTTGACATAAAATAAATAAAAAGATAAATAAAAAGCCTTTATTCTCCCACAGAAATCCAACATAGTTGGCTTATGTAATTAAATATTGAAAAGAAAAAAGGAACTACATCACTTTGCTCTTTGTCAATAGTTTTCGTAGCATACGCGGTATAAGGTTTTTTTCCACACCTTGGGTTACATTATTGAAGTGTTCATACGTTTCCCTGAAATTTCTATGGTGAATGAGTATTCCAAATCGGTTAAGTAGTTTCGGAGCCTATTCAATACAAACAAACAAACAAACATTTTTTCTCTTTATAATATTAGTGTAATATATATTGGTCGTATAATATATAGTACCGTGGGGTGCCGGCTTAGAATAGTACCCCCCAACTCTACCCGTGGGTGCCGTAGAAGCCGGCTAAGGGATAACAATCAGAAGGTGGGCACTAGGGCTGTAAAGCAGCACCTTCCCAGTCAAAAACTGCACTCCCCGACCCAACTGCCAAGCGTGGCGAGTATTGGCAAAACCCCCCCAATGATTGACACAAATTGAACCAGGCCCCCAGTTCCCGGCAGCCCCACTATTCCTGGCTACGGTAGCGGTCACGGTAACGGTGGGACAGGGGGTACTAAAAATCCCCAGCAGACGCCCGGCTACCGCCACCAACGACGACGACTGGCCCTGGTAACACACAACATACGCACGATGAGGACAGACGAAAAGATCTATGAGCTGGAAGAAGAAATGAGTAGGTTACACTGGAACATCGTGGGGTTATCAGAAGTCCGAAGAGCGGGTGATGACACGATAACCATAAAATCAGGTAACCTACTCTACTAACGGGAGGGCGACCAACAGTCCCAAGGTGGTGTCGGGTTTCTCGTCCACAAGTCCCTTACAAACAACATTGTTACGATCGATAGCGTTTCCAATAGGGTCGTATACCTAATACTCAGAGTATCCAAACGATATTCGCTGAAGGCCATTCAGGTATACGCACCCACGAAGTCCCACCCGGATGATGAGGTGGATGAGGATATCTATGAGTACATTAGTCGGGCCATAGATACCTCTGAAACGTTTGTTATGAGGGACTTCAACGCGGAGTTGGGTAAGAGAAGCGAGGATGAGTTGAAAGTGGGGCAATTTGGTTATGGGCAACGGAACCATAGGGGGCAGAGGTTGGCCGACTTCCTGGAGAAAGAGGGACTCTTTTTGATGCACTCTTTCTTTAAGAAGCCAGCTCATAGGAAATGGATCTGGCTGAATCCCAATGGTTCCACGAGAAATGAGATTGACTTCATTATGACCACCAAGAGACAAATATTCACTGATGTCTCCGTGATTCACAGGGTGAAAACCGGTAGTGATCACCGAATGGTAAGAGGCACGTTGAATATTAATGTCAAAATTGAGAGGTCTCGTCTGTTGAAGTCTACGCTCCGACCTACTCGAGCCCATATTCAAGACCCCGAAAGCTTTCAACTTGAACAATCGCTTCGATTGCCATGAGAACATCAATTCAGTGGACGAGATCAATAACGGGTTAGTAGAAACTGTCCATACAGTGGGTTCCAAGTACTTTTGATATCCTACATAAATGATTTACCCCAAGCTATAGACCACCCGATGGTTCTTTTTGCAGACGATAGTACAGCTATTTTTATCGGTGAAAAGGACAAGCGACCAGAACCAGAAATTAATTTAGGTTTGAATATTATGATAAAATTGCTTGAATGTAATAATTTCTTAATAAACTTTGACAAAACCCGAATTATGACATTTAACAAATAGAAAACATTGACATCTTATATTCTTTTAAAAATAATGAAATTTAAGACATTCCATTTACAAAATTCTTAGGTATATATATTGACTCCAAACTGAATTGGGATAAACAAGCTAATGCAGTACGGTCTAAACTAAGCAGTGACTCATATGCCTTGTACATGTTATCCAAGGTCGTAAGTCAACCAGCAGTACTTACAGCATACCATGCTCATGTGACATCTATTCTACGCTACGGCATTATTTTCTGGGGTAATTGTTCGAAAAGACAATATATGTATATTTACCGCCCAAAAGAAATGCTTGAGATCTGTGTGCCATTTAAAAACAACGGATTCCTGCAAACCATATTTTATAAAATTGAAAATTATGTCTTTTCCTTGTTTATACGTATATGAAATAGCATTGTTCATACGAAATAATATGCATATGTTTAAGTCGCACAAAAACCAACTAAACGAGTATAGAATCTGCATGCCTAGTCATAGACTGGCACTATTTAAAAAAAGTGTATTTGGGATGGGTCCGAAAATATATAATCATTTGCCTTAATCGATACTGAAATCGGAGAACATTTAAAAGGAAATTGTTTAATTTGTTGACATCTAAGTGCTACTATACTATCGAAGAGTTTTTTAATGATAAAATATAGTTTACCTAATTAATATAAATGACATTACAATATTATCTTTTTTATCTCATTACATTTTATTATTATTTTTAATTCCAATTGTTGCAATGTAGGGGAGACCGGGGATAAAAGTAACGGCGGATTGAAAGTAACAAACGCTCCATTGCCTTGTCCAATAGCCGGAACGACGCGCGCGTCCGTTTACTAGCTTGCACCGGCCCCCGCGCATGATTTTAATCTCCGCGCCCGCACCACGCGGCAAGGTGGTGTTAGTGGACGTATCGTGATTTTTTGCACCAAAAGTAAGTTTTTTGTCGTTTATTCATTTAGTGTTTACGTAGAATTAAGATGGTGATAACAATTATGACTATTAGTTCGTCGATTAACCTTAAAATTGTCTTTAGCACATTATAACTTGTTTTCGTGTAACACGTTCAGTTTCAAAGTTATTTGGCATCAAATATCAAAAACTGGGTTGGGTACAAAAGTAACATCTCATGGCAGGACATAAGTAACGTGCTACTTTTGTCCCTGTAGAATAGTAAATATGAGTGCGAAGTTTGAAGTTGCACAGAAGCCTATAGAAAAGCAGCAGATGACCATTTAAAAGATAAAACAAAGTTAAGAGCAGTAGCAAAAAAATATAATGTTTGTCATGTCACATTAGATATATTAAAAACTATGTTAATTGTGATCTCTTTAATATTTACGGATATGTTTAGTTGGGATATTGGTGTCAATTCAGAGGTCGCAAAAACTAAACTAGCATAATTTGACAGCACTAAAAATATGCCATGCTTTTTATTTCGAATGTTTTAAAACGGTCTCAAATTTAGTGCTGTAAAATTAGGTAAGTTTAGTTTTGGCAACTTTTAAATCGACACCATGTCACTTTCATCTTAAATCTCACGTTGTGCCATTTAATAAGATTATGTTTATAGCTGTTTGTAATTAGGAATTATTTTATTTATCTAATGTCTACTAATAATCACCAAAACTGATTATCGACTGAATAGAAACATGAATCTCAAGTTAATCTTACGTAAAAGTTAATTATTTTTGTACTATATAACTTTGAAATAAATAATTAGATTTAACGTTTATTGTTACTGTTATATGGGGGAGAATTTATACGGTGTTACTTTCGACCCACGCTCTGTTACTATCGCCCTGACCATGGGGTCGAAAGTAACAATCTCAATTTATTTTTGGGAAGCTTAATAATTTACAGAAACCGTTACATATCATATAAAATTATAATGTACATTTATAGACCATGAACGACAGTTTATTATAGCAATAATCATTTTATCACAAAAGTTATTTATAACGAGAAATCTGGCATGGAATACAAACTGTTACTTTTGTCCGCGGTCTCCCCTAATGCAATGTGTAAATGTGACTTTTGTAATCAACATTTTTACGTATAGAACAGCTTCGCTGGTAATTAGTTTAAGTTGGAATACTACTAATGTTCATAGTGTAATATTGTATGTCCGATAAGGGCAAAGCTGTTGATACTAAGGAACTATTGATATACCACCATTATCTGTACAGTTTATGCAATAAATGATTTCTGATTTCTGAATGTTGAAGCGGTTCGTGCTGCTGGAAAGCCGGAATAGATGCAGAAACATCGTACGAGAGGCTAATACCATGACGCGTCACGACTCCCAGCATTGGGGAATCGACGCAAGGAGGAGGAGTGCATGTAGCGGGCATAAATCTTTTTATGCTATATGAGGCACCATCTTTCATCTAAATTATCAGTGCCTCCTTCATTAAATGATGATAAGTATAACCAATTCAATAGTTTACGATCACTAACCATTTGCTGAAATTTTTGCCCGACAGCAAAGTACTTGGAGCGCGCAGCCCCGATTTACTTACTTTTCCGACAGTTAGAACAGAGTAAGAGAGCCACCAAATGTACCAGCCCCACCAATCAAAATCCCGAGAACTTATATTGTTTAGACTATGAACTTTTTCAGCGGACCTTGTACAAAAAACCCTCACCACAACTTTTAAACATGACTCTGCCATTGATAGAATAGCTGCTATTCTGTAGGGATAGAGATGTAGTGCAGTTATGAGCAAGCAATAAGCTTTTTTGACCTGATAACGTCTTATAAATCGATGAACGCCGGCTGCACGCAAGAAAAAGTATGACTTATTGTCACGTTCCTTCTGGGCCGAGCGTGCAAGCGAAAGCGCGGAACACGCTATAAAGAGGCACGATCGGCCTAAGTGTTCGGCTTGTCTTATGATGTTATCACGTAAAATTATCGTCCGTAAACCGACTGACCCCCTAAACCCCTCCCTTATATACGCCCATGGTCGGATGTACATAAAATACTTAGGTGCTGAATGTCTTATTGACGCACTTCCGCTCAGCAGATCAGCTCTAACACGCGAAAGCATAACCTTATTATCTTCGCCTATCAAAATAGTGAGTTGAAACTTACATAAGTTAAACATAATTTGGGCAAGCTTTTGATATGTATTTGAGGTATTTCTTAGAATAATTTGTGATATCATTTCCATATTTGCTTCCAAACTGTTTTATAAGACTTTGGTAATATGATATTAAACCATAGTCTGTTCAGAGAAAAAAAAAACGTTGCAATTTTATTTTCAAACTAACCTAAAATTACAAAATTATAAATCATTATTAATACGCACACACACTCTTTCGCATTTAAATATTATGTTGATACATTTATTACTTTTATAGTTTTAGAAAACAGACATGATTTATTGTTAGAATTTCCATCCTTGTATTTGGGGATTTAGCAAGAATTTATTAATAGATTTGTGAGACGTTACGTACACGACGTACATGGCGCTCGCAGGTAGGTATTTTAACCTCACATGTAAAGTAGGTAGTGGTAAATCTTACCCATACCTTGTAGCCCTGTGATGGATAAGGGGTGCCGAACCCGACCTCATTTGAAAATCTGTTGGGAATACCATTTAATATTTACTCGTACTAGTAACAAACAGTATAATACTGTAATAATCATAAATTGTAATGTGTGTGCTGGACGTAACAGCCGCTCTGTAGCTTGTAGGCCTGAACATTATTTAAACGCGTCTTCTTCGATATGCGCCTCAACCCGCATAAAGTGGCTCAGTTAGTGAACCCATTCACATTAAGTAGGTTTTTATTTTATTTTATAATTTTTGATAAATTTACTGCCTATACTTGCCTCCTAGTGGCATAAACCAAAGGTTTTGTAGAACACATTATTGTAAGTCACAACGTACTTACTTTCCAACTTCCCCATACTGACGCTCGCTTCTAAGAAACACCTTGCATGTTAACAGCTAGATAATATATCTTACTTGTTTTCAATTACCTTACCGTGCATGTTTTTACAGCAATATATTAGATAAATTGCATGTAACATAAAAATGTGATGATATTATCGCCGATAAAAATTATTTTAACGGCAATGCTGTCATCATAACAACATTATAGAAGTAAAATTAGAGACGAATTATTTATTTCTATCTCAGTAGCTATTTATAATAATTTAAAAGTAGTTTACGCAGTTTTTTCAAAGTATTACAGCGAGAAGGCGCCGTTGGTAACTTATCGAGTGCCAACAGAATCTGAAGACAGTCCCTATAGGGACTACAAAAAGGTACTTTTAAATGTTAGCCTGCCCAGTATCGTTGTATGTCCATACTTGAACAGGTAGGGTTACAGACGGTGCCCTTTTTGTCTATATTATTAAGATATGGCAAGATCTTGCCCATGTCAGTTGCAGTGCTGACAAGTAGACTATTACGTTCCATTTACTACGACATGAACCTTCCCCTAAGAGAGGTTAGTGTACCGTAATCCACCACGTTGACCCATGGAGTGTGGGTTAGGTCAGTGGCCAAACCTAGTGTTTTCGGACTGACCAATGTCTCCAAAACGACCGAAAGACTGTTTTCGTTATACAATAACTATAATCGTCGGGCTTACCCAAAGCTCAGAAGCGCTTAGTTAAATTGATGCTAATGGTCACCTATCCATTTAGTCGAGACGGGCAAGTCGTTCACAAAGCGTCACGCATGTCACAAGTAAGGCATCTTTAAGACTCATAGTACTGCACGGCACCGCACTGCGGTTGGCACTCTGAGACAAAGCTTTTCAGAACCACTTGCGTAGTACTTTTTAACCGATTTCAAAAAAGGAGGAGATTATATTTTCTATTGTATGTATATTTTTTGTGTTTGTTGGACGAATTATCCCCCCATTTGTGGAACTAGCACGCAAAACAGATGGCCGATGAGACCGGAAGGTTCTGAAGTGTAGACCACGGACCGGCAAGCGCAGCGTAGTTTGTCCCCCAGCAAGGTGGACTGACAACCTAATAAAGGTCGGAAGAGAAGAGAGGAGAAAGGAGCAGGACGACGTTGGATGCGGGTCTTTTCCAACCGGTCTTTTTAGAAATTTCTGAGGGAGGCCTATGTTCAGTGGATACGGCTGAGATGATGATGATGGTTTGTGAACCGATTCTTAGTATTATTTATTTGTTTGGTAGAAGTATACTTTCGAGGTGTTCACATTTAAATATCATCAAATTCGGTTAAGTACTTTTTGTGTTACACTCCAATATCTGAAAAGTGTTACACCTATCTGATGATATAATCATTGACGGTGAATGACAATCGATCCTGTAAGTAGCAAGGGTCACTAAAAATTGCGAAAATTTTTTTCACCCAAAAATGGGACCAAATTAACAAAATGTGCCAAAATTACCAATTCATTACCAAAATGTGCTTAAACCGCGCCGGTACACCGGTGGCCAAATCTAAACTTGCAAAAAGCCGCGCTGGTACACCGGTATACCGCAGTCAAAACCCATATCAGGATTTAATATAAACGTTAACTGTTCAAATATATAATACATTTCGGTTTATAAGATGTTTTTTCAATACTAATAAGCAGCTAGAAATCATTTTTACAATAGATATTTCAAATTTATTGGTTATCATTAGACTAGTAAAAAAACAATGGGCGTCGATACCATTTCCCCGAAACTTTCGCAGGTGCGCGTGTGCAAGTGTATTGTTTTCGTGAATAAGTACCATTTCGAGGAAAAAACCGAAGAAAAGCTTATAATCCTCTTATATTATGGTTTTGTAAGCACTTCCTACAATTTGATAAAGGCAGCCGCCATATGATTTTGATAACGGGTGGGACTACGGTTTGACCTATATTTGGGTAGCGTTAGAGTATATATTTGTATGAAATATTTACAAGATATTTCGCACTGTATGATGATGAAGTCGGTTCCATATCTGGTATTTATTTTACTTGCTACAGTGCTCTTCAACCTTAACACAATAAGCGGCTAGTAAGTATAAGCTCCGCTATACGCAGTAAGTTTTATTATTGCCAAAAGAAAATACCTACTTAAGGCGCGCTCGTACCCTGATTAAAGAAAAAGCAGAATTTTTAAACACCTAGTGTAACGAAACAGAATAGGAAAAGAGTAATAACCGAATAGAATTCATAAATACAACTGTTTCAGCAAAAAAAAATCCACATGAATAGGTCCACAAAAATAAACTTTCACGTCCAAACTCTCAGAATTTTCAGCGATAACACTATATTTTTTTAGGTAATACTTCGCCAACGTATAGTACTAAAGTTATACCCAGCAGTTTTTTCAATTGTGTTAGTATATACCTATCGAAAAATAAAAAGAAAACGTACAAAATTAACGCATTTTCGCATTACATCGTCCAATCTAACAAGCGATTTTCAACCTGACGTAAAGCATCGTAAATTATTTTAAAATTGAGGTTGGACCGCGTCTTAACTTACATTGAAATTTGTGCTAGGTGTGAATGTTTGTTGGTCTGAGGTTAAGAGGAAGAAGAAGCATGTATTCCAGCAATGGGAAGGTTTTGGGTTGAGTATGCATATGTTACTTGTTACGTGCAGGTTTTAGCTGATTATGCTGTTATTGTCGGTGTCAAGAAATATTCTAAAAACTCATCAAACAAAACAAACATCGTCAGGTGTGACTCCCATCATGCAAGATTAGATAGCCCCGGGCCGTCCCTTTATTTGAAAATTAAAACATACTAAAGGTGATAACATAATATAATGTTAAAGGAATAACTACGTAGGTAGTAGAGACACTTTGCGTCAATTGCCTACAGTACAGCGCCGTGAGACTGCACGTGGGACTGATAACAGCGTGCGTGTGCACTTACTGCTGGTCCCGGTATATTTATGTTATGTACCTACTATTTTATTACTATCTGCGAGCTGTAGACCTTGAATTGTAAATGTCTATGCCTAGCTGAAACGGAATAAATACTCACTGCGCACCTGAAAATAAAATCCTTAAAATTTAATCGTTAAATTTCCAAAAAAATAATCGAATAAAAAATCTATATATAAGTATCGAACCTGCTCACAAAATTTAACGAGAATAGGTTTAGATATGCGACCTGCCGCCTTATTGTCTAACTTGAATGAGAATGAAAAGTCACTTCATTCTCATTCTCATTGATGGTTTCAGCCAATATGCTTGCAGGGTTTCGCCCAGAATAAGATTCAAATGTCAAAATGAAGCCCATTCCCATTCTCCGTAAAGATATAAAGATATTCTATTCCAGAGCCGCTTCGTTCGTTATTCAGTCAATTACTGCTTATATTGAAATAAAATTTAATTTTGATATAAATACCAAAGTAAGTATATATATATATGTATATAGATTTTTAGGGCAGTCATATTGCTTGGCGATGCTTTCCTAACATTTGTATTGATCATTGGACTTGAATATAAGCATTCGTGCGTCAGTTAGTACACGTACTTTGTAGTTTTTTGGTCAAATAATATGCAATAAAACTTAGATGTTTTAATCTGATGACGATCATCTATCTATAAGGTATGCTTGGATAATAGAGTATAATTCTGCTGTAAAATCCTATTCGGGTATAGTCTTCTTCAGTGGCGAATGAGGCCGCTCGCAACGTGAGATGCGCTGTGGGTATACATTTGGCGGTCTTGGGCAACATCAAAGAAGTTTCTCTACTAAGCTTGCTTATACATATACCAGCTTTTAAACTTATCCTACAAGAGCTCAAAACCATTAATCGCTATGTTTTATTCGCATGTAAATATATTCCCTCGTGTAAACCCAAGTAAATATTGTGTGTTTATAATAAACAAACAAAGATGTAATTTTCCATCGTTGTAGGTATGAAGTACCTGTTAAATACAACTCATGCCCGACACTCGTAAGTGTTTATATTACCTCATCGCGTAAGTTTCTAAAATTTCATAAATATGATCTACCTGATGTTAGAAAGTGTATATGTCTCTTCGGTATAGATGTGGTAAGCGAGTTTCCGTCTTAATGGGTTCATCTGTAGGTAGTGTACGTTAAGCCTCCAAGAAATTAGGGTGTTTGCTTCTGTGCTAAGAGTATACCCCCAGAGAGCGAACCCCTGTAGCGAGAGGGAAATGGTTAAAGTGAGGTTAAAACTATTAATTACGTTGTCAAACAGTTATATTTCGAGATGACTTTGAAGTTTAAAATTGTACTCGGAGTGACGATAAAACTTTCCTCGCTAGACAAATGATTTTTATAATCGCACAGATTTTTCACACGGTACTAATAGATACGAGTACAAGTATTAAAAGTTCTATATATTAATAATATTTTAAAGATACACACAGTATACTCGTAGGTAGGTGCTGGAGCCCTACTCCCACCTCAGTAGTCATGTTTCAACCTTACCATTAAATTTGGTACCACCACGTCAATATAGCAAGCTTAAAATTATAATGGATTACGATAGACGTTTTGATGACGTAGGATCAAATAGTTCACTCAAATCGCGTATTTTAACGTGACTATTGACATTAAGTTTCAACGTTCCAATGTCAAATATTTGAAGATACGTACTCCCATCTCTTAAAATAGTCACTTTGCAACCTTTCCATTAAATTTGGTTGACGGTTTTGTGTCGGTGAGAGTACGATAGTAAGTATGATTATTCTAAGCTTATTACAAAATGCTCCTAATTTATGATAGTTTTGTAAAAGGTAGGCCCCTTATAGTTCATAGTTCACTACCTGGTGCCCGCGACTTCGTCTGCGCAGAATTAGTACTTCGAGAGCTTATTATCTTGTCCAAGGTCATATCTCTATCATTATTCTTACCAAATGGCATAAAATATTTTATCTACTCTGATACTATAATACAAAGATTATAAAACTGAAAACAAAATTCTTATGACAAACATTACGTACAGGCCAAAAATAATAAAAAAAAGTTTAATTACGATACAGGTCTTGTATGGACACCTGTAACATAATATAACTTTTTAATCATAACGATACACCTATACAACCTCCAGCTGGCTAAGGAGGTTGAACATCTACTTTAAAAAAAAAGGTTTCAATGAACGAGTCCGCGACGACGCAACACGCATGCGCAATCGATGTTTGCGCCTTGGCGCCAACATTTGACATTTAAAAAATATTTTCAATATTTAAACAAAGTTTGGTTTTGTTTGTAAAATACATAGGTTTTTGTGTGAAAACATGTCTGAAAGCGGGGATAGTGGTGATTGTACACCACCAGACATTCTGGAAGCTGCGTCAAACATGACCATGAACCTGTTGCCGGCGAAATCTAGGAGCAACTATAATAAATGTTACCACGAATTCATGGAATGGAAAATGAATAAAAATGCTATATCATTTTCTGAAAATGTGTTGTTAGCGTACTTTCAAGAGTTATCTGAAAAATATAAAGTGTCAAGTATGTGGGTTAAATACTCCATGATTAAAAGTACAATCAATATTTACAACGAAGTTGACATAACTAAATATAGCAAGCTGATTGCATTTTTGAAACGAAACTCACAAGGATATAAAGGTAAAAAAATCCAAGACTTTTACAGCAGAGCAGATAAATAAGTTCTTAAATGAAGCCCCAGACACATTATATCTCTTCACAAAGGTATTTTAGTTGTTTATCAGTTAACCATGTACATTTTTTTTTGTTAATATTGAGTTAATTTACCGTAATATATATATGAGTTGTTACAGATTGCACTAATTTTTGGTATAATGGGTGCTTGCCGTCGGCAAGAGTTATACAACATACAATTCAAAGATGTTGAAGTCTTCTATGGCACGTACCGAAAAGTAGTCCAATCATTTTCTATCTCATTGAGAACTTTTTCATCACGATCCAATCTAGGTCTTCCAGCGCTTCTCCTATTGGATGGCATACGACCCTCCGAAAACGCTTGATGCACATTAATAAACACTCGATAATCAGGATATCTTTGAGCATTTGGGTATCTTTCTCGATACAGTCTGCTAGCAGCGTTAGCATTACATCGGCATTCTCCATAGATTAAATGCATATTAACGTATTCCTGTGGTTGCGGCATGTTAAACGCCAAACAGTCCAAAATGCGCCAGAACTCTAAATCACAAAACACACAATAGTAGTCCAAGATAATGCCAGGTCAGTTCAGTTTGCACATCACTTCCAGTCCAAATAATGCCAGGTCAGTTAAGTTTGCAGGTCGATTCCAGTCCAAAAAGCCAAGCCAAAAGTCGATAGTATGTACGAGAGCCACGTAAGTTGAATTGGGAACGGTGCGCAGTAAACAAAGGAGCAGAGCGTACTGAACTGATTTGCTGAGAATAATAACAGCTTCTCTATCTGCCCTGTTGTTGTCTCTCTTTAACGTAAATATCTCTATCTATCTATCTATCTCTCTCTAACATCTAAGGTATGTATGCCCCATTCAAATTCCTAGAAATTGCAACAAGAATCCATTTTGGGCATGTAGTAAAAGTGATTACTGACAATTACAATTTAAGGAATTTGGCCCCTGTTTAGAAATAATAGGCCCATATTTTTTTATAACTTGTTTTCCTAGAGTATTATACCATTTTGGAATGTTGGTTAGTTGCGTCAATTTTTAAAAAAAGTTGCCATACTAGTGTTCATATTTTTTTTTACACCACGATAAGTTAAAGTTGGTTAAAAGTAAAAGTTTCAAAAAATTTAGGGAATAAAATAAGTTTCATTAATTTTCGTGATAAAACAAGAGTTATTCTGGATTTTTAAAGAATTGTGGTAGATAGCAGTGCTATTCAGGTTGCCTATAAAAAAAAACAAACAAATAATAAAAAAATTGTGGTCATGGTAGTGAAAAATATCATAAACGATTCTGAAGAATTTCATTTTTTTATTATAACTTAAAATATAATTGGGATATATTTTTTTCTTTTTTTCCCCGATTAGTCCGGGGCAGGTCTATCCTCCGGTGTTGGCTTATTGTTGAATTTTGGGACACGTTGTATATATAGGCGTCAATGTCCCTTACATATAAATATTTGTGTCCGTTATAGTTCTTCAAACCGAATAAAAAGCTTATATAAATAATAAATGTAATTTTCGGGACTCGTCTTCAAGGAAACGTATGGATACCAGAGTGGCATGAAAGGCGCATATTATTATGTATTACGTCCGTGAATAGAAACCAGCTTTAACCCAAAAACAGCCAAAACCACGAAAACAGTTTGGAAGATCTCTTAGGAGATATAGCAGTCCAACGGAAGCCTCTAAAGTAAAAAAAATCTTAAATTTCCCTTGTTGGCCACATTCCTTCAAGTGCTTTACTTTTGTTCAAGTTTTTTAGCTGTACCAAAAGTTCAGGCGGGAATAACAAATACACATACTTACTACTAAAGTTATGGAGACATCGTTAGTACGTTAAACAAACAAAAGCGTAAGAAACTTCTTCCATTGTAAGTTAGACAGAGTGTATGAACTTAGGTATCTATTTCATTCTATAATTAATTCAATGAGCCATCTAACTTTCCCTTAAGAGTTTCAACTTGAAATGTTTACTTACATTGAACAAGAGATATATGTCAAACTATCCGTACACCGCGACTTTATCCGCGCAGAAAATTAATATCCGGCAATACAAACGGGATCTAAGTAGCTTATGTTTTATTCCAAGTGATCCCTATATATGTAATAAATCAGCCATATTAGTGCAGTAAATTTGGCGTAACAAACATCGAGAAATACTTTAGTTTTTATTATATAACTAGCTGACCCGCCAACGGCTTCGCTCGCTTGATCTTGGAGTTGTGGTGGAAGCGCCGCTTTGGAATCTCGAGGTCTTGGGCTCGATACCTAGGTCAGTTATTAGGGTTTTCTGATAAATACATTCTCAATAGTAGTCCGGGGTCTGGCACAGTGCCCCGTAGATGGCCCAATAGGCTCGCCCCGGAATACATGGGACTAAAACATATCCTCCTGGCGAAACGTAGTTATATTAGGTGTTTTAAACACCACTGCTTACGCTTCGAGGACGTATAGACGTGATTATGTGTTATGTTGTATTTAAAAATAACATGTGTTTCATTATTAACGTTAAAGTGTATATTCACAAAGTTTTAAATGAATCACACCAAAAATATATTTATTCCATTAATATACGAGTACACCTCAGTTTTAATTTTTTAAAAAATATATTTAATTTACATACATTTGGCTTAGTTCCAGTTTTATTATATGTATAGATTATTGTAGCTAAGGTGTTGTGTCAGTTCAAATAAAGTCTCGCTTATTGAAAAGACTAGTGAAAAAATGACTAGCGAGTGCAGTACCACACACAACTTTAAATAGGTACCAAAGTTTATCGTGCCATTGCTTAATAGCAACATAAAAAAATAATATATTCGATGTTAAAAAATTTAATCGCAATTTGAAACACTGATGCACCATACGTATATGTAAGTAAGTACATCAGGATGTATAAAAACTTAGATTTAACGAGACGTCAATTGTATAATTGCCCGTCTTGTGTCTTGTCTTATTGTCTTCTTCTTATTCTCCGTATCTTGTTTCGAATACGCTTGTAATCCGAATCTGATCTTAATAAAATTGAAGTACAATACCGCTAGTCTACAGATTGAAGAACAGTTGGGCAAGTGTTATTTTATTTTCGGTTCTATATTGCATCAAAGGTAGCACAGCCAGACACAATAGAAATGTCATTGTTATAATGACATCGACCCTTGAAGGGATAAACGAGTATACAGCTATAAAGTTTTTTTCATTCATGGTTTTTACCAATATTATATTTACTTATTCATATTTCATTCCAGTATATATGCTACAATTACTATAACAAGATTTAAACCGTTGTAATATTCATCATGGTTCAATAATACACTACTTCTGTAATCTTAAATGAAAATTCACCCATAGTTTAGAGTACAAAATTAATTTACCTCCTCGATCCAAAGATCGTTCGCTTCCTTTGAAATGTACAGTCATAAAATGTAATTAATTAGCACGTAATCCCAAATTACTATAAGTCAAAAGTTCGTGAGCATATGAATGATTCAGTGGGCAATCTGGCGGTGCTCGCCAGCTTTACTCACTCTAGGGCAGACGAATACCCGCCGCGCGCCAGCCGCCCGCCTTACGAGCGCTACGCCGCCCAAAATTTAAACTTGTGAAAATAAAGCGAGCTTTCTACACAGACGACGTGATTCAGTATACTTATTTTTTAAGTGAATTGATCTAAACCTAAAAGCTGTACACCATTTTTTGCAGTGTTAATACTATAAGTTCTTCTCAAAGTTTGTGCTTGTAAGTTTCGTCATGGGTCCAAACTCGGAGTAAGCAGGAAAAATAAGTGAGTACTTACTTATTTACATACCGTGTGATTCGTCTTTCGATAAAAGTTATTCAATTATGTGTTTATACCGAATTTTGCATAAGAGTTCGTCATTTTCTATTACTGTACCTTAATGACTATTTATTAAATTACGCATGGATAAAATATATTTGGAAATAGTAGTAAAATATTTATGAGAAACTTAAGGCACGTGTTAAGGGTGCTGCATATAAATTAAAAAGAAATTTGTACTTTTATTACTATCCTTAAAATATTAGGATTTAAATTTTATTAGTAGGTGGCTAACGGAATATAAGAATGCTTTATTTGTAGTTTCTAGTAAGCTTTTGTACTTGCATTATTTCTTTTTTAAGTAAAGTATCTGAATACATATTAAATTCGCTTCTCTAGAGAGGTGTCGCAATGAAACTTGCATAACTATAGTATAAATAGCAACACTCTATTTTGTTTATTATTTCTATTATAAAATATACTGTTTCCATACATTTGAGATGTAATATGTTTATTAACACCATATTTAATTAAGTTGCGGATTTGAAGTCATTTCATAATTATCTAATAAGCCTAAGTTTTTTTTCTAAAAATCAATATAATATACAATTTACATTTGAGGATCAGTCAGAAAATAGCAGAAACTACCCATAATTAGGTAGTATAAATAAAAAATAAAAAATTGGAATAAATCAAAAGTATAGGTACGTTTTCGTCTATGTATTAGCTCCGTTAATCCGGGCATATTGACACATTTTCTAGAAAAAATCTCCGAGTATGATAATTTAATTTAAGCACCTTTAATAAGATATGTTCTATAAAGCAACGTAAAAAATATTAGTCGTCAGTTCAAATCCGACATACAACAAAAATGTTTTTTAATAAAGCATTTAAAAATATCTATATTAGTTTTATAATAATTAATAAAAAATATTATTTTTAGCAATGTAAAATTTATTAAACTTTAGGCCCATGGGGGTCGTCCGCTCTCAACTTGCTTAGGGATCTGGCAAAGCGTTTGGTTGAGGCGTCTGGTGACCGAAATGCTCTGGCGCCAACTTTGGGCAAAAACTTAGCATTGCCATCCAGCGTGGCAATGCCGCCAGCGTTTTGGCCACTTCCCCCCCACCATATGGGGCTTATAGATTAGTTCGAATATTTTTTTATTTTAAATACCTTGTAAATAAATCATCAGTATTTCTTTTAATTGAAAATTGTTTAGGCAACAGAGAATAATAAATTTATTCAAATTATTAAATAATACTTACCTAAGTGTTGAAAGATCAGATAGATCATGGAGAAGCGTAAAACTCATCGTGATAACTCAACCGAATTATGAATTACAACCAACACCACCTTTACGTAAAATTTGACTCAGTGATTTTTGCTGGTTTAAGTTTAAAAAATTTTACTCTGAAGTGACACTAATATAAATTAGAACCTTATATTTACCATACAATCTATTGAATTTGTAATCCAGTCGTTTCTTTGTTAAAGCAAGTGTCATGAAAACACAAAATCCGTCTGAAAGAGGAAAACATTTTTTTATTTCAATCAAATGCTATGAAAATGAAACTTTATCAACAACTGACAGTTTATTTATATGTCATCATCATCATCATCTCAGCCTTAGGACGTCCACTGCTGAACATACGCCTCCCCCATCTTTTTCCAAAAGGAACGGTTAGAAGCGGCCTGCATTCAACGTCGTCCTGCGACCTTCATCAGGTCGTCTGCCCAGCGTGTCGGTGGACGATCTACGTTGCGCTTGCCGGCCGGTGGTCTCCATTCCAGAACCCTCCGGCCCCATCCGCCATCTGTTCTGCGTGCTATGTGCCCTGCCCACTGCCACTTCTGGCTAATCTTCTGGGTTATGTCGGTGGCTTTCGTTCTTCTACGGATCTTCTCATTTCTGATTCGATCACGTAGAGAAATCCCGAGCATAGCCCTCTCCATAGCTCGTTGTGACGACGACAACGATGACTTTGAGCTTACTTGAGGCCCATAGTAAGAAACCACGTTTCAGTGCCATAAGTCATCACTGGTAACACACATTGGTCGAAGACTCTTGTCTTTTTTTTATGTACTTTTATTTATTTACTGTTTAGTAGTAACAAAAGAAAAAAAAAACATTTACGATTGATTCCCTGTGTCACAATTAGGGATGGACGCACGCACACTACATCACAATCATTATCTAGAGAACAATTTCCAGGCCAGAGATCGAACCTGAGACCTTGCGCTATGGCAGCACTACCATTAAAGGAATGATGCATGTAATTTAAAAAAAAATGGTATTAACGCTACAAGTTGCTTCTGAAGTCATGCCATGATGTAAAACGTATATAAGCATTGGCGTATATATGCCGTGCGACCGCAGCTGCGGGCGCGTCTGATAGAACCGCAGTTTCACCCGCGTGGTGAGGGATGATGATGATAATTATTAAAAGTATCCCATGTTCTTGGTATATAATCTCCAAGAAATCCAAGAATCTCCTTGTGAAATAATGAATCATACAAGAAATTACCACTTACAATCAAACTTACGAACTTTACTTTTTAAGTTACTCTTTATGATATTATATATATATATATATATATATACATATAATATCATAAAGAAATATATATATATATATATATATATATATATATATATATATATATAATATATATATATATATATATATATATATACATAGTAAAGTACTAGTAGATTTTCTACGAACTTCCAAAAAGAAGGAGGTAATCAATTCGACTGTTTTTTTATGTTTGTTACCTCATAACTTTCGATAGGGTGAACCAATTCTCAAAATTCTCAAATTGTACTTGTTTATGACTAGTTGACCCGCTAGCGGCTTCGCTCGCTTAGTCTTGCAGTGGCGAAAGAGTTATTCTTTAAATTTCAATAACTTTTTTATTTATGAACTGATTGACATGAAACTAACTACTAAATGTTAAGTGCAGCTTACCGAAACATATTAGAAAAAAACACATCTAAATCGGATAAGCTGTTTTTGAGATTAGCGTGCACAAACGCACAGACAAACAGACAAAATTCTAACAATCATTTTTGATTCTATTTTCGTATATATAAGTCCCAGTAATATTTTTTCTCATATATATTCCATGTACAGACAGCGATCCGTTACATTTTTATTATTATGTATAGATAGATAAGCTAGTATAGCCTTAGCTAAACCTACTCTGCTTTATTATAAAATGTTTCATAAGAAGACGGATAAAGTGTTACCTTACCTAAAGTAGTTAGGCCGTCACAGAATCGAAGCATCTATAAATTGTAGACACTTGTATACCTACTTATACTAGTAGATATAAACTTGTATACCTATGGGTTCTAAGGTCTAGGAGTGGCTGACGCGACGTATCGCCTGTTAACATCCGACACATTAGCAAATTATTTACAAACCAATGAAGGCAGGCTTCCACATGTTGCTAAGCGATACACGACCGTTTTTCACTTATACTATTCACTTATACTTTGGATTGGAATCTTACACAGATACAACATGTGATTTTAAGCATTTTCTACCGACATCCAAATTATGAGGAAGGAGGAGGTTCTCGATTTATCTGTTTTAAGGGTTCCGTACACAAAGGGTAAAACGGGTCTGTTACTAAAACTCCGCTGTCTGTCTGTCACCAGACATGAACCATGATAGTTAGACAGTTGACATTTTCACAGATTATGTATTTCTGTTGCCGCTATAACAACAAATACTAAAAATCGGCCACCATCGGTATTCCGTTCTATTATCTATAAAAAACGGCAAAAAATCCTGACTGTTGTATAGGAGATTTATAGATTATGGCCCTTTGTGCGCGTGTCCAACTCGCATTTGGCCGGTTTTTATATTTAATATAAAAAAAATATATATAATAAAATAGCACAGATTATATCCTAAAAATGGATGACTCTTTATGGTTCCAAATAGAATTTTATTTTTGGTGTTGTAAGATTGGCACAACTGTTATCCAATTTGGCGCGGAGTTTGAGTTGCATTAGCTATTTAGATTAAACACAGTGTTGTTTTTAGTAAGATATACCTATATAGTGTGTTTTGCGAGTTTCATAATGGACAAGAACATCGAACAAAGAGTTCGTCTTAAATTGTGCATCGACCATGGAATTTCGTGTTCGTGTAAATATGTCATAGCAGGCTTACGGTAAATCGACTTTATGAAAACACGTGCTAATTAGTATCCAAACCGTTAAAAAGCGGTCTAGATATAGGTAATGGAATATTTTCCTCACCCTGGTAGGTCATCGACGTCTTTAACTATAGTTATAACATTGCAAAAGAAAAGGAAATAGTGACTGAAAATCGTTACTCAAGTTTGAGAGAGAAATTCGCTAAGATTTCTGTGTCCTACGAGTCGATCCGTGCCATTTTAAATAAGCACTTGGATATGAAACATGTTGCCGCTTGGCTAGTCCCAAAAGACCTGAGTTTTCTCCAAAAACTCAAACGCGTAAGAGTCGCTAAGGACATGCTAGAACGAGTCAATTCAGACCCAGCATCCATGCAACGCATTGTTACTGGTGACGAGACGTGGGTTTACGAGTTTGCCATGCAAACTAGCCAACAAGCTTCGGAATGGCGCCTTCCAACTGTACCGAAACGGAAAAAAACACACCAAAGTTAATCTATATACTTAATATCATGTTGGCTGTTTTCTTTGACTGCCGCCGTGTTGTACACTTGCATATTTTTTCGGAAGGTCAAACGGTAAATGAAGAATATTATTTGAAAGTCATGCGGCGTGACTTTCAAATAATATCCGGTGTCGATAAAAATGGAAACGTCCAGATTTGTGAAGAGAAAATTCTTGGATTTTGCACCACGATGATGCCTTTTAACATTGTAAACGAACTTTTGACTAAATATGGCTCGTACCGACTTCTTTATTTTTCCTAAACTCAAATTATCATTTCGTGGCACCCATTTTTGTTCGGTAGAATACATAAAGGAGAATTCGCGGCGATAACTGAACTCAATTCCGGAAAAAATATTTAAATATGTTTGATGATTGGATTAGTCGTTGGCTTAAGTGTATAATTTATGAAGGAGCATACATTGAAGGCGATATAATCAATTTGGATGAATAAAGTTACTAACTTCTTGTGTATTATTAATCTTTTCTCGATACTTTCTTGACTGATATATTAAGAACATATTCATCGAAGAATAAAATAAAGCATTACTTGTTATATAATAAAGTTTTGAAATTTTAATTACAGTCAATTAACGACAACAAATCAAATGGCGACAAAATCTTTCATCACTTTTGGGGACGATTCAGGACAAAGATTAGATTAAAATGAAAAGAATTCAAATTTGTATATCCGCAGTCACATTTTAATGAAATTTATAATATTTCGCCGCGGATCTCGTACTTACAATGGACCGATTTTTTTCCTGTTTGAACGCGAAGGGTCTTATTTAACAACCGAGTTATGTTTGATCACGTTTCGTGAAGTGGAAGTAGCAAGATTCCGAGGTGCAAAGTTATAGCTTTTTAATGTAGATGTATCGAGCTTTTTGGCATGATTGTAAATAATACCTATAGTAGGTACCTACCTACAATTTAATCTGTCTGCCGGAGCGGATGTATTATATTGTGTATCCAATTCTGCGCTTGAAAGGTCTATTATTGATGTTAAGGAGAGCTTCAATGAAGATATTTACATAATAATTGAACGTATGAGGACGTTTGATACAAATGATTATCGTCTAATTAAAAAATGTTACTTATGCCCTAGCTGATGCCCGCGACTACGCCTGCACAGGATTAGTACTTCGAGTAGCTTATTATCTTCTCCAAGGCCCTATCTATCTTTATACCAACATCTCAAAAAATATGTACATGGTCAAACGCAATTGTTTTAATAGTAAATTTAAATACTTGGTATGTCAATCAGTAAACACTTCTAATAAAATAGAGGTCTTCCATACAAATATAAGATTAATCACCGTGGAAAAACTTGTCATTACTTATTTCATCACCCTCGAAGGTCGCCGAGCACGTGTAGTGTATCGAGCTGTCAAAATTATGACGGACTTTTGACTAAGCTATCAGAAACTGACATAAACTTTGACAGAACTGTCATCATTACGATCTTGACTCGGAACAATAACAGGGCATGGAAGCCGGGCTAAAATCAGAAATGAAACGCATATGCCTATCTTTTTTTACTTACGATGTTAATAGTGTGTAGGAAAGAGACATATAATACCGTTTTGTTTCGTTATCATGCAGGTTTTCACAAGTTAATTTTTAGATAGTGACAATCCATCCTCATTTTCTTTCCTCAAACGATGCGATTAACATAAAACTACAAATATTTTGACGTATTCTATCGAATACGTTAAAATACTATATCAATAGAATACGTCAAAATATAATACTTGAACTTTTGTATTTGTAAGCATTATAAGATGACCAAACGTAAACATTTGACATTGCTAATTTTTTGCTCGTGACGCGTTCAAAAATAATTAAAACAAACAGCCATGTTTTGTTTCACTCACACCTTAGGACATGCTATTCGACATAAATGAATAAACTATAGTATTCGGTTCTGTTTTAGCCCGGATTCCATGTCCTGTTATTCTTCAGAGGATCTTGACGTGGGCGGAGTTCTTATTATTTTGTCTATGCTGTGCCCAAGCATATTACGCTTAGTCACCTGCGTGGTGATGGATGATGATGAGGATGAAAAGTATCCTATGTGTTAATCCAGCACCGCATCTACCTCCATACAATTTTTTTTCAAAATTGCCTTCGCCGTTTGAGCGTGAAAGAGTAACAAAGATCCACACATCCATACATTCATACTCGCTAACTTTCACTTTATAATATTAGTAAATTTAAAATATTAGTTGTGTGACGAAAACAATTTTTGTAGGGTCTTAGGTGTTGTGATGTGTTTTAATGTGTTTGGACACACAGTTAGGATTCTCATACCTAGGACTTTCCTTTACTAGGATTCCTAGGTTATAGGAACTCTAGTGTAAGGTGTGAGTGTGTGAATGAATCACCATATATATGAATATATATCCCATTATTAATTAGAAATACGGGATTACTCACGCAATATTTATCGGATAGGTCCGACTGTACCACATTCGGTGGCCTTTTTCAAGGAGTATTCGGGACGCCCGCGTCGAGACGTCATTATTTCTAATTAATAATGAGTGAAAACCACGTTAGTTTTTATAACAAAAAAAATATATATAACATCCGCATTAAAACAATATTATGTACTGAAAAACGAGTATTATCATAGGCATACAACTATGTACGCATTTATCTGATTAATTACATACGTTTTGTGGACAATACACAATAATCGTAAATACCTTAACTCGTTGGGATCAGCAACCCTCATTCGAGGCAAGTTTCATTCATAAATCTATTGTTATTTTTTGCGCTGATGCGGACGGGTTAAGCAGCACCTACTATAGTACTTTCGTCGTACATCGAGATGATATACTCTACCTCTCTCGTAATTCAGCTTCCATTAGTCTGCTCATTGTATACTCTCAGAGGATGGATTACTTATGACCTTTTGTTTAAGTAGAGGAGGTGAACCATCATAATATATCGTGCAGGTCTAGTGTTATTTGGTGGATAGGCTAGGAGTTAGCTCTAGTGTCAAGTCGAGTTCCCAGACAAACCAAAGTCTCCACCATCGTTTAATGACTATTGTTCGACACGAACTGGGACGATAACGTACCCACCAAAACTGGAAGCAATTCAGACTGCTATTCAGACTTATTATCGTCAAACTCAGGACTGATTTAAGCATTTCCCATAGGTACTCGTGTGAATTGTTTGATGAATCTACAGGTAGGATACAAATATCATGTATCGATTGGAATGGAAACGGTATCGTCTACGAGTATATAATAATTTACACAGTAATTTTGCAATTCTCGAGAGAAAAACTACACATCCTACGACAGGATTCGAAACCGCTTCTTCCGTCAATGCATGTCAGACGTCATGACCGCTAGGTCACCGATGGGTTCCATCAAAATTTAACTCTCCAGTTGATTTTAACTGTCGTATGGGAACGGAATTGCAAAGTTTGCTCTCGCTAAGCAGGTATTAGTGCTATTTATTCAGTAATGTTTATCTGCGATACGCTTTTGAGAGATAAATACAGTAACCCTCTTGCACTAAGTAATTAGTAGGTACCTACATAATAACAGTCTCGGACAAGCCATTTGGTTAGAGTGCACGGTGAACCCGAACGAACTAGATGATTTAATAATGTCGTGATTTTCTTATAAAATGAAGGTATGAAGAGTGTGAACTCTAAGCGATGATATCTCAGGGAGTAGTGAGAGTCATGTGCCAATCAGGTGATCACCAGTTCAATCCCTATCTCTATCTTGATGAAATCCACACTATAGTGGTAGAGTACTTTCTGGTACCTATCGGAAATTTATCATATTCATCATATCCTCAATTTTGGCATAGGTATACGATGTTATTTTGAAACAGCCCGAGAGTAACATTGAAGGGTATGGAACAACTGCGAGTCGTACCATTTGAATAAAGTCCTTGATTTCAAATAATATAGTGTTCTAAGGAGAATAATCTTACAGTAGCTCCGCTTTAATTAACGCAAGTGATCCAAGCCAGACATTAAGATTAAAAAAACCACGCGGGACAGTCTTTGGGGACTGCCGATAGAAGTGAAAACTATTCAAGTTATTGTTAAGACGTTCGTAATGATGACGCGAGCTCCTTGCTTCACGTTTATAAGTACGTCTTTGATGCCTAAATTTAATAAATGATTTGAGTTTGACTTTGGCTTTGATTTGTCTTGATTTTTCTTCACCCAAAAAGTGCTCAATTCGCCTAAAGAAGTTTTCACTTCAAAAAACTATCAAGAAGCATCTTTATTTATTATGGTTCTTTGGTGGTGGTTCTGGTACCTATCCTTGAGAGCTAGTTGCTGTTCTAGGTTTTGTGTGATACCACTTTCGGTCGCATCATCACTGAATATCAAGTGATATTGTGACAAACATTAGATAATAAAATAGAAAAAACGTGATTTGTGTATTTTATTCGTATTTGAGGTACAACCATTTTCGTTTTCATTTATAGAGTTGTACAATTTCCGATTTAAAAATTGAACTGTTGAAAATGCTTTATGACGACAATACCCAATGAGAGTTTACGGTCAGGAAGTGGTCGGTAATAAAAATCAAAGGCAAATTTGTAAACAAAATGGAGAATAGAAACACCTATTGTTACCACAGCCATAGCTGATATAGAAGTATACAAAGATTTAGTATGAAATACGATTCGTTGATATCTTAGAAAGTTAATATATAATTAACTTTTCATTTCTCAGACGTATCACAACTACTCATCCTCCGAAGGGATTCGAAATAGCGTCTTCCGACAATACAAGTCAGACGCTATGCCCGCTAGGTCACCGATGCGAGCCATCAAAATTTGACTCTATCTGTATATTTTAACTGTCGTATGGCGATAGAATTGCAAAGTTTGCTCTTGCTAAGCAGGCATTAGTGCTTTCAAAATGTATTAAGTAACGATTAAACGACCTTTGCTCTTACTTAGAAAGTAACTTTATAGTTACCTAAACTGATGGTACATGGAAAAGATTTTCCCTGCTATTAACTTCAACTTTCAACTAATAATTTACTTTCTCTAAATTTTATTTATTAATCTATACATTTGAGCTAAGCATTTACCATACTCAATGATACAATATACTGACTTGTAAATTGCCATCCAAAGGATACAAAAAGGAGAGAAATCCGCAATTCAATCTTCAGTTGTATTGTCGAATGCTAATTATTTACGTACTAGCTGGTGCCCGCAACTACGTCTGCGCTAGATTAGTATTTCGAGTAGCTTATTATCTTCGCCAAGGCCATATCTACCTTTATTATATTTACCATTACACCAAAATATTTTAAAATATGTACACGGTCAAACGCAAATTTTGTTATAATAGTACGAGTATTATAAGAGTAAATTTTGATGGTGGTGATGGTTGATGATGAAGATGAAAAGTATCCTATGTGTTAATCCAGTGCCTCATCTACCTCCATACCAAATTTCATCATAATTGCCCTCGTCGTTTGAGCGTGAAAGAGTAACAAAGATCCACATATCCATACTCACAAACTTTAGCGTTTATAATATTATAGTAGTATAAAAAAGATTTGTATTTTATACAAATCTTTTTTATCGTTCACGCATTTTAATGCGTTCATCAAATTCAGATATCGAGTAGGTTTATTTAATCAGGTTTTTATTTACTTTCATTTTATTCGAAATGACAAATAGTGTTCGCCTCGGGCGAAAGACCTAAGCAGGTACGAGATTGTTTGGTGTACCAACATAGCGAGGGCGCTAAAACTTCGATCTTCTTTTAGACCTTAAATTTTAAACCTTTTATCTTTAGTTAGTACCGAGATCAATGAAGTTTGTCCAAAGGTTAAAATGTGTACAAGTGGGAAGTTAGTTTTTGGTGACTGGGCTATTCGAGGTATTCGAAAAAGTAGAGATACCATGTATGCGTTATATCATAAAAAAAACTATGACATCTGATAAAGTTTTCCATAACTATGTCAAAACTTATTCAAAATTATTTAAGACTGTTTGTATGCGTGCTAAAGCTTTGTTTATTAGAGATAAAATTCGGAAATCGAATAACAAAATAAAAACAGTTTGGAAGACTATAAATACTGAGACCGACAAAAATAAACCAAAAGAACCAATAAATGTAGCAAATACTTTTAATAATATCTTCTCTAATTTACCTCTAGAAGTCACCAAGTCACTGAATTCTTGCCCCAATGCAGCAGAAGCTATTCTTAAAGCTAATTTCACGAACAAAGTACCCAGTTTTTCTTTTGAATATACTTCAACTGTCGAAATTATAAAAACATTTAAAAGCAAAAATATAAAGAATACTGAAGACTTAAGGGGAATGTCAGTAAAAATTGTAGAGCCAATTGTTAGTTTTATGTATATTTTTATGTAGTATATTTACACTCCAATTTTTAAGGCTGGAGAGAAAACGGACCCCTAAATTATAGATCAGTATCTATACTACCAATTTTGAGTAAGATCTTTGAAAAAAATATGCTCAAACAGCTTTTGGTGCACTTCAACGAGCATTCAACACTGCACCAAAATCGGTTCGGCTTCACGAAAACAAGATCAACTACGGATGCCGGTGTGAAGTTAATGACGTATGTCTTAAAGGCTTGGGATAGCTCACATGATGCTATTGTTGTTTTTGTGATCTCTCTAAAGCATTTGATTGTGTGGAACACCGCTTACTGATTCGAAAGCTTTTCCATTATGGTATTCGTGGAGCTGCGCTTGATGTCATCGAGTCATATTTATCTGACAGGATGCAAAAGGTTGGCATAAATAGTGTAATATCTTCGGGATCTATAATTAAAATGGGTGTTCCATAAGGGTCCATTTTAGGGCCTTTTTTGTTCTTAGTATACATTAACGACTTGCCACTTATGGCCAAGGATCTTTGTAATATTGTTTTGTTTACGGATGCAGATGCAGACACATCTCTGATTTTCAAAGTAGATAGGATAGATAACACATTAATTCAAGTAAACAACGCTCTATCTAGTATCTCTAAATGGTTCTCAACTAATAATTTACTTCTGAATTCAAGAAAAGATAAAATGTTTGAAGTTTTCTTTGCCTACTGTTCCATATTTGGTGTCCAACGTTACACTTGATGGAGTTAAACTCGTAATGGACAAGGCAACAGTCTTCCTAGGCATTAAAATTGACGCAAAATTACAATGGGGTCCTCATATAAATGCCCTGTCTGGGAGACTCAGTTCTGCTGCATATGCGGTACGTAAAATAAGAGAGCTAACGGGCGCTGCTACGGCGCGGAGTGTACTTTGCATATTTCTACAGCGTAATGTCATATGGGATATTGCTATGGGGTTCAGCGGCTGATATAGAGGCCATCTTTATCCTACGGAAACGTGCTATTCGAGCTATATACGAAATGGGTCCCCGTGAATCTTTGAGAGATTTATTTAAAGAAATCAATATATTAACGTTGCCTTCCTGATATGTATTTGAAAATATAATGTATGTTCGTAAAAATTTACATAAATATAAGTTAAATAGTGACAACCACACTTTTAATAATAGAAATATAAATAGGATAGCTGTACCTAGTTTTAGACTTGCGAAGAGTAATAAGTCATTCCTAGGAAATTGTGTGCGGTTTTACAATAAAATCCCAAAACACATAACTGAGCTCACAGAGGGCAAATTCAAGTTGACTGTAAAAAATGTTTTAATAAAAAAAGCTTACTATAAAGTTCGACATTATATAGAAGATTAAGATGCTTGGAATACTCCGCTTCTGGCAAGCTGTAACTCTGCCACCCATAAATTACAATATTTGTAGTACCTAAGTAGACACATTGTAAACAACTATATAAAAAGAATGGCCCCGAGTTTTTTGCCCCTTCTTCACGGTGGGCTCTATATATTTTGGAACGCGGCGGTAGAATCTTTAAAGTACATTATAATGAAAAATTGACGTTCGTAAGTGCGTCTTTGATGCCTAAATTGAATAAATGATTTTGACTTTGACTTTGAGACCCTTGTGTAACTATCTACTATTCCAAAATCAATATTAAGAGAATTGCATAGCTACTTTCCATACTAAAAGAAAAAAACTCTTTTTTACCTCTTAACATTGTCCAATTTAGGTGATTTTTTTTCATGGAATCATCACATTGTTTATAATGCCCGTACGTTTCGATTTTTAAGTACTATAAATTTCCTTTTTTAGAACTAAAAAAAACTGAAAATATCAAAACGTACGAGCATAGTACGAGTAAATAATGTGATGATTCCATGAAAAAAAAATCACTGAAATCCTCTTGACCTACCAGAGACGTAACATTACGTTTCATTCATACATCTTTTGGTTTTAATTATGACGGTATAGGAAGGATTAATTTGTAAGGGATGTCTCCAAAAATAGTGTCAAGCGGAAGACCATTGAGATAGAACTCCCCCTGGAGTACCCGAATCACTCTTATGTATGTTCCGCGATTTTTTATAGTGTCCGAATTCTGTTTTTTTTTCAACTTTAAATTTAAAATCTTAACACGTGATTTCGTAGTTCTTAAATAAGTCTTAAGTATTCGTAGTTTCATAGTTTTTTCACTTTACACAAACATTTTGATAGCTTCCATCAAAGTCACGTAGCTGATTTTATTTTATACAATTAAGAGCAACTCATCACAATTCAGTAGCCAAAACCTCTAAAAAGTAATTGTTCTATCTCTGGACACTTTTTTCTGACTTGACACTTTCTTTTGGTTGACACTTGACAACCTGTATGAGAATCAAAGTCCTGATTGACTGGCTGACTTTGACTTTAGACTTTGGACTTTGATTTTCAGGGATGACTTAGGGGATGAAATGACGGTTGAAACTTTGTATGGAAAATTGTAATATAATTTCATATGACACCATATCTCATTTCATAAATCCTTATTTGTATTTTATATTAAAAACTGTTTTACTGTCCAGCAATATGGAAAATTAAATAATATGAGGAATGGCACGAAATCTGTCATCGGAATCTCTCCGCTCCAATATCCGGATAATCTAATATAATTTCATATGAAATCATATCTCATTTCATAAATCCTTATTTGTATTTTTATATTAAAAACTGTTTTACGACAAGCAATATGGAAAATTTGAAAAATTTAAAATATTATGAGGAATGGCACGAAATCTGTCATCGGAATCTCTCCGCTCCAATATCCGGATAATGTAATATAATTTCATATGAAATCATATTTCATTTCCTAAATCCTTATTTGTATTTTGAATATTAAAAACTGTTTTACTGACCAGCAACATGGAAAACTTGAAAAATAAAAAATAAAATGAGGAATGATACGGAGGACGTCAAGGGAAGAAAAAAAACGAGAGAAGATTGGATATTGGAGCCATAGAGAAAATTGTATATACGGATTGGAGCGGAGAGATTCCGATGACAGATTTACATGAGACGCCCTACGCCCTATTTACATGAGACCAGATATCTAGAATTCAGATTGAGTATGATGATGAACAAATGAGATGGAGCAAAGCGAAAACTCCTTTTAAATTTTTTTTTTATATTCACTTGGATTCCTATTTTGGGTGTCGAGCGAAGCAAACCTAGGGTATGGATTTGGCGCATACTCAGGCATTCAGTAGACTCCGAATTCAGAACAAGACATTGATGGTATCTCACGAGCTCTTAATCCAGAACTCAGCCATCCTTCGGAGCCAGAAGTAGAACCTTTATGTGTGTAACGTGCTGAACGAACTGACTTTTCAGCACTTACAGTGAAATGTGATTCGGCCAGGTCATGTATTATTTGTTATTATAACTTTATTTATTTCTGATGTTCCTTTTTATTTACTAGTTAACTAGCTAGGTCTTCTTCTAGGTAATCTAATCAGTTTAGGTAATCTATAACGTTACAAAATACTTTATATATAACTACGAGTATGTGTTGTAAAAATTTGAACTTAGATAGTCATTTAAAATAACCATGTAACATGTGAATACATATATACACAGTTCGGTGACGATGACACGAGTTCCATGATTTTTGTTTACCTAAAAAGTGCTCAACGCGCCTAAAGAAGATTTCACTTCAAGAAATAATACCCTACGCGAACGAAGTCATGGACAAAAGCTAGTATTTATATAAATTACTTTTCTATTTGAACGACTTTTAACCACCTAATCAAATCACGCATATAGTAGGGATTCAAATGGTCATTTTAATTCAGGTAAAGTTTTTTTTAATATCAATGTCTAATCGCGTAAACCTAAGTTAAGTTAGACAAAAGATACTATCACAGAACCCACTTATTACTATTTATAGGGCTACGCGAAAGTTCTATTTATATATAGGTTTGTAATGTTCGTGAAATGTAATGCGGTCTCATAACAACTCAACGGAAAACGTTCTTATGTTCAGAGAATACAGAAGTACTTACCCGAATTGTGTTTAGTTAATATCTAAAATTTGTGCGCACATATATTTAAATATCTCGGACTATGAATAGGAATTGAGAACATACTAATATTACTGCTAAATACAATGCTATTCATCCTATCATATTTATTTGGTATTTGTTCATAGATTCTTTGTTTTAATATTTGATAATAAACAACCCTCTATGTTTTTAGTTTTGAAACTAACTTTGGCCTTTCTGGTTTTCGGGAGCCAACTTACTGCATTACTACTTACTTCATTGAATCTTCTACTACTACTAGACTTAGGGTACTTCATTGAAATCATTTCATCCCCCCTTCCCAGCTAGTAATTTAATCGTCATAATGACGTCCATTTACAGTCATTCACGACGTAAATGAATAATGACGTCGGACGGTCCATCAGATGACGTACATTTGTCACAGCCTCTTATTCTTATTATTCTTATTCGTTTTGGGGGCGATGAGGCCTGCACTGACGTCCCGCTTGGGGTGTTTTGTGCATTCCCCCCTGCCAGCATTTACTCAAGCCAACCTAACTCCTTCACATAGCGGAGTATGGCCTTGGGTCGCTGGCACAACTGCTCCAGTGTAGTTTGAGGTGTTGTATGAACAAACGTCGACGATGCTGATGCTTCTTGCGTTCTGGAGTGGACCTCCAGTAATCCTGTTTTTGCTCTAATGTCTTCCGTAGCCCTGCAGTGCAGCAACACATGCTCCACAGTCTCGTCTTTCAGCAGACAGCCTCTACATAGTGGGCTGTCCGTAGCTCCAATCTTGTGCAACTGGTAATTTAGATTACAGTGACCAGTGATGATGCCCACCATTAGGCGAAGGTCTTGACGTTGTAATCCTAGTAATTTGTTCGTGGTATTTTTGTTTAGGATTGGAAACATGGATTTCGCATGTTTACAGTCCTTCCTGTCATCCCAATAGTTTTGGTGTTTTCTTTCTGTGTAGCGACTCAGGAGATTCCGCACTTCCATTGCTGAGGGTCTGCAGAGTTCCATTTCCTCAGTACCCTGCTTTTTGGCTCCTTCTTTGGCTAGTATGTCTGCCCTTTTGTTACCAGCACAAAGGCCATGTCCCTTTGTCCATGATATAATTATTTTGTACTTCTCTGAAAGTCCTTGGAGTGCAGTATGACACTCCGTTAGGACTCTTGATCTTGTTACCGGTCTTTTCAGTGCGTGAACGACTGCTGCACTATCCGTGATGAATGCCAGCAGCTTGTCTTCCTGTTCACTTTGTGATTCCAGGCGTAATATTGCCCTAGCAGCAAATAGCAGGGCCATAGCCTCTGCTTGAAATGCCGTTGTGGTTTTGCTCAGGGCTATTGAATTAGAAATTGCAAGTTCTGGTGAATGGAATCCACAACCTGTTCCCGTTTTGTTTTTTGCGCCGTCCGTGTACACATGATAGGATGGTGTTAGACTCTCCAGGGCACCGCTCTCGGTAGTCAGCTGGTACTTCTTATTTGTGAGGTGCGTCTTGGCTATCCTGTCGGTGCCTCTGTGTGATTCCGGGATTATTTTCGTCGCCATGTCTAAAATTTTACAGTGATTTGTGATGGACTGCGTGCCTTTCCATTGATCTGTAGATTTTATTCTTAGCGCAGACGCCATTGCTTCTTGCTGTAAGTGTAGATGCAACGGTGTCAGGCCAAGGATTACATCCAAGGCAGCTGATGGTGTCGTTTTAGTGCTCCCGCTTATCAGAGAGCACGCCAGTCACTGAGTTTGCTGTAGTTTAGTAATTGTGGTCACCAGGGTTGTTCGGGGCCACCATACAACGCTTCCATAAGTAAGAGCTGGTCTTACTATGACTGTATAGAGCCATCGACAAAGCTTCGGTTTGAGACCCCAGTCTTTGCCTTCTGCTCTCGCACTCTGCATCAAAATGTTTGTGGCTTTTGTGGTGACGTGCTCAAGCTGCTTTGTCCATAAAAGTTTGCTATCGAGCCAAACGCCTAAGTATTTCACTTCCTTGGTTAGATCAAGTTTTTGTCCAAACAAGATAGGAAGTTTAAGATTTCCTATTTTTGTTTTGCGTGTAAATAGTACCATTTCGGTTTTTTGAGGGTTGACAGATAGACAGTGGCGTCCACACCATGCCTCTACTACCCGGAGAGCTCTCTGCATTTTTTCAGGTCATCTGCGTATCCTATTGTGACAATTCCTTCTTTATTTAAGAGCTCGATTAGTTCGTTAGCCACTACTACCCATAGCAGTGGTGACAGTACACCTCCTTGCGGACAGCCTATTTTGACAAGGCAGCGTGTCCTATTAGAAGTCTCTATATGTGCAGCTCTATTTGAGAGCATGTTTGTAATCCACATATTCATCTTGCTGTCCACGCCCTGCTTTGCCAGCCCGGTCTCGATGCTGGAAAACGTTGTTTTATCAAAAGCACCCTCAATGTCAATGAAAGTGACAAGGCAGGATTGTTTGTTTTCCATTGCGGATTCAATCTTATGAACCACATGGTGAAGTGCAGTCTCTGTAGATTTACCTGCTTGATAGGCATGCTGATTTTTGTGGACGGGATTATTCACCAGTGGTCCACTTCTTATGTATTTGTCACAAAGTCTCTCCAGTGTTTTTAGGAGAAAGGAGCTCAGGCTTATAGGCCTGTAGGACTTCGGATTTGTGTAGTCTGATTTGCCAGGTTTAGGTAAAAAGACTACTTTAACTTCCCTCCACGGTTTGGGTATGTACTTCCATGCTAGACATGCCCTGAAAAGCGCCAAAAGGTTTTCTTTTATCATATGCAGGCTCCACTGAAGTAGTGCTGGAAAAATTTCATCAATCCCTGCAGCTTTGTATGGCTGGAATGTACTTACTGCCCATAGAAGATTTTCTTCCGTTACTATGGTATTTGCAAGAGCCCAGTCTTCATTACCAGGCTCGTGCATTGCTTCCATTTCCCAGTCTCCATTCTCTTCTATGTGGCAGTCTGGAAAGTGTGTTTGAAGAAGAAGCTCAAATTGTTCTTGGTCCGAAGCCGTGTATGTTCCATCGGCCTTTTTCAATGTCCCAAGCCTTACCTGCGTGTTGCTAGATAAGATTTTTCTCAGTCTTGCAGTTTCGCTTTCGGTTTGGATCGAGTTACTGTACTTTTTCCACGTATTTTTCCGACTCTTAGTTGTTTCTATTTTGAATCGATGTCTTGTCTTTCTATATTTCTGCCAATCTAGCTTGTGATCAGTGTTCATAGCTCTGTTAAAATGGTGTCGCATGTTCTTTCTCAATTTGGCGAGTTCTTTGTTCCACCATTTATCTTTTTTTTGCAAAATTATATTTCGCTCAGTTTTCAGAGGACTTGATTTTTCGTAGCTCCCTTTTATAGAGGTTACTAATAGATCAATAGTCTTCTCTATTTCTTGCGGAGTCAACTGTGTAGACGCCTCTATTTTTGGTATTGTTGTCAATGCCTCCTCTAAAGTATGCTTGAAGAGGGACTTGTCAGTATTTTTAGGATTTCTATATGTACGTGGTTCGTGCTTTCCCGTTTGTAGGCTGAACTTAATCCTTCTGTGGTCAGAGCCAGAGATTTCATTTGTTGCTACGTGCCATCCGTCGATCAGCTCGGTGATTGTGCTCGTAGCTAGTGTGATGTCGATTATCGTCCTTGCCCTAGACGTCACAAAAGTGGGTTCTGTGCCTCGGTTGAGAACGTTTAGGTTGTGTTTGAGGATAAAGTTCAATAGATCCTTACCTCTTTCGTTTGTGTCAGTGCTTCCCCAGACAGAACAGTGTCCGTTGCTGTCGCATCCAATGATACATTCAAGTTTATTTTTTGCACAAAAGTGCATTAATTCTTCTAGAGCTGCAGGTGGCGCTTCATCTTCTATATCCATATAGGCCGATGCTATGATAACGCTACTGAGTGGTCCATATAGGCCCGTTTCCAGCTTGATTACAGCAAGGTCATCAGTGCTTAAGTGTGTTAACAAAGAGGCCTTGTATAAATTCGGTACATAGATGAAAGCCCGCGTTTTAATTTGCAGGGGGGCATTAAAGACATTTCCCCTTAAGGCATTGAAACCACTCACCTTTCCACGATTAAGATATGGTTCCTGGACCAGTGCTATCGTGTTTGGTTGCTCCTCCAGGGTTCTGCGCAGGGCGGCGAAACCTGTGCGCAGGGCGGCGAAACCTGTTGTCACAGCCTCATGACGACAATGCGATGTATTTTTAGGCGCAAAAGTGACGTAATGTGACGTCCGCTTAGACGCCAAAACGACGTCTTTTTAGATAATAGTCGTACGTACCCTAAAGTGACCTTTGGGAGACGTCGTTTTTTCGTCGTCAGCGTCAGTTTACTACCTGGGTTGATACCCTATTTTTTCTTTCATGTCCTCATACTCAACGATTCTTTTCGGAAGATAACATCAATCAGCGATTCAGTAAATCAATGATTCAGTGAATGAGTGAGTCAGAGGTCATTGACCACTCTTTAGACATTCGTTCAGTTTAATTTCGATCAAGAGCTCGGTTTCGATTTGTGAATATTGTTGAGTAAACTAAATGCGATGAATAAACTAATTTAAAGGTTGACGATTAAGTCTGCCAGTGCGGCTAGGTAGAGTTTCCATTAGTATAAGCACATCAATTTATTTAGACTAATACTTATTTTGAACCGAAAGTCAGTCAATGGTTTTTGTCAATTATAAGTAAGTAGGTATCGTTATAAACAGAAGAATTTCTATGAACAATTTATAACATACCTATAATTAACATATACAAATATCATACTCAACATGATATGAGTTTCTGACATTTCTGCTCCGATGCAGGTGTCATGATTATGGGAAAATTATGATTGCAAATTTTCGTTACATTCTAAGTAAATAGGTATAAATGTTCATAATAATAATAGTCTTATAATATTAAATTTAATAAAATAAAATTTGTCAATTACAATTACACATTAAAAATATAAAATAAATTACAACGGAGATTAGATTAACCTTCTAATATTAAATTGTATTATCTTGTCCTTAATTAAAGGTATATAAATAATTATTTTTAAAAGTAGTTCCTAACTATTCAGTTATATTAAGACGCTGATACAAGCTAAAATTGACAATTATATAAATGGGGAATAACATGAACAAAGGTAGGTTATTTTTAAAAATTAAAGGAGATTAAGAAATAATTAAAAACGGTATACTAGATTGTTCACTTTAAACCCATTCATGTTACAAATATACAATTTTTGTTCTATATTTTTGTTCATTTTATTCGCTTAATGCATATCAAAACCAACCAAGTTTGTAGAGATAATTAATAATGTAAAATATTTACTTGTTCCTTTATAATATGTACGGTTTTTTAATGCGGCCACTTGACAAAATCCACCACAAGCGGTTAAACTCACTGAACATATAATTTAATAACCTACCTACCACCTACTTAGTTTGGATTTAATGGGTGCAAGCTAATTAATAACAAAGCCAAGCCCAATGAGCGTCCTTTGGCACTTTACAAATTAAAATTAGGGTAAGTACAAAGGAAATCTTTAGTGGAACAGAAGGGATATTTTGCGTCGTTACCCCAATTAGATACCGCGGGTCTGAAGGTTGTTTGAATCAACAAGGAGCAAGAATTTTAATGTTTCATGAACAAAATGTTTTCAACTGTTTGTTTACTGCAAATACCATTAAGGGCGGTTTGCACAACACTCTCGATTTAAATTAAACCTTTAATTAAAAAACAAAATTAATTTGCATCATTCAGTGCAGACAGTCAAATACTTAGCTTTCTTTTAATTGTATTGATGGCTTGAAATTAAAGTTTATACAGGTTGCCCCAAATCTAAGAAGTTGATGGAACATTATGGAAAACTTTTCTGCCTATTACTGAATATAAATAAAAAAAAGTATGTCTATATTCTATTCTCAAATATTAATCGTACTTCTTGTTAATGAGGGTTATTCAATGCTAATTAAATATTTTTGAATACCTTAACAGAATAGTGTGACTTGATTCAACGTAGAAAGCATTAAAATCCAGAGAGCATGAACTTTATTGCCTTTTTTCTCAAATTTATTCGACTTCGGAATTTGTGGTAAAGTTAATAAAAAACTTTCTTAAAAGCTCTCGAAAGTTTGAAAAAGTACTCAAACAAACAATCGTGACCCTTCGCGTTTGTGTACTTTTACTTACCTATGGCAAGTAACTATTTTTTATTCTGTGGGTCAGGTAACGAAAATAAAACGAAGAGTTGTAATTATTTCTAGGATGTTCCCACGAATGATCATAGATGTCATTCTTCATTCTTCATCTGAACTTATGAAACATTATATTCCTCTCCGAGATTCTTTCCTGCATAATGCATGGACATTCTAGCTTAAATGAAAAGTGTCAGGGAGTCGTAAGTAAGATATATATATATGTATATTTACTGTACATTAGCTGCTCCCTGCGGTTTCACCAGCGTGGTGGTGGATGATGACGATGAAGACGATGAAAAGCATCCTGTCTTTCCCCGGAATAAAATCTATCTCCTCCCAAATTTAATCGAAATCGGTAAAGTCGTTCACGCGTGATTTGATGACCAAGGGAAATACAGACTCAATTTGATATATATAAATAGATTAGCTGCGCGCCGCGGTTTCACCCGCGTAGTGATGTATAAGTTTACCTAAAAAAGATTTAATATTCTGCGCAAACTTTCTTATGTTTTCTCCCCGTAAGCATCTTCAACAAAGTATTAGCAAAGTAAAAAAAATGGATTAAATCGGTAAGGGCGTTCTCAAGTTACGGCGTGACCGAGGGAAATAGGGAGTCATGTTTATAATATAAACATTTAGAAAAAAGTAAGATAAAATTTGACACTGGTAGCAATTCACTTATTATGTTCAGTGGCCCTAGAACGAATAACTGCGTAAGTGTAACGTAATGTGACGTTCACGTGCAACAGTACAAACTGTCATGTATCTAGAGCAACTGTGACACAGAAACATCGTAGTTTGTACGCCGAAGCGTGACACGTTGGCGCTCATGATACAAATACTAATTCGCAAATTGTTTGTGCTACGGCCTCTGAACACAAAACTTTACTAGTGAACTATATTCTAATATTAAATTATGGTAGTTCTCATTCTCTTCGTACTAAAATCCTATTAACGCTTGCGAAACGAATTTAACGACCTAAATTTGATATATCTTTTCAATTGTGTTTATGTTTATGCAGATTTAGTCGTCATATAGCTTTGTGCTCAGTAAACTCGTTTCAACTGATCTAAAACTACCCACAATTGCATAGAATTGTCATATTTTTAGAATTCATTCACCTTCATATAATAACACTTATAATTACAAGTGTTATTATATGAAGGTGGATTTTAGTTTGAACATAACAACAAACCATAGTCAAGATCATATCATAGTCGAGATAAACAACATCTAAACCATAGTTTAGAGAATTTATATTTTAGTTCGCTAGTTTAGTTTGGTGTTCCGAACAAGCGAAGTTACCACTGTGCCAGCGATGTGTGGCCAGTGCGTATGTACCGCTGACATGCGCTAGCATCTGTAAGTCTGTGCCACGGATTTAGGAAGGGACGGGATATGGCGTGAGGCCTTTATTCTACTGATTCACATGTCGCAGTTTTTCAATTACCCGTCCTCACTGCATTTCACACCTACAAACGAAACAATAAACTCATACGGCCTTATTAATAAACTTGGCTTAGACCCGGAGTAGTTAAAACATCTATCTGTCAATTTTTCGCTTGCAGTAAATGTCACGCGTGAAAGCAAGATAAAGCATGTTACGCCTAATCTATGTTTACGCACCGTTTATTAATAAAGGCCATAAATTAATACACTGGACGCAACTCTCTCATTGGCTACTTACACAAACTAATTACAATGCACAGTGACAAATCAACCAATGAACGCTAATAACTTTCGGCGCCAATAGCAGCTGTCGCACTACGTGACGATGCGCGCTGAGAGTATCCAGAGTAATACGTAATACTTCATTGCGGCATTTGTTTGTTGAGTTGTAAACAATTTCGTAACACTACCAGCAAAGGATGTCAAAATGAATATGCTACACTCTGGCGCGCCGAGATTTACGATATTAGCCAGCAAGTTCTCCGGAACTTGTTGCTGTGACTCGTGCCACACCTTCTTAACACATCCCTACCTTCCTAAATCCTTTCTCTGTGCTGACAACTCTGACACCGATCGAGGCGATAGACGAGTACCATTCACGCACCTGTGGACCCTCGTCCCCCTGACACAAACTTGTAGAATATTAATACTATTATAATAAGTAAATATTATTACGTAACATATTCAAGATTTTTTTTTTTTATTTGAAGACTACACCGTCCTGTAAAACATACATGAGCATTCTTAATATCTATTATTTAATGATAGTTGTACAAAATCCTGGCTTGTTCAGACATTAGATAAGCTGAAATACTATTGCACAGAGCGATATCCATTTTTCACGCCGGACCCGATTGATACCTGAGAAATTAAATGTGTCTCATTCTAACTTACTCTAACTTTAAAACTGGACAGCGAATGTATTCCGCAAAATACTTTAGTGAGTTTCGATTTTACTTCGACAAAAGCCCCGTGGAGGTAACGGAGGGCTGGCCCCTCCGTCCGTGACTCGTCCGTGAATTCGTTTAAGCTTTCAATAATATAATATTCTAAAATTCCCAGGCATCCTTCTTTTTTCGCTACTCCTTTCGATGAAATCCAAATCGATTAACGACCATAATTACATTCCTTCGCTATGTTCTAAGTTTTTGACCAGCTGTACACACTTCCTTTCTCGGAGTTGCCTCCTCGTGCTTTGTTTTGGGCCCGTTCATTTTCCTACAATTTCTATTGTACAAATGTGTTGGAGAAGGTTATAAGGTTTGGTTTGGTGTCATACTTTTTTTTAGAGTTGTACGTCGAAAATAACGTGTAGATAAATGCGGGAGTCTATAGATGTGTCTCGTGAGTTAGTTTAGTATCAAACGCCCCTTTAGATTTCACCTTTAAATGGAAATTTGAGACTTTAATGCAAATTCACGCTAAATGGGATTTTGAGCCTAAAGCACAGTCTATGTAAACTTACAGTCGGCCAACGGAAACATCTAGACAGACGTGCGGTTCCTTAATTGCAAACATCGTTGCATCTTTGACTACATCCGTGGAATAAATGACGAGATGACAAGAAATGTTGGAAAAGCAACCTTGTGTACAAGGGCGATATCACTTTTATAGAAGTATAAGTATTTGACATCAGTGAGCTCGTCGACGAGCGCATCGACGAATCATTAGAGAATCGCACGGAGAGCAATCGTGCGGGGCTTGAGGGGAGCGAGAGGAACGGTAGCAAGCCCAAACTGCCATACACTCGTTTGGGACATGTTATTGACGCTTTTTAATTTGATTGTTTTATGCGTTTCGTTGAGATGAAATTATTGATAATGGTTCATATATTAGACTACTTGTACTGTGAGAGACTGCATATCTCGAAATGATTTCGTCGATCATTTGATTTGTTTTTATGAGATTACAGTTTAATGCAGATACGTTCGCCAAATATCACAATAATTTAATAAAAAATCTAAAGCGAGTTCATTTTTTATGTACATATATATAATAAATAAAAATAAATTGTATTTTCTTGCTTATTTGCTAATCTTATTGCTAGTTACATTTGTTATGTTCATATTTTATGTTTCTAATGCCGTACGCTATTGGCCAGAAGTTCCGGCCCCAGGTTCACGCCTTTGCCCCGTTCTTTTCAACGTAGCATTCACGATCTCCTTATTTCGGTCTTTCATCGATATAAAAATGTTTAAGAAGGTTGGTGCGAGTAGTCCTAAGAGTATACTTTGTATGATTTTTGAAAAGAAATTAATAATATTATCACAGCGATACTAGCATAATATATTATAATAGCATAGTAATATTGTATACGAGATTTTGTTTTTCTTAGAATGTTTTTTGGGATGCCTATTACGACTATATGACAATATATTTCAAGTACCAAAATGGTGGCTGCGAATTTTTGAACGGCATCAATATGGGTATCGTTTCCATGGTTTTCGGGGTGTCGATTACGAATATCTCATTTATTTCGAGATTCAAAACCGCGGATGCGATTTCTTCTTTTTTATTTCTGAATCTGATAACTAGTAAATCTAAATGTCGAAACTAACATTCAGTTTCACATTTGTAGATTTTGTATGAATCAGTATCTCAATACGTTTTTATTTTGGTCCTGAGCATATAGAATTCGGTTAAGCTGTGTGGAAAAGGGGGAAAGGAGCTACATGAAACCAGGAGAACTGTAGCGCTCAGTGGCTCAGTGCCATATTACCATTACTTTCAAAGGATATGTTGCTAAAGGTTGGAAATATTTATTAAAACTTATCATTTCAACGTGTACATAATATGTTTTATACATTATCACCAGTACAGACCATCAATAAATGTAGGTACAGTCGCCTGCAATAAGATATATACAAACTGTAATTTTCAAAACTATGAAACAGTACTACATTTTATAACAGTGTCGATAAGGATTATTTTAAGCAGTTAAATAATATTTAACTCCATTCAAGATTGTTTTTGGTGTATTTTTAATGAATTTGAATGCTGAGGCACTTTTGAAAATCTTGAAATGTATACATTTTATTGCAGGCGACTGTACCTATATAATTTTACCAAAATTTATGTAAAAATGTGTAAAATGTTTAAAATGATCCACTGCTTGTTAGGCTTTAATGATTTTGATTGAATAGTTAGTATTTCACAGTAATGGACAAAAATCCTTTTTTAATTTGGGATTAAGATTTCTTTACAGGAACTGCTAGAAACTAGAAGAAGCGCTGTAAATAAAATAACCTAAGATTATAATAAATCATTTTAATGTTTTATTGTTGTTTGAATATATAGTTTTTTAATTTAATCTGCTTTTATATAATTTGTATTTATTTGTACTTCTGGTTAGTTTCAAACATGCTTAGCTAAGAATATGGTGAGTTGCGAATCTGCTAAATTAAGAAGTTGGGTAACTGCTCATAAAGGATTTTTTATGGAATTCTTACAGCTCAATACAGCACAACTGGCATTTTATAAATCTTGTTTATGTCCAGTACAGATGACGGTCGAGCTCACATACTCTGATCTATGGTCTAGCTCAAACTAAAGCAAGAGCATTTATATATTCTACATTCATCATTTTCTATCTATTTGAGCAGACAGGCATGTTGCTACCCAGGATAAGAGTAATGTAAGATAATACTGTTTTGTTCTCCACCTATGGCACCAATGACTTAAAATATTTTTCTCTTAAAACTTTGACTTTGAGACTTTTAGGCTCAAAATCTCCTTAACGTGAATTTGCAGCTCCAATAGGGATTATGAGACTAAAAGTTTCTAATTGAATTTTAAAGGCGATATCTAAAGAGGATTTTCACACTCCCAGTTAAAGCTATGGTTTCTATATTTGGAAAATGGTTTTAAAGTCCCGGTATAATTTTGTAGTTATAGCGTGAGCGTGATACCGTGAGCGAACGGGAATATTACGAGTTTCTGTCACTTGGTAGTATTTTTATACTAATGTACTTGGTTACGCCTATTATTTTACCATCATTCCATACGATAAATTACTCATCCAAATCTTATCTGATGCTGCTATTACGACTTCCATGTGCCACGCAAGGGGAGTTTACTTATCATTGTCTGACGATGAAACCTGTTTCTCGTCGGGTGACATCGCACCCGCGCCTCCTGCGCCGTCAGTCTGTTATGGGTACTTGAATGGACCCCACCTACCGCGCGGTCAATGATCGAATTTTCTCACGATCGTTCGCAATTAACATAAGAACTTGTAAACCCGTTAATTAAATACCTTCAAGTTGCTAGAGAAGAGTGACCTAGTGCAGTGTTGTGCACAGTAACCTGTGACCCAGATAGACAGATGACCTGGACGATACCTACCTACCTGTGAGACGTGGTGAATTCCTCTGCAAAGGTGAGTAGCTCTCTAATGGTTTCCTGGTTTGTTGTATTAGCAGCATCACTGTGTATCAAGTACCTACATAAATTCTAGGATTTAGGTGAACCAGCCACTTATCCTGTTCCACATCTCTAATTGTGGCAGGCGCGCATCGCCCCCTGGTCAAACCTGGAGGTTATATGCACCAGTTTGGTCCTTCGAACGCGAATATTTTAAATACATACAATAACCTATTATTCTTAGAATTGTAGTCGAAATTTCTAGATTTCATTTAGTAATTGCATATCGTCACTCAAACTTCATCCCTATTACCTTGCTTGAAGGTTTATTATTCTAACTGCGTAATGTCAATACGATCGTGACGTTAACACGTTTTACTTGCCGTATCATATCGTATGCAGTTAGTGGGTAGTGCAGTTCTATAGTTGGATTTTTCCATTCATTTCTATCGAGCCTAATACTTATTCAAAGTTGTTATTGTAATATTGTAGCAACTTGCAAATTGAATAGTGGGTACCTATTGCTTTCATATCAGCTCGTCATAATTGGTTTAGACGAGTATTTATTTATAGGACACACAGACTCATCGCATTTGGCTTAATTAGTGCAATTTCGTCATCTTATTCGCATCGCTTGTGAGTTTATCTAAAATAAGTAACCCTTGATTTATTGACGGGGAACTTTAGGTAAATTAACAAACACTTACTACTTCGGTACGTTGAGTAGCAAACATCCCTAGGTGTAGGTATACTTTAGATGCATCGATCGCATTGAACGTAGCTTCGTAGCGTTGGTATAGCGGTATAGCTATCTGAACGGATTGGGTAATATACTAATTCGTGAATTAGGTAGGTGCATGTAATAATTTATTTTATTTGTATCAACTAATTTTACCTGCGTTACCTAGTGTTCTGTGCGTAGCATTCGGAAGATATCTATTAGGTAGTGTACGCTATAATTAATTATTATTAAGCGCATCGCACCAATTGTGTTGGTTGCAGTTCCGCATCGTAAATACCTACTGATATACGATAAGACATTTGTAATCAGGTTTTAAAACTCGCCACTCGCAACGCAATAGCGTAAAATAATCGTTTGTTTACGTTTAAGTTACTGACATATTTGCTATATTTATGTACTTTCTGAAGGTTTAAATTGGCCTAGGTACTTACTTAAAATATTCTTATTATTCATAGGCCTACCGTACGTTGAAAATTGTAATCGTTTAAATAGAATTTCACGTAGAACGGAAGGATTTCGTACGCATTATATACTTTGACTTACATTTGGGTTCCGCTTTAAGCGTTAGTGGTTCCGTAAAAGAAAAGGTTTTAGTGTTTTTAATTGTTTTTATATTCTGTTCATAATGGATGATAAGACAAAGCTCAGACTTTATGAAAGTAAACGCGCGACTTATTTCGCCAGGATTCAAAGTATATATGATTCTATAAAAACATTATCTACTGACAGAACACGGAAAACTTTTATTGCACAAGCCAAACAAATTGATACGATAAGAAGTGAATTTTGTACAATTCTAGACAATTTGAATGTTTTAAGTCTGAAATTAGAGCCTACTTATGAAATTAATTACAGCGCTTTAAATGCATTTGATGATTTGGCATGCGAAATAAAGGAAGCCGTTTGTTCGTTAACTGAGCCGTCCGTGTCACCAAGCGGGCTGCAGCCGGGTCCTAGTTCCAACGCTCACCACATTAAGATACCGAAGATAGAATTGCCGACATTTGATGGTGACATTCAAACTTTTCCATACTTTCATGAAACCTTTAAGCGAGTAATTCACACGAACTCAGGTTTATCAGATTCAGATCGAATTCATTATCTACTGAGTTGTCTAAAGGGGAAAGCTAGGAATGTGGCAGCAGGCATTTTGCCTTCAGCGGACAATTACCGCGTAGTCTGGGATGCGCTTATCGCTAAATACCTAGACAACCGCGCGCTTGCAGTGAATTATTTAAATCAATTGTTTTCACTTAAATCGGCCGGTTCGTCGCCCGCTAATATTGAAAGGGTGTTCGATAAATTCACCGCGACTGTAGCTGGTCTTAAGCAATTAAAAATAGATAATTTAGAGGATTTTATTTTTACGCACCTCGGTCTTAAGTTATTAGACTCGGATATCGCTAAACATTATGAAATGTCCCTTCGTACTCAGAAGGACCCACAGAGTATAGATTACGATTATTTCGTGAAGTTTGTACGCGAACAAGTTAAAATAATGTATCGCACCGCGCCGCAGCGCTCTGAGCCGCGGCCCACCGGGATTACCGGAAGTAATGCCACCGCCACGTCTAAGGTATCGCAGGTGTATGTGGCTACTGCACCTAAGTGCTCACTCTGTCATTCGTCGCACACGCATTTATTTAAGTGTGGTGAATTTCAGAAATTGAATGTAAATGACAGATTTAAATTTATAAAGGACCATCACATGTGCGGTAACTGTTTAAGTAGTCAACATACCGTATCTAGGTGTCAGTCCAAGACTTCTTGCAAAAAATGTGGCGGTAAACATCATAGCCTTATCCATTTTGAGCAATCGCCCGCAAAAATGGAAACGTACTCGACAGGGTCATCCTCTGACCCCGACGCGGCAACTGCCCCGGGATCTGTAGCTACTTCGACTACTTCAGATCGGGTAGCTTTATGCACACATTCTGCATCAGTCCAGCGGACCACAAGAACCACCGAAGTGCTTGCTACTGCTAAAGTGTTAGTGGTAGGTAGAAAAGGTAAAGATGTTGTGGTCAGGTGTCTGTTGGACCCCGGTTCACAGAAGAACTATATAACAACCCGATGTTGTCGCATGCTCGGGTTACCTATTTGTGACGACTCTATAAGCACCGTCAAAGGTATTGGTGGTACCTCTCAGCCAGTTCGGGGTTCAGTTGACCTTACGTTTAGCTCTCGGTTACGCACTCAACCTAAGTACAATATCAATGCGTTAGTATTAGATCAGATAACAGATCAACTACCGTTATGTTCAATAAATGTTGCTGATTTAAATCACATCGATTCTAAACTACTCGCGGACGATACTTGGGGTGTGCCGGGTAACATAGATATCCTATTAGGGGTAAAACTGTTTGCTAAGTTATTGCGACCAGGTCACGTGACCAGTACACCAGGATATCCCGACGCCTTAGAAACTGTACTGGGATATATTCTTATGGGAGATGCGCCTGTATCGGCGCCAAATACAGCCACGCTGTCGTTTTGCGCTTTTTCCTCTCCCCAGTGCTGTGATCTTCGCAAATTCTGGGAGATTGAGGAAGTCGCATTGTCCCCCATAGTGAGTGTAGATGATACACACTGTGAGCAATTTTACTGTGCAACTACTACTCGCACGCAGTCGGGTAAATATGTGGCTGCCCTGCCACTGAAAACAAATGCAACGGCATTAGGGAATTCCTTCGATATAGCACGTCGCAGGTTTTTGAGCTTAGAGCGCAAGCTTAAGGCAAACCCTAATGTAAAGCTATTGTACGATGATGTCATTCGGGATTATATAAATCAAAACTACATTTCTCTTGTGCAAGGAGTTCTCCCTAAAGGCGCTTCACTCGATCGAGAAGTTGCATATTATATTCCGCACCATGCTGTCATCCGTGAGGATAAAACTACTACTAAACTGCGTGTGGTTTTGGACGCCAGCGCTAAGACAGACAATGGTGTTTCGCTAAACGATATACTACACGCTGGTCCAGCCCTTCAGACTGACCTGTTTAATATTTTATTAAATTTTAGGCTTTTCATAATAGCTATCTCGGCTGACGTGAAAGCTATGTATCTCCGCATAGGCATACGTCCTGAAGATCGCTCACTTCAACGTATACTCTACCGCTTTTGCGAGAATGAGGATCTTCAATGTTATTCGTTCTCAGTCCTTCCCTTTGGTCTCAAGTGTTCGCCGTTTATTGCCATCCGCACAGTTCAGCAACTGGTCCAAGACGAAGGTCAAACTCTACCTCTTGCGAGTGAAATCTTGCACAGAGACATATACATAGATGATATTGTCAGTTCTATAACTAGCAATGCGCTAGCTATAGACGCTGCTCATCAACTGATTAAAATCTTCGCTTTAGGTGACTTTCAGTTGACCAAGTGGTCAAGCAATAGCACGGAAGTGCTTGATAGTATTCCCGAGCCATTACGACTCTCTCAGAGCGTTGATTTAAGTAAAGATCCAACGCAAAAGATTTTGGGGCTTCGTTGGTATCCAGACGATGATTGCTTTGCATTTCAAGTGAATCCTGATGAGCGGCCGTGCACGAAGAGAAATATTCTCTCAGCTATCGCACGTCTTTTCGATGTGTTAGGTCTAGTTGCACCTATGATCCTGTACGCCAAACTACTTATAAAAGAGCTATGGCTCGTCAAAATTGGATGGGATGATACTCCACCAATTCGCATTGTTCGTCTATGGGATCAATTTCAAGCTGAATTGCCTCTTATTTCGCAAATGAGATTCGCACGCCATATCGGAGTAGACGAAACCTGTAGGGTATCTCTGGTCGGCTACGCTGATGCTAGTGAAAAGGCTTATGGCGGAATGGTGTATGCCCACGTGGTCAAGCCTGACGGACATATTATAGTCTCACTAGTATGTGCAAAGTCTAAGGTCGCACCGCTCAAGGTAGTGTCGCTAGCCCGCCTAGAGCTATGTGCAGCACTCCTTTTATCAACGTTGATTAAACGTGTTTACGACCTTTACGCAGCTCGACATGCTATTGAGGCTGTTGTAGCTTTTTCTGATTCAACTGTGACTTTGAGTTGGATTCATTCCGCACCGCATCGCTGGCACACTTATGTCGCCAATCGCATCGCCAAAATTCACGACAATTTATCGGCTGAACACTTCTTTCACGTCAAAGGATCTGAGAACCCTAGTGACTGTCTTTCACGTGGCTTAACGCCAGCCCAGCTAGTTCATCATCCTTTGTGGCTAAATGGGCCTCAATGGCTTAAGTTACCTCGAGCAGAATGGCCTGTTAAGCCATTCGTCACGAGTGAAGCACAAGAACTTCCAGAAATAAAGCCTATTGCTTTACCTGCGATATCGCACGAATGCTCGGACGAAAGTGCACTTTCCGAAGACATTTTGTATAACCACTCGACCAGGTTTTCATCCTGGATAAAATATATAAAAATGATTTGTTTCGTTTATAAATTTTTGAAACGGTTACCTATTGGGCCTATAACTGCATCTGATTTAGAATTTGCTGAGTCAGTAGTATGGCGTTCAGTTCAACGAGTTCATTTCGGACCCGATATAGAGCGTCTTTCTCGTAATGAATTGTGCTCGAAGCAAATTCAGAAACTGAGTCCATTTCTTCATAACGATCTTATCCACATAGGTGGCCGATTAGCCAATTCTGAGCTAGAATTTGACTCACGACATCAGATTCTACTTCCTTGTGAAGATCATATAGTGAAACTTTTGGTGTCTCACTACCACCAACAGAATCTTCACACTGGTCCCAATCTGCTAGTGTCCTTATTAAGACAGCGATATTGGATTTTGTCAGCTCGACGTATTGCACGTCACATTACTTTCCATTGCAATACCTGCTTCCGAGCAAAACCACGGCCAGTATTTCCTATTATGGCCGACTTGCCGCGGTGTCGCGTAGAGGTGGCGCCAAAACCGTTCTACCACTCAGGCTGCGATTTCGCGGGACCTATCTCTATTACTTCTGTGCGTGGTAGAGGCCAAAAAAGCAGAAAGGCATATATATGCCTCTTCACGTGCTTGACAACTCGTGCGCTGCATCTCGAGGTTGCTTCAGATTTGAGCACCGCGAGTTTTCTCTGCGCGTTCAAACGCTTTCTATCACGTAGAGGTCCGGTCGAATGCCTCTACACCGATAATGCTACTAACTTTATAGGCACTCGATCGTATCTTCGCGATCTGTATCAATTCTTGGCAAAAGAATATCGCCCTGTATGGGAATCAGTGCTCGCTGAGCATCGCATTACTATGAAAAATATACCATGTAGAGCACCTCATTTCGGAGGGTGCTGGGAGAGTGAGGTTAAAGGGGTTAAAACGCACCTTTTTAAAGTAATAGGTAACCAAATCTTGACCTTTGATGAGCTCAACACCGTGTTGACTCAAATAGAAGCGTTGCTTAATTCAAGGCCGCTATACTCGCTCAGTTCTGATCCTTCAGAACCATCTGCACTAACGCCTGCCCACTTCCTGCATACGAAACCACTCATCTTCCTTCCGTCTCGCGAAGTGACTGAAACACGGTTACACTTGATTTCACGATATCAATTAATGGACAAATTGGTCCAATCATTCTGGAAACGGTGGCGTCAAGAATACTTGCACACACTGCAGTCCAAACAAAAGTGGAACACTCCAGCCAACCCGGTTCGAGTTGGCATGGTCGTGATCTCCATGCAGGATAATGTCATGCCCTTACATTGGCCGTTAGGTTTAATTACCGAAATCTATCCGGACAAGAAGGGGATTATTAGAGTCGCTGCGGTTAAGACTAAAGATGGAATATTGCGGAGTCGGCCGGTTGTAAGGTTGTGCCCTCTGCCAACTCAATAAACTGCATTTACTTTATCACTTTTCCTTCCATAATATTAGTTTTAATTCGCATTCTAGTGCAGACGTTAGATATAGTTACCACATAACAAATATTAGTTTAGCCACAGAGTCATAAAAGGTAATATGTGACGATATGCAATTTATACATTTTCCTCTTCGTGTTTCGAAAGTAGGACCTTTCAAGCCGGGGGAAATGGTTACGCCTATTATTTTACCATCATTCCATACGATAAATTACTCATCCAAATCTTATCTGATGCTGCTATTACGACTTCCATGTGCCACGCAAGGGGAGTTTACTTATCATTGTCTGACGATGAAACCTGTTTCTCGTCGGGTGACATCGCACCCGCGCCTCCTGCGCCGTCAGTCTGTTATGGGTACTTGAATGGACCCCACCTACCGCGCGGTCAATGATCGAATTTTCTCACGATCGTTCGCAATTAACATAAGAACTTGTAAACCCGTTAATTAAATACCTTCAAGTTGCTAGAGAAGAGTGACCTAGTGCAGTGTTGTGCACAGTAACCTGTGACCCAGATAGACTAGATGACCTGGACGATACCTACCTACCTGTGAGACGTGGTGAATTCCTCTGCAAAGGTGAGTAGCTCTCTAATGGTTTCCTGGTATGTTGTATTAGCAGCATCACTGTGTATCAAGTACCTACATAAATTCTAGGATTTAGGTGAACCAGCAACTTATCCTGTTCCACATCTCTAATTGTGGCAGGCGCGCATCGCCCCCTGGTCAAACCTGGAGGTTATATGCACCAGTACTAAACATTTATTCAAAGGGCAAAAGATAAAATCGGACACTTGGTACTTACACCTTTATATAAATTATACATTTATTATAGACAAGATTCCATTCCTACACAAATTAGACTATTACTACGTTTGCCAAAGGATCCAGCCCAAGTGTTTTTATGAAAGTTACGTCGATGCAACCAGAAAGAATGTGCCCACAAGACTCTGAGAACAAAATCGTATCGGATTTGAAAAGAACGGGTTTTATGGAAACAGCTTCATTTCTTGTAAAATCTGTGAGGCAAAAGAAATAAGTAAAAATCATACAACGTTATTGTAAATAGAGATAGTGTAAATTTTTACCTTACACCTTAAATCTTTAATAGAGATAAAGGGTGGATGCTCTCTTAAAGCTTTATAAGGCGCATTGATGATACTCTGAACTGTGAGAAAAGATAGTATTGACACAGTGCAGTCAAGCTGCAAGGGTCTCATATGAACAAAGCCGTGGTGATGTAAAGGGTATTTGCAGCCGGACTCGATGACGTGCGGATGAACGTAGAAGACGACAACTTCTTAATTGGGACTTAGCCCTTTAGCTCAAAGAAAGGAAGAAGTTTTTAAGCCATAAGTTCCGGAGCAAGCATAATATAGGAGTAGTAAAATGACCCTAAGGTCTGCGACATGGTCTAATGTCTCTTGTCCGAAGACATCGTGCCTGAAGAATGAAATCACTCAATATACATTTTAAATTGAAAACATCAGTAGAATGCCCGCAGCACGACAAGTTAACTAACTTGCAGGCTGGCACTGCTTGGCTGTTATTAAGGCCCTTACACCATCCAAAACTTAACATTACTAGATATTATTATCTGGTTACCTTTGTACGGTAATAAAAAAGAACACTGCACCTATGACCAGTGACATGGTTTACTTAAACCCTTTTTTATTTTTCAGAACAAGGCCAAAAAAGTCATAAAATACGATTTTTAGTTTGCCTTATATTCCAGTTTAAACAATTTTGCTCCACCATTAAGTTCTATTATATTATATTCATTCACTACAGAATGGCGTAATAGCCATTCTGTAGTGCGAGCGAGTATCAACGTTATTTCAACGGGACTTTGTTCGATAATTACCCACATTTAATTAAGCTCGGTTTAGGTGCTATGCATTATATATGACACTTAATGCATAGCAACTTGCACTATGCTATACGTTGTATTCATAAGATTTATACAAAATATTCTTCTTCTAGGCTCTTCTAGGCTCTGACTTAATGAAATTGGTCTAGCGACAGTCACAACAGATTCGCTAGGTACATATAACGTATGTCAGTCATTTGGAATACATATGTCGTTTATGCTAGAAAAAATATTTTATATCCTTACGCAACGTCAGCCAAATTCTCACAGCAATGAACTATAAATATATTTGAAGTGGATACACAACACTGTGATCACTCCAACTGTCAGTTGCTTTTCGAATACGACGGGTAAAATATTTATCACATGAGGGATGTAAGGATTTCTATAGAATGTCCCAGTTCCATGTACTTATAGATACATAAGTTTATGTTATATCGTTCGTATCGTTATTTTCGTTTAGATAACACGGATGAAAAAAGCTGCAAAATGGCACCGACAATAATATTTTTGTAAACTTTTAAAAATGCGTTTAGCAATTTTATAGACAAAGATTACACATCCTACGACGGGATTCAAACCCACGTATTCCGACAATCCGTGGCAGACGACATATCCTCTAGGCCACCGAGGCACCCATTGAATTTAACTCTATAATAGATTTTAAAGATCGTTGTCTTGTTCGTATATGTGTAATTTTTCTCTATAAAGTCACTGAGATACCATAATAGTAATGGTATCTCTTTTCTCTATAAAATCACTGAGGTACCATAATAGTAATGGTATCTCTTTTCTCTATAAAATTACTGAGGTACTATAATAGTAATGGTATCTCTTTTCTCTATAAAAGCACTGAGGTACCATAATAGTAATGGTATCTCTTGTCTCTATAAAATCACTGAGGTAACATAATAGTAATGGTATCTCTTTTCTCTATAAAATCACTGAGGTACCATAATAGTAATGGTATCTCTTTTCTCTATAAAATTACTGAGGTACTATAATAGTAATGGTATCTCTTTTCTCTATAAAAGCACTGAGGTACCATAATAGTAATGGTATCTCTTTTCTCTATAAAATTACTGAGGTACTATAATAGTAATGGTATCTCTTTTCTCTATAAAATCACTGAGGTACCATAATAGTAATGGTATCTCTTTTCTCTATAAAATCACTGAGGTACCATAATAGTAATGGTATCTCTTTTCTCTATAAAATTACTGAGGTACTATAATAGTAATGGTATCTCTTTTCTCTATAAAAGCACTGAGGTACCATAATAGTAATGGTATCTCTTGTCTCTATAAAATCACTGAGGTAACATAATAGTAATGGTATCTCTTTTCTCTATAAAATCACTGAGGTACCATAATAGTAATGGTATCTCTTTTCTCTATAAAATTACTGAGGTACTATAATAGTAATGGTATCTCTTTTCTCTATAAAAGCACTGAGGTACCATAATAGTAATGGTATCTCTTGTCTCTATAAAATCACTGAGGTAACATAATAGTAATGGTATCTCTTTTCTCTATAAAATCACTGAGGTACCATAATAGTAATGGTATCTCTTTTCTCTATAAAATTACTGAGGTACTATAATAGTAATGGTATCTCTTTTCTCTATAAAAGCACTGAGGTACCATAATAGTAATGGTATCTCTTTTCTCTATAAAATTACTGAGGTACTATAATAGTAATGGTATCTCTTTTCTCTATAAAATCACTGAGATACCATAATAGTAATGGTATCTCTTTTCTCTATAAAATCACTGAGGTACCATAATAGTAATGGTATCTCTTTTCTCTATAAAATTACTGAGGTACTATAATAGTAATGGTATCTCTTTTCTCTATAAAAGCACTGAGGTACCATAATAGTAATGGTATCTCTTGTCTCTATAAAATCACTGAGGTACCATAATAGTAATGGTATCTCTTTTCTCTATAAAATCATTGAGGTACCATAATAGTAATGGTATCTCTTTTCTCTATAAAATCACTGAGGTACTATAATAGTAATGGTATCTCTTGTCTCTATAAAATCACTGAGGTAACATAATAGTAATGGTATCTCAGTGTATAAAATTGTAAAGTTTGGTCTCGCTATGCAGCCGTAAGTGCTTTACTAAACGTATAATAACATTTTAAAAATGTGTTTCCATTATTGTATTGACAGCAATTCCAGAAATTACGGGACACAAATCTTTACGGATAGATACTATATTGATTTGTTTTTTCCGAAGTGAAACCTTTTTTGCGAGCGTCGAATTGAAACCTTTTTTGTAAGCGTCTTTCTCTTGATCGATTATGCTTTTATCTCTGGTGTTTGTTATAATGTTTGGACATACTGTTTATTAATTTTTTAGGGAAAAGCTTATTTTATAGGTAGGTATATAGGCCGACAGACTCAGAAGCTACGAAAATGTCGGCAAGCGTTCGTCTTTGGCATTGCAGTGTTAAATTTTTGCTTCCAAGCAGTATAGTGACCAACCGTTAATAATTATCAAATGCAACTGCAGGACAAATAAGATACCTACAGAAATTGAGCAATCGGCTAGGTTAGGGAGTCGTTTGTCTGATGGTAACCGCTACGTACGCCCACGACAGTTTCAATCAAAACCCAAAGCTTTAAACTTTAAAGTATTATATTTGTATTGCGCTCGATTACCCTTAACTTTGTGAGTAAGTCATTGTTTATTTATTTGTTACTTCTTCACGCTTAAACGGCTTAACTCTTCATATAAGTACCGCGATAATCAAAACAAAAGATTTATGAAGGAAACGCACGTACATTTACGTCAATGGTACTCAAAGGATTATTATATGGATGATATGGATATTGCGTCAAATTTAGAATGAAGATAGTTAATTATACTCAGGAGTCACAAATTTGTTCAATGCGAACGAAGACGGGGTCTCGTATAATATACAACTGAATTTATTCCTAACCCTTAAACGCTTACGAGCACATGCGAGACCTACCCAGCGCCAGCCCACCTAGTCATTTTCTAATTCAATAGGGGAAGCCATTAAAGCAAATCTATCAAAAAATATACCGTCTATAAAATTATATTGATCGTAAAGTAGCATCGATAAGTTAAGTTCTGACTCCTCCAAGGCCAGCAATGCGGTGTTATCTGTACTGGATAACTAGGTTACCTATTCATATTATAGTGATGTGTTTTAATGTATCTACCATGGTGGCATGGATTTGGCTATATTTTATTCGGTTTTATATAAAAGAATGCAAAAAAAAAAACAACGAAAAAGTGAAATTGCGGATATAACTCATAATGTAAGTACCCGAGATTTTGAATTACACCCGCAATTTTAACATACAGTTTAAGATTAGTTTCTTTTATAGTACATACCTACTTAAGTATTTGTCAAGTTTCCGTCCGACAAACTAAACTAACTCCAGCGGCTTAGTGACCCAACCCAAAGTAAGTCTTGACTACCGAACAAGACAGCTGTGTTAGACCCTTGTCTGTACGTATGTTTAATTTTCTTTCCTGGCAAATACCAAGGCGGCGCGCGGTGAAAGCTCATGTAAGCCCTGATACACCCTACCAATTAAATTCTTTTATTTTTTTTAGATCTGGTATCTGGGTTTTAATATTTGAGTTGAGTATGTCCTCCAAGCGAAATAACACTACATGCGACCAATGTATCCATGATTGAAAAGCTCTTGCAGACGTTATATACATAGTTATGTGCCCGTCTGTACCACGAGTTACTATAATGTAAGCAGGAATCGTCTGGTGCATAATTTTTGAGATTGTCGTTACTAATAAGCCCGTGGCCCTGTAGCTTTATGTTGCTTGTGAAATTAATTAATAAACGCATGTGTTTCTGTGACGGCGTGTTTATTTCACATCTTTTCATTTAAAACATAGCTTTTTTAACCATATTTTAAGCTCCCGTAAAATTATCTACATTGAACTAGTCTATTTTATTAACAGTACTAATCATTAATAATATTCATTATTGTGAAGGAGATATTATTTGTTTAGCAGTGGAAGTCGGCCGAGATGATGATGATAAATAACGATATTTGCGATGCGATAATGTTTCACCCACAAAATCTTTCACAAGTTTATTAGCTTGGCTAAGTTAAGGAGACAAAAGTTAAATGTCATGGCCAAGTTATAATCAAAGTCAAACCGAAAAAGTGAGCTAGTAAGTTCCTCTCAGATTTACAAGTGAACTTGTACAAATAAACATTGCTCTTTTGTGAAATTAGCTTAGCAAGGAGTAGGGCTCCATGTATGAATAAATCCCAGTTAAGAAAATTAAAAAAAAATTCAAAATGCTGTTTGCTGACAATATCATTCTTAAAATAAAAATCTTTCACCTTCCTCCCGACTTCTAATTGATCTTTAATGTTACTTGATTCCGTTTCTTGTGACGTCTATTTCATCACCATAAAAGAATCTCTCATTTTCACTGAATTTCTTTTCATTACAGATGCCGAAACTGAGTTCGTAAGGCTAAGTAGACTGAGTTATGGGAAGATTCAGCTTGGCAAGCTTTTCTAATCGAGCATTTCTGAAGAACTCTGCGAGTTCTTTGTCATCTTCTGAATTGAACCCGAGTTGTTTCGCTAACTTCAATGCTCTTTCTCGAGGTTGGAATGCTTGCGCCCACCAACACGTGAGAGCTCCGCTTTGGACGATGGCTCGCTTGAACATGCCTTTGGTCATCGGTGACACAAGGTGGTAGCTCGTGCTAGCACCGCCTGCACTTTCCCCGAAAATGGTGATGTTCTCCGCCAAATTGCTTTATATTTGTCTTCACCCATCTGAGAGTCTTTCATGCCTGCGTTGCCAGGAACATCCTCTGTTTCTAATGAAAGAAAGCCAAGAGCCTCTACTCTATAGTTTATTGTCACTAGTATGACGTCATGTTTAACAAGAAACTTCGGTCCGTATAAATCATCGTTACCGCTGCCGTATCTGGAAGTATAGACATGGGCTCTATCAGTCATCATCACCTTTCTAGTTATTACTAAACTTAGTAGAGATTAGTAGACTATGGAATTATTAGCAGTAGTACCTGAATGCTCCTCCATGTATCCAGAACATGACAGGTAGAGGAGTGTCAGAGCTAAGATCTGGTGTATACACGTTAAGGAACAAGCAATCTTCGCTTCCGAAGGGTTCTTGGGAGACAAGCGGGTCCACCTGGAAGGACACTGAGCCAAACTCTTTGGCGCTGCGAACTCCATTCCATGGCTTCTTAGGCTCAGGTGCCTTAAAGAAAGAATTAACTTTACTAAAATGCCTTAATATGGTGCGCCTAGCTAAGCTGAGCTAAATCGTATGACTGATCATCATCATCATCAGCCTGTAGCAGTCCACTGCTGGACATAGGCCTCTCCAATTGCACGCCACTTAGGTCTATCTTGGGCTTCTCGCATCCAGTTTTTGCCAGCCGTCTTGCGCAGATCGTCACTCCACCGTGCCTCAGGACGTCCTACACTACGTTTGCCGAGACGCGGTCTCCACTCTAGAACTCGTTTACCCCAACGGTTGTCGGTTCTACGGCTAATATGGCCAGCCCACTGCCACTTCAGCTTGCTGATCCGGTGGGCTATGTCGATCACCTTGGTTCTCTGACGGTTCACTTCATTTCTGATGCAATCCCTCAGAGAAACACCGAGCATAGCCCTTTCCATAGCCCGCTGAGCGACTTTGAGCTTGTGGACCATTCGAGCCGTCAGTGTCCACGTTTCGGCTCCGTGTGTCATGACGGGTAGGACGCACTGATTGAAGACTTTCGTCTTCAGGCACTGTGGAATCGGCGAAGTAAGGACTCGACGTAGTTTCCCAAACGCTGCCCAGCCCAGCCGAATTCTTCTATTCACCTCGTTCTCAAAGTTGTTTTTTCCCAACTGCAATGTCTGCCCGAGGTACACATATTTTTGAACAACTTCGAGAACGGCGCCGTGTATCGCAATCGGTTCCGGTAGAACATGTTCGTTGAACATGACCATGGTTTTGTCCAAGTTCATCCGTAGGCCGATGCGTATAGAAGAGTCAGCCAGGTCATTCAGCATCTGTTGCAGGTCCTGCAGCGTCTCTGCCACGATGACGATATCGTCAGCAAATCGCAAGTGAGAGATGTATTCGCCGTTGATATTAATGCCACGTCCTTTCCAGTTCAGCGTCTTGAACATATCCTCCATTGCATTTGAAAACAATTTCGGGGAAATAACGTCCCCTTGTCTCACTCCTCGATGCAACGGTATGGGACTTGTTTGCTGATTCTGTACTTGGACGGACATGGTGGCGGTTTCGTAAAGACATCTCATCACTTGGATGTATCGCCAATCTATCTGGCAACGCTGCAGGGACTCCAGAACAGACCAGATTTCAACCGAGTCAAAGGCCTTCTCATAGTCCACGAATGCTAGACACAGGGGCTGATTATACTCTTCGGTCTTCTGTATAATCTGCCGCACTGTGTGAATGTGGTCTATGGTGCCGTATCCGCTCCGAAACCCAGCCTGTTCCGGTGGTTGGAATTCGTCGAGTCTACGCGCAAGACGGTTCGTGATCACTCTTGAAAACAGCTTATAGACGTGGCTTAGAAGGGATATGGGTCGATAGTTCTTCAGCAGGGTCTTATCTCCTTTTTTGAAGAACAGGACGACCACACTCCTACTCCACGCCTCTGGAGTTCTCCCTTCGAACAGGACAGCGTTAAAAAGCTTCTGGAGCTCCCTCAGTACGGGTTTACCTCCTGCTTTTAGTAGCTCTGTTGTAACGCCATCCTCTCCAGGGGCTTTTCCATTTTTAAGCTGTCTAAGAGCGATCTCGATTTCGCCAATACTGACTTCTGGCAAGTCTTCGGTGAAATGGCGTGTTAACGTGGCTCTAGGATCATTTTCGGGATCAGGTCGAGATGCATGCGATGCGTATAATCGGCCATAGAAGTCCTCCACTTCCGAAAGGACTGCCGGCTTCGAAGCAACGACTTCTCCACTAGCTGTGGTCAACTTCGTCAGGTGGCTTCTTCCAAGAGATTGTACGAACACCTTTGACCCTCGATTCTGCTCGATCGCTCTTTCGATCGAAAGAGTATTGAAGCACCGGAGGTCGTGTCGTACGTTCTTGTTGATCTCTCGGTTTAGAGTCCGCTTTTCTGACGAAGTGATGGGTGGGTTTTCACGTCGTTCCTTCATTAGCCCCAAAGTCTCTTCTAAAAGCTTGGACTTCTTGCCCTTACGCTGCATGTAACAAAATCTCGTACCTTCTTCCCTGAGGACCCGAGTCACATTTTCGAGGTTCTGGTTTACGTCTGTGGTGGTTTCCACGGCAGCGAATTGGTTCTCCAGGTTTAACTGGAATGTTTTAGATCCTGCAATGGTTTGGAGCAGTGTTGGTCGGAGCCTGGACTTCATCAGACGGACACGTTGCGCCTTGAGGTTGATATTCAGAGAGCCTCGGACAAGTCGGTGATCGCTACCGGTATTGAACCTGTTGATCACGGAGACATCTCTAAATATGTGCCTTTTATTCGTCATGATGAAGTCAATCTCATTTTTAGTCCTAGTGTCGGGGCTTAGCCACGTCCACTTCCTTTGGGGCTGTTTCTTAAAGAAGGAGTTCATCAAGAAGAGCCCCTCCCGTTCGAGGAAGTTGACGAGCATTTGCCCCCTATGGTTTCTGCTTCCAAAGCCATGGCATCCTACTACCGATTCGCTGAAATTCTGTACTCCCACTTTAGCGTTAAAGTCCCCCATGACAACGGTGTACTGGGTCTTTGTAGTGAAGTGGAGGGCCCTCGATATGTCATCGAACATATCCTCCACTTCATCGTCCGAGTGTGTTGAGGTCGGTGCGTACACTTGCACCACCTTAAGGCTATACCTCTCGGTGAGCTTCACAATAAGGTACGCTACCCTGTTCGACACACTGGACACTTCCACAACGTTGTCAGAAAGGGACTTGTTTACCAGAAACCCAACGCCACCTTGGGATTGTTGGTCTCCCTCTCGGAAGTACATAAGGTGGCCCGATTCTAGGGTTAAGGTGTCCTCCCCCTCTCTTCGGACTTCACTCAACCCCAGTATGTGCCACCTAATTTTCCCAAGTTCCACCTCGAGTTGCGCCAGATGCGAGTCAAGCCTTAGCGTGCGTCCGTTATACGTCGCCAGGGTCAGTTGTTTGTGGTGGCCTTCCGTAGCCCGGAGATTCTTAGCACCCCTCGCCCCGCCGTTACCATGGTCGCCACCATGACCAGGAATAGCGGGGCCGCCGGGAACTAGGGGCCGTGGCTTTTTGTTGTCCTGCATTGGAGGATATTGCCCGTAATCGCCACGCTGGGCAGGCGGGTTGGCGATCGCAGGGCGTAGCTTCTCGCACCGGTGACGCTGCTGCCCGTCACCGGCCTGTTGCATTTAGCGACGCCTGTTGGGATGGGTATACCGCCATCGGTCGGTTGTCAGAGCCTCGTTCGTCAATCAGCAGGATGTACCGCGTGCAGGTGAGGTTGACTTGGGTCAAAAGATGTTGGCTCGCCCCTTACATCCCTTTATGACTGATGATGATATAATTTTCCTACTGAACTTTTTAATAACCAGCAACATAAAAGTTAGGACTAATTTTGTGTAACAGTCGAATAGTAACACTGGTAATGATAGGCCCGTGAATGATTACTTTGGTATTGACTAATAATTCCGTGATACAGCTATATTCACAAATGTCACGGCACATACGCACGCAAATGTATATGTGTGTGTGGTATCTTCTGTATAGAAGCTACTATGTTAAGCACTGGTACATCTATCAGTGAATAGCTGTAGGTACATTTACATAAACACGCAATTATAGCTTTTATAACACATATTATTGTACAGTGCGTACATTTAAAAGTATTGTACTCGTTATAGTTCACTATTGGCCTTACTATATAAAAAAAATGTTGATATCATAAAGGAACAAATTTGTCTTTGCGGACATTCTTATGAATATTATCTTGCTAGCTACAGTCAGTTCATTTTAAGCGACTATCTGATCGCCACAAACTCAATGAAAATAAAACTCTATTTTGTGTTTATTGACAGTAATTGGCGTCAGAAGCGAGACGCGCTCTAATCGATAGCTAGTATTCATCTTTGATGATAGATTCAAAGCGGTTCGACATCGCTTTGATCTGGTATTAAGTGGCTGATAATTTCAATATAATAATGAGATCACTTCCTTTATAATAGGTAACTGTACTACTCACAAATGGATTTCTCAGAAAGAATCGTATAACTAAATATAATAAATATTATATTAATTATTGTTCTGAATGTTAAGTCTAAATATAGAAATAATGCATTCATGATTAGAACTTGTAGATGTTACAACAACATTTCAAAAGGAATGGAAATAGACATATAATTGTTTAACACCACAGCGCTTCGCCATTAAGCGGCTGTTAACTGTATATTTCTTTGGTTAAATGTTATTATTGTTTTTTTCTCACAAAGTACCAACCTATTTATTATCTACGCCTAAATTATGTTCTTACGTGGTAGTTGGTACTAATCCTTGTTTATTATTACTTTACTTACATATAGTTGCTATAATAATGATGATGTCTACTTGCTAAACTTAATATGTATTTGTGGAAACTTTTAATTAGCTTTCTATGTATATTATATCTGACTTAATAATTGACCTAGCTGTAAGTTTCCCTAAGAGAATAAAATAAAATAATTAACTAACCGTGAAAATACCAGTGCTTCATATATATCTACATACCAAATTTTATTTCACATAGGATATTTTTCTTTATCATCATCATCCTCATCATGAGGCACTGGAGTACCAGTGCCTTATCTCCTTGTGTGTGTTCCTTAGTGGTGGATTTGGCCTCATAGCTCTTCGATGAAGTTAAAACCCTTATAAAATTTTAGATTAGAGAAACTAAAAAGTTTCATGTAATACTCATTACATTTCAGAACAAAGTTCGGCACATTTTTAGATTTCATTAATTGATCAATATTTAACTTTTCTTCAAAGGGCAATAAATTCGCAAGGATGTCCTAAACGGCGACTATTTTGTGCCATCCCCCTATTTAGAGCAACCCTTTGATGACAAATCAAACAACGGACTCTTTGAACTAAATGTTGCTGATGAGATTTAATAAAATTACGGGTATTCGTCTGCTGGGAAAACTGAAATAAATCAAAACATTACACTATTCAAAAGCTTTTACTGAAATGTGTCTTTAAGTTCTACATTTCTTAACTCAGTAGGCATTTGAACAGAAATGTGTCCATATTTCTACTGTTACGACCATGCTAGTTGGAGCAAAGGTAACTTGTCTTAAATATATGTACCATATAAAATTGCGACCTTTTCTTTATATTGTCAAAGTTTGATCTATTTTACATTTACATTTCATCAACTTCTGTTAAAAGTTTTAGAGATAGATTGAACCCATCATTGCGCGCAGGTACACCGGGGGGCCAAATCCAAACTTGCGTAAAGCTGCGGCGGTACACCGAGTGTGTTGAATTGAAAGCCCATAATAGTACATTATGGTACTAGTGTGTAACATTGGTGATTACCGCCGAGGCGCCGTTGAGCGCCATTGACCCTCGCCTGCGGCTCGGGTCTTAAGAGAGCCGAGGACAGTAATCATCAATACACACGTGTATCATACGACGTTTATCAACACACTTGTGAATAAAATAACAATAAAAACTCATTTTATTTAGTAGATAAGAAGTTTATTTAGAGAAACAATTAGTAAATGTGCAGTTAATAAAATTATAATTAACTGGTTTTGATAGCTTACCGGTCTCATCAGATAGATTATCTATTGAAATACTTTCATGTTCTATTGTAATTTGAGATGGCTCATTGTTCGTGTAGGTAGGTGAAATCCAATCATTGGATGTACTTGGTGTTTCGTCAGTAGGAAGCGCCTCAGAATCAAGTTTAATTCTTTTTGTGATTTTTGCACAAATTTCCTTCTTGTTTTGTATGGAATTTTCTACGTATGATTCTGCTACATTGCTAGATCGCCACCTACCATGACGCTTCAAAGTCATATCAGCCCCTAAATTAGCCAGCAATGTAGCTGAAGTTCGTCTGAAACTATGTTCAGTGTAGCTCTCAGCATCTGTTAAACCTAAAAACTTAGTGATTTCTTTAGGCATAGAACCAAATTTGTTTAGACTCGTACCTATAGGCTGACAGGTACATTTACTATTCTGGTAATTTAGAAAGAAATGGTCAGTTTTTGCTTTTGGTGACCGCAAACTTTCATACTTCTTAACAATTTCATAGAATGGACCGTGTATGGTGAATGACCTCGGTATTTTATTTTTCGTGATAGGTATCTTCACAAAAGCATCTGGCCATGGTTCTCTATGTTTTTTACGGTTATATTTGTTAGTTGTATCCTACAGGCACCAGTTACACCAAATATTAAAGCAACCTGAAAAAAAACCAATAATTAAGTTCAACACACAACACAGGCTGAAGTCGCGTAGATATTTAAAATTAATTTAACTAATCTTAGTATTTAGTTAGATTACTTACCAATATCTGGTTAAATTTTTAAATATCATCAGACGATAAAACCTTTGATTTCTTGCTTATAAATCCATCGGATAGTCTCTTTAGATAAGCTGATAAATTAGAATATGTTTTTAATTCCACTCCATTCTTTGTTCGGACTGTACTTTTTAACATTGAGTATAAACACTACAAAGAGCTAGGTTTGTACTTAGAAGATAATTATTTAAAGTACGCCATGAACACATTTTCTGAAAAAGACTGCGTATTCTTGCTGTTTTGCCATTTTATGAAATTTTGGTACGCTAATAGATATTTTTGCTTGGAGATTTCAGGTAGTAAACTTTCCATAACGTTAAGGGCTTCACATCTTATATCGGGCGGTGTACAACATAAATAATTTTCTTCGTAACTAGTACTTGTAGACGTTTGAATTAATAAATAACTATAATTTCAACAGTGAAAACGAGTTGTGAAAAATGTTTCGCTATGGCGGGAAAAATTAATCAGTTTTCCTATGCGCGCGCATTGCGATCAGCCACAGACTAAAGGGATAAGGTTTTTTTTATTTACGTTTTTATTATTTTCCGCGCTTTAATAGGGTTTGCGCCTAATCTATCACGTAAAAAATGGGGACGTTAAAGTTTTCTTTTATTACAGAGAAAACAAAAGTTATATTTGAATAAATTTTTTAAACATTGTTTGTGTTTTATTTTTTAAACACATACGAGTTTATATTATCTATTTAAATAAGAAGTTGCATGAAATGAGCAAGCAATAGGAACATTAATTTATTTGTTGTATTGAACACGATCTTTGTTTTGAGTAAAAACTTTTTTAAGAACAAAGCACCTCAGCCAATAAAATTTAAAAAAAAATCTATAACTCACTAGTGAGTTATTGCAATGAAAAAGTCACAGTTTGATTATGGTTGTCATTCTGTGCCTAATTGCGGTGACCATAGAGCCACTTTATGAGCAAGTTTGTTGAAAATGTTATAACTTAACTGTGTACTTTATAGAACTATGTATTAATAAGAATAGAATAATTACTTATACGAGTATGTTTAATTTTAACATTTGTGACTTGCTTGAGCGGCGGTGTACGCGAGAGCGGAAAGCGATCAGTGAGGGGAGTCCCCGGGGGGTTTAGCCGGAGCCTTAGAGTTGGGCCATCCAGTGAGGTCACCGAGGTATCACATTTTAACCCACATCAGGTCTGAATATAAACGTTAACGTACGTAAACGGTAACGAATCACAAAATCATTCTATGTAGTTTGAAATTTTAAGATCAGTCCAGTAGTAATAATAATGCGCGAGTTACTTTTTTTCGAAACGTGTGCAAGTGCGCGGGTTTTGGTAAATCACTACTGTTTCGAAGAAAATACCTAAGGTAAAGCTTATAATCCTCCTACTTACGACCTACATTATGGTTTTTTTTTTTCTTTACCTTTATGGTTTGACTAAAAAGAAACACTTACTAACATATTATTATACTACTGCGACTAATATTTTTTTTAATGGTGTAAGTTTGCAAGGGTTTTCCAAAATATTTTTTATCCTCAAAGATATATTCACTATCAGAAAAATATGTACATATCTTGATGAAATCATCACAGTGTCATGTGTTAATAAGTAGCACTTATCGTTAGGATTTCGTATTTCAGTAATGTAAGTTAATATTTTATAAACATTCTAATTGCTACATACAGCTAAGGTTTATAAAATAGGATATGGATATGATATTTCGGATCTGGATATGAATATGGATGTAGGAATAAAATTATATCGGTTTCGGATACGGTTACGTATATGTAATTATTTTGGATTATTCGTTAGTGTAGGATAGTTTTGGTTACGGATTACGGAGATTCACGTGGCGCGAGCGGTCAAACAAAAACCTATCGAAAGATGTCGTTTTATTATGAAACGACATCTTTCGACAGGTTTTTGGTATCCGCTTTGAGAGGTGGATTCTAAATAAAACTTTTATTTAGACTTCACCCTTATACGAAACTATCCGAAACATGTGAAACGGGTACGGTTATGTTACAGATACATTTTTATTTCGGATATCCGATAGTTTCGGTTACGGAGCTATTCCGAAAGTAATAAAGTATACTTACCAGTTTACCTAACCATTTTATATTTCCTTCACTTTATAAATTCAGTTACAGCTTATCAGTCAAATGAAAGTTTTAGATTTGCCTTTAATATTCTTTTTTGAAAAGACGTGAACATAATAAGAGTTAATTAATTGTAGTATATATGGTATGTCTTCTTGCGATTTCGATGGTAGTGTTTATATTTTACTCACGTTTCTTTCCATTGCTGCAAAACGTTGCTATTCACTCATTAACAGCTATTCATTGAAAAATACTAGCGAACGAACTGATAAAATCTATCTAAAGCTTGTGATTTTTCAGGGGTTTGTGATTATTGTAGGTACGAGTACAAAACTAAATACATATTCAAGTCATGAGCTATTCCAAAAGTAATAAAGTATACTTACCAGTTTACAGTAATAAAGTATACTTACCAGTTTACAGTAATAGAGTATACTTACCAGTTTACCAAACCATTTTATATTTCCTTCACTTTCAAAATTCAGTTACAGCTTAGAAGTCAAATACAAGTTTTAGATTTGCCTTTAATATTCTTTTTTGAAAAGACGTGAACATAATAAGAGTTAATTAATTGTAGTATATATGGTATGTCTTCTTGCGATTTCGATGGTAGTATTTATATTTTACTCACGTTTCTTTCCATTGCTGCGAAACGTTGCTATTCACTCATTAACAGCTATTCATTGAAAAATACTAGCGAGCGAACTGATAAAATCTATCTAAAGCTTGTGATTTTTCAGGGATTTGCGATTATTGTAGGTACGAGTACAAAACTAAATACATATTCAAGTCATGAGCTATTCCGAAAGTAATAAAGTATACTTACCAGTTTACAGTAATAGAGTATACTTACCAGTTTACCAAACCATTTTATATTTCCTTCACTTTCAAAATTCAGTTACAGCTTAGAAGTCAAATACAAGTTTTAGATTTGCCTTTACTATTCTTTTTTGAAAAGACGTGATCATAATAAGAGTTAATTAATTGTAGTATATATGGTATGTCTTCTTGCGATTTCGATGGTAGTGTTTATATTTTACTCACGTTTCTTTCCATTGCTGCGAAACGTTGCTATTTTTTTTATAATAATAAAATCTTTCTTGACACATTTCGTAGGTAATAGGTACTTACAATAACAATAGACTTAGGTAATATGCTGTGTTTGCATATAGATAATACATAAATCATATCTTTTGAATGAGAGCGCTGGTGCCTGTGGTAGTATAAAACTGTGTTACAGACCACAACGCCCTCCGTTCTTGTACAGGTATAAACAATATTACAAAGTAAAAGGCCTAGCTTAAGTATATTTGAATGGCCTGGTGTAATGTAAGTAATTTTGTACTGATAGCGAGAAGAATTGTAAAAAAAGAATAAGTAAGAAATTAAGAATAATAATAATAATAATAAAAATGCATGCCTTGTTTTAGCTAAAATAAAGGATGAGTGTATGTGTATTTGCGCGCACGTGTGTGTGTGTGCGCGTGTGTGCGTGTGTGTGTAAGTGTGTGTGTAGAGAGTAAGAGGGAGTATGTGTGTATTGAGCCTATAGTGGTTGTTTGATAAGATTTTCCGTTTCGATGTAATGTAAATTAAGCAAGTGCTCCGTCAACTTTCGTTTTAATTCAAATCGTGAAAGAGGATATATGTGAAGGTTTTGATTAATTTTATTATATAATCGATTTAATTTCACAAACGCGTCCTCTCCTGCGTGGGATTTCATTCAGCTGAGGGTCATACGTTAGAGTTTTATGTTTTCGCAAAACTGTGTTATAGATAAATAGTTGTCTGACTATCAGAACATTTAAATGCTGGTACAGTAATGTTGTAGGTTCACTCATTAACAGCTATTCATTGAAAAATACTAGCGAGCGGACTGATAGAATCTATCTAAAGCCAGTGATTTCTCAGGGGTTTGCGATTATTGTATAGGTACAATATTGCGTTACATAAAAAAGCCATGTAAACACATTATACTCTTAAGTAATTATTTACGCCATTTACACAATTATCTTAAAATTTATCAAAAAAAAAAAAAATTTAGTGACACTTCCGCTGAAAAGAAAACAATGATTTTGGCCTATTTGGGGGCGTGAACCACCCTCCCTCCCGCATAAAATGCTAATAGGAAGAATACAAAATAAAAAACACAAGAAACCCCAAATAAACCAACACCGATTCGACACGTGTTTCGCCTCTACACGAGGCATCCTCAGGAGATGTTGACTCGTCGAGCGCTAGACCGACAGCGGTCTAGCGGTCTAGGTCACTGTCGGTCTATATAATATACTAAATATTTTTTAATATCGTTTGTTTGATAATGGATTTCTGCAAAGTAACGCCTGAATCAATAAATTATCTTAACATTTATCTTTAGCTAAAGTTATCTAAAGATAGTTAGCTAAATTATCTGCATGCACACAATCACAAATAATCACATCACACTATATTATAATGGCGAAAGTTTGTGAGTGTGTTTGTATTTAACTTCTCTTTGCTCTTACGGCTAGACCAATAGATGAGGCGCTACATTAAATAAGATACTTTTTATCATCTTCGTCATCCATCACAACGCGGGTGTAATGGCGGGGCGCTGCTAGTATTATAAATACGTAAGTTTGTGTGTGAGGGGGGTGTTTCTGTTTGTTACACAGCTTAACGGGTTTGGATATTAGGAAATAAAGATGAATAACACTCAGGCAAAGTACTTGGAGCGCGCGGCTCCGAGTAAGTAGACCGTCTTCGCGATAAATTGGGAAGAGGCGGTGCGGTGGGGGCGGAGGGCGCTTACCGGCGATCATTACACGAGTGCCGGCGGAGCTGTCGCGGTTGGCATTTTTCAAATTTCATTATTTTTGTTGTGTAGGTAGGCTACTAACAAAAAAGATCAATCAAAGATTTGTTTGTAGATGCGATGTTGACATTCCTACACGCATTGCACGCTAACCTTCGTTAATCAACGCTAGCAAGGAAGGCGTTCTACTTATAGATATTTACTTACTTTGACTCAGGAATGACACAACGGCTAATAGGTAGTTATCTCGATTCAATCAGTAGGTAGTTCCTACGGGACCGCGATAAGTTTATGTCACGCGGACGAATTTGCATGCAGTAGTTTATATTATATTTTATACGAATCCCGACGTTTCGAACACTTTTCAGTGATCATGGTCTCGACTAGTCTCGAGTAGTCCGACTGCCTACTTGTAGATACGATTACTCAAAAGTAAATCAAATAGCAGTAAACATTTATGTATATATTACGGGGAATCGGGCCTTGGGTTATTTTAAACTGTGTTACGTCGTCAAAGTAGTCCATGGTAGGTATAGGTACACAAAAAATACTATCGCAAATTGATGTGCGGTCTTACTCAGTACCTGGAGCTCGGTATTTGAATGTATGATTCACGTTCCGCCGGGCACCCGTATGTATACCAAGCTGTGGCTTACAAAATTCTTTAATAATCAATTAAAATTAGATTTGGGTGCCTAAGCTTAAGTTTTTACAATTAACCATGTTATATTATTCGTTCTTTGACGCTTTAAAGGAAAGCTCAACTGTTAAACACTAAACTTAGCCATTTTAGCCTTCGTTTTGCCTACGTTTTGAACACTAGTTTTAACGTTAGTTGTTAATAACAATAAATTTTTCTTATGGAATAGTAAATTATTTAGTAGCCAACTTTAACTGCAGTTGAAACTGGTATAGCACCTTTATGGCAAGTAATTTATTCTATAGAATAGCTTTTATATACCTTTTTCAATCGCCGCAGATAGAATGAGATAGAGGATTTCTATACTACGTAAACGTGGCTACCTGAGGCAAGGTAATTTACCGTGCCTGAGATATCACCATTTGAAAAAAGGATAGACGCATATAAGATATGTAAATGGTTGGATTCGATTATAGATAGTCCTACGATCTTTACGTGTTAGTTAAGGGGAAAAGGATGGGAAAGATTTGTTAACTTGTATCTGGTCCTTTTTCTGAATTATATTCGTACAAACTGTACACGCACAAATAGTTAGGGATAGATTTTTATTAAACGAATACAAACGTGAACAAAAACGAGAATTTCCTCGCGAGAGCAAAACATGTACATATTGCAGTTTTTTCTATGAACGCTTTTTTTGTTTAACGTTTTTCATTCTCTTCTTCATCAAGGTTCTTCAAATTAAAACTATAATTTATTTTGTGATGGCAGTTAGTAGCCAATTCGCGAGTTCATGTCCTCAAATTGGAATCAAAATTTGTTGCATCTAAAGTAGAACTTAAAAAACAATACGAACATATCCTATGCAACATGTTAATGTTCATAATGCATCAAAGGCCGCACTGCCAGACACCATAGAAATTTAATTGTTATAATGACAACGACCGTTGAAGGGTTAAAGGGCAGTCTTGCTGCAGCTAAATTACAAGCTAAAAGACGCGTTAACAGCTCAATCCGCGGCGTCAGCTACTAATTATGTGTAGAATATAGAGAAAAATATAAACGAAAGTCTAAAAATTACTAAAATAATGCCACATTAACGAACTGAAGATAAAGATAAGAAAAAATAAAACTTCTTGTAGTAAATACCCAGTTACGGTCTCCATATTCTACACGCTTTAGGTAGGTAGCTGACACCGCGAATTGAGCTATCTTCGCGCCCCCCAAAGCTCCTAAGTCTGTCCTATTGGATATGATATGAATATATATTTAAATATGTATTTCATTTATTAACTTCCACTTTAGATGGGAAAAACTTTAATCCGAATTTCTGTACGCACGTATTCGGGTACCGGCTAACTACCGTTACAGAATAAATAATAGCTATAATTTGAAGAACTTTGTTAAGAAACACGTCCGTGCCGAGTAACTGTTGTTCTATAAATATAAACTGGCGCGGATTCAGATATTGAGGAAATCGATCATGTATTAGATAAGGAGCTATTTTAAATTCTGGAACTTCTTGAATAATTATAGCACATGAACTGTATTTTTGAAACGCACGCGGTTCGTAGTAATTGTTATTGAATCTATGCCCTGCGGCACTGTATGCTGATGGGCGATATGGACAGAAATCTGATTCCCGTAGACTCCATTTTTGTTAGGAAAACGTACGACGATAAATAATAACTATGAGTATATTTAAATGCAAGGGTGGGAAGTCGTTCGTTCCTTACAAGCCCTGATTGGAACGAAATTGATTGCCTTTTTGAAGCTGTAGGTAATATAATTATGCCTTGAGCTTACCAGCAGTGCGAACATGGATAGCTAATAGTAGTAAGAATAATAATAATAATACTAAAGCCAGGATTATTCACCAGCAACTTGCCCTTCAATATGACCTTATTGAGTCTGAGGTGCCGTACTATAAGTACGCACCTACGCCTGTTCTTGAAAACGGTCGTGCTACGCTCTATTGGGATCGATCTATAATCACGGACAGGACTATTGTTGCCAATAAGCCTGACATCGTGGTGATTGATCGATCTCAGCGCCGGGTAATGCTTGTTGACGTTACCATTCCTCATGATGAGAACCTCGTGAAGGCTGAGAAGGACAAGCTTAGCAAGTACCTTGACTTAGCTCATGAGGTGACCGCCATGTGGGATGTTGATTCGACAATAATTGTTCCGATAGTAGTTTCAGCAAACGGCCTTATAACAAAAAGCCTCGACCGACATCTTAAGAGGCTTTCGCTAGACGGTTGGATCAAGGGACAGATACAGAAGGCAGTATTTCTTGACACGGCACGTATTGTCAGGAGGTTCCTCAGTCTGCAGCCCTAACCACTGGTAGTTTGGGTCATGCCCCGCTGCCGATGGCAATCTAGGATTAGGTTTTTTACAATGTTTTTTATTTATTATTCTTTATTGTATATAGAAATATTGTAAAAAATGTAATTTTAAGAAAATGAAATAAATAATGTGAATAATACTAATAATAATAATAAATAATAATAATAAATAATACAAAATAATAAACCCGCAGGGGCGGCCTTGTGGCGAGCCGTCGGTGAGTGGCGACACCGTGGACCCTGATTCTCGCTGGGGCTAAATGAGACCCCTGACCCCCGGCTTGCCTTAATTGGCCGTCCGGGGGTGGAGACGCAAGAGCAAGTAACAAAAAGCTCCAAGGGTGGAAGTGTTAAAGGGGCATAACGCCGGTAGTAGCGCTTCAGTGAAACCGCAGCACACCTCTCGACACCCTTTAGTCAGCCACACCAACGTTGCCCTTTCTTTCACCATTCATGGTGGCCTTTATGGGGGGCCCGTTTAGTGGGTGGCAAGTCACCACCTGCCCAAAAATTTTAAAATGAGACTGAATTTGGCAGGTGCCGTAGTCTCTTCCATAGCCCACTATGTTTTTATCACTAATAAAATCATTTCAATAGCCTTGTCATTTTACCCATTTTTATAATAGATATACCATGTGACCATCCATCCAAAAGTTTCTGGTTTTTTTTTATACTACTTTGTATTTTTTATACCAAACAGGCCTCTAAGTGTTGGCTACAGCCCCACTTATGCCTTTGTAAAGGACCGGATGAAATCCGTGATTTATTTTGAATAAAAGGAATAATAATAATAAATAATAAAAAATAATAATTAATACTAATACTAATAATAGCTAATACAAGCCTACCATCTACGATAAACTTGTCACGTTGATAAACTGATTTTTATCAGTCGCATCTTCGCATGCCGTATCAAGCATGGATATAACGGCGATAGCATTATCGCGGGTTGCATTCTATCGATAATTGTAAAATTTAATTCTATCGACAATTTATAACAGCACAGCAGCAGCAGGTGTAATTCATAAACCTTTTGCTGCCGACGTTAACACATAAAAACAAATAAAAATCGAAATAATATTATAAATTTATTATGATTAATATTATTACAATAGTTAAACTTCGTATATATCTTACAAACGTAAACAGATAAATGTAACACAGACGGATTTTTATTTTAAATGGCAAGCACTCAGAGAAACACTTCAAAAATATTATTGAGTGCTTTTCAAGGCAATGCTTAGTGCGATACAGTATTATAAAATTGAAAGCTCTGAGAGCTGCATTTGTACAATGTTATATTATGTTTTATTTATAATGACGAAGAAGGGAGACATCGGTCCCTGCACGCAAACACATGTAAAAACAAGTACAATCATCAGTTGCTACGTCTAAAATAAAATTACAAGTTTTATTGTTTTAAATCGTTATTGAAAATGCGTAGTAAACATCATCATTTGTTCCTAAAGAGCTTAATAATGACAAAGGTATTTAATCCAATATACCAGAATTACATCATGGGGAGGCATATGTTCAGCAGTAGTCGTCTTCCGGCTGATAATGATCATAAATGATGACATACATTATAAACGCGAAAGTTTGTGAGTATAGATGTATGCATGTTTGTTACTCTTTCACGCTCAAACGGCGGGTGCAATATTGATGAAATTTGTTAATTGAGATAGATGAGGCGCTGGATTAACACATATGACACTTTTCATCTTCATCACCACTCGGACGAATTAGCTTAATATTCTTAGGCACAGCATAGACAAAATAATAAGATCTCCGCCTACGTCAAGATCGTAATGATGACAATTCTGTCAATGTTTGTGGTTTCTGATAGCTTAGTCAAAACATATATATAATTTACTCTATGGTCAAAAGCACACCATAATTTGACAGCTCGATACACTAGACGTGCTCGGTGACTGTCAAGGGTGATGAAATGTAATGTCAGTTTTTTTCCATAGTGATTCATTTTATATTTGTACTAGCAAACCCTGCGAACTCCGTTTCGCCACCAGATGGCTTCGTTTTATGTAACATTTCGTTTGGCGCCATCTACTTAAAATATTGGTTTGTAGTACATGCTATGTATCAGAGATGGCGGTATATGTGAAAAAATATTTTCCCGCTTTTCTTTTTAAATTTTTCCTGAATTTTCTTTACTATAAACCTCACGGAGCCCGAGACCTTTCCAACGAATGCAAAACCGTGGAAATCGGTTCGTGCGTTCTGGAGTTATAGCGTCAGGAAGGAAAACCCGACTTATTTTTATATAGTAGAGATGTACGTACTGTATTTTAATATTAGTATTTACTGATTGATTTACTAAGCATTTAAATTTACTCATTTAATACTATTATAGCAATTGCGTTTGACCGTGTAAATATTTTATAAAATTTTAAGATATGGCCTTGGAGAACCTAACCTCTAAGCAGGCCTCAGTACTTTACAATCATATTAAAAACTATTAGTTCAAAGTGAGAGTAGAGTGCATTCTGTATTAAATGTTTATGTATTGGCAATAGAAACCGAATCGTGAAAATCTGTTTTTTGTACCCTTGACCTTAAATAACTTACGACGCAAACACGAGATTTTGGGACAACTTTTAGAACCTCAAAATAAAAGTATTTTTGTGTATAAATTCAACTTATTATATCTCATATCGAGTATCAAAATCAAAATACATAAATACATAAAAAATACATAGAAACATCTTAGAATATAATATATATGTACTATTGTGGGCTCAGCAACTTCTATTTACTTGATAGGCTATACAAATACATACCGGTACCTCATTAGATATAGGAATTGCACTATGGGGGCCTATAATATTGAGGCAGCTTTAAGGTAGAAAAGGAAGTCTACAAATGACGCAACAGTATTTAGCACAGCACGTTTTGAATATATTAAAATTATTTAAACTGTTTGAGTTTGTAAGTAAGACAACAGAGCAGGAAACTAACTTAGTATTGTACTAAGTACTCGTATTTTCAAGTATAAACACATAAAACACATCTCTGAAAAATACTTGATTTTTAACTGTTATTACATAAAATCTGTATCTCAGTAAAGCACTATACTTCAAGTATAGTGCTTTACTGAGATTATATGTCATGTTAAGAAATTTCAGGTGGCCAAAAGGAAGATACTCTATTCAACAATATTTATTTCATGCAACAATTTGATTTACTTGAATGCACTAAGGAACGTGCATGTTAGGTGGTAGAAGTAGGAAAGCATCTAGTGATGTATGTGTACCGACCGACATAATATTATATGACATCACAACTTTTTTAACAAGAAATTGAAACTGACTTTTATTCTATTATATCAGATGCTGATGATGAAGCATACTGGTCAGATCAAATCCAAATGGGACCACATGAGAAGCTTTCAAATAAAAATTTAATTATCAATTATATCGGTTCACTAGGTAAAAAGTTATGAGGTACAAACATATAGGTAAAGACGATATTTTGATATTGAGAACCTCCTCCTAATAGAAGTCGCTTAAAAAGAGAACTTGCCTGGCGTCGCGGCATCAGGGGTGGCGTCTACTGCGAAGCTTGGCGTGATCGCCCTTGCTTTGGCACCCGAGGAGGGCTTGGCTACGGTGTTGGAGACTCCAAGCACCGTGACGGCGGTGATGCCTGGTGTTGTTCGCGACGTAAACGTCGCGTTCCATTGAACGAGTAGGCCGGGCTGCAGATTTTTCCTCCAACACTGAAGACACAAGATCGCCTCCATTGTGCTCCGCAAAGCACCATCAGGAGTGAGATTTACGCGATTTAACAAACGATCGCCGATTATCAAATCGCCGATCTCGGTTACTCGGTTACCAGAAAACTCTCTAAATGTTTCCATGGACAGTTTTAAAGAAAATCTCTAATATTAACCATTTATATCTGTGTTGATTTTAATATTGTCATATAACCATAACATATAAACTCACCCACTGATAAAAGTAATATATATTATACTCGTACCATTCCGTTTGAATTAAGTATCCTGTGCACTAACTAAACTATCTGACCGTTTAAATATCTGCATCGACAATATTTATTCAAACTATAAGACTAAAGAAATTTTAATAATTACGAACGCTAATACAAACGTTTTGTGATAAAAGTTAATTAAGCGACAAGAAATTGGAAAAGTTGTTATATTAAAGTTGCGTACATAGAAGCCTTTGATATCTAGTAGACTAGAAGAGTTCCGTAAAATATGTAAGCGAAAATTTGTGTTACGAATTTTCTGAATTTGAAATAGCGTATACAGAATTAATTAATATACGAATTAATTAAGCGAAAATTACTATTAATATTTATTATAATAAGTAGTAACAAAATAAAAGCCACCTGGTAAATTACAAACACTACACCAAAATAAGGACTCGGCATGTATCATCGTAGTTAATAATTGTCAGTACCTCTACCATGAGTTAGTAACATAAATTTCATCCATAGTCGATACTCGATCTCGCCTACCTATAAAGCTTGTGATTGGCGTACTCGCTGTCAATTTTAGTTCTACAATTGGCCGCGAGGTGGTACTGTTCTTTTTTCATAAATTTTTTCGCGCAGTCGATATCGAGCATCGTGTCAATGTTGTAAACTCATGGTAGACCTAAAGATCTTAAAAACTATAAGAAGACAAGGTTGCTATCGACTGCGTCACGGTAATATGACGGTATTTCGTTATTTTCGCTTAATTAATTCGCTTTTCAGTCGAGTAAAATATGTGGATTTAATAAACTGTTTATTGTTTATTGATTATATATGCTGAAACACTAGTTATTACGTACGTGATAAATGGTAATAAATATAAAAAAATATCCTAAATACAGTTCCATGTTTAAGCAAGTGGTTCTAAAACCTAAACTAGATGCGCTAATTAACAAAAGAAGTGGATAGGTGCATTCATTATTTAACTTGGACCTACTTAAATTGGACTGGACGCATAAAACCTACGAAGAAATAAGACTTATTATTTCTTTGTTGCATAAAACTATAGGAATCGGGGGTTACGTTACAACTTAGACAACGAAAGAGAGACGGGTCGTTCTAGGTGCCTACTTACTATATTATTTATTCTTTATCACGGCATCAAAGTCATCTATTAGTTATTCTGTGATGTCACAGATTAAAGAATAGTCAAATCACAAAAAAGAGACCTACTGCTAGTCAATACTAAGTTCCTAGTTGTTATGTTTGCTGTTTTATACTAACACTCTTGAAATGTGTTCGATGACCAATTGGATACAAAACGCAGCGCTACTCGTATTATTATTGGAGTTCCATAACATGATGTGCAGACCCACCTTAAACGTAGCGATCGTTTCGTTCCATTACAATTCATGCGTACATGAGAGACTCAATAAAACTGATCCCGACGTACAACAGCAACATTACAGTTTCCCCTTCTGAAAAAGTTATCCGGAAAGGATTTATTCCGCTTCTTGAACACCGATTAGAGAACAAAGCTTTGTCAAAAGGTTTTATGTTGCCCAGGAACATTTTAGAAAATTAATTGTCAATTTCCAGTTTAGCCCTAATTTCTCTTGTCAGAACATTTCCGGTTCATTTTAGTAGAACTAGAATTTTTAATTAAGTATTTTGAGTTGAGTAACTACGTAATCATGATGTTTTAAATAGTCTGAAGTAAGCTACAAAAGCTAGGTTATAGAAATTATAAACATAATGTTATTGGATAGTCTTTAGAAGTTCAGTAGGTAAATGTTTCGACAGTAACTGCAACAACAAGAAGCGTGTTTACATTTTCGCAGCGATCACGTGCTGTGCCATTACTTTTCTAAGCCTTACCTCCATATCCGGTTACTAAGTAATAATATTAATAAAAGTTTTCCCTTTAGGTAATGGTTAAAACTGTGCTAAGGAAAAACAGAAGGTAAATCACCAATAAATAGTTTGTTATATTGTGCTTATATGTGTTGTTTATTTATATATGTTTGACGTACATTGAGTATTTTTAAGATATGGTTTTGGTCGTCTAATTTTCAGTAATAATAGATTTAAAAAATTACGGCTGTCTGTTGTTGCTCAATTGTTATGAGCAGCATAAAAAGCACAATTACTATACATATACGGCCTTATTAATAAACTTGGTATAGGTACACCCGGAGTAGTTAAAACATCTATCTGTCAATTTTTCTCTTGCAGTAATTGTCACGCGTGAAAGCAAGACAAAGCATGTTACGCCTAAAGGTTTACGCAACGTTTATAAAGGCCATAGTATAGTAATTATCTTGTGCTTTTTCGAATACTTAGTAGTTGTACGAAATTGACCAGAAGGATATGATTTTTTGAAACGAAAAACGGTCACGCTCACGTAAATTATCGTAAGTTCAGATTTATTAATACTCTCCTCGAAATAGACCACTTGCTGTGGTTAAAACTATAGTTGGAACATTCAGACTCATTTTCGTGAGTGTTACCTTTTATCACATTAAGAATGTGAATAAACCACACTATTTATGATATTATTATGATAGGTATATAATAATAAAATATGGTAATGTAAAGTGCAGATATGTACTAATGTAACTCAATATGTTACATTGGTACTTGATCTTGATGAAGATCATATTTTAACGCTATAAACTCTCCTATATCTACGCAGAACACCAAGTGGCAGATAAATATCAATAGGTAACCGTGTTATATCAGCTATGTGTTCTTACTCATTATTAAGTGATCTATTATTTGTATAGTATTACTTTTTAAAGCACTAACACATCCTCGGACAGGATTCGAACCTGCGTCTTTTGACTCTCCGTGTCAGACGCCATTGATCAACTAGGCCACCGAGGTTCGGGTCCTAGTATCGACTTTTAACTCTCTATATATCAGACTAACCATCTTACGGGGACGGAGCGACATCTATTGAACAGCTTTGACAGTACTATCCAAGCGAATCTATCCAACCGAAAGAATGCTTCTTTCGGTTGGATAGAGATTCGCTTGGATCGGTGGCATAGTTGGTCAATGGCGTCTGACACGGAGAGTTAGAAGACGCGGGTTCGAATCATCATTACATTCATCTCAAATTAATTTATAATTAATTTCATTCAAAGTATTCGTCATGATTGTCTGTGGGTGTAGCTAATTTCAGCGACTTAATTATAAGTCATCATTTCGTTTTCACGAATAGACAGAATTGATATTACCAATTTGTGTATCAAAATTAGTCGACGATTATAAACATTGTTTGAGCTATGTTAATAGTAATCAAGTCTGAGAAAATCAATTAGGGGAAAGTGCTTACAATGCTTTCCTAGCATGTGCTGCTGAAACCGCTCAAGTTGTTTTATATATGAATACGACATACGACTGAATAATCTCAATTTATATGAATTTCATTTATGTATTAGTTTATAATATTATATCTAAGTATTATATTATTGTAATTTGTGTAGATATTTAAGTTACCCTCTCATTGTTCTTCTTTGAAATATTCTGTTTAGTTTTAACTATTATCTTGTTGCACACCACCGTCTAAACTTTTATTTTTGTCCAGTCCATTCAAAGGTTGTCTGTAAGAGATTGCATTAGCGATAACACCGCCAATTGTATTACCAGCATAGATCTAAGATTCTTACTTGTAAGTGATTAATTAGTTAATTTACCTAATGTTTTTGTTTGTGTGGTAAGCAATAAAGAGTTATTGTATTGTATACTACTAGTTGGCCAACCAGCTGCTTATCTCGCTATGCATGCTGAGTTTATTTCCTAAAATCCTTCGTTAGTGCGCACCTTAGTTAGCATCAACTGCTAAAATTTCAAGTTTGTAGCCCCGAGATTTAGGCTTATGGATCTGTCAGTCAGTATAAATTATCATATTATTATACTATGTATAGTAGAGAATGCCTTGTCGTGTAGAGAAATCCTTGCTCTAAAATAGTTTAATAAGTCTAAAAACAAGACAGACGTATACGACTACTTATTAAAACACAAAGGAATAGGATATGGAGAACTACGCAGTAGATCGGTAGTAAGATAAGATCATTAACGGTTAGTTCCCAAATTCTAAGTATATTGACGATTTGTCTTACGAGGGATAGACGTTTGGCACAATTTGTCTCAAATAGAGTAGCTATCTAATAGATATGTAGATCATACAGACAGATTATAGGCTTAAGTACGAATATACATACAGTACATAAGTATTATGATAAATGTTATTAAAACTCATGTTCATTAAAAACAAAAGCGCATTAACATGAGACTTACGCATTGTCGATTTCACAATCGACAATTGTTTCGGTTTCGTGCGGAAGCTCTGCCGTGCGATTCTCTAATGATTCGTCGATGTGCTCGTCGACGAGCTCACCGATGTCAAATACTTTATGAGATACCGCCCTTGTACACAAGTTTCCAACATTTCTTGCCATCTCTTCGTTTGTTTCACGGATGTTGTCAAAGATGAATAGAGAATCGCACGGCTGAGCGCACCGCACTCAAGGCTTTTGGACGAAGCCGAAAAAATTGTCGATCGTGATATCGAGAACGGGAACGTCTCACGTTAATCCCGTTTTATTATTACAGATTTCCGACTGTTGGTACTCACTCGCATGGGTACTCGTATTGAATAATTTATTATTTGCGTACGGTATGGTAAACCATGTGATGTCGGAGCTTTTAAGATACGAGTATTCCACAAAAGGATTTCATTAAATTTGGTTTGATAATATTATACGTCTTTCTAACAGCATTATTGGATGATGAGATTATAATCAAATTCCTAAGTGGATTATCGGTAGGTGGGTGGATTCTGTTGACGTTATATAAACAGAAAAAATGCCTCCCCAATGAGTTAATGTGCCTCACAGCTGTGTCTATAGTTAAATCGTTATGGGATACGCCATAATAAACTTACTCAGCCTCACAGCTTGGACCACAGTTTACGTATATAACAGTATGCACAAACATTTCTTCCGTAGTTAGGTACTAGTATTAGAAAGTTAACTAGTCTAAGTTTTACTGTTATATCAGTACCTATGTATGTACATTGGAGAGTCGCCTTCAATAAGATGTATTAATTTAATTACTTTAAAACCTACGATATTGTTAAATTAGTTTCATATAGTACAATTTCATGAATCTATGCATAAGAATTAGGTGTTATATGCAGTAATGTTATATAAATGCTATAATTATAGCGTAATGTTTTATGCAATTTACGTATCTACATCAGACAGAACTGTCATCATTACGATTTTAAATTAGGCCGAGTTCTTGTTATTTTGTTTATGCGCTGTACCGAAGATTACTAGATTACGCTTTACACGCGCGTATAAAAGACTTCAATGTCTTCAAAAATGTCTAAAATACCATATGTCTGACTTTTAAGTTATGTCAAAATAAATACATTTTCATGTTAACATATGCAATTGTATCGCCGAAAAATCCTTAAATAGCTTACGATGTGGAAATTATTGATAATAGAGCGAAGTGATGTAGGTATTATATATCTGGTGTTTCCAATATTTCTTTATGGTGCGGAAACTTGGTCACTAAAACTACAGGATCGCCAAATATTCGATGCACTAGACATGTGGTGCTGGAGACGACTACTAAAAATACCGTGGATAGCGTTCCGCAACTAATTCCGAGATATATAAATTACATCAAATTCGGTCAAGCGGTTTATGAGTCACATTTCAATAATTGAAAAGTGTTTCGCCTATTTTGAGGATAACCTTATTGACGGTGAATGACAATCGATCCTGAAATAGCTAAAATCTAATTCACTAAAAAGAGTGAACAATTTTTTTGTACCAAAAAATGAAACCGGCTTCGCCACTAAAAAGTGTGAAACAACTTACCAAAGTCGGTATTTCCATATTTTAGTAAAAAATAATTCAAGTATTCCCGATAACTATAGTCGGGTAGTAGGTGACCTAATCTGTTTTTGTAATTAGTATTTTACTAGCAGGTGCCCGCGACGTCGTCTGCGCAGGATTAGTACTTTGAGTAGCTTATTATCTTCCCCAAAGCCATATCTATCTTTATACCAAATTATCATAAAATATTTTAATGGTTATATGAGTAAATTTAAGTACTTAGTAAATCAATCAATAAACACTAATAATAATATACAATACATACGTAGGTACATATAAATATAAAATTAATCACCATGGAAAAAAACTGTCATTACATTTCATCACCCTTGACCATCGCCAAACACGTCTAGTATATCGAGCTGTCAAAATGATAGCGTGTTTTTTACTTAACTATCAGAAACTAATACTTAATTACGATCTTAAATTAGGCCCAGATCTTGTTATTTTGTTTATGCGCTGTGCTGAAGATTATTACGCTTTTTCACGCGCGGGGTGATAGATGATGGTGATGATGATGATAGTGAAAAGTATCCTATGTGTTAATCCAGCGCCTCATTTACCTTTATACCAAATTTCATCAAAATTGGCCTTGCTGTTTGAGCGTGAAAGAGTAACAAACATCCACACATCCATACTCACAAACTTTCGCGTTTATAATATAAGTGGGATTTAATGTAATGAATGTTTAAATGTAGATTTGACAAAACAACCTTCACCACAATGTGAGTTGATAATTACATAAATAATCCATACGTTCCTGTTGCTGTGCTTTCCTGTCAGAGAGAGAAAGAGAGAGAGAGTGAGAAAAAAAAATTTTCAACTGCCCAGTGTGGTTTGTTTAGAACTGCATTAGATCTAGAGCTACAGTAGAAATGCTTCTAGCGGTCACCGATCCAAACAATGACCGCTGTAAAGATTGCTTGGCCTAATTTATCCGTGGAGACTGAAATGGCAAGGCCCGCTTCTACCAAACTTGTTATATATCAATTTTATAAAGAAAGGGGTTCAAAACAATGCTATAAATCATATTTAGGGCAGGGACGTAAACACTGGACAGACACGGACAGATAGCAAAACATTCGTGCATAATTTACAAAATATCATGAAAAATTTATAGGAAGCCCTGAGGCCTCAGCTCTGGTAGGTATAAACACTAGCATTTCACAAGTTAAGCTATGGTATCATCACAAAATACAACTGTGGTCTTGTCTAATGTAACGCTCATTACAATAAAACCAGATTATGCACGTGTATTCCTTAATTTGAAAATCTATACCAATTACATTCAACTGAATTAACAGGATGCTGAAATTTGTTATGTAACAATTAGTGCATTAAAGCATACATAAACACCACGTCAGTAACATTGAAAAGTTCTATTCGAAAGTAGATAAATTTCACAAAAGTAACGTTACAGTAAGTAGACTGCACAGAAATATACTTAGCTTATTAAATATCAGCCTCAATATACATTTCTAAGTATTTTGCCAACTGTGAAGAAATCACAAAAGTAACTGACTAAAATCCTAGCGATTTCTTCAGGTAACATCTGCGACGCCATTTTCTTAGCGGAAGAATGCCATGCTCCTTATTTGACTGTCAGAAGCTACGTTAGGTCACGTGACCATCTTGGCCTCGCGGAAGTACTTCAGTTTACGTGGTTGCCGCCATGTTTGACTAGCGGAAGTGGTGGTGTTTTCTTTTATTTGTCACACAAATAGTATGGGGCGAACCAATAACCACCTTATCAGTTGAGTTTTCGATATCATTGGAGAGGAGATTATGGGCTTAAGTCGGGAACTATATAGAGTTAGTAATGATAGCATTAAGTCGTTTAGGGCCTTAGGCTCAACTGCGAAGCTCAACCAGTTGAGCCGATCCGCCTCTTTTTTTCGTAGTTTTGTTTCGTTCATTTTTTTCGCAACCAGTTGTGTGTGGTTATTAAAATCAGTACCATATATTCTCCATGACCCCGAAGCAATACTAGCATTACGTAATCATGAGTTTCGGTTAGTTTTGAAATTTGTAACAGTCGCAGGTTGATTACACGGTAAGACAGACTGGATTGGGATTGAACAGTTTAACTTTTCTAAATAGGTATAAGAGCCTCCGTAGTTTTCGAGATTCATATCTGAATCAATAAAACTTAAATGCTGTTCGTGTTTGATAAACTGCTGAAACTGAAGATTTTCTATCGGACAGAATATCAGTCTCCTTGTTTCGCTAGTTTTTAATAAAAAGACCCGATTACTATGCAGGTCTTATATAGGTACATTTTACAAACATAATGTTTGTTTACATTTGAAACAAAATGATTTAGGCTGACTCTGTAATGTTATGTTTTTAAGGAAACAAAACATACAACCATTAAATTGTTATACTTATATAAAAATAAACATAAGGTATTGTATTACTACCAGTTTTCGGGCCGAACATCCGTTGGGAACAGCAATTATAATATTTTATTGTGATCGTGGGTTATCATGTTTCGACAAATAATTACATAATAACACTGCGGGAAAAAAATGCGTTTTTTCATGTGGGCGCGCTTAATTGGGTTTAAAACTATGCGATAAGATCTTAAATCACGGGCATCGATTAACAGTTTGCAGTGACAAACCACAGCTTAAACTTTTAACCAGCACTGTATTTGTCAGTCACTGAGGTACCAGTACCTCAGTGTTGTCAGTAAGGTAATTTAACACTTCATGTTCATGTCTTTCGCTTAGGTATTCTTGTTTTGCTCGCAGTGTATATTTTGTTTTATTTAAATGTTAACTAATTAATGTTAAGTAATTTTACTTTAGACTTTAAAATCGCTCGTCATTATATTACGTGAACTTCTGAGTATAAGAGATTTAATAACGAATCAGGCAGCTCCACAAGCGTGCATGGTATTGTCGGTATATTCCGGGTGATACTTCAACTGTCAAGGAGAACAATTTAGCATGTCTCGTCACTTAATTTAATCTAAAGTATAAAAAATCTGTTAACAGTTTGTATTTAATCTCCGCGTATTAATTAATGCGACCTATTACAGTCTATGTAATAGGTCACATACACTGCGACTCGCAGAACGACGTTGGACCCAAGCCGCTTTGAACTGGAACTTTAGGTTTGTAGGGGAGGCCTAAGCAGTTGACGTCCTACGGCTGAGATGATTATGATGATGAATACTGTAATGGTTACTATAGTATGGGTTACTAAGTTTTATTTGCTAAGTTTAACTTCCTTGTGCTGTAGGAAATAAAATGTTACAAGTACTTATTTTTTCTGTAAAAGTTTCATTCCGGCGTTCTTCTTCGTATTCGGTAAATTCGGTTTATATTTCCGGAAAAGGTGTTAATTATTCGGAGTTCCCAAAGAGCGTGGGATCTCAACCTGAAATAATGACTTAATAATGATGTATAATCTCAAAGGTGGGTATTTCCACTGGCGTGTAATGGTTATGGGCTCATTGCGCCTCAGGTTACGTTCAAAATGTAATTGTATTACCTTTTTAATTAAAATTAGTTTAATGTACATATTGTATTCCATTCCGCTAATATATATTTTAAACATACAATTAATGTTTCACGTCTCCACCTGCGTGGCAAATGTAGAACTGAAACATCCTAACTCATAAAAATACAAATTGTTGCGAAAGTGAGCTTGTTTGTTTGTTAGCCTAACCTGCACGGATCGTCATGAAATTTGGCATGGCGATACTTTTTTTCACGATCGTCATTATCATCATCCATCACCACGCGGGGTCCAGCTAGTATGCTATAAAGCCAAAACATTTCAGCTCGGATATGGTTTAGGTTATAAATATGTGGCTGCCAAAACATACTTATAAAATAACAATATCACAAAAATAAAAATATATTTTGAGAAGGTTATACTCGTATGATTGCCACTGATAACGTTATAGTGTGTGACAATAGGGCATGTAAGGGCATGAAAAGGTTTTAATATCAAGATTTTTTTATGGGATAGGTTGGAAAAAGAGCAAGTGGCTCACCTGATGGTAAGTGATACCGTCGCCCACGGACATCCGCAATACCAGATTCGAGGATCCGTTGCCGACCTTTGAGGAAGGATAATAGGAAGGAAAAGATAGAAGGAGTAAAGATTGGAGGGGGAGGGGGAAGGAGAGGGAGAATGGGGAAGGGGGAATGGGCCTCCAGAACCTCCCACAAACCAACGAAACGCAATAGCAAGCTATGTTACTGCACGTCGGTGTTATGTGGGAGTGTTGTACTTCCCCAGTCGTGCCGGCCCATTCAGCTGTTGGGTTACAGCGTGGCTCTACTACCGAAAAATCTCAATTAACAATAATCAAAGTGTATATGACATTGATCTATTAACGTTTGTTGATTAAAAATATGTAAGTATATATTTTCTATATATATATATAAATATGTAAATTATTAATTGGAAATACTTATTCGTTTTTATGTTTTTAATACTAGAGTTTGATAAAGTCAATTATGGTTGGTAGTACTTGTAATTAACAGACATACATTTATGTCAATTTTGTTAGATCGTGTCCAGTTAAAATTTAAAGCATTTTAACTGTCTATGTTCTAACGAGGTTTTGGGTATGTCGGCAGTAGTTGCCGCAATCGAAAACTCTCAAAGGTGGGCTTTATGTTATCTCTGTCTTTAGCAATGTAAGTATTGCTTTGAGAAAACCGATTTTCAAATCGAATTAATATAATATATAAAAAAACAATAAAAAATCTTACACATAGCTCAATTCAACAAACGTCATACAATTATACAAATTAAATTTGACCAAACCAAACTGCTATCAAGTTGGAAAAGTCATCCGGAATGCTAGCCGGTATACTTTTTTCTAAAGTAGTATACGATATGGAAGGACGTATAGCTTTGGCCTAATTAGTATAATGAATAAAGTGTGTAAGTAAGTTAATACGGTAAGTACATAAGTCACGAGCTTTTAGGCTCCACGTGCCTAAAGGCTCGACCCCAAACGGCACACATATGTAAATATATGTTCTGATTAAAATAAAATACACATACCTATGTACGTTTTAGGTTCTCAGCTTTAATCGCAGCACACTAACTCAAATGTAAGCATTATCTTTGGGTATGCTAAAAACGTGTAACGTACATTTGACATTGACGTTTAGTCACCATTAGAGCAAGAAGGCAATATATTTGGGTCCCTAAGTGTGAAAGAGAAATAAAACAGAATGACCGTGCACGTCAAGCCTTTCATTTTCCTTTACACAAACAGTTATATCTATGGGATATGACGCGGCTCCAGCATAGTTACAGAAGCATACATACATAACACAGGAGCTTTATAAAAACAAAATTAAGGATAAAAATATACGTAATGCACAGTCATAAAGTTGATCTTATAACATTCTACCTTTCAAATCTCTTTTCTAAGTTATGGGACCCACGAGAAAAATTCTTTTAATGGAAGGAGCCGCGTTTTGTACGGTATTGTGAGCCTGGAAGGTAGGCAGGTTGATGTAGATAGGTTGCAAGGTATTTCCTTAATGGTTGATACGGGTAACTAAATTTATTATTAACAAGTAAGTAAGCAAGTTTAACAAAAACCCTTAAAATAGTACCTAAGGCCAGCTCATATTGAACAACACAATTTATTCAAAAAGAACATAATTGTACGTTACATTTTGAACCTTATCTACATTGTATAACGTACAAATGTATAAAACGTAAAAAATATGTACCAATATGTAGGTACAAGATCAAATGAGAAGCGTCTCTTCACGAGGATTCTCGCGGTTTCAACGACGCCCAGCGGTGTTGCGGTCCATCGTTGGAGGTCCATTCGCGCAATATGTCCTGCCCATCGCCACTTGCGCTTCGCTATGTCCATGACCACGTCCCTGACTTTGGTTTTCGAGCGTATCCACTCGTTAGTTTTCCGGTCACGTATGGAGATACCAAGCATTGCTCTCTCCATCGCTCGCTGCGCAACACGGAATCTTTCTGCGGAGTGTTCAGTCAGGGTCATAGTCTCGGCTCCATAAGTAAATACAGGCAGCACACACTGCTCGAACACTTTTCTTTTGAGACCTATGGACAGTTTGCTACGCAAAATATAACCATTTGCGCCGAAAGCCGCCCAGGCTCGGCCAATACGTCTCTCGACTTCTGCGGTTTGGTTCAGGCCACCCAGAGTGATGTTATGTCCAAGGTAGGTATATTCCGATACGACCTCTACAGGCAGTAAGGCTAGTAACGTGTACTACCTACTTTAGATACTTAGGACCTTACTTATAGACGCTTTAAATGGCGCTAGTAGCTAGTTAGCTTAATACTGCACAAAGGAAAAATGTTCTGCGCCGTACTAAATGACGTTATTTAACTTTAAGCGACGTTTATAAGTAAGGCCGTTAATGTAGATAATGTTTAAAATACTAAGAAGAACATTATTCACTTCCGGGTTTTATTATCGGGACTCAGAAGAGAAGAAAAGTGATAGGAAGCACATTATTGATGCAGAATTGTTACTGTGAAGAATGCATTAAATGGACGTGGAATTGGTTTAACGTTGATGTAAATGATTGTCGAGGGCTCCTAGCGGAGCCTTCAGTGATTGGTAATTCTACCTTCGAAGCGCGGGGTCCCAGGATCGCTCTCTGGCTGGGGCAAATATTTGTATGATTGGCGGAAATGATTTTACTCGGGTGTTAGATGTTGTGATATCTTCATATGTGTGTGTCCATGCCGCCCGCGATGCAACGAACCCTGTGCAGGGGTAAGAGAGCGTGTAAACGTATTTTGATGTTTAAAATACAATGTTATATATAAATACAATCCAAAATTAATTATTTTTAATGTGTAACTGCAAAGCATATGATATTTTTTATTTTGTGAAAAGGCTGCTTATGTTTTTTCGTACAATTTCCGTGACATCCGCACACCTAACTCACTAGCTGGTGCCCGCGACTTCGTCTACGCAGGTTTAGTATTTTGAAAAGCGTATTATCTTCTCCAAGGTCATATCGATCTTTATACTAAAATGTCATGAAATATTTACATATGAGTAAATTTAAATATTTAGTAAATCAATCAGTAAACACTAATAATAAAATACAGTACCTATGTACATACAAATATAAAATTAATCACTATGGAAAAACTGTAATTGTATTTCATCACCCTTCACGGTCGCCGAGCACGTCTAAAGTATCGAGCTGTCGAAATGATAGCGTGCTTTTGACTAAATTATCAGAAATTGACACAAACTTTGACAGAACTCTATTGATAGATGAAATTTTAATGGTACTTGCTAAGACACTTTAGTAAATTTTTTTAAAAGGCCTTTCAATGTCGACAAATTTTGAAAATATTAAATTTATAGTTTAACAAATAGTCTTAATTCTAGAAAACTTGGGGCAGTTGTGTCATTATTTTCGACTGTGGTTCTAGTAATGTTATTTAGGGTTACGGTTCTAAAGATGAACATTATAAAATGAACAAAAATAATAAAAACTAACCACAATAACCGAAAAATGGTTAAAGTTTGACATAATTTCTAGGTTTTTCTTAAATGCCCATAATTTTCAAACTGCATGGGATAGATTTTTTTTATAATGTTTCTCATGGTGGTTACAATCAATCCTTCCTGTCACCCCGTTTCGGCTTGACGTTGAGTTCTGGGACATCCTGTATATAATACGTAGTTCCTGTCAATATTGTAAGACTTGAAAAATGTGTAACAGTTATAAGTTCAGAAGCCGTAGCACAAACAATTTGCGTAAAAGTATTTGTATCGCTAGCGTTAACATGTCACGCTTCGGAAGTTAAGTGTCACAGTTGCCCTAGATAAATGACATCAGTGTGTTGTTTGACGTGAACGACACGTTTTGTTACACTTACGCAATTATACGTTTAAGGCCACGCAGAAAATACACAATTACGATTTAAAAAAATCACCTAACTTTTTTGGGTATGAACATAGTCGTGGTTATATTATGGTCTGTGAACATAGTAGATACATTTTTTCAAACTCAATCGCATCAAGCATAAGATAAAATTTAAAATTAGGTTTATTTACATCACTTGTTTTTTATTTTATTTTCATTTTATAATTTTAGGAAAACTTACAGCTAGGTGTAACAAAACAAATAAATGAATAAAGTACAGAAGGCCAATTAAAAGTTTTCACCAATAAGTTATATCATATATATATATATATATATATATATATATATATTATACTCATATCATATATATCTATGTAACAACAAAAGGTATATATTTTAATGTTTAATAACAATAGGTATATCATATTATTACAATAATATAAACGATGATATCAATATATCATCGTTTATTATTGTAGTCCATCATTTGCTATTATCTCAGGGTAATATTCTATGTTTGGAAAACATCGAAAATTAGAACACTGAGCTGCAAAAGTATGTGTAGAAAATGCCTCAAAGTTCCAAGTATTTTAATTTTGTAAACCATCACATAATTGAATACTTAGCCAACAATTCATAAAATAGAAAAATATTCGCTGCCAACAAATAACTATGTAGGTACATTTCATACCGCCAGTTCATCATATTTTTGTTTTGTGGTAATCCAGTCTCAAAGAGTCGTAAAATAGAATGATGTGTGTATTTTTGTAGGCGTGAAACGTCAAAGCTAGGAATGATGTACGACTACACCCTGTTACGTATTATGTTGCTGGATGCTATTTATAGTTATTTTGCAAAAACGGGTTTATTTATACCATTTGTATTGTATTATATCAGTTCATTTCGTCGTTGGGAACATACACTCCATTTGTACTAGCTACCGGCTGAAACCAGGTTTCCCAGGGGAACAAATCTACGAAAAGTTTAATTGCCAATTTAGACAACACTCTGGAAACTAATTTACATTATTTAAAGCTATGTGAACTGATGGTCTGTTACTTAACTGATGATCGGTGATTTTACGGATAATTCTAACTATCGGTAAGCAATTTAAAGAATATATGTAAACATGACTTTGCTAAATTATAGCTAACCTTGTGAAACAACATCAATTTCTACATTCTGTTGTAATACGAACACATATATACGATCTTTTGGCAAGGCCCCTATACAGGACAGGGCCTTTATAAAAAACACGTGTTTGTTCCCTGTTCAAGAAGCATAAATAAAAATCTGATTACTACGCCAATGCATTTTTTTTATTAATCTCATTTGATCATTGTATATTATTCATATTATGATATCACTAGTTCTACGGCCTAATGTTATTTTTTCACAAACAGCTTCGACAGGGACAGCATTCAATGCCTAATATTGTACATGTCATGTTCATTTGCTAAGAAATGTTGTTTGTAGTTAAATAATTACATATATTAGTTTATCTAAGTCAGCATTAACAAGATAGGTATTAAAATACAGGTGTCCGTTACTCAACGTAAAGCTTGGGGGTCACACCAGTCCCTGGTTTTCCTAGTTAACCTGCTTAACCAGGTTACCCAGGTTAACTAGGTTAACTAGGTAAACTAGTAGTTAGTTAGTGGTTACTGTGAGGGTGTGAGTACACTACCCTCACATCAAAATATATACTCGTATGTTACGTCAAAATATGTATGTTATTTTGTACAGTCAAATTTGGGTGATATTATTTTTTCAACTTCGGACTCAAATAAACTACGTTAATTTAAACTAACTTGTAAAACTTTGCGTGTTTTGTGACTGCGATTCGTTAGTACGCTACCTTGAAGGTATAGATTTTCCTATTTTTTATAATTTATATAATTGGACAGTTAAGATAGCTTTAACATTATATACCAAGGTGTTACAATTCTTTACGGGTGTTCAAAAACATATAGATATTTATATTTGTAGTTTGACATTGTAATTGCAGTACCTACACTTTTGAAAACACAGGAGGTATAGTTACCAAATGTTATGTTCTATATTACGAACAGCAGATAGCTTCTGTTAAAGTATTTCTTGTGTACATACTTTGACATCTACTCTTATTTAATTATAATAGGTACTGCCAATACATTTGTTTTGTTCCAGGCCTAATAGATTGCTTCATTTACTTGCCTAATTTTATTACTTCGCGCACGTCACGACGGACTTCTTATTATTCCAGAGCAAATTTTATATACTTATGAGTACGTTTCTTTTGTTTTACTTCAGCCTTTATCTACTACCTCCCACAGTTGTCAGTGAATGACACGGTGGAAAGTGTAGGTGTGAGGAATGCAAACAGGCTTTCAAAAACAACTGCGGCACAACAGACACTTCTTTTAATGCGATAGATTTTCAATTTTGAGGTTGGTAGCTAGGTAGGTCCTAGAAGGAGTATTAAAATTACATGCCCAAGATCGCGGTATGGTGTCCAGGGCAATCACCTGACTAGCGGTCTCAATCCTTCCAAAATCCATCCAATTAAATTTGTATCTACTAAGTAGTACTTATGTTAACTTATTTACATTCAATTATTTGTAGTAGAGTTGTTCAATCATTATAGTTGTTGTAAATGTTACGTGTAAGGGCTTCTACTTGTCCTTGTCCATCAAATTCCCTTCGCGTAATAAATCCAAATCTCATAGCCCGTCAACATTTTAAAATATAATGAATAGCGGAAAAATGAGCGGTGCAACTATACGTAAGATTCATATATCGTTATGATCTAAACACCAACTCAATATTGAATTGAAACAAGTCGGTCTTAAAAGATTTCCACGAATACTCACAAAATAAAACCTATCTTTTTCCTTCCTGTTAAGTTTATCGATCGTTGGTATATGAGCTTGACTTTTTCAATCACATCGTTCATGTCACCGAATTGAAATCCTGATTCTGTTTGCACGTTACGTATTTTTTTTTAATTTGACTTTTTTTAATTTGATTTGTTTAGGCCATCTCAGCTCAGCATACCTATCTTTACGTGCAATTATGTTACGTGTATCCAGTGCCCGGGGTTCTTCCCGTGGGTCTGGTGAAGATGTTGTTTATTTTATTTGTCCAATAAAAAAAATTCCAGTCAACTAACAAATTTACATTACAACAGGGTACAGCCGGGTAAATACGAGTTTAATTTTAATTACTAAAATATATATGTAATGAAAACAATTAATATTTTTGATTTTAGGACATATAACGCTATCGACGGATGGCACAGCGAACGTAATAACGCGGGCATGAATGTACACTCGTATTTTATAATGTGAATAGAACTTTAAATCAAACGTTGGTGTTATGCTTTACTTCCATATTGATTTACTGACTAGCCTATAAAATTAACCATAAGCTACTGAATTACTGCCAATTTCCGGGCAGAGTACCCGATATAGTACCGCTAAGAACAGTAATTTGGATACTTTACAGTTCGATCTTGGTTATTATGTATCGCTAAATAATTGTACAAATAAATTTAGTTATTTAAAAATATTAATGTTTAAAATATTAGTAGTGAACAATTTAATAGGTATATATGAAACGAATAACAGACTGAACGTGATTACTCATGAATTTTAATATTATAAAAGCGAATGTTTGTGAGTATGTTTGCATCTTTGTTACTTCTTCACAACGGCTGGCCGAATTTTGATGAAATTTGCTATGGAGTTAGATAGATAGACATGTACCACTTTACTGAGACACCACATTAATCACTTAATATTAAAAAGAACAATTATAAAACAACTTAACTTTTTAAACTTAACTTTAACAAATGGGCGGTCTTATCGTTAAAAAAGACTGTTTCCTTGGCTTCAGCTTTAAAAGTCATTATTTAATGTTTTTATGACACTTTCTATTGATCAATCAAATAAGGAACATTCAACTTAATTAATTGATAATTGTCTATCAAGAGTTTTAATTACGTAGTTTATTACTTTTTAAATGGCTTGGTTTTGTTTTAATATTTTATCCGCAGGGCGCTTTTAAAATATATAAGTATATCAAACTAATTTGTGTGAGGCTGTTATATGTATACAGAGTTATATTGTGAGTGTGTTAAGCAACGACCCACCATGGAAACCGATGACGCAGATTCACATTACCAACTCACATGAGGACGGTACTGCAGTTTCGCAATCAAGCCACCGGCGTTCGACCTACCAAGTGCTACACGGAATCAGACCACCGCGAATCGTGGAACCATCGTGTCAGCATTACGAAATTGTTAACTTGCGGACCATTGTATCGATGAACACTCACTTTTTATTCTCACATCGAATGGATTGTCGTGTCCTATAATTATAAAATAAATGTATTATTTTAATTAATTAAATAACTTTAAAATTGTCGGTTTCGGTTTTTTTTGCATCCTCGACTTCAGCCGTACGTATTTAGTGTATGCATTAAAACTTCAGTTTACTCGTGATTTCCATATAAAGTGGTACACGTAAAATATCCTGTTTCTCATATTTATCTCATTAGTAGGTATGTAGAATTTTTTTCTTGATATAAGCCATTAGATATTTCTGTACCGAGAAATCATTTCGGCGGTGTAGTCATTTTAAAGTAAGAACTGTGGGACGTAACTATTGTTTTAAATCTTATTATCAGAACTAAACCTTACGGTGGCTCCTCTGGCTCTGTTTTATACATCCCACCTTTGTTTGAAAGCGCTGTCGAGTCCAATTTAACGATTATAATAAATTATTATTAGAAAAGTTAACGATTTTGGGTATAATTACGTAAATATCGTAATCAGCCCATTTTGTTTGTGGGTAGGTTAGTGGCGAACCCATGTCGAAGTTTTCAGGCCGCCCGAAGGCCTTCGACATATATAACGACATATGCATATACAGAGTTGATAAATCATTCAGACAGATAAGTTCTTATAGCCTCGTGGTTTCACCTATGTGGTGATGGATAATGGTGAGGGAATCGAACCCGCGTCTTCTGACTCTCCGTGTCGACCATTGACCAACTAGGCCACCGAGGTTCGGGTCCGAATTTTAACTCTCTATCTGACTTTAACCGTCTTACGGATACGGAGCGACATCTATTGAACAGCTTTAACAGTACTATCCATGTTCTAGATCGCTAAAGCAGGCGTCAAAAAGTGATATTATAAAGAAAATGGTGATGATGATGATGAAATAAAAGTAGCCTTAGTTACTCCTTAAAACATCAGCTATCTGCCATTGAAGGTCGCGTTGAAATCAGTCTAGGTCCCCCGTTTCAGAGATTAGCCGGAATAAACAGACATATCGACACACTGGCAGACAAAACTAACTAAATTTTTTTTATGTAAGTACCGTATAGAGATTTGTTTAAAGAAATCTATATATTAACTTTGCCTTCCTTATATATATATATATATATATTTGAAAATAGAAGTACGTAAAAATTTACATAAATATAAGTTAAATAGTGATCACCACACTTTTAATACCAGAAATACAAATAGGATAGCTGTACCTAGTTTTAGACTTGCGAAGACTAATAAGTCATTCCTAGGAAATTGTGTATGTTTTTACAATATAATCCCAAAACACATAACTGAGCTCACACAAATTCAAGATGACTGTAAAAAAAACATTTTAATAAAAAAGCTTATAATATAGTCCGACATTATAATGAAGATAAAGATGTTTGGAATACTCCACTTCTGGCAAGCTTTCACTCTGCCACCCATAAAATGTAATATTTGTAGTACATGTGTAGCAACATTGTAAACATCTAAATAAAAAGAATGACCCCGAGTTTCTTGCCGCTTCTTCTCGGTAGGCTCTATATATATTAGAAAGCGGTGGTAGAGTCTTTAAAGTACATTATAATGAAAAATTTACTATGCATTTAGTGACAAGCTGTTAATTTGGAGCTAGCGGCTTCGCTCGCATCAAGGAGATTGGTGACATTTCGACAGCAGCTTTACCTACCGGGTACGATTGTGTTTTCAAACCATCCAGAAATAATTTGAAATATAAACACAACATTTCTTTCAAATCTGTCCAACCGTTTAGTTAGGTGAAAAACACACGTGTATAGAAGAATCCTACTTCCTACTATCCTACTAATATTATAAACGCGAAAGTTTGTATGTATGGATGTATGGATGTTTGTTACATAATGATAACATAATGATACTTTTCATCATCATCATGATCCATCACCACGCCGGTGAAAATGCGTAATATGCTTGGGCACAGCATGGACAAAATAATCCTTTATGATCGAAACAAAAGTCAACCAATTTGACAGCTCGATACACTAGACGTTCTCGGCGACCGTCAAGGGTGATCAAATGTTACACAAATATCGTCAAGGGTGATGAAATGGAATGACAGTTTTTTTTCCATTGTGATTAATTTTATATTTGTATGTACGTAGGTACTGTATTTACTGATTGATTTTCTGAATATTTTTTACCGATACTATTATAGCAATAGCGTTTGACCATGTAAACATTTTATGACATTTTGGTATAAAGATAGTAATGGCCTTGGAGAAGATAATAAGCTACACAAAGTACTAATCCTGCGCAGACGAAGTAGCGGGCAGCAGCTAGTGTGTAATAATTTTAGGTGTGATAAACATTTTGCATTTTATGTACAAAAACATTATACACGCTTCCATAACTAGCAGACATGTGAGGATAGACAATATTGACACTCATAATCATCATCATTATCATCATCATCATCTCAGCCGTAGGACGTCCACTGCTGAACCATATTTGCAATGCAATAAAAACAATGCCTCCCCCATAATTTTCCAAAAAGATCGGTTGGAAGCCTGCGTCCAACGTCGTCTTGCCGGCTTTATCAGGTCGTCTGTCCACCGTGTCGGTGGAGAACCTACGCTGCGCTTGCCGGTGCGTGGTCTCCACTCTAGAACCTTCCGGCCCCCATCGGCAATCTGTTCTGCGTGCTATGTGGCCTGCCCACTGCCATTTCAACTGGCTTACCTGACACTATAAACTTGACAAATATTGACACTTATAGTAAGAAATAATATAACATTTTCGCTGCACAGTGGTAGAATTTTTATTCATTTCTTGCACTCTTATGTAAGGTACATAAGAGTTAGAAAGGGAAGTACAAAATATAGAACCTACGAATTCCAAGCAGGAGCTGATGATGATAAATTTAAATATGGATCACAATGATACAACACAAGAAACATATCGTAATAATGTATTAGAGGTACCGTAGACCGTAGGTGGAATATGGATCGCAAAATTGACTTGCAGTGTCAGCTTAGACATACGTCGATATCTCAATATATCCGTTGCTTTTACAATATAGATAAGTTACCGTATACGAGTATAACGCATATTCAAATAGCCTCTTTTTCACATCAAACTAATCTTACTGGAATTTCTGTAAGAACCTTCCTGCAACTCGTAACCTCTGAAACATACCTAAATTAGGGTGAAATACTTGACATTACGCTACCAACTTGAAATAGGACAGTAGATTATTAGCTTTGTATTCACTATGGTATTTATTATGCCTCCAGTCATGTTTTGATCTCGGTTAACCTATTTAGTGTTTTTTTTGCTCAGGATATAATGAATCGTTATTTTCGGAGGTGGAAATGAGCTAGACTATGATTGATAATATAATGTGTTATTGTACGACATTAAAGACATTCCCAGCTTAATTCATTTGCTTTTTCCAACCGACTTCTAAAAATGGAGAAGGTTCTCAGTATATTTGTTTTTTAGGTGTTTTCTCATAACTTTTCACCTAGTGAACCGGTTTTGATGATTCTTTTTTAGTTTGAATGCTTCCGCTTCATGCTTCTCATGTGGTCTAAATTCTAATGTCATACTAAATTTTATCAAGATCTTACCAATCGCTTTTTAAATAATAATTTGCCATCAACACCGGGTATAATAGGATGGAGGTCGGTTTCAAATCTTCTTAAAAAAGTACCTATGTATTTACGTTCCGTGAGTTATCAAAAAACAAAAACAAACCGTAAAACAAAAACCGTAACTAGACATTTCATGGTAAGAATGAGTATGTATTAGTTGGGCATTTTAAAGGAGATATCGCCGTCAGTAGGTATGTTAGACGTCGTGTGTACTCAGCGGAGCCTTATCACACTCGATCTGATATTAGTCAAGGAACGGCCCTTCATACTCCCCTATTCTTGATAATGATCAATAATTTACTTAGTAAAATTTAGTAAATGGAGTGTGACTAATAAAATTATATTCAATTCAGATAAATGCTTTGCAATTATCGTTGACCGTAAACACAATTCAATTTAATTCATTATAAATTTGGTATTAACAATATTAAAAGAGTGAAGAGCATAAAAGATTTAGGAGTGTAACCTTCGCAGTATTATTGTTCACCATCACAAATACAACTGAAGCCAAATAATTTCCATCGATTAGGGTTTATCCTACGTAACGCTAAATACTCAAGACGCCCTAGTACCTAATAAGAAACCTGTTCAACGCCCTCTTGAGGAGCAAGTTGGAATAAAGTTCATGTGTGTGGAACAAGTATTAGGTACTTACACATTATAATACTTGCAAAAGTGCAAAAAGTTTTTCTAAGATCCCTCTATACAGAAAAGGTCTGTTACCACTACCCATGCTTATGTCCCACCAAATTCTTGTTTGGGCAACTTGGTTTTAACTGACTAGAGATACGACGGTTGTAGGAACAGCTTACAAAATCTGCTGCAAAATCTTGAACGGATCCGTCGACTCCCTTGGCTTGCATGAACCTGTTGTTCGTCCCAGATAAATATGGCCGAAGGCATAAGCTTTTTCAATCCCCAGTAATCATACTATAGCCAGAGCAGAGTCCCCCCTGTGCTGGTCACTGCGTAACATCAATGCACTCTGGTGTGCGAACCCCGATGCTAACACGTTTATTGATAATTGGAAATCTTGCTATGTTACAGCCGTTTAGACCTACACTGCGTTGGTTAGTATCAAGAATAGTGCCCACACTAAATAAGAAAAAATAAAATTAAACTTCAGAAATAAATATAGTTATATAAACAAAAGGTTTGACCTTGTGAAATCTTAATTTACTCCTGGAACTTGATAGATTGGGTCCGTATGCTTCATTTTCAATGTCTATCATGTTCAGAACTAGTATACTGTCTTTTAACGAACGTAATATTATTGTTTCACTTCAAGAAATTATCGTATATCTAGTATTTTTTCGGTAAATACAGAGGGTATTTACCGAAAATATACTAGATATACTCTCTCAGATCGACCCCTATCTCCATTTTCCATATAGAGCTAACAGATGATCCTTTCAGCAGCACCAAATTCAGAATTCATTTTCCCGCTATTTTTATTTTTTAAATAAAAGCTAACATGTGAAGAAAAAATGCCGAAAAATCTTGAATTTCAAATGAATGAGGGGAATGACATAAAATCTTTCATCAACACTAACTTTAATAAACTATTCATAGCAAATTGAACTTGACTAATGTTCTTCACTAACCAACGCAACTAATAGGGAAATAATGGTTCTATTATACCTTTATGTTTGAATAATTTGTAGACAATAGTGCGGTGAAAAGAATATAATCTGATGAACCTTATCCTCTCGGTTCGACCCCATCTCAATTCTCCATATAGAGCTAAGAGCCGTAGCATTTATCTATGTCTAAGAGATGTTCTTTATATCAGCGCCAAATCCGAAATCCTTGCTTTTTAGTTTTTACTCCCATTGACTTTTGTCCGTTAATTCAATCCATTCGGTTTTCAAATTTAACACATCCGCTAACCAAGTCTAAGATGAGGTTTAATATGAAAATACCATCCTCCTAAACATCATGGAGAGCCAGGCCACTAGAACACCCTTCTTGGTATTTGCGAGCAAGCCTGCCAGAATCGCAGCGGTGAGGAACAAGTAAGGCTGATTTGTGCTAAGTTAGAAAAGCTGCTGGACGACTCCTTACTAGATAAATTTGTAAATTTATTTAAGGCGCGCTCGTACCCTGATTAAAGAAAAAGCAGAATTTTTAAACATCTAGTGTAACGAAACAGATCGATAGTATATTATGAAAAATATACAAAGGTTATAAAGGGAATAGAAAAAGAATAATAACCGAATAGAATTCATAAATATAACTCTCTTTCAGCAGAAAAAAATCCTGAATATGTCCACAAAAATAAACTTTCACGTCCAAACTCTCATAATTTTCAGCCATAACACAATATTTTTTTTAGGTAATATATAGCTAACGTATAAGTACTAAAGTAATAATCAGCAGATTTTTCAATTGTGTTAGTATATATCGAAAAATATAAAGAAAACGTCCAAAATTAACGCATTTTCGCATTACATCGTCCAATTTAACAAGCGATTTTCAACGGTACGTAAAGCATCGTAAATTATTTTAAAATTGGGGTTGGACCGCGTGTTAAGAGTAAATTGGAAAAGGAGGGGAAAAAAGAGGAACATATAAAAGAATGAGAACAAATAGGAAAAAGAAAAAAAAACAAGATTTTGACTTTTAATATTAAGATTTACATATAACAACTGTATTATATACTGTATGATAATAAGTACTTTTAAGATCTATTGAATAAGGAGTCGTCTATTTCTGAAAATAAAATCCTTTGTTAGCCACAATTGCATTTATACATTTTGATATTTTTCTACCGACTTCCAAAAAGGAGAAGGTAAAAAAGGAGGTTCGACTGAATTTTTTATTTTTGTTACCTCATAACTTTCGACTGGGTAAACCGATTCTCAAAAATCTTTTGTTTGAAAGCTGGTGCTACCCGTGTGGTCCCATTTAAATTTCATCAAATTCGGTCCAGTAGTTTTTGAGTTACACTTCAACAACTGAATAGAATGGGAATGGAAGTTGGTATTATATTTTTTAAATCTTACTTATTTGTTAACTTGTCCAGGACTTTTAATTAAATTAATATTTAACAATAAATTATGTTCAAAAATTCTTTAAAACCTGTATTACCAAGGGCACAAATTAATGCCACACGTGTTTTAAAAGGGAAGGGAGTAGGAACAGGATTTCAAAGATCGTATTATAGAAATATGTTATGGATAAACCTTTTTACAATAACAAAGTCATACCCTCCATCTACTTCATATTTTCAGTGATGCATCTATTTCAAACATAGCAGAAACTTCAAAACATTATGAGGATGCGTGTTATTATGAATATTTCCTATATAAAATATATTTAGAAAAGAAATATGGTGTTACAATACTGCAAAGGATACAAAAAACTGAAAGATATTTATATTCTTTCTTCATTGAAGTCAAAATATCTATATATATATATATATATATATATATATATATAGTGTTCTGAAATCTAAACCCCTTTCACAAAAATACCAATTGACCTATGACAGGGTTTTTTTAATACGGCCATATTAGCGATGGCCGAAGTATTTTTAAGGGATCAACCAAAGGTTTAGTTATGCCGCACTGACACGCAAGCAAAGTCGTGGGCTAAGCAAGCTGTCTTAGTATAATAGGTATGTCACTGCAGATTATTTTATAGATATTGATGTCCTCTATAAAACTGTAGTACACCTACATGACTTGCTCTGTTGTCGATAGGTTCCGCAGCGTACGCGATATAAGGCCTTTTCGGCGATACAATTGTGTATTTTAACATAAAAAGTATTTATTTTGACATAACTTTAAAAACAGAAATATATGTGGTGCTTTACGAGTGGCGTCAACACCGATTTTGGCGATATTATCACTATTTTCCATTCTAATTCAATATCGCGCTTTTGACTGATAAGATCTATCAGCCATTAGAAATGGGTTGAAACCACGCTCACATTGCCCACGGCATGGAATACATGTACAGACATATGATAGCTAGCGCATCACGCGCACATCAACGAACTGTCATTTTTGACGGACTGCTCATGGTGATTTCAGTTTGCAGCGTGGTCGTTGAAATCGCAAAATGGCGTCCATGACGTCACATGGATCTACGTTGTCTTAGGTGTGTACGTGCGTTTTTGTTGATTTGGAATAGCGATCATAGCGCTAAAATCGATTTTGACTTCAATCGGAAGAAAACCATAGGTATTGCAGACATTTTTGTAGACATTGACGTCTTCTATAAAAATAATTGTACATCACTTTGCTCTATTGTCTAGTTGCGATATAATATTTTTTTTGGGTATTATTTTTACACCTTGGGTTACATTATTAAAGTTTACATACAGATCCCTATATTTTATAAAATATCCTATATAGCCTATGTTCATCAGGGATAATGTCGAATTCTAATGGTGAAAGAATTTTTCAAATCGGTCCAGTAGTTTCGGAGCATATTCAATACAAACAAGCAAAAAAAAATATTTTTTCCACTTTATAATATTATAGTGTAGATGTAGATTTAGACCTTAGTTTTCACTGCTATACGAGAGGCTCATTTAAATATTTGCGTTTGTTTTGTTAACATGTTTTTTTGTTTTGTTTCAGTAGCAGAACATTATGTAAGCAGAAAATGTGTACCATACACATGAACAAATTAATCACACATGATGGTATATGAATCTAAATTAGAAGATTATGAAACCAGCTTATACGATGCGACGACGCCGGTGACAGCCATTTCTGTAGAATATAACTCAAGCACGAGGCTCCAGAACTCGTCATGGCCAGACTTCGACGCGGTTTGCAACCCCAGTGCTTCTTCCGAAGTCTTTCTCACCTCTCCGTTTTTCCAAACTTGCGTTTACGTAATGTACTGTACAGTTTTCATAGTAGCTCTCCTAGGAAACGGACTAGTGTGTTTCATAGTACAAACTTCGCCTAGAATGAAGACAGTTACAAACTATTTTATAGTGAACTTGGCCGTGGGTGACATATTGATGACAGTGTTCTGTATTCCATTTTCTTTTGTATCAATGTTGGTCCTACGGTACTGGCCGTTTGGGGCTGTGATGTGCAAGGTGGTAAACTATTCGCAGGCGGTGTCCGTGCTTGTCAGTGCGTACACATTGCTCGCCATTTCTATAGACCGATACATGGCGATCATGAGACCCCTAAAGCCGAGATTGGGGAAGACGGCCGCCAAAATGGTCGTGACCGCTGTGTGGACCGGTGCTTTAGCTACAGCCGCGCCTATATCGGTAGTCTCGCAGCTAAAGCGGCCGACGACCTGGCACGAGTTTTGTAAAGCGTGAGTGTTCTGTTTTTAATTTTTATTGTGAATTTTGAAGACGAGTCGGTATTCAACTAGTACACGGTAACTACGTAATATTTACAGAGATATTTGCCTCGAACAGTGGGAGAATGCTAAACAAAGCGAGCAGTATACATGCGCACTGCTAGCACTGCAGTTCGCTTTGCCGCTCAGTGCCCTGGTGTGTACATACGCGCGTATCGCCCACGTAGTGTGGGGAGGGCGGCCGCCCGGGGAGGCACATTGCGCCCGCGACTCACGCATGGCTCGCTCCAAAAGAAAGGTACAAGTCATATGTGTCTAATTAATACTTTATCTAAGTAAGTAATTAAGTATTTGTTTTTTTTTAGTTATTATTAGTGAGCATCAGTCATTGTAATGTAGGTATTATAGAGGTTCACATTATTTAGGTCCATATGCAAAAATATACAGTCGAACCTGGATAAGCGAGAGCTCAAGGAATCGCGATCTAGATTTCGCCGAATTTCGAATTTCCGAATCATTTTCTTCGGATGATGAGCCAAAATCGTAGTTGAGCTATCGTATCATTCGCTATATCGAATCATTCGCTTATATATCATTGATACTTATTAAATACAGCAAGGCTAACATCGACTATGTGGGCAAAGACAATATAATGTATCCCGAAATTTTACAACTAATTATTAAACATAACAATATCATTCTTACGTTAAAGTGAATTAAACTATGTGTCATAAATAGATGCTGCAGATGTTCATTCATGCTCGGCTGGTTCTTATAGAGTTACAGATAATCAACAGCCTAATTATAGAGGTTCACGTAAGGTTTATTTTAGAGGCTTCTATTCTGCGCTCATATAAGTTTTGAGTCTACGTAATTATGACGGAACCAGCCAATTACTCTCATTTATAGTGTTTTCATTTCTAACCCAGTTCTCTTAATCAGGTTTGACTGTATTCCATATTGCTCATATTCATTCACATTACTAATACCTTATCTAATACTTAATCTACCTTAAATAGGTCATCTATTGAATACTTGTTAAAGGTATAATAGTAGAAGGTAATTGATTTTTTTATATACGGAGTACATAATACTCGTATGGCCACGTAAACTAGCTTCGCTGCTAGGTTGATCCGTAGCGTGTCTGAGTAGGTAAATATGTTCGCAAAAATATGTTTTTTGGACCGGTCGGGTCAAGTTGCCGGCGATCTAACTCACGAGACTGATGCGTAAGCACGGTGGAAAAAATAAAAAATCAAGAAAAAAACCAATAAAGGGACACATCTATAACCCACTACTGCGTTGTATTTTTTGGAATTGTATCTAAGTATGTTTTCTTGAAATCCTACTATGTAATAGGTCAAATATGGCCAATGGCGAGCCAACGGGTAACTTTACTTAATAATTACATAGAAGCGACATTTCTTTATTTTTAAAAAGTAACCTAACTGTATTCACTTATTTCTTACCTAGCATAAAATACCAGGAATAACCAGCTAAAAAAATGTACTTTCGCCGTTTTATTTCATTAGTCGATACAGTATAATTATTATGTTAAAGATAAACTATCTCCAGGAAACATATAAGTCTTACATTCATTTGTCATTTAAGATATCCATGAAATCTAATATGCATTTAGTACACAAGTATTTTATTTAAAAGACATAATATTGCCTTATTTCCCTAACATCCAACGACATTAGATAAAGTAAGCTTATGCTAATTTATCTCTACCTTGCTGGTGCTAGTACATTTTAAAAAAATAATTCTGGTCTATTTTTATGGGGCCATGTGAAACATGTGTTTTTTATCCTTTAGTTAAATAAAGGTCAACCTTTAGTTCTTTTACAGTCTCATAAGACTTTTTGGTGTATGTCATTTATTTAACATTTCTACCTTAAGGTAGAAATGTTAAAGAAAATGTATGAATGAAAATTCTTTTCAGTAAGCTACAAGACTAAATTGTGTATCCGCAACGAGGGTCTCATTTCGAACAACGTAGAAGTTAAATTATTAAAGTGTAACAATTCTTATAGTTTATGTATCAATGCCCATACAAGACCAAATGTTTAATGTATCAGTAACCAGACACAATGAAAATCTATTGTTATCTCGGTTAGCGACCGCTGAGGGGTTAAAGAGATTTTATCATGAATAATAATTCTATCGATTAGTAAAATGAAATAACGAGAAATATTTTTTTTTGATTTTTAGCTGGTTCTGAGAATATCTTTCTATTAGAAAATAAAAGAATATTTCTTTTAATATAATAATCTATTTTAATAACTCGGCATCCTGTTTACGCATTGTAGAAATATTTACCTATGAGTGAAACTAACGTCAATAGATGTGTAAGGGTGAAGGTTTTAAAGTGGTTTCCCTTAGTTGCCCATTTATTTTATCCTCCTTGTATATTATAGTCTTTCCTTCTTTCAACGTCAAAATAACGATCTATCGACTCCCCACTACAGAACTCTACGGAGATCATCAGTCACGTAGGCAACTAAAAGGTTAAAGAGAATTGGGGAAAAGGGTAAAAGGCTAACCTTTAGTACTTTATTCTGCGTTGTGGTTTTCAGTTCGTGGTCGGCACTAGAATTGTTTCCAACCCAACAGCTCAAACCGTAATCTACATATATTAAAATGAAACCCTATTTCTCCTGGTAACACTATTACTTGAGAACGGATGGAACAATCTCGCTATTTCTTTTATTGTTGTGTTAATTATTGTCAGAAGCCTCCGCGGTTGTTAACTACATTATAATTATATAATACATATCGGGAACTCCAAAACCTGCCTAATCGTGGTGTATATCTCGTGAGTACTAATTTAAATATTGTCAGAATGTTGTTATGAAAGAAAAACAAAGGAAAGTTAGGTTATTTAGGTTAGGCCGAGCCTACTACACGAACGAAGTCGCGGGTAGTCGCTATGTACAATAATGATTAATAGACGAGCTCTGAGCAGTCTTTGTCTATACGAAATATCGATAAAGTTCAATATACCTTGGAAAATATATATAAATATCCAACATCTATAAAGTAATTTTAAAAATATGGTTTTTAAAGCACTAACGCCTGCTTAAGAAGACCAAACATTACAGGTTTAGAGAGAGAAAATCAAATCACCGAACGGGATTCGAATAGACATAAAGTAACATTTGAAAGAAAAATAAATCAAATTAAATAAGCGCACAATTATGTTATACAGAGCCCAACTACAGTGTTCAATACGATCAATTTCCGCTCACAGATGGTCAAGATGATGGTAACCGTCGTCGCCGTGTTCACCATCTGCTGGCTGCCTCTCAACGTTTTCATTGTAAGTAGGAGATTTGATTTCTTGAATAGAAGTCGGTTGATTGACACATTCAGCACCCACATTTCAGTGAGATTTGTTTACTTTGTGTACGTACGTATCTACATGTTGATATTACACCACTTTTTGCTCATACCGTCGGTTAACTAAATTACTGTAGATACAGTTTAGCTTTGAAGTGTGTACAGTGACATAAAGGTAAGGCTTAGGACATATCACTTACATACTTACATAAAAATTATATAGTTTTATATTCTAACACACTGCTGAAGCTTTTTTTGGATAGCTGAATTTAGTGCCCTTCAGAAAATGTATGTTTACGAACGAAACGTACACACGCTTTGAGCGGGAAAAATTAACATTTAGCTTAAGTTATTTAATTTAACTTATACATATACAATTTATTTATTTTGTAGCTGCGCTAGATAAACGTTCAAAAAGGGTAAAAGGGCATAACGCCGGTAGTAGCGCTTAAGTGAAACCGCAGCACATCTCTCGACACCCTTTAGCCATCCACACCAACGTTGCCCCTTTTGTCACCATTGATGGTGGCCCTTATGGGGGGCCCGTTTAGTAGGTAGCAAGTCACCACCTGCCTAAATATTTTAATGAGACTAAAATTGGCAGGTGCCGTAGTCTCGTCAATAGCCTTTTCCTTTATCAATTAAGAGTTCATGCCAATAGCCCTACTACGAGTATATTACCAATTTTTGCAATAGCTATACCATTTCACATTCATACCAAATGCTGTTTTGTACTACATTGTATATTTTATACCAAATAGGCCTCTAAGTGTTGGCTCTAGCCCCACTTATGACTTTGTAAAGGACCGGATTAAATCCGAGAAAATTAAAAGATATAAAGATAATAATAGATAGTAATAACTAATCACGTAAGTCATTCGTAATATCCAAATTACAGCTGATTACATATATGAGTATTAATATGTAATCAGCTGTATATTATGTATAGTGTAAGTTTTTTTTTCTAGATACTGTGAACAATATCTAAATCTCACGATTCGTATCATTAAGCCGAAAAAATAATCACAAAAAAGACGAAAGTTTGTGAGTGTGTTTGTATGTCTTAAACAGCTGGACCATATTGACGAAATTTGGTGTGGCGGTAGATAAGGCGCTGGCTAACACTTAGGATACATTTTATCGTCATCACCCATCACCACGCGGGTGTAACCGCGGGACGCTACTAACAAATAAGAAACAAAATTTTAAAACTTGCCGTAAAACGAAAGTATAAATTTTAAATATCTTTTTGCAATGATTTTGGTCACTTTGAAGCTGACGTATACTTTATTGAATTTTTAAATCACAGGTGTTATGGACAATACATGAACAAGACGAGGAGTGGAGCAGATGGCCAGGCATGCCATACGTGTGGTTCGCAAGCCACTGGCTGGCCATGTCGCACTCCTGCTACAACCCTATCATTTACTGCTACATGAACGCGCGCTACCGCCGTGGGTTCAATCAGGTAAGACTGTATATAAACTACGACCACAAATTACTGCTACAGGAGAGACGGTTTTACCTTAGACAAGGAGTGGATTAAATGGCCAGGAATTCTGTACATATGAGCTTAGTGCCAATGCCGTACTTCTACTACAACCCTCATCATTTACACTACATTTTCTACATAAGCATGTGCTACCGTTGCGAGTTTAATCATATGAGACGGTTCATTTTAGGCCATGCATGCCATACGTGTGATTTGCCACACACTTCATCACATTTTTCACACTTCTACAACCCTATAATTTACTGCATCATAAACACGCGCTACTACCGTGGGTCCAATGTGGTATGAAAATACGACATTTCTGGCTATATCCTCCGCTCCTCGGTATTTAGATCTTAAGCCAAAGGGCAGATGTATGTCGTAAATGGCGTGCATGGTTTTCAGGCCATAAGATAGCACTGACGCTTTGCTTTTCTTTTTTTAATCATAAATACTCTCAACCACCAAGACTTCAATACAACAAAACCGCACAAGAGTTCAATCCACTAAGACGATCTATATAAATTACGAAGAGTGAAAGCCGATGTCCAGGCGCGCTAAATGACCAGCTGGCTCACGAAGTCACATTCCTGCTCATATCATTCATAATAACAACGAAACTAACAGAGGGAAGAGTATAGCAAATACCTTAATGTAGCTTATGATATTGCAAACGGCTCGTCACTTTGGTGATGCAGGTAGGTACAGACTGACAAGACTTAAGACTCATACTCCGTATAGTACGTAGGTTCCTGTTATACATCGTGTAACAAAAAGGTGTAGTAGTAGTCAGGAGTCATTGCAAATTATAAAAAATGAACGATTATTTCGCCTATATATTTTCCATTCTAAGTTTAAAAAAATATATCCAATTTTTTTTGGAGAGCCCTATTACATATGCCTTTTCTTGGAGTTTGTTGGGGTCAATGCGCTCTTCAATCCAAAGCCACCTATCATTCACCTCCGTCCCCTTACTCTGAATGTGCCCTCTCTCCGCACCCAAGCTTAGACCTTGCTTAGGCCATCTTTGATCTAGTTTTTCAGGGATGAACTTGCTCGAGTATTAGAAAAACTTTGGTTACTCATAACCCGGAATTTTTACTACAACGTGAGACGCAGTAGTTAATGCCCAATTGTATGCAAGCTTCTGCGTGTGTGATTTTACTATTACTACGCCTTTTTGTTACACGCTGTATAAAAGTAGTTTAAAACATATCACTTGGTTATTTTTATCTAGTAGTATTAAAATTAGTACTTACAATTACTTTTACATCTTTCATATATAAATTTAACAGTTTAAATTAAACGAATTTTTCAGTGACCGTCGCTAAGTTTGCGTGTAAATGTTTACATGTTTATTTGAGTATTTTATCAGTAAATATTAGATTTGAATCCCAAATGTTCCCAAATTATACAGAAAATGTTACAATATAATTTCGGCGCCTATCTTTTATAATGAAAACATTTTTCCAGTAACTGCTTGATTATTTCCATGAAATCTTATTAGCGTAGTCTTATTAGCTGAGTATATGAACACGAAAATAATAACAGATAATAGGCAGAAACGCAATCTCAGTAATAATTACAACTAAATAAAAAGTAGGATGGTTTTAAACTGATGTTTTGGCGTTTTTATCTCTTTAGGAGGTCTTGGCGGGTGCTATGTAGTGCCGGATATTCTGCCTGGGGTCCAAGTCTCTTAGCAATTCAACCGCGTTATCGCAACTCTATTGTATGAAAATTGACGTTTTTGACAGTTTTCTTAATTTGCTCGCTATTTTGGTTCGATCGCGGGCCTGCGGCTTGCTATAGATTGTTTTTGACTAAGTTGGTATTCTGTAAGCTATTGTGTTGCGATTGCGTTGCTACATTGGCGTACATTATTGATGTCGTTGATGTTTTGACTGACACAAGATAGAGAAAATGTTTTCAATCTTATTTCAGCGGCAACATTCGCAAGCCGTAGCACAGCCATATGACAGCGATGAGATTGCTATACAACTAGGATTGAGAACTAGATCTAACACAGACTACCGTATTTGACATTAAAGTTCAATCGCAGAAGCATCGCTGTAGCGTGACGTATGTCAATTATAGCTAAGAGACTTGGGCCCCTGGAATGGAATCCTTGTTTGCATGCACGTTTAGGTTCGAGTGGCACTAGATAGAAGTGAAATTGCAGGCTAATGAGAACAATTTTACTGTGAACTCGTCACTTTATAGCATAAAACAGTTTTGTCTACTGAACGATTCAAACATAAATGTTTATTTTAAACAACCAAGGCTTTATTTACCAACAAAGTATATAATCCACATGATATTACCTACTCCACTAGAAATAATTTGTCCTATTCAGTACATACCTATCACAAACACATGCAAGAATATTTTAAGGGTTGAACGGCACTTAGAGCGCATGCAGAAGTAAATTAAAAAGGTAAAAGTATTTATATTTTGTATGGGTAATTTTTAGTTTAATGTTGTAATTGAAGAATTTGAAGAATTTTCTACATCCTCAAGTAACATTTTGCTAATGCATACAAATTACGGTACGCCGATAATTAGGTAGGTAACTGATAATTGCATTAATGTCAAAAGTGTAAGTAGATAATTCAAGAATATTCTTCATTTCCCACGATCCAAATTATTAATTATAATATAAGAATAACCATTATTTCAGGCAATTGTACAATTACACTACATGAAACACCAGTAAGAAGTAGAAAACATATACCTTACAGACTAAATTATATATATTTTATCTTGATTTTTTTTATATTTTAGTATATTTATCTATATTATTATATTTATATATAAACGTGTTGTTTTTTTTTGCTAATACAACAACATTCATTAAGCATTCACCCTAAGCGGCTGTATGATTGCGTAGTATGCATGTAGGGGATGTTCCTATTCATAGTTGTCTATTTTTATTCATAAAACATATATAGATAATCGAAGATTGCGTTCGTATCAAAATGAATGTCTATTCCGATTTGGGTCTGACGCGAACTTGATGACGGCGGGCGGAACTCAGAGCGAATAACGGAAGCGCTCTACCGACTTCCAAAAAGGACGAGGTACCTACTTAACTCGACTGTTTTTTTATGTTTGTTACCTCATAACTTTCGAATGGGTGCACCGATTCTCAATTTTTTTGTTAGAAAGCGGGTGCTTCCCGTGTGATCTCATTTAAATTTCATCAAATTCGGCCGGTAGTTTTTGAGATACACTCCAATAACTGAATAGAATGGAAGTCGGTGATAATTTGTAAATTGTGCTTGTAAAATTGTACTAGTTCTAAATATTAACAAACATATAAAATTGGAGAGATCTATACTTATTTTGGTAAACCTAATAATTGATCCTTTTGTATTCTAGGCTCTTCACTGTATTCTTCGGACGCGATCTGACATACCATCGCGTCAGAGATCCAGCTTAGGGGAAGGAATGCCAATGTCAGGTGAGGTTAAAGGTTCTATATGAGGTTAATGGACTACGAGTGATTTCAGCAGTACAAGTATGGATATCTATCATATTCATATATATACTCTATCTACGATAAACTTGCCAACTCAACAAACTGATTTTATCTGTCTTATCTTGTGTATAGCATGGATCTAACCGCGATAACTAAGTACCTATATCGCGGGCTGTCTTTTATCGATAACTAGCTGCGCCTCGCTTGATGATATTTATTCTTTTTTTAAACTACCCTTATATTGAGCGGAACAAACTAAATAAAGAATTATTAAAATATGTCTAGCCGTTTTCGAGTTTTTCGAGACTAACGAACAGCAATTGATTTATATATAAAAGAAGAAGAAAAAGAAGAAGAAGAAGAAGAAATAACATTACTGTCAATGTATCCTATCTACAATCCATACTCGCACTGCTGTAGGTGTCTCTACAATAAGTTTGTTTCCCGAATAAAGCTAATTTCCTAGCTTATCGATGAACGTAATTATTATAGCACAGATTATGGCCTACTTGGGAATTAATTTAGCTGCCAATGGGCTAGACAAGAGACTTAACGGCAGTGTTCCCTTTGATGAAATATATTATGCCATGATTAGAAACTTATTTATTGTTATTACAGCAATACCTATATGGATATTTACATGCTTGCTCAATTTCAGTTTGTTTTTGTTTTGCTATGATATGACGAATATAACGTACAAAATGAAAATAATATTTCTTAACCACACATGTTGCAGTTCCTGGAGAAGTATTTTCTCTTTCTTGTTGATTTCTGCTAAATCTATAATATTATTGGCCAAATATGGCGAATCTCGAGTCAACGGGTTAAAGGGACGGATACAAATAATATCCCCTCCGCCAATAAGATACATACGGTTTGTATGAACATCAACTCACTAGGTAAAGTAGGCCATTATAACTAAGAAATAAACGCCATGCTTTAATGAAAATTAAGTTATTTAAAAAAAAAATTGTAACGGCGCAAACACGAGGCCCTTCTGGCATTAAGTGATATAAACTCTGCCTACGAGTATAACACAGGTGCATTTCGTCGCAAGTAATGTGCACAGCGTCCGTAAACCTGAAACATAACGTTGTTAAGTCTCATGTGTTTGTAATTTCGCCGGCACCCATACTCTTCAAACCAGAACATACGAAAATTACTAAAATTGCTTTCGCGAAAAATAACTGCTTTGCGGTGGAAATAGGTATGAAGGAAGTCCTGCCAAGTACTTCACTCATTCACATAGAGTTTTACTGCTTTTTTAGGCATAGTGTCAATTAAATAATAATGCTATATAACGTCCTAACTTAGACGGAACCTTGGATAGGTGACCGCTAGTGGCATTATTCGACTGAGCGCTTCCGTGCTTCGGAGGGCACGTTAAGCCGTCGGTCCCGGTTGTTTGTCTTAGGACAACAGTCATTAGGCTGTGTCGAAGGCCTTCGGGCGTCCTGAAAACGTCGACATGAGTTGGCCACTAACCTATCCACCAAGCCGCACTGGGCCCGCGTGGTGGATTATGGCCCAACTCTTCTCTCTGAGAGGAAGGCTCGAGCCCCAACAGTGGGAACAAAATGGGCAGATTATGATTATGGTTATAATAACGTCCTAATAGATACCTATTCGTTTATAAATATCTTATGAGTCAAATATTATTATTTGACGTTTGTCATTTTCAATTCACAATTGAACATGTCAATTTCACAAAGAGCCAACAAAGTTAAGCACATAACCTACATAATGTAGTAACGGTACGTTGTAAATGGCGATCAGTTACCCGATGTATTTATTTTAAACTTTGGTAGGAACTAACTGACTTCTATTGCCTGTAACAAACTCTTAAGTGGTACTGTCGTCTTCCAATTCGTGTTGAGAACAAATTTAATTAAGGGCTTTACTAAAAACAAAGCAACTCATTCACTGTAGTGTTAGTACTTTGTTCAAATTGTTAGCAAATTATCTCTTATTTATCAGCAATTTGAGTGATTTAATACGATAAGACGATAAGATTTTTATATAGTTTTTTTTAATTATCTTGTTTCGTACTGAGTAGTTCTTTACCTGGCTGGTAGGCCTCTTCTTAATAATATCACAGTGGCAGATATTCAAAATACGATCGAGTACCTACCAATATCTTGGGGGACGATCATGCCACTCAAAACTTACGGGATGCAAACATACGGGAGCCAGTTCAAATCATATCAGTGAAGCCCGATGCCCGAAGTTACCGCATACATGCGGTTAAGCTATTTGTGACGTACGCACAGAATAAATAATAGTAGTACGTACGTCCAGAGGCCGTAGCACAAACAATTTGCGAAAAAGTATACGTATCGTAAAAAGTCAACGCCTCATGCTTCGGCGTACAAACTACGAGTTGTCTGTGTCACAGTGACCCTAGATACATGTTTACGTTATACTTACGCAGTTATTCGTGCTAGGCCCACAGGCAAATATTAAATATTAGCTGCTCTCCGCGGTTTCACCCGCGCGGTGATGGATGATGAAGATGAATCTTATATAGCCTATGTTACTCAGGGTGAATGTAGCTTTTCAATGGTGAAAGAATTTTTGAAATCGGCCCAGTACTTTTTGAGCCAATTCGTTACAAAATCTATATTATAAAGAGGAAAGATTTGTATGTATATACAAATCTTTCCTCTTTATAATATTATAGAGTATAGATTAATGAATCGGTAAACGCCTCAGAGGAGATATTAGGCTGTGGTACTTCGTCTAGGTTGTATAATATAAAAATAAAAGTGATTAATCAATTCAATTCTAATCATTGTTTTAATAACAAATTAATACCAATTACTTCGTTACGGCCAAGTTTATTAATTTTTAATCCATCTTAATATACCTACCTATTTAAATCCCAATAATATAAAATTTACCGTCATCATTTAGTGAATCGAGGATATGTTCTGTAGTTAATACTTAATAAAAATGCAATTTCTTATTCGGGTATGAGAAAGTTATGATTGCCAATAATTACGAGTATTATCAGAAAATGAAAAAGAGTCCGGTGACTGGTATTAAAGTTAAGAAGTAAAAATGGCTATATTTTTTTTTTCTGGGGCTGGTAGAATAAGGACAGTTAACACTAGTGGGGATCACAGAATAAGTAATAAATTTAATAACTTAAATTTTGCATCATAGGTTTTCTTAGACGTAAGTAGGTATACATTAGTTTTTATATGTTATTGGTAACCGAAACGTGCTTCATAGGTTTTCTTAGTCGTATACTTTTGTTTTTACATATTTCTATCATTTTAATTTGTAAATTAATTACATACTGATTATTATCAGTTTTGAGGTGCTATTTTAAGAGTTAACTTTGCCGTCCCAATCATATAAGTAATTTTTTGGTTCATTGGTATTATAGAGTATAATGGTTAGAAGCCGCCTTATTGGATTTATTGACATAGGTACTAGCTGTGTAGTATGTTTAGTTGGTATGGAGTAAATGAAGCGCTGAATTAACACCTACAACACTTTTCATCGTCATCATCATCCGTCACCACGCGGGTTCATTTACTCCATACCAAATTTCAGCACAAATAGCGCAGCTGTTTGAGTGTGAAGAAGTAACAAATATACAAATACACTCAAAAAATTTTCTCCTTTAAGTATATTATAAATAAAAATATTAGTGTGACTATACAAAGTCACTCGCATTGCTAAATAATTTATCAATATCCACCAAGCCGTTTAGGATTAACAATAATCCTAAAAGTTTAAATATATAGGTACAATACACCTATATACCACTCATGCCCGGAAAGCAATAACCCTCCTTCGAGCAGTCGGGTAAAAAGGGGCTGATATAGGCTTAAAATAATGACTTAACACAGTTGAACGAATATCCGAATGTAGCGTGGCGGAGGTATACGATCATGTATTCAGAATCAAAATAAAAGTTTGCGCTACATTGGTGACACAGCTCTTGAGAAAGCGAAACACTAACCTTCAGACTATACTACTTATATTACCCATTTATACTATTAAAATAAAGAAATAAAGTAAATGAGAAAACTATCAACATACAATCAAAACGGGATAACAGTTTTGATCATCGATTATAGTTTATCTCTTGATTCCACGGAATATTAAAAACGTGTACAGAATCGAACACGTAGAAAAATTAAGGCACCTACTAACTCTGATTCAATATTATGTTAAAGGACTCTGTGTCAATGTCTTGTCTATCCTGTGCTTAATTCTCATTTTATAGATGGTTATAAACCTAATTTTTAAACATTACTTTCATCGTTATATATTTACCAAATATTATGAAATAACAAACACTGTCAACCTAAATATGAACTACCTACTTACAGGGACTAGGGAATACCCATAGGGACATAGCTGTGGGCTATAAAACAGTTCAAGCGCGTGAAAATATGAGAAGACTTTTACATAATCTTCTTCTAGTAAGTACTTAACTCAAATAATCCGTATGCATTCCACATTCTTCTACGATAGTAAAAGAAACTATTTTTTCACAAATTGTTAGAAATTTCACAGTTTTTAGGTAAAATAGATCACAAGAAGTTCTTTTAGCTCGCCTGCTTTATGTGACAGATATGCAGTTTACTCTGATGGATATCTAATGTCAAAAAACACGTCATGGTACGCTTATAGCAGGTCAATTGCAAGCTGCCTTTGCTGGCCGGCTAGGTCACGTGGGCAATATTTAGTTGGCTGGCCTGGTAGAGTTCGTACGAATTTGCAGGATAGCTCAATAAAACGCTTAACTGTCCTGCTATAAGGAGCTTAGGGTAGGCCTACTAAGGTAGGTCTGAACATTGCGGTCATTCCGATGACATTATGTCATCGACATTCAGACCAATGATTTCAAAGTCGAAGAAATTTGCCTGTCCTATCAAATCAAATAGTATGCCTATTAATATAAAAAAACAGCGCTTTCGCGTATGTATGTAGAAGACTGTAGTTCACTGTAGTCCATGCTGATTGCTTCAAGCTGCCCGTGTATCTGGGGCGCTCTTCAGACCACGTCGCGCGCGCTTCGCGCCCCTGGAAATTGAGACTTGTTGTGCAACTTTTAAATTAAAAAAAAAATTATTATATTAGTTTGAATTACTGAAAAAATCAAAACGTACGGGCATAGCAATCTCACTGTAAAAAAAACACTGCAATCGGACAATGTTAAGATGTAGAAAAGAGTTTTTCTTTTAGTATGGACAAGTACTAGTTATGCATTCCTCTTAACACCGACTGCTCCTGCAGTTGTCAATGGCAGCTTCAAGCTGTTGACTATGACTGCAAGAGTGATCCGTGTATATTGATCACTGGCAAACTGCTCGAGTAGTCCGTGTATATTCGCCCTAAGACGTGACCACCCGTACATAGTACCTATATAATGTCATAACACTATATAAACGACATCTAATCATAATCATAAATATTTATTATCTCGGCAATTTTCCTAGTTTTTTTCAATTGCGCGACATTTCTAGTTTTAATGACTAGAAACATTAACATAGAATAACTTTGTCGTCGTGAAAATAACTACAACTCACTATATACTACTACTACACTACAATTTTACAATATCGTCTTCAATTTTAAAACATTTTGTTAGTAACTTTTTGCAAAAGCAATATTGTGCTTTTAAAGCATTAAAGCATGCCTAAAATCACACTTTAAAGTTTTAAACAATGAAACTCCACAGGGAACTCTTTGTCATATTAAATTATGTGAAAATTTGCTTTCAATTAAATTTTATATGATATGATGATAATAAAATGTACTGCTTGAGTTAAAACGTTTGAAAAAAGAATCCCTTTGCGTCCCAGAGACGTAAATATATCATTTTCATTCATAAATCTTTTGTTTTAACTATCACTGTATAAATTAAATTAAATTAAACATCATTTATTTCAGACACAGTCGATCCAACTCACAATAAGTAGATATACGATTAATATTACACCATATAAAAAAAAATTGTCTACTTAATCTAAAATAAAAAAGAAATGTCAGAAGTTTAGATCATAAAAAAATACAAGTAGGTACAAAACAGAAATCAAAAAATCTTATTTCAGTCTAAAATGAGGCTTGGATCCGGAGTGCTCAATGTGCAGCCTGGTCCAGTGCTGCATGATTGAGCAGTCCAGATCCATCCTCCAGGCGAACATCTGCAGGTAACTGTTAGAGCTGCCTGCACGCACGCGCCGCATAAGGGACGTGACTCGCTTCCGCAAAATTGCTGCGAAGCCTACATGCGCGTCTGCAAACATCCCTGATGCACTGCATAATCGTGGCAGCTTCAACAATGCCCTGAAGGCATTGTTGTATTGGATGCGAAGGGCTTCATAAGACTTTCGTGTGTGTTTGGCCCATAGGCTGCACGTGTAAAAGGATTGGCAGAATGCCCTGAATAAAGATACTTTAACTTCTGCGGTACAACGTGCAAACCTACGAGCCAGCATATTGCCACGAACCGACAACGCCCTGCGCTCCCTTTCCATATCTACATCATCTGTGAGTGCTTCCGTGACCCAGTGACCCAGATACTTGAACTGCGAAACTTGTTAAAGGGCACTGTCATTTAGTTTGACTGGAGGGACAGTGTCATAAGTTTTTACACCAGCCTTGAACACCATGAGTTCGCTTTTGCAAGCGTTGTATCTGAGCCCATGTTCCTTCGCATAACGTTCACAGATCGAAATAAGCTTGCGAAAGGCACTGATCGATAAAAAAGTTCTGACTGATAAAAAAGTTCTTGCTCTCGACAAAAATCAAAAATTCATTACCAAACAAAGCGCCCGGATCAGCATTAAAATCGCCTAGTATATACACATTGTCTACATTACACGTTTCTATAATAGCAGCTAACTCTCCTAAACAATGTACAAATGTTTCCACATGTGCAGATTTGTTTTTACTTTGAACTTTGACAGCCACAAAACGCTCGTTATTACATTCTACTACCGACACCGATTGAAAAACACTTTTGCGCCATAGAAGAGCCACTCTGCCATATGGCCTGCCCTTCAGCATGCCCGATGAATTGTCCACCGATGTCATCCCGGTGTAGGCAAGTACGAAATTTCGTGTGGTAGTAGCCAGGTTTCCTGTAACTCTAAGAAATTAGCTGTCTGACACAAAACTCTCACGTAGTCGACGGCACTCTTAACTCCATAGCAGTTGAAACTAACTAGCTTAGTTTGGTTAAACCTCCTGTCTTGCTTGTGGTCCATTGACTTTGTTTAAAAATCAATAAATTTTCTTACTGTTATGCCCTCAGGCCACAAAGTATCATCTAAAAACATGGACAGTTTTACGCTAGGTACTTGCATCTTATAGGCATTATATTGCCTCTGCAACTTTGTTTTTATAATTTGCAAAGTAACACGAACTTGAGTTTTTCCCCATATGTAGTCAATAATGTCCCTCTCCTCATGTACTTCGGTCCACATTATTGATAAACAAAGGTCAGTGTATTGTCGCAGCTTTAAACTTATCACTACATGAATTTCGTGCCTTGCCTTCCAGGGTAATGAAGCGGTTCCTTAGCCTCTTCTGTTGAACTGATACCCACTGATCGTTAGGCTTCTCCACCTTCCATTCTTTTTTTTTTCATTTATTACGTCCGCAAAAGTTTTAGCGGTGACCACTGCGGGCGTAGATGTCGCTTGATGCCGCATGCGCGCACTCGTACTCTCGCCACTATCCGCGCGGAGTACTGATGTAGGCTCAATACCACAATGAGGCCCGAGCGGCGGCGATGACGGTGCGGGCTTCCACGCGCTCGAGCGCAGGCGCTGGGGTGTGCGAGCTGGATGTCCCGCTGCCGGTGGCGATACAGGTTTCTGTCGTCGGTGACGCACAGCTTCGCTCACAATGAGCGAGCATATTATTATTTGGCTCTTCGTCCGAAATTGTCGGTAGACCGACTGGTCCGCTATCCAAAAAATAACTATGAGATATTAAAGCTGCTCCTCTCTTTTTATTTACATTGCAATCAAAATTATTCACTAGGCATGCATTTTTTAAATTAGTTAGTTCGCAATTAACTTCATTTAACTTCTTTTCTGTTATATATGATTCCTTTATTGTTTTAATATCATTTTTCATGACGAGAATATCTTTTAATAATTTTGTTGGATCAATATGGTCGAAACGAACTGGAGGCAATTTTTGTAAGTCCCTTGCCACAAAGGTGGGTATTAAATCGGGATCTGTTTCTTTAAAAAGTGTTATAACGTCAAAAAGATCTCTCGTCGAGCGTCCTTCTTTCTTCCGGGTAATTTTTCTCTTTGAAGTAGACACCGATTCGAATAATAAACACTTTGCATGTATAGGAAGGCTTAATACTACAAAAATTAAAAAATAACACACCGGTTCGTCCGTAGTTCTCATGAACAGCGTACCGTTGCAAGGGATGTTATAATAAAATTATTATGAGTACTTCTTGACCCATTTGAAGAGTCGACGAGCTAACATACTCATCACGGGCTGTCACGGGTCTGGTGTTAATTACCCGATTGCGTATCGATTGGCACTTAACAGCTGAACAGTAGAACCATAGTTTATGTAAAATATAATTTTCAACATACGTGCTCGTAAAATGAGCCTTATTACATCGCTCTAATAAGGTTACAAGCGCTCGTAGTGGTGCTTGACTTTACGATCTTGACCTATCAACAATTTAAGCAACACTTCTGCGGTCACTTGGATGGGTGACCGCTGGTGGCATTATTCAATTGAGCGCTTCCGTGCTTCGGAGGGCACGTTAAGCCGTCAGTCCCGGTTGTTTGTCTTAGGACAACAGTCGTTAAGTCATGTCGAAGGTCTTCGGGCGGCCTGAAAACTTTGACGTGGGTTGGCCACTAACCTATCCACCAAGCCGCACTGGGCCCGCGTGGTGGATTATGGCCCAACTCCTCTCTCTGAGAGAAAGGCTCGAGTCCCAGCAGTGGGAACAAAATGGGCTGATTATGATTATGATGATGTCGTCGCTTTTGGGGCATACCATACACCGAGGTATAACATACGTGAATAGTAAAATGATAACCTAGTTAATTATAGAATATCCCTACAAAATAAAATAAGTACCTTACTGCAAGCTATACGCGACTAACCAGAGTATTTTCAATTTAACCGGGTAATACATTTTTTTTTTTAAGTAACAACAAAGTGTTTTTTTGCGGCTGAAAATCCATGTAAATGATCCTAATAAATAAATGTGTACGTCCTTATTTTCATCATCATCATCATCATCAGCCTGTAGCAGTTCACTGCTGGACATAGGCCTCTCCAATTGCACGCCACTTAGGTCTATCTTGGGCTATTCGCATCCAGTTTTTGCCAGCCGTCTTGCGCAGATCGTCACTCCACCGTGCCTCAGGACGTCCTACACTACGTTTGCCGAGACACGGTCTCCACTCTAGAACTCGTTTACCCCAACGGTTGTCGGTTCTACGGCTAATATGGCCAGCCCACTGCCACTTCAGCTTGCTGATCCGATGGGCTATGTCGATGACTTTATTTTATTGTTATCAAATTATTCATATTTCACAATAATTTGTTATAAACTATTAGCATTTTATCACTGAAAATTATTATTTTGAAGTAGGGGCTGTATGTTCACTCAACTTGCATTTGGCGCGTGAAAAAAAACGTGCGTTCCATTTCCCATAATTTTCATATTTTGCTTTTATCGTATTTGTCGCCGACCGCTGTGTGGTAAAAGTATACATTGCTAATTAAACTAAAGTAAATATTTATTTTTTCTTCGCCTATTATATGATGTTGTGTAACGTAACATACTCGTACAAGCATGATGAACTAATGTTGCCATTACAGAGACACAGGTTTTCATCTCAGTACTCATCTCACCTTACAACACATGTGCCCAGTATGGTATTTTGGATAGGCTGTGGCCAGCCTCAGTATTGGAGCTCTCAGACCGCTTGAAGGGCTCCGACCGGGCAACGACTGTTTTCTTGATAGCTTGCTGTAACACAACAGCACGGTATTGAATGGCAGGCTGGTAAGGAGCGCATTAAAAAAAATTAAAATATGGCACTTACTTTCAAATATTACTTGTTGCGCCCCGCGGTCACCCATGCGTGGTGATATGGATGATGACAATGATGATGAAAAAGTATATCCTACTCCTAGTAGGTAGTTATTCCAGCGCCTTATCTATCGACATACCAAATTTCATAAAATCCATTCAGTAGTTTTTGCGTAAAAAAGTAACAAAAATCCATAAATCCGTACATCCGATCAATGTTTAACCCTGCATATACCGTGATAATTAAAACAAAAGATTTATGAATGAAACGCACTTAAATGGACGTCAATGGTACTCAAAGGATTAATACATTTAATTTTATTATTTTGCATGGGTTTGGGTCGAGCGCGGAATATAAACCGCCTATTTGTTTATTTTTTACGGTATAGGTTGCCAAACGAACAGGGCTCACCTGATAGTAAGTGATACCATCGCCCACGGACATCCGCAATACCAGAGGTCTCGAGGATGCGTTGCGGACCTTTGAGAGAGGATTCATTTATGTTATTCATTCATTCATTCGCTGTTCATTTCGCCTGAGTATTATGAATTATCGAAATGAACCACTGAATGAGCGACTGTTTCGCACTATTTATGTTGCAGATTAACAAATGTTTATGAGTTCATACGTATATGAATATGTAATAATAATCTCGTTATAACCGTGAGCTATTTCATCATTTAAGTATTTTTCTTACACAGAGAAGCTGCAAAATATTTTAATTGGAACAATAATTTTATTACTTACTGGGGTTATGGTATCGGTGTGTGTTATAATCGTAAGCTATTTCATCATTTATGTATTTTTTTTTACACAAAAGCTGCAAAATATTTTAATTCGAACAATAATTTTATTACTCACTGGGGTTACGGTATTGGTGTGTGTTATAACCGTGAGCTATTTCATCATTTATGTATTTTTTTAACACAATAGCTGCTAAATATTTTAATTGGCACAATAATTTTATTACTTACTGGGGTTATGGTATCGGTGTGTGTTATAATTGTGAGTTATTTCATCATTTATGTATTTTTTTAACACAAAAGCTGCTAAATATTTTAATAGAAACAATAATTTTATTACTTACTGGGGTTACGGTATCGGTGTGTGTTATAATCGTGAGTTATTTCATCATTTATGTATTTTTTACACAAAAGCGGCAAAATATTTTAATCGGATCAATAATTTTATTACTTACTGGGGTTATGGTATCGGTGTGTGTTCCTAACTACTCAGGAAATAGAGTATTTTAGTATTTTTGATGTAATGAACAATCAAAGAGAATAGGTAGTATCTAAACAATTAAAGGTCCTTCCATCATCTCAGCCGAAGGACGTCCACTGCTGAACATATGCCTCCTCCATAATTTTCCAAAAGGACCGGTTGGAAGCGGCCTGCATCCAACGTCGTCCTGCGACCTTTATCAGGTCGTCTGTCCACCGTGTCGGTGGACGACCTACGCTGCGCTTGCCGGTCCGTAGTCTCCATTCCAGAACCTTACGGCCCCATCGGCCACCTGTTCTGCGTGCTATGTGCCCTGCCCACTGCCACTTTAACTGGCTAATCGCCTGGGCTATGTCGGTGACTTTCGTTCTTCTACGGATCTCCTCATTTCTGATTCGATCACGTAGAGAAACCCCGAGCATAGCCCTCTCCATAGCTCGTTGTGCGACTTTGAGCTTATCTATGAGGCCCATAGTAAGAATCCACGTTTCAGTGCCATAAGTCATCACTGGTAACACACATTGGTCGAAGACTCTTGTCTTGAGGCACTGTATTTTAGACGAGAAGACTTCGCGAAATTTCCGGAACGCTGCCCAGGCGAGTTGGATTCGACGATTGACCTCTTTCTCGAATTTGGATCTACCTAGTTTGACTGTCTGTCCCAGGTAGATGTATTCGTCAACAACTTCGAGAACTGAGTTCCCAACTGATATTGGGGTAGGCACAACATGGGCATTAGACATAATTTTCGTCTTGTCCATGTTCATCTTGAGGCCTACCCGTTGAGAAACTCGATGGAGGCCTTCGAGCATTGTACTCGGATGTACAGGTCTTCCATGAATTCTGCCATGACTACGATATCGTCGGCAAATCGAAGGTGAGTGATGTACTCGCCGTTGATATTGATACCAAGTACTTGCCATTCCAAGAGCTTGAAGGCGTCTTCCAATGCAGCGGTGAACAGTTTCGGAGATATAACGTCTCCCTGCCTCACGCCTCTTTGCAATGGAATTGCCGTCGAACTCTGCTCCTGTACTCGGACTGACATGTTAGCGTTTTTGTACAAACACCGTATTTCGGTACTGAAATAGTATACCGGTACCTAAAATTACCGATACCGAAATGATAAGATATCGTAAAATTACGGTATGACGTCATACCGAAATTTTTAGATACCATTATTTTAGCGGTAGCTAAGTCCCTGGTACAAACACTTCATTTCAGAACACTCTCAAATAATCTTACTTGCAACTTTAATTTGTATTGCTGCCAAATAAAATAACTTATTGTAAGCGTGTGGTGTGAGGATTAATTTTTCACTATAGTTAATGACGTGGGTCCATAAATATAGTGGAAATATACATACATATACCCGTATAAAGGTTATTTCTCTTTCTGTAATATAGTTTGCTTCTCAAGCAAAATAAATAATTTTTATTATGTTTTTGAAATTGGGTCATTGTATTGGTATTTTAGCCCTTTGCGTAACAGGGACGTACATTTACGTCCGTTTCATTCATAAATCTTGTTTTAATTATCACGGTATACCTTTTACCGCCGAGCTGTGCCATATGGCACAGTACGAAATGTTCCTAAACATCGAGCTGAGCCATATGGCTCACACCTATACACCGCTCGGCATTTGTTTCTTGTAAGCCTTATTTCGATAAAATTAGGGTCTCTTTCCAAAAGCTTTCTTATTGAATGACGTCAGACTGAACGACTCGTTCGAATGAAATAATACGTGCCACCATTTTGAAACAAAAGTGAGTCATAAAACCCGACGAAGTTCAGTCTACCACAGCGCACTGTTGATGTGATGACGCAAGGCCATTTCAAGTATCATTTGTAAGGAGTTTTTGTTCTATGGGTGTATAAGTGTGATACCTTCTTAGAAAGGTCTATTCAGCGGCGTTTTGTAGAAAGTATTTTATGAACAGAAAACGCGTTTTATAATAGCATTTTTTGGAGAATAAAAATCTTCGGATTTTGTCACGAATTTCCTACCATTGCCGACATTTTGCTTCATAAGATTATTTTTTTTGAATTATCTTACCTGATATAATGTAAAACTAAATCCTGAATATATTTTCTATCGGACACCATATAAATATAAAGACTAATGCTAAAAACCTAGTCACAAAAGGATTTAGAAAGAACGGCACTAACGCGTCCAATTTCTGTTTATCGTAATTTTCGTGGGTATGTTTCATCGTAAAAAACTCAAAATATTACTATGAAAGGATATACATTTTAGTTTTATTTTAGAAATAACATATTATGTTTACTGTAGAAACTTAAAAACTAGTAAATAAAACAAGTTATTTTTGTTAGAAAAACATTTATTTTCGAAAAAAAAACTATTTTACAACTTTTTGTCAAATGAAAGGTATGTAAAATAAAATAAAAACACAATAAAAAACATTTATAGCCAGTTTTATAGCTTGATTCAATAGCTTTTAGAAAAGGTAAGTGGAATCATCCTACTCAAAAGCATTCCATCGCTAGGCGTAAAAAACCACATAAAGAGCGACGGCGGATTCGCGCGTAAAAAAACTGTCGGCGTCTGCTTTTTTTCAGTGCAACAACCGTCGGAAGCAAAAGGGTATTAATATTATATTAATATTAATATCGGTATATATTATTATTAATATAAATATTATTATTATTAATATTAATATCATTATTAATATTATTTCGGGTATTATTATTAATATCGTTAGAATAAGTTGTTTACAAAAGTAAACGTAAGAAATCGTGTAAAAATACACGATTTCCGCTCACGTAATATACAGATGTGATGAATTTCATCCGAAAATGTTGAATTATATTATGATACCCAAAAAGCTACAAAGTGGTGGATTATTGTTATTAGCATATGACTGTAAAAAATAAATAAAGGAAAGTATTCGTCTAAATTATGAACCATTGATCGCAAATATGCATGTTTTACAAATGAGAGCTTTACCGACTATTAAGTCTACAATTTGTTTATATATACTATTCATACTAGAACTATATGTGTTTGTATATTACACCTAATTCAATAAATCCTGCTAATATTATAAATGCGAAAGTTTGTAAGTATGGATGTTTGTTACTGTTTCACGCAAAAACTACTGAATGGATTTTAATTCTATTTGGTATGTAGATAGACGAGGCGCTGGAATGACATACAGGGAGGCTATTTATCATAACCGCGGGGCGCAACTAGTACATTATAGGACGACCTGCTTTTAAATTACTTTTTTACTTTTGTTATCCATATATATATATATATATATATATATATAAAATATATGTTTCGCCCGACTTTTTCTTTTGCGACGAAGTGCTAGGCGTACCAATACTATTATATTATTCATTCTGTGCTACTAGTCACTATATCTTTAGCAATTATCTGGATATATTAATTTTAATATTATCACCGATCCGCATAAAGCAACTCGATTCTAAATAATTATATTTGCCTTAAATAGTGACATAGATGGACTTCCGCTTAAAAAGACGTCGCTTTGCAAAACGCGGTAAGCAATGCTATACTTATCAAATTCTTTTGAAATGTATCCGAGTATGGTATATTAAAAGAGTTTAGTAAGCCTTTTGATCAACATTTAACCTACCCGATGTATATTCATGAGACTTAATTAACATGCGTCAAATGTGGCTATGGTTTCCCATTTCATGCAAAAATAAATATCGTGTATCAAAGCCGTGTAGAATGACGCGAGAAATGGATGTCTGCCTTTTCAGAAGCAAGATTGCTTAGCGAACGAATATCAATCATCTTACCTGATATAGCTATATATATATACTTATAAAGAATTAACGGGTCTCTTTCGCAAGCAGCGAACATTCATTACGCGTACAAATCCATTATAACTTGATCTGTTTCCCACAACAAAAAGAATGTGTGTCATTGTAGTTAATGGTAAAATCATACATTGTACTTGTTCGGTCTTGGAAAATAATTAATAATCTAAGCAACAGTTGCCAGGAGGAAGGTCGTTCTTATAAAAGAACCCTCCTTGGTCGGTACCTCCGCTGCTTCAGATACTTCGCTTCGCAGTAGTTGTGTACTTGTGTCAGTGAATCTTTGTCATTTTATTTTAACCGTACCGTCAAAATTGTGGAAATCAAATAGAGCTATAATTCGATGCTCGGACTGTATGTCCATAGAAATAATGTATCCTAACGGAGTATGTCTCTGACACGGATTGTAGGAAGAGAAGAGTTAAAATTCCGTCCGAAGATGTGTATTTTATTGTTTTCTATAAAATTGAAATGTTTGGTCTCCAAGTAGGCTTTAATATCATCATCTCATCATCATCTCACCCGTAAGACGTACACTGCTGAACATAGGTCTCCCCCATAAGGCTTTAATATAACATACAATAATTAAACTACTTTTATTCACTGTATCAAGGAAGAGTTTTTAAAATTATATATATATTTTTTATAGTGATTTAGAGATAATCATTTTATTTTATTTTACTATACTTAGTTAATTTTATTTTTGTCTGTGTGTCACTTAGGCCTTGGCTGAAAATCAGCGCTGTAGGTTCGCCTGCAGCATTATGCTGAGCCAGGACGTTTTTAGGGCCGCACACGACAGCAATTGCTTTTCTTTTTTATGTATTGTTTACATAATATATTTTATAAATAACCTATTATATTAAACAATGTTAATAAATATACTTATTGTAATGTAGTAACTAAGGTTATTTGTATTTTACCTACTTGTCTTAGCTGTATTATTTTACTTTGCTTGCTGTGGTGTGGTTTTGATGTCCAAAATAAACATTTTCTTTCTTTCTTTCTACTTAAGATCTAAGTAGGTACGGAAATATAAATTAATTAGCCCACACATAAACCCTTCATATACCGTGATAATTAAAACAAAAGATTTATGATTGAAACGCTCGTCAATACGTACATGTACGTCAATGGTACTCAAAGAATTAAAACGCATTTTCATTTAGATTTTTGAGTTTATATGTAGTTACCAAGTTTTATGTACAGTCATGCTGTAGGGGCAAAATGACGTATCGTTTAACAAAATCGTTTGAGCCGTCGAGTAGAGAGTAGGGCGGACATATTCGTATATACAGAGCAACCACATAACTCTTCTTTGGGGTTACGCAGTAGAATAAAAATGAATGATATGGCAATTACTATATCGTAATGTTTGAATCCCTGGACCACGTACTAGTATAAACAGAGTTACAGGGCTTTCCAAAAATCTATTAAAATATTATATAATAGTTTTAAAATATTGAATATGAATCTTAATTTTAACATTGCAATGTTAGTGAGAAATATACACATCCTAAAGGGAAGGGGTTCGAACCCGCGTCTTTCGACTATCTGTGTCAGATGCCATGACCACTAGACCACCGAGACACGCCGTCCGAGCATCGAGTTTTAACCGTCTGTGTAGTATGGGAACGGAGTGACATCTATTAAACTGCTTTGACAAGCACTATAACCATCCTGAATCTTAAATTATAATATTTGGTAACAAGCTGGTGCCCGCGACTACGTCTGCGCAGGATCAGTACTTCGAGTAGCTTATTATCTTCTCCAAGGCCATATCTATCTTTATACCAAAACGTCATAAAATATGTAAATGGTCAAACGCAATTGCTATAATAGTATTAAATGAGTAAATTTAAGTACTTATAGTGTATCAATAATTAAACACTAATAATAAAATACAAGACTTACGTAAAAAAAATAATTAATCACCATGGAAAAAAAAACTGTCATAACATTTCATTACCCTTGACGGTATTTATGTTAAATTTCATCACCCTTCACGGTTGCCGAGCACGTCTAGTGTATCGAGCTGTCAAAATGATAGCGTACTCTTGACTAAGCTATCAGACACTGATAGGCAGAACTTTGCCAGAACTGTCATCATTACGATCTTGACGTAGGTGAAGATCTTATTATTTAGTCTATGCTGTGTCTAGTGCATATTACGCTTTTTCAAACGCGTGGTGGTGAATAATGATGATGAAAAAAGTATACTATGTGTTAATCCCGTGCCTCATCTACCTCCATACCAAATTTCATCAAAGTTGCCCTCGTCGTTTAAGCGTGAAAGAGTAACAAACATCCACACATCCATACTCACAAACATTCACGTTTATAATACGAGTATTAGTAGGCTAAGGGTGAGACTGAAAGCCCAATGTCTTGGGGTCACGGCTCCAGTTCAGTGCCCAGAATAAACTGTTTTGTTACTTGATATTGCTTACCATCAGCCGTACAAATTGCAATCGCATCACTTAACATTTTAGAAATATTCTGAACTCGTCTCTGAACAAATATTTACAACACTGACATAGAATGAGGCACAGTTGGCGCTGCCCGAGTAAGAAAGTTGCGATTCGTTCGAAAGTTCTTCTACTTATCCTTGCTATTTCTTTAGCTTTTAACTTATCTACACATTTTTATTACTTACTAAGTAAGAATTTTATGATATAAACATCAATGATATTTTTATTATGAAAAACGGGATTCACTCACGTAAAAAAGTCAGATCTCTCCGACTATAGTTTCAACCACATCCGGTGGTCTTTTTCAAGGAGAGTGTAGAACACGCGCCTGCCAGCTAGACATTTTTTACGTGAGTGAATTCCGTTTTTTTTCATATTGAAAATGTGTACAAACCACGTTAGTTTTCATAATAAACCTTCAATGATGTTTGAATTTCGTATATATAAGAAACAAAACCGTTAATCTATAAGGCTATCAAGACATATAGACATGCTACAAACAAACGCAATAATTATTACCTACTCTATAGTTTTTGATGAATCTTTACAAATCAATGAGATATAACTTTACTAAATAAATGTTTGTGATTTTGTTCGTAAAATCTCTAACAAGTAATGTAATACAAACTAATCACCATCAATTCACTTATTAATCTACTTTGAGACACATCCAATGGACACGATACCTCATCTAATGTAAGATGACAAGGTCCTGCCGATTCCATGTCATGCTGCAGCACCTGGTTAAAGTTGCTATTTTCTTGTAATATTATTGAAGTAACAGAATATGAACAACTTCCGAAGGTCCTTCATCGACTAGAAAAGAAAGTGGGCTTAGCACGAAATTTTGTGTAAGTGTAACATAATCGTATCGTTAGCATATTACGAACTTTAAATTATCGTGGCTGATATAACTGAGGCACAGATAATATTACTATTTACTTATTAGTACTCATCGTTTGTATTGTAAACGTTAACGACGCGATATCGCTGATGCACATTTTCGTGCTAGGCCCACTGATGATATTCAAATGGCGCCACAGATATTCTTGAACCTTTGGTAAGAAATCTCGATCAAGACACCTCTCTTAATATATATAATAATAAATAATATATCATCGGTTTGGAAGCTACGATACCGCGGTATCTCTCTGTATAGCACGCGTGCTATACAGAGAGATACCGCGGTATCGTAGTTAAATGTAATCATTATACATAGATAAATACCAGATCCGTTGAGCCGTTCTGCCGTTATTGAGTAACAAACATTCATTAAAATCATCCATTCATCCATCCAAACTTTCACATATATAATATTAGTGGGATTATAATCATACTTACCCCCTTGGTGTAAAAATATGCCCTATATAATTAAGGACACTACGGGTCGTAAAATAGCACATAAAGCTATTATGGTAATATTACCTTTTGATCAGACCAAAACAAAGATAAATTGGCTCCGTTCGTTATGCCTCCGGTGTCCCATGCCCCCAGGCACCCGAATTTAATCAAGTTCGTATTAAGATTTTTTGTCAATTCTGAGTTAATTTACCGTAAGTACCTTCTGTTGATTACTACATTATTTCTGTATTTAATATTTACAACACGTTACTTAATTTACACGTTGCAATCGTGTATAGATTGAATGTAAAATAATATAAATCAATAAATCAAGAAAACAAGTAAATCTAATTTATTTTTTGCCTAATTTCATGCTACCATAATTAATTTATTTAATATCTAAACTATTTTTAATCACGTAATTAGCCGACGGTATCGACGTAGGTGTTGGTCATATCCGATTTCTAAATTCTCTGGCAGTTTATGATGCCACATACCGGCGTCATTGCGGTGATAGCGTAATGACACTTTCAATACTTTTTCAATACAAAGGTCATCCCTTCATTCATCACATTATCTGGACTATGTAAGAGGAATTCCTATAGTAACCACACCTCACTATCTAGTTAGTACGAGTACGTATTTGGTGTCTCTTCTCAATACAAACGTATTCCCCAATTTCTTCTTTGGATCTTGACCCTAGTGCCAATATCTTGACCACTAAAGTCCTACCTAGATATGACCCCCTATTTAGGTAGGACTTAAATCCTAGGGAAATATATAAACGGTAGTTTTATGCGCTACCTATTCACAATGAGCATGTTTTACGCTACGAACTATAAACTAGGAAGTCGATTTTTGGTGTCACATAACTCTGCTATATGAACTTACAAAAAGAAACGCGGGTCTTATTCTACGAGGGTCTGAACTTTACAGATTGGGCGGAATAAGTTTTGACATATGTTGACTCCACCAAACCGAAGGAGCATCGCAACACAGCTAACAGTGCCGTTAAATAACTCGTAAAATACATTGGAATTTCTGTATAATGAAAAATAATGCTGAAATCTGAGTCAGTGGGATCTAAGAAGTGAAATCGAACCAATTTTGTTTTTTTTTAATTTTTTTGTTTCTCTGTTTGTCTGTCTGTTTGTACCTGCAGATAAACGTATTTTGAGCGTTTGACATAATTAGCTAAGAAAGTTTACTGTATGTATCCTTTTAAAAGAATTTGGACTACTCGGTAGCATTATTCAAAATGAGAAGAATTATTTAAAAGGGAAAATTAAACTGTCTATTTCATTAGCCAATTGGACATTATTAAATTTTCCTTCTTTACGATTTGTTGAATACGGACTAACTGAATTTAACAGAGTAGGTAGGTAGCAAATTGGTAAAACATGTAGGTATTTATGTGAATATGTTGCAAACAGATGAACTCTTTGGAGTATGTAAATACCTGTTTATTGCTTCACCTATGTTGGAGTAGACTTGGCGCTTTAAGAATGAATTTACCAAAAAAGATTTTTATGTGTAAAATCTGTATGTATGTTTAGTACGTATGTCCTCTCTATGTCCCTCGTTACTACTCAACGGCGAAACCGATTTTGATAAATGATATGTCATTAGATTCTGTGAGCTGCTCACACCCAGATGTTAGATATAGGTATTCACACACAAAATGCATTTATGTGCGGGCTAATTATTTGCGTAGTAGGGTCATTAAACTTTAAGTTTGTTTTCTGGATAAATTAAGAATTTCGATTCTGTATATTTTTGACCGTGTGGAGTCATACTTGGTTTTTATTACAGAAATGATGGGCGTCACTGGCATTGTGCGTCGAGGTACGTCAAGCTCTTGCTGTGGCAGTCGACTCCATCGTGCCGCGACCTGTTCATCTTGTAACTCCTTGCGGAGAGGCGCCGGGTGCAGCATGCGCACAGGGTTGGCACCCCCTGTCAGGGCGCTATCTGTGCGACCTCACTTCAACTGACTTTTAATGTGAAAGTATGAGAACAATTTCAATGTGAATATTAAGAATAGTTCATATTTTATTGGTGGTTAGTTAACAATTACGGAATCATGCGCTACCTTACTTTTTGCTGCTGTTTAATAGATCTTCCGAATACAAATAAACAAAGCAAGTAACATCCTTTGTGCTTGAGCTTCTTAAACGTGGCCATGATTCGGACATGACTATTCAAAATTAGATTACCTAAGTACTTTGTACCGATAATTGATGAAAGGTTCTGAATTTGATATAATACACATATCAACAAAGTCTAGGGATATTGAACGTTTCATTGTTTATCTAAGAGACTTTTAAAAATTAGTTATAACTGTAAATGGAAGATATAAGTTAATTTCAAGGCCGATATATAGTCTTTAACTATACTAATGCTATTTTTAATTTTCTTATAATAATAGTGTGAAATTATTAAAGCCATGGAAAATTACTGAGTAAACAAGTACCTACTTTTTAATGATCTAAAATGATTAAACCGAATTAAATAAATAAAAATCTAATCAAATCTGATGTGTATGCGGCCCTAACTTCTTTGTAAATGTTTGAAAAGTTGATATTCTATTGTCAAATTGGGTGGAAAATCCCTCTATGCTTTTCACTGTAACATGTCCCAGGCGTGTTCAATCGGGTGTGGTCGAGCGACTGTGCAGGCCAATCCAATACCTGAACATCGTGTTGTCGAAAAGCGGCCGACATCAGCCGCGCCGTATGCAAAGGTGCGTTGTCATGCATAAAATGAAATTCTAGAATTTCAAGATTTTAGAATTTCTAGCGGCTAGCCCATTTAGGGTTCTGAACGGGACAATATACCTCCTCACGGTATTTAATGGCAGTCATGCTGCCCGAATCCATATGAGTTGGGTTCGTAACCCGATGCGTATTCGTGCCCACACCATGATCGTCCGCCTTGATAAGAATGGAACTCCTAAGGATGTCGGAGACGGCTGACTCTGCCTGCTGTTCTCCAAACGCGTGTTCGTCGCGAATCTGGATGAAATCCAATGCGAGACTCATCAGTGGACAGCACCAATGACCGTTGTAGGTCACTTCATGTTAAATGTTATCGAGACCATGAAAGTCACCTACCGCGATTGCCACTTCGTAGCGCTGGGACTTGGAACTACCTACGAGGTTAAAGACAAACTTCATGCAGCCGTTTTCGCACGGTTTGGTCGCTCACCAGCAGCTGGTGGCCCTCCACCAAATGAAGCCTATTTGCACTAGTTGCGTGGCTGTGATATTAGGTTGCCTTTTGGAGGTAATTTGTAATTGATCCTATTTCTAAGTGATAACACGATATCTATCCGTGTGTCGTTATCCCACACTGGGGGTGTATGTAGCGCAATGGATATATATATATAATAATATAGTTATGACTTCTGCCCAGAGCTTCAGTAACGACACATTGAATAGCACCGTTTTCTAACATGCCAACTGCCAACATTTCACCTTGACTCAAATGATGGCGTGGTATAAAGCTAAAAAGCTTACACAACCAATCGATTCATGAAAAAATCTACCTTTACTACTACTTACTAATCCTTTTTTCTTCACTTAACACACGAAGAAGCATTAAATAATTTAATGTGACTTCTCATAACAAAGTACCTGCTGGGATGATTGCCTCTTTGATGATTGCGCTGTTTTTTGTGGTTTTCATTTGGTTCTCATTTACATTTTAAAATTTTGAAAGAAGAATAAACAAGGTTTCAATCTGTATATAAACTTTTTATAGTAGATCCAACCGTTTATCCTCTTTTTGACAGCACCAATAGAACGTAACATGACGATGTTACGCAAAAGTTAACTTATAAATGCGAGGTTTTAAAAATATGACAACTGCTTAAATTTGCTCCTTGATCCCGTATAATAATCATCTTTCACAAAATGAGTCCATAAGTGCAGTAGTTTTTTTATAAATTCCATAAAATAACAAACGTTTTTAAAAAATTACGTTCTATGGCTATCAACATAGTGATGTTACGAAGTTACGATTGAGATATCGATATTGTTTATGAACTATTTTTACACGGGTGTTTTCCGTTCTCGGCACATAATATCGGATTTATTTTTATGTAAAACCGTTATATTGATGCGCCTCAGGAAAACATACAGCATTATTTGAAGACGTGTTTATCTCCTGGTGTATATCCAAAAAAGAACAAGGTTATGATGACTATGATGATTACAAGTACAAGTCATACTTGACGAAGCTGTTACCGGTTAAATCTGGGATGGCCAGCGAGCAACACGGAAGGGAGTAGGCATACACAGCGTTTCCCCTCTGTCAAAGTACAAGTCCGCATGGACCATGGAGTTTGATAATATACTGTGGGGTGAGGGCGGGGCTAGATTTGTGAATGGTGCTTTATTTTTTATGTGTTAGTGATTTGGTTGTGTGAGTATGATCGGCAATGGATCGGTACAGGTATGTTTTGTATGTAATAGTGCGGCTTTGCGCTAGTGTGCAACTTCCCCTCCCGCAAGAAATGACAGAAAGATTTGAACAATATTTTTTAGCTAAGGCTACTCCCTTCCGTGTTGCTCGCTGGGGATGGCAGACATTAAAGTCTGCCGTTTGGTACCAGAAAATAGTAAAGTTTGAGCAACCCCAATTCCAATTTAAGCAAACGAAATCTAATCTTTTATTTTTATTTATTTATTAATCAAAATCAGATTCATCGTTGCTGTCACTCGAGCTATTGCCGACATTTATAATTAATTGTTGACTCATATAATCTATCGCCACGTGTTTATCCCAATCTGCCATTATAGTTTCTTGTGTTTTTTGAATTACATTTTGCCAGCTTTCCGCAGTTACTTTCACACATGCATTTTTTAATAAATTTACCATTTTGTTTGCCGTGAATGGGGGTTTTGTGTTATTTCTAGCAGCGTGTCCTTTAACTTGAGCCCATATTAATTCAATGGCATTGTATTGACAATGATAGGGTGGAAGTCTAAGAACCCAATGACCATGTTCTGCAGCTATTTCGTCGATCACATATCGTTTTGGGAAGTGTTTTTTTGTTCGTAATATATTTAGTAATTGTACTTTTAGTAAGGAGTTATCAACATTTTCACCATGTCGTTGAAGCCAGTCAATGATTACTTGTTTTTTGTCGGCCTGGGTCGGCATTTTATCAATTTGGCGTGAGTGATAGGATGCGTTATCCATAATAATAACTGACGGTTCTTCCAATGATTGTACCATTTCCTTAAACCAACTTTCGTAAACCTCAGAATTCATTTCTTCGTGGTACTCAACTGTTTTTTTGGATTTAAAGGCCAACAAAGCATCTGGCATGAATCCTTTCACAGACCCTGCATGGCAAATGATTAGACGTTCTCCTTTTCCCATCGGTACTGAGGTAGTGGAAGCAGCGGTGTCATCAGTCCAGCTCTTAGACACTGTGTGGTTCGCATTCAGCCAAGTTTCGTCAGTGAAAACAACATTTGACCAATCTGTAATTTTTTTGGCTTCGCTCAAAAATTCGCAACGAGCAAAAGCTACGTCGCGACGCTCCATCAATATTTTGCGTTTGTCCGATTTTTTATAAGTAAATCCAATTTCATTCAAGACCTTTACCAATGACGATTTTTGACCTCGGAACAAATCACATTCACGCAAAGAAGCAACAAGTTTTTTAAGTGTTGGAACTTCTTTACGTAAGTAATAGTTATATATATGACGGCGTATAGCGTCTGCGTCAAAGTTGTCAACCGAAGTCACACGACGTGGTTGGCGTTTTTTCTTCGGCGTACGAAGCTTATTCTCCTGCATGCCGCTTGTTCCGTAGGCTTCGGTAGTAATTTTTGTAATCGTAGATGCACTAATACCTAACGCGGCCGCAACGCGCTCTCTCACTTGCGACAATGGTAAAAGCGGGCCGCCATTTTGATACTCTGCTTCAAAGTAATTACGAAGCTTGATCACCATTTCTCTCGTCTGTCCTTTCAGCACTGATCCTTTCGGCATTTTATAGTTCCAATATAAAACTCAGCAAATAATTACTAGCACGGGCGTCTTGTTGCGAGTGACAGTGACAAATACAAAACGGCGGTGGACCATTGAGTTTTACTACCTTGATAAAATACTACTGCTTACCCATAGACAAAAAAATTGGCAGTCATAGGAATTGCCGATAGAAGTGAAAACTTATAACTCAGAATTTGATAGCTTACCTTGGAAACTACACGGGTGTAACCGGACGGCGTGGCCTCGCCATCTGGGCATGGCCATCTAGAAATGCGTCAGCATTTCCCATTGGCTGATGCGTTTCTAGATGGCCATGCCATGACGGCCTGTCCACGCCCTTTCAACATTCCCCATTGGCTGACGTATTTCTAGATGGCCAATAGCCATGGTCATGGCGCCATTCCTAGGACTATTCTCTTTCCGCACAGACTCGATAGAAAAATGAATCGAAATCGTGTCCACTATAATCACTTGGTCACAACACTTTAACTGACAAATTAGATCTGTCAAAAAGAGGATAAACGGTTGGATCTACTATAATGAAACATAATAGGTTTTAAATAATAAAGCCGTGTTTGATTTCGAAATAACGTACCTCTAGGCTTTGTTGATGTGTGTATATATAATATTCTGAAAAATATGTACCTATTAATATTAATTGCATTTTCAGAGTTCATTCATATTATGACCGTAATTTAGACTTCAAATAATATATACACGTTAAGTATTTATTATGGCCATATATTGAGATAGCCTCTAGTTAATAGTTAGTATAATTATATTCTGTTTTAAAAATTTTACTTTTCCATGAACTTCTTACAGTATTTTCAATATTGCCCAATAAGGTATAAACTATATATATGGCAATAAACTTTCCCCCTCCTGCATGAGACCAAAAATAAAACTGACTATATATGTGTGGGAGTTTACACATGCACCTTCAGAATAGTTGTCGTATATGTATGCATCATGGCCGCTAATGATGTTAATTTAATTGATATGTAATATTAAACGCATTACACTGAACTTGTTGTTTTAATCAGACACGTAAATTGTCCACCGGACATTGCCACTAATCATATTTTGTTGCAAAAAGAGATACAATGACACTTCAAATATTAGAGGCAAGGTCTGTATAGAATGTTTTTAAGAATACCTTACTTACTTACTCTTACCTTGTGCATACTAATTCAGCCTTAAGCGAATTGCATAGCTAGTACTTCCCATACTATATTCATGTAATTAATACACATTTTTTCATGTTATCATCACATTGTTTACTATGCCCGTACGTTTTAATTTTTTCGGTTATTTTAAGTTTTGTAAAAAGTAAGTTTATAGTTCTATGAAATACTGTAAAAAATAAATAAAAAATAAAATAAAAATAGTAAACAATGTCATGATCACATGAAAAAATAAATCACTGAAATCGGACGATGTTAAGAGGAGGTAGAAAAGAGTTATTTCTTTTAGTATGTAAAGTACTAGCTATGCAATCCTCTTAATTCGGCGAGCGTATACACTGTTACTTCCTTGAAACCGAAGTTTTTAGACGTACTTTTGCCTGTAACCTTAGTCCATTCCAGTTTACATAGGCACAGATAATGAGAATAAATCTAAGCCAGTACGATCAGTATCAGCTTTATTGAAAAGAACAATTAATATGTAGGTATAGATACGTATAACTACGCTACTTTCTCTTTGTGTAGACCGCAACCCACACTGGCAACTTTAGCCACATGAATCTGTTAGGAAATGCGGGTGTAATCTCAGTATTCACAGATGAATCTACCGGAATAAAATATCTATTATGTATACTGTAAATACCAAAAGGTTTCATGGAAATATTTTCGGAAAAACCTATTGGGGATTAGAAATAAGCAACAGATTAAGAAGAGTTTTTTAATATTTTGTCTGTAACTCGTACTCATGTGCTAAAAGCAGCCTTAACTTATATTCAAATATCGCAAAAGTTACCCAGCGTCTTGCATAAATAAGTGCACAATATAATAGTAGATTATGCACCGAGAGAGTAAAGCAGTGTCTTGCGTCGTGGGCGGTATATTGAACCCTGAGTGTAACGGGTACTCTAGATTTGATCCCTGAGCGCAGCGAGGGTATCAAGATTTAATTCCCGAGCGAAGCGAGGGAGTTATGTAGTGTTCTGAGTGAAGCAATGGGTTAAAGCCACCCAAGACGAAGACAGGCTTTATCCTCGAGGTGCATACTCTACTTTTCATACCTACTGCGATACAATAAATACTCAGAGGTTTAAAATAGCAATTATAATATTCAAATTGGACACATTTGTCCCGTTATAGACGGACAGAGTAATAACTTTGGAAGGAATTTTTATGGAAAGCACTGTTTTAGACTTTCTCGGTTGTTAACTAAGTTAGTACTCACGAGATGTAGACCACGATTTAGTTGCGTTTGGAGATCCCGATAATTCGGTACAGTTACATGCATCACGTTCAAAATTATAACATTTTATAGAAGTTGTTAAAATAAAATAACACCAAACACTAGATAAAGGCACGTAACTTGCAGCTATCTATGACTTGAAGTATGACCTTGAATGCGCAGAGTGTCCGTGCGTGAGTTACACATGCGCGTTACGTATAGCAACACGGCGCACAACCAACCTATTTTTTTTAAATTTATTACACAGCCATGGATACAAAGTCATTCAGCCGACAAAACTTTTCCCTATAGAAGTGTTGCCAAATCAATGAAACAATAAATGGCCAAACACTTCTAAAAAGGTAAGAATGTTTTTTCCAAATTTCGTACCCAGAAATATGGCTAAAAGTGGCCCAAGAACTGGTTTAAAAACAAACTCAAGTCTATAACTTTAAAAACGTATTATTAATCATCTAAGATTAATTCAACATAATACTCAGTTGAGGTTGATGGTTCTGATTCTTTAGAAATATGGAAAGAATATTTTTCATGTTTTCCGATTTGATCCACCACTTTCATGGGTATTTAGTAAGAAGCATACGTCTCCATAAATTGATGTATGCCGTAGATAACGTTCGTTCAGAAATGAGATCAGAAATCAGATATGAAATTTATGAGTGATAAAGGTGCTATGAAATGGAGTGGGTATAAAAATAATATTAGTTACTTACTTATTAATTATAATTTTACTTAACCTTGTCAGTAGAAAAAAGTTGCTAAATATGTTGCTAAAACGTTTAGCCAATAATATTTTATATTTTTGCAACACTACCCTATAGTACAATCGTGCCTTTTTTCTTTTTTTTTTCTGTATGCTGTCTCCGTACTAAGAGTTTTCCTACAACTAACGTTCCAAATCCAAATCACTTTACACCCAAGGGAGTTTCATACAACATTACATCCCCGGGGATGTAATGCCTTGCTTTACGTTTATATTGCGTGATATGTAGAGCAAAAATATTTTTATGCAATTTGCTAGTAGTGCATTTTTATACAAAATAAAAAAAAACATTAATCGCTTTATGAAAAGCAATGCAAGGCAAAAGCACTGTTGTGCAGCGTTTACAATCACCACGTGACCGTATGTGCTGCGCTGTTTTAGATATGTATATAGTATGTACTCTTATTAAGTAAGTAAATAATATATTGTTGTTAATAACATTTCGATATTTCTTTTCTTTTACTTATACCAAAGCTATCAACATTCATGATATTATTACATACCACCACATAGTGTTGCGTCCACCAAAAAATACCCGCATTTTCATTTATATTTATTTTTTTTTAAATAAAAAAGATAGTATATAAAATTTATTCAATTTCATAACATAGTCAATTACAATTACACATTAAAATATAAAATAAATTACAAAGGTTAGATTAACCTTCTAGTCAAAATTAAATAACCCGCCCCTGTCCGCTCCCGGTGGAAAGGTGCCCATTACACTAGCTGCGTTCCCGCGCTGAATAGCTATGGCCAGCCTTTGCACCAGGAACGAACCGGAGCGGGAGTCACCGGTGATGTCACAGAGTCTTCGACCTAACTCTCCCACAAAGCTCTTAGCCTCAGCCCCCCAACTGCCCATGGTCTCCACAGCCACGGGCACAAAATGGTAAAGCAGCTCCAAGGCAGCGTACTTAAGCCTCTTCTTAATGCTGGCGTCTTCCGCAGCTGCTGACGGGGAGTTGACGGTGCGAGTCAGGTGGCTGGGGGCAACAGTGCTGACGCAAGTAGCGTCCCAAATCAGGCACTTGCCGTTCTTCCACGGCACCAAGGTCAGCCCGTCAGGCCGCTTACCGTCAGATCTGCTCAGACCTGGAGGCTCAAGCACGCAAGGGACGACAAGGGCTCTACGGACTATGTCATTGAGAGCATGGTGTCGTGGAAACCTCCCTGTGCAACGACGACAACTCAGTGCATGATGACCATTGGCCTCCACCATGGATCCGCAGGTGCATCTGTGAGGTTCACACACCTTGCAGCCTAGGCGGAGGGCCACCGCCACACGAAGAGAGTCGTCGTCAAGTAAGGTGCCCAGGTGAGGTGAAAGCAGTGCATGCAACCATGCTCCAGATTCTGTCTGCGACACAGCCCGCAGTCTGGCCGTATCAGCTCCCGTAGCAGCCTCCAATAAATTGCCTTGGATCCGCTTCACCGAAACATCATCCCACGCTCGCTGAACGTGAGTTGCTACTGGGGTCGTCGCACCCGGGTTGAGGGCCGACCAAGCTGAAACAGCGTCTGACACAAACGGTATACTCACCCTATCACCAATGGAACTTAGTAAGACAGTGACAAGGTTCGCAACCCCATGCGCCGATGCCAGAAAAGCTGGCAGGCCCACATCCCGTGCGCAACGTATTCCGAGATCTCCATTCCGGATCGGTAGAGCTGCCTGACTCCATTGAGGTTCGTCTAGGGACACGTTCAGGACTGACCCCACAACCGAGTTTAAGGCTCTGTCAAAAGAAGAAACCTCTTCAGGACAAAGCCAGGTTGGAGTGGTTCGTAACAGGTAACTTATTTTCGGAACAGCAAAACACATACGTATCAAGACAATCGCAACGTGTGATGAAAGATCTTTGAGGCGTTCATGAGCTGTAAGAAGAAGCTTAATTCTAGAAGTAATGGCCTCTGGAACTGCACCAAGAAAAATTGGAGAACCTAAAAGGTTGAAATCAGGGATTCACCTCCAGACCCAGGTCTCTAAGGCGCGGGATGAGGACCTCGAGATCCTGAAACACATCTTCCGGCTTACCCCCAATAATGCCATCGTCGAGATACCACACGTTCAAAGTTGATTTGAGGTCGATGATCACTTTATGAATGGCCAAGCTAAAAACGAGTGGCCCAAGTGGATCCCCCTGCTGGGCTCCCACTTGTGAAAGAATTAGTTTATTGCCAAAAAAGAGATTAGAAGGAAATTTGTATACCTGATGAAGGAAGGGGTAGAGAGAAGGTATTTTTTCCTTAGCCTCACTCAATAGAACGTCTCTCTCCAAAGAGTTGAACGCGTTGCGAATGTCGAGCTTGAGCAAAATATTACCCTCGTTTTCAGGATTCATCACAAAAGCTCGCGTGGCGTGAATAGCCGCTTCACAGCCTAGGCGAGTGCCGAATCCCAATTGGTGCGGCTGCAAAAGGCTGGCCATACTTTCTTTGACAGCGCGGCAACCTAGTTTGGCGGTCAGACGGCGAAAAACGGTACCGACCGCGATAGGTCTCACGCCACCATCCTTCTTCGCTAATGCTAAAAGCGAGGCACCGTAAAGATATGGACATACTAAGGGGTTCAGCTGGCCACTGAGTAAAAAAAAAATTTAATTGTAACAAATACGAAAAAAATGTTGTCGCATGGAAACACTGAAATATAATAATTTGTTAACTAAAAGTAGCACGCTGGAACTAAATCTTCAGCGTAGGACAAACATAAAGAAAAAAACATGTATTTATGGCGTGATTAATTTACACGGGTTATTTGTGTATGCTCTAAATTGTATCATTGAATATGGATAATCATTTCTTTAAATATCATAAATGTGAAAGTTTGGACGGATGGATGTTTGTTACTCAATCACGGCAGAACGGCTGAACGGATCTGGTTGAAATTTGGCACAGAGATAGATTATAGTCTGTAATAGCACATTATGCTACTTACCATAATAATCTTCATCTATCACCACGCGGGTGAAAAAGCCTAATATTCTTGGGCACAGCATAGAAACACATAACAAGATCTCCGCCTGCATCAAGAGTTCTGTCAAAAAAGTGTCAGTTTCTGATCAAAAGCACGCAATGATTTTGACAGCTCGATACACTAGACGCGTTCGGTGATAGAGTCGGCATCATCTATTCCGTCATCACCACGGAAGTGAAACATCAGTATAGCGGTCTTGAGTGGATCGCCCGCAATACTTACATCTTATACACATCTATATAATATATAATATACGAGTATAACACAACATAACAAATAGTTTCGCCTATATAATATCCTCGAAGGAGTAAGCAGCGGTATTTTAATAGCTTACTTTTCCTCATTATCACTATCTATCACCACGGAAGTGAAACCGCGGGGCGGTAACATCATTCTAGCGCTCTTGTGTATTGTTGAGTGAAGCGATACTTTTGCCTATATACCCTCGAAGTGGTAATCAGCGGTGTCTTCAACGCCTACGTTTCGCCATAGATGTTTTTGGTCATGTGATCATGTAATAGTGGGCGAGCCTATTGCCATCTACGGGGCACTGTTCCAGTCTCCAGACCGTTATTGAGAATATCTTTCTTTCTCAGAAAAAACTCAATAACTGTCCAACCCAGGGATCAAAAATACCAACACCAAGCGAGCGAAGCCGCTGGCGGGTCAGCTAGTTTGTTTATATAATTTTTATCTACATAAGAATAATGTAAATAGAGACTAACGGCCTTACTAATAAACTTCGCTATACCCGGAATAGTTATTCGTATCTATCTATCAATTTTTCGCTTACAGTAATAGTCACGCGTGAGAAAAAGACAAAGAAAGTTAGGCCTAGTATAAAGTTTACGCAACGTTTATTAGTAAAGGTTTAAAACTCCGAGTCACGTGTATCAAAATTACTAATAGGGTTGACCTTTTTTAAAAGTATCTTCAATTATTCAGGACACCGAAATACACACCTAGCATTTTTTATATTTTTCAAAGAACTCTTAAAAACGGTGTTTTTATTTCAACTTTTAAAGTTGGCACAAAGACATTATTCAATGGCGGCCTATGACAACAATGATAACAAGTAAAATAAATTTACTATTGAATATTATTATAAACTAAGGCATTTAATTAACATAAAAATGTATAACTAACTTATTATTTGCGGTTGTGGCATAATAACCGTGTTTATGGATTCACAGTTTGTCCTTTGACCAAGTATGTATTTAGTTTTAAAGCCATATTAGACGCTTTCTTCACTTGCTTAACTCTCAATCTGTTGATAAGGCACGACACTATAATACCAGACGTTTGTTTTTGCCCTTATGACATTATTTCCGCCGCTACTTCCGTTTCAGGTCACGTGACTTCTAGAAACTTTTGTACATATTGTTTTTTATTGAAAACAAAGTAAATCAAATTCATAATAAATTATTTGGTAAATTATTTGAGTTTTTTGCTCCAACCACTATCATGTTAACATTACTTTGTTATTTATTTTGACTTTGTCAACTAACCTATTAAAACATAGAATAGTACGCATTTTACCTCGAACGAAAGCGATTCATCATAGTTATATATTTTTAAAATAAATGGTTATAATGATATTGACAGCACTTTTCATGACTGAAAACTTGTGCCATCTAATTTTTTTAATATTTTTTTTTGTGACATGCCATGATTTGTGTCGAAAAAACTACGCATGAATCTGTCCGTATTTAATTATTCAGTTATTCAGCCATGTCGAAATTTTGCATCACACATTTGGTTACCAACAGATTTGTAATATTTTTGGCTGGGCACGTATAAACATTGTATAATAAGAACAAAGAGAGCTTACAGTAGTCACAAGTGCTACTACACGACTTGTGAATAGAAATTTAAAGAAGACGCGGGTTCGAATCCCTTCCGAAGTTGTGAATTTTTCTCTCTAGAAATTTCAATGTTTGAGATCGCTAAAGCAGGCGTTAAAAAGTAATACTTACTATAACAATTACGAGGGTTGCTATGTCAATACGAAAATTTAAGTATTTCTAAATAATGCTTCTTTCGGTTGGATATTACCTACTGCCAAAGCTGTTCAATAGGTGTCGCTCCGTCCCCGTAAGACGGTTAAAAGTGAGATAGAGAGTTAAAATTCGATGCTCGGACCCGAACCTCGTTGGCCTAGTTGGTCAATGGCGTCTGACACGGAGAGTCAGAAGACGCGGGTTCGAATTCCCTCCGAGGATGTGAATTTATCTCTCTATAAATTTAAATGTTTGAGATCGCTAAAGCAGGCGTTAAAAAGTAATACTAACTATAACAATTACGAGGGTTGCTATGTCAATACGAAAGTTTAAGTATTTCTAAATAATGCTTCTTTTGGTTGGATAATACTTACTGCCAAAGCTGTTCAATAGGTGTCGCTCCGTCCCCGTAAGACGGTTAAAAGTCAGATAGAGAGTTAAAATTCGATGCTCGGACCCGAACCTCGTTGGCCTAGTTGGTCAATGGCGGCTGACACGGAGAGTCAGAAGACGCGGGTTCGAATTCCCTCCGAGGATGTGAATTTTTCTCTCTATAAATTTCAATGTCTGAGATCGCTAAATCAGGCGTTAGTGCTATAAAAAGTAATACTATAAAAATTACAAGGGTTGCTATGTCAACACGAAAAGTTAAGTATTACTAAATAATGCTTCTTTACACAAAGGTAGCGACGCGACGTCGAGCGGCAGGCGACACTGTCGCTCGACCGCAGATCAGGGCCCCGTTTCATAAAGCTACAAGTAACAAATTGTAATTTACTATTTACAAGCCGAAAATTCTAATAATTTACAATGACAAGTGTTTCACAGACTTCATGAACACCACCGACACTTGTAAAATTGGCTTCGTACTCTTGTTACAAGTAAAAATCTCGATTCATTATTATAGCTGTACAACCCTAAATAATTCGTTCAACCATTCATTCTTTTCACTCATACGTCATGAAAAATTCTAACAATGCGTTCGAATAGACCCCTTGCGAGCGTTTTAGGAAAAATAACGCACTCAAGGGGCGTTCCAATTGGGAATTTGTGGTTGAAAATGTCGTTCATGTCACTTTTTGTTCAGCGTTCGGATAGCTATAAAAGAGGTATTTTTGCCCACGCCGGAGCATAGTTGTTTGTGATCGTTTTTGACAGCTATGTATTTTCTAGCATAATCATGAGATTTTAGGTATTATGCTCAGTTGAGCGTTCGAATAGGGTGTGGACCAAAGTAGCAAAATAACGTTTTTGAGCTTTACGATCGCTTGAACAAAAGAGCCATCAATGACAACGCCAACAAATTCGAACGAAGCGAACGCACCTTATGTCTTCAAACTTTTTTGTTTGTTGGTTTTGTTTAAAAGTTGATTTTGTGATAAAACCTAGTAATATTATATTCTCTGCTATAAACGTACCTAAGATGAATAGACAAAAAATTAAAAATATTTAAAAAAAAGTAATTCTTCTTGGAACTTTTTCGCTGTTGAACTTTCACTCTCAAAGCCATATATATATAATGGCCCTAACAGACTGATCATTCGATCATCACCATCACTGAACAGAGAGATTTCTTTCATTATTTCGGAATTGATACGAAATTTTCATTGAAATTATATTCCGTCCTAGAACTCTGTGTTGATATTCGCTGACGAAAAGTCGTGAGCAACCGGTTATTTTCATCGTCTGAGGAAACAGAGGAATCCATTAATTGCCACATGTATTTAGATTTAGATTATCGTAGATTCTTTATCGTAGTTTATATACATAGTTATTTTTATGCACCGAGGATAAAACGATGTTACAAGTTACCGAACTCTGAAGTAAGGTAGACTTGTAAAAAAATATGACAGTTATAATATATATTTAGTGCCGACAAATAACGATTCTTTATGAAACACTTGTTCGACTCGTGCAATATGTAACAATAAACATAGACAATATGTCTATATTTGTAACTTTGTAATAGTAGCCAGAAAATCAACAATTGTAGAAAATGTCCTACGTGAAACACTTGTTCTGAATAATGTTGCCAGTTTAGGCCAATGTTGCTATTTTATTTTACAATAATTGTTACTTGTAGCTTTATGAATCGGGGCCCTGTAGTGCCGCTCGCAGGTCTACGTATTAAAACACGTATCTACGTGTTAAAACAGCTGAATAGTTTTTAAACAAAACCTTTCGTATCGCTTTTCAAATGGTTGATGCCATCGGAAAAAACCCATCTGCAGTCGGGTTCGAAATTATGACTGCAGCGAGATGAAGATACGACACGTCGTCTGCTGCAACGTGTATAGGCGGCTACCATCTTGCACCTTTAGTTACAATTATATCAAACTGTTCAACAAATAAATAAAATGTTGACATGAACCGATCTTTATTGGTTAATCGGAGATGTTGCCATATCAAAAGCCACACAGTCACCATAAAACAAGACAGTGACGTTAAAAAATTAAAATTGTAGTCACTAACTAAAAATATTATTAACTGCACACGTAGTTGTGTACGTATCTATTAATTGTATCTGGATTAGTAGAATGACGAATAAGAAAGCCTAATACTTTGCGATTTTTTCTTTCAAGCTCAATGTTATAATTTTATTTCTAAAACTACCATTAAAAAAAATTGGTAGGTAGTATATTTTCCAGCAGGTGTGCAAATATGGATATTTTTTTAATAAGCTTAATAATGTATTGTTACCGTGTTATGAAAACAAAAGTAGTATTATATAACAAGTTTTTCATGTTTACTTTAATAATCCAACTCCGAATATTAGAATAAAAAAACAAGTATTGCTAAAAAGTTTATAACGATGTTGATAGATCTTAATTAAAAAAACAAAGTAAAACATCTCATTGAACCTTACAAACTTGTATAACTTTTACAATTGATCGGCGCGATCATTGAATTCTCTGTCGGTTTGGAAATCATAAATTGACAATCTGTTAAATTGTTGATAAAACTTGGTTTCCGAATAATTGTGTTTTAATAATTTATCGCATCTACTTATATTTAGTACAACTCAGGAGGCCTACTACCAAATAAGAATCAGAAGTTTAGTTTGACTGATTTCACAATTTTCACTGTGAAAGTGGTCAAGCAAAAATACAGTCAAGGGTGATGAAATGCAATGACAGATAAAGTGATTAAGTAGTGTTTTATTAAAGTGATGATGATTATATCAAATCTGTGTGAAATGAATTCATGCAAATACGTATATTTCTAAAAAAGAAGCTACTAATTTGTTTCAATATCAGATTTAATGATTTGATTGAATGAGTTAGGTTAGGTTTCATTTCATTTCATCTCATTAAATTTCATTTTCATTTCATATCAATAAAAAAATTCTAGTGAAGACTTCGCTGTATGGGCATAGTTCCCTTTGCCTACCAGAATAGGTGAAGAAAAAAAATATCTGCATATATTCTACGGTTGGCGCCATTTTCCAGAAATTTTCTTTGCGAGTTTATTTTATAAAATTGCTTCATTTTTTCGCAACTGTATTAAAAAATAGTCGTTCAGTACACGTGCGGAACCGTCATTGCAACTTGTTCCGACTGTCATCCCTCGCCTTCAGCTGCGCCTTTGCTCGGGTAGACATTTGTCGGAACTCTTTGCAATGACATCCCCACTTGTAATGAAATATACTATTTTGGGCTTGTAAACTTTTCGTTTGTTTTTGTTTTCTAAAATGAGTCGGTAAAATTTTTGTACATACCCATATATATTTGTTTTTTAAATAAATTGTCACTTATATTACTGGAGTTTATTAGCAATACGATAAGCGATAAGTGCACGATTCGATTCACGTTATTATACCTATTCGGTATACCCCATTAGAGCATAAATTTATTTTATGTATGTATTACAACTTTTATTAATAGTATTTAATGTTTGGGGCTATTTTAATAAGTAATTGAAGAAAAAATAATTAATTTCGTTTTAGTTTTGATTTTATGGACCGTCCGTTAAATCTGACGTTATGCACAGCGGAACCATGCGATACCTAATAGGTGAACTAATACAAATGAATAAAACTGTTGAAATTGTGACAATAATTTATTACAAAAAGCAATGAATACGGAAGACTTCAGTGAAACAGGTTTTTCATGTGGTACTCATTACATGGTAGTCCATAAAACACTTCGGGTGAAGGCCTACATCACATTTATGGCACCTGAATTTGGATTTCCCCCACAGTGATAAGCGCAACGGCGCTCTGTGGTTATTGGAACTATCCAGTGCTCTTTTCCGTCATACCGTGTGGTGGACAGAGGCTTAGCTGGCTTGCGTCCTTGATGCGGTGGGGTTCCATGTGTGACTAACAAGCTTCGAGCTACATATCTCCTAAATTGGAATAAAGATTCCGCCTCTTTATTGCAGCCGTTTTTTCTTGCGAGTAACCAACTGTTTATCACTGACACATCCAAAAAGTACGCAAAAATTGGCCACCACCATTTTCTAATGCGCATTCTTGTGCCTAGGTTAGCAACAACTTGGTCGCATTTGTCCACCCCACACATGTGTTTATTGTAGCTAGCAATCAATGATGGCTGGGTAAGGGAAACCTTTGCCTTTTTTTCGTTAGACCAGCGAACAGCAGATGTCATGGCCAGGTTTTCGAAGTTGGTTGCTACTGTAACCACGTTATTGTCATTCCAGCGACACACAAATACGTCATCGGACATCCTATAGTCACTGTAACCTCGCTCTTCCCGCTTGAACAGATTAACATCTTTCAATGGACAATTTTCTGTACGGTTGGCTCGAAGTGTGCCAGTAGCATAGTAGCCAAGCTCTCTGAGATGTCTCATCAAACTCAAGGATGTGAATAAATTGTCAAAATATATTTTTATGCCACTGTTACTTCCCCCTCCGAGCCCGAACTCTCTTTTTTCGGAACTTTTTCCAGTGTATAAACTAAAAGCCACCATACATCCAGTACAGCGCCCAATTTTTGAAGCCAAACATTTATCAGAACAAGAATTATATTTAACAAGAATTTATCAGAGGAAAAAAAAAATTCCTCTTTTAAATTGTTTGGCGTAGTGCTTTCCATAGTAAGGGATCATACTTTGGTCAATGCTGTAATGTTCGTCTACTCCATAATGTTTTTGGAAAGATTCACCTAAACTATCTAGCAGGGGACGCAACTTATACAGCCTGTCGGATGATATTCCCATTTGACTATTGTCATTCAAATGTAAATTTTGAAGTATGGATTCAAATCTGTTACACCTTATACTTTCCGCAAGTATCTTTGGTACATCATTGTCCTTAGAAAAATAAAGTCTTTTGTTTGGTAACTTGACATAGCCCGATAATAACATAGCACCCAAAATAACATATATTTCGTCTTCAGTCACCATCAAAGACTTATTTTTCTGTCCAGCATAAAGATTTGTTTGGTCAACAATTTGCTTCAGTAAATCTTTGTGAAAAAAAAAAGCTTGAAAAAGTCCAAAGGGTCATTACAATTCCGACTTTCTTCTGATGGTGGTTGTGGGTTATACTCTGTACAAGTAAAATTTGGTTCTTGTTTTTTCCACAGCGTAGTCCTTTTTTTCTTAGCCAGTGGCGCCTTTTTAGGTGGATTGTTGCAAACTATCAAAGAAGACAGTGGTTCATTATCTTCGTCGTCACTTTCTTCACTTGAAGGCACCAGTAAATTTTGCGTATTTGATGACTGGATACCTGAAGATGTTGAAGGGCCAGCAGCATCACTGTCATGCCGTAAGCGTCGCAGTTCACACCCACTTTCTAGTAGCATGCGACCCAAGTGGTTGAGGTTTGCATTATGCTCCTCGTCAGACTTGTCACTGTCTTCATCCGTAGCCTGATCACCGCGTTCAATAGGTGGTTCAACATAAATAAGGTTTCCTCTACTCTCGTCATCATCTTCACATTCTAAAGCGGATAAAATTTCATGCACTGCCAAGCTGTAAAAGCAAAAAAAACACCACGCTTGAAAGACCGCTGTGCATAACGATATATCGGACGGTGCCAAGTCTACGCACCCAAGAATCAAAATAATAATCGAGTGATACAATTTATGTTATATATATTTAGCCAATAACCATAGCACTAAGAAAAATAAATTTTTATGGTCATATCGGAAATATAAAACAGGAAAAAACAAAATAATTCTTACCTCTTCCGCACAGTATTCCGAACGCGATCCGCCATTTTGGTAAAAGGGACATGACAACTGAGTTACGTCATTCATTCAATGAACTTGGTGTTGCCAGTATTCAAAAAATATTAAACTTCCATTCAAGAGTAAAAAAACTACCAAAAAGTATGTTTTTTATACAAAAAATAAAAATTTACTAACGTCCGATATATCGGACAGTATGCTGTAATGGGTAGAGAAAACAATTTAATAATTAAGACTGTAACGTGTAGTTTTTATTTTATGCAGTAAGTTCCAGGAATTTGTAATATGAAAAAAAATCTGTTACGATTCACTCAAAACTTGGTAAAAAAAACTTTAATGTAAATAATGAAATAAGTAAGTGTAATTTTTAAACATTACATAACAAATCGTCACGCCTATATATCCTCGAAAGGGTAGGCAGCTGCAGTCTACATTTCGCCAGAGGGATATGTTTTTGGTCACATGTAATAGGGGGTGAGCCATACAGCTACGAGGCCAGATCGGACTGCTACTGGGAATTTCTTTGTCAGAAAAACGCCATAACTATCCGACCTGGGTATCAAACCCAGGACATCGAGATTCCAAAGCGGTGCATCCACCACTACAAGCCAGCGAGGGAAGCCACTGGCGGGAAGACCAGTGGCTCCACTGCACCCACGCGTAAGTTGCGTCAGACGCGTAACTGCGGCAATCCAACGTACTCCATTTTTCTAAGACAAAAATAAGTAAACCTGTGTGTTTGTTAATGCTGTCTTGGTATTAGTTACCGCTATACCAAACTTTACTCAAATCTGTTGATTCGTTTCAGCATGAAGAAGTAGCAAATCTCTCTCTACACTCATTCACAAATATCCGCAATTTAAATATTAATTTGATTATTTTAATTAATCATATAGTATATTATATAGCATAAGTAATACTGCACAGTGATTTAAACTTTGCTAGAAGGTTGGTTTAAATAGCTCAATTCTATCCCCTGAAGAGCTGGAGCGCAGTGGAGAGAAGCTGTTAAGTTTAATATATTAACTACTTCTCTTCACTAAGTACTTTAATAATTTATTCTTTTGCAACTGTTGTGGTTTAATCTTCCCCGAGATTAAACTTTTAAAAGAGCAAACCGGTTTAACTGACTTTCATTACAGACAAGTATAAAAACCATACACAAGTTTCGCTTATCTCATTGATTAATATGGAATTTAACAAACTATATGTCATTTTCAAAAAAAAATTGACATCGATTGTCCCTTGTAAGTTAAACTGTCAAAATAATATCAAAATGGGTTCAAACGGTTTATATTATTTATTTTTATGGTTTGTTATCAATTTATTGTATATAAATCAAACTAGATGGCGTTAACTTTTTTAGAACACGTCAACGTTTTATTAGTATAAAGCACAAACATAGATCCAAAATGGAAATGGTTTGATGGCAACTACGAGTATAATGATTTTGTTGTCATGTTCTTTCGCTTTATTTTAATAACATATTGGTGAAACATAAACGGGACTTGTGAAACATGATTGTGGTTATAAATTCTTGTCAGATTGACATTCTTTAAATTTTGATGTCTGGCTGTTGTTTTGGATTTATATGATTTACTTCCTAAAAGTGGTTTGTTTTATTGTTCTTAGGTGTATTACTCGTAGTACTATTGGTTTAAGTGAACATATTTATTTCTTATTTTGCTTTTTTTTTTTAATTTATTAGGAAACTGAACAAGCTGCCTATAACAGATGCATTTCCTCACAAGTGGCGAACTGCACTGCGCCTATAACCGAACCCTGAGACCGAACATTACTGATTCAATGTAGAAAAAGGCAGTACTACCCCGGACGAAGACATTCACTAGTGCTATTGCTCTATAACAATATTGAACTAAGTATGTAAATTCCTGGCACAATATGAGCATAATAAAAAAAAATATAATAAAATATAATAATAAAAATATCCCTTTTTCATAAATATGATATTGTCCACGAAAAAGAGAGATATTTCTGTCGCACCTCTTTTTTCTTAGTATCTCTGTCGCATCTTAAACTATTTATAGGAATGTTATGCTTGTTTTGTGTAGTAATATACCTAAATAAAAATCATAACTAAGGAATACGGTAAATCGGCAGAAGCTGCGAACATGATGAGCATTGATATTTAAACATTTCCGTCTACTTGGAAAATCCCCATGTCAACAATGCGTGAACATTGTCGTAAATATCAATTATGCTCGAAGGACTGGCCATTTTAGTGTCCTATAAAACTTCTTTGTTCAACTGTTAACGACCCAATAAAACCAAAATAATTAAATGTTTGTTATTGGCAGACTTATTGGGAATTTTCACGGTGAATATCTTTGGATAGTCTTTCTTTTCACGACTATTAATGGAACAAACTACATAATTCTGAATTTTCTGCTTAATAATCAGTACGACTCAAGCGATAATTTACATATTATCAGCCTTACCTTCACCCTGATAAGTTCTGCATGAGACTGCTTTGCACTTCTCTAAAACATAGTGATAGTAAACTATCAAAAATAAACTCTGTGTCTGTAACTAGAGCGCCAATTATCAAAAACCTAGTGTCTACTGCCAAAGCCACCTGCCATAGTTTCATAATCAGAACTGCTCATATAAAAAATACTAATGTTATATTTCGCTCACCTGGGAATAGGTCAATGAAGTCTGTACAAACAATAAAACGTTTTCAAGCTGATCCTAATATACGAATAAACATGCAAAAGTATATTATTAATACTTGATTGAAACTTTCGTATTACACATATTAATGTCATATTGACGATTTAACTGACGCGGTATAGTCGAGTATCTCGACCGGTTTCGTAACCGTCCGGGCCACTTCTTCATGGAGTATTTCATTTCATTATTGTACTGTAGTTAAGTCATTACGTGTGTCACGCAAGGCTTCATTAAATAAATTGCACAACTTTTTAATTAAGTACATGACTTTTAAAGCACTATCGCCTGCTTAGCGAGACCAAACAATTTAGAGATTCCAAGAATCTCTATGTACCTATGACGATTTTTATGTATGTATGAAATATATTTTAGATATCCATACTATACATATGTATTATTTTTTGATTATGTAACAAATTTAGATTGAAACATCATTAAATGAAATGCCCTTCCTGATTTTAGATACATGCCTTCAATCACCGAGGCTATATATGTCGACCGCAGCACGTACCATGTTCGTGTTTGGAGTCACTCATGCTTTGAGTGACTCCAAATTCTGGAGAGGTTTAGTGTAGGCTTTCTCCTCCAAATGTTGCTAAACTAACGGGTTACTCTATTATATCTTATATTCTGATCTGATCTAATCAGATTTTAATAAAATACTAATACTAGTATCTACAGAAATAATACTTTTCTATATAGAGGTATACTATTTGTTATTCCGATTCAACGGGTAGTTTTCCGGAATTGTCATATTCACTAAGTGACAGTGACGAAGTAGTGTAGTGATAAAATGTGGTAAAAACTAAGCACTGCTTAACTCTCCTCGGAGCATGCGTGATTTAGAACCAACTTACAAAAAGTTTTTGTGGATGAGCACGCACAAGGATTTTCATTTGGTATTCTTTTTTTATTAGGTTTTGGTCCTTTTAGCTGGTTCCATTTAAATTTCATCAACTTCGATTGATTATTTTGAGGTATAGGTACGCAATGATAGCAAAAACTTATTTGCAGAATATCAATAAATAAACTCAATTTACACAATTCATCGATTGCGCATCATACGAGGGCGGGTCAATAAGTCCGTGACTTTTGGACTAAAACACAGATTTTTTGATAAATAAATCATTTTATTTTTCAACGTAGTCTCCCTTGAGCTCTTTACACTTTGTCCAACGCTTGTCCAATTTTTTTATCCCTTCCAAAAAATATGACTTGTCGAGGTCCTCAAAATAGGCCTTTGTTTGCGAGGTGACTTCATCATTGGAGTCAAATCTTATTCCACCAAGCCATTTCTTCAGGTTTGGGAACAAGAAGTAGTCACTCGGAGCCAAATCTGGAGAATAGCCCTATTCCGGATGAGGGAGCAATTCATAGCCCAATTCATGGATTTTTTCCATGGCAACTGCACATGTGTGCACCCTTGCATTGTCTTGGTGGAAAAGAACTTTTTTCTTGGCCAAATGAGGTCAGTTTTTTTCCAAATCGTCATTGAATCGGTCCAATAAGTTGGCATAATATTCCCCATTGATTGTTCTTCTCTTTTGAAGGTAGTCAATGTGGATTATCCCGCGTGCATCCCAAAAAACAGTCGCCATAACTTTATTGGCAGACAAACCCACGTTGGCCTTCTTTGGCGCCGATTCACCCTTAGAAACCCACTGTTTTGACTGTTGTTTGGTCTCTGGTGTGTTGTGATGGATCCATTTTCGTCCACGGTTACAAAACGGCGCAAAAACTCCTCCATATTGCGATTAAACAACGCCAAACCTTCCTGTGAAGTTGTTACACGATTGCGTATGTGGTCGACTGTGAGCAAACGCGGCACCCATCTTGCGGAAAGCTTTCTCATGCCCAAGTGATCATTCAAAATTGAAACCACTGAGCCATGCGAGATCCCTACGCCTTCCACAATCTCTTGCACTTTCAATCTTCGGTCGGCCAACACCATATCGTGAATTTTTTCAATTGTTTCGGGTGAAGAGACCTCAACTGGGCGTCCAGGACGTTCGGCATCTTCAGTGCTTATACGGCCACAACGAAATTCAGTAAACCACTTTTTTACCATTGAAATCGATGGTGCAGAGTCCCCATAGTATTTATCAATTTTATTAATTATTAAAATTTATCAAATTTATTTATCAATTCCCAATATTATTATATATTTATCAAGCCTTGGTCTCGGTAATGTTTTTTTTCGCAAAAAATACTGCTTAATAAGCACACGAAATTCACTTTTTTCCATTTCTTCCTCAAATTACTGGGTAGTCTGATAAAGATAGCTGTCAAACACAAACTAACTGACGCAGCAAGTTCAAATTTTGACAGGAGTCAACTGACAGATGCCTGTTGACAGGAGTAGTGTTGCTTTTTCAGTAAAGAGGTCAGAAATTCAAAAAGTCACGGACTTATTTTACCCGCCCTCGTATGTCTAGACAAATTAAGCGAATGCAGTGATTGTCAAAGCTACCCCTCCGCTAAGCTAAGGCTCCGCATAAAACGCGCGGGCTGCGTACAAAACGTCGAACTGTGTGAATTATTTCGTTTAGATACTACGAGTATTTATTGCCACTGCGTGACTGCGTGTACTTCTGTTTTATTACAGTACGCTGCTTTCGGTTTTCACTGACGAGATGAGATTCAGCAATGAAATAAACGAATCAGCCGGTTTCTAACCGCATTAGTTTTTTACCGAATGATATATCTATATTTTACATTGTGATCGCGCCAAAGGCGCGACGTCACCTCAAGGAATGCTCCCAGCCCGCGCGTCCTGCCGCCGCTGTCCTGCAGCTGTCAAACTACAAGCAGGCGGCTGAAGGGCAGCGGAAAGAGTCACCTTTTCGGCGCCGTCGCGTCCGCACGGCGTTATCGGCAACCGTCATCAGCATAAACCCTTCGCGTTACGCGTCAGCCCAGAGTGACCTTTAGGGTGTGTTCGGCACGGCCACACACCACCATCTAAATCAGCCCGTGTTTACGCGTAAACAAGTGAACCGAAGTGTATAGTCCAGTGCACAACCAATAGAACACTACAAGGACATTATACCTACAAGTGAACAACAGTTCTTCAGCCCCTTCAGCACGATGTCCACAGCAGGACGCCTCCACCGAGGACTCACGGTCACCAGCTCCCATCAGATCCAGAGTCTCCCGACATCCCGATTGGAAACCAGGTACCTACAAACCTTCCCTACCGAGATATGGTGCAGCCCCACCACATTGAATACTGAATAAACGCTGTTCGTAACGTTTGCGTTACTACCTCATTACGTCATTTAGTTGTCATTTTTTTCCTTTTCAAGCTCATATTTAGGCCTGTTATGAATAAAAAATAGCATATACAACCAGTCAAAATACCTTCTGTTCGCAATTCCGTCATATAAATCGGGTTTATCTTAGGACCATTTTTCAAAGTGATATTTCATTAAAACGCCAAGTCTTCGTGAAACGACTTCTTTGAGTATTCAAATATTTCATGTTCATTTCATTTCACTAGGCGCTATTATTGCTGGCTATATGAATTTACATACAATTTTTGATGGAAATTTTTAAAATATGTTCTTTATGAAAATAGGTTATGCGAAACATATAAAGATTAATATTTCAGTTATATATACTTCAGACAGGATCGTGCAATAGTTCAAAATGTTTCCTTTATTGTACCAAATCACTGTATTTACGTGACATGATGAGCTCAAAGTCGCACAATGAGCTATGGAGAGGGCTATGCTCGGGGTTTCTCTACATGATCGAATCAGAAATGAGGAGATCTGTAAAAGAACGAAAGTCACCGACATAGCTCAGAAGATTAGCCAGTTGAAGTGGCAGTGGGCAGGGCACATAGCACGCAGAACAGGGGGCCGATGGGGCCGAAAGGTTTTAGAGTGGACACCACGGACCGTTAAGCGCAGCGTAGGTCGTCCACCGACACGGTGGACAGACAACCTGAGGAAGGTCGCAGGACGACGTTGGATACAGGCCGCTTCCAACCGGTCCTTTTGGAAAATCATGGGGGAGGCCTATGTTCAGCAGTGGACGTCCTACGGCTGAGATGATGACGTGACATGAGCGGTTATACAATTATGTTTTTGTAAATAATAAGTAAATAATTTGACGATTTTTCAAAACTATCGATATGTGAAAAGCCCTATGGGTTACGTGATGGATTCGCAAATAACCCAAAGTGGAGAATTTCGTGATACCATACCTGTGAAACTTCATTAGTCTGTTCGGGTAGTAGTCTGGGTTTGTTATGAGGAGGACTATAGGATATCTTTGCGTGGCCGACAGTAACTGTACGATTACGAGAGAGAATACGAGGCAAAGAGTTTGTAAAATTTCGTCATACAAACAATGCCACGTAAGCGATCACAAATCCAGTACTTTGAGAATTGTAACTTTCTGAATTCTGACGTGCGATTCTCTAATGATTCGTCGATGTGCTTGTCGACTATACTTTGAGATATCGCCCTTGTACAATAGGTTGTTTTTCCAACGTTTCTTGTCATCTCGTCATTTGTTTCATGGATGTTGTCAAAGATGCAACGATGAAGAGATTAGAGAACTAGAGAATCGCACGGCGGTTCCCAGCTTCAAGATTGATATACGTCATTGGATGTGGCGGTAATCAATGACCCTGCAATAAAAGAAAGTAAATTAGTACCTCCTTCACCCGACGGTAAAAAATTATTTTATTAAAGGTACTCAAAATTTCCTTCTTTATTTAGTGATACTCAATTACAGTTGTTTTATAGATAAAAATATAACATCACCTCCACGTTGTGACCGATTTCTCGTAATGAAATGTTAAATTCATACGGAAAGATACAAAATATAATCTTGCGTATGGACTCCGTCAAAATAATAACAAGGCAAACAAAAGGAAAGCTAGCTTGTAACACAATATTCTAGGATATTGGATGCCTCAGGCTATTAGGACCACATTTTATTGTTCCCGTGCTTATATTACAGAAGTTTTACGAGTATTTTTATACTATTAAAAGACGAGACGGAGTGTCATTTGTCTGAAGTTAATCACATAACAATGCCCATGAAAGACCCAGAGGGTGATTTACGCACTCATATGTGCAGAGACATTTTAAGGTTAAATGTAAAGGTAAGATATGAACCTCTATAGTTATGTGTGGCAGTGCACTGCGTTCTTCGTCCCGAGACAAAGTTATACAATAGTTATATAGTCTCTATAGTTATATAGTCAACCGGGTAGATGTTCTACGGGTAGAGTCTACCCGTGAACATGGTGACTCCTAAATGTATTAAAGCCCAAACCGTTGGTGCTTCATACTTAAAATTTTGACAGTAGATGCTAAATAGATGCCAAAAAAAACAATTTGAAGGTGTTTAGTATTTAATTTCATGGCATGGTCTGTATTCCGGTAGCGGAGGAAACCACGGGTGGAGTAGTTAGGTGGGACTAATGGCCGCCATACACCATCCTTCGTATCGTCAAATAGGCATGACGCTGCCGATTGGATCAGTTAGAATTGACCGTGTGTGGGACCAAGTATAACTGCTAAGCGAGCGACGCCGCTGGCGAATTGATAGCTGAAAGTTGTATAATATTTGTTTGTGTTTGTGTGCGTGTGTGTGTGTGCGTGTGTGTGTGTGTGTTATGACAGCTGACATGACTTTTATTAAAAATAATATTTTTAAAATATTTTTATAAGTTAGTACCACGATAATTCAAAAGTACTTATTATCACCATAATGGGCGCATGGTGCCGACTTCGATAAGTTATTTCCCACTTTTCTATCGACTTCCAAAAAAAGAAGGTACTCAATTATACTGTTTTTTTTTTAATGTTTGTTACCTCATAACTGTCGACTGGGGAAACCGATTCTCAAAATTCATTTTTTGTTTAAAAGCTGGTGCTTCCCGTGTGGTCCCATAAAATGTTTATCAAATTCGGTCCAGTAGTTTTTGAGATGCACTCCAATAACTGATTTTTACCAAAGTTACAGAATGGAATATTAATTTTTTTAAATTGCACTTGTTAGTGTTGAAGTCGGTTTTTACCAAAAAATGGAAACATTTTAAACATAATTAACATATTAAAAAGTTTATATATTTAGAATGCAGTTTACATTTTCTATCTAGTTTAATATTTAAAAGTCTAATCTAATGCATCATAATTCTGCTATGGTCTTTCAAGTTCAAAAATCTCTCATTTTTACCAGTTTGTGATAAATTATTGAAGTAGGTAACAAAAAAGGGCGTCTCTGTTTAGAACAGTTGTTGATTATTAGAAAAAAAAACTAATAGACTCATTTTTTCATTTGATGTCTACGTTTCAAATAAAGAAAATGGCAAACCTCGGCCGAGACTTTTAGAAGAGGCACGCCTTGATTAAATAAGTGTTTCTTTGAATATCGCATTCAGGTAAATTTTACCTAATATTTTATAATAGGAAATTCTAAAGTGTATAAAACAATAAATTAGAAATAAACTAAGGACGTTGTTGTGAAAACAAAGCGTGCCCTATATACGAGTAGGTTCTGTCTTATAAATAGGTATACTCGTATATATAGAAGATTTAAAAACTTTTTATATATCTGAATCACGACGTTTAGAGCACTTTTCAGTGGGCCGAGCACGAAAATCTGTTTAGGTGTAACGTAATCGCATCGTTAGCGTATTTAGTACAAATTTTCATTTATCTAGTGCAATAGTGGCACAGATAACTCAGAGTTTGTATTGAATACGTAAACGATACGATGACGTTACACTGAAGCAGATTTTCGTGCTCGGTCTACAGTGATCATTGTCACGGGCAGACTGTAATGTGTCTAAACAAATAATCTTTTAAATGTTTAATTGAAAGACCGAAGAGATCATTAACGTCTTTAAGATTAAACCTGAAGATTAATTATAATATATTTAACGACGCGTATACAATACAGCGAGTCAGTCTGTGCTAGGGTTGACAATGGCTATGCAGTTTATCAATCGCCTCTTGCATACTATATCTAGTTCAGCTATCCCTGACTTCTAAATACTATCACACTATCATCAAACAATTGATGTGTGAGAATATACTATAAAGTAAGCGTCGCCTGAGTATATAAAAAAAACTTTACGATTGATCATACTCTTGAGAGATTTTCTAACTAAACTTTTAAGTCTCATTCGGTCAGTAATTTCACATCCATATTGTTTTCACATCTAACTCATCTCATTAAAAGTGAGTGTAACACCTTTCAACATTGTATAAGTCCATTAATTACCGCCCAGATTATGTTGCTTGCCCATTAGGAGTGTCTCTGAAATCCCTGAGGTAATCAAAAGAGGGTGTAAATCAAAATCTAAATGAGGGTTTATCCACTCATGTGTAGCACTTTTCACATCTCATGGATATATTAGACGCAATGTGTACCCAAACGAGAAGAAATTTTCACAAGCTAAATTGTCGGTACTAATGATTCTCGAAAACGGGGGTATACCTATTTGAATAATATATAGACTATAACCCCGTTTTCGAGAATCACTAGTACCTACAATTTAGATTGTGTTTTTTTTTATTATTTCTAATTTATTGTTTTATACAGCTTTGAATTTATGAAAATCCTATTATGAAATATTAAGTAAAATTTATCTGAATGCGATATTCAAAGGAACACTTATTTAATCAGTGCCTCTTCTAAAGGTCTCGGTCGAGGATTGCCATTTTCTTTATTTGAAACTTAGACATCAAATGAAAAAAATGGGTCAATTAGTTTTTTTTTCTAAATTCCGTATTATGTAAAAAAAAGTTGAAGTGACTGTAATTATTTTTTGTTTGCCGAATATTCCCAATTTTATATTCTTCTTCCGTGTTTTGACATCTATACATTATTTGTAAGTTCGACAGCTATAGGTATATTTATTTATATATATGTATTATATAGTTAGCTTACTGTGTAGACCAAAACTACTTGTTGTCTGTTAAAAAGAGACTAACGGTAGACAAAACAGTTCTCATGTCATCATTTGGTATGTCTGTAATAAATCCTATTGCTCGTGTGTAACAACATTGATAGCTTATCGTTTTACGTGACACTGGCGGAATTGTAGTATCTCATCCTTAAAAGCCATAAAGTAAGACTAATAATAATGATAATAATAGATATAGATAGATATAATAGAAAAGAGCCTGCGTGTGGGCGCTATCCGTGCGTGGATGATACGTGAAACGGACATGAGAATAGCTGATGATGGCGCCGAACCTCCATGTGAATGAAGATATTTGAAACGAATAAATCAATATTACCCAACTCAGTCGGGTTCATGATCTTATTTCACAGTATTTGGCAATATTGAATGACTTTGAATGAAAATATCTTGCACAAAAATTTGCTAGAGGTAACATAATCGTACCGTTGTACGTATACAGTACGAACTATGAGTTATCTGTCATAGTGTGACCTAGATACATGACAGTTTGCTCGTGAACGACACGTTACGTTACACTTACGCAGTTTATTCGTGCTAGGCCCATAGAAGTAATTTTCGTCTGTTCTACAATGTAGCTACTCACTGTATAGTGTAAATAAGTAGAAATAGGAACGAATAAACATACTCATTACCTATATATAATGATTTGTTAGGCTTTCTACTTTTTTCCTGATTCTTACATATTGTACTCGTAATTAACCCGTTGACTCGCGGTTCGCCATATTTGGCCAATAATACAATAGATTTCGCAGAAATCAACTTCTTTTCTAGGAACTGCAACGTGTGTGGTTAAACAATATTAAACGTATTAATCGCGTTTAACTTTATTCACAGAAAGGATGTTCACAACATCGGGATAAAATAATATGCGACTTAATTCGTTTAAAATTGTTTAATTTCAACTTAATTATGTTAGATACATTTGTACGTAGTTTTATAATAGCTTCTTCTGTACACAAACTTGGGAAAATTTCAAAGTATCTAACGTGAGTTGAATGTAACTCGAGATTCTGCCATAAATATCTGACACTCTTTGTGAATTAAAAAACTTTCATGGCCAAGACGGTTTGTTGACCGAACATAGCTTTGTGAAACCTGATACGTTAGTGTACTTATATATTTTCTTTAGCTTTTGATGGTCGTGGGTTACAAGGGAGTAATTAAGGTAATTCGAATTTGTAAAATAGTTTGTGCTATATTGATCCGAAGGAGGTGATAATAAAATTGTCAACCTTCCGTATCCGAGCACAAAGTTCACTAGAAGTTATCCAAGCGAGTGTAAACAAAATCATAACAAACTCACACCTGAAATTCATTTTCAAAGCCATCATAAATCTAACAGAGGAAATGAATGTAAATGAAGGCAATGCCTCGATTGCCGAGATCGTCACTGGCACGCCTCGCCGGTTATACGTATATACCTACTTACAACCAACATCAAATAGAAAAGTAAAATTGAACAAGTTCTTAACATGAGTTTTACACATATGAACAAGTTCTTAACATGAGTTTGACACATATGAACAAGTTCTTAACATGAGTAACACATGTGAACAAGTTCTGAACATTAGTTAGACACTGCGATCAAGTCGTCAATAGATGCCAGTAAGTGGTCGCGGTGATCTTGGAGCGTAAACTTCCTGAGGATGGGCATCGGACATGATATGGGCCTGATGACCTAGGTTGATAACGTCGGCTAATTACGTGAGTAAAGTCGGTTTTGATATTATATAAATAAGTTCTTAACGGTTTCGGTCCACCCACGGAGGAAGCCAGCCCCTTCTCTATGGGTTCACCCCATACACCCTAGACTGCTTGCAATTAATACTTGACAGTTATTTCCATAAATTGATTAATTAGGGTTGTTTAGATGATAATAACAATTCAAATATGTAATGAATGAAACTCATATTGTTTTGCTCTGACCGTCAAATTTACTGTCAGCGAATATATTTTTAGGAATATTTTTTAAAAGTAATGTGTGTCAAAAGACGTAAAATTATCTACTGCAAAATAGGACGTTTTTGAAAAAAAAAACTGTCTATCTGTACGTATGTATGTACGAGTATGTTCACGCAACCCGAAACATTCAACTATATAACTTTTATCTTAATCTGTCTCATAAATCAAAGGCGCTTGATCTCTCTATGCTACACGGTCTCTTAGATGAAACTGAGATACTGGATAATATTACCGTGTCTTTGCTGAGTCCGACTGACACTCAGGTCAAGCTATTCTAATGAGGGATGTGAGTGGGTAAACCTTGTTTTTTGGTTTTTAATTTCCTTTTATAATGATCATAGCTATACTGTAATAGGGAGTGTATACTTTAGATTTGGCAGCAACCTTATATTCTGCGCTGCTGGTCCCGGGTTCGATCTCCGGACAGGTCATGACATTTGTGTGCATGAACAAGACTGTTTGAGCTGTGTCTATAACTATGTAATATTTATATCAGTCCTCAGGTTGCCATAGTATACGTATCTGTATAGTTTTGGCCTAAACACCTTGTGTGGATGTTGTCCCATATTATTATAAAACAGCATATAAGTCTAAGCTGCGTTTTCGAGACCCACTGACCATAATAGTTTTTTAAGGTTGAACTACGGATAGATAACTGTCTCTGTCCATCTAAAATGGATTGTATACATCCATCTTACTTTAACAGATACCAGTTTCCGTTAAAATAGGCGCGAAACCGATGAGTCATTTGAGGCATCCGAGGCATAGTAACAGATGCGCATATAAGCCCCCGATGCCGTGCAACAGGCAATAGGGTATTGTAACTTGGCCTTGTCCTTGATTTAAATACCTACAGACGCGTGGTACGTAAACACGCGGTAGGGCTGCCGCGTACAGTATTTTCATTTCATTTACCTACTTGAGTTTCTTTCTAGTTTTGTGATTATAAATATCATATAATTAAATTATTTAAAAAATGAATACTAATTGTGCATTAATTACGCAAAGTTCAATAAAAATACATGTTGAGCTTTTTTATTACTTTGTAGATTTAATAAAAAATCACCCATATAAGTTTCAGACTGAAAAATATTTGCGACTCGGCTGAGACGTACAAAAATTTTATTCGAGCGTGCAAGCAATGGGTTCCAAAACCCATTGCTTAAACATGCAACTGTATTTAGGATAAATTGTATAATTATTACCATTTTTCATAAACGTTATAACTAGTGTTTTTAGTATTTATAATCAATAAACAATAAACAGTTTATTATTCCAGATATTTAACTCGGTGGAAGAAGTGAAATATCTACATATTAAAAAGAAACAAATTACGTATATTAGTATATGTAGGTATATAAAATTATTTTATAGTTTCCAGGTAATATAAAAAAAATATTTCTGGGTGAGTTTTTGAAGAATCAAACAAATCAAGCAACCAATAAATCACATAATCTATAAGTGCATTAGTATGTACTTGTACTTATTTCAATCAAATATTCACAAATCGCACGCTTACTGCTTGCAAAACCATCACACCGTTCATTCGTCACAGAAGCGCATTCGCGACTGGCTGCACGCCTAGTGCACACCAAATCGAGGCGCCCTTTTCCTATAACTCGCGGTTTGGCCGTTTCTATGAAGACATTATGTCTGGTAGAAAATATTACCGTGGTAAAGAGTATAGCCGAGAAGTCAGCGGTTCGATGCATATAGGATACTATATAATGATCAATGCACACGAGTAATACTCGTATTCTTCACGTTGGGAAAAAGTTGCTCCACTTAATATATTTTTCAATAACTGTAAAATCTCAGCGTGTTGCACTTAAAGCCAGATATTCAAAATAACATTTAAATCGTTTAATGCAGTAACTAAAGCATATCAGAATATTTTGACTGCCACATTAGCGGCTTTCATATTGTAAATTATATTAACTTAATTCAATGTTTTGTTTTCTTATTTAGGCAGGATAAATCTATGATTTTATCTATAACACCTACTTGTGCAGTAGGTGTTATGAAGCATGGCTTTTGAAGTATGTGAAGGCTGTATCAGTGACTATAGAATTCTAAGCAGCCTAAGGGCACATACAATTAAGCAGAGATATAACCTACTCACTTAGATAGATTATATATATAATAGAGAGAATATATATATATATATATATATATATACTCGTTTTCGTTTCCTTACTTAAAAATTATTAAAGCTCAATAAACTTTTTACGTATTTTAATTACGTTTATAATTTTTCCCTATTTTAATAATAACATAATCCAAAACTGACTTCTTCATTCGTTTTAGAATTGTTTAATATGAGTATTATGATGCATTTTTATTCCTTTAAATTGTTTTATATATATGCAGCACGGGTCTCGCAGTAAACAGAAGCATGACAAAGCTGATGGTAATAGATCGTGCCAATAAACTATGGAAGAAGAGGGGCATTACTATTACCACCAAGATTCGGTTATTACGCGCTCTTGTATTCCCCATGTTCTTGTACAGCCTAGAAACATAGACGATACTAGCCAGAGAAAGGCAAAGGATCATTGCATTCGAGATGTGGTGTTGGAGGCGGATGTTGCGGATACCATGGACCGGCAAGCGCACCAATAATGGATCAATCCTTTCACAGCTTGTAGCTTGTTGTGTCACAGTTTCACTAAATGTTTAAGTAAAGTGAATAAACGTTATTTACGTTTTTAATTATGTTTATAATTTCTCCATAGCAATAATAACAAAAAAATCCAACACTGACTACACACACAAATTATGATTTAAAGTAAGTAGAGCATCTTTCCAGTTGACCGTAATATTAGGTTGGGGAAAAGTCTTTTCGCATTATAGTATGTACTCGTATGAACATATATTAAAATCTCTTTGGCTATACTATTTGTATCTGGCCGGTTTTATTATCATTGAAAGTTTAAATTTTAAAGAAAATAATGCCATATTCAAATTAGGAAAATGTGTGATTTTCATTTGTTTTTCGTACTGTCAAGATGAGTGAATCTAATGAAGAAATTCGATACATTATAAAATTTTACTACAAAACTAAACAGAAGTTTAGTTTAGTAAACAGATTTCCACCTGTTTCGGTCTCTTCAGAATTCTTTAGGCAGTGTCAGGTTAACATCACGAGAGGACTGCCAAAACCACTCGTCGCGGTATTTTGATCAGAAGTGCCAAAATGTCTATAGCAATGAGATCATGTCCCTACCTACAAGATGGCAATAAGTTATCGAACAAAATGGTACCTACATGCTTTAGTTAAATGTAAATAAACTATATTAAAAAATATTTTGTATTTTCTTAAAAAATGCAAAGAAACTTTTTCCCCAACCTATTACTTTCTCATGAGATTATTAATCTACTCAGTACGTAGTGCGCGTGTGCATTCACAGATGATCATTGTGTACCGATTAAACTACCGAAATTTTGCAAACTTGTAAGCGATTAGAATGAAGAGCGGGCGCGTCTTCGTGTATGGCATCTTATATGATTTATATTCGTTTTTTTTTATTTATATCGGTATTATACGGATAGCAAAAACTATAGGTAGGTAATAATACAGTATTCTAATTTTCAACACTACAACTACAGAATAATGAATAATACCTACCTACAACATTATGCAATTTCTTAATGATTTTGAAACAGTAAAGCAGCACACCAAACGCGGGTATGGTTATGGTGTTACATCGAAATGTATGATCCAACACGGCACATCAAATACGGCGACATCGGCGGGCCCGCGCTTTTACTTGATGTGCCGTGTTTGATGCATAACGATAAAGTACAACACGCGCGGGCCCGCTGACGGAACGTACCGCACACGTGCCGGTTTTGGTGTGCTGAACCTTTACATAACTAAAAAATAAATTTTTCAGAGTACCTAGTCCAGTCATTACGTCAAAATAGACGAGTTAGAAAAGAATGTGAACCGGGAAAGCTGAATTATGGATATGACGTGGCAGAGGCCTAGAAAAGCTTAACTTGAAAAACTCGACCAAGACTATTGCACTTTCTGACATCTTGAAAAAAATGGTTAAAATCAGTTTTTGATAATAATTGTCCTTACAATAAGGCTCTCCCTTTGTTTGTTTGCTCAAACGCGCTTATCTCTGGATCTACCAGTCCTATTTGAAAAACTATTATTGTATGTGATAGCCAGATTTGTAGTACATGCTATCTTGCATTAGGCTACTCAATTACTCGTATTATTTACCAAAGTTCACTAATAACACATAAGCTTCACTGCGAGTATGGATTTTCGATTAACGAAATTTGACAGTAATTATCGGTAAAAGACAACCCCCGATATAGCTGTCGCAGCTAGATCCATACTACAGACAAAGTACGATAGATATATAAAATCAGTTTATCAACGTGATTAGTTTATCGTGGATCCATGTTCGCATTGCTGGTTATACTCTCCAAATGTATATATTTGTATGGTGTCAAATCCTCGTCAAAACCCGACATGCTCCGGAGGGAGAAATTCGTCATGTTGTCTTACGAAACGATTTGTTATGACCCTTGAGAATAACTTACAGACATGGGTCAGAAGTGAAATATAAATATTTATTAAAATAGTTTTATTTCCCATGTCCAATAAATCAGTCATTATTTATTAATAAACATAACTATAGATAGATATAAAAATAACCATAGAATATATGACTTAATATTACAAAGAACAATGCTAAAACTAGGTGTACCAATGGGCGGTCTTATCATATATACAAATTTAATATCACAAAATACTCACTAAACAATAAACATTATTTAATAATTGGTTTTGGCCGTTTATGAACAGTACAAAGCCTGCACACGTCGGCAACTCAATTTACTTACCTGTTTTGGTTTACCTACTTTAGTGAGTTGCTGTATAAAAGGAAAAAGGGCGTACCACGTCCGGTTTTAAATTTATCACATAGGCTATTATACCAATGCTAGCATTGGGAAGACATCAAAAGACATGTTATCAGTGTACACGAACCTATTGTGACAGTGATAGGTATCTGTATCTGTAGTAACCAAACTTCCATTTAACTAATATGGAGGTCAGTATCACCTAATAGTCGATTTGCCTGGCCACTAATGGCGACCACTAAGCCTGGAAGCTAGTGGTCAAGTTTGTGAAGAGCAGATACAATTTGGACGAATAACAATAGTTTTTGCACACAAAATTCCAAAACGAACACCGTCTTAAGCCTGCGAAAACGATTTCCCAATAAAAATACAACGCCCCCATAAAAACAGCGACTTATCTAAATATACTGTACAACTTCCGGGCTTAAAACAAAATAATGTCAATTATTTGTGAATATTTTATTGACATTATTTATATATTATATTTATAGTGCATATATATCTATAGATATTTATAATATTAATTATAATTTCGGCCTCGCTATAACTGCCCATCTTTTCTTGATTTTCTTTGATATGAATCTTTTCCTGACAATAATTAACAAAAAAATAAATAAGCGGGATCGGTCCATCCGTTCTCAAGTTATAGCGTGATCAGGAAAAATAAGGGATTTTCATTCTATAAATAACGTCATTTACGGAAAGTCAAAATACAAATACAAAATACAAAGTGTTTATTTCTAATTGTGTATATTCTATTAACGTTACTACATTAAATCTATCTAGTCATTATAATATTGTTAAACTTACTAACATATTTTTTTTATCTTCGCGTACATGCTCTATATTATAATTATGGTAGCATCATTTCTCTACGTGATTTCGTAGCACCTATCTAGGCAACGTTGTATGTCTACGCGGATAGGTATGTGTATTGGATATCATGTATTTAGGTACTGTTTTCAATTACAGGGTAAACTATGTCGATTATTGGTTTTGGGAAGATTCGATGTTCGATTTGGAATTCTCATACGTTAGAATGCTGTCGGGTCGGGGTACACATTCTTACACTTTCTTTTGAGTATTCCGTGCTCCGAAGGGCTCTCAACGGAATCTTTGATGTGGCCATGGTATTTGTGCGTATTTCTTACCATGCATATTACTTACACACATTACTTACTTACAACGACTGATTTGCAATTCGAACATAAGTTTTACATACAATACGGTTGCCCAAATCAGATATGGACATGGAAGTTGTCCTTTCAAGGCCCAAATACTATTTGTTAACTTCAATAAAAAATTAAGGGAGCTGTTAAAGTCCTATCGCATATAGACTATAGTATTGTTACAATATTTGCAGCTCTAGCTGTAGAACTGAAATAAGTGTGTAAAATTAAGTTAAATTAAATCCATAGAAACACCAAAATATATTAGTAGATTATGCACCAAGGGAGTAAAGCAGTGTCTTACGTCATGGGCGGTATATTGAACCCTGAGTGTAACGGGGACTCTTGGGCTTAAACATTTAATTCCCGAGCATAGCGAGGGAGTTATAGTTCTGAGTGAAACGAGGGGTTAAAGCCGCCCAACACGAAGACAGGCTTTATCCTCGAGGTGCATACTCTACTTTTCATACCTACTGCGAGACAATAAAAACTCAGAGCTGTAAAATAGTAGTTATATAGTTAAAAGTAAAATACATTAATAGTTAATATTCATATTGGATACATTTGTACCGTTATAGAGGGACAGAGTAATATTTTTGGAAGGAACATTTCGCGATTTGTCTCTTTTGTCACTTTATAAAATAAAAAGTTATCAGTTAAGTCAGTATCGATACAATCTTTGTAATATATTCCTGGATATATTTTATCCTGCAGGCGACGCGGACTGCGACTTAATATAATTATTATATTTCCTGAAAACGGTACTGAACTGGTGAAAAATAAAACCATAATTTGACAACAGCTTCTCTGGAAATACTTCCACAATCCAAAAAGATCCAATACCACTTCTTTGCCAGCTATACAAAGTTTTCGTGAGAAAAAAATCGTGAAGTGAATGTAGTGTAGGTAATGAAGCAACTGTGTTTCGTTTAAGAGCAATGTTTCCAGTAAAATTACAGCGAGCGACTTACTTGTCTCGTAACCGATTTTATATACAAGTACAATTTGAAAAAAATTATATCGACTTCCATTCTATTCAGTTATTGGAGTGTAACTCAAAAATACAAGACCGAATTTGATAAAATTTTAATGAGACCACACGGGATGCACCCGCTTTCAAACATAAAATGATTTTGAGAATCGGTTCGCCTTATCGAAAGTTAAGAGGTAGCAATCATAAAAAAAACAGTCGAATTGAGTACCTCCTCCTTTTTGGAAGTCGGTAGAATAAGTTTAAACGTTGAAATTGTAAAAGTAAACATTAAAGCTACCGGCTAATATTATCATAATGTGATAATATCAGTCGGTAGTTTATATATACAATCGTGAGTACCACACATTATAATGATACACACGACAGTTTTCAAACTCTAATTTAAACAAAGGCACAACAGTTCAAAATCTCGGATGATGTCGGAGAGTTACATAAGCAGACTTCCCATTACACGTACTGCTGATCGTGGCGAGCCAATTACGAGTACGTACTGTGATTACATGTCATGACGTGCGCATTTTGTCCCTTTCTCAGCACTTGTTCACGAAACGTTGAGCCCTCAAATATGAGGCTCGTGATAACCGAATATAACGATGACAGCAGAAACCATACTGCTACTCAAAGGTTAAGTATTATAATTGAAATAATTACGGCCAAATAGCATTTGAAATTTCGTATTTTAAGGAAACGTTAATTATATTTTAAAAAGTAAAGTCGATAATAAAAAATATGCAAATAAGTCACAATTGAAATCTTTTTTTCGTGTTAATATTTTTACCAACTTGGCTAGCGATTTTAGCAGATTTTAATCTTTCCTATACCAATAATAATTAAAACAAAAGATTTATGAATGAAACTGACGTATATTTCCGTCTCTGGGACGCAAAGGGTTAAGAGACTTATTTAATTGAATTCAAATTTTATGGAAGCATCATAATTATTTAAATAGACATCTAAAATTAAGGTATGGATCTTGTTAATTTGACAGATATTAACACTTCATTTATATTCGTTATCATAGTTGTTACTTAATTAGGTACTACTTATATAATTAAAATAGCAGTAGGGACGGTACAATGATAAACTAAAACAATAAGTAGGTAATATAAAAGTTGATACAGACAGATTTTCTTCAAAGACCGATTCTATACATTTCAACATCATTAACTGTGTCTATACTACATACTGCGTGTATACTACACATGAGGTTACATTCGTTAAACACAACAAGGAAATGCACTAATTAATAATTCCAAAACATTAAAACTTCATGTTGAATTAAAATTAACAGTAGACGTGAAAACTTACAGACTAAGATTGGCATTGTTAAATATTACTCGGAGCATCCGTCACTCGAGCGAGTCGAGGGCTTGCTATTACGTTATTCGTTAGGTCATCAATTCAAGGAAAAAATGTTCAAGACGGTGAAGTAAAAACACATAGAAACATTCTCAAAGCTTGAAAATAGCCCAATGCCAACTATTCTGAGGTGGACCGGGCATACCAATCACGCTGCAACGCATTTTAGTTAATCCGTAGCCGGCAATGTGGCCGTCTTATTATTTGCATCTTATGCATATATCATCTCAGGTGACGCAGTGACAGCAAGCGAGAAAGCGATACGACCAATACATATATAAACGACCATACCCACGCGATCCAGTATCATATTATTACTTACATAAGTTCTATTATTACACAGGTTATACATTTTAAACATGTAGCTAGCTACAAGTGTAATAATTACTTAAGTTTTAACCACACATCTCTCGGTTGTAGTCAAAGGCATGAGATATTGCCATTCGATATAAGTGCTTAGATATATAATAATCACACTTATGTAGTGAGCTGTTAAGGACATTATTGCTATAGTAGGTAAGTACTCAAAGCTCGCGTTACTTCACAACAATTCGTCGCCTACGCCACTAATGGGCGAACCTCAAAATCAAAAATTTTACAGGGGAGCCAAAAAACCATTTTTTTCGCCCGATTTCTTGTTTATTTTGGCTGTTAAATTCTAAATATTTCGTATAATGGAAATATGAAGATGCCAGTATATTCTATGATAATGGGACAACTGAAGGCATATATTTTTATTATTTTCAAGCCACCAATACTGAAAAAAATGATTTCAAAAAAGATACGCCTTTTAGTTGCGCTCTGCAAAACCAAGGATTATCTTTTACCTGCTCTTTTCTTAGAGTTATGGCCCTATTTTGATATTAAAGTCGGCGAGTTATAATGAAATTAGATGATATAGGTACATATGGGTTGAATCCCAAATATATTTTGAGCAATACTTATAGTCAAAGTTTTTAATGCAGACATAATATGTAATTAATTAAAAAACTAAACGTTACAGCAGAAAACTAGAGTAACTAATACTACTAACTAGTAAAAGCTAGTGTTGAGTTACTGAAAATGAAAATGAAATCATTTATTCTGTATAGGCCTACGGGCACTTACAAATGAATGGAATGAGCATCACTCCTTTTTTCAAAACTATTCATGTTTTTCTTGACATACATTAGATTTTCATAGAGAACTGAGAGACAACAGTTAGAATGTTTATATCTTTAAACTTCTGTCTAAGGGAAGCTCTGGGGGCTAAGCTATAGATAGCTCGTATTGTACTTGTTACTAACTAGAAATTTAACCATACCTATAAATTCAACAAGGACTGGCTCAGATATCGATTTTAAACTTTCAATACTCGTAGATCATTCAAGTACAATAACATTAATTTTAACCTATAAACATCCTAGTTCTTACAAGATGATACAAAATCAATACTCTAACTAATCGATACAAAAAATACTGTCAAGTTTCATTTTCATTCTATATTAGCTGGTATCTTACTCTTGGGGTAAATTCATATAATAACTTTTATATTGAAATTTATAGAGAGAAAAATTCACATCTTCGGACGGACATTGGAACCCACGTCTTCTGACTATCCGTGTCAGACGCCATGACCATCTAGGCCACCAACTTCATCGTCTCAAACGTTCAGCGTTCTTCAAGTTTTCTGACAGTAATGCGATTCTACTCTAGGGAATCGATTTATAATATAATACACTCGAGAGCAATGAATCCGGGTCACTTAAAGAATGTTAAAAACCTCGGGCACTAAAAATGATAGGTTAATGCAATAAATTGTATTTAATAGACAATGTAATACTCCTTAAATGAAAGTAAAAAAAATATGAGTCACCATACATTTTATTAACACAAAATTACATAAAGAAAAAAACTGCTGATCTCTCCTTAAAACAAAAATAGGAAACATGAAATTTTTGAACTTTATTACGATTTTCTTGAATTTTAATACTTCGTATTGCCTCCTCGTGCTTCCATTACTGCGTTTACGCGGTTTGGCATGCTGTACACCAAGTTCCTTATACGATTTTGGGGAATATTCTCCCATTCCTCTGTGAGAGCAATTTTGAGCTCACGAAGCGTGATTGGGGGAGGGTTTCGTTGTTTTACGCATCTGCCTAGCTCGTCCCAAGCATGCTCGATCGGGTTGATATCCGGGCTGCGCGCTGGCCACTCCATACGAGTAATGTTCATCTCTTGAAGGTAGTCATTCACAATCCTACCTGTATGAGGTCGGGCATTGTCATGCATAAATATAGCATCCTCACCTAAATTGACCATAAATGGACCAACGTGATCATTGAGGATTTCTTCCACATATCTTTCGCTAGTTAAAGAGCCGTTTTCTATGATCACCAGCTCTGTGCGACTTTCAGAAGAAATTCCGGCCCACACAAGTACAGACCCACCACCGTGGGCTACTTTTTCTTCGATGCATGCTTGCTTGAATCTTTCCCCTGGTCTTCGATACACTCTGTGTCTTCCATCGTGCTTGTAGAGCATAAATTTTGATTCGTCGGAGAACATAACTTTTGACCAATCTTCAATACTCCAATTTACGTGGCTCTGGGCATATCTTAGTCTTGAAATACGATGCCCACGCTCCAGTTTAGGGCCGTTTGCAGGTCTAAGGGGTTTTAAGTTAGATTCAGCAAGCCGACGTCTTACTGTCCATGCACTTGGGTTACTTCCTCCGAGGCGTCGAAACTGATTTGTGAGTTCAGTTCCTGTGAGAAAGCGATTTCGAAGCATGGTGTTCACCAAGTATCGGTCTTCTCGTGCTGTGGTACACCTGGTTCTGCCCGTTCCTGGTCTGCGTAGGTTAGAACCAGTTTCTTCGTAACGTCGGAGAACTCTTTGTACTGTTGACAGCGACACACCGACAGTCCTGGCTGTATCGCGCTGACTCCGGCCGGTTTCCAGCATTGTAAGTATTCTGGTGCATTCTTCAGGCGTAAGCGACATAATTTCAGCTTGAATAATGAATATAGAGCACTATCAACATGGTTTATGTACCCACATAAATGACAGATTACAAACAAAAGCAAAACCAAATGCTGTAATTTCGTAGTTCCATCTTCGAAAGTGGCCCTTTTTCAAATTTGATTTTTTTATGATATAACTTTACAATAACTAAGAAGTTTTAATACTTTTATTTAAGGAGTATTACATTGTCTATTAAATACAATTTATTGCATTAACCTAGCATTTTTAGTTTCCGAGATTTTTAGGATTCTTTAAGTGACCCGGATTCATTGCTCTCGAGTGTATTTTGTTCTCTTATTATATCAATAATCTTGCTATCTCTCAGTTTGAGACTTTTTACACGACCACCTGGAGTTTCTTGGCGCAGGATTCCTGACTGATTAGACATAACCAAGGAATTACGAATGAATTTTTCAAATACTGCAAATGTGTTCTAAAATAATGTTCTGTACACCTGGTATTTTGCCCATACAAAGAGAGATAATATTTAGGCGATCTTAGACGCCTTGAAGCTTTGCCTTCAGGTAGGTGTGTCCGCTGCCTTGGTTCACATTCAGTAATATGTAGTAAAATGTAATGCCTCTTTAGAGAAGTTTCAACTGTATCATAATATTTGGCAATAATAACTTTCCAACCGTCAACATCTGTAAAACGGGAACACTGTCCATTGTTTTCTTTGCAATTTGCTACATTACAATATCCACCAAAAGCTAATGCAAGTACATTTTTTTGTGGACGGTGATATGTATAAATTGCTGGCCAGTATTTTGCAAGGTTTCAGCCAGTTTACGACTTTCAACTTTTTCATTATTGTCTAGATAAAATTCGAGTCTAGAACCTTCAACAGGATATTGTACTTCAATATCGTCTGTAGATTTGATATTTGAAAGATTTTTCTCTTAGATCTAATCCGAAGCTTTCAAGAGACTGAACAATGGTTTTATTTGTTTTAGCGCCAGAATGTCTTTTCTGTTTATGAATTTCACATGAAGTATGTCTTTCAAAATGACTCCAGCATAAAAGTATATTGCATCTAAAACATGTGTTGATAACATCATCTGACCAGTCAGGAACTTCACAAGTTTGTGGTGTGTATACGTTATCGTCGGAAGCACTACATGTTTCTAGGTTTTCTAAAACTGAACTGAAAGAGGACTTATTGTAACCAATAGTGATCGATTCAACTCAATGTAGTTAGAACTTATATCATGATGGTTGACTACATCAATATCTTGTATTGTACTTTCATGCATGGTACAAGGTACGACTACTTTAAAATTTACTAAGCACAAAAATAAGGAACGCCTGTTGCAGGACTTATATATACATATATCATTGAGGCAGAAACGTTCTTCACATGATCTTAACATCGGAAGATCCTGTAAGACTGTAAAAGAGTTCAATCTTCCGGGCTGGTATTCAACATGGTCATATACGCCCGATACATCCTTATTTTCTAATTGTTCCAAATTATCACTTTGATCAGTAGGACAGGTAATCTGTTATCCTTTGTCAGAATTTTGCATTTAGTTTGCGATATACATATAATGTTTAGGGTTACTTGTATGTATTACCTTATACCTATTGATTTTAATCATGAGGACCAAAAAATTTATGGTTATAGTACCAAAATACATGCTAAGTATTTATTATAGTTACGTAGTGTTACGTACTCAATTGTTAAGTATTTTCCAAACAAATATAATTAAATAGACAACACACGCGCTTATTTAATGTTTAGCCGGTGCCAAGGATCGCCAAACTGAAATGTAAACAAACAATAGCAAGTCGCCACGAAAGGGCGATACTGAGTTAGGTCTTTCTGCAATACTCTGTTGTCCCGCACATTAGGGCGAACCTTAAATTTCGCCTTTTTGTAAAATCTCACTAGAATAGATTTTGAAATACGCCCTGAATAAAACTTTGTTGTTTTTATGTTTAGAGCTTCGTCTTTTTGCGACGACCTAGAGCTCGACAAATGGAGCATTTCTGCATATAAAACTCATTTTTGACCATTTGTATGAGGTTCGCCCTTGTGCGCCGCAGGCGACGAATTGTTCTCACTATCGTTTGGATTTACCTGAAATAACTATATGATATTAAAAGCTACATCTGCAAATATAAATAGTTATATGATTTTACCTGACTGCGGCGAAGCTTAACGCGAGTGTTATGTATTTGTCTTGTAAGTGTATTCTTTATTGCTTTATTTCTATTTATACATGTAACTTACACACTAAAATCCAACACATTACATGGTGTATGTATGTATGTATGTATGTATGTATGCATGTATGTATGTATGTATGTATGTATGAGCGTTCCTATGTTTGCTCGTAACTACTCAATGGCAAGCGGTTTTGATAAATTATACGTCATTATATTCATCTTAATGGCGCGAGTGTCACTGGGTATATAATTGCCTATATTGCTATACTGCGGCGAAGCCCAACAGCCGTTCGATTCTCTAATGTTTCGTCGATGTGCTCATCGGCGAGCTCATGGATGTCAAATACTAAATTAAATATCGTCCTTGTACACAAGGTGGTTTTTCCAACGTTTCTTGTCATCTCGTCATTTGTTTCACGGATTTTGTCAAAGATGCAACGATGTTTGTTCTTAGAGAATTCACGGCAGGAGGGCGGATTTTGTGCGCTTTAATGTGCGAGCTACTTATTTCCTAGTCAGTTTACACTTCTAGATTATTTTCTTGATTAATGTTTTTATTTTTACAAATATTGAGAAAACTGACACATTTATTTCAAAAGATATGTTTTATTTCACCTTCTCGGATGGTGTGATTGAAAAGGGCTAGGTAATAAAATGAAGCTTAAAAACTTCAACACTTCACTTTTTAATCTAGCGTAGATACCATTTTTATGGGTCCACGCTAGAAACCTACAATTTTTCAAATTACCTTAGTCAAAACTCACTAATAAAATTACTTTGAATATAGTGCGATAATAACTTTTGAACTAAGTAAGCAGTAGGTATAGAGAAAACTGCAAAATACTTAAAGGCCCTAATTCAAAAGAGACGTTAGAAAAAATATAACAATAAATACTTTTGTTTTTTTTTTTACATTATTTTGCTCAAAAATTATTTTTTTTTTAAATACCAAAACTCGCAGAGCCCCTATACTAGCTTTCGTTTGTAAACCAAATCTTCGGAACCCTATTTTATGCAACGACTAACATGGCCCTGGCAAGATATTTAATTCTGATCATTATTTTCGGATCCGTTTTGGAATCTTTTTGAAGTGAAATCTTCTGGGCGAGTAACGGCCGGTCCCAATAATCGGTCTATCGCCGGTTTACCTTACTAGAGATAGATATTTGACACTTTTTGTATGAACGTTATGTCAAATTTCTATCGGTAGTAAGGAAAACCGTGGATAGATAGATTATTGGGATCCTCCATAAACCGATTCGTTACGTAACCCGATACGGCGCCAGTCTGTATGGCTTCCCTTTCTCTCACGCATCCTCTCTCACTCTAACCCACAGCGCGTCCCGAGGCGCACATGTTTTATTTTGTAATTATTAGCTTTTTATTTCTTTTTCAAAAACGTGATCATGGATAAATCATAATTTACGGGATAGCGATTTAATAGAATGTTAAATATTAGTATTATAATTAGCCTCTAGAACATATTATCTATAAATTGTATTAACTAATTTCTAGGATGGCAGGAAAAGAAACGAACATTGCCTATTAGACATACAGTGTTACTAATAAAAAATCCTTATAGCTTCCTTATTTCATCGTTGTTCTTGATATACATATTCTGAGCATAAGGTTGCTATAGTGTCAAGGTAGTTTCTTACCAAAAAATGCGTTACAATATTACACATAACTATACCATATTTATTTCGAAATAACGAAACGGCAACGTCGCATTTTATTGACAAATATGATATAATGCATCAACCACATCAAGGTTCAACGTCAATGCACATCATGGCTTTTTAAACTACGCGCTAATTTATTACGATAATTATCGCATTTTGCTGCCCATCTCATTACCGATAAAATTGGCGATAGTGTCGCAGAATAAATAGCAGTACTACGTTTCCATATTTAACGAGTTATTTATTTTTGTTGTTATTATAATATGAGTGTACTAGTTTTAGCCCTCGTTTTTACCCGCGTGGTGATGGAAGATGATGATAATGAAAAGTATTCCATATGTAAACCAGTGGCCCACCTATCCACTTACCAAATTTCATCGAAATCCTTTTTCTGTAATTGAGCAACTGACATCCAAACTTTCACATTAGGTAACGATGAAAAATAAAATACATGACTGTCTTCAAGATTTCCTGGAACTATGACTTTTTAATTCATCACTGTATATACTATATATACTGTATATCACTCAATAATAGGCTTTGTACAAACAGGTGCAATCCCTTCGCGATCACGGTGTACAATGACAAACGTTGGGCTGGCCGTTTCTACGCAATAATTCTCGCGTTAATGCGCTTTGAAGTGGCAAAAAATACCGCCTTCTGACTCTACGCCCAACGTCAACGTTACGTTACGTTGTGTCGTTCTGAAATTATCGTGATAAGTGGTGGCTACATCTGCGGTTAACGTTCAACATCGCGATAATCAACGGCGTTTTTCGTTGATGTGGCCGATCCATTAAAAGTTAAAAATGCCATGGATGTCAAGTTATTAAACTAGCTGTCATTGTCACTCACTGTGAATGACAGGGGCACATTGCAAAGTCTTACAGGAAGTAGTTTATACAGAGCACCTCCTTGTTATCCATATTCAAAGTATTGCTTAATAGTTAGAGAAAAATATAAATTTGGTCAGTACTAACTATTAGTTATTGTGTGTTTATATTGAGCTTAAGTACTAGCGTCGGGGTTGATATAGCGTTTGACAGTTGATTTATGTCTACACTATCCCGACTTTGACTTATTCCGCATTTATTAGTATTAAAATTAACTATTCAAACGCATCATAGTAAGTATAAATATTTATATCGAGTTTATTAGTAGCACATTTTGTTTAACTCTCCTAGTGTTTCCTAGAGATTTCACGTGCAGTAATGGTGGAGTATTACTAACGTGTTAGAAAGTTTTAGTAATCCTTCCACCGCTTTGAACCACTAGAACATGAACTGGACCGTAGCCGTCACTTTACTCCGGCTACTAATCTCGCTTTATGCAGCCTTATAGTACTTACTATGTTTCATTATAATATTATGGTATGCACTCGTAATTAACTTCAGAAATGGCAAATGTACAACCATGCGAGTCTACTCTCAGTGGGAATTTTTCTTTCTTTAAATTTTGATTGTATGATTTTAGGAACTTTTTAAATAGATTATTTTACTCTGTTTAAGATTTTTGCGGTTGTTGCAAGTTAATTTGTATCTACCTACTCACATGATGTAAACCACGATTGAATCGGAAGACCGATTTGATCGGGAACTCCAAAATGTATCAAATCGTGGTCTACATCCCCTGAGTACTAATTATGATATATTATTTTAATGTTTATTAACTTTATTCGATTTTACCGGCGACCTATATAATTAGCCGATTTTTTGATAATAATTAAACACGCTCCTTAGAAGTTCACTTGGGACTTGAGTTTCATTCAAATACAAATAATAGTCATCTTTTTATCATACTATTGGGTTATTAGTCCGTGTAGAATGTAAATTTTATTGTATTTTGTCTGGTAACTCTTCACATTTGAAACCAGCAGTTATAATGGTTATACTCGTATGAAAGGTACGAGTACCTAACTAACAACTGTGGCATAGTAGAGTGTATTTCATCTGGGTTAAATTTGAAAGGAAAGGGAGGAGCTTGATTTTGTCATCTAATTTTATATACATAAAAGAAGATGTCCTGACTGACTGACTGACAGGCAACGCACAGCCTAAACCACTGGTCGTAGAGACTTGAAATTTGGAGGGTGTATTGTCCTTGATGAAAAACCCATTCTAAGTACACCCATTCTTACCACACTTTTCACATTTGAAACCAGTAGCTATAATGGTTATATGAAAGGTACGAGTACCTAACTAACAACTCTGTGGCGTAGTAGACTATATTTCGTCTGGGTTAAATTTGAAAGGAAGAGAAGGAGCTTGATTTTCTCATCTATATATATAAAAGAAGATGTCCTGACTGACTGACTGACAGGCAACGCACAGCGTAAACCATTGATCGTAGAGACTTGAAATTTGGAGGGTGTATTGTCCTTGATGAAAAACCCATTCTTAGTACACCTCTAGGTGTACTAAGAATGGGTTTTTCGAAATTCCACTCCTAAGGGGGTCAAAAGGGGTGAAAAGGTTTGTATGAAACTCCTTTATTTTTGAACTTATAGCTGTGAAGTCAATTTATATTTGGATAGGTCATTCAAAATCAAAATAAAAAATGTTGGACAATTTTTTTTTGTTTAGTGGTGGTTTAAGAGGGTGAAATGGAGGGGTGAAAGTTTGTATGGAAAGTTTTTTGTTTTGGTGGTGAAAATTAGCATTTGGACAGTTTAAAGTGATGATTTCAATATTTATTGACAAGGATAAGTTGAGGGGGTAAAACGGGCGATAATTTGTTTTTTTCAGTTTTTTGTGAGCTACAGTGATGAAAATTGATAACTGGATAGGTAATTTAAAATAAATAGTGATGCTTTCAATATTTTTGTCAGAGATGACTTAAGGGGGTAAAACGAGGTATGTAAAAACTACTAAATATTATATACTGTAGAGGTCAAATTTCTGTACTGTGAAAAATATGCTAAAAACCGAGTCAGGGAATGTAAGGAGTGAAAAATACGTTCAAATTGTTTGTTTCGCTGTATGTTTGTCTGTTTGTATGGGCTAATCTCTGAAATGACTGGACCGATTTAAATGAAATTTCGTATGGTGGTAGCTTATATCCCTGATCAATATATAGGACACTTTTGAACCCGGTAAATTAAAGAGTTCCCGTGTGATAATTAAAAATCTGTAATTACCATATACCGCGAGGCCATGCGAGCGAATATAATTTATCAGGTATTTTCTTAAATGTAAACGTGTACCTACAAATTACAAGCAACCACTTTGATTAATTTTCCTTCCTTCACTCTTATTTCAATATCAGCGGCATATTGTAGAAGTTTAATTACGTTTTGTAGAAACCTCATTATTAAATTAATCAACTGAACGAGCTCTTTCATTAAGAAATTGAATCTTTCCTCACAGGAACCCTTGGGACGCTTTATCTCAGTTCTGGTTAAATCATAATATTCTAATGAAACTAACATTTATATTTTAACCATGAAAATGAAAATGAAATAGTTTATTCTGTATAGGCCTACGGGGGCACTAACAAATTCTCATATTACATTTATTATATCTTAAATCGACAACCAGATCGGAACGCGACCACGACTGAGAAGATCCGCAAGAAAATCAGCGGGCTTGTCTTTTTACATTTTTTTGTATTGCCAATCTCCAATCTCTGTCAATGTACGAGTATGTACCTATATATATATATATCGGCGCAACTACAACAGTTCGTCGAGAATAATTAAGTTTAATCATTTGATTGCCCTAAAAATAGTTTATAAATCATCAGTTGATTATTTTTGAGTTGATTACGATGTAAAATTAATGTTATGATTGTAATTTCAATACTTTACCAACAAACTTGTAAACTCGTGCACGTGCGCCGAATCCTATAAATACGGCCGCACTGTAGGCGCTCGTCTTCGATATCCTATGCGTGCAGGAGACCTTTCTGAAACCAGGTACAGCGAACCCTAGGTTTGCAAATTACCGTTTGGTTCGTAATGATAGAGTGGCCACCCCAAAAGGTGGCACTCTCATCTATTACAAAAGAGCTCTGCACTGTATCCCAATTGTTACTCCACCACTTAGAATACTAGAAGCCTCTGTTTGCTTTCTAGCGATGTCAGGTCATCAACCTGTCATCATAGCCTCATGTTACCTCCCCTCTGGTAAAGAACTATTACAGACAGACTTGGAAGCCCTCTTCTCTCTAGGAAGCTCCGTCCTTCTGATCGGTGACTTCAACAGTAAACATGTCATATGGAACTGTACTAGTAACAATAGTAATGGTAAAATCCTTGAAGGCTTGGTCAGCCACTTAAACTTTGATATTCTCTCCCCTCTGGAGCCCACAAGATATCCCTATGTTGACAACCAACGACCAGACATACTTGACATAGCACTTCTCAAGAACGTCACCCTCCGGTTGCGCTCTATAGAAGTGTTACACGAACTGACTTCAGACCACCGCCCTGTATTGTTGAAATTAGGCCCCGACCCGACGGACATAACCCCTATCACTAGAACGGTAGTGAACTGGAAGCAACTGGGGGAATCCCTCCAAGCTATCAAATCACCCGCTCTCGATAGAATCCCCGATGACATACAGACAGTAGAAGACGTGTCAATTGCGATCGAGGCTCTCAGTGACCACCTCCGCACCGCAGTAGGTGAATCCTCAAAGCAGGTCCAAGTGGCGGATGGTCGCCGCTTTGAACTGCCCGAGGGTGCGAGGAGGTTACTGACAGCTAAGAACGCCGCCACTAGGGCGTATGACTCGATGCCAACCCCAGAGAACAAAGCCACCATGCGCTAATTACAGCGTGCTGTAAGGAAACGCATGAGTGAGCTGCGTGATCAAAGGTGGGACGACAAACTGTCAGAGATTGAGCCAACTCACCAGGCATACTGGCAGTTGGCTCGAACTCTGAAATCTGACGGACAACAGACAATGCCTCCACTCATTAGGCCACCTCCCCTCTCCATAGCGTTCCTTGACGAAGACAAAGCTGAGTGTTTAGCTGATAGCCTTGAGGCTCAGTGTACTCTAAATGTAGATCACATCGACCAGAAACACCTCGATTCGGTGGAATCTGAAGTCGAACGTAAAAGCTCTATGTCCATCTCTGACCTCCCACTCCTCCCACCGGTAAAATCATCCGAGGTTGTGTCTCTGATCAAGAGCCTCAAGACCCGTAAATCCCCTGGTGCTGATGGTATCAGCAACAAGGTGATTAAACACTTCTCAGTCCCACTAGTCCATCTCTTAGTTAGCATCTTCAATGCGGCTATGAGCAACTGCTCCTTCCCAGACACTTGGAAGCATGCCATTGTCATTGGTATTCACAAACCAGGCAAACCGGCAGCCGAGCCCTCCAGCTACCGTCCCATAAGTCTCCTCAGCTCTCTGGGGAAGATTTACGAGCGGCTCATTGTGAACCGACTCTGGTCCCACGTTAGGTCCAATAACCTCCTTCCCGATGAGCAATTTGGTTTTAGAGCCAAACACTCTTGCGTCCAACAAGTGCACGGCGTAACGGAGCACATCCTAGGCGGTTTCAATAAGAAACCAAAGCCCCAAGGGACCATAGCTGTCTTCCTCGACGTAGCGAAAGCGTTCGACAAAGTCTGGCACAACGGCTTGATATTCAAGCTGTACCAACTGGGTGTGCCAGACCGTCTTGTACTCATCTTACAAGACTTTCTCAGGGATCGAACGTTTAGCTATCGCACCGAGGGAACGCTCTCCTCCCCGCATCCCATTCACGCAGGTGTCCCTCAGGGCTCTGTACTCTCACCCATTCTCTTCTCGCTGTACACCAGCGACATCCCACGATCTGAACCTAATGTTCAGATCGCTCAGTTTGCGGATGATACTGCAATCTACTCTACTGGCTGGTTCAAGGTCAGGCAGAGATGCGCCATCCAACGAGCCATCACCGTAATCGGTGCATGGTTTCGTAAATGGCGGATTGCAGTAAATCCTAGCAAAAGTGCAGCAGTGTACTTCACTGAGACCCGGCGGAATCTCATGCCGTCACCCATAGTCCTATTCGGCGAACCCATCCCTTGGGCTAAATCTGCCAAATACCTGGGCGTCACCCTTGATCGCCAACTCACTTTCGCGAAACACATCCAGATTGTTCGCAATAGGGCGGCCTTCATTATGGGTCGTCTTAATCCCCTCATAGGCAAAAACAGTAAAATGTCTCTTAGAAATAAGACGACTCTTTACAAACTTTGCATCCGCCCAATCATGACTTACGCATCTGTAGCGTTCGCCCATGCTCAGAAACACGACCTCCACAAACTTCAAGTGATTCAGAATCGCTTTATGCGCAGGGCAGTGGGCGCTCCGTGGTACTTGCGGAACGCCGAACTGCACTGCGATTTCACCCTCCCCTCTATTACGCAGTATATGAAAGACTGCTCCCGCCGCTACTTCGACAAAGCTCCCCACCACTCGAATCCCCTCGTGGTCGAAGCGGCGAACTACTCCACTGACATAACCGATCCCCACTTCCTTCCCCCCCGTCGCCGTCCAAGGCATATTTTGGGTGACCCGGACGACCCCATCGCAGCCGTTACTTCGGCAGCTTTAGCGTCGTCCCAAGGGAACCCCGGTAATGGTTGTAGACCCGACCAGGGCTGTGATCCCGATCGCATTGTAGGCTCCGGCCGAGATCTTCTTCGCAGCCCCAGTCGCAGTCGAGGTAATTCACACACACACGATTGTAGTCCCAGCCACGGTGCGGGTGGGAGTATACACCGCGGCCCTGGTCGCGATGTATCCTCCGGCCCAGCAAACGGCTGCGGACGAGGTAACACTGGTTTTCTATGTAGTCCCAGCCACCATGGCTGTGGGCGAGGTATTACACATTCTTATTGTAGCCCCACCCAAAGTACAGTCATGAGTGCACAACGCGACGATCCTGGTCGCGGTGTGGACCCATGTCGCGGAAATGGGAGGAGGCGAGGTACACAAGGTTATGATTTAGTGGTAAACACAGTCAAACACCGAGCTCGCCGGCGAGCTCGAGGCAAAAGTTATGTCTTGGTTAGATTCTCTCCAAATAGTCGTAGAGTTAAAATTCATAGGGCCCACTTTCAACGGTACACGTATGTACCGGGGCGATTCTCTCCTACTCCCCTCTCTCCTGGCGACGGCCCAAGCCTAGGTCCGTACCCTAGTGGTGCCCTTGAGCAAGTCGCCTACTCCTCTCCTTGCGGCGAAGCGTCTTCAACGCTCGCCTTAGGCGGTGCGCCCTCTGCGCCCGCATCTGGCTGAGTGCCATCTGCGCTCGCCAACCGTCCGGTGACGCTGTAAATGCCGGTAGAGGCAAACAGCATTAGTCTAAAAAAAAAAAAAAAAAAAGGCGCTCGTCTCAGTCGCTCTCGAGTCGCCGTACAGTACGGACCTCTTTGTGACGTTGTTACGCTGCTCGTTGAATATACGAAGCTTATAAAAGTACTTGTGAAGTTTTACTTCGAAGACCCAAAAATGAGTGATCATCATGAAAACAACAATTGTGACGTAAGCAATGCTGACGTCCCACTGCAGAATCAAATGAGCCCATTCCGTCGACCTCACGAGAAGGGCTGCAAGTACAGCCAAACCACGACTCGAACCAAGATGACCCATCAGAATAAATGATAAGTAACTCAATCCAAATATTTCAAATAACTCTCCGAGAACTCTACGAGACCCTTCGAGAATTCTACGAGACCCTCCGAGACTCTACGAGACCCTTTGAGAACTCTACGAGAACTTACTAACCCTATAAGCATTGATATCCCCAAAAAGACATAGCAAACATAGCAACGCAGGTCGCTTACAGACGCACTACTCAGAGAAAGTTATTTCATTTCTTTCAGGTCTACGAGAATCCAAATAATCTACGAGAATCCATAACAATCTACGAGAACCAACGAGGCTGGTGCAGAGCGCGCACCGCCTGTCAGTATGGCCGTATCGGCGCAACTACAACAGTTCGTCGAGAATAATTAAGTTTAATCATTTGATTGCCGTAAAAATAGTTTATAAATCATCAGTTGATTATTTTTGAGTTGATTACGATGTAAAATTAATGTTATGATTGTAATTTCAATACTTTACCAACAAACTTGTAAACTCGTGCACGTGCGCCGAATCCTATAAATACGGCCGCACTGTAGGCGCTCGTCTCCATCCAACGAGCCATCACCGTAATCGGTGCATGGTTTCGTAAATGGCGGATTGCAGTAAATCCTAGCAAAAGTGCAGCAGTGTACTTCACTGAGACCCGGCGGAATCTCATGCCGTCACCCATAGTCCTATTCGGCGAACCCATCCCTTGGGCTAAATCTGCCAAATACCTGGGCGTCACCCTTGATCGCCAACTCACTTTCGCGAAACACATCCAGATTGTTCGCAATAGGGCGGCCTTCATTATGGGTCGTCTTAATCCCCTCATAGGCAAAAACAGTAAAATGTCTCTTAGAAATAAGACGACTCTTTACAAACTTTGCATCCGCCCAATCATGACTTACGCATCTGTAGCGTTCGCCCATGCTCAGAAACACGACCTCCACAAACTTCAAGTGATTCAGAATCGCTTTATGCGCAGGGCAGTGGGCGCTCCGTGGTACTTGCGGAACGCCGAACTGCACTGCGATTTCACCCTCCCCTCTATTACGCAGTATATGAAAGACTGCTCCCGCCGCCACTTCGACAAAGCTCCCCACCACTCGAATCCCCTCGTGGTCGAAGCGGCGAACTACTCCACTGACATAACCGATCCCCACTTCCTTCCCCCCCGTCGCCGTCCAAGGCATATTTTGGGTGACCCGGACGACCCCATCGCAGCCGTTACTTCGGCAGCTTTAGCGTCGTCCCAAGGAAACCCCGGTAATGGTTGTAGACCCGACCAGGGCTGTGATCCCGATCGCATTGTAGGCTCCGGCCGAGATCTTCTTCGCAGCCCCAGTCGCAGTCGAGGTAATTCACACACACACGATTGTAGTCCCAGCCACGGTGCGGGTGGGAGTATACACCGCGGCCCCGGTCGCGATGTATCCTCCGGCCCAGCAAATGGCTGCGGACGAGGTAACACTGGTTTTCTATGTAGTCCCAGCCACTATGGCTGTGGGCGAGGTATTACACATTCTTATTGTAGCCCCACCCAAAGTACAGTCATGAGTGCACAACGCGACGATCCTGGTCGCGGTGTGGACCCATGTCGTGGAAATGGGAGGAGGCGAGGTACACAAGGTTATGATTTAGTGGTAAACACAGTCAAACACCGAGCTCGCCGGCGAGCTCGAGGCAAAAGTTATGTCTTGGTTAGATTCTCTCCAAATAGTCGTAGAGTTAAAATTCATAGGGCCCACTTTCAACGGTACACTTATGTACCGGGGCGATTCTCTCCTACTCCCCTCTCTCCTGGCGACGGCCCAAGCCGAGGTCCGTACCTTAGTGGTGCCCTTGAGCAAGTCGCCTACTCCTCTCCTTGCGGCGAAGCGTCTTCAACGCTCGCCTTAGGCGGTGCGCCCTCTGCGCCCGCATCTGGCTGAGTGCCATCTGCGCTCGCCAACCGTCCGGTGACGCTGTAAATGCCGGTAGAGGCAAACAGCATTAGTCCGTTCTAAAATAAAAATAAAAATAAAAAGGCGCTCGTCTCAGTCGCTCTCGAGTCGCCGTACAGTACGGACCTCTTTGTGACGTTGTTACGCTGCTCGTTGAATATACGAAGCTTATAAAAGTACTTGTGAAGTTTTACTTCGAAGACCCAAAAATGAGTGATCATCATGAAAACAACAATTTGAAAACACACTTTTTAAAAACACTCCGGAGGTGCTTTCTCCGTCATATATATATACATATATATACAAATATATATATATATATATATATTAAAAAAATGTTTAAAATTACTATTAAAACTAAACTCTGCCAAAAAGGTTACAAAATTTCCGATTATTTGGAGGATAAAACAGCTTGGGACTGATCACTCCAGGATCTATTTGTTGTTTTATTTTTTGTATATATATATATATATATATATATATATATATATATATATATATATATATACAAATGTTCGTTTATTTTTAACTCCAGTGCCCAGCCTTACAAAAGAGACCATAATAATGGTATCAGTAGGGCAAGACACGCTACACTTTGACATGGTAATACACGAGTAGGTAGATCCTGGAGTGATCAGTCCCAAGCTGTTTTATCCTCCAAATAATCGGAAATTTTGTAACCTTTTTGGCAGAGTTTAGTTTTAATAGTAATTTTAAACTATTTTTTTTAATTTAATATATGTGAAAGAGTGTGTGTAAAATATTTGTTATTTATTCAATTTTTTCAGATTAAATAAGTAACAAATATTTTACACACTTTAATTGCAATCTATAGGTTGGGTTGTTTCCAACCCAATCTAAATAGATTTCAATTAAAGTTAGAATGCAGGTAGCTTATACCTTGCAATCTACCTAAGTATATTAATTCATAGAGGCTTTTATCCTGGAGGACGTCCTGAGGCACAGTGGAGTGACTGACTGATCTGCGCAAGACGGCTGGCAAAAACTGGATGCGAGAAGCCCAAGATAGACCTAAGTGGCGTGCAATTGGAGAGGCCTATGTCCAGCAGTGGACTGCTACAGGCTGATGATGAAGATTTTTGCGGTTGTTGCAAGTTAATTTGTATCTACCTACTCACATGATGTAAACCACGACTGAATCGGAAGACCGATTTGATCGGGAACTCCAAAATGTATCAAATCGTGGTCTACATCCCCTGAGTACTAATTATGATATATTATTTCGTTTTTACCGGCGACCTATATAATTAGCCGATTTTTTGATAATAATTAAATTTAAAATTATTTATTCAATATTTTCAGATTGAATAAGTAACAAATATTTTACACACTTTAATTGCAATCTATAGGTTGGGTTGTTTCCAACCCAATATATATAGATTTCAATTAAAGTTAGAATGCAGGTAGCTTATACCTTGCAATCTACCTAAGTATATTAATTCATAGAGGCTTTTATCCTGGAAAATGTTCCCGTGTTATATTAAATTCTTCCGCGGAGGCGCCGTGGAACGGCACAACATCAGAAATACTTTAAAGTAGCAAAAATTTCATATCATAAAGAGATAAGCGACTAGACGTATGTGCAATAAATATAATTAAATTGCCAAACTCTAACCTCCGTGTCTTGAATTCTTGCTTCTTGTGTTTTTTCTTTATGAATGTATGGCTTTAACTTTCAATTACGAAAAGCATGTATATTTTTGACTTAAAATTAAACAGTTTTAATGTCATGATATGTGTTAATATAGTATAATTACACTAATATTATAAAAGCGAAAGTTTGTGAATATGGATGTATTGATGTTTGTAACTCTTTCACGCTCAAATGGCTGGGCCGATTTTGATGGATTTTGGTATGGACGTTGATGAGGCTCTGTATTAGCACATAGGGTACTTTTCATCATCATCGTTAACCGTTACTATTCTGGTGTACCCGGGGGAAATTTGCTATGGAGATAGATGAAGCGCTGGATTAACACAGTATTTTCATCATCATCATCACCATCATCTATTACAATAATAGAAATGGAACGTCTGAAGTCTTTGACGCGAGCGGACAGGGATCGGTGGAGGGACTCTTAGTGATGAATTGATACAAAGTTGCTGTAGGCTACTGACTGTTTAGTATTGTCTGTCAATAACGGCTCTAATCAAAACTTCATAATTTATGTACAAAGGTTAAAAAGTATCACCTTAACATAAAAAGTATAGTGCGACATAAACCGCTAAAGCACTATTGTCATCTATACTAATATTATAAAGAGGAAAGATTTGCATGTATAAGTATATTTGTAACAAATTGGCTCCAAAAGTACTGGACCGATTTCCAAAATTCTTTCACCATTGGAAAGCTACATTCACCCTGAGTAACTTAGGCTATATAAAATTCATTATCATCATCATCATCCATCACCGCGCGGGTGAAACCGCCGAGAGCAACTAGTATAAAATGAACTAAGTCCGCGAAAGTTTAAAAAGTACTAGTGTTACTGTTTTCCCAAGAGCCCATGGGTTCTTTCTCGTACTTACCTTATAGTATGTATGTTTGAAGTAGATATTATTTTATATCTCATTATTATCGTGTGTGCGCATAAGTATCCTTTTAGATATAAATTTCTGAGGATAAGTAAATTTTTCAGAATACTAATGCTGAGATCCGTGTCCGTATTCAAAAGACCTGACTTACAATACTTTGTATACTTAACTCATTGCTACAGGGGGCGAAAGGGTGAAACCTCTTAAACTCGTAAAACTGGTTAGTCCAAATAAAGCCCATTAAATGTATCGTTATGTCACGCCTTCGAATTATTTTACTTAATTAAAGGGTGAAACAAAGTCCCGCTTGCGAAACGAAGACAAATTATCTCGACGGTGTAGGTATATGTATCAAACATATTATGTAGATTATTTTGCCGATGCCTTCGGGAATGTACAGCTTTGCTGCTTAAATATAGGTACCTAGTACAATATTACGATTACTGAACACAATATGTGAATATAGCATGTCGCCTATAGCCTGTTTATTTCTTACATATAAGTAAATGTTATACCATGTAGGTATAAATAACATTTGAATATAGGATTGCTAAAATTTAAATGCAAATTATCCTCCAAAACAAAAAACGAATGCCTGGTAAGCACACCAGTTATTCAAAGAATCCCTGGGTGATGGAACGAAAAGATATATTAGACAATAGAGTTTCTAACCAAAACTACTATTTTACTACGAGCTGCCCGTCTGTGGAATGCTCTTCCCGTTGATATTAGACACGCTCAATCAATTAACCTATTTAAGAATATGGTAAAGAAGCATTACATATCTGAAGGCTGCTAGTCATAACTTTTGAATATTTTGTATGTATAGCATTGTAAATCTAATTTCTTTATTTATTAACTGATCCTATAGTAGGTATGTTTATATTATATAATATATATACGAGTATATAATAAATATGTATTGTATGCATGTGTGTATTGTATTTATGTATCATATTATTATATATGTACCTAATCTGTGTATGTATGTGTTATTTATATGTATATATTTGATTGTGTCTGAGCAAACGAAATATTTGAAAAGTAATATGGTAACAAGGCATTTTTTTTAAAATAATCTATGCAATAAGGTAAAATTATTTATTTATTTCCATTTAACACCACCATGCGCCAATTCTAATGTATATAAATTTCTATCCATCCCAAGGTTGCCTGTAAGAAATTGCTTACCTATAGCGATAAGGCCGCCCCTTGTACAACCTGTTTTGTAAAATATTCTTATTTGTTTTCTTTTATAAGCTTGATGTTCAATAAAGTATTATTGTATTGTATGTTTGTTGTATACCGCAGCAGTTCACGATTTGCGCAAATCTGAGTTTAGATTTGAAAGGAACTGTAGCATGTAAACGCGCTTAGGGAATGCTATAAAAATAATATGAATGCACAGTAGTATATATACAGTGCCATGTATAACTTTAAAGTTTAAAAAGATCTTACTGTTTTTAATATGCGCTCGTAATTTAATTGGGTACCAACACTGTTTTGAAATAATACTAACAAGAAGACCACAAGAAACATAGAAAATGCATAGCAAGAATGTAAGTGCTAACAGATAGCTCCATTTTACGGAAATTGAAAAATATTTTTTTTTTACCTATGGATTTTCCTCGGTCCAACACCTCACTTCATTTCCTCCTCCAGCTCAGCAAGGGCGTTTGTGTCTGTGTGACGTAAAAATTAGATGCATCTGGAAACTTCAAACCTTTCTAATTTCTAGATAATGTGCTTGTGTAGCAATTTCATTATGCAGTATACAAATCGGCAAATTATGATACCATTGTGACGAAGGTTTACTTATATTAGAATAATATTTGTTATCCGTAGCACTAAGTATTATTATATAGATAACATGGCGAGTGTTTTTTCTATCAGATAATTTGAAATTTAATCATAATGATGATCGTTATTGCATATTCTTTGTTAGAGAATAATATGATATCTGAATGTGATTGGAACTTTATTATACAATCATGTGACGAGACGGGTTAGTCGTACTGATAGTAAGTACAACGCTTGCCCATCACAATTGCAGTACCCGCCAGAGCTTAGAATTGTTCTTGTCAGCTACGACGCCCTTTCTATCCTAACAGTAATATTTGTGCACTAGGTATTGAATTGCTTCGCGACAGAATGTCTATCACTGCGATGGTACTAACCAAGATGGCACTATGCGCTAGAGACCTACCTCCTAGTATGTCGGGTTTCCTCGCCTTTTACAATTCTGGATTCTTTAACTCTGTTCTCGCAAATTTAGTCTTGACTGCTGTAATATTCTTGATATATTCTAATACTAAAAAAATATCATAAATAAAAAAACACGTATAGCAAAACACGTCTGTGTATCTGCAGGTACTTTCTTGGTCGATTGTAGTCGTAGACCGTGTATGAAATCAGAATCTGAAAATATGACAGCAACTGTCAATTTGACAGCCCTAAAAATTGTTTATATTAAAGTAAGTAAACGAATAGTTGTATGTAATATGTGATGATTAATATATAAATAACATTTTCACATTACTTAATATAGAAGACATCGCTATAAACATTTTTTTTAACCACGTGATCAGTTTCAACAATTAATTAATTTTAGTTTTTGTAGCAACGGATACCGGGACCAGCGGGTAATTATTAATTCGCATCTATGTTGGAAACGGATCCCGGAATCAGTGGATACAACACTCCGGGATCCGTGGCTAATTCAATCTGATCCCGGGATCCCTGGGTACAGTACAAACCCCTTTGGCTTACCGTTGGCAGTCAACTAATAGCGAGAGGAGCCTGCAGGGTGTTTTACACACGTTTAAAAATTTAACAAGGGTCCAACTGTACCCACGAGTACGGTACAGTTGGGATAAAAACTAAACGTATATCAAATTTTATATACCCAAAATTTATTCACTCTTAGAAAGCTCACTTCGTAATATTGTAGAACCCTGAGACATACCATTCACTATTATTTATTCTATGGTATCAGTAGGTACATGAGCCGAGTACAAGGCAAACCTCATAATGCAAGTGTAAAAACGAAGCACCTATATTGTAAAACATTTCCTACGGGCAGTTTAACTGCGGTGGTCATAAACTGGTCAGTAATACAACACTTTATGCTTCATATCAGAGATCTTAAGAGGCTTCTCCCCATATATTGTTCGGGCTATCACAAAAAGATCGTTTTGTAAGTTTATAGGAGCATTTACCCGAGATACAAAATGTAACATAAAGGGGAAACTGAAGAAGCGAGCCAATTATTTCTGTCAGTAAGAAGACAGCCGTCTTATGCGAACATGCGGTGATATTATTTACTACCCCGACTTGAACAAGGCGTATTTAAAATATGCTAGACTACTATACTTGGTAGAGGCAACATAAAAGTGACTAACATTTTTAAAAAGATTGTTAACGTATAACGCATTGTTAAAAAGAGTTATGAAAGCCAATTCGGCCTCCAGAGGTAAAAGTAAACAAGCTAACCATTATTAATTCTCATCGTCAAAGGGCACACAAAATAATCCAATGTGGCAGAAAACTGAATAATAATATGTAAATGGAGTAATATACTAGAGTACAAGTTTAAATTACAGTTATTTGTTTGATTTATGAACAACGCCCTCTGTGATGAGTTTAGAAAACCCAGCTACAGACAAGTTGTAACAACTGCAATAAAGTTATTATTATAATGACAGTAGTTAAATGATGAATATATAGACACAGCTTTACCATTGTTAATTTTAATTTCACACTAAACAACCGGCACCCCCATGAGCTTGGCCATACCGAATGTTTGCGAGAGTTATATTACCTATTGCAGTCAGTTTGATTTTGGAAAGGGTAATTTGAAAACACATGTTTCAATTAAGGCGAGACTAATTCTCTGGTTAGAAGAGATCGCATTGGATAACATTTTTTGCCAATTCTACTATCAATAATATTTTTTGTTTTTAGGTCTAAGAAAAATCAATTTCGTTCCTAAAAGGTCAGAGGCATTTAAATGACGCAACTGTATCACCGTAATATCTACAAATTAGACTATCCGATATAAATCATACAAAAACTGATGATGGGATGACTATCGTCCCGTGGAAGATGGAACAGCCTGGACTGGTTTGGGATGCTACATGTGTGGACACATTGGCGCCGTCTCATCTCCCTGGGACGATTGATCGGGCTGGCGCTGCCGCGTCTAAAGCGGAAGACCTCAAACGTCATAAATATGTGTATTTAGACAGAATGTACATGTTTGTGCGGTTTGGGGTCGAAACTTTAGGCCCATGGGGGCCGTCCGCTCTCAACTTGTTTAGGGATCTGGCGAAACGTTTGGTTGAGGCGTCGGGTGACCGAAATGCTGGCGCCTATTTTGGGCAAAAACTTAGCATGGCATCCAGCGTGGCAATGCCGCCAGCGTTTTGGCCACTTTTCCCCCCACCGTGGGGCTTATAGATTAGATAGTTATTATTATTATTATTTAATTTATTTTTTTATTTCTAACAATGTAATGTTTAAATGAAATAGTAATGTTTTATACAAAAGCAAAATATATATTATACGAATTCTCAGAAACCGGTTTACGGTCTTTTTATATACTAGTAAGTGAACAAAGGAGCATTTTTTGAGTGATGGTAAGTCTCACAGCATAGCCCCACAGAACGGCTTGAAAGGTTAAAGTTCGGCGTTACAGCATTGCACTCACAACCTAAGAAATACTTTTTTATTTCGGTCAGTAACTTTATTTGATCACAACTATTCAGTCGCCTAGCACGAATATATCTGTAGTGTACCTAACGTTATCGTACTATCGACGTATACAGTACAAAGTATAAATTATCTGTGCCACAGTTGTGCTGTATAAATGATACTTTGTACTCAACGATACGATAACGTTACACGTACGGTACGCAAGTTATCGTGCTACGCCCACAGTACCTATATAATGATTGTTATAATATCTGTGGGCAGTGGGCACGTGTGGCACTGTAATGATGCCTATTACAGTGCCGCGCCGCGGATACATGCATCCATGACGTAGACCGCACAAGAGTAATTAGGTACTTAGGTACAAGACAAGACAGACTAAGAAGATTCACTTAATGTGAAGTTCGCGTGATTTCCATTCTGCAGGACCCATTTAATTGTAAGGATCCACTAAAGGTCTAAGTATATACTGAGTTGACCTCTACAACAATCTTTGGTTTGAGAGTCAGATATTTGGAAACTATATACGAGGATTTTCTTTGACAAACAACTATAATCTACAGCTACTGCTGTTCTAATAGTAGGTATACACTACGTATTAACCACGTACACCAAATTTACCAGTCTACTGTAGGTACGCACGACCAGCAGACAAAACTAAAGCTAAGGAAACGTTTGTGAAAATACCTGTTTAACTTTTGATTGTTTCAGTGGAAAGTGTTTTTGAAAAGTTATGTGTAGTTGAGTAATGTGACAACTGAATCCTGTTTTCTGCCGTGCGATTCTCTAACGGCCCGTCCCAATAATCTATCTATCCGCGCCGGTTTACCTTACCAGAGTTAGATATTTGTCACTATTTGTATGGACGTTATGTCAAATTTCTATCGGTAGTAAGGAAAACTGTGGATAGATAGATTATTGGGATCCCCCATAAGAGCAAACATCGTTGCATCTTTGACAACATCCGTGAAACATATGACGAGATGATAAGAAGCGTTGGAAAAACAACCTTGTGTACAAGGGCAATATCTCAAAAAGTATATGACATCGGTGAGCTAGTCGACGAGAGCAACGACGAACTATTACGGAATCGCACGACTGTAACTGTACGTACACATCTATAGGTACATAAAATAAAAATGTAACGAATCGCTGTCTGCCCATGGAAGATATGTGAGAAAAATATTATTGGGTCCTTTGTAAACTAAATTAGAATGAAAAAATACTTAGAATTGTTGTCTGTTTGTCTGTTTCTCTGTTTGTCAGTGCGTTTGTGCACGGGAACAACTCAACTCAGAAACGTTTTATCCGATTTAGATGTGTCACTAATATATTGTGGTAAACTTCACTTAACATTTAGAGTTTGTTTCATGTCAATCGGTTCATAAATAAAAATTTATATAAATTTAAAAAAAAACTCTTTCGCTAAAATAACTACACCAAGACCAAGCGAGCGAAGCCGCTGGGGGTCAAGTAGTTATAAGTAAGTATAAAATGTTTGATTGGTGACCAAACAATCGATCTCAAAAATATACCCTCCTCTTGCCAATATCGGTATCTATGTACCTATTCGTGGTAGTTTTCTGACGGCTGTTGATAAAATCTGCAGATATTGTAATCCAGTCCTTAACTTTATGAGACCGAGATATTGGCAGATGGCCTTATTCTTGCTTATACAATGCTTGCTTTTAACTCTCTAGAGATACGAAGGTCGTTGGGCCAACTCGCTGAAGGATCTGCTGAAAAATCTTGAGAGGGTGGTCCACCGGCTCCCGCCGACTGAATTGCATGAATGTTTGTGTCGGTTGTTCGTAAATTTTATTAGATTTGTCTCTTTTATTAGATTAGTCTCAGAATACGTTCTTTCTGTATTCTGAGAGATTAGTTTGAACGTCACGGTGGGACTGTAGGCATAGTATTTTTTTAATATCCAGTGGTTATACAGTTACCAGAATTGAGTCTCCCCTGTATAGGTCACTGCATAACCTCAATGCACTCTTGTATGTGAACCCCGATTTTGACATATTTATTGACAACTCGATTTCACCTGTGCGGTTTGTCGTACTAAATTGAATGATTATAGGTTATAAGACGAATGAAATTCAAACCTTTAGGTTACATACTAATAAACCTTATGCCGGACAGTACTTAGACGAAGAACATCGGACTAAATGACCAGGACGTGCTTAAAACGGTGCTTACGTTTGGGTGCTTCGTCGAGAGTCTGGAAATGAGGATTTCAAGGACTACACATACAAGTCTTTAATTTCTGAAACAATTTTTTCGGCTTATCTACTACTAATGTATAAAAAGTAAATTTTTCTCTTCTGGGGCATTACTTCTACACGCGAGGTCAGTTTTGGTTTATTTACACGCACTTTTAAATCGAGTTTTGAAAATGAACTTTTTTATTGTGGGTGTTAATTGGATCCATTGTTTTGCTCCATCAGGATATTTACATCACTTGGACCCATCCAATTCGTAGATCTCCCTGTAATTAACGAACCAATGTTTGGTTTTGTGGGACCTCCGCCATTACGTTAAGGCTGAAATAAAAATTGCGCAGCGTGCGCGTGATCTTGCCTTCGTAGCAGTTCGGTTCTCCGTCGAGCCTCCAGATGGATCCACCACAGCATAAGTTACATAGGCTGTGGTTCCTATGCAAAGGGCGAGCGGGTTGGCGGGGGATTCCACGGGCTCTGTCGTACATTTTGCACTTTCCTTCATTTTCTTTCTCGCTCCAATTTTTCTATAACCTCAATGTAGATAAAAAATAAATTTAAAGTTTTAATGTATTTGTGTGATATTTCTAAATCCTAATGTCGAGTATGCCTACAGTTTTAAAGTATATGTCTTCTTCAGCAAATTCTCAAATTTACCTACAATTTAGTTCGGCATTCAAATAACTTTACTATTCTTCAATAGATTTCCGCGTGACCAAAGTTATTCTTTCAAATATAAATTGATAACACTTGATTTCATCACATGTCCTGGCTGTGAATGGATTAGAAGAAAGGCTGCCGTCAGATTCTTTAGTAATTTGGGCTATTAACTAAGAATTATGGAATTGTCCTCGTATGAGGGAAGCTTGTTTACATATAATTATTGGATGTATTTGCCAAAATAAATCATAATCCGGCAAACTATCATTATTCCTATGATAGTTGATTGAAAATACAGCTGCTAATCATAATGTAGTGAATTAGCTCTGCGTAAATTTAGTGCTAGAACTAGATAATATCTAAAATAATAGCGGAACGCCTGATTTACATATCATTATATCTATGGTTGAATACATTTGCTATGATGTTTTAAAAAAAAAATTTCAATCAAATTCAATCCCACAAAAAACGGAAAACGTATGTTGACGCGATAGCCGCGGCACGCATTCCTTCAAAACAACTAATTCAAATAATACATCATATAAATTTCCACATAGTGACGTAAAACTTATAACTAATTGATTCTTACTTACTAATAAATAAAGTTTAAAATGTTCACATTTGACGTTCTCCTAGACCAAATCTTTTTAATTTTCAATTTTAACACCCCCGCTGGCTAATTCCAAGATGATGTTATAAACGAAAATATCAAAAACAGGTTACAATGGAAAGTGAATGAAAATGCGTGATCCATGAATATTTACAAATATTACAATCTATCAGCTTCTTGTTTCGGCTGTGACGACGCGGTTAGTACCTACTTTGCACCCTAATAATTGTTCTGTCGCTAGATGTTCAAACTTTATTATTACATATTTACTCACCATAAAAAGTAACGGTGCGTATACTAAGTAGTAATTTTTATGCACAATTTATTCTCATTTTCTAGACCGTTTGTAAAAGCCTTGATAAGCTGACCAACTAAACACTATATGATGTGAACACTATGTGAAGTGATGTGCGTAAGATGGTTATAGGCGCATATCGATAAGAATAAAATCAGATAGAAACATAGTTGATAGTATTGTAGCCTTTTATTACTCGTATGAATGGTGCTTGATCTCTTATAATGGCTCTCTGTAAGTCAGTGTTTTGAAATTCCTCGGCATGCCTCACACACTGGACCCAGTCTTCCTGTGTAACATTATCAATAGCTTTGTGAAGGAGTTCGGATTATCGATAACATTTTAGGACGCGTTGCACATTCCTATCCCTATTGACGTTTATGGCCCTACGACTCAGTTGGTAACGCGGTGACTATAAACGTTCTTGGTCTATGGTATTATTTAACGCGATATATGACCAATCACCGGTCAGTATTCCCTGTGTTAGCTGATCAAACTTTGACAAACGTTCCAGAATCTAGAGGTAAGAATTCGAAAGGTAATAAGAATTGAAAAATTGTACTGCCTAATATGGCACTTGATTATAACTACACAAGAACCACGGATTCGACGTGGGTAATAAACTCTGCCAACTCCCAGTCCACGGTCCTGCATATTAATGGATTAGCACCCTTTAAAGTGCGTACATTGTTACATAAGTCCATAAATCGACAGATTACCGACCCAGCAAACCACGTAAAACTGCAGAGACATTACGTACGTGACGTAATTTTATTTGCTCAGCCCAGGAAGTTTACTGATAATGTTTGTAATTTACACAGTTACGGCTTTACGCATACATTAGGGGTAACGTAAGTAATATCTGGCTCGTTAGGATGCTCGTTTCGTACGTGTAAATATTGTTGCCTCGGGATGCCTGGCAACTTCTTTCATTGTTTTTCATGAGTTAGAGACATTTCATCATGATTAAACCGCAAAATTAAGTAAGGTTAAAATTAAGTAATTTCATCATGTTTTTTTTTTGCCTATGTACACAGACTCCATGGGTCCGTGGCATTGTTTACATTTATATTTTAAACTTATATAATTATTTTTTATAATTACTAACAGAATACAGGAGGACATTTTTTTTTCTTAACTAAACTTACATGATACATTTTTTTTGTACACAAATAGACTTTTAACTAATTTCTAAATATCGTACATACCGAGAGCATACCGGCTCCCGCAAGCAGCGCCCGTTCACGAGCTTGACACGTGTGCCAGCCATCGCCCTCCTCAGCCATATTTGAGGGAAGAGGACGACCCGCCACACGACGCCGCCGCGAGAAGCCTTTTAGTGAGCGTGAATGCTCAAGGTAACACACATACATAATACAAAAGCCTAAGCTTGTCTTTTTTTTATTTCTTTTTATAACTAATTTTTATATAAGTCGGCTTTCTCCATCCGGCCCAGGGCCTCCGTCACATCCACATTCCGATCTTTTATGGCCATCTGCAAGTTGTAGTCGCGGATAGCATTTGGTGACGCAGACACCGCACGTCGCACGAAACGGCTGATGGCGTCTTCTTCGTCGTCGGTGTAGTAGGTGAAGGTCCTGGTGTGCCGCGAGACTGCAACCACTGCGTGCGGGACGCTCCTGATTGATGGTAGCTATCAGGTTCGGGCGACAGTACCTTAGCTCGAAGAGGTTCTCTCTATCGATATAAGGCAGTTGGTTGACGTCTCCAATGAGGACAATTTCGCGAGCACCTGCCAGCCGCGCTGCCATGACAATGGCTCTGAAGTGGTTCATGAGAGCTTCGTCTACCGTAAGGCGAACGACGCTCCTACCACTTCGGATGCCATTCACGAGTACAGAAGCCATGGTGCGCACTTTGGTTTTCAACAAGTCGCCTATGCGGTGCGCTATCTTGTCCCTCAGGTCTTTTGCTGCTTCGGTTGTCGTGGTGATAACCATGTCCTTGTCCACATTGAAGCTTCTAACCACCCATGTTGTTTTACCACACCCCGGAACCCCGTTGACCCATCGGATCTCCGGTACCTCCCAGCTTTCCCAGGACTTAACCTCGACTCCAGGGCTCCCTTCCATGGTTTTAGCCATTTCTAGGATCATATCGTCTAGCATTATCCTGGTACAGCGGGCGATAACCACGATGGGGTCGTTCGATGGTGTTTCGTACTTAGGCTTTCTGAGACGCTCCGTCTCATCTTCGTCTAGGGCCACGAAACCACGCATAGAACTGTATGCTGCCATATACCGACCTTTCATCGTTCCCTTGATGACCAGAGAGGTGTCGTTATTGTATATGGCTGCATCAGCCTCCTCGAACCTCACCTTTAAGAGGCCTTCGTTTTCTAACCTGAAGGACTGCAGGATATTTTCACAGTTCCTGAGATTGACTACTTTAGTCGCTCTCGTGATGGCAAGAAATTCGAGAAGTGCGTTTCTGGCGTATATTCTTTCTGGGATATAACGAGGCGGACTAACCTGTCCCATGTCGGCTCTCCGAGCAATCTGTTGTGGCGGCTGTTGTGTCCTATGGAGCGACTTTTGTGGGGAAAGCTCTTTTCGAGGCAGGATCCGTAACACGCTTTGCGCCATGGTGTTAAACGCCGTCATAAAGGTGGAGATAGAGCCTTGGCCTTTCTCACGACCTCCTTTCGGACGTGCCGTGGCTTTTTCGACAGCTGCTTTACGCTGGACTCTCTCCGAGCCGCTGATGGTGGTTGAACTAGGGACGGGATTCCCCCAGCTGTTGGTTGCATTTGTTCGATCGTGTGTGGGAGTCCTAAGATAACTTAGATTTTCTCCTCTGTTTTCGTACACGACCACCTCATGATGTTCAGAGGCATTTATGCATCCGAGCCGGTCTACGGTTTCGCACGTCGTATATTCGATCACCATCGCGTCTACGCTTATCACCCGGGGTTTGGCGTCTGCTTTGTCACTCAACTTTGTAAGCAGCGAGCTTACCTGCGCGAAAGGTGCCTGAGCCGACCATTCGAACAGAGCGATCGTTTTGTTTATCGATCGCACTAATCGACATCTATGGCCTAGGACCTCTAGCACAGGCATCGCATCGTATGCTTTCCGCTTCATTGTGACTTTGGAAGTGCTTCCATTGAGCAGACATGCTAGGCCGGGGGACAAACGAGCTCGTTTTTTGTCCAGGGCTAAGCAAAAGCTCATCCCGAATCTTTCCCTGTCCCCTTCCATAAAGGGATCCTGATCCCTGGCACACCTCTTTCTGCGTAGGCTAGCAGGTGTTCGGCCTCTACGTTCTTTCAGGTTGTGTGCTGGTGCTGGGGAATTTCGTCGTGTGCGACGTCTATGGAGGGAGAAGTTGTGTTTGTTTGTGCGTGTGTCTGCATTTGTGTGTTCGTGTTTGGGGGGGGGGGTGGTATATTAGAGTTTCTTTTTGCCGCAATGCGGAAAGCTCTTTCAGTGAAAGACAGAAAGTGTGGTCTACAATCGGGGTCTGCTAAGATGTTGGGGAGATCCGATTCCTCAAGCTTTCTATCCATCAGGCATTCAAGTTCCCTCCTTGCGGCAAGGAAGCGGGGGCAATTGAGGAGCACATGCCATACCGTCTCAGAGACTTCCGGGTCGCACTCGCATCCAGGGGTTTCCTTGAGCTTGAATCTGTACAGGTATTCGGCTATTCCTCCATGTCCCGTCAATGCTTGCACTTGGTACGGAGTCAACTTCGTCGTTCGTATTAGCCTATAAGCCTTTGCGATATCGGGCAGGAACTTATGTGTGACTCTACCAGTGACAGAGGTATCATACCGGTCTTGCCATTTCCGGATTGATTCCTCGCGGATCTTCTTTTTGACGGAACTGAGAGGGATCTCCTCGTAGTCCTGGGAGGTGGCACTGAGAGCTGCTGATTTGGCGAGCTCGTCGACTCTTTCATTGCCAGCATACAGTACAGTCCCTACATGCGCTCTCAACCAGAACAGACGGATGGATCTTCCTTCTGCACTGATCCTGCCAATATTTTCCTTTATACCCTTCGCCAAAGGGTGACTCGTCTTGGGACTCCGTAGTAGTTCAAGCGAAGATCTTGAGTCGCTCAGAACACTGACCTGAGGGTCTTTTCTAGTCATCACAAGCTGAGTCGCCCGGTAGAGAGCGTAAAGTTCCGATAGGAAAACCGTGCATTCAGGATGAAGCCCGAAAGTTGAGTATCTGACCTCTCTCCCATTCTCCCACCAGCTGAGGGCTGCGCCCACTCGACCATCGATCTTACTGCCGTCTGTGTAGATCTGGGGTCCTTCCAACTGGGTTTGCAGGTCTTCTAGGAACTTGAAATCCACTGATGTTTGTGTGGACGGATGTGATTGGTCCAAGGGGCTGACCTGTTTTTCGAGTTCCGCGTTTGGAGGGAGGTAGTGTAGTGAGACACTCTTCTTTGTCTTGTACAGACTCGCCGCTTCCTGGATTCTTAGGTCAAGGGGGATCAGACCTGAGAGGGCGAGTACTGACGTGAGTGAAGCAGTGCGGTACGATTTGCAATTTTTTTGGGCGAATCCTCTTTGAAGCGAGTTCAGATGGGACCTGTTCACTTCAAGGTCAATTGCCGGTGCCCACACGTGTGAGGCGTACATCATGATGGTTTCCACCACTGCGACGTATATTGTTCTCGTAATTTCATCATGATTAAACCGCAAAAGTAAAGGATCAAATCTAGTTATAGGTTTCAAGTGTGTAATATATATACATGTTTTCATCCTCGTCTGTCTCTGTTCTAACAAATAGCACTATTTTGTATCTAGCAAGATGTAGGTACTTAGTCGTAAATGTTTTAGTCCATACCATAGCTAGAGTGATAATAAAGGATGTAAAAGACGACAAATTCGGTACCTACTTACCTACAGACTTTTAATTATTGTTTCATTTCTTTGGAACAGCACCAAACTCATGTGCATTTTCGACACTTATCCTTTAAAATTAATATTTACTTATTTAAATATAAAGTACTAGATGGTGCCCGCGACTACGTCTGCGCAGGGTTAGTACTCACTTCGAGTAGCTTATTATCTTCTCCAAGGGCATATCTATTTTTATACCAAAAGGGCCTGAACTGTAAAGTCGTTTCAGGCGTCTTTTTATGTGAGGGTTAATGCTGTGCTCTAAAAAGTAAATACTTGGTCACCAAAGCGATGGCCTAGGTGAGCAAGTTCTCCTCTTCACTAGGGGGTGCCCTATATGTGTGGGCCGCGCAAGCCGGCGGAGAGGCCGGTACTTTCTCTTTCTATATACTTGTAGGTAAACGTAAGGTTTTAACCATATAGGTACCTTAACAGACGCGCAGACGGCAAAATTTCGGTCGTTCGTTGAATGGTATGGTTTAGCGACGTATAAAAACAAATATTTATAGGTAGATATTCAAAACATCGACAGTTTATTACCATAGTCATTCAATATTTATGCAATAGGTACTATTATTTCTTCGTAGAATAGGTACTAATGTAAACTTTATATTATATTTTCTTCGGTAACGCCATCGTAACTGTCTTCACTTCAAGATATTCATCCACGCAATGCATACCACTGAAAAAACAAATTAGTCACAATCAGTATACATATAACCATAACTATATCTACACTACATACTCGCAGATCAGTGAGATCGAAGAGGCTGTATGATAAATATTACCAGGATAATCTATCGGGTTCAACACACAATACTGCCAAGAAAGCGGGTCGATTATTAGTTGAGAAATCCTTATAATGCATCAAAGGTCACAAGGCCAGACACAATAGACATTTCATTGTTATAATGACATCGACCCTTGAAGGGATGTATAAACGATGTACGTCTGTATGTCTGTTCCCTTCTGTATGTCTGTTTGGTGTACATTCTGTTACATTCTACTTACATAAGTTTCTGTATGTCTATTTGTTTCCTTGCAACTTTATACATCAGTCTGCTTATCTTATATACATTACACATTGATTATGATTTTATTATATATATAACGATAACTTTCCTCGTACCTCTTCCTATCGCTTCGGAAATGTACAGGTGTGATGTTATTTATAATACAGTTAGTGTAATACTATCCGAATAATTTCGCTTCGTTATGAATTTAGCTACTAGATTTGGCCAGTTAAAGCAGAGGTTTTAACTGGCCAAATCCTTTATTTTTCACACGTGAATGAAACTTTTATTTGTCCCTATGTTTGTTAGGTTTTATGTTGGTCCTCCTGTACAGGTCGTGTTTTTAAACAAATATTGACAAATCTTGGTTTGCATGTTCTATTATCCTATATATTTGCTTTTTGACGTCGGCGATTTTTGTGTGTGAGGATACTTTTCCTAAAGGGGGGAAGTTTGCTGCGGCGGTATTTACCGACGCTTTTGATTAAAATAAGTACACAAATTAGGTATATTCGGAGTCAGTTTTGAATATGAGCATAATTGGTTTAGCGGTTGCCGAGATACTGGCTTGTGAAATTTAAAAACAGGAAGATTTTGGTAATATTCAGTAAGAATATTTAGTACCAACAACATACACAATTTTAGCTAAATTGGACAAACTCTTGTTAAAATACTTTTTCTGAATTTCGATGACAGGCTAAGTCCGCAGACTAAATAACGAAAGATGGACAAAAAGGGTTACAGAGTGGATACCTCTGGATGGAAAAAGAAACTAAGGATGGCAGTGGAAAAGATGGAGGGACATATTTTCTAAGATAATCGGACCCTACTGGATGAAAGGCAAGAGAAGTAGAGTGAACAGATTTAGGGGAGGCCTACGCCGGAAAGGCGATAGAAATAGTGTAAAATAAATTTCAATAGGTAATTATATAAGCCACCTATACTAGATATTGTGGGAGAATAAAATAATATAAAAAAAATTTTTATATTATTTTTATAACATATTTATGTCAACTTTTACAGTTATGGTATTAGTTTTTTAAAGCACTAACGCCTGCTTAGCGATTACTTAATATTGCGTTTTTTTAGAGAGAAAAACTCACATCCTCGGACGGGATTCAAAACCGCGTCTTCCGACAATCCGTGTCAGATGCCATGACCAACAAGTCCACCAAGACTCGAGGTCCGGGCACCGAATTTAAACTCTCTATCTGATTTTCACCATCGTATGGGGAAGGAGCGACATCAATTGACCAAAAAAAAATTGCAACATTACAGTGGTCCCAATAACTACTTTTTCACGTTTAAATATGCAATAGTAACGCCGGTACAAACTAAGCCACATTATTCGTACCTTAGTATTTAATCCTAATAATAAACAATAAAGATTTCATTGTTTGTTTGTTTGTAATGCAAACATAAAAACTACTAAACTGATTCAAAAATTCTTTCAGCAGTAGTAAGCTACATTATGCAGATAATATAGCAAATAAGATATTATATTAGATAATAATAGCAATAGGTAATTAGTGTACCACGAAGGATTTTACAGATTTTTTTTAATTTTATTGATATAGGAACAATAAACAACTACATTATACATATTATTTACATCTAAGTACAAAATAAAATTATTAATAATGTAGTCCACAAAATCGTCCACATATTGAAAAAAATAAGTGTAAGGCGGTTCAAATGAACAGCCAATAAAAATAATAATTAAAACAATTCCATCGTTTTTGGAAACAACAACAGTATAACAGACAAGCTACAATTATTATTATGTTCACTAGTACAATGCAAGGTCATCTTTTAGAAGTGATGCAAAAAGCAGCTTTTTGAATTTATTTAAGGAACAAACTTTAAAATGATTTACACGAAGTACTGAGTTAGTGCGACAGTGCATAACATAATTTTCTAACTAGATCTGTACAATCAAAATTGTTATTAACAACGTTATATAACGTAACAGCTTCTAGATACCTACGTCGCGAATCAAGGGATAGCAAATTATACTTATTGAGTAGTTTTGGGTAAGTGAAATAGGAACGGAAACATTTGAAATTCATAGCGCGCAGGTACTTGCGTTGAACCTTCTCGGTTATGTATTTCTTGTAATACGGATTCCAGACTGGTACAGCATATTCTTACTGAGGGCGTACTAGCGTCTTGTATAAGTAGAGATATGTGGAGTATCTTTTGAAATTACCCGATGACCGCATAATAAAACCAAACATTTTAAACGCTTTATTCACAATGTTTTTTACGTGCAAGTCTAAGCGAAGATGGCTCTCTAGTTGCACACCTAGATCTCTTAGTGAAGTCACTTTGCTCAGAGGGATATTGCAAGTATTATATGAAAACGTGACAAAATTTTTCTTGTTTGTGAAAGTAATGGTTATTTTTATTTAGGAATGCTTAGGTTGAGTATATTGTCTGTGCAGTAGGTGGAAACTCTGTTTAAGTCTTCCTGTAAAGAGATGCAATCTGGAACATTGCTGATGGTTTTGTATAATTTAAGGTCATCGGCGTATAAAAGAAATTTGGAACTACAGAAGCATCGATCGATGTCGTTTATAAAGAGAGTGAAAAGTAAAGGTCCAAGTATTGACCCCTGTGGCACCCCAGAAGTGACATGGACATCATTTGACTGAAATCCGTTTAAAACAACATTTTGAGATCTATTGGTGATGTAGGATGAAAACCCATCGCAGGAAATTACCGCGTATACCATTATGATATATACGCAACTTTGATGAGCAGAATTTCATGGTCCACCTTATCGAAAGCTTTTTGAAATCAGTATAAACTGCGTCTACTTGAGCGTGATTGTACTACACTTAGACATATACTTACAACACAAGTTATTTTGTAACTTAGTGTAGGTTCTGTGAAAATAAATGTATGTAAATAACAAGCTAATATAGCGGCAACTAAATTGCAATACTCTAAACAAGTATTTTTCTATTTGAAAATTATGCTTATTTGTTGCTGAATAAATTGAAATTAAATTGAAATTGCATTGCTGCATCATAGATTTTTAAAAAATCAGCTTGGCAATCGAACCCGGTCGTATTGAAAAAAAAACCTACATTATTTCTATTTTGATATTGCTTAGGTTATAAACAATAGTATGTTCCCGTTAAACATGATATCTATAATGCCTTGTATGTCATATAATTTTAAAATTAAAGGTTGCTTTTAGGTCTTCAGTGGTATTGCAGCTTCCATACACTTATTTAATGCCGTATAATGTATATAATAAAATGTATATTAAATGGGGTAAACAAATACCTGCTACAAATAAAAGATTGTATGAATATGCACTTACTTCTCACGTCCGATGCCGGAATTCTTGAAGCCGCCGAACGGTACTTGATGTCCCACAGCTAAGTACGTGTTCACCCTGGAAAGTACAAGTATTTGAAGCCCTTCTTACCTTAGCTAATTTGAATTGCTTTTGTTTAGCTTGGCTTAAGACGAAATAGTTTTCGCGTCTTCCCCATACAAACGTATTCTAAATCCAATTTCGTAAAACATTTTTATGTGACATAGATTCTGACGACTAAGATGTCTCTATGTATAGCCAGGGGAGGAAGTCTCTTCATAGATAGCGATGCTTTAGAACCGGTCGACCATTGGCCAACAAATTGCCACAGAGTGGCACTTTACCTAACTGCGGCCATTCTCGTAGCGGGCTGCACTAACGTAAAATCCTAGACTATGGTGATTTAACGACTGTCGTCACGGTAGCTACTCATAACTCGTGTTAACATGTATATAGACTTCCGCCTCTGATGTAGTAGTGTGTAAGACAAAATTCGGTCGTAATGAGTGCCATCACAGTACTCATTTGGCGAAATACTGTGTTTAAGTTTGAAACAATATGTAGCTAGAGAAATTACCGTATTATGAAGTCGGCTAAAATAGATCTGGTTAAAACTAGATATCTTACCGATGATACCTAGTTAGTTAGGTAGATGATACCTCTCTTCCATGAAAGTAATTATTTTTTATGACTTCTGTTACGAGCCTAAATTAGTACGATTGTTATTTTTTGTTTTCCTGTAATTAACTCTTGGTTTATTCTCTGCGGCATGTATATGGCCCAGCAACTGTCTTGATCAGGCTTGTAATTTAACTATGTATTTTGGTTAACATCAAGGAGTCTACTAGCCTACTAGTTAATTTCTTCTTGTTCCAAAGGCTTAGGTACGTATGTTATCAACACACTTTTTGTTTATTTACCATACAACACCAGCCTCCACGTGTTTGCTGAATTGCATTGCGTTGTTCAGATTGGCCGTAAAGATGCCAGCTGCGAGCCCATATTCAGTTGCATTGGCTCTATCTATAACTTCTTCGAGAGTGTCAAACTTTAGGATGCTCTGCACTGGACCAAAGATCTGAAACGATTTATTTAATTATTTTATTTATTTATTTATTTTTTTATTTATTACAACCAGCATTATACTGAGTTGGAACCGGTTTGTGACAGAAAACTTATTAATTAAGTAGGTATTTTAATGTATAGTAAAATTATTATGTATTAATGTGTTTTCTATGATAAAAAAACTGTATTCTATTTTATTATATTCTATTCTATTTAAAATAAGCTTTCAAAACATGCGCCCTAAAATTTCAAATATTTTTATAATCTTATATAGTTTAAATTTTCATAAAATCTTATACAGATATGAAATTCTTTCTACAAAAATTACTATACTTACCCGTTATCTTACAGGGTCGTACAAATGTGTGGATCGCGAAGTATGCAGATCGATAACGGGTTCTCGGGTATTATATACAGTGATACAGAGATTATAGTTCAATTATTTATTTAGAACTCTGCTTAGCTGTATCCACCTATCCAACATCAATTCACAAATTAATAGTAAAATATGCGTTGTTTGAACAAAACGCTTAATTAATCTAATAAAATATAATCGATCTGTTTATTCAATAACGTGCTAAGTGAAGTTTTCTAAAATAAGTCAAAGAGCGTGAGAAATATTTAATATAATAAAAACAGCATAATCCAGATAAACATAGCCTTACCTCTTCTTTAGCAATAGTCATATCATCGGTGACGTCAGAGAAGACCGTTGGCTCCACATAGTAGCCCGAAGTGCCTATTCTTTTGCCCCCAAGCATCAGCTTCGCGCCTTCCTTTTGTCCCTTTTCTATGTATCCCAGAATTTTGTTTACCATGAGTTCATCAATCTATAGAAAGATAAAAATAGAAGTCATTTACTTAAATGTAAATTACAACCGTAGAGCTAAGATGACAAAAACCGTATCTTCTTAAAATTTGCCTCAAAATCATCATCCCTTTCACTTAAATTATTTGTTTTATTTTGGATTTGGAAAAAAGATGTCATTTTCTTGAATTCATAAACGATTACTCGATGTAAAACGATAACCAATCAGAACATATTGATGTATAGGTTTATGAAAAACAAATTCGTACAAAATAATAATAGTATAGATTTTACTTTACTTCGTTTCTAGATTTTAGTTGAAATTTGGAACTCTAGAAATAGAAAAAAACTAGTGTAACTAAAAAACCTAAGCGAGTTTAAAAAATGTTTTTTTATATTTCGGTTCTGTTTGAGTATTAATTTGTTTGAAAACATGTTTTAAGCATTGACTAAGTATTTTCCAGAGTTTGCCAAATATATGTTAATCTTGTTTTTCAGATTGTGTAAGTAATTTATGCCCGAGATAGGCAATATTTATGCAGGAACAAACCAAATACTTTACGGAAGCGTCTTAATATTACGACATTTATTCCGTTTCATTGGGAGCCCGCTGCTACATGTTATTTTGAGCTACGTTTGCTCGTGCTTTCATATTTGAATAGATTGATGTGACCATCAATTTGATGTGACATCACTATTGAATAATTTCTAATACTTTTGAAAATGATAGCAAAATTTGCCATTGACGCTTAATATAGTTTGGCGGTAATTGTTGTCATGTTATTATTTATACTAGCAACTACCCGCGACTTCGTTCGCTTGGTAGGCTCGGCCTTCGAGCTCGCCTTAACCTCCCATTTTTTCTTGATTTTTCTACCGACTTCCAAAAAGGAGGAGGTGTAGTCCAATTTAAATTTCATCAAATTCGGTCCAGTAGTTTTTGAGTTACACTCCAATAACTGAATAGAATGGTAGTGGGTATTTAATTTTTCTAATTGTAGCTACTTGCGAATAATTTAAATATAAAAACCTTCAACGTAGTATTACATAGATAACATTTAATAAAAGGCGAATAAAATCGGCCGTTCTCAAGTTATAGCGTGACCAGGAGAAATAGGGGTTTATTTTTATAACTACAAATTACACTATTATTTATATACCGGCAATCCAGTTAAGTGAGTTTAGGGATCGAATATATCAGATTTCGAGTTTCATGCATATCAGATGCTCACTTTCAAGCCGAGTGCGGAGCGGTGTAGTTTAGGTAATAAAAATTTTAAACGTGAAGAAAACAGCCGATCTCGGCGTTTCAATATTTAGTATATAGGTAACATTAATAACACTATATTATCAGTAACCAATTCCATTAATAAACGTTGTATAATGTACAAATGAACCTAACCAAAGTCTAAAGATCGGACTACACAGAATTTTCATTCAAATTTGATTACTTCTACGTATTAAGTACCTACAAGATATGTTTAAATAGTTTAAATATACACATACCTCAATAACAAAAATTTAAAAAGTAGGTATCCATTTTAGGGTTGTCGCCTATACAAGCACACAGCCCGTATGTTGTATCATTACATATTCACCCCATTATGTTTCCACAGCTGGGACTCGAGCCTTCCTCTGTCCTCTCAGGGTCCCAGTGCGGCTTGGAGGATAGGCTAGTGGCCAACATGACTAAGTTTTCAGGCCGCCAAAAGTCCTTAAACGATATAGACTAACGACTGTTGTCCTAAGACAAACAACCGGCACCGACGACGTCTTAACGTGCCCTCCGAAGCACGGACGTGCTTAGATGAATATGCCACTAGCGGTAACCCATCCAACTCCTGACCGCAGCAAAGCCTTGTTGATCGGTTAAGATCACCAAGTCAAGCTCCGCTGCGAGCGCTTCAAATTGTGTAATTGAATAGGTCTAAATGAAGGTGTTTCATACATACATTTTTAATATAAATAATGTAGGTACTCGTACATATGGTTCGTCAAAGCGGCTTGCAATATGACCCCCTACCATTTCTCAGCCATTTCACGTAGAGTCCTAATATTAATTATTAAAAATTACGACCTTAATATAAAATAACATTTTAGTAGGTAATAGAGAGAAGACTGCAAAATACTTAGCCTGATTCAAAGGTTAGGTACAATTAAAAAACCTTAACTATCTACGGCCTATTAGTGGCCTCCTGTCGCATTGCATCATAAAAAAGTATGGTATATTGACTTTACCTATTACAGAACCCTATACCTAGGTAATAAAGCATGGGCCAGCATGCTCTTGACATATGGTTGTTATATTATTATTATGGATACGTCAAACTTGAATTTGAATTTGAACAAGCACAAAAACCAGCATGAAGGTCGAATTTATGTTTTTACCCAAGGATGACAGTGATGAAGTCACGGTCACTCTAACGGCCGGTGCCAATAATCTATCTATCGTCGGTTCACCCTACTAGAGATAGGTATTTGACACTATTTGTATGGAAGTTATGTGAAATTTCTATCGATAGTAAGGAAAACTGTGGATAGAGAGATTATTGGGATTGGGATGAGATAAGCCGCATGCAATTATAATTCTAGAATGGCCTTTTACAAAAGATAAGAATGCATACCTGAGGACCATGTTGGGAAGAAGGATCAGTCGGGCATCATATCTTAATACTTTTTGCGTACTTCACTGCTGCTTCAACAAATTTATTGTAGATTCCTGATTGCACGTAGAGACGTGATGCAGCAATACATATCTGACCTTGATTTCCAAAAACTCCAATAGCAGCAAATGGCACTGCCAGATCCACTAAAAACAAGTTTATTAATTTTAAGCAAACTTTAGCATGAAGGATGTATATTTATATACTTAGAATATGACCTCACTACCTATAATTTTCAAAACCACGACAATCTATACCATATTATTAATATTATAAAGAGGAAAGATGTTTATTTACGTTTGTAACGAATTGGCTGTAAAAGTACTGGACCGATTTCAAAGATTCTTTCACACTTGGAAAGCTAAATTTACCCTGAGGCATATAAGATTTATCATCATCATCATCCTTCATCACGCGGGTGAAACCGCGGAGAGCATCTAGTATTTCATAAAGAAATGCATAAGATTCAATATTGATTTAAATTGATGATATATTTTGTAGAACTCTTTGTGAACGAGTTTGTCCGAGAAAATACTGCTACCATACCTGTTTCTACCACAAAGCAAAGTAATATTCGTAGTATCTACCAACTATGTTGCGGTTTAAAGAGTATGCGTGTCGGTAAAATTACATTACAGGTACACGACCTTTAACAACTTGATGTATCAGGGTTACGGGCACCAGGTGAGCCTGGAGCGTATTCAGTAACATAATAAAAAATACACTATAATGTACAATTTTCAAGAGTCGTTTTGGAGTACATTTTAATGAAATTTTAATCTTACTTTATCTTACGACACAAACATTCGCCCCGTCCAGTAATCTGAGACCGCGCGCTATTAAGGCGAAACGAGTTCCAAATTTCATGATTCGACTTCGCGAAAACTTAGTTTTTCGACGCTTAATCCTAATAACCGAAGTTCGAAAAAAAACGTAGTGTAAATTGAATATACTTCCTTTAGAAGTATGGGAGCCAATACACGATTGAGCAAACTTGGCTCGATAGAAAAAAATCGGCAACATTCCCTAAATTTTGCAATTTTTCTTAAGTGTTTCGTGGGAAAAAGCATTTTTATTCAATTATGGGCAAATATATTTCAATGAATGTAGCATATTCGAATTCCCAATGAAATTTACTAGTGAACTATGGACTCATTTATCATTAAAATTTAATCATTTGATTTTACGAAATAAATATAAAAAGTATTAGCACGTATTCAATTGAATTTTCGCATTACTTCGTCCATTCTGGTAAGCAATTCTCAACCTTATGTAAAGCATCGAAAATTGTTTCAAAATTAGGATCGGACCGTGCCTTAAAGCATGATAAGGCACTACCAACCAACTAAACTCAATGGAAATGGTATTTTTGTTTCTAATCTTTATAGTCATTAAAACGGCTCTATATGACACTGCAACTATTATGAGCTGGCGTGGCAATCCAGGACATGCAAACAACTTGCCCGTCTTGTAACTAGATGTTATATAGGTGCAATTTGAAAAATTTAATACCGACTTCCATTCTTTTACTTTGGTAAAATCAGTTATTTTAGTGTAACTCAAAAACTACTGGAGCGAATTTGATGAAATTAAATAAATTGGACCACACGGGAAGCAGCAGCTTTCAAACAAAACAGAATTTTGAGAATCGATTCACCCGTTCGAAAGTTATGAGGTAACAAAAAAAAATGCAGTCGAATTGAGTAGGAGGTAGGTACTCAATTCGACTGCTTCGACTTTTTTTGGAAGTCGGTAGAAAAATACAAAGCTGTTGCTGTCTGCATATCTCATTGCTATTAGTTAGTTCTACGGCAGTATCACTTCCTTATTTGGTTACGTATTTTACTAACACAAACAAACCATCCATACTAATATTATAAAAACGTTTGTAACTCTCTGTTTGTTACCTTAACACGCCTAACTGGTTGAACACATCGTAATTAAATGTTGGCAAGGAAATAGTCACCGAACCAAAGTCACCGACATAGCCCAGAAGATTAGCCAGTTAAAGTGGCAGTAGGCAGGCCACATAGCACGCAGAACAGATGGCCGATGGGGCCGGAAGGTTCTGGAGTGGAAACCACGGACAGGCAAGCGCAACGTAGGTTGTCCACTGACAAGGAGGACTGACGACCTGACAAAGGTAGCAGGTCGACGTTGGATGCAGGCCGCTTCCAACCGGACCTTTTGGAAATTTCTGGGGGAGGCATATGTTCAGCAGTGTACGTCCTACGGCTGAGATGATGATGATGAAGGAAATAGATTATATCTCGGGGACGACATAGGATACTTTCATCATCATCATCGTCGTCATTCGTCACCACACGTGTGAACCCGTGGGGATAGTAATAATATTATACATCCGTTAGCTAATCTAATAATGACCCTTTGCGTCCTTCAAGTACCTATACATGGCGTGATTCTATTGTACTGTTGATGTATGTGAGGTCATTAGAGGTGTATTTTGAAGCAACGATAAAAAACTTAATAATAGGCTTACAATCTGCATCATTCATGATAACCAGCGGACTTTTGCCTCCCAGCTCAAAAGTAACGCGTTTCAGATTATTTGTACCAGCAGCTTTCTGAATCAATTTTCCAACCTGAAAAATAAAACTATTTCAAACCTGTGTGTCGATTACAAAAATATTTAGTGAAATCCATGCTTACAATACCTAAAACAATTATGTTTATGGAGCACTTCAGAAGGAACTGACACAATTTATTGCAAGAAGAGAATAATAACTGTTACATGTACTCATGAAACAGTCTAGATTTTTATGTTTTATCGGAGTCTATTCGTTGCAGTTAAAACTCCTACGGCCTTATTAATAAACTTGTAGTAAACCCGGAGTAGTTAAAACATCTATCTGTCAATTTTTCGCTTGCAGTAAATGTCACGCGTGAAAGCAAGACGAAGCATGTTACGCCTAATCTATGTTTACGCAACGTTTATTAGTAAAGTCCTTAAAGAGTCAAAAGTACATTTAACTACTAAAATCAGTCAAATGTATGTTAACCAAAGGCCTTCGACAATAATAACTTTTCTAAAAACTTTTGGTTACAAGTAGGTTTCGGTTTAACCTAACGTTTCTCCTCGTTTTGCCTGTCGTCACACCTATAATATATTGCTCTGAATATAACGAAAAAAATAAATATATCATTTTACTAAAAACAAAAACAGTCAAAAATACTTTTACCTGTTATTTTCTCAGATACAATACTTTAATTGACTAGGTAAGTAAGAGTTATATCTGCAACATAATTATAATAAGTAGATAGGTTTATTGTGCAGTAGACACGTTTTTAAAGGCACAACTGGCAGTGTTGAGTACTGTGCCTCCAAGCAAAAGTGAGGACATACAGGAAACAAACCACAAACCACTAGGAAGTAGGTATTTACAGAGTGATTTGTTCAGTCTCATATGATATTATGATACGACAAATACTGACCTTACTAAAGCGCGTGGGTACAGAGACAACAACAATACAAGGAAAGCCCTCTTACCTGGGTCTGTTCATGAGTAGTGTGATGCTTACCTTCAGCCAAACAAATTGCCTTTTTCATCACTTAATTTTAGACCTACCTACAGACCTATGCATATGGCTTACTTTCGGTTAGGATGACATTGAAGTAATATACTTAATTTGACACCGAGAAGGTATTGTAAATTTGTGTACTTTACCTCTAGAGGCTTACTTCGGTTTATGGCTTACTTTCGGTTAGGATGACATTGAAGTAAGATACTTAATTTGACACCGAGACGGTATTGTAAATTTTTGTACTTTACCTCTAGAGGCTTACTTTCGGTTTATGGCTTACTTTCGGTTAGGATGACATTGAAGTAATATTAGTAACTTATTTAATCTGTGGTAATATACTTAATTTGACACCGAGACGGTATTGTAAATTTTTGTACTTTATTTATATAAGGCCACAGTTATATATATTATATTATAGTTTTGTATAAGGCCACAGATTCCCACAGGCTGTTTTAAAGTATAAGAGAATACTTCACCATCTGAAACAAACGTAGGTATCTGTTATAATAGTTATATAGGTACTTAATATTATATTAGTGCGTTAGTGTAGTAAGGCAGTTCGTATTAATATTTTTTTTTATTTTCGGCAGGAGGAAATCCTTTATGGATACCGCAGAAAAGCAGTATCCCTGAGGTTATGTCCGAGTCCACCAGCTGGGATGTTAGTGCCAGTGTTTACTGTGTACGGACTAAAACCTTCTCCCTCTTTCATACACACTACAGACAGAATATTAAACTTTTTTATTTTTTATTTTAAATATATTTATTACCAGTCTGAACCCCAAGTATCTAAAGATACTTATAAACTAAACGTGAGTCCAGTAAATGTGAGTAGTTTGAAAACGTCCACTGTTGATACGAGGAGTTGAGTTACCCAAGGTCATGAGGAGTTCTCTTCAGAAATTCTTTGCATGCAGTCCAACTGGTGCCAATTCTGTCACATACTGGGTGGTTTAATGTTCTACAAAAGTCCACCAGTCTAAGGTAGATAGATAGATAACACATATTATTTACTACATGAGTTATTATAAGAAAGAGGTTGCTAAAGTTGCCACTGTAATGACAGATATTATTCCTAATTTACTTATAGTGAGAATTCCTGGGCTTACGTCGGCACTGTAGCAAAAGAAACTACTAAATTAAGTAGACATCAAATGGTACTGAACTGTTATGGACAAGCGTAACGCTTAACATCAGGTGAGCGACTTGCTCGTCTCGAAACAAGTTACATTAAAAAATCCATCCAGTCATGCTATCGTTTTTGTAATATTTGTGTAGTTAGTGTGATAAGAAAAAAGTGTTAAATATCCATATCGTTATCACTAACTGATAATTAAATAACTAAATAACAACATTGCGCACGTATTTGTTCATTATACTTTTATGAATTGAGATCATGAAACGTTATCTTACCCAAAGGAATAGTATCGCCTTGTATTTTGTCTGCCAGACTCGCGTAATATCTAACCGAATCCCCAATGCCACTCAGGAACCGATTGGCTGTATTGAACATCATGCCGTTGTTGTAAGATTCCAGCTGCTTCAGGTAGTCGAGATCCCTTTCGATGAGGTCTGCCAGTTTATAAAGGATCTTCCCCCTTTGGGAGGCGTCCAACAGCCGCCATTCTGAGTTCCGGTGGAAAGCACGTTGCCCTGCACTCACTGCTTCATCAATGTCAGCCTGAATAGAACAAGTATAGATCTTAACTCCCGTCTACATTTCATCTATACAAATATAAACAATATATGTGTTAGTAAAATCCCAGTAAAAACTTTCTAGGTTTTCATAGACTGTGCTATTACTGTGCTTAAGAGGATTGCATAGTACTTATCCATACTAAAAGAAAAAAACTCTTTTCTACCTCTTAACATTGTCCGATTTCAGTGATTTTATTTTCATGCAATCAATACATTATGCTATGCCCGTACGTTTTGACTTTTTAAGTTTAAAAAAAATTATATATATTACTTTTATATACACAACATTGTATGGCTTAGGTATATAGCAATCGTCTAGTTAGTTGGAACGTTTACTCATATGGATATTGGTTTCAAACACACAAGTCAATCTATGTTTATATTTTTTAGACTAAGGTATACATAAATGAAAACACATACTTATATAGTGTTATATGTAGATGATTGAATTGTCTCTGCAAAAGATTTTAAATTATTAATTATATAAAAGTAGATTAAAAATGAATTTCAAATAACTGATTCAAGAGAGATAAAAGTTGTTCCTAGGTATAATTTTTTTAAACACTAAAAAGTGTAAAATTATTTGTATAAGTCGGTAGGTACCATGAAAGTTCAAAAGTACTTATTATCACAATATTGCATTGTACCAACTTCAACAAGTTGTTTCAAACTTTTTAGAAGTGAAGTTGGTTCCATTTTCTGGTACATTTTTTTTACCTATTTAGTGACCTAATTACGGGATCGATATCATTCACCGTCAATGATGATATAATCAAATCATCAAAATAGGTGAAAAACTTTTCAGTTATTGGAGTGTAACGCAAAAATTGCATGACCGAATTTAATTTAATTTAATTAGAAACACACGGGAAACATTCTAATAAAATAAAAAAACATCATAATCGGTTCACCGAGTCGAAAGTTCTGAGGTAACAAACAACAGTAAAATAAACAATAAAAAACAGTCAAACTGACAAACAGACAATCTTCCTCCTTTTTGAAGTCGGTTAAAAATAGAGCGAAGTAAGAATAAATTGACTTTATATCAGTCACAATACCTTCAAAATGTTTGAATCAAATTTTCAATGAACAATTGCAATCCTGCAAAGTCATATTTCAGTCCAGATTAGATTACCTATTTGAGTTTAGATAGTGAGGCTGATAGTCACTATGATGCTTCTTAATATATCGGGTCGAGTGCAAAGCATTGTGATAAAGATATATCAATATGTGCCGCAATAGGTATTTTGAGCAGATATCAAAGTACAAATAATATAGAATTATGGTAATGCTTGCATAGCATATTTTAAGATATTATATAAAACGAAAAATTGATTTGAAATTACATATGAAAAATGTGATTGCAAACAATTACTGGTTTCTGTCTATGCTGATTCTGATTGGGGAGACGACGTCGATACAAAAAGTACTCATAAAAGGGCACGTTTTCAAAGTGTTCGATAATTTTAAAATTTCGTGGAATACTAGAAAACAAAACACAGTCGCCACTTCCTCTACAGAGGAAGAATATATCGTTTTATGTGTGTCTGATAGGGAAGCCTTCTGGGTAAGGTCATTACTAACGAGTATTTCAAGTTCAATACAGCAACGAATCATTATTTTTGAAGACAATAACAGTTGTTTCAGCATTGCCAGTAACCCCACAAATCACAAAAGGTTGAACCATACTAAATACCATTTTACACGAGAACAAATTGCCAATAAAATAATAAAGCTAGAGTATTATTTCCACAAGAAATCAACTGGCTATTATATTTATGAAAATAGTACCAACAACAAAGTTCCTGTAGTTAAGATAAAATTTGAATTTAATGCAATATTCGTTATGAAGAAGAATAGGTAACGCTGTTATCGAAAATATAAAATATGATGAGGCGCTTGAATTAACACATAGGATAATTTTCATCATCATCCATCACCACGCTGATGAACTGGTTCAATTTTGATGTAATTTGGTATGGAGGTATAGATGAGGCACTGGATTTACACATGCCAATTTTGATGAAATTTGGTGTGATGAGGCGCTGGATTAACACATATGATACTTTTACATCTAGTTTTTATTAACCACACACTGTTCCTGGAAAAGTAGGTTGATTTCTGCAAAATCTATTGTATTATTGGCCAAATATGGCGAATCGCGAGTCAACGGGTTAAATTTTAGTAATGTTAAACACATTTCGAACAAATGTGACGCACCCCTAATAAGAGTCTAATCTTATCTTACTGTAAACAACTATAAACACTGTATACCTAATTCTATATTTTTACTATGATTTAGGTTGTAGGTATTGTAGTAGTATTACAATACGAATACAACACTCGAGCCGAGGGAAGTCAGTTAAACTGCCATGTAGAGTTTAAACAAGAGTTAATTCAAAATGGCTACTCTCCATCAGCTGTTTGGCTTTCGGAACTTGAAAGCAGAATAGAGAAATTACGGATACAAACGAAGTGATTAAATTCTCGTTGAAGGATACTACGTATAAAATCTTGGCGCCGCTCCGTCTGTCATAGTCGTAATTTTTTTTCAAAACTGACCGATAACACATTTTGACAAGTATTGCTACATTTAAAATAAACTCAGTTTAGCTAATCAACCATTGCCAATGAAATTAGGAGAAGGGCTTACTCTGTAGATAAAATTTAGGTTCGTTTAGTTAAACTCTGAGATAAGCGGCGATTGATATTACGGGCCTAAGTGTTTGTAATGGTGCTTATACGAATGTAGGCAAAGTTTACAATTTCAAATCATGAATCGTTTTTGTTTATCCTCGTCAATCTCCTTAGAAAGTTTTAGTGATGCATCCGCCGCTTTACTAGTACCTAGGTGACAGACATGACAGTGACTTTATGGCAAACTTATTTTATTAATGTGACTTGATTGAAATACTCAATTGATGCAACACTATCAATTAAATTGAGGAATAGCAAATGTACAAACGTATTTTATGATGGAAAAACTTACCTTTTCACCTTTAGCGACCTTAGCAATTACAGATCCATCGTGGGGGTAGTATGTGTCAAAAGTGTTTTTGCTTTTGGCGTCCACCCATTCGTTATCAATAAAAAGCTGAAAACGAAAACATGTTTTTATAACAAAAATATGTACCATCGAAAAAAGGAAATGACCGAGCGAAGCGCATATTAAATTACCCAATTTTACCCGTATCATCGCCCGCGCTGTTAGTTACGGTCCATGGTCGATGGAAACTAAAACTTTTCATATAGCTGCAACTATTTTTGCTTTTCTTTTTTTACGTTCCCGATAGCTCAGAGAGTTGCGGACCTTTCTTCGAAACGCGAGGTCCCACGATCGATCCCTGATCGGATATAGATATTTGTACGAAGCAGAAATGTTTTATAATAAAAATCTCCTCCTTTTTTGAAGTCAGTTAAAAATACAAAAGCACTGAAGAAGAGTGAAGCTGCAGCTCAGCAAATTTTATATATGTAAACAGTGTAAGGAATCAACATACTAGTACTAGTGTCACCAACAGCTTGACTACTGTTTAGTACTGTCACAGCGGTCCGTTTTGCGATATTTTTGCTCACAATGCTAACGTCTACCAAAGCCGGTCCGAGACAAATATCGCTATTTTGACTGCTCGTGACACTGTAAGCGTGTTGATAATTCGGACCAGAGTTGTAGCAATAACGAACGATTTGCGCGCGAAAAACAAATTCATAAAAATAACGTGCATAGTGTAAAGGGTAACTATGTGTGTGGATTAAAAAGAAATAATGGAATGGATGGACCGACTTTTACAACTTTTACATCAAAAACAAGGGACACCAGTAAATACATTATAGAAATAAACAAATACCTGTCACTTTTGACAGAACGCTCACGACGATTACGGTGTAGAGCATGGTTCATGTAATCGTCAACATGGCGGTAGTTAAGACGTCATCGATGACGTAGCGTGGGCCATCGTAATCACGCTCACGGTGAAAGGGACCGAATGTTATCACGCTAATATCGATTATGGCTCAATTGGGACCGCACTGTGTGTTAGTGACGCCATTGTTATCGATTCATTTATATATTAAATAATTATATTAAAATATGGAAATTTATGAGAGAAAAATTCACACCCTCAGACGGGATTCGAACCCGCATTTTCTGACAATCCATGTTAGTCGCCATAATACCTAGTCCACCGAAGCTCCCCGTTCGAGCATCTATATAATTTTAACCGTCGTCGTATGAGCTTAAAAAATATTTAATCGGACGGAATTTAAAATTAAAGGTAAATAATAATAAAATTCAAATGTGAGAATTGTATATGAAGTTACATAGAGTTGATACTATGTTAAAGTTAAAAATCTTTAGGAACTTGCAGGATAGTAAAAAAAAATAACGAAGAATATATATCGGAATATCTTACCTTGGTGTATTTAATTTCTGGTGCCATTGCTGCTTGTCGTAGGCCACTATCAAACAATATATCGACAATATAATGTCTGTTGTTTTTCCTTTCTTTGATATCGCCTAATATGTCATAATAATGCCTTATCACAATGGCGTCACCGATATTCTTGATAAATGTTTTTGTCAAATCTTATGATTTGACAAAATCTTTTATCGAGGTTGTAGGTATAAGCTATCTTCTATACCTACATCTATAGCTAAGATTTGGCAGTAGCAAAATAAACATTGTAATTTACACCCTACATGCGAAAAAATAGTTAAGGCACGGTCCAACCCCAATTTTAAAATAAATTACGATGCTTTACGTAAGGTTGCAAATCGCTTGTTAGATTGGACTATGTCATGCGAAAATGCGTTAATTTTGTACGTTTTCTTTATATTTTTCGATATATACTAACACAATTGAAAAAACTGCTGGTTATAACTTTAGTACTATACGTTAGCTATGTATTACCTAAAAAAAATATAGTGTTATCGCTGAAAATTCTGAGAGTTTGGACGTGAAAGTTTATTTTTGTGGACCTATTCAGGTTTTTTTTCTGCTGAAAGAGAGTTATATTTGTGAATTATATTCGGTTATTACTCTTTTCCTATTCCTTTTCTAACCTTTGTATTTTTTTCATAATATACTATCGATCTGTTTCGTTACAGTAGGTGTTTAAAAATTCTGCTTTTTCTTTAATCAGGGTACGAGCGCGCCTTAAGGTATCGCTATTTGTAACAATAATTTAATATAATGCAAACTTCCAATTGTTTACTTACTACAATAGTGGCACAAATAATAATTGTTTTTGAACAAGTTCAGTAAAATGCGTCACGCTGTTCAATTGTTTTTTTTTATCACCATAGGAAAAGTAAATTACTATTATTCTGTGGCTATATAGGCGCACCTAGTCGAAAATTTCCGCGTTTGACCCACAGCTGCTGACTTGTACTGTTCCTATTTCAGTCAACAGTCGTTTCGCTCTTGACAGAGCGGTCGTGGTCGTCTTGTAGTTGTGGTGATGTAATGCGCTTCACGATGTAATTTGGATAACGTATCGTATCTAACCCGTAAATATTGTCAAGCGCGTCGGGCCATGCTTACCACAGGGTTCTGCAGCTGTAATTGTCATACCAACACGTACTTTTGAGATAACATAGTATCTAGATAGACATATATATATATATATATCCTATATCATAAAGCCATTCTACTATTTCTATACACAAATTTGAATGTAGCATCACGTAAACGTAACTTAAACGCAACTTTTTATTAAATATATATTAGACACTACTTTATACGAATATGAATTAACACCGCATTCATGATCTATCGAGTTAGCAGAACATAAAGTTTTGATTGATCGCTTGCGTCCACAGAAACGTAACCGCAGCTGGACTGTTTTTCATAGCAGAATAAGGAACCGCATTAAAGTCGCCGTTCAGCTACGGTTCGATTGCAATTTAATTAGTGAAATAGGCCCTCAGGTACGACGTACGAACGTTGACCCGCAGGGCCCGCCGTCGTAGGCAGCTGTATAAACATTCACGTGTAGGTATGTCTCGCGTAGTTATTATCTAATGAAGCGGGCTGTCGAGTATTCAGTTGTGCAATGGTTTTGAGCCGCGGAGTAGTGAATACGGATTCATAATAATAAAAGATTTTTTATTCTTTCAATATAATGAACAGTTATCGATTCCAAACCACCCCATTCAATATTGTGCACTAATTAACAAAGACCTTATATATTAGCAATGAAAACACAACAATAAATGAACAAGTTCCCAATATAATTAAAGACTGCGCTGCTAGGAAAATTCACAAGACTTGAGCTATCGAAGAGTAGGTAGGTAGGTATAAAATGTTTCAAGTACATTTTAGTAGGTACTATCCCCAAAATTATGCAATGGTGTCGATTCTGTAATCATTATCTTAACTAAAAATCTCTAAATTAAGGCAGTACTTATTTTGTTTAGGCTTAAATCCAAATTAGTATAACACTTTCGAATGACAGCACTAAAATTAGACATTTCTCTTCCGATTGTGGGCATATTTTAGACAATTTAGTTGTCACATAACTTGGTGTTCGCTAAACTAACCTAAAATAACCCTAAATTGAATAGAATAATCCTATTTTTAGTAGTGTCATTCTAAGTGTTAAATAGTTTTTGATTTTATTGTTAACAGAATAAGGACCACCATATAAAATTTTTAGTTTGATAGTTTAGTTTAGTTTTTTTGAACAAGTGAATCGCTACCAATGACTCATTGCCAATGGGGTTTAGTATGAATAAGTATGACAATATTTGGCTATTCACACCAAGTAGAACACTCATAGTTCAAATATGTAAATGCAGAGCTCGTCAACATCTAATCAGTAGCGATAAATCAGAACTACGCATTGTGAAGGTATTACAGTTAGTTTTTGAGTGAATTGAGTGAGGATTATAATTCTACCCCGCAATCTGAAGTTGTGCAATCGGAAATTGGTAAAGCCGTTCTTAGTGACCAGGAGAAATAGGGGTTCATTTTTATTTATATATAATTTATTTTAAATGTTAGCTATAGGTATAAAAACCATAAACCATATCTGATATACGTTATATTCACAAAATCACGTAGTTGCGCATGAGTAGGTGGATGCTATACTTAGCTCAATTTAAAATGATACTCTTCTAGTCGCAAGTTAGTATTTACCGCTTATGGGTATATATTATTTATTCAACACCACGACGTTATTATACATAACTTGGTGCTTTGGGTTAGTCAAGGTCAAACGAGATTTATTTGTAGGATTCATTCGTATGCCGTGTTGATAATCACCATATTCTGGGGCCTTCAAATTGTGCAAAAAATATGGATAAACGACCAACGACTTTAAGCATTTATAGACTTATCATGTCCTTACTCTAAATTCGAAATATTGGATGAACATAAGAATAATTGACCGCCCCGTTTTGCCATGACCGTCGCAACCGAAGATTCAGTTCAGTTCATGATTCCTGGGGCTTTACTATGAGCTCTTAAAGCAGGCCTTTTAGACAACTGCACGGTTTATTGGTACCATGACAACTTTAAAGCAGGCCTGCCCAGGCCTACTATTCAAGAACCGCAGTAAAACCGTTCACCTTTTTTTTAGTATGGACTCTCGATAACATGTCGCTCTAAATCCACTCAGTTTATTATCTTACAAACGTCTAGGCGTCTGCAATGTTGGTTATAGTAAATTATTAGAATACCAGAGACAAAATATCCGTTCACCTTTGAGAAAACAGTTCACCTAAATGAGCGTCGTGGTATGATTTCATTCAAAACTGTTTATGACAGGTTTAAGAACTGCACGGAACTTGCATGGTTTTTACGAAGCTGATAGTAAGGCCCCTGAAAGAAGAATGGCAAACTTCTGTGTGTTTTGAGTACCCTACATAGACGGGCCCACGAGAAAGGAACCATGCAAAATCAGTAGTCCTTAGTAAGACTACGATATTATAAAATTGTACCATATTTTTTTATGTTGGGGTTTAAAAGTTATCAGCATTGATATTTTTTCTAGGTTAGGCAGAATTCGTTAGTTTAAAATATCCGACTGGGTTTTTCAAAAGAAATTTATCGTAATAGAGAAACGGGTGTTTGACATTAGGTATCGTTATCGTAGATATGGATGCAAGCACTTATATTTTATGTGATAACATGATAAAACTAACATGAGAAAAGGCAAATGTACAAAACGTACGAATCCAACAACAAAGGAAATAACTATTGGTGTCACTTTGTCATTTCCACTCTTTTGGGAGAATATACATAGTATCAAGACGGTTGTATAGTATCCTATAGTCTATGAACTGAGTAGCGTTTCGTTCTTGCCCACAAGCATCTTCTGCGTATTAATTGTATTGTTTTACATATAGGTTTTCTCATTTTTCCCAACTGCTATTTAAATATAAATATATGAATTATTTGCATCTAATACTAATAATTAATAAATTTGGCATAGTTTCATTCTCCGTGGTTTTCATTCTCAGTACCCACTGAGAATGAAAACCCGGATGACCATACTCCTTTACCTGGAGGACGGTTGTGTCTTAAGGCTTCAGCACACCAAGCGCGGGGCGTGCGCGGCGCGGGGCGTGAGCAGCGCGGTACACGGCACACCGCAATACTGTAAGGCGGCGTGGCTTGTACACGACGGGCCCGCGTTTAAAACGCGTTCAGTCGGACGGGTAGCGCGCGCAAAATTTAGGTGAAACAGTGTCGAGGTACGATTTTAAAAATGTACGATACAGATAGTGATGAAGAGGAACTGTTGTTGCTATTGGCTCTCCGGAAAAAAAGAACCTGGGTTCATGTTTTAAACACAAGAAGAAAGCAGTTTGGGGAATATCATCGTTTGTGTAGGGAACTTGAAAGTCATGAAGATCGGTTTTTTATATACCTATTTCCGGATGTCAAGAAATTCTTTTGAAGAATTGCATGGAATATTGTACAACGCAATTCGGTATGCTAAAAAAAATTAACCTATGCCAATTCCGAAACCATTTCGAGATTTTATGTTACAAACCCTTATTTTTCTACTCTGACCTTTAATAAACGATAAGATGCCATTTATTTTAACAAAAAACGATGAAATAATTCGACTTTCATTGACCTCTAAATGACGTCACTTTTTTGCACTTTTGTTTTGATTGAATAGAGACTTACGAATTAGTAGGTGTCACTGTCAAGTGTTCTAGTTTCTTTTTTTTTACTCGCGTGCTTTTCTTGGCTCCTCAACGCAACTACATATTTGTGCAAAAAAGTGACGTCATAGGATTCAAATTTTCAAAAAAATATTATAAAATAACTACTGAATATAAAACAAAAATATTGAAATTAGTTTCTTATAATGACCTAATCTACGAAATAAAAATATAAAAAAAATACCAAAAAAAAACTTTACATACCGAATTGTGAAAACTGATACTAATTTCAGAGAGAGTATTGAATCAAGACAACGGCTGGCAATATGTTTAAGGTAAAGAACTTATCGACTTACCCATGTCAATAATTTTACAAAAAAATATGAAACAAGCAATTTTGTCTGTATAGATAATTACCTAGGTAAGTAAGTAATTACGTATCTTAATTTTTTATACTTGATCAGCTAGTGCTATACTATCTCACTACCTAGATGGTCAGTGCAGTGATGATGCGGTCGAAGGTGGTCACACTGGACCTAGAATGGAGATGGAATGGTCACCGGAATGGTAACCACATAAGTAAGTAAATTTAGTTTTACTAAGTGGTAGGACAATTCTGCTAGTGTCCGTTTTGGTACTGTACCACCACAGTGCCAGATATTCTACCTCGGACATGTAGTGTGAAAATACTCCTGTGTTATGGTTGAAGGGCAATGTAACAATGTAATTACTGGGAGAGTGAGACTGAACAGTATGGTCTCAGGGTGACCAGCATAGTACAGTGTTGTGCAGAACTTAAGCTTAAAGATCTGAGCCACACTGCGACAGTCATGGCCAGCCAATGGGATGAAAAACATAACCTATAACCATAGTAAAGTGTTCCTACAACTGATATCATATATTTAGTTACAGTTGTTTAGCAAACCAGTTGATACACATGATAAAACAAAACACTTTGGTACTTTCAGACATATTTATTATATGCAATGTAAATGTAACCAAAAAGCCACACCTATATGTTACATTTTAAACATAGGACCAAGTATCGACATAGGATAAATCATTCGAGCGTCATCTGTCACTTAAGTAAATAATAATTCCAGTAAGTACTTCTAACAATTCAGCTTATAATCAGTTTACAAAACAGGTTAGTCAACATCACAGGTATACTTACATCATAAACTTAGTTCTAAATATCTATTTATCTATTGACTAGACCCATTGATCAGTCTGTTCCTTTCTAGTCATGTTAAAATACAGTTATAATTATAATTTTTGTCTTAGACTAATGTGCATACCCAGTTTCCGATTCTAGTAGTAAAATATCTGTCACACTATTTTACAGTCTCTAACTTAATGTGACCTAAAAATAGACAGTAGATATTTAGTTACATACTGAAGTGGTCTAAATTACAAACATGTATATATATTTATAACAAGGTCTCTGCTAATTAAAACCTAATCAATATAAAATCACAGATTTTAATTTGTACATAAACTAAGATTAAATAAAGATGTAAGTAACTAATTATGTACTTCTTTCATAAACTTTTTTTCCACAACTTATAGCTGCTAAAACATTATCTATCAACGCACATATTTATTTTCAATTAACATAATTATTATACTATATGGTGTGTATACACATATCACTCTAAAATTATTTAACAACATTCAGGTACACATTACTGCAAGACTATGTTTGTTTTATATTAAACTTTTTTGCTTTGTTGCTTTAAACTTTTGATGTATGATAAGTTGCCAATTAGTATCACCAAATTAAATTTTAATAAATTCAAGGAAACGGTTAAGACTTTTTTCCAACATAATCCATTTTATAGTGTAAATGAGTACATGTCAATGCACATCTTGGAAACGTCATTCCAGTGTCAGGAACCAGCACAATTATCAATTTAAGAATGTATTTAGTTAAGGTTTTTAATGTATGTGATGTAGATGATGATATGATCCTATTTATGTTAAGAATCAATTCCAAATTGTAAAAGTTGACCTGCCTGTAACGAATGTTATGTGATGGCCAATAAATGATTTTTATCTTTATCTTTATCTTTACTATGTTACTCAAATAAGTTTGCTAATTGAACTTTCAACTGAGCTTGTTTGCGTACAGATAATTTCTTAAAGGTACAGGCATAACTTAAAAACAGGTAGTCGGTTCCATCATGTACTTCCTTCTTTTTGTTTCTCAAATAATGTAATATTCTATCCCAGTCTGACTCACTCTGTTTTGCTCTTTGAGTTGCAGTAGTATTTGCTGTTACCGGTGTTGCCTGGGGCAATAGTGTAGAAGGGCAAAAAATCATGTTATTATTTGAGTTATTCTCTGAAGGTGTAGGGGTGTTTAATGATCTGACAGCTGTAGGCGATGACAATGTATTAGGTGAATAGATAAATGGTGGCTGAAACAATTCAGAGTCTTGTGTCGGTGAAGCATCTTCTCCAAATTCTTCAATGCTTGGCCCTGGCAGTGCAAACTGTGCTTGTTGTGTCTGACTATTTTGTTCAGTTCTGGCACTGACATTTGATATTGTTGAACGTGGCTTTAATGTATCGTCCAAAAAACTGAGATGTTCCACACATAACTTATGTGTTTTCTGGCAGACCCAGTATCTCCCATGACTTGCTTCTTATATTTCATATACCCGTCACATAGACTCTTCCACTTAGATTTAACTGAATTTCCTGTAAATAAAAAACATATGTATACTTATAATATTTTTTTTGTTTTAGGTACTTATCAACAGGAGATTCATTTCAAACTATTGCATTTTCATTTAGAGTTGGACGCAGTACTGTTTCCAAAATTATAAAAGAAGTATGTGAAGCAATTTGGAATAAATTGCAGCCTATTTATATGCCATCGCCAACAGAACAAATATGGAGGGAATCCGAAGCAGGATACCGTGAAATATGGAATTTCCCTAACTGTGTTGGTAGCATTGATGGAAAGCATGTGAAAATAGAATGCCCATCAAACAGTGGGTCAAACTATTTCTGCTATAAGTCATATTTTTCAATAGTTTTGCTTGCAATAGCCGACCCGTTCTATAAATTTTTAGTCGTTGATATTGGCAGTTATGGACGTCATAGTGACAGTGGGATATTCGAAAACTCGATATTTTTCCGAGACCATGTTTCTGGGAGAGAAATCTTGCCTCCAAAACCATTGCCAGGATCAATAGAACCTGTGCCTCATGTCTTGATAGGTGACGAAGGTTTTGCTTTGAAACCTTTCTTAATGAGACCTTATCCAAAAACAGCAACTTTAAATGATGAAAGCAAAAGACGATTTAACTACAGACTATGTCGGGCACGTCGCATGGTTGAAAATGTGTTTGGTATATTGACAGAAAAGTGGAGAGTTTTCCATAGGCCAATGGAATGCAAAGTCGAAACAGCCATCCATGTTGTCAAAGCTACATGCTGCTTACATAATTATGTGAGAATAAAGGATGGCCATATTAATCAAAATACTCCAGAATCCAGCACTGAACTCGCAAATCAAATTCCCATCAGTACAACACCCGTGCAATCTACACAAGAATCTGCACTGATACCTATCCGACGAACTAATCAACGTTCATCCAACGTGGCTTTTCAAATCAGGGAAAAGTTTGGGCATTGCATTAGAATAGGCCAACACGAATTTAAGGGGGGGAGGGGGAGGGGGGAGGGAGGGGGGAGGGGGATGTCCTCCGACACTACTCTCGTGGCGAGGAAATGCCTAGTTTTTGCGAAAAACTACTTTGAATTTTCTTTGAACTTAACCTCAAATTTATAACGTTTATATATTGAATTTAACTATATTTACTTACAAATATGAATGGATTGGACATGGAGTACTGACTATTTTGGTGTGTTCTATGTTTGACTCTGGGTGGGCTCCCGCCAGAAGCTCTAGCGGTCGCCCCTGAGTGTCACTTCGCCAAACTCGGTCTTCGCTTCGCTACGGAGGTCGCCGGCTCGCTTCGCTCGCCACCTCCCCCCGTCGCTCCGCTCAACCTCGTCTGGCTCGCTCCTCTCAGGACCTCCCTTGAGCTTCTGGCTCCCGCACTTTTTATATACAATCTAGGGGTGTCAGCCACAAGACTAGGTGGAGTCGGGGTGCTCTGTGTCGGCTCTGTCTCTTATTTTGAACCTAACCAACTCAAGTTAGAGTGCCCTTGACTCGAATAAGAGTGCTAGCCCTGATGGTCACAGCTATTTTGAATTACATTAGAAATAAATCATATAGGTGCAAAACTAGGACAAAAATAAAACAAAATTTAGAAAGTATTTAACTTATATTTTGTATACATATTGCACAGCTTTTATCAGTTCGAAAAACTTATCCTTCTTACTGGCCTCCACAGATCTCCTCCATAAATACTCAACAATTGAGTCTGCAAAATTGCCCGGGTGGTTGTAATTATTCTTGTAGAAGAATCTTTTAACCACCCGCCATTGAGACTCAATTCGTTGAGTATGTGTCCCATCCTCGGCTATAAATGGACTGTCAGGGTCACTGTGGTTGACTTTTTTATGAATATATCCATGTTGGCTTAGGCAATCATAAGCCCTCCAGCAGTCAGTATGGATGGTTGTGCCCGGCTCTACATGTTTTTGAATTAGGGGAATTAGCACCTCTGCAGACCTAATGTTGTCCGGGCACACCTCCAACCGCAAGTCCTCTGAACCATCTTCTATGAGGCCAAGGACCCAATGTCCCTCAATGTGTCTCCCTGAAAAAAATTAAAAAACAGTTATTAAATTGAAAATACAAGTATAAAATAATGAAATTGATTAATGCCTTATATAAATACCTTTATTAAATTTCCTCTTCCCAAATTTGCTTTCGTCTACTTGCACAATTTTTCCAGGGCCTCCTATTTTGCCCCGGACTTCTTGTTTCTCCAGTTGGTAAATTACCACAACTTCCCGGCAGTAGTTATACCAATCGCTTATGGTTGGCCGGGACAAACAATGTTCTTCTCTAAATATATCTTCGTGTATTACCATGTCATGCGAGTAGTTGTATGCAAAACAGTACATTAAATAATAAATGTGTCCCAATTTTAGTTTTACGTTCTCAAACCATGTTCCTTGGGCTCTAGATACTCTAGTTTTATTATGACAGGAACCCTTGCTGCACACAAATGTGCCCATAGTTTTGTCGTTCTTGAAAACAAGTTTCATGGGATTTTTGTGTATTCTACACTTCTTAGTTTTCAAGATTAAGCCTTGCTCTTCGGCAAAAACCAGTCCTTGTTCATGTGTACTTAACATACGCGCCAGCTTTACAATATTCCACGTTTGTAAAACTTCACCCACGTATTTCCGCCTTTTAAATGCGGGTTCTTCTTCAAAATCATCTAAAATGAAAAACAAGCATTTGATTAACATATTTTGTGGTTTATCAAGCGAAATAATTTAGATTACAATAAATGAATAGTTAACTCACCTCTACTGGTAGAAGCTACTGGTACTGCATCTTCACGGCTTGTGGAAGCCGTTGGTTCATCTGCTGATGGAATATTAGCCATGTCGCTAGGCAGATCAATCGTGCAGAAATCGGAGTCCAGTAAGCAGGCAAAAGTCGTGGTTCAAGCAGAAATCGGAGTCCAGAAAGCAGGCAAGAGTCGTGGTTCAACAGAAATCGGAGTCCAGAAAGCAGGCAAGAGTCGTGGTTCAACAGAAATCGGAGTCCAGAAAGCAGGCAAAAGTCGTAGTTGAAGAAGAAATCGGAGTCCAGAGAGCAGGCAAAAGTCGTCGAAAAATTAACACAAAATACCACGCCAAAACAATGAAAAACACGGAGAGCGAACAGAGCACATTCACGTAACTCGAAGAGGAACGGAATGCGCGGCGCGGGCGGCGTAGTCGATCGTCTATGGAAAATAAAATGGCGGTCATACGTTCCATTCTTTAAAAAAAGTATTTGCAACAGAAGCTAATTTAATAAAATCGATGTCAAGTATTATAAACTATGTAATTAAGTATTGTAAATTAAATTAGCAATAAAATAATAGTTCAAATAATTAAAATATTTATTTTAATACCATTTTCATTGCACCAAGTCGTTTCGTTACACGCATTTATAGAGAATCGTCGAATCAAAAATCTGAAATTGAAATTAGTTTTTCTAGAAAACTAGACATTTCCTCGCTCTAAAATTGATACCAAAGCGTAGAGAAAATTATTATCTATAAGATCCAACTCTTAAAATCACCAAATTCGTGTTGGGCTATTCTAATGCCAACCCAAAAGTTTGTGGCGTATTTTGATAATAATTGATTAGGTACTAATAAAATATTATGCATACATATTGTATTTACTTACTCGTCATGTTTAATTCCAGTCCGATTTTCTCCCACAACCTTAGCTTATAAGTTATATTTTTATAATATTTGTCTGTGCAGTCATATAAACACTTATGTTTTCGCACAAATTCAATAATATTCTCCGTAGAATCCATTTTAATCAACACAATTTTGTAATTATTTACAAACACTAGCACCCGCGCGCCCGCTAAACTCCCGCGACGCTGTCAGTGTGACGTGTATGTATGACAGCCGTAGTGATACAAGTAACAAGCGCCCGCGACTGACGCGCCCCGCTGTCGGCACGCGCGGTCGGTTTGTCGATTGGAGCGCGATGCGCGGGTCGTGTGCGTCGCGGGTCTTCGGCGGGCCCGCTCTTTTATTTGATGTGCCGTGTTCGATACATTTCGATGTAATACAACACGCGCGGACCCGTCGAAGGAACGCACCGCGCACGTCCCGCGTTTGGTGTGCTGAAGCCTTATTTGTCGCGATCGGCAGGCCGGTTGGCAACTTTTTTTGTAACAATACAAAAAATAACCTATTGTGTTTGTGATTTTATGACTTTGATAATAATTATGTGTATATTCATAACACAAACTTTTATGGACGTTGTTTCCCTAAATCTGACCCCAACGAAGAAATTTATTTCTTCGTAGTCTGACCCGTATGTCGGCATCTGTGGTTTTACTACAAAGCATAGAGAAAATTTGGTACAAAGTTTGGGATTTCTTTTTCAGGTTTGTATCAGTAGGCATAATTGTAAACTATATATATGCACTAACACTATACATACTAAGTTTATAATACAATAAATATAAAAGTTAATTAATCTTTTTTATCTACTCTGATACTATAATACAAAGATTATAAAACTGAAAACAAAATTCTTATGACAAACATTACGTACAGGCCAAAAATAATAACGATATAATAACTTTTTAATCATAACGATACACCCATACAACCTCCAGCTGGACCAAGGAAGGTTGAACCTCTACTTAAAAAATAAAGGTTTCAATGAACGAGTCCGCGACGACGCAACACGCATGCGCAATCGATGTTTGCGCCTTGGCGCCAACATTTGACATTTAAAAAATCTTTTCAATGTTTAAACAAAGTTTGGTTTTGTTTGTAAAATACATAAGTTTTTGTGTAAAAACATGTCTGAAAGCGATAGTGATCATTGTACACCACCAGTCATTCTGGAAGCTGCGTCAAACATGACCATGAACCTTTTGCCGGCGAAATCTAGGAGCAACTATAATAAATGTTACCACGAATTCATGGAATGGAAAATGAATAAAAATGCTACATCATTTTCTGAAAATGTGTTGTTAGCGTACTTTCAAGAGTTATCTGAAAAATATAAAGTGTCAAGTATGTGGGTTAAATACTCCATGATTAAAAGTACACTCAATATTTACAACGAAGTTGATATAACTAAATATAGCAAGCTGATTGCATTTTTGAAACGAAACTCACAAGGATATACAGGGAAAAAATCCAAGACTTTTACAGCAGAGCAGATAAATAAGTTCTTAAATGAAGCCCCAGACACATTATATCTCTTCTTAAAGGTATTTTAGTTGTTTATCAGTGAACCATGTACATTTTTTTGTTAATATTGAGTTAATTTACCGTAATATATATATATATATGAGTTGTTACAGATTGCACTAATTTTTGGTATAATGGGTGCTTGCCGACGGCAAGAGTATATAATATACAACCTACAATTCAAAGATGTTGAAGTCTTCGAAACTACACTATTGATCAAAATAAATAAAACTAAAACCAAGACGGACCGCTCTTTTACCATTACAGGGAAATATTATGGACAATGCAAAAAATACATAGAGCTACGACCAACTGAGTGCAGCAATCCCAGTTTTTTCTAAACTATATTGACGGAAAATGCACGACGCAGAGAGTTGGCATTAACAAATTTGGAGCTTTAGGCAAAGTTATTGCCAGCTATCTTCAACTTACCGACCCCGAATTGTACACAGGACACTGCTTTCGCCGAACATCTGCGACCTTGCTAGTTGACGCTGGTGGAGATATAACGGCACTAAAGCGACACGGTGGTTGGAAGTGAACGACAGTTGCAGAAGGCTATATAGATGATTCAATGACTAACAAGATCGCTATATCCAATTCAATACTTAACAGTATTGAAAATAACAGAAATGAGGTCAACATTAACATTCCCTCTCCGAGTACCTCCAATAACGCTTCCTGTCCGGTTCAAATTCATTTTCATAATTGTAATATTCAGAACATCAATAATTATTACAAGTAAAAATAAATTTGTTGTTATATTCAGCGTTTTATTTGCAATATTGTTTTACGTATTATAGTATGAGAGTAGATAAAGTAGTGTATGACACTGTACATAACTTGGTCTTATAACACTCGTGTGATACTATAAAAAAACTCGCCTACGGCTCACACTCATGTTATAAGAACCCTTATTATGCAACAGTATCATAATCTACTATTTCTTGTTCTATAAAATTTGTTGTTACGATGTTTATATAAAAAGAGTTATAAATAAGAAAAATGGTAGGCTTTCACTATAAATTGCATAGTACAGTGGGCGTAGCACGGTAGAGTTTTTGTAAAAAGTAGTACAATGCATATAGTACTACTATTTTTACACTATATATGCTAATCCAGCATATACATTGTAGTATATAAAAGAGCGTATTAATACTATTATGAAAGTCTTCATATATTATCATCTTGCTTAAGCTTGTCCCTAAGCGCGAATTCACTTAAGAACTAACTATCCTGCGCCCCACGGTCACACTCGCGTGGTGATGAAGTAGGATATAACTATTATGTGTTAGTAAAAGTGTGGATAGTATCCGACATTATACTTGCGGCATACTTGGTGGCTTTTTTTTTAAGAACTTAAATATATTAACATTTCCTTGTCTATACATTTACGAGACAATATTATTTATAAGAAACAATTTAAATCTTTTTGAATACTTCAGAAGCAAACGACACAAAAATAAAATCTGTATGCCTGTACATAAAACAGCTTTATTTGATAAGAGTGTGTTTGGAATGGCCCCTAGGTTATACAATCGCCTACCGAAATCACTACTAGAATTAGAGAGTAATATTAAGTTCAAAAAGGAATTGTATAATTTACTAGTAAATAAATGTTACTATAAGATAAATGATTATTTAAATGACAGGTCCCTATATGTAATTTTGCCAAAAGGTAATCAATCGGACATTAAATCATAATTACTCGTATGTGTAATAGTTATTAATATGCATATTTTCTTGTTGACATTTATTATTGTAATTTTCAGTTATTTTCTTTGTGTAAATTGATAGATATTAAGGCAACCGATTTACTTAAAGCTTACTGAGTTTAGTTTTAAGATTTGTTTATTTTCTGATAATGCGCTATGATGATGCATGTTAACTTTACTATAAAATTATTTTGTATACCATAATGGTGGAATGTGGAGAACTTTAAAGTTATTTGGAACTATCTATATGTGTACCCATATTCAGGCAAATAAAATACTTTGACTTTGACTTTGACTTTGTGTTTTTTTTCTATTAAAAACAGTACTTTCGTATAGCATATGAATGATAATACTAATTAAATACTTGCAGATAAAACTTAATAAAATAATTGGCAATGAGTCTATTTAAACCTTGAAACTGTACAAAAAGAAAAAAAAACGAACTACGTATGTACTACATAGTTACAAATAAAACATGTTCATGCTTTTTGATAATTTTATTAACAAACTATAACTAAAACAAACTGAAGCATAATAAAAATACTGTTAAACCCTATAAGATTTTACAACTTTTTGGGTAAGGAAATAGTAACAGTCTTGACTTCCAGATATTCATCCACGCATTTCAGGCCACTGTAAAGAATTAAAAATAGTGTGATTATTATTATGATAATGATCTGTACTATACTATTTAAAAAAAAGGTGTGCGTCTCGGGACGCCCGTCAGAACTGATAACATAAAATAATCTCGCACTGTGGGTTAGAGTGAGAGAAGGTGCGTGAGAGAAAGGGAAGCCAGACCGATTGGCGCCGTACCACGTTATGTAACGAATCGATCTACCCTCCCATTAAAAGGTTATCACTTTAAAAACAAGACACGCGATACAATTACAATATTATAAGCGTAGCCACATTGAGAGGTGGAAATGTTCGACATTAATCCAAGGTGACGTGCAAAAAGGAATATTAACTCTAATTAAGCCGAAATATAGTAGCAGCAGAGCTGTGTGTAAACAAGTTTGTCCGGGGAAGTACTGCTTGCTGCGTGTTCGAAATTACATACACTTAAGACTTAACAACTCGATATATCAAGTTGAGGGACGCAGTACAGTTCTACTTACTACGTACTTCAACACTAAAAGTATGAAATAACTTTTTGAAGTCGATACCATGATAGTTCAAAAGTCACCTATTATCACAATATTGTGTGCACGGTACAGACTTCAACAAGTTATTACACACTTTTTAGTTTTGAAGTTGGTTCCATTTTTTTCATCCTTTTTCGTGACCCTTGCTATATACGGGATCGATTGTCATTCACCGTCAATTACGACATCATCAAAACAGAGGAATCACTTTAGAGTTATTGGATTATCAACTCCAAAAACGCTTGACAAATTTTGATAAATTTTAGATGGGACCACCTTAGAAGTATATTTACCAAACAAAATCAGACTACTAGATCAATACAGACCAGTCGCCATACTGTCAACTGCGGCGAAGGTGTTGGAGTCGGCTATTCATAAGAGCATATCATCTCAAGTGAGCCCTCAGCTCTCGGATGCTCAACATGGCTTTCGGACGGGAAGAAGCACCACCAGTAATTTACTCAGCCATATGAAATATCTGTTGCCGGCAGTAGATGGTGGGGGGAAGACGGATTCTGCGTATTTTGACTTTAAAAAAGCGTTCGACCTAGTCGATAATGACGTCTTGTTGAAAAAGTTAGCAGGGTTCGGCTTCACCCTACATCTTCTGAAATTTTTTGCCAGTTATATGACAGATCGGCGGCAATATGTAGAGTACTCGGGGCATAGGTCTGAACCGTATTTGACCAGGTCAGGCGTACATCAAGGCAGTAATTTAGGCCCATTGCAGTTTATTTTAATGATCAATGACTTGCCATCAGCGGTGCAATATTCTAGATGCTTATTATTCGCCGACGATTTAAAGCTTTCTCTAGTCATTAATGAAGAGAGAGATGTGCAAGACTGCAGGAGGATATAAACAGAGTTGTGGCTTGGAGTAAGGAAAACCATTTGCAATTTAATGTATCCAAGTGCATGACAATTAGTTTCACAAGGGAGCGTAATCCCACACTACACACTTACAACATAGACGGGGTACCGATGGTCAGAGTCAAAGAGGTGAGAGATTTGGGAGTTAATTTTAACCCAGAGTTGACTTTTCGGGACCACATTGTTAAGGTTTGTAAAAAATCCTTCAGAAATTTAGGGTTTATTCTCCGTACGGCTAAGGGTTTCACGAATATTGGAGCCGTGTCTGCCCTTTATAACGCTTTAGTGAGGAGCCATTTAGAATGCAATAGCGTCATTTGGTCACCAAATGAAACAAAGTATATCCTAATGGTAGAAAGGATACAGAATAAATTCGTTAGGTACCTATATTTAAAACAGTATGGGGTGTATCCTTTCTATCCATTGATGTATCCGACTCTGTTTGTATTGGGGATGGTGGGATATAATGAACTGAGGGTCAGAAGGGAACTAACACTCATTATTTATATATTTAAGATAATAAGAGGGAAGATTTATAATCCCGATATATTGTCACAAGTAGGATTATGCGTGCCGGATGGATACGTGTGGCGGCGGCGACGGCCTCCTCTTCTGTGGGTGCCGCCCGCTAGAACTAAACTCCTGAAGGAGGCGCCTCTGACGCGTACGTTTCGCACATTAAATTTAATAGCGGAGCAAATAGATATATTTGCCTCTACTCTGAATGAATTTACAAGAGTTACTTTATATATTTTGTGTTACCATATAAGATAATGTAAATAGTATTATATACATATAACTAAACTATCGCATTAGTATCTCACTGTAATGATAGTCTAAGTTTTGGATAATAAATAAATAAATAGTTTGTAACAAGTTATGCGTGATCATACATAAAAAAAAATATAAGTACAAGTCGACTTGAGAACCTCTTCCTTTTTCAGAAGTCGGTTGAAAAAGGCACATGATACAAGCAATAGGCACTTTTTAGTTTATCGCAAGTACCTATAAGTCGGACACACAAACAAAATTAGCAAGATTAAAGTTACTTACTCGTATGATATTTTTACGTTCCTGTTGTTTAATACCTTGTGAAATAGTCATGATACATTTTGCAATAATTTATCTAAAACATATGCTATGCAGGTATCATATATTTAATGTAGATTTAGCATACCAGAAGTACGAACGTCTCGTAAGTTTGTTACCTCTTTATAAAGGGACCTTTCCTATAATTTCTTTTGGTGCTGTTTTTTACAATTTTTACCAAATTTAAGGAAGTTTTAGTATTTTACTTACTTCTCGCGACCAATGCCCGATTCTTTAAAGCCACCGAAAGGAACCTGCGCACCAAACGTGAGGTAGTTGTTCACCCTGAAACAAAATCACTAGACATTACCGACTTATCACTTCACTGAAGATATTCTGTATTAAATGCTTTGCTGCATTGTATAACTATACCCTTCTTTCATTAACTATAGTATCAATTCAAAAAAAATCGTATCAATAAATTATGTAAATGGCTTAGCAAACTATATGCACCCTGCGGGCATAGTGACTACACAGGAGCATTTGCCCTGGACAAAAAATATATCATGTCCTTTTCTGAAAACAGGCTATTTCTGTGAAAATTCTCTTCTAAATCGGTTTAGTAGTTTAAACGTGAAAGAAGGGCAAACAAACCAATAAACAATGAACCGAATGATCACACACTTTCATATTATATTGATTTTGCAAAATAGTTTCCAACTTATCGTATTCGTCGTGCATAAACCAAAATTTTACCAAATAGTTCCAGCCTCTACGTGTTTGCTGAACTGCAGCGCAGTGTTAAGGTCAGTCGTGAAGATACCAGCAGCGAGCCCGTAGTTGGTGGCGTTGGCGCGATCCACGACTTCTTCTAGAGTGTCGAACTTCAGAATGCTTTGCACTGGGCCAAAGATCTGAAAAAAATTAGGCATTAAATACGTTCTTAGTCACTACAGTATAAATTTTAAGATGTTGTTCCTGATCGACAGGGCTTTATTTTCTATATTAATAATATAAAAGCATACGCTTTCAGGTACTCATTATAGATTCATCATCAAGATCTCAGCCCAGGAAGTCCCCTATAGAACATAGGCCTCCCCACGGATTTCCAAAAGAAGCGGTTGTAAGCGGCTTGCATGCAACGTGCTCCTGTAACGATTATACTAAGTCATGGACTAAAGAGAGAAGGGACTATTATAATAAAAACTATAAGGAACCAAAATGTTTAAAAGGCATATAATGTTGTATAACCTTTGTAGAAAACTGTAAAGTATGACAAAACTGCAAAAATAGCGACGAAAATGGAAAAAATATATAAAACACTAGGTGAGCCCCCCGAGGCTTAGCTCTTGCGAAAAATGTCTATTCATCAGAAAGATATTTCCGGGAAACAAAGAATAAAAAGGAATGAAAGAATGTTGTGATATCTGCGATGTTGAAACTGCAGCATAAGTATTTTTGGCGTTAACAGGTTATAAACAGCCAATTATTTACTCATCCAAATATATTTCTTACACTACTTATATGTATAACACAGGTGAGACAGGGGAAAAAAACAGAATGAATAGACAATAATACAAAATATAATAAAAACTAAACATACTGTTAATAAAACATACAGATAAGGTGTCAAAGTTGGCTTTTACAATATTATATTAGTTACCTCTTCCTTGGCAATGACCATGTCATCGGTGACGTCAGCAAAGACAGTGGGCTCGATGTAGAATCCAGAGTTACCGTGACGCTTTCCTCCAGTCAGCAGCTTAGCGCCTTCCTTTTTGCCTTGCTCGATGTATCCCAGTACTTTGGTCATCATTGTCTGGTCCACCTGACGAAAATTATGATGTTGATATTTGCTACCATCATTATCATGTACTTGTAACGTAAGTACATAGTAAATTTGGGACAGTACAATAAAACATTTATTTTGATGTAAATGCCATACAAACTTATTCATCTATTTAGCCAAAAGGACTTTGTATTAACTAAAATTAGCGTGATGAAGAGACATGATGATTTTCATCAAGTCTAATAGTATAAGTAAAATTAAGGTTGAAATTATGAAGTTAGAATAAAAACTGGGTCCTAGAAGTGAGAGTCGGACCCGTGCAGAGGGTTCCGCACCGCCGCCATAGCACGAAATATTTAATTAAATAAATACATCATCCGTAGCGCGAACCCGAGACGCACTGGGCCAGCTTTTTTCATGTTGTTTGCACTAAATTTTGTAGTAATTTCCGTAAATAATAATATGTATAAATAACAATAACTCCGCCCGGCTTCGAGCAGCGCAATAAAAACGCTTTGGAAAAAGATCGTCATCATCATCATCTCAGTCGTAGGACGTCCACTTCTGAACATATGCCTCCCCCAGAAATTTCCAAAAGGACCGGCTGGAAAAGGATGGAAATTACAAATCAATCGTAAATTTTATGCTTTTTTGAATACCTGAGGTCCGTGCTGCGTGGTAGGATCAAATGGAGATCCAATTTTAAACCCTTTGACGTATTTGACTGCGGCTTCAACGAACTTGTCATAGATGTCAGACTGCACGTACAAACGAGATGCAGCCACGCATATCTGACCTTGGAGAGCGAAGACGCCGTTTGCTGCAAATGGCACTGCCAAATCCACTGCAAAAATACAAGATTCGCGAGAGTTAACATATGAAACGAGATAGATACCATGTAATAATTTTTCTTTGAGTTCCCGATATTTCGTTTCGGCACTGTTGCAAGCACCCTGGTAAACTGAAGTCTATGCGGGTGAGCGACACTACATATTATTTATAAACAAGTAATTACTTCCCAATCAACGCCTGCCGAGCTTGCAAGCATCGCCCTCCCTCGGTGCCGGGTTTTTTCACCTCGCAGGCTGAGATATTTGCGCCATTCAAAAATGGCCGCATTGATCTCCACCTCTAAATCCCAGTGGGGTGATCTCGCTAATGCTTCGAAAGAGACGGTTAGAGGGCAAGACCTCTGAGGTTTTCTCAGAAGAGCTATGGTGCTGTTAGTCAGGACCTCCGATCGCACGGGTGCTCCGTAGATCACTAACCTATAACCTAACCTAAACAGTAGAAGACAACGTCGCCTTCCGTCGTATTCAAACCACGAGGTATGTGTGCCGCAGGTCTACTTAATAAAAGTTTTCTGTCTAAATAATAGTACCTAGTGTTTATGTTAATTCACTTATGGATACTAATACGTTACACTTAAGTACGCAGTTTATTCGTACAAGGCTTTGTTTTGTTTTGCTTTAAAGTATGCTCCCAATTAGAGACAGTCCTGGAAAAGCCGTACTTGTGATATTTCATACACTTATGTTATTGTTCATCATCATAGTCATTATCAGCCGAAAGACGTCCGCAGCTGAACATATGCCTCCCCCATAGAGCACCACTTGAAACCGCTACTTACCCACTGCATCCAGCGGTTTCCCGCGGTTTTGACGAGATCGTCATTCCATCAACCTACAGAATATTTTTCGGGGTGCTGAGGATTTCGAACCCAGTTCTTTGCAAAAATTGTTTCGATCGACTTCTCTGTTGCTGTTCGAAATGTGGACAAACCCACAAACACACTTGCGCGTTTACAAAAATGCTTGCTAAATTTCACTACGATCCATGCAGCCGTTTAGTACATAACTAACAAATAAACAATCTAGAGTTACTTTCGCATATGTAAGTAATATTATAGTATGTTTAAGAATAAAGACTCAAAGGATCTTTATCTGCTTTAGTCACCATTTTGATAAATAGTTAACTATATTAACATTTAACTTACAATTAGCGTCATTCATGATGATCAAGGGGCTTTTGCCCCCTAGTTCAAGGGTCACTCGTTTGAGGTTGTTAGCACCAGCTGCCTGTTGAATCAACTTGCCAACCTATAAGTATTCCTTTTATTAGTTTAAAAATACACATTATGTGAATAAATTGCAATAATTATGAGAGGCATTTAATTAGGTATCTTATCAAGAGATGATTTTGACTATTATTAAATCTGTTTCGTCAGATTCTTGTATCCGTTACAGAACTTAAATATCGTGAATGGAGTTACAAACAGATACCTACCAACTTTAAAATTTAATATTATTTGAATTTGTATAAAAACTATCTAGTACATACTTCAAGAGAACCAGTAAATGAGATCTTGGCCACATCGATGTGGTGCGTGAGAGAAACTCCAGCGTCTTCTCCGAAGCCGGGCACCACGTTAACGACTCCAGGGGGAAACCCGGCCTCCTTGATGAGGGAGGCTAGGTACAGTGCCGTCAACGGCGTCTGTTCTGCTGGCTTAACCACCACTGTGCAACCTGCACAAAACAAACATAAGTTTTCAGTTTTATAAATAATGGTAGCACACTCTTACATCGTTATCATATGTTAATTAGAAATGTGTGCACGTAAGTGATTACTCATTAAAAGTAGAATACTTAGCATACTTTACAAATTAGTAAAAATATATTTCATTCTACGAGTCTCGAACCCTTGTCTACAGACCCTCCTTGTCAGACTCCTTGAATAGTGAGATATGTAGTGGTTTAAAAAACTTATCATTATATGAGAAACATTGAAATTACCTGCTGCTAGGGCAGTGCAAACTTTGGTCACGAATATGTGCACCGGGCCGTTCCACGGTAAGATAAGTCCGCATACTCCCACAGGCTGCTTTAAAGTGTACGTAAACACCTCACCATCTGAAAACATTAATGAGTATCTTTAGTACGCATACAGTGAGCCCAGCACGAAAACTTGTGTAAATGTAACGCTATCGTATCGTTGACATATGCACTACAAACTATAATTTATATAGTACAACTGTGACACAGATAACTAATTGTTTTTTCATACCACCTGCTCGAAAATGTTCTATTACATGTCACGCAATCTCAACGTAAAGCAAGGCATTACATACGCGGGGCTGTAAAGTTGTATGAAACCCCCTGGGGAGTAAAGTAATTTGGATTTGGAACGTTAGTTGTAGGGATACTCTAAGTACGGAGACAGCATACAGAAAAAATAGAAACAAGGCGCGAAAAGGTTTTACTATACGTAGTGCGTTCGAATAGCCCTAATTTGGCGAAAATAACGCTGAAAATGCTCACAAGGGCGTTCGAATTGGGAGTCTATGGATGAAAATGTCGGTTACGGCTCTTTTTGTTCAGTGTTTGAAAAGCTAAAAAAGAGTTATTTTTGCCACCAAAACTGAGCTTGACGAACGCTTTAACAAAAGAGCCAACAATAGCAACGCCACCAATGAATGCCCTTATTGCTAAACGAACGCACGATTGTTATGCGCAGCGTTGCTATGGGTTACACACGGCCCCTCTCTGCGCATGAGTTAGCATCTATACTAGTTTGTGATTCAAGGTCATAGTTGAAGTCATAGATAATACTATATATTGGTTGAAATTAAAATATATATTATTTTCAACGTGGTGCATGTACCGAAATATCGGGAGCTCCAAAAGCAACTAAATCGTGGTCTACATCTCGTGACTACTAATTATAACTTAGTTAACAACCGCAAAAGTCTAGAACAGTGTTTTTGATAAAATGTTCCTCCCAAAAATATTACTCTGTCCCTCTATGACGGTACAAATGTGTCCAATATTTATTAACTATTAATGTATTTTACTTTTAACTATATAACTGCTATTTTACAGCTCTGAGTTTTTATTGTCTCGCAGTAGGTATGAAAAGTAGAGTATGCACCTCGAGGATAAAGCCTGTCTTCGTCTTGGGCGGCTTTAACCCCTCGCTGTGCTCAGGGATTAGCCCAAGAGTCCCCGTTACACTCAGGGTTCAATATACCGCCCATGACGTAAGACGCTGCTTTACTCCCTTGGTGCATAATCTACTAATACGGTATACGTTAATGATACGATGGTTACACTCACGCAAGTTATCGTGCTTGGCACACGGGTTAGTCTTAACCTTACCTTATACGTCATAGGGAATATTTCTATGAACTTGGACGCTAACTGGCATAATATTGAACTGAATTAAACAGACTGGTTATTAAAAAGATAAGTTATACACAAACAACTTTCTGCATCAGCGGATGCTTGCATATAGGCACACTTTTCAAGTCGGCATAGACATTTCTATTCTAAGATTCGAATTTTGTATCCGCACTTTATGGGAGCTATGTGAAGCTTATACTATACTAATCCAGTGTCAGAGGGTCGATTACATTTTGGAATGGACTTGGTGAGCATTTCTGAATTTACCAGTCTGTATGATAGAATTTCTCTGTACATTTGCAATCATAGTAATAGCACAAGTACTATTATTTATTCTTGTTTGCGGTCATAGAGGAAACCAGGTGTACACATGCATTATGTGTATACCGATACTTGTCTTGATGAACCCAAATTTAGTTGGCATATTGCAACCAACCACCGCGCTGTCAACATCTCTAACTAAAATAATGACCGGTCGCGGTAAAGGCGGGAAACCAGGCCTCGGAAAAGTCGGTGCCAAACGGCACAGAAAAGTTCTCCGTGTTAACATTCACGAAACTAGCTATCGGAAGATTGGCCCGAAGAGGCGGCGTGAAACGCATTTCTGATTTAATCAAAGTCAAAATCATTTATTCAATTTAAATATAATTTATGAAGAAACCAGAGGAGTTTTAAAAGCATTCCTTGAAAACGTTATCCGGCACGCGGTGACTTATACAGAACACAACAGAACATGCGAAAAGAAAAACAGTGACTGCTATAGACGTTGTCTATGCTCTCAAGAGGCAAAGGAGGACGGTAGTTTCGGTGGACGATTTATGGAAGAATATTTATAAAAAAAAGGTTAAATTAAAAAACTTAATGTAGTTACACCAAACTATAAGATATAATACTAAGATATTTGATAGGTAACTTACCCAAAGGAATAGTATCGCCCTGAATTTTATCAGCCAAGCCAGCCAAGTATTGGATGAAGTTTCCAACACCCTTTACGAAGACTGAAGACATAGAGAGGAGCATGCCATTGTTGTAGGATTCCAGCTCGGATAGGTACCGGTAATCTCTTTCGACGAGGTCACCGAATTTGCGAAGGAGATTTCCTCGCTGGGAAGCGTCAAGAAGTCTCCATTCCGAATTGCGATGGAACGCGCGCTTCGCTGAACTCACAGCTGCGTCGATATCACCCTGAAGAAATGGTTGTCACGAATGAAATCTTATAATTGAACATTTGATGGTTGTGTTTTATTTTAGCGTCTGTAAAAATACAATCTTTTTTAACCACACTTGTCGCAATTCCTAGAAAAGTAGTATGATATCCGATTGACGAGTCTGCGGGTTAAACATAATGTGGGTAGATAGTTCTACATTTGCATTACGATAACCACCTAAGAAACAAGTTGAAATTCTAATCACGTCCAATTGCAGGCAGGTTGATTTTTTGGTTCATTATATACGACCATTCAAGAGTCGCGCCATATTACGAGTACGTCGCATCGTAGCGATGCGCGAAGGTTAAGAGAACAATTGTATAACAATAATATTGTAGCTAGATACCAAAACATAAGTACATGATGAGCATTTTTCTACTTCATAGTTTGATCTCACATGTATGATATATAATTATGAAGAACTTACTCAGTGGTAAGTACCTACTTTTTTAATATTCAAGGCACCTGTTTCACAAGCTGTGATTAACTCAATCATTCGGATACATTTAGACAAAGAATAGTGTGGGCATGATGATGTATACAAGATAATAACATTCTGAAGCTATATTATGGTGAAACAGACCCTAGGATGGATAGTGGCGAAAAGGGTGTCGTTCGTAAGGGCAACAGTTGCAGTTGACTTCGAGATTTTTAAACTTCAAAGCTCTACGTTGCTCTGTCTGCAGTTTTCACCTCATGGCATATAGCTGTTTAGTACTATTCGCCAAGTCATTTCACTTGCTACAGTGTCATCGACTCATCGTGGATTTGTTCTTCCTTGGAAAGGACTTAGCCTTCGGGGGTTATTTAAGTTAAGTATGATACTTAATTTTTATTTAGTAGTGAAATTCCGAAATTTGCCGTAAAATTAAATAATAAACCGACCAATTGCGAGTCGGACTCGCGCACGAATTTTTCCGTACAAAACGCTACAAAATGAGCAAAAAATCAAGTTTGGTAGCCCCCTTAAGTACTTATTTTATTCAGTTTTTTAGTATTTTTTGTTATAGCGGTAACATAAACACATCATCTTTGAAAATGTCAACTGTCTAACTATCACGGTTCATAAGATACAGCCTGGTGACAGACGGACATACGGACGGACAGCGGAGTCGTAGTAATAGGTTCCCGTTTGGGTACGGAACCCTAAAAAGGCACACTACATAATATAACCTCTAAAAAGATTATAATGTTTTTATGTTAACTGTTGTTATGATCTAGTAAAATTACTGCTCGGTACATATATCAACAAAAAGGAAAACATATCTAAGTACCTATCAAAGTTTTTAAAAGAGCTAATAAAAATGCATCAATGTATTAAATACGATCAAGTGTAGAATATACTTTGGTTACAATGTCATTAAGTGTATTTCGACATATTCGTATAAAACTCACCCACTCACTTTCACACACGCGCGCATGCCCTCTCACACACTCATACCCTCACACGCCGAGACACACAAATCTAATATTTGGAAGCTAGCAAAAAACAATTTTCAGATATATTACTAGCTGACCGGCCAGCGGCTTGGCTTGCTTGGTCTTGCTCTACTGGTTGGAGTGCCGCTTTGGGATTTCGAGGTCCTGGGTTTAATACCCGGGTCGAACAGTTATTGTGTGTTCTGACAGAGGAATTCTCAATAGCAGTTTGGAGTCTGGACCAGTGCCCCGTAGATGGCAACAGGCTCGCCTCCTATTACATGGGACCAAAAATATATTAGTTATACCTCTGGCGAAACTTAGGTGTTTCAAACAGCGCCGCCTACCCCTTCAAGGATGTAGGCGTGGTGATTTGTTATATAGGATTTGAAAATAACATGTATTTTATTATGTATAGTATAGAGTACTCTAGGGGTAGTATTGCGAAAAATAAAATACGTGTAACATGCTTAAGAATAATTATTTATACACATATGCCTTACCCCTAAATATAGACGCACTGGTGTGCTGATTTTATTTATTGTTACCTTTAGCGTAGATTTTACATAACCATGCCATAGAAGCTCATGCGGCGACTAGTTAAGACGCGGTCCAATCCCAATTTTAAAATAATTTACGACGCTTTACGTAAGGTTGAAAATCGCTTGTTAGATTGGACGATGTAATGCGAAAATGCGTTAATTTTGTACGTTTTCTTTATATTTTTCGATATATACTAACACAATTGAAAAAACTGCTAGTTATTACTTTAGTACTATACGTTGGCTAAGTATTACCTCAAAACAAAATATTCTGAGAGTTTGGACGTGAAAGTTTACTTTCGTGAACCTATTCAGGATTTTATCTGCTGAAAGAGATTTATATTTATGAACTCTATTCGGTAATTACTCTTTTCCTATTCCTTTTCTAACCTAAGTATTTTTTTCATAGAATATTATCGATCTGTTACGTTACACTAGGCTTTTAAAAATTCTGCTTTTTACTATTGTCAGGGTACGAGCGCGCCTTAATCGAGACCCTAGCTTTATATGAGATCGTGTAGCGTACGTAGAGAGATCAAGCTGCTTTCTTGGATTTATGTAACGGATCAAGAAAAAATATTACCAAATAATGGAAACGACTTCAACACCAAAAAGTGTAAAATAACTTGTTGAAGTCGGTACCATGATAGTTCAAAAGTACCTATTATCATAATATTGTGCGACTCTTGAAGGGATAACTTAATATTTAATAATAAATTATGTTTAACAATTTCTTTAACCTATATTACCAAGGGCACGGACCTTAAGTCTATGGGCCTAGCAGCTACTAAATAAAAAATATTAAATAAACTCAAATACTGCTGGACTTGTAACCCATATGGTTGCAAAGTTCTCATCAATTGAAATGAATTAAGTACAAAAACAAGATAGCTACTGTAAAACGTTGAGGAGTTCCCTTGACTGTTCTTCGTCTTCTTAATCAGACACCTAATGACAGTCACAACCCATCTAGGTGTAAAGTTGTCATCAATACAAACTAATCAAACCCAAACACCAGGTAATTGCTGTAAATCTTTGAGGAGTTCCTTCGACTGTCTTTCAGTTCCACCATCAGATCTACTCCAGACCTTCATTAAATAGTATTGCTTTAAATTCATTAATGAAAAAAATAACAAACACACTAGTCGCCACTACGATAATGGTACCACCCTTGAGATATCTCCGTTTTTATAAAAAAAACATCAAAATGGGTTCATAAACGACGAAGTTATCTGCGTACACACATAAAATATAGGTATAAATACATATGGATGTACAGTCAAATTGAGAAACCGTCTCCTTTTTTTGAAGTCGGTTAGTAAAAAAATTATCCTTGATAGCTCCGGGCTTTATTCAAATTATATATTAATTTTGAAAGAAATCTGTGCTGTAGCGTTGTGCGTGAGAAAAAATGTTCATGTACATTTTTTCAAAAACGTTATATTCTTGTTCACTAGGTAATTTTACGTCTTCTGACCTAATTTTTTTTAATTATTCTTCCAAGTACCTACAGACTTTTAGGCCTCTACTCCTTTAATATTAGTAGTATAGATAACTTGTTTAACAAATCTATAAATAAATTTACTATTTAATAGGTACTTAGAGAGCGATATTATTTACTGTCTTTATCGCCAGTAAATATTGTTCACAATGAGTTGAATAAAATTTAAATAAGTTCTTCTAAACCAACGTTCTAAAAGCTAAAAAAAATGTAGCTACATATTTCTGTAGTTAATTTGGTAGTAGAAAATATATTAATAAAATATACCTATGAATGATAATCAATACTTAATGTATTGATTATTATTGTACATCTGAATTTAAATTAGTGTATTATTTAATTAATGTTTACCTTTCCTCCTTCTGCGACCTTAGCAATAACAGATCCATCGTGAGGATTGTACGTTTCGAAGGTCTTGCCGGTTTTGGCGTCCACCCACTCGTTGTCTATAAATATCTGAAATTAATTCCACACAAACTTGTATTACTCTAAAGCATAAAATCTTGCACTAGTTGAAATATAGTTTTTAAGTAACGAACGCACTTTGGTATATTTTATTTCGGGCGCCATGTCTGGTTGCTTACAAAATAATGACTGAACCAGTGAAGCGTAGCAACTAACAACTGTGCCGTTGCAATAAAAGCTAACTCAATAACAATGTTTGGTGTGTTATCACAGCGTATGTATTGCACAATATGTTGTAATGTTATGAAATCCGTGACTATTCTCAGTCTAGCAGAGAAGATACTTACTGTAGTCCGATTTTATCAATCTAGAGATTATTTCAAAATAAAATGCTTAGGTTTATTCAGTGAAAAAAGTCATTTAATATCTTACTTACATAATATTATAAATAATGTTTGGATGAATGCAGGTTTATTACTCGATAACGTCAGAATGGTTTGAAACGGGTTTGAATGAAACTTAATGCATCCTAATAGATATTAAGAGGCGCTGGAACAATACATTGGATACTTTTAATCTATCATCTACCGTGATAATTAAGATTTATGAATGAAACTGACGTAAATTAACGTCGCTGGTAGAGGAACTCCGGTAGGAGAAGGGTTAATTTCATCCATCACCGCGCGGATGAAACCGCGGAGCGCAGCTGTAGTAGTCGTGTAGATACCAATTAGTTTTCCTATCCTACTAATATTATAAACTCGAAAGTTTGTGAATATGGATGTAATGTATGGATGTGTAGATGTTTGTTACTCTTTCACACTCAAACGGCCAGGCCAATTTGATGACATTTGGTATGGAGGTAGAAGAGGGGCTGGTTTAGCACATAGGATACTTTTCATCATCATCATCATCATCATCATTAATAAAATTATAAACAATGCATATGCATATTTAAATCTAGTTAACTAGAATTATTTTGTGACATTTTATATTTTATATCTATGTATTTTGATTTTTTCTGTGTGTAACTGTATTTATATCTGTGTGTGACCGTATGACATTATGGTGTCTTGGCATTAGCTGTAAGCCATTCTGTATTGAATTACATAAATAAATAAATAAATAAAACATCCATCGCCACGCGAGTGAAAAGCGTAATATTCTTGGGTACAGCATAGACAAAATAACAAGATCTCCGCATATGTCAAGATCGTAATGATGACAGTTCTGTCAAAGTTTGTGTCAGTTTCTGATAGCTTAGTCAAAAGTACGCTATCATTTTGACATTTCGATACACTAGACGTGTTCGGCATCCGTCAAGGGTGATAAAATGTAATGACAGTTTTTTTCTATGGTCATTAATTTTATGTACTTAGGTACTGTATATTATTATTAATGTTAACTGATTGATTTACTTAGAATTTAAATTTACTCATATAATACTATTATATTATAGCAATTGCGTTTGACCATGTAAATATTTTTTTACATTTTGGTATAAGGATAATATGGCCAGAGAAGATAATAAGTTATTCGAAGTATATAAGTATACTATTCTAAGTACTAACCCTGCGCAGGCGAAGCCGCGGGCACCAGCTATTTATGTTATATATTATAGTATACATACAATAAATTATAATTAATTATGATATAATATTGGGTATATCCAGAAAATACAATAAAACTACACATTCGAAACCTCACAAATCAGACGTGACGTAGTTACTTAAGGGTACATCATAGCACTTAAGACAAATATACGCTTAATTACCTTATAATTATTATATTATAACAATCTCAATAATCTCATAAAATAACCATCAGGAATAATTATAATAATAATAATAAAATGAAAATGAGATCCACTTGGCATAGGCCCGTGGGTGTCATAATAACACCGACATTCTTTAAATGTCGAGAAAAAAATATATCACTATAATAATAATAATAATAATAAATCGTTTATTTCATTTCTGAGCATTTTAAAAAATGAGGTGGGGACTACCTTTTAGGTATAGTTAAATACCTGTGCCAGGTAGACCCGAAATTATAACTACAGTCTTCTTGAAGGACATTTATTTTTGGCTCTGCGATGGCGCATGGCAGTATAAAACTCGTTCATTGGAATGTATAATTTTACTCGTAGTTGTTGATTAGCTATGTATATCAATTCTGTCGTAAAAGCACGTTTGTAACTTGTAACGTTTTTAAACTATTTCTACCTACTGCGAGTTTCTAAGTATATCTTATCAAAAAACGCGACGAGATGATTTACACTGAGTATCTCTATATCTATAGTACTGAGATAGAAACTGAACACTTCAAAATAATATCAAATATCAATCTTTTTTTATAGTAAGGGGAAAACCGTTGTATTGATATACAGTTGACACTAAACTTATAAATGTAAATTTTAATGTATTTATGTTTGTTACTCAATCACGCAAAAACGGCTAAACGGATTTGGATGAAATTTCACTAGTTAAATGATGATGATTCCTGGAGTAATACATGGGATACTTTTTATCATCATCCATCGCCACACGGGCGAAACCACACGGTACCTGGGCTGGTAATGTATTTAATCTCTATACAACGATATAGGTACTCAAGCTGTTAAAGAAAATGATACAATTAACAAATGTTATTATTTATCGAATTTGTAATACAATTTACTGACTATAAACGTAACAGCAACAAATTATATGATCTGTATTACTATAAATAAACTATCCCTTTGTTTGTAATAGATATACCACCACATTATAAATAACGACATCATAATTCAGGTCGAATCTGAAACATATCTCTGGCTAATCCTTAACAGTCACCTCACTTAGTAGAAGTGACAACAAGGGACAAGGGAAAACAAAGATCAAAATTATCTTTGTTAGGAATTCTCAGGGGTATGTGCAGTTAAGTAATTTGATTGAAATATAGGGCTCGCCACCTAAAATAACTTGTTGTAAAATAACCCTATTATAATTGGGTCTGCTGATAAACAGGAACTACCTAGTCAACTATGAATCTAAGGCCGGTATTGTAGAAATACCCTCACTTGTGACTTTTGTATTGAATGCAGATTTGACAGTGAATGCAATATAAAATTTACTTAAGACGCGGTCCAACCCCAATTTTAAAATAATTTATGTTGAAAATCGCTTGGTAGATTGGACGATGTAATTTGAAAATGCGTTAATTTTGTACGTTTTCTTTATATTTTTCTATATATACTAACATAATTGAAAAAACTGCTGGTTATTACTTTAGTACTATACGTTGGCTAAGTATTACCTAAAAAACAATATAGTGTTATCGCTGAAAATTCTGAGAGTTTGGACGTGAAAGTTTATTTTTGTGGACCTATTCAGGATTTTTTTTTGCTGTAAGAGAGTTATATTTATGAATTCTGTTCGGTTATAACTCTTTTCCTATTATTTTTCTAACCTTTGTATTTTTTTCATAATATACTATTGATCTGTTTCGTTACATTAGGTGTTTAAAAATTCAGCTTTTTCTTTAATCAGGGTACGAGCGCGCCTTAAATCTCTACTCAAGTTTTGGTTTACTGGTGAGCATATTTCGGTATAAGGCCGTAATGATAATAATAGCCGAAGACGTTGAGTATTAACACTGTAGGTCCTTATGTAGACCTAATCTGGGTTTGGTAAACTGATGAGCAAGGCGTCGTAAAGTCACATGCAATATGACTTTACGACGCCTTTCGTTCTTTTAAGATGGCGTGCTGTGGATCCTTTTTAAAAAAACACTTATGGACTGAAAACTAAATTATAATTTCACTGCACAACTTGAGATTTACATAAAAAATATAGAGAAACAATAGGTGTATACTGGACGAAAGTTTGAGTTTGACTGCCTGAATAATTATGAAAAACAGTTTTATATAACGTAAATATTGCTTACATAGCGATTACTTACATAATTAAGTTTGTGCATAACAGTACGTACGGAATCGTTACGTAATCGCATATCTGAAGTATCTATGAAGTATATAGTATCTATAAAGCATGTTGTATTGATTGCCATAACAGATGCCCTATAACTTGTATTTATTCACCAAGTTTCATGATGTCTGCATAGAATGGATATGACACTAGAGTTATGCAAAGTCTTGAATGAAGCGAGAGAGACGAAGACAGGCTTTGTACCAGAGGTGAATATTCTACTTTGCATAGTGAAAGCCTAGGGCTACATAAATAAAGCATCTATTTAGTATAAAGAAAATAAAACATCTATTTAGTACAAAGAAAAACAATTAAGTTAATATTGATATTGGACACATTTGGCCAGTTATGGAGGAAAAAAGTAATATTTTGAGTCCATGTGTAAATGATAAAACACTAAACAGAGAAGAAAGAAAAACTGAATGAACTGAAGAGAAACTGAACTAAAGTAGCACCAGATATTGTTGTTGTTTCACATTCATTACCATTGTTATTAACCCGGCTTGATGCATTTGAACTTGAGATACCTGTCGTTTGTGTTACAAGGTGTGCTGCCTGTGGTGGTTAGCTCGATATACAATGCCCGTGTTTATACTAAGAGTTTTCATGCGAACTTTAACGTTCAAAGTATCATAATACATTCCTTGGGATATTCATGTAACTTTATAAATCCCTTGGGATATAAAAACCTTATCTTCGCCTGGAGACAAAAGTATTCGACCAACGTGTGTTACCAGTGATGACTTATGGCACTGAAACGTGGTATCTTACTATGGGCCTTATAGGTAAGCTCAAAGTCGCACAACGAGCTATGGGCTATATGCTCGGGGTTTCTCTACGTGAAATCAGAAATGAGGAGATCCGTAGAAAAACGAAAGTCACTGACATAGCCCAGAAGATTAGCCAGTTGAAGTGGCACATAGCACGCAGAACAGATGGCCGATGGGGCCGGAAGGTTCTGGAGTGGAGACCAGGACCACGGACCGGCAAGCGCAGCGTAGCTCGTCCACCAACAAGGTGGACAGACGACCTGATAAAGGTCGCAGGACGACGTTGGATGCAGGCCGCTTCTAACTGGTCTTTTAGGAAAATTATGGGGGAGGCGTATGTTCAGCAATGGACGTCCTACGGCTGAGATGATAATGATGATGACTTTACGTCAAGATTACGTGATATGTGGACATTGTTAAACAGGTACCTAGGTGATATGAAAAAGTTGTTTGACATAGGTAGGTAAGTATACAAATTGTTGGTGGTGAAATAATGTTATTGTGTATAATGTTTAAATACGCATAAGATACATTCCAGTTATGGAAACAAATTTGCATTTTTAATTATATAATGCGTCGCCGAATTGTGACAGCTGTGAAGTGAAAGATGTTATTCATAATCATAGAAACAATAAGGTATAAGGCGAATTCTGCCTATATACGAGTATCTATGATTCATCTAGGATCACCTCTTGTATCGTCATATCGTATTTTTCAAATCTTGCCGCTCAATCGTTTCAACCATTAGACTGTGTCACCGAAAGGCAATGGCCAATTACAAGCGCAGTAAAGAGCTGCGCCAACAGGCTTGTAACAATCTAACACAATAAACTAAAACATCCGCGCCGTGCGAAAAACTACCTCATCACTAGCACAGCGCCATTCAAGTTCTAACTGCGAAAAACCACAAGTGCTCTGACAATAATATTAACATTTACCATCAAAAGAACCACGTAGTGTGCCGTGTACGAAGGATTATATCGTTCTCCATCAGTGCAAGGACGTCCTGATTTCATCAGCGATGAAAATCGAGGTAAGCCTGTTCATATTGTTTTTGGTTTGCCTAGTACGAGATTTTCAGTCTAATTAAAAAACGTTTGGGAAGACCTCCCATCCCCTGAAGCCCCTTCTTGCTTCACCTCTCATCGTCATCAATATCAGTGATTTGTATAGATATGAATTAATGAATGGGACAGGAACGGTTAATTTTGAATGTCTTATATTGGTTGCAATAGAACTAATCGCATTGAACTTATTTTAGGCATACTAGTTCTGAAGAAGCTAATATTTTGTCTAAATTGAGAGATTTAGGTTAGGTTATGTCTTGATATTGCGTTAATACATTTTGTTATTCGGCTCGGGAAATTTAGTAGTTATTCCTAAATTTTGTTATTTGTTCTAATGAGCAGTAGAACTCTTTGTGAATGAGTTCGTCCGGGAAGGTACTGCCACCATACCTATTTCTACCTCGAAGTAGTAACGTTATCGCATTACCTATTGTGTTCCGGTTTGATGGGTATGGTTGCGGGTAAAATTACAGTACATGAAATTTAACAACTTAATATCTCAGGCTGAGGGGCGCAGTGTAGTTCATCACTTGTGACGAAATGTATCATTTATAGGCAAAGGTTACTTCTTAACACCAGATGGGCCTCGTGCTTATTCTTTGTTTTTATCTCACTATACTTATAGACTGTGTGAAGTGTGAGTCTTGTCATATATATATCGGCTGAGAGCCCGACACGAAGTGTGACCCGGTATGAAGAAAACACGTAATGTCTATTCCAACTTTAATCTTCGATCACTTATTAAATTACAACAACAGAGACGTGCGCACGCGGCAAGCGCTCGCAGGAAACTGAACTGCGGTTTTTTTTTATTTTAGAACGGACTAATGCTGTTTGCCTCTACCGGCATTTACAGCGTCACTGGACGGGTGGCGAGCGCAGTCGGCACTCAGCCAGAGGGAGCTGCGGTTGCCAAGCGCAGCTGTTTTATAGGCGACTGTGAGGATGGGTGTGCGGTGAGTCAACAGCTCGTCCGTTGCGCATGCTCAGCGCAAGATCCTAATTCAAACTCCCTAAAACAAGCCTTTATAATAAAGCCACCAGAGACTGCAGATACTGAGAGCATACGTAAGAGTGGATACCCAACAAGTTGCTCGTGTTGGTCAGAACCTTCTTTCGCAAGGTGTTTAAACGGATCATCAAACCCAGCTTATCCGCTACCTAGAAGAAAACGCCATCATCAACAACCGGCAATATGACTTTAGGCCGAAATGGTGTACGGCTGATCTTCTAGCGTACGTCACACGCTTTTGGGGTGAAGATATAGACAAGCATGGAAAAGCGTTTGCTATTAGCCTCGACATTGCCAAAGCTTTCGATCAGGTATGGTATCGTTCTCTTCTTTCCAAGCTCCCGCGGCATACGGCCTGCCCTCACGCTTCTGTGGCTGGATTGCTGGCTTCCTGCACGAGCGCACCATTCGCGTCCGTTATAATAGTCGTACGTCGCGCTCATTCCAGGTCAATGCCGGAGTGCCAAGAGGGGTCCGTCTTATCGTGTGTCGTGCCATTCGCACCATTCGTGTATCGCATAGCAATCTATGCAGAAGACAGTACTGTCCACGTGCGGTACTTTGGACAATCTGGTGCGATACAGACCGAAATGGTATAAAATAGAAGGTGTGTTACCGCTGAGCTTTCCAGGGTGCTCAACGACTTCTCTCGTTGGGGTATCGGTAACTTGATTGAGTTCAACGCAAGGAAGACTCAAGTGTGCGCGTTCTCGGCAAAAATATCTCCATTTCTCCCTCTTTCTTTTCTTCAGAATTTCACATTACCTGTACAGTGTAATCTTAACATCCTAGGCATGGACATCCGTAGGGAGCCAACGTGAGTACATCGAGAGTATTATCAAGTCAGCCTCCCACAAACTCGCAGCCCTGGACAGAGCGAGGCGTTTCTTCACTCCTGTCAGCATTGCCTCCTTTATATAACTCAGTGTACCCTTGTATTGAATATGGGGAGAACTATAGCTTCTCTTAGCTTTATCCGTTTGTTTCATGGCGAACGATCTGAAGAGCTCTTTAATGTTATTCCATCTTCACCATTCCGTTCCCGAACTTCTCGTTCCGGCCTAGCCTTGCATCCATATACTGTTCAAAATGTCTTACCAAGGACAAAGGTAGGAACTACCAAACAGTGTGGCAGTTCCTACCTCTGTCGTGTAAGTAAATTGTGGAATGATCTGCCGGCGTACGTATTTCCCTACAGCTACGACCCTGCTTTTTTCAAGCGGGGCGTAAAAAGGATCTCTCAGTTCATCATAGGGGTGGCGAATAGCGCAGCTTACGGCTGCACTAATGTTCATCGCTTCTTGATTCCATCTTCGCTTCCCATCAGGCAAGAGGGGGTCACTTTGATGAACGAATATATAATATATACTTATATGAAATTATATACGGTACTTACATAAAAATTTTTTTTTTAAACTTTTCCTGTCTGTTTATTCCGGCTAGTCTCTAAAACGGTTGCGGGACTTTCATTGGCAGATAGCTGATGGTATAGGGAGTAAGTTAGGCTACTTTAATTATAGAAAAAAAACCCTGTCTCTTTGTCTGTTATCACGCCTAAATGGCTGAACAGATCATAATCAAATTTGGCAAGGTTATATACAGAGCGTCCCAAGCATGAAGGGAAAGTACCTTAAATATTGTAAATAGAAAATCTATTTAGTTAAAACGAGACATTATTTTATTTTTAAAAGGTAGTAATATTGCATTTAAAATTTTTTTATAGTATTACTTTTTAAAGCACTAACGCCTGATTTAGCGATCTCAAACATTGAAATTTATAGAGAGAAAAATTCCATCCTCCGACGGGATTCGAACCCGCGTCTTCTGACTCTCCGTGTCAGTTACGAGTAATATGTGATGGTACTGTTAAACTGTCCAATAGATGTCGCTCCGTCCCCGCAAGACCGTTAGTCAAATAGAGAGTTAAAATTCGATGCTCGGACCAGAACCTCGGTGGCCTAGTTGGTCAATGGCGTCTGACACTGAGAGTCAGAATACGTGGGTTCGAATCCCGTCCGAGGATGGAATTTTTCTCTCTATAAATTTCAATATCTAAGAATTTTCTAAAAATTACTTACTTCGTCTGGGAACCGTACCGAATCAAATGTAAAATATATCAGTCTGTATTTTTATGATGCTAATAGAAAGAACTGACCAAAAATAAGTAACATATTACCTCAAAACAAAGAAATAACGTAAAATTAGATACTAATTTTAATCAAATTAAAAACATACTTAAAATTGCCGCAGTCTTAAATGCTCAAAATGTAGGTAATCCTTTTTATCATATGCAGTTCATCAATATTTTAGTAAGTTGGCTGGCTGTTGATTTTCTTACCATATTGTGGTGAATACTCACATATCCAGTAGTAGATTACTACTCGATATAGAGACATACAAGTGACATACTCAATTCTGTTTGTAACTCGCCCACGTTGTCGTATTGTTTTTTGTATGTAGCAATTTTTAACGGGGTGGTGAGGCAATATGCCACCATACGCTAGATGATAGGGGGGGGGGGGGGGGGGGGGTAAATGTGGTTGAGCAGTTTCCTGCAACCAGAGAATAGGTAGGGAATAAGAGGATAAATACCTGGTTTACGTGGGAGGTGTCGAGGAGCTCTGGGTCTGATGAGGGCTGGTGACCGTAAGTCCTAGGTGGAGGCGTCTTGCTGTCGACGGCGTGCTGAAGGAGCTAAAGAACTATTGTTCACTTGGTTATAACGTTTGTATTGTCCCTTTGGGTTGTGCACTGGTTTACGCGGCGGGCTGATTGCGTGTGTACACACGTGCTGATTTAGGAGTGGTGTGTGGTCGGGCCGAACACACCCTGAAGGTCACTCGCGGCGAAGTCATTCGCGGTGACTCGTGCTGATAATAATGGCGGTGCCATGCGGTCACTACGCGGGACGCAGCGGTACACGTCCGCCGGTTACGAGCATAAAAGGGTGACTATTTCCGCTTCCTTTTGCTGCTTGCTTGTTGCCTGACAGCTGCAGGACAGCGGCGGGGGAACGCGGGGGCGCGGGTGCGCGCCTTGAGGTGACGTCACGCTTTCGCGTGAACATATTCCCCACGCGGCAAAGGTGTGGTGTGGTGGTCAATCGACAGTCAGGTGGGCGATCTTGAGTTCCACCACTCGGGTGACGCCATCCCTTCATGGGTTCGTCTTGTGGCTCATGCGCCAGTGTAGAGGCGGCACCTGGTCGTCCACTATCAGTACCAGTTCCCCGACTTGAGGTGGGCTGGATCGGGGAGTCCGTTTGGAGCGGGTTTGGATGGTGTGCAGGTAGGGTTTGGACCAGGATCGCCAAAGGTGTTGGGATAAGGGTAGGACGAGCTTGAACCTTTTTGTGTGCAGAAATGGCTCGTCCTCCTACCGAATACTCAGGTAAGGCATTGAGCTGACGTTTTAAAAGGACATGACCCGCGGTGAGTAATTCAAACTCCGCGGGGTCAAAAGAGAGTGGGCTGAGAGGGCGTGCATTGAGCTTGGCTGCAATGCGCGCTAAAAGAGCTGAAAGTGTAGTTGCGATATTGTTATTGTTGGTTGCAAGAAAGTCTTGTATTTCCCTAAGTTCATTTCTAGCGCCTACATAAATTGTACCGCAATTATATCTAATTAACGCCGGTACACCGCGCCTAGAAACAAAACGCTGTAATGCCGCAAGGAACGCTTCCGTAGATAACTCAGATACCGGTTCGAGATGGACCGCCTTCCTGGCTAGGCATGTTATAACACAGAAGTAGCCTTTTAATAGCTTGGCGTTTCTAAGTGTACTGGATTTTATCAAAAATGATCCAGTAAAGTCCGTCGTGACTTTGCTAAATACGGGCTGAACGTTTACGCGGTCGGCGGGTGAGTCGGCCATGTACGGGGCCTTAGTTTGGGCGCGGAAACGTAAACATTGTATACATTTGTATACTCGATGTCGCATTACGCGACGAGCTGATAACGTCCAGAATTGCTGGCGTAAGGGTGAGTGCAGAATGACAGCACCTGGCTGACTTAAGGTGTTTGCGACGGCAGTTTGTCGTCGTGTTGTGTGTGTGTGCTGAAGAATTGTAGGCAGGTAAAATGTGTGCGGATTACCCGCGTGCTGAGCTGATATGTGCTGATTCTTTGTGGGCTGAGTCGGAATGTGCTGAATGTGCCGTCCTAGTCATTGCCTAGGCGGCGGTGAAGGACGCGAGGTAGTGCGCGGTGGAGTACGACGGGAGTACACCATCTGGCCCGTATCAGGTGAGGGACGGCGCCGTGGTACCTCGCGCTGTTGTACCGGCAATAAGCGCACTGGTAATGCGTAGTATCGGGTACATACCCGAGGCTTGTGACCCTTTACATTACTCCATGGGTAGCAATGGTTGTCACCATAGCGCGGAGGTTGCGGGTTCGATACCTGTTTGGGTCTTGGCGCGGAGCTGAAAGGCCTTGGGTTAGAACCCTGCGCATAGCGCGGAGGTTGCGGGTTCGAAACCTGCTGAAATGGGGGCGAGAAGCGCGCGGGTATAGTCGCTGAGCTGAGTGGTTGCAGGTTTGGAACCTGCGCATAGTGCGGAGGCTGCAGGTTCGATACCTGCTGAGCTAACAGTGAGAAGCGCGCGGGTATAAGCGCGGAGCTGAGAGGTTGCAGGTTCGAATCCTGCGCATAGCACTGAGGCTGCAGGTTCGATACCTGCTGAGCAGATATTGAGAAGCGCGCGGGCATAGGCGCGGAGCTGAGAGGGTGCAGGTTCGAATCCTGCGCATAGCACTGAGGCTGCAGGTTCGATACCTGCTGAGCAGATGACGAGAAGCGCGCGGGTATAGGCGCGGAGCTGATTGGGTGCAGGTTCGAAACCTGCGTATAGCACAGAGGCTGCAGGTTCGATACCTGCTGAGCTGATGTTGAAAAGCGCGCGGGCATAGGTGCTGAGCTGAGAGGGTGCAGGTTCGAATCCTGCGTATAGCACTGTGGCTGCAGGTTCGATACCTGCTGAGCAGATGACGAGAAGCGCGCGGGTATAGGCGTGGAGCTGATTGGGTGCAGGTTCGAAACCTGCGTATAGCACAGAGGCTGCAGGTTCGATACCTGCTGAGCTGATGTTGAAAAGCGCGCGGGTATAGGCGCTGAGCTGAGAGGGTGCAGGTTCGAATCCTGCGTATAGCACTGTGGCTGCAGGTTCGATACCTGCTGAGCTGGTGACGGAGGGGGCGCTAATGACCATGTTTTTTGTTCCAATTCTACAACGAGAATCTCGTAGTAGGCGTCTATTGTCCTTTCATACTGCTCGTTGTAGAATTCCTCCTCGGAATCTGATAAGCCTACGGTGTCTAATATTATATAATACGCCGCGTCAAATCTATCGCGGGTCAATTTTACGCCGGCGGCTCTGGCACGGAACTCTGGGCTATAGCGCCTTGGTTTGCTAGACTTCAATGATAACGCTTCCAAATTAAGCTTAATAATAGCGATCTGTTCCTCTCTAAATCTGGCTACCTGTGATTCAGAAGGCATCGTTAATCGTCGAAGGCGAAGTCAGGCACAAGGACGCAAGCAAAATTAAAAGGAAATAAAAATATTAAAGTATTTAATCGTAGGTGAAATTCCGCACCTCCTTTTTCGGAAGTCGGTTAAAATAACGCCTAAATTAATAACGTGTGTACCAAACTTTATGTGAGCTGATGGTTTAATCACTTTATTAATTAATTATATTCCGTAAATTTCGTTATGTTATACGTAAATTCTGTACGGGACCCTAAGACGTTTTGTGCTGATCTCTTGAATGTAAACAATTAACTTACATTAATTATTTCATGATAATCACGAACAGAAGTAAATCTTTTAACAGTACTTAGTATTATTTTATAATTAAAATCAACAAAGTACCAGGGGGCCTACTCTCACCTTTTAGGAATCTATCATGAATCAGGAGCGTTTTGTAATAAGCTTAGAATAATCATACTTATTATCGTACTCCCACCGATACAAAACGGTCAACCAAATTAAATAGTAAGCAAAATAAGTGTATTCAATATTAATACTATAAGAGATGAGAGTACGGATCTTATAAAATTTGACATTGGAACAATGAAACCTAGTGTCAAAAGTCACGTCAAAGTAACCAAATTGAGTGAACTATTTGATACTACGTCATCAAAACGCCTATCGTAATCCATTATTATTTCAAGCTTGCTATATTGACGTGGTGGTACCAAATTTAATGGTAAGGTTGAAACAAGATTACTTTAAGAGGTGCGAGTAGGGCCCCTGGCCTTTAATTCTTAATTACAAGACTTTCTTGCAAGCACCATTAATAACAATCGTAAATAAATACACAGCGTGACTAAAAACACCGTTATCAATCGCCGTTAATGATTCAGTAATGTTAAGCTAGCAACTCAACAACAATCGCGTATCGCGTTAGGCTAATCCGTCAGGAATTTGAGCAACTCTCATGTATTCTTGGCGCGTGAACGCGGCCGCCTGCAGTACTATTGTCTATTCTGTGGCGCGCGAGTGTCAAACGAGCAACGATAAGCGAATAGGTTATTAGTGAACGTCACCTTTCTAGAAGCTTCTAATCGCTAGTCGGGTTTTGTTTGATAAGCAAATACCTGAGTTAATTAGGTGATTTGTATGACGTAAGGGGATTTAAATTAAATTGAATCTATAAGCAGTAGTTTGTAAATTAAATAGGGCTGATAGGGATTGATATTCGATATTTGGGAATTAAATTGAGCTTAAATGTGGACTGTATTAAAAGGAATTTTAATTAAGAGCTGATAAGAGCTGATTGATTGTGGACTGTATTAAAGGGGTAGGGGGTGATAGCACTGGTTTATCCGGCAGCGAAAGAGATTAGGTTGCCGGATATCCGCGCTCGTGGGAAATGTGGTTTATCCGGGTACCCGGTTATCCGGATATCCGGCTCGAAGGAAATTTGGTGAGGCAATATGCCACCATACGCTCGATGATAGGGGGGGGGGGGGTAAATGTGTTTGAGCAGTTTCCTGCAACCAGAGAATAGGTAGGGAATAAGAGGATAAATACCTGGTTTACGTGGGAGGTGTCGAGGAGCTCTGGGTCTGATGAGGGCTGGTGACCGTAAGTCCTAGGTGGAGGCGTCTTGCTGTCGACGGCGTGCTGAAGGAGCTGAAGAACTATTGTTCACTTGGTTATAACGTTTGTATTGTCCCTTTGGGTTGTGCACTGGTTTACGCGGCGGGCTGATTGCGTGTGTACACACGTGCTGATTTAGGAGTGGTGTGTGGTCGGGCCAAACACACCCTGAAGGTCACTCGCGGCGAAGTCATTCGCGGTGACTCGTGCTGATAATAATGGCGGTGCCATGCGGTCGCTACGCGGAAGGCAGCGGTACACGTCCGCCGGTTACGAGCATAAAAGGGTGACTATTTCCGCTTCCTTTTGCTGTTTGCTTGTCGCCTGACAGCTGCAGGACAGCGGCGGGGGAACGCGGGGGCGCGGGTGCGCGCCTTGAGGTGACGTCACGCTTTCGCGTGAACACGGGGAGACGGGGATATAAGAAGTAATCTAGCGGTGTTAGATTTGGGGATCTCGCTGGCCATCTAATAGGTCCATTTGTACCAATCCAAGTAGAAGACTTGAAGATTTTTTTTTTTAATTCAGAAGCTCTGCTGCTTTTCGACGATTATAAACCGGAACTCCATCTTATTGAAAAATTAAGTAATTTAATTTATTTAAATCGAAGAGAAATTTCTAAATAAATAATTTAATGATTTCTCATCATCATCATCAGCCTGTAGCAGTCCACTGCTGGACATAGGCCTCTCCAATTGCACGCCACTTAGGTCTATCTTGGGCTTCTCGCATCCAGTTTTTGCCAGCCGTTTTGCGCAGATCGTCACTCCACCGTGCCTCAGGACGTCTTACACTACGTTTGCCGAGACGCGGTCTCCACTCTAGAACTCGTTTACCCCAACGGTTGTCGGTTCTACGGCTAATATGGCCAGCCCACTGCCACTTCAGCTTGCTGATCCGGTGGGCTATGTCGATGACCTTGGTTCTCTGACGGATCACTTCATTTTTGATGCGATCCTTCAGAGAAACACCGAGCATAGCCCTTTCCATAGCCCGCTGAGCGACCTTAAGCTTGTGGACCATTCGAGTCGTCAGTGTCCACGTTTCGGCTCCGTATGTCATGACGCACTGATTGAAGACTTTCGTCTTCAGGCACTGTGGAATCGGCGAAGTAAGGACTCGACGTAGCTTTCCAAACGCTGCCCAGCCCAGCCGAATTCTTCTATTCACCTCGTTCTCAAAGTTGTTTTTTCCCAACTGCATTGTCTGCCCGAGGTATACATATTTTTGAACAACTTTGAGAACGGCGCCGTGTATCGCAATCGGTTCCGGTAGAACATGTTCGTTGAACATGACCTTGGTTTTGTCCAAGTTCATCCGTAGGCCGATGCGTATAGAAGAGTCAGCCAGGTCATTCAACATCTGTTGCAGGTCCTGCAGCGTCACTGCCACGATGACGATATCGTCAGCAAATCGCAAGTGAGAGATGTATTCGCCGTTGATATTAATGCCACTTCCTTTCCAGTTCAGCGTCTTGAACATATCCTCCATTGCATTTGAAAACAATTTCGGCGAAATAACTTCCCCTTGTCTCACTCCTCGATGCAACGGTATGGGACTTGTTTGCTGATTCTGCACTTGGACGGACATAGTGGCGGTTTCGTAAAGACATCTGATCACTTGGGTGTATCGCCAATCTATCTGGCAACGCTGCAGGGACTTTAGAACAGACCAGATTTCAACCGAGTCAAAGGCCTTCTCATAGTCCACGAATGCTAGACACAGGGGCTGATTATACTCTTCGGTCTTCTGTATAATCTGCCGCACTGTGTGAATGTGGTCTATGATGCCGTATCCGCTCCGAAACCCAGCCTGTTCCAGTGGTTGGAATTCGTCGAGTCTACGCGCAAGACGGTTCCAAGACGGTTCCGGACTCTTGAAAACAGCTTATAGACGTGGCTTAGAAGGGATATGGGTCGATAGTTCTTCAGCAGGGTCTTATCTCCCTTTTTGAAGAACAGGACAACCACACTCCTACTCCACGCCTCTGGAGTTCTCCCTTCGAACAGGACAGCGTTAAAAAGCTTCTGGAGCTCCCTCAGTAAGGGTTTACCTACTGCTTTTAGTAGTTTTGTTGTAACGCCATCCTCTCCAGGGGCTTTTCCATTTTTAAGCTGTCCAAGAGCGATCTCGATTTCGCCAATACTGACTTCTGGCAGGTCTTCGGTGAAATGGCGTGTTGGTCGGAGCTTGGACTTCATCAGACGGACACGTTGCACCTTGAAGTTGATATTCAGAGAGCCTCGGACAAGTCGGTGATCGCTACCGGTATTGAACCTGTTGATCACGGAGACATCTCTAAATATGTGCCTTTTATCCGTCATGATGAAGTCAATCTCATTTTTAGTCCTAGTGTCGGGGCTTAGCCACGTCCACTTCCTTTGGGGCTGTTTCTTAAAGAAGGAGTTCTTCGAGAAGAGCCACTCCCGTTCGAGGAAGTTGACGAGCATTTGCCCCCTATGATTTCTGCGTCCAAAGCCATGGCATCCTACTACCGATTCGCTGAAATTCTGTACTCCCACTTTAGCGTTAAAGTCCCCCATGACAACGGTGTACTGGGTCTTTGTAGTGAAGTGGAGGGCCCTCGATATGTCATCGAACATATCCTCCACTTCATCGTCCGAGTGTGTCGAGGTCGGTGCGTACACTTGCACCACCTTGAGGCTATACCTCTCGGTGAGCTTTACAATAAGGTACGTTACCCTGTTCGACACACTGGACACTTCCACAACGTTGTCAGAAAGGGACTTGTTTACCAGAAACCCAACGCCACCTTGGGATTGTTGGTCTCCCTCTCGGAAGTACATTAGGTGGCCCGATTCTAGGGTTAAGGTGTTCTCCCCCTCTCTTCGGACTTCACTCAACCCCAGTATGTGCCACCTAATTTTCCCAAGTTCCACCTCGAGTTGCGCCAGATGCGAGACAAGCCGTAGCGTGCGTCCGTTATACGTCGCCAGGGTCAGTTGTTTGTGGTGGCCTCCCGTAGCCCAGTGATTCTTAGCACCCCTCGCCCCGCCGTTACCATGGTCGCCACCATGACCAGGAATAGCGGGGCCGCCGGGAACTAGGGGCCGTGGCTTCTTGTTGTTCTGCATTGGAGGAATTTGCCCGTAATCGCCACGCTGGGCAGGCGGGTTGGCGATCGCAGGGCGTAGCTTCTCGCACCGGTGACGCTGCAGCCCGTCACCGGCCTGTTGCATTTAGCGACGCCTGTTGGGATGGATATACCGCCATCGGTCGGTTGAGAGTCAGAGCATAATATAATGAAAAAATATATCATTTAGGTAATGAGGTATTTTATTAAACTTAAAAAAAATATTTAAATTACAAAAATCACACTTTTATTTATTTCTACTAGTATTTTTAATATTTATGAATCTACAACTTTTTTGGTACGGCAATTGTAACAGTCTTGACTTCCAGATATTCATCCACGCAGTTCGCGCCGCTGTAAAAAAACATTTATTATAGAAAATAATCCGTGGGAGAACAGAGTAGAATATTTCCTCCATCATAGGGATGTGAATCGTAAAAGGCGAGGAAACCCAACTACTAGGTGGTAGGCCTCTTGTGCAAGTCTTTGAGGCCGTCTTGGTTGGTACCACCACACCATAATGTCAGATATTCTGTTGCAAAGCAATAGTGCACAAGCACTGTGTAGGTAAGGGTGTGAAAAGTTGTGAGTAAGTGAAATTAGCAAAACAGCCAATGCAGTGATTAACATTAGCACTTGTTGTTCTTGTCACTTAATTACATTAAAAAAAACATAATATTGTATAGAAACGTGTGGGTACGTATTCGGACAAAACTATTTTATAATTTTGCAGAAATGTAGATTATGTCTCAGATAAATGAATCTACTTACGATTCGCGGCCGATGCCTGATTCCTTAAAGCCGCCGAAAGGAGCCTGCGACCCTAATACAAGGTAGTTGTTCACCCTGAAACAAAAATAAACCATCACATTAATATATTTTATCCTCAATCCTAAACAGAGACCAAGTCGTTTCTTCGCAAGTACGGTGACACGCACGAGGCAAAAGATAACTTTGTTGTAAAACGAAGTGGATGCCGATTTAAATTTAATTTCAAGTTTAAATAAAATATGAAGTATTATATTCTAGATAAGCCTAGGTAACAGCAGAGAGGATTGTTTGCGACGAAATTTAGAGTTTGAATGATTCAAAATAACGATTAAACACGGCTAAGTGGCTTGCATTTTCAAATCTAATTCTCTCATCTTTCAATTTCAGATTTTAAATCTAACAAAGATGAACGATTGGCTCAAAATTTATTCGGTGTAACCATTGAAACGCGGAATTTTTCAATATCTTCGAGGATATAATATATAGTAAAATGGTATTGATTTCACGATCATTCTTTGAATTGGTGAATGCAAATAACCAAAGTCTCACCAAATTGTTCCAGCTTCTACGTGTTTGCTGAACTGCAGCGCAGTGTTAAGGTCAGTCGTGAAGATACCAGCAGCGAGTCCGTAGTTGGTGGCGTTGGCGCGATCCACGACTTCTTCTAGAGTGTCGAACTTCAGAATGCTTTGCACTGGTCCAAAAATCTGAAATAATAATAGATATAAACTATATTGTAGCCACATTTGCACAGATATGCAATAGAGGTCAGCACCATGGTACAGTATTCTACTAAGCTGTTTCATATATTATATTACCTTGGAAGAAAGCAAAATAGCAACGACAATTATCTATTAAGAATAAACCATGCCGGAAAACTTGGTACGAAATTTATCTAAATAATTCCTAAATGGTAAATAAATTTGTTACCTCTTCCTTAGCAATGACCATGTCATCGGTGACGTCAGCAAAGATAGTGGGCTCGATGTAGAATCCAGAGTTACCGTGACGCTTTCCTCCAGTCAGCAGCTTAGCGCCTTCCTTTTTGCCTTGCTCGATGTATCCCAGTACTTTCGTCATCATTGTCTGATCAATCTGGAAGCAATCGGTGTTTACAGTCTTGACGAGAAAGTAAAGATGCGAGTATTTACTTATATTTAGTCTCTAATAATTAGTATATGAGTAAAGGTACTCGTAGGTATACTAAGGGTACGTTCCGGGAAGCACCGTCAACGCTCACAATTGCTTTCGCTGCTCGCGCCCCGGTTTGCCGTTCCCTTTGGTTGACAGTGACAGCTCGCAATGATCACGTAGACCCACCTTCGAACCGTTGTGGTCGCGGCGTGAGCGTTTTCCATGACGTCATCGATGACGTAGCGAATACCGCGAGTGATTTCGGCGCTTTCCGGAACGTAGCCTTAGTAACTCGCATACTAATAATATACAATTTGAAAAAAAATAAACCCACTTCCATTCTATTATTTAAGATATCTACTCAAATTTTAAATTAACAATAAAATGTTGCTGAAACAAACCACAAACCAAAACATTATCTGGGTATATCATTTGTTTTTTGTTGATTTTCTCAAATAGAGCTAAATTTATGTTGATAAAATTTATATGGGACCAACTGAAGTATAATCTATCTAATCTAATAATTGGCGTAACGTAATTGGCGGAATGATCGCATAACACATACAAAAAACATACCTACAGCCGAATTGAGCACCTCCTCCTTTTTGTTAAAGTCAGTTAAAGCTTATGACTAGAACAACCCCTATGCCTTTACTATTCCAGAGAAAGAAAAATAAAGAAAGCTCAGTTAAATCTCGACTTGACTGTACAGTAAATGCTATACATATCTAATTTACCTACTCAAACCCAGATTCCCTACTCAACGTCCTGCTGGAAAACAGCCATACTGACTCAGAACCTAGAACGTGCACGGGACGCAGGCACAGATCACCTCACACTACTTTTGCTAATTCGCTATGTCTACTTGAAAACCCATTTTAACATTGATATAATACTCGTATTACGCGGCGCTATATCGGTAACTTTAATTGGTCTATAGAAAATTACATTGAAGTTATTACACTACCCACGATCATTATAATTTTGAATCAGTAATATAGGTAAGTCTCTCGTTAATCTCGTTTTGTTATTGAAAAAAACATGAAACGTTATCCCGAATCGCTGGGTTAAGGTGACTAAACTAGGCTGCCGTCCAGCTTTTGTCAAAGATCTTAGCAAGCTAATAGTTAGTAATTCTTATAGGTACAGGTGCATTTTTGAGATGTAGCAGTAAAGGCAAGTACCTTAACCATTGTAGTTACAGGAAAACGTTACTACGAGATCCATCCATAAGTTTTTGAGATATTCTGAACTTTATTCACAGATTTTAGGAAAAATATATACAGTTAGCGAAAATATCAAATACACATAATAATAAAACTTGAAAATCTGTTTTATCAATCGATCCTATTTCATGTAGAGATCAAAAGACTATGGGGCCAACTGCGGTTTGAGTACTAGAAATGTGAGATATCGCCAGAAACTTTTCTCATACATTTTGTACAAAAAAACGATTATCAACTCCAAATATTTTTTGTCACCAATCGATCCTTTTTCTTACTGTGATCAAAAAGTTATGGATGGTCTCCTAGGAACGTTTTACTGTATTTCATACAGTTAAGGTACCTGCCCTTCATGTCATGTCTCAAAAATTCAACCTGTAGGTGTACCTACAAATTATTAGTGAATTTATTACATACTTGAGGTCCATGTTGCGTGGTCGGGTCAAATGGCGAGCCGATTTTGTACCCTTTGATGAATTTGACTGCGGCTTCAACAAACTTGTCGTAAATGCCAGACTGCACGTAGAGACGAGATGCAGCCACGCACATCTGCCCTTGAAGGCTGAACACGCCGTGAGCCGCGTATGCCACTGCCAACTCCACTGCAAAGAAAGTATTTGTAGCATATACCCACAATCTATCACCAAATGATATTAACTACTCGGCATCTTATTTACGCATAGGACAAAAGATTAATGAATGAAACGTACGTCGACGGATGCGTAAGGGCTAACCGATATTTGAGTGGATCCAGACTTCCAAACTAGTTAAAAGTTAAACTGCAGCCTTCCACATGTTAAAACCTACTATGAAGTATAAATATTTGTAACTATTAACCTAAGTAAGTAAACAAATGTTATATCAGTGACGAATATTTACACTAAGGGGTTAATTGACACTTACAATTAGCGTCATTCATGATGACCAATGGACTTTTGCCGCCGAGTTCAAGAGTGACTCGTTTGAGGTTTGTAGCTCCAGCCGCCTGCTGGATCAGTTTGCCCACCTACAATAAACGAAAATCGGACATGTTATTGTGATGTATTCATACGGATCTTAATGAAGGAATAAACAGATAAAGGTATAGGAATGAGTTACTGTTATCATTTACTAGCGAAGCTTCGCGCGGGTTGCACTGGCTGATTATGGAGCAATACATATTTATCTACTTCGGTTACTCCGAAGCAGAGCACGATGGATTAGCAGAACATTATTTTACATATTTTTTGTACGTACAGTAAACGCCTTTACCAAATACTTGTGCCTTTGCCAAAAACGGCACGTTTACTTATAAGCACCCGTTTCGTTGTCCCCAGGCGGACAGCCAATACGCACCATACACTCGTATGCATTGGTCTGAAAGCCGCTCACGACAAGTTAGTTTAGCTAGGCAATTAGAGCGCAAACATTTAAGTTTGGTTTCAGACCAACGAATATATCAGTATTCGTAGTTAATACTACGTCTAATGACCTACTTCATCATTATTTTGAAGAGTAGAGTATTTTGGATGAAAAATTTCACTGTCTCACTGTTTCATATTGCTCGAATGGTTTACCCAGTGCAGGCTCGGGAAACACTCAGACTGCTGAACTTTCTATAACTGAAAATAGAAGGCAACGTTTTACATAAAACCTGCTTAAACCTAACTTGTCTGACAGAAAACGTGTTTTGGGTCTTTTTTTATGCTATGTTGTTAGGAAATAATTCAGCAAGTTTTTTAGATGTGGTGAAACCGATCTGCTTCGAGACCTTGCACAACAAATAACGGCGAACAGATGGCGATGCAGTACAAATTATGGAAAACTGCTATGGAGATGCTTAACATTTCTAAAACTTTATATACACACCTTATGTTTCAACATTTCGAATATATTTACCTCAAGAGAGCCAGTGAATGAGATTTTGGCGACATCGTTGTGGTGCGTCAGAGAAACTCCAGCGTCTTCTCCGAAGCCGGGCACCACGTTGACGACTCCAGGGGGAAACCCGGCCTCCTTGATGAGGGCGGCTAGATACAGTGCCGTTAACGGTGTCTGTTCTGCTGGCTTCACCACCATTGTGCATCCTAGTAGGTATATAAAACGTAAGATGAGACGAACGAATACATTGTACTAACACAATATTGTGTAAAATAAACTCTTTATTCATTTTCAATACTTTGCAAGCTGATTTGTTTATGGTATTATCTTACACAATCTATATGTATAAAAGAAGATGTCCTGACTGACTGACTGACTGATTGACTGACTGACAGACAACGCACAGTCAAACCACTGATCGTAGAGACTTGAAATTTGGAGGGTGTATTGTCTTTGATGCGTAGAGGTGTACTAAGAATGGGTTTTTCGTAATTCCACTCCTAAGGGGGTCAAAAGGGGTGAAAATGTTTGTATGAAACTCCTTTATTTTTGAACGTATTGTTGTGAAAATGTATGTTTGGATAGGTCATTCAAAATCAAAATAAAAAATGTTGGACTAATTTATTTTTTTTGATAGTGGTGGTTTAAGAGGGTGAAATGGAGGGGTGAAAGTTTGTATGGAAAGTTTTTTTGTTTTCGAACATACAGTGGTGAAAATTAGTATTTGGACAGTTTAAAGTGATGATTTCAATATATATTGACAGGGATGACTTAAGGGGTGAAACAGGGAATATTATTTTCAAAAATTCTTTGTTTTTGAGCTACAGTGATGAAAATTGATAACTGGATAGGTAATTTAAAATAAATAGTGATGCTATCAATATTTTTGTCAGGGATGACTTAAGGGGGAGAAACGGGCAATATTTTTTTTTTCAAAAGTTCTTTGTTTTTGGAGCTACAGTGATGAAAATTGATAACTGGATAGGTAATTTAAAATAAATAGTTATGCTTTCAATATTTTTGTCAGAGATGACTTAAGGGGGTAAAACGAAGGATGTAAAAACTACTACATACTATAAACTGTAGATGTCAAAATTTCTGTACAATGAATAATATGCTAAAACCGATTCAGGGATGTAAGGAGTGAAAAATCAGTTTAAATTCTTTGTTTCTCTGTATGTTTGTCTATCTGATTGTACGGGCTAATCTCCGAAAGGACTAGAGCGATTCAAGTGAAATTTCTTATGGTGGTAGCTTATATCTCTAATCAACATTATAGGATACTTTTGATCTCGGTAAATTAAAGACTTTCC